>CM039674.1:478838753-481675685 GCA_022496015.1 Hordeum marinum
ACTGCAAGCACGATCTTTGGCAAAACTCACATTTGTTAGTCCAAGGATGTCATCCCCTTTGAGGAGACTTTGCAAAGATCTCATATTAACATGGGCTAGACGGCGATGCCAAAGCCATCCCACATCAACTTTAGCCATTAAGCAAGTTGCAGTCTTAGTGGGTTGCTCCGAGAAGTTCACCACATAGAGACCGTTCTCGACATGCCCAACAAAAGCTACTTCAAGAGTCTTGCTCCACAAAAGGGTCACAGGGTCAATACCAAAGAAAGTACTAAAACCCATGGTTGCAAGTTGATAAACTGACAGTAAATTGTATGCGAGGGTCTCAACAAGCATGACCTTCTTTATGGTGAGTTCCAGAGAGATTACTGTTGGAAATATGCCCTAGAGGCAATAATAAAATGGTTATTATTGTATTTCCTTGTTCATGATAATTGTCTATTGTTCATGCTATAATTGTGTTAACCGGAAACCATAATACATGTGTGAATACATAGACCACAACATGTCCCTAGTGAGCCTCTAGTTGGCTAGCTCGTTGATCAATAGATGGTCACGGTTTCATGACCATGGACATTGGATGTCATTGATAACGGGATCACATCATTAGGAGAATGATGTGATGGACAAGACCCAATCCTAAGCATAGCACAAGATCGTGTAGTTCGTCTGCTAAAGCTTTTCAATGTCAAGTATCGTTTCCTTAGACCATGAGATTGTGCAACTCCCGGATACCGTAGGAATGCTTTGGGTGTGCCAAACGTCACAACGTAACTGAATGGCTATAAAGGTGCACTACGGGTATCTCCAAAAGTGTCTGCTGGGTTGGCACAAATCGAGACTGGGATCTGTCACTCCGTGTGACGGAGAGGTATCTCTGGGCCCACTCGGTAAGACATCATCATAATGAGCTCAATGTGACTAAGGAGTTAGCCACAGGATGATGTATTACGGAACGAGTAAAGAGACTTGTTGGTAACGAGATTGAACAATGTATAGAGATACCGACGATCGAATCTCGGGCAAGTATCATACCGATAGACAAAGGGAATTGTATACGTGATTGATTGAATCCCCGATATCGTGGTTCATCCGATGATATCATCATGGAGCATGTGGGAGCCAACATGGGTATCCATATCCCGCTGCTGGTTATTGACCAGAGAGGTGTCTCAGTCATGTCTACGTGTCTCCCGAACCTGTAGGGTCTACACACTTAAGGTTCGATGATGCTAGGGTTATAGGGAAATGGTATACGTGATTACCGAAGGTTGTTCGGAGTCCCGGATGAGATCCCGGACGTCACGAGGAGCTCCAGAATGGTCCAGAGGTAAAGATTGATATATAGGAAGTCCCGTTTCGGTCACCGGAAAGTTTTTAGGATCATCGATAGTGTACCGGGAGTGCCGGGAGGGTGCTGGAGGACCCCGGGAGGGGTGTGACGACCAAAGGACTTCGTGGGACCTTAGAGTAGGTGTACCAGCCCTTATTGGGCTGGCCAAGACCTTTCGGAAGGGCCCATGTGGCTAGGGATAAGAGATAAGGCTGAAAAGGATTCAAAAGGAAGAGATCCACCTCCCTCGTGGGAGGTGGACTCCTCCCTAGGTTCGGCCGAACCTATCCTCCTTGGAGGAGGGGCCATGGAAGCCCTCCCTCTCCCTCCTCCTATATATACCCAAGGTTTTGGGCTGATTTGAGACACGACTTCTCTCTCTCTCTCTCTCTCTCTCTCTCTCGACGTAGTCCTACCCTTCCTCTTCCTCGTTCTCCGTACCGCTTGGCGAAGCCCTCCCAGAGTCCACGTAGCTCCACCATCACCATGCCGTCATGCTGTCGGAGCTCTCCCTCAACCTCTCCTTCCTCCTTGCTAGATCAAGGTATAGGAGACATCATCGGGCTACACGTGTGTTGAACGCGGAGGCGCCGTTGTTCGACGCTTAGATCGGAGTCCACCGCGATCTGTATCGCTACGAGTACGACTCCACCAACCGCGTTCTTGTAATGCTTCCACTTAGTGATCTTCAAAGGTATGAAGATGCAATCTCTGCCCACTCGTTGCTGGTTTCTTCATAGATAGATCTTGGTGACACGTAGGATTTTTTTTGATTTACTACTACGTCTCCCAACAGTGGCATCATGAGCTAGGTCTATGCGTAGAATCTATGCACGAGTAGAACACAAAGCAGTTGTGGGCGTCGATCTTGTTAATTTGCTTACCACTACTAGTCTTATCTTGATTCGGTGGTATTGTGGATGAAGCATCCCGGACCAACTTTACACGTATGCTTACGTGAGACCGGTTCCACCGCCTGACATGCACTTGTTGCATAAGGTGGCTAGCGGGTGTCTGTCTCTTCCACCTTAGTCGGATTGGATTCGATGAAAAGGGTCCTTATGAAGGGTAAATAGCAATTGGCATATCACGTTGTGGTTTTGGCGTAGGTAAGAAACGTTCTTGCTAGAAACCTATAGTAGCCACGTAAAAACTTGTTGGTAGACGTACTAGTAAATCAAAAAAATTCCTACGATCACCAAGATCTATCCATGGAGAAACCAGCAATGAGAGGGGAGAGATTGCATCTTCATACCTTTGAAGATCGCTAAGTGGAAGCATTACAAGAACGCGGTTGATGGAGTCGTACTCGCAACGATTCAGATCGCGGTGGATTCCGATCTTAGCGCCGAACAACGGCGCCTCCGCGTTCAACACACGTGCAGCCCGGTGACGTCTCCTACGCCTTGATCCAGCAAGGAGGAAGGAGAGGTTGAGGGAGAGCTCCGGCAGCACGACGGCATGGTGACGGTGGAGCTACGTGAACTCCGGCAGGGCTTCGCCAAGCGCTACGGAGAACGAGGAAGAGGAAGGGTAGGGCTGCACCGAGAGAGAAAGAAGTCGTGTCTCAAAACAGACCAAACCCTTGCATATATAGGAGGAGGGATAGGGAGGGCTGCCTTGGCCCCTCCTCCAAAGAGGAGAGGTTCGGCCGACCCTAGGGAGGAGTCCACCTCCCACAAGGGAGGTGGATCTCTTCCTTTTGAATCCTTTTCAGCCCTATCTCTTATCTCCAGCCACGTGGGCCTTTCTAGAAGGTCTTGGCCAGCCCAAAAAGGGCTGGCACACTTCCTCTAAGGGCCCACGAAATCCTTTGGTCGTCACACCCCTCCCACGGGTCCTCCGGCACCCTCCCGGCACTCCCGGCACACTACCGATGAGCCCGAAAACTTTCCGGTGACCAAAACTGGACTTCCTATAATCAATCTTTACCTCCAGACCATTCCGGAGCTCCTCGTGACGTCCGAGATCTCATCCGGGACTCCAAGCAACTTTCGGTAATCACGTATACCATTTCCCTATAACCCTAGCGTCATCGAACCTTAAGTGTGTAGACCCTACGGGTTCGGGAGACACGTGGACATGACCGAGACACTTCTCCGGCCAATAACCAACAGCGGGATCTGGATACCCATGTTGGCTCCCACATGCTCCACGATGATCTCATCGGATGAACCACGATGTCGGGGATTCAATCAATCCCGTATACAATTCCCTTTGTCTATCGGTATGATACTTTCCCGAGATTCGATCGTCGGTATCTCTATACCTTGTTCAATCTTGTTACCGGCAAGTCTCTTTACTCATTCCGTAATACATCATCCCGTGACTAACTCCTTGGCCACATTGAGCTCATTATGATGATGTCTTACCGAGTGGGCCCAGAGATACCTCTCCGTCACACGGAGTGACAAATCCCAGTCTCGATTCGTGCCAACCCTACAGACACTTTCGGAGATACCCATAGTGCACCTTTATAGCCACCCAGTTACGTTGTGATGTTTGGCACACCCAAAGCATTCCTATGGTATCCGGGAGTTGCACAATCTCATGGTCTAAGGAAACGATACTTGACATTGAAAAGCTTTAGCAAACGAACTATACGATCTAGTGATATGCTTAGGATTGGGTCTTGTCCATCACATCATTCTCCTAATGATGTGATGCCGTTATCAACGACATCCAATGTCCATGGTCATGAAACCGTGACCATCTATTGATCAACGAGCTAGTCAACTAGAGGCTCACTAGGGACATGTTGTGGTCTATGTATTCACACATGTATTATGGTTTCCGATTAACAAAATTATAGGATGAATAATAGACAATTATCATGAACAAGGAAATACAATAATAACCATTTTATTATTGCCTCTAGGGCATATTTCCAACAGAACTTGCAACTACAAATTAGAGGACGTCTAACTTGTTTTTGCAGCATGTGCCTTGTGATGTGATATGGCCAAAAGGATGTGATGTGATGCATTGTGATGTATGAGATTGATCATGTTCTTGTAATAGGATTCACGACTTGCATGTCGATGAGTATGACAACCGGCAGGAGCCATATGAGTTGTCTTATTTTATTGTATGACCTGCGTGTCAATCATAAACGCCATGTAATTACTTTACTTTATTGCTAAAATGTTAGCCATAGTAGTAGAAGTAATAGTTGGCGAGACAACTGCATGAAGACACAATGATGGAGATCATGGTGTCGTGCCGGTGACAGTGATGATCATGGTGCCCTGAAGATGGAGATCAAAGGAGCAAGATGATATTGGCCATATCATGTCACTATATTGATTGCATGTGATGTTTATCATGTTTACATATTATTTGCTTAGAACGACGGTAGTAAATAAGATGATCTCTCAATAAAATTTCAAGAAAGGTGTTCACCCTAACTATGCACCGTTGCTAAGGATCGTTGTTCCGAAGCACCATGTGATGATCGGGTGTGATAGGTTCTAACGTTCGCATACAACGGGTGTAAGCCAGATTTACACACGCGAAACACTTAGGTTGACTTGACGAGCCTAGCATGTATGGACATGGACTCGGAACACGCAAGATCGAAAGGTCAAACATGAGTCGTATAGAAGATATGATCAACATGGAGATGTTCACCATGGATGACTAGTCCGTCTCACGTGATGATCGGACACGGGCTAGTTGACATGGATCATGTGTCACTTGGATGACTAGAGAGATGTCTATCTAAGTGGGAGTTCATTAAATAATTTGATTATGTGAACTTAATTATCATGAACTTAGTCTAAAATTGTCTTTACAATCTATATTGTAGATCCAATGGCCAACGCTAATGCCAACCTCAACTTCAACACGTTCCTAGAGAAAACCAAGCTGAAAGATGATGGAAGCAACTATGCGGACTGGGTCCGTAGCTTGAGGATCATCCTCATAGCTTCCAAAAGATTGTATGTCCTTGATGCACCGCTAGGTGACACACCCGTTCTCCCAGCAGAGCAAGATGTTGCAAACTCTTGGCATTCACGCTGCGATGATTACTCCCTCGTTCAGTACGACATGCTTTACAGTTTAGAACCGGGGCTCCAAAAGCGTTTTGAGCAACACAGAGCATATGAGATGTTCCAAGAGCTGAAACTGGTTTTCCAAGCTCATGCCCGGGTCGAGAGATATGACGTCTACTACAAGTTCTTTAGCTGTAAGATGGAGGAGAACAGTTCTGTCAGTGAGCACATCCTCAAGATGTCTGGGCTACACAACCGCTTGACTCAGCTGGGAGTTAATCTCCCGGATGACTCGGTCATTGATAGAATCTTCCAGTCGCTTCCACCTAGCTACAAGAGCTTTGTGATGAACTACAACATGCAAGGGATGGAGAAGTCCATTCCTGAGTTGTACTCAATGCTGAAATCAGCGGAGGTCGAGATCAAAAAGGAGCATCAAGTGTTGATGGTAAATAAGACCACTAGTTTCAAGAAAGGCAAGGGTAAGAAGAACTTCAAGAAGGACGGCAAAGCTGTTGCCGCGCCCGGTAAGCAAGTTGCTGGGAAGAAGAACAAGAATGGACCCAAGCCTGAGACTGAGTGCTTTTATTGCAAGGGTACCAGTGACTGGAAGCGGAACTGCCCCAAGTACTTAGCGGATAAGAAGGTCGGCAGCGTTAAAGGTATATGTGATATACTTGTTATTGATGTGTACCTAACCAGTGCTCGTAGTAGCTCCTGTGTATTTGATACCGGTGCAGTTGCTCACATTTGTAACTCCAAGCAGGAGCTGCGGAATAAGCGGAGACTGGCGAAGGACGAGGTGACGATGCGCGCCGGGAATGGTTCCAAGGTCGATGTGATCGCCGTCGGCACGCTACCTCTACATCTACCTTCAGGATTAGTTTTAAACCTTAATAATTGTTATTTAGAACCAGCTTTGAGCATGAACATTGTATTTGGATCTCGCTTGATACGAGATGGCTACTCATTTAAATCTGAGAATAATGGTTGTTCTATTTATATGAGAGAAATGTTTTATGGTCATGCCCCGCTGGTCAATGGTTTATTTTTGATGAATCTCGAATGTGATGTTACACATGTCCATAGTGTGAGTACCAAAAAGTGTAAGGTTGATAACGATAGTCCCACTTACATATGGCACTGCGGCCTTGGTCATATTGGTGTCAAACGCATGAAGAAGCTCCATGTTGATGGACTTTTGGAGTCTCTTGATTTTGAATCATTTGACACGTGCGAACCATGCCTCAAGGGCAAGATGACCAAGACTCCGTTCTCCGGAACAATGGAGCGAGCAACTGACTTGTTGGAAATAATACATACCAATGTATGCGGTCCAATGAGCGTCGAGGCTCGTGGTGGCTACAGTTATGTTCTCACCCTCACTGATGACTTGAGCAGATATGGGTATGTCTACTTTATGAAACACAAGTCTCAAACCTTCGAAAGGTTCAAGGAATTTTAGAGTGAGGTAGAGAATCAACATGACAGGAAAATAAAATGCCTACGATTTGATCGTGGCGAAGAATATTTAAGTCACGAGTTTGGCATGCACCTAAGGAATTGTGGAATTGTTTCACAACTCATGCCGCCTGGCACACCTCAGCGAAATGGTGTGTCTGAACGTCGTAATCGCACTCTATTGGATATGGTGCGATCTATGATGTCTCTGACCGACTTACCACTATCATTTTGGGGATATGCATTAGAGACTACCGCATTCACTTTAAATAGGGCACCGTCAAAATCCGTTGAGACGACACTTTATGAATTATGGTTTGGAAAGAAACCTAAGCTGTCGTTTCTAAAAGTTTGGGGATGCGATGCTTATGTGAAGAAACTTCAACCTAGAAAGCTCAAACCCAAAGCGGAAAAGTGCGTCTTCATAGGATATCCCAAAGAGACTATTGGGTATACCTTCTACCTTAGATCCGAAGGCAAAGTGTTTGTTGCTAAGAATGGATCCTTTCTCGAGAAAGAGTTTCTCTCGAAAGAAGTAAGTGGGAGGAAAATAGAACTTGATGAGGTAATTGTACCTCCGCTCGAACCGGAGAGTAGCACAGCACAGGAAGTTGTTTCTGTGGAGCCTACACCGGCTAGAGAGGAAGTTAATGATGATGATCATGAAACTTCAGATCAAGTTACTATTGAACGTTGAAGGTCCACTAGGACACGTTCCGCACCAGAGTGGTACGACAACCCTGTCCTGGAGATCATGTTGTTAGACAACGGTGAACCTTCGAACTATGAAGAAGCGATGGCGGGCCCGGATTCCAACAAATGGCTTGAAGCCATGAAATCCGAGATAGGATCCATGTATGAGAACAAAGTTTGGACTTTGGTGGACTTGCCTGATGATAAGCGAGCCATTGAAAATAAATGGATCTTTAAGAAGAAGACTGGCGCGGATGGTAATGTGACCCTCTATAAGGCTCAGCTTATCGCTAAGGGTTATCGACAAGTTCAAGGAGTTGACTACGATGAGACTTTCTCACCCGTAGCGATGCTAAAAGTCTGTCTGAATCATGTTAGCAATTGCCGCATTTTATGATTACGAGATCTGGCAAATGGACGTCAAAACGACATTCCTTAATGGTTTCCTTAAGGAAGAACTGTATATGATGCAGCCAGAAGGTTTTGTTGATCCTAAAGATGCTAACAAAGTATGCAAGCTCCAGCGCTCCATCTATGGGCTGGTGCAAGCATCTCGGAGTTGGAACATTCGCTTTCATGAGGTGATTAAAGCGTTTGGGTTTGTACAGGTTTATGGAGAACCCTGTATTTACAAGAAAGTGAGTGGGAGCTCTATAGCATTTCTCATATTATATGTGGATGACAGACTGATAATTAGAAATGATATAGAACTTTTGGAAAGTGTAAAGGCCTACTTGAATAAATGTTTTTCAATGAAGGACCTTGGAGAAGCTGCTTACATATTAGGTATTAAGATCTACAGAGATAGATCGAGACGCCTCATAGGTCTTTCACAAAGCACATACCTTGAAAAGATATTGAAGAAGTTCAATATGGATTAGTCCAAGAAGGGGTTCTTGCCTGTGTTACAAGGTGTGAGATTGAGTACGACTCAACGCCTGTCTATAGCAAAGGATAGAGAAGAGATGAGTGTCATCCCCTATGCTTCAGCCATAGGCTCTATTATGTATGCCATGCTGTGTACCAGACCCGATGTGAACCTTGCCATAAGTTTGGTAGGGAGGTACCAAAGTGATCCCGGAGCGGAACACTGGACAACGGTCAAGAATATCCCGAAGTACCTGAAAAGGAAAAAGGACATGTTTCTCGTATATGGAGGTGACGAAGAGCTCATCGTAAAGGGTTACGTCGATGCTAGCTTCAACACAGATCCGAACGACTCCAAGTCGCAAACCGGATACGTGTATATTTTGAACGGAGGGGCAGTCAGCTGGTGCAGCAGCAAGCAAAGCGTCGTGGCGGCATCTACATGTGAAGCGGAGTACATAGCTGCTTCGGAAGCAGCAAAGGAAGGAGTCTGGATGAAGGAGTTCATCACCGGCCTAGGATTAATTCCAAGTGCGTCGGGCCCGATGACTCTATTTTGTGACAACACTGGAGCCATTGCCCTTGCGAAGGAGCCCAGGTTTCACAAGAAGACAAGACACATCAAGCGCCGCTTCAACTCCATCCGTGATTAGATTCAGGAGGGAGATATAGATATTTGTAAAGTGCATACGGATCTGAATGTCGCAGATCCGTTGACTAAACCTCTCTCACGAGCAAAACATGATCAACACCAGAATGCTATGGGTGTTCAATTCATCACAATGTAACTAGATTATTGACTCTAGTGAAGTGGGAGACTGTTGGAAATATGCCCTAGAGGAAATAATAAAATGGTTATTATTGTATTTCCTTGTTCATGATAATTGTCTATTGTTCATGCTATAATTGTGTTAACCGGAAACCATAATACATGTGTGAATACATAGACCACAACATGTCCCTAGTGAGCCTCTAGTTGGCTAGATCATTGATCAATAGACCATGGACATTGGATGTCATTGATAACAGGATCACATCATTAGGAGAATGATGTGATGGACAAGACCCAATCCTAAGCATAGCACAAGATCGTGTAGTTCGTCTGCTAAAGCTTTTCAATGTCAAGTATCGTTTCCTTAGACCATGAGATTGTGCAACTCCCGGATACCGTAGGAATGCTTTGGGTGTGCCAAATGTCACAACGTAACTGGGTGGCTATAAAGGTGCACTACGGGTATCTCCAAAAGTGTCTGTTGGGTTGGCACGAATCGAGACTAGGATTTGTCACTCCGTGTGAGGGAGAGGTATCTCTGGGCCCACTTGGTAAGACATCATCATAATGAGCTCAATGTGACGAAGGAATTAGCCACATGATGATGTATTACGGAATGAGTAAAGAGACTTGTCGGTAACGAGATTGAACAAGGTATGGAGATACCGACGATCGAATCTCGGGCAAGTATCATACCGATAGACAAAGGGAATTGTATACGGGATTGATTGAATCCCCGATATCGTGGTTTATCCGATGAGATCATCGTGGAGCATGTGGGAGCCAACATGGGTACCCAGATCCCGCTGCTGGTTATTGACCGGAGAGGTGTCTCGGTCATGTCCACGTGTCTCCCGAACCCGTAGGGTCTACACACTTAAGGTTCGATGACGCTAAGGTTATAGGGAAATGGTATACGTGATTACCGAAGGTTGTTCGGAGTCTCGGATGAGATCCCAGACGTCACGAGGAGCTCCGTAATGGTCCGGAGGTAAATATTGATATATAGGAAGTCCTGTTTCGGTCACCGGAAAGTTTTAGGGCTCATCGGCAGTGTACCGGGAGGGTGCCGGAGGACCCCGGGAGGGGTGTGACGACCAAAGGACTTCGTGGGCCCTTAGAGGAGGTGTACCAGCCCTTATTGGGCTGGCCAAGACCTTCCGGAAGGGCCCATGTGGCTAGTGATAAGAGATAAGGCTGAAAAGGATTCGAAAGGAAGAGATCCACCTCCCTTGTGGGAGGTGGACTCCTCCCTAGGTTCGGCCGAACCTCTCCTCCTTGGAGGAGGAGCCAAGGCAGCCCTCCCTCTCCCTCCTCCTATATATACCCAAGGTTTTGGGCTGATTTGAGACACGACTTATCTCTCTCTCGGCGCAGCCCTACCCTTCCTCTTCCTCGTTCTCCGTAGCGCTTGACGAAGCCCTGGCGGAGTCCACATAGCTCCACCGTCACCACGCCGTCGTGCTGCCGGAGCTCTCCCTCAACCTCTCCTTCCTCCTTGCTGGATCAAGGCGTAGGAGACGTCATCGGGCTGCATGTGTGTTTAATGCGGAGGCGCCGTTGTTCGACGCTTAGATCGGAGTCCACCGCGATCTGAATCGCTACGAGTATGACTCCACCAACCGTGTTCTTGTAACGCTTCCGCTTAGCGATCTTCAAAGGTATGAAGATGCAATCTCTCCCCACTCCTTGCTGGTTTCTTCATAGATAGATCTTGGTGACACGTAGGAATTTTTTTGATTTACTACTATGTCTCCCAACAATTACCACCTTGCCAAGACCCAATACCTTTGAAATTGCATCATCACCAAACGAGACTTGAGTGGCCATAGATGTGTCAGGATGAACATCCACCACCAAGTCCTTGCTTCTGGTCATATGATTTGTCGCTCCAGTATCGAGCAACCATGATGTACCTCTGGAAGAAAACCCCTACAAGAGATCAATGTTTGACTTTAGGTACCCATTCTTTAATGGGTCCTTTCATGTTAGCAACAAGGGTCTTAGGAACCCAAATACACCATTCAATGTACTCATCAGAGGAACCAACAAATTTGGCATAAACATTCCCATCACTAGCACGACATAACACGTAAGAGGGGTTAAAATCGCCGGTCTTGTTGGGTTGGATGTTCTTGCTCTTGCTCTTCTTGGCATTTTCCAACATAACTTGGTTTTTCTTCCTCTCATGAGGACCTTCACCAGCTCTTACAAAGGTTTGCTTGAGCGATGGGGCTTCCTTGGTGTTAACCTTCTTCTTCTCATTTGTTTTGGGTACAAACCCCACTCCTTCTTTTGCCACAACTTGCTTCTGAGAAGTCAGAAGGTCATTGACTGTCTTCTCACCTTGGATACATATCACCAAACCCTTTTTGAGCTGCTCTTTGAGCTTGGCATTTTCCTCCACAAGGTGTGCATGCTCACAACATGGGTTAGTAGCAGATGCATTATCAATTAGAACAAAAGGAGGACATGTGGCAATTTCCTTAGTGAGTTTCACTTGGAGTTGATCATGTGACTCCTTAAGAGAGGTATGAGCACACGTCAATGCCTTATGTGCATTGACAAGTGTGTCAAGCTCAACTTTGAGATGATCACGATCCACCCCAAGTGCAACCTTCTCAGACTTGAGAGCATGGTTAAGAACAATAGCATGGTCATAATCTTTACGTAATTTAGTAAGGTCAACATTTTGTGACTCCTCAAGAGACATACGAAGGCCTTGCTCTTCCTTAAGAGCAATAGATAGATCCGCTATCTCGTCGGCATAATCACGACTATGGCAACTTAGTTCCTCAAGACACTCTTCTTGAGACTCAATAGTGTCATGGGCCTCACCAAGTTGTTCCAAGAGAGCAACGAAGTGCTTCTTGGACTCTCCCTTGAGTTTGGCCATGACTTTGTCAAACTCATTCTTATCCTCTTTTCCTTCCTCAAGTTCATTCACACTATCTAAGGATGAATTGGAAGAAATGGAAGCCTTAATGTTTGAGGTTATGACGTTGGAGGTTACCTTAGTGATACCTTTAGCCATGAGGCACCTCGCGACGATGTTCTCATTGGGGGCGTCGAAGAGTGATGCCTTTGTCGGGGTAGAAGAGGCAATTGCTATGGATGCCATTGCCATTCCTTCACCGCTTGTGTCTTCATCATCAACATCATCATCTGAGGCATACTCTTCTTGAGCAACCAATACTTTGTGACGAGCCTTCTTGACAAAGTTGGTTTTGTTTGGGAAGGACTTGGCTTTATCTTTGCGAATGAGCTTGCCACCATTGTCTTCCCTCTTCTCATATGGACAATCCACCACAAAGTGACTTACATTACCACAGTTGTAGCAAGTTCTCACACGTTGCTTTCACTTTGAC
Source organism: Hordeum marinum (assembly GCA_022496015.1). NCBI lineage: Eukaryota > Viridiplantae > Streptophyta > Magnoliopsida > Poales > Poaceae > Hordeum > Hordeum marinum. Next base: position 478,851,243 of record CM039674.1, read on the forward strand.
CCATTTGAGTTGTTCTTGGAGAAGTTGGGCCTTGAGTTTCTCTTATTGCCCCAAAATTGTCTGGACGCAAGAGCCATGTGCTCATGATAAGCATATTTGGTGTCCTCGGGGCAAACCTCTTCATCCTCTTCTTCTTCCTCTTGACTGACCTTGGCCTTCAATGCAAGATTGGGAGAGGACTTCCTTGATCGTTGAACACGAGAAAGAGCATTGTTGGTCGTCGTGTTGAGGTTCATTGCAATGAATTCATCCAACACATCACCAGATGATAAGGTGTGAAAGTCTGGCCTTTGACGAATGACAGCGGACATGGCCTTGTTGTAGGGCATGATAGCCTTCAGGAACTTACGCTTGATCCAAGTATCATCCACATGCTTATTGCCATGATCCTTGAGGGAAACAGCGAGAGCGGTCACCCTTCTATAGAGCTCACACGGTTCCTCATCCTCTATCATCACGAACTCATCTGACTGATCAAGAACAACTTCATAGTTTGACCGTTGAATACTCGAGCTGCCCTTGTACATGGAGATGACGTGTTCCCAACATTATTTAGCAACAGTGAAGGGCCGCAGGTGAGGTAGATCTTCAGGAGGAATTGCAGCTTGGAGTATGAACAAGGCGGAAGAATTTAGCTGTTTATCCGCTTGTTCTCTTGGAGTAAGATTGCGTGGATCATGAGGATAGTATCCTTCTTCAATGACTCTCATGAGATGAATTGAGCTGTGATCTAAATGAGACTTGATACTAAAAACCCAGTTAGCAAGATCATTCTTAACAAGTTTAGGAGGAGGACCGAGATTGACTATATGAGGTGGGTGCACCGGTCCTCCATAGACCACGGGAGGGGGAACAGAGGCAAAGCTCCCCGACCCATTAACTCTTTTAGCATGATTATCTTTGTCGGCACTAGCCCCCTCCTTATCGGAGTTGGCATCCGATGACGAGTTAGTGGGTTTGACCACTTTTCCCGCATCGGTAGACATTTTAAGAGTATTAAGGAAATCTTTAAACATGGATTGAACCTCGGTAGCCATGGAGGATTTGAGTAAGGTCAAGGCCTCGTTCAAATCCTCGCATGAGACTGTGTTCACACCCATGGCCTCGGGAAGTTCTCCCCCACAAGCCTCTTCGCCAGCCATACTCATCGGGTGGTGAAACCCTTAATAAAGAGACGTGGCTCTGATACCAATTGAAACGATCGATATGGTTGACTAGAGGGGGGGAGTGAATAGGCAACTAACACTTTCTAACTTTTCTTTAACAATTAAGGTTTAGCATCAAATAAGTTAGCTAGATGTGCAACTAGGTGAACAACCTATATGATGCTAGCCACTACAAGTACACAAGCAAGCACGGGATATGACACAATAAACGCTTGCAAGAAGTAAAGATGCGAGATAACCAAAAGTGGAGCCGGTGGAGACGAGGATGTGTTACCGAAGTTCCTTCCCTTGTGGGGAAGTACGTCTCCGTTGGAGCGGTGTGGAAGCACAATGCTCCCCAAGAAGCCACTAGGGCCACCGTATTCTCCTCACGCCCTCACACAATGCGAGATGTCGTGATTCCACTATTGGTGCCCTTGAAGGCGGCGACCGAACCTTTACAAACAAGGTTGGGGCAATCTCCACAACTGAATTGGAGGCTCCCAACGACACCACGAAGCTTCACCACAATGGAATGTGGCTCCGAGGTGACCTCAACCGTCTAGGGTGCTCAAGCACCCAAGAGTAATAAGATCCCCAATGGATTAGTGGGGGGAATCAAATTTCTCCTGGTGGAAGTGTAGATCGGGGCCTTCTCAACCTATCCCTAGGAAATCAACAAGATTTATTGGCTAGGGAGAGAGATCGGGCAAAAATGGAGCTTGGAGCAACAATGGAGTTTTTTGGAAGGAAGAGGTAAACTTCTTGGAGAAGAAGACCTCCCTTTTATAGTGGGGGACAAGATCCAACCGTTATCCACTCAACCAGCCCCGCGCACCACAGTACTACCGCAAAAGTCACGGTACTACCGCGATGGCTTGCGGTACTACCACAGCCCTGTGCAGTACTACCGCTAGCATGGAAGTAGTTGGCCCTGGCCGTTATCACTAGGATACAAGCGGTAGAACCGCCAGAGCGGTACTACCGCGAGCCCGTGCGGTACTACCGCATGGTTGGCAGGGGCAGCCACTGGAGGTGCACGGAAGTAAAGAATTACTTCCGTGCCAACCTCCGCAGAGGGAAACTCTGCCAAAAAAGTCCGCACGGTAGTACCGGACGAGAATCGCGGTACTACCGTAGTAGGGCGGAAGTAAAAAATTACATCCGCGCCTACTACCGCAGGTGTAGTGTCCAGGGCAGGAGACAGCGGTACTACCGCTCCACGGAGCGGTACTACCGCTGGCACCTGCGGTACTACCACTCCCTGGAGCGGTACTACCACATGCCACTGAACCCAAACACCTCGCAGGCGTTCCTTTTGCACAGAGAAGGAAAACGGGTTGGGGATCCATTGAAGAGAGGGAAAGGTGGTGCAAAGGAATAGATGAGCACGTGTTGATTCCACCCAGACCTTTCCAATGTGGACCCCCTCTTGATAGTATGGCTTTCCTATGAATCAAATCCACCGAAAAGAAATGCATAGAACAACCGTGTTCGAGAGATTCCGAGGGGCACTGAATCGTCTTGTGCCTAGACCTGAGATATCTGAAATGCTCAATGCACACGATTAGTCCGCAAAGGCATTGTCATCAATCACCAAAACCACTTAGGGATAAATATGCCCTTACACCAGCCATTCGTCCCGAATATTGTGCCGGAAGGAGGCAATGGCCTCAGCGTCTGGACAGTCGATAATTTGGTTCTTCTTAGTCAACAACCGATTCCAGAACTGCCGGGCAGACTCGTCGGGCTTCTGGACGATGTTGCTGAGGTCGTAAGAGTCCGGCGGGAGGACATAGGTCCCCTGGAAGTTAGAGAGAAACGTGTCTTCCAAGTCTTCCCAGCATCCTATGGAGTTTTCGGGGATGTTGTTTAACCAGTGCCGAGCTATCCCCTTAAGCTTAAGAGGTAGGTATTTGATGGCATGGATATCATCTCCTCGTGCCATATGGATATGGAGGAGGAAGTCCTCGATCCATACAGTTGGGTCAGTGGTCCCATCATACTGTTCTATATTTACGAGTTTAAACCCTTCGGGGAACTGATGCTGCAGTACTTCATCTGTGAAGCACGATGGGTGAGCGGCGCCTCTAACCCAAGCTATGTCCCGCCTATACTCGGCGTCTGTATGGGGCCGGTTGCGTTCCCGGGCTCTATGGTTTTGGTCGAACCATGGTCCATACTCTTCCTGTCTATCCGGTGAGTAATCTCTGGATCCGTAGATGGATCTTGTACGGCCTTGTCTATGATCTAAGTGTTGGGGAATGTTGCATGGGAAACAAAATATTTCCTACGTACACGCAAGATCTATCCATGGTGATGAGCATCTACGAGAGGGAGAGTGGATCTACATACCCTTGTAGATCGCTAAGCGGGAAGCATTAAGAAACGCGGTTGATGTAGTCGAACGTCTTCGCAATCTAAATCGCTGAGCATCCCGCGATCCCATCATGATCCATCTCGTGATCCGATCACGATACGTTCCGTGATCAAATCACGAATCGTCTCACGATCTTGATCACGGTCCTTCCGATCTAGCACACGTACAACTCGATGATGATCTCCTCCTTCTGGATCCAGCAAGAGTGAGAGGAGACATAGATGAGTTATTTGGCAGCGCGACGGTGTGGCGGCGATGGTGATGGAACAATTCCAGCAGGGCTTCGCCTAAGCACCACTGAAATGATCTAGAGGAGAAACTACGATCTAGAGGAAAGGTAGCACGTGGCTGTTTTCTGTGTCTCAAAACCCTCAAAGCCTCTAGTATATATAGGAGGAGGGAGAGAGGAGGCTTGGAGCCCAAAGGTCCAGCCCTTGTCCTTGGCGCAAGGAGGAGAGGAGTCCTCCTCCAATCCTAGTAGGATTATAACTCCTCCTTCCCACTTGGAAACTCTTTCCACCTTGAGTTTTTTCCCTCTCAAACCACTCCAGCTGCATGGGCCCTTAGGGGAGGCTTCGGTCAGCCCACTAGAGGCTGGTTTACCTCCTTTCACATACCATGTAGCATCTTGGTTGAAACACCCCTCCCGGTGGTCCCTAGTACCCTCCCGGCACTCCTGGTACACTACCGATGAGCCCGAAACTTTTTCGGTGACCAAAACAGGACTTCCTATATATCAATCTTTACCTCCAGACCATTCTGGAGCTCCTCGTGATGTCCGGGATCTCATATGGGACTCCGAACAACCTTCGGTCACCACCATACATAACTCTATACTACCGAAACGTCACCGAACCTTAAGTGTGCAGACCCTGTGGGTTTAGAGAACTATGTAGACGTGACCAAGACACCTCTACGGTCAATAACCAATAGCAGGACCTGGATGCCCATATTGGTTCCTACATATTATACGAAGATCTTTATCGGTTGAACCTCTATGTCAAGGATTCAGTTAATCTCGTATGTTGTTCCCTTTGTTCTTTGGTATGTTACTTGCCCAAGATTCGATCGTCGGCATCTCCATACCAAGTTCAATATCGTTATCGGAAAGTCTCTTTACTCGTTACGTAATACAAGATCCCGCGGCTAACACTTAGTTACATTGCTTGCAAGGCTTGTTGTGATGTTGTATTACCGAGTGGGCCCTGAGATACCTCTCCTTCATACGGAGTAACAAATCCCAGTCTTGATCCATGCCAACCTAACAGACACCCTAGGAGATACCTGTAGAGCACCTTTATAGTCACCCAGTTACTTTGCGACGTTTGATACACACAAGGTACTCCTCCGGTGTGAGTGTGTTGCATGATCTCATGGTCATAGGAACAGATACTTGACATGCATAAAACTGTAGCAATAAACTGACACAATCATATGCTACGTTTATAGTTTGGGTCTTGTCCATCACATCATTCTCCTAATCATGTGATCCCGTTATCAAATGACATCTCATGTCCATGGCTAGGAAACCTTAACCATCTTTGATCAACGAGCTAGTCTATTAGAGGCATAGTAGGGACATGGTGTTGTCTATGTATCCACACATGTATCAGAGTTTCCGATCAATACAATTCTAGCATGGATAATAAACGATTATCATGAACAAGGAAATATGATAATAACTAATTTATTATTGCCTCTAGGGCTTATTTCCATCAGTCTCCCACTTGCACTAGAGTCAATAATCTAGCTCACATCGCCATGTGACTTGTTATGAATCTCACACCCAATGAGTTCTGGGGTTTGATCATGTTTTGCATTGTGAAAGAGGTTTTAGTCAACGGGTCTACGACATTCAGATCCGTGTGCACTTTGCAAATCTCTATGTCATACTGTAGACACTGCTACCACGCTCCACTTGGAGATATTCCAAATGGCTAGTCCACTATATGTATCCGGATTGCTACTAAGAGTCATCCGGATTGGTGTTAAAGCTTGCATCGACGTAAATCTTTACGACGAACTCTTTATCACCTCCATAATCGAGAAAATCTCCGTAACCCTCTGTTTACTAAGGATAATTTTGACCGTTGTCCAGTGATCCACTCCTGGATTACTTTTGTACCCCTTGACGGACTCATGGCAAGGCACACACAGGTGTGGTACATAGCATGGCATACTATACAGAGCCTATGGATAAGGCACAGTGGACAACCTTCATCCTTTCTCTTTCTTCTTCCGTGGTCGAGCTTTGAGTCTCACTCAACTTCACACCTTAAAAATCAGGCAAGAACTCTTTCGTTGACTGATCCATTTTGAACTCTTTCAAAATCTTGTCTAGGTATGTACTCATTGAAAGTCTCATCAAGCATCTCGATCTATCTCTATAGATCTTGATGCCCAACAATTAGGTAGCTTTATCCAGGTCTTCCTTTGAAAACCTCTTTTCAAACAACCGTTTATGCTTTCCGAAAATTCTACATTATTTCCGATCAACAATATGTCAACCACATATACATATCAGAAATTCTATAGTGCTCCCACTCACTTTCCTGTAAATACAAGTTTCTCATAAATTTTGTATAGACTCAAAAACTTTGATCACCTCATCAAAGCATATATTCCAATTCCGAGATGCTTGCTCCAGCCCATAGAAGGATTGCTGGAGCTCGCACACCTTTTAGCATCCTTAGGACTGACAAAAACCTTCTAGTTGTATCACATACAACCTTTCCTCAAGTAAACCGTTAAGGAAACGATGTTTTGACATCCATTTGCCAGATTTCATAATTGAAAAATGCATCACTACGAGTAAGAAAGTCTCATCGCAGTCAACTCCTTGAACTTGTTGGAAACTTCTTTGCGACAAGTCGAGCTTTATAAATGGTGACATTTACCATCAAAGTCTGTCTTGATCTTGAAGGTCCATTTGTACTCAACGACCTTCTGTCAAACGAGCAAGTCTACCAAAGTCTATACTTGGTTTTCATACATGGACCCTTTCTCGGATTTCATGGGCTCTAACCATTTGTCGGAATCCGAGCCCATCATCGCTTCTTCATAGCTCTTAGGTTCATCGTTGTCCAACAACATGGCCTCTAAGACAGGGTTGTCATACCACTCAGGAGCAGTACGCGTCCTTGTCGACCTACGAGGTTCGATAGTAACTTGATCCGAAGTTTCATGATCATCATCATTAACTTCCTCTTCAATTAACGTAGGCTCCACAGAAACATCTTTTTGCGCTGCGCTATTCTCTGGTTGAAACAAAGGTTCAACAACCTCATCAAGTTCTATCTTCCTCCCACTCAATTCTTTCGAGAGAAACTCTTTCTCGAGAAAGGACCCGTTTTAGCAAAAAACACTTTGCACTTGGATTCGAGATAGAAGGTATACCCAACTATTCTTAGGGTATTCTATGAAGATGCATTTGTCCGCTTTGGGTTTGATCTCATTAGGTAAATACCTTTTTCACATAAGGGTCGCAGCCCCAAACATTAAGAAATGACAGCTTAGGTTTCTATAAAACTATAATTCATACGGTGTCATCTCAACGGATTTAGATGGTGCCCTATTTAAAGTGAATGTAGTTGTCGCTAATGCATAACCCCAAAACGATAGTGGAAAATCGATAAGAGACATCATAGTTCGCACCATATCCAATAGAGCACGACTACGACGTTCGGACACGCCATCACACTATGGTGTTCCAGGAGGCGTGAGTTGTGAAACAACTTTCACATTGTCTAAAGTTGTATGCCAAACTCGTAACTCGAATATTCACCTCCACGATCATATCGTAGACATTTTTATCTTCCTGTCACGATGATCTTTGAACTTCACTCTAAATTTGTTTGAACTTTTCAAACGTTTCAGACTTGTGTTTCATTAAGTAAATATACTCATATATACTCAAATCATCAGTGAAGGTAAGAAAAATAACAATATCCACTGCACGCTACAACACTCATTGGATCGCATACATCAACATGTATTATTTCCAATAAGTTACTAGCCCGCTCCATCATACTGAAAACGGGGTTTTAGTCATCTTGCCCAAGAGGCATGGTCCGCATGTCTCAATCGATTCGAAACCGAATGAGTCCAACGATCCATCAGCATGGAGTTTCTTCATGTGATTTATACCAATATGACATTTAGCGGTAGTGCCACAGGTATGTGGTACTATCACTATTAACTTTGCATCTTTTGGCATCAATGTTATGAACATGTGTATTACTACGGTCAAGATTCAACAAACCATTCTCATTGGGTGCATGACCATCGAAAAACAGAATAACCATTATTCTCTCACTTAAATGAATAACCGTATTGCAATAAACACGATCTAATCACGTTCATGCTCAACACAAACACCAAATAACATTTATTTAGGTTAGTCACTAATCCCGAAGGCAGAGAGAGCCTGCGATGTTGATCACATCAACCTTGGAAACATCTCCAACACACATTGTCACCTCACACTTAGCTAGTCTCCGTTTATTCCGGAGCTTTTATTTCGAGTTACTAACATTTAGCAACCGAACCGGTATCCAATACCCAGGTGCTACTAGGAGTACTAGCAAGGTACACATCAATAACACGTATATCAAATATACTTCTGTCGATGTTGCCAGCCTTCTTATCTACCAAGTACCTAGGGTTGTTCCGCTTCAGCGACCGCTCTCCTCATAATAGAAGCACTTAGTCTCGGTTTTGGGTCCAACTTTGGGTACTGACTTGCCATCCATGAAGTTTCCCTCCTTGCCCTTGCCCTTCTCGAAACTAGTGGTTTTACTAACCATCAACACTTAATGCTCCTTCTTGATTTCTACCTTTGCGGTGTCAAACATCACGAATAGCTCAGGGATCATTATTTCCATCCCTAGCATTTTATAGTTCATCACGAAGCTCTAGTAACTTAGTGATAGTGACTTGGAAAACTATATCAATCACTTTCTTATCTGAAAGATCAACTCCCAATCGATTCAAGTGATTGTAGCACCCAGACAATCTGAGCACATGCTCAATGATTGAGCTATTCTCCTTCATCTTGCAGGCAAAGAATCTTGTGGGAGATCTCATATCTCACAACACGGGCGCGAGCCTGAGATCCCAATTTCAGCTCTTAGAACATCTCATATGTTCCGTGACGTTCAAAATGTTTTGGAGCCTCAATTCTAAGCCGTAATGCATGACACACTGAACGTGCATGTCAGATGTTCACAACATCTACAGACGACGCTAGAGGGGTTGGCGCACCGAGAAGTGCATTAAGGACATAAGCCTTCTGTGCAGCAATGAGGACAATCCTCAGATCACGGACCCAGTCCGCAATATTGCTACCATCATCTTTCAACTCTATTTCTCTAGGAACATATAAAAATTTAAGGGAGCTACAACGTGAGCTAGTAATCTACAACATAATTTGCAAAGACACTACTGACTATGTTCATGATAATGAGTTCAATTAATCATATTACTTAAGAACTCCCACTCAAATTGACATCCCTTCGGTCATTCGAGTGATACATGATCCAAATTCACCAACTCAAGTCCGATCATCACGTGAGTTGAGGTGGTTTCAATGATGAACATCATCATGTTGATCATATCTACTATATGACTCATGTTCGACCTTTCGGTCTCTTGTGTTCCGAGGCAATGTCCGTACATGCTAGGCTCGTCAAGTTTAACCCGAGTGTTCCGCATGTGAAACACTAGCTTGCACCCGTTGTATGTGAATGTAGAGTCTATCACACCCAATCATCACGTGGTGTCTCGACACGACGAACTTTCGCAATGGTGCACACTCGGGGAGAACACAATTTATCTTGAAATTTTAGTGAGGGATCACCTTATAATGCTACCGTCGTCCTAAGCAAAACAAGGTGCATAAAAGGATTAACATCACATTCAAATCATAAGTGACATGATATGGCCATGAACTTGTGCTTTTGATCTCCATCTTGAAAGCAACGGCATGATCTCCATCGTCACCGGCATAACACCATGATCTCCATCATCATGATCTCCATCATTGTGTCGCCATCAGGGTTGTCGTGCCCACCATGCTCATACTACTATTGCTACCGCTTAGCAATAAAGTAAAGCATTACATAGCGCTTAATGATTGACACGCAGGTCATACAATAATTAAAGACAACCCTATGGCTCCTGCTGGTTGCCGTACTCATCGACATGTAAGTCGTGATATTCTATACAACACATGATCATCTCATACATCACATATATCTCATCTTGTAATTGGCCATATCACATCACAATATACCCTGCAAAAACAAGTTAGACGTCCTCTAATTGTTGTTGCAAGTTTTACGTGGCTGCTATGGGTATCTAGCAAGAACAATTCTCACCTACGCAAAAACCACAACGGTTATACATAAGTTGCTTTTCAACCTTCTCAAGGACCGCCTTTGTCGAATCTGATCCAACTAAAGTAGGAGAAACAGACACCCGCCATCCATCTTTGTGCAAAAAGTTACACGTCAATCGATGGAACCAGTCTCTCGTAAGCGTACGAGTAAGGTTGGTCCGGGCCGCTTCATCCCACAATACCGCTGAACCAAAACACGACCAAGGGAGGAAGCAATCTAAGCATCAACGCCCACAATCTCCTTTGTGTTCTACTTGAGATCTCATCTACACATAGACCTAGCTCATGATGCCACTGTTGGGGAACGTTGCATGGGAAACAAAAAAATTCCTACGCACACGCAAGATCTATCCATGGTCATGAGCATCTACGAGAGGGAGAGTGGATCTACATACCCTTGTAGATCACTAAGCGGGAAGCGTTAAGAAACGCAGTTGATGTAGTCGAACGCCTTCGTGATCCAAATCGCCGAGCGTCCCGTGATCCCATCACGATCCATCTCGCGATCCGATCACGATCCGTCCCACGGTCAAATCACGAATGGTCTCGCGATCTTGATCACGATCCTTCCGATCTAGTGCTGAACGGACGGCACCTCTCCGTTCAGCACACGTACAGCTCGATGACGATCTTCGCCTTCTTGATCTAGCAAGAGGGAGCAGAGAGGTAGATGAGTTCTTTGGCAGCGCGACGGCGTGGCAGCGATGGTGGTGGAACAATTCCAGCAGGGCTTCGCCTAAGCACCGCTAAAACGATCTAGAGGAGAAACTACGATCTAGAGGAGCGGTAGCACGTGGCTGTTTTCTGTGTCTCAAAACCCACAAAACCTCTAGTATTATTTAGGAGGAGGGAGAGAGGAGGCCTGGCGCCCAAGGGGCCAGCCCTTGTCCTTGGCGCAAGGAGGATAGGAGGAGTCCTCCTCCAATCCTAGTAGGATTGGGACTCTCCTTCCCACTTGGAAACTCTTTCCACCTTGAGTTTTTCCCCTCTCAAACCACTCTAGCCACATGGACCCTTAGGGGAGGCTTCGGCCAGCCCACCAGGGGCTGGTTTACCTTCTCCCATAGCCTAAGCATCTTGGGTCGAAACACCCCTCCCGATGGTCCCTCGGTACCCTCCCAGCACTCCCGGTACACTACCGATGAGCCCGAAACTTTTTTGGCGACCATAACAGGACTTCCTATATATCAATCTTTACCTCCAGACCATTCCGAAGCTCCTCGTGGCATCCAAGATATCATCTAGACTGCGAACAACCTTCGGTCACCACCATACATAACTCTATACTACCGAAATGTCACCGAATCTTAAGTGCGTAGACCCTGCGGGTTCGAGAACTATGTAGACATGACCGAGACACCTCTACGGTCAATAACCAATAGCGGGACCATGATGCCCATATTGGTTCCTACATATTATACGAAGATCTTTATAGGTTGAACCTCTATGTCAAGGATTCAGTTAATCCCGTATGTTGTTCCCTTTGTTCTTCGGTATGTTATTTGCCCGAGATTTGATCGTCGGCATCTCTATACCTAGTTCAATCTCGTTACTGGCAAGTCTCTTTACTCGTTACGTAATACAAGATCCCGTGGCTAACACTTAGTCATATTTCTTGCAAGGCTTGTTGTGATGTTGTATTACCGAGTGGGCCCTGAGATACCTCTCCGTCATACGGAGTAACAAATCCCAGTCTTGATCCATGCCAACCTAATAGACACCCTCGGAGATACCTGTAGAGCACCTTTATAGTCACCCATTTACGTTGCGACGTTTCATACACACAAGGTACTACTCCGGTGTCAGTGAGTTGAATGATCTCATGGTCACAGGAACAGATACTTGACATGCGGAAAACTGTAGCAATAAACTGACACGATCATATGCTACGTTTATAGTTTGGGTCTTGTCCATCACATCATTCTCATAATGATGTGATCCCATTATCAAATGACATCTCATGTCCATGGCTAGGAAACCTTAACCATCTTTGATCAACGAGCTAGTCTATTAGAGGCATAGTAGGGACATGGTGTTGTCTGTGTATCCACACATGTATCTGAGTTTCCGATAAATACAATTCTAGCATGGATAATAAACGATTATCGTGAACAAGGAAATATGATAATAACTAATTTATTATTGCCTCTAGGGCATATTTCCAACACTAAGTCGTCGCGCAGGTCAAACCTGTCATTGGGTTCGAATGGCTCCTTACCCCGTCTTCGGGGCATCGCCGGTAAATAACCGATGTCATTGTCTGCTCTGTCATGCCCACGAGGAGGGCGGTCCGGCTTGTCATATGGGGTATGATGCGGAGACGGAGTGTAAGTGAGCTGATCGTCGAATTGTGGTAGCAGCCTTCTCCGAGGGTAGCTTTTGGAATGGTTTGACAGACCGGTGCCGTATACTTCCTCGGCTGAGAGGACTTTCATCCATCGATCAGTGAGGTCGGCCTGTTCGGCTTTGAGTTGCCGCTCTTTGGCCTTTAGGCTGTGAGCCGTTGCTATGAGCCGCTGCGTGATTTCTTCCTGATCCTCGAGGTTATCAGGGATGTACAAGTCATCGGCTTCTGGTATGTCTTCCTCCTCGACCAGGGGATGGTAATCGTCGCCTTCGGGGTCATTGACGATATTGGGGTCGTTTTGGTCCTCAGGTTCGTCCGGACCCTCTAACGGGTGCTCGGGGACATCGGGATTGTCATGATCGGCGGGTGTGTTACCGTCCCCGCTGCTGATAATAGCTCTTCTTCCCTTTTTGCTTTTGGACCACTTATGCAATTTTCGGCGCCTTGATGGCGCATCGCCCGATTTGTCGTCATTGTTATGAGGCGTATTGTTGCCGTTGGTGGTAGGAGTATCCACCATGTAGATGTCATATGTAGAAGTGGCGGTCCAATTCCCGGCGTTGACGGGAGTGGGAGCACGGTCCTCTTCGAAGGCACAGTCCAGCACGTCGGTTAAGTCTTCGACGGTGGCTATCAAGTGGGTGGTGGGTGGGTCGAAAAATCCGTCCTCTTGATATTTAATCCTCGAGCTCACAAGTAGTACCTTTTTGGTAACCTAAATCATTCGGCTCATTTCTTGGATCACTTTCAGTAGTTGTTAATTTGAAGTCAAGATTCAGGTTTTAACATAAATCTATGGAACACACATCATGGTTCAGTTATTGATTAAAGGTACAATACATATAAGGGAAGCTCGTGCAAGTGCCTTATTGCTGAAATCTCTAATGACACAGAGGTGTAGCCATTGTGGTGATATTGATTGACCGTGAAGATCAGGGGTAGAACCAGATTCGAAGCATGCTTTTATCTGACCATTCTAAATTTGCTATGTGATGTTAATGAACACAATTTCTTTCTTATCTCTATACATCTTTACTGGTATGACAAGGGATACTACAGGGTTGCCATGATACATGATTTTACCAAAAACAAGATTTCTGAAGTACATAATTAGTTTTCGGACAACGTGTGTTAATTAAGAGGAGGCGTCGACTCAAGGCTCCTTGAGCACTGTTGAAGTGTTTCATGATGTGGTTCCTCCAGGTTGTTGTTGATGCACCATAAAGATCCATGTCTCACTTGTGTATCATAGACATTTGCCGACCCCATACTACTATCTTCTTTCGATTATAACCAGGATTTGTCCGTGCCCGGGTAACTACTTTCTTACCTTAATCCTCTATTATATCACTCAAATTAGCCTGCCGTGTTATTAATTTTCTTCCTTCATGTATGTTTCTCTGATACAAATTATATTGCTGGCAGAAATTTGAAGTTCCCATCGCCTGGTAAAACAACTTGCTACTCAATGTGAGGTTATCCTATATGATTTATTGATTATTATTATTTTGCACAATATTGTTTCCTTAGTAGTTTGAACAACTATATCAATGTATGCTATTCATGATGCCTCTCTCAATGTTTGTTTGAAACATATATCTTAGCTGACCGCTCAGGTTTGCTTTACTTGTACTATCATATGCCCATAATTCATTTTTCCAGTTGTTAAGATTTGACTACACAAATTTGAAACATTTTTGTAGGTGAACAAATGCCTCATTTGAAGCGACTATGGGCTAACCAAGTGTTCTGCAATAACTTCAGTGCTCTTACATCCAACATAGCTACTTGGGGAGAGGAATATGTGCCCGTTACTGATTAATCTCTTTATATTTTTGCAGAAATATATTAGTTCACCATTTTGAATGTAAATATCAATATTCCGTTGGATTTCTAACATAAACATTTCAAATGTAAATGTATCGTTCAACATTTCAAGCCATATTTTATTTTCATTCATACAACATATGTTTTTCTTTGAATCTGCTCATTGAAAGTTTAAAACTACAAAGTCCTGCAGCAACGCGCGAAGAATCATCTAGTTTATTCAGTGGATGGATCCCTCTTGTGAAAATGGCGGCTGGATGAACCGGCTCGAACAAGCTACCGAATGTGGTTGCAGCGATGTGATGTGTCATGCCCGCGATGTATGGGACACTGCACATTGGTTGCGCAACCACATGGATGGGCCGAGGCGAGCGTGCCGAAACAGGAACAAGATGCGCACGATGGGTTTGAACTCGCAACCTATACGTTCGGAGAGAAGCATACATGGGTTCTTTCGTACTAGTAATCCAAGGGGTGATCGAACCCACGACGCTAGAAACAATATCAGAAAGAGAAGCTCCCTCGCTAGCAGAGGATCTGGGTTTATAACACTTACACATAGCTTTAGATTGCAAAGATGTGGTCAATCGAGTCCTAAGATGGTACATGAGAGAAGATGGCGCTTATTTCACGTAATTTTGTTCATGAATTCCGAACTATTAATTATGAAGCTCATAAGACAGCTAGAATGGGTACATTGCTGCCCTAGGGTACTCACATTTGGCTGGATGTTCCCCATGACAGTTTTGTAATTCCCCCAAAAAATGCGATAGATCAATAAATTCTGACTATCTTTGCTAGAAAAAGAACTATGCGTTCAGAGAGAAGCAACCTAACCACTAGGACACCACAATATTTGTGCCTAATACTTCTTTTTCTCCATTTATTCTTTCCCTAGTTCATGGAAGCCCCAGGTTTTGGGATGCTTCCAAAACCGGGGTTTTCCCGGTTTGTTTGTTAGCTCTCGATGGTCTCTTAGTCAGGTTTTCCTTTTTCTTTCTCCTTTTTTCTCTCTTCTTGTTACTTATTTTTTTATTAAATGCGTGTTTTTTAAAAAAAATAAATTTTATTTTTTTTTCTAAAAATCATGATTTGCTTTTGCAAATTCCTGACTTCTTACAAAATCATGTTTTTTTTCAAATTTTATTCTTTTCCCACCAAAATTTATGAAATTTTCTAAAATTTATGATTTTTCCAAAATTGAAAAATATTTTTTCAAATTTGTGATTTTGTTTTTGAAATTGGTGAACCTTTTCCCAATTCCGTGATTTTTTTCCAGATTTGTGAACATTTTTTTTTCAAAATCCATAAACATTTTTGAATTCACTATTTATTTCGTAAGATATATTAAAAATATATTCTTTTTCCTGAAAAGCCAATATTTGACAGGTCAACAGTCGAGCGGTCAACCCTGAGCGAGCAAACCTGAAACGGTTCCTGGAATGAGCGACCTGGTCGCCATGTAATTGGGCCGCCCCATAAGGTGCAAAGGTGAATAAATTTGGCATTTTTTGGAGTCTTCTCAGTCAAAAAAGGTGAATAAATGGTCGGGTATGTCGCAACTTGCTTATGCGTCGGAAATCATTCAAACATAGTATGACTGACTATCATAGAAATGCCCAAAGTTTGGGTCATTCTAATAATATAAAAACTAGATCATGTTCAACGAAAGGTGTTTGGATAGGCCCGAATGGTTAGTTTGAAAACACGCCGTTTTTGACATCCCTCAAACCGCTCCAGCTTTTTGAACATGTTTCAAAACTGTACAATAAAGTGGAAATATGAGGAAAATAAATTGACAAAAAAAAGAAAATTATAAAAGGTTCATCAATTTCGATTTTTTTTGCGAATTTGAAAAAGAAATCATGGGCTCAAAAAGAGAGTTTGTAAAGGTAGAAAAAAGTTTGTGGATTTGAAAAACAAAATTAACCGATTTGGAAAATAGTTCACAGGTTTGAAAACAAAGTTAAATTTTTTAAGAAAATGTTCATGAATTTAAAAAAAGAACATGAAAATGTTAAAAGTAATGCTCACATAAATTTTAAAAAAGTGGTCATACCATCCAAAAAAATGTTCTTGACATTTAAAAGAGTACACATGTTCAAAAATATGCTTTAATATTTTCAAATAATGTTCGTGGAATGTAAAAATTTGTTCAGCCATTTTTATAAAATGTTCATTACATAGTTTTCTGTTCCATTTAATAGTAAATGTTGATAAAAAGTTTTGAAATGCTTACTCAATTTTCAAAAAATGTATACAATATTTTCAAAAAAGTTCGAACCAACATAAACTGATAGACAAAAACATAAAAAAGTAAAGCACACACAACCTTCCCAAAACTGGGTGGAAAGGTTCCTGCACTGGTTTATACTGGTCCACACAAGATTCCAAAATCCCCACTTGAACAACTCCTAATGGACCACACCACTCGGGCCAACTCGTTTTTTTGAGAATCCTCATGAGTCTTTATTAATTACCCCCAACTGGGATTTCATTGAAAAATACATGCAAAATGCAATCGGGTGGTTCGTTGAGCCAAACCCTATAGAGTTCCCTACTGACTCCTCTAGATAGCAAATGAACTCCTTGGTTCCCCGATCTCCTAATCCAGGAGATTTTGAAACCTTGGAGAGTTTTTCCCAACATCTTTATCTCCCTACTGACTCCTCTAGATAGCAAATGAGCTGGTTGATTCCCCGATCTCCTAATCGAGGAGATTTTGAAACCTTGGAGAGTTTTCCCAACATCTTTATCTCTTCTATGACCAGTGTCGCCGGACTTAAGTTCTTTGCCTCGTCATTCAACATTGCCGCCAGTCCCTTGCTGTCAACTTTGACATGAACCCTGATAGCTCCAGCTTGGATTGCTAGCTGCACCGCCTTGCGACAGGCGAGTATCTCGACGACCTCAGGATCTGACACACCCAGGAAAACATAGCAAGCACCCCCCTAAAAGCTCCACCATGGTCCCTAAGCACCACTCCCCTGCCTCCACGGTCGCTTAGCTTTGCCAAGGATCCATCTGAATTTGCCTTTAGCCACCCTTCCTTTGGTGGATTCCATCTCACGACCATTGCTGAAGGTGAAACCCTTGGTTGCTTTGCATGAATGGTAGTCCATTCAATGACGTGTTGATATGTAGTTTCAGCAACAACCCGAGGGTCTACGATCCACTTATCACCCCGTGCATCGTTTCTGACGAGCCAAAGCCCATACGTTTCCTGAACCATTAGCTCCCGATCCTGGTCATTAGCATCGGCAAACCATTGCAGGAACCATGAGGCAAGATCTCCATGGGGTCCTTCAGAAACTAGTGGGATTGCCACCGAACCGCTTTCTACGAGCTCAACACCTTCCAAAACATGGTTGAATGTGGGCACGTCCAGAATCGATGTGCAACTGTTTCTTCTCTGCCGCAAGCTGTGCAAAAAAAACACGGTTTGATCCTTCTACTATGTAATTCAGAGCTGATCGCCAACCCATTTTTTTTATCAAACGACACATATGTATCTTGGCCTTTCCCAACGCATTTGTATTCCATAGAGCAAGTCAAATTTTGTGTTTACGCACCGATGACGAGGACTCCGACCGTTCGGTTCTTGTCCTCTTTAGAGTCATGCATTGGTGGTAGGCTGATCTTACACTAAACTGACCCGACTTGGTATAATTCCATGCTTGATAGTTATCGCTCCCGGGGCCTCCAACAGTTATCTGCTTGATATCATGTGCATCATCAGTAGAGAACATAGCGTTCACTTTGTCATGATCCCATGCAGTACCATCAGGGGCAAGAAGATCGCTGACACACATGATAGCTTGCGCAAACCGTTGTTCAAGAGGCTTTAAGCTTCCTTCCCTCGAAATCCAATTTTCATGGTGGATGTTAATGGATGTTCCATCCCCAACCCGCAAACAACTCCCTGTCTAAGTAATTCTCTCCCATGTATAATGTATCTAAAATTATAGGACGCTCCCGTGGGGCATGTTGCATTCATGATAGAGCATTCCTTATAGTATCTAGCCTTGAGAAGACGAGCACATATGGATGATGGGAATTGGAGCAGTCGCCACGCTTGCTTAGCCACCAGTGATGGATTGAAGGCCTCAAACTTTCTGAATCCCATTCCTCCATCTTTCTTTGGTAAGCACATTTTATCCCAGGCTATCCAATGCACCTTTCTCTCACCATCCGCTACACCCCACCAGAATTTCGAAGAGATTGAAGTCAAATCCCTGCAAATCTTCTTTGTGAGTTGAAAGCAGCTCATAGTGAAAGTTGGTGTCGATTGTAGACCTTATTTAACGAGAACTTCCCTTGCCACCTTGGACAAACCCTGTCCCTTCAAACCTGAAACTTTACCCTTGGAACTCTCTCTGACATATTGGAAAGAACCATCCTTCGATCTTCCAACCACAGTTGGGAGACCCAAGTATCTCTCACTTAGTGCTTCAGAGTCAATACCAATGGTTTCTTTCAGAGGGCCCTTGTCCTCATCAGTACATCCCTTCGCAAAAAAGATTGACGATTTTTGTAGGTTCACCTTCCAACCAGATGTCACTTGGTAAGATTACATAATCTCCTTTAGAGCCTGCAAGTTACCCTGTGATCCTGCTAAGAAGACCACACTATCATTCGCAAACAACAGGTCTCCCAAATCTTACACCGTTGATAAGATTCTCTCTTTGTGCCTGTTGAAGCAGAGCTGAAAATCCTTCAACACAAAACATGAACAAATATGGGGAGAGAGGATCCCCCGGGGAAGCCCTCTCGATGGCAAGAAACCGTGTGAAAAACCCCATTTAGCTTGACGCAAAACAACACTCCGAACACATAGCATTATAATACTAATGCTTGGGCAAAGCCGAACCGCTCCAGAGTTTTCTCCAGGAACACCCACTCGACCCTGTCAGGCCTTCATCATATTCAATTTAACTGCACATAGCACCTGGCCCAACTCTATAGGTGACCACTAGTATCATCTTGTACTAACTAGACATAGGTTTTGCTTAAATTTCTTAAAATCTTCACGGTGTATTAAAAGAATATGCTGTGCAAATTTGTTCATGTATTTATAAAAATAGTCCATATCATCTAACAAAAAAAATTATTTTTTTCCAAAAATATTAAAACATTTAAAATATTTGATAACATTGTGTAAAAACGTTCATGCAAAAATGAAGCAATGGTTGAATTATTTGTAGAAAATTTCATACCATTCAAGCAATTACTCATGACATTTTAAAACGATTCAAACATTTAAACGTTTGTGTATGATTTTTTTGGAAAAATATCCGTTCAAACATTTGTTTATGATTCTTTTGGAAAAATGTTCTTGGTGTAACGGGCGATCACAGCGCTCCCGCCAGTCACCTGTTGGGCCGGCCGGCCTAATTGTTTGTGGATTTGAAAAAAGCTTTATCAAATGTTCTCGAATTTGAAAAAAATGCTGGTTTAAAAGAAAGTTTGTAAAATTTGGAAATACTGTATGGGTTTGAAAAAAAGTTCATGGATTTGGAAAAAAGTTCACGGAACTGGAAATTAAACTTTTTTGCAAATGTTGAAAATTAATATAACATGGAAGTGCTAATGGTTTGCAAGGTGTGGTAAATTTAACTAGCATATGTGCATTTATATATAAAAGTTTCAATCGATGTCAGGTAAATCACTGCATAATCTAAAGTATTTTTCTTTTATATATTCGTAGTGTACTGGAAAATACAATTTTCAAAACGCAAATATGGAGTTAATTTAAGTTTAGTCTATGTACAAATGCACTATTAATGGGATCGATTTACATATTAGCTCAATGCTCTATTAAGCCATAGTTGTTTAATTGAAATTTAGCAGGGTAAGTCAACTGAAATGCTACACTGGATGGCTC
Source organism: Hordeum marinum (assembly GCA_022496015.1). Taxonomy (NCBI): domain Eukaryota; kingdom Viridiplantae; phylum Streptophyta; class Magnoliopsida; order Poales; family Poaceae; genus Hordeum; species Hordeum marinum. The sequence continues at coordinate 478,871,223 of CM039674.1, forward strand.
ATGTATATCCTGCAAATTAGGGGTAAATGACGGCGTAAAGCAACTCACCTTGCAATAAGATATCCATAGGGAACTTCAGAATTGTTTATCCTAGGAAGACCAATATTGGCTATACATGTAATTAAATCTGCAATTAGCAGAAACAACCATACACTTTGCTTCAGGAAGAAATTAAACAGGACGAAAGAAGAAAGAGAAAAGCTGGGCTGTACGTTTCAAATTTTTAAAAAGTAGTGGTAAATTGTGTACTGAAGGTTAATCCATCAGCTTTAGAAAAACATCATGGATAAATTGTCGAAGTCGAAAAGACACTGTTTTCAAACCAAGTGCTTCAGTTTTTTCCCGCGAATATATGGTGAAAGGCCCAAGTAACCACAGTGGGCCAAATTGATGCCGCGAGGCGCATCCCCTGAGGACAGTTGTGACGGTGCGGTATCGGACGGCTAGAAACAGTTGATCTTTGGTGCAACCCCTCAAAAAAAAAGTTATTCTTTGGTGCAGTTTTAATATCCCTAATAAAGACGCCGTGTTCCCCCATATCCCCCCCCCCCCCCCCTCCTTCCAGATATCGGACGGCACTAGTGGCGATGGTGTCGTCGGCATGCCGGTGGATTTGGCAACGGCCGGCGTCTCCTTCAGATCTACGTCGCCTTACTCATATCGCCGGCACCTCCTCCTTCGCATGTCCGTCGGCAAAGGACATGACGAAGGCGGCGGCATGGTGGCGGCCGACGTCTCGAACCTTCTCATCGTTCCGAGGTCAGGCGGCTGCTCCTGGTTTTATAGATCGAATGCCATGTCCATGGAATCTCCGGCACCTCCTTCGGTTCTTCGGCACCTCATCCCGATCTCTGTCGGAGGCAGCACGGAAAGGTCGGATCTATGCACCGCACGAGCCAGCAAGATCCATCCTGTCCGGGTTGGGTCAGGCTCGCCGGTTCGGCACAGCCAACCAACGGCAACGGCAGACCACGAAGCAGCATCTCTACCTGGTACTCATGACCACGCTGACGGATTCAGCATCCACAAGCTTGACATAGACAATGACTTGGAAGCCGCCGGCTGCAGCTCTGCAAGGACCCCGCTGCGCCTCTCCGAGCCGCCTGTCCTCCGCATAGGGCCTCCAACAATTGGAAGGAGGGCACAGTTTGCCGCCCTTGGCAGCCACATCATAGTCACATGCCCCTCCGCCCATAAAATACCCACGGTACAGGAGGCCCAGGACAGCGTCACCCTCATCTTTGACACCAAGACAGCTATGCTTACCACGTCAACGATTATACCGGGAGGGCTAAATGACTGCTATGATGCAGCCATAGCCGTGAGGAACAGACTATATGTGTTTGAATCAAATAGCGACAACAACGACGGCATAGACAGTTTGTATTATTTTGGGGGCTTACACTTCCTTTCTGCGAATCCGAACGATGACGAGAGGGACTGGACTTGGCGACCTTTGTTCAAGTCCTCACAGTTCTCTTGGAGTTGGCCAAGCTCCCCACCTGACTTTCCGTTTGATCCCAAGTTGATCACTTCGCTTGCCGTGCACCCGCGGACGGGCACCATCTTTGTTTCCACTTGTAGGCAGAAGCGCCGTGGTAATTGGGTGCTGCCATTCAAGGGCCCTGTCCACTATGATCATCTTCTGGGCGCATGGGTCGGGCTCCATCTCCATTCCGTTGACACAGGTGATGCTGATGGGTACCTTTGTGCATGCCACGTCATATCTGGCCGGCAACCGCCAACGTGGAAAGTAGGCAGGGAGCAGCTTTTTTTGAAGCACCCACAGTGGAGACACGTGGATGCAAAACTCGTTCAAATGGGTGAGCGTAGCAGTAAGTACTGTCTCGTGGAGCGCCTCCTACCCGAGGGAGAGGACAAGATGAAGTATGTGCTTCGTGTGACCACATTCAGTGTCAAGTATGACGAGGACGGTGAGCTCAGGACCATGGCTCACGAGCCTGCTCGTTTCTACAAGGCGCCCAGCTATCGTTATCATTTTGATGTGCAAGCGTTTTGGTTGTAGTCATGCTCGTGCTTGTTCATCTACCTATTTTTTCACGTTTTCTGCTATTTTTGCCCGTTGTATTTGATGATCTGGTGTTTGTAGGTTCTTAATAATGATAAGAGCTAATGTGTCGTACTATCAAATTTGATGACGGCTCTTTTTATCTGTTATATACGACTAGGTTTTATTACATCTGATAATTTGCTCCCAAACAACCTCACAATATTTCTGTTTATATTGTTATGGAATTTAGTCTAGCATTAGAGTAGCGGTCCTAAAAGGCTACCACCTTGTCCTGTTTGGATATACTTTTTTTTTAGAACGTTTGGTAAATTGTTAACTCTGGTTCTATGTTGGTGTTTGATGATAATAACGTATCGTAAATATGATGAAGCCTGATCCATTTGAGGATTGATTGTATAGTTATTTCCTTACCAAAAGCATATGAACTGTAGATGTAAAAGATATACAAATCCACGGGAATTCTGAAGTTGCCGTTAAAGGCATCTCTAGCAGAGCCGCTAAAGTCCCGTCCCGCAAATTTCATTTAAGGGCCGTCTCTATATTTTTACGATACCGTGAGGCTTTCAACGAAACAGATACTGTAAACTCGTCCTACAAATGGATGAGTTTATAGAATTTCTTCCGTGCCGGAGGCCTTGCGTTACCATAAAATTTCCAAAGCTTTACACATTCTTGATTTTCAACAAATATAAAGTTAATAGAATCATAATATAAATCAAACATATAAATGGTTTGAAAGGCAATTTACAATACAACAAGCGTCTTCATTACAACAAATGTTTAAATTCGAATAATTAATACAATAAAAAATTGTTCAAATCACACACAAATACATATTAAATTTATTAATATAAAATGGGAGTCTTGATTTTCAACAAATATAAAGTTAATAGAATCATAATATAAATCAAACACATAAATGGTCTGAAAGGCAATTTACAATACAACAAGCGTCTTCATTACAACAAATGTTTAAATTTGAATAATTAATACAATAACAAATTGTTCAAATCACACACAAATACATATTAAATTTATTAATATAAAATGGGAGTCTATCTCCAATAGAATTGTCACTAATGCTCAATAAGATAATCACGGAGCTGGTAGTGTGAAGCACTATTGTCAATCTTTAGGTAAGTGTCAAGAAATGCATTGATCTCATATGGGTACCTGGCGGGCTTCACACGCTTATCAATATTATCATAGTAAAACTCTAAGTTCAAATCCCTCTCATCGTCGATAATCCTCTTGTATAGAATTACACATATAGTCATGATATTTGTGAGTGATTTCATATCCCAAGTAGGACCTCAAACAATGACAAATTAAGCTTGCAACACACCAAATGCAGGCCGCATCATGTGTGGCCGGCAATCATGTGGATGCAAAACTCAGTTACATGGGCGAGCACAATAAGTACGGCCTCATGGAGCGTGCCTCCTACATGAGGGAGCATACAAGATGACGTATGTGCTACGTGTGATTATATTATGCATCATGCCGATGCAGAGGTCGGAGGTCATTCTTTTTTTTTAAAGTATGGCAACGACGGTCAGCTCATGACCATGGCTCACCGGCCTGCTCGCTTCTACAAGGCGCACAACTATCGTTGTCGGTTTGATGTGCAAGCGTTTTCGATGTCATCGATATAATTTCAGCCCACAAAAACGTTTGCGGCTCCTAAAATGAATTTGTGGTTTGACAGAACAGATGTCGCAAACCCGTACCATAAAAGTATCACACGTCATCTGGCAGTACAAGTTTGGGGCATCTGTTCCGCCCGTCGGTGCGTGGTACTGCAAATCATAATTTTAAGCAATCTAATCTCTACCTAATAATAAATTACAGATAACTTCTGGTCGTTCGTCATTAAATCTATCCCCGAAGTTGACATAAATTACCCACTATGCCACCTATAAGTCAGAAAAAAAAATGACTCGTTTTTTGTGACAAGTCGCTCCGCCAGATTTTGGCTTATTAAACACTAAACCGGCAATTGATCAACTAAGCTGTTGTAGCCTGCTGGCTAGAGCGCCCCCATTGTAATTGGGACACCTAGGTTTGAATCCAATCTTTCAACGAATTTTGTTTATTTTTTCCTTTTTTTGTTTATCTTTTCTTCTATCAGGCTGATTCAAATCAAGAGATATGAATAGGGAGGACAAGAGCAAATTGACTATTTGTGAAAGAGACCAACTATCTACAATGAGATGTTAGATCTTATGCCAGTAACTAGACAGCGAACAAAAACGATTGCCCCCATGGCCTCTGGATTAGTTCATCTTTATTTTTTTCACTCATCTACGACAAGTGCATGCGAGCACAATGGCGCCCGGGCATCGGCCAGATATGCATACACGGTGGTTGCCGGATTTTGAATCTATTTTCTGCTCCCATGCGGCATATGGCCACTAGAAGAAGATTGTTTGGCAGTGCCGAGAAAGAGGCGACATGAGAGGTGATTGATCAATTAAAGTGGTATTTAATTTATTTCCCTAACGATTGTAGTGACCTAATTATTTCTTAGGAACAACTCATTGGTTTACATTTTAGAGGGGCTGAAACAACGGGCAAAAGACTGCCTTGTCATCGACGCATGGGGAGGGGTAGTCGGAGTCGGAGTCTGGTATTTCTCCCGTTGCAACGCACATGCATTTTTGCTAGTTTAAATAAAAACATTAGATGCCTCAAAATCATATAATACAATAATTCAATGAAATTCAAGAAATGTTCAAATTCGAATAACAAATGGGATGGAATTATACAATAACTAATGATCCGGAATTAAAACAATTGTTCAAATCACACATAGAGAAAATAGATCAAATTAGTTAAATGGGAGTCTATTTCCCATACAATTTCCACTGATGCGAAACGAGATCATTGTCGAGCTACTGATGTGTGTTGCGGTCTTCAATTTGCTCGTAGGTCTCAAGAAATGCAGTGGTCTCATTTGGATTTCTGAAAGGCTTGACATGGCTAAAAATATTGTCATACAAAAACTCTAAGTTTAAACCCCCGTCATCCTCGAAGATCATATTGTGTAGAAGTACACATGCAGTCATGATATTTGTGAGGGATTTCTTATCCCAGAAGTGAGCAGCACCTCAAACAAAGGCAAACCAAGCTTGCAACACACCGAACGCCCTCTCAATATCTTTTCGGCATGCTTCTTGTGCTTGGGCTAAAATAATTTGTTTTTTTCTATACCGGCTTACTGATTGTATTCACAATGTTAACCACGAATGATAAATGATGGGTAAGATAATCCATTGACTGTGTAGTTGCAAGTCAGAGCTTTTCCACTAGCTAGCTGTGCAAAAAGATGTGTCATATGCAATAAAGTGATATCATTGAGACCCCAACAATCCAAAGAAGCAATGCCAAATCCACAAGTCATGTGAAGCCGTGGCTTCGTGAACAATAGTGGGTTTGTGTTGATGGGTGATATACTGCCTGTCCCAAGCCTTTGGACAGTTCTTCCAGTTTCAATGCATGCAATCCACATACCCAAGCATGCCCGACCATCCTTTTGCTTCGTTCATCCCATGATTTTTTTGTTTCCTCCTCATTGGGAGCTTGGAGGTACTCTGGACCAAATACCCGGACCAATATCTTTGCAAACACCCACATGCATTTGAGCATGATATCATCTCCAATGTGAAGATACCCATCGGTGTAATCGACTGGAATGTCATATGCTATCACTCGCATTGCCATCGATATTTCTTTTTGGTATGCACTAAATCCTAGCAAACCAAAAACATTTCTTCGGCAAGTGAAGAAACGACAATTTTGCTCACAACCTTCAACAATACGACCACAAAGAGGCATACACATTCGATGACGCCTACAAAAGAGATGAGCCCGATAGGGCAGTACCTCAGCAATTTTTTTTGAGGAACCGACAGGAGCACTGCCTTTTCATATAAGAAAGGAGAATAAGGTTTATGTACAAGAGAGTTCCGGTTTTTTGGAGAGAAACTGGACAAAACCCCCTAGAAAAGCCCACACACTGGCACTAATCAACCAATACCGGCTGCCACCTGTGCCCGGCCAAAGGCCAAAGTCCTTTGCTTGATGTCGTCGAAGGCAATAGCTGCTACCTCTAGGTGCGTGAGTCGAGTTCCATTGAAGACGCGTCGGTTTTGCTCCTTCCAGATGTTCCAGATGGTGTAAAGGAAGCGGCCGCTCCGCCTTCTTCTGTTGTCCTTGGGCAAATTGGTGATGAGCGAATCCCACCAGTCCGAAATCCCCATCGAAGGGGGAAACATGGGCGTGGCCCCAAAGTCCTCTCCCGTCCATACCTGGACGTGAGACCAAACTACGACGACAAACGAGCAGTCCTTGCAGAGATGAGTGGCCGTCTCCGGTGCCCCAAGGAAAAGGGGGCAGCGAGGGTCGTGCGGCCAGCCACGAATGGCTAGCATGTCGGCCATGAGGATTTTTCGGTGGAGCACAAGCCAAGCGAAGAACTTGCATTTTGGCTCCGCATGTGCCTCCCAAATCTTGGCTGGGGAGAACCTGGGGTAGGATCCAAAGAACTGGGCCGCGTAGGCCGAAGCAGCAAAGTAAATGCCATTGGGGGTCCACCGCCAAGTGATGGAGTCCTCCTGGTCCGGGTTCAACGCAACCTGAGTGATAGCTGATGTGAGGGCAATGAACTCCTGCAGGTGGGTAGGCGATGAAAGGCGGGCCACCGATCTGATCTAGTTCTCCTCCTGGAGCTCCTTCATCACAGTTCTCCGCTTCCTGGTGGCAATTTTGTACAGCTCCGGGAAGGCCCGGGACAGAGGGCCCCATCCTGTCGAGTCGTCGTGCCAAAATAAGGATTTTCTCCCATTGCCCAAGGAGATGGTGGTAGAAGCCCTGAAGAGCGCCATGTCCGTCTCATCATAGGGCACCACAGAGCCCACCCATTGACGGTCAGGATCAGTCCACATAAGCCAAGGCCAGCGAAGTCGGAGCGCCCGACCAAATCTCTTGAGGTCTGTGATTCCCAGGCCTCCCATGGGCTTAGGCCGGCAGACAGTCTTCCAGTTGACCAGAGAGTGTCCGCCAGACGCGTTTTCTGAGTCTTCCCCACACCAGATGAAGTTATGAGTGATCTTATTGAGCTTCTGGATTGCCCAAGTGGGAAGCGAGAGTGCAGTGAGGTGATGATTTGCGATGGCGCACAACACGGACTTTGCAAGGGAGACCCTGCCCGGTCGCACCAGGTTCTTCCCCTTCCATCCCGGCAACCTGCCCATTGCCTTGTCCAGAAGAGGTTGGAGGTCAACCCTTCTGAGATGCCTGGTATGTAGTGGGAGACCCAGGTATCGGCCGGGGAACGATGCCAGCTTGGCCGGAAGGCCGAGAGGATGGCCGGGAGAGCAATGTCCTGGCAGCGAATGGGAAACACCTCGGTCTTGCTGACATTTGTGACGAGGCTCGAAGCATCCGCAAAACAGGCAAGGATCTGAGCGATGGCGTCGATCTCTTCTTGGACCGGGTTAGCGAAGATGCCAGCATCGTCCGCATAGAGAGAAACCCTGTAGGAGGCCGACCGCGCCATGATGGGCTTGAGGATCCCGACCTGGGAAGCTGCCCGGAGCATAAGTTGTAGAGGGTCGATGGCTAGAATGAAGAGCATAGGCGACAACGGGTCACCCTGGCAAAGGCATTTTCCATGCGCAAATGGGGTTCCCGGCTCCCCATTTAACAGCACCCTGGAGGAAGATGAAGCGAGGGTCATGCAGATCCAGTCTCGTCAGCGCTGTCCAAATCCCAACCGCTGTAGCACCTCTAGGAGGTAAGCCCAACCCACAGAGTCGAAAGCCTTGGAGATGTGGTCAGCCCACGCGTCGAAGCCCCCTAGCGTTGGACGGTGGCGAAGCACCTCGCTTGCTAGCAAAAGTGCGTTGTGTGCATCTAGGCCCCCCACGTGGGAGAGACACGACGCGAATGCCGAAGGCGCCGCCCGACCGTCGTGCGCTTGGGTGGTGTGAGAGGCGGTGACGACAGAGGTGACACTAGCGACTTGATACTGCCCACCCAGCACCAAGCCGTCGGTCCGCGGGTTCCCAATGGCAGCGTTGAGGTTAATGGTGGCCGGTCTGTCATGGCCGGCAGGTGCACGCGGGGCATCGGCCATCGGAACGGCAAGGTGGATGGAGAGGCTGGCTTGAGGAGGACTACGACACGCCCCCTACTTGGCGCGCCAAATGTCAAATTTCGGGCTCCGCAAAACCCTTAAGGTTCGAACACAGGGGCGTGTGCGAAGGCTTCCCCGCAGCGACACCCAACCTAGCTCACTACTCGATGGACACAGCGGCAAACTCGTTCGATGACGAGGAAGAAGATGAACACAAAAGTTTACCTAGGTTCGGGCTGCTGCGAAGCGTAATACCCTACTCCTGCTTTGGTGGATTGCCTCTCATGGAGGTGTTGGTGATGAACTAGTACAGTGGGCTTCAGCCTCGCGAGGAAGCTCAAGGTGTGTTCTTGGCTCTCTGTCTGGCGATGGAGAGTGGAGTGGCTAAGTGTTTGATTGGATCTGGGATCCCCTCTATGGTGTGACCTAACTTCTATATATAGCGGTAGCTTGGGTCCTCTTCCCTTATCTCAATGGCGGTAAGTTATCCCACAGCGGCCAATTTTGAAGGGGGACAGGAGTACATCTGCGCCCTGTCCAAAGGCGGTCTTCGCCCGCAAAGTAGCTGATGGTGATGTAGTGGTGGGCTCGGCAATGACATCCGCCCTGTGGGGCTGGTGGTCATGGTCTTGTTGCACCGGAATGGAAACCTTTGGGCGGCGCTTTGGGAACCCGCGTATGTCCTTGCTCCCTTTGCACCAAAGAGGAAACTATGCTGCCTGGCGTGCTGGCGCTCGTCTGTCCTCACCTGCATCATCCTTGACTCCTGAGGCCGGGCCTTGCATAGGGATCTCCGCCCCTCAGGAGGGGGGCTGAGGAGGTTATTCCCCGAGGGTCTTGATGCTGCTCCTCCTCGCGAGCCCAGGGTCGTCACGAGGGCCTTGTATTGAGTGACGCCGCGCCGGGCCTCGCCGGGCCTACGAAGTGGGCCATGCCCTAGGCTGTAGGCAGGCAGGACTGGGTACCCCCGTTCCCAGAATGCCGACAGTGAAGATATATTTGAACTAAAGTTTTTCAATGAAAGACCTCGGAGAAGCTGCTTACATATTAGGCATGAAGACCTATAGAGATAGATCGAGACGCTTAATAGGACTTTCACAAAGCACATGTCTTGATAACATTTTGAAGAAGTTCAAAATGGATCCGTCCAAGAAGGGGTTCTTGCCTATCTTACAAGGTGTGAAGTTGAGTAAGACTCAATGCCCGGCGACTACAGAGGATAGAGAAAAGATGAGTGTCATCCCCTTTCCCCTATGCTTCAGCCGTAGGCTCTATCATGTATGTGATGCTGTGCACTAGACCAGATGTCAGCCTTGTCATAAGTATGGCAAGGAGGTTTCAATGTGATCCAGGAATGGAACACTGGACAACGGTCAATAATATCCTGAAGTACCTAAAAAGGACTAAGGAAATGTTTCTCGTTTATGGAGGTGTTCAAGAGCTCATCATAAAGGGTTACATCGATGCAACCTTTGACACAGATCCGAATGACTCTAAGTCTCAGACCGTATATGTATTTGTTCTATATGGTGGAGTGGTAAGCTGGTGTAGTTCCTATCAAAGCGTGGTAGCAGAATCAACATGTGAAACAGAGTATATAGTTGCTTTAGAAGCAGTGAAGGAAGGTGTCGGGATGAAGCAGTTCATGACGGATCTTGGAGTTGTGCGCAACACATTGGATCCAACGACCCTCTTCTATGACAACACTGGCACTATTGCTCTAGCCAAGGAGCCGAGGTTTCACAAAAGGACTAGACACATAAAGCGCCATTTCAATTCCATCCGCGATTACATCAAGGAGGAGCACATAAATATTTGCAAAGTACACACGATCTGAATGTTGCAGACCTGTTGACTAAACCTCTTCCACGGGTAAAACATGATCAGCACCAAAACTCTATGGGAAACAAATTTTTTCCTATGCGCATGCAAGATCTATCCATGGTGATGAGCATCGACGAGAGGGAGAGTGGATCTACATACCCTTGTAGATCACTAAGCGGGAAGTGTTAAGAAATGCGGTTGATGTAGTTGAATGTCTTTGCAATCCAAATCGCCGAGCATCCCGCGATCCCATCATGATCCATCCCGCGATCCCATCATGATCTGCCCCGCGATCAAATCATGAATTGTCTCGCGATCTAGATCACAGTCCTTCCGATCTAGCGCCGAACGGACAACACCTCCGTGTTCAGCAAACATACAGTTTGATGACGATCTCTGCCTTCTTGATCCAGCAAGAGGGAGTGGAGAGGTAGATGAGTTCTCCGGTAGCACAACGGCGTGGCAGCGATGGTGTTGGAACTATTCCGACAGGGCTTCGCGTAAGCACTGCCGAACTAGCTAGAGGAGAAAACTGATCCAGATGAAGTAGAGGGAGCACGTGGAAATTCGGGTTAGCTTTCCCCTCTAAATCCTCTAGTATATATAGGAGGGAGGGAGGGGAGGAGGCAGCCTCAATCCCTCAAGGTTTGGCCGAAATTGGAGGTGGAGGAGTCCTACTCCAATCCTATTAGGAGTAGGATTCCCCCTCTCCACTCGGAAACCCTTTCCACCTCTCCACCTTTGCCCTAGTGGCATGGGCCTTAGTGGGGGGCTTTGCTAGCCCACTAAGGGATGGCTTGACTCCTCCCACAACCCATGAGGCTCTTTGGGTCGATACAACCCTCCCGATGGTCCCCGATACTCCTCCCGGCACTCCCGATACACTACCGAAATACCCGAAACTTTTCCGATGATCAAAACGGGACTTCCTATATATCAATCTTTACCTCCGGACCATCACAGAGCTCCTTGTGACATCCGAGATATCATCCAGGACTCCGAACAACCTTCGGTCACCACCATGCATACCTCTATACTACCGAAACGTCACCGAACCTTAAGTGTGAAGACCCTGCAGGTTCGAGAACTATGTAGACATGACCGAGACACCTCTACGGTCAATAACCAATAACGGGAGCTCAATGACCATATTGGCTCCTACATATTGTACGAAGATCTTTGTCGGTTGAACCTCTATGTCAAGGATTCAGTTAATCCCATATGTTGTTCCCTTTGTTCTTCGGTATGTTACTTGCCCGAGATTCAATCGTCCGTATCTCTATACCTAGTTCAATATCATTACTGGCAAGTCACTTTACTCGTTACGTAATACAAGATCCCTTGTCTAACACTTAGTCACATTGATTGCAAGGCTTATTGTGATGTTGTATTACCGAGTGGGTCCTAAGATACCTCTCCGTCATACGGAGCAACAAATCGCAGTCTTGATCCATGCCAACCCAACAGACACCCTCAAAGATACCTATAGAGCACCTTTATACTCACCCAGTTACGTTGCAACCTTTGATACACACAAGGTAGTCCTCCGGTGTCAGTGAGTTGCATGATCTCATGGTCATAGGAACAGATACTTGACATGCAGAAAACTATAGCAATAAACTAACATGATCATATGCTACATTTATAGTTTGGGTCTTGTCCATCACATCATTCTCCTGATGATGTGACCCCGTTATCAAATGACATCTCATGTCCATGGCTAGCAAACCTTGACTATCTTTGATCAACGAGCTAGTCTACTAGAGGCATACTAGGGACATAGTGTTGTCTATATACCCACAGATGTATTTAGTTTCCAATCAATACAATTATAGCATAGATAATAAAGGATGATCACCAACAAGGAAATATAACAATAACCAATTTTGTTATTGCTCTAGGGCATATTTCCAACAGTCTCCCACTTGCACTAGAGTCAATAATCTAGTTCACATCACCATGTGATTTACATTGTTATGAATCTAACACCCAATGAGTTCTGAGGTTCGATCATGCTTTGCATGTGAGAGAGGTCCGTTAGTCAACGGGTCTATGACATTCAGATCCGTGTGTACTTTGCAAATCTCTATGTCATACTATAGATACTGCTACCACGCTTCACTTGGAGCTACTCCAAATGGCTGCTCCTCTATACGTATCCGGATTACTACTCAGAGTCATCCAAATTGGTGTCAAAGCTTGCATCGACGTAACCCTTTATGACGAACTCTTTATAACCTCCATAAGCAAGAAACATTTCCTTAGTCCTTTAGTTAATAAGGATAATCTTGACTGTTGTTCAGTGATCCACTCTTGGATCACTCTTGTACCCCTTGACAGACTCATGGCAAGGCACGCACCAGGTGCGGTACACATCATGGCATACTATATAGAGCCTATGGCTAAGGCATAGGGGATGACCTTATTTCTTTCTCTTTCTTCTGCTGTGATTGAGCTTTGAGTCTTACTCAACTTCACACCTTACAAATCAGGCAAGAACTCTTTCTTTGACTGATCCATTTCGAACTCTTTCAAAATCTTGTCAAGGTATTTACTCACTGAAAAATCTTATCATGCATCTTGATCTATCTCTTATATATCTCGATGCCCAACAATTAAGTAGCTTCATTCCAGGTTTTCCTTGGAAAAACTCGTTTTCAAACAACCCGTTATGCTTTCTAGATCTACATCATTTGTGATTAACAATATGTCATCCGTATATACTTATCAGAAAATGTATAGTGCTCCCACTCACTTTATTGTAAATACAAGTTTCTCAAAAACTTTGTATAGACTCAAAAACTTTGATCACCTCATCAAACCGTATATTCCAACTCCGAGATGCTTGCTCCAACCCATAGAAGGATCATTGGAGCTTGCACACCTTTTAGCATCCTTAGGACCGACAAAACCTTCTGGTTGTATCTCATACAACCTTTCCTCAAGGAAGGAAACAATGTTTGACATCCATCTGCCAGATTTCATAATTTAAAAATGCACCAACTGCTAACATAATTCCAACAGACTTTAGCATCGCTACGGGTGAGAAAGTCTCATTAGAGTCAACTCCTTGAACTTGTTGGAAACTTGTTTGTGACAAGTCGAGCTTTATAAATGGTGACATTCACCATCATCGTCTGTCTTCTTCTTAAAAATCCGTCTGTACTCAACGACCTGTCGTTCAACGGGCAAGTCTACCAAAGTCCATACTTTGGTTTTCACACATGGATCCTTTCTTGGATTTCATGGCTCCTAGCCATTTTTCAGAATTTGGGCCCATCATCGCTTCTCCATGGATCGTAGGCTCATCGTTGTCCAACAACATGACCTCTAAGACAAGGTTACCGTACCACTCAGGAGCAATACGTGCCCTTGTCGACCTACATGGTTCGATAGTAACTTGTTCCGAAGCTTCATGATCATCATCATTAACTTCCTCTTCAATTAATGTAGGATCCACATAAACAAGTTTCTGCGATGCGCTACTATCTGGTAGAAACAAAGGTTCAACAACCTCATCAAGTTCTATCTTCCTCCCACTCAATTCTTTCGCGAGGAACTCTTTCTCAAGAAAGGACCCATTTTAGCAACAAACACTTTGCCCTTGGATCTAAGATAGAAGGTATACCATCTGTTCCCTTAGGGTATCCTGTGAAGATGCACTTTTCTGCTCTGGGTTTGACCTTATAAGACATAACCGTCGCATTCCCAAACTCCGAGAAATGACAGCTTAGGTTTCTGCCAAACCATATGGTGTCATCTCAACGGATTTAGATGGTGCTCTATTTTGAATGTAGTTGTCTCTAATGCATAACCCCAAGACGATAGTGGCAAAACGATAAGAGACATCATCATACACACCATAACAAATAGAGCACGACTACGACGTTCGGACACACCATCACAGTATGGTGTTCTAGGTGGCTTGAGTTGCGAAACAATTTCCACATTGTCTTAAGTTGCATATCAAACTCGTAACTTAGACATTCACCTCCACGGTCATTGTTGGAAATATGCCCTAGAGGCAATAATAAATTGGTTATTATCATATTTCCTTGCTCATGATAATCGTTTATTATCCATGCTATAATTGTATTGATCGGAAACTCAGTTACATGTGTGGATACATAGACAACACCATGTCCCTAGTATGCCTCTAATAGACTAGCTCATTGATCAAAGATGGCTATGGTTTCCTAGTCATGGACATGAGATGTCATTTGATAACGGGATCACATCATTAGGAGAATGATGTGATGGACAAGACCCAAACTAGAAACTTAGCATATGATCGTGTCAGTTTATTGCTACTATTTTCTACATGTCAAGTATATGTTCCTATGACCATGAGATCATGCAACTCACTAACGTCGGAGGAGTACCTTGTGTGTATCAAACATCGCAACGTAATTGGGTGACTATGAAGGTACTCTACAGGTATCTGCAAGGGTGTCTGTTGGGTTGGCATGGATCAAGACTGGGATTTGTTACTCCGTGTGAAGGAGAGGTATCTCAGGGCCCACTCGGTAATACAACATCACAATAAGCCTTGCAAGCAATGTCACTAAGTGTTATTCACAGGATCTTGTATTACGGAATGAGTAAAGAGACTTGCTGGTAACAAGGTTGAACTAGGTATGGAGATGCCGACGATCGAATCTCGGGCAAGTAACATACCGAAGAACAAAGGGAACATCATACGGGATTAATTGAATCCTCGACATATAGGTTCGACTGATAAAGATCTTCGTAGAATATGTTGGAACCAATATGGGCATCTAGGTCCCACTATTGGTTATTGACCATAGAGGTGTCTCGGTCATGTCTACATAGTTCTCGAACCCGCAGGGTCTGCACACTTAAGGTTCAGTGACGTTTCAGTAGTATAGAGTTATGTGTGATGGTGACTGAAGGTTGTTCGGAGTCCCAGATAAGATCCTGGATGTCGCGAGGAGCTCCGTAATGGTCCGGAGGTAATGATTGATATATAGGAACTCCTATTTTGGTCATCGGAAACGTTTCGGGCTCATCGGTAGTGTACGGGGAGTGCCAGTAGTGTACCGGGGGACCATCGGGAGAGGTATTTCGACCCAAGAGGCTACATGGGCTGTGGGAGGAGGTAAACCATCCCCTGGTGGGCTGTCCAAAGCCTCCTCTAAGGTCCCATGCTGCTGGAGTGGTTTGAGAAGGAAAAAATCCAAAGGTGGAGAGGTGGAAAGGGTTTCCAAGTGGAAAGGAGGAATCCTACTCCTAATAGGATTGGAGTAGGACTCCTCGACCTCCAATTTCGACCAAACCTTGAGGGTTTGAGGCTGCCTCCTCCCCTCCCTTCATCCTGTATATACTAGAGGATTTAGAGGAAAAAGCTAACCCTAATAGCCACGTGCTACCTCTCCTCTAGATCGCAGTTTCTCCTCTAGATCGGTTTTCAGCGGTGCTTAGGCGAAGCCCTGCTGGAATAGCTCCACCACCATCACCGCAACGCCGTCGCGCTGCTGTAGAACTCATCTACCTCTCCGCTCCCTCTTGCTGGATCAAGAAGACGGAGATCGTCATCGAGCTGTACGTGTGCTGAACGCGGAGGTGCCGTCTGTTCGGCGCTAGATCGGAAGGACCGTGATCAAGATCGCGAGACGGATCGTGATGAGTTCGCGGGACGGATCGTGATTGGATCGCAGGACGGAACGTGATTGGATCATGGGACGGATCGTGATGAGATCGCAGGACGCTCGATGATTTGGATCGCGAAGACGTTCGACTACACCAACCGCGTTTCTTAACGCTTCCCGCTTAGCAATCTACAAGGGTATGTAGATCCAATCTCCCTCTCGTAGATGCTCATCACCATGGATAAATCTTGCGTGTGCGTAGGAATTTTTTTGTTTCCCATGCGACGTTCCCCAACAGTGGTATCATAGCTAGGTCTATTTGTAGATGAGATCTTGAGTAGAACACAAAGAGCTTGTGGGCGTTGATGCTTAGATTGCTTCCTCCCTTGGTCGTGTTTTGGTTCAGCGGTATTGTGAGATGAAGCGGGCCAGACCAACATTACTCGTACGCTTACGAGAGACCAGTTCCCTCACCCGCAACTTGTTGCATAGATGGCTTGCGGGTGTCAGTTTCTCTCACTTTAGTTGGATCGGATGCGACAAAGGCGGTCCTCGAGAATGTTGAAAAGCAACTAGTGTATCACCATTGTGGTTTTTGCGTAGATGAGAATTGTTCTTGCTAGATACCCATAGCAGCCACGTAAATCATGCAACAACAATTAGAGGACGTCTAACCTGTTTTTGCAGGGTATGTTGTGATGTGATATGGCCAATTACATGATGTGATATATGTGATGTATGAGATGATCATGTGTTGTATAGAATATCACGACTTGCATGTCGATGAGTACGACAACCGGCAGGAGCCATAGGGTTGTCATTAATTATTGTATGACCTGCGTGTCAATCATTAAGCACTATGTAATGCTTTACTTTATCGCTAAACGGTAGCAATAGTAGTACAAGCATGATGGGCGCGACAACCCTGATGACGACGCGTTGATGGAGATCAAGATGATGGAGATCATGGTGTCGCGCCGGTGACGATGGAGATCATGCCGGTGCTTTCAAGATGGAGATCAAAAGCGCAAGTTCATGGCTATATCATGTCACTTATGATTTGCATGTGATGTTAATCCTTTTATGCACCTTGTTTTGCTTAGGACGACGGTAGCATTATAAGGTGATCCCTCACTTAAATTTCAAGATGAATTGTGTTCTCCCCGAGTGTGTACCGTTGTGAAAGTTCGTCGTGTTGAGACACCACGTGATGATCGGGTGTGATAGACTCTACGTTCACATACAACGGGTGCAAGCCAATGCTTGGATCAGACTTGGGTTGGTGAATTTTGGATCATGTATCACTCGAATGGCCGGAGGGATGTCAATTTGAGTGGGAGTTCTTAAGTAATATGATTAATTGAACTCATTATCATGAACATAGTCAGTAGTGTCTTTGCAAAATTATGTTACTTGTTCGCGCTGTAGCTCCCTTGAATTTTTATATGTTCCTAGAGAAATAGAGTTGAAAGACGATGGTAGCAATATTGCAGACTGGGTCCATGATCTGAGGATTGTCATCATTGCTGCACAGAATGCTTATGTCCTTAATGCACCGCTCGGTGCGCCAACCCCTCTAGCGTTGTTTGTAGACGTTGTGAACATCTGACAGACACGTTCTGATGACTACTTGATAGTTTAGTGCGTCATGCATTACGGCTTAGAATTGAGGCTCCGAAACCTTTTTGAATGTCACAGAGCATATGAGATGTTCTAAGAGCTGAAATTAGGATCTCAAGCTCGTGCCCGTGTTGCGATATATGAGATCTCCAACAAGATTCTTTGCCTGCAAGATGAAGGAGAATAGCTCAATCATTGAGCATGTGCTCAGATTGTCTGGGTTCTACGATCGCTTGAATCGAATGGGAGTTGATCTTCCAGATAAGATAGTTATTGATATAGTTCTCTAAGTCTCTGTCACTAAGCTACTAGAACTTGGTGATGAACTATAAAATGCCAGGGATAGAAATAATGATCCCTGAGCTGTTCGTGATGTTTGACACCGCGAAGGTAGAAATCAAGAAGGAGCGTCAATTGTTGATGGTTAGTCAAACCACTAGTTTCGAGAAGGGCATGAGCAAGGCGGGAAAATTCATGGATAGCAAGTCAGTTGCTGCTCTAGTGAAGCAACCCAAAGTCTAACCCAAATCGAGACTAAATGCTTCGATTATGAGGAGAGCGGTCGCTAAAGCGGAACAACCCTAGATACTTGGTAGATAAGAAGGCTGGCAACGCAGACAGAAGTATATTTGATATACGTGTTATTGATGTGTACCTTGCTAGTACTCCTAGTAGCACCTGGGTATTGGATACTGGTTCGGTTGCTAAATGTTAGTAACTCGAAATAAAAGCTACAGAATAAACGGATAACTAGCTAAGGGTGAGGTGACGATGTGTGTCGGAAATGTTTCCAAGGTTGATGTGATCAACATCGCACGCTCTCTCTACCTTCGGGATTAGTGACAAACCAAAATAAATGTTATTTGGTGTTTTGCGTTGAGCATGAACGTGATTAGATCATGTTTATTGCAGCACGGTTATTCATTTAAGTTAGAGAATAATGGTTATTCTGTTTACATGAATAATACCTTCAATGGTCATGCACCCAGTGAGAATGGTTTGTTGAAACTTGATCGTAGTAATACACATGTTCATAACATTGATGCCAAAAGATACAAAGTTAATAATGATAGTACCACATACTTGTGGCACTATCGCTAAATGTCATATTGGTATAAAGCGCATGAAGAAAGTCCATGCTGATGGATCTTTGGACTCATTCGATTTCGAATCGGTTGAGACATGCGAACCATGCCTCTTGGGAAAGATGACTAAGGACCCCATTTCCAAATGGATGGAGTGGGCAAGTGATTTATTGGAAATAATACATGTTGATGTATGCAATCCAATGAGTCTTGTAGCGTGCGGTGGATATCGTTATTTTCTTACCTTCACTGATGATTTGAGTAGATATAGTGTATGTTTACTTAATGAAACACAAGTCTTAATCGTTTGAAAAGTTCAAGAAAATTCAGAGTGAAGTTTAAGATCATCGTGACAAGAAGATAAAAATGTCTGCGATATGATCGTGGAGGTGAATATCTGAGTTACGAGTTTGGCATACAAATTTAGACAATGTGAAAGTCATTTCACAACTCACACCACCTGGAACACCGTAGTGTGATGGTGTGTCCGAACGTCATAGTCGTGCTCTATTGGATATGGTGCGAGCTATGATGTCTCTTATCGTTTTGCTACTATAGTGTTGGGGTTATGCATTAGAGACAACTACATTCACTTTAAATAGGGCACCATCTAAATCCGTTGAGATGACACCGTGTGAATTATGGTTTGATAGAAACCTAAGGTGTCATTTCTTAATGTTTGGGGCTGTGATGCTTGTGTGGAAAATGTTTTCACCGAATGAGCTGAAACCCAAAGCGGACAAATGCATCTTCGTAGAATACCCTAAGAACAAGTTGGGTGAAGCTTCTATCTCAAATCCAAGCATAAAATGTTTGTTGCTAAAACTGGGTCCTTTCTCGAGAAAGATTTCTCTCGAAAGAATTGAGTGGGAGGAAGATAGAACTTGATGAGGTTGTTGAACCTTTGTTCAACCAGAGAGTAGTGCAGCGCAGGAAGATGTTTTTGTGAAGCCTACGTTAGTTGAAGAGGAAGTTAATGATGATGATCATGAAGCTTCAGATCAAGTTACTATCGAACCTCGTAGGTCGACAAGGATGTGTACTGCTCCTAAGCGGTACGAAAACTCTGTCTTGGAGGTCGTGTTGTTGGACAACGATGAACCTACTGTGGAGAAGCGATGATGGGCCCGGATTCCGACAAATGGTTAGAGGCCATGAAATCCGAGAAAAGATCCATGTACGAAGACCAAGTATAGACTTCGGTAGACTTGCTCGTTGGACGGCAGGTCGTTGAGTACAAATGGATGTTTAAAATGAAGACAGACGCTCATGGTAAATGTCACCATTTATAAAGCTCGACTTGTCGCAAAGAAGTTTCTGGCAAGTTCAAGGAGTTGACTACAATGACACTTTCTCACTCGTAGCAATGCTAAAGTCCATTGGAATTATGTTAGCAGTTGCTGCATTTTTCAATTGTGAAATCTGGCAGATGGATGTCAAAACATCGTTTCTTTAACGGTTTACTTGAGGAAAGGTTGTATGTGATACAACTAGAATGTTTTGTCAGTCCTAAGGATGCTAAAAGGTGTGCAAGCTTAAGTGATCCTTCTATGGACTGAAGCAAACATCTCGGAGTTGGAATATGCACTTTGATGAGGTGATCAAAGTTTTTGCGTCTATACAAAGTTATGAGTAACTTGTATTTACAATAAAGTGAGTGGGAGCACTATAGAGTTTCTGATAAGCATATGTGGTTGACATATTGTTGATCGGAAATGATGTAGAATTTCTAGAAAGCATAAAGGGTTGTTTGAAAGGAGTTTTTCAAAGGAAGACCTGGATAAAGCTACCTAATTGTTGAACATCAAGATATATAGAGATAGATCAAGATGCTTGGTGAGACTTTCGATGAGTACATACCTTGACAAGATTTTGAAAGAGTTCAAAATGGATCAGTCAGAGAGAATTGTTCTCGTCTACTTTGTAAGGTGTGAAGTTGAGTGAGACTCAAAGCTCGACCATGGCAGAAGAAAGAGAAATGACGAACGTCGTCCCCTATGCATTAGCCATAGGCTTTGTATTGTATGCCATGCTGTGTACCGCACCTGTGTGTGCCTTGCCATGAGTCCATCAACGGGTACAAGAGTGATCCAGGAGTGGATCACTGGACATCGGTTAAGATTATCCTTAGTGACTAAAAGACTAAGGAAATGTTTCTCGATTATGGAGGTGATAAAGAGTTCGTCGTAAAGAGTTACATCGATGCAAGCTTTAACACCAATCCGGATGACTCTTAGTAGAAATCCGGATACGTATAGTGGAGCTGCCATTTGGAATAGCTCCAAGTGGAGTGTGGTAGCAGTATTTACAGTTTAACATAGAGATTTGCAAATTACACACGAATCTGAATGTTGCAGACCGGTTGACTAAAAGACCTCTCTCACATGCAAAGCATGATCGAGCCCAGAACTCATTGGGTGTTAGATTCATAACAATGCGGATCACATGGTGATGTGAACTAGATTATTGCCTCTAGTGCAAGTGGGAGACTATTGAAAATATGCCCTAGAGGAAATAATAAAATGGTTATTTATCATATTTCCTTGCTCATGATAATCGTTTATTATCCATGCTATAATTGTATTGATCGGAAACTCAGTTACATGTGTGGATATATATATTGGAAATATGCCCTAGAGAAAATAATAAATTAGTTATTATCATATTTCCTTGTTCATGATAATCGTTTATTATCCATGCTATAAATTGTATTGATCGGAGACTTAGATGCATGTGTGGATACATAGACAAAACCATGTCCCTAGTATGCCTCTAATGGACTAGCTCGTTAATCAAAGATGGTTATGGTTTCCTAGCCATGTACATGAGATGTCATTTCATAACGGGATCACATCATTAGGAGAATGATGTGATGGACAAGACCCAAACTACAAACGTAGCATATGATCGTGTCAGTTTATTGCTACTGTTTTCTACATGTCAAGTATATGTTCGTATGACCATGAGATCATGCAACTCACGGACATCGGAGGAGTGCCTTGTGTGTATCAAATGTCGCAACGTAACTATGTGACTATAAAGGTGCTCTACAGGTATCTCCGAGGGTGTCTGTTGAGTTGGCATGGATCAAGACTGGGATTTGTTACTCCGTGTGACGGAGAGGTATCTCAGGGCCCACTCGGTAATGCAATATCACAATAAGCCTTGCAAGCAATGTGACTAAGTTTTAGTCACGGGATCTTGTATTACGGAACGAGTAAAGAGACTTGCCGGTAACGAGGTTGAACTAGGTATGGAGATACCAACGATCGAATCTCGGGCAAGTAACATACCGAAGAACAAAGGGAACATCATACGGGATTAACTGAATCCTTGACATAGAGGTTCGACCGATAAAGATCTTCGTAGAATATGTAGGAACCAATGTGGACATACAGGTCCCGCCATTGGTTATTGACCGTAGAGGTGTCTCGGTCATGTCTACATAGTTCTCGAACCCGCAGGGTCTGCACACTTAAGGTTTGGTGACGTTTCGGTAGTATAGAGTTATGTATGGTGGTGACCGAAGGTTGTTCGGAGTCCCGGATGAGATCCTGATCGTCACGAGGATCTCCGGAATGGTCCGGAGGTAAAGATTCATATATAGAAAGTCCCATTTGGGTCGCCGGAAAAGTTTCGGGCTAATCGGTAATGTACCGGGAGTGCCGGTATTGTACCGGGAGACCATCGGGAGGGGTATTTCGACCCAAGAGGCTTCATGGGCTGTGGGATAGTAAATACCAGTCTTTTGTGGGTTGGTGGAAGTCCCACACAAGGCCCATGTGGCTGGGAGAAAAATCCCAAAGGGAAAAAGGTGGAAAAGGGCCAAAAAAGGGAGGAATCCTAGTAGGACTAGGATTGGAGGAGGAGTCCTCCTCTCCTCCCCACTTTGGTCGACCCAAGGGCTGGATTTTTGGCAGCCAAGACTCCTCCTCCTCTCCTCCTATATATAATAGAGGATTTTAGGGTTTTGGCATAGAATTTTCAGCCACGTGCTACCCGTTCCTCTAGTGCATAGTTTCTCCTCTAGATCGGTTTTCTGCAGTGCTTAGGCGAAGCCCTGCCGGAATTGCTCCACCACTATCACCAGAGCGCCGTCATGCTGCCAGTGAACTCTTCTCCCTCGCCACTTCCTCTTGCTGGATCAAGATGGTGGAGATCGTCATCAAGCTACACGTGTGCTGAACGCGGAGATGCCGTCCGTTCGGCGCTAGATCGGAAGGACCGTGAACAAGATTGCGAGACCGTTCGTGATGTGTTTACGGGACGGATCGTGATGAGATCGCGGGACGGATCGTGATGAGATCACGGGACGGATCGTGATGAGTTCGCGGGACGGATCATGATTGGATTGCGGGACGAATCGTGATGTGATCGCGGGACGCTCGGCGATTTGGATCGCGAAGATGTTCGACTACACCAACCGCATTTCTTAACGCTTCCCGCTTAGTGATCTACAATGGTAGTTAGATCCACTCTCCCTCTCGTAGAAGCTCATCACCATTGATAGATCTTTGTGTGCGTAGGAAATTTTTTGTTTCCCATGCAACGTTCCCCAATAGTGGCATCATGAGCTAGGTCTATGTGTCGATGAGATCTCGAGTAGAACACAAAAGGTTTGTGGGCGTTGATGCTTAGATTGCTTCCTCCCTTGGTCATATTTTGGTTCAGCGGTATTGTGAGATGAAGCGTCCCGGACCAATATTACTCGTACGCTTACGAGACTGGTTCCCTCGACGCAACTTGTTGCCTAGATGGCTTGCGGGTGCCAGTTTCTCTCACTTTAGTTGGATCGGATTCGACAAAGGCGGTCCTTGAGAAGGTTGAAAAGCAACTAGTGTATCACCGTTGTGGTTTTTGCATTGATGAAAATCGTTCTTGCTAGATACCCGTAGCAGCCACGTAAAACATGCAACAACAATTAGAGGACATCTAACTTGTTTTTGCAGGGTATGTTGTGATATGATATGGCCAATTACATGATGTGATATATGTGATGTATGAGATGATCATGTGATGTATAGATTATCACGACTTGCATGTCGATGAGTACGGCAACCGGCAGGAGCCATAGGGTTGTCTTTAATTATTGTATGACCTGTGTGTCAATCATTAAGCGCTATGTAATGCTTTACTTTATTGCTAAACGGTAGCAATAGTAGTAGGAGCATGGTGGGCACGACAACCCCGATGGCGACACGTTGATGGAGATCAAGATGATGGAGATCATGGTGTCATGCCGGTGACGATGGAGACCATGCCGGTGCTTTCATGATGGAGATCAAAAGCACAAGTTCATGGCCATATCATGTCACTTATGATTTGCATGTGATGTTAATCCGTTTATGCACCTTGTTTTGCTTAGGGCGACGGTAGCATTATAAGGTGATCCCTCACTTAATTTCAAGATAAATTGTGTTCTCCCCGAGTGTGCACCGTTGCGAAAGTTTGTCGTGTTGAGACACCACGTGATGATCGGGTGTGATAGACTCTAGTTCACATACAACGGGTGCAAGCCAGTGTTGCACATGCAGAACACTCGGGTTAAACTTGACGAGCCTAGCATGTACAGACATGGCCTCGGAACACAAGAGACCAAAAGGTCGAACATGAGTCATATAGTAGATATGATCAACATGATGATGTTCACCATTGTAACCACCTCAACTCACGTGATGATCGGACTTGAGTTGGTGAATTTGGATCATGTATCACTCGAATGACCGGAGGGATGTCAATTTGAGTGGGAGTTCTTAAGTAATATGATTAATTGAACTCATTATCATGAACATAGTCAGTAGTGTCTTTGCAAATTATGTTGTAGATTACTTGCTCGCGCTGTAGCTCCCTTGAATTTTTATATGTTCCTAGAGAAATAGAGTTGAAAGATGATGGTAGCAATATTGTGTACTGGCTCCGTGATCTGAGGATTGTCCTCATTGCTGCACAGAAGGCTTATGTCCTTAATGCACTGCTCGGTGCACCAAACCCTCTAGCGTTGTTTGTAGATGTTGTGAACATCTGACAGGCACGTTTTGATAACTACTTGATAGTTTAGTGCGTCATGCATTATAGCTTAGAATTGAGGCTCAGAAATGTTTTGAACGTCATGGAACATATGAGATGTTCTAAGAGCTGAAATTAGGATCGCAGGCTCATGCCCGTGTTGCGAGATATGAGATCTCCAACAAGATTCTTTGCATGTAAGATGAAAGAGAATAGCTCAATCGTTGAGCATGTGCTCAGATTGTCTGGGTGCTACAACAGCTTGAATCGAGTGGGAGTTGATCTTCCAGATAATATAGTGATTGATATAGTTCTCCAAGTCACTGTCACTAAAGCTACTAGGACTTGGTGATGAACTATAAAACGCCAGGGATAGAAATAATGATCCCTGAGCTATTCACGATGTTTGACACCGCGAAGGTAGAAATCGAGAAGGAGCGTCAAAGTATTGATGTTTAGTTAAAACCATTAAGTTTCAAGAAGGGCAAGAGCAAGGAGGGAAACTTCATGGATAGCAAGTCAGTTGCTGCTCCAGTGAAGCAGCCCAAAGTTGAACTCAAACCCGAGACTAAGTGCTTCTGTTATGAGGTGAGCGGTCGCTAAAGCGGAACAACCCTAGAAACTTGGTAGATAAGAAGGCTGGCAACGTCGACAGAAGTATATTTGATATATGTGTTATTTATGTGTACCTTGCTAGTACTCCAAGTAGCACCTGGGTATTGGATACCGGTTCGGTTGCTAAATGTTAGTAACTCGAAATAAAAAGCTACGGAATAAACGGAGCACTAAGCTAAGGGTGAGGCGACGATGTGTGTTGAAAATGTTTCCAAGGTTGATGTGATCAACATCGCACGCTCTCTCTACCTTCGGGATTAGTGATGAACCTAAATAAATGTTATTTGGTGTTTTGCGTTGAGCATGAACGTGATTTGATCGTGTTTATTGCAACACAATTATTCATTTGAGTTAAAGAATAATGGTTATTCTGTTTACATGAATAATACCTTCAATGGTCCTGCACCCAGAGAGAATGGTTTGTTAAATCTTGATCGTAGTAATACACATGTTCATAACATTGATGCTAAAGATACAAAGTTAATAATGATAGTACCACATACTTGTGGCACTGCCGCTAAAATGTCATATTGGTATAAAGCGCATGAAGAAACTCCATGCTGATGGATCTTTGGACTCATTCGATTTCGAATCGGTTGAGACATGCAAACCATGCCTCTTGGTCAAGATGACTAAGGACCCCGTTTTCTGTTTTGATGAAGCGGGCAAGTGATTTATTAGAAATGATACATGTTGATGTATGCAATCCAATGAGTCTTGTAGCGAGCGGTGGATATCATTAGTTCACTAATGATATGAGTAGATATAGTGTATATTTACTTAATGAAACACAAGTATGAAACATTTGAAAGGTTCAAGAAAATTCAAAGTGAAGTTTAAGATCATTATGACAAGAAGAAATGTCTACGATATGATTTTGCCTAATAAGATCATCATGACAATAAGATAAAAATGTTTGCGATATGATCGTAGAGGTGAATATCTGAGTTACGAGTTTGGCATACAACTTTAGACAATGTGAAAGTTGTTTCACAACTCACGCCACCTGGAACACCATAGTGTGATGGTGTGTCCGAACATCATAGTCGTGCTCTATTGGATATGGTGCGTGCTATGATGTCTATTATCGTTTTGTTACTATAATTTTGGGGTTATGCATTAGAGACAACTACATTCACTTTAAATAGGGCACCATCTAAATCCGTTGAGATGACACCGTGTGAACTATGGTTTGATAGAAACCTAAGCTGTCATTTCTTAATGTTTGGGGCTGCGACGCTTGTGTGGAAAATGTTTTTGCCTAATGAGCTCGAACCCAAAGCGGACAAATGCATCTTCATAGAATACCCTAAGAACAGTTGGGTGAACCTTCTATCTTAGATCCAAGCATAAAATGTTTATTGCTTAAACAGGGTCCTTTCTTGAGAAAAGGTTTCTCTTGAAAGAATTGCGTGGGAGGAGGATAGAACTTGATGAGGTTATTTGAACCTCTGCTTCAACCAGAAAGTAGCGCAGTGCAGAAAGATGTTTCTGTGAAGCCTACGTCAGTTGAAAAGGAAGTTAATGATGATGATCATGAAGCTTCGGATCAAGGTACTATCGACCTACAAGGAAAATAGAACTTGATGAGGTTAGTGAACCTTTACTTCAACCAGAAAGTGGCGCAGCACAGAAAGATGTTTCTGTGAAGCCTACGTCAGTTGAAGAGGAAGTTAATGATGATGATCATGAAGCTTCGGATCAAGTTACTATCGAACTTCGTAGGTCGACAAGGACATGTACTGCTACGGAGCGGTACGACAACCCTGTCTTGAAGGTCATGTTGTTGGACAACGATGAACCTACGAACTATGGAGAAGCGATGACGGGCCTGGAAACCAACAAATGGATAGAGGCCATGAAATCCGAGAAAGGATCCATGTATGAAAACCAAATATAGACTTTGGTGGACTTGCTCGTTGGATGGCTGGTCGTTAAAGTACAAATGGATCTTTAAAATGAAGACAGACACTGATGGTAAATGTTACCATTTGTATAGCTCGACTTCTTGCAAAGTAGTTTACGACAAGTCCAAAGAGTTGACTACGATGAGACTTTCTCACTCATAGCGATGCTAAAGTCGTTGGAATTATGTTAGCAGTTGCTGCATTTTTCAATTAAGAAATCTGGCAGATGGATGCCAAAACTTCGTTTCCTTCCTTAAGGAAAGGTTGTATGAGATACAATTAGAAGGTTTTGTCAGTCCTAAGGATGCTAAAAGGTGTGCGAGCTTCAATGATTCTTCTATGGAATGAAGCAAGCATCTCGGAGTTGGAATATACACTTTGATGAGGTGATCAAAGTTTTTGAGTCTATACAAAGTTTATGAGAAACTTGTATTTACAATAAAGTGAGTGGGAGCACTATAGAGTTTCTGGTAAGCATATGTGGTTGACATATTGTTGGTCGGAAATGATGTAGAATTTTTGGAAAGCATAAAAGGTTGTTTGAGAAGAGTTTTTCAAAGGAAGACCTAGATAAAGCTACCTAATTGTTGAGCATAAAAATCTATAAAGATAGATCGAGATGTTTGATAAGACTTTCAATGAGTACATACCTTGACAAGATTTTGAAAGAGTTCAAAATGGATCAGTCAGAGAAAGAGTTCTTGCCTGATTTGTAAGGTATAAAGTTGAGTAAGACTCAATTCCCAGTGACTGCAGAAGATAGAGAAGAGATGAGTGTCATCCCCTATGCTTCAGCCATAGGCTCTATCATGCATGCAATGCTGTGCACAAGACCCGATGTCAGCCTTGCTATAAGTATGGCCAGAAGGTTTCAAAGTGATCCTGGAATGGAGCACTGGACAGCGGTCAAGATTATCCTTAGTAACTAAAAGACTAAGGAGATGGTTCTCGATTATGGAGGTGATAAAGAGTTCGTCGTAAAGAGTTACATTGATGCAAGCTTTAACACCAATCTGGATGACTCGTAGTAGCAATCTAGATACGTATAGTGGAGCAGCCATTTGGAATAGTACCAAGTGGAGTGTGGTAGCAGTGTTTACGGTTTGACATAGTAATTTGCAAAGTACACATGGATCTGAATATCGCAGACCCATTGACTATAAGACCTCTCTCACATGCAAAGCATGATCGAGCCCCAGAACTCATTGGGTGTTAGATTCATAACAATGCGAATCACATGGTGATGTGAACTAGATTATTGACTCTACTGCAAGTGGGAGACTGTTGGAAATATGCCCTAGAGGCAATATAAATTAGTTATTATCATATTTCCTTGTTCATGATAATCGTTTATTATCCATGCTATAAATTGTATTGATCGGAGACTTAGATGCATGTGTGGATACATAGACAAAACCATGTCCCTAGTATGCCTCTAATGGACTAGCTCGTTGATCAAAGATGGTTATGGTTTCCTAGCCATGGACATGAGATGTCATTTCATAATGGGATCACATCATTAGGAGAATGATATGATGGACAAGACCCAAACTACAAACGTAGCATATGATCGTGTCAGTTTATTGCTACTGTTTTCTGCATGTCAAGTATATGTTCCTATGACCATGAGATCATGCAACTCACGGACATCGGAGGAGTGCCTTGTGTGTATCAAATGTCGCAACGTAACTAGATGACTATAAAGGTGCTCTACAGGTATCTCCGAGGGTGTCTGTTGAGTTGGCATGGATCAAGACTGGGATTTGTTACTCCGTGTGACGGAGAGGTATCTCAGGGCCCACTCGGTAATGCAATATCACAATAAGCCTTGCAAGCAATGTGACTAAGTTTTAGTCACGGGATCTTGTATTACGGAACGAGTAAAGAGACTTGCCGGTAACGAGGTTGAACTAGGTATGGAGATACCGACGATCGAATCTCGGGCAAGTAACATACCGAAGAACAAAGGGAACATCATACGACATTAACTGAATCCTTGACATAGAGGTTCGACCGATAAGGATCTTCGTAGAATATGTAGGAACCAGTGTGGACATCTAGGTCCCGCCATTGGTTATTGACCGTAGAGGTGTCTCGGTCATGGCTACATAGTTCTCGAACCCGCAGGGTCTGCACACTTAAGGTTTGGTGACGTTTCGGTAGTATAGAGTTATGTATGGTGGTGACCGAAGGTTGTTCGGAGTCCCGGATGAGATCCCAGACATCACGAGGAGCTCCGGAATGGTCCGGTGGTAAAGATTCATATATAGGAAGTCCCATTTTGGTCGCCGGAAAAGTTTCGGGCTAATCGGTAATGTACCGGGAGTGCCGGTAGTGTACCGGGAGACCACCGGGAGGGGTATTTCGACCCAAGAGTCTTCATGGGCTGTGGGAGAGTAAATACCAGTCTTTTGTGGGTTGGTGGAAGTCCCACACAAGGCCCATGCGGCTGGGAGAAAAATCCCAAAGGGAAAAAGGTGGAAACAGGCCAAAAAAGGGAGGAATCCTAGTCCTACTAGGATTGGAGGAGGTGTCCACCTCTCCTCCCCACTTTGGTCGACCCAAGGGCTGGATTTTTTGCAGACAAGACTCCTCCTCCTCTCCTCCTATATATATTAGAGGATTTTAGGGTTTTGGCATAGAATTTTCAGCCACGTGCTACCCGTTCCTCTAGTGCATTGTTTCTCCTCTAGATCGGTTTTCTGCAGTGCTTAGGCGAAGCCCTGCCGGAATTGCTCCACCACTATCACCGGAGCGCCGTCACGCTGCGGGTGAACTCTTCTCCCTCTCCACTTCCTCTTTCTGGATCAAGATGGTGGAGATCGTCATCAAGCTGCACGTGTGCTGAATGCGGTGGTGCCGTCCGTTCGGCGCTAGATCGAAAGGACCGTGAACAAGATCGCGAGACCGTTCGTGATGTGTTCACGGGACGGATCGTGATGAGATTGCGGGACGGATCATTATGAGATCGCGGGACGGATCGTGATGAGTTCGCGGGACGGATCATGATTGGATCGCGGGACGGATCGTGATGTGATCGCGGGACGCTCGGTGATTTGGATCGCGAAGATGTTCGACTACACCAACCATGTTTCTTAACGCTTCCCGCTTAGCGATCTACAAGGGTATGTAGATCCACTCTCCCTCTTGTAGATGCTCATCACCATGGATAGATCTTCGTGTGCGTAGGAAATTTTTTGTTTCCCATGCAACGTTCCCCAACAACATAGACAACACCATGTCCCTAGTATGCCTCTAATAGACTAGCTCGTTGATCAAAGATGGCTATGGTTTCCTAGTCACTGACATGAGATGTCATTTGATAAAGGGATCACATCATTAGGAGAATGATGTGATGGACAAGACCCAAACTACAAACTTAGCATATGATCGGATCAGTTTATTGCTACTGTTTTCTGCATGTCAGGTATATGTTCCTATGACCATGAGATCATGCAACTCACTGATGCCGGAGGACTACCTTGTGTGTATCAAATGTCGCAACGTAACTGGGTGACTATAAAGGTGCTCTACAGGTATCTGCGAGGGTGTCTGTTGGGTTGACATGGATCAAGATTGGGACTTGTTACTCCGTGTGACGGAGAGGTATCTCAGGGCCCACTCGGTAATACAACATCACGATAAGCCTAGCAAGCAATATGACTAAGTGTTAGTCATAGGATCTTATATTATGGAACGAGTAAACAGACTTGCTGGTAACGAGGTTGAACTAGGTATGGAGATGCCGACGATCGAATCTCGGGCAAGTAACATACCGAAGAACAAAGGGAACAACATACGAGATTAACTGAATCCTTGACATAGAGGTTCGACCGATAAAGATCTTCGTAGAATATGTTGGAACCAATATGGGCATCCAGGTCCCACTATTGGTTATTGACCGTAGTGGTGTCTCGGTCATGTCTACATAGTTCTCGAACCCGCAGTGTCTGCACACTTAAGGTTCGGTGACGTTTCGGTAGTATAGAGTTATGTATGGTGGTGACCGAAGCTTGTTCGGAGTCCCGGATGAGATCCCGGACGTCACGAGGAGCTCCGTAATGGTCCGGAGGTAAATATTGATATATAGGAAGTCCTGTTCGGTGACGTTTTGGTCATCGGTAGTGTATCGGGAGTGCCAGTTGTGTACCGGGGGACCATCGGGAGAGGTATTTCAACCCAAGAGGCTACATGGGCTGTGGGAGGAGGTAAACGAGCCCCTGGTAGGTTGGCCTAAGCCTCCTCTAAGGGCCCATGCGGCTGGAGTGGTTTGAGAAGGAAAAAATCCAAAGGTGGAGAGGTGGAAAGGGTTTCCAAGTGGAAAGGAGGAATCCTACTCCTAATAGGATTGGAGTAGGAGTCCTCCACCTCCAATTTAGACCAAACCTTGAGGGTTTGAGGCTGCCTCCTCCCCTCCCTTCCTCCTATATATACTTGAGGATTTAGAGGAAAAAGCTAACCCTAATAGCCACGTGCTACCTCTCCTCTAGATCACAGTTTCTCCTCCAGATCGGTTTTCAGCGGTGCTTAGGCGAAGCCCTGCTAGAATAGCTCCACCACCATCGCCGCAACACCGTCGCGCTGCTGGAGAACTCATCTACCTCTCCGCTCCCTCTTGCTGGATCAAGAAGGCGGAGATCGTCATCGAGCTGTACGTTTGCTGAACACGGAGGTGCCGTCCGTTCGGCGCTAGATCGGAAGGACCGTGATCAAGATCACGAGACGGACCGTGATGGGCTCGCGGGACGGATCATGATGAGTTCACGGGTCGGATCGTGATTGGATCTCAGGACGGATCATGATTGGATCGCGGGATGGATCATGATGAGATCACGGGACGCCCGGCGATTTGGATCGCGAAGACGTTCGACTACACCAACCGCGTTTCTTAACGTTTTGTGCTTAGCGATCTACAAGGGTATGTAGATCCACTCTCCCTCTCGTATATGCTCATCACCATGGATAGATCTTGCGTGTGCGTAGGAAATTTTTATTTCCCATGCGACGTTCCCCAACAGTCATATCATAGACATTTTTATCTTCTTGTCACGATGATCTCAAACTTCACTTCACTGTGAATTTGCTTGAACTTTTTCAAACGTTTCAGACTTTTATTTAATTAAGTAAATATACCCATATCTACTCAAATCATCTGTGAAGGTATGATAATAATGATATTCACCGCCCGCTACAACACTCACTGGATTGCGTACATCAATATGTATCATTTCCAATAAGTTACTTGCCCGCTCCATGATATTGAAAAACGGGGTCTTTAGTCATCTTGCCAATGAGGCATGGTACGCATGTCTCAACCCATTCGAAATCGAGTGAGTCCAAAGATCCATCAACATGGAGTTTCTACATGCGCTTTACACCAATATGACATTTAGCGCCAGTGCCACAAGTATGTGGTACTATCATTACTAACTTTTTATCTTTTGGCATCAATCTATGAACATGTGTATTTACTATGATCAAGATTCAATAAACCATTCTCATTGGGTGCATGACCATTGAAGGTATTATTCATGTAAACAGAATAACCGTTTATTCTCTAACTTAAATGAATAATCATATTGCAATAAACATGATCTAATCACGTTCATGCTCAATGCAAACACCAAATAACATTTATTTATGTTGATCACTAATCCTGAGGGTCGAGAGAGCATGCGATGGTGATCACATCAACCTTGGAAACACTTCCAACATCGTCACCTCACCCTTAGCTAGCCTCCGTTTATTCTGTAGCTTTCATTCCGAGTTACTAACATTTAGCAACCGAACCAGTATCCAATACCCAAGTGCTACTAGGAGTACTAGTAGGGTACACATCAATAACACTTATATCAAATATACTTCTATCGACATTACTAGCCTTCTTATCTACCAAGTATCTAGGGTTGTTCCGCTTCAGCGACCATTATCCTCACAATAGAAGCACTTAGTCTCGGGTTTGGGTTCATACTTTGGGTTGCTTTAATGGAGCAGCAACTGACTTGCCATCCATGAAGTTTCCCTCCTAGCCCTTTCCCTTCTCGAAAATAGTGGTGTCACTAACCATCAACACTTGATGCTCCTTCTTGATTTCTACCTTCGCGGTGTCAAACATCGTGAATAGCTCAGAGATCATTATTTCCATTTCTGGCATTTTATAGTTTATCACGATGCTCTAGTAGCTTAGTGACAGTGACTTGGAGAACTATATCAATCACTATCTTATCTGGAAGATCAACTCCCACTCGATTCAAGCGATTGTAGCACCTAGACAATCTGAGCACATGCTCAACGATTGAGCTATACTCCTTCATCTTGTAGGCAAAGAATCTTGTTTGAGGTCTCATACCTCACAACACGGGCACAAGCCAGAGATCGCAATTTCAGCCCTTAGAACATCTCACATGTTCCGTGATTTTCAAAACGTTTTGGAGCCTTAATTCTAAGCCATAATGCATAACACACTGTACCATCTAGTAGTCATCGGAACATGCCTGTCAGATGTTCACAACATCTAAAGACGACGCTAGAGGGGGTGGTGCACCGAGCGGTGCATTAAGGACATAAGCCTTCTGTGCAACAATGAGGACGATCCTTAGATCACAGACACAGTCCGCATTATTGCTACCATCATCTTTCAACTCTATTTCTCTAGGAACATATAAAAATTCAAGGGAGCTATAGCACGAGCTAGTAATCTACAACATAATTTGTAAAGACATTTTGACTATGTTCATGATAATGAGTTTAGTTAATCATATTACTTAAAAACTCCGACTCAAATCCCTCTAGTCATTGGAGTGTCACATGATCCAAAACAACCAACTCAAGTCCGATCATCACGTGAGTTGAGGTGGTTTCAATGGTGAACATCTTCATGTTGATCATATCTACTATATGACTCATGTTCGACGTTTCGGTCTCTTGTGTTCCGAGGCCATGTCTGTACATTCTAGGCCTGTCAAGTTTAACCCGAGTGTTCTGCACGTGCAACACTGGCTTGCACCCGTTGTATGTGAACGTAGAGTCTATCACACCCGATCATCACGTGGTGTCTCGACACGACGAACTTTCGCAATAGTGCACACTCAAGGAGAACACAATTCACCTTGAAATCTAAGTGAGGGATCACCTTATAATGCTACCGTCGTCCTAAGCAAAGCAAGGTGCATAAAAGGATTAACATAACATGCAAATCATAAATGACATGATATGGCCATGAACTTGTGCTTTTGATCTCCATCTCCAAAGCACCAGAATAATGTCCATCGTCACCGGCATGACACCATGATCTCCATCATCTTGATCTCCATCAACGTGTCACCATCGGGGTTGTCGCGCCGACTATTGCTTCCACGACTATTGCTAACTCATAGCGACAAAGTAAAGAAAAACGGCAAAAAAATATTAAAGACAACCCTATGGCTCCTGCCGGTTGCCATACTCATTGACATACAAGTCGTGATATTCTATACAAAACATGATCATCTCATACATCACATATATCTCATTATGTAATTGGCCATATCACATCACAAGATACCCTGCAAAAAGAAGTTAGACGTGCTCTAATTGTTGTTGCAAGTTTTACGTGGCTGCTATGGGTATCTAGTAAGAACAATTCTCACCTACGCAAAAACCACCACGGTGATACAAAAATTGCTATTCAACCTTATCAAGGACCGCCTTTGTCGAATCCGATCCAACTAGAGTAGGAGAGACAGACACCTGCCAGCTATCTTTGTGCAACAAAGTTACGCGCTAGTCGATGGAACCGGTCTCTCATAAGCATACAAGTAAGGTTGGTCCGGGCCGCTTCATCCCACAATACCGCTGAATAAAAAACCGACCAAGGGAGGAAGCAATCTGAGCATCAACGCCCACAAACTCCTTTGTGTTGTACTCGTGATCTCATCTACACATAGACCTAGCTCATGATGCCACCGTTGGCAACGCTGCATGTGTTTTTTCCTACGCACACACAAGATATATCCATGGTGATGAGCATCTACGAGAGGGAGAGTGGATCTACATACCCTTGTAGATCGCTAAGCGTGAAGCGTTAAGAAACACGGTTGATGTAGTCAAACGTCTTTGCGATCCAAATCGCCGAGCGTCCCGTGATCCCATCATGATCCATCTCGTGATCCAATCACGATCCATCCTGTGATCCCATCACGATCTCTCCCGCGATCAAATCACGAATCGTCTCGCGATCCTAATCATGGTCCTTCCGATCTAGCGCCAAACGGACGTCACCTCCACGTTTAGCACACGTACAACTCAATGACGATCTCCGCCTTCTTGATCCAGCAAGAGGGAGTGGAGAGATAGATGAGTTCTCCGGCAGCAAAACGGCGTTGCGGCGATGGTGGTGGAACTATTTCGGTAGGGCTTCGCCTAAGCACCGCCGAACTAGACTAGAGGAGAAAACCGATCTAGATGAAGTAGAGGGAGCACGTGGCAATTGGGGTTAGCTTTCCACTCTAAATCCTCTAGTATATATAGGAGAGAGGGAGGGGAGGAGGCAGCCTCCAACCTCAAGGTGTGGCTGAAATTGGAGGTGGAGGAGTCCTACACCAATCCTATTAGGAGTAGGATTCCTCCTCTCCACTTAGAAACCCTTTCCACCTCTCCACCTTTGGGTTTTTCCCACCCTAGCGGCATGGGCCTTAGTGGGGGGCTCGGCCAGCTCACTAAGGGATGGCTTGACTCCTCCCACAGCGCATGAGGCCCTTTGGGGTGAGACAACCCTCCCGATGGTCCCCGGTACTCCTCGCGGCACTCCCGGTACACTACCGAAATACTCGAAACTTTTCCAGTGAACAAAATGGGACTTCGTATATATTAATCCTTACCTCCGAACCCTTCCGGATCTCCTCCTGACGTCCGAGATCTCATCTGGGACTCCAAACAACCTTCGGTCACCACCATGCATAACTCTATACTACCGAAACGTCACCGAACCTTAAGTGTGTAGACCTTGCGGGTTCGAGAAGTATGTAGACATGACCGAGACACCTCTACGGACAATAACCAATAGCAGGACTTGGATGCCCATATTAGCTCCTACATATTCTACGAAGATCTTTATCGGTTGAACCTCTATGTCAAGGATTTAGTTAATCCTGTATGTTGTTCCCTTTGTTCTTCGGTATGTTACTTGCCCGAGATTCGATCATCCATATCTCTATACCTAGGTCAATCTTGTTACCAGCAAGTCTGTTTACTCATTCCATAATACAAGATCCCGTGGCTAACACTTAGTCACATTGCTTGCAAGGCTTATTGTGATGTTGTATTACCGAGTGGGCCCTGAGATACCTCTCCGTCATACGGAGCAACAAATCCCAGTCTTGATCCATGCGAACCCAACAGACACCCTCGAAGATACCTGTAGAGCACCTTTATAGTCACACAGTTACATTGCAACGTTTTATACACACAAGGTACTCCTCCAGTGTCAGTGAGTTGCATGATCTCATGGTCATAGGAACAGATACTTGACATGCAGAAAACTGTAGCAATAAACTAACACGATCATATGCTACATTTATAGTTTGGGTCTTGTCCATCACATCATTATCCTAATGATGTGCCCCCATTATCAAATGACATCTCATGTCCATGGCTAGGAAACATTGACCATCTTTGATCAACGAGCTAGTCTACTAGAGGCATACTAGGGAATTAGTGTTATCTATATACCCACACATGTATTTAGTTTCCAATCAATACAATTATAGCATGGATAATAAACGATTATCACGAACAAGGAAATATAATAATAACCAATTTATTATTGCCTCTAGGGCATATTTCCAACAGTTAGATTCATTACAATGTAAATCACATGGTGATGTGAGCTGCATTATTAACTCTAGTGCAAGTGGGAGACTGTTGGAAATATGCCCTAGAGGCAATAATAAAGTAGTTATTATTATATTTCCTTGTTCATGATAATCATGTATTATCCATGCTAGAATTGTATTGATCGAAACTCAGATATATGTGTGGACATATAGACAAACACTATGTCCCTAGTGAGCCTCTAGTT
This sequence comes from Hordeum marinum, assembly GCA_022496015.1. Taxonomy (NCBI): domain Eukaryota; kingdom Viridiplantae; phylum Streptophyta; class Magnoliopsida; order Poales; family Poaceae; genus Hordeum; species Hordeum marinum. The sequence goes on from CM039674.1 coordinate 478,908,117, forward strand.
GACTAGCTCGTTGATCAAAGATTGTTAAGGTTTCGTGACCATAGACTTAAGTTATCATTTGATAACGAGATCACATCATTAGGAGAATCCTGTGATGGAGAAGACCCAACCATAAGCATAACATATGATTGTGTTAGTTTATTGCTAATGCTTTATCCATGTCAAGTATCTATTCCTACAACCATTTGGTCACGCAATTCCCGGACACCGTAGGAATACCTCGTGTGTACCAAACGTCACAACGTAACTGGGTGACTATAATGGTGCTCTATAGGTATCTCAAAAGGTGTCTGTTGGGTTGGCGGGGATCAAGACTGGGATTTTTTGGGGAATGTTGCATGGGAAATAAAAGTTTTTCTACGCACACGCAAGATCTATCCATGGTGATGAGCATCTACGAGAAGGGAGAGTGAATCTACATACCCTAGTAGATTGCTAAGCGGAAACGTTAAGAAACGTGGTTGATGTAGTCAAACGTCTTCATGATCCAATCACGATCCGTCCCGCGATCTCATCAGGAGCCGTCCCACGATCCCATTGTGGTCCTTTCGATGTAGTGCCAAACGGACGACACCTCCGCGTTCAGCACACGTACATCTCAATGACGATCTCCACAGCGGTGAACTAATCCTGCAGGGCTTCGCCTAAGCACCGCAGAACTAATCTAGAGGAGAAACAGATCTAGAGGAAGAAAAGGGCAACACGTGGCAATTAGGGTTAGTGAAAGGACGTGGATGTCGCCTAGAGGGGGGGGGGGGGTGAATAGGCGCTTTAAAATAATTATAGTTTAGGCTTGAAAACATACGGAATAAAACTATCGTTTAATTAGTCAAGCACAAAACCTAAAACAACTAGGCTCACCTATGTGTACCAACAACTTATGCTAAGCAAGATAGACCACTAAGTGATAGCAAGATATATAACAAGAAACAATATGGCTATCACAAAGTAAAGTGCATAAGTAAAGAGGCTAGGGTAAGAGATAATCGAGGCACGCGGAGACGACGATGTATCCCGAAGTTCACACCCTTGCGGATGCTAATCTCCGTTCAGAGCGTGTGGAGGCACAATGCTCCCCAAGAAGCCAGTAGGGCCATCGTAATCTCCTCACACCCTCGCGCAATGCAAGATGTTGCGATTCCACTAAGGGACCCTTGAGGGTAGTCACCAAACCCGTACAAACAAGGTTGGGGCAATCTCCACAACTTGATTGGAGGCTCCCAACGACACCACGAAGCTTCACCACAATGGATTGTGGCTCCAAGGTGACATCAACTGCTCAGGGCAATCTCCACAACCTAATTGGAGACCTCGAAACTTGCCCGGAGCTTTGCACCACAATGATTGAGCTCCGAGGCACCACCAACCGTCTAGGGTGCCAAAGCACCCAAGAGGAAAAATCTCTAGGGTGCTCAAACACCCAAGAGTAATAGCTTCTCAACTTCTCACTTCCACGTATCACCGTGAAGAACTCAAACCTATGCACCAAATGCAATGGCAAGGGCACACGGAGTGCCCAAGTCCTTCTCTCCCAAATCCCACCAAAGCAACTAATGCCAGGGAGGGAAATGAGAGGAAGAACACGAAGAACTCCAAGATCTAGATCCAAGGGGTTCCCCTCACTTAGAGGAGAAAGTGATTGGTGAAAATGTGGGCCTAGATCTCCTCCCTATTTTCCCTAAAGAAATAGCAAGAATCATTGGAGGGATTGAGAGTTATCAAGCTCGAAGAAGGTCCACAATGGGGGAAGAACACGAGCTCAAAAGGTGAGGTCCATTGGAGAAGAAGACCCCTTTTTATAGGTGGGGAAAAATCCAACCGTTATTCTCACAGCCCGCACAGAGCGGTACTACCGTTCCAAGGAGTGGTACTAACGCTAGGGCGGTAGTACCCCTTTGAAAAACAACACCGAGGAGGCAACAAGCTAGTAGAACCACGGGAGCGGTAATACCGCTCGTCCTCACGGTACTACCGCTATGGATAGTAGTACTACCGCTATGGGTAGTGGTACTACTGCTTGCGAGCGGTACTAAAATATTACATCCGTGCCTACCACGACTGTAAATAACACGAGATTTTGGTCCGGAGCGGTAGTACCACTCTTGGAGCCACGGTAGTACCGCTCCGGAGCGGTAGTAAAAAATTACATTCATGAACGTGCGTTATATCGGCTAGAGGGGGGGTGAATAGGCGATTTTTACAAATTCATCACTTGAGGAATTTCAACTTTGAGGAATTTGAAATGTGATGAATAACTAGCAGCGGAATAAGTACTAAGGTGCATGAGGAGCATAGTATCAGCTTAGTTATCATGATGAAATCAAACATGCACGAACAGTGAGTAGCGTGATAAAGGATAAGCAGTGATGAACAAGGCAACTTGAAGAAATTGAGGTGAGGAATTTGCGAAAGTCTTCAGTCAAATTCTTCAAACAGTAACAATCAATTTCATCAACAGGTTTATGAGGAATAAGGAGGTTGAGGAAATAGAACCAGGTAGCTCGATGAAGACAATGGATTGATGACCCAGTTCCAACTGCCGTGACAGTCGTACATCAGGTGTGGAGCGGCCTGGTATTTAAACTAGAGGACACACAGTCCCAAGACACACAGTCCTTACCGTATTCTCCTTGAGCTAAGGTCACACAGTCCTTGCCCAACACTCGTGGTAAGTCTTCAGGGTAGACTTCCAAAACCCTCACAAACTGGTCACCCGGCAATCCACAATTTACTGCTGGATGCTCTAGACCAAGGTCACTTCGTGGTCCCCAATTGACTACAGGAGCACTAGACCATGACGTCTAATCGTCTGGAGGATACACAGTCCTCAAAGGTAACAAGCGTCGGTTCCACACAAGAATTTCTTTAGTGATGCTCAATCACTATGGGTTTTGTGGTTTGGTTCTGGGTTTTTCCTCACTGATGATTTCCTCTCAAAATCCTCAGAGGATGGGTTGCTCTCAAATGACAAGTGTCAGTTCTCTCTCGGAGCACACCACCAGCTAGTGGTTGTGGGGGTCGGCTATTTATAGCCAGGGTGCAACCTAACATGATAAGACATAAATGCCCCCAATGATATGACCGTTATGTGGATAAGAACGATTGGGGATAGCTGGCGCTAAGCACAACAACGGTCGGAATTTCGAACTATGAAAGTCCTCAGCTTATCATGATCCTCACTTGTAGGCAATTCGCACTGGCGAAATCCTAACTCCTCAGTCAGATCAATTTCCTCAGAGACCAGAAGACCTTCGTCTCTGTCACTGAAAAAACTTGTTTGAACTGAAAGAGAATTCCAAAGGCTTCACTCGAAGAATTGTATGGGTTGAGGATTTTGGAGTTGAGTCTCAATTGGAAATTTTCCTTAGTATTACCTCGGCCCCCTTTAATAGTACGGTGTTTCCTATGACTCAAATAAAGGAAATGAAACTACAAGAACAAGTCTTCACGCTTCATATTCCTCGTTCATATCTTCAAGGTCACACCAACTTCTTCATTTTCAAAGTCTTCACAAAGTCTTCACCAAAGTCTTGAGAAAGTCTTCACCAAAGTCTTCACTTGAAGACATACATTTTTAGGGGTCGATAATCTTCGAATATATCAAACTCCTTATCGACTTATAGAGCCTGTGTATACTCACAAACACAATAGTTCCTTAACCTATAAGTCTTCAATACACCAAAATCACTAAGGGGCACTAGATGCACTAACAATCTCCCCCTTTTTGGTGATTGATGACAAATAGGTTAAGTTTTTAACGGGGATAAACATATGAAGTGAAAGTACAGATTTTGAGGAATTTGATTGCAAGATATAGAGGAACTCCCCGTGAAGATGTGCATATTTGAGGAATTTGCTTTGGACTGCAAATGCACATGACAGGTTCAAAACATGGAAACTCCCCCTATATCTTGTAATTCATACACACATTTGAATATATGAAATGAAGAATTTGAAATGCGTGAGAAAAATGGTGTCTGACAAAATTCAGCATGCATGCATTAAGGTATTTGAGGAAATAAACATGCGAGGAAATAGTTCAAAAGTGTCAGACCACCATCGGACTTAAGTTTACAACTCAATAACCAAAAACTTCAGAGGAGCGAGAGTTGTAACTTAAACAAAAATAGCCCATATATATGTAGACCCGCTTGAAGACTAACTCAAATTTTCTCCCCCTTTGTCATCGAAGACCAAAAGGGAAGAAAAAGTGATGACTAATGCCCTAGGAGGAATTTCATCTTGTTGGTGAAGAAGGAGTGCCAGCGTTGTCGGGGTCAATTGTTGATGTAGGGCCAGCAGTAGTATCGTCAATGTCTTCATATTCATCGCGCTCGCGAGATGAAGAATATGAGCTGGTGACCATCAGAGGAACTTGGACTTTCTTGAACTTATTCTGAGGACAGCGAGCGAAGTCAGGATATTCTTCAAAGTTCAGCTCATCCAATTCTTCAGAAGACATGATGTGATTTAGCACAGCCCAAGAGCTCTTGAGGTTTTCATGAGCATAATAGTGGTTCCTCTTGACAGTGTTCTGCGTCACAGTCATATTCTGCACAATATACCCAAGTTGACGCTTTACCCACTTATGATTGCGATCGATCTTCTGATGAAGACTTATAAGAAGTTCACGGTCAGTCATCAATCGAGGGGCACACTCTTTGGGAGCTGAGGCCTTTGCATCAGAGTCTTGTGTAGCAGTGTCATCATTTGTGGAGAAGGAAGCGGCCTTGCGAAACTGTCCATCCAGGGGACGTGTTCCTTCATCAATAACAGACTTGCCTTTCCCTTGAACTGATGAAATTGTACTCTCGATGACTTCGATGGGTGGCAGGAAACTGAAGTGATTCTGGAAATCAGCTTTGTAGTGCACTGAGCTTATCCCTGATGAATTTCATAATCCAGGGTGCATATGGCTTCTGCTCAAATGGAGCGACGACAGCACTAGCCAAAGTCCTCATGAAGAAATCATGCAAGTTAATGGGAATACCATGGATGACGTTGAAGAGCATATTCTTCATGATTCCTTCAACTTCTTCTTCTTTAGAGTTGTGACCCTTCTGAGGACATAGTGTGTTTGTCAATATGCGATAGACTGTGCGAGGCACATAGAGCAGATCCTTCACTAAGAAGACTTGGCGTTGAGGCTTTCTAGGTTGCAATGTCTTCATCATCACATTCATCAGTTGATTTGGTAGAGGAGGTTCATCAAACAACTTCCGGGCTTCTTCTGAGGGAATTTGGACTAGGACACACTGAAGCAATTCAGAGGCTTGAGCAGTGAAGTGTGTTGTCCCAGTCATCCAGTCCAATATCCAAGAGTTTATGCCCGAGGAATCTCCACTGATATGCAACGTGGCATAGAATTGAAGAATGATTTCCTCATTCCAGTCGCAGATGTCAACACAAAATGGAAGAAGTCTAGCATCATATAGAACTTGAAGCACATGAGTAAATGATGGAAGACTTTCCATGTCAGCATGAGGAATTTGATGGTGCTCGAAGACTTTCTTCTTCTCATAGAGGACTGAAGCATAGTAATTCAGTTGAGTTGCAGTCCAGAACCTGTTTCGACCAGCCCTTGCAGAGTCATAGGGGTTTGGTCCAGAGAAGAATGAGTGTTCATTGAAGAAATTCCTCTTGAGGAATTTCGGACGAACAATGCCTTTGAAAGGCAGTCTTGGCTTGGGTTGAAGATTTTTTTGTGTACATCCCTTGATCTCCATTGGCATGGAAGGAACAACAGTGGCCGAAGCATCAATTTCCTTAGCTGTTGCAACTGGAATTTCTTCAGGGTCTAGAAGGTACAGGTGTTCAGAATCTTCAGGTATTTCCTCAGTTTGTGCAGGTGACTGAGGAATCAACATCAAGAGAGTTGCCACAGGTGAATTGCGATGTGCAGATTCCCAATATTCATCATTGATGATAGGAGTAGTGTCACCAATGTCAACTTCTTCATCAATTTCTTCAGCGCCAGCAGTTAGCAGAAGCTGGGGCGATGATACCTTGGGAGTTGATGCAGTGTCATCAATGACAATTTCCTCATGAAGAGGCTCTAAGGAAGCAGTCGAATGATTCTCTTCTTCTTGAGGAATGTCATATGCTTCCCCAATTGGCACAATAGCATAGGCTGGTGCCGAGGAAATTGGAGTTGCATCAAGTGGTGTAGCTAAGGAACTTGTCAAAGTTTTAAACTTCTTCAACACAGGGGCTTCAGAAGTTGATGCTTTTCTTTTGAGGGGATTTTCCTCAGCAATAGAAATTTCTTCAGGAACGACTGATGCAGCCGTCCTGGTTGGTTCAGTTTCTTCAGGCACAACATTGGAGGTTGCCCTGGGATGTTCATCAGTGGTCTGAGTTTCCTCAGCAGCACTGGCAGTTGCTTCTGGGGCAGAAGCATTTCTTACTGCAGTTTCATCAGGCAGAACATTTTCATCAGCTGTCTGAGGAATTTCATCTGCAGTCCAAGCAATTTCTTCAGTCTGAGTCATTTGTGGTTGCGATCAAGCTGCAACCCTGGTGTTGTGATCTTTTACAGCTGCTTGAGCAGCCTTTACGAGTCTGATCTTGGTGCCCTTCCATTCAGCATCATATCTCTGTTGATCCATAGAGAGAGTGCGAATCTCGGACTGAACTGTGACGAGTTGATTTGGGGTCAAGTTCATCACATTTTCACGCAGAAACATTTCTTTGCGAGTCTTGTTTCTCTTAGCTCTTTGAGCTTGCTCTCTCTTCCATTGTTCTTCAGAGATGAAGTGGGTGAGGACATGATCCACTTCAGGAGGCAGATTTAGTGAGGAAAGTGGAGTGCTTGGGTCCTCATGCCATATATCAATGAAGTTGAATATCATCTTGGGATCCAACATGAGAGGAACAAAGCTACCCTTTGCTCTAGCAGCCCTGTGCTGACTTTGTCTGATGATTTCTACCAATTCTTCATCATCAGCTTCATCATCATCTTCATCATTACCCTCTGAAGAATCTGAGGTGACTGTAACCAGAGCCTTGCTGGTGTGAGAGCTTGGTCTTTGACCACGTCCAGCTGTCTTCTTCAGTTTAAGTGCAGAGGGTCTGGTTGAAGACTTTGCAGTTGTGGAGGGGCTTGCAGTGAGCTTCAGAACTACGGTGAAACCCTCAGTCCTTTTGCATGTTGCCAGATGCACCGGGGTTGAGGACTTTGTAGCTGTTGCAGATGACTGAGCAGCAACAGTTCTAGGTGCTGAAAGTTTTCTGGGCTGAGGCCTTTGACCTTGAGGAATTTGCACTGAGGATTTTGAAGAGCCAATTTTCAGAGCAGATTTCTTTACCATCTTCTTCGGAGCACTAGCAGAAGCTCCGGCAGAGGCAGCAGCAGCAGCAGAATCCTCGTTGAGTTTCTTCACTGCCTCTTTGGCTTTCCTCGCCAACTTGGCTTGTTGCTTCTCCCACATGTCAGGAATGTCCTCACCAGTTTTGAGGCTAGTAGGATCAGCAATTTGGTTTGGAGCAAGAGGAGGTCTGCTGCAAGGTGGTTTCATTGCGAATTTCATCATGTATTTTGGAGTTACATAACGATATTCTCTCCATTCTTTGGCCCATCTCCTCTCAATCTTTTGCAGATGGATCTTCCTCTGCTTGGTCACCTCCTTTCCATGAGTTTCTTCGTCAGGTGTGCAATATTCATCATATAGATCCTCAGGGATCTCAAATGCAGTGTACACATCTGGCTTTTCCCCTCCTTTCTGAGGTTTCTTTCCATCAAACATTTTCTTCACTTGAGGAATATGAACTCTTGAAGTTTCTGAAGAGGTACACAATTTTTCTTCAAGTAGCGTTGTAAATGAGTTAAGTTGATGAGAACCTAGTGATTCATCAGCGGACATGTTGTACCTATGAACAGAATATAGGTGCGAAGAATTTGAAGAGGTCATATGCGTTCTCAGAAATTTTAAGAGAGATAGGTGTGAGGAATTTGACCATGGATGTCTTGAGGAATTTTACTAAGTGTTCTTAGCCTTAGGTTCCAGAGTTGTGCAAATTTGAGAATTCGCACAATTGCGGAATCTTGAAGAAAGTCATTACTTAGGGAAAATCATCAAGTATCAAGTATGAGGAGATGTAAGGTGCTTGTGTATTTGATTTATAACGTACAAACACCTATTGAGGAATAGTAGTTGTAGTTGAGGATCAAACAGGGGAGGTAAAAAAAATTAATTACCCTAGTGAAGAACACGACGAACACAGAGATGAAATGAGGAAGTTTGTTCGTTCAGATCTTCCACGCCCTAGCTTGGCAGAAGGAGACAGCTACAGCGGCGGCGGGATGAAGATTTCCACGGCCGATGTGAGTATGGCGACGATGAGGTTGAGGCAGCGAAGCTCTTCCTCACCAGCGACGATGCCTTTAGCGGCGGCGCTAGGTTGGAGCTCGGGAGAGAGATGAGATGCGGAGTAACCGAGCATAGTTGATGTGAAGGGGGCATTTATAGAGGAAGTGAAAAACTGATCCTCCCGAAGATTTTGGATAGGATTGCTCGTGACCCTTGCTCTCCACGCGACAGGTGTCACCCATGATCTGGGTAGTGAAGATTGTGGAGGATCGTGGGTTATCCAGGCGTAGTAATCGGAACAGTTTGAGCGGGAACCGCCGAAAATTTTGGTAGTGAAGATTTCAAAGTTTTCGTTCGCAAATTCTTCAACTGTCAAGGACACAGTGAAGACTTTGAACAAGTTTCAAAGTAGAACGCATATGAGGAATTTGTGAACAGACTGGGTTGAGTTTAGCATAGATAGGCAAAGGGTCCGATCACATTCACTTAGATGAAAATCAACTTGAAGAATTAGCAATAAGTGAATGCTGTTGAGGACATTGAAAAACTCAAATATATATATATATATATATATGTATATATATAGTCAATGAAATATGAATCTCAAAAGTTTTGAAGAATTTGAAAAGTTGATGAATTTGAAAACTTGAGGAATTTGCAAATTTGAGGAATTTGATAATTTGAAGAATTTGCAAAAGTGCTCAATTTTGAAGAATTTCAACTTTTGGTTGGTGGCGTAACCCACCATATAAGAGTGATGATTTCAGACACCACTTACAATTGTCATAGAGTTCTGAGAATCAAATTCTTCGTTAATTTCTTCACACTTAGAGAGTTATTCTTCATTGATTGAAGAAAAACGTTACTTCGTGTGTTGCACATCTAAGTCATCAATTTTGCATACGTGTTAGGATGTGTGTTGTTCATCAAAGAACATTCGAAGATTCTAAGATATTTAGCTCACACCGCAACTTGAAAAATCTCTTTTCATCCAAGGGCTTTGTGAAGATATCGGCCAGTTGTTCTTTAGTGGGAATGTGATTGATGGAGATGTCGGCCTTGAGTACATGAACTCGAAGAAAGTGATGACAAATCTGGATGTGCTTGGTCTTGGAGTGCTGAACTGGGTTGTACGCTATCTTGATGGCACTCTCGTTGTCGCAGTAAAGAGGCACATTCTTTAGCTTGATGCCGTAGTCCTTGAGGGTTTGCTTCATCCAGAGTAACCGAGCACAACACGAGCCAGCAGCAATGTACTCACCTTCTGCAGTAGAGAGTGAAACGCAGTTCTGCTTCTTCAAGGACCAACATACTAAGGATCGTCCGAGGAAATGACATGTGCCTGAGGTTGACTTGCGATCCACACGATCTCCAGCATAGTCAGCATCAGAGTATCCGATGAGGTGAAGATTTGAGCCCTTGGGATACCACAATCCAAGTGTTGATGTGTGAGCTAAGTATCGAAGAATATGTTTCATAGCCTTATGGTGTGATTCCTTCGCTGTTGCTTGGAATCGAGCACACATGCATACACTTAGGATTATATGAGGCCTAGATGCACATACGTACAATAAGGAGCCAATCATGGAGTGGTATACCTTCTGATCGAAATCTTTACCATTTTCATCAGTGCAGAGATGGCCTTTTGAAGGCATTGGAGTTTTGACGCCTTTGCAATCTTGCTTGTCAAATTTCCTCAGAACATCTTTGAGGTATTTCTCTTGTGAGATGAAGATGCCATTGTCTTGCTGACGAATTTGAAGACCTAAGAAGAATTTCAACTCTCCCATCATAGAAATTTGATATTCTTCGCTCATCATATAGGCAAATTCATCACTGTAACGTTTGTCAGTACATCCAAAGATTATATCATCAACATATATTTAGCATATGAACAGTTCATTGTCATAGGATTTCGTGAAAAGAGTAGGGTCGAGTGAACCGGGTTTGAAGCCTTTCTTCATGAGGAATTCCTTCACAGTGTCGTACCACGCCTGAGGGGCCTGCTTGAGGCCATAAAGGGCCTTGTTTAGTCTGAAGACTTTGTCAGGATGCTTAGGATCTTCAAAACCTGGGGGTTGAGCAACATATACTTCTTCCTCAAGCTTACCATTGAGGAATGCACTTTTCACATCCATTTGATATAAGATGATGTTATGATGGTTAGCGTAAGCCAGTAATATGCGAATAGCTTCAAGTCTAGCAACAGGTGCAAAAGTTTTGTCAAAGTCAATTCCCTCAACCTGTGTATAGCCTTGAGCTACAAGTCGAGCCTTATTCCTCACCACAAGACCATTTTCATCTTGCTTGTTGCGGTAGATCCACTTGGTACCTATGATGTTATGCTTGTGAGGATCTGGCCGCTCGACAAGTTCCCACACGTTGTTGAGCTTGAACTGATGCAATTCCTCTTGCATAGCTTGAATCCATTCGGGCTCCTTGAATGCTTCATCAACTTTGGTGGGCTCTAAGATAGAGACAAAAGCAAAGTGCCCACAAAAGTTAGTTAGATGTGAAGCTTTTGAGCATGTGAGAGGACCTGGACAATTGATGTCATTGATGATTTTGTCAATCTGCACTTCATTTGCTACTCTTGGATGAGCAGGTTGACGAGGTTGAGGAGTTTCATCAGCACCATTTTCTTCAGGTATATCAGTATGAGAGTCTTCATTTGTTGGAATGATTTCCTCAGTGGGTATGACATCTTCAGTTGCCTTCAGCTTGATGGATTCCTCAGGAGATTGTTCATCTAACACAGAGGGCAGGTGCTCTCTTTGCGAGCCATTAGTTTCATCAAACCGCACATCTACAGTTTCAACCACCTTGTGATGGTAGGTGTTGAAGACTTTGTAGGTGTGCGAGTCCTTTCCATAACCAAGCATAAAACCTTCATGTGCTTTCGGCGCAAACTTAGAACTATGGTGAGGATCTTTGATCCAGCATTTTGCACCGAAGACTTTGAGATAACTTACATTGGGTTTCTTGCCTGTCATGAGCTCATATGAAGTCTTCTTGAGGAATTTGTGAAGGTATACCCTGTTGATGATGTGGCATGAAGTATCAATTGCTTCAGGCCAGAAGCGACGAGGGGTTTTGTATTCGTCAAGCATGGTTCAAGCCATCTCAACAAGAGTCATGTTCTTGCGCTCTACAATGCCATTCTACTGAGGAGTGTAAGCGGCAGATAACTCATGAGTAATACCAAGTTCATCAAGATATTCATCAAGGTTAGTGTTCTTGAATTCAGTCCCATTATCACTCCTGATATGCTTGATCTTGACGCCGAAGTTGGTGGAGGCCCTTGAAGCAAATCGTTTGAAGACATCCTGCACTTCATTTTTGTACAGAATAACATGCACCCATGTGTAATGAGAGTAATCATCAACAATGACAAAGCCATACAAGCTTGATGCATTTGTTAGTACGGAGTAATGAGTGGGGCCAAATAGATCCATGTGAAGCAATTCAAAGGGTCGAGTTGTGGTCATGATTGTCTTCGAGGGATGCTTGGATCTGGTCATCTTCCCAGATTCACATGCACCGCAGAGGTGGTCCTTGAGGAATTTTACACCCTCGATGCCAATGACGTGCTTTTTCTTCACGAGTGTGTGTAGGTTCCTCATACCAACATGTCCCAGTCGTCGATGCCACAGCCAGCCTTCTGAAGACTTTGCAAGTAAGCAAGTGGCAGGCTGAGGACCTGTAGAGAAATCAATAATATACAAATCTCCTCTCCTAAATCCTTTGAAGACTTTGGAATTATCAGATTCCATGATGACAACACAACGGTATTTTCCAAATACGACAACCATATCAAGATCACAAAGCATTGAGACGGACATAAGGTTGAACCCGAGGGATTCAACAAGCATTACCTTGTCCATGGTTCGGTCCTTTGAGATAGCAAACTTACCATGTCCCAATACCTTGCTTTTTCCTTTGTCTGCGTAGGTGATATGCTTCAGAGGAGATGGAGCGAGTGGCAAATTCATCAGTAGATTCTTGTCACCCGTCATGTGGTTTGTGCCTCCACTATCGAGAACCCACTCAGTAGCTTTTAGAGTATCATCCTATAGATGAATTAGTACAACTTACGAACTCATATGCTTTAGAGTGAAGAATATGATATCAATTTGATCAGACAAAATTTCATCACACAAGATAGTAAGCAAGTAGAGTGAGGACGTGAGAAATGAAGAATTCATTTCATCATGGTTAACTTGCGTCCTTTCAAGCATTTCCTCAGGTCTCCAGCAAATTCATCAGATGTTCAAAATCATCTAGAGACCTGACCCTGCATAAGATGTTAGTTTGTTTTCTTCACCACCCACATCTGGAGGGGTGGCAAAGAATTCATCATTCTGCGAGCACCATGTGAGAAGGGAGGCATTGAAGCAAGTGCGCTTCGTTTCACAGGGCGAGGGTTAGAGTATTCAAATGAATAAGCAGAGAAATTCTTCGAGGACTTATGAACATAATGGTTTGAAGAATAATGCACATATTCATAACTCTTAGGTTTTCCCGTGAAACAGAGGCATTAGCACGAGAATGATGATTTTGACCATTTGAGGAATTTGGTCCAAGTGAGGACTTTGGTCCATATGAGAAATTTGATCTGGGGTTCCGATTCTTCATGAGTGGTGTTGTGAGGACATTCACTTGAAGATTTTGTAGGTAGCTCTTGGGAACCCAAATTTTCTTCATAGGAGAACTGTTCCTGCAGTTAGTTCCAACATATCTAGCAAATACTTCACTTCTCTGATTTTTGAAGAATCTGTAATTGGAGTCAAGTGACTCATCAGAGGAATATGAAGTTTCACAAGTAAAGCCAAATAAAGTGGATGGATCTATAGGAGATCCTTTTGCAGCAACCCATGAGGTTTTGGGGTACTGCTCAGGTGTCCAGTAGGATCCATTAGCGTTGAGTTTCCTCACAAAGGCAATACCCTCTTTCCAAGGGTTCCTGTTCAGAATTTGCTTCTTGAGGACATCACAAAGGGTTTGATGCCCTTTGAGACTTTTGTATATGCCTGTCACATACAATTCCTTTAACCCTACATTGTCATCAGTGATACTAGTGGTACCCTCAGATGAGGAATTTAAGACCACGAGAATAGTTGAGCCAGTAAGGAATCGTTTTCCCTTTGGAGATCCTCATTTGACACCCTCAACTTTTCAAGATCTTGCTTTCTTTGAAGAAATTCATATGAAAGTTTCTCATGATCGGCTAAGAGGTCATTATGATGACTCTGAAGGTTATCATACTTTGTCTAAAGACTCTTGAGATCAACAGACAGAGTATGAGTCCAATCCACTTCACGGTTTAACAGATCATCACTTTTGTCTAGCATTTTCTGAAGCTTTTCAAGTGCACTTTGTTGCTTAGTGGCAATTTTAACAAGTTTAGCATAGCTAGGTTTCACATATTCATCAAATTCACCTTCACTTGATTTTGATGAGGAATGATGTTTGTGTACCTTTGAGCCTTTTGCCATGAAGCAATAAGTGGGAGCATAATCATCATTGCTGACGTCAGAGTCGTTGGAGTAGTCGTATTCATCATCATTGAAGATAGACTTGCTGACAAAGGCAATAGCGAGAGCAAGGCTAGTGACACCAGATTTTGATTCCTCCTCAGATTCTTCATCTTCTTCATATTCTTCAGATTCTTCCTCAGAATCCATTTCCTTGCCGATGAATGCTCGAGCCTTTCTAGAACCATTCTTCTTGTGCTTTGAGAACTTTGAAGATGAGGACTTTGCAGATGAGGACTTTGCAGATTTCTTCTTTTTCTTCGAGTCATCAGAACTATCATCCTTGTATTTCTTCTTCTTCTTTGAGTCTTTTTCCCAGAGAGGACAATCAGAGGTAAAGTGGCCAGGCTTCTTGCAACGATGACTGTTCTCTTTTTGTAATCTTCTGAGGAATCTGATTTCCTCAAGCCACTTTTTGATGACTTTACAAATCCACCTCTTCTTGAGAACTTCTGGAATTTCCTCACAAGCATAGCTAGTTCCTGACTTAGTTCTTCAGGATCACCAAGGCTGCTGTCAGAATCTTCTTCTTCAGATGAGGAAATTGCTTTTGCCTTCAAAGCATGAGATCTTCCATAGCTTGGCCTGTAGAGGTCTCTCTTTTTAGTTTGTTGGAATTCATGAGTATTGAGTCTCTCAAGAATATCAGCAGGATCAAGAGCTTTACAGTCTCCACGTTCTTGGATCATCAAAACCAGAGTATCAAATGAGGAATCGAGAGATTGTAGCAGTTTCTTCACCACTTCATGGTCAGTGATATCAGTGGCACCCAGTGCTTGAAGTTCATTTGATATATCAGTGAGGCGATCAAATGTTTGCTGAACATTTTCATTATCAAGCCTCTTGAAGCGGTTGAAGAGATTGCTAAGAACATCAACACGAGAGTCATGTTGAGTGGAAACACCTTTGTTGACTTTGGATAGCCTATCCCAGATAAGCTTAGCAGACTCCAAAGTGCTAACTCTGCCATACTGACCTTTGCTCAGATGGCCACAGATGATATTCTTCGCTTGAATCTGGTTGCTTGAATCGAGTTGCTTGAATCTCTTCACATCAGCAGCTGTGATAGTGGGAGCGACAGAGGGCACACCATTTTCCACAATATACCAGAGATCGTATCAATAGCTTCAAGGTGCATACGCATCTTGTTCTTCCAGTAGGGGTAGTCCGTCCCATCGAAGGTAGGGCAGCCCGCAGAAACCTTGATCATACCTGTAGTCGACATAACTAAAACTCCAGGTGGTTAAAACAAAATCACACAGAGCGAGGGAGTAGCTGCTCTGATACCAATTGAAAGTGCGTTATATCGGCTAAGGGGGGGGGTGAATAGGCGATTTTTACAAATTCATCACTTGAGGAATTTCAACTTTGAGGAATTTGAAATGTGATGAATAACTAGTAGCAGAATAAGTACTCAGGTGCATGAGGAGCATAGTATCAGCTTAGTCATCATAATGAAATGAAACATGCACGAACAGTGAGTAGCGTGATAAAGGATAAGCAGTGATGAACAAGGCAACTTGAAGAAATTGAGGTGAGGAATTTGCGAAAGTGTTCAGTCAAATTCTTCAAATAGTAACAATCAATTTCATCAACATGTTTATGAGGAATAAGGAGGTTGAGGAAATAGAACCAGGTAGCTCGATGAAGACAATGGATTGATGACCTAGTTCCAACTGTTGTGACAGTCGTACGTCTTGTTTGGAGTGGCCTGGTATTTAAACCAGAGGACATACAGTCCCAGGACAAATAGTCCTTACCGTATTCTCCTTGAGCTAAGGTCACACAGTCCTCGACCAACACTCGTGGTAAGTCTTCAGGGTAGACTTCCAAAACCCTCACAAACTAGTCACCCGGCAATCCACAATTTACTGCTGGATGCTCTAGACCAAGGTCACTTCGTGGTCCCCAATTGACTGCAGGAGCACTAGACCATGACACCTAACCATCTGGAGGATACACAGTCCTCAAAGGTAACAAGCGTTGGTTCCACACAGGAATTTCTTCAGTGATGCTCAATCACTATGGGTTTTGTGGTTTGGTTATGGGTTTTTCCTCACTGATGATTGTCTCTCAAAGTCCTCAGAGGATGGGTTGCTGTCAAATGACAAGTGTCAGTTCTCTCTCGGAGCAGCCCACCAGCGAGTGGTTGTGGGGGTTGGCTATTTATAGCCAGGGTGCAACCTGACATGATAAGACATAAATGCCCCTAATGATATGACCGTTATGTGGATAAGAACGATTGGGGACACCTGGCACTAAGCACAGCAACGGTCGGAATTTCGAACTATGAAAGTCCTCAGCGTATCATGATCCTCACTTGTAGGCAATTCGCACTGGTGAAATCCTAACTCCTCAGTCAAATCAATTTCCTCAAAGACCAGAAGACCTTTGGCTCTGTCACTGAAAAAACTTGTCTGAACTGAAAGAGATTTCCAAAGGCTTCACTCGAAGAATTGTATGGGTTGAGGATTTTGGAGTTGAGCATCAGTTGGAAATTTTCCTTAGTATTACCTCGGCCCCCTTTAACAGTACGGTGTTTCCTATGACTCAAATAAAGAAAATGAAACTACGAGAACAAGTCTTCACGCTTCATATTCCTCGTTCATATCTTCAAGGTCACACCAACTTCTTCATTTTCAAAGACTTCACAAAGTCTTCACCAAAGTCTTGAGAAAGTCTTCAGCAAAGTCTTCACTTGAAGACATACGTTTTTAGGGGTCGATAATCTCCGAATATATCAAACTCCTTATCGACTTATAGAGCCTGTGTATACTCAAAAACACATTAGTGCCTTAAACTATAAGTCTTCAATACACCAAAATCACTAAGGGCCACTAGATGCACTAACAATCCGCTCTAGCCGCGGTAGTACCGTTGGAGCCTTTTAAGAACACCAAAACTGCCACAACTTTTGCAAATGGACTCCGAATTCAATGAAACAAAGTTTGTTGGATAGATAACGACATGTGCTAAGACAATCTTGATTGAAATATAAATAAGAAGCAAATGAGAAAATGCCCATAATAAAATGGTGATAACCCTTCCTCGAATAAGACCGGTAAAACTTCCAACACCGAAAACGCAATAGACGAAGCATATGAAATCGTTTTCGATGTACTAGAGCTTGTCACAAACATTACCACAAGCTCAAGAACCCACATATAGAAAAGCCAACCAAGAACCAAGAAATATGATGATGCCAAGAATGCAATGGTTTGAGCTCTCGACGAACGATACGATCAAGCTACTCACTTGAGAGCCCCCCTTGATAGTACGGCAATCGATCCTATAACCCGGTCTCCCAACTACCACCATGAGACCGGAAAAATAGAAAACCCTATCAAGGTCAAACCTTAGCCTTGCACATAGTCCACTTGAGCTAGATGATGACGATCTTGACTTCCTCAAGATGGACCACATTTCTTGATTGCGTTGGCTTGATGAAGACTAGATGATTGCTCCCCCATACTTCACTCTGGGTGAGCCACTCTTCGGCACATCTTCACAAGTCCATTGTCACCACAATGAACGGCGAGCCTCAAGCATGATCTCTCCGTGATGCTTCACTTGATCTTGCACATCACAACCTTGATGACGATCTCCACTTGATGTCATCTTCCATGGGATGTATGGGATATGCCTCTTGATGCAAGACCATGGAAATATACCTAACCCCACAAAGAACTCTCACGTAGACCATGGGTTAGTACACAAAGTGTAATGGACAATGCTTACCACACCATGGGATCACTTGATCCCTCTTAGTACATCTTGTACGCTTTGTGTGTTGATCAACTTGATTCACTTTTTGACTTAGTATTGATGAACCTAGTATCTTAGTTTCTCTCTTCAGAAAGATGATGTCTTGAAGGTAAACATGAATGCTTACACAATGTTCTTCTTCAAGACATGCTTGACATAAGCTCAACTCCCACATGACCAATCTTTGGATAAACCTTGAATACCACCTTGGACACCATATAAACTCCTTGAAGCCCAACAAATGGACTTCAAGAATTTCCTATGAACAAATCCTTCGAATATAAGTCAAGGCAACCATTAGTCCGTAGGGGTGTCATGAATTACCCAAAACCACACATGGTGAAATGTGCTCTTACCATATCCCCCATTTTGGTAATGGATGACAACCACTTTCAAGAGAGTTTATATAAAAAAATAAGCACAACCAAGCACACACAATGCAATGCATGGATGTGAGATGCAAATGCTTAAACAACAAAAGCAAAACTCTCAAAGCATTCCAAACTAAACTCTCTAAACTTCTCCCCCATTGGCATCGATTGCCAAAATGGACAAAAAGTTTAGAAATCCAATATAATAGGTGTTCCTCCAAAAAGTTTGTATATCTCAAATAGGTGTGCAAAGAAATACACATATCCAATGATAAGTAGTTGGAGGAAGACAAACTATATTGAGAACCCAAAGATTGAACAAAGGATCGTATGGCACAAAGACATATACCGGAGTGAAGCAAGCAATCAAAAGATACTAATTGGAACAATCAATCACATGGACCAACAAGCCACATGAATAAAAGATATTATGATATGGGAAAAACAGTGTTTATAAAGAAACTAGAGGAGCTCCCCATGATTAGTGCACAAATAATAATATTTGTATTTGAATACAAGTTCCCCCAAAAAAGGATCATGACTCCCCCAAAATCAATATAAACACACCACAAGTGCAAGCAATAAGATAAGACAAAGAGCATAGTACTTGCACTAAACATATGGTTGATCAACATGTAAAAGAGACAATCTTAAGAATAGGCTCAACCAAAATGATGTGTGTGGGTAATGGAAAAGCACTTGATAAGACTAGTATAAGGATGAGCATAAAGCATCAACATAGTCTTGATGAAATGAGACAAAAAGTGCAAACCATATCCTTCCCACACACAAACCACTAGCAAAAGGCTTCACAAGCTTACTAATAGGAAAATTTAAAAACCAAAGCTTGTGACAAACCCTAGTGAAGATAGGAAAATGATAGACTTGTCAAGAGGAGGTATACCAATTGAAATGGCAAAACCCTCGATAATACAAGCATGAGGAAAATAATCTTCACCACCAAAGAGTGCATCAAGATGCTAGGATATAAGATCCGCACTCAAGGCATATTCTTTCACGAAACCACCAAGTAAACAAAAATGAAATGCAATGGTGGACGTGAAAGAAAAGAGGATATCAACTAGAGAGGTAACTTCTCTCATCTGTATAAGATTCTAGGTAGAGGGAAATCATGATGATATATCCACTAAGAATAATGTACACACGAAATAGTTACAAGAAGGAATAAACAAGATATCCACAAGGAAGTCATAACTATACCAATAAGATCTTTGCTTGAAAGCATAGCACATAGCCTAATATTTTATTATTGTACATAAATGAACTCCCAATACACGAACATCAAAGACATCACAACGAGAAATATGACATCATCGCTGAGACTCTTTGAGAAAGGAAGCAAGTACCACAATAATGACTCAATAAATTCCTTCCATGATTCAACCTATAAAGAGTTGAATGCGAGAAATGTATGCATGAAGTAGATACTTGTTACCGAGATAGCATTGGATTGATGGAGTATACAATGGTTCTTCGATCATCCTAGCAAGGCTCCAATAAGCACATGGTGTCAACACCTTCCTTGTAAGTGAGCCGAGTGTCCAATGTATCTCCAATTGTTCCTAGAACAACACCACAAACAAAGTGGTACCCAAACTTATTGGGACCAAAAAGTTAGTGTACCAACAATATACAGGACAAAACTCCACATAAATATGTGCATATGGCGAAATTGAATTTCATGCACACTTTAGCCAATTTATGTCATGGTGGAGTTTCCCCTATATATTGGGTCAAGGAAAGAGAACATGCCAACGAAAGTGCATGTAGTAAATATGCATGCTCAAAGCCTTGAAGAATCAACTCAACACACAGTTGATAAGATGCCAAAAGAAAAGGTATCAAGTGAAAATAAGATACCAAACAACAACAAAAATATCACTTGACAGATACCAACTAAAAGATACATCAAGGAATGATATATAAATTGACACATGCCAAATAGATGGAAACAAAATACCAATTGAAGGAAAACAAGAGGTATCAAGTTCCCAAAAGAGAGCTAGGTTCCAAACATACCAAACCCTTCACAAATTTTCATGATGGCACAAAGCACCATAGAGAGAAGGCTTGCCTCCCACCAACACACACTTGATGAAAATCAAAAGATTTTGTGATGAACACGTAAATAGAGTGTTGTACGGAAAATAGGATAGCCCCCCCAAGAGATGTGCATTATATAGAATTTCCATTTGAATACAAAATGCACGCGATGGGATCATCACTTTCCCTATATCTATAGAAACACTAGGCGCGCTCAGAAAGATCCACAAGAGGCAAGGAAGACAAACGATAAACAAAATACAATGCAAAGATGATTAGCAAATTCTACCACATAAAAGGATACCAATTGTCAAAGGACAAGAAGAAATTAGAAATATTTACTATTGGTAGATTGCAAAGATATCCAACATCATCTTTACATGTAAATCATAAGCAAATGACACTTGTAGAGCTAACATGCCACCTAGGAACAAGATAAATTGTAATATCAAATCTAAGTGGCAATATCTCAAATGTACACATTCTTTGGGCTTGTAATATGCACATACCATATTACTCCCCCATAATGTGGTAACCCAACGTTAGTGACAAGTGGCAAATGAAATCCAACAAGAGATAATTAATGGACCGTTTATAATTTGAATTTCTCGTGAGAGGACATACGAAATAGAAGCTAGATAATCTTGTAATATCAATACTAAGTGGTATTCCTCATGAACACACATTTTTAGGGTCGTGGAGTGCATAAAGCACATCACTCCCCCAAAATGGGATAGTCCATTAATCTCTCACAAAGAGCCAACTAAGATACAAACATGATGCAAAAAGGCTCTACACAGGACTCACACATACATGATGTGCAACCCATCATACATATTTGATTTCTCAAGATAAACAAATAGGAAGCACAACATATACAAACACATGCAAGGTACAAAACCACAACATGCAAAGGGGCAAGTAACTAACAATGTATTCAATTTAAGTACAAGTTACCGCAAGGAGGAACATTGGTATATGATAGACACTTGATGATCCACATGACTTGGCTTGAGACAATATGAATGATGAGGAACCATCAATTCTTCACAATGTAGCCACATCACCAATGCCCTCCAACAATACCTATTGATCAAGTTTGAGCTTGTTGGTCCCCAACCAAGTTGGGTCCTAAGAGGTTAGTCACAATAGGCTTGGCTACCCAAATGGTTCTTTTCTTGACACCACTTTGAGTACCAACAAACTTCCCAAACACATTGCCAACCTTATCCTTCCCAAGAGAATAGATATCATCAATAATGATTGGGTTGGATAAGTTACCATTAGTGCATGAAGAATGAAAGTGACCCTTCTCACGACATAAGTAGCAACATTTACCCTTTACTTTCTTCTCAATTGATTTCTCAACTTGAGGAGCGTTGACTTGGGTCTTCTTGGCAATTGGCCTTTCTTCAACTTGACATTGACCATGAGATTGAACGTGTGGCCGCTTCCCTTGTTGCTTATCACTATGGGGCTTCTTCTTCAATGGGCAAGATATAACATGGTGCCCTTCTATTTTGCACTTGAAGCAAACAATCTTGGCTGAGTTCTTGACTTGTGCTTGGCCCTTCTTGTTGTTTCTATTGGACTTCTTCTTCTTATTGGAGTTGAATCCAATTCCACCTTTGTCATTTGGGGATTTTTGCCCACACAAGATATTGTTGAGTGTGGACTTCACTTCATGACTCTTTTCCAAGTCTTTATTCAAAGAAGTGACTTGGGCCTTGAGCTCTTTGATTTCCTCTACATGGTTAGTATCAATACAAATACTAGAGGAAGTATATGCTTCATCGTTAGAGCAACAAGGCAAGGAAAGTAATTCATCACAAGATGTACCAACATTATGAGTATATGAATACGAGGACTAGCACATGGCAATAAAGCATTTCTACTAGATGTAGTGCTAATTTCCACATGAGGATCACTTCATGTTACCTTAGTAATACTAGCCTCATGAGCTATCTTTAGAACATTATGAAATACTAGAAGATCGCCATGATAGCTAGAAAGATTTTCATGAATCTCTTTCAATTTCCCATAATTACTAGATAGCAACTTAAGTTCAGCCCATAGCTCAACATTCTCCTTTAATATGGATGCTTCACAAGAAATAGAGTTAGTAGCACAAGCATCATCATTAACAACAAGAGGAGAAGGCAAATTGGCAAGCTCTTTAGCATATGAAACTTTCAGTTGAGCATGAGACTCGGTGAGTTCAATGAGCGAACTCTTAACAAACCTTGAGCAATTTTAGAGGTGCTCAAAGTCCTCAAGGAGTTTAGCATGTGCAACTTCAAGCTTGTCATTTTTAGTTCTAAAATCATTAGCCACCTCGAGAGCTCTTTCATGGGATTCCTTTGATCTAGATAATTCTAGAGCAAAGGTCTCCTCAAGAGATTCCTTGGTGGTTTGTTCATTTTCAAGAGCTTGAGATAGCTCCGCGATCTCATTAGCGTAATCACGTTCATGACCTTCCATTTTCTCAATGGTGGCCTCATGTTCCTCGAGATGAGCTTCCAACTCCTCAATATATTTCTTGCCCTCAATGGCAATATACATGATTTCCATGAAGTTGGAACGAGCAATATTATTCTTATGAAGAGCTTTAAAACCCATTTCTCCCTTAAGTTTTAAGGAAGAAATATTATCACTCTCTTCATCATTATCATCAACATCATCATCGTGAGATATGTTGGGATTCAAAGTAGGAGATACTTTTGAAGCCTTAGCCATAAGGCAAAAGTGAGAAACAACAGATGTTGATGTAGTATCCGTTGAAGCACCATTCAAGACCACATCTTGTTCCATGGAGTGTTGGGTGTCCTCTACATTGTTAGCACAACAACTCGAGGACATAGATACATTTTTATCATGGCAACAAGATATAACAAGCATATCATCATGAGATTTAGTCAAGCGATTTGTACACGATATGCAAGGACTATCAACACAAGCATGTGAACCATTTAAAGTGCTCGAGGTGTTAAAGTCCGAAGATGAAGCTTTGCAATAAGATAGTGAAGAAGAATTATCAACAATAATCCCACTATCATCATTACAATGATCATCACTACTCACAATATAATTACCTTGTGGCAATCCACATGTAGGTGAAGTAGAAGAAGTTGAGAAGACAACACGACCGGAGGTGGAGGGAGAACAATGATCCCTACAAATCTTGGACACACCATATTTATCTTGAAGCTTTGTCCACAACTCATGAGCATCCCAGAATGGCATGAGTTCAAATATAACTACATTGCTCAAAGCATCAAAAAGCACATTAGAAGCTTGAGCATTGAGATAAGAGTTTTTCTCATCCTCTAAAGATATGTGTTGAGAATCCTTTGGAGGAGAAAAACCCATATCTACAATTCGCTCTAAATTTGGGTCCATGACCCTACATAGATTAAGCATGCGAATTACCCAAACATCAAAATTTGTGCCATCGAAACTAAGAGTGTCAGAGAATCCTAATCCCCTAGTCGACATCATTACTCTCTAGGTGTTTAAACCTAATAATGAGAGAACTAGATATGATACCAATTGAAAGGACATGGATGTAGCCTAGAGGGGGGTGAATAGGTGCTTTAAAATAATTACAGTTTAGGCTTGAACAAATGCGGAATAAGACTATCGTTTAATTAGTCAAGCACAAAACCTAAAACAACTAGGCTCACCTATGTGCACCAACAACTTATGCTAAGCAAGATAGACAACTAAGTGAGAGAAAGATATATAACAAGAAACAATATGGCTATCACAAAGTAAAGTGCATAAGTAAAGGGGCTCGGGTAAGAGATAACCGAGGCAGGCGGAGACGATGATGTACCCCGAAGTTCAAACCCTTGCGGATGCTAATCTCCGTTCGGAGTGGTGTGGAGGCACAATGCTCCCCAAGAAGCCACTAGGGCCACTGTAATCTCCTCACGCCCTCGCACAATGCAAGATGCCGTGATTCCACTAAGGGACCCTTGAGGGTGGTCACCGAACCCGTACAAACAAGGTCGGTGCAATCTCCACAACTTGATTGGAGGCTCCCAACGACACCACGAAACTTCACCACAATGGATTGTGGCTCCGAGGTGACCTCAACTGCTCGGGGCAATCTCCACAACCTAATTGGAATCCCTGAAGCTTGCCCGGAGCTTTGAACCACAATGATTGAGCTCCGAGGCACCACCAACCGTCTAGGGCGCCAAAGCACCCAAGAGGAACAAGCTCTAGGGTGCTCAAACACCCAAGAGTAATAGCTTCTCAACTTCTCACTTCCACGTATCACCGTGGAGAACTCAAACCTATGCACCAAATGCAATGGAAAGGGCACACAGAGTGCCCAAGTCCTTCTCTCCCAAATCCCAGCAAATCAGCTAATGCTAGGGAGGGAAATGAGAGGAAGAACTAAGAAGAATACAAAGAACTCCAAGATCTAGATCCAAGGGGTTCCCCTCACTTGGAGGATAAAGTGATTGGTGGAAATATGGATCTAGATCTCCTCTCTCTTTTCCCTCAAGAACTAGCAAGAATCATTGGAGGGATTGAGAGTTAGCAAGCTCGAAGAAGGTCAACAATGGGGGAAGAACATGAGCTCAAAAGGTGAGGTCCATTGGAGAAGAAGACCCCCTTTTATAGGTGCGGAAAAATCCAACCGTTATCCTCATAGCCCGCATAGAGCGGTACTACCGCTCCAAGGAGTGGTACTACCGCTAGGGCAGTAGTACCCCTTTGAAAAACAACACCGAGGAGGCAAAAGGCCAGTAGAACCGCCAGAGCGGTACTACCGCTCGTCCTCATGGTACTACCATTATGGATAGCGATACTACCGCTACGGGTAGCGGTACTACTGCTTGCGAGCGGTACTAAAAAATTACATCCGTGCCTACCACGGCTGTAAATAACACGAGATTTTGGTCCGGAGCGGTAGTACTACTCTTGGAGCCTCGGTAGTACCGCTCCAGAGAGGTAGTAAAAATTACATCCGCTCTAGCCGCGGTAGTACCGCTGCAGCCTTTTAAGAACACCAAAACTGCCACCACTTTTGCAAACGGACTCCGAATTCAATGAAACAAAGTTTGTTGGAAAGCTAACGACATGTGCTAACACAATCTTGATTGAAATATCAATAATAAGAAAATGAGAAAAGGCCCATAAGAAAATGGTTAGAACCCTTCCTCGAATAAGACCGGTAAAACTTCCAACGCCGAGAACGCAATAGACAAAGCATATGCAATCCGTTTTCGATGTACTAGAGCTTGTCACGAAGATAACCACAAGTTCAAGAACCCACATAGAGAAAAGCCAACCAAAAACCGAGAAATGTGATGATGCCAAGAATGCAATGGTTTGAGCTCTCAACGAACGATACGATCAAGCTACTCACTTGAGAGCCCCCCTTGATAGTACGACAATCGATCCTATAACCCAATCTCTAAACTACCACCATGAGACCGGTAAAATAGAAAACCCTATCAAGGTAAAACCTTGGCCTTGTGCATAGTCCACTTGAGCTAGATGATGACAATCTTGACTTCCTCAAGATGGACCACATTTCTTGATTGCGTTGGCTTGATGAAGACTAGATGATTGCTCCCCCATACTCCACTCTGGGTGAGCCACTCTTCGACACATCTTCACAAGTCCATTGTCACCACAATGAACGGCGAGCCTCAAGCATGATCTCTCCGTGATGCTTCACTTGATCTTGCACATCGCAACCTTGATGACGATCTCCACTTGATGTCATCTTCCATGGGATGTATGAGATCTGCCTCTTGATGCAAGCCCATGGAAATATACCTAACCCCACAAAGAACTCTCACATAGACCATGGTTTAGTACACAAAGTGTAATGGACAATGCTTACCACACCATGGGATCACTTGATCCCTCTCAGTACATCTTGTACGCTTTGTGTGTTGATCAACTTAATTCACTTTTTGACTTAGTATTGATGAACCTAGTATCTTAGCTTCTCTGTTCATAAAGATGATGTCTTCAAGGTAAACATGAATGCTTACACAATGTTCTTCTTCAAGACATGCTTGACATAAGCTCAACTCCCACGTGACCAATCTTTGGATAAACCTTGAATACCACCTTGGTCACCATATAAACTCCTTGAAACCCAACAGATGGACTTCAAGAAGTGCCTATGGACAAATCCTTCAAATATAACTCAAGGCAACAATTAATCCATATGGGTGTCATCAATTACCCAAAACCACACATGGAGAAATGTGCTCTTCCAGTTAGCTTTCCACTCTAAATCCTCTAGTATATATAGGAGGGAGGGAGGGGAGGAGGAAGCCTCAAACCCTCAAGGTTTGGTCAAAATTGGAGGTGGAGGAGTCCTACTCCAATCCTATTAGGAGTAGGATTCCTCCTTTCCACTTGGAAACTCTTTCCAGCTCTCCACCTTTGAATTTTTTCCTTCTAAAACCACTCCAGCCGCATGGGCCCTTAGAGGAGGCTTCGGACAGCCCACCAGAGGCTCGTTTACCTCCTCCCACAGCGCATGTATCCTCTTGGGTCGAGACACCCCTCCCGATGGTCCCCCGATACCTTGTCAGCACTCCCGGTACACTACCAATGAGCCCGAAACTTTTCCGGCGACCAAAACATGACTTCCTATATATAATTCTTTACCTCCGGACCATTCCGGAGCTCCTCGTGATGTACGGGATCTCATCCGGGATTCCGAACAACCTTCGATTACCACATACCTAAATACGACCGAAATGTCACCAAACCTTAAGTGTGCAGACCCTGCGGGTTCAAGAACTATGTAGACATGACCAAGACACCTCTACGGTCAATAAACAATAGCGGGACCTGGATGCCCATATTCGTTCCTACATATTCTACGAAGATCTTTATCGGTCGAACCTCTATGTCAAGGATTTAGTTAATCCCGTATGCTGTTCCCTTTGTTCTTCGGTATGTTACTTGCCTGAGATTCGATCGTCATCATCTCCATACCTAGTTCAACCTTGTCACCGACAATTCTCTTTACTTGTTTCATAATACAAGATCCCGTAGGTAACTCTTTAGTAACATTGCTTGCAAGGCTTATAGTGATGCTGTATTACCGAGTGGACCCTAAGATACCTCTCTGTCACAATGAGTAACAAATCCCAGTCTTGATCCATGCCAACCCAACAGACACCCTCGGAGATACCTGTAGAGCACCTTTATAGTCACCCAGTTACCTTGCGACATTTGATACACACAAGGTACTACTTCAGTGTCAGTGAGTTGCATGATCTCATGGTCATAGGAACATATACTTGACATGCAGAAAACAGTAGCAATAAACTAACACGATCATATGCTACGTTTGTAGTTTGGGTCTTTTCCATCACATCATTCTCCTAATGATGTGATCCCGTTATCAAATGACATCTCATGTCCATGACTAGGAAACCATAGCCATCTTTGATCAGCGAGCTAGTCTATTAGAGGCATACTAGGGACATGGTGGTGTCTTTGTATCCACACATGTATATGAGTTTCCGATCAATACAATTATAGCATGGATAATAAACGATTATCATGAACAAGGAAATATGATAATAATCAATTTATTATTGCCTCTAGGGCATATTTCCAACAGTCTCCCACTTGCACTAGAGTCAATAATCTAGTTCACATCACCATGTGATTCGCATTGTTATGAATCTAACACCCAATGCGTTCTGGGTCTCGATCATGCTTTGCATGTGAGAGGGGTCTTTTAGTTAATGGGTTTGCAACATTCAGATCCTTGTGTACTTTGCAAATCTCTATGTCATACTGTAGACACTGCTACCACACTCCACTTGGCGCTATTCCAAACGGCTGCTCCACTATACGTATCCGGATTGCTACTAAAAGTCATACGGATTGGTGTTAAAGCTTGCATTGACGTAACTCTTTACGACGAACTCTTTATCACCTCCATAATTGGGAAACATTTCCTTAGTCTTTTAGTTACTAAGGATAATCTTGACCGCTGTCCAGTGACCCACTCCTAGATCACTCTTGTACCCCTTGATGCACTCATGGCATGGTGCACACAGGTGCGGTACATAGCATGGCATACTATATAGAGCCTATGGTAAAGCATAGGGGACGACCTTCGTCCTTTCTTTTTCTTCTGCCATGTTCTAGCTTTGAGTCTCACTCAACTTCACAACATACAAATCAGGGAAGAACTCTTTCTTTGACTGATCCATTTTGAACTCTTTCAAAATCTTGTCAATGTATGTACTCATTGAAAGTCTCATCAGACGTCTTGATCTATCTCTATATATATCGATGCCCAACAATTAAGTAGATTTATCCTGGTCTTCCTTTGAAAAACTCTTTTCAAACAACCCTTTATGCTTTCCAGAAATTCTATGTCCTTTCCGAGCAACAATTAATATGTCATCCACATATGCTTATCAAAAACTCTATAGTGCTCCCACTCACTTTATTGTAAATACAAGTTTATCATAAACTTTGTATAGACTCAAAAACTTTGATCACCTCACCAAAGCGTATATTCCAACTCCGAGATGCTTGCTCCAGCCCATAGAAGGATTGCTGGAGCTCGCACACCTTTTAGCATCCTTAGGACTGACAAAATCTTCTGGTTGTATCACATACAACATTTCCTCAACTAAACCATTAAGGAAATGATATTTTGACATCCATCTGCCAGATTTCATAATTGAAAATTGTAGCAACTGCTAACATAATTCCAATAGACTTTAGCATCGCTGCGAGTGAGAATGTCTCATCGCAGTCAACTCCTTGAACTTGTCGGAAACTTCTTTGCGACGAGTCGAGCTTTAGAAATGGTGACATTTACCATCAACGTTTGTCTTCATCTTAAAGGTCCATTTGTACTCGATGACCTGCCGTCCAACGAGCAAGTCTACCAAAGTCCATACTTAGTTTTCATACATGGATCCTTTCTCGGATTTCATGGACTCTAAGCATTTGTTGGAATCCGGGCCCATCATCGCTTCTCCGTAGCTCGTAGGTTCATCGTTGTCCAACAACATGACCTGCAAAACAGGGTTGCCGTACCACTCAGGAGCAGTACACGTCCTTGTCGACCTACGATATTCGATGGCAACGTGATCCGAAGCTTCATGATCATCATCATTTACTTCCTCTTCAACTAACGTAGGTTCCATAGAAACATCTTTCTGCACTGTGCTACTCTCTGGTTGAAACAAAGGTTCAAGAACCTCATCAAGTTCTATCTTCCTTGCACTCAATTCTTTTGAGAGAAACTCTTTCTCGAGAAAGGACCCAGTTTTAGCAACAAACACTTTGTACTCGGATCTGAGATACAGGGTATACCCAACTGTTCTTAGGGTATTCTATGAAGATGCATTTGTCCGCTTTGGGTTCGAGCTCTTTAGGTGAAAACCCTTTTCACATAAGCGTCGTAGCCCCAAACATTAAGAAATGACAGCTTAGGTTTCTGCCAAACCATATGGTGTCATCTCAATGGATTTAGATGGTGCCCTATTTAAAGTGAATGTGGTTGTCTCTCATGCATAACCCCAAAATTATAGTGGCCAAACGATAAGAGACATCGTAATTCGCACCATATCCAATAGAGCATGACTGCGACATACAGACACACCATCACACTACGGTGTTCCAGGTGACGTGAGTTGTGAAACAACTTTCACATTGTCTTAAGTTGTATACAATTCTCGTAAATCAGATATTCACCTCCACGATCATATCATAGACATTTTATCTTCTCGTTACGATGATCTAAAACTTCACTCTGATTCTGCTTGAACTTTTCAAATGCTTCAGACTGGTGTTTCATTAAGTAAATATACAATAATCTACTCAAATCATCAGTGAAGGTAAGAAAATAAAGATATCCACCGCATGCTACAACACTCGTTGGACCGCATACATAATTATGTAGCATTTCCAATAAGTCACTAGACCGCTCCATCATACTGAAAATGGGGTCTGTAGCCATCTTGCCCAAGAGGCATGGTCTGCATGTCTCAACCGATTCAAAACTGAATGACTCCAAAGATCCATCAACATGGAGTTTCTTCATGCGATATATACTAATATGACATTTAGCGGCAGTGCCACAAGTATGTGGTACTATCATTATTTACTTTGTATCTTTTGGCATCAATGTTATGAACATGTGTATTACTACGATCAAGATTCAACAAACCATTCTCACTAGGTGCATGACCACTGAAGGTATTATTCATTTAAAATAGAATAACCATTATTCCCTAACTTAAATTAATAATCGTGTTGCAATAAACACGATCCAATCATATTCATGCCTAACGCAAACACCAAATAACATTTTTAGGTTTGTCTCTAATCCTGAAGGTAGATAGAGCGTGCGATGTTGATCACATCAACCTTGGAAACATTTCCAACATATATCGTCACCTCACATTTAGCTAGTCTCTGTTTATTCCGTAGCTTTTAGTTCAAGTAACTAACATTTAGCAACCAAACCGGTATCCAATACCCAAGTGCTACTAGGAGTACTAGCAAGGTACACATCAATAACATGTATATCCAATATACTTCTGTCGACGTTGCCCGCCTTCTTATCTACCAAGTATCTAGGGTTGTTCCGCTTCAGCGATTGCTCTCCTCATAATAGAAGCACTTAGTCTCGGGTTTGGGTTCAACTTTGGGTTGCTTCACTGGAGCAGCAACTGACTTGCCATCCATGAAGTTTCCCTCCTTGCCCTTGCCCTTCTCGAAACTAGTGGTTTTACTAACCATCAACACTTGATGCTCCTTCTTGATTTCTACCTTCGCGGTGTCAAACATCGCGAACAGCTCAGGGATCATTATTTCCATCCCTGGCATTTTATAGTTCATCCCAAAGCTCTAGTAGCTTAGTGACAGTGACTTGGGAAACTATATCAATCACGTTCTTATCTGGAAGATCAACTCCCACTCGATTCAAGTGATTGTAGCACCCAGACAATCTGAGCACATGCTCAACGATTGAGCTATTCTCCTTCATCTTGCAGGCAAAGAATCTTGTTGGAGATCTCATATCTCACAACACGGGCACGAGCCTGAGATCCTAATTTCAGCTCTTAGAACATCTCATATGTTCCGTGATGTTCAAAATGTTTTGGAGCCTCAATTCTAAGCCATAATGCATGACGCACTGAACTATCAAGTAGTCATCGAAATGTGCCTATCAGATGTTCACAACATCTACAGACAACGCTAGGGGGGGGTGGCACACCGAGCGGTGCATTAAGGACATAATCCTTCTATGCAGCAATGAGTTCAATCCTCAGACCACAGATCCACTCCGCAATATTGCTACCATCTTCTTTCAACTCTATTTCTCTAGGAACATATAAAAATTCAAGGGAGCTACATCATGAGCTACAACATAATTTGCAAGGACACTACTAACTATGTTCATGATAATGAGTTCAATTAATCATATTACTTAAGAACTCCCACTCAAATTGACATCCCTCGGGTCATTCAAGTGATACATGATCCAAATTCACCAACTCAAGTCCGATCATCACGTGAGTTGAGGTAGTTTCAATGGTGAACATCATCATGTTGATCATATCTACTATATGACTCATGTTCGACCTTTTGGTCTCTTGTGTTCCGAGGCCATGTCTGTACATGCTAGGCTCGGCAAGTTTAACCTGAGTGTTCCACATGTGCAAGACTGGCTTGCACCTGTTGTATGTGAATGTAGAGTCTATCACACCCGATCATCACGTGGTGTCTCGACACGACGAACTTTCGCAATGGTGCACACTCGGGGAGAACACAATTTGTCTTGAAACTTAAGTGAGGTATCACCTTATAATGCTACCGCCGTCCTAAGCAAAACAAGGTGCATAGAAGGATTAACATCACATGCAAATCATAAGTGACATGATATGGCAATGAACTTGTGCTTTTGATCTCCATCTATAAAGCACGGGCATGATCTCCATCGTCACCGGCATGACAGCATGATCTCCATCATCTTGACCTCCGTCAACGTGTAGCCATTGGGGTTTTCACGCCCACCATGCTTCTACTACTATTGCTACCGTTTAGCGACAAAGTAAAGCATTACATAGCGCTTAATGATTGACACGCAGGTCATACAATAATTAAAGACAACCCTATGGCTCCTGCCGGTTGCCGTACTCACTGACGTGCAATTCGTGATATTCTATACAATACATGATCATCTCATACATCACATATATCTCATCATGTAATTGGCCATATCACAGCACAACATACCCTGCAAAAACAAGTTAGACGTCCTCTAATTGTTGTTGCATGTTTTACGTGGCTGCTATGGGTATCTAGCAAGAACTATTCTCACCTACGCAAAGCGACAATGGTGATACATAACTTGCTTTTCAACCTTCTCAAGGACCGCCTTTGTTGAATCCGATCCAACTAAAGTAGGAGAAAGATACACCCGCTAGCCATCTTTGTGCAATGAAGTTACACGTCAGTCGATGGAACTGGTCTCTCGTAAGCGTACGAGTAAGGTTGGTCCGAGCCGCTTCGTCCCACAATACCGCTGAACCAAAACACGACGAAGGGAGGAAGCAATCTAAGCATCAACGCCCACAAACTCTTTGTGTTCTACTCGAGATCTCATCTACACATAGACCTAGATCATGATGCCATTGTTGGGGAACGTTGCATGGGAAACAAAATTGTTCCTACACACACACAAGATCTATCCATGGTGGTGAGCATCTACGAGAGGGAGAGTGAATCTACATACCCTTGTAGATCGCTAAGTGGAAGCGTTAAGAAACGAGGTTGATGTAGTTGAACGTCTTCATGATACAATCATGATCCGTCCGGCAATCTCATCACGAGCCGTCCCGCGATCCCATCGTGGTCCTTCCGATCTAGTGCCGAACGAACGTCACCTCCACGTTCAGCACACGTACAAATCGATGAAAATCTCCACCTCCTTGATCCAGCAAGCAAGTGTGGAGAGTTAGACGAGTTCTCTGACAGCACAACGGTGTGGTGGCGGTGGTGGTGAACTAATCCTGCAGGGCTTTGCCGAAGCACCACAGAACTAATCTAGAGGAGAAACAGATCTAGAGGAAGAAGAGGGCAGCACAGGGCAATTAGGGTTAGCTTTTCCTTCTAAATCCTCTAGTAAATATAGGAGGGAGGGAGTGGAGGAGTCAGCCTAAAACCCTCAAGGTTTGGTCGAAATTGGAGGTGGAGGAGTCCTACTCAAATCCTATTAGGAGTAGGATTCCTCCTTTCCACTTGGAAACTCTTTCCAGCTCTCCACCTTTGGATTTTTTCCTTCTGGAACCACTCCAGCTGCATGGGCCCTCAGAGGAGGCTTCAGACAGCCCACTAGGGGCTAGTTTACCTCCTCCCACAGCACATGTATCCTCTTGGGTCGAGACACCCCTCCCAATGGTCCACCGGTACCCTGCCGACACTCTCGGTACACTACCGATGAGCCCGAAACTTTTCCGGCGACCAAAACATGACTTCCTATATATAATTCTTTACCTCCGGACCATTCCAGAGCTCTTCGTGATGTCTGAGATCTCATCCGGGATTCTGAACAACCTTCGATTACCACCATACCTAAATACTACCGAAACGTCACCAAACCTTAAGTGTGCAGACCCTGCAGGTTCGAGAACTATGTAGACATGACCGAGACACCTCTATGGTCAATAACCAATAGCAGGACCTGGATGCCCATATTGGTTCCTACATATTCTATGAAGATCTTTATTGGTCAAAGCTCTATGTCAAGGATTTAGTTAATCCCATATGTTGTTCCCTTTGTTCTTCGGTATGTTACTTGCCCGAGATTCGATCGTCGGCATATCCATACCTAGTTCAACCTTGTTATAGACAAGTCTATTAACTCATTTCAGAATACAAGATTCCATGGGTAAATATTTAGTCAAATTGCTTGCAAGTCTTATAGTGATGTTGTATTACCGAGTGGTCCCTAAGATACCTCTCTGTCACACGGAGTAACAAATCCCAGCCTTGATCCATGCCAACCCAACAGACACCCTCGGAGATACCTGTAGAGCACCTTTATAGTCACCCAGTTACGTTGCGACATTTGATACACCCAAGTTACTCCTCCGGTGTCATTGAGTTGCATGATCTCATGGTCACAGGAACAACTACTTGACATGGATAAAAGAGTAGCAATAAACTGACACGAACATATGCTACTTTTGTAGTTTGGGTCTTGTCCATCACATCATTCTCCTAATGATGTGATCCCATTATCAAATGACATCTCATGTCCATGACTAGGAAGCCATAGCCGTCTTTGATCAACGAGCTAGTCTATTAGAGGCATACTAGGGACATGGTGTTGTCTATGTATCCACACATGTATCTGAGTTTCCGATCAATACAATTATAGCATGGATAATAAACCATTATCATGAACAAGGAAATATGATAATAACCAATTTATTATTGCGTCTAGGGCATATTTCCAACATATTTGTCACTCCGTATGATGGAGAGGTATCTTTGGGCCCACTCAGCAATACATCATCAGAAGTAGCTTGCAAGCAATGTGACTAAGGAGTTAGTCACGAGATCTTCTATTACAGGATGAGTAAAGAGACTTGCCGGTAACGAGATTGAACTAGGTATGGAGATACCGACCATCGAATCTTGGGCAAGTAACATATCGATGGACAAAGGGAGCTGCATACGGGATTACCTGAATCCTTGGCATCGTGGTTCGATCGATAAAGATCTTCGTAGAATATGTAGGAGCCAATATCGGCATCCAGGTCCCGCTATTGGTTATTGACTTGAGAGTGTCTCGGTCATGTTTGCATAGTTCTCGAACCCGCAGGGTCTGCACACTTAACTATCGGTGACGATTTGGTATTGTTGATTTATGTATTTTGGTGGCCGAAGGTTGTTTGGAGTCCTGGATGAGATCCCGGGCACCACGAAGAGTTCCGGAATGGCCCGGAGGTGAAGATTGATATATGGGAAGTCCTGTCTTGGTCACCGGAAGGAATACGGGCGTCACCAGTAGTGTACCGGGAGTGCTGGAATGGTTCCGGGGGGCGATCGGAAGGGCTCACCAGCCCCAGAGGGGCTACATGGGCTGAGAGGGGGTGCGCACCAGCCCATGGTGGGTTGGGTGCCCCTCCCCACCTAGGCCCATGCGGCTGGGCTGGTGGAGGGCCAACCCTAGGAAGTGGCGCCACCCTAACATGGGTGGCAAGCCACCTCTAGGGCCGCCGCCCCTCCTCTTGGCTGCCGCCTCCCCAAGGGGGGAACCCTAGGGCGCAGCCCCCTCTCCCTTCAACCTATATATACTAGAGAGGAGAGAGGGAAGCCACACCTGAAAAGCCACAGCACAGCCCTCTTTCTCCCTCTAGATTCGTTTCTGCACTAGATTGATTCCGGTAGTGCTCTGCCAGGATATCTCCACCACCACCGCCACCACGCCATCGTGCTGCCGGAGAACTCATCTACCTCTCTGCCCTTGCTTGCTGGATCAAGAAGGCAGAGACATCATTGAGATGTACATGTGCTCAATATGAAGGTGTCGTCCATTCGGCGCTAGATCAGACCGGATCAATATTGGACCGCGGGACGGATCGAGATTGGATCGTGAAGATGTTCGACTACACCAACCTTTTGGGGAACGTTGCATGGGAAACAAACATTTTCCTATGCTTCACCAAGATCAATCTAGGATATGAGCATCTATAAGATGACAGATTGGGGATCCACATAACTTTGTAGATCGCTAAGCGGAAGCGTTAAAGAACACGATTGATGTAGTCGTACGTCTCCGCGATCCAAATCTCAAGCCGTCCCACGAACGGTCAAATTCCGAACGGACGACACCTCCGCGTTCAGCACATGTGTAGCTCGATGTCGATCTCCACCTTCTTGATCTAGCAAGAGGGGGCAGAGTGGTTGATGAGTTCTCTGCCAACACAACAGCATGGTGGCGGTGGTGGTGCAGCTGTCCCGACAAGACTTCGCCAAGTGCTACCGCGACAATCTAGAGGAGAAATTGATCTAGAGGGGGAGGGAGAGGCTGCACCGTGGCTTGTGATGCTGCATCCATCCCTCCCCTCACATATATACCCGGTGGACCCCCGAAACACTTCTGGCATTCCCGTCACAAAATCGATAAATCCTGAATATTTTTTGGAACCCGAATATCGACTTCCTATATATGAATCTTTACCTCTGGCCATTCCAGATCTCCTCGTGGTGTCCAGGATCTCATCCAGGACTCTGAACAACCTTCGGTAACCAACATACATAACTCATCTAAACCAATTCGTCACTGAACGTTAAGTGTGTAGACCCTGCTGGTTCGAGAACTATGTAGACATGACCAAGACACTTGTATGGTCAGTAACCAATAGCTGGACATGGATGCCCATATTGTCTCCTACATATTCTACAAAGATCTTTATCGGTTGAACCTATATGTCAATGATTCAGATAATCCCGTAGGATGTTCCCCTTGTTCTTCGGTATGTTACTTGCCCGAGATTCGATGACTAACATTTAGTCACATTGCTTGCAAGGCTTATTGTGATGTTGTATTACCGAGTGGGCCCTGAGATACCTCTCCGTCACATGGAGTAATAAATCCCAGTCTTGATCCATGCCAACTCAACAGACATCCTCGGAGATACCTGTAGAGCACCTTTATAGTCACCCAGTTACGTTGTGACGTTTGGTACACACAAGGTACTCCTCCGGTGTCAGTGAGTTGCATGATCTCATGGTCATAGGAACATATACTTGACATGCAGAAAACAGTAGCAATAAACTGACACGATCATATGCTACGTTCGTAGTTTTGGTCTTGTCCATCACACCATTCTCCTAATGATGTGATCCCGTTTATCAAATGACATCTCATGTCCATGGATAGGAAACCTTAACCATCTTTGATCAATGAGCTAGTCTATTAGAGGCATACTAGGGATATGGTGTTGTCTATGTATCCACACATGTATCTAAGTTTCTGATCAATACAATTATAGCATGGATAATAAACGATTATCATGAACAAGGAAATATGATAACAACTAATTTATTATTGCCTGTAGGGCATATTTCCAACAGTCTCCCACTTGGACTAGAGTCAATAATCTAGTTCATAGCACCATGTGATTTACATTGTTATGAATCTAACACCCAATGATTTCTGGGGTTCGATCATGCTTAGCATGTGAGAAAGGTCTTTAGTCAATGGGTCTGCGACTTTCAGATCTGAGTGTAGTTTGCAAATATCTATGCCATACTGTAGACACTGCTACCACACTCCACTTGGAGCTATTCCAAATGGTTACTCCACTGTATGTATCCGGATTGCTACTAAGAGTTATCTAGATTGGTGCTAAAGCTTGCATCGACGTAACCCTTTACGACGAACTCTTTATCACCTCCATAATCGAGAAATATTTCCTTAGTCCTCCAGTTACTAAGGATAATCTTGACCGTTGTCCAGTGATCCACTCTCGGACCACTGTTGTACCCCTTAACAGACTCATGGCAAGGCACACACAGGTGTGGTACATAGCATGTCATACTATATAGAGCCTATGGATAAAGCATAGGGGATGACCTTCGTCCTTTCTCTTTCTTCTACCATGGTCGAGCTTTGAGTCTCACTCAACCCCACACCTTACAAATCAGGCAAGAACTCCTTCTTTGACTGATCCATTTTGAACACTTTAAAATCTTGTCTAGGTATGTACTCATTGAAAGTCTCATCAAGCATCTTGATCTATCTCTATAGATCTTGATGGCCAACAATTAGGTTTCTTTATCTAGGTCTTCCTTTGAAAAACTCTTTTCAAACAACCATTTATGCTTTCGAGAAATTCTACATCATTTCCGATCAGTAATATATCAACCACATATACTTATCACAAATTCTATAGTGCTCCCACTCACTTTCTTGTAAATACAAGTTTCTCATAAACTTTGCATAAACCCAAAAACTTTGAGCACCTCATCAAAGCGTATTTTCCAATTCCGAGATGCTTGCTCCATACCATAGAAGGATTGCTGGAGCTTGCACACCTTTTAGCATTCTTATGAGTGACAAAACTTTCTGGTTGTATCACATGCAACCTTTCCTCACGGAAACTGTTAAGAAAATGATGTTTTGGCATCCATCTGCCAGATTTCAGAATTGAAAAATGCAGTAACTGCTAACACAATTCCAACAGACTTTAGCATCGATACGAGTGAGAAAGTCTCATCATATTCAACTCCTTGAACTCGTTGGAAACTTCTTTCCGACAAGTCGTGCTTTATAAATGGTGACATTCGCCATCAGTGTCTGTCATTATCTTGAAGGTCCATTTGTTCTCAATGACCTGCCGTTCAACGGGAAAGTCTACCGAAGTCCATACTTGGTTTTCATACATGGATCCTTTCTTAGAATTTATGGCCTCTAACCATTTTTTGGAATCCGGGCCCGTCATCGCTTATCTATAGTTCGTAGGTTCATCGTTGTCCAACAACATGACCACTAAGACAGGGTTGCCGTACGACTCAGGAGCAGTACACGTCCTTGTCGACCTACGATGTTCGATGGCAACGTGATCCGAAGCTTCATGATCATCATCATTAACTTCCTCTTCAACTGACGTAGGCTCCACAGAAACATCTTTCTGTGTTGCGCTACTCTCTAGTT
Organism: Hordeum marinum; assembly: GCA_022496015.1. Lineage (NCBI taxonomy): Eukaryota > Viridiplantae > Streptophyta > Magnoliopsida > Poales > Poaceae > Hordeum > Hordeum marinum. Next base: position 478,946,860 of record CM039674.1, read on the forward strand.
GAAAAAAGGTTCAACAACCTCATCAAGTTCTATCTTCCTCCCACTCAATTCTTTCAAGAGAAACTCTTTCTCGAGAAATGACCCGTTCTTAGCAACAAACACTTTGTGCTTAGATCTGAGATAGAATGTATACCCAATGTTTTCCTTAGGGTATTCTATGAAGGTTCATTTGTCCGCTTTGGGTTCGAGCTCATTAGGTGAAAACCCTTTTCAACATAAAAGTCGCAGCCCCAAACATCAAGAAATGATAGCTTAGGTTTCTGCCAAACCATAATTCATACGGTGTCATCTCAACGGATTTAGATGGTGTCCTATTAATGTGAATGTAGTTCTCTCGAATGTGTAACCCCAAAATGATAGTGGAAAATCGACAAGAGACATCATAGTACGCACCATATCCAATAGAGCACGACTACGACGTTCGGACACACCATCACACTACGGTGTTCCAGGTGGCGTGAGTTGTGAAACAACTTCCACATTGTCTTAAGTTGTATACCAAACTCGTAACTCAGATATTCACCTCCACGATCATATCATAGACATTTATATCTTCTTGTCACGATGATCTCAAACTTTACTCTGAAATTGCTTGAACTTTTCGAACGTTTCAGACTTGTGTTTCATTAAGTAAATATGCCCATATCTACTCAAATCATCAGTGAAGGTAAGAAAATAACGATATCCACCGCACGCTACAACACTCATTGGACCGCATACGTCAACATGTATCATGTCCAATAAGTCACTTCCTCGCTCGATCATACCGGAAAATGAGGTTTTAGTCATCTTGCCCAAGAGGCATGCTCCGCATGCCTCAGCCGATTCGAAATCAAATGAGTCCAAAGATCCATCAGCATGGAGTTTATTCATGCGCTTTACACCAATATGACATTTAGAGGCAGTGCCACAAGTATGTGGTACTATCGTTATTAACTTTGTATCTTTTGGCATCAATGTTATGAACATGTGTATTACTATGATCACGATTCAATAAACCATTCCCATTGGGTGCATGACCATTGAAGGTATCATTCATGTAAACAGAATAACCATTATTCTCTAACTTAAATGAATAACCATATTGCAATAAACACGATCTAATCACGTTCATGCTCAACACAAACACCAAATAACATTTATTTAGGTTTATCACTAATCCTGAAGGTAGAGAGAGCATGCGATGGTGATCACATCAACCATGGAAACACTTCCAACACACATCGTCACCTCACCTTTAGCTAGCCTCCATTTATTCCGTAGCTTTTATTTCGAGTTACTAGCATTTAGCAACCGAACCGGTATCTAATACCCGGGTGCTACTAGGAGTACTAGCAAGGTAAACATAAATAACACGTATATCAAATATACTTCTGTCAATGTTGCCAGCTTTCTTATCTACCAAGTATCTAGGGTTGTTCCGCTTCAGCGACCGTTCTCCTCATAACAGAAGCACTTTGTCTCGGTTTTGGGTTCAACCTTGGGTTTCTTCACTAGAGCAGCAACTGACTTGCCATCCATGAAGTTTCCCTCCTAGCCCTTGCCCTTTGTGAAACTAGTGGTTTTACTAACCATCAACACTTGATGCTCCTTCTTGATTTCTACCTTCATGGTGTCAAACATCGCGAATAGCTCAAGGATCATTATTTCCATCCCTGGCATTTTATAGTTCATCACAAAGCTCTAGTAGCTTAGTGACAGTGACTTGGAGAACTATATCAATCACTATCTTATCTGGAAGATCAACTCCCACTCGATTCAAGCGATTGTACTACCCAGACAATGTTGCGACCCGACCTGAAAGTCCAAATCTTCGGTGTTTCCGTACCATCCCAAGATCATGCTGGTACACACATGGTACATCAATGTATATATCAAAGTGAAATCACACAGCTTTATAAATCGTAAATCTCATATCGAGTCCTTTATTACAATAAGAATTACAATAAAGTGATTGAAGGCCAACTCATGAGAATAACTAATCTTGCGGAAGCTTCAAAGGTAAGTGAGTCCATCTGACTCCAAGGGCATCTCACCGAGCATAGAGCGTATCCTCACTCCTGGTCGGAAAAGTACTCTGCAACATGATACGTTGCAGCCGTATAGGTCAGCATATTGAATATGCCGGCAATGTCACAAAGGAGGGGGTGTAAATTAATCGTCTATTATATATGCATATATGGCAGGTGGAGGTAGTAAGTTTTTGCATAAAACCAAAATTTTCCTATAACAAGAGAGGGTAAAAGCATAATTACTACAATGTTGGTTGATTAATGAGATGGTTCCACCAACCAATTCTCATACCCAAGTTGTCATTAAAAATCCCACATCAATATACTTAATTGTGTTGAGAGTTCCAGATAGTTCAGTTCCTTTGGCTTAAGCTGTCCATGACCATGAACACGGCTAGTCGATTAGGTTTGGGTACTCTGCAGAGTTTTGCACATGTTCCCCACAAGATTTGATCGCCTCCGTTGGATTTCTCGCACTTCAGGATGTTTGAGAAACGGATAACCAAAACATGGTCTTCCAAAGGGTTTCCCCGAGACTCTGTCGGTGCCCATCCTTTCCTACCGTTCTTCTACATCTCGTAGCACTGCCTGTCCAGGGTCACCACGATATCCAACCAAGCCAGAGCCCATAATGGCTTGTGGCTGTGCAGGTAAGCCTTGGGTCTTGAAGCATCCATCCATCTCTTTGTGCCTGGGTGGACCTTTCCGCATGAATACTGGCACTTCTCCAGCAATATCTAGGCTAACCACTGGTTTCTCCAGGGCGCCGTTCAACCATCATCCACCCAGAGGTATGTTTAAAACTAGGAGTCTTGAAGTCTTGTTCATCTTGTAGGTCTTGAAATTATTATCTCACAACTCTCATGAATCACACAACCAACCCCGTCTACTAATAGCAGAGCAAAATTAAATCAACGTTTTCCGGGGCCATTGTGTCAAAAGGTTGAGGGGTGCCTACCACATGATACTACTTCAAGTAACCAAGTTTCCAAATTACCTACTTTACATGCAATTGGGGAGATGGTAGAACTAATGTAATAAAACATAGGTATACATGGTCAAAGTGACTTGCCTTGCTGATGATCCTCATACTCAAGTGACTCTAGATAACAAGCTTCGCACTCCGAATGATCTAACGGATCAAACAAAACACATAATAAGTATAATCACAATATAATTCACACAACAGCAAGGTAAACAATACTTCATTAAACAAAAAGCACAATCAAAAAGAGGGGTAACTCAAAAAGGAAGACTCTAATAATTTTAGTGTCAAAAACCTACTAAGGCATAACAAGACAAAATTTGTTTTGAACAACTAGCCATTTAGATAACAAAAAAAATACAATTTTTTATTAGAAAACAAAAGGTATTTCATTATAAAAAATTCTTTGCAAAAGAGTTATTACAAAACATTTTTCTAACCAATATAAATGGAGAAAACAATTTTTTACCCATTTAAACTAGAGCACAAAACAAATTAATTTTTTTTTATGAAAATCAATTCACCTAATGTTGAATAACATAACTAAATAAACTACTTTGAAAATTTGAACTAAAGCAAAATTGAAGTAGATTTAAAATAAAAACAATTCAATTTAGTGTTATGTAGAAACCAAACAGAATCTGTTTTTACTAAAATCCTAGTCCAAAAAAATCTCAACTAGTGCTGGATGATAGTCCTAACTAATACAAAACAGTAGCAAAAAGAATCACTCAAAAATAAATTTTTAAACTCATGTTATTCAAGTTTTAGTGATTTGCTCAATTTTATCAAAATTCAAATTTAGAAGTTCAAATTTTAAATCTAAGCATACAAACATAAACTACAATAAATTTGTGACATGTTGCAAAAAGAATCACTCAAAAACGCTAAATATTTTAAAAGATATAATAAAAACAAGAACATAATACATTCTATTTTCTAAAAAGGAAAAGAAAAAAAATCTTATCGAACGGATAGGGTCTACGTGGCATGCTGTGATTGGTTGAGAGAGTGTGCGTGCGGGAGCTAGCGAGCGGACGACCGAAACTTAACGCGTACCGATTCGTTTTATAAAACTTCTAATCTAGCGCGTTGGATCTAGATCGAACGGCCCAGGGGGGGTGCGGTGGCTTACAGCGGTGGGGGTCGGGGTTCCGGCAAGGTCGACAGCAGCCGGACGTCGGAGGTGGTCGGAGGCGACGGTGCGGTGGTCGGGGGCAGCGTCTAAAGTGCTCAGGCGACGGCGGCGAAGCCCCGACGTCGATTGGTGGCGTCGGCCGGGGCTGGGGACGACGGAGGCGACGACCTCGTGCTCGGGGAGATTCGGTTGACATCCGAACTCCGGCGAGGTCGTGCGGTAGCGTTCTGGTGAGGGTAGAGGGGGTTTCGGGGTGGAACGGAGAGCGGAGGGACGGGGGGTTCTTATAGGGGTGGTGCGGTGGTCGGGGATGGAGAGAGAAGAGTGAGATCTGTGGGGAGAGATCGCCGCCGACGTCGGAGGCGCGGTGGAGGAGACGAGCGCGTTGATGCCTCGGTCGGACGGTGGGTCCCGTGCATCAGTGAGGGTGGGACGCGGGATCTGCGCATCGGTGGCCGACCCGGAGTGATTTCCGGTCTTAAAGGTTGTGGTCCGGCCCGTTTCTGTTTAATTCGTTTCCTTTTTATTTACAGAGCGTTTAAAACATCTTTAATGCATTCAAATCATTTCCAAACATAGGAAATGTATGTATCAAAATGATCAGGGGATTAAATGCTATTTAATGAACATTTGTCCTCTGTCATATTGAATATCTTTTTAAAATTTATTTTCAGAAAAATGCCTAATTGATTTTAAATCCTTTTGCAATAAAATTTTTCAAATAACCCCCTGGTTTTATTGCTCAAAATATTTCACCAAGATGCCCCTGGTGTGGAGTGTCATGTTACTCCCCTCTTTCTTTGAACATTTCCAAAGGTTTTTCAAATAGGTGAAACAAATACATGGAAAAAATTGAAATGGCCTTTTAGAAATTCAAAGGAAGCACTTCAACCATTCATTTCATTCAAACAAAGTGATGATGATGCATAGATATATTTCATAACATTCCAAAATGAAATTTTGGGATGTTACAAACCTACCCACCTTAAGATGAATCTCGCCCTCGAGATTCGGGTTGGCTAGAAAATAGGTGCGGGTGGTCTCTACGAAGATCTTCTTCGCATTCCCAGGTGGCTTCTTCCTCGGTGTGGTGACTCCACAGAACTTTACAAAACTTGATGGTCTTGCTACGGGTAACTCTGTTGGTAGTCTTGAGGATTCTGACAGGCTTCTCCTCGTAGGTCAGGTCACTATCAAGTTGTATGGCCTCTAGGGGCACTGTGTCTCTCAAAGGAATATCAGCCATCTCAGCATGGCATTTCTTCAGCTGGGAAACATGGAAAACATCATGAACTCCAGACAATCCTTCCGGCAATTCTAGGTTGTATGCAACTTCGCCTCTACGTTCAAGAATTTTGTAGGGGCCTATGAATTTGGGTGCTAACTTTCCTTTAACACCAAATCTCTTGATTCCTCGAAGTGGGGACACATGAAGGTATGCTCGATCTCCCACTTCATATGTCACCTCCTTGCGTTTGCTATCCGCATAGCTCTTCTGCCTGGATTGAGCTATCTTGAGTCGGTCTCGAATCAGTTTGACCTTTTCTTCAGAATCTCAGATAAGATCGGGACCAAAGAGTTTTCAGTCTCCAACACCATCCCACATCAATGGTGTTTTGCACCTCCTTCCGTATAAAGCTTCAAAAGGGCCCATCTTCAAACTAGTCTGATAACTGTTGTTGTACGAGAACTCTGCGTAAGGTAAGTTGTCATCCCAACTGGACCCATAGTCCAGCGCACAAGCTCTCAACATGTCCTGCAGAATCTGGTTGACTCTCTCAGTCTGTCCATCGGTCTACGGATGAAAAGCTGTACTGAACTCCAGCCTCGTACCTAAAGTTTCATGTAGCTGATGCCAAAACTTTGAGGTAAATTGTGTTCCTCTATCTGACACGATACTCCTCGGAACTCCATGCAGACATACGATCCTGGTCATATATATCTTGCCTAACTTAGCACTGGTATAGGTGGTCTTTATTGGAATGAAATGAGCCACCATGGTCAAGCGATCGACCACTACCCAGATTGAATCATAACCTGAACGGGTCCGGGGTAATCCTGTGATGAAGTCCATACCAAGCTTATCCCATTTCCACTCGGGTATCGGCAAAGGTTGGAGTAACCCTGCTGGTTTCTGAAGTTCCACCTTTACTCACTTACAAACATCACATACCGCAACATATTCGGCAATATCCTTCTTCATACCTATCCACCAGTAACTTTCCTTCAAATCAAGGTACATCTTGGTGCTGCCTGGGTGTATCGAGTAGGGTGAATCGTGAGCTTCTTGGAGTATCAACTTCCCGAGCTCTGGGTCATTGGGCACATAGATTCGGTTCTCAAACCATAGAGTACCTTGTTCATCTTCACGAAAGTCGTTAGCTTTTCCATCCTTCATTCTCTGCTTTATCTCAGTTATCTCCTTGTCCGATTTCTGGGCTTCACGAATTCTTTCGGTCAAGGTGGAATGGCTCTCTAGTGTGGCGACATATCCTTTTGGAACTATCTCTAGACGAAGCTCTCTGAGATCATCGTTTAACTCCTCGGGTAATCCTCTCGCTATGAGTGTGTTCACATAACTCTTCCGACTCAAAGCATCTGCTACAACATTTGCCTTTCCTGGATGGTAATGTAGTCTCATGTCATAGTCCTTGATTAACTCTAACCATCTCCTCTGTCTGAGGTTCAACTCCTTTTGTGTGAAGATATACTTCAGACTTTTATGATCAGTGTAAACATCACAACTATTTACAATAAGGAAATGTCTCCAGGTCTTGAGTGCATGCACTACGGTGCTAGTTCCAAATCATGGGTGGCATAATTCAACTCATGGGGTCATAACTATCTGGATTCATAGGCTACAACTTTTCCCTCCTGCATGAGTACTCCTCCAAGTCCTTGACGTGATGCGTCACAATAAACCTGGAAGTCCTTCCGAATGTTTGGCAGTATCAACACTGGGGCTGTGACCAAACGTTTCTTCAACTCCTGGAAACTAGCCTCACATTCCTCAGTCCAGATATACTTAGACTCTTTCTTCAACAACTCTGTCATGGGCTTGGCAATCTTTGAGAAATTCTCAATGAACCTCCGGTAATATCCGGCAAGTCCGAGAAAACTGCGGATCTCCTTAACAGAGGTGGGCGACTTCCACTCAATGACTGCTTCAACCTTAGCGGGGTCTACTGCTATTCCTTCTCTGGAAATAATGTGTCCAAGGAATCCGACTTCCCTCAGCCATAATTCACATTTACTGAACTTGGCATATAACTGATGCTCTCTAAGCTTCTCCAGAACTAAACGCAAGTGTTCCTTGTGTTCATCCTCGCTCTTGGAGAATATCAAAATGTCATCGATGAACACCACGACAAACTTTTCCAAATATTCCATAAACACTTTGTTCATCATATTCATGAAGTAGGCAGGAGCATTAGTCAAACCAAAAGACATGACTGTATACTCATTTAAGCCATACCTTGTGGTGAAGGCTGTTTTGGGTATATCCTGTTCGCAAATTTTTAGTTAGTGATACCCTGATCGAAGATCGATCTTGGAGAATACTTTGGCTCCTACTAGCTCATCAAACAAGTCATTAATCATCGGCAGAGGGTACTTGTTCTGGATAGTCACCTCGTTCAATGCATGATAATCGACTACCATCCTCAAGGTTTTATCTTTCTTCTCCACCAAAAGAACTGGGGCTCCCCAAGGTGAAGAACTTGGGCGAATATATCCCTTATCCAATAACTCCTTAATCTGCTTCTTGATTTCTACTAAATCATTTGCGGGCATCCGATAGGGTCTCTTGGAAATTGGGGCGGTTCCTGGTAGTAACTCTATCAGAAACTCAATCTCTCTATCTGGTGGCATGCCTGGTAATTCCTCCGGGAATACATCTGGAAAGTCTTGTACCACCGACACTTCCTCCTGAACAACTCCTGTGAGGGAATTTAACCGAGCACTTATCCGTGTGCATCGGGATACATACTTAATCCTCTTGTTCTTTGGGGTGGTGAGTGAAATAGACTTGCTGGGGCAATCAAGATTTCCTTCATACTTGCTCATCCAATCCATGCCTAGGATTACATCCAATCCTTAGGACTCTAGGACGATGAGGTCGGTGGGAAAAACATGTTTTCCTATATTAAGTTTCAAGGCATGGCATCCTATCCCTGCCATCATCATACCTCCTGGGGAATTGACCTTAATGGGCTGACTAAGGATTCTGGTGGGTAAACCATACTTTTCCACAACTACCCTTGATATGAATGAGTGAGTTGCACCAGAATCAAAAAGTACTATAACTGGACGGGAATGCAATAAAAACTTACCAACCACAGTCTCGGGCTAATCATAGACTTCCTCCACATCAAGGTGGTTCACCTGAGCTCAAGGGAAAGGATTTGGCTTCTTAGCTACGGAGTTGCCATTGTTGTTGCCGTTTCCATTTCCTGGCTTGTTCTGAGGACATTCAGTGGCATAGTGTCCTGTCTTCTGGCACTTGAAATAGGTGATATGGTTTAGATCCTTCTAAGCTGAAATGGGACGGTGTTGGTTGCCATTCCCATTTCCATTGCCATTCTTGAAGTTGCCATTGTTGGGACGATTATTCCCATTTCCTCCATAGTTATGGCCTCCATGGTTGTGCATGTGATGAGTGTGTCCTCCATACTTACCTGTCCCTGATCCGGTATTTCCTGAGTACGAGGAGTAGCGGGGCTTCTGTTGAGCTCCAGAGTGAGGCTTCCCCTGTCCATACTTCCTCTTGCGGTTTTCGATTTGCTGCTGCTTCCCCTCCAAGATGAGGGCCTTGTCTACCAGCTCCTGGTAGTAGTTGAAAGTAGCCACCATCAGCTGCACGCTCAACTCATCGTTGAGTCCTTCCAGGAACTTCTCCTGTTTGCCTGCATCATCGGCCACATCTCCTGGTGCATAACGAGCCAACATGCTGAATTCATCCACATACTGGGCCACGGAGCGGTTCCCCTGGCGTAAGTTGCGAAACTCATGCTTCTTCAGACTCATGGCTCCAGCTGAGACATGAGCAGTGCGGAAAGCTAGCTTGAACTGCTCCCAAGTTACACCAACAATGGGGTACGTGGTGGTGTAGTTCTCCCACCATGAAGCTGCTGGTCCCTCCAGTTGATGGGCGGTGAAACGCACCTTTTCAGCCTTAGTGCATCCGGCGGTGGTGAGTTCCCTCTCCATCTTGTGGAGCCAATCATCTGCCACAATGGGCTCAGTGCTGCTGGAAAAATTTGGTGGATTCAGCCTCAGAAAACGTGTGAGGTTGTCGCCTTGAGGTGGAGGGTGGTTGTTGGTCTGGTTCTGGATCAACAGCTGCATCAGGGCAATCTGCTGCTGGAGAAGTTTTGTGAGTTCCGGCGGGAAGGTGAAGTCGGGCTCACGTCGCGGAGGCATATTGCTGTTTTCAGAGGGATGAGAATTAGAATAGAACAAGGACCTAAAAGGAAATGTCACTACCCATATGCAATGCAACAAACATATCACACCAAACACTCATTCATTTATTCAACTCAAGGTTCAAACATCGAGATACAAGTCTCCAATTCAAACTAAGCATCGACCTACGCTTTAACGACGAAAATAAAGATACATGGGGGCATAACTAAAGTTCTCCTCAAAAGTACATGGTGAAGTGGCCTCCTCCGGTGACGCTCTCCTCATAGTCATCATCGTTGTTGATCAAGGGAGCCATGTCTCCTTCTTGGTGAAGATTTTCCCCCATGTCCAACTGTTCCTCCAGAGTTGCAATGTGAGTGTTCAGCTTATCGATCCTCTCTAAGAAATCCTTCACTTCATGCTCATGCTCGTACTTGGCTTCCCGTAGGTCAGCTTCGAGGTCAATCTCACGGTTCATCAGCCTCTTGATCGTCTTCGTGTCGGCACGTACCTGAAGCTCCAAGGTCCTGATGTGCGTCTCCAAAGTCTGGATATAGGAAATGGTGGAGTCTTCAGTGGGAGTGTTTATGATATTTCCATTAGCATCCCTGCGACAAACCACGCTGAGTCCTAGTGAAATGGGACCACCCCTGTATTCCTCCTGAATACGTCCAAGGGCACGGTGAATTGCCATGTCCCTCCCAAGAATCCAGCTAGGTGCCACAAACTTGAAGTTGATGGGTTCCTTACGATTTCCAAAAGACTTTCCAGGGATGAGCACCTCGATCCTATAGCGACTATCTTGTGGAAAAGACATGATGGAAGTCCCGGTGATGCTTGGCAAGGCAATCCTTACGTCCCTGACGATCTTCATCAGCTCTTTGCTAAAGGGCATCGTCGCGTCAGGCTGACAAAACTCCGTGATCAAAACTGGGATGAAGGTGGCCATCTATAAATTTTGAAATAAATCGGAGGGAAGTCAGAAACGAGTAGATGAGAGTATAAGAATTTTAAATACAAAAGAGAAATAAATCCTAAGGCTTTTCCAATCCTAGAGGTTACGTCCTACGGTCAGCGTGTGCTCTAACACCATTTCTGTTGCGACCCGACCTGAAAGGTCGAATCTCCGGTGTTTCCGTACCATCCCAAGATCATGTTGGTACACACACGGTACATCAATGTATATATCAAAGTGAAATCACACAGCTTTATAATTCGTAAATCTCACATCGAGTCCTTTATTACAATAAGAATTACAATAAAGTGGCTGAAGGCCAACTCATGAGAATAACTAATCTTGCGGAAGCTTCAAAGGTAGTTGAGTCCATCTGACTCCAAGGGCATCTCACTGAGCGTAGAGCGTATCCTCACTCCTGGTTGGAAAAGTACTCTGCAACAAGATACGTTGCAGCCGTATAGGTCAGCATATTGAATATGCCGGCAATGTCACAAAGGAGGGGGTGTAAAGTAATCGTCTATTCTATATGCATATATGGCAGGTGGAGGTAGTAAGTTTTTGCATAAAGCCAAATTTTTCCTACAACAAGAGAGGGTAAAAGCATAATTACTACAATGTTGGTTGATTAATGAGATGGTTCCACCAACCAATTCTCATACCCAAGTTGTCATTAAAAATCCCACATCAATATACTTAATTGTGTTGAGAGTTCCAGATAGTTTAGTTCCTTTGGCTCAAGCTGTCCATGACCGTGGACACGGCTAATCGATTAGGTTTGGGTACTCTGCAGAGTTTTGCACACGTTCCCTAGAAGATTTGATCGCCTCCGTTGGATTTCTCGCACTTCAGGGTGTTTGAGAAACGGATGACCAAAACATGGTCTTCTAAAGGGTTTCCCCGAGACTCTGTCGGTGCCCATCCTTTCCTACCGTTCTTCTACATCTCGTAGCACCGCCTATCCAGGGTCACCACGATATCCAACCAAGCGAGAGCCCATAATGGCTTGTGGCTGTGCAGGTAAGCCTTGGGTCTTGAAGCATCCATCCATCTCTTTGTGCCTGGGTGGACCTTTCCGCATGAATACTGGCACTTCTCCAGCAACATCTAGGCTAACCACTGGTTTCTCCAGGGCGCCGTTCAACCATCATCCACCCAGAGGTATGTTGAAAACTCGGAGTCTTGATGTCTTGTTCATCTTGTAGGTCTTGAAATTATTATCTCACAACTCATGAATCACACAACCAACCCCTTCTACTAATAGCATAGCAAAATTAAATCAATGTTTCCCAGGGCCATTGTGTCAAAAGGTTGAGGGGTGCCTACCACATGATACTACTTCAAGTAACCAAGTTTCCAAATTACCTACTTTAGATGAAATTGGGGAGATGGTAGAACTAATGCAATAAAACATAGGTATACATGGTCAAAGTGACTTGCCTTGCTAACGATCCTCGTACTCAAGTGACTCTAGATAACAAGCTTCGCACTCCGAATGATCTAACGAATCGAACAAAACACACAATAAGTATAATCACAATATAATTCACACAACAGCAAGGTAAACAATACTTCATCAAACAAAAAGCACAATCAAAAAGAGGGGTCACTCAAAAAGGAAGACTCTAAAATTTTTAGTGTCAAAAACCTACTAAGGCATAACAAGACAAAATTTGTTTTGAACAACTAGCCATTTAGATAACAAAAAGAATAAATACTATTTTTTTATTAGAAAACAGAAGGTATTCATTATAAAATTCTTTGCAAAAGAGTTATTACAAAACATTTTTCTAACCAATAGAAATGGTGAAAACAAATTTTTACCTATTTAAACTAGAGCAAAAAACAAATTAATTTTTTATTTATGAAAATCAATTCACCTAATGTTGAATAACATAACTAAATAAACTACTTTGAAAAGTTGAACTAAAGCAAAATTAAAGTAGATTTAAAATAAAAACATTTCAATTTAGTGTTATGAAGAAACCAAACAGAATCTGTTTTTACTAAAATCCTAGTCTAACATATTCAAAAAAAAATCTCAAATAGTGCTGGATGATAGTCCTAACTAATACAAAACAGTAGCAAAAAGAATCACTCAAAAATAAATTTTTAAACTCATGTTATTCAAGTTTTAGTGATTTGCTCAATTTTATCAAAATTCAAATTTAGAAGGTCAAATTTTAAATCTAAGCATACAGACATAAACCACAACAAATTTGTGACATGTTTCAAAAATAATCACTCAAAAACTCTAAATATTTTAAAAGATATAATAAAAACAAGAACATAACACATTCTGTTTTCTAAAACAAAAAGGAAAAGAAAAAAATCTTATGGAATGGATAGGGTCTACGTGGCATGCTGTGATTAGTTGAGAGAGTGTGCGTGTGGGAGCCAGCGAGCGGACGACCAAAACTTAACGCGTACCGATTCGTTTTATAAAACTTCTAATCTAGCGCGTTGGACCTAGATCGAACGGCCCAGGGGGGTGCGGTGGCTTACAGCGGTGGGGGTCGGGGTTCCAGCGAGGTTGATGGCGGACGGACATCGGAGGTGGTTGGAGGGGATGGTGCGGTGGTCGGGGGCGGCGTCTGAAGTGCTCAGGCGACGGCGGCGAAGCTCCGGCGTCGATTGGTGGCATCGGCCGGGGCTGGGGACGACGGAGGTGATGGCCTCGTGCTCGGGGAGATTCGGTTGACGTCTGAACTCCGGTGAGGTCGTGCGGTTGCATTCTGGTGAGGGTAGAGGGGGTTTCGGGGTGGAACGGAGAGCGGAGGGACGGGGGGTTCTTATAGGGGTGGTGCGGTGGTCGGGGAGGGAGAGAGAGGAGCGAGATCTGTGGGGAGAGATCGCCGGCGACGTCGGAGGCGCGGTGAAGGAGACGAGCGCGTTGATTCCTCTGTCGGACGGTGGGTCCCGCACGTCAGTGAGGGTGGGACGCGGGATCTGCGCGTCGGTGGCCGACCCGAAGTGATTTCGGGTCTTAAAGGCTGTGGGCCGGCCCATTTCTTTTTAATTCGTTTCCTTTTTTATTTACAGAGCGTTTAACAGATCTTTTATGCATTCAAATCATTTCCAAACATAGGAAATGTATATATCAAAATTATCAGGGGATTAAATGCTATTTAATGAAAAAAAATTCCTCTGTCATATTGAATATCTTTTTAAAATTTATTTTCAGAAAAATGCCTAATTGCTTTTAAATCCTTTTGCAATAAAAATTTTCAAATAACCCCCTGGTTTTATTGTTCAAAATATTTCACCAAGATGCCCTTGGTGTGGAGTGTCATGTTACTCCCCTCTTTCTTTGAACATTTCCAATGGTTTTTCAAATAGGTGAAACAAATACATGGAAAAAATTGAAATGGCCTTTCAGAAATTCAAAGGAAGCACTGCAACCATTCATTTCATTCAAACAAAGTGATGATGATGATGCATAGCTATATTTCATAACATTCCAAAATTAAATTTTGGGATGTTACAAACAATCTGAGCAGATGCTCACCGATTGAGATATTCTCCTTCATCTTGCAAGCAAAGAATCTTGTTGGAGGTCACATACCTCTCAACACGGGCACGATCCTGAGATCCCAATTTCAGCTCTTAGAACATCTCACATGTTCCGTGACGTTCCAAACATTTTGGAGCCTCAATTCTAAGCCATAATGCATGACACACTGAACTATCAAGTAGTCATAACAACGTGCCTGTGAGATGTTTACAACATCTACAGACGACACTTGAGGGGGTGGTCCACTGACCGGTGCATCAAGGACATAAGCCTTCTGTGAAGCAACTGAGGACAATCCTCTGATCATGGACCTAGTTCACGTAATTGCTACCATTATCTTTCAACTTACTTTTCTCTAGGAACGTATCAATAAAAGAAGGGAGCTACAACGCGAGCTATCTACAACACAATTTGCAAATACACTTTTGACTATGTTCATGATAATGAGTTCAATTAATCATATTACCTAGGAACTCCCACTCAAATTGACATCCCTCCGGTCATTCGAGTGATAAGTGATCCAAATTCACCAACTCAAGTCCGATCGTCACGTGAGTTGAGGTGGTTTCAATGGTGAACATCATCATATTGATCATATCTACTATATGACTCATGTTCGACCTTTCAGTCTCTTGTATTCCGAGGCCATGTCTGTACATGCTAGGCTCGTCAAGTTTAACCCGAGTGTTATGCATGTGCAACACTCGCTTGCACCCGTTGTATGCGAACATAGAGTCTATCACACCCGATCATCACGTGGTGTCTCGACACGACGAACTTTCGCAACGGTGCACACTCGGGGAGAACACAATTTATCTTGAAATTGAAGTGAGGGATCACCTTATATTGCTATCGTCGCCCTCAGGATACAAGGTGCATAAAAGGATTAACATCAGATGCAAATCATAAGTGACATGATACTACCATGAACTTGTGCTTTTGATCTCCATCTCCAAAGCACCGGCATGATCTCCATTGTCACCGACATAACACCATGACCTCCATCATTGTACTACTATTGCTACCGCTTAACGATAAAGTAAATGATTACATAGTGCTTAATGATTGGCACACAGGTCATACAATAATCAAGGACATCCCTATGGCTCCTGCCGGTTGCCATACTCATCGACATGCAAGTCATGATATTCTATACAAAACATGATCATATCATACATCATATATATCTCATCATGTATTTGGCCATATCATATCACAACATACCCTGCAAAAACAAGTTTGACGTCCTCTAATTGTTGTTGCATGTTTTACGTGGCTGCTACGGGTATCTAGCAAGAACAATTCTCACCTATGCATAAAACACAACGGTGATACTCAAATTGCTATTCAACCTTCTCAAGGACCGCCTTTGTCGAATCCAATCCAACTAAAGTAGGAGAGACAGACACCCGCCAACCATCTTTGTGCAACAAAGTTACATGTCAGTCGATGGAACTGGTCTCTCGGAAGTGTACGAGTAAGGTTGGTCTCAGCCGCTTCATCCCACAATACCTCTAAATCAAAACACGACCAAGGCAGGAAGAAATCTAAGCATCAAAGCCCATAAACTCCTTTGTGTTCTACTCGTGATCTCATCTACACATAGACCTAGCTCTGCTGCCACTGTTGGGGAACGTTGCATGGGAAACAAAAAATTTCCTACGCTTCACCAAGATCAATCTAGGAGATGAGCATCAACGAGATGAGATATTGGATCCACATACCCTTGTAGATCGCTAAGCGGAAGCGTTAAAAATGTGGTTGATGTAGTCGTACGTCTCCGCGATCCAAATCGCAAGCCGTCCCATGAACTCCTGATCAAGTGCTGAACGGACGGCAACTCCGCGTTCAGCACACGTGCAACTCGATGATGATCTCCACCTTCTTGATCCAGCAAGAGGGGGCGGAGAGTGTTGGGGAACGTCGCATGCGAAACAAAATTTTTCCTACGCACACGCAAACCTATCCATGGTGATGAGAATCTACGAGAGGGAGAGTGGATCTACATACCCTTGTAGATCGCTAAGCGGGAAGCGTTAAGAAACGCGGTTGGTGTAGTCGAACATCTTCGCGATCCAAATCGCCGAGCGTCCCGCGATCTCATCACGATCCGTCCCGCGATCCAATCACGATCCGTCCCGTGAACTCATCACGATCCGTCCCGCGATCTCATCACGATCCGTCTCACGATCTTGATCACGATCTGTCCCGCGAACTCATCACGATCTGTTCCGCGATCTCATCATGAACCGTCTCGCGATGTCGATCACGGTCCTTCCGATCTAGCGCCGAACGGAGGCACCTCCGCGTTCAGCACACGTGCAGCTTGATGACGATCTCCATCGTCTTGATCCAGCAAGAGGAGGTGGAGAGGAGAGAGAGTTCACCGGCAGCGTGACGGCGCTCCGGTGATGGTGGTGGAGCAATTCCGGCAGGGCTTCGCCTAAGCGCTGCAGAAAACCGATCTAGAGGAGAAACTATGCACCGGTGGAACGGGTAGCACGTGGCCGGAAATTCTGTCCAAAAACCACCCAATCCACTAGTATATATAGGAGGAGAGGAGAGGAGAGGCATCCAAGGCCTTTGGGTCGGCCGAAATAGGAGGTGGGAGCAATCCTACTTCACCTCCAATCCTAGTTGGAGTAGGATTGCCTCCTATTGGCTGATTTTCCACTTTTTGCTTTAGGACTTTCTCTCCTACGCCATGGGCCTTTGTGGCTGTTTTCTCAGCCCACTAAGGGCTGGTTATTATTCTCCCACAGCCCATGGACCTCTTGGGGTCGAAATACCCCTCCCGGAGGTCCTCTGGTACACTACCGGTACTCCCGGTACAATACCGATACTCCCGGTACACTACCGATGAGTCCGAAACTTTTCCGGAAACCAAACTGGGACTTCCTATATATGAATCTTTACCTCCGGACCATTCCGGAGCTCCTCGTGACGTCCGGGATCTCATCCGGTACGCCGAACAACCTTCGGTCACCACCATACATAACTCTACACTATCGAAACGTCACCGAACCTTAAGTGTGCAGACCCTGCGGGTTCGAGAACTATGTAGACATGACCGAGACACCTCTACGGTCAATAACCAATGGCGGGACCTGGACGTCCACATTGGTTCCTACATATTCTACGAAGATCTTTATCGGTCGAACCTCTATGTCAAGGACTCAGTTAATCCCGTATAATGTTCCCTTTGTTCTTTGGTATGTTACTTGCCCGAGATTCGATCGTCGGTATCTCCATACCTAGTTCAATATCATTACTGGCAAGTCTCTTTACTCGTTCCTTAATACAAGATCCCATGACTAACACTTAGCCACATTGCTTGCAAGGCTTGTTGTGATGTTGTATTACCGAGTGGGCCCTGAGATACCTCTCCGTCACACGGAGTAATAAATCCCAGTCTCGATCCATGACAACTCAACAAACACCATCGGAGATACCTGTAGAGCACCTTTCTAGTCACCCAGTTACGTTGCGACGTTTGATACACACAAGGCACTCCTCCGGTATCTATGAGTTGCATGATCTCATGGTCATAGGAACACATACTTGACATGCGGAAAACAGTAGCAATAAACTGACACGATCATATGCTACGTTTGCAGTTTGGGTCTTGTCCATCACATCATTCTCCTAATGATGTGATCCCGTTATCAAATGACATCTCATGTCCATGGCTAGGAAACCTTAACCATCCTTTGATCAACGAGCTAGTCCACTAGAGGCATACTAGGGACATGGTTTTGTCTATGTATCCACACATGCATTTAAGTCTCCGATCAATACAATTATAGCATGGATAATAAACGATTATCATGAACAAGGAAATATGATAATAACTAATTTATTATTGCCTCTAGGGCATATTTCCAACAGTCTCCCACTTGCACTAGAGTCAATAATCTAGTTCACATCACCATGTGATTCGCATTGTTATGAATCTAACACCCAATGAGTTTTGGGGCTCGATCATGCTTTGCATGTGAGAGAGGTCTTATAGTCAACAGGTCTGCGTTATTCAGATCCGTGTGTACTTTGCAAATCTCTATGTCAAACCGTAAACACTGCTACCACACTCCACTTGGTACTATTTCCAAATGGCTGCTCCACTATACGTATCCAGATTGCTACTACTAGTCATCCGGATAGGTGTTAAAGCTTGCATCGACGTAACTCTTTACGACGAACTCTTTATCACCTCCATAATCAAGAAACATTTCCTTAGTCCTCTGGTTACTAAGGATAATTCCGACCGCTGTCCAGTGATCCACTCCTGGACCACACTTGTACCCCTTGACAGACTCATGGCAAGGCACACATAGGTGCGGTACACAGCATGGCATAATATAGAGCCTATGGCTAAGGCATAGGGAACGACATTCGTCCTTTCTCTTTCTTCTGCCGTTGTCGAGCTTTGAGTCTCACTCAACTTCACACCTTACAAATCAGACGAGAACTATTTCTCTGGCTGATCCATTTTGAACTCTTTCAAAATCTTGTCAAGGTATCCACTCATTGAAAGTATCATCAAGCATCTTGATCTATCTCTATAGATTTTGATGCTCAACAATCAGGTAGCTTTACCCAGGTCTTCCTTTGAAAAACACTTTTCAAACAACCTTTTATGCCTTCCAGAAATTCTACATTATTTCCGATCAACAATATGTTAACCACATATACTTATCAGAAACTCTACAGTGCTCCCACTCTTGCAAATACAAGTTTCTCGTAAACTTTGTATAAACATCAAAACTTTGATCACCTCATCAAAGTGTATATTCCAACTCCGAGATGCTTGCTTCAGTCCATGGAAGGATCACCGAAGCTTGCACACCTTTTAGCATCCTTAGGCCTGACAAAACCTTCTGGTTGTATCACATACAACCTTTCCTCAAGTAAACCGTTAAGGAAATGATGTTTTGACATCCATCTGCCAGATTTCATAATTGAAAACATAGCAACTGCTAACATAATTCCAACAGACTTTAGCACCACTACGAGTGAGAAAGTCTCATCGTAGTCAACTCCTTGAACTTGTCACAAACATCTTTGCAACAAGTCGAGCTTTACAAATAGTGACATTCACCATCAGTGTCTGTCTTCATTTTAAAGATCCATTTGTACTCAACGACCTGTCGTCCAACGAGCAAGTCTACCAAAGTCTACACTTGGTTTTCATACATGGATCCTATCTCGGATTTCATGGCCTCCAACCATTTGTCGGAATCCGGGCCCATCATCGCTTCTCCATAGCTCGTAGGTTCATCGTTGTCCAACAACATGACCTCCAAGACAAAGTTGTCGTACCGCTCAGTAGCAGTACACATCCTTGTCAACCTATGAAGTTCGATAGTAACTTGATCCTGAAGCTTCATGATCATCATCATTAACTTCCTCTTTAACTAACGTAGGCTTCACAGAAACATCTTTCTGCGCTGCGCTACTCTCTGGTTGAACAAAGGTTTAACAACCTCATCAAGTTCTATCTTCCTCCCACTCAATTCTTTCGAGAGAAACTTTTTCTTGAGAAAGGACCCAGTTCTAGCAACAAACACTTTGCACTCGGATCTGAGATAGAAGGCATACCCATCTGTTCTTAGGGTATTCTATGAAGATACATTTGTCTGCTTTGGGTTCTAGCTTATTATGTGAAAACATTTTCCACACAAGCATCGCAGCCCCAAACATTAAGAAATGACAGCTTAGGTTTCTATCAAACCATAATTCACACGGTGTCATCTCAACGGATTTAGATGATGCCCTATTTAAAGTGAATGTAGTTGTCTCTAATGCATAACCCCAAAAATTATAGTAGTAAAACGATAAGAGACATCACAGTATGCACTATATCAATAGAGCATGACTATGATGTTCGAACACACCATCACACCATGGTGTTCCAGGTGGCGTTAGTTGTGAAACAAATTTCACGTTGTCTTAAGTTGTATGCCAAACTCGTAACTCAGATATTCACCTCCACGATCATATCGCGGTCATTTTTATCTTCTTGTCACGATGATCTTTAAACTTCACTATGAATTTGCTTGAACCTTTCAAACGATTCAGACTTGTGTTTCATTAAGTAAATATACACTATATCTACTCAAATCATCAGTGAAGGTAAGAAAATAACGATATCCACTGCACGCTACAAGACTCACTAGATTGCATACATCAACATGTATCATTTCCAATGAATCACTTGCCCGCTCCATCCAACGGGGTCCTTTAGTCATCTTGCCCAAGAGGCATGGTTCGCATGTCTCAACCGATTCGAAATCGATGAGTCCAAATATCCATCAGCATGGAGTTTCTACATGCGCTTTATACCAATATGACATTTAGCGGCAGTGCCACAAGTATGTGGTACTATCATTATTAACTTTGTATCTTTTGACATCAATGTTATGAACATGTGTACTACTACGATCAAGATTTCAACAAACCATTCTCACTGGGTGCATGACCATTGAAGGTATTATTCATGTAACCAGAATAACTATTATTCTCTGACTTAAATGAATAACCGTATTGCAACAAACATGATCTAATCATGTTCATGCTCAACACAAAACACCAAATAACATTTATTTAGGTTCGTCACTAATCCTGAAGGTAGAGAGAGCGTGCGATGTTGATCACATCAACCTTGGAAACATTTCCAACACACATCGTCACCTCACCCTTAGCTAGTTCTCCGTTTATTCCGTAGCTTTTATTTCGAGTTACTAACATTTAGCAACCGAACGGGTATCCAATACCCAGGTGCTACTAGGAGTACTAGCAAGGTACACATCAATAACTCGTATATCAAATATACTTCTGTCGATGTTGCCAGCCTTCTTATCTACCAATTATCTAGGGTTGTTCCGCTTCAGCGACCTCTCACCTCATAATAGAAGCACTTAGTCTCGGGTTTGAGTTCAACTTTGGGTTGCTTCACTGGAGTAGCAACTGACTTGCTATCCATGAAGTTTCCCTCCTTGCTCTTGCCCTTCTCAAAACTAGTGGTTAGATTAACCATCAACACTTGACGCTCCTTCTTGATTTCTACCTCCGCGGTGTCAAACATCGCGAACAGCTCAGGAATCATTATTTCTATCCCTGGCAACTTATAGTTCATCACCAAGTTCTAGTAGCTTAGTGACAGTGACTTGGAGAACTATATCAATCACTATCTTATCTGGAAGATCAACTCCCACTTGATTCAAGCGATTGTAGTACCCAGACAATCTGAATACATGCTCAACGATTGAGCTATTCTCCTTCATCTTACAGGCAAAGAATCTTGTTGGAGATCTCATTTCTCGCAACACGGGCACGAGGCTGAGATCACAATCTCAGCTCCTAGAACATCTCATATGTTCCATGATGTTCAAAACGTTTCGGAGCCTCAATTCTAAGCTGTAATGCATGACGCACTAAACTATCAAGTAGTCATCGAAACGTGCCTGTCAGATATTCACAACATCTACAGACGACGCTAGAGGGGGTGGCGCACCGAGCGGTGCATTAAGGACATAAGCCTTCTGTGCAGCAAAGAGGACAATCCTCAGATCACAGACCCAGTCCGCAATATTGCTACCAACATCTTTCAATTCTATTTCTCTAGGAACATATAAAAATACAAGGGAGCTACAGCGCGAGCTAGTGATCTACAACATAATTTGCAAAGACACTTTGACTATGTTCATGATAATCAGTTCAATTAATCATATTACTTAAGAACTCCCACTCAAATTGACATCCCTCCGATCATTCGAGTGATACATGATCCAAATTTACCAACTCAAGTCCGATCATCACGTGAGTTGAGGTGGCTGCAATGGTGAACATCATCATGTTGATCATATCTACTATATGACTCATGTTCGACCTTCGGTCTCTCGTGTTCCGAGGCCATGTCTGTACATGCTAGGCTCGTCAAGTTTAACCCGAGTGTTCTGCGCGTGCAAATCTGGCTTGCACCCGTTGTATGTGAACGTAGAGTCTATCACACCCGATCATCACGTGGTGTCTCAACACGACGAACTTTCGCAACGGTGCACACTCGGGGAGAACACAGTTCATCTTGAAATTCAAGTGAGGGATCACCTTATAATGCTACCGCCGTACTAAGCAAAACAAGGTGCATAAAAGGATTAACATCTCATGCAATTCATAAGTGACATGATATGGCCATGAACTTGTGTTTAAGATCTCCATCTTCGAAACACCGGCATGATCTCCATCGTCACCGGCACAACACCATGATCTCCATCATCTTGATCTCCATCAATGTGTTGCCATTGGGGTTGTCACGCCCTGCATGCTTCTACTACTATTGCTACCGTAGCGATAAAGTAAAGCATTACATAGCGCTTAATGATTGACACGCAGGTCATACAATAATTGAAGACAACCCTATGGCTCCTGCCGGTTGCCGTACTCATCGACATGCAAGTCGTGATAATCTATACATCACATGATCATCTCATACATCAGATATATCTCATCATGTAATTGGCCATATCACATCACAACATACCCTGCAAAAACAAGTTAGATGTCCTCTAATTGTTGTTGCATATTTTACGTGGCTGCTATGGGTATCTAGCAAGAACGATTCTCACCTATGCATAAAGCACAACGGTGATACACTAGTTTGCTTTTCAACCTTCTCAAGGACCGCCTTTGTCGAATCCGATCCAACTAAAGTGAGAGAAACTGTCACCCGCAAGCCATCTAGGCAACAAGTTGCGTCGAGGGAACCGGTCTCTCGTAAGCGTACGAGTAATGTTGGTCCGGGCCGCTTCATCTCACAATCCCGCTGAACCAAAATACGACCTAGGGAGGAAGCAATCTAAGCATCAACGTCCACAAACCTTTTGTGTTCTACTCGAGATCTCATCGAACCATCAACCTAGCTCATGATGCCACTGTTGGGGAACGTCGCATGGAAACAAATAATTTCCTACGCACACGCAAACCTATCCATGGTGATGAGAATCTACGAGAGGGAGAGTGGATCTACATACCCTTGTAGATCACTAAGCGGGAAGCGTTAAGAAACGCGGTTGGTGTAGTCGAACATCTTCGCGATCCAAATCGCCGAGCGTCCCGCGATCTCATCACGATCCGTCCCGCGATCCAATCACGATCCGTCCCGTGAACTCATCACGATCCGTCCTGCGATCTCATCACGATCTGTCTCACGATCTTGATCACGATCTGTCCCGCGAACTCATCACGATCCGTTCCGCAATCTCATCACGAACCGTCTCGCGATCTCGATCACGGTCCTTCCGATCTAGCGCCGAACGGACGGCACCTCCGCGTTCAGCACACGTGCAGCTTGATGACGATCTCCACCGTCTTGATCCAGCAAGAGGAGGTGGAGAGGAGAGAGAGTTCACCGGCAGCATCACGGCGCTCCAGTGATGGTGGTGGAGCAATTCCGGCAGGGCTTCGCCTAAGCGCTGCAGAAAACCGATCTAGAGGAGAAACTATGCACCGGTGGAACGGGTAGCACGTGGCCGGAAATTCTGTCCAAAAACCACCCAATCCACTAGTATATATAGGAGGAGAGGAGAGGAGAGGCAGCCAAGGCCTTTGGGTCGGCCGAAATAGGAGGTGGGAGCAATCCTACTTCACCTCCAATCCTAGTTGGAGTAGGATTGCCTCCTATTGGCTGATTTTCCACTTTTTGCTTTCGGACTTTCTCTCCTGTGCCATGGGCCTTTGTGGCTGTTTTCCCAGCCCACTAAGGGCTGGTTATTATTCTCCCACAGCCCATGGACCTCTTGGGGTCGAAATACCCCTCCCGGAGGTCCTCCGGTACACTACCGGCACTCCCGGTACAATACCGATACTCCCGGTACACTACCGATGAGTCCGAAACTTTTCCGGAAACCAAACTGGGACTTCCTATATATGAATCTTTACCTCCGGACCATTCCGGAGCTCCTCGTGACGTCCGAGATCTCATCCGGGACTCCGGCAACCTTCGGTCACCACCATACATAACTCTACACTATCGAAACGTCGCCGAACCTTAAGTGTGCAGACCCTGCGGGTTCGAGAACTATGTAGACATGACCGAGACACCTCTACGGTCAATAACCAATGGCGGGACCTGGACGTCCACATTGGTTCCTACATATTCTACGAAGATCTTTATCGGTCGAACCTCTATGTCAAGGATTCAGTTAATCCCGTATAATGTTCCCTTTGTTCTTCGGTATGTTACTTGCCCGAGATTCGATCGTCGGTATCTCCATACCTAGTTCAATCTCGTTACTGGCAAGTCTCTTTACTCGTTCCTTAATACAAGATCCCATGACTAACACTTAGCCACATTGCTTGCAAGGCTTGTTGTGATGTTGTATTACCGAGTGGGCCCTGAGATACCTCTCCGTCACACGGAGTAACAAATCCCAGTCTCGATCCATGCCAACTCAACAAACACCATCGGAGATACCTGTAGAGCACCTTTATAGTCACCCAGTTATGTTGCGACGTTTGATACACACAAGGCACTCCTCCGATATCTATGAGTTGCATGATCTCATGGTCATAGGAACACATACTTGACATGCGGAAAACAGTAGCAATAAACTGACACGATCATATGCTACGTTTGCAGTTTGGGTCTTGTCCATCACATTATTCTCCTAATGACGTGATCCCGTTATCAAATGACATCTCATGTCCATGGCTAGGAAACCTTAACCATCCTTTGATCAACGAGCTAGTCCACTAGAGGCATACTAGGGACATGGTTTTGTCTATGTATCCACACATGCATTTAAGTCTCCGATCAATACAATTATAGCATGGATAATAAACGATTATCATGAACAAGGAAATATGATAATAACTAATTTATTATTGCCTCTAGGGCATATTTCCAACAGAGAGGTATATGAGTTCTTCACCAGCACAACGGCGTGGTGGTGGAGCTGTCCCGGCAGGGCTTCACCAAGCGCTACCGCGACAATCGAGAGGAGAAATTGATCTAGAGGGGGAGGGAGAGGCTGCGCCGTGGCTTGTGATGCTGCAACCCTCCCTCCCCTCACATATATATGGGGGGAGAGGAGGGGGCTGGCCGCCCTAGGGTTTCCCCTAGGGTTTGGGGCGGCAGCCAAGGGGGAAGACTTGGCCCCCAAGGAAGTGGGTGCCTCCCCTCTTGGGTTTGGCCCTCCCCCACCTCCTAGCCGCATGAGCCCTTGTGGGAGGTGCGGCTAGCCCACCAAGGGCTGGTGCGCCCCCTCTTACATCCCATGGGGCCCTCCGGGAAAGGTTGACCCACCGGGTGGATCCCCGAAACACTTCCGGCATTCCCATCACAAAACCGGCAAATCCCGAAACTTTTCCGGAACCCAAGTACCGACTTCCTATATATGAATATTTACCTCCGGACCATTCCGTAGCTCCTTGTGACGTCCGGGATCTCATCCGGGACTCCGAACAACCTTTGGTCACGAACATACATAACTCATCTATACCAATTCGTCACCAAATGTTAAGTGTGCAGACACTACGGGTTCGAGAACTATGTCGACATGACTGAGACACCTCTACTGTCAATAACCAATAGCGGGACTTGGCTGCCCATATTGGCTCCTACATATTCTACGAAGATCTTTATCGGTTGAACCTTTATGTCAAGGATTCAGATAATCCCGTATGATGTTCCCTTTGGTCTTCGGTATGTTACTTGCCCGAGATTCGATCGTCGGTATCTCTATACCTAGTTCAATCTCGTTACCGGCAAGTCTCTTTACTCATTCCGTAATACAAGATCCCATCTCTAACACTTAGTCACATTGCTTGCAAGGCTTATAGTGATGTTGTATTACCGAGTGGGTCCTCAGATACCTCTCCGTCACACGGAGTAACAAATCCCAGTCTCGATCCATTCTAACCCAACAGACACCCTCGAAGATACCTGTAAAGCACCTTTATAGTCACCCAGTTACGTTGCGACATTTGATACACACAAGGTACTCCTCCGGTGTCAGTGAGTTGCATTATCTCATGGTCATAGGAACAAATACTTGACATGCAGAAAACAGTAGCAATAAACTGACACGATCATATGCTACGTTTGTAGTTTGGGTCTTGTCCATCACATCATTCCCCTAATGATGTGATCCCATTATCAAATGACATCTCATGTCCATGACTAGGAAACCATAGTCATCTTTGATCAACGAGCTAGTCTATTAGAGGCATACTAGGCACATGGTGTTGTCTATGTATCGACACATGTATCTGAGCTTCCAATCAATACAATTCTAGTATGGATAATAAACGATTATCATGAACAAGGAAATATGATAACAGCCAATTTATTATTGCCTCTAGGACATATTTCCAACACAACCGCGTTTCTTAACGCTTCCCGCTTAGCGATCTACAAAGGTATGTCGATGCACTCCCCCTCACGTAGATGTTGATCTCCAAAGTAGATCTTGGGTGTTTGTAGGATTTTTTTCTTTCCCATGCAACGTTACCCAACAGATGTCCCTAGCGGCGAGGATGGGAGAGATGATTGCTCTGCCAGATCTGGCGGCTCAGAGGCTAGGAACGGCTGCGAAACGTGTGCGGTGGCAGAGCTGCGAGATGGACGACACGTTGGAGGAAGAAGAGAGGAGAGAGAAAATGGTTCAGATAGTTGTGGGGGTTGGATTTGGTGCAATTTGCGGTGGGGTCAGGTTGTCGGGTCTGAGGTGGCGGGCGCGTCCGGACACCCCATATCCGCCCCATATTTGAGGCGTCCATCTGGGTCAAAATTTTGTGACCGGTCAGTGACCGGACGGCCCGCCCGGACATGTGAGGAGGGTTTGGCGTGTCCGGCTATAGATGCTCTTATAGCGTGTACCATGTAACATTTTGCATTTCAGTAATGCATGCACAATACGAGTTCAGTACAAACAGAGTCCAACACTGTGTCATGGAGATTAATTTCACAGGACAAAAATTCACAGAGCGTATATGTATATGGATTTATGATGTATCCACAAGAAACAACCCAATATACCTAATAGTTGTTACCAGTGTTTGATGCATATACTCATAAGTTGAAATGCACATGGTCATATAACCTACATTTCACGCTTTTAGTTAAAGTTTATTTATGATATTTATGCATATTCATTGTAACCAGCTAATGATTATTTTTTCACTTCCTATAGTGCATCCATCTACTCATTGTCCTGGTTTAGATCATCAGTTGCCATATCAAGCGATTCAGATACATTTTGGGTGGGTGGGACTTCAAGGTATCAAGTACCGGAGCGATGGACTTGGTTTGGGTTGGACTTCATGGTGCGATGCATGATGCACAAGTTTGAATAGAACATGCATCAAAATCGTCTCACTTTCTATATATCACATAGTCACTTTTAACCAAATTTTAAATTAAAATATCCAAAAATATTGGAGTCACTTTGAACAACTTTTAGTGGCGGTTTTAAAAAATGGTATCAGTTTCAACACTTGTGAAGAACTTCCAATAGGACAATATCAAGTAGGTGATTTTTCAGATATTTTTGTCCCAGCGTGCCAAAGGATACTTGGGTCCAAGCATGTGAAGGTAGTAGTTGGAGTGTGATCAGTGGTGCTGTATGTTCGTGGTGGCGCCCCAAGCATCCAATATAGTTGCACCCGGCTAGATATCGCCGATTTGGATGAGCCAACCTCACTGAAATCTCAAATCCTATCGCACCAACTTTTGAGGTCAATACAGAGAGGAGAGGACAGGGAATGGGAACATAATGTCTAGCTGGATCACACACACACACAGAGACACAGAGAGGAGACCAATTATCATATACTTTTTATATAAGAGAAAGAGTGGAGGAATTGAGGGGCCGAAGATGTGTAGCATGGTTTAGATCTTTGCCAAAAACAAACCAAGCATGTCATGTCGAGCTCCTCAGAAAGCGCGCAACCAAAAGTACCGCCACCCAACACACGCTATATACCGCTTAGATCATCTCTAGCAGACCCGTATAACATCGACCCGCAAAATGCGTTTGCCGTTCGTTGCAGATCAAATTTAAGAAGCCAATTTGTGCGTGAAAGATCAGACCCTGTATATGAAACTATAAAATTAAAAAAAAACATTCGCGGGAGAAACTTGCAAAGACATTCATCATGCATAGTTGATCACCATATACATCATAGATAGTTCTTCATCAAACTACATCATAGTACTACGTAGGAGGGGGGAGGGGTTTGCGGGCCATGCAACGTACCCGAGCCTAGACTACCAAAAACGACGGGTGCGGCGGCGACGACGCGGAGGAGGAGCCGGAGGTACTCGGTCCTCGTTGAAGTCGAGCTCGATCCAGATCTTGGTCTGCTCGACCTTCATGACACGCAGGTCCGCCTCCTTCGACACGTGTGCCTGCGACACCACGAAGCCTTGCTCGTGGAAGATCTCCTCGATCTCGAGCTCACGGAGGATGCGCGCGTCGACCTCCTCCGCCTCCCTCACCGAGCGCTCCATGATGGCACGCACGAGATGGTCCTCCTGCCACCCCCCGGGGAGGAGGGGGGACGAAGTCTTTGGGGCCGATGACGCGGCGGGTCCGCGTCAGCCTCCCACTTGACGATGAGCGGCCTGAGTTTCTCTGGCTCTTTGTTGACCAGATTGATCTACGAGCTCAAGGCGGTCGCGGACGACCTCCCAGCGGCACAAGAGCCAGTGGAGGCACGATGTCGTACCGCGAGCTCGCGCTCGTACTCGTCGAGCTCAAGGCGTTCGAAAGCCGACGACGGACGACTACCATAGTTGAGCTACTTGTGCCCGCCCTGCTTGCGTGCGGTGTCAGATATGCTGCTGCGGCGGTGCTCCGCGTCATCCCCACCATTTTCATGGCCGTCCATGGTCAGGACGGGACGCTAGGTTTTTTTTAGGCTCGCTGACAACGATAAATTCGGACGGAATGGGAGAGGAATCGCGGCGGAGCGGCGACAGAGACGGATAGGGTTTGACCCGTATCCGAGCGGTGAAACCGCATAAATAGCGGTGGAGGAGTCTTTTTCTGGGCCATGGTAAAAAAATTACAGGTCAGGTCCGGGATACGGTGTCTATTCTGGCAAGAAAAATGGGTCAAACCCGTCGAAATTATACGGGTTTGGCCCTTTTACGGGGTCTACTAGAGATGCTCTTGTGTGTGCAATAGCTCTACATCACAAGTAGGGTTTCGAGGTTGTGATTGTTTTTTTTATGTTTAAATCTTCATACTAATTACATGTCATGTTCATATATTTTCATTTTCTGCTTCAAAACTTGTGCATATCTGATCTTCCTTGCAGCCGAGAGCTCGTTTATTTCCTTTTATTGTACTTTGCGTTATCTCTTTCATTTCATTTCTACTTTATAATATTATTATTCAATTCTATTTGATTTGTACTTCCTTCGTTCCTAATTATTTGTCTTTTCAAATATTTCATCACGGACTACATACGGAGCAAAATGAGTGAATCGATGCTTTAAATTACGTCTGTATACATCCGTATGTAGTCTATAGTGAAATCTCTAAAAAGAAAATATTTAGAAACGGAGGGAGTAGTTCTGTACTTTTAATATTTTTTGCATGACCTTGACCATTTTTATTTACTTGTGCGTAGCAACAATATGTAATCTATTGATGTCACTTTTCAATAGGTTCTAGTAATAGTTTATTGTGTTCATTTTTCATGGTGTATTTTTCCTTCATAAAAATAAATTTCACAAAGAAGTTTATCATGTTTTTACTTGGAATACGGACTTTTGGTGAGTTACATGAGTACTTTTGCAAAAGCCTATTTATGTATTTCTGTTGATGGCGAAGCATTGTTAAAGAAAAATCATACAAAATAGTTTACAATCAAGGCAGACACGTGAGCATTTCAACACACGTGAATTTTTTAACATAGATGATAAAGCGTATTTCTAGAAAATGTGTGATGGTCCAAAGTTTTCCCAAGATAAAATAATGTAACGAGATGACGTTAGAAGTTGAGTGTACATTGTATTTGGCAGACATGCACATTTTCTTTGACACACATTCACAATTTCATACATGTGTATAAAATATCAAAACAAATTTGTTACATAAATAAATTTTGATATGAATAATGTTTTAGAACTTTAATAAAAATTTTAGTTGGCATATAGAAATAGTTTATTTGGCATGCTTGAACAGTTTTCATAGATGGAAGGTCATGTTTTGAGAAAATACATTTTCCATAGTGAATATTTTAATCCATTAGACATTGATTAAACAATTTATTTACACACATAAACATTTTCCACAAATAATATAAAATAAGAGGAAAATTACACAAGATTATCTTTTTGCGGGAAGTACACAATAATATTAATGTGAACTAGGTAGCTTTAGTGGTCTTTGGACTAAGGTGCAATTTGTCAAACATATTTTTGCAATGAACTTTTCTAGTTTGTTTGTTGAAATCTCTCAAGAGTATTTATCTGATTGCCGAGGATTCAACCCATACTATTTTGCCAATGAAATCTCGTTCAAGAGTAAAAATATGAAGAAAACAAATATGCATCAGCTTTGGGAAGTGGTGAGAATAATAGGAAAGAGAAAAGGAAACCGAATGATTGAACACCCGTGGGTCCGCTTCTTGCGCTGGCTTTCACCGAAATGGGGGATGTGATAACGGTGAGTGTATTGTAGTATTGCACACAATAAGTGGTAGAAAAGGTCCCTCGGTCATCCCGTTCTCAAAGAGCGAACTCGCAAAGCATTTTCTGTAGCTGCCTATATACAATGTTCTAATGGATTCTCTAAGTCCATCCGGCTCTGACCCGGTGCTCAGGCGCGTGCATCTTCTCATAGCAGGCGTCAAATAGGCCGCCAACAGGGTGACCCAATAACTTTAGTTTTTTTTTCCATTTTTTTCAAATGTTAAAACATGTTCAAGTAAAAAATTACAATTTTTAACCTTCAAAAAAATTGACAATTTTTTACAACACGTATTAAAAAAGTCAGTGTGTAATTATAATATTCAGTGTCTATTTAAAACATTCATCATGTATTTGAAATACATTTGTCATATAAATTGCAAAAGATCATTTTATATTTTGAAAAATAATCATCTATACAAAAACATAATACTTCCTCCGCTCCAAATTAATTGACGCAAATTTAGTACAAAATTGTATTTGGACCGCACTATTTAATTTGGATCAGAGGGAGTAGTATACTATTTAAAAAACATAAATATTAAATAAAAATGAAATAGAAAACAGAAGAACCCAAAGAGGAACCCAACAAAAACCATGAGAATCGGCCTAGCGAGAAAAAACGACAATCATTTAGATCTGGCTTAGCCTGGAAGAACCAAACAACAGAAAATAGGTATGTCATAAAAAACGTAAAAAAAGTCATAGAAAACTCAGCTACTGCAAATGGTAAAAAGTTGGCAAATGGGTCTGCTAAAAATTGACAAATAAACCTGGTACAGGACATGCAAACGTTGGTGCTATGTAAACTATTTGACGCTACGTGCGTTGAATAGGCCGTAGCTTGCAACTGGCCAACTCGCTCTGGCCTCCAGCCCGTTGCACTTCTGCTGTCAACACACTGAACGATGCCCAAAGGAAATTAGTTTACTGTGAACTTTTCCCAAAGATTTTTGCACATTGCTTCAGAGACAAGTGCAACTATGAGAGAGAGAGAGAGAAAGGAGTTGTCATATACACCCTCCGTAAAAAAAATATAAGAACGTTTAGAACACTAGAGTAGTGATCTAAACACTCCTATATTTGTTCACAGAGGAAGTACTTTATACGAGGGAAAGAGTGGATGTATTGAGGGATAGAATATGTGTAATTTCAGCATGCTTTAAATCTTTGCCAAAAACAAATCGAGCTCCTCATAAAGGAAAGGACGAAACACATTATACGGTTCCACACAACCAAAAGTACAGTCACCCATGCAGACACCATATACCGCTTATGGCTGCGATAGCTCCACATAACGAGTAGGGGTTCGGGGTTGTGACTGCTTGTTTATGTTTGAATCTTCATACTTTAATGTTTGCATGATATGTTTGTGTCTTCTTGTTCTGCTTCAGAACTTGTGCATAGCTGATCTTCCTTGCCGCCGGGAGCTCTCATTTTTTTTCATGTGTATTATATTTGGGCTTATCTCTTTCATTTTATTTCTACTATATTGTTATTATTATCATTATTATTATTTTTATTATTCTCTTTCATTTTTATTTCGTAATTTTTATTTCTTTGCTTCACCTTAAACATTTATATATACTTGTGTGTTGCACCAATATGTAATCTATTGATGTCATTTTTCAATAGGTTCCAGTAATAGTTTGATGTGTTCATTTTTCATAATGTATTTTCATTCATAAAAATAATTTCACAGAGAAGTTTATTATATTTTTACTTGGAATACGGACTTTCAATGAGTTACATGACTAACTAGAGTCAACGCGGTGTCACTCGTCTCAGCCTCGAACGGGATTGGATTAGGAGTAGTGAGCGGATGTTCCAGGCGGTCAGTTTTGCGAGTAGATCAGATGGTAGCTCGTACAGGCCTACCAATCCCAGCAGTGGGCCTCCTTCGAATGGGCTGGCGGAAGCCCAATGCATCAGATGCCTTGGTTTCGGCCGCTGGAGCAGCAGCCCACACGACAGACGAGCTAAATTGAATAGACTGCGCGGACCAGCTCGAATAAAAACGAAATCCAACGGCCAGAAATCCTAGTTAACCAAATTCAACGACCAGAAACGTCTAATGCCTGAGAGGGCAGGGATTAGGTACAGTTTTACTGTCCTTAAATTTTTAAAGGCATATGGATCTATTACTGTTGACAGTGAAACATTGTTTAAGAAAAATCATAGAAAATAGTTTATCAGTTAAACAACTTTTGGAGGCACGTGAGCATTTTATATAACATACGATCTGAAAAATTCACATAGATGGTAAAACTTATTTCTAGAAAATGTGTCAATTACCAAAGTTTTCCTGTGCCAACATAATGTAACGTGGTGAGGTTAGAAGCTGAGTGTACATTGTATTTGATAAACATGAACACTTTCTTTGAGAAACATTATAAAATATTATATGAAATGTATTATATAAATGAGTTTCAGTATGAATATATTTTTAGAAGTTTGGCGAACATTTTATTCGACATATACACATAGTTTATTTGGCACATTGGCACAATTTTCGTAGATGGAAGATCATATTTTGAGAAAATAATTTTTCCGTAGTGAATACTTTAATCCAATTAAAAATGATTAAACCATTTTTTTGATACATAAAATCATTTTTCATAGACAATATAACATAAAAAAAATTACACAACAATGTCTTTTTTGTGGGAAGTACACAATAATGTTCACGTGAGCTAGGTAGCTTTAGTTGTCTTTTAAGTAAGGTGCACTTTTTAACATATTTCGCAAAGAACTTTGTAGTCTCTTTCTCAAGAGTACTTATCTAATTGCGGAGGGATTCTACCAGTACTATTTTATGAGTGAACTCT
This sequence comes from Hordeum marinum, assembly GCA_022496015.1. Lineage (NCBI taxonomy): Eukaryota > Viridiplantae > Streptophyta > Magnoliopsida > Poales > Poaceae > Hordeum > Hordeum marinum. The sequence goes on from CM039674.1 coordinate 478,980,394, forward strand.
TCGTTCGAGAGTAAAAATATGAAGAAAATAGATATGCATCAGCTTTCGGAAGTGGCGAGAACATTAGGAAAGAGAAATAGGAAGCTGCATTATTGAACATCCCTGGGTTAGCTTCTTGCGATGGTTTAACACCAAAATGGGGGATGCGACGACGATGAGCGTGTTGTAGTATTGCAGACAATAAGCGGTACATAAGGTCCCTCGGTCAACCCGTCCTCGAAGAGCGAACTTGCACAACAGTTTTTTGTAGCGGCTTATATATGATGATCTAGTGATCTCTAGGTCTTTGCCTTCGTCTAAAAAAATGATCTCTAGGTCCATCGCGCCCTGACCTGGTGTTCAGGTGCAGGCATCTTCTCATAGGAGGCATCAAATAGATGGCAGGGGCCTATGGGGCTATGCCTCTCCTATATGGGCCGGAAACGGGAAGACGATAAATAATTAGAACCGGACACATATTGCGTACGAAAGGTCTACGGAATAGAAATGTAGCCGCGCTATTTATGTTGGTGAATGTTGCATGTGAAACAAAAAATTTCATACGAACACCCAAGATCTATCTATGATCAACAACTACAAGAGGGACAGTGGATATACATACCCTTGTAGATCACTAAACGACAAAAGTTAAGAAACGCGGTTGATGTAGTCGTACTCTTCACGATCCAATCGCGATCCGTCCCTATCTAGCGCCGAACGGACGACACCTCTTCGTTCAGCACACGTACAGATCAATGTCGTCTCCGCCTCCTCAATCCAGCGAGTGAGGGAAGAGTAGTAGATGAGTTCTTCGGCAACACGAAAGCGTGGTGGCAGCGGTGGTGGTGCTATCCAGACAGGGCTATGCCTAGCGCTAGCGAAACCGCAAACGGAGAAGAAAACGATCTAGGGAGAGAGAGGGGCGCCAAGGGCTTCGTGTGTCCTCTTCGGTCGCCCCTCCCCTCTATATATAGGTGGAGGGGCGTGGGAAACAGGCCCTCCAAGCCCTAGGGTGCAGCCAAGTGTGGAGGAGGAGGAATCCTAGTCCTCCTCCTCCCCTTCCATACAAAGGTGTACTTTCACCTTTCCCAACTGTAGGGGCCTTGAGGGATTTGTGCGCTTGGCCCAATAAGGCCACGTCGTCTCCCCTCAGCCCATGCAAACCCTTGGCACGTGGTGAAACCCTTGGTGGACTTTCGTACTCCTTCAGAAGTTTCTGAAACCTTCTAGAAGCTTCCCGTTACAATACCTGAAAAACCCAAAACTTTTCCGATAGCCAAAATATGACTTCCCATATATAAATCATTACCTCCAGACCATTCCGGAGCTCCTCGTCACGTCAGAGATCTCATCAGGGACTCCGAAGAACTTTTGATCACCAACATATATAACTCATCAACACTATATCGTCACCGAACGTTAAGTGTGCAGACCCTGCGGGTTCAAGAACTATGCGTACATGATCGAGACACCTCTACGATCAATAACCAATAGCGGGACCTGGATGCCCATATTGGCTCCTACATATTCTACGAAGATCTTTATCGGTCGAACCACGATGTCATGGATTCAATCAATCCTATATGCAGTTCCCTTTGCCCATCGATATGTTACTTGCCTGAGATTCGATCGTCGGTATCTCCATACCTAGTTCAATCTCATTACCGGCAAGTCTCTTTACTTGTTCCGTAATAAAAGATTCAGTGACTAAATCCTTACTCAGATTGCTTGCAAGCTTCTTGTGATGATGTATTACCGAGTGGCCCAGAGATACCTCTGTTGGAAATATGCCCTAGAGGCAATAATAAAATGGTTATTATTGTATTTCCTAGTTCATGATAATTGTCTATTATTCATGCTACAATTGTGTTAACCAGAAACCGTAATACATGTGTGAATACATAGACCATCGCATGTCCCTAGTGAGCCTCTAGTTGGCTAGCTCGTTGATCAATAGATGGTCACGGTTTCATGACCATGGACATTGGATGTCGTTGATAACGGGATCACATCATTAGGAGAATGATGTGATGGACAAGACCCAATCCTAAGCATAGCACAAGATCGTGTAGTTCGTATGCTAAAGCTTTTCAATGTCAAGTATCATTTCCTTAGACCATGAGATTGTGTAACTCCCGGATACCGTAGGAATGCTTTGGGTGTGCCAAACGTCACAACGTAACTGGGTGGCTATAAAGGTACGCTACGGGTATCTCCGAAAGTGTCTGTTGGGTTGACACAAATCAAGACTGGGATTTGTCACTCCGTGTGACGGAGAGGTATCTCTGGGCCCACTCGGTAAGACATCATCATAATGAGCTCAATGTGACTAAGGAGTTAGCCACGGGATGATGTGTTACGGAACGAGTAAAGAGACTTGCCGGTAACGAGATTGAACAAGGTATGGCGATACCGACGATCGAATCTCGGGCAAGTACCATACCGATAGACAAAGGGAATTGTATACGGGATTGATTGAATCCCTGACATCGTGGTTCATCCGATGAGATCATCGTGGAGTACGTGGGAGCCAACATGGGTATCCAGATCCCGCTGTTGGTTATTGGCTGGAGAGGTGTCTCGGTCATGTCTACGTGTCTCCCGAACCCGTAGGGTCTACACACTTAAGGTTCGATGACGCTAGGGTTATAGGGAAAAGGTATACGTGATTACCGAAGGTTGTTCGGAGTCCCGGATGAGATCCCGGACGTCACGAGGAGCTCCGGAATGGTCCGGAGGTAAAGATTGATATATAGGAAGTCCAGTTTTGGTCACCGGAAAGTTTTCGGGCTCATCGGTAATGTACCGGGAGTGCCGGGAGGGTGCCGGAGGACCCCCGGGAGGGGTGTGACGACCAAAGGACCACATGGGCTGTTAGATAAAGTGTGCCAGCCCTTATTGGGCTGGGCAAGACTTTTGCTAAAGGCCCATGCGGCTGGAGATAAGGAGATAAGGCAAAAAGGATTTAAAAGGAGGAGATCCACCTCCCTTGTGGGAGGTGGACTCTCCCTTTAATTCAGCCGGCCATCTCCTCTTTGGAGTAGAGGCCAAGCCAGCCCTCCACGTCCCTCCTCCTATATATACTTGAGGTTTTGGATGTTTTGAGACAGGATTTGATCTCTCTCTCTCACGGCGAAGCCCTACCTCTCTTCTTCCTCCTCCGCAGCGCTTAGGCGAAGCCCTGTCGGAATACCTTGCTACTCCACCTCCACCACGCCGTCGTGCTGCTGTTGGAGCCCTTCCCCAACCTCTCCTTCCTCCTTGCTGGATCAAGGTGTTGGAGACGTCACCGGGCTGCACGTGTGTTGAACGCGGAGGTGCCGTCCGTTCGGCACTTGATCGGATCTACCGCGATCTGAATCGCTGCGAGTACGACTCCATCAACCGCGTTCTTGTAACGCTTCCGCTTAGCGATCTTCAAAGGTATGAAGATGCAATCTCTCCCCTCTCGTTGCTGGTTTCTCCATAGATAGATCTTGGTGAACGTAGGAAAATTTTGATTTACTACTACGTCTCCCAACAGTGGCATCATGAGCTAGGTCTATGCGTAGAATCTATGCACGAGTAGAACACAAAGCAGTTGTGGGCGTCGAGTTTGTTAATTTGCTTGCCGCTACTAGTCTTATCTTGATTCGGCGGTATTGTGGGATGAAGCGGCCCGGACCAACTTTACACGTACGCTTACGTGAGACCGGTTCCACCGCCTGACATGCACTAGATGCATAAGGTGGCTAGCGGGTGTCTGTCTCTCCTACCTTAGTCGGATCGGATTCGATGAAAAGGGTCCTTATGAAGGGTAAATAGCAATTGGCAAATCACGTTGTGGTGTTGACGTAGGTAAGAAACGTTCTTGCTAGTAACCTATAGCAGCCACGTAAAAACTTGCAACTACAAATTAGAGGACGTCTAACTTGTTTTTGCAGCATGTGCCTTGTGATGTGATATGGCCAAAGGATGTGATGTGATGCATTGTGATGTATGAATTGATCATGTTCTTGTAATAGGATTCACGACTTGCATGTCGATGATTATGACAACCGGCAGGAGCCATAGGAGTTGTCTTATTTATTGTATGACCTGCGTGTCAATCATAAACGCCATGTAATTACTTTACTTTATTGCTAAGCATTAGCCATAGTAGTAGAAGTAATAGTTGGCGAGACAACTTCATGAAGACACAATGATGGAGATCATGATGATGGAGATCATGGTGTCGTGCCGGTGACAGTGATGATCATGGTGCCCCGAAGATGGAGATCATAGGAGCAAAATGATATTGGCCATATCATGTCACTATATTGATTGCATGTGATGTTTATCATGTTTACATCTTATTTGCTTAGAACGACGGTAGTAAATAAGATGATCTCTCAATAAAATTTCAAGAGAAGTGTTCACCCTAACTGTGCACCGTTGCTAAGGATCGTTGTTCCGAAGCACCACGTGATGATCGGGTGTGATAGGTTCTAACGTTCGCATACAACGGGTGTAAGCCAGATTTACACACGCGAAACACTTAGGTTGACTTGACGAGCCTAGCATGTACAGACATGGCCTCGGAACACGGAAGACCGAAAGGTCGAACATGAGTCGTATAGAAGATACGATCAACATGAAGATGTTCACCATGGATGACTAGTCCGTCTCACGTGATGATCGGACACGGGCTAGTTGACATGGATCATGTATCACTTGGAAGACTAGAGAGATGTCTGTCTAAGTGGGAGTTCATTAATTTGATTAAATGAACTTAATTATCATGAACTTAGTCTAAAATTGTCTTTACAATCTATGATGTAGATCCAATGGCCAACGCGAATGTCACCCTCAATTTCAACGCGTTCCTAGAGAAAACCAAGCTGAAAGATGATGGAAGCAACTATGCGGACTGGGTCCGTAGCTTGAGGATCATCCTCATAGCTTCCAAGAGATTGTATGTCCTAGATGCACCGCTAGGTGACGCACCCGTTCTCCCAGCGGAACAATATGTTATGAACACTTGGCAATCACGCTGCGATGATTACTCCCTTGTTCAATGCGGCATGCTTTACAGTCTAGAACCGGGGCTCCAAAAGCGTTTTGAGCAACACGGAGCATATGAGATGTTCCAGGAGCTGAAACTGGTTTTTCAAGCTCATGCCCGGGTCGAGAGATATGATGTCTCCGACAAGTTCTTCAGCTGTAAGATGGAGGAGCATAGTTCTGTCAGTGAGCACATCCTCAAGATGTCTGGGCTACACAGCCGCTTGACTCAGCTGGGGGTTAATATCCCGGATGACTCGGTCATTGACAGAATCCTCCAGTCGCTTCCACCTAGCTTCAAGAGCTTTGTGATGAACTACAACATGCAAGGTATGGAGAAGTCCATTCCTGAGTTGTACTCGATGCTGAAATCAGCGGAGGTCGAGATCAAAAAGGAGCATCAAGTGTTGATGGTGAATAAGACCACTAGTTTCAAGAAAGGCAAGGGTAAGAAGAACTTCAAGAAGGACGGCAAAGCTGTTGCCGCGCCCGGTAAGCAAGTTGCCGGGAAGAAGAAGAAAAATGGACCCAAGCCTGAGACTGAGTGCTTTTATTGCAAGGGTACCGGTCACTGGAAGCGGAACTGCCCCAAGTATTTAGCGGATAAGAAGGACGGCAACATTAAAGGTATATGTGATATACTTGTTATTGATGTGTACTTGACCAGCGCTCGTAGTAGCTCCTGGGTATTTGATACCGGTGCAGTTGCTCACATTTGTAACTCCAAGCAGGAGCTGCGGAATAAGCGGAGGCTGGCCAAGGATGAGGTGACGATGCGTGTCGGGAAGGGTTCCAAGGTCGATGTGATCGCCATCGGCACGTTACCTCTACATCTACCTTCGGGATTAGTTTTAAACCTTAATAATTGTTATTTAGTACCAGCTTTGAGCATGAACATTGCATCTGGATCTCGCTTGATGCGAGATGGCTACTCATTTAAATCCGAGAATAATGGTTGTTCTATTTATATGAGAGAAATGTTTTATGCTCATGCCCCGCTGGTCAATGGTTTATTTTTGATGAATCTCGAACGTGATGTTACACATGTCCATAGTGTGAGTACCAAAAAGTGTAAAGTTGATAACGATAGTCCCACTTACATGTGGCACTGCCGTCTTGGCCATATTGGTGTCAAACGCATGAAGAAGCTCCATGCTGATGGAATTTTGGAGTCACTTGATTTCGAATCATTTGACACATGCGAACCATGCCTCATGGGCAAGATGACCAAGACTCCGTTCTCCGGAACAATGGAGCGAGCAACTGACTTGTTGGAAATAATACATACCGATGTATGCGGTCCAATGAGCGTCGAGGCTCGCGGTGGCTACCGTTATGTTCTCACCCTCACTGATGACTTGAGTAGATATGGTTATGTCTACTTAATGAAACACAAGTCTGAAACTTTTGAAAGGTTCAAGGAATTTCAGAGTGAGGTCGAGAATCAACGTGACAGGAAAATAAAATGCCTACGATCTGATCGTGGCGGAGAATATTTAAGTCACGAGTTTGGCACGCACCTTAGGAGATGTGGAATTGTTTCACAACTCACGCCGCCCGGCACACCCCAGCGAAATGGTGTGTCTGAACGTCGTAATCGCACTCTATTGGATATGGTGCGATCTATGATGTCTCTTACCGACTTACCGCTATCATTTTGGGGATATGCATTAGAGACTGCCGCATTCACTTTAAATAGGGCACCGTCTAAATCCGTTGAGACGACACCGTATGAATTGTGGTTTGGAAAGAAACCTAAGCTGTCGTTTCTAAAAGTTTGGGGATGCGATGCTTATGTGAAGAAACTTCAACCTGAGAAGCTCGAACCCAAAGCGGAAAAGTGCGTCTTCATAGGATATCCCAAGGAGACTATTGGGTATACCTTCTACCTACGATCCTAAGGCAAAGTCTTTGTTGCCAAGAATGGATCCTTTCTCGAGAAAGAGTTTCTCTCGAAAGAAGTAAGTGGGAGGAAAATAGAACTTGATGAGGAAATTGTACCTCCACTCGAACCGGAGAGTAGCGCAGCACAGGAAGTTGTTTCTGTGGAGCCTACACCGGCTAGAGAGGAAGTTAATGATGATGATCATGAAACTTCAGATCAAGTTGCTATTCGAAGGTCCACCAGGACACGTTCCGCACCAGAGTGGTACGGCAATCCTGTCCTAGAGATCATGTTGTTGGACAACGGTGAACCTTCGAACTATGAAGAAGCGATGGCGGGCCCGGATTCCAACAAATGGCTTGAGGCCATGAAATCCGAGATAGGATCCATGTATGAGAACAAAGTATGGACTTTGGTGGACTTGCCTAATGATAAGCGAGCCATTGAAAACAAATGGATCTTTAAGAAGAAGACTGACGCGGATGGTAATGTCACCGCCTATAAAGCTCGGCTTGTCGCTAAGGGTTATTGACAAGTTCAAGGAGTTGACTACGATGAGACTTTCTCACCCGTAGCGATGCTAAAGTCAGTCCGAATCATGTTAGCAGTTGCCGCATTTTATGATTATGAGATCTGGCAAATGGACGTCAAAACGGCATTCCTTAATGGCTTCCTCAAGGAAGAACTGTATATGATGCAGCCGGAAGGTTTTGTCGATCCTAAAGATGCTAACAAGGTATGCAAGCTCCAGCGCTCCATCTATGGGCTGGTGCAAGCATCTCGGAGTTGGAACATTCGCTTTAATGAGGTGATTAAAGCGTTTGGGTTTGTACAGGTTTATGGAGAACCTTGTATTTACAAGAAAGTGAGTGGGAGCTCTATAGCATTTCTTATACTGTATGTGGATGACATGCTGATAATGGGAAATAATATAGAACTCTTGGAAAGTATCAAGGCCTACTTGAATAAGTGTTTTTCAATGAAGGACCTTGGAGAAGCTGCTTACATATTAGGTATTAAGATCTATAGAGATAGATCGAAACGCCTCATTGGTCTTTCACAAAGCACATACCTTGAAAAGATATTGAAGAAGTTCAATATGCATCAGTCCAAGAAGGGGTTCTTGCCTGTGTTGCAAGGTGTGAGATTGAGTATGACTCAATGCCCGACCACGGCAAAGGATAGAGAAGAGATGAGTGTCATCCCCTATGCTTCAGCCATAGGCTCTATCATGTATGCCATGCTGTGTACCAGACCTGATGTGAACCTTGCCATAAGTTTGGTAGGGAGGTACCAAAGTGATCCCGGAGCGGAACACTGGACAGCGGTCAAGAATATCCTGAAGTACCTGAAAAGGACAAAGGACATGTTTCTCATATATGGAGGTGCCGAAGAGCTCGTCGTAAAGGGTTACGTCGACGCTAGCTTCGACACAGATCCGGACGACTCTAAGTCGCAAACCGGATACGTGTATATTTTGAATGGAGGGGCAGTCAGCTGGAGTAGCAGCAAGCAAAGCGTCGTGGCGGCATCTACATGTGAAGCGGAGTACATAGCTGCTTCGGAAGCAGCAAAGGAGGGAGTCTGGATGAAGGAGTTCATCACCGACCTAGGAGTGATTCCAAATGCGTCGGGCCCGATGACTCTACTCTGTGACAACACTGGAGCTATTGCCCTTGCGAAGGAGCCCAGGTTTCACAAGAAGACAAGACACATCAAGCGCCGCTTCAACTCCATCCGTGATTACATTCAGGAGGGAGACATAGATATTTGTAAAGTGCATACGGATCTGAATGTCGCAGATCCGTTGACTAAACCTCTCTCACGAGCAAAACATGATCAACACCAGAACGCTATGGGTGTTCGATTCATCACAATGTAACTAGATTATTGACTCTAGTGCAAGTGGGAGACTGTTGGAAATATGCCCTAGAGGCAATAATAAAATGGTTATTATTGTATTTCCTAGTTCATGATAATTGTCTATTATTCATGCTACAATTGTGTTAACCAGAAACCGTAATACATGTGTGAATACATAGACCATCGCATGTCCCTAGTGAGCCTCTAGTTGGCTAGCTCGTTGATCAATAGATGGTCACGGTTTCATGACCATGGACATTGGATGTCGTTGATAACGGGATCACATCATTAGGAGAATGATGTGATGGACAAGACCCAATCCTAAGCATAGCACAAGATCGTGTAGTTCGTATGCTAAAGCTTTTCAATGTCAAGTATCATTTCCTTAGACCATGAGATTGTGTAACTCCCGGATACCGTAGGAATGCTTTGGGTGTGCCAAACGTCACAACGTAACTGGGTGGCTATAAAGGTACGCTACGGGTATCTCCGAAAGTGTCTGTTGGGTTGACACAAATCAAGACTGGGATTTGTCACTCCGTGTGACGGAGAGGTATCTCTGGGCCCACTCGGTAAGACATCATCATAATGAGCTCAATGTGACTAAGGAGTTAGCCACGGGATGATGTGTTACGGAACGAGTAAAGAGACTTGCCGGTAACGAGATTGAACAAGGTATGGCGATACCGACGATCGAATCTCGGGCAAGTACCATACCGATAGACAAAGGGAATTGTATACGGGATTGATTGAATCCCTGACATCGTGGTTCATCCGATGAGATCATCGTGGAGTACGTGGGAGCCAACATGGGTATCCAGATCCCGCTGTTGGTTATTGGCCGGAGAGGTGTCTCGGTCATGTCTACGTGTCTCCCGAACCCGTAGGGTCTACACACTTAAGGTTCGATGACGCTAGGGTTATAGGGAAAAGGTATACGTGATTACCGAAGGTTGTTCGGAGTCCCGGATGAGATCCCGGACGTCACGAGGAGCTCCGGAATGGTCCGGAGGTAAAGATTGATATATAGGAAGTCCAGTTTTGGTCACCGGAAAGTTTTCGGGCTCATCGGTAATGTACCGGGAGTGCCGGGAGGGTGCCGGAGGACCCCCGGGAGGGGTGTGACGACCAAAGGACCACATGGGCTGTTAGATAAAGTGTGCCAGCCCTTATTGGGCTGGGCAAGACTTTTGCTAAAGGCCCATGCGGCTGGAGATAAGGAGATAAGGCAAAAAGGATTTAAAAGGAGGAGATGCACCTCCCTTGTGGGAGGTGGACTCTCCCTTTAATTCAGCCGGCCATCTCCTCTTTGGAGTAGAGGCCAAGCCAGCCCTCCACGTCCCTCCTCCTATATATACTTGAGGTTTTGGATGTTTTGAGACAGGATTTGATCTCTCTCTCTCACGGCGAAGCCCTACCTCTCTTCTTCCTCCTCCGCAGCGCTTAGGCGAAGCCCTGTCGGAATACCTTGCTACTCCACCTCCACCACGCCGTCGTGCTGCTGTTGGAGCCCTTCCCCAACCTCTCCTTCCTCCTTGCTGGATCAAGGTGTTGGAGACGTCACCGGGCTGCACGTGTGTTGAACGCGGAGGTGCCGTCCGTTCGGCACTTGATCGGATCTACCGCGATCTGAATCGCTGCGAGTACGACTCCATCAACCGCGTTCTTGTAACGCTTCCGCTTAGCGATCTTCAACGGTATGAAGATGCAATCTCTCCCCTCTCGTTGCTGGTTTCTCCATAGATAGATCTTGGTGAACGTAGGAAAATTTTGATTTACTACTACGTCTCCCAACAACCTCTCCATCATACGGTGTGACAAATTCCAGTCTTGATCCACGCCAACCCAACAGACACCCTCGGAGATACCTGTAGAGCACCTTTATAGTCACCCAGTTATGTTGTGACGTTTTATACACACAAGGGATTCCTCCGGTGCGAGGGAGTTGTATGATCTCATGGTCGTAGGAACAGATACTTGACATGGATAAAGTAGTAGCAATAAACTAACACGATCAAATGCTATGCTTACGGTTGGGTCTTGTCCATCACATCATTGTCCTAATGATGTGATCCCATTGTCAAATGACAACTCATGTCTATGTTTAGGAAACCTTGACCATTTTTGATCAACGAGCTAGTCTAGTAGAGGCTCACTAGGGACATGGTGTTGTCCATATATCCACACAGATGTATTTGAGTTTCTGATAAATACAATTCTAGCATGGATAATAAACGATTATCATGGACAAGGAAATATGATAATAACCAATTTATTATTGCCTCTAGGGCATATTTCCAACAATTTATTGTGCATTACATTGTAGCATTTATATTTTATATTTTCCAATTATTCGAAAACATGTTCACATATTACAGATCAAGTTCAAGAGCATGCAAAAAAGTTCGCGTATTCAAAAATTAGTTCACCAAATTGAAAAAGTTCATGTATTAAAAAAAGTTCACGAATTCAAAAGAAGTTCATTAATTTTCAAGAAACATTGATCGAAGTTCATTAATTCCTACTATTATTTATAATGTTTTTATGCATAATAATGCCTTATGGAGTAATTCTAATGCCTCTTCTCTCATAATATGCAAGGTTTACACAAAGAGGAAGGATGTTGGCAACTGGAATTCTCGACCTGAAAAAGCATGTCAGAGATACCTATTCTGCACATCTCCAAATGAGCTGAAATTTTAAGGAGAATTATTTTGGAATATATAAAAAATACTGGAGCCAATGACTACCCGAGGGGGGCGCCTGGTGCCCACAAGACACCAAGGTGCGCCAGCCCCCCAACGCGCGCCCTAGTGGGTTGTGGGCAGCCCAGCCCACCTCCGGTGCCCATCTTTTGGTACATAAAGTCTTTTGAACTAGAAAAAAGTAGGATAGTACTTTAGGGATGAAGCACTGCCGTCTTGAGATGGAACTTGGGCAGTAGCACTTTTGCCCTTCGGCGGAGCGATTCTGCCGGGGAACTTCCCTCCCGGAGGGGGAAATCGAAGCCATCATCATCACCAACAACCCTCTCATCTTTGGGAGGCCAATATTCATCACCATCTTCAACAACACCATCTCCTCTCAAACCCTAGTTCATCTCTTGTGTTTGATCTTTGTACAGGAACCTCTGATTGGTACCTATGGGTGACTAGTAGTGTTGATTATATCCTGTAGTTCATTACTGTATGGTTTATTTGGTGGAAGATTTTATGATAAGATCCATTATGCTATTTGATACCCCTCTGATCTTGATCATGAATATCATTTGTGAGTAGTTACTTTTGTTCTTGAGGCCACTTGAGAAGTCATGTTGCAAGTAATCATGTGAATTTGATATGTGTTCAGTATTTTGATGATATGTATGTTGTGATTCCCTTAGTGGTGTCATGTGAACATTGACTACATGGCACTTCACCATATTTGGGCCTAAGGGAATGCATTGTGGAGTAGTTATTAGATGATGGGTTACTAGGGTGACGGAAGCTTAAACCCTAGTTTGTGCGCTATTTTGTAAGGGACCGATTTGGATCCAAATGTCTAATGCTATGGTTAGATTTTATCTTAATACTTTTCTCGTAGTTACGGATACTTGCGAGGGGGTTAATCATAAGTGGGAGGTTTGTTCAAGTAAGAAAAGCACCCAAGCACCAGTCCAACCACATATCAAATTATCAAAGTAGCGAACGTGAATCAAACCAACATGATGAAAGTGGCAACAAGAAATTCTCGTGTGCCCTCAAGAACGCTTTGCTTATTATAAGAGACCATTTTGGCCTGTCCTTTGCCACAAAAGGATCAGGATACCTTGCTGCACTTTATTTACTGTTACCGTTACTTGCTCGTTACAAATTATCTTACTATCAAACTACGTGTCACCAACAATTTCAGTTCTTGCGGAAATTACCTTGCTGAAAGCCGCTTCACTACATGAACCAGGCACTTTGCCGTCAGCCATCCCGGACGGCAAATGCATGCATGCCGGACGGCAATGGCTTTGCCGTCCGCCAGCAGACGGCCAACCGTCCGACTGAATAAGCCACGGTAAAGGGCGTTTGCCGTCTGCTGGCAGACGACAAAGACCTTTGCATCTTTGCCGTCTGCCAGCGGACGACAAAGGGCATGGACGACACACGTGGCAACTCAGGTCCGTTAAGGGCTTAACGGCGTGCTTTGCCGTCTGCTGGCAGACGACAAAGACCTTAGTTCTTTTCTGTCTGCTAGTGGACGACAAAGCACCTATTTCTTTGCCGGCCTAGGTGGGTTCTTTGTCGTCCGCTGGCCGAAGAACTAAGGTCTTTGCCGTCTGCCAGCGGACGGCAAAGAACCCACCTAGGCCAGCCTAGTGCTACCCCAGGTTGCACAGGTAGCTGCCACATGGCAGCTTTGCCGTATGCTGGCTGACGGCAAAGCTCTTTGCCGTCCGACAGCAGACGGCAAAGTTGCTATATAGCCCCTATTTTTCTGTTTTTTCTTAAAATCATTTAATTTGACATAATTTCACATATATATCCAACATATCAACAATACAATTTTCCAACAAGCATACCAACAATAAGTTTCAACAAGCATACCAACAATAAGTTTCCAACAACATATCCAACATACAAGTTTCCAACAACATATCCAACATATAATGGTTTCCAACAACATATCCAAAACAAAACAAGTTTCCAACAAGTTTCCATAAACAAAAAGGAAGCACAAGTAGAAGAGTACACTCCATCAATGCAAGCTTCCTCATCTATAGCAAATCTGCAAATTAGGAAAGATGAAAGTTAGAAGAAGAAGAAGACTAGCTAGAAGAAAAAGAAGAAAAAGAAGAAGAAAAAGAAGAAGAAGAATTTATCTTCTCTTTCTTTTTCTCCTCTCCTCTTCTTTATCTTCTTCTTCTTCTAACTAAGGTAGGTAAAAATGCCTTTTTTAGGTAAGGTAGGTAAAAATGCTAAGTGTGTAGGTCATTTTAGAGCTAAGATAGGTAAATAGGTCATTTTGGAGCCAACCCAGATAGTTATGCAGTTTTTAGCTAACTAAGCATATTTATTCATTTTGGAGGACAAAATGGTAAGTGTAGGTCATTTTAGAGCTATCCTAGTTAAAATTGGTCATTTTGGAGCTAGGTAAGGTTATATTGTCATTTTGGAGGAAAATAAACTAATTATATGATTGTTTGGAGCTAAACCAAGGTTATTATGCCATTTTTTTACCTAAGTAAGCTAATTATGTCATAAATGAACTAGGTAATCTAAGTACAACAACAACAACAACAACAACAACAAAGCCTTTAGTCCCAAACAAGTTGGGGTAGGCTAGAGGTGAAACCCATAAGATCTCGCGACCAACTCATGGTTCTGGCACATGGATAGCAAGCTTCCACGCACCCCTGTCCATGGCTAGTTCTTTGGTGATGCTCCAGTCCTTCAGATCTCTCTTTACAGACTCTTCCCATGTCAAGTTCGGTCTACCCCGGCCTCTTTTGACATTATCAGCATGCTTAAGCCGTCCGCTGTGTACTGGGGCTTCTGGAGGCCTACGCTGAATATGCCCAAACCATCTCAGACGATGTTGGACAAGCTTCTCTTCAATTGGCGCTACCCCAACTTTATCTCGTATATCATCATTCCGGATGCGGTCCTTCCTTCTGTGACCACACATCCATCTCAACATGCGCATCTCCGTCACACCTAACTGTTGCACATGTCGCCTTTTAGTCGGCCAACACTCAGCGCCATACAACATTGCGGGTCGAACTGCCGTCCTATAGAACTTGCCTTTTAGCTTTTGTGGCACCCTCTTGTCACAAAGAATGCCAGAAGCTTGGCGCCACTTCATCCATCCGGCTTTAATTCGATGGTTCACATCTTCATCGATATCCCCATCCTTCTGCAACATTGACCCCAAATATCAAAAGGTGTCCTTCTGAGGCACCACTTGCCCATCAAGGCTAACATCCTCCCCCTCCTCGTTCCTAGTAGTACTGAAAGCGCACCTCATGTACTCGGTTTTAGTCCTACTAAGTCTAAAACCTTTCGATTCCAAGGTTTGCCTCCACAACTCCAACTTCCTGTTAACCCCCGTCCGACTCTCATCGACTAGCACCACATCGTCCGCAAAGAGCATACACCATGGGATATCTCCTTGTATATCCCTTGTGACCTCATCCATCACCAAGGCAAAAAGGTAAGGGCTCAAAGCTGACCCTTGATGCAGTCCTATCTTAATTGGGAAGTCGTTAGTGTCGCCCTCACTTGTTCGAACACTTGTCACAACATTATCATACATGTCCTTGATGAGGGTAATGTACTTTGTTGGGACTTTGTGTTTCTCCAAGTCCCACCACATAACATTCCGCGGAATCTTATCATAGGCCTTCTCCAAGTCAATGAACACCATATGCAAGTCCTTCTTTTGCTCCCTATATCTCTCCATAAGTTGTCGTACCAAGAAAATGGCTTCCATGGTTGATCTCCCAGGCATGAAATCAAACTGATTTTTGGTCACGCTTGTCAATCTTCTTACACGGTGCTCAATGACTCTCTCCCATAGCTTCATTGTATGGCTCATCAGCTTAATTCCACGGTAATTAGTACAACTCTGAACATTCCCCTTGTTCTTGAAGATTGGTACTAATATACTCCGTCTCCATTCTTCTGGCATCTTGTTTGCCCGAAAAATGAGGTTGAAAAGTTTGGTTAGCCATACTACCGCTATGTCCCCGAGGCCTCTCCACACCTCAATGGGGATACAATCGGGGCCCATCGCCTTGCCTCCTTTCATCCTCTTTAAAGCCTCCTTGACCTCCGACTCCTGGATTCGCCTCACAAAACGCCTGCTAGTATCATCAAAGGAGTCATCCAGATCAATGGTAGAGCTCTCACTCTCCCCATTGAACAACTTGTCAAAGTACTCCCGCCATCTATGCTTAATCTCCTCGTTCTTCACCAGGAGTTGATCTGCTTCGTCCTTGATGCACTTGATTTGGTCAACATCCCTCGTCTTCCTCTCTCAGCTCTTGGCCATCTTATAGATGTCCCTTTCGCCTTCCTTCGTGTCTAACCTTTGGTAGAGGTCCTCATACGCCCGACCCCTTGCTTCACTCACAGCTTGCTTTGCGGCCTTCTTTGCCATCTGGTACTTCTCTATGTTGTCTGCACTCCTATCCAGATATAGGCGTCTGAAACAATCTTTCTTCTCCTTGATTGCCTTCTGGACAACATCATTCCACCACCAGGTATCTTTAGCTTCTCTTCTACTTCCCCTGGACACTCCAAACTCCTCTGAGGCCACCTTACGAATGCAAGTCGCCATCTTCATCCACATGTTGTCTGCATCACCTCCTTCCTCCCAAGGGCCCTCCTTAATGACCCTCTCCTTGAACACCTGAGCTACCTCCCCCTTGAGCTTCCACCACTTCGTTCTAGCGACTTTGGCACGCTTGTCCCGCTGGACACGAATCCAAAAACGGAGGTCAGCAACCACAAGCTTATGCTGTGGGACAACACTCTCTCCAGGTATCACCTTACAGTCTAGGCATGCACGCCTGTCTTCTCTTCTCAAGAGGATGAAATCAATCTGGCTAGAGTGCTGCCCACTACTGTAAGTCACTAGATGTGATTCTCTCTTCTTAAAGAAGGTGTTAGCTACGATCATGTCATAGGCTAACGCAAAGCTTAAGACATCTTCTCCTTGTTGATTCCTGATGCCATAGCCAAATCCTCCATGCACCCCTTCAAAACATGTGTTAGATGTGCCCACGTGGCCATTGAGGTCTCCTCCTATGAAGAGCCTCTCGCCGATCGGTACACTCCTAACCAAGTCCTCCAGGCCTTCCCAGAACTCCCTCTTGGTGTTCTCATTGTGGCCTACTTGTGGGGTATAAGCGCTGATAACGTTGAGGACTAAGTCCCCAACTACCAGCTTGACCAGGATAATCCGGTCCCCACGTCTCTTGACGTCTACCACTCCATCCTTGAGGCTCTTGCTGATCAAGATGCCTACTCCATTTCTGTTTGCAACCGTCCCCGTGTACCACAGCTTGAAGCCGGTACCCTCCACCTCCTTCGCCTTCTGTCCCCTCCATTTGGTCTCTTGGACGCAAAGGATACCAATGCCTCTCCTCACCGCTGAATCAACTACCTCCCGAAGCTTACCTGTCAGAGACCCTACGTTCCAGCTACCTAATCGAATCCTCCTAGGCTCGGCTAGCTTCCTTACCCTTCGCACTCGTCGAGGATAGATTATTATTTAGCTATCCAAGATAGTTATGACATTTTTCAGCTAACTAAGCATGTCAACTCATTTAGGAGGAAAAAATGGTAAGTATAGGTCATTTTATAGCTATCGTAGGTAAAGTATGTCAGTTTGGAGCTAAGTAAGGTTATTATGTCATTTTTGAGGAAAATAAGCTAATTATAGGTCATTTTGGAGCTAAACCAAGGTTATTATGCCATTTTTTTACCTAAGTGAGCTAATTATGTCATAAATGAACTAGCTAAGCTAATTATAGATCATTATTGAGCTATCCTAGGTAGTTATGCCATTTTGTACCTAAGTGAGTTAATTATGTCGTAAATGAACTAGCTAAACTAGCTATAGATCATTATTGAGCTATCCTAGGTAGTTATGCCATTTTCTAGCTAAATAAGCATATCAAGTCATTTTAAAGGAAAAAAATGCTAAGTATAGGTCATTTTATAGCTATCCTAGGTACAATATATCATTTTGGAGGTAAGTAAAGTTATTATGTCATTTTTGAGGAAAAAAAGCTAATATAGGTCATTTTGTAGCTAATTAGGTCATTTATTAAGCTAAGTATGCATTTGTTAAGCAAAACGCTTGGAAAAACTTACCATCATCATGGAGGTGAAGGACTGGTCGGGTTTGCGCTAGGTGAGACTAGAAGGACCGGTCGGGGTTGCGGCAGATGCAAAAGGATCGATCGATGCTTGTCGGGACGCACGCTGCACCAAAGATCATTTGCAAGCAATGTCTCCTTAGCATGATGCAACTCAAATGTGAATACTAGTAACTAATGACCATTCAAATGAAATTCACCGTGGGTGCTATAGAAATATGGGTCATCGACGGAGGGGTCTGACCATTGTTCTGGCACACGGTCTACACATTTTGTTTTCACGAGTCATTCGTATTAGTTAGTGATGAAGCGAACATTACGTGCATGATTTGGCTAATATGCAGGAGAAACTTACCATGAGGAGCTCGTATAGGGCCCGGTGAGACGCGTCATTCCGGTTCCTCTCCTCCTCCAAGAGCCTAGCCGTCCTCTCCTCCATGTCCCTCTCCCTTTGTGCCGCCTGCCTGTTTGCCTCCGCTAGAAGCTCCTAGGCCCTAGCCTCAATTGCGAGCTCCATTTGCCGTGGACGAGGCCTTATCTCAGGATCTTGATCTCCGGGAGAGTTCTAGGACAATGTATCAGTCCATCCCCAATGGCTACCGAGCCATGGGGCCTCCTACCACCAGATATCATCACGAGCTCTGGATCAAAAGGACTCTCGCTCGGGTTGAAGTCCTCCCCTTTCCTCGCCTTCCCCTCATCTTTGTACCTCACGAGCTTGTTGTGGGAGGAGATGTTGCTGAATCTCTCTGGATGATCGAGGTCATCCTTAGAGAATGCCTTGGCCTTCTTGTACGAGGCAGTATGGGCCATGGCATAGAGGTCGAACAGAGGTGGCACCTCCTTCTTGTTTTCTCGTGCCTAAAAGATAGGAACAAAATATTAGTTAAGGGATCAAGCTAGCATGAAGAATGAAAATTGCATGAATCATGAAGCAAACCACATACCCAGTGATCCCCATACTCAAACAGGTTGGAGCTCCCTTGATGGTGTGGCACACCTCTCATTTGGGCACGCTTATCCTTGGCCTTGTTGTGTTCGGCTAGTCATTCGGGAGCAATTTTGGGGGCACCATCTCGGGGGCACCTAAGTTAGACAAGAGAAATTTCAGCGCTACGCCTACGAATCAAATCAAAGAAACTAAGTACAAGGCCTTAACAATAGATAATTACCTTCATTAACTTATCCTTACGCAGATAATTTTTGCGGCACTTCTTCTTGGCCCTCTTAATGTTAGTCGAGGCATAGTAGTCTCGAATAGCCTGCACCCGAGCCTCGTGCCATAAGTTCTGAAGTAGGCGCTTGCACTCGGCTTCGAGAACAACAGCCGCTTTCGCCTCATGTTCCTGAAGACACCTGTAGAAGGTCTGCAATCAAACAAGACAACACTGATTAGTACAATCACTAGGTGCTGTTGATTTTAACTCTGTAAAGGAGAAATTACCCAAAAGCGACTGATCACAATGTCAGCCACCATTTCGCACAAGACACCGTCGACCATCTCCTCCTGCGGGGCCGGGGCATCCATGTACAACTCCAAGGTCAGTGCTACCTGTGGAGCCTCACCCTCACCGGGCAACCGGACCTTCCCCCAGAAGTGGTGCCGGAGAAGCACACCAAGGACCTGGTTGGGCTTGCGGACACCATGCTCGTGTTTCCAACCCCTGCAGTATGACTAGGCCAACACATTAGATATTAATTTGAAGAAACATGAAGGCAAAAGGTTAAAAAATAGTAAATGCACTTACTTCTCCGCATTAGGCGCAATCAACCACCTCTGCTCGCGGGTCGTCGACACGGGCGGCAGCTTTGTACAACCACGCCGGTAGACCTTCTTGCCCTCCTCAACCAGCTCACCCTCGCTATAGGTGTCCTCAGACAAGTTGTCCTCACCACCATCAGCATGGCCACTAGCCTCCAGAGTCATGTGGGACGAAGACTCTGGGACCCGAGGCTCTTGGGATGAAGACTCTGGGACCGGAGTCTCCTGGGACGAAGGCTCGGTGACCCGAGGCTCGTCGACCCGAGGCTCGTGGACCGGAGTCCGAGACGGGTCCAAGTCAAATGGGTCCACCTGAGACGGCGCACTCCTGTGGTCGGGAGAATCAGCTGGGCATGGTGGCGAGGAAGGCGCAACAGCCTTCCTACCTCTAGCACCTCTCTTCATCTTCCCCCGACCTCTCCCGGTCGAAAGAGAAGCGCCCGTTGGTGTCTGCATGCAGTGTACCAGCGCTCTCCGGAGTTGGTGGGGTGGAATAATAGCTCCCCTCCCAGCACGTGCCGAGGAAGGAGTCTTAGAGCGCTCTCGACCCGAGCCCACCATCTATCGACACCTGCAATGACAAAGAGTGAACGAAATTAGTTCAACATAAAAAATTGAGTACCTAATAACATGAACTAGTTAATAATATAGTTAATAATATATATGTACATAATAATAATTGAATAGCTCACATTACTAATATTAATCTTCATCGTCTATATATGCTCTGTGATCAATAAATGCATAATCATCATCACTATCAGTAATGACATGCTCATCAGCAGCATCAATAAATGCATCAACATGTGGAAGGCCTGTCTATAATCGGTCAAGCATTGTCAGGTCATCCGCAGCAGTAACCTCTTCTTCTTCCGTCTCTTCTTGTTCCGGCTCAGGAGTGAAGTCAGGTTCACTCTCGCTGTCAACCTCAATGTTCTGGGGTAAAGTAGAGCGGTTCTTGAAACGTTTTTTGGAAACACGTGTTTCTTGGAAGAATTCTCCTTCATATGTGTCTGGGTTAATGTGAAGTTCATAATCATCTTCATTGAGGGGAGGTGGTCTAAAATGTAGCGGCACATCATAAACGACATCCCAACCTTTCAAATTTGGATCCGTTTGGTAGGCCCATGGTATATAGAAAACTTGGGTCGCCTGTTGAGCCGTAATATAGACATCGGGAACATCTAAATGGGTATTTTGTTTGATTTCGACTAGCCCTATATTTTCATGAGTCCTTCTAGTCTCCTTCGGCTGGAACCAATAACATTTTAACACTACGACGTTTGTGTTGGCAATATGCCCTAGAGGCAATAATAAATTAGTTATTATCATATTTCCTTGTTCATGATAATCGTTTATTATCCATGCTATAATTGTATTGATCGGAGACTTAGATGCTTGTGTGGATACATAGACAAAACCATGTCCCTAGTATGCGTCTAATAGACTAGCTCGTTAATCAAAGATGGTTAAGGTTTCCTAGCCATGGACATGAGATGTCATTTGATAATGGGATCACATCATTAGGATAATGGTGTGATGGACAAGACCCAAACTACAAACGTAGCATATGATCGTGTCAGTTTATTGCTATTGTTTTCTGCATGTCAAGTATATGTTCCTATGACCATGAGATCATGCAACTCACTGACATCGGAGGAGTACCTTGTGTCTATCAAACGTCGCAACGTAACTGGGTGACTATAAAGGTGTTCTATAGGTATCTCCAAGGGTGTCTGTTGAGTTGGCATAAATCAAGACTGGGATTTGTTACTCCGTGTGACGGAGAGGTGTCTCAGGGCCCACTCGGTAATACAACGTCACAATAAGCCTTGTAAGCAATGTGACTAATTTTTAGTCATGGGATCTTGTATTACGGAACGAGTAAAGAGACTTGCCGGTAACGAGGTGGAACTAGGTATGGAGATACCCACGATCGAATCTCGGGCAAGTAACATACCAAACAACAAAGGGAACATCATACGGGATTAACTGAATCCTTGACATAGAGGTTCGACCGATAAAGATCCTCGTAGAATATGTAGGAACCAATATGGGCATCTAGGTCCCGCTATTGGTTATTGTCCATAGAGGTGTCTCGGTCATGTCTACATAGTTCTCGAACCCGCAGGGTCTGCACACTTAAGGTTCGGTGACGTTTCGGTAGTATAGAGTAATGCATGGTGGTGACCGAAGGTTGTTAGGAGTCCCGGATGAGATCCCGGACTTCACGAGGAGCTCCAGAATGGTCCGAAGGTAAAGATTGATATATAGGAAATCTTATTCTGGTCGTCGGAAAAGTTTCGGGCTCATCGGTAGTGTACCGGGAGTGCCGGTAGTGTACCGGGAGACCATCGAGAGGGGTATTTTGACCCAAGAGGCTACATGGGCTGTGGGAGGATGAATACCAGCCCTTAGTGGGGTGGTGGAAGTCCCACACAAGGCCCATGCGGCTGGGAAGAAAAGCCCAAAAGGAAAAAGGTGGAAAAAGGCAAAAAGGGCTAAATTAGGAAGGAGTCCTAATCCTACTAGGAGTGGAGGAGGAGGACTCCTCCCTCCTGGTTCGGCCGACCCAAGGGCTGCCTCCTTGGGAGGCAAGCCTCCTCCTCCTCTCCTCCTATATATACTATAGGGTTTTGGGGTCTTGGCACAAGATTTTCAGCCACGTGTTACCCATTCCTCTAGTGCATAGTTTCTCCTCTAGATCGGTTTTCAGCGGTGCTTAGGCGAAGCCCCGCCAGAATTGCTCCACCACCATCACCGCGGCGCCGTCACGCTGCCGGAGAACTCTTCTACCTCTCCGCTCCCTCTTGCTGGATCAAGAAGGCGGAGATCGTCATGAAGCTGTACGTGTGCTGAACGCGGAGGTGTCGTCCGTTCGGCGCTAGATCGGAAGGACCGTGATCAAGATCGCGAGACGAATCATGATGAGTTCGCGAGATGGATCATGATGAGTTCGCGGGACAGATCATGATGAGATCATGGGACGGATCGTGATGAGTTTGCGGGACGGATCGTGATTGGATCGCGGGACGGATCGTGATGAGATCACGGGACACTCGGCGATTTGGATCGCGAAGACATTCGACTACACCAACCGTGTTTCTTAACGCTTCCCGCGTAGTGATCTACAAGGGTATGTAGATCCACTCTCCCTCTTGTAGATGCTCATCACCATGGATAGATCTTGCGTGTGCATAGGAATTTTTTTGTTTCCCATGCAATGTTCCCCAACAGTGGCATCATGAGCTAGGTCAATGTGTAGATGAGATCTCGAGTAGAACACAAAGAGTTTGTGGGCGTTGATGCTTAGATTGCATCCTCCCTTGGTCGTTTTTTGGTTCAGCTGTATTGTGGGATGAAGTGGCCCGGACCAACCTTACTCGTACGCTAACGAGAGACCGTTTCCATTGACTGACGTGTAACTTCGTTGCACAAAGATGGTTGACGGGTGTCTGTTTCTCCCACTTTAGTTGGACTGGATTCGACAAAGGCGGTCCTTGAGAAGGTTGAAAAGCAATTTATGTATCACCGTTGTGGTTTTGCGTAGGTGAGAATTGTTCTTGCTAGATACTTGTTGCAGCCACGTAAAACATGCAACATCAATTAGAGGACGTCTAACTTGTTTTTGCAGGGTATGTTGTGATATGATATGGCCAATTACATGATGTGATATATGTGATGTATGAGATGATCATGTGATGTATAGATTATCACAACTTGTATGTCGATGAGTACAACAACCGGCAGGAGCCATAGGGTTGTCTTTAATTATTGTATGACCTGCGTGTCAATCATTAAGAGCTATGTAATGCTTTACTTTATCGCTAAACGGTAGCAATAGTAGTAGAAGCATGTTGGGCGCGACAACCCCGATGGTGACACATTTATGGAGATCAAGATGATGGAGATCATGGTGTCTTGGCAGTGACGATGGAGATCATGCCGGTGCTTTCAAGATGGAGATCAAAAGCACAAGTTCATGGTCATATCATGTCACTTATGATTTACATGTGATGTTAATCCTTTTATGCACCTTGTTTTGCTTAGGATGACGGTAGAATTATAAGGTGATCCCACACTTAAATTTCAAGATGAATTGTATGTTCTCCCCGAGTGTGCGCAGTTGCGAAAGTTTGTTGTGTTGAGACACCACGTGATGATCAGGTGTGATAGACTCTACGTTCACATACAACAGGTGCAAGCCAGTGTTGCACATGAAGAACACTTGGGTTAAATTTGACGAGCCTAGCATGTACAGACATGGCCTCGGAACACAAGAGACCAAAAGGTCGAACATGAGTCATATAGTAGATATGATCAACATGATGATGTTCACCATTGAAACCACCTCAACTCACGTGATGATCGGACTTGAGTTGGTGAATTTGGATCATGTATCACTCGAATGACTGGAGGGATGTCAATTTGAGTGGGAGTTATTAAGTAATACGATTAATTGAACTCATTATCATGAACATAGTCAGTAGTTTCTTTGCAAACTGTGTTGTAGATTACTAGCTCACGCTGTAGTTCCCTTGAATTTTTATATGTTCCTAGAGAAATAGAGTTGAAAGATGATGGTAGAAATATTGTGGACTGTCTCCGTGATCTGAGGATTGTCCTCATTGCTGCACAGAAGGCTTATGTCCTTAATGCATCGCTCAGTGTGCCAACCCCTCTAGCGTTATTTGTAGATGTTGTGAACATCCGATAGGCACGTTCTGATAACTACTTGATAGTTTAGTGCTTCATGCATTACGAATTAGAATTGAGGCTCCGAAACATTTTGAACGTCACAGAACATATGAGATGTTCTAAGAGCTGAAATTAGGATCTCAGGCTCATGCCCGTGTTGCGAGATATGAGATCTCCAACAAGATTCTTTGCCTGTTATATGAAAGAGAATAGCTCAATCGTTGAGCGTGTGCTCAGATTGTGTGGGTGCTACAATCGCTTGAATCGAGTGGGAGTTGATCTTCAGATAAGATAGTGATTGATATAGTTCTCGAAGTCACTGTCACTAAGGTACTAGAACTTGATGATGAACTATAAAATGCCAGGGATAGAAATAATGATCCCTGAGCTGTTCGCGATGTTTGACACCGCAAAGGTAGAAATCAAGAAGGAGCGTCAAGTGTTGATGGTTAGTCAAACCACTAGTTTCGAGAAGGGCAGGAGCAAGGAGGGAAAACTTCATGGACAGCAAGTCAGTCGCTGCTCTAGTGAAGCAACCCAAAGTTGAACCCAAACCCGAGACTAAGTGCTTCGATTATGAGGAGAGCGGTCGCTGAAGTGGAACAACCCTAGATACTTGGTAGATAAGAAGGCTGGCAACGTCGATAGAAGTATATTTGATATACGTGTTATTTATGTGTACCTTGCTAGTACTCCTAGTAGCACCTGGGTATTGGATACCGGTTCGGTTGCTAAATGTTAGTAACTCGAAATAAAAACTACGGCATAAACAGAGCACTAGCTAAGGGTGAGGTGACGATGTCTGTTGGAAATGTTTCCAAGGTTGATGTGATCAACATCGCACGCTCTCTCTACCTTCGGGATTAGTGACGAACCTAAATAAATTTTATTTGGTGTTTTGCGTTGAGCATGAACGTGATTAGATCGTGTTTATTGCAACACGGTTATTCATTTAAGTTAAAGAATAATGGTTATTCTGTTTACATGAATAATACCTTCAATGGTCATGCACCCAGTGAGAATGGTTTGTTGAATCTTGATCGTAGTAATACACATGTTCATAACATTGATGCCAAAAGATACAAAGTTAATAATGATAGTACCACATACTTGTGGCACTGCCACTAAATGTCATATTGGTATAAAGCGCATGAAGAAACTCCATGCTGATGGATCTTTGGACTCATTCGATTTCGAATCGGTTGAGGCATGCGAACCATGCCTCATGGGCAAGATGACTAAGGACCCCGTTGTCTGGTTTGATGGATCGGGCAAGTGATTTATTGGAAATGATACATGTTGATGTATGCAATCCAATGAGTCTTGTAGCATGCAGTGGATATAGTTATTTTCTTACCTTCACTGATGATTTGAGTAGATAATAGTGTATATTTACTTAATGAAACACAAGTCTGAATCGTTTGAAAAAGTTCAAGCAAAATCATAGTGAAGTTTAAGATCATCGTGACAAGAAGATAAAATGACTGCGATTTGATCGTGGTGGTGAATATCTGAGTTACGAGTTTGGTATACAACTTAAGAAAATGTGAAAGTTGTTTCACAACTCACGCCACTTGGAACACCATAGTGTGATGGTGTGTCCGAACGTCATAGTCGTGCTCTATTGGATATGGTGCGAATTATGATGTCTCTTATCATTTTACCACTATCGTTTGGGGTTGTGCATTAGAGACAACTACATTCACTTTAGATAGGGCACCATCTAAATCCGTTGAGATGACACCATGTGAATTATGGTTTGATAGAAACCTAAGCTGTTATTTCTTAATGTTTGGGGCTGCAACACTTATGTGAAAAAGGGTTTTCACCTAATGAGCTGGAACCCAAAGCGTACAAATGCATCTTCATAGAATACCCTAAAGACAGTTGAGTAAACCTTCTATCTCAGATCCAAGCATAAAATGTTTGTTGCTACAACTGGGTCCTTTCTCGAGAAAGAGTTTCTCTCGAAAGAATTGAGTGGGAGGAAGATAGAACTTGATGAGGTTGTTGAGCCTTTGTTCAATCACAGAGTAGCACAGCGTAGGAAGATGTTTCTTTGAAGACTACGTTAGTTGAAGAGGAAGTTAATGATGATGATCATGAAGCTTCGGATCAAGTTACTATCGAACCTCGTAGGTCGACAGGGACGTGTAGTGCTCTTGAGCGGTACGACAACCCTGTCTTGGAGGTCATGTTGTTGGACAACGATGAACCTACGAGCTATGGAGAAGCGATGATGGGCCCGGATTCCGACAAATGGTTAGAGGCTATGAAATCCGAGAAAGGATCCATATATGAAAACCAAGTATAGACTTTGGTAGACTTGCTCGTTGGACGGCAGGTCGTTGAGTACAAATGGATCTTTAAAATGAAGACAGACACTGATGGTGAATGTCACCATTTATAAAGCTCGACTTGTCGCAAAGAAGTTTCCAGAAAGTTCAAGGAGTTGACTACGATGAGACTTTCTCACTCGTAGCGATGCTAAAGTCTATTGGAATAATGTTAGCAGTTGCTGCATTTTTCAATTATGAAATCTGGCAGATGGATGCCAAAACATCGTTTCCTTCCTTAAGGAAAGGTTGTATGAGATAAAACCAGAAGGTTTTGTCAGTCCTAAGGATGCTAAAAGGTGAGCAAGCTTCAGTGATCCTTCTATGGATTAAAGCAAGCATCTCGGACTTGGAATATACAATTTGAGAAGGTGATCAAAGTTTTTAAATCTATACAAAGTTTATGAGAAACTTGTATTTGCAATAAAGTGAGTGGGAGCACTATAGAGTTTCTGATAAGTATATGTGGATGACACA
Organism: Hordeum marinum; assembly: GCA_022496015.1. Lineage (NCBI taxonomy): Eukaryota > Viridiplantae > Streptophyta > Magnoliopsida > Poales > Poaceae > Hordeum > Hordeum marinum. The sequence continues at coordinate 479,007,270 of CM039674.1, forward strand.
TTGCTATTCGAAAATGATGTAGAATTTCTGGAAAGCATAAACGGTTGTTTCAAAAGAGTTTTTCAAAGGAAGACCTGGATAAAGCCACCTAATTGTTGAACATCAAGATCTATAGATATAGATCAAGATGCTAGATGAGACTTTCAATGAGTACATACCTTGACAAGATTTTGAAAGAGTTCAAAATGGATCAGTTAGAGAAAGAGTTCTCGCCTGATTTGTAAAGTGTGAAGTTGAGTGAGACTCGAAGCTCGACAACGGCAGAAGAAAGAGAAAGGATGAACGTCGTCCCCTATGCCTTAGCCATAGGCTCTATATTATGTCATTCTGTGTACCGCACCTGGTGTGTGCCTTGCCATGAGTCAGTCAAGGGGTACAAAAGTGATCCAGGAGTGGATCACTGGACAGCGGTCAAGATTATCCTTAGTGACTAAAAGACTAAGGAGATGTTTTATCGATTATGGAGGTGATAAAGAGTTCGTCGTAAAGAGTTACGTCGATGCAAGCTTTAGCACCAATCCGGATGACTCGTAGTAGCAATCTGGATACGTATAGTGGAGCAGCCATTTGGAATAGTACCAAGTGGAGTGTGGTAGTAGTATTTACGGTTTGACATAGAGATTTGCAAAGTACACTCGGATCTGAATGTCGCAGACCCATTGACTATAAGACCTCTCTCACATGCAAAGCATGATCGAGCCCCAGAACTCATTGGGTGTTAGATTCATAACAATGCGTATCACATGGTGATGTGAACTAGATTATTGACTCTAGTGCAAGTGATAGACTGTTGAAAATATGCCCTAGAGGCAATAATAAATTAGTTATTATCATATTTCCTTGTTCATGATAATCGTTTATTATCCATGCTATAATTGTATTGACCGGAGACTTAGATGCATGTGTGGATACATAGACAAAACCATGTCCCTAGTATGCCTCTAATAGACTAGCTCGTTGATCAAAGATGCTTAAGATTTCCTAGCCATGGACATGAGATGTCATTTGATAACGGGATCACATCATTAGGAGAATGGTGTGACGGACAAGACCCAAGCTACAAACGTAGCATATGATCGTGTCAGTTTATTGCTACTGTTTACTACATGTCAAGTATATGTTCCTATGACCATGAGATCATGCAACTCACTGACATCGGAGGAGTACCTTGTGTCTATCAAACGTCGCAACGTAACTGGGTGACTAGAAATGTGCTCTACAGGTATCTTCGAGGGTGTCTATTGAGTTGGCATGAATCAAGACTGGGATTTGTTACTCCGTGTGGCGGAGAGGTGTCTTAGGACCCACTCGGTAATACAACGTCACAATAAGCCTTGAAAGCAATGTGACTAATTGTTAGTCACGGGATCTTGTATTATGGAACGAGTAAAGAGACTTTCCGGTAACGAGGTTGAACTAGGTATGGAGATACCGACGATCGAATCTCGGGCAAGTAACATTCCGAAGAACAAAGGGAACATCATACGGGATTAATTGAATCCTTGACATAGAGGTTCGACCGATAAAGATCTTCATAGATTATGTAGGAGCCAATAAAGGCATCCAGGTCCCGCTATTGGTTATTGACCGTAGAGGTGTCTCGGTCATGTATACATAGTTCTCGAACCCGCTGGGTCTGCACACTTGAGGTTTTGTGACGTTTCGGTAGTATAGATTTATGCATGGTGGTGACCGAAGGTTGTTCGGAGTCCCGGATGAGATCTCGGACGTCACGAGGAGCTACGGAATGGTCCGAAGGTAAAGATTGATATATAGGAAGTCCTATTTTGGTCGCCGGAAAAGTTTCGGGCTCATCGGTAGTGTACCGGGAATACCGGTAGTGTACTGGGAGACCATGGGGAGGGGTATTTCGACGCAAGAGGATACATGGGCTGTGGGAGGATGAATACCTTCCCTTAGTGGGCTGGTGGAAGTCCCACACAAGGCCCATGCGGCTGGGAAGAAAAGCCCAAAAGGAAAAAGGTGGAAAAAGGCAAAAAGGGCTAAATTAGGAAGGAGTCCTAATCCTACTAGGAGTGGAGGAGGAGGACTCCTCCCTCCTGGTTCGGCCGACCCAAGGGCTGCCTCCTTGGGAGGCAAGCCTCCTCCTCCTCTGCTCCTATATATATACTATAGTGCATAGTTTCTCCTCTAAATCGGTTTTCTACAGTGCTTAGGTGAAGCCCTGCCGGAATTGCTCCACCACCATCGCCGTGGCACCGTCACGCTTCCGAAGAACTCTTCTACCTCTCTGCTCCCTCTTGCTAGATCAAGAAGGTGGTGATCATCATCGAGCTGTACGTGTGCTGAACACGGAGGTGCCGTCCGTTCGGTGCTAGATCGGAAGGACCGTGATCAATATCGCGAGACGTATCGTGATGAGTTTGCGGGACGGATCGTGATGAATTCGTGGGACGGATTGTGATGAGCTCGCAGGACGGATCGTGATGAGTTTGCGGGACGGATCATGATTGGATCGCAAGACGGATCGTGATGAAATCGCGGGACACTCGGCGATTTGGATCGCGAAGACGTTTGACTACACCAACCGCGTTTCTTAACGATTCCCGCTTTGCGATGTACAAGGGTATGTAGATCCACTCTCCCTCTCATAGATGCTCAGCACCATGGATAGATCTTGTGTGTGCGTAGGAATTTTTTTGTTTCCCATGCAACGTTCCCCAACAGTTTGGTGTGTTTTCACCAAAGAATGTAAGTTCATAAATTGCTTCAACTCTTCCATAAAACTCGACCCCTCCTTCACCGACAGTGGAGACACAACAATTTGTAGAATTTCGGTCGGCCATAGATATCTCTTTGCCAAAAGTAAGAAAGCAATACCCGTTGATGTCATATTTGTCAAATGAACGGACCTTATAGTCAAAATCATTAGTGACTTGTCTCAATTCGGAGTCCATAGACTCTTCATTAGCCTTAAAGTTTAATACGAAAGGATTGTTGCATTAGCCGCAAACTAGGCGAAGAAATGAAATCATCTAATTAATGGAAATTACCGTTTGGTTGAACCAAGAGATGAAGCCGGGATGGCCGCCTCCATGCCTTGCCAGAAGCTCATACTCTTCGATGGAATCCTTTTGGATCACCGCTTCATTCGAGAATTTGCTGACATATCGAATGTATCACATATCCGGGAATAAGAGCATTTCAAAGGAATTAGAAGTTGCGAAACAATGTACCGAGAACTTACTCGATGTACGGACGCACTTCTGTTAGGTTGTTGAAGATACACAACGAAATGGTTCACCATTCTTCGACATCGAACGCTATTGATTTCGAAGCATCGGCTGGTGCGAGCTTCCCTTTGAATAGTCTGAGGTTGGATCGACCTTTTTCACGGTCGCCATCATTGTACCGAGGCTTCGGATTATGCAAATGGCGATTCTTGGCTTTGTAGTGTGCTGTCACGAAGTTTGCCGCCTCCTCAGTAATGAATGCCTCGTCCATCGATGCTTCAACACTACGTTTATTTTTACATTTTGCTCGAAGCATCTTCTGCATCCTCTTAGTTGTGAAGCACCAACGGTTTTGCACGGCCCCCCCCAATCTTGCCTCGGTCGGGAGATGGAAAATCAAATGCTACATTGGATTAAAGAAGCCCGATGGAAAGATCTTTTCTAACTTGCAGATCAACTCTGGCGCCAACTCTTCCAGTTCGTCTAGCACGTCAGGCGATAGTTCTTTCGCACAAAGAGCATGGAAGAAATAGCTGAGCTCTGCTAGTACTAGCCAATCATCCTCAGGGATAAAGCCATGCCACATCACCGGCATTACCCACTCAGGCCATATGTGCCAATCATGACTCTTGAGACAAAATATTTTGAATTTGTCAAGACTCGCTCCCCTCTTTAGATTCGCTGCATACCCATCGGGGAACATCAACTGCATTTTCACTCACAAGATCATTTCCGTCATAGCTGGCCTTCCAAGATTGAACGATGCCTTTGGCTTCCTCTAGTTCTTCTTTCCTTTCGGTTGTCGAATGTTTTGTAACGGTCTATCACATAGAGCCTCCTGGTCGACTCTAGCCTTAGGATTATCCTTCGACTTCCCCTCTATGCCGAACAATGTACCAAAAAGGGCCTCCGCGATATTCTTTTTAGTGTGCATCACGTTGATGTTGTGTGGGCAAAGGAGGTCTTTAAAGTAAGGCAAATCCCACAAACATATCTTGTGAGTCCAGGCATGTTCCGTATTATACCCTTTGAAATACCCTGGACAATTTGGATCCGTCTCGAGAGCGTTTATCTAACCCAGGATCTGTTGGCCTATCAGCGCAGGTGGTGTAGTGTTTTTGACATATCTACCTTTGATGAAATTCTTCTTGTCTTTTCTAAACTTATGGTCAGGATCCAGGAACTGTCTATGCATGTCGAAGCAAGAAAACTTGCGACCCACCTCTAGCCAACGGAACTCAAGAGCTGCCTTGCATGTGGGGCACGGAAACCTTCCATGCACACACCGGCCAACGAATAGCGCATACGCAGGCAAGTCATGCATCGAGTACATGTACCACACATGCATTTTGAAGTTCTTTTTTGTAGCGGCGTCGTATGTATTGATCCCATTATCCCAGGCTTCTTGCAATTTATCCTTAAGCAGTTGCATGTACACATTCATATACTTCCCCGGATATTTGGGCCCTAGAATTATCAACGTCAGGAAAATGTTCTTTCTTTTCATAATCTCTTCGGGGGGGGGGGAGATTGAGTGGAATGACAAATACAGGCCAACAACTGTATTGTGCTGCCATCATACCATACACATTGAACCCATCCGTGCTGATGGCAACTCGAGGATGACTTGGATCTGTTGCTTTATCGTTATGTAATGCATCGAAGTGCTTCCACGCAAAAGCGTGTGAAGTGTGTCCCAACATCGGATTCCCATCTGCATCTAGTTCTGTTCTTTTGCCCAATTTATGCCACGTCATCTGTCTGGCCGTCTCTTCACCATGAAAAGACATTGAAGTCTTGGTATGATTGGCAGTTACCGAAGAACATTAATGGGGATTTTGGTCTGACTCTTCTCACCCACACTGTTGTCTACCAGAACATACCTGGAAGCATTGCAAATGGGGAAATAGTTCAAGCCCGCATACTCAAGCCTAAATAAGGCACATCCATTCTCACAGGCATCTATCTTCTCATAGGGCATCTTAAGCGCACGTAGGATTTTGTCTGACTGGTACATGTTTGGTGGCAATACATGGCCTTTGGGTAGAAAGCGTCCAAATATCGTCATCATCGCGTCGTAGCATTCTCTGCCCAGGTTGAACTGAGCCTTCAAAGTCATTACTTGCGCGATGGCATCCAGCTGACAAAGCTCAGTGTGCTCATGGAGAGGATGTTTTGAAGACTCCAACATTTCATAAAAGGCCTTTGCAGATTCCTCCATCTCATCATGCGAATCCCGAGCATCATTAAAGTCTTGCACCATGTCTTCGATCCTGGTACCATGCTCATCGGTAGCAGAGAGGATGTGTACCCGGAGAACAACAGGGAGACACAGACGAAATTCTGCATCGGATCCGGAGCAGAGCATATGGGAAAACGAACCCAATCTACACATACTCGGGCTGTCCATGGATAACGTTGGACAATTCAAAATAATCACGGTTATAAATATGCTAATTGAATGCATATTTATAGATGCAACCCTTTCAAACGGGAGATGCATAGTGGTCACGCATACTGATGATTGAAGACACCTATAGCTAGAAAGTTTCATTGGTATGAAGACCAGAACAGAGGAAATGAAGGGGCCAATAGGGTATGTCATTTGTGCTCACCCATGAAGGCAGGGGCGGAGCTCGTCAAACGCACGGGGAGGTCGTCGAACACCACACCCTCACAGCGATGAAACAACTGCACATTTAAATCCACCTGATCAACATAAATATGATGTTCTATATAACAAAATGGAAAAATATATGACCTAACTCATAATTCACAAATATATGACCTGTCGGCCTCTGGAAAGCTGAAGAGCACCTTTTTCGGGATAGGGGTGTCGGGGGTGTCGTGTCGGGGTAGGGGTGCTATGTCGGGGTCGAGGGTGCCATGTTGGGGTGTCGGGGTGTTGTGTCGAGGGTCGGGGTGTCTGTGGTGTCGTGTCGGGGTCGGGGGTGCTGTGTTGGGGTCGGGGTGCTGTGTCGGGGTCGCGGTGTGTCATGCCCAAGATGCGGTCCTATCCTTATTTTGGCACGAGGGCCTCGACAGGGATAGAAGCACATCTCGTCGTGTTGCAAGAATGGATATCATTACAAGTACATGTACAGACGAGATGAGTATATGGAATTGGCTTACACTCGCCACAAGCTACATCAGAGTCACATCAATACAACAACATAGGAAAACATCATACAGAAGAGCAGGGTCCGACTATAGACAAAAACAAACGACAAAATGACATCCATCCTTGCTATCCCAGGCTGCCGTCTGGAACCCATCCTAGATCGATGATGAAGAAGAACTCCAACAAACAAGCAACGCTCTCATGTTCAAGCATCTCATTACCTGCACCTGCAACTGTTGTTGTAGTAATCTGTGAGCCACAGGGACTCAGCAGTCTCACTTCCAAGTGTATCAAGACTATTAAAGCTTAATAGGTGAGGTATGATTAAGTGGTGAGGCTGCAGCAAGCGACTAAGCATTTATTTGAGTGGCTAACTTACGAGTACAAAAAGTAAAGTATGGTGGTCTATGCATAACAGACGTGAACTAGTAATGATCACTAACTGATCCTAAACACCTACTTACGTCAAACATAACCCCACCGTGTTCTCCCTCGGATAATCACTCATGAGAAGAGACAGTCATGGTTACACACATAGTTGGTGTATTTTATTAGAGTTTACTTCAAGTTTTCTAAGACCAGGTGTTAAACAAAGTATCCAAGTTTGCCACCTAACCGCGGGCACGACTTTCCGAAAGATTTAACCCTATAGGGGTGCTCCAACTCATCCATCACAAATTAACCACACGCAGCGGGAATAACCTCGACCACGGATCTCATGATCTTCCTAGGCAATTCCATAGGAAATCTGCCACCTCGAGATAGCCCGAAGAATAATCGGAATTCCTCACTCAAGACGCTCGAGGAAGGTAAAACAAATCTAGCAAGGCCGCCCGGCGTGTCGACGATCCCGATAGGAGCCACATATCTCGTTCTCAGGACACGACGGATTGTCCAAACTTCCGGTAGGCCAAACACAGAGTTGCCCCTGGTAGCCACCAGCGGTTGATAGGTTGGACCAACACTCATGAGGAGCACTGGCCCGGGGGTTGATTAAATTATCGGCGGGTGCCGGCGGGTCCCTATGCAATTCATTAGTTATTAGGCAAATGTAGTACCAATGTTGGTCCTTGCCATACAAGTTTTATCCCAAAACGAAAAATCAAGGGGGTCCCCATAACAACCCCGAGCATATTAGGAGCGCTCAGTTATGGAACATAACATCGGTTCTCAAGTAACTAGGGGCGGAAAGAGTGGAACAAAACACCTAGCAAAAGGCCAAGCCTTCCACCTTTACGAAGTATATATGTGCATTAAATTAAATAGCAGCAATATTGTGATATAACAAAAGAATGTCCATGTTGACACATGGAAGCAATTGCACCTGCAGCTAGAAACGCTATAAGAAGGGTTAAGCAAGCGATAACATAGCCAAACAAAGGTTTGCTGGGAAGGTGGAGGGTTAATGGATTTTCATGGCAATGTTGGGAGGCTTGACAAACAAGTGGTAGGTAGCAAGACATAACGATAAAAGCGGGAAAACTAGCATAGCAATGATAGTAGTGGTATCCAGGGAAATGTGTCATCTTGCCTGAGTCCCGCTCGGAAGAAGAGCGAGTCCATCAAGAAGACGAGCCAACATAGTCGAACGAATCCTCACACTCCGAACGCTTTTGGAACTCTATCGAGAAGGAACAATACGGAAACAACAATCAACGCACGGAACACCACAACATATGCATGATATGATGCGCAAACAAATATGATGCATGTCCGGTTTAATTATGCAAGGCATGACAATTCACATCAAACAACTACTACACATTAAAGTGAAGCTCAATATGCAACGAGTTGCATATTGACGAAACTCCACGTTCGAATTATGTAGTTCACTCTCGTTTAGGTACTCATCAATATTAAATGTTGTTTAACATGGCAAACAGTGAAGCACAACCAACTACAACATCTAGGCATTTTAAATGAGGACGAAAGCAATATATAGCATTTTCGAAACAACCCCATATGCATATTATGATTTTGGTCCAGATCTGTACTAAACATATTTTTGAGTTTTTAAACAGCAAAATAAATGTCACCATGAGATTCTACACATTTTTCTAGTCAAGTTACATATATAAAACATTTGCATGGGAGCTACGGTTCAAAAGTTATTGAATAAATCATTTTAGCATGGCAATCACGCAAATCAATGCAAATAGAAAGGTTAAACATTTTAAACATGTGTGACCGTTGGAAACTATAAATCTACACAAAATTCTAGGCAAGTTTCATATATAATTTGTTTTAATTCGATGCACGGAAGTGGTGTTATTAAATGCATGAAATTCAGGGTGTAATCTGCAATTTATAATCACTGGTAATTAGCAAAGTCGTAGGAAAAAAGGACTATGGCCGAATCTTCTCTCGGGCCGAACATGACACACGCGCAAGATAGTATCTCGCACGGGGCGGAGCATAGGGCAACAGGAGTGGGGCTGGGCTGGGGTCTCACCTCATGGGCCTGAGGCCCGTCGGTAGGGGAGGCATAGGCGATACTGGGATGGCCTTGGTGTTGGTCAACGGGGTGAGCGGGATCGGGCGCTCGGCTCCCTGCTCCTTGCAGCAGAGTCCATGGTGGCGACCGACGGCAAGGGGTGGTGCTGGCCGGCATGGGAGGGCGCAGGGCGGCCGAGATCGGGCCGGGGGCAACAGGATCCGGTGATCCCCGGCCGGATCTGGGCGGCGGCGAGGTGGCAAGGAAGCTGATGGCTTGATGAGCTCAGGACGACCATGGCTACTTCCTGCGAACGAGAGAGAGGCCGCGAGGTGAGAGAGAGAAATGGAGGGAGAGAGAAGAGAGAGGAGCATGCGGTAAGGTCCGGCCTGGCTCCGGTGACCGACCGACGGGGCTCCATCGGGTATGGACAGGGAGCTCGGGGAGGCTCAGGCTCCATGGGGGGAGCTCGGGCGGCGGCTGCGACGTCTCGGGCCCAGGCGGGCCTCCAGATGGGCCTGGGAGGGCCCTGGCGGTGGGAGGAGGGATATAGGAGGCTGGGTGGCGACTAGGGGTTGATCCGGCGTGGAAATCGAGGGAAGGGCTAGGGTTTGTCCAAATTAGGAAGGGAGGCTATTTAAATAGGCAAGGGGGGCTAGCATTAGCAGAATTCATCTGTTTTCGTACCGTTCAATCTCGATCGGACGGCCCGGAAGCGAAGGGGGCTTGGTGGGCTGCGATGGCTGTGTAGATGGGCTAGGTGGGGATGAGAGCGAAGTGGTGGCCCGTGACACGAGGTTTTAAAACACCGAAAATGTCCGACGAATAACTGATGACCGCACTTCTACGGACTAACCGATGGGGGTATCAAACAACCTCGGAATGCGACGAAATTCGTTAGGTGGTCTATCTACAATATAACAAGACCGCACGCCAAGTTTCGACCCAATCCAAGAATATTTTTCGTGCACTTTAAAAACGGTTTTTTTAATGATGTCGCGGGCGCGTGCATGTGTGGTTGGCCTCGAGACGGGCAACGACAAAATGGAAAGAACCGACAACTACTGACGGATGCAAGTTTTCGAAAAGGAGTGACGATGCTATGCAGATGATGCGAACGATCCGATGATAAATGCAACAACCAAATGAAACACAGACGGGAATGGAAATAAAGGGGGAATCTTCTGGAGTATCGGTCCCGGGCTGTTACATGGTGTCGGGGTGTGGTGTCGGGGTTGGGGTGTCGGGGTCGGGGTGTCGGAGTCAGGGGTTAGGGTCGGGATGGCAAATCCTCGACCCCTGGACCCCTTTTCCCCTTTTCCCCTCGACCCCTCGACACCTCGATCCTCGACCCCTAGACCCTCGACTCCTTTTCCCCTCGATCCTCGACCCTTCGACCACTCGGCGACCCTCTTTTTCTACTTTTCATACTTCTTTTTTCCATCTTCTACTTTTACTTCTTTTTTTCATCTTCTTCATCTTTCATCTTCTTCTTCTTCTTCTTCTATTCTTTTCCTCCTCCTCCTCCTCCTCCTCTTCTTCTTCTTCTTCTTTATTTTCCTTTTCCCTCTCCATCTTTTTATTCTTCTTCCTTATTTTCCTTTTTCCTCTCCACTTCTACTTTTTCTTCTTTTCTTATTTTTTTCATCTCACAAAACATACTAATAACCTAAAATATGACTAACCTAAAATATGATTAAATATAAAAAAACTAACCTACAATCTACTAACCAAAAATCTACAAACCTAAAAAAAGCAACTAACCTAAATTACTAACAGTACAACCTAAACCAACTAACCTAAATTACTAACAATACCTAAATCAAAAAAAACAAGAAAAAAAGTAAGAAAATAGAGGAAGAACCTCACCAAGGGGTGGCTAGACGGAGAGGGGCCGGGCGGCGGGGGGCAATGCGCCGGGGCGGCGGGGGGGCATCGGGCGGTGGGGGCCGGCTAGATGGAGAGGGGCGGGGCTGCCACAAGGCTTGGGCGGGGCACCGGGGCAGTGGGGCGGCCGCAAGGCCTGGGCGAGGTGCCGGGTCGATGGGCGGCCTTGGGTGTCGGGGGAGGTGAGAATTTGGGGAGGCGGGGGCGGCTCGGGCATGGGGACGATGCGGGTGAGGTGAGGGCAGAGAGACAGACGGGATAGAGAGAGAGGAGTGGGGCGCGGGCACTGACCGTTTTTTTGTTAGGTCAATGCTCTTTGTTGTCTGCTAGCAGACGACAAAGAGCCTAGCTAGTGGGAGGGAACGACCGTTAGTTTGGCCACTTTCTTTGCCGTCCGCTAACACACGGAAAAGAAAGTGGACATTAGGTTGTTCTCGTTAGTGGGCCACCCTCCCTCTTTGCCGTCTTCTAACAGACAACAAAGAAGCTTTGCCGTCCGCTAGTAGACGACAAAGAGCTGGTTGACGACAAACATGATCTTTGCCGTCAGGTCTCTGTTTGTCGTCAGTTTTATTTAAGATGATGGCAAAGACCTTCTTTGCTGCCAGCTAGCAGACGACAAAGAGCTGGCTGACGGTAAAGATCCTGATTCGAGTAGTGCTTCTCATTCCGTTTTGCTCCTTGTTGGGTTCGACACTCTTACATATCATAAGGACTATGATTGATCCCCTATACTTGAGGATCATCAAGACTCTTTTCTGGCGCCGTTTCCAGGGAGTGAAGTGCTCTTGGTAAGTGGAATCAATAAGGAAAAATTTGTTTTATGTGCTGAAATTTATTGTCACTTCTCACTATGGAAAACAATCCTTTGAGGGGTTTGTTCGGGGTACGTTCAACTCGACGGGAAGCACAATTAGTTGCCCCTCAACCCACTACACTGATACGTCTCCAACGTATCTATAATTTTTGATGATATCATACTATTATATTATCTATTTTGGATGTTTTATATGCATTAATATGCTATTTTATATTATTTTTGGGACTAACCTATTAATGTAGAGCGTAGTACCTATTTCTGTTTTTTTCCAGGTTTTTAAGTTTTGTAGATATGGAATATTAAATGGAGTCCAAACGGAATAAAATCTTTGGAATGATTTTTTTGGAAGGAAACAAATCCAACAGTCTTGGAGTGCATGCCAGGGAACCTACCAGGAGGTCACAAGCCTGGTAGGCGCGACCACCCCCTTGGCCGCACCTGACAGGCTTGCCGTCTCCTGGCAGGTCTTTTAGCCCTATTCTTCGTCCTATATATACCCAAATATTCCCCTAATACCAGAACGAGCCATGCAAATACTTTCCTGCCGCCATAAGCCTCTGTTCCTAAGAGATCCGATCTTGGAGCTTTTTCCGGTAATCTGCCAGAGGGGGATTCAATCACGGAGGGCATCTACATCAACTCCATTGCCCCTCTGATGATGCGTGAGTATTCCACCACAGACCTATTAGTCCATTTCTACTAGCTATGACTTCTAATCTCTCCTGATCTTCAATACCATGTTCTTTATGATCCTCATGGGGATCTATCCGATGTAATCCTCTTTTGTGGTGTGTTTGTCAAGATCCGATGAATTGTGACTTTATGTTCAGATTAGCCATGAATCTTATTTGAATCTTCTCTGAATTCTTATATGCATGATTTCCTATCCTTGTAAGTCTCTTCGAGTTATTGGTTTGGTTCAATAAACTAGATTGGTAATTCTTGCAATGGGAGAATTGCTAGGTTTTCGGTTCAATCTTGTGGTGTCCTCACCCAGTGACATAGTAGGGGTAGCGAGGCACATATTGTATTGTTTCCATCAAGGGTAACAAGATGGGGTTTTCATCATATTTCTTGAGTTTATCCCTCTACATCATGTCATCTTTCTCAGTGCGTTACTCTGTTCTTCATGAACTTAATACTCTAGATGCAGGCAGGAGTCAGTCGATGTGTGGAGTAATAGTAGTAGATGCAGAATCGTTTTGATCTACATGACACAGACATGATGCATATATGCATGATCATTTCCTTGGATAACTACATGATTATTCGCTTTTCTATAAATTGCTTGACAGTAATTTCTTTACCCACCATGATATTTTCCTTCAAGAGATAAACCTCTAGTGAATTCTATGGCCCTCGGGTCTACTTTCCATAATATATTTTCAGATCTATAAACCAAAAATACCAAAAATACCTTGTTTCAATTTATTTACCTTTTACTTTCCCTTCTCGTTTACATCTACCTCTGTCAGATCTAATCCTTGCAAATAATCGTTAAGGGATTGACAACCCCTTTATAGCGTTGGGTGCAAGAGTTTGATTGCTTGTGTAGGTGCAACCATTGGTAACTTGCTTGTTCCTCCTACTGGATTGATACCTTTGTTCTCAACAACTGAGGGGAATAGTTATCTACTTTGCTGCATCACCCTTTCCTCTTCAAGGGAAAACCAACACAAGCTCAAGAGGTAGCAAGAAGGATTTCTGGCATCGTTGCCGGGGAGGATACACATCAAGCCTACCAACTACCCATCACAAACTCATCTCTTGCATTTACATTATTTTCCATTTGCCTCTCGTTTTCCTCTCCTCCACTTCTAAAACGATTTTCAGAAAATACCAAAAATATTTGCCTTTTTATTCGCCTTTCTTCCATTCACTCTTTCGTTTTCCTGTCAGTTGCTCGTGTGCTTGATTGGTTGCTTTGTCACGATGTCTGAGAATACCAAGTTGTGTGAATTTTCCAATACTAATAATAATGATTTTATTAGTACTCCGATTGCTCCCGCCACTAGTGCATAATCTTATGAAATTAATGCTCCCTTACTTAATCTTGTTATGAAAGAACAATTTTTTGGCCTTCCTAGTGAAGATGCCGCATCCCATCTAAATACTTTCATTGAGTTGTGTGATATGCAAAAGAAGAAAATATGTGGACAATGATATTGTTAAATTGAAGCTATTTCCGTTCTCACTACGAGATCGTGCTAAAACTTGGTTTTCAACTTTGCCTAAAAATAGTATTGATTCATGGAATAGGTGTAAAGATGGTTTTATGTCCAAGTACTTTCTGCCCGCTAAGATCATCTTCCTTAGGAACAATATAATGAATTTTAGGCAACTTGATCATGAGCATGTTGCACAATCTTGGGAGAGGATGAAGTTAATGATTAGGAATTGTCCCGCACATGGTTTGAGTTTATAGATGATTACACAAATTTATTATGCGGGATTGAATTTTGCATCTAGGAATCTTTTAGATTCCGTGGCAGGTGGTACTTTTATGAAAATCACGTTAGGAGAAGCTACTAAACTCCTAGATAATATTATGACAAACGAAGCTCAATGGCATAATGAAAGATCTCCTACTTGTAAAAAAGTGCATGCTATTGAAGAAAGAAATACTTTGAGTGAAAAGATGGATGGATTGATGAAATTGTTTGCTCGTAAGAGTGCTCCTATTGATCCTAATGATATGCCTTTGTCTTCTTCGATTGGAAATAATAATGAATCTATGGATGTGAATTTTTTTGGTAGGAACAATTTTGGTAATAACACGTATAGAGGTAATTTCAACCCTAGATCGTTGCCTAGTAATTCCTCTAATAATTATGGTAATTCCTACAACAATTTTTATGGAAATTATAATAAGATTTCCTATGATCTTGAGAATATTTTAATGCTACGATTGAAGAAAAAGTTCTCGGGATTGATGATTCGGCTAGAACTGTTGATAGAATTTCACTTGAGATTGATTCTTTGAAAGTTATATCTACTCCACCCAAGCATGATATTAATGAATCTTTAAAATCTATAAGAATTTCTACTGATGAAAGTAAGGAAACAACTGCTAGAATTCATGCTAAGCGTGAATGGCTTGAAAAAGTGTGTTCTCGTGATAATAATGATGAAGATCTCAAAGTGATTGATGTGACTCCTATTGAATCTTTGTTTTACAATATAAATCTTGATAAATATGGGACTAGAGATAAGTCAACCTTAGTTAAAGAGTGTCCCAATGATTTGGAGTCTATAGATCTTTATGCTAAAATTGATAAAAGTGGGATAAAAGAGGTCAAAACTTTGAATAGCAATGAACCCACTCTTTTGGATTTCAAGGACTTTAATTATGATAGCTTCTCTTTGATTGATTTTATTTCCTTGTTACAATCCATGATGATTTCTCCACATGCTTATAGTCAAAATAGGGCTTTTACTAAACATATCGTTGATGCTATAATGAAATATTTTGAAGAAAAACTTGAGTTAGAAGTTTCTATTACTAGAAAGCTTCATGATGAGTGGGATACTACTATTAAGATTAAAATAAAAGATTATGAGTGCCATGCTTTGTGTGATTTGGGTGCTAGTGTTTCCTCGATTCCGAAAACTTTATGTGATGTGCTAGGTTACCATGATCTCGATGATTGCTCTCTAAATTTGCATCTTGCGGATTCCACTATTAAGAAACCTATGGGAAGGATTAATGATGTTATTATTGTTGCAAATAGGAATTATGTGCCTGTAGATTTCATTGTTCTTGATATAGATTGCAATCCTATATGTCCTATTATTCTTGGTAGACCTTTCCTTAGAACGATTGGTGCAATTATTGACATGAAAGAAGGAAACATTATATGTAAATTTCCATTAAGTAAAGGCATGGAACACTTTCCTATAAAGAAAATAAGATTTCCTTATGAATATATTATGAGATCTACTTTTGGATTTCATACCAAAGATGACAATACCTAGATCCATTGCGTTTTGCCTAGCTAGGGGCGTTAAACAATAGCGCTTGTTGGGAGGCAACCAAATTTTATTTTTGTTTTCTGTTTTGCTTATGTTTTCGAGTGTTTAACACATTATTACTTCTGTAGTAATTGTATTTTGGTGTTTTAATTAGTGTTAGAGCCAAGTAAAACCTTTGGGGTGATCTATGGTAGTTGTTGATTTGATCTTGCTGAAAACAGAAACTTTTGCGCTTAGTCCAGGAATTTTATAATTTTTTCAGGGCATCGAACGAGTCAGAAAGTTTTACAAAAGATTGATATATAAATTACCCACGTTTTCCAAATTTTCAGAATTTTTTAGGTCACATAAGTATACAAAGTTTTTAGATTTCTACAGACTGTTCTATGTTTGACAGATTCTGTTTTCTTAGAGGTGTTTACCTATTTTGATGAATATATGGGTTGTATCATGGGGTATGAACCATGGAGAAGTTAGAATACATTAGGTATAACACCTATATAAATAAAGAATCAGTTCAGAACATTACCTAAAGTGGTGATTTATTTTCTTATACTAACGGATCTCACGAGTTTTCTGTTAAGTTTTGTTTTGTGAAGTTTTCAAGTTTTGGGTAAAGATTTGATGGACTATGGAATAAGGAGTGGCAAGAGCCTAATCTTGGGGATTCCCAAGTCACGCCAAGTCATATTCAGGGATTCCAAAGAGCCTAAGCTTGGGGATGCCCCGGAAGGCATCCCCTCTTTCGTCTTCAATCCATCGGTGAATTTACTTGAGGCTATATTTTTATTCACCACATAATATGTGTTTTTGCTTGGAGCGTCTTGTATGATATGAGTCTTTGCTTCTTAGTTTTACACAATCATCCTTGATGCACACATATTTTGAGATATACACGCTGAATCATGAATTTATTAGAATACTCTATGTTCTTCACTTATATCTTTTGAGTTATGCAATTTTGCTCTATGTGCTTCACTTATATTTTTTATAGCACGGTGGTGTTTGCATTTTATAGAAATAATTGAACTCTCATAACTCACTTATATTATTTTGAGAGTCTCTAAACAACATGGTAATTGGCATAGGTTATGAATTTAGTCCTAATATGATAGAGATCCAAGAGGGATATAATAAAAACTTCCTTATTAAGTGATTGAGTATTTTTGAGAAATTTGATTCCTTGCATAAAATTTTGAGATACAAAGATGGTAATGTTAAGAGTCATGTTAGGAAGTAATTGTGATTTGGTAAAAATACTTGTGTAAAGGTTTGTGATTCCCCTAGCATGCACGTATGGTGAACCGTTATGTAAGGAAGTCGGAGCATGATTTGTTTATAGATTTTCAACCTTTGTGTGAGGGTCAGGAGTGCACGATGGTTAACTCCTACCAACCTCTCCCCTAGGAGCATGCGTTTAATGCTTTGCTTCAATGACTAATAGAATTTTGCAATAAGTATGTGAGTTATTTATGAAAAATGTTGAGTCCATGGAATATACGCACTCTCACCCTTCCACCTTTGCTAGACTCTCTAGTACCGCACAACTTTTGCCGGTACAACAAACACCTTCCTCAAAACAGCCACCATATATCCTTCCTCAAAACAGCCACCATATACCTTCCTCAAAACAGCCACCATATATCTTTCCTCAAAACAACCCCCATACCTACCTATTATGGCATTTCCATAGCTATTCCAAGATATATTGCCATGCAACTTCCACCGTTTCCTTTTATGACTTGCACCATCACTTCCATATAGCATATAGAGTCATATTTTGTCATAGGTACCAAGCTATAATTTTCTTTTGAGTTGTAAGTAAATAAAAGTGTGATGATTATCATTATTAGAGCATGTCCCATGTGAGGAAAGGATGATGGAAGCTCTAATTCCCTCTCAAGTGGGGATGAGATTTCGGACTTTATGAAAAAAATAAAAGAGGCCAGCGAAGCCCAAATAAAAAAATAAAATAAACCTTAGATGACCACCAAAAAAAGAGAAAAAATGAGAGAAAAGAGAGAAGGGACATTGCTACTATCTTTTTCCACAGTTGTGCTTCAAAGTAGAACCATGATCTTCATGATATAGAGTCTCCTATTTTGTCACTTTCATATACCAGTGGGAATTTTTCTTTATATAACTTGGCTTGTATATTACAATGATGTCCTTCCTCAAATTGCCCTAGGTCTTCATGAGCAAGCAAGTTGGATGCACACCCACTTAGTTTCATACACTTATAGCTCTAGTGCATCCGTTGCATGGCAATCCCTACTCACTCACAATGATATCTATTAATGGGCATCTCCATAGCCCGTTGATACGCCTAGTTTATGTGAGACTATCTTCCCCCTTTCCTTGACAACCTCCACCATATTATATTCCACCTATAGTGCTATATCCATGGCTCACACTCATGTATTGCGTGAGAGTTGAAAAAGATTGAGAAAATAAAAGTGTAAAAACAATTCCTTGACTTGTCATCGGGGTTGTGCATGATATAAATACTTTGTGTGGGGAAGATGGAGCATGGCCAGACTATATGATATTGTAGGGATAACTTTCTTTTGCCATTATATTTTGAAAAGATACAATTGCTTTGCTAGTATGGTTGAAATGTTATTATTTTTATATCAATATTAAGCTTTTGATTTGAGTCTTATGGATCTGAATATTCATGCCACAATAGAGAATACTACGTGGATAAATATGTTAGGTAGCACTCCACATCAAAAATTCTGTTTTTATCATTTACCTACGCGAGGACGAGGAGGAATTAAGCTTGGGTATGCTGATACGTCTCCAACGTATCTATAATTTTTGATGATGTCATGTTGTTATATTATCTGTTTTGGATGTTTTATATGCATTAATATGCTATTTTATATTATTTTTGGAAATAACCTATTAATCTAGAGCCTAGTGCCAGTTTCTGTTTTTTTCCTTGTTTTTGAGTTTTGCAGATATGGAATATTAAACGGAGTCCAAATGGAATAAAATCTTCGGAATGATTTTTCTGGAAAGAAAAAAATCCAACAGGCTTGGAGTGCACGCGAGGGCACCTGCCAGGAGGTCACAAGCCTGGTAGGCGCGACCACCCCCTGGCCGCGCCTGGCAGGCTTGCCGTCTCCTGGGAGGTCTCCTAACCCTATTCTTCATCTTATAAATACCCAAATATCCCCCAACACCAGAACGAGCAATGCAAATACTTTTCCTTTGCCAGAAGCCTCCGTGCCTGAGAGATCTAATCTTGATCCTTTTCCGGTAATCTGCCGGAGGGGGTTTCGATCACGGAGGGCATCTATATCAACTCCATTGCCCCTTCGATGATGCGTGAGTAGTCCACCACAGACCTACGGGTCCACAGCTAGTAGCTAGATGCCTTCTTCTCTCTCTTTGATCTTCAATACCATGTTCTTCATGATCGTCATGGGGATCTATTCAATGTAATCCTCTTTTCTGGTGTGCTTGTCAAGATCCGATGAATTGTGAGTTTATGTTCAAATTATCCATGAATCTTATTTGAATCTTCTCTGAATTCTTATATGCATGATTTCATATCCTTGTAAGTCTCTTCGAGTTATTAGTTTGGTTTGGACAACTAGATTAGTAATTCTTGCAATGGGTGAAGTGCTTGGTTTTGGGTTCAATCTTGCGGTGTCCTCACCCAGTGACATAGTAGGGGTAGCGAGGCACGTATTATATTGTTGCCGTCAAGGGTAACAAGATGGGGTTTTCATCCTATTGCTTGAGTTTAACCCTCTACATCATGTCATCTTTCTTAATGCGTTACTCTATTCTTCATGAACTTAATACACCAGATGCAAGCAGGAGTCCGTTGATGTGTGGAGTAATAGTAGTAGATGAAGAATTGTTTTGGTCTACTTGACACGGACGTGATACCCATATGCATGATCATTGCCTTTGATAACTACATGATTATTCACTTTTTTATCAATTGCTTCACAGTAATTTGTTTACCCACCATGATATTTTCCTTCAAGAGAGAAGCCTCTAGTCAAATCTATGGCCCCCGGGTCTACTTTCCATAATATATTTTCAGATCTATAAACCAAAAATACTTTTCTGCAAATTATTTACCTTTTACTTTCCGTTGTTTTTACATCTATTTCTTTTAGATCTAATCCTTGCAAATAACCGTGAAGGGATTGACAACCCCTATATAGCGTCGGGTGAAGAGTTTGATTGTTTGTGTAGGTGCATCCATTGGTGACTTGCTTGTTCCTCCTACTAGATTGATACCTTGGTTCTCAAGAACCAAGGGAAATACTTATCTACTTCCCTGCATCACCCCTTCCTCTTCAAGGGAAAACCAACGCAAGATCAAGAGGTAGCATGCACCTACTGAAAATATTGGTTATGAAATTTCTTCGGGTAAGATAGAACAACTGCTAGATAATTCTTATGCAGGAGACGGAACTGAACATCCTGATATGCATCTGATACATGTGGATGAAATATGTGGATTATTTAAGCTTGGAGGTTTACCTGGAGATGAAGTGAAGAATAAGGTTTTCCCTTTATCTTTGAATGGAAAATCATTGACACGGTATATGCTATGTGATGATATTGGATCATAGAACTGGACTCGATTGAAATTGGAATTCCACCAAATGTTTTATCCTATGCATCTAGTTCATCGTGATTGGAATTATATATATAATTTTTGGCCTTGTGAAGGAGAAAGCACTGCTCTAGCTTGGGGGAGGCTTAAGTCAATGTTATATTCATGCCCCAATCATGAGCTCTTGAGAGAAATTATTATCCAAAAATTTTATGCTCGGCATTCTCATAATGATCGATCCATGATTGATACTTCTTGTATTGGTTCTTTTATGAAGAAGACTATTGAATTCAAGTGTGATCTCTAAGAAAGAATTAAACACAACTCTGAATAATGGGAACTCGATGAAGGTAACAAGTCAGGTATTAAGCTTGAGTTTGATTGTGTTAAATCTTTTATGAATACTGATGCTTTTCCTAAGTTAAACACTAAATATGGACTTGACTCTGAGATAGTAGCCTCTTTTTGTGAATCGTTTTCTACTCATGTTGATCTCCCTAAGGATAAGTGGTTTAAATATCACCACCCTATTAAAGAAGAAATCAAAGAACCGGTCATAGATAAAGATGATTGTATCATTTACAATGTTGATCTAGTTGTGCCTACTACTTATATTGAAAAACGACCTTTCTCTGTTTTGATAAAGGAACATGCTAAGGTATCAACAGTGGTTCGCAAAAGTAATATAAAAGCACCTAAACCCTCTAAACAAATTATGGTAGAACCTAGTGTTGCTATGGTTAAAGATCTCTTGGTCGAAAACATTGATGTGCATGTTATTTACTTTTGTGATGAAGCATCTAGAATTTCCAAACCTGATGAAAAAGATAAACATAGACGCATAGTTGGCATGCCCGTTGTCTCAGTTAAAATAGGAGATCATTGATATGATGGTTTATGGGATGTAGGTGCTAGTGTGAGTGTTATTCCTTTTACCTTATACCAAGAAATTATGAATGACATTGGACCCGCTGAAATAGAAGACATAGATGTGACTATTAAACTTGCTAATAGAGACACCATCACACCACTTGGGAGAGTTAGATATGTTGAAGCCTTGTGTGAGAGAATAAAATACCCTACTGATTTTTTAGTCCTTGGTTCCCCACAAGATGTTTCTTGTCCCATAATATTTGGTAGACCTTTCTTGAACACTGCTAATGCTAAGATAGATTGCAAGAGAGAAACCGCCCGTGTTAATTTCTGTGATGTGTCTCATGAATTTAATTTATCCAAGTTTCGTAGACAACCACGTAATAAAGAATTTTCTAGTAAGGATCAAATAATTGGTCTTGCTTCTATTGCTGTACCTCCTACTGATCCACCAGAATAATATTTTCTCAACCATGAAGATGATATGCACCTGCGTGAAAGAAATGAAATATATAAAGTATTTTTGGAACAACAACCTCTCCTAAAACACAATTTTCCAATTGAAACTCTAGGAGGTCCTCCTATACCTAAAGGTGATCCTGTGTTTGAATTAAAGCAATTGCCTGATACTTTGAAATATGCTTATCTTGATGAAAAAAAGATATATCATGTTATTATTAGTGCTAACCTTTCAGAACATGAAGAAGAAAGATTACTAAAAATTCCGAGGAAGCATTGTGCTACTATTGGATATACTCTTGATGATCTTAAGGGCATTAGACCGACTCTCTATCAGCCCAAAATTAATATGGAACCTGATGCTAAACCCGTTGTTGATCACCAACGACGATTGAATCCTAAGATGAAATAAGTGGTAAGAACTGAAATATTAAAGATTTCGGAGGCAGGTATAATCCCATAGCTGATAGTGGATGATAAGTCCTGTTCATTGTGTCCCTAAGAAGGGAGGTATTACCGTTGTTCCTAATGATAAAAATGAACTTATCCCACAGAGAATTGTTTCAGGCTATAGAATAGTAATTGATTTTAGAAAACTAAATAAAGCTACTAGAAAAGATCATTACCCTATGCCTTTCATTGATCAAATGCTAGAAATATTATAAGCACATACACTTTTGTTTTCTTGATGGATATTCTGGTTTCTCTCAAATACCTAGTCCATAGCCTGATGAAGAGAAAACTACCTTTAATTGCCCTTTTGGAACCTATTAGTATATATGTATGCCTTTTGGTTTGTGTAATGCACGTGCTACCTTTCAAAGATGTATGACTGCTATATTCTCTTATTTCTTTGAAAAGATTGTTGAGGTTTTCATGGATGATTTTTCTGTTTACAGAACTTGTTTTGATGATTGCTTAAGCAACCTTGAGTGAGTTTTGTAGAGATGTGAACAAACTAATCTTGTCTTGAATTGGGATAAGTGCCACTTTATGGTTAACGAAGGTATTGTCTTGGGACATAAAATTTCCGAACGGGGTATTGAGGTGGATAAAGCTAAATTTGATGCGATTGAGAAAATGCCATGTCCTAAAGATATTAAAGCTATCCATAGTTTACTTGGTCATGTTGGTTTATATAGGAGGTTTATTAACGACTTCTCTAAAATTTCCAGGCCTCTTACTAATATTTTGCAAAAGGATATTCCATTTGTTTTTTATGATGATTGTCTAGAAGCCTTCGAAACACTTAAGAAATCCTTAATTTTTGCACCTATTGATCAACCATCTAAATGGAACTTGCCTGTTAAAATTCTGTGTGATGCTAATGATTATGCTATTGGTGCTGTTCTAGGATAAAGAGTTGATAATAAATTAAATGTTATCCATTATGCTAGCAAAACTCTAGACGATGCCCAAAGAAATTATGCTACTACCGAGAAATAATTTTTAGCAGTTGTGTTTGCTTGTGATAAATTCAGATCTTACATTATCGATTCTAAAGTAATTGTTCACACAGATCATGCTGCTATAAAATACCTTATGGAAAA
Organism: Hordeum marinum; assembly: GCA_022496015.1. Classification (NCBI taxonomy): domain Eukaryota; kingdom Viridiplantae; phylum Streptophyta; class Magnoliopsida; order Poales; family Poaceae; genus Hordeum; species Hordeum marinum. The sequence continues at coordinate 479,030,165 of CM039674.1, forward strand.
TAAAGATGCTAAACCTAGACTCATTAGGTGGGTTCTCCTGCTACAAGAATTTGACTTACATATTACCAACAGAAAAGGAGCTGGGAACCCCGTAGCTGATAACTTGTCTAGGTAGAAAATATTCTTGATGAACCACTATCTGTTGATGATAGTTTTCCTGATGAACAACTAGCTGTAATAAATGCTCTAATAACACTCCTTGGTATGCTAACTATGCTAATTACATTGTTGCTAAATATATACTGCCTAGTTTCACATACCAACAAAAGAGAAAATTCTTCTATGATTTAAACATTACTTTTGGGATGACCCACATCTTTATAAATAAGGAGTAGATGTTATTATTAGACGTTGTGTATGTGTGCATGAACAGGAACAAATCCTACAAAGATGTCACTCTGAAGCCTATGGATGGCATTATGCAGGATATGGAACTACTCACAAGGTATGTCAATCTGGTTTTTAGTGGCAAACTCTTTTCAAGGATGCCTGTAACTTTGTCTTGTCTTGTGATGAATGTCAAAGAATTGGAAATATCAGTAAGCATCAGGAAATGTCTATGAATTATTCACTTGTTGTTGAACCATTTGATGTTTGGGGTTTTGATTATATGGGACCTTTAACACCATGAAATGGTTATACACATATTTTGGTTGTTCTTTATTATGTTACTAAGTGGGTACAAGCTATTACAAATAGTAGTGCTAATCACCACACCTCCATTAAAATGCTTAAAGAAGTTATTTTTCCAAGGTTTAGAGTCCTGACGTGGCTTGAGACTGCGTCGGCATTTACCCAAAGAGGAAGGGATGATGCAGCACAACGACGGTAAGAATTTACCTTAGTTAAGAAACCAAGGTATCAATCCATAGAGGAAGATCAAGTAACTATGTACCCAACACCTGCACACAAATAAGAAATACTTGCGACCCGACAAGTAAGAGAGGTTGTAAAGCTCTCAACGATAAAAAGATAGATTAGGTTGTGATAGTTTGAGCAAATATATCTCGCAAGAACAAAAAATAAAAGAAGCAAACAAAAAGTGCAGCAAGGTTTTTTTGTTTTTTGTATTAATAGATCTGAAAACAAAATAGCAAAAGAGTAGATTGGAAAGCAATATGTTGGAAAAGTAGACCCGGGGGCTGTAGGTCTCACTGGTGGCTTCTTTCATGAGTATAACACACGATGGGTGAACAAATTAATGTTGGGAAATTGGTAGAAGATCGAATAGTCATGACAATATCCAAGGCAATGATCATTATATACACATCACATCCAAGATAAGTAGACCGAAGCAATTCTGCATCTACTCATATTACTCCACACATTGACCACTATCCAGCATGAATCTAGTGTATTACGTTCATGGAAAAACGGAGTAATGCAATAAGAACGGTGACATGATGTAGACAAGATCTATTAATGTAGGAATATACCCCATCTTGTTATCCTTAATGGCAACGATACATGCGTGCCTTGCTTCCCCTTCTGTCACTAGGAATGGACACCACAAGATCGAACCCATCACAAAACACCTCTTCCCATGGCAAAACAATCAATCTAGTTAGCCTAACTAAACCAAATATTCAACGAAGAAATATGGGGCTATAAGTAATCATGCACATAAGAGATCAAACAAGACTCAAATAATATTCATGGATAGAAACTGATCATGAACTCAAAATTCATTAGATCCCAACAAACACCCTCCAAAAGTCATTACATCAAATAGATCTCCATGAGATCATTGGATTGAGAATCAAAAGAGAGAGGAAGCCTTCTAGATACTGCCTACGGGTACGTAGGTCTATGGTGGACTACCCACGCATCATCGGAGAGGCACCTATGAAGAAGATGAACCCCTCCGTGATGGTGCTAGATTGGATCTTGAGGTTCTAGAACTTGCGGTGACTAGAATTGTGTTTTGTCGACTCCCCTAATGTTTTCCAAATATTTGAGAGTTTATAGAGCTGATATTTGGTGGAGGGGGTCCCCGAGGTGGGCACAACCCATCAGGGCACGCCGAGGGCCTCTGGTGCGCCCTGGTCGGTTGTGTTCTCCTCAACCCCTGGTACGTCTCCAACATATCTATAATTTCTGAAGTATTCATGCCATGTTTACAATAATTATATATGATTTTGGTATGATTTTATTAGAACTAAACCCAACTGACGCTGTTTTTAGCAGAACTACTGTGGCGTTGTGTTTGTGCAGAAATAAAAGTTCTCGGAATAAGCTGAAAATTTACGAAGAATATTTTTGGAAAATATAAAAAATACTGGAGCGAAGAGTCACTTGAGAGGAAGGCCGAGGAAGCCACAAGCCACAGGGGTGCCCCCCTATGGTGCGTACCCCTGGCTTGTGACTTCCTCGGGAACCTTTTGGACATGGGACTGACGCCAAAAATTTCTATAAATACTAAACCCCCCAGAAAGTAACCTAGGTCGAGAGTTCCGCCACCGCAAGCCTCTAGAGCCACGAAAAACCAATCGGGAGACCGTTCCGGCACCCTGCAGGTGGGGTAAACCATCACTAGAGGCCATCTTCATCATCCTGTCGCTCTCCACGAGGAGGGAGTAGTTCACCCTCGGGGCTAAGGGTATGTACCAGTAGCTATGTCTTTGATCTCTCTCTCTCTCGTGTTCTTGAGATGGCACAATCTTGATGTACTATGATGAATTGACTTTTCCCTTTGAAGTTTTCTTATCGAATTGAGTCTTTAAGGATTTGAGAACACTTGATGTATGTCTTGCGGTGGGATATCCGTGGTGACAATGGGATGTTCTATTGATCCACTTGATGTATGTTTTGGTGATCAACTTGCGGGTTCCGTGACCTTGGGAATCTATGCATAGGGGTTGGCACACGTTTTTGTCTTGACTTTCCGCTAGAAACTTTGGGGCACTCTTTGAAGTTCTTTGTGTTGGATTAAACATGATGAATCTGAAATTATGTAACGCATATCGTATAATCAAGCCCATGGGTACTTGTGGTGACATTGGAGTATCTAGGTGACATTAGGGTTTTGGTTGATGTGTATCTAAAGGTGTTATTTAAGTATGAACTCTAGGGCTGTTTGTGACCCTTATAGGGATAGCTCATAAGATTGATCGGAAAAGATAACTTTGAGGTGGTTTCGTACCCTACAATAATTTCTTCGTCAGTTCTCTGCTATTTGTGACTTTGGAGTGAACTCTTTGTCGCACAAGAGGTATTTACATATGATTCAACTATGCCAATATTGTTGAGAGAAATTGCACTAGTATGGACCCTAGGCATTGTTTCCAAGTATTTATACAATGTTTTGCTCGTCGTTTACTATATGTTACCTTGTTGTTTTTATATTTTCAGATTACAAAAACCTATATCTACCATCCATATTGCACTTGTATCACCATGTCTTCGCCGAACTAGTGCACCTATACAATTTGCCATTGTATTGGGTGTGTTGGGACACAAGTGACTTTTTGTTATTTGGTTGCAAGGTTGTTCAAGAGAGACCATCTTCATCCTATGCCTCCCACGGATTGATAAACCTTAGGTCATCCACTTGAGGGAAAATTGCCATTGTCCTACAAAACTCTGCTCTTGGAGGCCCAACACGAGTCTACAAGAAGAAGGTTGTGTAGTAGACATCAACCTCCCTCTCTAGGACTTCTCTGGCCCACTGGGTATCTTATGGCCCGTAAAAATTCTCTAAAAATTTTCGCGGTGTTTGGGCTTCGTTTGGTACTGAGTTTTTGCAAAGTAAAAAACAAGCAAAAACAGAAACTGGCACTTTGGCACTATGTCAGTACATTAGTCCCAATAAATGATACAAAGTTCCTATATAATCATTGTAAAACATCCAAGATTGATAATATAACAGCATGGAACAAGCAAAAATTGTAGATACATTGGAGACGTATCAGCATCCCCAAACTTAATTCCTACTCGTCCTCGAGTAGGTAAATGATAAAAACAGAGCTTTTGATGTGGAATGCTGCCTAACATGTTCATGACATATTGTTTTCTTTTGTAGGTATTTGTACTTTTATATGCTTCAAATCAATAGTCTAGTTTTGACATAGAGACTTTAATACTCAAGCATATCAACAAGCAAAGTTATCCCTATCACATCATGCTTAATCATTGATCCATTCATGAAACACACGCAAATATTAGCTACGCCTAATGCTCAAGTACGATCATAGTGCCCCTGTTTGGTACTTTATAAGAGAACATGGAGACTCAACTAAAAATATAAATTGCAAAAAGTAAATAGATAGGCCCTTTGTAGAGGGAAGTAGGGATTTGTAGAGGTGCGAGAGCTCAAGCTTTAAATTGATAAAGAAAAATATTTTGGTTGACATGCCTTTCCTATTAACAAAAACGACTGAGAGATTTCAATATATTTCCATGGTGGATACATCATAAGCGGTTCTCAAATAAAAAATAAAGTTTATTCCTTTTTCCACCATACGTTCACTTCACTAGTGTAGAAATGGCTAGCTAGAACTCTTGGTCGTTGCGCGCCATTTCTCACCAACACCAGCACTAATATTTTCAAATAGTGTTGGCATTGGCTAAATTGAAATGCCATAGTTATTCAATTAGTGCTGGCGTTGCACATTATCCCCGATGTTGCAAATTAGGCCTATTGAGCTGATGCTAGGACTAATCTATCTAATCCCCGATTCGGCCCCGGCCTACTCCCCACTCTCTCGAACCCCAACTCCCTCGTCCTCCTCCTGATCCACGACGCTGCCAGTCGTAGACAGACCCAACGCCGCGCGTCGCCGCCCTGCCCGACGCCGCCCGATGCTACGCGTCGCCGCCCCTCCGACGCCACCCGAGGCTACGTGTCTCCACCCGCTTGACCACGCGCCCGATGCTTCCCATCGCCGCCCGCATACCCTCCTCACTGTCGAGCACCTCATCGTCACCGTCACTAGTATTGGTTGGGGATATACTATTTGCTATACCATTTGTGAATGAAATGTTTGGTATCTATAAGTTTATTAGTCATTGCTACAATGATAGTTAAACTTATAGCATTGGTCGGGGATATACTATTTGCTATACTATTTTGCTATACTATTTGTGAATGAAATGTTTTGGTATCTATAAGTTTATTAGTCATTGCTACAATGCTAGTTAAATTTATAGCATTGGTCGGGGATATACTATTTGCTATACTATTTTGCTATACTATTTGTGAATGAAATGTTTGGTATCTATAAGTTTATTAGTCATTGCTACAATGCTAGAAATAACTTTTGGTCTTTGTTAGTCATTTCCAAAAGGGATAAAAATCAATTTTTTCGATTATTAAACACAACCTAAGAAATTTATTATGTATGCAACATGTTTCTATCAAACACAACCTAAGAAATAGCATGTCCGACTCTAGCTTGTGGGTAGGCTGCTCTGATCATTGGTCAAGGTTTTCTAAAGATAAAGGCGACGTGAGCACCAATCTGGTAATTAATGTTAAAAAAAAATAAAATAGCATTGCAAACATACAAATTAATTGTTCATGATTTGAAACACTTGGCAAGCATACTTAGGAGGTCCATCTTCGCCGACTATCCTTGCGTTGTCTTCACGTGACATCGACGTGCGATACGTGTCCAATGTATCTATAATTTTTGATTGTTCCATGCTATTATATTATATGTTTTGGATGTTTTATATGCATTAATATGCTATTTTTATTATTTTTGGGACTAACCTATTAATCTAGAGCCTAGTGCTAGTTTCTGTTATTCATTGTTTTTGTGTATTGCAGATATGGAATATTAAACGGAGTCCAAACAGAATAAAATCTTCGCGATGATTTTTATCTGGAACAGAAGAGACCTACCAGGCTTGGAGTGCAAGGCAAGGCACCTGCCAGGAGGTCACAAGCCAGGGGGCGTGGCCACCCCCCTGGCCGCGCCTGGCAGGCTTGTGACTCCCTGGCAGGAGTCCTAGCCCTAATTTTCGTCCTATAAATACCCAAATATTCCCCCAATACCAAAAATAAACGCAAATACTTTTCCGCCGCCAGAAGCCTCCGTTCCCGAGAGATCCAATCTTGGAGCCTTTTCCGGTAATCTGCCAAAGGGGGGTTTGAGCACGGAGGGCATCTACATCAACTCTATTGCCCCTCTGGTGATGCATGAGTAGTCCACCACAGACCTATGGGTCCATAGCTAGTAGCTAGATGGCTTCTTCTCTCTCTTTGTGCTTCAATACCATGTTCTTCATGATCTTCATGGAGATCTATCCGACGCAATACTCTTTTGTGGTGTGTTTGTCATATCCGATGAATTGTGGGTTTATGTTTAGATTATCCATGAATATTATATGAGTCTCTTTTGAATTCTTATATGCATGATTTCATATCTTTGCAAGTCTCTTCGAGTTATTGGTTTGGTTTGTCCAACTAGATTGGTAATTCTTGCAATGGGAGGAGTGCTTAGTTTTGGGTTCAATCTTGAGGTGTCCTCACCCAGTGACATAGTATGGGTAGCGAGGCACGTATTGTATTGTTGCCATCAAGGGTAAAAAGATGGGGTTTTCATCATATTGCTTGAGTTTATCCCTCCACATCATGTCACCTTACCTAATGCGTTAGTTTGTTCTTCATGAACTTAATACTCTAGATGCAGGCATGAGTCGGTCAATGTGTGGAGTAATAGTAATAGATGTAGAACTGTTTCGGTCTACTTGACGCCGACGTGATGCCTATATGCACAATCATTGCCTTGGATATCTTCATAATTATTCACTTTTCTATCAATTGCTCGACAATAATTTGTTCACCCATCTTGATATTTTCCTTCAAGAGAGAAACCTCTAGTGAAACCTATGGCCCTCGGGTCTGCTTTCCATATTATATTTTCACATCTATAAACCAAAAATACCAAAAATCCCTTTCTGCAATTTATTTACTTTTTACTTTCTACAATCTTTTACATCTATCTCTATCAGATATAATCCTTGCAAGTAATCGTGAAAGGATTCACAACCCCTTTATAGCATTGGGTGCAAGAGTTTGATTGTTTGTGTAGGTGCTTCCATTGGTGACTTGCTTGTTGCTCCTACTGGATTGATACCTTGGTTCTCATCAACTGAGGGAAATAATTATCTACTTGGCTGCATCACCCTTTCCTCTTCAAGGGAAAACCAACGCACGCTCGATACAGCTCCAAAGTATCTACAATTTATGAAGTATTCATGCCATATTTACGATAATTCTATATGATTTTGGTATGATTTTATTAGAACTAACCTAGACTGACATTGTTTTCAGCAGAACTACCATGGTGTCATTTTTTGTGCAGAAATAAAAGTTCTCAGAATGGGCTAAAAATTTAGTATGATTTTTTATGGACCAAAAGACACCCCCGAAGCATTGGAGTTGGGATAGAAGTTCCACGAGGAGGTCACAAACCTTCTAGGAGCGGCCACCCCCTGGCAGCACCTAACAGGCTTGTCATTGCCTCGTGGCCCTCCTTGACGTGAGATCGATGCCAAAAATTCCTATAAATATATAAACCTCTAAAAAGAAACCTAGATCAGGAGTTCTTGCACCGCAAGCCTCCAGAGCTATGAAAAACCAATCGGGAGCCCGTTCCGGCACACTGCCGAAGAGGAAACCATCACCGGAGGCCATCTTCATCATCCGGGTGGTCTCCGTGATGAGGAGGGAGTAGTTCACCCTCGGGGCTAACAGTATATACCAGTAGCTATGTTTTTGATATCTCTCTCTCTCGTGTTATTGAGATGGCATGATCTTGATGTACCTCGAGCTTTACTGATATAGACTAATTGTATGGAGTTTTCCCCTCTCTATCTTATTGTGATGAATTGAATTTTCCCTTTGAAGTTTTTTTATTGAATTGAGTCTTTAAGGAGTTGAGAACACTTGATGTATGTCTTGCGATGGGATATCCATGGTGACAATGGAATGTTCTATTGATCCACTTGATGTATGTTTTGGTGATCAACTTGCGGGTTCCGTGACCTTGGGAATCTATGCATAGGGGTTGGCACACGTTTTTGTCTTGACTTTTCGGTAGAAACTTTGGGGCACTCTTTGAAGTTCTTTGTGTTGGATTGAACATGATGAATCTGAAATTGTGTGATGCATATCGTATAATCAAGCCCATGGGTACTCGTGGTGACATTGGAGTATCTAGGTGACATTAGGGTTTTGGTTGATGTGTGTCTTAAGGTGTTATTTTAGTACGAACTCTGGGGATTTTTGTGACACTTATAGGGATAGCTCATAAGATTGATCGGAAAAGATAACTTTGAGGTGGTTTCGTACCCTACATTAATTTCTTCGTTAGCTCTCCGCTATTTGTGACTTTGGAGTGAACTCTTTGTCGCACGAGAGGTATTTACATATTATTCAACTATGTCATTATTGTTCAGAGAAATTGCACTGGTGAAAGTATGAACCCTAGGACTTGTTTGTAAGCATTGCAATACCATTTGTTCTCACTTTTATCATTAGTTACCTTGCTGTTTTTATATTTTCAGATTACAAAAACCTATATCTACCATCCATATTGCACTTGTATCACCATCTCTTCGCCGAACTAGTGCACCTATACAATTTACCATTGTATTGGGTGTGTTGGGGACACAAGAGACTCTTTGTTATTTGGTTGCAGGGTTGTTTGAGAGAGACCATCTTCATCCTACACCTCCCACGGATTTATAAACCTTAGATCATCCACTTGAGGGAAAATTGCCACTGTCCTACAAAACTCTGCGCTTGGAGGCTCAACACGAGTCTACAAGAAGAAGATTGTGTAGTAGACATCAATGCTCAAGAGGTAGCAACATTCTTAGTCACGAGCTGATCACGTCACGTCAGAGAACCCCCAAGGCCCTACAGGAGTTGGATGACTCCCTGATGAAGGAGAAGGACGAAATTATCAATTACAATGCTATTGTCTACGATAAGATTTACAGTCTCGAAGGTCAGATCACGACACCGAACCTCGACATAACTAAGATCAATATGGACATAGAAGTCCTAAAGGCCCAAAGGACCTAGCTGAAGAAGAAGAAGGCGCATTACATCAAGGATGGCCAGACAAATAGGAATAAGCTTCGTGAGATGAAGTTAGTCCTTAGGAAAAACTAGCTAGCTAAGTAGTAATTGGTACTTTCCTTTTGTGAATGAAATGGTTGGTATATTTTGTGACTGAAATGTTTGGTATCTTTTGTGAATGAAATTAATATTTGGTATCTTTTGTGAATGAAATGTTTGGTATCTTTTGTGAATGAAATGTTTAGTATATTTTGTGAAGCTGGTATTTTTTAGTAGCTAAATATGACAATCTTGTCGTGCTGCTCTATCCAACACCAACATGTGTTCAAAATACTGCTGGGATCGTCTCCAATGCCACCAGTACATTTGAACTGTGGTGCCTTATTGCTGGTGTAGGGTGTCTATGCCAACAAGGCCATTTTGGCGACGCCATAGCTAGGCTTTTCTGCACTAGTGCTTTCCATGGCTAGCCGAATCCACGGTTGCTTTGCATACCAACACTTTCCAAGGAATTTATTATTTGACAACATGAAGTAAATTTATTTTTGTTTTTCATTTCGGGACTGGTCATCCTTATTACCGCCATACTCTCGTGCAATGACAAGTGAATAAACACTCATCTTGAGAATAACACATCTATCATGGAAAAATATCGATCACCCCCTTCCGCTTCATGAGTGGTACGAGCACACAAAACGAAAAGTTTATTTTGAAAATTAGAGATGGCACATACAAATTTTCTTGGAACGGCATGAAAATACCACATATGGGTAGGTATGGTGGACTCATATGGCAAAATTGGGTTTAAGGATTTTGGATGCACAATTAGTATTTCTACTTAGTACAAGTGAAGGCTAGCAAACAGATTGAGAATCAATGAACCAAGAGACAAAAAATCAAATAAGTGAACATTAAGCATAACTAACACCGAATAATGCACCATAAGTAGGATGTAATTTCATTGCACAACAATTGACTTTTGTTCTTCCATAGGGAATCACAAACCTTAATACCAATATTATTACTAAGCATAATTACTCACTAACATAACTCACATATTCCTATCATCATGTCTCAAAACTATTAGAAAGAATCAAGTTTAATTTGTCCAATGGTCTTCATGAAAGTTTTTATTATATCCCTCTTGAGTATCTATCACTTTGGGACTAGTTTCATATATTTCCATTGCTATTGAAAAGCTCACATAGATATAAGTGAAGATCATGAGCATAAAAGTTTCATATGTCAAAATAATATAAGTGAAGCATGAGAGGATTTCTTCAAAATTTACTAACTCTCAAATTAATATAAGTGAAGCGTGAGAGAATTTCTTCAAACATGTAAAAGCCTGTCGTGCTAAAAATGATATAAGTGAAGCACTAGAGCAATTCCATAGCTCAAAATTTTTAATTGAAGCATAGAGAGAAATTCTAATAAATCATAACATAATTTTGGCTCTCTCAAATAGGTGTGTCCAGCAAGTAGAAAAATCAAAACAAGCAAAGATACAAGACGCTCCAGGCAAAACTCATGATACGTGACGAATAAAAATATAGCTCCAAGTAGAATACTGATGGTTGTTAGAAGAAAGAGGGAATGCCACTCGGGGGCATCCCCAAAATTAGTTGCTTGTTCCTCTTTTGATATTATCTAGGGGTTCCATGAGCATCCCCAAGCGTAGGATCTTCTTACTCCTTATTCCTTCATCCATGATGATCTCACCCAAAACTTGAAAACTTCAATCACACAAAACTTGACAATTCGTGAGATCCATTTGTATAATAAAGCAAATTACCACTCTAAGTATTGTTGATAACCCATTCATGTTTTATTATTTCATTATAACTACTGGACTATAACTCTACCATGACTTATACCCTTCAATACAAGCCTTAGATTCATCAAAACAAGCACACAATGCAACGAAAACAGAATGTGTCTCCAACAGAATAGTCTGTAGTAATCTGTACTCTACCCATACTTTCATAAATTTAAAAAATTAGGAAAATTAGGAAAACATAAAGAATTTGTATAGAAATACTACGTTAAAATATTAGATCATTATTATGCTCCAGTGAAAAATGCAAATCCGTGCACTTGAAGCAAAGTTTCTGTTTCAGATTCAACATTGTTTCTACTCATCTTTTGAATCATCTTAAGGGTTCTTCTAGCCACAAACACTAAATAAAACATAAAAACAAAATCATAAAAGAGGCATAATTGTGCAAACACTCAAAATCAAAAGGTAAAAGATAAAATAAATTTTATTCATTCGGTTGCCTCCCAACAAGCGCTATCGTTTTACGCCCCTAGCTAGGCATAACACATAGATTCAAGTATTGTCATCTTTACTTTTTACTCCATAGAAGGACCTCATGATTGATTCATATGGTGGATTAATTTTTGTTCTAGAGAAGTGTTCCATACCCTTTCTAAGTGGAAACTGAAATTTAATATTGCCTTCTTTCATATCAATCATGAAGCCCATAGTGCGTAAAAACGGTATACCAGGTATGATGGGACAAGACGGATTGCAATCAATATCGAGAACAATGAAATAAATGGGCACATAGTTACTATTTGCAAAAATAATAATATCATTAATTCTCTCCAAATGCTTTTTAATAGTAGAATCCGCCAAGTTCAAATTAAGAGAACATTCTTCAATATTGATATGACCAAGCACATCACATAGAGATTTCGGAATTGTGGAAACACAAGCACCCAAATCACATAAACCAAAGAATTCATAATTTTTAATCATAACTTTAATGGTAGGTTCCCACTCACCATGCAATTTTCTAGGAATTGAAATCTCTAATTCCAACTTTTCTTCTACGGATTTCATCATGGCATCTACAATATGTTTAGTAAAAGCTTTATTTTGTTCATAAGCATGGGCTGAATTTATCATGGATTGTAGAAAATAAATACAATCAACCAAGTAACAACTATAATAATTAAATTCTTGGTAATCAAAGATAGTGGGCACATCAATAGTTAAAGTTTTGACCTCTCCAAACCCATTTTTATCATTTTTTTATCAAGATCTTCACCCTCCAAATTATCGGGACGCCCTGTAGATAAACTAGACTCTTCTTGAGTCCCTCTATCATAAATTTTAACATTACTAAACAAGGAATCAATAGATAAAACACTAATCATTTTAAGATCATCATCAGTTTTATGAAAGTAATCGCTAGAAAACGCTTTTCCTAAAAATTCTCTTTTAGGTCTAAGCATAGCGGTTCTTTTCTTAATTTAATCAATAGATATATATAGCTTTAATTGATTCATCAAATCTTAGGTGGAAAATCATTCAACTTGATATTTTCTACATGATGAGAAATTCTATCAATGCTTCAAGACATATCATCAATCTTATTCAGCTTTTCTTCTATCGTAGTATTGAAAGACTTATGAGCATTGAAAAATTCTTCAAAATTAATATCAAGATCAGAGGTTTTATTACTATTATTGCAAGAAGAATTACAATTGGAATTACCATAATTATTAGAGGAATTTCCAGGAAAAGGCCTAGGATTAAAATTACCTCTATAAGCATTGTTATTGAAATTGTTTCGCGAGATGAAATTCACATCTACGGAATCATTATGTTGCTCAATCAAAGTAGACAAAGGCACATCATTAAGATCAATAGGAGCATCAACTTTTTCACTCGAAGTACTAATTTCCTCAATCGAATTCCCTTTTTACTAGTAGGTGCTCTTTCAGGATGCCGTTGTGAATAATTTCCTATAATATTATCTAGAAATTTAGTAGCATCACCCAAAGTAATTTCCATAGAAGTACCACCTATGGTGGAATCTAAAAGAATTGATCATTCAAATATTTAAACCATCAGCAGGACAGTTTCTTAGAATTAATTTCATTCTTTCCCAAGATTTTGCAACATGTTCATGCTTAGGTTGCTTCAAATTCATGATTTGAGTTCGAAGGGAAATAATTTCCACGAGCGAAACATACTTAGTAATGAAAGCGTCCTTGTACTTATCCTAAGAATCGATACTATTGCGAGACAAAGAAGAAAACCAATTTTTTGCATGATCCCACAAAGATAAAGGAAGTAATTTCAACTTCACTATAAAATTCACCACAAATTTTTCTTTGCATATCACACAATTATACGAATGTTTTTAGATGGGGCGTGACATCCTCATTGGGAGTATTGGGAAATTGATCTTTCATGACAACATTCAACAAAGCGACATTAATATCACATGACTCCGCACTGCTGGCGGGAGGAGCAATCGAAGTACTAATAAAGTCATTATTATTGGTATTGTAAAAATCACACATTTTGGTATTTTCTTGAGTCATTATGACTACGCAAACAAGATTGCAAGCAAACAAGAGATCTGATGAGAAAAAGGCGAACGAAAAAAGAAGGCGAATAAAACGGCAAATTTGTGAAGTGGGGGAGAGGAAAACGAGAGGCAAATGGAAAATAATGTAAATAACAAGGAGATGAGATTTGTGATTAGGAACCTTATAGATGTTGATGATGTCTCCCCGGCACAAAGATTGACATGCTAGAGAGATTGCTTTCTGCCTGGCAACATCACCAGAAATTCCTTTGACGTGGCTTGAGACTAGGTTGGTATTTCCCCAAAGAGGAAGGGATGATGCAAAAAAACGACGGTCAGTATTTCCCTCAGTTAGGAAACCAAGGTATCAATCCATTGAGGAAGATCAAGCAACTATGTAAATAGAAGCTGCACCAAGGTATCAATATTTGCAACCCGACGCGTAAGAGAAGTTGTCAAGCTCTCAGCGATAAAAATATAGATTAGTTTGTGATAGTTTGAGCAAATAGATCTCGCAAGAACACAAAATAAAAGAAGCAAACAAAAAGTGCAGCAAGGTATTTTTGTATTTTCTTGGATTAATAGATCTGAAAACAAAACGGGAAAAGAGTAAATCAGAAAGAAATATGTTGGAAAAGTAGACCCGGGTTGTAGGCTTCACTAGTGGCTTCTCTCATGAGTATAGCACACCGTGGGTGAACAAATTACTGTTGGGCAATTGATAGAAGATCTAATAGTCATGACAATATCCAAGGCAATGATCATTATATAAGCATCACGTCCAAGATAAGTAGACCGAAACGATTCTGCATCTACTTCTATTACTTCACACATCGACCGCTATCGAGCATGCATCTAGTGTATTAAGTTCATAGAAAAATGGAGTCACTACAGGAATCAGGCACTTTGTCGTCAGCCATCGCGGACGGCAAAGGCATACATCCTGGACGGCAAAGTCTTTGCCGTCCGCCAGCAGACGGCCAACCTTCCGGCTGAATAAGCCACGGTAAAAGGCGCTTTGCCATCTGCTGGCGGATGGCAAAGACCTTTGAATCTTTGTCGTCGCGGACGATTAAGGTCCTGGACAGCACACGTGGCACCTTAGCTCCGTTAAGGGCTTAACGACGTGCTTTGTCGTCCGCTGGCACATGACAAAGACCTTAGTTCTTTGTCATCTGCCAGTGGACGGCAAAGAACCCACCTAGGCCAGCCCTAGGTTGCACAGGTAGCTGCCACGTGGCAGCTTTGCCGTCTGCTAGATGACGGCAAAGACCATTGTCGTCTGCCAGCAGACAGCAAAGTGGCTATATAGCCCGTTTTTTTCTGTTGTTTCTTAAAATCATTCAATTTTACAGAATATCACATATGTATCCAACATATCAGCAATACAAGGTTCCAACAAGCATACCAACAATAAGTTTTAACAAGCATACCAACAATAAGTTCCAACAAGCATACCAACAATAAGTTCCAACAACATATCCAACATATACAAGTTTGGAACAACATATCCAACATACATATCCAAAACAAGTTTCCAACAAGTTTCCATAAAGAAAAAGGAAGCAGAAGTAGAAGAGTACACTCCATCAATGCAAGCTTCCTCATCTATAGCAAATCTGCAAAGTAGGAAAGTTGAAAGTTAGAAGAAGAAAAAGACTAGGTAGAAGAAAAAGAAGAAAAAGAAGAAGAAGAAGAAGAATAAGAAGAATTTATCTTCTGTTTCTTTTTCTCCTCTCCTCTCCTCTTCTCCAAGGTAGTAATTCTATTTTCTAGCTAACTAAGAATATCAAGTCATTTTGGAGGAAAAAATGCTAAGCATAGGTCATTTTTAGCTATCCTAGGTAGAATATATCATATTGGAGGTAAGTAAGGTTATTATGTCATTTTTGAGGAAAATAAGCTAAGTATAGGTCATTTTGGAGCTAAACCAAGGTTATTATGCCATTTTTACCTAAGTGAGCTAATTATGTCATAAATGAACTAGCTAAGCTAATTATAGATCATTATTGAGCTATCCTAGGTAGTTATGCCATTTTGTACCTAAGTGAGTTAATTATGTCATAAATGAAATAGCTAAGCTAGGTATAGATCATTATTGAGCTATACTAGGTAGTAATGACATTTTCTAGCTAACTAAGCATATCAAGTCATTTTGGAGGAAAAATGCTAAGTATAGGTCATTTTATAGCTATCCTATGTATAATATACCATTTTCTAGCTAACTAAGCATATCAAGTAATTTTTGAGGAAAATAAGCTAAGTATAATATACCATTGTTCTGGCACGCGGTCTGCACATTTTGTTTTCACGAGTCATTCATATTAGTTAGTGATGAAACGAACATTACGTGCATGATTTGGCTAATATGCAGGAGAAACTTATCACGAGGAGATCGTATAGGGCCTGGTGAGACGCGTCGTTTCGGTTCCTCTCCTCCTCCAACAGCCTAGCCGTCCTCTCCTCCATGTCCCTCTCCATCCGCGCCGCCTGCCTGTTTGCCTCCGCCAGAAGCTCCTAGGCCCTAGCCTCAATGGCGAGCTCCATTGGCCGTGGACGAGGCCTTATCTCAGGATCAGAGCTCGTCTGGAGCTTCTTGATCTCCCGGAGAGTTCTAGGACAGCGTATCAGTCCATCCCCAATGGCTATCGAGCCATGGGGCCTCCCGCCACCAGATATCATCACGAGCTCTGGATCAAAAGGACTCTGGCTCGGGTTGAAGTCCTCCCCTTTCCTCGCCTTCCCCTCATCCCTATACCTCACAAGCTTGTCATGGGAGGAGATGTTCCTGAAGCTCTATGTATGATCGAGGTCATCCTTAGAGAATGCCTTGGCCTTCTTGTACAACGCAGTATAGGCCATGGCATAGAGGTCGAACATAGGTGGCACCTCCTTCTTGTTGTGTCGTGCCTAAAAGAGAGGAACAAAATATTAGTTAAGGGCTCAAGCTAGCATGAAGAATGAAATTGCATGAATCATGAAGCAAACCACATACCCAGTTATCCCCGAACTCAAACAGGTTGGAGCTCCCTTGACGGTGTGGCACACCTCTCATTTGGGCACGCTTATACTTGGCCTTGTTGTGTTCGGCTAGCGATTCGGGAGAGCACCACTCATCCACCAATGCCTCCCAACAGTCCATCCTATCCGCACACCATCTCGGGGGCACCTAAGTTAGAGAAGAGAAATTTCAGCGCTACGCCTATGAATCAAATCAAAGAAACTAAGTACAAGGCCTTAAGAATAGATAGTTACCTTCATTAGCATCTCCTTACTCAGATAATTTTTGCGACACTTATTCTTGGCCCTCTTAATGTTAGTCGAGGCATAGTAGTCTCGAATAGCCTGCACCCGAGCCTCGTGCCATAATGTCTGAAGTAGGCGCTTGTACTCGGCTTCGAGAACAACAGCCGCTTTCGCCTCGTCTTCCTCAAGACACGTGTATAAGGTCTGCAATCAAACAAGACAACACTGATTAGTAAAATCACTAGGTGTTGTTAATTTTTAATTCTGTAAAGGACGAATTACCCAAAAGCGACGGATCACAATCTCAGCCACCGTCTCGCACAAGACACCATCGACCATCTCCTCCGGTGGGGCCGGGGCAACCTTGTACAGCTCCTAGGTCAGTGCTACCTGTGGAGACTCACCCTCACCGGGCAACTGGACCATCCCCGGGAAGTGGTGCCGGAGAAGCACACCAAGGACCTGGTTGGGCCTGCGGACACCACGCTTGTATTTGCAACTCCTGGAGTAGGACAAGGCCAACACATTATATATTAATTTGAAGAAACATGAAGGCGAAAGGTTAAAAAAGAGTAAATGCACTTACTTCTCCGCATTAGGCCAAATCAACCACCTCTGCTCGCGGATCGTCGGGACGGGCGACAGCTTTGTACAACCATGCTGGTAGACCTTCTTGCCCTCCTCAACCAGCTGGCCCTCGCTATAGGTGTCCTCAGACAAGTTATCCTCGCCACCATCAGACAAGTTGTCCTCGCCACCATCAGCATGGCCACTAGCCTCTGGAGTCACGTGGGACGAAGACTCTGGGACCTGAGTCTCCTGGGATGAAGACTCTGGGACCGGAGTCTCGTGGGACGAAGCCTCGGTGACCCGAGGCTCGTGGACCGGAGTCCGAAACGGGTTCAAGTCAGACGGGTCCACCTGAGATCGAGCACTCCTATGGTCAGGAGAATCAGCTGGGGGTGGCGGCGAGGAAGGCGCAGCAGGCTTCCTACCTTTAGCACCTCTCTTCAGCTTCCCCCGACCTCTCCCGATCGAAGAAGAAGCGCCTGCCAGTGTGTGCATGCTATGTACCAGCGCTCTCCGGAGTTGCTGGGGTGGAATAATAGCACCCCTCCCAGCATGCACCGAGGAAGGAGGCTCAGAGCACTCTCGATCCCCGCCCACCATCTGTCAACACCTGCAATGACAAAGGTTGAACGAAATTAGTTCAACATAAAAAAATTGAATACCTAATAACATGAACTAATTAATGATATATATGTACACAATAATAATTGAATACCTCACATTACTAATATTAATCTTCATCATCTATATATCCTCCGGGATCAATAAATGCATAATCATCATCACTATCAGTAATGACGTGCTCATCAGCATCATCAATAAATGCATCAACATGTGGAAGGCCTCTATGTAATCGGTCAAGCATTGTCAGGTCATCCGCAGCAGTAACCTCTTCTTATTCCGTCTCTTCTTCTTCCTGCTCAGGGGTCAAGTCGGGTTCACTGTCACTGTCGACCTCAATGTTCTGGGGTGAAGTAGAGCGGTTCTTGAAATGTTTTTTGGAAACATGTGTTTCTTGGAAGAATTCTCCTTCATATGTGTCTATGTTAATGTGAGGTTCATAATCATCTTCATTGAGGGGAGGTGGTCTAAAATGTGGCGGCACATCATAAACGACATCCCAACCTTTCAAATTTGGATCCATTTGGCAGGCCCACGGTAGATAGAAAACTTGAGTTGCCTATCGAGCCGTAATATATACATCGAGAACATCTAAATGGGTGCTTTGTTTGATTCTGACTAGCCCTATATGTTCATGAGTCCTTCTACTCTCCTTCGGCTGAACCAATAACATTTGAAGACTACGACATTTGGTGGGTTTTCACCAAAGAATGTAAGTTCATAAATTGCTTCAACTCTTCCATAATACTCGACCCCTCCTTCGCCGGCAGCGGAGACACAACAATTTGTAGAGTTTCGGTCGGACTTAGATAGCTCTTTGCCAAAACTACGAAAGCGATACCCGTTGATGTCCTATTTTTCAAATGAACGGACCTTAAAGTCAAAACCATTAGCGACTTGTCTCAATTCGGAGTCCATAGACTCTTCATTAGCCTACAAGTTTAATACGAAAGGATTGTCGCATTAGCTGCAAACTAGGCGAAGAAATGAAATCGTCTAATTAATGGAAATTACCATTTGCTTGAACCAAGAGATGAAACCGGGATAGCCGCCTCCATGCTTTGCCAGAAGCTCATACTCTTTGATGGAATCCTTTTGGATCACCGCTCCATCCAAGAATTTGGTAACGTATCGATTGTATCACATATCCGGGAAAAAGAGCATTTCAAAGGAATTAGAAGTTGCGAAACAATATACTGAGAACTTACTCGATGTACGGCCGCACTTCTGTTAGGTTGTTGAAGATATACAACGAAATCTTCCTCCATTCTTCGATATCCAACCCTATTGATTTTGAAGCACCGGCTGGTGCGAGCTTCCCTTTGAATAGGCTGAGGTTGGATCGACCTTTTTCACGGTTGCCATCATTGTATCGAGGCTTCGGATTATGCAAATGATGATTCTTGGCTTTGTAGTGTGCTGTCATGAAGTTTGCCACCTCCTCAGTAATGAATGCCTTGGCCATCGATGCTTCAACTCTACGTTTATTTTTACATTTTGCTCGAAGCGTCTTCTGCATCCTCTCAGTTGTGAAGCCCCAACAATTTTGCATGGTCCCCCCAATCTTGCCTCGGTCGGGAGATGCAAAATCAAATGCTGCATTGGATTAAAGAAGCCCGGTGGAAAGATCTTTTCTAACTTGCAGATCAACTCCAGCGCCAACTCTTCTAGTTCGTCTAGCACATCAGGCGATAGTTCTTTCGCACAAAGAGCACAGAAGAAATAGCTCAGCTCTGCCAGTACTAGCCATTCATCCTCAGGGATAAAGCCACGCAACATCATCGGCATTACCCGCTCAAGCCATATGTGCCAATCGTGACTCCTGAGACCAAATATTTTCAATTTGTCAAGACTCATTCCCCTCTTTAGATTCGATGCATACCCATCGGGGAACATCAACTGCATTTTCACCAACAAGATCATTTCCCTCATAGCTGGCCTTCCAAGATTGAACCATGCCTTTGGCTTCCTTCAGTTCTGCTTTCGTTTCGTTTGTCGAATGTTTTGTAACGTTCTATCACATAGAGCCTCCTGGTCGACTCTAGCCTTAGGATTATCCTTCGACTTCCCCTCTATGCCGAACAATGTACCGAAAAGGGCCTCCGCGATATTCTTTTCAGTGTGCATCACGTCGATGTTGTGTGGGCAAAGGAGGTCTTTAAAGTAAGGCAGATCCCACAAACATATCTTGTGAGTCCAGGCGTGTTCCGTATTATAACCTTTGAAATACCCTAGACGATTTGGATCCGGCTCAAGAGGGTTTATCTGATCCAGGATCTGTTGGCCTGTTAACATAGGTGGTGCAGTGTTTTTGACAACTCTAACTTTGATGAAATTTTTCTTGTCTTTTCTGAACTTATGGTCCGGATCCAGGAACTGTCTATGCATGTCAAAGCAAGAAAACTTGTGACCTGCCTCTAGCCAACGGAACTGAAGAGCTGCCTTGCATGTGGGGCACGGAAACCTTCCATGCACACACTAGCCAATGAATATGCATACGCCGGCAAGTCATGCATCGAGTACATGTACCACACATGCATTTTGAAGTTCTTTTTTATAGCGGCAGCGTATGTCTTGATCCCGGGATTATCCCAGGCTTCTTGCAATTCATTCTTAAGCGGTTGCGTGTACACATTCATATTCTTTCCCCGGATATTTGGGCCCTGGAATTATCAACGTCAGGAAAATGTTCTTTCTTTTCATAATCTCTCCGGGGGGAGATTGAGTAGAATGACAAATACAGGCCAACAACTGTATTGTGCTGCCGTCATACCTTACACATTGAACCCATCCGTGTTGATGGCAACTCGATGATGCCTTGGATCTGTCGCTTTATCCTTATGTAATGCATCGAAATGCTTCCATGCAAAAGCCTCTGAAGTGTGTCCCAACATCGGATTCCCATCTGCATCTAGTTCTGTTCTTGCCCAATTTATGCCACGTCATCTGTCTAGCCATCTCTTTGACCATGAAAAGACGTTGAAGTCTTGGTATGATTGGCAAATACCGAAGAACATTAATGGGGATTTGGTCTGACTCTTCCCACCCATACCATTGTCTACCAGAACATACCTGGAAACATTGCAAATGGGGAAATAGTTCAAGCCCGCATACTCAAGCCTAAATAAGGCCCATCCATTCTCACAGGCATCTATCTTCTCATAGGGCATCTTAAGCGCACGTAGGATTTTGTCCGACTGGTACAGGTTTGCTAGCAATAAATGGCCTTTGGGTAGAAAGCGTCCAAATATCGTCACCATCGCATTGTAGCATTCTCTGCCCAGGTTGAACTGAGCCTTCAAACCCATTACTTGCGCGATGGCATCTAGCTGACAAAGCTTAGTGTGCTAGTGGAAAGGACGTTTTGAAGACTCCAACGTTTCATAAAAGGCCTTTGCAGATTCCTCCATCTCATCGTCCGAATCCCGAGCATCATCAAAGTCTTGTACCGTGTCTTCGATCCCGGTACCATGCTCGTCGGCGCGACGACGAACCACCTCAGCTCTGGCATGTTGGGCAGACTGACCATGAAATGTCCAGACCGTATAATTAGGCATAAAACCCCACTTCTGCAGGTGTTTGATCATTTCAAACTCTGACTTCTTCTTACAGCTGTCGCAATCGACACAAGGGCACCAGGTTGTTTTCTGTCCATTTGCAAATGCGACTCTCACAAACTCCTTGGTTTTTGTTAATCATTCACGGGTCATGTCTTTCTGACTAGTGTGACCGGTGTACATCCACCCACGATCACTCATCTTGCCTAGCTACTGAACACACACAAAATATACACATAATTCAGCAAACCATATTCATTACTTAATAGAGTTTGTCAGTTTCATTACGTCGATGCAACCTAGACGCTAGTAGGTAAAGATAGGTCCTAATCCCACCCGAGTATGTGTAGATTGGGTTTGTTTTCCCATGCTCCGCTCCGGATCCAACGCAATATTTCGGCAGCACCTCCCCGCTATTCTCCTGATACACATCTCGATAATAAGCAGAGTTGATGTGTACCCGGAGAACAACAGGGAGTCACTAACGAAATTCTACATTACATCTGGATCAGAGCATATGGGAAAACGAACCCAATCTACACATACTCGGGCTGTCCATGGATAACGTTGGACAATTCGAAAGAATCATGATTATAGATATGCTGATGAATGCATATTTATATATGTAACCCTTTCGAACGGGAGACGCATAGTGGTCATGCATACTGATGATTGAAGACACCTATAGCTAGCAAGTTTCATCGGCACGAAGACTGGAACAGAGGAAATGAAGGGGGCAGGAGGAGATGTCATTTGTGCTCACCCACGAATGCAGGGGCAGAGCTCGTCGAACGCATGGGGAGGTCGTCGAACACTAGACCGTCGCAGCGACG
Organism: Hordeum marinum; assembly: GCA_022496015.1. Classification (NCBI taxonomy): domain Eukaryota; kingdom Viridiplantae; phylum Streptophyta; class Magnoliopsida; order Poales; family Poaceae; genus Hordeum; species Hordeum marinum. The sequence goes on from CM039674.1 coordinate 479,052,354, forward strand.
AAACAACTGCACATTTAAATCCACGTGATCAACATAAATATGATGTTTTGTATAAGAAAATTGTAAAATATATGACCTAACTCATAATTCCCAATTATATGAGCCGTGTCGTGTCGGGGTCGGGGTGTCGGGGGTGTCGTGTCGGGGTCGGGGTGTCGGGGGTGTCATGTCGGGGTTGGGGTGTCGAGGGTGTCGTGTCGGGGTCGGGGTGTCGGGGGTGTCGTGTCGGAGTCGGGGTGTCGGGGGTGTCGTGTCAGGGTAGGGGTGCTGTCTCGTGGTCGGGGGTGCCGTGTCAGGGTGTCGGGGTGTCGTGTTGGGGTCGGGGTGTCAGGGGTGTCATGTCGGGGTCGAGGTGTCGGGGGTGCCGTGTCGGGTTCGGGGTGTCGGGGGTGCCGTGTCGGGGTCGGGATGTCGGGGGTGCCATGTCGGGTTCGGGGTGTCGGGGTGTCGTGTCGGGGGTTGGGGTCGGTGGCGTCGGTGGTTGAGGATCGGTGGCGTCGGAGGTTGGGGGTTAGTGGCGTCGGGGGTGCCATGTCCGGGTGTCGGGGTGTCGTGTCGGGGTTGGGGTGTCAGGGGTGTCGTCTCGGGGTTGGGGTGTTGGGGGTGCCGTGTTGGGGTCAGGTTGTCAGGGTGTCGTGTCGGGGTCCGGGGTGCCATGTCATGGTGTCGGGGTGTCGTGTCAGGGGTCGGGGTGTCGGTGGTGTCGTGTTGGCGATCCTCGACCCGATTATGTCAGCGCCGACGCACCCCTCCTCCTCCTCCTCATCCTCCTCTTCTTATTCTCCTTCTTCTTTTTCTTATTTTCTTCTTCTCCTCCTCCTCCTCCTTTTCTTCTTATTTTTCTTCTTCTCCTTGCTCTTTTTCTTCTTCTTCATCTCCTTCTCCTCCTCTTCTTCTTCCCACTTCTAATTAACTACAACTAATTAACCTAACTACATTACTAAATTACTAACTAAACTAAACTATTAACTACAACTAACTAACTAAATTACTAACTAAACTAATTAACTACAACTAACTAGCAAAATTACTAACTAAACTATTAAAAAATGAAAAAATAGAGAGGGGAAGGGGGCTCACCAGAGTCGGGTAGGTGGAGGCCGGCATTGGTGGAGGTCGTGGAGGCTGACGCCAGCGGTAGGGCGTGGGCGAGGGTTGCGGGGTGTTGGGCGCGGGCACCGGGGAGGGAGAGAGGGGCAGGGTGGTGGGGCGGTGGGCGCAGGTGGCAGTGTGGTGGCTGCAGCGCTGGGGGTGGGGGCATGGGCGGCGGGGGTGGGGGTGGGGGGTGGGGGGCGCGGCCGGCGGCCGGCGGTGGTCGCGGGCAGTGGGGGCGGTGGGGGTGGGGGTGGGGGCCACGTGTGGCGGCCAGTGGTGGGCGCGGGCGGCAGGGGTGGGGCGATGGGGGTGGGGGCGACAGGGAGGAGAGAGGGAGAGAAATAGAGAGAGAGGCGGGCCGGGGGCGTTAGCCGTTAGTTAGCCCCCCTCTTTGCCATCCGCTTGCGGAAGGCAAAGGAGGTTTGCCGTCGGCTAGAGGACGGCAAAGAGGGGTCCGTTAGGTCAAGTTGCGGGCTGGGTTTAGGGTGGGCCCCTTCCCTCTTTGTCGTCCACTAGCGGACGACAAAGAGGTGGCAAACGACAAATCTTCTAAATCCAGTTGTGAGTAATGCAATAAGAATGGTGACATGATGTAGACAAGATCTATTCATGTAGGAATAGACCCCATCTTGTTATCCTTAATGGTAACGATACATGTGTGCCTTGGTGCCCCTTCTGTCACTCGAAAAGGACACCGCAAGATCGAACCCATCACAAAGGACCTCTTCCCATGGAAAGAACAATCGATCTAGTTGGCCTAACTAAACAAAAGATTCAAAGAAGAAATACGTGGATATAAGTAATCATTCATATAAGAGATCAAAGAAGACTCAAATAATATTCATGGATAAAAATTGATCATAAACTCAAAATTCATTGGATCCCAACAAACTCACCGCAAAAGTCATTACATCAAATAGATCTCCAGGAGACCATTGTACTTAGAATCATAGAGAGAGAGAGAGGAAGCCATCTAGATACTGCCTACGGACCCGTAGGTCTATGGTGGACTACTCACACATCATCGGAGAGACACCTATGATGAAGATGAATCCCTCCGTGATGCTGTTAGATTGGATCATGACGTTCTGGAACTTGCGGCGTCTGGAATTGTGTTTCGTCGACTCCCCTAGGGAATTCTAAATATTTGGGAATTTATAGGGCAAATAGTCGGTTGAGGGGAGCCCCGAGGTGGGCACGCTCTACCAGGCCGCGCTGGGGGCCTCTGGCATGCCCTGGTGAAGGGTGGCCACCCTGGGCCCCTCCTTTGTGGTTGTTTGGCCCATCCTGGCTTTTCTGGTTCATAAAAAATCTCCAAAATTTCCCATAGAGTTTGGGCTCCGTTTGGTACTGATTTTTTGCGAAGTAAAAACCAAGCAAAAACAACAACTCACACTTTGGCACTATGTCAATAGGTTAGTCCCAAAAAATGATATAAAATTGTTATGAAATGATTGTAAAACATCCATGATTGATAATATAACAACATGGAACAAGAAAAAATTATAGATACATTGGAGATGTATGATAGCAGGATATCCCAATCATTTTGTGGCAAAGGATAGGCCAAAACTGTCGCTTATCATAAGCAAGCGTTCTTGAGGGTACACAGGAATTTCAACTAGTCACTTTCATCATGTTCGTTTGATTTGCGTTCGCTACTTTGATAATTTGATACGTGGGTGGACCTTGTTGGCAATATGCCCTAGAGGAAATAATAAATTGGTTATTATCATATTTCCTAGTTCATGATAATTGTTTATTATCCATGCTATAATTCTGTTGATCGGAAACTTAGACTAGCTCGTTGATCAAAGATGGCTATGGTTTCCTAGTCATGGACATGAGATGTTAGTTGATAACGGGATCACATCATTAGGAGAATGATGTGATGGACAAGACCCAAACTACAAACATAGCATATGATCATGTCAGTTTATTGCTACTCTTTTCTGCATGTCAAGTATTTGTTCCTATGACCATGAGATCATGCAACTCACTGACACCGGAGGAGTACCTTGTGTGTATCAAACATCGCAACGTAACCGGGTGACTATAATGGTGCTCTACAGGTATCTCCAAGGGTGTCTGTTGGGTTGGCATGGATCAAGACTGGGATTTGTTACTCCGTGTGACAGAGAGGTATCTTAGGGCCCACTCAGTAATACAACATAGCAATAAGCCTTGCAAGCAATGTGACTAAGTGTTAGTCATGGGATCTTGTATTACGAAATGAGTAAAGAGACTTGCTGGTAACGAGGTTGAACTAGGTATGGAGATACCGACGATCGAATATCGGGCAAGTAAAATACCGAAGAACAAAGGGAACATCATACGGGATTAACTGAATCCTTGACATAGAGGTTAGGCCGATAAAGATCTTCGTAGAATATGTAGGAACCAATATGGGCATCCAGGTTCCGCTATTGGTTATTCGCCGTAGAGGTGTCTCGGTCATGTCTACATAGTTCTCGAACCCGCAGGGTCTGCACACTTAAGGTTTGGTGACGTTTCAGTACTATAGAGTTATGTATGGTGGTGACTGAAGGTTGTTTTGAGTCTCGGATGAGATCCCGGACGTCATGAGGAGCTCCGGAATGGTCCAGAGGTAAAGATTGATATATAGGAAGTCCTGTTTTGGTCGCCGGAAAAGTTTCTGGCTCATCGGTAGTGTACTGGGAGTGCCGGTAGTGTATCGGGGGACCACCGGGAGAGGTATTTCGACCCAAGAGGCTACATGGGCTGTGGGAGGAGGTAAACCAGCCCCTGGTGGGATGGGTGAAGCCTCCTCTAAGGGCCCATGTGGCTGGAGTGGTTTGAGAAGAAAAAATCCAAAGGTGGAGAGGGGGAAAGAGTTTCCAAGTGGAAAGGAGGAATCCTACTCCTAATAGGATTGGAGTAGGACTCCTCCACCTCCAATTTCGACCAAACCTTGAGGGTTTGAGGCTGCCTCCTCCCTTCCCTCCATCCTGTATATACTAGAGGATTTAGAGGAAAAAGCTAACCCTAATAGCCACGTGCTACCTCTCCTCTAGATCGTAGTTTCTCCTCTAGATCGGTTTTCAACGGTGCTTAGGCGAAGCCCTGCTGGAAAATCTCCACTACCATCACTGCAACGCTGTCATGCTGCCGGAGAACTCATCTACCTCTCCGCTACCTCTTGCTGGATCAAGAAGGCGGAGATCATCATCGAGCTGTACGTGTGCTGAACGCGGAGGTGCCGTCCGTTCGGTGGTAGATCGGAAGGACCGTGATCAAGGTCACGAGATAGATCGTGATGAGATCGCGGGACAGATCATGATGAGTTCGCGGGACGGATCGTGATTGGATCGCGGGACGTATCGTGATGAGATCGCAGGATGCTCGGCGATTTGGATCGCGAAGACGTTCGACTACACCAACCACGTTTCTTAACGCTTCCCGCTTAGCGATCTACAAGGGTATGTAGATCCACTCTCCCTCTCGTAGATGCTCATCACCATGGATAGATCTTGCGTGTGCGTAGGAAGTTTTTTGTTTCCCATGCAACGTTCCCCAATAGTGGTATCAGAGCTAGGTCTAAGTATAGATGAGATCTCGAGTAGAACACAAATAGTATGTGGGCGTTGATGCTTGGATTGCTTCCTCCCTTGGTCGTGTTTTGGTTCAGAGGTATTGTGAGATGAAGCGCCCGGACCAACCTTACTCGTACGCTTACGAGAGACCAGTTCCATCGACTGACGTGTAGCTTCGTTACACAAAGATGGCTGGCGGGTGTTTGTTTCTCCTACTTTAGTTGGATCAGATTCGACTAAGGCGGTCTTTGAGAAGGTTGAAAATCAACTTATGTATCACCGTTGTGGTTTATGCGTAGGTGAGAATTGTTCTTGCTAGATACCCGTAGCGGCCACGTAAAACATGCAACAACAATTAGAGGACGTCTAACTTGTTTTTGCAGGGTATGTTGTGATGTGATATGGCCAATTACATGACGAGATATATGTGATGTATGACATGATCATGTGCTGTATAGAATATCACAACTTGCATGTCGATGAGTACGCCAACCGGCAGGAGCCATAGGGTTGACTTTAATTATTGTATGACCTGCGTGTCAATCATTAAGCGCTATGTAATTCTTTACTTTATCGCTAAACAGTAGCAATGGTAGTAGAAGCATGGTGGGCGCGACAACCCCAATGGCGACACGTTGATGGAGATAAAGATGATGGAGATCATGGTGTCATGCCGGTGACGATGGAGATCATGCTGGTGCTTTCAAGATGGAGATCAAAAGCACAAGTTCATGGCCATATCATGTCAGTTATGATTTTCATGTGATTTAATCCTTTTATGCACCTTGTTTTGCTTTGGACGATGGTAGCATTATAAGGTGATCCCTCACTTAATTTCAAGATAAATTGTGTTCTCCCCGAGTGTGCACCATTGCGAAAGTTCGTCGTGTCGAGACACCACGTGATGATCGGGTGTGATAGACTCTACGTTCACATACAACGGGTGCAAGCCACTGTTGCACATGCAAAATACTCGGGTTAAACTTGACGAGCCTAGCATGTATAGACATGGCCTTGGAACACAAGAGATAGAAAGGTCGAACATGAGTCATATAGTAGATACGATCAACATGATGATGTTCACCATTGAAACCACCTCAACTCACGTGATGATCAGACTTGAGTTAGTGAATTTGGATCATGTATCACTCGAATGACCGGAGGGATGTCAATTTGAGCGGGAGTTCTTAAGTAATATGATTAGTTGAACTCAATATCATGAACATAGTCAGTAGTGTCTTTGCAAAATTATGTTGTAGATTACTAGCTCACACTGTAGCTCCCTTGAATTTCTATATATTCCTAGAGAAATAGAGTTGAAAGATGATGGTAGCAATATTGCGGACTGGGTATGTGATCTGAGGATTGTCCTCATTGATGCACAAAAGGCTTATGTCCTTAATGCACCGCTCGGTGCACCACCCCCTCTAGCGTTGTCTGTAGATGTTGTGAACATCTGACAGGCACGTTCTGATGACTACTTGATAGTTTAGTGCGTCATGCATTACGGCTTAGAATTGAGGCTCCAAACGTTTTGAACGTCATGGAACATATGAGATGTACTAAGAGATGAAATTGGGATCTCAGGCTCGTGCCCATGTTGTGAGATATGAGGTCTCCAACAAGATTCTTTGCCTGCAAGATGAAGGAGAATAGCTCAATCATTAAGCATGTGCTCAGATTGTCTGGGTGCTACAATTGCTTGAATCGAGTGGGAGTTGATCTTCCAGATAAGATAGTGATTGATATAGTTCTCCAAGTCACTGTCACTAAGATACTAGAACTTGGTGATGAACTATAAAATGCCAGGGATAGAAATAATGATCCTTGAGCTATTCGCGATGTTTGACACCGCGAAGGTAGAAATCAAGAAGGAGCATCAAGTGTTGATGGTTAGTAAAACCACTAGTTTCAAGAAGGGCAAGGGCAAGCAGGGAAACTTCATGGATGGCAAGTCAGTTACTGCTCCACTGAAGCAACCCAAAGTAGAACCCAAACCCGAGACTAAGTGCTTCTATTATGAGGTGAGCGGTCGCTGAAGCGGAACAACCCTAGATACTTGGTAGATAAGAAGGCTGGCAACGTCGACACAAGTGTATTTGATATTCGTGTTATTTATGTGCACCTTGCTAGTACTCCTAATAGCATCTGGGTATTGGATACCGGTTCGGTTGCTAAATGTTAGTAACTCGAAGTAAAAGCTACGGAATAAACGAAAACTAGCTAAGGTGAGGTGACGATGTGTGTTGGAAATGTTTCCAAGGTTGATGTGATCGACATCGCACGCTCTCTCTACCTTCGGGATTAGTGACGAACCTAAATAAATGTAATTTGGTGTTTTGCGTTGAGCATGAACATGATTAGATCGTGTTTATTGCAACACGGTTATTCATTTAAGTTAGAGAATAACTTTTATTCTATTTACAGGAATAATACCTTCAATGGTCATGCACCCAGTGAGAATGGTTTGTTGAATCTTGATCATAGTAATACACATGTTCATAACATAGATGCCAAAAGATACAAAGTTAATAATGATAGTACCACATACTTGTGGCACTGCCGCTAAATGTCATATTGGTATAAAGCGCATGAAGAAACTCCATGTTTATGGATCTTTGGACTCATTCGATTTCAAATCGGTTGAGACATCCGAACCATGCCACTTGGGCAAGATGACTAAGGACCCCATTTTCGGATTGATGGAGCGGTTAAGTGATTTATTGGAAATGATACATGTTGATGTATGCAATCCAATGAGTCTTGTAGCGTGCGGTGCATATCGTTATTTTATTACATTCACTAATGATTTGAGTAGATATAGTGTATGTTTACTTAATGAAACACAAGTCTGAATCGTTTGAAAAGTTCAAGCAAATTCAGAGTGAAGTTTAAGATCATCGTGACAAGAAGATAAAAATGTCTGCAATATGATCGTGGAGGTGAATATCTGAGTTACGAGTTTGGCATACAACTTGAGACAATGTGAAAGTCGTATCACAACTCACGCCACCTAGAACACCATAGTGTGATGGTGTGTCCGAACGTCATAGTCGTGCTCTATTGGATATGGTGCGGGCTATGATGTCTCTTATCATTTTGCTACTATAGTTTTGGGGTTATGCATTAGAGACAACTACATTCACTTTAAATAGGGCACCATCTAAATCCGTTGAGATGACACCGTGTGAATTATGGTTTGATAGAAACATAAGCTGTCATTTCTTAATGTTTGGGGCTGCGACGCTTGTGTGGAAAAATGTTTTCACCTAATGAGCTCGAACCCAAAGCGGACAAATGCATCTTCATAGATTACCCTAAGAATAGTTGGGTGAACCTTCTATCTCAGATTCAAGCATAAAGTGTTTGTTGCTAAAATGGGTCCTTTCCTTTCCCGAGAAAAAGTTTCTCTCGAAAGAATTGAGTGGGAGGAAGATATAACTTGATGAGTTTGTTGAACCTTTGTTTCAATCAGAGAGTAGCGCAGCGCAGAAAGATGTTTCTGTGGAACCTACGTCAGTTGAAGAGGAAGTAAATGATGATGATCATCAAGCTTCGGATCAAGTTACTATCGAACCTCGTAGGTCGACAAGGATGTGTACTGCTCCTGAGTGGTACGATAACCCTGTCTTGGAGGTCATGTTGTTGGACAACAATGAACCTACGAGATATGGAGAAGCGATGATGGGCCCGGATTTCGACAAATGGTTAGAGGCCATGAAATCCGGGAAAGGATCCATGTATGAAAACCAAGTATAGACTTTGGTAGACTTGCTCGTTGGACGGCAGGTCGTCGAGTACAAATGGACCTTTGAGATGAAGACAGACGCTGATGGTAAATGTCACCATTTATAAAGCTCGACTTGTCACAAAGAAGTTTGCGACAAGTTCAAAGAGTTGACTGCGATGAGACTTTCTCACTCGTAGCGATGCTAAAGTCTGTTGGAATTATGTTAGTAATTGCTGCATTTTTCAATTATGAAATCTAGCAGATGGATGACAAAACATCGTTTCCTTAACAGTTTACTTGAGGAAAAGTTGTATGTGATACAACCAGAAGGTTTTGTCAGTCCTAAGGATGCTAAAAGGTGAGCAAGCTTCAGTGATCCTTCTATGGACTGAAGAAAGCAGCTCGGAGTTGGAATATACACTTTGATGAGGTGATCAAAGTTTTTGAGTCTATACAAAGTATATGAAAAACTTGTATTTACAATAAAGTGAGTGGGAAAACTATAGAGTTTTTGATAAGCATATGTGGTTGACATATTGTTGATAGGAAATGATGTGGAATTTCTAGAAAGCATAAAGGGTTGTTTGAAAGGAGTTTTTCAAAGGAAGACATGGATAAAGCTACCTAATTGTTGAGCATCAAGATCTATAGAGATAGATCAAGATGCTTGATGAGACCTTGAATGAGTACATACCTTGACAAGATTTTGAAAGAGTTCAAAATGTATTAGTCAGAGAGAATCATTCTCGCCTGCTTTGTAAGGTGTGAAGTTGAGTGAGACTCAAAGCTCGACCATGGCAGAAGAAAGAGAAAGTACGAATGTCGTCCCCTATGCCTTAGCCATAGGCTCTGTATAGTATGCCATGCTGTGTACCACACCTGTGTGTGCCTTGTCATGAGTCCGTCAAGGGGTACAAGAGGGATCTAGGAGTGGATCACTGGACAGCGGTCAAGATCATCCTCAATAACTAAAAGACTAAGGAAATGTTTCTCAATTATGGAGGTAACAAAGAGTTCGTCATAAAGAGTTACGTCGATGCAGGGTTTGACACCAATCCGGATGACTCTTAGTAGCAATCCAGATACGTATAGTAGAGCAGCCATTTGGAATAGCTCCAAGTGGAGTGTGGTAGCAGTGTTTACAGTTTGACATAGATATTTGCAAAGTACACACGGATCTAAATGTCGCAGACCGATTGACTATAAGACCTCTCTCACATGCAAAGCATGATCGAGCCCCAGAATTCATTGGGTGTTAGATTCATAACAATGTGAATCACATGGTGATGTGAACTAGATTATTGACTCCAGTGCAAGTGGGAGGCTGTTGCAAATATGCCCTAGAGGCAATAATAAATTGGTAATTATCATATTTCCTTGTTCATGATAATTGTTTATTATCCATGCTATAATTGTGTTGATCGGAAACTCGGATACATGTGTGGATACATAGACAACACCATGTCCCTAGTATGCCTCTAATAGACTAGCTCGTTGATTAAAGATGGCTATGGCTTCCTAGTCATGGACATGAGATGTCATTTGATAACGGGATCACGTCATTAGGAGAATGATGTGATGGACAAGACCCAAACTACAAACGTCGCACATGATCGTGTCAGTTTACTGCTACTGTTTTCTGCATGTCAAGTATTTGTTCCTATGACCATGAGATCATGCAACTCACTGACACCAGAGGAGTACCTTGTGTGTATCAAACGTTGCAACGTAACTGGGTGACTATAAAGGTGCTCTATGGGTATCTCCAAGGGTGTCTGTTGGGTTGGCATGGATCAAGACTGGGATTTGTTACTCCGTGTGACGGAGAGGTATCTCAGGGCCTACTCGGTAATACAACATCACAATAAGCCTTGCAAGCAATGTGACGAAGTGTTAGTCACGGGATCTTGTATTACGGAATGAGTAAAGAGACTTGTGAGTAACGAGGTTGAACTAGGTATGGAGATACCGACGATCGAATCTCACGCAAGTAACATACCGAGGAACAAAGGGAACATCATACGGGATTAACTGAATCCTTGACACAGAGGTTCGACCGATAAAGATCTTCGAAGAATATGTAGGAACCAATATGGGCATCCAGGTCCCGCAATTGGTTATTGACTGTAGAGGTGTCTCGGTCATGTCTACATAGTTCTCGAACCCGCAGGGTCTGCACACTTAAGGTTTGGTGACGTTTTGGTAGTATAGAGTTATGTATGGTGGTGACCGAAGGTTGTTCGGAGTCCCGGATGAGATCCCGGACATCACGAGGAGCTCTGGAATGGTCCACAGGTAAAGATTGATATATAGGAAGTCCTGGTTTGGTCGCCGGAAAAGTTTCGGGCTCATCGGTTGTGTACCAGAAGTGTCGGTAGTGTACCGGGGGACCATCGGGAGAGGTATTTCGACCCAAGAGGCTACATGGGCTATGGGAGGAGGTAAACCAGCCCTTGGTGGGCTGGCCGAAACCTCCTCTAAGGGCCCATGTGGCTGGAGTGGTTTGAGAAGGAAAAAATCCAAAGGTGGAGAGGTGGAAAGAGTTTGCAAGTGGAAAGGAGGAATCCTACTCCTAATAGGATTGGAGTAGGACTCCTCCACCTCCAGTTTCGACCAAACCTTGAGGGTTTGAGGCTGCCTTCTCCCCTCCCTCCCTCCTATATATACTAGTGGATTTAGAGGAAAAAGATAACCCTAATAGCCACGTGCTACCTATCCTCTAGATCGCAGTTTCTCCTCTCCTCTAGATCGGTTTTCAGCGGCGCTTAGGCGAAGCCCTGCTGGAATAGCTCCACCACCATTGCCCTAGTGCCGGCGTGCTGCCGGAGAACTCATCTACCTCTCCGCTCCCTCTTTCTGGATCAAGAAGGCGGAGAACGTCATCGAGCTGTACGTGTGCTGAATGCGGAGGTGCCATCCGTTCAATGCTAGATCGGAAGGACCGTGATCAAGATCGTGAGAAGGATCATGATGAGATCGCAGGACGGATCATGATGAGTTCGCGGGACGGATCGTGATTGGATCGTGGGATGGATCGTTATGAGATCGCAGGATGCTTGGTGATTTGGATCGCGAAGACGTTCGACTACACCAACCGCGTTTCTTAACGCTTCCCGCTTAGCGATCTACAAGGGTATGTAGATCCACCCTCCCTCTCATAGATGCTCATCACCATGGATAGATCTTGCGTGTGCATAGGAAATTTTTTGTTTCCCATGCAACATTCCCCAACAGACCGGTCCTTGGCTGATGTTCTTACTTGAACAAACCTCCCACTTATGATTAGCCCCCTCGCAAGTATCCGCAACTAGGAGAAAAGTATTAAGATAAAATCTAACCATAGAATTAAACATTTGGATGCAAATCAGCCCCTTACGAAATAGCGCATAAACTAGGGTTTAGGCTTTGGTCACTCTAGCAACCCATCATCTAATAACTACTCCCCAATGCATTCCATTAGGCCCAAAGTTAGTGAAGTGCCATGTAGTCGACGTTCACATGACACCACTAAGGGAATAACAACATTCATATCATCAAAATATCATGGAAAACGGAGTAATGCAATAAGAATGGTGACATGATGTAGATAAGATCTATATATGTAGGAATATACCCCATCTTGTTATCCTTAATGGTAATGATACATGCGTGCCTTGGTGCCCCTTCTGTCACTTGTAAAGGACACCGCAAGATCGAACCCATCACAAAGTACCTCTTCCCATGGTAAGAAAAATCGATCTAGTTGGCCTAACTAAACCAAAGATTTGAAGAAGAAATGCGAGGCTATAAGTAATCATGCAAATAAGAGATAAAAGAATACATCAATCACATTCATGTATAGAAACTGATCATGAACTCAAAATTCATCGGATCTCAACAAACACACCACAAAAGTCATTACATCAAATAGATCTCCATGAGACCATTGTATTAAGAATCAAAATAGAGATAGGAAGTCATCTAGCTACTGCGTATGGACGCGTAGGTCTATGGTTGACTACTCATGCATCATCAGAGAGGCGCCTATGAAGAAGGTGAACCCCTCCGTGATGGTGTTAGATTGGATCTCGAGGTTCTGGAACTTGCGGCGGCTGGAATTGTGTTTTGTCGACTCCCCTAGGGTTTTTAGTATTTTTGAGAATTTATAGAGCTGATAGTCGGTGGAGGGGGTCTCCGAGGTGGGCACAACCCATCAGGGTGCATCGGGGGCCTCTCGAGCGTCCTGGTGGGTTGTGTTGTCCTTGGCCCCCTCTCTGGCACTTCTCTGGCCCACTCGGTGTCTTCTGGCCCAATTTTTTCCTAAAAGTTTCGCGGTGTTCGCGCTTTGTCTGGTACTGATTTTCTGCGAAGTAAAAAACAAGCAAAAATAGCAACTGTCACTTTGGCACTATGTCAATAGGTTAGTACCAAAAATGATATAAAGTTGCTATAAAATCATTGTAAAACATCCAAAGTTGACAATATAACAGCATTGAACAAGCAAAAAATATAAATACGTTGGAGACGTATCAAGTCCCTAGATATTTAATGACCGACAATGGTTCACACTTTGTTAATGGTGCTTTTCATAAAATGCTAGCTAAATATGATGTTAACCATAGAATTGCATCACACTATCATCCTCAATCTAGTGGTCAAGTTGAACCTAGCAATAGAGAAATGAAACTAATATTACAAAAAAATATTAATGGGTCCCAAAAGAATTGGTCTAAGAAATTGGATGATGCATGTTAGGCCTACATGACAACTTATAAAAATCCTATGGGTATGTTTCCATATAAAATGGTTTATAGAAAAGCTTGTCATTTGCCTTTGGAATTAGAATATAAAGCGTATTGGGAAATTAAATAACTCAACTATGACTTCAAACTTACCGGTGAAAAGAGGTTATTTTATATTGGCTCACTAGATGAATGGAGAACCCAAGCTTATGTAAATGCCAAACTATTCAAAGAAAAAGTCAAAAGATGGCATGACAAAAGAATCCAAAAGCGGGAATTCAAAGTTGGAGAATATGTTCATTTGTACAACTCTCATTTTAGTTTTTTTGCAGGAAAACTTCTTTCCTAATGGGAAGGATCATATGTTATCGAAGAGTTTTATCACTCTAGAGCTATCAAGATTAATAATGCCGAAGGTACTAACCAGAACGTGGTCAGTTGGCAAAGAATTAAATAGTGTATGTCCGGTATGCCTATTAATGTTGAAAGCAATATCATCCAAACCATGAAACCGGAGGAACACATAAAAGAAACCTTCCAGAACACTCCAGAATCCTGAAAAAGAGGAGGTACGTGATACGGTAAGTAAATGGACTCCAAAAAATACGAAAAATATATTTTATTGTAGTTTTGGAATACTAGAAAAAATGGGAAAATAATAAATAACCGGGAATGCAATTGAGGTGGGCACGATACACCACGAAGCACGTGCCTCTCCTGGCGCGGCCTGGTGGGTTGTGGGTCCCTCGGTCACCTTCCCGACTCCGTTTTCCCTCCATATGCTTGTTTCCCAAGATAAAAATATCCTTATATATACTCCCGGACGATTTGACCATCGCATCACAGAAATATCCTCTGTTATTGTTTCTTGCTATTTTCCTATCAGATCTAGATCACCATGGCCCCACCAAGCTCCTCCAAGGACAAGTTCTTCGAGAAGGTCATCAACACTTAACTATCGGAGGTGATGAAGCACCCTCAAGCCATTGAGATGCGTGAGGGGGTTCTCCACATCTGGGATGTCTAGGGGGCCCAAGAGGACGAGGAGCATGGAGGCTAGGCTCAAGGCGGTGGAACAAGACATCTTCAAGTGCCAAGGGATGGTGGAGCGTGGACTCAGCGCCAATCACTTCATGATCACGGAATTCACCCATGATCACATGGTGGATGGCTTGTCTATGAAGGACATCGTCTTCACCTTCTACAAGCAAATTAATTTTCTGCAAAGCCAAATCTATGATCTCCAAAACCAAGTTTTTGAGTATGAAGCAAGATTTAAAGGTATGAGTTTAGCTGCCAGTTGCAGGACTCGGGAGACTCGTGCATCCTCTTTTGATGGAGACCCCTTGCCCTGGAAGGCAGAGGACAAACCTACTACCTCATCACCACCACCTTCATCATCTTCCCCACCAAAGGAGACTTAGTACACGGGTATGGGAACTCTCCTTGGCTTGAGCCAAGCTTGGGGGAGATGCCCTGGAATCGTATCACCATAACTTTTATTACCTTTACTTATTTTATTTGGATCCTTAGCTATTTTGTGATTTAGTTGAATAAAATTTTAGTATGATCAATTTTTGAGTTCTAGTTTCGTGATCCATCTATCTATGTAATCGAGTGAGAGCCATATAATAAAGTTAAGTTTTAGTTTGTGCTTCTTTACTTTTACGTTGCAATCAAAATAAAAAGAAATAATGAAAACGATCATATGCTAATCTTATGGAAAGTAATGACTCACATAAGGAAAATTATAAGTGGTAAAATTTGTTGAAAGTCAACAAACATAGCATTGGTTAATGATGCAACTCATGAAAGAATTAATAAGGGAAGAGAAGATTCACATGCAAATACACTATCTTGGACATATCTTATTATTGTGAGCCCCTATTAATTATTATATCCCAGAATGTTGACACTGGACAAGGAAGACAACGTAATGATTTATGTTTGTTCATATTCACATAGAAGTTATATTGTCATAGATCCTTCAACATGTGGTGCTTGCCCAACATCTTTGCTAGCCAAAATTCCGCACTAAGTAGAGATACTACTTGTGCATCCAAAAACCTTACACCCAAAACTCTAGTTTTGAGAGTACACCATACCTACCTATGGATTGAGTAAGATCCTTCAAGTAAGTTGTCATCGATGCAATAAGGCAATAAAAATTGCTTTTGAATGTGTTTGACCGTTTAGTGTAAGAGAAAATTGAGCGTTGTACGAACTTGTGATGAAAAATTAATAAAAGCAACGGACTGCATAATAAAGGTTGCTATCATAAGGGGCAATATAACATGACGTTATTTTGCACTAAGGGATTGTGCATACAAAACCAAAAAGCGCATGACAACCTCTGCTTCCCTTTGCGAAGGGCCTATCATTTTACTTTTATGTATTTACTTTTATGCAAGAGTCAAATTATTATTCTCTATTCCTTTTAATTTTTCTCTTTGGCAAGCATCATGTGGTGAGGAAATATCTAGGCACATATATCCAGATGAATGTGAATGATCATGAGTTATTATTGTTGACATCACCCTTGAGGTGAATGAGTTGGGAGGCAAAACTATAAACCCCTATCTTTCTATGTGTCCGGTTGAAACTTTTTGCTCATATGTATACAGTGAGTCTTAGCAATCATAGAATATTAAATGATGGTTGAATATGTGGACTTGCCAAAAGGATCCGATACGTGACCCTTCTTGATCGTATGATGAATTGTAGATGCAAAGTTGACTGAAAACATAGTTTGTTGATTCCAATAAAGTTTATGATTTTTACTTTGATGTTGTGATAAATTGTTACTTGTTCATGAGAAGTTATATGATGAATTTATATGAAAAGGTTTTATGACAAAGTTTGTTGTTGTTAGAATAATAAGCATGATGCTACTATGTCTGTATTTTGTTTTTATCGACACCTATATCTCTAAAAATGTGGAAATGATTTTCGATATTGGCTTTCGCTTGAGGACAACTAAGGTCTAAGCTTGGGGGAGTTGATACGTCCATTTTGCATCATGTTTTCCTACTATTACTTATAATGTTTTTATGCATAATAATGCTTTGTGGAGTAATTCTAATGCCTATTCTCTCATAATATGCAAGGTTTACACAAAGAGGGGGAATGCCGGAAACTGGAATTCTGGACCTGAAAAAGCATGTCACAGATACCTATTCTGCACACACTACAGGAATCAGGCACTTTGCCGTCAGCCATCCCGGACGGCAAAGGGATGCATCCCGGACGACAAAGTCTTTGCCGTCCGCCAGCAGATGGCCAACCGTCCGGCTGAATAAGCCACGGTAAAAGGCGCTTTGCCGTCTTCTAGCGGACAGCAAAGACCTTTGAATCTTTGTCGTCTGCCAGCGGACGGCAAAGGGCCTGGATGGCACACGTGGCACCTTAGCTCCGTTAAGGTCTTAACGGCGTGCTTTGTCGTCCGCTGGCAAACGGCAAAGACCTTAGTTCTTTGCCATCTGCCAGCGGACGGCAAAGCACTTGTTTTTTGCTGGCCTAGGTGGGTTCTTTGTCGTCCGCTGGCAGATGGTAAAGAACTAAGGTATTTGCCGTCTACCAGTGGATGGCAAAGAACCCACCTAGGCCAGCCCCAGGTTGCACAGGCAGCTGCCACGTGGCATATTTGTCGTCTGCTGGCAGACGGCAAAGCGCTTTGTCGTCCGCCAACAGACGGTAAAGTGGCTATATAGCCCCTGATTTTTCTGTTTTTTCTTAAAATCATTAAATTTGATAGAATATCACATATATATCCAATATATCAACAATACAAGTTTCCAACAACCATACCAACAATAAGTTTCAACTATCATACCAACAATAAGTTCCAACAAGCATACCAACAATAAGTTCCAACAACATATCCAACATATACACGTTTGGAACAACATATCCAACATAAATATCCAAACCAAGTTTCCAACAAGTTTCCATAAACAAAAAGGAAGCAGAAGTAGAAGAGTACGCTCCATCAATGCAAGCTTCCTCATCTATAGCAAATCTGCAAAGTAGGAAAGATGAAAGTTAGAAGAAGAAGAAGACTAGCTAGAAGAAAAAGAAGAAAAAAGAAGAAGAAGAAGAAGAAGAAGATTTTATCTTCTCTTTCTATTTGTCCTCTCCTCTCCTCTTCTCCAAGGTAGTAATGCCATTTTCTAGCTAACTAAGCATATCAAGTCATTTTGGAGGAAAAATGCTAAGTATAGGTCATTTTTTAGCTATCCTAGGTAGAATATATCCTTTTGGAGGTAAGTAAGGTTATTATGTCATTTTTGAGGAAAATAAGCTAAGTATAGGTCATTTTGGAGCTAAACCAAGGTTATTATGCCATTTTTTACCTAAGTGAGCTAATTATGTCATAAATGAACTAGCTAAGCTAATTATAGATCATTATTGAGCTATCCTAGGTAGTTATGCCATTTTGTACCTAAGTGAGCTAATTATTTCATAAATGAACTAGCTAAGCTAGCTATAGATCATTGTTTAGCTATATTAGGTAGTAATGCCATTTTCTAGCTAACTAAACATATCAAGTCATTTTGGAGGAAAAAATGCTAAGTATAGGTCATTTTATAGCTATCCTAGGTAGAACATACCATTTTCTAGCTAATTAAGCATATCAAGTCATTTTTGAGGAAAATAAGCTAAGTATAGGTCATTTTGGAGCTAAGTAGGTCATTTCTTAAGCTAAGTATGCATTTCTTAATGAAAACACTTGGGAAAACTTACCATCAACACGAAGGTGAAGGACCGATAGGGTTTGCGCCAGGGTGAGACGTAGAAGGACCGGTCAGGGTTGCGGCAGACGTAGAAGGATCGGTCGATGTTTGTCGGGAGGCACACTGCACCAAAGATCATTTGCAATGTCTCCTTAGCATGATGCAACTCAAATGTGAATACTAGTAACAAATGACCATTTAAATGAAACTCACTGCGGGTGCTATAGGAATATGGGGCATCGACGGAGGGGTCTGACCATTGTTCTGGCACACAGTCTGCACATTTTGTTTTCACGAGTCATTCATATTAGTTAGTGATGAAATGAACATTACGTGCATGATTTGGCTAATATGAAGGAGAAACTTACACGAGGAGCTCGTATAGGGCTCGGTGAGACGCGTCATTCCGGATCCTCTCCTCCTCCAACAGCCTAGCCGTCCTCTCCTCCATGTCCCTCTCCCTCTACGCCTCCTGCCTGTTTGCCTCCGCCAGAAGCTCCTGGGACCTAGCCTCAATGGCGAGCTCCATTGGTCGTGGACGAGGCCTTATCTCAGGATCAGAGCTCGTCTGGCGCTTCTTGATCTCCGAGAGAGTTCTAGGACAACGTATCAGTCCATCCCCAATGGCTATCAAGCCATGGGGCCTCCCGCCACCAGATATCATCACGAGCTCTAGATCAAAAGGACTCTGGCTCGGGTTGAAGTCATCCCCTTTCCTCGCCTTCCCCTCATCCCTATACCTCACGAGCTTGTTGTGGGAGGAGATATTGCTGAAGCTCTATGGATGATCGAGGTCATCCTCAGAGAATGCCTTGGCCTTCTTGTACGAGGCAGTATGGGCCGTGGCATAGAGGTCGAACAGAGGTGGCACCTCCTTCTTGTTGTGTCATGCCTAAAAGAGAGGAACAAAATATTAGTTAAGGGCTCAAGCTATCATGAAGAATGAAATTGCATGAATCATGAAGCAAACCACATACCCAGTTATCCCCGAACTCAAACAGGTTGGAGCTCCCTTGATGGTGTGGCACACCTCTCATTTGGGCATGCTTATCCTTGGCATTGTTGTATTCGGCTAGCCATTTGGGAGAGCACCACTCATCCACCAATGCCTCCCAACAGTCCATCCTGTCCGCACACCATCTCTGGGGCACCTAAGTTAGACAAGAGAAATTTCAGTGCTACGCCTACGAATCAAATCAAAGAAACTAAGTACAAGTCCTTAAGAATAGATAATTACCTTCATTAAATTCTCCTTACTCTGATAATTTTTGCGGCACTTCTTCTTGGCCCTCTTAATGTTACTCGAGCCGTAGTAGTCTCGAATAACTTGCACCGAGCCTCATGTCGTAAGTTCTGAAGTAGGCGCTTGCACTCGGATTCGAGAACAACAGCCGCTTTCGCCTCGTCTTCCTCAAGACACCTCTAGAAGGTCTGTAATCAAACAAGACAACACTGATTAGTACCATCACTACGTGTTGTTGATTTTTAATTCTGTAAAGGAGAAATTACCCAAAAGCAACGGATCACAATGTCAGCCACCGTCTCGCACAAGTAACCATCGACCATCTCCTCCCGCGGGGCCGGGGCAGCCTTGTACAACTCCCAGGTCAGTGCTACCTGTGGAGACTCACCCTCACCGGGCAACTGGACCTTCCCAGGGAAGTGGTGTCGGAGAAGCACACCAAGGACCTGGTTGGGCCTGTGGACACCACGCTCGTATTTCCAACCCCTGTAGTAGGACAAGGCCAACACATTAGATATTAATTTGAAGAAACATGAAGGCAAAAGGTTAAAAAGAGTAAATGCACTTACTTCTCCGCATTAGGCGCAATCAACCACTTCTGCTCGCGGGTCGTCGGCACGGGCGGCAGCTTTGTAGAACCACGCTGGTAGACCTTCTTGCCCTCCTCAACCAGCTTGCCCTCGCTATAGGTGTCCTCAGACAAGTTGTCCTCGCCACCATCA
This sequence comes from Hordeum marinum, assembly GCA_022496015.1. NCBI lineage: Eukaryota > Viridiplantae > Streptophyta > Magnoliopsida > Poales > Poaceae > Hordeum > Hordeum marinum. The sequence continues at coordinate 479,072,152 of CM039674.1, forward strand.
GAAAAGTTGTCCTCACCACCATCAGCATGGCCACTAGCCTCCGGAGTCACGTGGGACAAAGACTCTCGGACCCGAGTCTCCTGGGACGAAGACTCTGGGACCAGAGTCTCCTGGGACGAAGACTCGGTGACCCGAGGCTCGTCGACCTGAGGCTCATGGACCGGAGTCCGAGACGGGTCCACCTGAGACGGAGCACTCCTATGGTCAGGAGAATTAGCTGGGGGTGGCGGCAAGGAAGGCGCATCAGCCTTCCTACCTCTAGCACCTCTCTTCGGCTTCCCCCGACCTCTCCTGGTCGAAGAAGAAGCGCCCGCCGGTGTGTGCATGTTGTGTACCAGTGCTCTCTGGAATTGCTGGGGTGGAATAATAGCCCCCCTCCTACCACGTGCCGAGGAAGGAGGCTCAGAGCGCTCTCGACCCCCGCCCACCATCTGTCAACACCTGAAATGACAAAGAGTGAACCAAATTAGTTCAACATAAAAAAATTGAATACCTAATAACATGAACTAATTAATAATATATATGTACATAATAATAATTGAATACCTCACATTACTAATATTAATCTTCATCGTCTATATATGCTCCGGGATATATAAATGCATAATCATCATCACTGTCAATGATGACGTGCTCATCAGCACCATCAATAAATGCATCAACATGTGGAAGGCCTCTATGTAATCGGGTTCTTACAGTTGTCGCAATCGGCACCAGGTTGTTTTCTGTCCATTTGCAAATGCGACTCCCACAAACTCCTTGGTTTTTGTTAACCATTCACGGGTCATGTCTTTCTGACTAGTGTGACCGGTGTACATCCAGCCACGATCACTCATCTTGCCTAGCTACTGGACACACACAAAATATATACATAATTCAGCAAACCATATTCATCAGTTAATAGAGTTTGTTAGTTTCATTACATCGATGCAACCTAGACGCTAGTAGGTAAAGATAGGTCCTAATCCCACTCGAGTATGTGTAGATTGGGTTCGTTTTCCCATGCTCCGCTCCGGATCCGACGCACAATTTCGGTAGCACCTCCCCGTTGTTCTCCTAATACACGTCTCGTCAATAAGCAAAGGGGATGTGTACCCAGAGAACAATAGGGAGGCACTGACGAAATTCTGCACCGGATCTGGAGTAGAGCATATGGGAAAACGAACCCAATCTACACATACTCGGACTGTCCATGGATAACGTTGGACAATTCGAAAGGATCACGGTTATAAATATGCATAGCCCTTTTGAACGGGAGACGCATAGTGGTCATGCATACTGATGATTGAAGACACCTATAGCTAGCAAGTTTCATCGGCATGAAGACCGGAACAGAGGAAGTGAAGGGGGCAGGAGGAGATGTCATTTGTGCTCACCCACGAATGCAGGGGCAGAGCTCGTCGAACGCACGAGGAGATCGTCGAACACCAGACCCTCGCAGTGACGAAACAACTACACATTTAAATCCACCTGATCTAAATATGATGTTTTGTATAACAAAATCGAAAAATATATGACCTAACTCATAATTCACAAATATATGACCCGTGTCGTGTCAGGGTCGGGGTGTCGGGGGTGTCGTGTCGGGGTCGGGGTGTTGGGGGTGTCGTGTCGGGGTCGGGGTGTCGAGGGTGTCGTGTCGGGGTCGGGGTGTCGGGGGTGTCGTGTCGGGGTCGGGGTGTCGGGGTGTCAGGGGTGTCGTGTCGGGGTAGGGGTGTCGGGGGTGTTGTGTCGGGATAGGGGTGCTGTGTCATGGTCGGGGGTGCCGTGTCAGGGTGTCAGGGTGTCGTGTCGGGGTCGGGGTGTAAGGGGTGTCCTGTCGGGGTCGGGGTGTCGAAGGTGCCGTATCGGGGTCGGGGTGTCGGGGGTGCCGTGTCGGGGTCGGGGTGTCGGGATGCCATGTCGGGGTCGGGGTGTTGGGGTGTCGTGTCGGGGTCGGGGTGTTGGGGGTGTCGTGTCGGGGTTTGGGGTGCCGTGTTGTGGTGTCGAGGTGTCGTGTCGGGGGTCGGGGTGTCGGTGGTGTCGTGTTGGCGATCCTCGACCCAGTTGCGTCGGCGCCGACACACCCCTCCTCCTCCTCCTCCTACTCCCCTTCTTCTTCTTATTCTCCTTCTTCTTTTCTTCTTCTCCTCGTCCTCCTCCTCCTCCTTTTCTTCTTCTTTTTCTTCTTCTCTTTCCTCTTCTTCTTCTTCTTCATCTCCTTCTCCTCCTCTTCTTCTTCTCTCTTCTTCTAATTAACTACAACTAATTAACCTAAGTACAACTAAACTAGATTTAACTAAATTACTAACTACAACTAAATTACTAACTACAACTATTAAAATAACTAAATTACTAACTAAATGACTAACTACAACTAAACTAGATTTAACTAAATTACTAACTAAACTATTTAAAAAATGAAAAAAAAGAGAGGGGGAGGGGGCTCACCGGAGTGGGGGAGGTGGAGGCCGATGTTGGTGGAGGTGGAGGAGGCCGACGCCGGTGGTGGGGCGTCGGGGGCGCTGGGTGGCGCTGTAGGGGCGGTGGCGGTGGGGTGTCGGGGGACGCCGGGGAGGGAGAGAGGGGCGGGGTGGTGGTGGCGTCAGGGGCACGCGGCGGTGGGGGCGGTGGGCACGGGAGGGGCGCACGACGGCGGGGGCGGCACGCGGCGGCGGGGGCAAACGGCGGCGGGGGCAAACGGCGGCGGGGGCGATGGGGCGGTGGTGGGCATGGGCGGTGGGGTCGTGGGGCGACAGGGAGGAGAGAGGGAGAGAAAGAGAGAGAGAGAGGCGGGCCGGGGGCGTTAGCCGCTAGTTAACCCCCCCTCTTTGTCGTGATTTGCCGTCCGCTAGCGGACGACAAACCTCCTTTGCCGTCCGCTAGCAGACGGCAAAGAAGTGGCTGATGGCAAAGCCACCCTTTGCCGTCTGCCACCTCTTTACCGTCTGCTTTCTGCTAGCTGATGACAAAGCCACTCTTTGCCGTCCGCTGGCAGACGGCAAAGAGGTGGCAGACGGCAAATCTTCTGATTCCAGTAGTGACATATCCAATGAGATGAAATTCTAAGGATAATTATTTTGGAATATGTAAAAAATACTGGAGTAAATGAGTAGGGGGGCTACCTGGTGCCCAAAGGACACCAGGGCGTGTCAGACCCCCTTGGCCCACCCTGGTGGGTTGTGGACAGCGCAGCCCACCTCTGGTGCCCATCTTTCGGTACATAAGGTCTTTTGACCTAGAAAAAAATAGGAGAGGACTTTTGGGATGAAGCCGCCGTCTCAAGGCGGAACTTGGGCAGGAGCACTTTTGCCCTCCCGGCAGAGCAATTCCACCGGGGCAACTTCCCTCCTGGAGGGGAAATCGAAACCATCATCATCACCAACAACCCTTTCATCTTTGGGAGGCCAATCTTCATCAACATCTCCTCTCAAAAGCTAGTTCATCTCTTGTGTTCAATCTTTCTACCAGAACCTAAGGTTGGTACCTGTGGGTGACTAGTAGTGTTGATTACATCTTGTAGTTGATTACTATATGGTTTATTTGGTAGAAGATTATATGTTCTGATCCATATGTTAATTGATATCCCTCTGATCTTGAGCACGAATATCATTTGTGAGTAGTTACCTTTGTTCTTGAGGGGACGGGAGAAGTCATGTTGCAAGTAATCATGTGAATTTGATATGTGTTTGATATTTTGATGATATGTATGTTGTGATTCCCTTAGTGGTGTCATGTCAACTTCGACTACATGGCACTTCACCATCTTTGGGCCTAAGGGGATGCATTGTGGAGTAATTATTAGACGATGGATTGCTAGAGTGACACAAGCTTAAACCCTAGTTTATGCGCTATTTTGTAAGGGGCCGATTTGGATCGAAATGTTTAAAGTCATGGTTAGATTCTATCTTAATACTTTTCTCGTAGTTGCGGATGCTTGCGAAGGGGTTAATCATAAGTGAGAGGTTTGTTTAAGTAAGAAAAACACCCAAGCACCGGTCCACCCACATATCAAATTATCAAAGTAGCGAACGCGAATCAAACCAACACGATGAAAGTGGCTAGATGAAATTTCCGTGTGCCCTCAAGATCGATTTGCTTATTATAAGAGACCGTTTTGGCCTGTCATTTGCGACAAAAGGATTGGGCTACCTTGCTGTACTTTATTTACCGTTATCGTTACTTGCTCGTTACAAATTATCTTACTATCAAACTACTAGTTACCAATAATTTCAGTGCTTGCAGAAATTACCTTGCTGAAAACCGCTTACCATTTCCTTCTACTTCTCGTTGGGTTCGACACTCTTACTTATCGAAAGGACTAGATTGACCTCCTTTACTTGTGGGTCATCAAAATGTTCATCGAATTTTGAAGTTCATCTAAATTTTAAAAAGTTCATCGATTTTCAAAAAAAGTTCATCGATTTTGAAAAAAAAGTTCATTCAAATTGAAAAAAGTTCATCTAAATTGAAAGAAGTTCATCGACTTTCAAAAAAAGTTTATCGATTTTGAAAAAAGTTTATCGATATTGCAAAAAAGTTCATCAATTTGTACAAAGGTTCAGCCATTTTGACAAAAAATTCATTAACTTTGAAAAAAAAGTTCATCGATTTTGAAAAAAGTTTATTAAATTTGAAAAATAAGTTCCTTGATTTTGAAAATGGTTCATCAATTTGAAAAAATTCACGAGTTTCGAATAATTCTTCATGGATTCGGAAAAGAAGTTCCTCTATTTGAAGAAAACAATTACAAAATTCGAAAAAAGAAAGTAGAAAAGGATAGAGAAAAAAAGAAAAAAAAGGAAAAAGAGGAAGAAAGAAATTGTCGAAAAGATGTAATTTATCACACCTAGTTATGTGGTCGAGTTGGTTACCCGTTGTGCACTGATAACCTGCGACGCGGATTCAAATCCTACGTCCTGTATGTTTTTTGCTGTTCATCTACAATTTAGAAAAGAGGTAAAAAATGGATTATGAGCCGGACCGACCAAGACGCGGGAGTAGCTGCTATAGGCGTTGGTTAGCATAAAACAGTATAAACTGGCGCCTGCAAACGCCAAATAGGAAATGCCCAGTCCAGGAATAATAAGAAATAACATATGAAAAAGCAAAATCATGGAAAACCCCGCTACTGAAGATGGCTCAAATATTGGCAAATGGGCCTGGCATGCGAGATGCAAGTGTGAAATATAATTTGCCTCCTAATAATTAGGGTCTTAGCTTGCAAAACTTGCTCATGCCATCCAGCCTGTTGCGGATCTGCTGTCAATCCATTGAGCGAAGCCCAAATGAAACTCTTTTCATGTGAACTAGAAACAGGCATTCGTCCCACTTTAAGAATAAAGCAATAACACCGAAGGCCGAACGATATAAAGTGATGGAATGACTCTATTACAAAGTGGATCGAAAGATACACCAAGAAATTAGAGCTAGTCTAACACCTCGCCTAGGACCAACCGACGACACCAAAACTCCACGACAACGCCCTCAAAAAGGCAATGACGCGATGTGTCGCCACTGTCGAGTCTGAGAATAGATAAGGGTTTTCACCCGGAGCCCTGACACATGAACGAGACCCACGGCTACGCCTTCAAGAAGAAAACGACACCCATGGGCACCATCGTCGCCGGCGCCAAGCTTGAAGCTGCCGCTCGGGAATTCGTCAATACCACTAGGAGGTGCCCCTGCCACTCCTGTAGCGAGAGTCAAGCCAACCCCGTCAATTCTGGGAACAACAGGAGCCTGCTAGAGCCATCCACCCCTACTCCCATGCCGCCCACACGGCCACGAGGACTAGGCATACCGACACCAGGAGGCCTGCCAGAAAGCCCACCGTGGATCCTATCATCCGAAGCCGGCACCTCGGCATCCTTTGACAACTTAACACCAACGCCACAACACGAGACCGCCTCCACATCCAGCCAAGAGCATCCACCTCTACATGGTTAGAGAAACGGCCGAGGCAAGTGCAGGAGAACAACCAACCCGCGGTAGGGGGACCAAGTCAAACCCCAACAACGGCGTTCAGCCCATGCCGTCGGCCAACTACCAACAAGCGCTACCAGGAGAGGAGGGAGTCGCCCCATCAGATCTAGCAACTCCAGATCCAAACAGGGGGACCCCATGGCAGCCGGCACCTCTGACCACCCGGTGATAGCCGATACCTCCGGCCACCAAACACGCAACTCCATCGGCTCCCCACGGACTCACATCACCCCCTCTGCACCATAATCAAGGGTCGCCCCTCCAACCTACAGCACCCAATCGCCACGCACCCGTGGTCGAAGATAGTCACCGTCACTTGGCGACCCCCAACAAACGTCACCACCAACGCGTCACACCCACCTCCGCCCAGAAATATGGAGGAGGCTGTCGACCGCGGCCCACGCCGCCACAGGCCGTGCCACCTACGAAGCACCGATCGGGGGAGTCGCCCACGCCACATCAGATCTGGCAGGTCCCCGGCACTGCCTGGGGCACGCCCCGCCACTTTACCCGTAGATTTTTGACATTGCTTCAGGGACAAGTGTAACTATAGTGTTGTCTCAAACAAAAAGTGTAACTATAGTAGAGGGGGGGGGGGTGTTGAGGGAGAGAGAGAGCAGCTTTAATGTACTAATGTACGGGTGTCATGGACATTCATATTTACTATAGATGACACAAAAAAGGGTTAATATCTATGCACTTTACCTTCAAGGAAATGCATTGCAAAAGAATACTGCAAGAAAGTGCATGATTCGATCTTTTTCCTGTTTGGCAACAGATCCCTGCACTGTATTAGAGTTTTGGTGGGGTCAAAACAAACCCTATTGGAGAGACAGGATGGACCGCCAGCCATGACATTATCACACTGATATTCGCAGGTCTCTTAGTTAAACTTCATATCCTTACACTGCAGGAATCAGGAGGTGAAGCTCATTAAAGGGTTTAACTCTTTAGGTAGTACTACTACTTGTTAAGCAACGGCAGAAGTCTCACATCGATATGCACGATTTTGAAGCAGTTATAGTAGCAAAGTAGTACCGATCAGGAGCAAATTATGCGGAAAATCCAAATCACCATCCCCGTTGGGTAGATCACCATCTTTCTTGTGCTATGTTACGTACTAATACCATGTGGGCGTACGCGCCATAAGTAGTCCATGCAGGCGCGCGCTTGATCAGGGCAGGCAACCCAGCCATGAATGCATCCTCACCACACAACAAGATCGCTGCCAATGCCAAACCGTGGGAGGCGAGATGGATATTAGTGATGGGACTGGCCGGCCGGGATGGACCGCAATGCTCGATCGATCCTGCGATCTTCAGGCCTTATAGCAGTCAGGGATTGGGCGAGTGATGATGGTGAGGATGACTCCGGCCGTGGCCAGCAATGGCGGATGTTTACTGTGGCAATTTAATTATTGGCAGCTCAAGATTGCTCTCGCATTTATAGATGTGTCCTCCTGCTCGTTGCAGGTGACGCTTTGCTTTCGTAATGTAATTGGTCGTACATACATGCGACAGTACGAGAAGATAGGGTGAATTATATGTTCGCTCGTCCTCTGCTGTGACCTAATGGAACCAGAGCCACTTGGCTTAGTATTATCGTTTTCAATTTTCCTGTAGATTATGAAGCTTGGTTTTCACCATGTGCATGCTAGTTTACGCCCGCGTCCTGATGCTAATTACAGTTTTGAGATATCTATCCATCCACAAACGGTTGGACTTTGAGAACGCACGTACTGAAGTCACCTGCTGGTAACCTATGTTCTTTTAGGAGCAGGCAGGAGCTCGGATTTTTCTTATTCTTTACTTAGAAACTACTTCCTCTGTAGAAAAATATCAGAGCGTTCAGATCATTTTAAATAGTGTCTAAACGCTCTATGTTTCTTTAGATCACTAATGTAAGGGATAAGTATATTTTTCGTCCTCAAACTCCGGCGATAGTATAGAAATCGTCCCTCAACTCCAAAACCAGTAAAATTCAGTCCCCCAACTATTTAAACCGTTTACTTTTCCTCTCTGGTGACTCTTATAGTGGTTTTGTATGACATGGACCCGGTTTTGACTAAAATCTTCCACATGGCGTCATCTACAACTGGAGTAGTGTATTTCTCATTTGTGGTTGCTTGTAAGACTAATCAGTCTTATTTCTCATTTACTTTGTCAGATTTGTGGTTGCTTGTAAGACTAATGAATTCCTGTTTGTGCTAGCTATAAGACAAATCAATACTATGTTTGTGGTTATGTCAGACTATGTGTGAGAATTCCTGTTTGTGCTTGCTTGTAAGACAAATTAGTTCAGTTCTCCGTTAGACTATGAATGAATGAAATGTCTTATATAATCTGTTCACTTCAGTTCTCTGTCCAATCATCTATGAACAAATGAACAATCTGTCCGTGAATTCAGTTTAAACAATAGTTTGAAATCATGTGAACAATCTGCTAATAAATTTGATTCAGTTTATACAATAGTCAAAACCAGGCCACAATGGACGGTATTAGTTAAAACCGGGTCCACGTCATACCAAAACCATTTTAAGGGTCGCCATGGACGAAAAGTATCCGGTTTAAATAGTTCAGGGACTAAGTTTTACTGGTTTCGGACTTAAGGGACGATTTCTATAATATCTCCGGAGTTCGAGGACAAAAAATATACTTATCTCCTAAAGTAATGATCTAAACGGCTCCTCCCCGCCCAAAAACTTAGGGTTCCCATTTCCCATCGACGCCGCCGGTCCGCCTCGTCTCCTGTGGCCTTAGGGCCATTGGCGCACACTAAGGATCCCGGTCCTTGCCAGATGGGGGACTCCGTTTTTAGTTGTTTCTTTAAATTTCGTTATGGTTTGTGCCCTGCTCGAGAAGGCAAGATGACGATCGCTCCGTGTAGATGGAATAACCCCCCAGTTTTGTTGGCGGGGTTATGAAAGTGTGTCTTTGATGGATCTATTCGGATTTGGTCGTAGTTCGTCTCATGTGTCTTCAAGTAGGATCCTTCTGATTTACGCTACTCTGCATCAACAATGATTGTTATTCTAGTGCGCTGGTTCTATAGGGCCTTAGCACGACGACTTCTCGACTGTCTACTATAACAAGTTTTGTCCAGCTACAATGAGGGAAGGGTGACGACGGCGGCACGCCTTTGACTCACTTTAGTGTTTGTAGTCGTCACTAGGTGGTCTATGGACCTTGATTTTATTATTATTTATAGTATTTGTTGTACTGTCTTGATTGAAGATGAATAGATCAAAAGTTTTCCGTAAAAAAAGTAACAATCCAAACACTCTGATATTTCTTTACAAAGGAAGTACTAGATAATTGTATGTGCATCGCAACGGATACAAAAAAATTTAGTAGGTTTGCCCGTCAGTTACCCGCCCATATTACTGTGCTCGTGTAGACAAGAAATATTAGTTTATTGGGTAACACTTATTTGGTAAGCATCATGGGCTTATAATTTTACTTTGTAAATCAATAAGATGTGCCGTAGCTGATGTGGTTTTTGGAGTAAATCGATGAAAGAAAGACAGAAATGGGAGGAAAGAAATCCAAGTGAAGAGAGGTGGGGAAAATGGAGGGGAGCGTAAACGACATAACCTTAGTTCTTTTTAATAGAAGAGATAAAGTTTTGACTTACCATGATAAACTATAATTGGAATTCCCACTTGGTAACCACAATAAGAACCTTATGAAGTTTCTTATAAGTCGAACTTCGGCTGCTACTTGTCCAACTTTTTAGATCCAAACTGTCAATTAAAATGTTTGACCAAAAAGCCAGTGATCATTCTTCCCCCGACAGAAGCACGATTGCTGAAAACACCCGCAATAAGCAGGGGGTTATCTCTACATATATTTGACCAGTTGTTTAGTAATGTCCATTTAAGTTCGTCAAGGGATGCCCCAAAATCGGCGACACTACTCTACTTAAGGTGAGCTTTATTTTGTTGATAGTTTTTTTTGTATGAAACTAGTCATGTGATTACGACAACCGGTCCTAGAAACCGTTCTAAATACATCCATACACGACAATGACAGGTGAAGTCAAAACAGTTGCTAGGTGATCGAGAACATGCACTGGCAAGTCATGTCAACTTGTTTACTTGATTGTGATAATCGAGCTATATCCTACACACAATCAACAATGCATATATCCTCGGAAAAGATAACACCCACATGTGTGGCAGTTTGCACTTCGTCCACACGCGTCTATCCATGTTGATTTTATTTACTAGTAGAAAACAGGGCTTTGGTCCAGGGCAGGCCAGCCCATTAGTCCCGGTTCAGTCATGAACCGGGACCAATGGGGGCAATGGTCCCGGTTCGTGAGGCCAGAGGGCCGGCCGGGCCACGTGGGGCATTGGTCGCGGTTCTTCGGACACCTTTGGTCTTGGTTGCTGACACGAACCGGGACCACTGTGCCTCGCTCCTGGCCCACAACCATTGGTCCCGGTTCGTAGCTGGAACAGGTACCAAAGGGGTTCTTTTAGTCCCGGTTCCAGCCACGAACAGGGACCAATGAGATGCCTATATATACCCCCTCGCCGGCGAGCAGAGCACTCCACACTGCTCTGTTTTTTTGGCCGGCGAGGGAAGAGCTTTGTGGTGCTCTAGCTCATCTCCTATGCACATGAGGTGTTCGATGAAATGCCCAAGCCATATTTAAGCTTTCTCCTCTCGAAGTTCCTTGTCCAAGCTCCATTTTACTCAAGATTTGTCTAGGTTTGGAGGTCCATCCTGTCCTATCCCCGTCCTCACCGTCGTCGATCGCCCGTGCCCATCTCGGTGCCGGAACCACCGTGGTTAGCCTCTTCTTCTTATCTTCTTTCTAAACCAAAAAAGTTTTTTACTTGTCTGATTTAGATAGATACTTGTGTAATTTTCTTACTTTTATTATTATATTTATTTTGGTCACTATTGTACTTTGGCTTTAATGTGATTATGAATTTCTATTAATTTGGTCACTTCTATATTCATGATATGTTGTAATGGTTTTTAATACACTTTATTATATAATGCACGCAGATGAACCAGCAATGGATGTACGGTGACCGACGCACCTCCAAGTATATTAAGGGACTGCATAATTTTCTCGATGCGGCTGAGGCAAACAAACAGAATGGTTTTATTCATTGTCCATGTACTGTCTGTGAGAATACGAAGGCTTTCTCCACCTCTAAAACCCTTCACTTCCACCTGCTTGAAAAGGGTTTTATGCCACACTAAAATGTTTGGACCAAGCACGGAGAAAGAGGGGTTATGATGGAAGACAACGAAGAAGAAGAGGATGATGACAACTATGTGCCTCCTGAATACGATGATGCTGCAACGGGGGAAGATGAAGATCAAGAGGAACCAGACGATGTGCCCGATGATGATCTTCGCTGGGTCATTGTTCATGCAAAGAGACAATGCGGAAGTGAAAATGAGAAGTTGAAGTTGGATCGCATGCTAAAGGATCACAAAAAGGGTTGTACCACAATTGCGAAGATGGTAACACAAAGCTCGGTACCATACCGAAATTGCTGAAGTGGAAGACACAGAATGGTGTACCTGACAAAGGATTTGAGAAGCTACTAAAAATATTGAAGAACAAACTTCCAAAGGATAACGAATTGCCCGACAGTACTTACCAACAAAGAAGGTTGTATGTCCTCTAGGATTGGAGGTGCAGAAGATACATGTATGCCCTAATGACTACATCCTCTACCGCGGTGCGTACGAGCATTTGAACGCATGCTCGGTATGCAGTGCATTGCGGTATAAGATTAGACGAGATGACCCTGGTGATGTTGACGACGAGCGCCCAAGGACGAGGGTTCCTACCAAAGTGATGTGGTATGCTCCTATAATACCACGTTTGAAACGTCTGTTCAGATTCAAAAGCATGGCAAGTCGATGCGATGGCACAAAGAGGACCGTAAGAAAGACGGGAAGTTGAGAGCACCCGCTGACGGGTTAGAGTGGAGAAAGATAGAGACAAAGTGGAGCGACTTTACGGGTGACCCACGGAATGTATGGTTTGGTTAAAGTGCAGATGGAGTTAATCCTTTTGGGGATCAGAGTAGTAAGCATAGCACATGGCATGTGACTCTATGTATGTATAACCTTCCTCCTTGGTTGTGCATGAAGTGGAAGTTCATTAAGATGCCAGTGCTCATCCAAGGCCCTAAGCAACCTGGCAATGACATTGATGTGTACCTAAGGCCATTAGTTGATGAACTTTTACAACTATGGAATGGAAGAGGTGTACGTGTGTGGATGAGAATGAAGGGGAGGAATTTTACCTACATGCATTGTTGTTTGTAACCATCAACGATTGGCCTGCTCTCAGTAACCTTTCAGGACAGACAAACAAGGGATACCACGCATGCACACACTGTTTAGATGACACTGATAGTATATATTTGGACAAATGAAGGAAGAATGTGTACGTGGGGCATCGTCGATTTCTTTTGACCAACCATCAATGTCGAAAGAAAGGAAAGCATTTCAAAGGTGAGGCAGATCATAGGAAGAAGCCCACCCTCCGTACTGGGGATCACATACTTGTTGTGGTCAATGATTTACAAGTAATCTTTGGAAAGGGTCCCGGTGGACTATCTGTTCCGAATGACGCTGAGGGACGCGCACCCATGTGGAAGAAGAAATCTATATTTTGGGACCTACCCTATTGGAAAGACCTAGAGGTCCGCTCTGCGATCGACGTGATGCACATGATGAAGAATCTTTGTGTGAACCTTCTAGCTTCTTGGGAGTGTATGGGAAGACAAAACATACACCGGAGGCACGCGAGAATAGCAACATGTGCATGAAAAAGACGGCATGCATCTAGAGCAGTATGAAGGTCCTGCCAGCTACGCTCTTACCAAAGAAGAGAAGGAAATCTTCTTTGAATGCCTGCTTAGTATGAAGGTCCCGTCTGGCTTCTCGTCGAATATAAAGGGAATAATAAATATGGCAGGGAAAAAGTTCTAGAACCTAAAGTCTCATGACTGCCACGTGATTATGACGCAACAGCTTCCGGTTGCATTGAGGGGGCTTCTACCGGAAAACCTTCGATTAGCCATTGTGAAGCTATGTCCATTCCTCAATGCAATCTCTCAGAAGGTGATCGATCCAGAAATCCTACCAAGGTTAAGGAGTATTTTGGTGCAATGTCTTATTAGTTTTGAGCTGGTGCTCCCACCGTCCTTCTTCAATATCATGACGCACGTCCTAGTTCATCTAGTCGACGAGATTGTCATTCTGGGCCCTGTATTTCTACACAATATGTTCCCCTTTGAGAGGTTCATGGGAGTCTTAAAGAAATATGTTCGTAACCGCACTAGGCTAGAAGGAAGCATCTCCATGGGCTATCAAATAGAGGATGTCATTGGGTTTTGTCTTGACTTCATTCCTGACCTTAAGAAGATTGGTCTCCCTCAATCGCGGTGTGAGGGAAGATTGAGTGGAAAAGGCACGCTAGGAGCGGACTCAATAATATGTATGGACGGGCATTATTGGTCTCAAGCACACTACATAGTTCTACATAATTCTACCTTGGTGACTCCGTATGTCGATGAACACAAGAATATTCTGCGCTTCGAACACCCGGAGCAGTGTGACGACTAGATTACCTGTGAACACATCAGGACTTTCGACAGTTGGTTATAAACACGTCTCATGCGTGACAACACTGTTTCTGATGAGCTGTACTCATTGGCCAGGGGACCATCTTCGACTGTAATGACTTACAAAGGGTACGAGATAAATGGGAATACATTTTACACGATCGCCCAAGATCAAAAGAGCACCAACCAAAACAGCGGTGTCCGCTTTGATGCAGCAACCAATAGGGGAAAGGACACATATTATGATTACAGAGTGGACATATGGGAACTTGACTATGGACATGATTTGAAGGTCCCTTTGTTTCAGTGCAAATGGGTCAATCTATCAAGAGGCGGGGTACAGGAAGATCCACAGTACGGAATGACAACAGTGGATCTGAACAATCTTGGGTACACAGACGAACCATTCGTCCTAGCCAATGATGTGGCGCATGTTTTCTATGTGAAGGACATGTCTACCAAACCGAGAAAAAGAAAAGATAGGGAAGAGAATACATCATACTATGAGCCAAAGAATCACATAGTTCTTTCAGGAAAAAGAGACATCATGGGATTGGAGGGCAAGACAGACATGTTTGAAGATTATGAAAAGTTTCATGAAATTCCTCCCTTCAAAGTCAAGGCTGACCCAAGCACCCTGTTAAACGATGAAGATTATCCATGGTTACAGCACAATAAGCAAAGGACACAAGCAAAGAAAAAGTGAAAACTTTCTCTCCACAACTATATCATTGCAGTTACATGTGAAGAAATGAAATGCCTTTTCTAACACATGAGTTTTCGTCCGAAACCCTACTTCGAAAGAGATTGTCCGTTTGGTACATGAAGTGCATCCAGTTTTTGCCGTAACCCTCTCAACTTTTCTTAAAATGCTATGTGGGTGAAATGATGATACCATGCCAACTTTCAACCTTTTCGGAATTCATTTGAAGTGCTTTTCAATTTCAGGGTTATTTAGCTAAAAAATCAGTAAGTGCATTCAATATATCAAATGAAGTCAGAAAGGGTTCAAAATTGATGATGTGGCTTTGAATGGTGCATTTTGAACACACAAAAAGTATGGAGTTCAAATAAGTTCAAAAAAATGAAATCCCTTTATAACAGATGAGTTTTCGTCCGAAACCGTGATAATTCGAAAGAGATTGTCCATTTTGTACACGAAATGCATCCAATTTTTTCATAACCCTCTCAACTTTTTGACACATGCTATATGGGTGAAATGATGATATAATGCCAAATTTCAAACTTTTCAGAGTTCATTTGAAGTGCTTTTCAATTTAGGGTCATTTTAGCTCAACATAAATGATGAAATGCATGAAAAATAGCAAATGAAGTCAGAAAAGGGTTGAAAAGGGACGATGTGGCTTTGAATGGTGCATATTGAATGCAGAAAAAGTCTTGAGTTCAAATATGTTTAAAAAATTGAAATCCTTTTGTAACAGACGTGTTTTCGTGCGAAACCCGGATACTTCGAAAGAGATTCCCCATTTTGTACACGAACTGCATTGAGTTTTTGCCGTAACCCTCTCAACTTTTTAGCAAATGCTATGTGGGTGAAATGATGTTACGATGCCAAGTTTCAACTATTTCAGAGTTCATTTGCAGTGCTTTTCAATTCAGGGTCATTTTAGCTCAAAATAAATGATGAAATGCATGAAAAATAGCAGATAAAGTCAGAAAAGGGTTGAAAAGGAATGATGTGGCTTTGAATGGTGCATATTGAATGTAGAAAAATTCTTGAGATCAAATATGTATATAAAATTTGAAATCCTTTTATAACAGACATGTTTTCGTTCGATAAAAGTTATATAACTAAACTTGATATTATATACAATTCATGCAACTAAAATTATCAAAGTTATTTTTGTTAAAAACTTTAATAAAAAAACAATATTCATAAATTATTTTTTGTTAAGAATTTCTAATATGCAAAAAAAAGTAAAAATAGATGCGCTTATAGGGAAAATTCAACCTAAATTCAAAGTGCTAGTAAGTACATACTAGCACATACTAGCATTTTGAACTTAGGTCAAATTTTCCGTAAAAGGGCATATATGTTCACTTTGAGAGGAGCTCAACGTAGCAGCCACGGCGGGGCCTATAAACAAGTTCGGGCAATCTTCGCTTGGCGAGGTGGGACTAAACTCCCACCATACCGCTATGCAAGGCCATTGGTCCCGATTGGTGGCACCAACCGGGACCAATAGTGGGCATTGGTCCCGGTTGGTGCCACGAACCGGGACCAATGTTTCTTCTATATAAGGAGCACTTAGCAAATTTCGCAGGTTTCATCGCCCTCCCCGTCCCCGTCGCCTCCCCCGTCGCCGCCCCGCCCCCGTTGCCGCCCCGCCCCCGTCGCTGCCCCGCCCCCGTCCCCGCCACCGCCGCCCTCGTCACTGCCCCTTGCCCCCGTCGCTGCCCCGTCCCTGTCACCGCCCCCTTCGCCGCCCCCGTCGCCGCCCTGTCCCTGTCGTCGCCCCCTTCGCCTCCCCTCCCCTGTCACCTCCCCTCCGTCCCCGTCATCGCCACGTCCCCGTCGCCTCTCCGTCGCTGCCCCGCCCCTGTCGCCACTCCGTCGCCTCCCCGCCGACGCCCCTACTCTGGGGATTTTAAAAAAAATATGTTGATTTTTTATATGATGAATGTTTATGTTTTAGTTGTTTTATGTTTTATTTAATTATTAGGAGTCTTAGGAAAAATTAGTATGTGTATGTTAAATTACAAAAAAATTCTTGGTTTTAAGAAAAATTAGTGATTAAACGATAAGAAAACGTTGTCATAGGAATTTTTCTCGACATCGACGATGCCCGACCCGCATCCTCGTCGTCGAGTGGTCCACGAGAGCCTGCTTGATAGGCGCCATATCCGGTACTGGGCTCCATCGGGCTGGCATTGGGAGGTGCTACCTTCCCGGGCTTCGAGGTTGGTGAGGAATCCAGGTCTCGTCGTCGATCTGGAGCTTTTGTGGTGGCGGTCATGTGGGCCACTTTCGGTGTGGAGGGAGCGGGCCCCCACAGAGGTGGTATGTCGCCGTGTCAGGGAGGTGGACGAGCACGTCCGTCGCTACATGGCGGCGTTGGACGCCAGGTTCGACCATACCTGGTAGATTCTTCAGGGATCTCACCCGAGTTATGATCCCATGATGGTTCCTTATCTTTGGGTGTCCACCGCCGGGGACTTAGAGACTGCTAGTGAACCTAGTCCACCGTCCTCCACTTTGGATTCTAGGATATTCGATATGTATTAGTGATCTTATATGATAATATTCGAGATTTATTAGTTAATATTTGATGATGCATTAACTGGATTGTTCGGGATGATGTATTAGTTAATATCGAGTGCTTGTGATTTGCTAGTCATTTCGGCAAAACATAGGGAATTTTTTCTATGTCATTGCTTGATATATGGAACAGGTTGACTTTAGGTCTGTTTCGGCTCCTTGTGTGTCTTTCAGTGAGGGAGAGTGTCCATCATATATATATATATATATATATATATATATATATATATATGAGAGAGAGAGAGAGAGGAAGAATCCCGACTGTTGTCGTGGAGGTCGCTTCTCCTTCATTCCCGTGTGCTAGACATTCTGGTGTAATTCACTCAGGGACGAATGGAGGAGCCACCATCACCGACGGTCGCAATATCAGAGGGGGTGCCCACCATATCCGCGGGATGAGAGTTTACAAAGGAAAGACTCGACAAACCTAAAGTCAACCCGTTGCATATTGAGCAATAGTGATTTGTGTGTTGATCAGTTTCCTCGTAGTTTCCTTCGATCGATTTTAAATATTTAAAATCGATCGAAGGAAATATTAGTGATCTTATATGATAATATTCGAGATGTATTAGTTAATATTTGATGATGCATTAATAACTGGATTATTCGAGATGATGTATTAGTGATATTATATTCGAGTTCATTATAAATGTATTAGTGATATTTTATCTGTATAATGCGTGTGTGACATTTGGTCTGTCATTGCTCCTTGTGTGACTTTCATGTGTGTTCTTGATGGAGGAATCCCGACTGTTATCGTGAGGGGCGCCTCCTCTTTTTTCTCTTATTTGCGATATACTCATCGGTATAATGCGCAAGAAGAGAAGAGGGGGGCGTCCATCACCGGCGGTCGAACTATTATTGTGAGAAAGTGCCTACCAACATATATACACCACCATTAGTGTGAGAGAGAGCGCATCAACACACCATGAGATATGAGAGTTATTTAAGGAAAGCATCGACGGACTGAAACACACACGCATTAGGATACAAAGCGTGCCATAACTCTTGAATTATGAATACAGGAAATGTCGTCGTCATCAGACGACGATAGGATCCAAGCGTGTGAATTATGCGATGAAGATAAGGGTCTTTGTGACCAGCCTGGGCTGCGAGATGGCAGGTTCTTCACCATGAAGTTTTACGAGGACTTTGATATTTCTACGGTACGCAACGATGATAACTGTTTTTTCGTAATTAAGCATGACTTCTGTTTCTTTTCTTCAACGCGTAATTTCTTATTTATACAATTCGACTAGTTCGTCCCTTGTCATGCAAGACAGTATTTCTTGGAGAGGCTCGGTTTCGAAGAGAACGAGAGTTTCGAGATGAGGACATCCAACCTAAGGACTAAACATGGTCACACATTTCTTGTGAAAGTAATGAATGCACTTAGTAACATAGAATTAGGGTGCTCAAATTGGGAAGCTCTTTGCAAGGCATATGGATTTCAGAAGGATATGAAAATAACCTTTGATCTTCGTCTTGAAGATCATATTGAAGGAAACATCGACATTTGGGTGGATGTCGATATGCTTCCTATTTTACCTACATGTGAGTTTGTCAACCATGCATATTTTTCAAGTAATTTGCATTTTATATACATAAATATTTCGTGTTCATCCGTACTAAATTTGTTAATTTTCAATTTACAGCTTATTTCGTTTCTTCGAGTGAAATACAGAACATAATCGACACGACACACTACACTTATGGATCACATCTAACTTGGGAGGAGAATGATGATCTTATCTACTTTGTTATTGGTGTCATAGCTGGTAGGGACATCTTCCCGTATAATTTGGGAACTGACCCAAATTATACATTATACAAGACACTAGTGCATAGGTTGAGGGCGGATGACATTCGCCAAAATATCTTGATAAGAGTTGCTAATTAAGTACACTAGTACTGTTGCGTAAATGATATTGATTACATTGCTAACTAGGCTACTATTATGTTCTTCAATACAAATTGTCAAATAAAGTTGTGCCACCGTTGATGCAACCCGAAGGTAATATGACAATAAAAAGTTCCTTTCATCCCGAGTTATCTTTTGCATACTTGACTGATCGCAAACCGCCAAGAAGGCTTCAAATTGAAGTATGGGGACAAATAAAGAAGGATCACAAGCCACAAGTTGAAGACTGTTGGATCTCTTTGCTTCATCATGGAGACATAGGTGTTATTCTTTTTTATGCCATTTTACCTAGGAGGGAGGAGTAGGTCCTATGAGGGAGGACTATGTCATTTTATCTTTTTCTTGCTTTATGAGACTTTCACTTTGTATGATTAAGATGATGATGATGAGTTGTTAGATCTTGTGTAATTAACGGTTTCCTTCATATGCTTATTAGCTAGCGTCGAGTTCTCTCTATATGTATAGTAGCTAGCAGCGTCGACCAAGCATGGAGAAAGACAGGACACTTCTCTCTATTAATTAGCTAGCTAAAAAATATGGAACCCCTAAATTAACCCTCCAAACATCCCTAAACACCCCCCTTTCAAAAAAAAACCCAACAACTTTTGGTCTCGGTTGGTGATACCAACCGGGACTAAAGGTCCTCCTGCCTGGGCTCCCCGCAAAGGCCACGTGGAGCCCCTTCTGTCCCGGTTCGCTAATTCGCTATCGAACCGGGACTAAAGGTTTAGGGCTTTAGTCCCGACCCTTTAGTCCCGGTTCCAGAACCGGGACTAATGGGCCTCTAGAACCGGGACAAATGGGTCGTTTTTTACTAGTGATTTTACACGAATCCTAAAGGAATATGCTGGAATTTTATGTTCCACGTAGGCTTCATCATGTGTGTCGGTGTTGGAGAGTTTGCCCACACGACCCACAACACGCGGTTGCCAACTGCGCCGTGTGGGCGAACTGGTTTCTGCCCACACGGTCATCACCTAGTCCATCGCATGTGGGCGAACTGCTCTTCGCCCACACATCGCTCGTATGTTGTTAGATGGCAACTACAGTGCGCATACGTGGCAACTACGTAAACACACATGACAACTACGATTCGTTGCTAGATGGCAACTGTAGTTGCGCGTACGTGGCAACCAGGTAAACACACATGGCAACTATGATTAACCATACATGGCAACTATGATCGAACCACACGTTACAACTAGGTAAACACACATGGAAACTATCCCCGGGTAACTAAAATGTTATCCCGCGGGTAACTATAGTTAACCAAAACAGAGAGAGTTGACATGCTTTTACAACTACAGTTGCCATCCGGGGTAACTAGAGTTGCCATCCCGCGGGGTAACTAACGTAGCTACGAGAGGACGTGTGGGCAGATTTGCTTTGTGTCACACACGTGAGTGGGGATGACTAATACTTGTTAGGCGTGTGGGACGAAGTAGCCGCATCCACACGTGTGGATAGTTCTATTGTTCATCCACACACTACCCATGTGGGCTGCCTCCTACGTATGCCACACATGTTGTATGGGCGCATGTCTAATATACCACACATGTGATGAATATCGGGACCCTATATCTTTAGCGGAGTCCCCGAGACCTCTACTATTACAGAACCTGCCTCTCAGATGAACCATTGTTCGCCTATTGAATGTTTCTCCATATTGTTCCACTTTAATTTCTACTCTTGATACCAAGGAGGAGGAATAGAAAGCCGAACATAACAGTAAGTTGGACCACTTTGACAATGACCTAACGTAAATGATTTTTGATGAGGTGCGGCTTGGGAGACTTTTATGCGGCCTAAGGGCATCTCCAACAGTTCGTTGGTTAGCTTGTTGGTAAAATATGCCATCTCATCTTCAACATCTTAACATACAACTACTTCAATATATTATATCTAGTTTGCTCAATAGGGTATGAGATAATAAATAAGGTGCTCTCTCATTCTACATTGGAGCTTGTGCAAGGGGTGTTGATTCTTTTACATATAACCTTGCTCTCTTTTCTCGTTTATTACATGACACATTACTAAAAATCTCATGTGTCGAAGTGTACCCACAACTATCTTGACATAAACTCAAATCTCATTGGTAAAATGTACCATGGTCGTAAAAAGTAAAATCATCTCATTCCCATTCTTTCCCCGTGGAGACCCCAAGCTTAAATATTGGAGAAACACAAGATTTTAGAATGGAAAGATGGAGCTAGAAATGGACGTACCCGCCGAGGCATCCAACCATCAGCACTGAAAATAACAAAATCTATGTTAACTTTTGTGTTGACATGATTCGCAAAAAAAGAACTTCTGTGTTGACATACTTTAAAAAGGTTTTACATGATAGAAAAAGTCAAAATAGACATTAAACCATGGGCCTTGGTGCGAGACTCTCCATTCTCCATATTAAAAACCGTTCAAAATAAACAGAAAAAAATCGCTCATAATACCTAGAGCGGTATAACGAATTTTTTTTTGTGCTAATTGAAATGGAAAACACCATCCACGGCATTCAGAATCCCCTCATCGTCAGCCAAACCGCCGTCTCCCTCCTCTTCGCCAGACGTTGCACAAGCATTTAAATCCCAGCTAAGACGACGACGGGATCTCACTCCCATCTCCGTGGCGCCACCTTCCTCGTGGTTTTGCTTCACCCGTGGGGACGAAGAGGAGTCCAACACGTCAGAGCTCAGCACTACGATGGCATCCTCCAAACCGACCTCGTCACCATTGTATCCGCCCACCATTGTTCCTCCCGCGATCGTGTCCTTGATGCGCATTTCCGAATGGCGATCCAGTCGGTCGACGCGGTCGACGAATATAACGCGGTGAGGGTTCTCCAGGACCGCTTCGAACAGCCTAGCTCCGATGCAACCGTCCTTCTCCGGGGATCTCTCCCTCTTGAGGGCTAGTTTGCTGGAGTGTGCGGGAATGTCGGGGTTACCGTGCAGGTCGGCGAAGTCGGCATGGGAGCCAAACACGAGCCTCGCGAGCTCCCGAGCAACCGCTTTCTTGCCGCCACCGTCCCTTCCATGGAAGAGCAGCCAGGTTGTCATCGACGACGACGAGCTAGAAGACTTGTCGCTCGCCCTCCTCCTATTCACGCCAGATCGGCACCAGAGCACCGTGCTCGATATGCCGGGCACGATGTTCCGGTGCCACGGAACGCGCAGCACGAGCTCGTCGCACAGGATCTTGAGATTTCGCGCCGTGAGCTCCGTGAACTTCGGCCGGCGGCAGGCAGCCTGCATGTGTTACGGCTCGCAGCCGGGCAATCGGATCATGAGTGAGATGCTGTAGAGACATGTATCTATCTGGATGTGTTATACGTACATCTGCATGAAGACTGGTTCCGCAGTATGTTGTATCTTTGTAGCGGCGGAGCCACGGAGGGAGGCTCCCCGTAGTTTGGACAACCTCGGTGCCGTCGAAGAAGGCCGGACGCCTTGCTCCAGATTTTGCTTCGCTAACTTGACACTCACTGCAAGAGAACAGAGAAAGTAAGTGTGCATGTCTAGATATTAATTTACTTCAAACAAATTTCACGGGAATAGTTAATTAGAGAAGCTGCATGTATGTGTGCACTGGATCCTATTCAACGTCCATATATAGCAACGGATTGTCGCCCAACCACATTTCTTTTCTTTTTTATTTTAATTACATTTTCTACAATCTCTGAACTAATTTATTTTTCATGTATTTTCTTTAAAAATATATTTTTACATTTAGTTTTGGGGTAAGTATTTGAATTTTTTTAATTAGGAGTATATGTCTAGACATGTACGCACAATTAATTTTGTTTCAAATACTTGAACACTTCTGTAAGAAAATACATGAATATTTACAAAGGGAGTATTTTGGTATTCCTTACTATTTTTGAAACATGGGATGAGTTTTTCAAATATATTATATTGATGTATAGTTAAACATGGGATGCAAATTCATTTCAATGATACAAACTTTTACATTGATGTGTATGAACATTCTCCATTTTTGCAATATAAGATTTTGCCCCATATGTAATTAGAGTGGTTTGAATTATATTAAAAGTGGGTTAATCACATAGATATTTTCTGAAATATGTAAAATATATGAAATTATTGGGTTGACCCATATTGGAGCCCTTAGGCGTTCGGGCGAAATCCCTTTGCTATGAGCGTTGAATAGGATGACTCTAGTAATTAATATCTCTGTTCGAGATACATGACTTTAGAATGAAGTGGTGGGGCTAGGAGGGCTCTAGCTCCTGTTTGGCACAATTTCAGCCAAAAGAAAACAAGGGATAAATAAGTTCTAGTTTTGTCAATAAATGCTAATTCCAACAATCTAGTCCCTCTTAAGTTAACCCATATTACCACCCTCCTTGTCTTAAGCCTCGGTCCAGTAACTTCACACAAATCGCATGCAATTGAACAATTTTGAGCTTTGAATATAAATGTATTATGATACATTTAGAACGGTAAAGAATAAATAGTATCATCTGGTCTATTATGAAAAGATGTATTTTTGTAAAATAATTTATAATCTATTACTACTATTATGTAAAAAAGGTAATAGTTAAAGATACATCTTGAAGATAATGTCAAATAGCAAAACAACATCTATCTACAGGTGAGTAAGTATTTATTATTACAGTAGAAATAAATGTAAAACTTGTTATCATTGTGTAAGTAAACTGATCCAAATTAAGTAGAAGAAAACTAAGAAAAGGTAAAACCATAGGAGAGTTATTCCCTGATGTTTCCAAATCCGCTAGATAAACGAATAGTATTGCCATCTTCGAACCATTGCTGAGGAAGCATACCTCGAGGCAATGTTAGCAACGGTGTGAAAGTAACAGAGGTGGTGAATAGGATGGAGTGGCCAAACTTGCGTGGGCACGTGGACCGTGGGAGGATGGAGAGGGTGCTAGGGTATTCGGTACTCCCTCCTCCCTAAACTCTTAGGTGTCTAAGCTTTTTTCAAAAAACTACAAAATCTAAGGCGTGTTAGCATTCTATTTTGTACAATCAACATAAGCTAATCATTTCTACTCATGTATCAGCCAACCGTGTTTACTAAACGATATTGTGGAGAAAACTTTATGTAACCATGGCTTAATAATTTGCGATCAACGTTGCCTTAACTTCCGTGCCAAAAGCTTGCACGCATATATAATGGGATTTAGGGAGTAGTTCAGTAGCGAGAAGCCTTTATCTAGAGGGTTGGTTCTGAAACATGACAAACCATGAGTCATCAACGTTTGACACACCAATGGAGAGTTGGAGACGTGATGCCAAGATGAAGAAGATGACTAAGAGGAAAAGAATTTAGAGACCTACTCCTAGATAATCTATGAAGTAAAATTCGGCGCCATTCTCGTGGCCAAAGCAACGAAACACCAAGCCCTAGTTAAGGAGAGAAAGCAAAAAAATCACCTACAGGGCTACACACACCAAAAAAAGATGTCTATCAGGCAACGTCACACTCTGAAACTAGGAAATTACCTTCCGTCTGGGACGTCGGCCACGACTGGCACGTGAAGCTCCGGGACGGTCTGGAGAGATGGTTGTCCTCCAGCCCTAATCTTCGGGGAAACCCGATCGGGAAAACTCGGGACGTCCATAGAATGAACAGTTTCCTTGACCTGGGAGCTCGAAAAGCCGGCCGCGCGCATGACGCGGTCGACGCTGGGGTCGTCGAGGATGGAGACGACGAGCTGCTTTAGCTCGACCTTGTCGCCGCCGACGGCGCCCATGCGACACTGCGCATGTGCCCGCTTCAGCGTGGCCACGAACGCGTTCGACGGTGCCGGCGGGTCGACGTGGTCGCCACATCGGCGTCTCGCGGCGGATGCTGGCCTTGCCACGGCGAGGCCGTCGAGCGCGAGGCCTAGGCAGAGGTCGAGCGCGTTGTGCTGCAGCAGGTGGGACTGGGACCTCAAGCAGGCGGCGCGGAGGGTGCATGCCGTGGACGCCGAGAGCATGGCGCTGGTGATGTGGAGCGGTGTCACCTGCGCGTGCCCCCTCCGCC
Source organism: Hordeum marinum (assembly GCA_022496015.1). Classification (NCBI taxonomy): domain Eukaryota; kingdom Viridiplantae; phylum Streptophyta; class Magnoliopsida; order Poales; family Poaceae; genus Hordeum; species Hordeum marinum. The sequence goes on from CM039674.1 coordinate 479,096,935, forward strand.
CCGCCAGGCTAACCGCCTGCCGCACCACGCCGGCCGCCTCCTCCCCCAGCGCTTGCCCGTCGGAGATCCGCATACTCGACCGTACCAACCTAGCTACCACGTAGTCGTCGAGTGTAGTAGACGTACGTAGGAGTTTCTGTTTCTTGTTTCAGGGAGACGCGACGCAGAGATTTATGCGCGTGCATGCAGATGCAGGGCGGCGCACGGCCGGCGGCATGCATGCAGATGCAGGAGTAATTGCGCTCCCCTGCACGCACACGCAGTTACGCAGGTAAGGTCGAGATCGCAGGTTGTGATGGTTTTAGCCGGAATCTATGTAGTACAGTACGTAGATCTCGAGGACCACCACTTCGTCAGTTGATCTTCAAGAAATCGAGTTAGCGAGGCGCATGGTGCTGCCAGTCGAGTTGTAACTGATGTTTAGTGTGGATTTGTGGTTAGTGCCTGACCGCCTTCATATGGAAATTAAGCAGAGGCTAGAGGGACGACTTGCCCGACCAATATCAGCAGACATGTCGCTGCTCGGGCCGGGTCATGTGTATAACTTAATAATGAAATTTGCATATGTGTGTCCTATTTCGTATTCATGTAGTAGTAATCAGTATTCACAAGGACAAGTGATTATTACCGGACATATCCTAAGAAGGACGGGAGCCATTGGGGAGTGAGGCGTTTTGTAGGACGATCGAGCTACCTGACTCTCGTTATCTGGGCCGAGCGTTGTAACGTTGTGATCTGTGCAGCTTCCATTTTCAGTTCCTGTACACGGGATATTACGTCGGAATACACCAGTGCCATGGATATTGAGCATTACCCATAAGAATAGGATTATTTTTAATGAGCAGTGGTAGGTTTAACTTTGGAAAAGAGAATTTGATAAAGCCTTTATCGTCTAGAGTCATTGAGTCATTTTTTTAGAAAAAGAGTGTTACCTCCGGCCTCTGCATCAATAGATGCATACGACCTTTTTATTAAAATAACGTAGTCCAATAGTCTGGTGATACAACCGAGCTCTCAAGGAGCCATCATAAATTTTGAAATAAAGCAAATGAAGCCACAACCGGCCAAAAAGTCATAGATGCCTACTCATCTATCCTATTAGTGTACCGTCATCTAAACCGGTTGTATATATCCCGCGCTACCATCTCCCATCAGGCAGATCCAGTAACCAAAGGCTCCCTGGCTTCCGCAGGAGTGAGTAACGACCACATATGGATCCATGCCGACGCCCTGAATAGTACCTGCAAGAAATGAATATTTGTCTTTCTGTTAATTGTGATGTCATTCCAACAGTTTCATATAGCCCAAAACAGTACACAGACCCCTATGCTTATATGTTCTGCTACCATGATGTCCACCCCATTTGGACATGTAACAAGTAACATGTCGACACTATCTGGAGGTTTAATATTGAAAGTAATTGTAACTGTTTGCCATAGAAGCTTCGCTAGTGGGCAACGAAAAAACAGGTTTTCGATTGTTTCGAGATGATCACAAAAGCTACAACGCGTGCACCCCGACCAATTACGCTTTGCGAGGTTATCCTTAGTAAGAATCACCTTCTTGTGAACAAACCACATGAAAATTTTGATTCGCAAAGGTACTTTGACTTTCCAGATATGCGTGGCTTTGGTGAGCGTTGTTGTATTTATGAGGTCGAGATACATAGATTTAACTGAGAAAGTTCCAGCCTTAGAAAGTTGCCAAACAACCTTGTCTGCTCCTTCCGTTAGCTGCACATCCATAAGTCTTCTGACTAGGTGTAGCCACTCCGCCCATCGATGACCTATCAATGCGCGCCTGAACTGGATGTTGAATGGATTGGACTGTAATACCGTGGCCACATATCTCTCCTTATGTTGCGTGATATTATACAAGGTTGGATACTGCAAGGCAAGAGGCGTATTTCCCAACCACGTGTCTTCCCAAAACCTGGTTTTCTCCCCCATTTTCAATGATGAACTTCGTTCTATGGAAAACTGGGGCTTGACCTTCATCAAACCTTTCCAGAAGGGGGAGTCAGTCGGCCTAACCGTGACTTGGGCCAAAGTTTTATTGTGTAGGTATTTATTACGCAGAATTTGTACCCACATTCTCTCCGTTTGAACCGATAGTCTAAACAGCCACTTGCTGAGTAAACACCTATTTTTAACCTCCAGGTTTTCGATTCCAAGTCCTCCCTGGTCTTTGGGTCGACAAATAATGTCCCATCTAGTCAATCTATACTTCTTCTTAATGTCATCACTCTGCCAAAAGAATCTTGATCGATAGAAATCCAATCTTTTCCGTACCCCTACCGGTACCTCAAAGAATGACAAGAGGAACAGCGACAAACTCGTGAGTACCGAGTTAATCAAAATTAACCTTCCCCCGTAAGATAACAACTTGCCCTTCTAGCAGCTTAATTTCTTCTCAAATCGATCTTCAATTCTTTTCCATTCATGGTTTGACATTTGCGATGATGAATTGGTATGCCTAGGTAGCTAAATGGCAAAGTACCCAATTCACATCCAAACAACTATTTATAATTCTCTTGTTCCTCTTTGGCTCTCCCAAAGCAAAACAATTCGCTCTTATGGAAATTAATTTTCAGTCCTGACAGTTGTTCTAACAAGCAGAGAATTAGTTTCATGTTTCTGGCTTTTGCCATATCATGCTCCATGAACAGAATGGTGTCATCTGCATATTGTAAGATTGACACCCCATCGTCAACTAAACGAGGCACCAATCCACCTATGAGGCCTTCCTGTTTAGCCCTCCCTATCAAAACCGCAAGCATATCTGCGACCACATTGAATAGGATAGGGGACATGGGGTCTCCCTGTCGAAGCCCCTTTTGAGTTTGGAAGAACCGACCCATGTCGGCATTCACTTTAATCCCAACACTCCCTTTTTGTACGAATGATTCAACTTTCTTTCTCCATAACTCGTCAAACCCATTCATACGTAAAGCTTGTTAAAGGAACGACCATTTAAATTTGTCGTATGCCTTCTGGAAGTCCACTTTGAAGATAACCCCATCTAGTTTCTTCGAATGGATTTCGTGAATGGTTTCATGGAGCACAACCACCCCCTCTAGAATATTGCGATCAGGAATGAACACAGATTGGCTCGGTTGAACCAGTTTGTGTGTGATCTGTGTCAACCTGTTTGTTCCAACTTTCGTGAAAATTTTGAAACTTACATTTAGTAAGCATATGGGTCTGAATTGTTCAATTCGTACCGCCCTTCTCTCTTTGGCAACAATGTGATCGTCCCAATGTTAAGATGGTATAACTCCAACTGCCCATTGAAAAGGTCACGAAACATCGGTATAAGATCACCTTTGATAATATGCCAACATTTCTTATAGAATTCAGCCGGAAACCCATCCGGGCCGGGGGCCTTATTATTCTTCATTTGCGCAATAGCCTCGAACACCTCTTTTTCCGTGAATGGCGCGGTGAGTATGGCATTCTCATCCGTTCCTAGTTGAGGAATATCACCGAGAAGTTGTTCATCCATGGTGACCGTACTGTCCTCTGGTGGGCCGAACAACTTCTTGTAATATCCATGCTATAATTGTATTGAATGGAAACACATTACATGTGTGGGTAAATAGACAACACTCTGTCCCTAATATGCCTCTAGTGAACTAGCTCGTTGATCAAAGATGGTCAAGGTTTCCTAGCCATTGACATGTGATGTCATTTGATAACGGGATCACATCATTAGGAGAATGATGTGATGGACAAGACCCAAACTACAAACATAGCATATGATCGTGTCAGTTTGTTGCTACTATTTTCTGCATGTCAAAGTATGTGTTCCTAGGACCATGAGATCATGCACTCACTGACATCGGAGGAGTACCTTGGTTGTATCAAACGTCGCAACGTAACTGAGTGACTATAAAGGTGCTCTACAGGTATCTCCGAGGGTGTCTGTTGAGTTGGCATGGATCAAGACTGGGATTTGTTACTCCGTGTGATGGAGAGGTATCTTAGGGCCCACTCGATAATACAACATCACAATAACCCTGGCAAGCAATGTGACTAAGTTTTAGTCACGGGATCTTGTATTACGGAACGAGTAAAGAGACTTGCCGGTAACGAGGTTGAACTAGGTATGGAGATACCGACGATCGAATCTCGGGCAAGTAATATACCGAAGAACAAAGGGAACATCATACGGGATTAACTGAATCCTTGACATAGAGGTTCGACCGATAAAGATCTTCGTAGAATATGTAGGAACCAATGTGGACATCCAGATCCCGCCATTGGTTATTGACAGTAGAGGTGTCTCGGTCATGTCTACATAGTTCTTGAACCCGCAGGGTCTGCACACTTAAGGTTTGGTGACGTTTCGGTAGTATAGAGTTATGTATGGTGGTGACCGAAGGTTGTTCGGAGTCCCGTATGAGATCCCGTACGTCACGAGGAGGCGCAAGAGGCAAGGCAGGGCTGCCTTGTCCGCCAGCCCTCCTCCTCCCTCCCTCTTATATATACTAGAGGTATTGGGTGTTTTGCACTTGATTTTACGGCCACGTGCTACCCGTTCCACCGGTGCTCCTCTAGATCGGATTTCCGCGGTGCTTAGGCGAAGCCCTGCCGGAATTGCTCCACCACCATCACCGGAGCGTTGTCACGCTGCCAGTGAACTCTTCTCCCTCTCCACTTCCTCTTGCTGGATCAGGACGGTGGAGATCATCATCAAGCTGCACGTGTGCTGAACGCGGAGGTGCCGTCCGTTCGGCGCTAGATCGAAAGGACCGTGTACAAGATCGCGAGACGGTTCATGATGAGTTCACGGGACAGATCGTGATGAGATCACGGGACGGATCGTGATGAGATCGTGGGACGGATCATGATGAGTTCGCGGACGGATCATGATGAGATCGCGGGACGGATCGTGATGAGTTCGCAGGACGGATCGTGAATGGATCGCGGGACGGATCGTGATGTGATCGCGGGACGCTCGGCGATTTGGATCGCGAAGATGTTCGACTACACCAACCGCTTTTCTTAACGCTTCCCGCTTAGCGATCTACAAGGGTACGTAGATCCACTCTCCCTCTTGTAGATGCTCATCACCATGGATAGATCTGCGTGTGCATAGGAATTTTTTTGTTTCCCATGCAACATTCCCCAACAGCGATGAGATGGAAAAACTGCGTATTATCATCTCCTTGTATTACTTGTCTCACTTTTGCGCGTAGGGCCCATTTTAGCTCCCCTTCTCTAAGCATTTTCTTAATTTGAAGTTCTGCCTCCGCTTTGGATGCTCTTTCATTAACGTCCAATAACACGGATTCAGCCTTGATATCCAGTCGATCTATAAGCTCCATGAGCTTTTGCTTTTTGAGCTTATGGGCCCCGCTCTCATTCTTCTCCCAACCTCGAAGAAACTGTCTTAAATGTCGAATCTTGTTCTGCCATCTGTCGATGTTGGACCTCCCCATGGGCAGCCCCCCATTCTCTCGCTACAAGATCCATAAATCCTTCTCGTTCGAACCATGACAACTCAAAGGACAACACATCTTTGTTGCCTACATGAGTCGCCCCGCCAGAGTCCACAAATAGTGGTGTGTGATCTGAGATTACCTGTGGCAATGCTCGAACTGTCACGCGTGGGAATTTCTGCTCCCATTCTACGCTCGTAAGGACTCTATCCAACTTCTCGAAAGTTTGGTTGGGTAACGAGTTGGCCCAAGTAAATTTTCTACCTGGGAATTCTATCTCCCGAAGATCCAGGCTCTCGATGATGGTATTAAACATAAATGACCATCTGCCATCAAAATTGTCATTATTTTTTCCTCTCTACGCCTGATAATATTGAAGTCACCACCGACTAGGATTGGTAACCTCTCGTTCCCACATATGCAAACGAGGTCTGCCAGGAAGTCCATTTTTAACTCTGGCTGCGCCGCCCCATATACGACCACTAATGCCCACAAAAACCCATCCTCTTTGGACCGTACTCTGAACTTGAATGCAAAGTCCCCTAAAGCCACGGTCCGTACTTCCAGGGTCTCGCAGCGCACCCCAAGTAAGATCCCTCCAGACCTTCCTCTTGGGGGTAGGCAATGCCAGTAAAAATCAGCACCACCCGAAATCGTATTAAGAAACTGGGAAGTGAAATTATCTCTGCCCGTTTCCAATATTGCTATGAAATCGAGCTTATGTTCGATCGTCGCCTCTACAAGAAATCTCCTTTTAGCCAAGTCTCCAAGACCTCTGCTATTCCAGAATATGCCTCTCATATTTCATCGTGGAATTTCTTTGCAGTCTTAAATCTCGCACTCCAGCGTATGGCCGACACCGGGTAAACTTTCCTCTTTCAAGATCTTTTTGGCTGCTCTATAATCACATCCTGGTCCACATAACCAGATGATGTAAGAGGGTTGCCAACAAGTTCTGGTGGGGCCACATACCCCTCCGTACTTGTGTTCTCTTCATCCTCAACTATTAGTGATGTAGGAACAAGATCCTCACATAAGCTTTCCATGTTGTCAATACCTAGTTCATAGATCTCGTCATCATTCAACGGTTTAACTAACGCAATCTTACGTAGCATTAACATGGCTCTTTCCGCCTCTAAGTCTAACAGGTTGTTTATCGATTTAGACATCTCTTTAGCATTACTACCCAAAGAAACTCCTAACAAGTTTGCATTTGATACAATATCTTCATCGGAAAAATGTAAAATAGAACATGCCGTATTAACTTTCATACCTATGGTGGACTTGATATCGTGCAACTTAGCCGCCCTCATGGCACGGCCCATCAGCAATTCATCAGCGTCCAACATCTCCTGGAGGCGGCGACTCGCCCGCCTGTCGTCTGTCGCCGGGTCCTGGATGCCTCCGAAGGCCACCACCTCCGCTGTTGACGGTCCAACATGCAAGGTGTCTCCAGACCCTAGATGGACCACAACGCCTGCCGTTCCCACGTCCGGACCAGGCAAACCGGTAGAAACAGCAACCGGCGTCGTGGCGCCTTTAGTCTGGGTGCATCCATCCAACTCTCGCGCCTGGACAGCCTTGCCGGCCCGCTGCCCTGATCGGGCCGCCACCTTGGGACCATCTGTCCCTAGCTCTGATCCATGTTGGCGGGGAGTAGCAGGGTGTGCCGCTGCCCCAGCCGGCCTCGACGGACCGCCTCGAGGCCGCTTCTCGTCTGGCTGGGACTCCGCTCCCGTAGCTGTGTCTCCTGTGATCATCGGGCTCGTGCTGCGGGCGTGCCCTGCATGTGCCGACCCCAGTCTAGGAGAATTCTCTCCTCCATTCGGGCGCCCATCCAGGCCGAGCTCAGGTGTTATGATGGAATCCACTGCGGGTGTCACAGCAAATACCACCTCTCTATTTTCCCTCTTATTCTCAGATGACGGTGACGATAGAAGAGGGGAGGCCGATGGTGAAATCGAACCCGACGGTGAAAGTGGCGGCAACTCACGTTCCATCGGGTCATTACTGTCAACTCTGGAGCCCCACAACTTGCTTGGCGCCGAAAAAGCACCAAACGAACCAAACTAGAGTTGAGGTGTGACAAAGGTACCTTGATGGTCTATACCATTCGCCGTATCCGATCTATTTGCGTGCGGAGCAGCGTCCGTACCCTTCTGTGCATTCCTCTGTTCATCATTCTGTGGCTATCTGTCACCCCCATTTCCCTCATCGGTATCCATATCAACTTGCCTTGCCAAGTCTTTGAACTCAGCATTCTCCTCGATCTCAATATCCAACGTGTAGGACTTGCCATTGTACACCCATCTGACCGAGTCAGGTATGTGCTCAACACTGATGACACTCACGAATACACGAGCCACTCCATTAGCCCGCGTAAACGACATGTCCACCTTCTCCGTTTTGCCAACCAATGATCCTAGGCTCCAAGTGATCTGCACGTCATCTAGTGCCACCTGTGTAGCACCTGTAAGTTGGATCCAGAGCTGCGGTAAAGGAGTAATAGATGGCTCCTGACACATCCACGGTTTGAACTCAAGCACACAGGGACTGTTAGGAACCTTGCTCATTCCAAAAGTCAAAAGTCGTCCTAAATCCTCCTTGGTGGAAAAATCTACCCTGAATACCTGATCCTCCAGACATACCAAGTCCCACTGAAAAGTCGCAGAAACCAACTCTCTTAGGCACTGCAGCACCTGATCAGATGTCAACCTTCCGCGAGTAACGGGAACAACCCCAGTCCTGGAACTCTCCGGAGTGGGCGTCGTCGAAGATGACCTGGGAGACTCGAAGAACATCAATTCCTGACAACAAACACCTTATATATTAACCACATGCTTAGTCCCTAGAAGAAAAGGGCAATCCCCAGTATCATGCTTGGGTTTTCTGCACAGGTCGCACAGCTCGACCTTGCACTCTGCCGCAAAGTGACCCGGGCCACCACATCGGTAACACGACATCTTTTATTTTTTCCTAGCCCACCTGGTAGTCTTCTCACCATCAGCTTTGTCGGACCCCTGAGATTCATTAAGCACATCACGGGCGCTATTAGCCTTCTTTGGAACTTGGACTGCAGCTAGGTCCTTGACAACCTTAACCGCCTCACCTGTCAAAGATGTATTCGTAGGCCCCGCGGTCTGCTGTTGCGGTGTGTCCCGTGGTGCCTCCTGTGTGTTTGTCGGCATCTCGGCAGCCGGCAATGGTGGAGGGGGACCACGTCCTCAACCCCGTCCTCCGCCCGTCGGGCGGTACCAATGTCGTTGCCTGTTGTTGCCCGATGTCCCTTGCACGAACGGTCCCGGCGGGGCATCAAAACCACGTCCAGAACCGTGTTGCATACCGCCACCGGAGGAAGACGACCCCCAGTGTATGCCTTCGCCGTATGCGTTGCATCCGCCGTCGCCCCAAAATCCACGACGTTCCTGCTACGAGGCTCCTCCTCTCCCCGCAGCCCAATTGTCACGTCCCTGTCTCGCCCCATGTCCGGCGTGGTCATCCACGGGTGCTCCCCGCCCTGGCTGAGGATTTGGCCGTGGAGGCGGGTTAGGAGGCCGAAGTGGTCTCGCAGGTGGATGGCCAACCCTCCTAGCTGAAGCGCCGCCGCGGCTAGCCATCGTAGAGTGCATGAGCTGTGTCACCACCGGCGGCCGCACTCTCCTTGCTCTACCCGGCCCGATCACGGGAAAACCAGGTCTGCCGAAAACCCTAGGCAGAACCAGCTTCGTATGTCCATCGATCAACCGATATGGCTCTAGTGTGGCTAGTTGGTTCGTCTGTTGGGCCACATAACCAACCTCTTGACGGCCCACCTCGACCACGTTAGAGTTTCGCCCACTTAGACCCAGTAGATAATTCAAACGAGAGTTCCTACGATCACGGATCGGTGTTTGCTGGCTGCTCTCAGGCATCGCCGGCACCGCCGTGCAGATAGCCGGACCCGTCTTCTTGTTCCTTCATTGGACAACCTTCCATGTCGAATCATCGATGAAGTCTGCCAGTGTGGGTTTAGGGAGACGCTCCTTAGGGATCGGACCGATCCATGGCCGTGGCGCCGTGTTGCAGGTTCGGCGATGGACTAGGCGCCGCACCACCTCGTTCGTCTCAGATCTCGGCAGGCCATCCCAAGCTGGATCGTCCTGCGGAACAAATGTATTCATATGACTAGCAATCGAATCTTCCGAGTCACCTTCCTGAAATGCATAGCAAATTTTATCCGACGGCGTGGGAGAAATTTTCCCCAGATCCAACTCGCCGTCGTCGGCCTCCTCTTCGTCGTGATCCTCTTTGTCGTGATCCATTAGTGCCCAGAAACGTCCTCCATGACGCTGGCTGGAGGCGATGGCCACTGCCATGCCAGGATCGACGCCCGACGCGAGCGTCCGGCCTGGTCACGCGGTCGCGCAATCCCTTTCTTGGTCTATATTTCTTTGACTGATTGTCATTGAGTCATTATATATCTTATTAATTCTATTAAGGATCTTTCACGGTTTTATTTCTATCACTCTTGCTCGAGCCGGATGATGATAAATTATCATGTCCGGTTCTTTGTGGATGGATCCTAAAGAGTTCACCTATCCCAATAACAAAAAAACCAGACTTAAATGATCCTGTAATGGGCTGGTGAGCCTGGTTTATACTCCTTTCGTCTCAAAATAAATATCGCAAATTTTATATTAAATTAGTATAAATTTTATATTAAATCATCGATATTTATTTTAAAACGAAAAGAATACATGAGACCTGGCTGTGCGGCAGAAAGCTTTCGCAAAAGATAGCACCTCGAAGTAAGTGGGCGAGGTTTACAAAGGAAAATGCTGACCGTGACAAAGTAGAGGGTTAGCGCATGTGAGGCCATGCATGCTACTAGCTACGTGAGGACATCTATTGTGATGCTACGAAGCACAAATTCGGGGTTTGCTGCAAATCATTCACACCATAAGACTACTAATAATGAGAGTAACATAGATGTCACCTAAACAAAAAATATGATGTGTCAACTAATTAATGAGAAAGAGAGAAATTGAGTAACTTAACATTTTACTATCCGTATGAGTAACATAGCGCATATCAAGGCAAGATGACTCTATAATCTAACAAATGAAAGGCTCAATGCTACTACCCCTATGTTACTCTCCATTATGGAGGTAGTAATTTAGACTAGTAACATATGCATGTTACTACTCTATGTTACTCCCCATTGTGACTAGTCTAACACAGTGCCCGGTAAAAATAAAATAAAATCAATGAGTTACCTATGCGTGTAAGAGTACTCACAATGAGAGTAACATAGGTAGTAACATAGATGCCACCTAAGCAAAAAGTATGATGACATCTAAGTAATGAGAAGAGAGAGAAATTGAGTATTAGCAGGTTACTACCCCTATGAGTAACGTAACGCATACCAATGCAAAATGAGTCTATAAGCTAATAAATGAAAGGCTCAATGTTACTACTCATATGTTACTATTCATTGTGGAGGTAGTAACTTAGACTAGTAAAATATGCATGTTACTACTCTATGTTACTCCCCATTGTAACTAGTCTAATCAATCTGTAAAATATTAAATAGGATGACACCAGATAGGGCTGTATGATTATTATTACAAGTTTCTTGAAACATGTTATCATAAAATACTAGAGTACATCTTAGTTGTGCTGATTAAGAAACACTCGGACTGAGTATGCTTGCTTAAGATTTTTTTAACACAATACGAACGAAAAAAAATCATTCCATTTGAGTGATATATCCTGTGTCTGATGAATATCCGATATTATTATTTTATCTATGAGAGTTCCTTGAAGGTTTCACCTCTAGATAACAGCGATTAGTATGCTCGAAATGGCATGGCGTCGACATGAGAGGCAGTGATGCTACGACATCAAAGAGTTTAACGAGGACGTGTTGTTCGATTGGGAATTCTTACTGCTAGGGGATGATTTCATTTTTTTAATCACTAATATAAAAGTCAAACAATCGAAGACATTTTTTTGTTAGTGTATGAAATTTTGATCATAGACTGAATGAGTTACGGTGTGGGTGCGAGGTTGTGCGGCATCTACTTATTTGTGTATCACATGCGGGCTAGCTACGCCTCTACCCTCTTGGCATATCATGTTAACAAGGAGACCCTGTTAACGATGTTAAAAAAGGCCGTGACTAATTTTATGTGGAAGCTAATACAACAGCCAATTAGTTACTAGAGATTCTCACAGAAAATGTGATCCAAAAATAGTGTGGAACAAATCTACACGATGCATGGGCAAATGTTATTCCGAGTAGTGCCGAGAACATTTTGAATTAACCATAATTTGTCTAGTTTTTTAAACCCGTCAAACTAAAAATTGACGTTCCGGAGTGGTTCATGAATCAAGTATCTCTTTTGATCCTAAATATTAGAATTGTTTTCTACCAAAGAATTAGAATAGAACAAGCGAACCAACCTACGCGGATATATTTGCTTCAAAACAAAACCCTGCAATTGTGAACTTGTGGCATCAAACGATAATGTGCACGAAGAATTAGTTTTCCACAATCATCATTTTCTGGACACACTTTATGAGAGAGAGATATTTTCATCATAATTTGTTAGAGTACTCTATGTGTTTTAGTTATATCGTTTGAGCTAAGCAATTGCTCTAGTGCTTCACTTATATATTTTTAGAGCATGACGACGGTCATATTTTATAAAAATAGTTGAACTCTCATGTTTCACTTAAATCTTTTTGAGAGTATAAGGAAATAGGAATGGTAATTTGCACGTGTTGCAAGACTAGTCCCAAAAGGATAGGTATTCAACATGGATATAATAAAAACTTTCATGTAGCTCACCAAAGATGAAACATGGGCTAACTATATTGATGTAGTAATATGAAAGAATATAGGTTCATGAACATTGGTTAGTATGAATATCGGTATGAAAGTTTTTATTTACCTCTCATCTAAATATTGGTAATGACATGATGTGAGAACATTTTTATGTCTAAAATAAAATCCCATCGTGTTGTTCGAATCGGAGGCACGCGATATTTAACTCTTTCCAACCTCCTCCCTAGGGGCATGTGGTAGTGCTTTGTTTAGAGAGAGCTAATAATGATTTGCAATAAGTATATGAGTTATTTACGACTAATGTGAGTCCATGATATACAAACTCTCACCTCTTCGTAATTTGCTAGCCTCCATGGTACTGTGCATTTCCCTTTCTCACCTCGAGTGTCGGTGCAAACTTCGCTAGTGCATCCAACCCCATGATATGGTATGCTCTATCACACATAAGCCACCTTATATTTTTCTGAAAACAGCCACCATACCTACCTATCATGGCATTTCCATAGCCATTTCGAGATATATTGCCATGCAACTTCCACCGTTCCATCACATGACTTGTGTGTTCATCATCATATTGCTTTGCATGATCATATAGAGCTGACAGATATTTATGACAGAGCCACCGCTCACCACTGATTACATGCTATACTAGATCATTGCACATCTAGGTACACTGTTAGAGGCATTCATATAGAGTCATATTGTTCTTTACCGAATTGTAATTTTTAGTTATAAGTAAATAAAAGTGTGAGATCATCATTATTAGAGCATTATCCTAGCGAGGGAATGATGATGGAGACTATGATTACACCACAAGTCGGCATGAGACTCCAGACGAAAAATAAAAAAACATTGGGGGAGGCCAAATGAGCCCACCAAGAAGAACAAAAAAAGAGTAAATAATAATAATAATAAAATGAGAGAAAAAGAGAGAAGGGGCAATGTTACCATCCTTCACCACATTTGTGCCTTAAAGTGGCACCATGGTCTTCGTTAGAGAGTCTCTAGTTTGTTCACTTTCATATACTAGTGGGAATTTTTCATTATAGAACTTGGCTTATATATTTCGATGACAGGCTTCCACTAATGTCCGAGGTCTTCGTAAACAAGCAAGTTGGATGCACACACACTTAGTTCCATTTTAGCTTTCATACAATTATAGCTCTAATGCATGTGTTGCATGGCAATCCCTACTCTCTGCATCAATATCAATTGATGGGCATCTCCATAGCCCATTGATCCATCTAGTTGATGTCAGACTTTCCCACCTTTTGACCCCTTTGATATGTATCACCATATTCTGTTCCACCCATATGCTATATCCATGGATCATGCTCATGTATTGCGTGAAGTTGAAAATGCTGAAGCACGTTAGAAGTATGATCAAATTGCATGGTTTGACATCGGGGTGCTCATGAATTATACTTATGCGGTGAAGACGGAAGCATGCCATGCTTAATATGCTAAAATGAGTAGGGATAACATTCTTTAATGATATTATGTTTTGAAACAATAATGATTATGCTTCTTATGTTCGTGGATATTATTATGTTGATATTAATTGATTCATTTCTCAATATCTACCCCTAAAAGAGATTACATGTTGGCTAGCATGTCACATCAAAAATTCCGTTCATATCATTTACCTACTCGAGGATGAGTAGGAAGTAAGCTTGGGGATGTTGATACATCTCATACATATCTATAACTTTGATTGTTTCATGCAATTATATTATAATCTTGAATACTTTCTAGGAAATTATATGCTATTTATATAATTTTTTGGGACTAACCTCTTAATTAACTCAGTGCTCAATGACAGTTCTTGTTTTTTGACTGTTTTTGGACTTTTTAGAAATTCAATACCAAATCGAGTCAAAATTGGTTAAAAATTTATGAGAGTTCTTTTTGGACCAGATGAGACCCAGGAAGCTTCGGGAGGAGGCCAGAAGACCCACGAGGTGGCCACGAGCCGCCAAGGGGGATATGGCGTGCTCCCCTTGCTTGTGGGCCCCTTGTGGAACCTCCTGACCTAATTCCACTTCTATATACCCTCAATTATGCCAAAACCAATAGAGAGCCACCCGAAAAACTTTTTCCACCGCCGCAAGTCTCTGTTCTTCCGTGATCCCATCTGGAGGCAGTTTTCGGTAGTTTGCCGGAGGGGGAATAGATCACAGAGGTCGTCTACATAAACCTTTGATGCCTCCATGATGATGTCTGAGTAGTTCACTACAAACCTACGAGTCCATAACTAGTAGCTAAATGGCTTCTTATCTCTCTTTTATCTTCAATATAGTGTTCTTCGCGATTCTCGTGATGATCTATCCGATGTAATCTTCTTTTGCGATGCATTTGTTGGGATCCGATGAATTATAGATTTATTACCATATTATCATGAAAAGTAATTGAGTCTTCTCTGAATTCTACTATGCATGATTGTTATAGCTTTGTATGTCTCTTTGATTTATCCATTTGGTTTGGCCAACTAGATTGATTTATCTTCAGTGGGAGGAGTGCATTGTGGTGGGTTCAATCTTGCTGTGCTCTATATCCAAGTGACATAAGGGGACAAGACATGTATCTGTATTGTTTCTACAAAGGATAAAACGACGGGGTTTGAACATATTGTTTGGTCTAATTTGTCTACCTCATGTCATCTTTCTTAAAGCATTACTCTGTTTGTCATGAACTTAATACCATAGATGCATCCTGGATAATAGTCGTAATAGTATTAGATGCAGGCGGGAGTCAGTCTACTTTTCGCGGATGTGATGCCTATATACATGATCATTGCCAGAATAACATCATAACTATGCGCTTTGCTATCAATTGCCCAATACTAGTTTGTCTACCCACCGTATGCTATGCGTTCGAGAGAGAAGCCTCTAGTAAAAAATATGCCCCCCCGAGTATATTCAAAGTATATTGATAAAACCTAAAAATTTGCTGCATTTATTTAATTTCTTTTTATTTCACTTTTATATTTATCTATCACTATCATAAGTAATACTTGCAAGTAACTAGTTCAAGGGGCTTGACAACCCTCTCGCTCGCGTTGAGTGCAATTGTTTGGTTTTGTGTGTGCACTGTGTAGGAATTGTTGATGCAAAGTTGTTGTGATTCTCCTACTGGTTCGATAACCTTGATTCTCACCGAGGAAAATACTTATTGCTACTACATTGCTTCACCATTCCTTTCGGAGGAAAACCCAATGCAGATCTTAAGTAGCAACAGCTGAGTTCTGAATTCAATCAAACCAGAATATATATTCTTTCTGAAGAAAATTTATTAGTAGAAAAAGTGTTGGATGGATAAGGGGCATTTCATCGATATTATCAATTTTGTAATAGGGGTAACATATGATGATAATAAGCTAGTTCGAGTTCATCAATCATATGTAGCATATATTTCGTATGTAGTTGTATGTGCTTGAAAAAAAAGTTGCACACCATCTTTTCCTCTACCCTCCCATTTCAGCGGGATCCTGATGGAAATTAATGGTAATCA
The DNA here is from genome assembly GCA_022496015.1 of Hordeum marinum. Taxonomy (NCBI): domain Eukaryota; kingdom Viridiplantae; phylum Streptophyta; class Magnoliopsida; order Poales; family Poaceae; genus Hordeum; species Hordeum marinum. Next base: position 479,112,717 of record CM039674.1, read on the forward strand.
ATCCATGCCTTTTAAAAAGAACAGGAGCAAAGCATTACCAATCTATGAGTACATGTAATCCTCAGATCATAGTCATTCCCTTTGATACCCTAATTCTTGTCACTACAAGGTCCTTGGTTCAGAACTACAACAAGTGTATACAACTTGTAGATATGATCCCAAACACATATATATTCTCATGAAAACATAAAGGGTTCGGATATGAAATTATGGCTAGTTTAAACTAGTAGTATATATGCTTGGTAGTACTATGTTATATACTAGTATGCATGGCTCAAAAAGGCTTTCACGTCACCATTTAGAGCTACAAATATGTACTCGAGGGTGTAGTTAACTGCGTTAACAAGTTGTACTATGTGCTAAATTATGCAGAAATATGTTGTTAACTATGTTGAACTATTTAGGCCAACCCATTGAATATTTTCTATATTCTGTTGAACTCTACCAGCAGAGTTCAAGCTAAACCAGATGCTACAAACTTAGTCGGACATTGTCGCTGTCATCCCTACTAGCTAGCAGCGTCTGCACGAAACGCTGCTAGGTCAGAATCTTTAGCATCCTCTGGGTCGATAGCTGCTAGGAGTCTCTTATCAATGGCGTAGTAGTAGTAGTGTCATGCTTAAAAGTTGCCAGTGTGCACTTTGGAATGCTGCTAAAGAGGAGGTTTTGTACTAGTGCACTCTTGGTTTGGCAACTAAAAGAGAGGACTTCCAATTCCTCGAGGATAAGATTGTGGCTTGTGGGGAGGGTTATCCCTTTTGAATGCATTACCACGACACCAATCTTCTAAAATACATGCTCACCTCCCAACTAATTTACCATGTCACTCCCCTCATCGTCCCGATGAACACCCATCGTAATGCCAGCAAACTTGAGCGAGATTTTATTTTGTCTGGATAGGATAAAATATCCAGAACAAAATGTAAAGTGAATTGTGAGCTTGTCAGGACTGGTTTTTCAGGATTTTAATTTCCCAGTAAATGGTCCTTGTGCTCACCAGCCCCAGGATTACTGTTAGCTGATGAGACACAATCTTGATATAGGAGTTCCAAGCAAGATACAAAATATGAAGTACAAGACCATCATGGTTTATGAGTACAACAAAAGGTTTCTAGTGGTTGATGACGGAAACAGTTTGGGGTCATCAGCGTCTATGGGACTCCATTTCCCACAGGAACAACCAGGGACAAGCCAGTGATCTTCGATGCCTAGTTAACTCCTATCTTTGCGTCGCTGCGATCTTCAATGCCTAGGTTTCGGGGTTGTCATCATAATGCTCCTCTCCAAAGACGCAATCTGGCCAAGACAATAGCCAGGAACAAGTTAGTGAGTACTTTAAATATACTTACAAACATTATGAAAAAAGGTATAACATAGCAATGGATATTAATGTACTGAAATAATTCCCGATTATTCAGTCAGTCACAAGACAAATTCCATGATGCAAGCCAGCAGACAATTCATGCTAAAATTGAATAAGCAATCAGGCAATAAAATAAAATATTCCAATCGGGTGACTCAAGCAATGCCTCAAAAGGTTATGATTATAACATGCCTTAGTCGCGCGTGTGCGACACCACATAAAGGGTGTATAAGGAAAGTAAATAACATGCGTGCCATAGTCGGGCATCTGGGCGACACCACATAAAGGCATTATAAGAAAAATAAATAACAAGCATGCCATAGTCGGGTGTCTCAGTGACACCACATAAATGGCTTATAAGGAAAATAAATAACAAGCATGGCATAGCCAGGCGTCTCAGCGACACCACATAAATGGTTTATAAGGAAAATAAGTAACAGGCATGTCACACTCGGGTGTCTCAGCGACACCACATAAAGGGCTTATATGAAAATAATAACATAAGTATGCAGGAGGTAGAACCATCCTAGGGATACTCAATAATCCAAATAATATAATTGTTTAGTCCACAATAATAATAATAATAATCATAATAATAATTCCCCACACATCATGATCAATATTCTAGTTTAGAAGTTTTCCTCTGAAGACCGACACTAAGACCGACACTTGACCCATCCTTAACTGCGGACATGGCTATTCAAATAGATATTAACTCTGGAGAGGGTGTACTCTTTACCCACGAGTAACGGATTCCTTTAGTCCATCGGGACTAATTCCGTTTACGGTCTTTGAATTGAAAACACACCTGACCCGCACACACCAGCTTAACTTACCGGTGCCTGGAATCACCCACGACTCTCATTAACCAAAACACTAAGTGGGGAGGCTCCAACTTGATTAGCATGGGATCACAAAATTTATATCGTGCACAAAACAGGGGAGCTACCCCCTCGGACTCACCGGAATACCCCTGCCCCTGGACCAAGTGACATGCCTACCAGAGGCCACTGGTATCTTTCACTATGACCTCTCTGTACGGTGTGTGTGTGCTAAGAAATGGGTTGACAACTTACTAAACTGTATCCTACCTCCAGCAAGAACAAGTGGTAGTATGAAACAAGTATGAGGGTTACTGGCACAAGACTCGATATACGATCGACTCAGGAGGTTAAAGTGTTTCTTGTATAATTAGCATAACAAATATATTCCACAGCAATAGACAGAATCACCACTCATCATACCTCACCATTCCCTATTGATCATACTCGTCCGAACGAAATATCAGTATCAAGCTCGTGTCTACCCAAGATAGAGACTTCTCCAGATTACTTTCGGTAGGCATGAGAGGCATACAAGGGTGAATACTGTCACAAGCATATTAATTCCAATAGCAAGGAATTTCCATCATGCACTCATGAGCATCATCATATCTTCACATGAAATAATACTTACTCCATGTCAACATCGGATGAAATTTTATTTGTCACATCAAACATCACACAACATATATTATACCAAGGTTCAGAATGCTTGCCTTCAATGTGTAGGTGAGGTGCACTCCAAAAGTTCTGAAAGTTTTTCCTTCCAATTCCTATTTGAAAATATTCTAATTAACACACAATTTAAAACAGTACATAATAGTTGTTTAATTTTTTTTCAAATAAACATGACAATAAACTAGGTGAAATTTGAGAGAGGTGGGAAAAAGAATCAAGTCAATTGGGTTCTTAGTTTAAAAGTTAGAGCCAGTCAATGTGTGGTCAAATTCTAATTTAAAATAAAACAGATAAAAGAAAACATTTTAGACAAAATACGTTTTGAGAAGGGGAGACGTACTTCACAGAAGGCGCTTTCACGTAAATCAGCACGTGCAGTTGTCGGGTTGTTGATAGTGGGTCCATCAGGCCCACTAGTCAGGTTTGACCAATCGCTCGTGCCTTCTTCCTCCGACCGAGTGGAGACGGGGCACCGGCGACCAACGTCGGCGATTGGCAACTCCCCATAGGACTCCAACAGCGGGAACGGGTTCATCGCATTAGGACGATCCTCCCGGTGGTCGAGAGGGTCGAGGGGGCGAAGGGGGGTCACCAGCGGCAAGCTCCAAGGCGGGTGGTGTCTTCGGGAACAAATGGGTCTTGGCCTACAGTGGTTCCCGATTGATTTGGAGAGGTGGGCGAGGCTTGGCGAGGTCAAGACAAGACTAGGGACAGCGAGCGGGGGCTAACAGGGCTCTGGCTCCGGAGTATTTTACCGGAACGCGGTGGTGGCCGAACTTGCCGGAGGTGGGGGAGATGACGACGTATGGTCAAATTGGGGCAATGGGAGGCTTCCTACCACTGCCATGAGACCGATGACGAGCTTAGGTGCGGTCGGGGATGCTATTTATAGCGCAGCAATGACGTTTTGGCATAGGCCGTGGATAACTCCGGCGACAGTGCATAGCTGGCGACGTGGCGGCGACAACGCTAGCAGACGGGCCCGTGGATGAGATCGGGTTGTTCCTGGGGCAGCTTGTGCGCTAGGGCTGCTTGGACTACACTGCCGCGGTGGGGGTTGGCTGCTGCCGACGGCTAGTCGCCATGGCAGCTCTAACGGCGGTGTTGCGAGGCGGGAGGGGGCGGTCTGGGTGGCTCTACGATGATGAAGGGGTCAAGGGAGTAGCTCTTGTAAGAGGGAAGGCCCAGGGGTGCGGTTGGTGGGGCGTGGTGGCTCGGGTGCGCTTGTCTTCAATAGACGCACTCTGGGCGCTCCCAGTGCACGCCCACCAGATGCTCGGCAAAATGACCAGGGCCTCCAGGTGGCTCCGATGCATATGGGGTTTAGCAGGGTTTGGTTTTAGGCCAAGGTAGAGCTATGTGGCATGCTGGTTTGGTCACTGGGGCTGGTTGATAATGTAAACCTATTTCCATGCCAATTATGTTAATGAACACAAGGTGGTCGATAGAATACCATGGGCATCAAGGCAATTGTTCTGGTGGCCAAAATCTCCAGGTTGGGGTCTCTTTAGGTGTAGGTTATGATGGCAAGGTTAGTTTGTCCAAATAAGAATCTTCCTAGTGCAAGGTTTATAAAAGTTAGTTTCTATACATAAAATAAATGGGGCTATAGCATAGTCTCAAATTATTCCAATGGACCTCAACTCCTGGACTTAAGGGTTTCATAGGGATTACTATGGGCAGGAAAAATCCCAAGGGAATTAGGGCAAGATCAAGAGGGGTTGCAGTTCAAAACTTCAAACTGGACTAGAATAGAAAATAGTATGATATGCTCAAAAATTCCAAAACACAAAGCTGGGTTTTTGCATAAAAGTCACACAGGGACATCACCTGACCTCTACAAGTTTTTGTGGAATTTATAAATGAAGTTATCAGATGGTTGTAGTGCAACAGGGGCCTTTTAAAGGGTTAAAATGCTATTAAATGAATTAAAAATTAGCAAACTTTATTATCAAAATTATTCCATTGGTTTTAATAAATGAAATAAAATAATTTAATGAAACATTCAAGTCTCACAACATTATTCAAAAGTTTCAGATAGGAGGGGAATTGTTTTTGAAATTCTGACAAAAGGAGTGGCTCTGAAATCACGAGAAAATCCAGAAAGTAGAAAATAATAATTTCCGTCAACATTTTATTTAATAAAACAACATTAATTTTTGGGGCGTTAATGAGCTGTTTCGCCGTCCCAATGAGTACGGACGCCTTGCGGGTGATAAACACCGACAAATTTGCGCCTTCTATGAAGGAATGGTGGGCTAACTGATCATGCTCAAATACCCCTAACAGAAAGTAATGGCTTCTCTCACAATGATTGTTAATTGAACAATTTGAAACGAAAGAAATACCCATGTCGCATGGGGGCTTCTGTGGCAACGATGACGATGATGAGCAATGTTGGAGGCGTGGTTTTGGTCCTGGTAGTCGGCTCTTCTTCTCGAGCATGTCTGTGGGTGTGCCTCGACCGTTTGTTGCTATGAAGTCGAAGCCATGGTAGGGGGCCGGTGTTATACGAGGCCGCGCCATAGGTGGTTCGTTCGGTGTTCCTCCGTGACGCCAACCTTGCCTAGTTTCTTTTGTGTTCACCGTCGGAGTTGGAGCCGCGGTGTCTAGTTTGGTTTGTATGGAGTGTTGTGATGTAGATATTAGGGATGTTGTTTTTCTTTTTCTTTGATCTTCGGTTCTTTTGGTCCTAGGACCTCCACCACCTTGTTGTTTTCCGTTGCTTCCTATTATATTAATGAATGCCAACAATGCTGGATCTTAAAAAAACATTATGGTGCACCCCTGCCAATCTTACTTCACACACTAGTACAAAACAAGGCTTTGGTTGAGGCTATGGTAAGGGCAATAAACTCGGTTCACTTACGAACCGGGCCTAAAGGGGCCATCAGTCCCGGTTTATGAGGCTAGGGCGCCGGTAGGGCCTCGAAGGTCATTGGTCCTAGTTTTTCTAACACTTTTGGTCCTAGTTCCAGCCAAGAACCGGGACCAATGGGCCTCGGTCCTCGACCAGCACCTTTAGTCCCAGTTGATAGCTAGAACCGGGACCAAAAGTGCGTCTTCTATCCCGGTTCTGGCCACGGGACTAAAGATATAAGCCTATATATACCCCCGCCCCACCCCTGCCCACTCACTCTGTTTTTTGGACGCCGATGTGTGGGTGTGTGTTGCTCTATCTCTCACCTCCTATGCATATGAGGTGTTTGATGAAATGCCCGAGCCACACTTAAGCTTTCTCCTCTCCAAGCTCCATTGTCCTCAAGATTTGTCTAGGTTTAGCGGTCCGTCCTATCCCGTCCCCATCCTCACCTCTGTCGATCGCCCATGCCGATCTCGTCACCGGCACATCCATGGTGAGCCTCTTGTTCTTATCTTCTTTGTGAAAAAAATTCTTACTTGTATGATTTAGATAGATGCTTGTACAATTTTCTTACTTTTATTATTGTTTGTTATTATATAGTGCCATGGTTTTGGTATCCTCCCTCGTCGTCCCTTGTCATGTCTATGATTCAGATGTGGTATATTATCTTTTATAACTATTTGTTTCATTTAGTGTTTATGAAAATTATGCCGACCAATGTGAGATAGTTGTTTTTATGTAGGAGTTATGTGAACCGGAAATTCCAACCGACATAGAAATTCTGGCCAAGAAGTTAAATCTGGTTGAAAAAGAAAACAATTACTTGAAAGAAAAATTAAAAAGAGTTCAAGAGGAGAAGATGAAATTGGAGTTGCATGTTGCCGATAACCCACAAGTATAGGGGATCGCAACTGTTTTTGAGGGTAGAGTATTCAACCCAAATTTATTGAGTTGACACAAGGGGAGCCAAAGAATATTCTTGAGTATTAGCAACTGAGTTTTCAATTCAACCCCACCTGAAATACTTAATATCTACGGGAAAGTGTTCAGTAGCAAAGTAATATGGTAGTAACGGTAATGGTGGCAAAGTGATAGTAGAAGTTTTGTAGTGATTGTAACAGTAGCAACGGAAAAGTAACCGGGCGAAGATCAATATATGAAAAGATCATAGGCAATGGATCAGTGATGGATAATTATGTCGGATGTCATTCATCATGCAACAGTTATAACATAGGGTGACACAGAACTAGCTCCAATTCATCAATGTAATGTAGGCATGTATTCCCTATATAGTCATACATGCTTACGGAAAAGAACTTGCATGGCATCTTTTTTCCTACCTTCCCGTGGCAGTGGGGTCCTATTGGAAACTAAGGGATATTAAGGCCTCCTTTTCATAGAGAACCGGACCAAAGCATTAGCACTTAGTGAATACATGAACTCCTCAAACTACGGTAATCACCGGAAAGAATCCCAGTTATTGTCACCTTGGGGGATGCGGATCATAACTCGTAATAGGTGTCTACAACTTGCAAGATAGGGTCAAGAACACACATATATTCATGAAAACATAATAGGTTCAGATCTGAAACCATGGCACTCGGGCCCTAGTGACAAGCAATAAGCATAGCAAAGTCATACCAACATCAATCTCAGAACATAGTGGATACTAGGGATCAAACCCTAACAAAACTAACTCGATTACATGAAAAATCTCATTCAACCCATCACTGTCCAGCAAGCCTATGATGAGATTACCCACGAACGGTGGAGAGCATCATGGAATTGGTGATGAAGGATGGTTTGTGATGACGAAGGCATCGATTTCCACTCCTCGGAGCCCAAAACGGACTCCAGATCTGGTCTCTCGAGGAAGAACTGGCGATGGCGGCGGCTCCGTATCGTGAAACGCGATGAACTGTTATCTCTGATTTTTTTCTCGACAAATAGGGTTATACGGAGCTGGAGAGGAGGTCGGAGGAGCCACGAGGGGCCCACAAGCCTGCTCCACGCGGCCAGGGGGGTGCCTGCGGCTAGCATGCTTGTGGCCTGCTGGTGGCCCCCCTCTGGTTAATTCTCATGCTAGTATTTTTTATTAATTCCAAAAATATTCTCCGTAAATTTCCAGGATGATCCGATAACTTCTATTTCTGCACAAAAATAACATCAAGGCAATTCTGCTGAAAACACCGTCAGTCCGGGTTAGTTCCATGCAAATCATGCAAATTAGAGTCCAAAACAAGGGCAAAAGAGTTTGGAAAACTAGATACGTTGGAGACGTATCAACTCCCCCAAGCTTAAACCTTTGCTTGTCCTCAAGCAATTCAGTTGATAAACTGTAAGTGATAAAGAAAAACTTTTACAAACTCTGTATTATCTTGCTGTTGTAAATATGTCTAACTTATGTTCAGATTTTGAGCAAATATTATAAACTAATCACATTCACAATAACATTTAGGTCTCACATTTACTCATCTAAATGGCATAACCAACTAGCGAGCAATAATAACAAGTCTTGCATGACAACAATTTATCAAAACAATCATGATACAATATGACATAATGGTATCTCGCTAGCCCTTTCTGAGATCGCAATACATAAATGCAGAGCACCTCTGGAGAACAAGGACTGACTAAACATTGTAATTCACGGTGAGAGAGATCTAGTCATGTTCATACAAATGATAATGGTGCTCTCTAACTGGTGCCTTCCTTTTATAAGACGATGATGACTCAACAATAAAGTACGTAGATAAGCCCTTCGCAGAGGGAAGCATTGATTTGCAGAGGTGCTAGAGCTCAAGCTTTTAAAAGAGAGATAGGTAATGATTTTGGAGCGGTATGCTTTCGTTGCTCACATAATGACCAAGAGGTTTTCAATATCTTCCATGCTAGATACATTATAGGTGGTTCCCAAACAGAATGGTAAAGTTTTTACTCCTCCTCCATCAATCAATCACACTCCACACCGGGCCGAATTCATGGGTACCGTCCATACAAACACATTCCTGGGGGGAGTTTTGTGTAATTATATTTTGCTTTTTATATCGATCATGGAACTAGGCATCCCGATTACCAACCACTTTCTCATGAATGATAGTGAATCAACACATACCGTGAGAATAACCCACCTAGCATGGAAGATACTGACAGCCCCCAGTCGCCACATGAGTGATTTGGGCATACAAAATAGAATGTTTATTTCAAGGTTTAAAGTTTAGCACATGAAAATTTACTTGGAACAGTAGGTAAATACCGCATATAGGTAGATATGGTGGACTCATATGGAACAACTTTGGTTTTATTGAGATGGTTGCACAAGCAGTATTCCCGCTTAGTACAAGTGAAGGCTAGCAGAAGACTGGGGAGAAACCAACTAGAGAGCGACGCAGTCATCAACATGCCTTGAGATTAAGCAACATTGAATGCAAGAATGAGTAGGATATAATTCACTGTGAACATAAATATCGTGGAGGCTATGTTGATTTGTTTCAACTACATGCGTGAACTTGTGCCAAGTCAAGCCACTTAAATCAACCAGAGGAGGATACCATTCTATCATACTACACCACAACCATTTTAATGCGCATGTTGGCACTCAAGACAAACCATTATACACTCTTAGCTAATTAAGCATAGCATGAATAACTATAATCTCTAATTGTTATTGCAAACTTGGTCAACCCATAATGTACTGAGTTCGGAACGATGAGCTGATCATATTTACAAAAGCAAGATAGGTCAAGTTCATACCAGCTTTTCTCCATCTCAATCTTTTCATCAAATATCGTCAGTATTGCCTTTCACTTGCATGACCGAACGATGTGAATAATAATGAGAGTGCATGTGCATTGGACTAAGCTGGGATCTGCAAACAATAAACCAAAGGAGAAGACAAGGCAATATGGGCTCTTTGCAAGTTAAACAATAATGCATATGAGAACCACTCAACACGTCATCGTGGTCTTCTCCTTACGACCCAAAGGAAATAAAATAAAATTATTTACACGGGAAAGCTCCCAACAAGCAAAAAGAAGAACAAGAAATCTTTTTGGGTTTTCTCTTTAATGCTACAACTAAGCAACTAGAAAATAAAGCTAGAACTATTTTTTGTATTTTCTTCAAAGTTAATTAAACACACAAGAAGAAAGAAAAACAAGAATTAAACTACCATGGATATTACAATGAAAAAGTATGAACACCGACAACTGACATAAGTGTGTGAACATGAATGTAATATCGGTGAGAAATACGTACTACCCCAAGCTTAGGCTTTTGGCCTAAGTTGGTCTAGGGCCATTGCTGGAAATAACCTTCTCCGAGATACTCCAGAGGAAACTGAGGGTTCCACTGGTTAGCGATCTAATGTGGCTCCCATTGAAAAACCGGTGTCTGATATGGATCCAGAGCCGGTGCTGGCTCAGGTGCTGGGGGTTGCTCCAAACCCCAATATTGGTAGATGTCATCGGGCATAACAGTGTACCTACCTGAATGAATACCGAACAGAGAAGAAGCAGTCAGAGTAATAATCTCACAAGTACCCTGACTAAATACTAAGTTGTAAAGCAGCCTCCTATCATCATTCTTCTTAATAAAATCATGGGCTACCATACAGTCATAATCTAAAAAATTAGCGGGTATCAGCTTTTCATCTTTCTCGTGAAGCCTAATGGGTATCTCAAAATGTTTAGCGAAACAAGATGCATAGATACCTCCGAATATGGGCCCCTTAAAATGGTTGGTGTTCAACCGTTGGGCAACTATAGCGCCCAGACTAAAAGTTCTATCAGCGAGTAAAGCATGGCGCAAAATAGCGAGGTCAGGAGCACTAAGGCTACCACTCTCCCAACGACCAACTAAACATCTTCCTGCAAACAATGAATACTAGCATAGCACAGGAAAATCTAAACAAGTTGCTCTTGCCCTTGACGCACCTCTCTCTTATCCTACAGTGACTAAGGCGATAAAATCTTCCATGTCTCGAGGACGTGGTTCCCTGATGCTACCCTCATAGGGTATCTTGCAAACTTTGCAAAAATCGTGAAGATTCATTTTCTTAGGCACATCATATAGGTGAAATTCTACTGTAGGAGGGTCTTCCCTAGGATGAAAGTGAAAATTCTGCACAAAGGTATTAGTGAGAAAGAGGTACTGGTCGCACTTATCGTTGAGGCAGTCGGTGATTCCTGCATTCTCTACCAAATAAGAGAAATCTTCATATATTCCAGCCGCCCTCAAGAATGTGTCATAGGGCCATTCACATGGTCGGATTTCTGTGATGCGAGGAAGATTGTATTTGGGTTTCTCCTTCATTTCATTCTCATCTCCCTAGAACCCCGTCTTGAAGATCCTCTTAGCAACCTTCTCAACATTTCTGAAAAATTCTGAAATTTTTAGTGAGTGAAAATAAAGGTGAACAAAACTCAACAAAACTCATAGCAACTACTCCCTCAAGTGCCTAGAGACTATATCATGCATCAATACTACTTGGGACCATAAAAATTTGACATGCAAGCTCAAGAATAGGGTCACCATAGCAGCAAAATTCTGCAATATATAAGGCAATAGAAAAAAACTAATTGGACCATTGGAGGAGTCACATACCGGTGAGTAATCCCCTAAAACAGTTTTGCAAATGGAGCTTTAAGCAAGGAGATCTAAAATGGCAGCAAGATGAGCTAGAACACGGGTTTGAGCAATGGTGGGATTTTTTCTAGAGGAAGATGAAGTGAATGGGTGCTGGAATAAGTGGAGGGGGGCCACGTAGGACCCACAAGCTTGCTAGGCGCGGCTACGGGGGTGGCCGCGCCCTGCAGGCTTGTGGCCCACTAGTGCAGCCCCCTGATGCATTCTTGGTGCCAAAAATTCTTAAATATTCGAGAAAAAATCATACTAAATTTTTAGGGGATTCTGGGAATTTCAGGTCATTTTTCTATTGCACGGAAAACTCAGAAAATAAAAAAATAATAGCATTTTTACTTAATTTCATCTAGGTAACAAAAAGTAAAAGTTAGGTGGAGGAAGTTGTGCTTTCTAAATTCATCCGTCTTATTTTTCTCAAAAGGAGTCCATCAATAACATTGATCAAGTCTTATTAGCATACTTCTTTCGAGTGACATGAAACCGAAGAAATTTTGAATAACACTAAGTTACCTCAATGGGTATAAGGATATCCCTAACAATAAGTATATCATATTTCTTCTTGACAGTAGGAATAGGGAGCTCAAAGTCTGCAATAATAATTGTTGGAATTTTTTTAATAGAGTTGATACCATGAAGTTGAGGTTGTTTCTTCGAAAAGAAAAAAGTCCATTTTACTACCCTGAAAAAGTTGCTAGTTCACATAACCCCCTGATCTTTATTTCTGTTCCCTTCACCCCCTAAACAATCCCATACCAGACAAAATCAGTCTCTAAGTGGTTTTACTTGATTGGCTGCTGAAGTGGCAATGGTCAACGGTTGTTTTGACCTACGGGTGGACCTCCCTCAGCAAGTGGGTGGTGGCGGCCCAGCTCTCGGGTATCATCGTCCCTCTCCTCACGCAGTAGGTAACAGGGTAGAGATGGAGGCGCTGCGATAGTGCGGCGACACAGAAGGCACATGCAGGAAACAGGGCGGTCAGTTCCAGGGGTGGCGGCACCATCTGGACCGGTTCTGTATAGATCCAGAGTCCGGCAGGGCTGTGAAACGGCACAACAACGAGATTGTGGCAGCAGTGGCCCAGTCATCGGGCATGGTTGTTCCTCTCCTTGCGTGGGAGGTAGCAGGACAGCGGCAGTGGCACTGCAGCGATGCAGGCATCGGAGGAGGCGAGGAAGCACCCCCATCTGGTCTGTTTCTGGTCACATCCGGAGTCCGACAGCTGTGTGAAGACGACACGTCGGCGAGACTTCGGGTGAGAGAAAATGGAAGGGAGGAAGTAGAAGCAGGGTGCTTGGGGAGGCGGCTTGGAACTCTGGCGGTCACCAATGTCAGCCGGAGGCAGCAGGATCAGGCACGAGGGCTCAGTCCTCAGGGATGCAGATGGGTGTGAGGTGAGGGGAGGCTCGGGAGGAGCTCCTCTATCTTAGCCGTGCCCGACAAGGAAGACCCACCCACAGGTCAAAAGAGCCGTTGTCCATTGCCACGTCAGTAGCCAGTCAAGTAAAACCACTCAGAGACTGATTTTTTTTGTATGGTATTGTTTAGAGGGTGAAGGGAACGGAAATAAAGATCAGGGGGTTATGTGAACCACCAACTTTTTTCAGGGTAGTAAAATGGACTTTTTTACTTCGGAAAGTGTCCCGTATGCTCATTACCATTAATATGAAAAGTGACATTGCCCTTGTTGCAATCAATAACATCCCTTGCAGTATTCAAGAAGGGTCTACCAAGGATGATCGACGTACTATCGTCCTTGAGAATATCAAGAATAACAAAGTCCGTCAAGATAGTAGCATCTGCAAGTACGACAGGTACATCCTCACAAATACCGATAGGTAGAGTAGTTGATTTATCAACCATTTGCAAAGAGATTTCAGTAGGTGTCAACTTATTCAAATCAAGTCTACGGTATAAAGAGAAAGACATAACACTAACACCAGCTGCAAGATCACATAAAGAAGTTTTGACATAATTTCCTTTAATAGAGCATGGTATAGTAGGTACTCCGGGATCTCCTAGTTTCTTAGGTATTCCACCTTTAAAAGTATAATTAGAAAGCATGGTGGAAATCTCATCTTTCGGTATCTTTCTTTTATTTGTCACAATATCTTTCATATACTTATCATAAGGAGACATTTTCAAAATATCAGTCAAGCGCATACGTAAAAAGACAGGTCTAAGCATTTCAGCAAAGCGCTCAAAATCCTCATCATCCTTTCTCTTGGATGGTTTAGGAGGAAAGGGCATGGGTTTCTGAACCCATGGTTCTCTTTCTCTACCATGTTTCCTAGCAATGAACTCTCTTTTATCGTATCTTTTATTATTAGGTTGTGGGTTATCAAGATCATCAGCAGGTTCAATCTCCACATCATTATCATTACTAGGTTGAGCATCAACATGAACATCGTTATTAATGTTATCATTAGGCTCATGTTCATCACCAGATTGTGTCTCGGCATCAGAAATAGAAATATCATTTGGATTCTCAGATGTATCTATAACAGGTTCACTAGCAGCATGCAAATTACAATCATCATTCTTTTTCCTATTCTTATTGGAAGGAATAGGTGCATCAGTATTAACTCTCTGAGAATCTTGCTCAATTCTCCTAGGATGGCCCTCGGGATACAAAGGTTTCTGAGTCATTCTACCATCTCTAGTCACAACTTTAACAGAATGATCATTGTCTTTACTATTCATCTCATTAAGCAAATCATTTTGAGCCTTAAGTACTTGTTCCACTTGAGTGGTTACCATGGAAGCATGTTTACTAATAACCTTAAGATCATTGATAGTTCTACTCAAATAATCACCCAAGCGATCAAGCATATAAGCATTATTTTTCAATTGTCTACTAACACAGGCATTGAAATTTTCTTGCTTCATAATAAAATTATCAAATTCATCCAAGCATTGGCTAGCAGGATTATTATAAGGAATATCTCTTTCACCAAATCTTGTGAGAGAATTTACCTCTACTACCTGTGTCGGGTTACCAAGACAATGTATTTCTTCAATAGGTGGTAGATTCTTAACATCTTCAGCTTTTATACCCTTTTCTTTCATAGATTTCTTTGCCTCTTGCATATCTTTAGGACTGAGGAATAGAATACCTCTTTTCTTCGGAGTTGGCTTTGGAGGTGGTTCAGGAATAGTCCAATCATTATCATTGCTCAATATATTATTCAATAGTAAGTCAGCTTGTTCAACAGTTCGTTCCCTAAAATCACAACCAACACAACTATCTAGGTAGTCCCTAGAAGCATCAGTTAGTCCATTATAAAATATATCAAGTATTTCATTTTTCTTGAGAGGATGATCAGGCAAAGCATTAAATAATTGGAGAAGCCTCCCCCAAGCTTGTGGCAGACTCTCTTCTTAAATTTGCACAAAGTTAAATATTTCCTGCAAGGCAGCTTGTTTCTTATGGGCAGGAAAATATTTTCCAGAGAAGTAATAAACCATGTCCTGGGGACTACGCACACAACCAGGAGTGAGAGAATTAAACCATTTCTTAGCATCACCCTTTAATGAGAAAGGAAACAACTTAAGAATATAGTAATAATTTTTTTTTCCTCATGACTAAAGAGGGTGGTTATATCATTCAATTTGGTAAGATGTGCCACAACAGTTTCAGATTCATAACCATGGAAAGGATCACATTCAACCAAGGTAATTAACTCAGGATCGACAGAGAATTCATAATCCTTATCAGTAACAAATATAGGTGAAGTAGCAAACTTAGGATCATATTACATTCTAGCATTTAGAGATTTTTCCTTCTACCTGCGAAGCAATTTCTTAAGATCAGCTCTATCCTTACAAGCAAGAAAGTCCCTAGCTACCTCTCCTTCCATAACATAACCCTCAGGTATATCAGGCAATTCATATCTAGGAGAGCTAGGTCTAGCGAGTGAATCATAGTGTTTAGTTTCAATAATTTCATCAGAATCAGAAATATTACCAGTTTCAGCATTAGCTCTAGCAATTTGCTCATCAAGAAATTCACTGAGTGGGACAGTGTCATCAAGCAAAGTATCATCATAAGCATCATGCATAGCAGAAGTAGCATCATCAATTACTTGCGACATATCGGAATTACTAGCGGGTGGTGGTGTCACAAACTTACTCATAATAGAAGGTGAATCAAGTGCAGAGCTAGATGGCAGTTCCTTACCTCCCCTCATAGTAGAGGTATAGATCTTGGTTTTTGGATCTTTTAGATTCTTCATACTGATCAACATATATATATATCCCAACCGACTCAAAGAATAGAGCTATGCGCCTTGGCAACGGCGCCAGAAAAAGGTCTTGATAACCCACAAGTATAGGGGATCACAACAGTTTTCGAGGGTAGAGTATTCAACCCAAATTTATTGATTCGACACAAGGGTGGCCAAAGAATATTCTCGAGTATTAGCAGCTGAGTTGTCAATACAACCACACCTGAAAGACTTAATATCTGCAGCAAAGTGTTCAGTAGCAAAGTAATATGGTAGTAACGGTAACGGTGGCAAAGCGATAGTAGCAGTTTTGTAGTGATTGTAACAATAGCAACGGAAAAGTAACTGAGCAAAGATCAATATATGAAAATCTCGTAGGCAATGGATCAATGATGGATAATTATGTCGGATGTCATTCATCACGCAACAGTTATAACATTGGGTGACACAAAACTAGCTCCAATTCATCAATGTAATGTAGGCATGTATTCCATATATAGTCATACGTGCTTATGGAAAAGAAATTGCATGACATCTTTTGTCCTACCCTCCCGTGGCAGCGGGGTCCTATTGGAAACTAAGGGATATTAAGGCCTCATTTTAATAGAGAACTGGACCAAAGCATTAGCACTTAGTGAATACATGAACTCCTCAAACTACGATAATCACCGGAAAGAATCCCAGTTATTGTCACCCTGGGGGATGCGGATCATAAATCGTCATAGGTGTCTACAAGTTGCAAGATAGGATCAAGAACACACATATATTCATGAAAACGTAATAGATTCAGATCTGAAATCATGGCACTCGGGCCCTAGTGACAAGCATTAAGCATAGCAAAGTCATAGCAACATCAATCTCAGAACATAGTGGATACTAGGGATCAAACCCTAACCAAACTAACTCGATTACATGATAAATCTCATTCAACCCATCACCGTCCAACAAGCCTACGATAAGATTACTCACTAACGGTGGGGAGCATCATCGAATTGGTGATGAAGGATGGTTGGTGATAAAGAAGGCGTCGATTTCCCCTCTTCGGAGCCCAAAACAGACTCCAGATCTGGTCTCCCGAGGAACTGGCGATGGCAGAGGCTCCGTATCGTGAAACGTGATGAACTCTTCTCTCTGATTTTTTTCTCGACAAATAGGGTTATATGGAGCTGGAGAGGAGGTCGGAGGAGCCACGAGGGGCCCACATGTTGGAAATATGCCCTAGAGGCAATGAATAAAGTGTTTATCATTATATTTCCTTGTTCATGATAATCGTTTATTATCCATGCTATAATGGTATTGATTGGAAACACATTACCTGTGTGGGTAAATAGATAACACACTGTCCCTAGTATGCCTCTAGTGAACTAGCTCATTGATCAAAGATGGTCAAGGTTTCCTAGCCATTGACATGAGATGTCATTTGATAACGAGATCACATAATTTGGAGAATGATGTGATGGACAAGACCCAAACTACAAACATAACATATGATCATGTTAGTTTATTGCTACTGTTTTCTGCATGTCAATTATGTGTTCCTATGACCATGAGATCATGCAAGTCACGGACATCGTAGGAGTTCTTTGTGTGTATCAAACGTCGCAACATAACTGGGTGACTATAAAGGTTCTCTATAGGTATCTCCGAGGGTGTTTGTTGAGTTGACATGGATCAAGACTGGGATTTGTTATTCCGTGTGACAGAGAGGTATCTCAGGGCCCACTCGGTAATACAACATCACAATAAGCCTTGCAAGCAATGTGACTAAGTGTTAGTCACGGGATCTTGTATTACGAAACGAGTAAAGAGACTTGCCAGTAACGAGGTTGAACTAGGTATGGAGATACCGACGACCGAATCTCGGGCAAGTAACATACCGAAGAACAAAGGGAACATCATACAGGATTAACTGAATCCTTGACATAGAGGTTCAATCGATAACGATCTTCATAGAATATGTAGGAACCAATATGGGCATCCAGGTCCCGCTATTGGTTATTGACCGTAGAGGTGTCTCGGTCATGTCTACATAGTTCTCGAACCCGCAGGGTCTGCACACTTAAGGTTTGGTGACGTTTCGGTAGTATTGAGTTATGTATGGTGGTGACCGAAGGTTGTTCGGAGTCCCGGATAAGATCCCGGACATCATGAGGAGCTCCTAAATGGTCCGTAGGTAAAGATTGATATATAGGAAGTCCTATTTTGGTCGCCGGAGAAGTTTTGGGCTCATCGGTAGTGTACCGGGAGTGCCGGTAGTGTACCGGGAGACCATCGGGAGGGGTATTTCGACCCAAAAGCCAACATGGGCTGTGGGAGAGTGAATACCATCCCTTAGTGGGCTGGTGTAAGTCCCACACAAAGCCCATGCGGCTAGGGAGAAAAAGCCCAAAGAGAAAAAGTGGAAAAAGAAAAAATAGGGTGAATCCTAGTCTTACTAGGATTGGAGGTGGATTCCACCTCTCCCACCTGGTTTGGCCGACTCCTAGAGGCTTGGCCCTTGTGCCAAGCCTCCTCCTCTCTTACTCTTATATATACTAGAGGTTTTAGGGTTTTTGCATAGAATTTTCAGCCACGTGCTGCCTGTTCCTCCACTGCATAGTTTCTCCCCTAGATCGGTTTTCTGCAGAGCTTAGGCGAAGCCCTGCCGGAATAGCTCCACCAGCATCGCCGGAGCGCCGTCACCCTGCCGGAGAAATCTTCTGTGTCTCCGCTCCTTCTTGCTGGATCAAGACGGCGGAGATCGTCATCAAGTTGTACGTGTGCTGAACGCGGAGGTGCCGTCCGTTCGGCGCTAGATCGGAAGGATCGTGATCAAGTTCGTGGGACGGATCGTGATCAAGTTTGCGGGACGGATCATGATTGGATCGTGGGACGGATCGTGATTGGATTGCAGGACGCTTGGCGATTTGGATCGCGAGGATGTTCGACTACACCAACCGCGTTTCTTAACGCTTCCCGCTTAGCGATCTACAAGGGTACGTAGCTCCACTCTCCCTCTCGTAGATGCTAATCACCATGGATAGATCTGCGTGTGTGTAGGAAATGTTTTGTTTCCCATGCAATGCTCCCCAACACTGACACCATGAGATAGGTCTATGTGTAGATGAGATCTCGAGTAGAACACAAAAGGTTTGTGGGCGTTGATGCTTAGATTGCTTCCTCCCGTGGTCGGATTTTGGTTCAGCGGTATAGTGAGATGAAGCGGCCCGGACCAACATTACTCGTACGCTTACGAGAGACCGGTTCCCTTGACTACAACTCGTTGCCTAGATGGCTTGCGGGTGCCAGTTTCTCTCACTTTAGTTGGATCGGATTCGACAAAGGCGGTCCTTGAGAAGGCTGAAAAGCAACTAGTGTATCACCGTTGTGGTTTTTGCGTTGATGAGAATTGTTCTTGCTAGATACCTGTAGCCGCCACGTAAAACATGCAACAACAATTAGAGGACGTCTAACTTGTTTTTCCAGGGTATGTTGTGATGTGATATGGCCAATTACATGATGTGATATATGTGATGTATGAGATGATCATGTGATGTATAGATTATCACGACTTGCATGTCGATGAGTACGGCAACCGGTGGGAGCCATAAGGTTTTCTTTAATTATTGTATGACCTGTGTCTCAATCCTTAAGCACTATGTAATGCTTTACTTTATCGCTAAACAATAGCAATAGTAGTAGAAGCATGATGGGCGTGACAACCCCGATGGCGACACATTAATGAAGATCAAGATGATGAAGATCATGGTGTCATGCCGGCGACGATGGAGATCATGCCGGTGCTTTCTAGATGGAGATCAAAAGCACAAGTTCATGGCCATATCATGTCACTTATGAATTGCATGTGATGTTAATCCTTTTATGCACCTTGTTTTGCTTAGGACGACGGTAGCATTATAAGGTGATCCCTCACTTAAATTTCAAGATGAATTGTGTTCTCCCCGAGTGTGCACCATTGCGAAAGTTCGTCGTGTCGAGACACCACGTGATGATCGGGTGTGATAGACTCTACGTTCACATACAATGGGTGCAAGCCAGTGTTGCACACGCAGAACACTCGGGTTAAACTTGACGAGCCTAGCATGTACAGACATGTCCTCAAAACACAAAAGACCGAAAGGTCGAACATGAGTCATATAGTAGATATGATCAACATGAGATGTTCACCATTGAAGCCACCTCAACTCACGTGATGATCGGACTTGAGTTGGTGAATTTGGATCATGTAACACTCACATTACCTAAGGGATGTCGATTTGAGTGGGAGATTTAGTAAATTTGATTTACCAAACTCAATATCTTGAACAATAGTCTAAGTAACCTTTGCGTATTTATGTTGTAGATCAATGGCTCGCGAAGTAGCACCCCTAAATTTTAATGTGTTCCTAGAGAAAGCTAAGTTGAAAGATGATGGAAGTAACTTTGTTGACTGGGCCCGTAATCTGAGGTTATCCTCACGGCTTCCCAGAAATCATATGTCCTTGATGCACCGCTTGGTGACCAACTAGAAGACATGACCTCCGAAGACGTTAAGAACGCTTGGGAGGCACGTACTAGAGATTACTCAATAGTTCAGTGTGCAATATTGTATGGCTTAGAACCGGGACTTCAAAGATGTTTTGAACGTCATGGAGCATATGAGATGTTCCAGGAGTTGAAGTTTTTCTTTCAGAAGAATGCCCGGATCGAGAGGTATGAGACCTCCGATAAATTCTATGCTTGCAAGATGGAGGAGAATGGGTCTATCAGTGAGCATATACTCAAATCGTCTAGCAGAGTTGGGAATTACCCTTCCGCCAGAGGCAATCACTGACAGAGTTCTTCAATCACTGCCACCTAGTTACAAGAGATTTGTGATGAACTATAACATGCACGAGATGAACAAGTCAGTCGTCGAGCTGTTTGCGATGCTGAAAGTCGCTGAGTCTGAAATCTAGAAAGAACATCAAGTGTTGATGGTCAATAAGACCACTAGTTTCAAGAAGAATGGCAAGGGCAAGGGCAAGAAGGGTAAAACCAAGAAGGATGGCAAAGCAGTTGCTACTCCTGTAAAGAATCCTAAGCATGGACCTAAGCCAGAAACTGAGTGCTTTCATTGCAAGGGAACTGGTCACTGGAAGCAGAACTGCCCCAAGTACCTGGCTGACAAGAAGGCGGCCAACGACAAACAAGCTATATATGATATACATGTTATTGATGTGTACCTTACTACCTCTCGTAGTAGTGCCTGGGTATTTGATACCGGTTCGGTTGCTCACATTTGCAACTCAAAGATGGAACTACGGAATAAACGAAGGCTGGCGAAGGACGAAGTGGCGATCCGCGTGGGAAATGGTTCCAAGGTTGATGTGATCACCGTCGGCATGCTCTCTCTTCGATTACCATCGGGATTAGTGATGAACCTGAATAATTGTTATTTAGTGTCTGCGTTAAGCATGAACATTATATCTGGATCTTGTTTATTGCGAGACTGTTACTCATTTAAATCAGAGAATAAAGGTTGTTCTATTTATATGAGTAATATCTTTTATGTTCATGCACCCAATGTTAGGGGTTTATTCATATTGAATCTTGATAGTGATGACACACATGTTCATTACATTGATGCCAAAAGATGTAGAGTTGATAATGATAGTACCACTTTCTTGTGGCAGTGTCGTTTAGATCATATTGGTGTAAAACGCACGAGGAAGCTCCGTGCTGATGGAGTTTTGGAGTCACTTGATTTTGAATCACTTGACACATGTGAACCATGCCTCACGGGCAAGATGACTAAAACGCCGTTCTCCGAAACAATGGAATGGGCAAGTGACTTATTGGAAATCATACATAGTAATGTGTGCGGTCCAATGAATGTTACAGCGCGTGGTGGATATCGTTATTTTCTCACCTTCACTAATGACTTAAGTAGATGTGGGTATATTTACTTAATGAAACACAAGTCTGAAACGTTTGAAAAGTTGAAGAAATTTCAGAGTGAAGTTGAGAATCATCGTAACAAGAAGATTAAGTTCCTGTGATCTCATCGAGAAGGTGAATATCTGAGTTATGAGTTTGGCAGTCACTTAAGACAGGGTGGAATTGTTTCACAGTTGACACCTCCCAGAACACCACAGCGTAATGGCGTGCCCGAACGTTGTAATCGAACCTTTTTAGATATGGTGCGTCCTATGATGTCTCTTACTGATTTGCCACTATCGTTTTGGGGTTATGCATTAGAGACAGCTGCATTCAGTGTAAATAGGGCACCATCGAAATCCATTGAGACGACGCCATATGAACTATGGTTTGGCAAGAGGCCAAAATTGTCGTTTCTTAAAGTTTGGGGATGTGATGCTTATGTCAAAAAGCTTCAGCCTGAAAAGCAGGAACCCAAAGCGGAGAAATGCGTCTTCATATGATACCCGAAAGAGACAGTCGGGTATACCTTCTATCTTAGATCCGAAGGCAAAGTTTTTGTCGTTAAGAACGGAACATTTCTACTGAATGAGTTTCTCCCGAAAGAATTGAGTGGGAGGAAGATAGAGCTTGATGAGGTTATTGAACCTTTAATTCAACCAGAAAGTAGCGCAGCACAGAATGAGTTTCTGTGGAACCTACGATGGTAGAAGACGAAGTTAATGATGATGATCATGAAGCTTCGGATCAAGCTACTATTGAACCTCGTAGGTCGACTAGGGCGTGTACTGCTCCTGAGTGGTATGGCAACCCTGTCTTAGAGGTCATGTTGTTGGACAACAATGAACCTACGAGCTATGGAGGAGCAGTGATGGGCCCGGATTCCAAGAAATGGTTAGAGGCCATGAAATCCGAGATGGGATCCATGTATGAAAACAAAGTATGGACTTTGGAAGTATTACCTAAAGGGCGAAAGTCCATTCAGAAAGAATGGATCTTTAAGAAGAAGACAGACGTGGACGGTAATATCACCATCTATATAGCTCGACTTATGGCAAAGGGTTTTTCACAAGTTCAAGGAGTTGACTATGATGAGACATTCTCACCCGTAGCGATGCTTAAGTCTGTCAGAATCATGTTGGCAATAGCTGCTTATTTCGACTATGAAACTTGGCAGATGGATGTCAAAACGGCGTTCCTCAACGGTTTCCTTGAGGAAGAGTTGTATATGATGCAACCCGAAGGTTTTGTCAATCCAATGAATGCTGACAAAGTTTGCAAACTCCAGCGATCCATTTATGGACTGGTGCAAGCATCTCGGAGTTGGAATAAGCGCTTTGATGAGGTGATCAAAGCGTTTGAGTTTGTACAAGTCGATGCAGAAGCTTGTATTTACAAGAAAGTGAGTGGGAGCTCTATAGCGTTTCTAATATTATATGTGGATGACATATTGCTGATTGGAAACAATATAGAAATGCTGGAAAGCGTGAAGGAATATTTGAAAAAGAGTGTTTCAATGAAGGACCTAGGAGAAGCTGCTTTCATATTAGGCATTAAGATATGTAGAGATAGATCGAGATGCTTGCTAGCACTTTCACAAAGCACATACCTTGATAAAGTTTGAAAAAGTTCAAAATGGATCAGTCCAAGAAGGGGTTCTTGCCTGTGTTACAAGGTGTAAATTTGAGTAAGACTCAATGCCCAGTGACTTCAGAAGATAGAGAGAAGATGAGTGTCATCCCCTATGCTTCAGCCATAGGCTCTATCATGTATGCAATGATGTGCACAAGAACCGATGTCAGCCTTGCCATAAGTATGACCAGAAGGTTTCAAAGTGATCCTGGAATGGAGCACTCGACGGCGGTCAAGAATATCCTTAAGTACCTGAAAAGGACTAAGGAAATGTTTCTCGTTTATGGAGGTGATCAAGAGCTCGTCGTATAGGGTTACGTCGATGTAAGCTTTTATACTGATCCGGATGAATCTAAGTCGCAAACCGGATACGTATTTATTCTCAACGGGGAAGCAGGAAGCTGGTGCAGTTCCAAGCAAAGCATGGTAGCCGATTCTACATGCGAAGTGGAGTACATCACAACCACTGAGGCGGCGAAGGAAGGTGTCTGGATGAAGCAGTTCATGACAAATCTTGGAGTAGTGCCCAGTGCACTGAATCCAATGACTCTGTTCTATGACAACACTGGTGCCCTTGCTTTGGCCAAGGAACCAAGGTTTCAAAAGAGGACCAGACACATAAAGGGACGCTTCAATTCCATCCGCGATAACATCGAGGAGAAGGACATAAATATTTACAAAGTGCACACGGATCTGAATGTTGCAGACCTGTTCACTAAACCAAGGTTGTATTTACAAGAAAGTGAGTGGGAGCTCTATAGCGTTTCTAATATTATATGTGGATGACATATTGCTGATTGGAAACAGTATAGAAATGCTGGAAAGCGTGAAGGAATATTTGAACAAGAGTTTTTCAATGAAGGACCTAGGAGAAGTTGCTTTCATATTAGGCATTAAGATCTATATATATAGATCGAGACGCTTAATAGCACTTTCACAGAGCACATACCTTGATAAAGTTTTGAAGAAGTTCAAAATGGATCAGTCCAAGAAGGGGTTCTTACCTCTATTACAAGGTGTGAAGTTGAGTAAGACTCAATGCCCAGTGACTGCAGAAGGTAGAAAAAAGATGAGTGTCATCCCCTATGCTTCAGCCATAGGCTCTATCATGTATGCAGTGCTTTGCACAAGACCAGATGTCAGCCTTGCCATAAGTATGTCCGGAAGGTTTCAAAGTGATCCTGGAATGGAGCACTGGGCAGCAGTCAAGAATATCCTGAAGTACCTGAAAAGGACTAAGGAAATGTTTCTCGTTTATGGAAGTGATGAAGAGCTCGTCGTAAAGGGTTACATCAATGCAAGCTTTGACACTGACCCGGACAACTCTAAGTCGCAAACCGGATACGTATTTATTCTTAACGGGGGAGCGGTAAGCTGGTGCAGTTCCAAGCAAAGCGTGGTAGCTTATTCTACGTGCGAAGCGGAGTACATCACAACCTTGGAGGCGGCGAAGGAAGGTGTCTAGATGAAGCAGTTCATGACAAATCTTGGAGTAGTGCCCAGTGCATTGAATCCAGTGAACCTGTTTTGTGACAACACTGGTGCCATTGCTCTGGCCAAGGAACCAAGGTTTCACAAGAGGACCAGACACATAAAGCGACGCTTCAACTCCATCTGGTATTACATCGAAGAGAAGGACATAAATATTTGCAAAGTGCACATGGATCTGAATGTTGCAGACTCGTTGACTAAACCTCTTCCAAGGGCTAAACATGATCAACACCAGAACTGCATGGGTGTTCGATTCATTACCATGTAAATCACATAGTGATGCGAACTAGATTATTGACTCTAGTGCAACTGGGAGACTATTGGAAATATGCCCTAGAGGCAATGAATAAAGTGTTTATTATTATATTTCCTTGTTCATGATAATCATTTATTATCCATGCTATAATTGTATTGATTGGAAACACATTACATGTGTGGGTAAATAGACAACACACCGTCCCTAGTCCCTAGTATGCCTTTAGTGAACTAGCTCGTTGATCAAAGATGGTCAAGGTTTCCTAGCCATTGACATGAGATGTCATTTTATAACGGGATCACATCATTAGGAGAATGATGTGATGGACAAGACCCAAACTACAAACGTAGCATATGATCGTGTCAGTTTATTGCTACTGTTTTCTGCATTGTCAAGTATGTGTTCCTATGACCATGAGATCATGCAACTCACGGACATCGGAGGAGTGCCTTGTGTGTATCAAACGTCGCAATGTAACTGGGTGACTATAAAGGTGCTCTACAGGTATCTCCGAGGGTGTCTGTTGAGTTGGCATGGATCAAGATTGGGATTTGTTACTCCGTGTGACGGAGAGGTATCTCAGGGCCTACTCGGTAATACAACATCACAATAAGCCTTGCGAGCAATGTGACTAAGTGTTAGTCGCGGGATCTTGTATTACAGAACGCGTAAAGAGCCTTGCCATTAATGAGGTTGAACTAGGTATGGAGATACCGATGATCGAATCTCGGGCAAGTAACATACCGAAGAACAAAGGGAACATCATACAGGATTAACTGAATCCTTGACATAGAGGTTCGACCGATAAAGATCTTGATAGAATTTGTGGGAACCAATATGGGCATCCAGGTCCCGCTATTGGTTATTGACCATAGAGGTGTCTCGGTCATGTCTACATAGTTCTCGAACCTGCAGGGTCTGCACACTTAAGGTTTGGTGACGTTTCGGTAGTATAGAGTTATGTATGGTGGTGACCGAAGGTTGTTCGGAGTCCCGGATGAGATCCCGGACGTCATGAGGATCTCTGGAATGGTCCGTAGGTAAAGATTGATATATAGGAAGTCCAACTTTGGTCGCTAGAGAAGTTTCGGGCTCATCGGTAGTGTACCGGGAGTGCCGATAGTGTACCGGGAGACCATCGGGCGGGGTATTTCGACCCAACAGGCAACATGGGCTGTGGGAGAGTGAATACCAGCCCTTAGTGTGCTGGTGGAAGTCCCACACAAATCCCATGCGGCTAGGGAGAAAAAGCCCAAAGAGAAAAAGTGGAAAAAGGTAAAAATAGGGTGAATCCTAGTCCTACTAGGATTGGAGGTGGATTCCACCTCTCCCACCTGGTTCGGCCGACTCCTAGAGGCTTGTCCCTTGGGCTAAGCCTCCTCCTCTCTTACTCTTATATATACTGGAGGTATTAGGGTTTTTCCATAGAATTTTCAGCCACGTGCTGCCTGTTCCTCCAGTGCATAGTTTCTCCTCTAGATCAGTTTTCTACAGCGCTTAGGCAAAGCCCTACCGAAATAGCTCCACCACCATCACCGGAGTGCCATCACTCTACCGGAGAACTTTTCTTCCTCTCCACTCCTTTTTGCTGGATCAAGATGGTGGAGATCGTCATTAAGCTATACGTGTGCTGAATGCGGAGTTGCTATCCGTTTGGCGCTAGATCGCAAGGATCGTGATCAAGTTCACGGGACGAATCGTGATCAAGTTCGCGGGACGGATCGTGATTGGATCGTGGGACGCTCAGCGATTTGGATCGCGAAGACGTTCGACTACACCAACCGCATTTCTTAACGCTTCCCGCTTAGCGATCTACAAGGGTACATAGATCCACTGTCCCTCTCGTAGATGCTCATCACCATGGATAGATCTGTGTGTGCGTAGGAAATTTTTTGTTTCCCATGCAACGTTCCCCAACACCACAATCATGCCCCATGCGGCCAGGGGGGTGGCCATAGCTAGCAGGCTTGTGGCTTGCTGGTGGCCCCCTCTGGTTAATTCTTGCGCAAGTATTTTTTATTAATTCCAAAAATATTCTCTGTAAATTTCCAGGACGGTCCGAGAACTTCTTTTTGTGCACAAAAATAACACCAAGGCAATTCTGCTGAAAACATCGTCAATCCGGGTTAGTTCCATTCAAATCATGCAAATTAGAGTCCAAAACAAGGGCAAAAGAGTTTGGAAAAGTAGATACATTGGAGACGTATGAGTTGTCGATGTCGTCGACGATCACAAGACCAAGATGGATGCAATGCGCTTGAAGCTTAGAAAGATTAGAAAATATGCCATTCATACTGAGGCTTGGTATCATTATGTCGTTGGATCAATTGGTACCTTAGTTGTGGTTATGATCGCATTTATTGTTGCATTTAATTTTTTACAGAGTTTCAAAGTATTTTTTTATTAGATGCTCTAGAGAGTTATATGTTGTTCAATGAGAACTATGTATGAACTTTATGTATTTATTTTGGTCACTACTGTACTTTGGCTTTAATGTGATGATGAATTTCTATTAATTTGGTCACTTCTCTATTCATGATGTTCTGTAATGGTTTTTGATACACTTAATTATATAACACATGCAGATGAAACGGAAATGGATGTACGGTGATCGACGCACCTCCGAGTATATTAAGGGCCTACATAATTTTCTCGAATTATGTGGCAAACAAGCAGAATGGTTTTGGTCATTGTCCATGTACTGTCTGTGGGAATACGAAAGATTACTGCAACTCTAAAACCCTTCACTTCCACCTGCTTGAGAAAGGTTTTATGCCACACTATAATGTTTGGACCAAGCTAGGAGAAAGAGGGGTTATGATGGAAGACAACAAAGAACAAGAGGATGATAACAACTACCCGCCCCCTGAATAGCGTGATGCTGCAATGGGGAAGCTGAAGATCAAGAGGAACTAGACGATGTGCCCGATGATGATCTTCCCGGGGTCATTGTTGGTGCATAGAGAGAATGCGAAAGTGAAAGGGAGAAGTTGAAGTTCGATCGCATGTTAGAGTATCACAAAAAATGGTTGTACCCAAATTGCGAAGATGACAACACAAAGCTCGGTACCACACTAGAATTGTTGTAATGGAAGGCAAACAATGGTGTGTCTTACAAGGGATTTGGTTTGCTACTGAAAATAATGAAGAAGAAGCTTCCAAAGGATAACGAACTGCCCGACATTACGTACGCAGCAAAGAAGGTTCTATGCCCTCTAGCATTGGAGGTGCAGAAGATACAGGCATACCCTAATGACTGCATCCTCTACCATGGTGCGTACGAGGATTTGAACGCATGCCCAGTATGTGGTGCATTGCAGTATAAGATCAGACAAGATGACCTGGTGATGTTGACGGCCAGTGCACCGGGAAGAGGGTTCCTGCCAAGGTGATGTGGTATGCTTCTATAATACCATGGTTGAAGCATCTGCTTACAAACAAAAAGCATGCCGAGTTGATGCAATGGCACATAAAAGACCGTAAGAAAGACGGGAAGTTGAAAGCACCCACTGATGGGTAGCAGTGAAGAAAGATCGAGAGAAAGTAGAGCGACTTTATAGGTGACCCAAGGAACGTATGGTTTAGTTTAAGTGCAGATGGCGTTAATACTTTTGGGGAGCAGAGCGACAAGAATAGCACATGGCCTGTGACTCTATGTATGTATAACCTTCCTCCTTGGTTGTGCATGAAGTGGAAGTTCATTATGCTGCCAGTGCTCATCCAAGGCCCTAAGCAAACCTGTCAATGACATTGATGTGTACCTAGGGCGATTAGTTGATGAAATTTTACAACTATGGAATGGAAGAGGTGTACGTGTGTGGGATGAGAATGAATGGGTGCAATTTTACCTATATGTGTTGCTATTTGTAACCATCAATGACTGGACTGCTCTTAGTACCCTTTTAGGATAGACAAACAAGGGATACCACGCATGAACACACTATTTAGATGACATCGAAAGTATATATTTGGATAAATGCAAGAAGAATATGTACCTGGGGCATCGTCGATTTCTTCCGACCAACCATCAATGTCGAAAGAAAGGAAAGTATTTCAAAGGTGAGGAAGAGCACCGGAAGAAGCCTTCCCTCCGTACTGGTGATCACATACTTGATATGGTCAATGATTTACAAGTAATATTTGGAAAGGGTCCTGGCGGACTATCTGTTCCGACTGACCATGCGGGACGCGCACCCATGTGGAAGAAGAAATCTATATTTTGGGGCCTACCCTATTGGAAATACCTAGAGGTCTGCTCGGCAATCGACGTGATGCATGTGACGAAGAATATTTGCGTGAACCTTCTAGGATTCTTGGGAAAAAATATACACTAGAGGCACGGGAGGACCTGCAACGTGTGCATGAAAAAGACGGCATGCGTCCAAAGCAGTATGAAGGTTCTGCCATCTACGCTCTTACCAAAGAAGAGAAGGAAATCTTCTTTGAACGCCTGCTTAGTATGAAAGTTCTGTCTGGCTTCTCGCTGAATATAAAGGGAACAATAAATATGGCAGAGAAAAAGTTCCAGAACCTAAAGTCTCATGACTGCCACGTGATTATGATGCAACTACTTCTTGTTGCATTGAGGGGGCTTCTACTGGAAAACGTTCGATTTGGCGCAATGTCTTCTCAGTTTCGAGCTGGTGTTCCCACCATCCTTCTTCAATATCATGATGCACGTCCTAGTTCATCTACTCTACGAGATTGGCATTCTGGGCCCCATATTTCTACACAACATGTTCCCCTTTGAGAGGTTCATGGCAGTTTTAAAGAAATATGTTCGTAACCGTGCTAGGCCAGAAGGAAGCATCACCATGGGCCATCAAAGAGAGGAAAGCATTGGGTTTTGTGTTGACTTCTTTCCTGACCTTAAGCCGATTGATCTCCCTCAATCCCTGTATGCGGGGAGACTGACTGGAAAAGGCACGCTAGGACCGGACTCAATACTATATAGGGACGGGCATTCTTGGTCTCAAGCACACTACACAACTCTACAGAATTCTACCTTGGTGACCCCGTATGTCAATGAACACAAGAATATTCTGCGGTCCAAACACCCAGAGCAGTGTGACGACTGGATTACATGTGAACACATCAGGACATTCGGGAGTTGGTTGCAAACACATCTCATGGGTAACACCACTATTACAGATGAGTTGTACTTGTTGACCAGGGGACCATATTTGACTATATTGACTTACAAAGGGTACGAGATAAATGAGAATACATTTTACACGATCGCCCAAGATCAAAAGAGAATCAACCAAAACAGTGGTGTCCGCTTTGATGCATCAACCAACAGGGGAAAGGACACATATTATAGTTACATAGTGGACATATGGAAACTTGACTATGGACATGATTTTAAGGTCCCTTTGTTTCGGTGCAAATGGGTCAATCTATCAGGAGGCGGGGTATAGGTAGACCGGCAGTATGGAATGACAACAGTGGATCTAAACAATCTTGGGTACATAGATGAACCATTCTTCGTAGCCAATGATGTGGTGCAGGTTTTCTATGTGAAGGACATGTCTACCAAACCGAGAAAAAGAGAAGATAAGAAACCGAATACATCATACGATGCGCAAAAGCGCCACATAGTTCTTTTAGGGAAAAGAGAAATTGTGGGAGTAGAGGGCAAGATAGACATGTCTGCAGATTATGAAAAGTTCCATGAAATTCCTCCCTTCAAAGTGAAGGCTGACCCAAGCACCCTATTGAACGATGAAGATTATCCATGGTTACGACGCAATACGCATGGGGCACAGGCGAAGAAAAAGTGAAGTATTTCTCTCCACAACTATTATGATGATGGATTTGATCTAGAATATCACTGCAGTTACATGTCAAGAAATTAAATGCCTTTTGTAACCGACGTGTATTCGGTCGAAACCCTGATATTTCAACAGAGATTGTCCATTTTGTACATGAAGTGCATCCAGTTTTTGTCGTAACCCTGTCAACTTTTTAGCACATGTTATGTGGATAAGATGATGGTACCATGGAAAGTTTCAACCATTTTAGAGATTATTTGTAGTCCTTTTCAATTTAGGGTCATTTTAGCTTAAAATAAATGCCAAAATGCATGAAAAATAGCAAATGAAGTCAGAAAAGGGTTTAAAAGGGATGATGTGGCTTCGAATGGTGCATATTGAATGCAGAAAAATTCTTGACTTCAAATATGTTTGAAAATTGAAATCCTATTGTAACAGACGTGTTTTCGTCCGAAACCCTGATACTTCGAAAGAGATTGTCAATTTTGGACACGAAGTGCATCCACTTTTTGTCGTAACCCTCTCAACTTTTTAGCACATGCTATGTGGGTGAAATTATGGTACCATGCCAAGTTTCAACCATTTCAGAGTTCATTTGTAGTGCTTTTCAATTTAGGGTCATTTTAGCTTAAAATAAATGATGAAATGCATGAAAAATAGCAAATGAAGTCAGAAAAGGGTTGAAAAGGGATGATGTGGCTTCGAATGGTGCATATTGAATGCAAAAAAATTGTTGAGTTCAAATATGTTTAAAAAATTGAAATCCTTTTGTAACACACGTGTTTTCGTCCGATAAAAGTTATATAACTAAACTTGATATTATAAAAAAAATATGCAACCAAAATTATCAAAGTGTTTTTGCTAAAAGCTTTAATAGCAAAAAAGAATATTCATAAAGTATTTTGTTAAGAACTTTTAATATGCAAAAAATAACAAAAAAATGGCAAAAGTGAAAATAGATGCCCTTATAGAGGAAATTCAACCTAAATTCAAAGTTCTAGTTATGGGGCCTAACTAGCATTCTAAATTTAGGTCAAATTTCCTATATAATGTCATCTATCTTCAATTTGAGAGGAGCTCAACGTAGCAGCCACGACGTGGCTTATAAATAGGTTTGGGCAACCTTCACTTTGCGAGGTGGGACTAAATTTCCACCACACCAGTTCGCCACCCTTTAGTCCCGGTTGGTGGCACCAACCGGGACTAGAAAACTTAAATAGCAAACAAAATAACATAAAAAATGCCGCCTACTAGGCAACCACGGCCTGCATACGGTTAGAAACCCATCTAAACATGGGCCACGACGCAGGCCCGCGGGCCCAGTAGGCCCAACACGGTAGAGGTAGAGTTTAGGCATATACATAGCCTGCTTTGGAGAGGAGCTCGACAAGTCATGCGCAGCTGGGCTTATAAACCGATGTGATCGCCCCTCGACTAGCGTGGTGGGACTAAATTTTCGACACCACCACGCCAGGCCTTTGGTCCTGGTTGGTGGCAGCAACCGGGACTAGAGCCCCCCCTTTAGTCCCGGTTGCAGCCACCAACCAGGAGCAAAGGCCTCTACTTCCCACCCTTTAGGCTGCCAGAATTGGCCTTTTAGTCTTGGTTGGTGGCCGCAAACGGGACTAATGCAACCCTTTTGTCCCGATTGCAGCCACCAACCGGGACTAAAGGTATCAGTATATAAGCCGGAGTTGGCAAAATTTGCATATTTTACCTGCAGTTGCCCCGACGACGCCGAGCACATCGATGCCGCCAGGCTGCCCGAGCTCGTTGTCAACGCCCTCACCGCCCTCTGGTCGACGCACCGACCCGACGCCGTCGCCCTCGCCACCGTCGCTGCTCTCCCCGTCATGCTGCTCTCGCCCCGCGACCCGACGCTGTCACACCCTCGCCGCCGTCACCGCCTTCGATGCCCTCGCCTCGTCCTCGATGCCCCATGACCCGCCGCCGTCACCCTCGCCGCCGTTGCCACCCTCGACACTCTCTCCGTCTCGGCGCCCTCGACGCCCTCGCCCCATCACCGCTCTCTGCCCCGTCGCTGCTCGTTGCCTACGCCACTCTCCTCGTCAGCCCCAAGATGAGCTCTCCAAATCCCGTTAGATGTTCATGTTCAGTTTCAGTTTTAGTTTAATTTAGTTAGTTTAGTTTAGTTTAGTTTAGTTTAGTTAGTTTAGTTTAGTTTAGTTTCGTTTACATTTAGTTTAGTTTTAGTTGTTTTATGTCCAATTTCAGTTAATTAATTTAGTTTAAGTGTTTTTAGATGTTTAGTTTTAGTTGTTTAATTAGTTTTAGTTTTTTAGTTCATTTAGTTTTAGTTTTGGTTGTTTAGTTTTAGTTTTAGATGTTTAGTTTCAGTTAATTTAGTTGTTTTATGTTTTAGTTGTTTTAGTTGTTTTTATGTTTTAGTTGTATTAGTTAATTAAGTGTTCATATTGTTTTAGTGAATTGACTTGTTTTATGTTTTAGTTGTTTAGTTTTTTTATGTTTTAGTTGTTTTAGATGTTTAAATGTTAAGTTGCCTAGCATAGCCGTTGAGATGACGATGCCCGGCCAGCATCCTCGTCGTTGACTCGGTGGCAACCACCTACTTGAGAGGTGTCATGTCCGGGACTAGGCTATGTCGGGATGGCACTGGGAGGTGCTGCCTTTCGGGGCGCCCAGCTTGGTGAGGAATCATGGTCCCATCATCGTCTCGAAGGTTCTTTGGTGGCGGACGCGTGGACGATTGTCGGTGCAGAGGGAGTCGGCCCCCACAGAGTTGGTACTTTGCTGTGGTAGGGAGGAGGACGAGCACGTCCGACGCTAGATGGTTGCGTTGGACGCCAGGTTCTCTAATACGTGGCAGGTTCTCCAGGGATGTCACCCGAGCTATGATCCTGCCATAGTTCCTTTTCTTTGGGTGTCCACCGCCTGTGTCGCTAGACATCAACTACATCTGTATTAGTGATATTATATAATAATATTCAAGATGTATTAGTGATAATATGCGATGATGTATTAGTGATACTATTCGATGATGTATTAGTGATATTATATGATCGTATTTTTGCATTAATGCCTTATATTGATTTACATATCTCATGTTTGTATATTGCCATGTCGTAATATTTGCAAAAACTATGGATCATAGAGACATAGAACAAGAAGACTTGTTGGGTGATATAATCCGCGTCGGGTATAATCCCTTGGCGTATCTCAACGACACCGATAGTCAGGAAGGAGAGGACGGCTCCGGTGATCCAACAATGGAGGAGGAAAGAGATAATGACGGCTTCGATGACCGAATGGTGGAGGAAGAAGATCATGATCACGGCTCCGGTGACCGAATGGCAGAGGAAAGAGATCATGATCATGGCTCCGGTGACAGAACGGAGGAGGTATACTCAACTATTTTAAAGTCCGACGAGGTAAGGAGACGAGGCCCGAAGAACAGGTTGCGCCAGGATGAAAGGTTCACCATCACAGAAGTCACGAACGATGGCCAACCGATTGCTCCCAAGAGGACCAAGGACACATTTGTACATCACTCTGGAGTTATTGTTAGGGACTACGTCTCGATCAGCACCCATCAATGGAATAAGAATAATAAGGACCCCGAAGTTTCTTATGTCCAGGATAGACTGAAAGATGATCTTTGGACTAAGCTGATGAGAAATTTTAGCCTACCACAAGAGGAGGATCCGAATAACCCAGTTATAGAGTGAAAGGTCCAGTCGTGGGCTCTTAAGATGGCAGAACTATTCAGGAACTGGAAGAAAGAGTTGAACACAAAGTTTGTCGAGAAATATGAGACTCCAGAGTGCACAGGTCAATATGAGAAGATAAGAGATCAATGGACCGAATTTGAGGCCTACAAGAAATCGGATAAGAGTAAGGAAATGTGATCGACAAACAAGAAAAATGCTACAACAAAGAAGTATCACCATCACACGGGGTCAGGTGGCTACTACAAAGACCGCCCGTCATGGGACAAAGCTGAGCAAGACCTGCTTGCTAAGAATGTGCACCTAGAGACATTGCACTGGCCAGATCGTTCAAGGACTTGGTTCTTCGGGGTTGGGGGAACTTTGGACCCAGAAACAGGGAAGTGTGTCTGGACGAAAGCTCAACTTGCAATACCCATCACAAAGCTTCACACAGCAATCAAGGCAGCATAGGAAGGGAAGTTCATTCTCGACAGAGTTAAGGACGAGCTGACAGAGGCCCTCGGGAATCCTGAACACCCTTAGGCTCCGTTCTGTGGAAGCATGGGTTTCCCAAGAGCGGTGATTATAGAAGCCGAGAGAGAAAGAGGAAACTAGAAGCAAGCGAAATGTAGAAGCTTAGTGCAAGAATAGCAAAACTAGAGGAACTTGAGCTAGCGAGCTACCGGCCAACCATATGAGTGGCACGAAAATCCTTCCTTCGATTCTGCCCCAAAAGCTACCCCACCATGTCAGCGGAGAAGCAACATGGCTTCCACGGAGCTCGTTTAGCTTGATTTCACGGCTCCTCGCTACCACGTGGATAGTATCACGGAGGCTCAACATTGCGAGCTAATGACAAGATGCCAGAACCTAACCTTCAAGGTGGCGGTCAGCTCTGTTCTACCTCCTCAAGCTGAGGGAACTTTCCATTGCCGTCCGATTCGACATGGCTATGCTGTTGTGACAATGGATGAAATAATGTATGGATATGAGGGTCTGGAGCTTGATAACCCTACAAGTGAAGAAGATATTGTTATTCTAGAAAATGCTCAGAGGAGTACCTGTCTATGGAGAAAGGAGTACATCAAGCTTCCAAACTGGAAGCCTCAACAGATTCAGCCTCCTCCGGAGCATCAAGGCACTCTGCCTCCTCCTCCTCCTCCTCCTCATCCTTCGTATCCTCCGGCGTGTGAGGCCACTCCTCCTCCTCCGCCTCCTCCTTCACCTCCTCCGATGTGTGAGGCCACTCCACCTCCTCCTCTGCCTCCTTCGGTGCATGAGGCAACGCCGCCTCCTCCAGCGCATCAGGCCACCTAGCTTCCTCCGACATGTCAGGCCACTCCACCTCCTCCTCCTCCTCCAGCGCGTCAGGCCACTCCGCCTCCTCCGACGCGTCAGCCATGATGGAAGAGAAATGCCGCCGCCACTCCGGCGACTAGCTGTACCATAGGCGGGAAGAAATACAAATTTGGTCCAAGGCTCAAGCCTCCTCCAAAGTTACCATATGAGAGGACTGACAAAGAAACCAATGACATCAGTAAAGCCGAAGTGGAGGCCCATTTTGCACGGAAACATTCACCTTCGAAGGAAATGGTAGACCGGATGAAAGCGAAGCGCACTGTGCATGCCCTGAAGCGACCATCACCACCTCCACTTGCATTCAAACTATGACCGCTGTGTTGTAAAGACATATAATGAAATGCAGCAGTCGGGAAGTACTTGTAGTGGTGCCAGAGGCAAAGAACGAATAAGTGGGAAAACAATTCCCCAGCTCGGTGAATAGGAGAAGCAATCGTGCCCCCCACTCAAGGTATCTAGGGATATCGCTAATCATGCGGTGCTACTACCCGATACCAATCCTAGTGATGATGTACATTTGGTAACGACTGAGGTAGTAGAGAAATATACATACGTGCACGGGAAGCCTCTCGTCAAACCTGATCATCCTCATCTAACAACGATGATGTACAAATTGTATGAGTGGTACATGAAAACCTGCAGGGAGTCTGGGAAAAACACTACATATATCAGAATTGAAAAAGAGCATGAATTCATTGGACTCGACCTGATGCCTATTGAATTTGCAGAGTTATTCAGTTATTCAATCATGTGGCCCTCGACAAACAACTCATGACTACTGCCTGTAAGTATTACTTCTATAGGTAAGTCTCTAGCTCAGCTTGTTCATTGCATGTATATATAATTATCCTCATTATATCATGCAGATTGAAGATCGTCGAATGCAAAAAAGAAGGAATCTTTGACGTTGGTTTCATTAGCCTAGATGTCATAAATGAATGGATGGTACGGAATAGAGTCAAAGATACCAAGGATAACTTGCTAAATTCGTTCCTTTCACATAAAAACAAAAGGGAAATACTCTTTCCTAACAACTTCAAGTGAGTGTTATTGTCTTCTGCATATATAGTTTTGCTTACTCGAGGTTAAGTAATGTAATTGATGAGTTATATATGTGTACGCAGTTACCACTTTATTTTGCTATCCATTAAGCTTGACGGGGCATTAGTAACTGTCTTAGACTCGAGACATAAATATCTCGAGGATTATGCATACATGACTGCAATGCTCAAGAAGTAAGTTCAATCAATATCAAGACCATATCGACAACTTTCGTTCATTTCCTGATATCGAGTAATCATTTTGTTTGCGTGGAAGGATTTGGAAAAAGTTCACCCAAAAGGTTCCCAGTCTAAACAACGAGTTAAGATTTACACACCCCCAAAGTAAGTAGTACTAGCTAGTTCCGCGCATCTCTAATTGATTCAAAAATTTCATCAATACATCATTACCATGCTTGCTTATTAGTTTGATTGAACTCTATTCTCCTAAAGTGCTTGTACAAGAAAGCCAAGACTGTTTTATGTGGATACTACGTATGTGAGTTCATTAGCCACTCGACCTCTGAGCGGTGCTTCTCTCACAAACAATTTGAAGTACGTAAATAATATTCACAATTAAAGTTTATATAATACCATCAATTGTGTTGAGTTTCATTCATATATATGCATCTATTCACCCCCTTCTTTATATTAGATTTTGCAGATGCGGGATGAACTCCTACCACATGATCGCATACGAGAAATTCAAGAGGAATTGTCGGGATTCTTTCTTGAGCACGTCATATCTGAAGACAGAGAATACCATGTGGAATTGGGTTCTAGATCTGTGGTAGATGATGTTAGGGATACTAAGATATGTTATATTGTATGTATGTAGTAGCGTCGGATAGATATATGAAAACTTGTTGTTCGACCAAGCACGAAGAAAGAGATGTCACTTCTCTCTCTATATATATGTTCATAACGATCTTGTGTAATTAATGGTTTCCTTCATTTGCTTACTAGCTTGCGTCGACCAAGACCAGAGAAAGAGAGGTCACTTCTCTCTATTATCTAATATGGAACCCCTAAATTAACCCTCAAAACCCGCTAAACCCCCTTCCAAAAAACCCAACGCATGCGAGCTGCTGACGCATGGCTCCCTTTTGGTCCCGGTTGGTGTTCCCAACCGGGACTGATGGCACTAGTAGAAAATAGGGCTTTGGTCCAGGCAGGGCCAGCCCATTAGTCCCGGTTCAGTCACGATCCAGGACCAATGGGGGCCACGGTCCCGGTTCGTGAGGCCAGGGGCCGGCCGGGCCACGTGGGGCATTGGTCCTGGTTCGTAGGACCCCTTTGGTCCCAGTTCCAGACACCAACCGGGACCAATGGGCCTCGCTCGTGGCCTACAACCATTGGTCCCGGTTTGTGGCTGGAACCGGGACCAAAAATGGTCCTTTAGTCCCGGTTCCATCCACGAACCGGGACCAATGAGATGCCTATATACCCCCCCCCCCCCGCTCGTGACCAGACCAGTGCACTGCTCTGTTTTTTGGACGGCGAGGGGAGAGCTTTGTGGTGCTCTAGCTCACCTCCTATGCACATTAGGTGTTTGATGAAATGCGCAAGCCACACTTAAGCTTTCTCCTCTCGAAGCTCCTTGTCCAAGCTCCATTTTCCTCAATATTTGTCTAGGTTTGGCAATCCGTCATGTCCTGTCCCCGTCCTCACCGTCGTCGATCGCCCACGCCCATCTCGATGCCGGCACCACCGTGGTTAGCCTTTTCTTCTTATCTTCTTTATAAAAGGAAAAAGGTTTTACTTGTATGATTTAGATAGATACTTGTGTAATTTTCTTACTTTTATTATTTTGTGTTATTATATAGTGCGATGGTTTTCGTATCCGCCTCCGTCGGCCCTCATTCTGTCTATGATTTGGATGTGGTATATATTATCTTTTGTAACTATTTGTTTTATTTAGTGTTTATGCCAATTATGCCGACCAACATGACATAGATTTTTTAATCTAGGAGGAGGTAGTTGAACCGGAAATTCCAACCCACATAGCAACTCTTGTCGAGAAGTTAAATTTGGTTGAAAAACAAACAATGACTTGAAAGAAAAATTACAAAGAGTTGAAGAGGAGAAGATGAAGTTGGAGTTGCATGTTGCCGATGTCGTCGACGATCACAAGACCAAGATGGATGCAATGCGCTTGAAGATTGTAAAGATTAGAGAATATGCCATTCATACTGAAGCTTGGTATCATTATGTCGTTGGATCAATTGTTACCTTAGTAGCGGTTATGATCGCATTTGTTGTTGCATTTAAACTTTTTACATAGTTTTGATGTATGTTTTAATTAGATGCTCTAGCGAGCTATATGTTGTTCAATAATGAGAACTATGTATGAACTTTATGTATTTATTTTGGTCACTATTTTACTTTGGTTTTAATGTGATGATGAATTTCTATTAATTTGGTCACTTCTCTATTCATGATATGTTGTAATGGTTTCTAATACACTTTAGTATATAACATGCCATGTGGGTGAAATTATGCAACCATGCCAACTTTTAACCTTTTCAGAGTTCATTTGAAGTGCTTTTCAATTTCAAGGTTATTTAGCTCAAAAAAATCAGTAAGTGCATGAAAAATACCAAATATAGTCAGAAAGGGTTGAAAATTTATGATGGGGCGTTGAATGGTGCATTTTGAACACACAAAAGGTATGGAGTTCAAATAAGTTGAAAAAATGAAATCCCTTTGTAACACATGAGTTTTCGTTCGAAACCGTGATACTTCGAAAGAGGTTGTCCGTTTTGTACACGAAGTGCATCCAGTTTTTGCCATAACCCTCTCAACTTTTTAGCACATGCTATGTGGGTGAAATGATGATACCATGCCAAATTTCAACCTTTTCAGAGTTCATTTGAACTGCTTTTCAATTTCAGGGTTATTTAGCTCAAAAAAAATCAGTAAGTGCATGAAAAATAACAAATGTAGTTAGAAAGGATTGAAAATTGATGATGTGGCTTTTAATGTAGCATTTTGAACACAAAAAAAGTATGGAGTTCAAATAAGTTTTAAAAAAGTGAATTCCCTTTGTAACAGATGAGTTTTCGTTCGAAACTGTGATACTTCAAAAGAGATTGTTCGTTTTGTACACAAAGTGCACCCAGTTTTTGTCGTAACCCTCTCAACCTTTTAGCACATGCTACATGGGTAAAATGATGATACCATGCCAAGTTTCAACCTTTTCAGAGTTCTTTTGAAGTGATTTTCTATTTATGGGTTATTTAGCTCAAAAAAATCAGTAAGTGCATGAAAAATACCTAATGTAGTCAGAAAGGGTTGAAAATTGATGATGTGGCTTTGAATGGTGCATTTTGAACACACAAATAATATGGAGTTCAAATGAGTTGAAAAAAATGAAATCTCTTTGAAATAACATAAAAAAATGAACATAGATGCGCTTATATAGGTAAAATTCGACTTGAAATGAGACTGAAATTCAGTTTGATTTGAGGTCAAATTTCCCACATAAGGGCATCTATTTTCAATTTGAGAGGAACTTCAACAAGGCACAAGGGGGTGGGTTTATAAACCGGTGCGGTCGCCCCTCGCTTGGCGAGGTGGGACTAAACTCCCACCACAGCCAGGACCAACCTTTAGTCCCGGTTGGTGGCTACAACTGGGACCAATGCAGCCCTTTGGTCCCGGTTAGTGGTGCCAACCGGGACTAATGCCCACCTTTAGTCACGGTTGGTGCCACCAACCGGGACCAAAGGTCTTTGCCTCCCGCCCTTTGGGTTGACGAAAAGAGACGTTTGGTCCGAGTTGGTGGCACCAACCGGGACTAATGGTTGGTTTTGGTCCCGGTTGGTGCCACCAACCGGGAACAATGCTTCTTGTATATAAGAAGCACTTAGAAAATTTCAGTTTTCATCTCGAGCCCGCCTACCCCATCCCCATCGCCGCGTCGTCGCCTCCGTCCTCGTTGTCGGCATCCCCGAGCCCATCGTCGCTGCTGCCCGCTGCCCCGCCATTATCATCGTCCCCGCCCCTTCGCCCCCGCCCCCGCCCGTCCCGCCGCCCTGGCCCCCGTCGCCGACCCCTACATCGCCATCCACGCGCCTTCTTCCTTCTCGGGCCGCCGCCCCCGCCGTCACCGTCGTCCCCACCCGTCGCCGCCGCCCCCGCCCCCACCCCCGTCGCCGCCCCCTAAATCGCCGTCCCCGCACCTTATTCCTCCTCGGGCCGCTGTCGTACGCCGTCGTCGATTTCGTTGCCATCAAGCCTCCCCCACGCACGCTTTTCATGTCTATAGGGTCGCTGTAAGCCCCGCATCGTTCCTCCTCTCCTCTCTCACCGTCGTATTCGGCCCCTAGCACCGATCCCCAACGTGGTCGAGCCCATCACCACGGGAGCTCATCGCCGACGAGCTTCCGATGACCTTTTGGTCATGCACTGCTCTCCGTTGAGCTTGTGCACGCTCGTAGATCCCCCTGGCCCCTTGTTTCGTCTACAAACGCGCTGTGCAACCGTCCCCACCGAGCACCCGTAGCCACCGCCGCCTAGGCAAAACGGTTAACTGTAGAGCTAATCCGGGCTTGCCGGAGTTCATCGCCTCACTCGGGCTCACCGGAGCACTCCGGTGGCCAATGCTGACTCAGTGCTGACGTCGCGCCGCAGGCCCCACTGCTCAGCCACCGACCCGGGGTGGCACTGGGCCTAGTTGACCCGGTCAACGCTGACTGAGCTATGTATGTAAAGATGGATATACCCCCTCCCTGATAACTTCCACATGAGGGGGGGTCGATATACCCCCTCCCTGATAACTTCGACATGAGGGGGGTCGATATACCCCCCTCCCCGATAACTTCGACATGAGGGGGGTCGATATACCCACTCCTCGATAACTTCGACATGAGGGGGATCGATATACCCCTCCCCGATAACATTTTTTTCTAAGTTACTTAAGTAAAATGTTCACCCCCTCTCGATATACTGGGCGACCAACTCTCGAGGCCACCCAAACCCGAGGAAAAAAACATTATCGATATACCCCCTCCCCGGTAATATAGATTTATCAAGAATGCCCCCAGTATGGATGTGCACAGGTTGATCCAATTTTTTTGTGATCCCATCTATATATATTCTTCTATATGTCATGTTGTGTGTCAAAGTGTTGAAGAAATTAATGGCTTCATCATCAGCCGGAAATAACTGGCGTATGATGTTACGAAGCGCTTCAAGGTTGTTTTGGAACGGAGTTCCGGATAGAACAATCCCCTTTTTAATACGAACCTTCAGCAACGGCCTTCCAAATAGCGATATTTTGAATGCTCTTGCTGAACTTCGTACCAAAAAGCTAATTATCCTATCTGGGACTCCGTTCGAAAAGAATCTTGGAGAGCTTCGTACCATTATGCGCCTGTTACATCCGACTAATGCTGAAGCCGTGGTTTTCTTGAATCCTCTGACACTAGATAACATGACATATAGAAGGGTAGATGAGATCAGGAAAAATATGGACCATTTTCTGCACATCCAGAATGGCGCCATTTTGTTAAATCCCTAGAGGGTTAAGAGAATCCCGGCCCTCTGGCCCGACCAAACCCTAGAAGCGTTGAGGGCCACCCCTAACCATGGAACCGTTGTCGAGGCCACCCCAAATCATAGAGAAGTATATTAATTGCCATGTTTTAATATTTGCAGAAACTATGGATCAAAGAGACTTGGAACAAGAACAGTTGTTGGGGGACATAATACGAGCAAGCAATACTGATGCTATCTTGGCGTATCTCAATGACACCATGATCTTGAAGGAGAGGAAGGACATGATCATGATGGCTCCGGTGACCGAATGCCGGAGGAAGAAGGTGACCATGGTGACGACTTCGGTGACCGAACGGGGGAGGGAGATGTTGCAAAGTCCAGCGAGGTATATATATTAATTAAGCATGTGCTGACTAGCTAATTGATGCATTAATTGTTTTGGTATGTACATATATTAACTCTTATACCATATTTTATATAGCCCTCCGGATCGAGC
Source organism: Hordeum marinum (assembly GCA_022496015.1). Lineage (NCBI taxonomy): Eukaryota > Viridiplantae > Streptophyta > Magnoliopsida > Poales > Poaceae > Hordeum > Hordeum marinum. The sequence continues at coordinate 479,155,445 of CM039674.1, forward strand.
CAAACTTTGGTAACAAGATGAGGCCCAAAGAAAAGGTTGAAAAAGGAAGAGAAGTTCACGATCACAACACTCGCGGACGATGGCCTACCAATCGAACCAAAGCGGACCAAGGACGCATTTGCTGCTCAGTGCGGAGCTATTATTAGGGTCAACATCCCGATCAACATCAAGCAATGGAATAAGCCTAAGGAGGACGCCCATGATGGTGATTATGTCACCGATAGACAGAAAGATGATCTTTGGACCGCACTAACGGAAAAGTTCACCCTACCCCCAGAGGAGGACCCGAATAAGCCAGTTATAGAGCCAGAGGTCAAGGCATGTGCTCATAAGAAGATGGCATATCTATTCAGGAGGTGGAAGAATGAGTTGAAATCAAAGTTTTTCAACAAAGGGAAGACTCCGGAATTCATCGGCCGATTTGAGAAGATAAGAGATCACTGGCCCGCATTTGTGGCCTACAAGACATTGTAGAAGAGTAAGAAAATGTCTGAGACAAACAAGATCAATGCTGCAAAGAAGCAGTATCACCATCACACGGGGTCAGGTGGCTACCTCAAAGCCCGGCCGTTGAGGGACAAAGCTAAGAATGACCTGCTTGCTAAGAATGGCCAACCACAGACATATAATTGGCCATTGCGTTCAAGGACTTGGTTGTTCGGGGTTGGGGGAACTTTGGAGCCTGAAACAAGGGTGTGCCGTTGGACGAACGAGCAACTTGCAATACACTTCAAGAGGCTTCAGAACTATATCACCGCAGCGCAGGAAGGGACGTTCATTCCCGACAGAGAGAAAGACGAGCTGACTGAGGCCCTAGGGAATGCTGTGAACCCTGGACGAACACGAGGCACACCAGGCTCCGTTCCGTGGAAGGTTGGGTTCCCCGACGCAGGCGGTTATAGAAGCCGGCAGAGAAAGAGGAAAGCAGAGTTGAGCAAAATGCAGAAGCTCAATGCAAGACTAGAAAAGCTAGAGGAAGCTGAGAGCCAACGAGCTGCCGACCAACCATCTCAGCGGCACGAAGCTACCCTAGAAGGTACCCCACCATCTCAGCGGAGAAGCAGCGTGGCTTCCACGGAGCTCATTCAACCTAACTTCACGGCTCCTAGATACCCTGTGGATACTATCACGGAGGTTCAAAATTGCGAGATTTTGACGAAATATCGGAACCTCACTTTCAAGGTGGCTCTCGGCTTTGTTGCACCTCCTCAACCCCAAATGGAACTTTTCACTGCCGTCAGATTCCACATGGCTATGTTGTTGTGATGGTGGATGAAGTAATGGAGGGATTTGATGATCTCGAGCTTGACCACATTACTGGTGAAGGAGAGAAGAAGCTGGTTAATGCTCTCAGGAGTACATGCCTATGGTCGAAGGAGTACATCAAGCTTCCAAACTGGACGCCTCCGTCTCCTCCTCCTCCTCTGGCGCGTGAGGGCACTCCTCCTCCTCCTCCTCCGGCGAGTGATCAAGGCACTCTGCCTCCTTCTCTGGCTCCTCCGACATGTGACGGCACTCTGCCTCCTCCTTCGCCTACTCCGACGCATGAGGCCACTCCGCCTCCTCCTCCTCCTCCTCCGACGCGTCAGGCCACTCAGCCTTCTCCTCCTCCTCCGGCGCATCAGGACACTATGCCTACTCCGACGTGTCAGGGCAGTCCGCCTCCTCCTCCGCCTCGTCGCCAACATCGAAATACAAACGCCGCCGCTCTGGCTCCTCCGGCGCGTCGGAGCACTCCGCCTCATCAGCAAGGACGAAAGAGAGATGCCACCGCTCCGGTGGCTAGCAGTACAAGCAGAGGCAGGAGGCAATTCAGATGCGGTCCATCTCTCAAGCCTGTGGAAAAGTTACCATATGAGACGACCGAGCAGGAAACTGAGACCATATGTCATGCCCAAGTGAGGGACCATTTTGCAAAGAAATCTCCACCTGCGAACGAGAAGCTAGATCAGGTGAATCCCTGAAGCGACCACCACCGCCTCCGCCGGATTCCAACTATGTCCGATGTATTCAAAAGAGATATGAAAATGCGCGGCGGTCGGGAAATGCTTCCAGTGATGCAAGGTTAACAAAACGAAGAAGTGGAAAAAAAATCCCCAGCTCGGCAAACAGGAGAACCAATCGTGCCCCCCACTCAAGGTGTCTAGCAATATTGCCGCTGATCATCCGGGGATGGTGCCTGGTACCATCCTGTTGATTACATGAGCGATGATGTACTATTTGAGGCATTGGAGGTGGAAGATTTCATATACCTGTACGACAGCCTCTAGTCAAACCTGATCATCCTCCTCTAACAACGATGATGCGAAAATTCCAAGATTTGTACATGGAAACCTGCCGCAAATCTGGACCGGGTACTATGACGATGAGAATTAAAGAGGAGCATGACCTCGTTGGAATGGAGCAGTTGTTTGTTGAATTTGAAGAGTTATTCCAGTTATACAATCAAAAGGCCATCAACAAAACAATAGTGACTTGATACTATCTGTAAGTACTACTTTTGTAATTAAGTCTCTATATATAGGTCAGCTCTTTCATTGCATGTATATATAATTATCCTCACTATATTATGCAGATTGAAGATCGTCGAATGCAGAAAAGCACAAATCTATGACATTGGGTTCATTAAACGAAATATCATACATGAGTATACGGTTCACAAGAATGTCATAGAAACCAAGGGCAACTTGCTACAATCGTTGCTTGCAAATCAAAACAAAGAGACAATACTCCTTCCTTACAACTTCAAGTGAGTGTTATTGTCTTGTGCATATTCGGTTTCCCTTATTACTTGAGGTTATAGTAATGCAATTGATGAGTTATGCATGTGTGCACAGCTTCCACTTTATTCTGCTAGAGATTAAGGTTGAGCGGGGAGTAGTAACGGTCTTCGACACGAAACGAAAAGATCCCCAGGATTATGCGGACATGACTAAAATGCTCCAGAAGTAAGTTCAATCGATCATTATCGCATCATATCGGCAAGTTTGTTCATTTCCTGATATCAAGTAATTATTTTCTTTGTCTCGCAGGGATTGCAAAGAGATTACCACAATTGTTCCGGCACTGCCGAGGGAGCAGCGATTTACACACCCGAAAGTAACTACTACTAGCTAGTTCCACGCATCTCCCATTGATTCTAGTTTCATCAATACCATTTATCATGCTTGATTATCAGTTTGATTGAACTCTATTTCTCATAAAGTGCTTGTGGCAGGAAGCCGGGAATGATTTTTGTGGATACTACGTTTACGAGTTCATCTACAACGCGACGACCCCTAAGCGGGGCTACTCTGAAAAACAATATGATGTGCGTAAGCAATAATATTCACAAATTTATTTTATTGCAATGATTTGTGTTGAGTTTCATTCATATATATGTATTGACCCCCTTCTTCAAATTAGATGTGGCGGATGCAGGATGAACTCCTACCACATGATCGCATACGAGCAATTCAAGAAGAATTGGCGGGATTCTTTCTTGACCACGTCATAAATAAAGCCGGAGAATATCATCTGGAATTTGACATTAGATGTTAGGGATTGTAAGAGATCTTATATTGTATATATGTAGCTAGTAGTGTCGGATAGATATACGAAAACTTGTTGTACGACCAATCTCTCGGAGAAAGAAAGGTTGATCACTTCTCTCTCTATATGTTCCTGACGATCTTCTATACTTAATGGTTCCTTCATTTGCTTACTAGCTAGCTTGTCGAGTCCTCTCTATAGTAGCTAGCGTCGACCAATCACGGAGAAAGAGAGGACACTTCTCTCTATTAATTAGCTAGCTAACACAATATAAAACCCCTAAATTAACCGCCCAAAACCCCCCAAACCCCCCTTTCAAAAAAAACATCAGTAACCTCTAGATGCTGACGCGTGGATGCCTTTTTGTCCCGGTTTGTGTTACCAACCGGGACTAAAGGTCCTTCTGCCTGGGCTTCCCGCAAAGGCCACGTGGAGCCCCTTCTGTCCCGGTTTGTAAGCGAACCGGGACTAAAGATTTAGGGCTTTAGTCCCGACCCTTTAGTCCCGGTTCCAGAACCGGGACTAATGGGCCTCTGGAACCGGAACAAACTAGCCACGTGGAGCCCCTTTGGTCCCGGTTCGTAAGCAAATCGGGACTAAAGGCTTTGAGGATTAGCCCCGCTTGTTTGTCCCGATTCCAGAACCGGGACTAAAGGCCCTCTGACACCGGGACTAGTTTCCTATTTTCTACTAGTGACATCAATCATGAAGGTCGGGTGAAGCTTTGGATCATCGCAGGTGCCAACAAACTAGGGATAATAATATCGGGGAAGTAATCATTTTATTATAATGGGGAGGCCTATAAAACAACTCCATTCACCTTCTAATTAATAGATGAGTCAGATCTTATGCCTCCATTATATAAAATGCAGGCTACACTGTACCGGCTTGTGTTTAAAGCGAGTATGCAATACACAAAATATTTTGTGCTCTCAATGTTGCAACCGATCTGTCCGTCCGTGGAGACAATTCGGCAGTGTGCCTTCTGCAATCTTTACCTCCCTTTGAATTAAACATGATTACTACAGCTTGCACCAGTGTTCCTCAGAGCTGCTTGAAGAGGAGCTCCAAATCACCAAAGCAGCAGCTGCTCATGGCTACTGTCTGTTATATTCCAGTCTGCAAATCGCCACTGTATGTGTTAAAGTTTGTCTGCAAAGCATTGTCTCGACGCATATGAATATTTTGATTGCGAGAATCTCTATAATAATCAGACACGGCTGCACACGTACAGACGATGTTTTGGGGACCTGTGAGGCATCGGACAGTGCTGGCACGGCTGTGTGTGTGGACCTATGTACTCGGGCCAAAGCGTGGGATATTTACCATGCATTCATTACTATACGTGAAGCATTTATCCAACACGGTTAATATTGAACCAACCCAGCTCCTCCATAATCGATCAGGAAGGAGAGAAAAAGAAGCAGGCAGTATGTTTGCACGGAAATCCCTTTTGGAGCTCGCCCTCCAGTGAGGCCTTCAAATTCAAATTTGAAATTTCATCAAAATTCTTATTTTTACATTTTAAAAAATTCTGAAAAAATACATATATACATGAAGACATAACACACATGTGGGTAAAATTTCTGTTCAAAATACATTGAAATAAGGGCTATGCAAAAAAGACAAATTTGGAGTTGTTTAACACATGATACTATTCATCATCTCAGACCATGAATTTATCTTTTTTATACAGGTCGCAACTCAAGGTATTCATCATGAATTTTTACACACATGTGCGTTATATCCTTACATACATGCATTATTTTTAAATAAAAAAATTGAACCATAAAAAATCAAATTTGAATTTTTCAAAAATAAAGACCTCCATGAAACACGGTCTCCAAAACGCCCCTCTCAATGTTTGCACTCCTATGATCAATCAGACGCCCGGCATAATTTGGGAGCTTTAAAATATGCTGCACTCCTATGATCAATCAGACGCCCAACGTACGCACCACGGCACCTATCACCTTGAAGTACGTACGCACCACGGGGCCTATCACCTTGGATGCTTCTGCTGCACTACGTACGCGAGCCTGCGTTCCGCGGTTCTACTCACCATGGCGTAATCAGCCAAAAAACACATATTTGATCTAAGAGCAAAACTAATTCATGATTTGAACTCATTTAATTTTTTTTCAAAACTGACCGTTTTTGTGGTGTCCGACAAACGGGCGCTGCACGCCACTATACAGCGCCTGATTGTGCAGCGTCTATGCGAAAGGAGCTGCACTACACTGTGCAACGCCTATGCGAAAGGAACTGCACTACCTTATATTAAAACTGTTGTAATTTTTAATCTGTGCATCGTAGGAAAACATGCCTTATATCAATGTTGTATATTTTTTCGTGTTCTACGCAATGGCGACATTTTCATCTATGTTAGAATCAATTTACTTTATGAAAACTCTGTTGCAAAAGTGCGTCATAATATAACTGACAGAATCTATTAAAACTTACAAACTTAGCATGATAGTAGCCATTGACCAATAATGTTGAAAATATGCCCTAGAGGCAATAAATAAAGTGTTTATAATTATATTTCCTTGTTCATGATAACTGTTTATTGTCCATGCTATAAATGTATTAATTGGAAACACATTACATGTGTGGGTAAATAGATAACACTTTGTCCCTAGTATGCCTCTAGTGAACTAGCTCGTTGATCAAATATGGTCAAGGTTTCCTAGCCATTGACATGTGATGTCATTTGATAACGAGATCACATCATTAGGAGAATGATGTGATGGACAAGACCCAAACTACAAACGTAGCATATGATCATGTCAGTTTATTGCTACTGTTTTCTGCATGTCAAGTATATGTTCCTATGACCATGAGATCATGCAACTCATGGATACCGGAGGAATGCCTTGTGTGTATCAAACGTCGCAACGTAACTGGGTGACTATAAAGGTGCTCTACAGGTATCTCCGAGGGTGTCTATTGAGTTGGCATGGATGGAGACTGTGATTTGTTGCTCTGTATGACGGAGAGGTATCTCAGGGCCCACTCGGTAATGCAACATCACAACAAGCCTTGCAAGCAATGTGACTAAGTGTTAGCCACGGGATCTTGTATTACGGAACGAGTAAAGAGACTTGACGGTAACGAGGTTGAACTAGGTATGGAGATACCGACGATCGAATCTCGGGCAAGTAACAAACCGAAGAACAAAGGGAACGTTATACGGGATTAACTGAATCCCTGACATAGAGGTTCGACCGATAAAGATCTTCGTAGAATATGTAGGAACCAATATGGTCATCCAGGTCCCGCTATTGGTTATTGGCTGTAGAGGTGTCTCGGTCATGTCTACATAGTTCTCGAACCCGCAGGGTCTGCACACTTAAGGTTTGGTGACGTTTCGGTAGTATAAAGTTATGTATGGTGGTGACCGAAGGTTGTTCGGAGTCCTGGATGAGATCCCAGACGTCATGAGGATCTCCGAAATGGTCCGGAGGTAAAGATTCATATATAGGAAGTCCTATTTTGGTTGCCGGAAAAGTTTCAGGCTCATCGGTAGTGTACAGGGAGTGCCGGTAGTGTACCGGGGGACCATCGGGAGAGGTATTTCGACCGAAGAGGCGACATGGGCTGTGGGAGGGTGGAAACCAGTCCTTAGTGGGCTGGTGTAAGTCCTCTAAGAGGGCCATGTGGCTGGAGTTGAAAGAGAAAGAAAAAATGCAAGGTGGAAAGAGATTCCAAGTAGGAAAGGAGGAATCCTAGTCCTACTAGGATTGGAGGAGGATTCCTCCTCCCCTCCTTGCGCAAGGGAAGCCTTGGTGCACCATCCCTCCTCCTCCCTCCCTATAATATATACTGGTGGTATTGGGTGTTTATCACTAGATTTTACAGCCACGTGCTACCCGTTCCTCCAGTGCATAGTTTCTCTTGTAGATCGGATTTCTACAGTGCTTAGGCGAAGCCCTGCCAGAATTGCTCCACCGCCATCGCCGGAGGGCCGTCACGCTGCCGGAGAACTCTTCTACCTCACCGCTCCTTCTTGCTGGATCAAGACAGTGGAGATCGTCATCAAGCTGTACGTGTGCTGAACGCGGAGGTGCCGTCCGTTCCGTGCTAGATCGAAAGGATCGTGATCAAGTTCGTGGGACGGATCGTGATCATGTTCGTGGGACGGATCATGATTGGATCGTGGGACGCATGATGATTTGGATCGCAAAGACATTTGACTACACCAACCGCATTTCTTAACGCTTTCCGCTTAGCGATCTACAAGAGCACGTAGATCCACTCTCCCTCTCGTAGATGCTCATCACCATGGATAGATCTGCGTGTGCGTAGGAAATTTTATGTTTCCCATGCAACGTTCCCCATCAAATAACTCTGATGCATTTTCTTCCTACATAATTTTTGCACTACATAATGTGTACTTTCACTCCATGCCTATGCTTGCCATGTTAGTCATCTTTAGCATGTTCATTTCTTGCATCTAAGTGACTAACATGATATAAATAAACTTATGTTGCAGAAAGTTGCATTTTGTAAGATCCATAGTAATTAATACCGACATTGTATGAGTATGATCTAATTATGAAAGTTGGAAAATTTTATGTCTAATTTAAGTCCATGTCATTTTCATACCCACTAAATGTTTGCATCACTATATTTTGAGACACTAAAGAACCTAAGGCAATGTTCCACCAGGTTGACACGTTAATTTCACCAAGTCACTGGATGTCAACATAACTTTGCATTCTGTAAAATGCAGAGTAAATCAACCATGCTTCATATGGAGTGACTTTATATATGAATTTTGAGCATCTCCATGTCAACTTTCTACAATGCAAATGGGCAGCAGAGAGAATGGCCAACGGCGGTCGGCACAAATGTGGTGTGCTATTAGGATTATGACATGTTGGGTCGGCATCTTTGTACTCTTATATAAGTGGAGGCTTGGGTTAATTTGGGATGTACGGAAGAAAAAGAGAAAATTCAGAAATAAAGGGAAGAAATTAGAAGGTACGAGATGTACTCTTAGCTATAATTTTTTTTGTGTGCGTGTGTTCGTTTAGTTTGATGTATCAATCTTGAGGGCGAAAAACCAACTCAAACAACTAGCTGAAAGTAACATCACTCTTTTTCCTCTAAACGAAAAGGCAACATTTTCACCAGTTCCTTGAAAAAAAACATACCCTCAAAAATCTTGCTGTTAGATTCTTGCTGAAAGGAGCAGGCGATCTGGATAACAGCGAAGATTAACTTGGCCGAAGGTCCACCATTGGACGAGGAACTGTAGTCCATGTAAATAAATGCTTGATACACCGAACATGTTCCGAAAATAGGGATAATCTGAGAAGACCAACTAACTTCCAGTTCATCTTAAACAAACAGCTAAGCAAGACATTATGGCCCCCACCTTATTGCAATTGTGCGCCACACTTAATTTGGTCGACCATGAGATCCAAACGGGAGGGATTTTCCTTCAAAAACATTGCTGTTTCGTTCCAAAGACATCGATAGTATTTAGCATCATCATCTGCTCAACGGAGCAGACTGCATTCGTAGCGCTCAACCACCAATCAGAGAAGGAGATCCACACCGCAGGGGAGTCCATCGGCAGTGCAAACCCAGATTGAGCATGACACTAGTAGAAAACGACCAGTTTGTCCCGGTTCCAGAGGCCCATTAGCTCCGGTTCTAAAACCGGGATTAAAGGATCGGGACTAAAGCCCAAAACCTTTAGTCCCGATTCGTTTACGAACCGGAACAGAAGGGGATCCACATGGCCGCTGCGGGGAGCCCAGGTAAGAGGACCTTTAGTCCCGGTTGGTAACACCAACCGGGACCAAAAGGCATCCACGCGTCAACATCTGATAGGAGCTGGGTTTTTTTTGAAGGAGGGTGGTTAGGGGGTTTGAGAGGGTTAATTTCTCCTTCAGCATCTGGCAGGACTCTTTCTTCGTGCTTGGTTGACGCTAGCTACTATAGAGAGAACTCTACATGCTAGCTAGTAAGCACATGAAGGGACCATTAAGTATACAAGATCGTCATGAACATATACAGAGAGAAGTGATCGACCTCTATTTCTCTGAGAGATTGGTCGAACAACAAGTTTTCGTATATCTATCCGACGCTACTAGCTACATATAGACAATATAAGATCTCTTACAATCCCTAACATCTAATGTCAAATTCCAGATGGTATTCTCCAACTTTATTTATGACGTGGTCAAGAAAGAATCCCGCCAATTCCTCTTGAATTGCTCGTATGCGATCATGTGGTAGGAGTTCATCCCGCACCTGCCACATCTAATTTGAAGAAGGGGGCCAATATATATATATATATATAAATGAAACTCAACACAAATCAAGGTAATTAAATAAAATTGTGAATATTATTTCTTACACACTTCATATTGTTTTTCAAAGTAGCCCCGCTTAGAGGTCGTCGCGTTGTAGATGAGCTCGCAAACGTAGTATCCACAAAAATCAGCCCCTTCTTCCTACCACAAGCACTTTACGAGAAATAGAGTTCAATAAAACTGATAATCAAGTATGATAAATGATATTGATGAAACTAGAATCAACGTGAGATGCGCGGAACTAGCTAGTAGTACTTACTTTCGGGTGTGTAAATCACAACTCCCTCGACGGTGCCGGAACAATTGCGGTGAACTCTTTCCAAACCCTGCACACAAAGAAAATAATTACTTGATAGCAGGAAATGAACAAAGTTGTCCATATGTTGCGATAATGATCGGTTGAACTTACTTATCGAGCATTTCAGTCATGTTCGCATATTCCTGGGGATCTTTTCGTCTTGAGTCTAAGACGATTACTACTCCCCGCTCAGGGTTAATCTCTAGTAGAATAAAGTGGAAGTTGCGCACACATGCATAACTCATCAATTACATTACTATAACCTCGAGTAATAAGGGAAACCGAATATCACAAAACAGTAACACTCACTGGAAGTTGTAAGGAAAGAGTATTCTCTCTTTGTTTTGATTTCTAAGCGACGATTGTAGCAAGTTGTCCTTTATTTCTGTGACTCTGTGTTTGACCGTCCATTCATGTATGTTATTTGGACTAATGAACCCAATGTCAAAGATTTGTGCTTTTCTGCATTCGACGATCTTCAATCTGCATAATATAGTGAGGATAATTATATATACATGCAATGAGCGAGCTGAGCTATATAGAGAGACTTAATTACAGAAGTAGTACTTACAGACAGTAGGAAGTCACGATTGTTTTGTCGATGGCCTTTTGCTTGTATAACTGGAATATCTCGTCAAATTCAATAGACAACTGATTCATTCCAACGAGGTCATGCTCCTCTTTAATTCTCAATGCCAAAGTATCCTTCCCAGACTCGCGGAAGGTTTTCATGTACAATTCATGCAATCTTTGCATCATCCTTGTAAGAGGAGGATGATCAGGTTTGACGAGAGGCTGCCCATATTGGTATCTGAATTCGTCCACCTCCATTGCTTCAAACAGTACATCATCGCTCATGTAATCAGCATGATTGGTACCGGGCACAATCCCCTGATGATCATCGGCGATATTGCTAGACACCTTGAGCGGGGGGCACGATTGGTTCGCCTGTTCGCCGAGCTGGGGAATTTTTTCCCACTTCTTTGTTCTGCTAACCTTGCATCACTAGAAGTATGCCCCGACCGCCGCGCATCTTGATATGTCTTTTTAATACAGTGGACATAGTTGGAATCTGGCAGAGGCAGTGGTGGTCGCTTCAGGGCATCGATAGTGCGCTTCACTTTCACCGGATCTAGCTTCTCCTTCGCAGGTGGAGTTTTCTTTGCAAAATGGTTCCTCACTTCGGCACGACAGATGTCTTTGTTTTCCTTCTCGGTCCTCTCATATGGTAACTTTTATGGAGCCTTGAGAGATGGACCGTATCTGAATTGCGTCCCGCTTCTGCTTGTACTGCTAGCCGCTGGAGCGGCATCGTCTCTCTTCCGACGTTGCTGACGAGGCAGAGGAGGAAAAGTGCTTCGACGTGCCGGAGGAGCCGTAGCGGAGGCGTTTGTCTTCCGCCATTGTTGACGAGGCGGAGGACGCCGGAGTAGGCGAAGGATGAGGCGGAGGAGGATGCGGACTACCCCGACGCGCCGGAGTAGGCGAAGGAGGAGGCGGAGTCACCTCACACACCGGAGGAGCAAGAGAAGGAGGCAGAGTGCCCTGATCACTCGCCGAAGGAGGAGGAGGAGGAGGCGGACTGCCTTGACTCGTCATCGTCGTCATCGTCGGAGGAGGCGGAGGCATCTAGTTTGGAAGCTTGATGTATTCCTTCCACCATAGACATGTACTCCTCAGAGCATGAACCACCTCACTCTCCCCTTCTCCTATAGGGTGGTCAAGCTCGAGCTCCTCAAATCCCTTCATTACTTCATCCACCATCACAACAACATAGCCATGTGGAATCAGAAGGTAGTGAAAGGTTTCGTTGGGTTGAGGAGGTGCAACAGAGCCGACAGCCGCCTTGAAAGTGAGGTTCCAGAATTTTGTCATAAGCTCGCAATGTTGAGCCTCCGTGATAGTATCCACAAGGTAGCTAGGACCCATGAAGTCAGGCTGAAGGATCTCCGTGGAAGCCATGTTGCTTCTCCACTGAAATGGCGGGGTAGCTTCTAGGGTAGCTTCGTGCCGCTGAGATGGTTGGCCGGCAGCTCGCTGGCTCTCAAGTTCCTCTAGCTTTTGTAGTCTTGCATTGAGCTTCTGCATGTTGCTCAGCTCCGCTTTCCTCTTTCTCTCTTGGCTTCTGTAACCGCCTGCCGGGAAACCTAACCACCGACGAAACTGAGCCTGGTGTGCCTCGTGTTCGTCCAGGGTGCTCAGGATTCCCGAGGGCCTCAGCCAGCGCGTCCTTCTCTCTGTCGGGAATGAACGTCCCTTGCTGCGCTGCAGTGATATACTTCTGAAGCTTCTTGACGGGTATTGCAAGTTGCTCGTCCGTCCAATGGCACTTCCCTATTTCAGGGTCCAAAGTTCCCCCAACCCCGAAGAACCAAGTCCTTGAATGGTCTGGGCAGTTCAATGTCTCTAGTTCGACCCCTTTATCAATCAGGTGATTCTCAGCTTTGTCCCACAACAGCCGGGCTTTGAGGTAGCCACCTGAACCCGTGTGATGGTGATACTGCTTCTTTGCAGCATTGTTCTTGTTTGTCTCTGACATTTTCTTACTCTTGTCCGATGTCTTGTAGGCCACAAATGCGGGCCAGTAATATCTTATCTTCTCAAATCGGCTAGTGAATTCTAGAGTCTTCCCTTTGTCGACAAACTTTGATTTCAACTCATTCTTCCACCTCCTGAGTAGTTCTGCCATCTTCTTAAGAGGACACGCCTTGACCAGTGGCTCTATAACAGGGTTATTCGGATCCTCCTCTGGCAGTAGGGTGAAATTTTCCTTCAGCAAGGTCCAAAGATCATCTTTCTGTCTATTGGTGACATATGAAACTTTAGGGTCGTCGTCCTTAGGATTATTCCATTGCTTGATGCTGATCAGGATGCTGTCCCTAACAATAGAATCACACTAAGCAGAAAATAAGTCCGTGGTCCACTTGGGTTCAATCGGCAGGCCATCATCCGCGAGTGCTGTGATCGTGGACCTTTCATCCTTGCGCAACCTTTTCTTCGGGCCTCGTCTCGTTACCGAAGTTTGGCTCGATCCGGAGGGCTATAAAAGAAGAAAGAAGAGTTAATATATGTACATACCAAAACAACTAATGCATCAATTAGCTAGTCAGTAGAGGCTTAATTAATATATATACCTCATCGGACTTTGCAACATCTCCCTCCTCCGTTCGGTCACCAGAGCCGTCATCATGGTCTCCTTCTTCCTCCGGCAATCGGTCACCGGAGCCATCATGATCATGTCCTTCCTTCTCCATTGTTAGATCACCAGAGCCGTCATCCTCTCCTTCCAGACCACCGATGTCATTGAGAAATGACAAGACATCACGTCCGGCGAGGATTATCTCCCTCAACAACTATTCTTGTTCCAAGTCTCTTTGATCCATACCTTTTGCAAATATTACAACATGGCAATTAATATTTTAACATGAATGTACGATGTCCGGACCGCCTCTCTCATGAATGTTCGATGTCCGGACCACTTCTCTCATGAATGTCAAACAAGGGATTCTCTTAACCTTTAAGGGATTTAACAAAATGGCGCCATTCTGGATGTGCAGAAAATGGTCCATATTTTTTCCGATCTCATCTACCCTTCTATATGTCACGTTATCTAGTTTCAAAGGATTCAAGAAAACCATGGCTTCATCATTACCCGGAAGTAACAGGCGCATACTGGTACGAAGCTCTCCAAAATTGTTTTGGAATGGAGTCTTGGATAGGATAATTAATTAGCTTTTTGGTACGAAGTTCAGCAAGATCCTTCTGAATATAGCTATTGGGAAGGCCTTTTCTGAAATTCGTACAAAAAAGCAAATTATTCTTTCCGAAACTCCATTCCAAAAAAAATTTGAAGAGCTTCGTCGCATCATACGCGTGTTACTTCATGCTAATGATGAAGCCATGGATTTCTTCAATACTTTGACACACAACATGACATATAGAAGAATATATATATATAGATGAGATCAAAAAAAAATTGGATCAACTTGTGCACATCCATAATGGGGGCATTCTTGATAAATCTATGTTACCGGAGTTTTCTATATGGAGAAAAAAAATTCCACATGACATGTCCGATGTCCCCCTCATGTCGAAGTTATCAGGGAGGGGGTAGACAACAACGACGCTCACCCCTCATGTCCGACGTCCGGCGTCCCCCTCACATCGAAGTAATCGGGGAGGGGGTATACGACAACAACGCTCCCCCTCATGTCATGACCAACGTCCCCCTCACGTGGCGAAGTTATCGGGGAGGGGGTAGACGACAACGACGCTAACCCCTCATGTCCGACGTCTGACGTCCCCTCTCATGTCATGTCCGACGTCCCACCTCATTTTAACTAATTCTGTGAACAAAAAATATCGTATGAACAAAAAAATATTGACCAAGTTTTCATGAACAAAAAAATATGAACAGAAAAATATTGATGCAGCGACGACGATGGTGGAGGCACGGGCGGGAACGACGGTGATGGCGGGGGGGGGGGGGGTCGGCGACGGAGATGGCGGGGGCGGGGACGACAATGACGACAGGTGCGGCGGGCGGCGGCCACGACAGGGGCGGGGACAACGGATGACGGCGGGGGCGGGGACGACGGCGATGGCGGGGCCCACGGGTGACGACAGGGGCGGCGGGCGGGGGCGGCGGGCGGTGGCGGTGGCGACGAGCGGTGAGCTAGGCGGCGGGCGACGACGGGGGCGGCGAGCGACGACGGAGGCAGGGAGCGGCAGCCGGCGTCGGGGGCGGGGGCGAGATGAGAACTGAAAATTTGACAAGTGTTAGCTTATATAGCTAGAGCATTGGTCCCGGTTGGTGGCTCCAACCAGGACTAATGCCCCCTTTAGCCTCGGTTGGTTCCACCAACCGGGAAAAAAGGTTAGTTTTCAGCATCCAAAGGGTAAGAAATAGGGACCTTTTGTCCCGGTTGGTGGCACCAACCGGGACTAATGGTGGGAATTAGTCCCGGTTGGAGCCACCAACTGGGACTAAAGGGCTGTGCTTCCCGTACCAAAAGTTTAGTCCCACCTCGCTAGTCGAGAGGGGCTCAGAGTTGTTTATAAGCGCTATTGCCGCTTCCCTCTCGAGCTTATCTCTAATGCAGGCAGTACATGCCTATTTGACGCCCTGTTAGGCATGCTAGCACTGCGGGCCTGCATCCTCGCCCATTTGTTGGGTTTCTAGTCGTATGCAAGCCGTCGTGCCTAGTAGGTGAGCCTTTTTTAGCATATATTATGATTTTTAATGTTATTTTTTGCATATGTTATTTTTACTTACAGCTAAATACTTACTATTTTTCAGTGATTCTTTTTCTTGCTATTAAATATTACTATGTTTTATTATTATATTCAATTTGGTAGTTTTAGGTTATTTTAAATGTTTGTTTTAATAAAAAATAGATTTGTTATTTTAGTATGCTATTAAAGTTTCTAACAAAACATTTCTTTGTGAAAACTCTTTTTTCATTAATGTTTTGAACAAAAATACTTTGATAATTTTAGTTGCATACATTTTATATAATTTTAGTTTCAAAATTACTAGAGGTTTATAAAAGCTTTTTTGTTCATTCCTTTTTTGCTATTACAGTTTTATAAAAGCTTTTTAGTTGATTCCTTTTGCTATTGAAGACTATTATAGTTTTTTTTATTGGATCATCAAATAATATTTTAATTGATTATTTTTATTTCATTCTTTTTCTATTAGACTTTCATAAAAGTTTTCTAGTTCTTTCTTTTTGCCATTAGTTCATTCCTTGAGCTAAATGACCCTGAAATTGAAAAGCACTACAAATGATCTGTGAAACGGTTAAAAGTTGGCATGGTATCATCATTTCACCCGCATAGCATGTGCTAAAAAGTTGAGAGGGTTAAGGCAAAAACTAAATGCACTTCGTGTACAAAATGGACAATCTCTTTCGAAGTATGAGGGTTTCGGACGAAAACTCATCTGTTACAAAGGGATTTCATTTGTTGAACTTATTTGAACTCCAGACTTTTTGGTTGTTCAAAATTCACCCTTAAAAGCCACATCATCAATTTTCAACCCTTTCTGACTTCATTTGGTATTTTTCATGCATTTACTGATTTTTTTGAGCTAAATGAGCATGAAATTGAAAAGCACTACAATTGAACAATGAAAAGGTTGAAAGTTGGCATGGTATCATCATTTCACCCACATAGCATGTGCTAAAAAGTTGAGAGAGTTGCGGCAAAAACTGGAGGCACTTCGTGTACAAAGCGAACAATCTCTTTCGAAGTATCAGGGTTTCACACGAAAACTCATCTGTTATGAAGGTATTTCATTTCTTCACATGTAACTGCAGTGATATTCTAGATCAAAGGCATCATCATAATAGTTGTGGAGAGAAAGTCTTCAATTTTTATTTGCTCGTGTCCTTTACTTATTGCGCCGTAACCATGGATAAATAATCTTCATCGTTTAACAGAGTGCTTGGATCAGCCTTGACTTCGAAGGGAGGAATTTCATGAAAGTTTTCATAATCTTCAGACATGTCTGTCTTGCCCTCCAATCCCACGATGTCTCTTTTTCTTGAAAGAACTATGTGGCGCTTTGGCACATCATATGATGTACTCGCTTCCTTATCTTATCTTGTTCTCAGTTTGGTAGACACGTCCTTCACATAGAAAACCTGCGCCACATCATTGGCTAGGACGAATGGTTCGTATATGTACCCAAGATTATTCAGATCCACTATTGTCATTCCGTATTGTGGGTCTACCTGTACCCCGCCTCTTGGGAGATTGACCCATTTTCACTAAAACAAAGCGACCTTAAAATTGTGTCCATAGTCAAGTTCCCATATGTCCACTATGTACCCAAAATATGTTTCCTTTCCCCTCTTGGTTGCTTCATCAAAGCGGGCACCACTGTTTTGGTTGGTGCTCTTTTGATCTTGGGCGATCGTGTGAAACGTATTCCCATTTATCTCGTACCCTTTGTATGTCAATACAGTCGAAGATGGTCAACTGGCCAATGAGTACACCTCATCAGAAACAGTGTTCTCACCCATGAGACGTGTTTGCAACCAACTACCGAAAGTCCTGATGTGTTCATATGTAATCTAGTCGTCACACTGCTCCGGGCGTTTGGAACGCAGAATATTCTTGTGTTCAATGACATACGGGGTCACCGAGGTAGAATTATGTAGAACTGTGTTGTGTGCTTGAGACCAAGAATGCCCGTCTCTACATATCATTGAGTCCGCTCCTAGCGTGCCTTTTCCAGTCAGTCTCCCCTCATACCGCGATTGAGGGAGACCAATCTTCTTAAGGTCAGGAATGAAGTCAACACAAAACCCAATGACATCCTCTTTTTATGGCCCATGGATATGCTTCCTGTTGGGTAATGTTGCATGGGAAACAAAAAATTTCCTACGCACACGCAAGATTTCTCCATAGTGATGAGCATCTACGAGAGGGAAACTGGATCTATGTACCCTTGTAGATCGCTTTGCCGGAAGCGTTAAGAAACGCGGTTGATGTAGTTGAACGTCTTCGTGATCCAAATCACCGAGCGTCCCACGATCCAATCACGATCCGTCCCAATCTAGCACCGAACGGACGGCACCTCCGCGTTCAGCACATGTACGGCTTGATGACGATCTCCGCCTTATTGGTCCAACAACAGGGAGCGGAGAGGTAGGAGATTTCTCCGGTGGCGCAACGGTGTTGTCGCGATGGTGGTGGAGTAATTCCAGCAGGCCTTCACCTAAGCACTGCTGAAACCGATCTAGAGGAGAAACTACGGACTAGAGGATAGGGTTGCACTTGGCTGAAAATCTATATGCAATAACCCTAAAACCTCTAGTATATATAGAAGGAGGAGAGGAGGAGTCTTGGCGCTAGGGCTAGCCCTTGGTGGCTTCGGCCGAAGTGGAGGGAGGAGTCCTCCTCCTCCACTCCTTGTAGGATCAGGACTCCTTCCTTATTTCCACCTTTTTGCCCTTTTCCACTTTGGACTTTCTTCCCAGTCGCATGGGCCTTCTGTGGGACTTCGGTCACCCCACCAAGGGATTGTATTCATCCTCCCACAGCCCATGTAGCCTCTTGGGTCAAAATACTCCTCCCGATGGTCCCCTGGTACCCTCCCGGCACTCCCGGTACACTACCGATGAGCCCGAAACCTTTCCGGTGATCAAAACAGGACTTCCTATATATCAACCTTTACCTCCGGACCATTCCGGAACTCCTCATGATGTCCGGGATCACATACGGGACTCCGAACACCCTTCTGTCACCACCATGCATAACTCTATACGACCGAAACGTCACCAAACCATAAGTGTGCAGACCCTGTGGGTTCGAGAACTATGTAGACATGACCGAGACACATCTACGGCCAATAACCAATAGCGGGACCTGGATGCCCATATTGATTCCTACATATTCTACAAAGATCTTTATCGGTCGAACCTCTAAGTCAAGGATTCAGTTAATCCCGTATGATGTTCCCTTTGTTCATCGGTATGTTACTTGCCCGAGATTCGATTGTCGGCATCTCCATACCTAGGTCAACCTCGTTACTGGCAAGTCACTTTACTCATTTCCATAATACAAGATCTCGTGACTAACACTTAGTCACATTGCTTGCAAGGCTTGTTGTGATGTTGTATTACAGAGTGGGCCCTGAGATAGCTCTCCGTCGCACGGAGTAACAAATCCCAGTGTTGATCCATGCCAACCCAAAAGATACCCTCGGAGATACCTGTAGAGCACCTTTATAGTCACCCAGTTACGTTGCGACGTTTGATACACACAAGGCACTCCTCCGGTGTCCGTGAGTTGCATGATCTCATGGTCGTAGGAACATATACTTGACATGCAGAAAACTGTAGCAATAAACTAACACGATCATATGCTACGTTTATAGTTTGGGTCTCGTCCATCCCTTCATTCTCCTAATGATATGATCCCGTTATCAAATGACATCTCATGTAAATGGCTAGGAAACATTGACCATCTTTGATCAACGAGCTAGTTCACTACAGGCATACTAGGGACTAAGTGTTGTTTATTTATCCAGACATGCAATGTGTTTCCAATCAATACAATTATAGCATGTATAATAAACAATTATCATGAACAAGGAAATATAATAATAAACACTTTATTTATTGCCTCTAGGGCATATTTCCAACAGTCTCCCCCTTGCACTAGAGTCAATAATCTAGTTCACATCACTATGTGATTTACATTGTAATGAATCGAAAACCCATGCAGTTCTGGTGTTGATCATGTTTATCCCTTGGAAGAGGTTTAGTGAACAGGTCTGCAACATTCAGATCCGTGTGCACTTTGTAAATATTTATGTCCTTCTCCTCGATGTTATCACGGATGGAATTGAAGCGTCCCTTTATGTGTCTGGTCCTCTTGTGAAACCTTGTTTCCTTAGCCAGAGCAAGGGCACCAGTGTTGTCATAGAACAGAGTCATTGGATTCAGTGCACTGGGCACTACTCCAAGATCTGTCATGAACTGATTCATCCAGACACCTTCCTTCGCCGCCTCAGTGGCTGTGATGTACTCTGCTTCGCATGTAGAATCGGCTACCATGCTTTTCTTGGAACTGCACCAGCTTCCTACTTCCCCGTTGAGAATAAATACGTATCCGGTTTGCGACTTAGAGTCATCCGGATCAGTATCAAAGCTTACATCGCCGTAACCCTATACGACGAGCTCTTGATCACCTCTATAAATGAGAAACATTTCCTTTGTCCTTTTCAGGTACTTAAGGATATTCTTGACCGCCGTCGAGTGCTCCATTCCAGGATCACTTTGAAACCTTTTGGTCATACTTATGGCAAGGCTGACATCGGTTCTTGTGCACATCATTGCATACATGATAGAGCCTATAGCTGAAGCATAGGGGATGGCACTCATCTTCTCTCTATCTTCTGAAGTCACTGGGCATTGAGTCTTACTCAAATTTACACCTTGTAACACAGGCAAGAACCCCTTCTTGGACTGATCCATTTTGAACTTTTTCAAACTTTATCAAGGTATGTGCTTTGTGAAAGCGCTAGCAAGCGTCTCGATCTATCTCTACATATCTTAATGCCTAATATGAAAGCAGCTTCTCCTAGGTCGTTCATTGAAAAACTCTTGTTTAAATATTCATTCATGCTTTCCAGCATTTCTATATTGTTTCCAATTAGCAATATGTCATCCACATATAATATTAGAAACGCTATAGAGCTCCCACTCAATTTCTTCTAAATACAAGGTTCTCCATAAACTTTTATAAATCCAAACGCTTTGATCACCTCATCAAAGCGCTTATTCCAACTCCGAGATGCTTGCACCAGTCCATAAATGGATCGCTGGAGTTTGCAAACTTTGTCACCATTCTATGGATCGACAAAACCTTATGGTTGCATCATATACAACTCTTCCTCAAGGAAACCATTAAGGAACGGTGTTTTGAAATTCATTTGCCAAATTTCATAGTCGAAATAAGCAGCTATTGCTAACATGATTCTGACGGACTTAAGCATCTCTACGGGTGAGAAGGTCTCATCGTAGTCAACTTATTGAACTTATGAAAAACCCTTTGCCACAAGTCGAGCTTTATAGATGGTGACATTACCGCCCGTGTCCGTCTTCTTCTTAAAGATCCATTTGTTCCGAATGGCCTTTCGCCCTTCAGGTAATACTTCCAAAGTCCATACTTTGTTTTCATACATGGATCCCATCTCAAATTTTATGGCCTCTAACCATTTTTCGGAATCCGGGCCCATCATCGCGCCTCCATAGCTCGTAGGTTCATTGTTGTCCAACAACATGACCTCCAAGACAGGGTTGCCATACGACTCAGGAGCAGTATGTGCCCTTGTCGACGTACGAGGTTTAATAGTAACTTGATCCAAAGCTTCATGATCATCATCATTAACTTCCTCTTCAACTGTCGTAGGCTCCACAGAAACATCTTTCTGCGCTACGCTACTCTCTGGTTGAAGTAAACGTTCAATAACCTCATCAAGATCTATTGTCCTCCCACTGAATTCTTTCGAGAGAAACTCTTTCTCAAGAAATGTTCCGTTCTTTCTTAGTGACAAACACTTTGCCTTTAGATGTGAGATAGAAGGTATACCCAATTGTCTCTTTCAGATATCCTATGCAGACGCATTTCTCCCCTTTGGGTTCCAACTTTTTAGGCTTAAGCTTTTTGACATAAGCATCACATCCCCAAACTTTAAGAAACGTCAACTTTGGCCTCTTGCCAAACCACAGTTCATATGGCGTCGTCTCAATGGATTTTGATGGTGCCCTATTTACAGTGAATGCAACTGTCTCTAATGCATAACCCCAAAACAATAGTGGCAAATCGGGAAGAGACATCATAGAATGCACCATATCTAATAAGGTTCGATTACGACGTTCGAACACACCATTACGCTGTGGTGTTCGGTGTCAACTGTGAAGCAATTCCACACTGTTTTAAGTGACTGCCAAACTCATAACTCACATATTCACCTTCTCGATCAGATCGTAGGAATTTGATCTTCTTGTTACGATGATTCTCAACTTCACTCTAAAATTGCTTGAACTTTCCAAATGTTTCAGACTTGCGTTTCATTAAGTAAATATACCCATATCTACTTTAGTCATCAATGAAGGTGAGAAAATAACGATATCCACTCTAACATCCCAAATTTTTAGATTTGGTATGTTAATAGGATCATTCCTTTTTCTTCTTGATTTCAATGCATATTTGAATTTTTGAATATTAAAAGTGTTTTCCAACTCAAGGAAAAATTATTTGGAGTGGAGATAATATGACTTCTCCCCTATTAGGTATAGCTGGAAAATGCTAAGAATAGCCTATTGAGTTCACAATTTTTATTTTGAGATTTTACAACCACAAATTCATTTTTATAATTGGTTTTGGTGCTTTGTATTAGCACTTCTTGCAAGAAAATATTTTTGCAAACTTTTATTTGACTTGGAAAAAATGTTCATTGTGTGATAAAACTGTTGTGATAGTTTACTGTATATTTTGATAGTTTTATTCGTTAGTTACGTATTATTGTTTTATATATATAACTTTTCTCTTTAATTTTCATTCGTCGAGAGTCGCTGTTCACCTGGACCACACTGTGTAGCCCATTTCTATTTGACGCGCAAAGGGCTGGACAGCAGCTAGCAGGCCGGCCCAGCACCGCAGGCCACAGCCCACCCCGCATACCCGTCTCCCTCTTTGTTTGCTCTCTGCTGCTGACCACCGGGTCCCACAATGCTATCTTCCTCCTCTCTCCGTGTTCTTCCTGGAGTCCACTCCCGATCCAAATTCGATCGATTCGATCAATCTCTTGCCTGTCCTGCACTCCCACCTCATTGTAAATATTCCCGTACCTCCCCTCGTCCGCTTTTTTGCAAAAACGAGATCCTCCCGTGCCCTAGAGCTCCGTTCCGATCTCGCCGGAGTTCTTTGTTAAAGCTCCATTGTCGCGGTCGATTTCTTCAACAACTGAGGTTCCCAGCCTTCCTTCTTCCTTCTATTCTCTTTGAATCCGCCTCCTCTCTCTCTCCATCAACTTCTACTTCGTGCAGGGGACGAGCGCATCGACCCTGACCCGAAGATCACCGCCGACGCCGGAGTTCGCACAGTCACCGAAGCCGCAGAGGGAGCCCAGTCGCCTGTAGCACCACCATCTTTACCGTTGTTGCACGCCGCACCCGACCGCCACCTGGCCTTCACCGGGGAACCACCAGAGCAACGTTGCCCACGTCTGAGACCGCCACCATTTTCCCTGCTCGTAGTGGGCACACACACACTATGTCCTGTAGCCTATGCTAGTGGGACACGTGGCCACGCGCTACAGTAACAACATCAGCTCAATTTTGTTCTCTTTATTTTGGACAGATGTTCACCTAGATTTCAATTAGCAATATCTCTTAAACAATATACTTGTTTTAAGTAATTCTTTTTTCCTATGCTTTCACAGCGACTCGGAGAATATTATAGAACCACTTTTTCACATCTTTTCAATGTTTAAATTTGAATTGGATCAAATTTACTTTGAAACTTTCGGAGGCAATATCTTTCAAACCGTTGATCCAAATCAATTGATTTTGTTTATGTTGTGATCGTATTAACTTGTAGATTATAAATACCCCCTGTTATGCTATTGTTGTTTGAATTTTATAAATGATTTCTTGTTGTTGGTTTTATTTGGTGTTATTTGAGTGTGATGATTGATTGTTGTGTTGTTTGAAACATATAGATTGTCCGGAGCGCGAGGCAAACTATTGTCAAGAGTGCGAGTTTGAGAACCAGGAATAAGGCAAGTTACACCTTTGATCATCCTTAATCCTATTATTTTCTATGCATGTAGTTCTATGCCACACTACTATATCACATGTGTAGGAATTGTTACGTTGGTATGATATGCTAAACCCTGGTAGGATAGCCATATGCTTAGTCTGATCCTGATAATCCTTGTCACCATTCTGGGTACCGTTATATTGCAGTTATTGCTTAGCCTTGCTATGGTAGACGTGTATTGGGTTTTGTGTGTCACATGGAAGTTGTGAGTGAGGTTAAGTAATGATTAATATAACAACATGTATTTTATTGTATCCTCCGGGAGGCTTTGCAATATTAATATTTAATTAATGAATCATCTGGGTGGATTGGTATGTCAAGACCAGTCGACAAGTATGTATCCTACGAGAGGCTCTACATGACTCAGGAACGGTGGGGAATGCCGCCCATGTTTAAAAAGGTTGGGCATGTTTCACATCAAGTAGCTTCCATGTGCAACCACTGGCTAATATGGGCTCTGGCTTAGTTGATTAGTTGTAGAAACCTTACCCAAATGTGCCAGCAGATGTAGCGGGATAGTTGGTATGGGCCTCCTTTGGGATTAGGTGACTGTTTCTGAAAGACTTCATCTCAATCTTCGGGTTGGGTCCAGTGGGTAAAGTGTACTAACCTCTGAGTAGCTAGACTTGAAACCTCTGGATGATCTTATCATCTCAATATAATTAAATGTGAAGTGGGCTTAGTTATGCCTACGATCCTCGGAGCCTCACATAGGTGGGTTAAATTAGAGATGGTCTAGTTTAACACTTAATGAACTAAAGTTTAGTAAATATTAAATACTTGATTAGTAGATAGAAGTAAGATAAAATCAGCTCTATGCAAAACAAACCATAAGCCTTTCTTTTGTTGTACCCTTGCATATAGATATGGTAGGTCTGTTATAACAATTTTGGAGTGATTTGCCAATACATTCAAAGTATTGACCCTTTGTGGCTGCAACGTTTTATGTTGCAAGATTTTTATACAACGTGTGAGTGATGCGCATCGGGTTACGATGACTACACTCAGCTTTTCAAGTGGTGTTGTTGGGACTCCACAGTTCTCTTTTATGTTTTCCTTTGTGTTTTATTTTGAGCTAGACTTTGAGCTAAGCATGGTGTAATAAATTATACTTTGGATCTGCGATGTAATACTTATGACAAGTGGATTATTCTTGGTATTTCATTTTGTACTGTGTGTGCTAGCTATTGATCCGGGGACTAGCACAGTAAGCACAAAGACATCAAATCTTATCAGGTTTGGGTCGTTACATCCACTGCGCGGTGCAACATTCATTGGATCGCACACGTCAGTATGTATGATTTCCAACAAGTCACTTGCCCTTTCCATTGTTCCATAGAATGGTGTTTTAGTCATCTTGCCCATGAGGCATGGTTCACATGTGTCAAGTGATTCAAAATCAAGTGACTCCAAAAGTCCATCAGCATGGAGCTTCCTCATGCGTTTTACACCAATATGACCCAAACGGCAGTGCCACAAGAAAGTGGTACTGTCATTATCAACTCAACATCTTTTGGCATCAATGTTATGAACATGTGTATCATCAATATCAAGATTCAATATGAATAAACCCCTCACATTGGGTGCATGACCATAAATGATATCACTCATATAAATAGAACAACCATTATTCTCTGATTTAAATGAGTAACCGTCTCGCAATAAACAAGATCCAGATATAATGTTCGTGCTTAACACAGACACTAAATAACAATTATTTAGGTTCATCACTAATCCCGATGGTAATCGAAGAAAGAGCATGCCGAAGGCGATCACATCAACCTTGGAACCATTTCCCACGCACATCGTCACTTCGTCCTTCGCCAGCCTTCATCTATTCCGTATTTCCTGTTTTGAGTTGCAAATGTGAGCAACCAAATCGGTATTAAATATCCAGGCACTACAACGAGAGATAGTAAGGTACACATCAATAACATGTATATCATATATACCTTGTTTGTTGTTGGCCGCCTTCTTGTGAGCCACGTACTTGGGGCAGTTCCGCTTCCAATGACCAGTTCCCTTGCAATGAAAGCATTCAGTTTCTGGCTTGGGTCAAGCCTTGGGTTTGTTTTACAGGAGGAGCAATTGCTTTGCCATCCTTCTTGGATTTACCCTTCTTGCCCTTGCCATTCTTCTTGAAACTAGTGGTTTTATTGACCATCAACACTTGATGTTCTTTCTGGATTTCAGACTCAGCGACTTTCAGCATCGCAAATAGCTTGGCGACTGACTTGTTCATCCCATGCATGTTATAGTTCATCACAAAGCTCTTGTAGCTAGGTGGCAGTGTTTCAGGAACTCTGTCAGTGATTGCCTCTGGCAGAAGGGGTATTCCCATCTCCGCCAGACGAGTCGAATACCCGGACATTCTGAGTATATGTTCACTGATAGACCCATTCTCCTCAATTTTGCACGCATAGAACTTATCGGAGGTCTCATTCCTCTCGATCCGGGTATTCTTCTGAAAGATAAACTTCAACTCCTGGAACATCTCATATCACTACTGGAATCAGAAGATTTGTCGTCTGCCACTTCTTTGTCGTCCTCTAGCGAACGACAAAGAGTGGCTTTGCCATCAACTAGCAGAAAGCTGATGACAAAGTAGTGGCAGACGGCAAAGGGTGGCTTTGCCATCATCCACTACTTTGCCATCTGCTAGCGGACGGCAAAGAGGGAAGGGGCCCATCCTAAACCCAGCCCGCAAGTTGACCTAATGGCCCCCTCTTTGTCGTCTGCTTGCGGATGGCAAACCTCCTTTGTCGTCCGCTAGCGGACGGCAAAGAGGGGGGTTAGCTAACGGCTAATGCCCCCGGCCCGCCTCTCTCTCTCTCTCTCTTTCTTTCTCTTGATCCCTCTCTCCTCCCCATCGCTTGTCGCCCCCGCCGCCCACCGCCCCGCCGCTGCGTCGGCCCCATTGCCGCGCGCCCCCGTGCACCCACCGCGCGTGCACCCTGCCGCTGCGTGCCCTCGCGCCCCCGCCGCCGCGCTCCCTGCCCCCGCCACTGCGCTTCCCCGCCCCACTGCCGGAGCCGTTTCGTGCCGCCCCGCCCCGCCACCAGCGCCGCGCCGCCCAGCCCCACCACCGGCGCCGCGCCGCCTAGCCCCGCCCCACCGCTGGAGCCGTGCCGCCCTAAGGTGATTTTTCTGTTTTTTCTTTTATTTATTTATTTAGATTTAGTTTAGCTATGTTTAGTTTAGGTTTATTTAGGTTTATTTAGGTTTAGTTTAGGTTTAGATAAGTTTACTTTAGGTTTAGCTAGGTTTAGCTCCGTCGCCACACGACACCCCCGACACCGCCGACACCCCCGAGACCTCGACACCCCTAGATTTAGTTTAGGTTTATTTAGATTTTGTGGGGTTGAGGATCGAGAGGAATAGGAGTCGAGGATCGACCCCGACATGACACCCCCGACACCCCGACCCCCGACACGACACCCTGACACAACACCCCCGACACCCTGACCCCGACACGACACCCCCCGACACCCCGACCCCAACACGGGACCTCCGACCACGACAGAGCGCCCCAACCCCGACACGACGCCCCCGACACGGCACCCTTGACACCCTGACCCCAACACAGCACCCCTGACACCCCGACCCCGACACGACACGCCCGACACCCGGACCCCGACACGACACCCCCAACACCCCTACCCCGACACGACACCCCCGACACCTTGACCCCGACATGACACCCCCGACACCCTGACCCCGACATGACACCCCCGAGACCCCGACCCCGACACGACACGGGACATATATTTTTGAAGTATGTGTATGTTAGATTACATATTTTTTTTATGATGAATGTTAATGATGAATGTTTATGTTAGATTAGTATGTTTATGATGAATGTTTATATATGATTAGTATGTTTATGATGAATGTTTATGTTATATTAGTATGTTAATGATGAATTGTTTTGGATTTTATGAAAAGTTAGTGATTAAACGATAAGAAAACGTTCTGATAGGAATTTGTCGACGATGCCCAGCCCGCATCCTCCTTGTCAAGTAGTCCGCGAGAGCCTGCTTGATAGGCGCCATGTCCGGGACTGGGCTCCGCTAGGCTGGCACTGGGAGGCGCTACCTTGTCGGGCTAGGAGGTTGGTGTGGAATCCAGGTCTCGTCGTCGACCCCGACCTTTTGTGGTGGCGGTCATGCAGGCCACTTTCAATGCGGAGGGAGCGGGCACCCGCGGAGGTGGTACGTCGCCATGTCAGGGAGGAGGACGAGCACATCCGTCGCTACATGGCGGCGTTGGACGCCCGGTTCAATAATACTTGGTAGATCCTTCAGGGATCTCATTGGAGATATGATCCCGTGATGGTTCCTTATCTTTGGGTGTCCACCACCGGCGACTCAGAGACCGCTAGTGAACCGAGTTCATCGTCCTCCACTTTGGATTCTAGGATATTTGATCTGTATTAGTGATCTTATATGATAATATTCGAGATTTATTAGTTAATATTTGATGATGCATTAACTGGATTATTCGGGGTGATGTATTAGTGATATCATATCCGAGTTCATTAGAAATATTAATGTATTTGTGATATTTTATCGGCATAATGCGTGTGTGACTTTCGGTTTGTCGTTGCTCCTTGTGTGACTTTCATGTGTGTTCTTGATGGAGGAATCCCGACTGTTGTCGTGGGGGGTGCCTTATCATTCTTCTCTTCTTTGCAATACACTCGTCGATATATTGCTCAAGAAGAGAAGAGGTGGGGCGTCCATCACCGGCAGTCGAACTATTACCGTGAGAGAGTGCCCAACAACATATATACACCACCATATTAGTGTGAGAGAGAGCGCACCAACACACCATGAGATATGAGAGTTACTTAAGGAAAGCCTCGACGGACCGAAAGTCACACACGCATTAGGATCCAAAGAGTACCGTAATTCTGGTATTTTTTCTATGTCATTGCTCGATATATGAAATGGGTTGACTTTAGGTCTATTTCGGCTCATTGTGTGTCTTTTAGTGAGGGAGAGCGTCCACCATATATATATATATATATGAGAGAGGAAGAATCCTGACTGTTGTCGTGAGGGTCGCTTCTCCTTCGTTCCCGTGTGCTAGAAATTTTGGTGTAATGCACTCGGGGATGAATGGAGGAGCCACCATCTCCGACGGT
This sequence comes from Hordeum marinum, assembly GCA_022496015.1. Lineage (NCBI taxonomy): Eukaryota > Viridiplantae > Streptophyta > Magnoliopsida > Poales > Poaceae > Hordeum > Hordeum marinum. Next base: position 479,184,090 of record CM039674.1, read on the forward strand.
CGCAATATCAGAGGGAGTGTCCACCATATACGTGAGATGAGAGTTTAGGAAGGAAAGACTTGACAGACCTAAAGTCAACCCGTTGCATATTCAGTATTAGTGATCTATGTGTTGATCAGTTTTCTAGTAGTTTCCTGTGATCGATTTTAAATGTTTCAACTATGAACATAGGAAATGTCTGACGACGAAAGTGAATTCGGTATGTGAGAATACTGCAAAGACGAGTGCGGCCTGTGTGACAAGACTTTCCTAGTTGATGATAGTCGCTTCAGCATCATGCTCGATGAGACCTTTGAAGTGGATATAGTAAGTCGGAATGACAAGTCTTTTTTGTAATTAAGCATGACTTCTGCCTCTTTTGCTTCAACTTATAATTAATTTTAGTTTTTTACTGTTCTACTAGCGTATCCCCTACCATGCAAGAATTGCTGTCTTGGATAAGATTGGCTTCAATACTGAAAAAGATATGAAGGTAAAGATAGTTCACTTGAGGACCGTGCATGGTTTTACTTTTGCGGTAAAATTGTACCATGCAGACACCTATTGCTATTTTGAATGCAATAATTGGCAAGCACTATGCAAGGCTTATGCATTTGATCCTAATATGCTTATCACCTTTGATATTCGTCGGGAAGATGAAATTGAAGGTAATATAGACATCTGGGTCGATGTGCAGAAGCCTCTAGTTCTACCATTATGTGAGTTTCTCAACTATATTTAGTAATTAATATATATTGTTTATTTAAAAATAGTTGACAACTTATTTGCATTGACAGCTTATTTTCATTCTTCCAAAAAAGTACGGAAGATTGTAGACAGAACCTATTACTACAGCGATGAAGCAAAATTAACTTATAAGGAGAAAGATCATCTTACCACATTTCTTAGTCATCTCGAGAATTACAATAGCTTTTATCTAACTCCTACATATTATGGTCAATACGTGCCACTATTGCACGTGGTGAACTATGGTAACATCCATGGAGATTGCATGGTAAGATTTTAATTCTACTATTACGACAGCCATGCATCTTTTGCATAAATTATTCTAAAGCTAAACTACATTTCTAACTACAAAGTTATTACTATGTTTTTCAACAGAAAATCCCGGAGGATTGTGTGCCTCATCAGATGTTTTCGAGAGGTAGCGTTGTTGTTACGAGCTTAGGGCCACCACAGCCAGGTCAGCCTACGCATCACTCCTGTCCATATCAGATTTCTAAAACCGATGGACTCATGACAATCAAAGATTGGAAAAATGTATCCTCAATCGTAGAGAGCTACTTGGAAGCAACATTGTGCATAGTCCAAGAATGGGAGACAGGATGATCTCCGTTCTCCATAATGGAGAGTCAGGGTGTATCTTGTTTTATGATATTGTACCTAAGAGAGGGTAGAGTAGGTCCTACGAGATATGATGATGATGAGAGGGTAGAGTAGGTCCTAGGTACAATGTGTTATTATGATGATGATGAGGAGTTATTGTTGGTATGCTTGTTGAAAACTTGTATTGTTGATATGTTGGATATATATGTGATATTCTGTCAAATTGAATGATTTTAAGAAAAAACAGAAAAACAGGGGCTATATAGTCACTTTGCCGTTTGCTGGTAGACAACAAAAGTCTTTTCCGTCAGCTAGAAGACGGCAAACCTGCCACGTGGAAGCTACCTATGCAACCTGGGGATGGCCTAGGTGGGTTCTTTGCCGTCGCTAGCGGACGACAAAGAACTAAGGTCTTTCTCGTCGGCCAGCGGACGACAAAGCATGCCGTTAAGTCCTTAACGGAGCTAAGGTGCCATGTGTGCCGTCCAGGCCCTTTGCCGTCCGGTGGCGGACGACAAAGATTCAAAGGTCTTTGCCGTCCGCCCGCAGACGGCCAAGCGCCCTTTCCGTGGCTTATTTAGCCAGACTGTTGGCCGTCTGCTGGCGGACGGCAAAGCCTTTGCCGTCCGGGATGCATGCCTTTGCCGTCCTTGGATGGCTGACAGCAAATCTTCTGATTCATGTACTGTATGCTCCATGACGTTCAAAACGTCTTTGAAGTCCCGGTTCTAAGCCATACAATATTGCACACTGAACTATTGAGTAATCTCCAGTACATCCCTCCCAAGCGTTCTTAACGTCTTCGGAGGTCCTATCTTCTGGTTGGTCACCAAGCGGTGCATCAAGGACATATGATTTCTGGGAAGCCGTGAGGATAATCCTCAGATTAAGGGCCCAGTCAACAAAGTTACTTCCATCATCTTTCAACTTAGCTTTCTCTAGGAACGCATTAAAATTCAGGGGTGCTACTGCGCGAGCCGTTGATCTACAACATAAATATGCAAAGTTTGCTTAGACTATTGTTCACGATAATGAGTTTAGTTAATCAAATTACTAAAGCTCCCACTCAAATTGACATCCCTCAGGCCATCTGAGTGACACATGGTCCAAATTCATCAACTCAAGTCTGATCATCACGTGAGTTGAGGTGGTTTCAATGGTGAACATCATCATGTTGATCATATCTACTATATGACTCATGTTCGACCTTTTAGTTTCTTGTGTTCCGAGGCCATGTCTGTACATGCTAGGCTCGGCAAGTTTAACCCGAGTATTCTGCATGTGCAATACTAGCTTGCACCCATTGTATGTGAACGTAGAATCTATCACACCCGATTATCACGTGGTGTCTCTACACGACGAACTTTCGCAACGACGCACACTCGGGGAAAATACAATCCATCTTGAAATTTAAGCGGGGGGTCACCTTATAATGCCACCATTGTCCTAAGAAAAACAAGGTGCATAAAAGTATTAACATCACATGCAAATCATAAGTTACATGATATGACCATGAACTTGTGCTTTTGATATCCATCTTGAAAGCACCGGCATGATCTCCATCGTCACCGACATGACACCATGATCTCCATCATCTTGATCTCCATCAATGTGTCGCCATCGGGGTTGTTGCATCCACCATTCTTCTACTACTATTGCCACCGTTTAGCGATAAAGTAAAGCATTACATAGCGCTTAATGATTGACACCCAGGTCATACAATAATTAAATACAACCCTATGGCTCCGGCCGGTTGCCATACTCAATGACATGCAAGTCGTGATATTCTATACAACACATGATCATTTTATACATCACATATATCTCATCATGTAATTGGCCATATCACATCACAACATACCCTGCAAAAACAAGTTAGACGTCATCTAATTGTTGTTGCATGTTTTACGTGGCTGCTACGGGTATCTAGCAAGAACAATTCATACCTATGCATACATCACAACAGTAAGCGTATGAGTAAGGTTGGTCCGAGCCGCTTCATCCCACAATATCGCTGAACCAAAACACGACCAAGGGAGAAAGCAATCTAAGCATCAACGCCCACAAACTCTTTGTGTTCTACTCGAGATCTCATCTACACATAGACCTAGCTCATGATGCCACTGTTGGGTAACGTTGCATGGGAAACAAAAAAATTCCTACGCACATGCAAGATCTATCCATGGTGATGAGCATCTACGAGAGGGAGAGTGGATCTACGTACCCTTGTAGATCACTAAGAGGGTAGCATTAAGAAACGTGGTTGATGTAGTCGAACGTCTTCGTGATGAGGAGGCTTGGCGCAAGGGCCAGCCCTTGGTGGCTTCGGCCGAAGTGGAGGGAGGAGTCCTCCTCCTCCACTCCTCGTAGGATTAGGACTCCTTCCTTATTTCCACCTTTTTTCCTTTTTCCACCTTTTCCACTTTGGACTTTTTTCCAAGCCGCATGGACCTTCTGTGGGACTTCAGACAACCCACTAAGGGCTGGTATTCATCCATCCACAGCCCATGTAGCCTCTTGGGTCGAAATACTCCTGCCGATGGTCCCTCGGTACCCTCCCGGCACTCCCGATACACGACCGATGAGCCCGAATCCTTTCCGGTGACCAAAATAGGACTTCCTATATAGCAATCTTTACCTCTGGACCATTCCGGAGCTCCTAGTGACATCAGGGATCTCATCTGGGACTCCAAACAACCTTCGGTCACCACCATGCATAACTCTATACTACCAAAACGTCACCAAACCTTAAGTGTGCAGACCCTGCAGGTTCGAGAACTATGTAGACATGATCGAGACACCTCTATGGTCAATAACCAATAGCGGGACCTGGATGCCCATATTGATTCCTACATATTCTACGAAGATCTTTATTGGTCAAACCTCTGTGTGAAGGATTCAGTTAATACCGTATGATGTCCCTTTGTTCTTCCGTATGTTACTTGCTCGAGATTCGATCGTCGGTATCTCCATACCTAGTTCAACCTCGTTACCGACAAGTCTCTTTACTCGTTTCCGTAATACAAGATCCCATGACTAACACTTAGTCACATTGCTTGCAAGGCTCAATGTTGATCCATGCCAACCGAATAGACACACTCGGAGATACCTATAGAGCACCTTTATAGTCTCCCATTTACTGTGCGACGTTCGAGACACACAAGGCACTCCTCCGGTGTCCATGAGTTGCATGATCTCATGGTCATAGGGACATATACTTGACATGCAAAAAACTGTAGCAATAAACTGACACGATCATATGCTACATTTATAGTTTGGGTCTCATCCTTCCCATCATTCTCCTAACGATATGATCCCGTTATCAACTGACATCTCATGTCAATGGCTAGGAAACCGTGACCATCTTTGATCAATGAGCTAGTTCACTAGAGGCATACTAGGGACAAAGTGGTGTCTATTTATCCACACATGCAATGTGTTACCAATCAATACAATTATAGCATGGATAATAAACAATTATCATCAACAAGGAAATATAATAATAAATTTTTTATTTATTTCCTCTAGGGCATATTTCCAACATTTCCTTCTGGCCTAGCACAGTTACGAACATATTTCTTTAAGACTCCCATGATCCTAACAAAGGGGAACATATTGTGTAGAAATACATGGCCCAAAACGACAATCTCGTCGACTAGATGAACTAGGACACGCATCATGATATTGAAGAAGGATGGTGGGAACACCAGATCGAAACTAACAAGACATTGCACCAAATTACTACCTAACCTTGGCAGGATTTCTGGATCGATCTCCTTCTGAGACATTGCATTGAGGAATGCACATAGCTTCACAATGGCTAATCGAACGTTTTCCGGTAGAAGCCCCATCAATGCAACCAGAAGCAGTTGCGTCATAATCACGTGGAAGTCATGAGACTTTAGGTTCTGGAAATTTTTCTCTGCCATATTTATTATTCCCTTTATATTTGACGAAAAGCCGGACGGGACTTTCATACTGAGCAGACATTCAAAGAAGATTTCCTTCTCTTCTTTGGTAAGAGCGTAGCTGGCAGGACCTTCATACTGCTTTGGACACGTGCCGTGTTTTTCATGCACACGTTGATGTTCCTCCCGTGCCTCCGGTGTATCTTTTTTCTTCCCATAAACTCCCAAGAAGCCTAGCAGGTTCACACAAAGATTCTTCATCACGTGCATCACGTCGATTGTAGAGCGGACCTCTAGGTCTTTCCAGTAGGGTAGGTCCCAAAATATAGATTTCTTCTTCCACATGGGTGCACGTCCCGCATCGTCAGTCGGAACAAATAGTCCACCAGGACCCTTTCCAAAGATTACTTGTAAATCATTGACAATATCAAGTATGTGATCACCAGTACGGAGGGCGGGCTTCTTCCGGTGATCTGCCTCACCTTTGAAATGCTTTCCTTTCTTTCAACATTGATGGTTGGTCGGAACAAATCGATGATGCCCCAGGTACACATTCTTCCTACATTTGTCCTAATATATAATTTTGGTGTCATCTAAACAGTGTGTGCATGCATGGTATCCCTTGTTTGTCTGTCCTGAAAGGTTACTGAGAGTAGGCCAATCGTTGAGGGTTACAAACAACAAGACATGTAGGACAAATTCCTCCTGTTCTTTCTCATCCCACACAGGTACACCACCTCCATTCCATAGTTGTAAAAGTTCATCAACTAATGGCCTTAGGTACACATCAATGTCATTGTTGGGTTGCTTAGGGACTGAGATGAGCACTGGCATTATAAGGAACTTCCACTTCATGCAGAACCAAGGAGGAAGGTTATACATACATAGAGTCACATGCCATGTGCTATGCTTGTTGCTCTGCTCCCCAAAAGGATGAACACCATTTGCACTGAACCCAAACCATATGTTCCTTGGGTCACCTGTAAAGTGACTCAACTTTCTCTCGATCTTTCTCCACTGCGAACCATCGGAGGGTGCTCTTAACTTCCTGTCTTTCTTACGGTCCTCTTTGTGCCATCACATCAACTTGGCATGCTCTTTGTTTCTGAACAGACGTTTCAACCGTGGTATTATAGGAGCATACCACATCATCTTGGTAGGAAACCTCTTCTTGTTCCCTCACCATCAACATCACCAGGGTCATCTCATCTGATCTTATACCGCAATGCACCACATACTGGGCATGCGTTCAAATCCCCGTACGCACCACGGTAGAGGATGCAGTCATTAGGGAATGCATGTATCTTTTGCACCTCCAATCCTAGAGGGCATACAACCTTCTTTGTCGCGTACATACTGTCGGGCAATTCATTATCCTTTGGAAGCTTCTTCTTCAATATTTTCAGTAGCTTCTCAAATCCTTTGTCAGGTACACCATTCTCTGCCTTCCACTATGGCAATTCCAGTGTGGTACCGAGCTTTGTGTTCCATCTTCACAATTGGGGTACAACCATTTTTTTATCCTCTAACATGCGATCGAACTTCAACTTCTCCTTTTCACTTTCGCATTGTCTCTTTGCATCAAGAATGACCCGGCAAAGATCATCATCGGGCACATCGTCTGGTTCCTCTTGATCTTCAGCTTCTCCGGTTGCAGCATCACCATATTCAGGAGGCACATAGTTGTCATCATCCTCTTCTTCTTTGTTGTCTTCCATCATAACCCCTCTTTCTCCGTGCTTGATCCAAACATTATAGTGTGCCATAAAACCCTTCTCAAGAAGGTGGAAGCATAGGATTTTTGAGTTGGAGAAAGCCTTTGTATTCACACACACAGTACATGGACAATGCATAAAACCATTCTGCTTGTTTGCCTCAGCCGCTTTGAGAAAATTATGCACACCCTCAATATACTCGGAGGTGTATCGGTCACCATACATCCATTGCCGGTTCATCTGCTTGCGGTATATAATATAGTGTATTAAAAACCATTACAGAATATGATGAATAGAGAAGTGACCAAATTAATAGAAATTCATAATCACATTAAAGCCAAAGTACAGTAGTGACCAAAATAAATAGATAAAGTTCATACATAGTCCTCATTATTGAACAACATATAGCTCTCTAGAGCATCTAATTAAAACATATAGTGAAACTATGTAAAAAATTAAATGTAACAACAAATGCAATCATAACCGCAACTAAGGTACCAATTGATCCAACGACATAATGATACCAAGCCTTAGTATGAATGGCATATTTTCTAATATTTCTAATTTTCAAGCACATTGCATCCATCTTGATCTTGTGATCGTTGACGACATCAGCCACATGCAACTCCAATTTCATCTTCTCCTCTTCAACTCTTTGTAATTTTTCTTTCAAGTAACTATTTTCTTTTTCAACCAAATTTAACTTCTCGCCAAGAATTTCTATGTCGGTTGGAATTTACGGTTCACATACCTCCTAGATTAAAAAATCTTAGCCTGCATAATTGTCATAAACACTAAATAAAAGAATAGTTATAAATGATAATATATACCGCATCCGAATCATAGACAAGACGAGGGCCGACGAAGGCAGATACCAAAACCATCTCACTATATAATAACAAACAATAACAAAAGTGAGAAAATTACACAAGTATGTATCTAAATCATACAAGTAAGAACTTTTTCCTTTCAGAAAGAAGATAAGAATAAGAGGCTAACCACGGTGGTGCTGGCGCCGAGATCGGCACGGGCGATCGACGACAGTGAGGACGGGAACGGGATAGGAAGGACCGCCAAACCTAGAAAATCTTGAGGAAAATGGAGCTTGGACAAGGAGCTTCGAGAGGACAAAGCTTAAGTGTGGCTCGGGCATTTCATCGAGCACCTCATGTGCATAGGAGGTGAGCTAGAGCACCACAAAGCTCTCCCACGGCTGGCCAAAAAAATTGAGTAGTGCACTTCTCTGCTCAAGGGCAAGGGCAGGGGGTATATATAGGCTTCCCATTGGTACCGGTTTGTGAGTGGAAACGGGACTAAAGGACCCCATTTGATCCTGGTTCCAAGCACAAACCGGGACCATTGGTTGTGGACCAGGAGTGAGGCGCATTTGGTCCCCGTTCGTGTTTGGACCAATGGCCCATGAGACCTGGTCGGTGCCCTGGCCTCACGAACCGGGACCGATGCCCCCATGGGTCCCGGTTCATGAGTGAACCGGGATTAATGGGACTTTCAGGCCTGGACCAAAGCCCTATTTTCTACTAGTGTGGCTCCAAACTCCAAAGGATGGTGATCACCAAGCAACACAAAAGAAGATGATCAGCATCTGCATAATTGGTGTAGCAGAACACACATTTATCATTTTGAGGAAGATTCCTCCAAGAAAGATGATCTGTTGTCTATATTCTGTTTCTACTCATGAGCCACACGAAGGAAGCACTAGCAGATGTGAATATTGTTGGAACTCGTCCTCAGAATCAATCAGATCAAATTAGACGAAGAACATGTGAACAGGAAAAACTTTTGTCGAAGGCACGTGCCTTATTTTCTCTCTTGATTTATTCATTACTCTTTCCCCTCACATCTATATATATGCAGACCAGCCACCGACCTTGACCTGTCCTACCCTATATGGACACAAGCCCATGCCCATGATACAAATCCTCACGAGCTTTAGGGCGCCAGACGAACCGCACTGCATCCGGTGAGGCAGCGATCGCGCGCCACCTGCCGGATCGAGTCTGATCGCGGTTGGAGAACTCCTCCCGAGCGTCGAAGAGACATGTAGATGGTTATTTTCTTCTCAAGCCCGTACGACACGAGGTCCTAGTCGATAGAGATTTTGAAGTTGGATCCGCTGCCAATCATGGCAAAGAAGACCGGAGAGAACCGAAAGGAAGCTTGATGGCAAAATAGAGTGACTATGGTTTGAGATATAGATGAGGACGAATATATGTGGGATCGACATGGATATCGGATAGATCCTATAAAATGTACGCATGGGGAACATCCATGCCTCTCCATATCTATCACGGTTTAGGCCTGGATATGAGAGGTGCTGATCAGCCCGGACTTATAGTGTCGGTATGAGAATCCCGACCGGGTAGCTTTTTGTGGCCGGTGGTTCATCCGCCCAGACATAAGGGAGGTTCCAGAAGTATAGTTCTAGATACTTTAAGAGGAGTTCTTGATACATTAATAGGTGTTTGTATGGTGAGGAGCAAGACAATCGCATAGGTAATCAAGTTACACCGTTACTTGTAAATGTAATCTAAGAAATCTAGAACTTTATTTGGTCGCAATTGTAACGCTAACCGATTTTGTCATCTCAACATAAAACATCTGAGAGGATCGGCAGTGGCGCTCTGCCTCATGACCAAATTTTGTGTTTTGACCCTTTGGGCCAACTTTAGCTGCATCTGACCATCGATCCAGAAAAATCGAGATTTACCCTTTTTACGTATCGCCGGAGAGTTGATACATCTCCGTCGTATCTATAACTTTTGATTATTTCATGCCAATATTATACAACTTTCACGTATTTTTAGCAACATTTTATATGATTTATTAGACTAACCTATTGATCCAGTGCCTAGTGCCAGTTCCTATTTGTTGCATGTTTTTTGTTTCGCAAAATTACCATATCAAACGAATCCAAACGTGAAAAAAAATTACGGAGATTTTTTGTGGAATATTTGTGAATTTTAGGAAGTGGAATCAACGCAAACGGAGGCCCACAGCCCCCACAAGAGACCAAGGCATGGCCATGAGGCCTTGGCACGGCCTGGTGGGTTGTGCTCATCTCGTAAATCGGTCGAAGCTATATTTTGGATAGAAATCCCCTCAAAATTTCATCCCGATCAGAGTTACGGATCTCTGAGAATATAAGAAACGGTTTTTGGCCAGAAAATAGGAACAAGAAATAGAAGAGAATGGAGAGGGAGATCCAATCTAGGAGAGGCTCCTACCCCTATGCCGCCTTGTAGGCCATGGACCAAAGGGGGAACTCTCCTCGCGTCTAGGGAGGAGGCCAAGGAAGAAGAAGAAGAAGGAGGAGGGCTTTCTCCCGCTCTCTCTCGGTGTCTCCGTAATGTCGTCGGGGAAAGCATCGTGACGATGATCTACATTAACAATGTTGCTGACGTCAACATCAACTCTCTTCCCCACTACAATCTCTACTTAAACATGGTGCTCAACTCAACATATTATTTCCCAATGATATCTGGCTATCCTTTGATGTTTGAGTAGATCTCTTTTGTCCTATGGGTTAATTGTGGTATGATGTTATTGATATGAGTTGCATGTTGATATGGTGTTGTTCTATGGTGCCCACCGTGTCGCGCAAGCGGAGGGATCCTTGTTGTAGGGTGTTGCAATATGTTCATGATTTTCCTATGATGGCTTGCATCCGCGATAGAAACACAAACCCGAGTAGGTGGGTTATGGCGTATGGGAGTAAAGAGGACTTGATACTTAATGCTATGGTTGGGTTTATCTTAATGATCTTTGGTAGTTGCGGATGCTTGCTAGGGGTCCAATCATAGGTGAATATGATACAAGTAAAGAAAGTATGTTAGCCCATGCCTCTCCCTCATTTCATATAACAAGTATCTATCGTATTTATTCAATTGCCTAGGGACAATCTTTATCTTGCGTTACACAAAAAAAATTCTACCAAGTTATTTACTTTTATTGTTCTTTTATTAAAACAGCATCTAACATTTAGTTCCCCTTTCTTTATTATCTTGCAAAGTACTTCTAGTTTCATTCCCGCAAAGTAGTTTCATACTTGTTCTAGGTAAAGCAAGCATTAGCGTGAGTAGAGTTGTATTGGTGGTCGATAGAACATGAGGGAATATTTGTTCTACCTTGAGCTCCTCGTTGGGTTCGCAGTTCTTACTTATCGAAAAAGGCTACAAATGATCCCCTACACTTGTGGGTCATGAAGACTTTTTTCTGGCGCCGTTGTCGTGAAGCAATAGCGTGGGGTGAATATTCTTGTTTCTGCTTGTTGGCTTTGTCACTAAGTAGTTTTTATTTTCTATTTTAGTTTTTTTTTATTAGTTGTTTTATATCTATGGAACATGAAACACAAAAAAAATAGTGGTACTTGCTACTCATGGACATGGGGAACCTCCTAAAACCCTCGATGCTAGTTATGTGAAACACGTTAATTACTCCTTTGATATTCCCGAGAAATCCTTAAAGAACTTTATAATGGGATACATATTGGATCAACGAGGTTAATTTAGGGATTATCGCTTATCTCAAAAGGTAAACGCTTATGGGATCAAATTAGAATACTGGAATGGTTTTCTTAGGATGCATGCTCGAGATGTGACTTTACTTGTTGCTCTAAGATAGAAGCTCGACACCTTCCCTTTCAATGTAAATTCAACAATAATGAAACCTTCGCTTCATATGCTAAAGGTATTTGATATTACTACGATGTGGAACGAATAGAAGAATTGTTGCTTTTAAAGGTGCTTATGAAATTGCTCCTTTTAACAACAGGAGGAAGAGCGGCTCAGCTACCCGTGCCCACCTTCTAATGAGAGTAACTGTTCAACTCATACATTGTTTAATTTCCCATTTCACTTACCTAAGGATGAATGCTATGACGAAAGCTATGATGATTGCTATGAACCCGTAGATTCATTTGAAATATCCCTTTTTGATGAACTTGATGATTGCTATGATTGTGGTCATGACTCCAATATGAATTATGCTTATGAAGACAAACTTTCCATAGTACCTTATGTTAAGCATGAAATTTTTACTATTGCACCCACACATGATAGTCCTATTATCTTTTTTAATTATCCTAACTACGCTATATCGGAGAAGTTTGCACTTATTAATGATTATATTGATGGGTTGAATTTTGCTACTCCAGATGATGATTTTGATGAATATAATAAGCATGTGCTTGCTGCTCCTACTTGCAATTATTATGAGAGAGGAACCAAACCTTCACCTCTCTATGTTTCCAATACTATAAAATTACGAGAAACTACTTATGCTATGTATTGGTCTTTAATTAATGTGCATGAATTGTTCTTGTATGACATGCTGATGCATAGGAAGAGAGCTAGACTTTGTTGTCACATGATACGCCTGGCGGGATTTAGACTGTCCCCACAGACCAACACTATTCTTTCATGTGCACTGTGTTCTCACTCGTGCGCACCCGGGCACAACTGCCCGATCGGTCACCCATCCTAGAATTGGTCCAAGCCAAGTACGCTTAGCTTTGGAGTTCTTCTCGAATGGGCTCCCGGAAAAGAAGGAATTCCTTGTTGATATGACTATTCTATCATTCCTATCTCTACTCCTAAAGGGGGAGTTGGTAGCTCCTTTCTCGGGTTTTTTCGTTTGGGTTTTTTCGTCTGTTTTTTCAACGCGCCTCCCACCATTTCTTCCCATTGGTTTATTTTCTCCCTCTCATTAAAAAACCAAATCCACCATTAAAGCAAAATATATTTTTTTGTAATTTCTTTGGTAGGTGATGATTTGATTTAATCACATTTATTATAGGTAATTAAGATTTCCAAAAGCATACCATATATGTGAGATCACCTTCCGAAAAACCAAGTCCACCATTAAAGTCGAAGATTTTGTTGTGTGCTTGCTTTGGCAGGTGATGATTATCTACTCCTAAAGGGGAGTTGGTAGCTCCTTTCTTGGTTTATTTTCGTCTCGGTTTATTTTCGTCCGTTTTTTCATCCCACCTCCCACCGTTTCCTCCCATTGGTTTATTTTCTCATCTCATTAAAAAACCAAATCCACCATTAAAAGCGAAAGATTTTGTTCTGTACTTTGTTTGGAAGGTGGTGATTGGATTTAATCACATTAATTATAGATGATTAAGAATTCCAAAAGCATACCATATATGTGAGATCACCTTCCGAAAAACCAAATCCACCATTAAAGTGGAAGATTTTGTTTTGTGCTTGCTTTGGCAGGTGATGATTCGATTTAATCACATTAATAATAGGTAATTAAGAATTCCAAAATCATACCATATATGTGAGATCACCTTCCGATAAACCAAATCCACCATTAAAGCGGCAGATTTTGTTTTGTACTTGCTTTGGCTGGTGATGATTTGATTTAGTCACATTAATAATAGGTAATTAAGAATTCCAAAATCATGCCATATATGTGAGACCACCTTCCGAGAAAACAAATATACGATTTTTCTTGATAACCTTCCAAAACAAAATATGAGTTGTAGCCTGGTACACTGGTTTAGTTTTGCCCCTTTTTTTGACCCACCTTCCACCACTCCTTTTCACTGATTTATCTCTTTACAAATAACCACAAAAGTAAAAACATTCCACCACTCCTCCCAGCCTTGATCTTTTCTTTAGTATCCCCAGGGACGCCGCCGCCGCAGACGCGGATCCAATAGATCCCCCGAATCGTTGGGCACATCAAAATAAATGTGCTAATAAAACCAACATGTCTCAACTACCCCACTAATGTTTGGTATACAAGTACTCTCTCTAATGTGGTCTAAAAGTACTCCCTCTGATGGCATGTGCACTTAAGGCCATAAAAGTTATGTTTTGTAGGTCCAAACCCTTCAGCTGGCAACAGAGATTTGTAATGCAAAAAGGAGCAGCAGTAGAGATTTACATGTCCATGCCAGTTGAAGACGTTGGACTTGAACGTGCAATACAATATGTGCATACATATACCTTTTAAGTAAGATTGATTTTTGTTGCGTGTATGGTGGATATACCACACATCATGCATGTGTAGCGTCTAAGCAAAAATATAGAACCGAGCTGATTGATTTCAGCTAGGATGTCAAGACCAAAAGGTGACAATAATTTCTGCAAAGAGGGATCATTTAGAATTTAGGGGCTCCTCTACCTCGGCCGGCCGGCTGTGGTGCATGCATGTGGCCACGCACGCGTGTTTTGCCCTGACGCGCACGCACGCGTGTCACATGTATAATACTTCCTCCATCCGGAAATACTTGTCCTAAAAGTGGATGTATCTAGACTTATTTTAGTTATAAATATACCCATTTTATGCATTTCTAAAACAAGTATTTCCGGATGGAGGGAGTTGAAAGTTTACGTCACATGCAAAGGGAACAAAACAGGTTAGCTGAGCAAGTGTACGTACGTGTCAGTTTCAAAATTATCACCGGTCAACTAATGAAGAGATGACAACGTTCGGGTAAACAGTGTTTGTAAACATGCGTGCACATGAAACACAAATTACTAACATTGATCACCACATTAATTCAATAACTAGAAACGCAGAAAAATTCTAGGTGTGAGTAGTTAGTTGGGCACATCATCTGGATGACCAGTCTCCCCTCCCATCAAACCTTTATGTTGGTTCTTATTTAATGGTTTATTTTTCTCTTCATTTTTTCCTTGCAAACCCGTACTTTTCTTAATGTATTAAAGACCATGGATCCAAGTTTCCTAACATACCCAAATTAATTTATTCTTTCCACCAGTACAATTTACTTTACTAAACAAAAAAATTAAAAATAAATAAATAATGAATTTTAAGGAAACAAAATAACATATTTTGATTAAATCAATTTCCCCCTCACCCGCCGCGCCCTCTTCCCAGCCTCTCCACGCGCCCCCGCAATGTTGACCCGTACGCCATCGCCTCTCCTGGCGCTCAGATCCGGTGCTCGCCGCAATGCCCGAGGCACCGACAGTGAGCCGTAGGGAGGAGGAGATGGTGGTGTACAAAGAATTACTTGGAGGTGGAGGAGGGGAAGGGCGCAACATCAACTACACGCCGAACGTGGAGGCATGGAGGACTATCGCCAGTGTGAGCACCATCCCATCAGCACCGGTGACTCATCCAAGCAGGTCACCTACATCGTCGTCACCAATTCCTCCTCCCCGTGGCTAGGGTTTATACTCAAGTCTCCACCATAGATGCACACCTACATGCAGATGGCTCGTGTTAAACCATGGCTAGCGACCGCGGAGGCGACATGCGCCTGATCTACCACAATATTAAGGAACAAGCAATGGTGATGCCCGACCACGTGCTCGTCACACTCCACAAAGAGAGCCTTCTCGCAGATGCAGTCACTCGGGTGGAGTCTGCAGTGAGGCGGGCGGGCTGTGTTCAGGAGTCGACTTGGCATACTAGTGTAGGGATGTTCAGTTGCGGCCACCTTTTGCCTTCGTCGTGTCGTTGAGCACCGTCAACGGGCGACATGGACAGAGTCCTCTGACGCTGATGAGGTCGAGGTGTGCAGCGGTGGCACGTACTCCGTTGACTGTTCACCTCGCCACCACAACGATGCCCCTGTCGCATTGCCATGCCCGTGTACCAGAGCAGCATAACTACTGCTCCATGTTAGCTACTCGGGTCTGAGCTCATCGAGGGACACATCGCCGGCGAGGAAGCCGGAGCAGGTTTGAGGGTTGTTTCCATTTGTGTAATGTACCCTTTATTTTTATCGGTGTAAAACCCTTCATATATTATCCTTTCTTTTTTGAAGATCATGAGGTTTTCCAATGGACAAGCTGACATGTTTAAACAATGGGGTAGACCCTTTGACCCGTGGGTTTTGTTGTTAGACCGTTATAAGGATAAGGAAGTTCCTTTTAACCTACAGGATCTCCGCCAATGGCAGCATGCTTTCCATGACTATGGGATAGTATTGCACGCATGCAAGATGTAGCAAGCGAAATCAGTGCAAGAGTGCATTCTGCAAGCAGCACCAAATCTGAAATTGTTGACTGTTTTTTTCTTGCCCCGTCATCTTATCATGCTAAGATCCTAATGTATTACTGATCCACACAAAAAGCTGCTCGTAGCAATTGCTTTGATCCATGCTGGTTATTTGATTAATGAATCTAATTATATTGATTTGGTATTGTGAATGTCAATACTTTGACCTATAAATTTGAACATATTAAAGATAGTTTGATTTTAGACAAAACTTATATGAAGACTAAACATGACTGAAGAGAATAATAACACAATGATCAAAGAGCTAAAATGAAAAGTGTCATAATAGATCCATTTGTTGGCCCGTGGCAACGCACGGGCTTTCTCCTAGTTAAGCCAGGATCTCACATACACCCCCACTCAAAGGAACCGACGTCCTCGTCGGCCCATTAGGAACGTTCCCTCTTGGCTCATGTATGCGCGTCTAGCCCGACACCTGTGTAACATGTCGTATGCCACAACGGGCCACACGCGCCATGCACAACATGCCCCCGCCACTGACCCGTGCATGCCCGTCTAACCGCGAGGCTGAGCACTAGTACCAATTGTAACACCCCGTTATGCCTGGCGGGATCTAGACTGGCCCCATAGACCAACACTAGTATTTCCTGCACACTTTGTCCACACTCGTGCACACCCGGGAACAACTTCTCGGTCGGTCACCCATCCTAGAAATTGCTCCAAGTCAAGCACGCTTAACATTGGAGTTCTTTCCGAATGGGCTCCCGAAAAAGAAGGAATTCCTTGTTGATATGAGTAGTCTATCATTCCGATTAAGCCAGGCTCTCACAATATATCATTTTTTTCTCACTATTAAATTACAAATCATCAATGATAATTAAAATTGGCTTTGATATACCTTGGGATCCGAGTGGATCCATTACTTGAGCACTTTATGCCTAGCTTAATGGTTTTAAATAAAGCCTGCCAGGGAGACAACCTGGAAGTTTTAGAGGGTCATTTATTTCTATTGTTTCTTTTATAAATTTTAAAAACAAATAAATATAGAGGGAAACCTAAAACTTCACAAAAGGAAAGGTGAAAGCGAGAAGAGACAATGAGCATCGTGGAAGTGAGGGCTAGCCTTGACCTTTTGTTCATTCCCATGGAAACTTAGTGAATATTGAATCACCAAAAACTTTTCAAAAAAAATAATTATCCCTATATACAAATCCATTATATTATAAAAATAATATGCCAAGATTTGCCTTTAGGATGATTAGATTGCTTGTTGGTATATGCGGTGTAGAAACAGAAACTTTCTGTGTAGTGCGTGAATTTGCATTTTTTACTGGAATGTCAAAAGTTTTGAATTTTTGACACATTATTTTTATACAAAAAATTTAATGCATACTAATTTTTTCCGAATTGTTGGAGTTACATAAGTATGGCCAAAGTACAGATTACAACCGACTGTCTTGTTTAAGAAAGACTCTGTTTTTGATGCATTGTTTTGCTTGTTTTGATGAAAATATCGATTTTATTGGTGGTATAAGCCATGGAAAATTTATAACACAGAAGGAATAATGCAAATATAAAATATGAATTGGTTTTCAACAGTACTTATATTAGCATTTTGCTTTATTATACTAACGGATCTTACCAGTCTTTTGTTAAGTTTTGTGTGGATGAAGTGTTCGAAGATCGAGGAGATCTCGACATGAGGAGAAGAAGGAGAGGCAAGAGTTCACGATTGGGGATTCTTAAGGAACCTCAAGTCAATATCCAAGGATACTCAAGTGTCTAAGCTTGGGGATGCCCCGAAAGGTATCCCATCTTTCTTCAACAAGTATTGGTATGTTTTCGGATTCGTTTCATTCATGTGAGATGAGCAAATCTTGGAGTGTCTTTTGTGTTTATTTTTCAATTTTACTTTATGCACCATCCATGTATGAGATAGACCATGGTTGATTTATAGAATGCTCATTGCACTTCACTTATATCTTTTGAGTATGGCTTTATAGAATGCTTCATGTGCTTCACTTATATCATTTGAAGTTTGGATTGTCTGTTTCTCTTCACATAGAAAATAATTATTCATTGAATGCTCTTTTGCTTCACTTATATTTATTAGAGCATGGTATTTTGTAGAAAGAATTAAACTCTCTTGCTTCACTTATATCTAGTTAGAGAGTCAACATGAATTGGTCATTCACATGGTTCGTCATAAAATCCTACATAAAACTTAGGGATCACTGAATATGATATGTTTGATTCCTTGCAATAGTTTTGCGATATAGAGATGATAATATGTGGGAGGTGAGGGAGTTTGGGATTAAGGGGTCCTCAGACTACCGGCCTATTCCTTATAGGCCAAAGTCGTGGGCTACCCGTTGGAGGATTGGACTGACCGAATACCCCGTGACCAGGGGGAAACCTCAGTAGCCGTGGCGTGCCCTTCAAGCTCCAGATGATAGAATAGGGCAGACAAAATCATCTGGGGTTTTAGATATTCGATATCATGGTATATCAACTCTGTAACCTTCATAAACATCAATATAATCGAGCAGGACGTGGGGTTTTACCTCGATAGGAGAGCCCGAACCTGGTTAAACATCGTCTCCTTCGTCCCCTATTACCATCGATCCTAGACTCATAGCTCGGGACCCCCTACCCGAGATCTACCGGTTTTGACACCAACATTGGTGCTTTCGTTGATAGTTCCACTATGATCGCCAAAGTAATCAATGGATCGCTTAGTCATTAGTGAGGAAGTCTGCATAATGGACTCCCTTGTCCCTGGACAAATCTTCGCTTCTGGCAGCGTCGTGCTGCACATCGACCCGACCGGCTGTCTTGGCCGGGTTGGGACTTTCACCCATAATTAAGACCTCAAATTCGGGAACCTAGAGTTCTATGTATACTCTTCGGGCGATCTTTTGCTCATGGGGCTCGCAACCTCATCTGACACGCCCGAGGACTCCGAGGTCTTGACTTTGGATTTTGCTCTCAACCCGAATGACGATCTGGCTTTTAGTCCGGATCCGGTCATAGTACCGGATGGTCGGGGGTCAGCTCTTGCCGAACACACTCCTTGTGGAGACGCATCGGGGGTTAACTTCGAAAGCTTTGGGCGGATTGACCCGATCGAGCTCTAGACACTCAACGATGCTCTAGATCGGATCCTATCGATGAAAAGCACTGATGACCCAACCCCGATCCATGCTAAGATCGGTCTCAAGGCATGTCAAGAGGAATTTTTCATCCCACTCACCACCCACTTAGTATCCACTATCGAAGACTTGACCAATATGTTGAACTACGCGTCCGAGGAGGCAGAATACATGGATGAACAGGATTACACTCCCTCCCCCATCAACACCGGGTGACAGACTACCACCTCCACCTATGACATCTATATGTTGGATACTCCAGCTGATAAAGGCGAACACACACCCGAAAACAATGGCGATAAATAAGGTGGAGAGCTATCAAGGCACCGCAAACTGCGCAAATGATCAAAGGAAAAAAGGGAAGGGAAGCCATTGCTGGCACCAGGGAAAATTATACCCCGGACGACCTTGGCGACCCCAAAATCCCTGAACAACCATTGGAGTACCAGGAGAGGCCGAAAGAACAGCGAGACCTCGAGGATCTAAACGATTCCGAGGATGACAACTGCCTCCCCCTGTCAAGGAGGAGGACATCCTAGAAGCCGAAGACTTCACCGTCCTCGAAAACCATAAGAAGGAGGATTTTTAATTTCAGATTTATGATTTTCAATTCATTCAACCATTTAATCAAAGGATATAAGTGAAACACGAGAGTGAATGACAAACTACCCCAAAAAGATATAAGTGAAGATCAATGCATAGTCACTTAGTTAAATAGCCATGTGAGGACTCTCTCTCATTCAAAATTTTATATCCAATTATTTTATTGAAACACCAAAAAAATTTAAAATGGTACTCCAACAATAGCATGCATCATGTGAACGAATAAAAATTTAAGCTCAACATAGGCTAATCGATAATTGTTGATGAAGAGAGGTGGGATGCATAGCATCCCCAAGCTTAGATACTTTAGAGTTCTTGAAATATTTTCTTGGGATTCCCTAGGCATCCCCAATATTGAGCTTTTGTATCTTCTTCAATCCTCTCATATCCCGTTTTCACCTATTCTCAAAAAACTTCATCCACACAAAACTCAAAAAAGAACCCATGAGATAGGTTAATACACATAAGAACAAATCAACACTTCATGTACTGCCAAGACAAGTTGCAGAATTTTTTTCAAACATTAGGTATTGTATACTATCATTTCCACAATTTATATCTGCTAATATAGGGCATGGAAACAAGAGGACAAGTAGATAACAAAACTATGACAACAATCTATCTACACAGAACAGTCTCTAGAAATTTATTAAACCAGTGTACCTATGTCACTCTAAAAATTATGAAAATTATGAAATGATAAGAAATTTATATGAAAACATTTTGTAAAAATTTAAGAAACTTTCTGCGTTCCATTAAAATATGAAAATTCAAACACTACAACAAAAGTTCTTGTTTTTTACACAGCACACATCAAACATGCATAGCAAGCTTCCTAAGGCAGTTATTGGAACTTTTTATTGAAAAACAAGATTATAAGTAATACCTAACAGATAAAAATAAAATAAAATTACAACCCAAGAAAAACTCATATTATGTGACGAATAAAAATATAGCTCCAAGTAAGATATATCGATAATGTTAAGGACGAAAGAGGGGATGCCTTCCGGGGCATCCCCAAGCTTAGACGCTTGAGTGTTACTTGAATATTACCTCGAGGGTGCCTTGGGAATCCCAATTCTTGGGTTCTTTTCACTCCTTATTCCCCCCATATCGGTATCTCACCCAAAACTTGAAAACTTCAATCACACAAAACTTATCGGAACTTCATGAGAAGGGTTAGTGTAATAAAGATAAATCATTCACTTAGGTACTGTCAAGACAAGATTGATAATTGTTCCCAAATTATCCAAATGTATTCCATCATTCACATAATTTATATTACTCAATATAAGCCGTGGGAACACTTGGAACAAGCAAACTATGCATGCAAAACAGAATCTGCCAAAAAACAGAAAAGTTGGTAAAGATCTGAATGGTCACCAAACTTAAATAACTTCTAAACATTCCGAAAAATTAGGAAATATCATAGAATTTGCAGATGAATGCTGTGTAAAAAATTAAGAATTGTTTGACTCTCCAGTAAAATCACATAATTCATATACTCGACGCAAAACTTTCTGTTTTTGCACAGAATAAAACAAGCAAGTATCCACACTACCCCAAAGGCTTTACTTGGCACTTAATTGAAATGAAAGGCACAAAACATGATTACAGTGTCTTAATCATGTGAAAAAATCAAAACATAAAGTAAGAGTTTTGGGTTGTCTCCCAACAAGCACTTTTCTTTAATTCCTTTTTAGCTAGGCATGATATTTCAATGATACTCTTCCAAGCCAAATTTCGATGATCGTTTTATTCATACTCTAAAACATATAAGTGAAGTTCATAGAGCATTTTGCAATTAATATAGATTAACGAATAATCAAGCTCAATATATATAAGTGAAGCACACTAAGCATTCTATAAATCCATACTCAAAAGATTTAAGTGAAGCACAAAGAACACTCTATAAAGCCATACTCAAAAGATTTAAGTGAAGTGCATGAAGCATTATACAAAGCCATACTCAAAAGATTTAAGTGAAACTCATACTAGAAGGGTGCATAAATTAAGAGAAAAACACTCAAGAAGCATATCATGTGAACAAAACAAAAACCAAGGTATACCGACAATCGTTGAAGAATAAAGATGGGATGCTTTCCAGGGCATCCCCAAGTTTAGATGCTTGAGTCTCCTTGAATATTAGCTTGGGGGTGCCTTGTTTATCCCCAAGCATGAACTCTTGCCTCTCCATATTCTTCTTATATAGATACCTCCTCGATCTTCGAACGCTTCATTCACACAAAGCTTAACAAAACCCTCATGAGATCCGTTAGTATAATAAAACAAATTCCTACTTTAAGTATTGTTTTGAACTCATTCCAAATCCATATTAGCATTATATATACTGTAGTCCAATTTCATAATGGTTCATAACCCCCGATACAACCCATAGATTCATCAAAATAAGAGAACAATGCATAGAAAACAGAATCTATGAAAAACAGGACAGTCTATAGTAATCTGGAAACTTTGTATACTTCTGTAACTCAAACAAGTCTAAAAATTTAGGAAAAATTAATTAATTGCATAGCAGTACTGTGTAATTTTTTTAGAAACTTTTGACTATGGGATTTCGAGGTCCGCAAAACCCTTAAGATTCGAACATAGGGGCATGTGCGAAGATCCCCCGCAGCCTTGCCGGACCTAGCTTCCTACTCGATGAACACAGCAAAGATCTCGCGCGATGATGAGGAAGAAGATGAACACGATAGTTTACCCAGGTTTGGGCCACTAGGAAGCGTAATACCCTACTTCTGCTTTGGTGGATTGCCTCTTGAGGAGGTGAGGTGGATGAACAAGTATAGTGGTTCGGGGCCTCCTTAGGGATCTCAGTGGTGTTTGATGCCCCTTGTGGTTTGGTGGACGATGAGTCATGTAGTCGGACGATCGGGTTGGGATCCCCTCTTCGAAGCAGTCTACCCAATATATATAGCGGTGGCCCGGGTCCTCTTCCCTTATCGCAATGGAGGGAAGGGATCCCACAACGGCCAATTTTGAAGGGGGACACGGGTTCGTGCTAACCCTGCTCAAAGGCGGTCTTTGCCTACAAAGTAGCTGTCGATGCCACAGGGACGGGCTCGCCAATGACGTCCGTCCTGCGGAGCTGGTGGTTGCAGTCTTATTGCACCAGAATGGAATCCTTTGGGGGGTGCGTTGGGAACCCGCGTATGTCCTTGCTCCCTTTGCACCAATAGGGAAACTGTGCTGCCGGGCACACTGGTGCTCACCTGTCCTTCCTTGCATCATCCTTGATTCCTGCGGCCGGGCCTTACATAGACATCTCTGCCCCTCCGGAGGGGTCCTCGGGAGGCCCGTCCTCTGCCGGTCTTGATTTTGTTCATCCTCGCGAGGCTTGGGCCCTCGCAAGGGCCTTGTCCTGAGTGGGGCCACACCTTGCTACGTTTGGTCGATGAGGTGGGCCATGCCTTGGGCTGCAAGGGGGAAGGTCTGGGTACCCCCGTTCCCAGAACGTCGACAGTAGCCCCGAGCCCACGGCATGCTCGGGCTATCGTCGGGGTGGAGCCCTAAGGACGACCAGGAGCACCGTGGGCCCCATACGCTTGCGGGCCAGGCCTGGCACGTGTTGTGCGGCTTGATGTCGGGTGCCCCTCGCCCTTTTTTCCTCCACTCAAATTGCCAAGAGCCTGACTTCTAGCGTTGGGCCATTATTGCTTTCCCTTCCTGCGCTCCTGCGCTTGCTTCCCTGGTCTCCTGCTCTAGCAGGTGCCTCCCCAGATCCAGCACCGCTCCGTCCTCTTCCTTGCTGCTTCTGCCCTACTAGCTCTCTGATGGCTGCTGCCGGCAAGCAGAAGCCAGAGGCACAGAGGTCTGCCTCCGCTCCCACCTCGCCGGCGCTCCTGGGGTATACCATTGCCAAGGACGAGGACCTCCTCCCCGTGCTCCCACGGACGATGGATGGGTCCAACAAGACAAGGCGGACCCTAATCTGGGGTGGCTCCTCAGCGAAGCGGCCCTCGTTCAAGGCGATCTACCCCTTCTTCCTTCATAGCATCTTTGCTGGGCTCGTTCTGCCCTTCTCTGCGTTCTTCACCGCCAACCTTGACCACTACGGGATCCAGGCACTTCACCTCTACCCCACTTCCATCTTGGTCTTGTTTGTCTTCGCCTTCTACTGCGAGGCCTTCATGGGCGTGCGGCCTTCGGTAGCCTTCCATCATTTCTTCAGCTTGCGCTTGCATAACGGTGCCCAATGGTTGGTGTGTGTCTCTTTCATCACGGTCCACAGCGGCAACATGCTCCTGATGGCCGGGAAGAAGGTGGAGAACTTCAGGCATCGCTGGGTCCTCATTGATCTCAAGGACACCAACTCTTGATTGGATTTGTCGAAGGGGTTGCCGAAGAAGACTTCTGTGTGGAGCTCTGCGAAGCTTTTCGACCCCCGGGCCGAGCCCGTTCTATAGAGCTTCATCCAAGATATCAGCGCCAAGAAGTTGACTGGTGGAATTATAGGGAAGGAGTTCTTGGTTTTGCACCTGGCGCCCCTTCAGGCCCATTCTAGGCCCTTGTGGGACTATGAGAACAACGGCGACAACCTCAGGCTTCGGTCCGCGTGCATATCTCCTGGGGAACTGAGTAGGGCTATGGCGACCTTGCTCGACAGTGACCCTAGTGACCTTCGTGAGGCTCACGATCCGCTATATTGTCGTGACAACGGGTCGACCTAGTTGTCATGATGCCTGTCTTCAATGAGCTGGGGCTTTTCCGAGCTGAGGCCCCTGGTCCGGTGGTGGTGTCCTCCGGCGATACCTCGTGCGAGGAGAACTCGAAGAGGACTGCCACCAACGGCCCGGCGGGGGCACCCCCCTATCGCACGGTACCCTTCTGCGCGAGCTTGAAGGTGACGACGATGTTGGTGAAGTTTCTGCTTCAGGCTCCTCACGTACCGCTAATGCCTCTAGGGTGCTAGGGCCAGCCCCTCGCACCATGCAGTCCGCATGCGTGTCGAATCCACGAAAGAGCGGTGTGGAGCCTCCTCTAGTGTGCCCTGTCTTTGCTGGCAGGACGATCCAGGCGCCGGCGTCGCCCCCTCTCGAATCACAACTCGCATTCAAGATGGGTGAGGACGAGGCCATGACAATCTCTTCCGCGGCCTCCACTACTATCGGCGACTCTGCTCCTCTGCGCGGCGGCCCCCTCTCCATGGGGAGCTCGGGCACCAACGTCGTTACCAGGACGGAAAGGAAGAGGAAGTGGGTCGACGTCGGGGACTAAGTGATCCGACTTGTCTTGACTCACATGTCTATGGCTTGTGCATTGTTGACCTCCGCTTGCTTGGAGACCAGGGATGTCGCTATGTTGAAGATGAGGAAGAAGAAGGCGGGCGTTAAGTCGAAGGCGGCTCCCAACGCGTCGCTTGCCCTTGCTGAAATGCCGCCGCCTGCTACTAAAGAAGAGAGGGATCGCGAGGCGGCCCCTCAGGCCCCCATCATCGATCCTCCCGAGTCCCCAATTCTTGTTGACATGACCACTCCTTCCCTTGGGGGCGTGGTGACACCGACGTCTGGAGGACCAACCCCTGAGGGCTTGCTGCCTGCCGATTCATCCATGTCTGTGGTCGTGAAAGTGCCTTATATTGACTAGAGGGGGGTGAATAGGCAATTTTTACAAATTCATCACTTGAGGAATTTCAACTTGAGGAATTTGAAATGTGATGAATAACTAGCAGCAGAATAAGTACTCAAGTGCATGAGAAAACATAGAAACAACATAGTCATCATGATGAAATGAACATGCACACATTACTGGTAGCGTGATACAGGATAAGCAGGTGAGGAACAAGGTAACTTCAAGAATTTGAGGTGAGGAAATTGTGAAAGTCTTCAGTCAAATTCTTCAAACAGTAACAATCAATTTCATCAACAAGTATACGAGGAAATAGAGGAGTTGAAGAAATAGAACCAGGTAGCTCGATGAAGACAAGGGTTTGATGACCCAGTTCCAATTGATGTGACAGTCATACGTCTGGTTTGGAGTGGCCTGGTATTTAAACAAGAGGACACAAAGCCCCGGGATACATAGTCCTTATCGTATTCTCCTTGAGCTAAGGTCACAAAGTCCTTGCCCAACACTCATGTTAAGTCTTCAGGGTGGACTTCCAAAACCCTCACAAACTGGTCACCCGACGATCCACAATTTACTGCTAGATGCTCTAGACCAAGGTCACTCCATGATCCCCAATTGACTACACGATACACTAGACCATGACATCTAACCGTCTGGAGGATACACAGTCCTCAAAGGTAACAAGCGTTGGTTCCACACAAGAACAATCTCTTAAGTGATGCTCAATCACTGTGGGTTTGGTGGTTTGGATTTGGGTTTTTCCTCACTGATGATTTTCTCTCAAGGTCCTCGGAGGATGGGTTGCTCTCAAATGACAAGTGTGAGTTCTCTAGCGGAGCAGCCAACCAACTAGTGGTTGTGGGGAGTGGCTATTTATAGCCAGGGTGCAACCTAACATGATAAGACATAAATGTCCGCAATTATATGACCGTTATGTGGATAAGATGATTGGGGACAGCTGGCGCTAAGCACAACAACTGTCGGAATTTTGAACTATGAAAGTCCTCAGGCTTATCATGTTCCTCACTTGTAGGCAATTCGCGCTGGCGAAATCCTAACTCCTTAGCCAGATCAATTTCATCAAGGATCAGAAGAACATCGTCTCTGTCACTGAAGAACTTGACTGAGCTGCAAGAGATTTCCGAAGGCTTCACTCAAAGGATTGGATAGGTTGAGGATTTTGGAGTTGAGCATCAGTTGGAAATTTTCCTTAGTATTACCTCGGCCCCCCTTTAACAATATGGTGTTTCCTGTGACCCAAAGAAAGGAAATGAAACTACGAAAACAAAAGTTTTCACGCTTCATAGTCTCCTTCATATCTTCAAGGTCACACCAACTTCGTCATCTTCAAATTCTTCAGGGAGTACCAAAGTCTTCAGCAAAGTCCTCAGTTGAAGACATACATTTTTAGGGGTCGCTAATCTTAAAATATATCAAACTCCTCATCGACTTATAGAGCATGTGTACACTCACGAACGCATTAGTTCCTTAACCTATAAGTCTTCAATACACCAAAATCACTAAGGGGCACTAGATGCACTTACAATCTCCCCCTTTTTGGTGATTGATGACAAATAGGTTAAGTTTTCAACGGGGATAATAATATGAAGTGTAAATACTGAGTTTGAGGAATTTGATTGCAAGATATAGAAGAACCCCCCCTGAAGATGTGCATAATTGAGGAATTTGCTTTGGATTGCAAATGCACATGGTAGGTTAAAAATATGGAGAACTCTCCCTATATCTTGTAATTCATACACGCATTTGAACATATGATATGAAGAATTTAAAATGCATGACGAAAATATTGTCTGACAAAATTCAGCATGCATACATTTAGGTGCTTGAGGAAATAAGCATGTGGAAAGTTTACAACTCAACCAACAAAAGCTTTGGAAGAGCAAGAGTTGTAACTTAAACAAAAACAACCCATATATAGAGACCCACTTTAAGACTAACTCAAATTTTCTCCCCCTTTGTCATCGAAGACCAAAAGGTATGAAAAAGTGAGGACTAAAGCCACCTGAAGAATTTCATCTTGTGGGTGAGGAAGGAGCGCCAGCGTTGTTGGGGTCGTTTGTCGATGCAGGGCCTGCCACAGTGTCATCAACGTCCTCCGCTTCATCGGTCTCACGCGATGAAGAATATGAGCTTTTAACCAGCTGATAAACTTGAACTTTCTTGAATTTCTTCTGAGGAGGATGAGACCAGTCAAAGTTTTGTTGAAATTCCATGTCTTTGAGTTCCTTCGGAGCCTTGAGATGTGCGAGAATGGCCCATGCGTGATTGAAGATTTCATGCACATAGTAGTGATTTTTCCTCAGAGAGTTCTGCATCACAATCATGTTATGAACAATTGAAGCAAGCTGATGCTTCACCCACTTGTGATTATGATCAACCTTATGATGAAGATTTATGAGCACTTCACGATCAGTCATCACACGAGGGGCAGACTCTTGAGGCTTTTGCAATAGAGTCCTGGGTAGAAGTGTCATCATTGGTGGAGTAAGATGCAGCTTTGCGAAACTAACCATCCAATGGACGAGTACCTTCATCAATGATAGCTTTGCCTTTTCCTTCAACTGAGGCAATTGTGCTCTTGAGGACTTCAATCGAGGGAAGAAAGATAAGTGATTTTGGAGATCAGCTTTGAAGGGAATTGGAGACCTTGATCTGATGAATTTCATGATCCAGGTATCATAAGGCTTCAATTCAAATGGGGATAATGCTGCATTGGCCAATGTCCACATGAAGAAGTCATGATAGTTGATGGAAATGCCACGAATGATGTCGAATAGCATGTTCTTCATGAGTCCCTCAACTTCTTCTTCTTCAGAGTTGTGACCTTTTCGAGGACAAAGGGTGTTGGTGAGGATGCGATAAAATGTCCTGGGTACATAGAGAAAATCCTTCACAAGGATGGTTGTCCTTGGAGGTTTTTTAGGAGCTAGCGGTTTCATCAGTACTTGCATAATATGGTCGGACAGAGCAGGTTCATCAAACAGGCAACGGACTTCTTCTGAGGGAATTGGAACTGGGGCTGACCGAAGCAATTCAGAGGCTGGTGCAACATAATGGCTTGATCCAGTCATCCAATCCAAGAACCACGAGTTTATGTCAGAAGCATCACGTGTGATGTGCAGAGTGGCATAGAATTGAAGAATGAGCTCTTCATTCCAATCACAGATATCCACACGGAATGGAAGAATTCCTGCATCGTGAAGAACTAAGAGCACCGGCGTGAAGGGTCGGATTGTTTCCATATCCACATGATGAATTTGATGGTGCTCGAAGACTTTCTTCTTGTCAAACAGTACTGATGCATAATAATTCATTTGTGTTGGAGTCCAAAATCTGG
Organism: Hordeum marinum; assembly: GCA_022496015.1. Taxonomy (NCBI): domain Eukaryota; kingdom Viridiplantae; phylum Streptophyta; class Magnoliopsida; order Poales; family Poaceae; genus Hordeum; species Hordeum marinum. The sequence goes on from CM039674.1 coordinate 479,212,708, forward strand.
TGCGATCGGCCCTTGCTAAGACATATGGATTCGGTCGAGTGAAGAAAATGTGCTCATTGAAGAAATTTGTCTTGATGAATTTGGGGCGCTTTGAGCCTTTGAGTGGCATTCTTGGCTTTGGCTGAAAGTTTGGCTTGAAGCGGTCCACAATCTCCTTAGGCATAGGAGGAACTTGTCCAGACTAAGGAATTTGCGCAGCAGTTTCCTCGGTGGTAGTTGGAGTAGTAATTTCATCAGCTGATGCAGCTGGGATCTCTTCAATAGCAATGGTAGCAAAGTCATCAGATCCTGGTTCAATTTCTTCAGTATGGGCTGGATACTAAGGAATCTGTGACAAAGGAGTGGTCATTGGGGAATTTGGGTGAGCAGCTTCCCAATATTCGTCATTGATGACAGGTGTTCTGTTGCCAATGTCCACGTCCTCATCAATTTCTTCAATGCTGGCCTCTTCAGCAGTCAACTGAGGCTGGGACGATGATACGAGTGGAGTTGGAGCATTTTCTTCCACTTCAATTTCTTCATCAATCTGCTCTGAGGTAGCAGCAGATTGATCCTTTTCCTCATCAGTTTGGATGACATAGTCAACACCAAATGGCACGATTGCATAGGCTGGCATGGAGCTGATAGGCGTTGCATCAAACGGTTCTATTGAAGAACTTGGTAGTGTCTTCAGTTTCTTCACTTCTGAGGAATCCGAAGTTGATGCTTTTCGCTTCAGTGCCTTCTTATCCACAGCCTTAGTATTCTTCACTTATGATGTAGAAGGAAGGACGATTGTCTTCACCCTTGATGATATAGCTGTTTCAGCAGAGGGTGAAGGAGGTGCATTTTCTTCAGGCACGACTGATGTAGTCGCCCTTGTGGTATCAATTTCCTTAGGCACAGCAAAAACTTTAGCTGGCCTGTCAGTTTCTTCAAGCACAACTATGGAGTTTGTCCTAGTATGTTCTTCAACAGTCTGAGTTTCTTCAGCCGTGTGATCAGTGTCATCAGCAGGCTGAGCAGATTCTTTAGCCTGAGGAATTTGTGGTTGCGATCGAGCTGCAACCCTTGAGTTATGGTCCTTAACAGCAGCTTGGGCTGCCCTGACGAATCGCACTTTGGTGCCCTTCCATTCAGCATCATAAATGTCTTGTTCCTCTGAGAGGCATCAAATTTCAGACTAAATTGTGATGAATTGATTTAGAGTCAAATTCATCACGTTATTCTTCAGAAATTTTTCTTTTCGAGCCCTGTTCCTCTTAGCTCTCTGAGCTTGATCTGTTTTCCATTTTTCTTCAGTAATAAAGTGGGTGAGGACATGGTTCACACCAAGAGGCTGGTTTAGTGAGGAAAGTGGGGTGCTGGATTCTCATGCCATATGTCAATGAAGTTGAGGATCATCTTGGGATCCAGCATGAGAGGAACAGAGATGCCTTTGGCTATTGCAGCCTTTTGCTGACTTTCTCTGATGATTTCTTCCAATTCTTCATCATCAGCCTCAGATGATGAGGGTACATTCACTGTAGCTTTGCTAGTGCGAGGACTTGGTCTTTGACCTCGTCCAGTAGTTTTCTTCAGTTTCAACATGGTAGGACTTATTGAAGACTTTGCTTGAGCAGAGGGACTTGTAGAGACTCTTGAAGCAATTGAGTATCCCTTTGTCCTCTGACATGATCCTAGGTACACAGGAGTTGAGGACATAGCAGCAGCAGCAGCAGAGGACTGAGCAGCTACTGAACCATTGGCAGAGACCTTTGAAGGCTTTGCTTGAGGAATCTGCTATGATGATTTTGAAGTTGAAGACTTTGACTTCACAACAGATTTCTTCACCATACACTAGTAGAATGTCGATCGGTAGTCCCAGTCGGGATGTGCCTTTAGTACCGGTTGCCCAACCGGTACTAAAGGGTCGAGACTAAAGGTCCAGGCCTTTAGCACCGGTTGCCCCACAGACCGGTACTAAAGGCCCACCGCGTGGCTGCCTGCGTGGGCTGGTGGTGGAGGACCTTTAGTACCGGTTGGTCATACCAACCGATACCGAGTGTTCTGTTTTTTTGTTTTAACTTTTAATTAGGTTTTAGTTTTCCTCTCTATTTATTGTGTTTTCCATTCATTTCAAATTTATTTTGCGGTGCTACATACTGTAAACATTACACAAGTTGATGCATATATATATATGTAATATAATATACAATATCTCATACACAGTATATATACAAATGGAATTACACATCCATATATATTCTGGACTTATAAATTAAGGCCCAAAACCGGCCGAGACTAGCTAGCTAGTGCTCCGGATGAAATCTCATTTTTCTACTACTGATTTGCTGGCATTATTGAGGCGGCAGTAAGTAATAGTGCTCTCCGTTTACGTCAATGACATGTCGAAGAAGAAATGCCGCAAATTCCCCTTGAAGTCCTACAAAGAGTTTCTCGGGTGAGAGCTTCGACATCATCTGCCAAACCTGGAGTTGTCTTTCACGTGCTCCTCTTCGACGTATACGGCCTTCTGTCTGGATGCGAATGTTCTCGCAGAGGAAGTATCCACATAAATTTGTCCCCTGTGACTGCTTCGCGCACTTTGCAAAAGAATAGAATTCAATAAGATAATTAATAATTAAGCATGATAATGGTATTGAAACTAGAATTAAAGAGATGCGGGGACCTAGTAGTACTACTTAATTACATGCATCTTTTTCCATTTCAGGTTCGGTTTCCATTGACAACCGTGATTGTTTTTTTCTATCATCTTTTTACAAACACTACACGGAAAACAAAAAGAACGAAAGAGTTATTATACTTACTTTTGATATCAGGAAATAATGAAAGAGAGCGAGGTCGATAAAGATTGAAATTACCGTTCTATCATAAAATACAAGTCCTCGTATGATTGTTCTAGTGTATCTAGTGAGTCGTACACTTGAACAAGTCCATCCGCGAGGATAATATTTAGGAGGATATAGTGGTCTCTGCACAGAAGTTTATATAATTAAGCAGGCATGCATATAACTCATCAACTACACTTCACAGCGAGCTAGTAAGCAAAAATAGAATTTGTAGTATACAAAAGAGTAAACACTCACCCCATGTTGTAAGGAAATATTATAGTAGATTTGGTATTCATTAGTGCCTCTAGAAAATTTTCCAAGATATCTTCTGTGTCCTTGGCATAATGTTCTACCACATGACCATTAACGGTACTTGGGTCAATGAACCCAATGCCATTGATTCCCTCTTGTTTCAATTCCCACATCTTCAATATGGATAATAGCATAGAAAAGAACAAGTATAGGAAGGATAAGCCAATGAATGATGTCTTAGCTAGAGACTTAAATCATTACAGATATAAATCACTTACAGACAATAGCAACTGATGAGAGTTTTGTCGATAGAGTCCATGTGGTATAACTGGAAAAGTTCTGAGAATTCAAGACATACGTGACATCCATTGACATAATGCTCTTTCCTTACTTTGACCATGACTGCCGTCTCCCCTCGCTTTGCTTCACGCAGGTACCAATCATGTAACCGTCGCATCGCAGTTGGTAGTTCCTTGTACTACTCGGGTGTGACAAGTGGTTTTCCACCGGCATATTGCATTGCGTACTTAGCTGCACCGACCTGCAGCCTCTACTTTTTCGAGGTCGATTGGGTTGCCTTGCACATCGACTGCTTGGATTGGTACTCACCTTGAGTAGAGAGATCGATTGCTTGGATTGTTCTCTGAGCCGAGGAACTCTATTCCCGCTAGTAGTACCACCTGTCGTTGATGTCATACTTCCCGACTTCTTCCTTGGGCTGGGACGACTTCTCTGCTCACTTGCCTTCTGAATCTGTCGCACATAGTCTGTAGGCATACGCTCGACATATGCCGGGGGTCGATCAATAAAGTGTTCCATAAAGTGCTCTTGGACTTCCTTGGGTATTACCTCCTTTGGCGGCACAGTCTTCTTCGCAAAAAAGGCTTTCACATGGCGATCGCTTTCAATTTTGTTTTCCTCTGGTGTCATGTCGTAAGGCAGCTTCCTTTTGGCCGAAGGCTCGGGTTTCTTCTTTGCTTTCTTTCGAAGAGGACTGCTGGTGGCCTTCCTCTTTTGGGACCACTGCCGGGGCGGAGTCGGCTCACGCGGCGGAGATCGATATCGACGATATGGACTCGCGTCGTGCTCCGTCCCGAGGTTGGGTGGACTCGCGCTAGGATCCATATCAAAGTGGGACGCCTCTCGAGGTGGGGAGGACTGCTGGCGAGGTGGGCAGGACTACTGGCGCTGCGATGACTCTGGCTGGGATCCCTCGCGCTGGACATCGATACTCGGAGGAGCCGGTGGCCTTAGCGCCGAGTGTGGAAAGACGATGCAGTCCTTACTCCATAGAATGAGACCACGGCCGGATTCTACCAGTCTGGACTCCTCTCACCTCCAGGGATGTCAAGCAATAGTTCATCATATCCTGGTTCTATTGCATCCACCGCGACACGAGCATACCCAGCTGGAACCGGATTGCAATGCTAGAGAACATTAGGTGTATTTGGTAAAGCATAGCCCGTTGCGACCCGCACGGGTATGTTCTTCATTTTCTGGATTAGCTCACAAGATGTCTTCTCTGTGATATCATCCATGGGGGTGTGACCTAGTGGTGCCCCCGTGGAACCCATGTTGCTTTTCAGCAGTGTAGATGGGACGGGTTCCGATGCCTCCTGCTGCGGAATTTCCCTTTGCTGAGTCAGTACCTGTATCTGCAGCAGCTGCTGCTCGTAATCCTATTCCAACTTTGAAAGTCATTCTACTTCCACCTTCTTTTTTCTCGAACGACTTTTATAACTGTCCTTCCATCCCTCAAACCCCTCGTACCACGGAACAACGCCCACGCCTCGTGTTCGTCCTTTGTGTTCGGGATTCCCGAGTGCGCGTGTCAGCTCGTCATTCTCTCTATCGGGGTGATACCTTCCCTCTTGGGCAGATTTTATTGCTTCAATCAAATCACCTCATGCATGCTTCAGACTGGCCAGTGCAATAATCTTCCCTATTGCTGGGTCCAACTTTCCCCCATGCGCAAAAAACCAATTCCTGCACCTCTAGGGGCAGTTGAAGGTTACTGGAGTGATCCCGTCAACATGCATCTTATTCTCTAATGCATCCCACTTAGGAATGGCTGACTTGTATCCATCTGTCCCTAGTTTATGGTGATACTTTTTTTCTCCGCATTTATCTTATTCTTTGTCGACTTCTCCATAGCAGCTTCCGGTGTCTTGTACTCGATAAATGCGACCCAGTGATTCCTTACCTTCTCGTATATTCCTCTGAATTCGGGTGCCTTCTTGCCTCTAGCATTGTACTCAGTCCATAATCTTTTCTTCCATGTCTGGAATGCGCCGGCAATCTTATGGAGAGCAAACTCATTGACTTTGTCCCTTTGGCGCTCCGAGAGAGAATATGGTAGGATGAAATGCTCCATGAGATCTCGCCAAAGGGTATCTTTAATTCTTGTATCGACATAATTCACTCCTGGTTTTGGGTTGTTTGGTTGAATCCATTCTTGCATTGTGATCGGGACTCCATCCCAAACAACCACTCCACATTGACACACAAATGTCTTGGCATTGGCTTTAGGGTGAGTCAGTGCGCCATCATGTTTGAAAGCATCAAGATTGAGCTTGACGTTGCCGTCCAATACTTTGGCACCGCCTCATACCTTTCTACTAGATTGGATCGATTTGGAGGGCTGATCATTAAAATAAAAAAGATTTGTTAATATATATATCTATACAAATCAATTAATACACATGTAATGATCACTAGAGGCTAATATGTGTATACACCTCGCCGGACATTGTTAGTTGTTCTGGATTTTGGAACATAAGTTGTTCTTCCTCGGCCTCACATCCATCACCGTAATCGTTCAGATATTGTGATCCGTCATCATCATGTGATTCACACAGAAGGTCCGCTGGGTTTTCGGAGAAGCGTATCATGTCGAAGATGTCCTCTTCATGAGCTCTATTGGTATTGTCCATAGCTTAATAACTAATCCATAATAATATAGATAAAAAAATTAGTATTCAAATTAGCATGCATTCAAGAAGCAAAATACCTGATAGTTAATCAATAATGCATCATCGAATACATATATAGTAGTTCTTAGAAAAGACCTCATCTCATAATCTCGGATAATTGCTAATACATCGGCTAATCCATCGGTCTAGCTAATACATCATAATAATACATATTGTAGCAAATATATCGATCTAGCTAGAACCCTAGCGCCTGGCGGATATCGGGGCGGGCAGTGGACACCCAAAGAGAAGGAACCATCACAGGAACATAGCTCTAGTGAGATCCCTCAAGAATCTGCCAGGTATTCTCGGACCTGGCCTCCAAAGCTGCCATGTAGCGATGAACGTGCTCATTGTCCTTGCTAACATGGTACCGTACCACCTCCGTGGGGGACTCAAGCCTCCGAATCATCCATGGCCCATGCGGCCGGCACCACACAACCTCCGGGTCGATGACGGGCTGGCTCCTCACCAAGCTGTGCCGCCCGAAAGGCAACACCTCCCAGTACCAGCCCGGTGGAGCCCAGTCCCTGATAGGGCCCCTCGGCTCAAGAAAGTGACCTTCTCCACCGACTCGAAGACAAGGATGCGGGATCGGCATCGTCGACGTCGAGAAGAAACACTTAATTATGAAAACAAATTAAATAAAACTTAGCAAAATTAACACTTAGCATCTAACAAATTAAATAACACTTAGCATCTATCAAAATTAACAAAATTAACACCTACCCTAATAACCTAAGAACCTAACTAACAAACTAACTAAACTAAACTAATTAACTAAAGTAACTAAACTAACCTGATGACCTAACTAACAAACTAAATAGGGGTGATGTGTCGTGGTCGGGGTCGGGGTGTCGGGGGTGTCATGTCGGGGTGTCGAGGGTATCGTGTTGGGGTAGGGGTGCTGTGTCGTGGTTGGGGGTGCCGTGTGAGGGTGTCGGGGTGTCGTCTCGGGGTTGGGGTGTCCTGGGTGTCGTTTTGGGGTTCGGGGTGTCGGGGGTGCCGTGTCGGGGTCGGGGTGTCGGGGTGTCGTGTCGAAGTGGGGCTGTTGGGGTGTCGTGTAGGGGTCGGGGTGTCGGGGGTGTCGTGTCGGGGTAGGGGTGCTGTGTCGCGGTCGGGGGTGCCATGTCGGGGTGTCGGGGTGTCATGTCGGGGTCAGGGTGTCGGGGGTGTCGTGTCGGGGTGTCGAGGATGTCGTGTCGGGGTCGTGGTTTCGGGGGTATCGTGTCAGGGTCGGGTGTCGGGTGTGCCGTGTCGGGGTGTCGTGTCGGGGGGGGGGGCAAAATCTAGCGGGGGGGGGGGGGGGCTAAACTAAACCTAAAACTAAACTAAAGCTAAACTAAACCTAAAACTAGACCTAAACCTAAACCTAATTAAACAAAATCTAAATCGAACCTAATTTAAACAAAATCTGAAAAACTATGAATTAAACCTTAAAAAGAGAGGGCAGACTCACCTTGGGCGGCGGCGGCAGGGGTGAGGGCGGTCGGCGGCAGGGCGGGGGCGGCCAGCGGGGCAGCGGGCGGCGTCGGGCGTCGGTGCGGCGCGCGGGGTCGGGGTGGCAGGCTTGGGGCGGCGCACGACGTCGGGGCGGCGGGCGGCGACGACGGCGGATTCCGACAGCCTAGGGGCACGCAAATGAGCTTCTCCTGGTGCGTGGCTTGCTCCGGGACGAGGCCTCCACTATTTCTACGTGGAGGACCTTTAGTACCGGTGCGTGGCTCGCACCGGTACTAAAGGGTAGTACCGGTGCGTGGCTCACACCGGTATGAAAGACCCTTTAGAACCGGTGCGAGCCACGCACCGTTACTAAATGTCCACCCCCAAAAATGCGCGGGGCGGTGGACCTTTAGTACCGGTGCGTGGCCCGCACCGGTACTAGAGGTTATTTAATTCATTATTTCTTTATTATTTTCATAAAAACCCCTAAACTTTAGAAAATCATAGAAAAAAATCTATAACTCCAATGGAAATAAATAATATATGAAAAAATATCAGAAAAATTATAAACAATCTGTTTACGGCATTTCCATGCATATTTGAACAACTTAAACGGCTGTATAAGACTATTTGATTGTCATATCTCGAGTTTGAAAAGCAGTACAAATGAACTCTGAAAAGTTTGTAACTTGGCATGACATCATAATTTCACCCACATAGCAACTTCTAAAGAGTTGGCAGAGTTACGGCAAAAACTGGATGCACTTCGTGTACAAATTGGACAATCTGTTTCGAAGTATGAGGGTTTCAGACAAAAACTCATCTATTACAAAGGGATTTCATTTTTAATAACTTATTTTAACTCCATACTTTTTGTGTGTTGAATATGCACCATTGAAAGGCACATCATTAATTTTCAACCCTTTCTGACTTCATTTGATATTTTTCATGCATTTAATGATTTATTTTAAGCTAAATGACCCAAAATTTGTAAAGCAGTACAAATGAACTATGAAAAGGTTGTAACTTGGCATGACATCATAATTTCACCCACATAGCAACTTCTAAAGAGTTGAGAGGGTTACGGCAAAAACTGGATGCACTTCGTTTACAAATTGGACAACCTCTTTTGAAGTATGAGGGTTTCGGACGAAAACTCATCTATTACAAAAGGATTTCCTTTTTAATAACTTATTTTAACTCCATACTTTTTGTGTCTTGAATATGCACCATTCAAGGGCACATCATCAATTTTCAACCCTTTCTGACTTCATTTAATATTTTTATGCATTTAATGATTTATTTTAAGCCAAATGACCCTAAATTTGAAACGCAGTACAAATGAACTCTGAAAAGGTTGTAACTTGGCATGACACCATAATTTCACGCACATAGCAACTTCTAAAGAGTTGAGATGGTTACAACAAAAACTGGATGCACTTCGTGTACAAATTGGACAATCTCTTTCAAAATATGAGGGTTTCGGATGAAAACTCATCTATTACAAAGGGATTTCATTTTAATAACTTATTTTAACTCCATACTTTTTGTGTGTTGAATATGCACCATTGAAAGGCACATCATCAATTTTCAACCCTTTTTGATTTCATTTGATATTTTTCATGCATTTAATGATTTATTTTGAGATAAATGAACCTAAATTTGTAAAGCAGTACAAATGAACTATGAAAAGGTTGTAACTTGGCATGACATCATAATTTCACCCACATAGCAACTTCTAAAGAGTTGAGAGGGTTACGGCAAAAACTGGATGCACTTCGTGTACAAATTGGACAATCTCTTTCGAAGTATGAGGGTTTCGGACGAAAACTCATCTGTTACAAAGGGATTTCGTTTTTAATAACTTATTTTAACTCCATAATTTTTGTGTGTTCAATATGCACAATCCAAAAGCACATCATCAATTTTCAACCCTTTTTGACTTCATTTGATATTTTTCATGCATTTAATGATTTATTTTGAGCTAAATGACCCTAAATTTGAAAAGCAGTACAAATGAACTCTGAAAAGGTTGTAACTGGGCATAACATCATAATATCACCCACATAGCAACTTCTAAAGAGTTTAGAGGGTTACTGTTACACTTCGTGTACAAACTGTTACAAAGTTACCATGCTAGAAAATGCATATGCATGTCCTTCACATAGAAAGTGATGACGGTGAAGCCGGTCACATCCCAGAGTGGGATCTCGCGGTGTAAGACTTTTTCTGCGTGTTTGTCCCTTGCTTATAATTGCGCCATAACCATGCAGAATCTTCATCATTTAACAGGATGCTTGGGTCAGTCTTCACTCCGAAGGGAGGGATTTCATGAAACTTTTCATAATCTTCTGACATGTCTGTCTTGTCCTCCACTCCCACAATGTTTCTTGTCCCTGGAAGAACTATGTGGCGCTTTGGCTCATCGTATGATGAAATCACTTCCTCATCTTTTTTCTCCTTGATTTGCTAGACAAGTCATTCACATAGAAAACCTAAGCCACATCATTGGCTAGGACAAATGAGTCGTCTGTCTACCCAAGATTTTTGAGATCCACTCTTGTCATTCCGTACTGCGGGTCTACCTCTACCCCGCCTCCGGTATATTTGACCCATTTGCACCGAAAGAAAGGGACCTTAAAATCAGGTCAATAGTCAAGTTCACATATCTCCTCTATTATAACCATAATATGTGTCTTGAAAGTTTGTTGCATCATAGCGGACATCACTGTTTTCTTTGGTGCTGTTTTTATCTTGGGCGATCGTGTAAAATGTAGTCCCATTTATCTTGTACCCTTTGAATGTCGTTACAGTCAAACTTGGTGTCTTGGCCAACCAGTACAGTTCATCTGGAACATCGTTGTCATTGATGAGCTTTGTTTGCAACCAACCGACAAAAGTCTCCATGTGTTTACGTTCAATCCAGGGGTCGGACTGCTCCGGGTTCTTGCACCGTACAATATCCTTGTGTTCCTCCATATATGGAGTCACCAAGGTGGAATTTTGTAGAACTATGTAGTGTGCTTGAGTGAAAGAATGCCCGTCCATATTTATTGCTTCTTTCTTTCCTAATGTGCCTTTTCCACCTAGTCTCCCCTCATGTCGCGATTCAGGAAGACCAATCGGCTTAATGTCAGGAACAAAGTCAACACAAAACTCAAAAACCTCATCTATTCCATATCCCTTGGTGATGCTTCCTTCTACCTAGCACGGTTATGAACATATTTCTTTAAGACTCCAATGAACCTCTTTAAGGGGAACATATTGTGTAGAATTACAGGATCCAGAATATTAATCTCTTCCACTAGGTGAACTAGAATCTGCGTCATAGTATTGAAGAAGGATGGAGGGAACACCAACTCGAAACTGACAAGACATTGGACCCGGTCATTCTGTAACCTTGGTTGGATTCCTGGATCGATTACCTTCTAAGAAATTGCATTGACGAGTGCGCATAGCTTTACAATGGCTAATCGAACATTTTTCGGTAGAAGCCCCCTAAGTGCAACCGGAAGTAATTGCGTCATAATCACGTGGCAGTCATGAGACTTTAGATTTTGAATTTTTTTCTCTGCCATATTTATTATTCCCTTTATATTCGACGAGAAGCCATACGGGACCTTGATATCGAGCAGGCATTCAAAAAAGATTTCCGTCTCTTCTTTCGTATGAGCGTAGCTGGTAGGAGCTTGATGCTTTGGAGGCATGCCATGTTTTTCGTTAATTCTTTGCTTGTCCTCCCGTGCCTCCGGTGTATCTTTTATCTTGCTGTACACGCCCAAGAAGCCTACCAGGTTCACACAAAGATTCCTCGTCACATGCATCATGTCGATTGCATTGCGGACCTCTAGGGCTTTCCAATATTCAAGTTCCCAAAATATAGATTTCTTCTTCCACATGGGTGCATGTCCGTTGGTGTCATTCTGAACAGATTGTTCGCCAGAACCCTTTCCAAAGATTACCTATAAATCCTTGACCATATCAAATATAGATTTACCAGTATGGGGGCCAGGATTCTTCTGGTTATCTGGCTCACCTTTGAAATGGTTGCCTGCCTTTCCTAAGATAAGCTTGATCGGTAGAAATTGACGATGTCCCAGGTACATATTCTTCTTACATTTATCCAAATATATACTTTCAGTATCATCTAAATAGTGCGTGCATGCATTGTATCCCTTTTTTGTTTGTCCTGAAAGGTTACTAAGAGCAGGCCAATCATTGATGGTTACAAACAACAACGCTCGTAGGTCAATTTCCTTCTGTGTGTGCGCATCCCACACACGTACACCTGTTTTTTTCCACAACTATAGAAGTTCATCAACTAGTGTCCTTAGGTATACATCAATGTTGTTGCCGGGTTGCTTAGGGCCTTGGATGAGCACTGGCATCATAATGAACTTCCGCTTCATGCACAACCAAGGAGGAAGGTTGTAGGTACATAGTCACGGGGCAGGTGCTCCCCAAAAGGATTCATGCCATCTATACTAAGACCAAACCATAAGTTCGTTGCGTTAGCTGCAAAGTCCTCAAACTCCCTCGCAATTTTTCTCCACTACGACCCATCAGCGGGTGCTCCCAACATCCCGTCTTTCTTACGTTCTTCTTTGTGCCACTGCAACAACCTGGCATGCTCTTTGTTTTGGAACAAACGTTTCAACCGTGGTATTATAGGAGCATACCACATCACCTTGGCAAGAACCCTCTTCCTGTGGCATTCGCCCTCCACATCACCAGGGTCATCGCAGTGGATCTTATAGCGCAGTGCACCGCATACCGGGCATGCATCCAAATTCTCGTACTCCTCACTGTGGTAGAGGATGCAGTCATTAGGGCATGTATGTATCTTATGTACCTCTAATCCTACAGGGCAGACAACCTTCTTTGCTTCGTACATACTTTCAGGCATTTCATTATCCTATGGAAGCATCTTCTTTATCATTATCAGCAATTCTTGAAATCCCTTGTCAGTTACAACAATCTTCGCCTTCCATTGTAGCAATTTTAGCCTGGTACCCTGCTTTTTCTGGCCATCTTCACAATTTGGATAAAATAATTTCTTGTGATCCTCTAACATGCGTTCCAACTTCAACCTCTCCTTGTCACTTTTGCAGTTTTTCTTTGCATCAGCAATGACCCAACCCAAATCATGAGCGGGCTCATCAGATGCCTCTTCTTCAGCTTCCCCCGTTGATGCCTCTTCTTCAGCTTCCCCCATTGTTGTTTCAGCGAAAGGATAGTTGTCATCATCCTCTTCTTCATTGTCTTCCATTATAACCCCTCTTTCTCCGTGCTTGGTCCAACAGCTATAGCCTGACATGAAACCAGACTTGAGCAGGTGGTAGTGAAGGGTTTTTGAGGTAGAGTAATTCCTATCATTCTTACAGTCACGACATGGACAACACATGAAACCATTCTGCTTGTTTGCCTCAGCCACACGAATAAAATCATGCAAGCCATTAAGAAACCCTGGACTTAGTCGGTCATCGTACATCCATTGTCGTCTCATGCTCACTACACAACATCAAATTGACCAAATTAATACAACTTCATCATCACATTACAACGAAAGTAGAGCTAGAAGTGACCAAATCTTATTACTGCTAATAATAGATAGTTATAGTTAACACATACATCTCATAAAACAAATAAAACTATCTACAACATGTAAATGCAACAACAAATGCGATCATAATCGCAAGTAAGGTAACAATTGAGCCAACGGCATAATGATACCAAGCCTCTTTATCAATGACATATTTTCTAATCTTTCTAAGCATCAAGCGCATTCCAGCCATCTTGTTCTTGTGACGATCGACGATATCGGCAACATGCAACTCCAATCCCATCTTCTTATCTTCAGTTCTTTTCAATTCGTCTTTCAAACGATCAATTTCTTTTTCAGCTTGTGTTAATTTCTCGAGCATAATTGCATAGTCGGTTGGAATTTCTGGTTCAACTACTTCCTATAGATAAAAACATCTACGTCAATTTGGTGGCATAATTAATTGTCATAGACACTAGATTATGTTTGAAATAGTTATCAAAGATAACGACATACCACATGTGAATCATAGACTGGACGAGGGCCGTCATGGGCGGATACCATAACCATGACACTATAGAATAACTAACAATAATACAAGTAAGTAAATCGTACACGCAGCTATCTAAATCATACAATTTTCTTTTTAACAAAAATGTTTTAATAAGAACAAGAGGCTCACCAAGGTGGCCAGTGCCAAGATTAGACGGTGCGGACGATCGATGGTGGTTAGGACGGGGATGGTAAGGCACCAAATAAACCACACCTACACATATAAAACCTAACAAGTTAATTTGAGCTCTAATTGCATATAAATCAAATAAACACCCACATAATGATCACTCCTCCAAAAACTAGCTAAAACCCACAAATCACAGATCTTTGAGCATACCACAAGCCAATCTAGCAATGAGAGATGAAGGACCAAAGTTGCTAACTTGTATGAACACTTGAATAGATGGGGTGCCTTTAAATCTTGACAAATCCTTGTCAAAATGGAGGATGAGCTTCGAGCGAGAAGAAGAACAGGGGAGAAAACAGAGAAATGAGAGCCCCTTCGATCGGCTGCGGACGAAGAGTATATGTAGCAAGTCTATAGTATCGGCTGGTGACACCAACCGGTACTAAAGGTTACCCTTTAGTACCGGTTGGTGTCACTAGCCGGTACTAAAGATGCATGCGGGGCCCAAGTATGACCAAACTCCTGCTACGTCCCCTTTAGTACCGGCTCATGGCACGGACCGGTACTAAAGATCGCTCACGATTCGGTACTAAAGGTCACCCTGCTCCTAGCCGTTGGAGCCTACACGAACCGGGACTAATACCATCTTTAGTACCATCTCGTAACCAGACCGGGATGAATACTCAGGACGAAAGGTCTGTTTTCTACTAGTGATAGTTTTCTTCGACGCACTTGTATAGGCTCCGGCAGAGGCAGGAGTAGCAGAGTCTTCGTTGAATTTCTTCACATCCTCTTTTGCTTTCTTAGACAGCTTGGCTTGCTATTTTTCCAGTTCATGAGGAAATATATTACGAGTCTTGCGACTAGTGGGATCAGTTGTTCGATTTGGAGCCAAGGGTGGCCTTCAGCAAGGCGGTTTAACTACGAATTTCATCATATACTTGGGAGTGACATAGCGATATTCTTTCCACTCCTTTGTCCATCTCCTCTCAATTTTCTGTAAGCGGATCTTTCTCTGCTTTGTTGTTTCTTTGCCATGAATTTCTTCATCTGGCATGCAATATTCCTCATACAAGTCATCAGGTATCTCAAAAGCAGTCTGCACATTAGGTTTCTTTCCACCTTTTTGTGGCCGCTTCCCATCAACCATTTTCTTCGGCTGAGGATTCTGAACTCTTGAAGATTCTGAAGAAGTGCACAGTTTTTCCTCAAGAAATGCTACAAATGAGTTAAGATGATGAGAAGCTAGTGATTATCAACGGACATGTTTGTACCTGTGAATAGAGTATATGTGCGAGGAATTAGAAGAGGTCATATGCGTTCTTAGAAGTTTTTCAAAAACATCAAGTGTGAGGAATTTGACCATGGGTGTCTTGAGGATTTTCACGAAGTGTTCTTTGTGTTTGGTTCCAGAGTTGTGCAATTTTTGAGGATCTACACAATTGAGGTATCTTGTAGAAAATCATAAGTTAGGGAAAAACATCAAGTGTATGAACATGTAAGGTGCTTTAGAATGAGATTCTTCAAAAATAAACATCTTTGAGAAAATTGAGGAAAACTTTATGATCAAACATGGGCAGTAAAAATAGATTTTATTTACCCTGATGAAGAACACGATGAACTGTGAGAAGAAATCGAGGAAGTTCGTCCATCCAGATCTCCCACGCCCTAGCTTGGTAGAGGGCATAGCTACATCGGCAGCAGGGTGAAGACTTCCGTGGCCGATGCGAGTACGATGACGGCAAGGTCGGGGCAGTGAAGCTCTTCCACACCGGCGGCAATGGTTTTAGCGGCGGCACTAGGTTTGAACTCGGGAGAGAGTTGAGTGAGGAGTAACCGAGCATAGTGAAAGGGAAGGGGTATTTATAACGGAGGTGAAAACCAATCTGTCTGAAGATTTTGGACTAGATTGCCCCTGACCCTTCTCTCCACGCGACATGTGTCACCGACGTACTCAGTAGTGGATATAGTGGGGGATCGTGGGTTATCAAGTCGTGGGAATAGGAACAGTTTGAGCGGGACACGCTGAAAATTTGGTAGTGAAAATTTTAAAGTTTCTCTTCACAAATTCTTCAGTTGTCAAGGACATAGTGATGACTTTGAAAGATTTTCAAACTAGAACGCATATGCAGAATTTGTGAACAAACTGGGTTGAGTTCAACATAGAGGAGGAAAGGGTCCGATCACATTCACTTAGATGAAAAACAACTTGAAGAATTAGCGATAAGTGAATGCTATTGAGGACATTGAAAAACTCAAAATATATATATATATATATATATATATATATATGTTTATAGTCAATGAAGAACATGAGTTTCATAGCTTGAAGAATTTAAATTTTTTGATGAATTTGAAAAGTTGAGGAATTTGCAAAATTTGGGGAATTTGAAAAGTTCAAGAATTTATAAAATGACGAAAAACTCAACTTTGAAGAATGTCAACTATTGTTGGTGGCGTGACCCACCGTATAAGAATGATGACTGTAGACACCGCATACAATTGTCGTTGGGTTCTGAGAATCAAATTCTTCATTAATTTCTTCACACTTGATTGAAAAACATTAGTCCATGTGTTGCACATCTAAGTCATCAATTTTGCATAAGTGTTAGGATGTGTGTCCTTTTTCAAAGAACATTCGAAGATTCTTAGATATTTAGCTCACACCGCAACTTGCAAAATCTATTTTCATCCAAGGGCATTCTGAATATGTCGGCCAGTTGTTCTTCAGTAGGGATGTGGTCGATGGAGATGTCACCCTTGAGTACATGATCTCGAAGAAAGTGATAACAAATCTAGATGTGCTTGATCTTGGAATGGTGAACTGGGTTGTAAGCAATCTTGATGGCACTCTCGTTGTCGCTGTACAGAGGCACATTCTTCAACTTGATGCCATATTCCTTCAGGGTTTGCTTCATCCACAGCAACTGAGCGCAACATGAACAAGTAGCAATGTACTCAGCTTCAATAGTAGATAGTGCCACGCAGTTCTGCTTCTTCGAGGACCAACAGACTAAGGATCGTCTGAGGAAATGACATGTGCCTGAGGTTGACTTGCGATCCACACGATCTCCAGCATATTCAGCATCAGAGTATCCGACGAGGTGAAGATTTGAGCCCTTGGGATACCATAATCCAAGCGTTAGTGTGTGAGCTAAGTATCGAATAATATGTTTCACAAATTTATGGTGTGATTTCTTCGGTGATTCTTGGAACTGGGCGCACATGCAAACACTCAGCATAATATCATGCCTAGATTGACATAGATACAATAATGAGCCAATCATGGAGCGATATACCTTCTGATCGAAATATTTACCATTTTTGTTAGTGCAGAGGTGGCCTTTTGAAGGCATTGGAGTTTTGACGCATTTGCAATCTTGCATGTCGAATTTCCTTAGAACATCCTTGAGGTATTTATCTAGATATATGAAGATGACACTGTCTTGCTGACAAATTTGAAGACCAAAGAAGAATTTCAACTCTCCCATCATAGACATTTGATAATCTTCACTCATCATATAGGCAAATTCATCACTGTAACGTTTGTCAGTACAACCAAAGATAATATCGTCTATGTATATTTAGCATATGAACAATTCATTGTCATAGGATTTTGTGAAAAGATTTGGGTTGAGTGAACCGGGTTTGAAGCCTTTCTTCATGAGGAATTCTTGTAGAGTGTCGTACCACACCCGAGGGGCCTGCTTGAGGCCATAAAGGGCCTTGTTGAGTCCGAAGACTTTGTCAGGATGGTTAGGGTCTTCAAAACCTGGGGGTTGAGCAACATATACTTCTTCCTCAAGCTTACCATTGAGGAATGCATTTTTCACATCCATTTGATATAAGATGATATCATGATGGTTAGCATAAGCAAGCAATATGCGAATAGCTTCAAGTCTAGCAAGAGGTGCAAAAGTTTCATCAAAGTCAATTCGTTCAACCTGTGTGTAGCCTTGATCTACAAGACGAGCCTTATTTCTTACCACAAAGCCATTTTCATCTTGCTTGTTGCAGTAGATCTACTTGGTACCTATGATGTTATGCTCGCGACGATCTGGCCGCTTGACAAGTTCCCACA
The DNA here is from genome assembly GCA_022496015.1 of Hordeum marinum. NCBI lineage: Eukaryota > Viridiplantae > Streptophyta > Magnoliopsida > Poales > Poaceae > Hordeum > Hordeum marinum. The sequence continues at coordinate 479,230,493 of CM039674.1, forward strand.
CGTTGTTGTGCTTGAATAGATGCAATACCTCTTGCATAGCTTGAATCCACTCAGGCTCCTTGAATGCTTCATCAACTCTGGTGGGATCTATGGTAGAGACAAAATCAAAGTGCCCACAAAATTCAGTCAAATGTGAAGCTCTTGAGCGCGTGAGGGGACCTGGTGCATTGATGTCGTCAATGATTTTGTCAATCTGCACTTCATTTGCAACTCTTGGATGAGCAGGTTGACGTGGCTAAGGATTTTCATCAGCACCATTTTCTTCAAGTCTATCAGCATGAATGTCTTCATTCATTGGAATGACTTCCTCGGTTGGTATGAAGTCTTTAGTAGCCTTCAGCTTAATTGATTCCTCAGAAGATTGTTCATCTAGCACACAAGGCAGGTGCTCTCTTTGCGAGTCGTCAGTTTCATCGAACCGCACATCTATAGTTTCAACAACCTTGTGATGGTAGGTGTTGAAGACTTTGTAGGTGTGCGAGTCCTTTCCGTAACCAAGCATAAAACCTTCATGTGCTTTAGGTGCAAATTTAGAACTATGGTGAGGATCTCTAATCCAGCATTTTGCACCGAAGACTTTGAGATAACTTACATTGGGTTTCTTGCCAGTCACAAGTTCATACAAAGTCTTCTTGAAGAATTTGTGAAGATATACCCTGTTGATGATGTGGCATGCAGTATCAATTGCCTCTGGCCAAAAGCGACGAGGAGTCTTGTATTCATCAAGCATGGTGCGAGCCATCTCAACAAGAGTCCTGTTCTTGCGCTCCACGACATCGTTCTACTGAGGAGTATATGGGGCAGATAACTCATGAGTAATACCAAGTTCATCAAGATATTCATCAAGATTGTTGTTCTTGAACTCAGTCCCATTATCACTCCTGATATGCTTGATCTTGACACCGAAGTTGGTGGAGGCCCTTGAAGCAAATCGTTTGAAGACATCCTGCACTTTAGACTTGTACAGAATAATATGCATCAAAGTGTAACGAGGGTAATAATCAACAATAACAAAGCCATACAAACTTGAAGAATTTTTTAGTGTGGAGTAATGAGTGCGGCCAAAGAGATCCATGTGAAGCAATTCAAAGGATGGAGTCATGGTCATGATTGTCTTCGAGGGATGCTTGGATCTGGTCATCTTCCCAGACTCACATTCACCACAAAGGTGGTCCTTCAGGAAATTGACACCTTCAATGCCAATGACGTGCTTTTTCTTCACGAGTGTGTGCAAGTTCCTCATACCAGCATGTCCAAGTCGTTGATGCCATAGCCATCCTTCTGAGCACTTTGCAAGTAGGCATGTGGCAGGCTCAGGACCTGTAGAGAAATCAACAATATACAAGTCTCCTCTCCTAAAGCCGTTGAAGGCTGGAATTGTAAGATTCCATGATGACTACACAACGATATTTTCCAAATACGACAACCATATCAAGATCACAAAGCATTTAGACAGACATAAGGTTGAACCCGAGGGGTTCGACTAACATCACCTTATCCATGGTTCAGTCCTTTGAGATTTCAACCTTACCTAGACCCAATACCTTGCTTTTTTCCTTTGTCTGCGTAGGTGATATGCTTTAGATGAGATTGAGCAAGTGGCAAATTCATCAGTAGATTCTTGTCACCAGTCATGTGGTTTGTGCATCCATTATCGAGGACTCACTCAGTAGCTTTTGGAGGTTCATCCTGCAGATGAATTAGTACAACTTACGAACTCATATGCTTCAGAGTGAAGAATATGACATCAATTTCATCAGACAGAATTTCATCAAACAAGATAGTAAGCAAGTAGTGTGAGGACGTGATAAATGAGGAATTCATTTCTACATGGTTAGCTTGCGTCCGTTTAAGCATTTCCTCAGGTCTCCAGCAAATTCATCAAACGTTCAAGTTCATCTGGAGATCCGACCCTGCATAAGAAATTAGTTCAATTTCTTCACCACCCACATCTGGAGGGGTGGCAAAGAGTTCATCATTCTGCGAGCACCATATGAGAAGGGAGGCATTGAAGCAAGTGTGCTTCGTTTCACAGGAGAAGGGTTAGAGTACTCATATGAATAAGCAGAGAAATTCTTCGAGGATTTATGAACATAATGATTTGAAGAATAATGCACATATTCAGAATTCTTGGATTTTCCCTGCGAAACGGATGCATTAGCACGAGGATGATATTTTTGACCAATTGAGGAATTTGGTCCAAGTGAAGACTTTGGTCCATATGAAGAATTTGATCTGGGGTTCCTATTCTTCATGAGTGGTGTCGTGAGGACATTCACATGAAGATTTTGTAGGTAGCTCTTGGGAACCCAGATTTTCTTCATAGGAGAACCGTTCTTACAGTTAGTTCCAACAAATCTGGCAAATACTTCACCTTTCTGATTTTTGAAGAATTTGTAGTTGGAGTCAAGTGACTCATGACAGGAATATGAAGTTTCACAAGTAAAGCCAGATAAAGTGGATGGATCTATAGGAGGTCCTTTGGGAGGAACCCATGAGGTTTTGGGGTACTTCTCGGGAGACCAGTAGGATCCATCAACATTAGTTTTGCTCTTAAATGCAATACCCTCTTTCCTAGGGTTCCTGTTCAGAATTTGCTTTTTTAGGACGTCACAAAGGGTTTGATGCCCTTTGAGACTTTTGTACATGCCTGTCACATACAATTCCTTCAACCCTACATTTTCGTCAGTGATACTTGTGGTATCCTCACATGAGGAATTTGTGACCACTAGAATAGTTGAAGAATTTGCAGCAATAGAAGCATTTGATAATTCAGGTGAAGAATTAGCAGTTTCACATTCGATGCGTTTCAAACAAGGTGGAACAACTTCTTCCTGAGCGGTACTGATCTGTTGATCTAGTAACATATCGTTTTCCATTTGGAGATCCTCTTGTGACACCCTTAGTTTCTGAAGATCTTGCTTTATTTGAAGAAATTCATAAGAAATCTTCTCATGATCGGCTAAAACAGCATTATGATGACTCTGAAGGTCATCATACTTTGTTTGAAGAGTTTTGAGATCATCAGACAGAGTTTGAGTCTGATCCACTTCCTCATTCAACAGGTCATCGCTTTTGTCTAGCATTTTCTGAAGCTTTTCAAGTGCACTTTGTTGCCTAGTAGCAATGTTAGCAAGTTTGACATAGCTAGGTTTCATATATTCACCAGATTCACCATCACTTGATTTAGAGGAGGAGCGATGCTTCTGTACCTTGGAACCTTTAGCCATGAAGCAATAGGTGGGAGCAAAATCATCATTGCTGACGTCAGAGTCATTGGAGTACTCATTTTCTTCATCATTGAAGATGGACTTGCTGATGAAGGCAGTAGCAAGAGCAAGGCTAGCGACACTAGATTCAGATTCCACCTCAGATTCTTCCTCTTCTTCATATTCTTCATATTCTCTTTTGAGTCCATTTCCTTGCCAATGAAAGCCCAGGCCTTTCTTGAGCCATTCTTCTTGTGCATTGAGGACTTTGAAGATGAGGACTTTGCAGATGAGGACTTTGAAGATTTCTTCTTTTTCTTCGAGTCGTCGGAACTGTCGTCCTTGTACTTCTTCTTCTTCTTCTTTGATTCTTTTCCTAGAGAGGATAGTCAGAGATGAAGTGACCAGATTTCTTGCATTTGTGACAAGTTCTTTTCTTGTAGTCAGCTGAGGAATATGATTTCCACAAGCCACCTTTTAATGACTTTCCAAATCCACCTCTCCTTCAAACTTCTAGAATTTCCTCATGAGCATAGCCAGCTCCTGACTCAGTGCTTTAGGATCACCTAGGCTACTATCAGAATCTTTGCCTTCGAATGCGGAAATTGCTTTTGCCTTCAGAGCACGAGATCTTCCGTAGCTTGGCCTGTAGAGGTCTCTCTTCTCAGCTTGTTGGAATTCACGAGTATTGAGTCTCTCAAGAATATCAAAAGTATCAAGTGACTTGTAGTCTCCACGTTCCTGAATCATCAAAGCCGGAGTATCGAATGAGGAATCAAGATATCTTTGCAGTTTCTTCACTACCTCATGATAAATGATATAAGTAGCACCCAGTGCTTAAAGCTCATTGGAGATATCATTGAGATGATCAAAAGTTTGCTGAACATTTTCATTGTCGAGTCTCTTGGAGCGGTTGAAGAGATTGCGAAGAACATCAACACGAGAGTCACGTTGAGTGGAAACACCTTCATTGACTTTGGACAGCCTATCCCAGATAAGCTTAGCAGACTCCAAAGCACTCACTCTGCCATACTAACCTTTGCTCAGATGGCCACAGATGATATTCTTCGCTTGAGAATCGAGTTGCTTGAATCTCTTCGTATCAACAACAGTGACAGTCAGACAAATGCGAGGAACACCATTTTCCACAATGTACCAAAGATCATTGTCAATAGCCTCAAGATGCATGCGCATCCTGTTCTTCCATTAGGGGTAACCCATCCCATCGAAGGTAGGACACCCTGCGGAAACCTTGATCGTACCTGCAGTCAACATAACTAGAACTCGAGGTGGTTAAACCAAAATCACACAGAACAAGGGAGTACCTTGCTCTGATACCAATTGAAAGTTTGTTATATCGACTAGAGGGGGGTGAATAGGCGATTTTTACAAATTCATCACTTGGGGAATTTCAACTTGAGGAATTTGAAATGTGATGAATAACTAGCAGCGGAATAAGTACTCAAGTGCATGAGAAACATAGCAATAGCATAGTCATGATGATGAAATGAACATGCACATATTACAGGTAGCATGATACAGGATAAGTAGGTGAGGAACAAGGTAACTTCAAGAATTGGAGGTGAGGAAATTGTGGAAGTCTTCACTCAAATTCTTCAAACAGTGACAATCAATTTCATGAACAAGTATACGAGGAAATAGAGGAGTTTAGGAAATAGAATAGGTAGCTCGATGAAGACAATGGTTTGATGACCCAGTTTCAACTGCTGTGAAAGTCGTACGTCTGGTTTGGAGCGGCCTGGTATTTAAACCAAAGGACACATAGTCCTTACCGTATTCTCCTTGAGATAAGGTCACAAATTACTCGCCCAACACTCATGGTAAGTCTTTAGGGTAGACTTCCAAAACCCTCACAAACTGGTCACCCGATGATCCACAATTCACTGGTGGATGCTCTAGACCAAGGTCACTCCGTGATCCCCAATTGATTGCAGGATGCACTAGACCATGACGCCTAACCATCTGGACGCTACATAATCCTCAAAGGTAACAAGCATCGGTTCCACATAGGAACAATCTTTTCAGTGATGCTCAATCACTTTGGGTTTGGTGGTTTGGATTTGGGTTTTTCCTCACTAATGAATTTCTCTCAAAGTCCTCGGAGGATGGGTTGCTCTCAAATGACAAGTGTCAGTTCTCTCTCGGAGCAGCCAACCAACTAGTGGTTGTGGGGGTGGCTATTTATAGCTAGGGTGCAACTTGACATGATAAGACATAAATGCCTCCAATGATATGACCGTTATGTGGATAAGACGATTGAGGATAGCTGGCGCTAAGCACAACAACGGTCGGAATTTCGAACTATGAAAGTCCTTAGGCTTATCATGTTCCTCACTTGTAGGCAATTCACACTGGCGAAATCCTAAATCCTCAGTCAGATCAATTTCAGCAGAGACCAGAAGAACATCGTCTCTGTCACTAAATAACTTGACTGAACTGCAATAGATTTCCAAAGGCTTCACTCGAAGGATTGGATAGGTTGAGGCTTTTGGAGTTGAGCATCAGTTGGAAATTTTCCTTAGTATTATCTCGGCCCCCTTTAATAGTACGGTGTTTCCTATGACTCAAAGAGTGGAAATGAAACTACGAAAACAAAAGTCTTCATGCTTCATAGTCCTCGTTCATATCTTTAAGGTCACACCAACTTCTTCATTTTCAAAGTCTTCAGGTAGTACCAAAGTCTTTAGCAAAGTCTTCAGTTGAAGACATACATTTTTAGGGGTCGGTAATCTCCGAATATATCAACCTCCTCATCGACTTATAGATCCTGTGTACACTCACAAACGCATTAGTTCCTTAACCTATAAGTCTTCAATACACCAAAATCACTAAGGGGCACTAGATGCACTTACAGGTCACCGAGCGGCCTCCAGAGCCTCCTGTCCTTCGTGGCGCTGTTTCCCTCAGGGCGCCCCCCACGACCGCGCTAGGGACTCCTCACGGGGAGACCTTGACGCCTCTGGTGCATGTCCACGATGTCCTGAATGGGGCCTTCACTGTTGTGGGTCAGGTTCGTGATGCCTTCCGGAGTGCCGGTGATCGCCTCGCGGGTCGACGCCTAGAGCTCCTCTCAGGGTGGCTCCAGGATGCTGCTGCCGCTATGGTGATGTGGGGTTAGGCAGCGGCTAGCGCGGTGAAGAGCGAGGAGGAAGTCGTGGCCGCTCGCGCCGCGCGTGAAGAGGTGGAGGCCTGTCTGAAGACCTTCTATGAGGAACATGCCAAGCTTGCGGTGCAACTTCGTCAGCGGACAGAAGACCTTGAGGCCTGCGAGGCCAAACTTGCAGCTCGAGAAACCAAGCTGTCTTAGGTGGCGACCTACCAGGATGTAGAGCGGGCGCGCCTAGACGCGCAGGAGAAGCAACTCACTTCGAGGAAGATCCGTCTTGACTCTAGGGGGGAAGCTATCGCCACGGACGAGGAGAAGAATGCCGTAGAGCTGAGCGCCTTCCCTACTGTCGAGCTCAAGCTTCGCAAGGTGCTCCACGCCCTCTACCGAGATGGGTTTGTGGAGCCTTTGGTCACTCAGGAAAGCGGCTTCGGGGTCCTTGCTTCGAAGCTCGTCGAGGAGCTGGATGGCCACTAGTAGAAAACAGACCTTTCGTCCCAAGCTTTAGTCTTGGTCTGCTCACGAACTGGTACTAAAGATGGTATTAGTTCTGGTTCGTGCCGGCTACAACGGCTAGGAGCAGGGCGACCTTTATTACCGGCTCGTGAGGGACCTTTAGTACCGGTTTGTCTCACGAGCCGGTACTAAAGGGGGCGTGGTAGGGTTTTGGTCAGACATGGGCCCCGCTTGCACCTTTAGTACCGGCTGGTGTCACCAGCCAGTTCTAAAGGGCAACCTTTAGTACTGGCTGGTGACACCAGCCGGTACTAAAGAATTCCTACATATACATCCGTCCGCAGCCGATCGAAAGAGCTCTGTTTACTCCCCTGTTCTTCTTCTTGCTCAAAGCTCATCCTCCATTTTGCCAAGGATTTGTCAAGATTTAAAGGCACCCCATCAATCCAAGTGTTCATAAAGGTTAGAAACTTTGCTCCTTCATCTCTTGCTAGATTAGCTTGTGGTATGCTCAAAGATAAGTGATATGTGATTTGTGGGAGTTTATTTGATTTATATCCAATTTGAGCTCAAATTAACTTGTTAGGTTGCATATGTGTAGGTGTGGTTTATTTGGTGTGCCTTCCCATGTCCTTCTTCTTGCTCGAAGCTCATCCTCCATTTTATCAAGGATTTGTCAACATTTAAAGGCACCCCATCTATCCAAGTGTTCATAAAGGTTAGCAACTTTGCTCCTTCATCTCTTGCTAGATTAGCTTTTGGTATGCTCAAAGATATGTGATATGTGATTTGTGGGAGTTTATTTGATTTATATCCAATTTGAGATCAACTTAACTTGTTAGGTTGCATATGTGTAGGTGTGGTTTATTTGTTGTGCCTTCCCATCCCCGGCCGTCCTAACCACCGTCCATCGACCGCACCGTCTCGTCGCGGCACCGGCCACCTGGTGAGCCTCTTGTTCTTCTTAAAATCTTTTAAAAAAAAATTACTTGTATGATTTAGATAGCTGCGTGTACGATTTACTTACTTGTATTATTGTTAGTTATTCTATAGTGTAATGGTTATTGTATCCGCCCACGTCGGCCCTCGTCGAGTCTATGATTCATATGTGGTATGTCGTTAATTATCTTTTATAACTATTTCACACATCATCTAATGTCTATGACAATTAATTATGCCACCAAATTGACATAGATATTTTTATCTATAGGAAATAGTTGAACCAGATATTGCAACCGACTATGCAATTCTGCTCGAGAAATTAACACAAGCTGAAAAATAAATTGATCATTTGAAAGAAAAATTGAAAAGAACTGAAGATGAGAAGATGGGATTGGACTTGCATGTTGTCGATATCGTCGATGATCACAAGAACAAGATGGTTGGAATGCGCTTGAAGCTTAGAAAGATTAGACAATATGCCATTGATAAAGAGGCTTGGTATCATTATGTTGTTGGCTCAATTGTTACTTTAGTTGCGATTATGATCGCATTTGTTGTTGTATTCACATGTTTTGGATAGTTGGTGTTGTTTTATGAGATGTATATGTATGAACTATAAGTATCCATTATTTGCAGTAATAACATTTGGTCACTGCTAGCTCTACTTTTGGTTGTAATGTGATGATGAAGTTGTATTAATTTGGTCACTTCGAAGTTGTGTAGTGAACATGAGCCGACAATGGATGTACGATGACCGACTAAGTCTAGGGTTTCTTAACGGCCTGCATGATTTTATTCGTGTGGCTAAGACAAATAAGCAGAATGGTTTTATGTGTTGTCCATGTCGCGACTGTAAGAATGATAGGAATTACTCTAACTCAAAAACCCTTCACTACCACCTGCTGATGTTCGGTTTCATGTCCGGCTATAGCTGTTGGACCTAGCACGGATAAAGAGGGGTTATAATGGAAGACAAGGAAGAAGAAGAGGATGATGACAACTATCCTTTCGCTGATACAACAATGCGGGACGCTGAAGAAGAGGAATCAATGGGGGAAGCTGAAGAAGAGGCATCAGATGAGCCCGCTGATGATTTGGGTCAGGTCATTGCTGATGCAAAGAGAAACTGCGAAAATGATAAGGAGAGGTTGAAGTTGAAACGTATGTTAGAGGATCACAAGAAATTATTGTATCCAAATTGTGAAGATGACCAGAAAAGCTGGGTACCATGCTGGAATTGCTGCAATGGAAGGCGAAGAATGGTGTAACTGACAAGGGATTTCAAGAATTGTTGAGAATGATAAAGAAGATACTTCCAAAGGATAACGAATTGCCTAAAAGTACGTACGAAGAAAAGAAGGTTGTCTGCCCTCTAGGATTAGAGGTGCAGAAGATACATGCATGCCCTAATGACTGCATCCTCTACCGCGGTGAGGAGTACAAGAATTTGGATGCATGCCCGGTATGCGGTGCACTGCGCTATAAGATCCCCCGCGATGACCCTGGTGATGTGGAGGGCGAACGCCACAGGAAGGGGATTCCTGGCAAGGTGATGTGGTATGCTCCTATAATACCACGGTTGAAACGTTTGTTCCAAAACAAGGAGCATGCCAAGTTGTTGCGATGGCACAAAGAAGAACGTAAGAAAGACGGGATGTTGAGAGCACCCGCTGATGGGTCGCAGTGGAGAAAAATCGAGAGGGAGTTGTAGGACTTTGCAGCTGACACAACGAACTTATGGTTTGGTCTTAGTACATACGACATGAATCCTTTTGGCGAGCAGAGCTCTAGTCACAACACCTGGCCCGTGACTCTATGTATCTACAACCTTCCTCCTTGGTTGTGCACGAAGCGGAAGTTCATTATGATGCGAGTGCTCATTTAAGGCCCTAAGCAACCCAGCAACAACATTGATGTCTACCTAAGGCCACTAGTTGATGAACTTCTACAGTTGTGGAAAAAACCAAGTGTGCATGTGTGGGATGCGCACACATAGAAGGAAATTGACCTACGAGCGTTGCTGTTTGTAACCATCAATGATTGTCCTGCTCTTAGTAACCTTTAGGGACATACAAACAAGGGATACAATGCATGCACGCACTGTTTAAATGATACTGAAAGTATATATTTCGATAAATATAAGAAGAATGTGTACCTAGGCATCGTCGATTTCTATCGATCAAGCATATCTTAAGAAAGGCAGGCAACCATTTCAAAGGTGAGCCCGATAACCGGAAGAAGTTTGGCCTCCGTACTGGTGAATATATATTTGATATGGTCAAGGATTTACAGGTAATCTGTGGAAAGGGTCCTGGCAGACAATCTGTTTCGAATGACGCCAACGGACACGCACCCATGTGGAAGAAGAAATCTATATTTTGGGAACTTGAATATTGGAAAACCCTAGAGGTCCGCAATGCAATCGACGTGATGCATGTGACGAAGAATCTTTGTGTGAACCTGCTAGGCTTCTTGGGCATGTATGGAAAGACAAAAGATACACCGGAGGCACGGGAGGACAAGCAAAGAATTAATGAAAAAGACGGCATGCCTCCAAAGAAGTATCAAGGTCCTGCCAGCTACGCTCTTACGAAAGAAGAGAAAGAAATCTTTTTTGAATGCCTGCTCAGTATCAATGTCCCATATGGCTTCTCGTCGAATATAAAGGGAATAATAAATATGGCAGAGAAAAAATTTCAAAATCTAAAGTCTCATGACTGCCACGTGATTATGACGCAATTACTTCTGGTTGCACTTAGGGGGCTTCTACCGGAAAATATTTGATTAGCCATTGTGAAGCTATGCGCATTCCTAAATGCAATTTCTCATAAGGTAATTGATCCAGAAATCCTACCAAGGTTACAGAATGACCTGGTCCAATGTCTTGTCAGTTTCGAGTTCGTGTTCCCTCCATCCTTCTTCAATTTTATGACGCATGTTGTAGTGCACCTAGTCGAAGAGATTAACATTCTGGGTCCTGGATTTCTACACAATATGTTCCCCTTCGAGAGGTTCATGGGAGTCTCAAAGAAATATGTTCATAACCGTGCTAGGCCAGAAGGAAGCATCGCCAAGGGATATGGAACAGAGGAGGCTATTGAGTTTTGTGTTGACTTTTTTCCTGATATTAAGCCGATTGGTCTTCCTGAATCACAGCATGAGGGGAGACAAGGTGGAAAAGGCACATTAGCAAAGAAAGAACCAATAAATACGGAGAGGCATTCTTTCACTCAAGCACACTACACGGTTCTACAAAATTCCACCTTGGTGACTCCATATATGGAGGAACACAAGGACATTGTGTGGTCCAAGAACCCGGAGTAGTCTGACCCCGGGATTGAATGTAAACACATGGAGACTTTTGCCAGTTGGTTGCAAATAAAGCTCATCAATGACAGCAATGTTCTAGATGAACTGTACTGGTTGGCCAAGACACCAAGTTCGACTGTAACGACTTTCAAAGGGTACGAGATAAATGGGAGTACATTTTACACGATCACCCAAGATAAGAAGAGCACCAACCAAAACAGTGGTGTCCGCTATGATGCAACCAACTCTGAAGACACATATTATGGTTACATAGAGGAGATATGGGAACTTGACTATGGACCTAATCTTAAGGTCCCTTTGTTTCGATGCAAATGGGTCAAATATACTGGAGGCGAGGTACAGGTAGACCCATAGTACGGAATGACAGCAGTGGATCTCAACAATCTTGGATACACAGATGACTCATTCGTCCTAGCCAATGATGTGGCTCAGGTTTTCTATGTGAAGGACATGTCTAGCAAACCGAGGAGAAAAAAAGATAAGGAAGCGAATACATCATACGATGAGCCAAAGCGCCACATAGTTCTTTCAGGGAAAAGAAACATTATGGGAATGGAGGGCAAGACAGACATGTCCAAAGATTATGAAAAGTTTCATGAAATCCCTCCCTTCAAAGTGAAGACTGACCAAGCATCCTGTTAAATGATGAAGATTATCCATGGTTATGGCGCAATCATAAGAAAGGGACAAACACGCAGAAAAAGTCTTACACCACGAGATCCCACTCTAGTATGTGACCGGCTTCACCGTCATCACTTTCTATATATTTATGTGAAGGACATGCATGCATTTCCTAGCTAGCATGGTATATCTTTGTAACAGTTTGTACACAAAGTGCATCCAGTTTTTTCCATAACCCTCTCAACTCTCTAGAAGTTGCTATGTGGGTGAAATTATGATGTCATGCCAAGGTGCAACCTTTTCAGAGTTCATTTGTACTGCTTTTCAAATTCAGGGTTATTTAGCTCAAAATAAATCATTAAATGCCTGAAAAATATCAACTGAAGTCAGAAAGGGTTGAAAATTGATGATGTGCCTTTGAATGGTGCATATTGAACACACAAAAAGTATGGAGTTAAAATAAGTTATTAAAAATTAAATCCCTTTGTAATAGATGAGTTTTCGTCCGAAACCCTCATACTTCTTATGAAATTGTCCAGTTTGTACATGAAGTGCATCCAGTTTTTGCCATAACCCTCTCAACTCCCTAGAAGTTGCTATGTGGGTGAAATTATGATGTCATGACAAGGTGCAACCTTTTCAGAGTTCATTTGTACTGCTTTTCAAATTCAGGGTTATTTAGCTCAAAATAAATCATTAAATGCCTGAAAAATATCAACTGAAGTCAGAAAGGGTTGAAAATTGATGATGTGCCTTTGAATGGTGCATATTGAACACACAAAAAGTATGTAGTTAAAATAAGTAATTAAAAATTAAATCCCTTTGTAATAGATGAGTTTTCGTCCGAAACCCTCATACTTCTGATGAAATTGTCCGGTTTGTACATGAAGTGCATCCAGTTTTTGCCGTAACCCTCTCAACTCTCTACAAGTTGTTATGTGGGTGAAATTATGATGTCATGCAAAGTTACAACCTTTTCAGAGTTCATTTGTATTGCTTTTCAAATTCAGGGTCATTTAGCTCAAAATAAATCATTAAATGCGTGAAAAATAACAAATGAAGTCAGAAATGGTTTAAAATTGATGATGTGCCTTTGAATGGTGCATATTGAACAGACAAAAAGTAGGAGTTAAAATAAGTTATTAAAAATGAAATCCTTTTGTAATAGATGACTTTTCGTCCGAAACCCACATACATCTTATGAGATTGTCCAGTTTGTACACGAAGTGCCTCCAGTTTTTGCCGTAACCCTGTCAACTATCTAGAAGTTGCTATGTGGGTGAAATTATGATGTCATGCCAAGTTACAACCTTTTCAGAGTTCATTTGTATTGCTTTTCAAATTCAGGGTCATTTAGCTCAATATAAATCATTGAATGCCTGAAAAATATCAAATGAAGTCTAAAAGGGTTGAAAATTGATGATGTGCCTTTGAATGGTGCATATTGAACGCAAAAAAAGTATGGAGTTAAAATAAGTTATTAAAAATGAAATCCCTTTGTAATAGATGTGTTTTCGTCCGAAAGCCTCATACTTCTTATGAGATTGTCCAGTTTGTACACGAAGTGCATCCAGTTTTTGTCGTAACCCTCTCAACTCTCTAGAAGTTGCTATGTGGGTGAAATTATGATGTCATGCCAAGCTACAACCTTTTTAGAGTTCATTTGTACTGCTTTTCAAATTCAGGGTCATTTAGCTCAAAATAAATCATTAAATGCCTCAAAAAAATCAAATGAAGTCAGAATGAGTTGAAAATTGATGATGTGCCTTTGAATGGTTCTTATTGAACACACAAAAAGTATGGAGTTAAAATAAGTTATTAAAAATGAAATCCCTTTGTAATAGATGAGTTTTCGTCCGAAACCCTCATACTTGTTATGAGATTGTCCAATTTGTACACGAAGTGCATCTAGTTTTTGGCGTAACTTTCTCAACTCTCTAGAAGTTGCTATGTGGGTCAAGTTATGATTTCATGCCAAGTTACAACCTTTTCAGAATTCTGGCTCAAAATAAATCATTAAATGCATGAAAAATATCAAATGAAGTCAAAAAGGGTTGAAAATTGATGATGTGCCTTTCAATGGTGCATATTGAACACACAAAAAGTATGGAGTTAAAATAATTTATTCAAAATGAAATCCCTTTGTACTGATGAGTTTTCGTACGAAACCCTCATTCTTCTTATGAAATTGTCCAATTTGTACACGAAGTGCATCTAGTTTTTGCCGTAATCCTCTCAACTCTCTAAAAGTTGCTATGTGGGTCAAATTATGATTTCATGCCAAGTTACAACCTTTTCAGAGTTCATTTGTACTACTTTTCAAATTTAGGGTCATTTAGCTCAAAATAAATCATTAAATGCATGAAAAATATCAAATGAACTCAAAAAGGGTTGAAAAATGATGATGTTCCTTTGAATGGTGCATATTGAACACACAAAAATTATGGAGTTAAAATAAGTTATTAAAAATGAAATCCCTTTGTAATAGATGAGTTTTCGTCTGAAACCCTCATACTTCTTATGAGATTGTCCACTTTGTACCCGAAGTGCATCCAGTTTTTGCCATAACCCTCTAAACTCTCAAGAAGTTTCTATGTGGGTGAAATTATGATCTCATGCCAAGTTACAACCTTTTCAGAGTTCCTTTGTACTGCTTTTCAACTTCAGGGTCAATTAGCTCAAAATAAATCATTAAATGCCTCAAAAATATCAAATGAAGTCAGAAAGGGTTGAAAATTGATGATGTGCCTTTGAATGGTACATATTGAACACACAAAAAGTATGGAGTTAAACTAAGTTATTAAAAATGAAATCCCTTTGTAATAGATGAGTTTTCGTCCGAAACCCTCAGACTTCTTATGAGATTGTCCAATTTGTACGCGAAGTGCATCTAGTTTTTGCCGTAACCCTCTCAACTCTCTAGAAGTTGCTATGTGGGTCAAATTATGATTTCATGCCAGGTTACAACCTTTTCAGAGTTCATTTGTATTGCTTTTCAAATTCAGGGTCATTTAGCTCAAAATAAATCATTAAATGCATGAAAAATATCAAATGAAGTCAGAAATGGTTGAAAATTGATGAAGTGCCTTTGAATGGTGCATATTGAACACACAAAAAGTATGGAGTTAAAATAAGTTATTCAAAATGAAATCCCTTTGTAATAGATGAGTTTTCGTCCGAAACCCTCATTCTTCTAATGAGATTGTCCAATTTGTACGCGAAGTGCATCTAGTTTTTGCCGTAACCCTCTCAACTCTCTAGAAGTTGCTATGTGGGTCAAATTATGATTTCATGCCAGGTTACAACCTTTTCAGAGTTCATTTGTATTGCTTTTCAAATTCAGGGTCATTTAGCTCAAAATAAATCATTAAATACATGAAAAATATCAAATGAAGTCAGAAATGGTTGAAAATTGATGAAGTGCCTTTGAATGGTGCATATTGAACACACAAAAAGTATGAAGTTAAAATAAGTTATTCAAAATGAAATCCCTTTGTAATAGATGAGTTTTCGTCCGAAACCCTCATACTTGTTATGAGATTGTCCAATTTGTACACGAAGTGCATCTAGTTTTTGGCGTAACTTTCTCAACTCTCTAGAAGTTGCTATGTGGGTCAAGTTATGATTTCATGCCAAGTTAGAACCTTTTCAGAATTCTGGCTCAAAATAAATCATTAAATGCATGAAAAATATCAAATGAAGTCAAAAAGGGTTGAAAATTGATGATGTGCCTTTCAATGGTGCATATTGAACACACAAAAAGTATGGAGTTAAAATAAGTTATTCAAAATGAAATCCCTTTGTACTGATGAGTTTTCGTACGAAACCCTCATTCTTCTTTTGAAATTGTCCAATTTGTACACGAAGTGCATCTAGTTTTTGCCGTAATCCTCTCAACTCTCTAAAAGTTGCTATGTGGGTCAAATTATGATTTCATGCCAAGTTACAACCTTTTCAGAGTTCATTTGTACTACTTTTCAAATTTAGGGTCATTTAGCTCAAAATAAATCATTAAATGCATGAAAAATATCAAATGAACTCAAAAAGGGTTGAAAAATGATGATGTTCCTTTGAATGGTGCATATTGAACACACAAAAATTATGGAGTTAAAATAAGTTATTAAAAATGAAATCCCTTTGTAATAGATGAGTTTTCGTGTGAAACCCTCATACTTCTTATGAGATTGTCCACTTTGTACACGAAGTGCATCCAGTTTTTGCCGTAACCCTCTAAACTCTCAAGAAGTTTCTATGTGGGTCAAATTATGATCTCATGCCAAGTTACAACCTTTTCAGAGTTCCTTTGTACTGCTTTTCAACTTCAGGATCAATTAGCTCAAAATAAATCATTAAATGCCTCAAAAATATCAAATGAAGTCAGAAAGGGTTGAAAATTGATGATGTGCCTTTGAATGGTGCATATTGAACACACAAAAAGTATGGAGTTAAAATAAGTTATTAAAAATGAAATCCCCTTTGTAATAGATGAGTTTTCGTCCGAAACCCTCAGACTTCTTATGAGATTGTCCAATTTGTACGGGAAGTGCAACTAGTTTTTGCCGTAACCCTCTCAACTCTCTAGAAGTTGCTATGTGGGTCAAATTATGATTTCATGCCAGGTTACAACCTTTTCAGAGTTCATTTGTATTGCTTTTCAAATTCAGGGTCATTTAGCTCAAAATAAATCATTAAATGCATGAAAAATATCAAATGAAGTCAGAAATGGTTAAAAATTGATGAAGTGCCTTTGAATGGTGCATATTGAACACACAAAAAGTATGGAGTTAAAATAAGTTATTCAAAATGAAATCCCTTTGTAATAGATGAGTTTTCGTCCGAAACCCTCATTCTTCTTATGAAATTGTCCAATTTGTACATGAAGTGCATCTAGTTTTTGCCGTAACCCTCTCAACTCTCTAGAAGTTGCTATGTGGGTCAAATTATGATTTCATGCCAAGTTACAACCTTTTCAGAAATCATTTGTATTGCTTTTCAAATTCAGGGTCATTTAGCTCAAAATAAATCATTAAATACATGAAAAATATCAAATGAAGTCAGAAAGGGTTGAAAATTGATGATGTGCCTTTGAATGGTGCATATTGAACACACAAAAAGTATGGAGTTAAAATAAGTTATTCAAAATGAAATCCCTTTGTAATAGATGAATTTTCGTTTGAAACGCTCATTCTTCGTTCAAACATGCATGGAAATGCCATAAAGAGATTCTTTATATTTTTCTGATATTTTACCATATATTATTTATATCCATTGGAGTCCTACGTTTTTTTCTATGATTTTATAAAATTTACGGGTTTTTTCTGAAAATAATAACTAATATTTTATTAACAAACACTTTTAGTACCGGTGCTAGCCAAGCGCCGGTACTAAAGGTCCTCCCAACAGAGCGCGGGGACGGTGGACCTTTAGTACCGGCGCGTGGCACGCACCGGTACTAAAGGGTTTTTAGTACCGGTGCATGGCACGCACCGGTATTAAAGGTCCACCGGCCCCGCGCTCTGTTGGGAAGACCTATAGTACCGGTGCGTGGCTTGCACCGGGACTAAAGACCCTTTAGTACCGGTGCGTGCCACGGACCGGTACTAAAGGTTTGTCTGGTATAAAATGAAGACTTTGTCGTCCCGGGCCGAGCAACGCACCAGGAGAGCTCAACTTGCGCCGCCAGGCTGCCGATATCGCCATTGCCGTCGCCCTCGCCGCCTTCGCCCTTGCCGCCGTTGCCCTCGCCGCCGTTGCTCTCACCGTCGTCGCCCTCGCCGCCGTCGCACCACCACCGCATCATTGCCGTCGCCCTCACCACCGCCGCCGTCACACCACCACCGCCGTCGCCCTTGCCGCTTCGGTCGCGCCGCCGTCGCCCTCACCACCGCTGCCGTCGCCCTCACCACCATCGCCCTCGCCGCCGTCGCCCTCGCCGGCGTCGCCCTCACCGCCGTCGGCCTTGCCGCTATCGCCCTCGCCGCCGTCGCTCTCGCCGTCGTCGCCCTCGCCGCCGTCGCTCTCGCCGTCATCGCCCTCGCCGCCGTCGCACCACCAACACGACATTGCCGTCGCCCTCACCACCGCCGCCGTCGCCCCACAACCGCCATCACCCTCGCCGCCGTCGATCACGCCGCCGTCGCTCTCACCACCGCCGCCATCGCCCTGGCCCTCACCACCGCCACCGTCGCCTCGCCACCGTCACCCTCACCGCCGTCGCCCTCGCCTACCCAGATGCCGCCCCTCGCCACCGTCGCCCTCACTACCGCCGTCGTCGCCCTCAGTACCGCCGCCGTCGCCGTTGCCGCGGTCGCCGTTGCCGCGGTCGCTATTGCCGCCGTTGCCCTCGCCTACCCAGTTGCCGCCCCTTGTTGCCGGTCCCGTCGCCGCCGGCCCGCTCACTCCGTCCACCGCTCCGTGATCCCGTTGCCGCCGCCCCGAGCCCGTCGCCGACGCCACCTCCGGGTCAAGAGGCGAGGTGAGATCTCCCGGCCGACCCCTCTCCCGGACGATCGCCCCGATGATCGCCGGACTAGTGTGTAGATGATAGGGTATCTAGGGTCCCTCGACGTCGAACCCCGACACCCTGACACGACACCCCCAACACCCGACCACGACACAACACCCCTATTTAGTTAGTTAGTCAGTTAGGTTGTCAGGTTATTAGGATATGTGTTAGTTTATGTTTAGTTTAGGTTTAATTTAGTTTATGTTTAGTTTAGTTTTAGGTTTAATTTAGTTTGGATCCTAATGCGTGTGTGACTTTCGGTCTGTCGTCGATCCTAATTTAGTTTAGGGTTTCATGTGTATTCTTGATGGAGGAATCCTGACTGTTGTCGTGGGTGGGGCGCTTCCTCTTTCTCCTCTTCTTTGCGATATACTCATCGATATATTGTGCAAGAAGAGGAGAGGGGAAGCGTCCATCACCGCTGGTCGAACCTATTACTGTGAGAGAGTGTCCACCAACATATATACACCACCGTATCAATGTGAGAGAGTGCGCACCAACACTCCATGACATATGTGAGAGTTATTTAAGGAAAGTCTCAACAGACCGATAGTCACACACGCATTAGGATCCAAAGCGTGCCGTAATTCTTGATTTTGCTAGATGCTAAGTGTTAATTTTGTTAAGTGTTAATTTTGCTAAGTTTGATTTAATTTGTTTTCGTAATTAAGTTTTTCTTCTCGATGTCGATGATGCCAATCCTGCATCCTCGTCGTCGAGTCGCCGGAGGAGGTCACTTGCTTGAGCCGAGGGGCCCTGTCAGGGACTGGGCTCCGCCGGGCTGGTACTGGGAGGTGCCGCCTTCTGGGCGGCGTAGCTTGGTGAGGAGCCAGCTCGTCGTCGACCTGGAGGTTCTGTGGTAGCGGCCACATGGGCCACAGACGATCGAGAGGCTTCAGTCCCCCATGGAGGTGGTATAGTACCATGTCAGCAAGGAGAACGAGCACGTCCGACGCTACATGGCAGCTTTGGAGGCCAGGTCCGACAATACCTGGCAGATTCTTCGGGGATCTCACTAGAGCTATGTTCCTGTGATGGTTCCTTCACTTTGGGTGTCCGCCGCCCGCCCCGATATCCGTCGGGCGCTAGGGTTCTAGATAGATCGATAGATTAGATACTATATATGTATCATTATGATGTATTAGCTAGATCCATGGATTAGCCGATGTATTGAAAATTATCCAAGATTATGCAGATGAGATCTTTTCTAAGAACTATACTATATATGTATTCGATAATGCATTATTAATTAACTATCAGTTATTTTGCTTCTTGAATGCATGCTAATTTAAATACTAAATTGTTTTATCTATATTATTATGGACTAGTTATTAAGCTATGGACAAGACCGGTAGAGCTCATGAAGAGGACATCTTTGACATGATACGCTCCTCCGAAAACCCAGCAGACCTTCGAGGTGAATTACATGATCATGATGATGGCTCACAATATCTGAATGATCACGGTGATGGATGTGAGACCGAGGAAGAACAACTTATGTTCCAAAATCCGGAACAACCAACAATTTTCGGCGAGGTATATACACATCCATTAGCCTCTGGTGATCATTACATGTGTATTAATTTATTTATATATATATATTAACAAATCTTTCTTATTTTAATTATCAGCCCTCCGGATCGAGCCAATCTAGTAGAAATGTACAAGGCGCTGCCAAAATTTTGGACGACAACGTAAAGCTCAATCTTGATGCTTTCAAACATAATGGCGAACCGACTCACCCTGAAGCCAATGCCAAGACATTTGTGCATCAATGCGGAGTGGTTGTTAGGGACGGAGTCCCGATCACAATGCATGAATGGATTTAGCCAAAGGAACCAAAACCAGGAGTGAATTACGTCGACACAAGAATTAAAGATGCCCTTTGGCGAGAGCTCATGGAGCATTTCACCCTACCAGATTCAATCTCGGAGCGTCAAAGGAACAAAGTCAAGGAGTTTGCTCTCCATAAGATGGTCGGCGCGTTCCAGTCTTGGAAGAAAAGATTATGGACCGAGTACAACGCTAGAGGCAAGAAGGCGCCCGAATTCAAAGGAATATACGAGAAGGTAAGGGATCACTGGGATGCATTTATCGAGTACAAGACATCGATAGCTGCTATGGAGAAGTCGGCAAAGAATAAGATAAATTCTAAGAAAAAAAGTATCACCATAAACTAGGGACAGGTGGATACAAGTCAGCCATTCCTAAGTGTGATGCATTAGAGAATAAGATGCTTGCTGAAGGGATCACTCCAGTAACCTTCAACTGGCCCAACAGGTGCAGGAATTGGTTTTTTGTGCATGAGGGAAAGTTGAACCAGCCACATGGAAGATTATTGCACTGGCCAGTCTGAAGCATGTATCAGATGAGTTGATTCAAGCAATAAAAGATGCCCAAGAAGGACGGTTTCACTCCGATAGAGAGGACGACGAGCTTACACGTGCCCTCGGGAATGCCGAACACGGAGGCCGGACACGAGGCATGGGCGTTGTTCCGTGGTACGAGGGGTTTGCGGCATGGCAGGACAGTTATAAACGCCATTCGAGAAAAAAGAAGGTGGAAGAAGACCGACTTTCGAAGTTGGAACAGAAGTACGAGCAGCAGCAGCTGCAGATAAAGGTACTGACCCAGCAAAGGGAAATTCCGCAGCAAGAGGCAGGGGAAGAACCCGCCCCATCTACAATGCAGAAAAGCAGGGTGGGTTCCACGGGGGCACCGCTGGGTCACACCCCCATGGATGATATCACCGAGAAGACATCTTGTGAGCTAATCCAAAAAATGAAGAACATAACCGTGCGGGTCACGACGGGCTATGCTTTACCAAATACACCTGATGTTCTTTGGCATTGCAATCCGGTTCCAGCTGGGTATGCTCGTGTCACGGTGGACGCAATAGAGCCGGGATATGATGAACTATTGCTTGACATCCCTGGAGGTGAGGGGGAGTCCACATTGGCAGAAGCCGGCTGTGGTTTCATTCTATGGAGTAAGGACTGCATCGTCTTTCCACACTCGGCGCTAAGGCCACCGGCTGCTCCGACTATCGATGTCCAGCGCGAGGGATCACAGCCAGAGGCATCGCAGCGCCAGTAGTCCTCCCCACCTCGCCAGCAGTCCTCCCCACCTCGCCAGCAGTCACCTCGCCAGCAGTCCTCCCCACCTCGAGCTCCCTCACAGTCGTCCCCACCTCGAGAGGCTTCCCACCTCGCCAGCAGTCCTCCCCACCTCGCCATGAGCAGTCCTCCCAACCTCGGGACGGATCACGACGCGAGTCCATATCATCATCGATATCGATCTCCGCTGCATGAGCTGACTCCACCCCGGCAGCGGTCCCGCCAGCAGGGCTCCCAAAAGAGGAAGGCCACCAGCAGTCCTCTTCAGAAGAAAGCAAAGAAGAAACCCGAGCCTCCGGCCAAAAGGAAGCTACCTTATGAAATGACACCGGAGGAAAAGAAAATTGAATGTGATCTCCAAGTGGAAGCTTTTTTTGCAAAAAAGACCGTGCCGCCAAAGGAGGTAATACCCAAGGAAGTCCAAGAGCACTTTATGGAACACTTTATTTATCGACCCCCGGCATATATCGAGCGTATGCTGACAGACTATGAGTGATAGATTCAGAAGGCAAGTGAGCAGAGAAGTCAGCCCAGCCCAAGGAAGAAGTTGGGAAGTACGACGTCAACTAGCGGGAAAACAGTTCCCCAGCTCTGAGAACAAGCCAAGCAATCGATCTCTCCGCTCAAGGTGAGTACCAATCCAAGCAAGCAACCGATCCAACCAGTCGACGTGCAAGGCAACCCAATCGATCTCAAAGTACTAAAGGCTGCAGGTCTCACTCTTGACCAAATCTTTGGCACCGAGGAAATCCGCGGGTACGATGCAACTGAGTACACAATGCAATATGCCGTCGGAAAACCACTTGTCACACCCGAGCAGTACAAGGAACTACCAACTGCGATGCGACGGTTGCATGATTGGGACATGCGTGAAGCAAAGCAAAGGGAGACGGCGGTCATGGTCAAAGTAAGGAAAGAGCATTACGTCAATGCATGTGACATATGTCTTGAATTCTCAGAACTTTTCCAGTTATACCACATGGACTCTATCGACAAAACTCTCATCAGTTGCTATTGTCTGTAAGTGATTTATATCTTTAGTTATTTAAGTCTCTAGCTAAGATATCATTCATTGTATTATCCTCACTATATATGTTCTTTTCTACGCTATTATGCAGATTGAAGATGTGGGAATTGAAACAAGAGGGAATCGATGACATTGGGTTCATCGACCCAAGTACCATTAATGGTCATGTGGTAAAACATTATTCCAAGGATACAAAAGATCTCTTGGAAAAGTTTCTAGAGGCAATAATGAATACCAACAAATCTACTATAATATTTCCTTACAACATGGGGTGAGTGTTTACTCTCTTGTATACTACGCATTCTATTTTTGCTTACTCGCTCGCTGTCAAGTGTAGTTGATGAGTTATATGCGCATCCCTGCTTAATTATATAAACTTCTACACAGACACCACTATATCCTCCTATGTATTGTCCTCGCGGATGGACTTGTTCAAGTGTACGACTCACTAGATACACCAGAACAATCATACGTGGACATGTATTTTATGATAGAACGGTAATTTCAATCTTTATCGACCTTGCTTTCTTTCATTATTTCCTAATATCAAAAGTAATTATAGTAACTCTTTCGTTCCTTTTCTTTGCCGGGTAGTGTTTGGAAAAAGATGATAGAAAAAACCCATCATGGTCGTCAATGGAAACCGAAGCTGAAGTGGAAAAGGATGCAGGTAATTAAGTAGTACTACTAGGTCCGCGCATCTCATTAATTCTATTTTCAATACCATTATCATGCTCGATTATTAATTATCTTATTCAATTCTATTCTTTTGCAAAGTGCGCAAAGTAGCTACAGGGGACAAATTTATGTAGATATTTCCTCTACGAGAACATTCGCATCCAGACCGAAAGTCATATACGTCGCAGAACAGCACGTGAAAGACAACTCCAGGTTTGGCAGATGTCGTCGAAGCTCTCACCCTAGAAATGCTTTGTAGCACTTCAAGAGGAATTTGCGGCATTTCTTCTTCAACATGTCATTCATGTAAACGGAGAGCACTATTCCTTACCGCCGCCTCAATAATGCCAGCAAATCAGTAGTAGAGCACTAGCTAGCTAGTCCCGGCCGGGTTTTGGGCCTTAAGTTAATTATAAGTCCCGAATTTATATGGATGTGTAATTCCATTTGTATATATATATATATACTGTGTATGAGATATTGTATATTATATTACATATATATATATGCATGAACTTGTGTACTGTTTACAGTATGTAGCACCGTAAAATAAATTTGAAATGAATGGAAAACACAAAAAATAGAGAGGAAAATTAAAACCTAATTAAAAGCTAAAACAAAAAAAGCAGAAGACTTAGTACCGGTTGGTATCACCAACTGGTACTAAAGGTCTTCCACCACCGGTCCACGCAGGCAGCCACGTGGAGGGCCTTTAGTACCGGTCCGTGCTCCAACCGGTACTAAAGGTCTGGACCTTTAGTCCCGACCCGTTAGTACCGGTTGGGGAACCGGTACTAAAGGTCCATCCGGTCCGGGACTATAGGCCTGTTCTGCACTAGTGGGCGCCATCGTCAAGGTGGATAGGGTCTTGCATAGTGAGTGTCGCGACCTCTTTTCTGAAGTTGCGAAGCGCGTCTTCAGCCACCTTCATCTTCATGAGCCAGGGTTCGACTTGGGCTCTGTGATCCTCCTGGTTACCCATGAGGTTTGTGCTGGCGCCACGGCAGCAGTGAGGGGCGCCGTGGAGGCGCTGGTGAAGGGGTTCACCCGTGTCACGGTTTCTCCGCCTCCAGATGCTGTTGAGGCTGGCGGCAGGGAAGACGACGTGAGCGATGTCGATGACGAGTCGCCTGAGGGTGGGACGAACGGTGGCGGCGGTTCCTCCTTATTCCTTCCTCCTGCTCCTTTCCTGCAATGCACATCGTGCCTCGTGGAGGCGTTAAACTCGTTTGTTTTTGCGAAAAATTCTAATGCTTATAATAATCGTTGGACTGCATGATTGCTTTCTTCGCCTTGTTTCCTTCATGCTTGCTATGATGCTTTGCGTCGGCAGGGCCTAGCCCGTGCATACCTCAACCGCTGTTGGGCCGGACAGAAACCAAGGACGGTCCAAGGGGTGAGGGGCTACGGGTCTAGTTAGGCTCCTGAGTTGCGATGCTGAGGAGTCCCCCTTGACGTGCGAGCAGACCTCGTGAAGGGAACATGGTGAGGATTGAGATAACTTGAAAATTCCGAACACCTTCAGCGCTCTACGTCGGCAGGGCCCGACCCGCGCATACCTCAACCACCGTTGGGCCGACCGGAAACCAAGGACGGTCCAAGGGGCGAGGGGCTACGAGTCCAGCTAGGCTCCTGAGTCGCATTGCTCAGGAGTCCCCCTTGACATGCGAGCTCCAGCGTCCTCCCTAGGGATTTCGAGCAGTTTTTTGAGCACTCTAGGGTCTGCGTCGGCAGGGCCCGGCCTGCGCAAACCTCAACCGCCGTTGAGCCGACCGGAAACCAAGGACGGTACAAGGAGTGAGGGGCTATGAGTCTAGTTAGTCTCATGAATTGCGATGCTCAGGAGTCCCCCTTGATGTACGAGCGGCTCCCATACCTTTCCTTGCTAGCTTTTCCAGAGATGGGCACGTGAAGACCAGGTTTGGCAGACCTGGGAAGGCGGCGTGTACCAGGCCTGGCCGGGTAGTAGCCCTGTGCAGCTCCCTCACGCGGGCATCCGAGGGGAACGCAGCGAGAAAGGGGCCGCCAGGGTCCTTCCTAAGGTTTGATGCAGTCTTGGGGCACCCTCAATTGTTTATCCCCCTGCACCGGGTGTGGGGCTTCCACCTTGCATGGGCATAGTCATTGGTGGACCTTGTTGACCGCCAGCATAGAGCTATGGCTTCCACATTGCGTGGGCATAGTCATTGGTGGACCATGTTGACTTCTCCGCCAGCGCTGGCTGTGGCTGCCACATTGCTTGGGAAGGGACCCCTCCGCGTCCTCGGGGGTCCTCGGGCGTGTACAACCAATAGAGTTCATACGCGTGGCCGACATGGTAGAACCGGGAGGTGTATCTAGGAGGTCGCGAGGGCACTTTGGCCTCGCGATGTCCCTATCTCAAAGGCGGTTTATGCCTGAATCTTCTTGTAGATGGGGCCATTTGAAACCCCGCTTGCTTCTTCTTCTTCGGGAGTGAGGCAAGTTGGGGGTCCTTTTGGCACTCTAAGTCTGTAGGTCCCGGTCCCGCACATTTCCCGACCACCGCAGCATACAATCGGAAACCAAGGATGCAACTACGGGGTTAGGCCCCGACACCCTTGACGCCGACCAGAAACTAAGGACGATATCAAGGGGCGAGTGGATTTACGACCAGTAAGGCTTCTAAGGAGCCCCGTTTGATGCTCAAGTGCCTTTACGTCCGCAGGTCCCGGTCCCGCACATTTCCCCACCACCTTTAGGCACAACCGGAAACCAAGGACGCACTTCACTTCGCGAGGCCCCGCCACTACTGATGCCGACCGGAAACCAAGGACGACATCAAGGGGGGCGAGTGGCCTTATGACAGGTAAGGCTCCTAAGGCTCAATGCTCAGGAGCCCCCTTTGACGCTCGAGCGGCCCTCATTCCACCAAGTCGGCTGCTGCCTCGGGAGGCTGCAGGACTTCCCGAGACTCCATGCTGAGGCGACGCACCACGGATGGAGCCCCCAAGCGGCGGGTCGACCGCCCAACGATGCAAGTAAGGTAGAACGTCAGGACATAGAATAGATGCACAAGAAACTACTGAAATACGCATAAACGAAGTGATGGCAGGGGCATGCCCTTGTCACCTGAAGATCACGTGGCCCAGTGAGCGCCCTTGCATTGAGTGAACCAAAAAATTACCTCGCAATAGCCAACAAAAAGTCACTTAGTGGCCATGCCGCTGAAGAGCTGAGGCCATTGTCATTGCCCGATCTCCCGCTTCCACAAGCGCGACCTTCCCGGGTCTGTCGTCTCCCAAGGCTCGGAACCTTTGCTTGGTTCGAGCACCTCCTCTAGCTCCTCATTGCGCCCCACCAGGCAAGGCACAAGCATGGCTCGATGAAGGTGCTCGAAGGTGACGCCTGCGTTCGCTAGCCCGAAGGGCATGTGGACATAGGTGTTCAGGTAGACCCATCTTATGATTGGTACGTGCTGGCCAGAAGGGGCCTTGAGCCGTATCCCTATTGATCACGAGCGCGTTGACGTAGACGCGCGGCTGATCGACCATGCCGATGATGGTGACTGCGGTTGGTGGTGCAGGGCAGTCCTCGCCTCGCACGGCCTGGGCTCCTTGAAGCTCTTCGGTCGCTCTGAGTATGGACTCTCGCGAACTGGGCCCATGCGCCGTGATCCCAGCTCGAGCTGGCATGCGTCGGAGCGCGCCTTCAGGTTGTGCTCGAGCGCCTCTCTCGCCTCACTAACCAAGCCAGAAACTTCCCCGATGGGAGCCCCTAGGTGCGGACTAAGAGGGGCACTGAGCGCGCTTTCCTATGCGGTAGTAGGTGGAGCCCCATCCCTGAGCACAGAAACTGACGTTCCAGGACGCCCTATGGGGAGGAGTTGCTTCTTCTTCTTGCGTGGGTCCTCACGAGGAAGTGCGTCTTCCTCGTCATCCGAGCGCTCGGCTACCGCAGCGTGGTAAGCATGCTCGAGGGTACAGATGGCATCCTTCTCATCGCAAGCAATCGTGATTTCGCCACCACTACCTGTCATCTTGAGGACGTTGTAGCCGTGGTGAGTTACTGCCATGAACTTGGCAAGATCCAGGTACCCAAGTATCGCGTTTTATGGGAGGTGGATGTGCGTGATGTCGAAGACGATGGTCTCAGTGTGGTAGTTCTTGCACCCGCCGAAGGTGACGTGTGGACACACCTGCCTGATGGGTACGGTGGACCCGTCTGTGACCCCATAGAAGGGCATAGTTGGCATGAGCTGTTCGTATGGCACTTGGAGCATCTCGAAGGTCTCGATGGAGAGGACGTTGAGCCTTTCCCCACTTTTGATGAGGGTCTTGGTGACGAGGATGTTGCTGATGGTTGGGGTACATAGCATGGGGAGCTTGCCGGCCATAAACGAACACCTGAGCTGATCGCTTGAGTCGAAGGTGATGATGGTCTAGGACCAACTGAGGGGGCACATCGCTTCAGGCATTGGCAGGGCCATATTCACCTCCCGTGCAAACTTCTTGAAGGCACGGTTCAATGCTGGGGCCTAGGCGCCGCCCAAGATACAGGCCACCGCCCTGATTTCCTAGAAGCCCTCAGCCCCATCGGCCTTCATGTCTTCATCTTTCCTTCTGGGTGGCAGAGGCAATAGAGGTATTCCAGCCTCACGCGGGCAAGCCTCGCGAGGCTGACCGCATCGTGACCCCTCCGGATGGTCGTCGCGCCAGCGGTCCTCACAAGGCGGGTTGTGCCAGCGGTCGTCCCGAGTTTGATCGCGCTAGCGGTCCTCCTGAGGCTGATCGTGCACACCTGACGCGGCTCCCGGTTGCCCAGCGGCCTCCACCGCGGCAACCGTTGCGTCCGAAGACTCGGTCACCTCAGCCGGGGCGCGCGCCAAAGTGCTCGGCATGGATCAGTCAGAGTTCCTAGCATTCGGCGGTGTCGTGGTTGTTGATGCCATAGAAGATGCAGCTCAGCCTTCCTCCTAGGGGTGTTCTTCTCCGCGACTATGCTTTGCGTTGGGTTCGGTTGCAAGCACGGCCAGGGCCTTGCGCTTTGCTTCCTTGTCCTTCATCTTCTTCTCTTCTAACTCCGCCACCGGAGGCCCGCAGAGCGATAGGTAGCCCTCCTCATCCTTGGCGCACTTGTTCGCTAGGTTGAACATCTCCAAGGGAGAGCACAATTCGTCATTCATGGCGAGCTCTTACTTTATTTTGAGGTCAGTGACTCCATCGGTGAAGGCCGAAATGATGGCCTCGTACGACGTCCTAGGTATCTTGAGGCGTGGTGTCGTGAAATGTTGTATGAACTTGTGTCGGGTCTCCCCATCCCACTTCTTGATACGACGCAGGTCGTTCATGGTGGGTGCACGGTCGTGGGTGCCTTGAAAGTTGGCGATGAATCATTTGCACACACCATCCTAGGAGGTGATGCATGCCTCTAGGAGGTTGAAGAGCCAGGAGAGTGCGCCTCCCTTGAGCGCCGTGGGGAACCAACATTCCATGACCTCGTTGTCTCCTCCTGCCGCCCAGATACTCAGCGAGTAGAGTTGTAGGAACTCGGCTGGGTCTGGGGTACCATCATAATGCGGGGGCAGGTCAGGCTTGAACTTGCAGGGCCACGCAGTCGGGTAGAGCACCGAGGTAATGGCAAGGCACCCCACCGCCTCGACGGGCACTGCGTGCGTGAGGGCGATCTGGTCGTGACGCTCCTGTGGGGACGCCTAGAGCGGTGTCCAACCGCGACGTTGAGTCATTAGCGTAGGGCATGCGCACACATCAGCGCACGACCGGGGAGCAACTTGGCAGCTTACTTCATCTCCTGGCCTCGCCCTCGATGCGCGAGGCCGGTCACGGGGGCGCGCTTCTCGCCTGGTCTCGAGGTCAACGTCATGTCATGGAGGCAGAGACTACGCGTCTTGTACCACATCATGAGCCAGAGACGGTTGGGGTCTAAGCGAGTAGGAGAGCTCCAAAGCGTCGCCAGTAGTGCTGACGAGCTCCGCGATGCGTCGAAGCCAGTCATCATAGTGGTCGGGAGTGGGGCGGTAGCGAAGCAGTTCGTTAGCCATGGCGAGCATTCCCTGGCCGCGCACCGACCCTGGCCGAACGTGAGAGGACGAACTGGAGGCTGGGACGATCAACAGAGTGGAGGTATGGCCGTCGTGCTCCGCGTTGACTGGCTAGGAGGAGTCTTGTTGCTGGTTGGTGTCGGGGCCCGTGGCGGCATTCATCATAGGCGAAGGTGACTTTCGTGCATCGGCGTGGCCCATCGACGCCATCTGGGCAACACGGGTGGCACGGTGCTCGGCATAGGCTTGGCGAGTGTCAGACATCGGAAGGGCGAAGTGGGAGGAGATCTTGGCTTGAGGGAGACTCCGACACGCCCCCTACCTTGCATGCCAAATGTCGGATTTCGGGCTCCGCAAAACCCTTAAGATTCGAACACAGGGGCGTGTGCGAAGATCCCCTGCAGCCTCACCCCACCTAGCTTGCTACTCGATGAACACAACAAAGAACTCGCACGATGATGAGGAAGAAGATGAACACGATAGTTTACCCAGTTCGGGCCGCTACGACGCATAATACCCTACTCCTGCTTTGGTGGATTGCCTCTCGAGGAGGTGAGGTGGATGAACAAGTATAGTGTTTCGGGGCCTCCTGAGGGCTCTGTGGTGTTTGAGGCTCCTTGTGGTTTGGTGGATGATGAATGATGGAGTCGGTCGATCGGGTTGGGATCTCCTCTACGAAGCAGCCTACCCTCTATATATAGCGGTGGCTCGGGTCCTCTTCCCTTATCGCAATGGCGTGAAGGGATCCCACAAGGTCCAATTTTGAAGGGGACAGGGGTTTGTGCTCGCCCTTCTCAAAGGCGGTCTTTGCCTGCAAAGTAGTTATCGACACCGCAGGGACAAGCTCAGGGATGACGTCCGTCCTGCGAAGTTGGTGGTTGCGGTCTTGTTGCACCGGAATGGAAGCCTTTGGGGGGTGCTTTGGGAACCCGCATACGTCCTTGCTCCCTTTGCACCAAAGGGGAAACTGTGCCGCCTGGCGCACTAGTGCTCGCCTGTCCTGCCTTGCATCATCTTTGACTCCTGAGGCCAGGCCTTGCATAGAGATCTCCGCCCCTCCCGAGGGGGCCTGGGGAGGCCCGTCCTCTGCCGGTCTTGATGATGCTCATCCTCGCGAGGCTTGGGCCCTCGCGAGAGCTTTATCCTGAGTGGGGACACACCTTGCCGCATTTGGTCGATGAGGTGGGCCATGCCCTGGGCCGCAGGCAGGCAGGTTTGGGTACCCCCGTTCCCAGAATGCCAACATTGACGTTCCAGTAAAAAATTGAAATTCACGCACTACAGCCAAAGTTTCTTGTTTTTCACGACACACACCAAAGAAGAAATCTAATCATCCTAAAAGCAAATCTTGGCACATTATTTTTATAATACAAAGGATATATACAAGGGGATAATTATTTTTCAGAAGATTCCATAAAAAATTCTACATTGTTTCCATCAGCATGAACACAAGTGTTCAAGGTCGACCCTCACTTCTCCAATGCACAACCTTCCAACCACTTCTCCTTTTGAAAAACTTCTTAGGCTTAAGGGACAAGTAACTCTTTTCGTTTGTTTCACCCGCAACTAAAGAAAGTAAAAAGGGGGGAAATCTACTTAGTGAAGAAAGCAAACAAACACTCACGAGAATATCAACCCCATGCTATTGCTCCCTGGTAATGGCACGAGAAAAGAGTTTGATAATCCCCAAGTGCAAGGAATTATTGTAGAAATTTCCAAAGGTGGAAGTGATTAGTATGGAGTGTAGAACCCACAACGAGCTAAAGGTAAGATCAATATTCTCTCAAGTCCTTTCTGCCACTGATACGACTCTACGTACACCGAACGTTTGCTTCCATCTAGAAACGAGAAATAAAACTACGTTGTGGGTATGAAGAGGATAGTTTTGCATGATAATGGAGAACTAAAATAAAAATAGGTGCTGTTATCATAATATTGCAATATATTACAAATAGCGACTATGGAATAATGATGAGTCGGTGCTCGGAATTATCCTAGGCCGTTCTTAACAAGATCGGAAATCATTATTGCAATTTTATATGAGGGAGAAGCGTAAGCTAACAAACTTTCTCTACTTGGATCATGCACTTATGATTGGAACTCTATCAAGCATGCACAACTACTAAAGATCATTAAGGTAAAACCCAACCATAGAATTAAAGCATCAAGTCCCCTTTATCCCATACGCAACAACCTCCTTACTCGGGTTTATGCTTCTGTCACTCAAGCAACCCACTATAAGCGAATCATGAATGTATTGCAACACCCTACAGCAGGAATCCTTCACGTGTGTGCGGCATGGGAGGCACCATAGGACAGCACCAAAATAAACATACAACCCAAACCAATCTAGATCATCAATCAACCCAAAGGACAAAATAAATCTACACAAAACATCACAGGATGGAAAGACATCATTGGAACATAATATGTGGCATAAAGCACCATGTTCAAGTAGGAGATTACAGCGGGGTACGGGAGAATGGACCGCTAAAAGGAGATGAGGATGGTGATGAACAAGGTGATGTTGATGAAGACGATCACCACGGTGATGGTTCCCCTGGTGGTACTCCAGCAACCGTGATAGAGGGGGAGAGGGTCTCCCCCTTGTGCTTCCCCCTCCATGGCCTCCCCCTTAGTGGGGAGAGGTGGCCTTGGCCTCCATGGTGTTGATGGCCCCTTCGGGATAATGAAGATGGCCTCCGGTGATGGTGACCCCCTCCGATAGGCTGCCGGAGAGGGCTAAGGTTGGTTTTTCCTGGCTCTGGAGGTTTGTGGTGGCAGAACTCCCGATCTAAGTCTCTTTTCGGTGGTTTATGGATTTATAGAGATTTTTGGCATCGATCTCACGTCAAGGGGGGCCATGAAGCGGTGGCAAGCCTGCTAGGCGTGGCCACCCACCTGGCCGCGCCTGGCAGGCTTGCCGCCTCCTCGTGGACCTTCTGGCCTAGCTCCAATGCATCGGGGGTGTCGGTGTACTAAAGTATGGTTTTTTTGTACCCCGTACTTGTTCATGGACATTTATAGCCATAGTAGGACCAAGGGCTACCAGGGAGCAACTGAGAACAAATACAGCAACATCGAGAAGGCATTCAAGTCAACAGACCGAAGTTTGAAGGCTAGGGACCCGACAAGATCTTGCTGGGATAGGCTACGGGGCCTCGGCAAGGCGAAGCCCTGCCAAGACTCCACCGGCGCAGAGGCCAGGTGTCTCTCCACATAGGCACATGTCGAGGCACCGACGATGGAGAGGCTAAGTGGTGCCGATCGGACGGGGTCCTGTCCCGTCCCATGAACGGTCAGAGGCACCAGACAGAGCATTAAATGTGCCTATCTTACACTGTGAGAGTTAGGTATGATAGCACTATAGCTCTGTCCACCTCAGGTATGCACTGTACGCCACTATTGGTGACCCCTTCGAGAGTATAAAAGGAGGCCCAGGGCGTTACGATAGAGGACTTTTGGACTTTTGACTTTTGTGGCTTTTGGATCCTCTCTAGCCCATTCTGCATGAGTAGCAGCTATGTACTGTAGCGCTCCCAGAACGTGAGCTAGATTTCATCCAATACAATCAAGCAGGAGTAGTGTTTTACGCATCTTGGTGGCCCGAACCTACGTAAAATCCTGTGTGCTAGTCATGAGATATGCTCTCTCTACGAGCCTTCTCCCCCGCCGAACCGTAAAGGGATCCTCCCGATCCCTAAGGTGTTCGTTTCCCACGACATCTTTGGCGTGCCAAGTAGGAGAATAGGTCACGTGGACCTGATCTGGTTACCAGCACATCAGTTCCTTGATAATCATCATCACCATGGCCCCCAAGAAGAATGGGATTCACGGCAGCGGAACTTCCCACGTCTGTCGCGCCCGTAGCCGCCCAAGCAGGCAATGGAGTGGGCGTGGGCAGAGGGAGCGGAGACCCTGCACCCGCGCGGCGCTCTGATGATCAAGTCCGAGGAACCAGCGACGCCCGCTGCGGAAACGCTCATGGCGGCGGCGGAAACCCCCGCACCGCTGGGCCTCAAGACGGGGTTGCACCTCCTGCGGGCGGTACGTTGAACTCCGGGGATGGAAAGTCACCTTCCAAGACGCTCATACCGGCGCATACTCCACGACGTTCCCAGGACGCACGCGAAGAGCAGCGCTGCGGTGTCGGTGGTTCCCAACGTCCCCGTGGAAAAGCTCCTACGCATCATTCCCAAGATGTGCAGCAGCAGCATGCATGCCAGCATGCTAGTGGGACTGGTGTGCAATCGCGGGACCGCGATGGAGCTCCTTCTAACACGGTTAGGAGTCACAGCACCTCGCATTCTGTGTGCCTTTCGCTACTGACCACGTCGGAAGAAGCAATGGCGCGGGCACAACTACTCCTGAGCTTCCCTCTTGTTGCGGAGAAGCTCGACGAGTCGAGAGACACCATTTGGAGCCTCCTCAGCCTCGCTGACAAGTTCCAGTCCACTGAGCCGGCTCGCTCCAACGGCAAAAAGGCCAGAGGCGGTGCAACCACGGTGCACTCTCCTCCACAGCCACAACGCCGGTCACTGACTCGATGGACCAATGCTTGCGATGGTTACTCGACTGCGTCGTCTGATCCATGGACTCACCGCGTTCAGTGTCAAGTTCTTTGGGAACGAAGCAAAGAAGATGCTCGAACTACGATCGAGCGGCGGCCGGAAGTGCACCATCAATCTGATAATCATGCGGGGCCCACTGTAGACAAATCCGTGCCAGGGTATGCTGTCAGCGTTTACCCGTTAGCTGCGGCGAGTCCAGTGGCCCAATTCACACATGTTCAAGCCAGAGGTCCCGGAGAAATATGACGGCAAGACTCGCCTGTCAGAGTTCTTGAGCATCTACACCATTGCGGTGCGGGCTGTCGGGATTCATGACGACAAGATACTCGCCAACTACTTATCGTTGGTGCTTAAGCCCAACATCAGGTCGTGGTTGATGGATCCAATTCTTTTTGGGCAGATTTGTGCTATGAATTTGTTGGTGTCTTTACCGGAGGTCATCAAGCTCCTGGCCAGGAAAGTGATTTACATCTCATCCCCTAGAAGGAGGGCGAAACTTTGCTCAAGTAAATCCAGAGGTTCAGCCGCATACACAACAACATACCAGACGTTCATCCTGCCGCTGTTATCAGCGTGTTCCATCAGAATGTGCGCAACCGCAGGATGCGATAAGAGCTGGCGATGAACAAGGTCAGGGATGTTCCGAGCTCTGTGCTCTGGCAGATAAATGTGCTCGGGCTGGGCGAGGACACTGGCGGAGGGGCCGAATTCCTAGGATGAGGACACTGCCGCCCTAGCAAATAAGGGTTGGCGGCATAACAAGAAGTGCAAGGGCAAGGCCGTGCTTGCCGTCGAGGGATCCGGCGACCCCGGCACCTCCAAAAAGGTCAATGTTGATGACCCCGGCAAGGATGTTGCCGGGTGCGTCTCCTGTTAGGATTTGGCGGCTGCCGACAAGCCGGAAGGCTCCGTCAAGCAGTATTGCAAGATCCATCTCACCAAAGGCCATGATCTCCAGGACTGGCGACAAGTTGAGCAACTTGCCGAGAAGCAAAAAGTCGAGTATGATAGGCGAGACAAGTAGAAGGGCCAGGATGATGCAGAGGGGTCCAGAAAGAAGCGCGGTGGCCGTCGAGGTCGCCGCGGCAAGGCCAAGCAACAGAAAGACCAGCCCGCTCATGGCCGCGACAAGCAAGAGGGGGATGATGATGACATTGAATAGGACGATAAGTCCAGCGAGCAAGAATTCCACAGAGCCATGGATGCCATGTGCGTCGACGGAGGTGCCTCGTTGCATTCTTCCCACCGCCAAGTTACACAGTGGGCGCGTGAGGTTAATGCGGCTGAGCCATCTGTCGGCGCGCGGAAGCCTTTGAGATGGTCCACCACGCCTATCATTTTCGATGTTGAGGATCGCCCTAATCGTGTAACTGCGGTTGGGTGTTTGTCGTTGTTGGTCTCACCAACGATCTTCAAAGTGATGAAAATGTTAGTTGATAGTGAGGCCGGCTTGAACTTGATCTCGCCTGAGGTAATCAAGAAATTGCAGATTCCTGATGAGATCTTGAGGAAACGGGCTTGTTTCAAGGGTCAATCCAGGAAGGAGCCAACCCAAGGAAGAAATCATGATTCCAGTAACATTTGGTAGCGGTCTGAACTTCAGGGAGGAGAAGGTTGTTTTCAACATCACCAAGATTCCGTTGCCATACAATGGGATCCTTGGCCGTCCAGCATTAGCCTAGTTCATGGCAACGTCGCACTACGCCTACAACATATTGAAGATGCCCGGGCCGATGGGCATCATTACTGTCAAGTCCGACAAGAAGGACGCGCTTGTCTACGCCGATCAACTCTACCGGGAGGCAGTTCCAGCATCTAACAAGAAGGACGCGCTTGTCTGCACTGATCAACTCTACCGGGAGGCTGTTCCAGCATCTACCGCCAAGGCACTTGCTCCTACCGCTGAAACTCCCGGGAGGAAGAAGCCTCGCAAGAACCCTCGCATAGACTCCGGCAAGCGCACTTCCTTAGAGTGTTGCGCTCCTGGTGAGAACGTGCCAGACAGTTCCACTGGCAAGAGCACGAAGTCCAAGGCAGCTCCACCAGAGACTAAGAAGGTGCTTCGCCATGGAGGATGAACGGGAGGAACTTTCACCATAAGTTCCACCCTTGATGATAAATAGGAAAGTGCGTTCGGTACCTTCCTGCGAGAGAATGTCGATGTGTTTGCATGGCAACCATATGATATCCCCGGTGTTCCTAGGAAGGTGAGTGAGCACCACCTTGTCATCTGTCCACATGCGCGGCCCGTCAAGCAGAAGGTCAGGAAGTAGTCTTTGGAGCGGCAACAGTTTATTGCCGAAGAAATAAAGAAATTAGAAGTGGCTGGCTTGGTTAGAGGAGTACTTCATCCGACATGGTTGGCCAATCCAGTTGTAGTGCACAAGGCAAATGGGAAATGGAGGCTATGTATTGACTACACAGATATCAATAAGGCCTGCGCATCGACCAGATTGTGGACTCCACCGCTGGCTGCGACTTGTTGTCTTTCCTTGAAGCCGATTCAGGTTATCATCAGATTTTCATGGCCAAGGAAGACGAAGAGAAGACCGCATTTATCACCCCATGTGGTACGTATTGCTTTTTGCGTATGCCTTTTTGGTTGAAAAGTGCTGGTTCTACATTTGCAAGAGCAGTCCAGATTGGCTTGAAGCCCCAGCTACATAGAAATATGGTGGCTTATATGGATGACATAGTGGTCAAAACCAAGGACAAGGCGACGCTCATATCAGACCTAGATGAAACATTTACAAATCTGCGCAAGATCAACTTGAAGCTCAACACGGAGAAATGTGTGCTTGGCGACCCATCTGGCAAGCTTCTCGGTTTCTTTGTATCTCAACGTGGAATTGAAGCAAATCTCGACAAGATCAGGGCAATTGAGCAAATTGAAGCACTAAGACGTGTCAAGGATGTGTGTCGTCTTGCCGGCTGTGTTGCCACTCTGAGTAGGTTCATATCAAAATCTGCTAAGGGCGCCCTGCCCTTTTTCAAAATCTTGAAGAAGGCGGGTCCGATGAAATGGACTTCGGAAGCGGAAGCAGCGTTGTAGGATATGAAGAAGTACCTCTCCTCTCTACCAGTCCTAGTCGCGCCAAAACCACAAGAGCCGTTGTTGCTACATCTAGCGGCACCAAATCAAGTGGTGAGTGCTGCATTAGTGGCTGAAAGAGAAGTTGATGAAGAAGCGACAGCAGCGGCAAGACCGTCTAGCGACAAGCCAGGACATTCCCCGGCAGAGTCTGGTGTTGACAAGGCAAGATCTGTGCAGTCAAATGAAACAATTCAGAAGAAGAAGATGGTGCAGTGTCCAGCTTATTTTGTCAGCTCCTTTTTGTAGGGGGCTAGGTCAAGATACTCTGGCATACAAAAGTTGCTCTTTGGCCTCCTTATGGCCTCGAGGAAGCTAACCATTACTTCCAGGCACATGAGATCACCGTTGTCACTCGCTTCCCATTGCAACGGATTTTGCGGAACCTAGATGCTACCGGCAGGATTGTGGAGTGGGCTTTGGAACTGTCAAGCTTTGGTCTCAAGTTCGAAAGTACTTCGACTATTCAGAGGAAAGACTTGGTGGAGTTCATTGCGGAATGGACCCCAATGCTAGATGAAGAATTTCCAGAGTCAACTCTCCCCGACAAGGAAACAAATCAAGAGTGGATCATGTAGTTTGATGGGGCTTTTTTGCTGCAAGGCGCCGGTGCTGGAGTGTTGCTTGTCGCACCCACCGGAGAGCACCTCAAATATGTGATTCAGATGCACTTTCCCCGAGAGAGGTTAACAAAAAATACTGCAGGATACAAAGGGCTGCTTGTGAGTCTCCGGTTTGCGCCAAACCTTGGGATTAATAAACTTATTGTCAGGGGTGATTCTCAGCTTGTCGTCAAGCAGGTTAATAAGGATTATCAGAGTCCATTGATGGAAGCTTATGTAGATGAAGCGAGAAAGTTGGAAGAACATTTTGACGGTCTGCAAATGGAGCACGTTCCGCGTGCAGAGAACAGTGTTCCTGATGGCCTATCAAAGTGTGTTGCCCTTAAGTTACCTGTGGAACCAGCATTTTTTGTGCTCTGACTGACTCAACCATCCGTGACACCATCAATTGGACAAGAGAAAATTAGAAAGTTGAGTTCCGAGAAGTATTTACCGGCAGAGCTCCCAGAAGCCGCCAGTGAGGAAGTTGCCGGGAACGACGCTAGGCTTCCTGGTGAGCGTCGCGCTCCGGCAGAGCCTCGAGCTCTTGCCGTGGAAGCGCATGCTCCCCCTAGGGCCTCTATCCATTGCCGTTGAGACAAATGCTTCGCCGGCAGAGTTTATGCCTTTAGTCCTTGTTGTTGAGCCCCAGGCTCCAGCTTGGGCACATCACATCGTCCATTTCCTTCAAACATGGGAACTTCCTGAGGAACAAGAAGAAGCATTGAAAGTAGCCCGCCGGTCTAATGTTTACCAGTTCGTGGACAACGTCCTGTACAGAAAGATGCCAAATAGTGTGAAACTCAAGTGCATTTCTTGGGAAGATGGACCGGATCTGTTGGCAGAGGTACATGGAGGCATTTGTGGCTCCCACATAGGATCAAGAGCTCTTGCCGGTAAGGCATTCCGGCAAGGTTTCTTTTGGCCCACTTCCCTCCAGGATGCAACTGCACTAGTAACCAAGTGTGAAGCATGCCAAGTTCATTCGAAGAAAATGCATCAACCAGCTCAAGCTCTTCACACAATCCCTCTCTCTTGGCCATTTTCGGTCTGGGAGCTCGACATCTTGGGCCCCTTTCCCCATGCTACCGAGGGCTTTGAGTACTTGTACGTCGCATTCGACCAGTTCACAAAGTTGCCGGAAGTGGAACCAGTGAGAAAGGTGACAACACAGTCAGTCGTCAAGTTCTGCAAAGGACTAGTTTGTTGCTTTGGTATTCCGAATAGGATCATCACCGACAACGGCACATAGTTCACGAGCTGCACCTTCATGCATTATGTCCAAGACCTTGGCGGCAAGATCTGTTTTGCTTCTATTGCCCATCCAAGGAGCAACAACCAGGTAGAAAGGGCTAATGGTGAAGTGTTGCGAGGCCTCAAGACAAGAACTTTTGACAAGCCGCACAAGTGCAGAAGGCGTTGGATGGATGAGATGCCAACAGTTCTTTTGTCAATCAGAACGACACCAAATCGAGCCATCGGCCATACACCCTTCTCCCTGGTAAACGGGGCCGAAGCAGTTCTCCCCACGGAACTCATATGCGGGTCACCTCGAGTGATCACTTATGATGAGCTTGAGTAAGAGCAGTTGCGGCAAGATGACACTATGCTCCTTGAGGAAGATTGTCTTCAAGATGCTGTGTGAGCTGCGCGCTACCAGCAAGCTTTGCGGCGCTATCATAGCCGCAAGGTTCATGCCCGAAGTCTTGAGGAAGGCAACCTTATTCTTTGGCGCGTTCAGTCCACCAAGAATTCCAACAAGTTGACACCAGAGGGGGAAGGCCCTTATTGGGTAGTACGAGTCACCAGGCCTAGCGCAGTCCGCCTGGAGACCGAGGATGGTATCCTAGTGAGCAACTCCTGGAATATCGAACATCTTCGTAAGTTCTACCCATGAGGCGCGGTTGTCAGGTCTCCAGGCAACTAGATTTTGTACATGTATTGCCGCTAAAGCATGTATTCCTTGGTAGAAAGCCAGGCGCAGACCCTGTGCATAGTTGAATAAACCTTAGTGTTCTACAAATCTTGTTGATTCTCATGTTTACTTATGTACATGTTTGTCCTAGACATTGTATTGCGCTTACTCCCGGCAACAGCTAACAGACTGCCAAGGTTCCATATCCCTATTTTATCTTCTTTCTTTTTCTCAAAGGACAGAAGGTTACCTCGCATGCCGCTTTGCCCGGGGGGAATGGTGGTATGGATACTAATGGACGACATTCAAGAAAAACATCTTGCCAGAAGGAGTACAATAACGAAAAGCTAAGTTGCTCAACCCTAAGTGAATTTTTTCCTATAAAGTTATTTCCGGTGGACGATTTCAACTTTTGTATGGAAAATCCGCACGCGAAGGAACCTTGTTGCGATTGGTTGCGCCCTTACTCTGTTTCGAGTCCGCTCGACAGTCTTGGTGGCTGCACTGAAAACACCAGGCTCTCTTGCCAGTAGCATCCCCGCTAGCAGGCTGCTAAAATCCCGCACCTAGCGCTCGCGGCAAGGGTGTACACACCGGCAAGTCTCCAATCAAGCGTAGGGTGAATACATACAGAAAGAAATTAAGCAAGGGGGATAGCATATCATTTGTTCAGAGCATGGCAAGTTATATTACATCAATCTTGGCGTGATTCTAACATACGATAAACTGTTCTTCGGATGGATGGCGGCGAAAAGTAAGGCAGCTAATCCCGGCGATCGCCTTCAACCCACTTGAATTGGCTTACCCTATCAACAATGGGAGCGACAAGTTTCTCAAGCGCCTTGATGTCTGCATCCCAAGGCAAGTGGTCGAACATGTTGGAGAGATTGATGCCAGAGTTCTTGTG
Source organism: Hordeum marinum (assembly GCA_022496015.1). Taxonomy (NCBI): domain Eukaryota; kingdom Viridiplantae; phylum Streptophyta; class Magnoliopsida; order Poales; family Poaceae; genus Hordeum; species Hordeum marinum. The sequence goes on from CM039674.1 coordinate 479,270,609, forward strand.
CGCCACCTTGACGAGCACCTTGCGAGGAACGGCCTGGCAGAGTTTGCACGATTCGCTGGCCAGATATGATGTTTGGTCAGAGCAAAGCTGCTCCAGGGCTTTAAGCGTGCGATCGAGGAACATGGTTAGCTTGGTGCTCATAGACACTCTCTTGTTAGAAGAGTACCTGGAGCTTTCTAGGCCCATGGTGGACAGTTGTGTCGAAAGCATCTCCGCGACGTCGATGAGCTTCTCAGTCAAGACTTGTATTCCCCGCACATAGTCGTTGTGGGCGGCGGCGACACTCTTGACCAGCTCCTCCTCCTCTTGGAGATCCTTGACCAGAGTCATCTCGTGAGCCCTGGTGGTCTCAAGAGTCTCGATTAGCATGTCCAGCTTCATTTCCAGATCATCAATGGATTCACTAGCTGAAGAGAGCTGTTTAGTCTTGTCGGATATGGTGACCTGCATCTCCATCAGGCTGTGGAGGGCTTTGTCTCTTTCAGTCCCGAGTGACGAGATCTTCTTGTCGTAATCGTGATGATCTGCGTCCAGCTTCTTCGCCCTTTCCTCCATCAAGTTATTGGTGGCCTCTATAGCGTCGGCAGCATCAAAGGCCTCCTTCAACTTATTGGCTTGATCTACAGTTAGAGCTTCGAGCATTTCCTTGTGCTTCTGCTCTAGCTACTGGGTCCTCCACGCGAGAATTCCTTCGATCTCCACTTCCTTGAAGCGAAGCTTGTCGGAAAGCGCCTTCTCGTAAGAGACAAGGTCGTCCTCATGGGCATCAAGCCCGATACGGCGCTCCGTCAAGCGAGCTTCTTTTGCAGCAGCCCATTGCTTAGCCTTCTCCTGCGCCTACTCAACAGTCGGACTGCTACAAGAAGAGTTTTCTCTAGCCTTCGCTCAGTTGCACTTGACCAGACTTCAGCTCCTGTAAGCTTGGGCGAACCAGGCCTACATTTCCTCGACGTGCATCTGCAAGTCTGCCTCAGTCGCTTCCATAACTACTACCCTAGAGTCCAGTATCTCCTCTCGGGCGCGATACAACGCTTGAAGCTGTCGGAAGTTGTCGCCCATGGTTTGAAGGAGTTCCTCTTCTTGGGATTTGTTGTTGCTGGCACTTTGTTCATCAACAATCTCGAGCCTGACAGGAGTAATGATCTCCTCGCCAAAAACATCCCCTTCAGATGGCACGCCAGTACTTTTCGTGCCGGGGATGCTGACGAACAAGTTATCACCAACCCTGAGGTACCTGCTTGACGAAGGGGCTTCGGATGATAATGGCTGGTCCTCGACGGCCGCCTCCCCGGTAGCTGGGGGCTCTGTGGCTGGCATAGCGCCTGGCGCTCCTGCCATAGGACCGTCAGTACGGTCACTGGCTTCCTCGCCGGCCTTCTCGGCAGACTTCTTGGCGGCCTCGATGCTGGCGGCATCAACGGCAGCGCTCTTGGCGGCTTCGACGGCGGCATTCTTGGCGGCTTCCTCAGCAGCGATCTTGTCAGCCTCTGCGGCAGCATCCCTGGCGGTCTCCTCGATGATGGTGTCAACATCCATGCACTCCGTCGAGGGAATGTCTTAATGCCAAGAAAACAAACCAAATGATATTGAGGTGGAAGTTCAAGAAGAAAGAAAAAGAAGAACCTAATAACGAGTACATGCGCCAACATCGGTTGCTGGCATGGACCTGACGGTGCCCGTGCTTGCCGGCTCGTCCTCGTCGTGGTAAAGCGCACTGGAGGAAGTCTTTGCCAGAGATCCATCTCCAGGCGACGTAGATGTTGGAGGCGGCATATCAGGGACGGCCTCTGATGGTTCTCCTTGTCGCAGCTCTCCTCCCGCACGTCTGGTGATGTCAGCAGCAAAGATACACACCCAGCACTAACCAGCGGGAAGTGAGTAATGGACTCATGCTGGGGGCTGCGCCGGGGGATGAATCGGGGACGATGTCGTCGGCTAGCCACCGGGTTGAGGGTGATCGTATCTGGCGCACCTAAGGTGCTTGCCGGCGGCTACTCACCCGTTGAGGTCTTCGCTCTCTTTGCTACCCTTTGCACCAGTGTTTCCGCATCCCTGTGGAGACAAGCCAAAGAAATGCAAATGAGTCAAGTAAAATCAACAATTCAAAAGGCAAAAGATATGACAAGATCCTTACTCCTCATCTTCTTCTCCCGAGCTAAGGGCAGAGAGGTCGAAGGCGACTTCCGCCATGGTGCCTGTGGAGGGAGGTGGACGGGTGCTCCTAGGTCGTTTGGCTGCGGCAGGTGTAGGTTGATGATGAGCTTCTTGCCGCTGCGTGGCCTCACCAGCCACCACCTTGCCAGGGCTTGCGCCACTCAAAGAAGCATGGCAGACCGAAATCCCAGAAGCAGCACTCCGAAGGATGTGCCTCCTCTTTGGATCAAGAGTCGGGGCCTCCTCGAGCATTTCCTCTTCGGTTGTGTCTTTGGCAGACGACCCCCAGTGAGGGATCACTAGAAGAGTGTTTAGAAGGGGGTGAATAGACTACTAGCAGAAAATTAAAACCTAACCTTTGACCAAGTTAATTGGTTGGCAGATTTTAACAGTTTTAGCAAAGCTAGCAAGTCTATATACCCTACACATGCATGTCAACAAATATAGCAAAGGAAAGTAAATACATTGCACATGAAGTAAAGAGATGAGATGTGGACATCAAATGCAATTGGAGATGCAAGGATTTTTCACGTTTATGGAGTCTTCAACCCACGGAGGGTAACGGTCGCGAGAGTCCACGGAGGGCTCTTCCCACAGAGTGTTCCATGAAGAAGCAACCTTGACTATTCCATAATGGCTTCCGTCCATGAAGGACTAGCCTCGCTATGGGTAGATATTCATGAAGTAGGCTATCTCCTTGCCCTTACAAACTTCTTGCTTCACTCCACAACACAAAGTAGGAGGCTCCCAAGCATCACCTAACCAATCTAGGACGAACGACCCTCGAAAAGGTAATAGTCTCGGTAATGTCAATGAACTCCTTTCTCTTGTGCTTCAAGATGATAGACCCCTGAACACACAATCACTCTCTCATAGATATGACTTGGTAGAAGAGATAGGAGTGGTGGAAAGCAACTTGGGGAGGCTACAAATCAAGATCCATATGGTTGGAGTGGAAGATCTTGACCTCAACACAAGGCTAGGAGGTTCTCTCCCAGAAAACTGATAGGATAGGTATGTAATAGTCTTGAGTGCTTCTCTTCCGAGTAGGTGCTGGTGAAGGGGTATATATAGGCATCCCCAAAAATCCAACCGTTACACACAACTGACCAACTCGGTGACACCGATGTGATAATCTCGGTGGTACCGAAGTGACCAAAAGGTGGCAACTTTTTAATCTCCGAGGTACTGATATAGGAATCTCCGTTGCAACGATAAGGTAACCAACGGTTAGAATGCCCATTCTCGGTGACGCCGATACAATAATCTCGGAGGGACCGAAACTGTGAACTTGCATAACAGGAAGTTGGCAGCCTGAACTCGGTGGCACCGGTATGGAATCGGTTGTACCGAAGTGGCTAGGGTTTGGCTGAGTCTGTCTAGGATTTTGAATCCGTGGCACCGAATGTGGAATGTTAGTTGCATTGATATTTAGTGTTTGGCTTAGGACAGACTTTGGAGGGAGAGTTTTCTAGTGTCTTTGGTGACTATCACTTGTGCATGTATGAGCATTTTGTTCACCAACAAAACTTTACCCCCGTTTAATAGTATTGGCTTTCCTATGTACTAAATGTGGTTTGTCATAAATATAAAATGTAGAGCCCTCTTTCTTGAAGCTTTGCCAATCCATTTCCTTGCATCTTGGGGTATTCCACAATATCTTTCCCAAACCAACTCTCCATGGACTATTGTATGGAATGCACTAGTAAAAAGTATTAGTCCAAGAGACAATGTATGTTGTCATGAATTATCAAAACCACCAAGGGAGCATGTTGTGATTTCAATCTCCCCCTTTTTGGTAATTGATGATAACATACATGTTGGAAATATGCCCTAGAGGCAATAATAAATTAGTTGTTATCATATTTCCTTGTTCATGATAATCGTTTATTATCCATGCTATAATTTTATTGATCGGAGACTTAAATGCATGTGTGGATACATAGACAAAACCATGTCCCTAGTATGCCTCTAATGGACTAGCTCGTTGATCAAAGGATGGTTAAGGTTTCCTAGCCATGGACATGAGATGTCATTTGATAACGGGATCACATCATTAGGAGAATGATGTGATGGATAAGACCCAAACTACAAACATAGCATATGATCGTGTCAGTTTATTGCTACTGTTTTCTGCATGTCAAGTATATGTCCCTATGACCATGAGATCATGCAACTCACGGATATCGGAGGAGTGCCTTGTGTGTATCAAACGTCGCAACGTAACTGGGTGACTATAAAGGTGCTCTACAGGTATCTCCGATGGTGTCTGTTGAGTTGGCATGGATCAAGACTGGGATTTGTTACTCCGTGTAACGGAGAGGTATCTCGGGGCCCACTCGGTAATGCAACATCACAATAAGCGTTGCAAGCAATGTGACTAATTGTTAGTTGCGGGATCTTGTATTACGGAACGAGTAAAGAGACTTGCCGGTAACGAGGTTGAACTAGGTATGGAGATACCGACGATCGAATCTCGGGCAAGTAACATACCGAAGAACAAAGGGAACGATATACGGGATTAACTGAATCCTTAACATAGAGGTTCGACCGATAAAGATCTTCGTAGAATATGTAGGAACCAATGTGGACGTCCAGGTCCCGCCATTGGTTATTGACCGTAGAGGTGTCTCGGTCATGTCTACATAGTTCTCGAACCCGCAGGGTCTGCACACTTAAGGTTCGGTGACGTTTCGGTAGTGTAGAGTTATGTATGGTGGTGACCGAAGGTTGTTTGGAGTCCCGGATGAGATCCCGGACGTCACGAGGAGCTCCGGAATGGTCCGGAGGTAAAGATTCATATATAGGAAGTCCCAGTTTGGTTTCCGGAAAAGTTTCGGGCTCATCGGTAGTGTACCGGGAGTATCGGTATTGTACCGGGAGTGCCGGTAGTGTACCGGAGGACCTCCGGGAGGGGTATTTCGACCCCAAGAGGTCCATGGGCTGTGGGATAATAATAACCAGCCCTTAGTGGGCTGGGAAAACAGACACAAAGGCCCATGGCGCAGGAGAGAAAGTCCTAAAGCAAAAAGTGGAAAATCAGCCAATAGGAGGCAATCCTACTCCAACTAGGATTGGAGGTGAAGTAGGATTGCTCCCACCTCCTATTTCGGCCGACCCAAAGGCCTTGAATGCCTCTTCTCTCCTCTCCTCCTATATATACTTGTGGATTGGGTGGTTTTTGGACAGAATTTCTGGCCACGTGCTACCCGTTTCACCGATGCACAGTTTCTCCTCTAGATCGGTTTTCCGTAGCGCTTAGGCGAAGCCCTGCCGGAATCACTCCACCACCATCACCGGAGCGCCGTCACGCTGCCGGTGAACTCTCTCTCCTCTCCACCTCCTCTCGCTGGATCGAGACGGTGGAGATCGTCATCAAGCTGCACGTGTGCTGAACGCGGAGGTGTCGTCCGTTCGGCGCTAGATCGGAAGGACCGTGATCGAGATCGCGAGACAGCTCGTGATGAGATCGCGGAACGGATCGTGATGAGTTCGCGGGACAGATCGTGATCAAGATCGTGAGACGGATCGTGATGAGATCGCGGGACGGATCGTGATGCGTTCACGGGACGGATCATGATTGGATCGCGGGACGGATCGTGATGAGATCGCGGGACGCTCGGCGATTTGGATCGCGAAGATGTTCGACTACACCAACCGCGTTTCTTAACGCTTCCCGCTTAGGGATCTACAAGGGTATGTAGATCCACTCTCCCTCTTGTAGATGCTCATGACCATGGATAGGTTTGCGTGTGCGTAGGAAAATTTTTGTTTCCCATGCGACGTTCCCCAACAATGGCATCATGAGCTAGGTTGATGGTTCGATGAGATCTCGAGTAGAACACAAAAGGTTTGTGGGTGTTGATGCTTAGATTGCTTCCTCCCTTGGTCGTATTTTGGTTCAGCGGGATTGTGAGATGAAGCGGCTCGGACCAACATTACTTGTACGCTTACGAGAGACCGGTTCCCTCGACGCAACTTGTTGCCTAGATGGCTTGCGGGTGACAGTTTCTCTCACTTTAGTTTGATCGGATTCGACAAAGGCGGTCCTTGAGAAGGTTGAAAAGGAAACTAGTGTATCATCGTTGTGGTTTATGCGTAGGTGAGAATCGTTCTTGCTAGATACCCATAGCAGCCACGTAAAATATGCAACAACAATTAGAGGACGTCTAACTTGTTTTTGCAGGGTATGTTGTGATGTGATATGGCCAATTACATGATGAGATATATGTGATGTATGAGATGATCATGTGATGTATAGATTATCACGACTTGCATGTCGATGAGTACGGCAACCGGCAGGAGCCATAGGGTTGTCTTTAATTATTGTATGACCTGCGTGTCAATCATTAAGCGCTATGTAATGCTTTACTTTATCGCTACGGTAGCAATAGTAGTAGAAGCATGCAGGGCGTGACAACCCCAATGGCAACACATTGATGGAGATCAAGATGATGGAGATCATGGTGTTGTGCCGGTGACGATGGAGATCATGCCGGTGTTTCGAAGATGGAGATCTTAAACACAAGTTCATGGCCATATCATGTCACTTATGAATTGCATGAGATGTTAATCCTTTTATGCACCTTGTTTTTCTTAGTACGGTGGTAGCATTATAAGGTGATCCCTCACTTGAATTTCAAGATGAACTGTGTTCTCTCCGAGTGTGCACCGTTGCGAAAGTTCGTCGTGTTGAGACACCACGTGATGATCGGGTGTGATAGACTCTATGTTCACATACAACGGGTGCAAGCCAGATTTGCAGCGCAGAACACTCGGGTTAAACTTGACGAGCCTAGCATGTACAGACATGGCCTCGGAACACGAGAGACCGAAAGGTCGAACATGAGTCATATAGTAGATATGATCAACATAATGATGTTCACCATTGCAGCCACCTCAACTCACGTGATGATCGGACTTGAGTTGGTGAATTTGGATCATGTATCACTCGAATGATCGGAGGGATGTAAATTTGAGTGGGAGTTCTTAAGTAATATGATTAATTGAACTCATTATCATGAACATAGTCAAAGTGTCTTTGCAAATTATGTTGTAGATTACTGGCTCGCGCTGTAGCTCCCTTGTATTTTTATATGTTCCTAGAGAAATAGAATTGAAAGATGTTGGTAGCAAAATTGCGGACTGGGTCCATGATCTGAGGTTGTCCTCATTGCTGCACAGAAGGCTTATGTCCTTAATGCACCGCTCGGTGCGCCACCCCCTCTAGCGTCGTCTATAGATGTTGCGAACATCTAACAGGCACGTTTCGATGACTACTTGATAGTTTAGTGCGTCATGCATTACGGCTTAGAATTGAGCCTCCAAAACGTTTTGAACGTCACGGAACATATGAGATGTTCTAGGAGCAGAGATTGTGATCTCAGGCTCGTGCCTTTGTTGCGAGATATGAGATCTCCAACAAGATTCTTTGCTTGTAAGATGAAGGAGAATAGCTCAATCGTTGAGCATGTACTCAGATTGTCTGGGTACTACAATCGCTTGAATCAAGTGGGAGTTGATCTTCCAGATAAGATAGTGATTGATATAGTTCTCCAAGTCACTGTCACTAAAGCTACTAGAACTTAGTGATGAACTATAATACACCAGGGATAGAAGTATTGATCCCTGAGCTGTTCGCGATGTTTGACACCACGAAGGTAGAAATCAAGAAGGAGCGTCAAGTGTTGATGGTTAATCAAACTACTAGTTTCGAAAAGGGCAAGAGCAAGGAGGGAAACTTCATGGATAGCAAGTCAGTTGCTGCTCCAGTGAAGCAACCCAAAGTTGAACTCAAACCCGAGTCTAAGTGCTTCTATTATGAGGTGAGAGGTCGCTGAAGCGGAACAACCCTAGATACTTGGTAGATAAGAAGGCTGGCAACATCGACAGAAGTATATTTGATATACGAGTTATTGATGTGTACCTTGCTAGTACTCCTAGTAGCACCTAGGTATTGGATACCGGTTCGGTTGCTAAATGTTAGTAACTCGAAATAAAAGCTACGGAATAAACGGAGAACTAGCTAAGGGTGAGGTGACGATGTGTGTTGGAAATGTTTCCAAGGTTGATGTGATCAACATCGCACGCTCTCTCTACCTTCAGGATTAGTGACGAACCTAAATAAATGTTATTTGGTGTTTTGAATTGAGCATGAACATGATTAGATCATGTTTGTTGCAATACGGTTATTCATTTAAGTCAGAGAATAATAGTTATTCTGGTTACATGAATAATACCTTCAATGGTCATGCACCCAGTGAGAATGGTTTGTTGAAATCTTGATCGTAGTAGTACACTGTTCATAACATTGATGTCAAAAGATACAAAGTTAATAATGATAGTACCACATACTTGTGGCATTGCCGCTAAATGTCATATTGGTATAAAGCGCATGTAGAAACTCCATGCTGATGGATATTTGGACTCATCGATTTCGAATCGGTTGAGACATGCAAACCATGCCTCTTGGGCAAGATGACTAAAGGACCCCGTTGGATGGAGCGGGCAAGTGATTCATTCGAAATGATACATGTTGATGTATGCAATCTAGTGAGTCTTGTAGCGTGCAGTGGATATCGTTATTTTCTTACCTTCACTGATGATTTGAGTAGATATAGTGTATATTTACTTAATGAAACACAAGTCTGAATCGTTTGAAAGGTTCAAGCAAATTCAGAGTGAAGTTTAAAGATCATCGTGACAAGAAGATAAAAGTGACCGCGATATGATCGTGGAGGTGAATATCTGAGTTACGAGTTTGGCATACAACTTAAGACAACGTGAAATTTGTTTCACAACTAACGCCACCTGGAACACCATGGTGTGATGGTGTGTCCAAACATCATAGTCATGCTCTATTGATATAGTGCATACTGTGATGTCTCTTATCGTTTTACTACTATAATTTTTGGGGTTATGCATTAGAGACAACTACATTCACTTTAAATAGGGCATCATCTAAATCCGTTGAGATGACACCGTGTGAATTATGGTTTGATAGAAACCTAAGCTGTCATTTCTTAATGTTTGGGGCTGCGTTGCTTGTGTGGAAAATGTTTTCACATAATAAGCTAGAACCCAAAGCGGACAAATGTATCTTCATAGAATACCCTAAGAACAGATGGTATGCCTTCTATCTCAGATCCGAGTGCAAAGTGTTTGTTGCTAGAACTGGGTCCTTTCTCAAGAAAAAGTTTCTCTCGAAAGAATTGAGTGGGAGGAAGATAGAACTTGATGAGGTTGTTAAACCTTTGTTCAACAGAGAGTAGCGCAGCGCAGAAAGATGTTTCTGTGAAGCCTACGTTAGTTGAAGAGGAAGTTAATGATGATGATCATGAAGCTTCAGGATCAAGTGACTATCGAACTTCGTAGGTCGACAAGGATGTGTACTGCTCCTGAGCGGTACGACAACTCTGTCTTGGAGGTCATGTTGTTGGACAACAATGAACCTACGAGCTATGGAGAAGCGATGATGGGCCCGGATTCCGACAAATGGTTGGAGGCCATGAAATCCGAGATAGGATCCATGTATTAAAACCAAGTGTAGACTTTGGTAGACTTGCTCGTTGGACGGCAAGTCGTTGAGTACAAATGGATCTTTAAAATGAAGACAGACACTGCTGGTGAATGTCACTATTTGTAAAGCTTGACTTGTTGCAAAGATGTTTGTGACAAGTTCAAGGAGTTGACTACGATGAGACTTTCTCACTCGTAGCGATGCTAATAGTCTGTTGGAATTATGTTAGCAGTTGCTGTGTTTTCAATTATGAAATCTGGCAGATGGATGTCAAAACATCGTTTCCTTAATGGTTTACTTGAGGAAAGGTTGTATGTGATACAACCAGAAGGTTTTGTCAGGCCTAAGGATGCTAAAAGGTGTGCAAGCTTCGGTGATCCTTCCATGGACTGAAGCAAGCATCTCGGAGTTGGAATATACGCTTTGATGAGGTGATCAAAGTTTTGATGTTTATACAAAGTTTATGAGAAACTTGTATTTGCAATAAAGTGAGTGGGAGCACTATAGAATTTCTGATAAGTATACGTGGATGACATATTGTTGTTCAGAAATAATGTAGAGTTTCTGGAAAGCATAAAACGGTTATTTGGAAAGTGATTTTCAAAGGAAGACCTGGATAAAGCTACCTAATTGTTGAGCATCAAAATCTATAGAGATAGATCAAGATGCTTGATGAGACTTTCAATGAGTGCATACCTTCACAAGATTTTGAAAGAGTTCAAAATGGATCAGCCAGAGAAATAGTTCTCGTCTGATTTGCAAGGTGTGAAGTTGAGTGAGACTCAAAGCTCGACAACGGCAGAAGAATGAGAAAGGACGAACGTCGTCCCCTATGCCTTAGCCATAGGCTCTATATTATGCCATGCTGTGTACCGCACCTATGTGTGCCTTGCCATGAGTGTGTCAAGGGGTACAAGAGTGGTCCAAGAGTGGATCACTGGACAGCGGTCAGAATTATCCTTAGTAACCAGAGGACTAAGGAAATGTTTCTTGATTATGGAGGTGATAAAGAGTTCGTCGTAAAGAGTTACGTCGATGCAAGCTTTAACACCTATCCGGATGACTAGTAGTAGCAATCTGGATACGTATAGTGGAGCAGCCATTTGGAAATAGTACCAAGTGGAGTGTGGTAGCAGTGTTTACGGTTTGACAAAGAGATAGGCAAAGTACACACCGATCTGAATATCGCAGACCCGTTGACTATAAGACCTCTCTCACATGCAAAGCATGATCGAGCCCCAGAACTCATTGGGTCTTAGATTCATAACAATGTGAATCACATGGTGATGTGAACTAGATTATTGACTCTAGTGCAAGTGGGAGACTGTTGGAAATATGCCCTAGAGGCAATAATAAATTAGTTGTTATCATATTTCCTTGTTCATGATAATCGTTTATTATCCATGCTATAATTGTATTGATCGGAGACTTAAATGCATGTGTGGATACATAGACAAAACCATGTCCCTAGTATGCCTCTAATGGACTAGCTCGTTGATCAAAGGATGGTTAAGGTTTCCTAGCCATGGACATGAGATGTCATTTGATAATGGGATCACATCATTAGGAGAATGATGTGATGGATAAGACCCAAACTACAAACATAGCATATGATCGTGTCAGTTTATTGCTACTGTTTTCTGCATGTCAAGTATATGTTCCTATGACCATGAGATCATGCAACTCACGGATATCGGAGGAGTGCCTTGTGTGTATCAAACGTTGCAACGTAACTGGGTGACTATAAAGGTGCTCTACAGGTATCTCCGATGGTGTCTGTTGAGTTGGCATGGATCAAGACTGGGATTTGTTACTCCGTGTAACGGAGAGGTATCTCGGGGCCCACTCGGTAATGCAACATCACAATAAGCCTTGCAAGCAATGTGACTAATTGTTAGTTGCGGGATCTTGTATTACGGAACGAGTAAAGAGACTTGCCGGTAACGAGGTTGAACTAGGTATGGAGATACCGACGATCGAATCTCGGGCAAGTAACATACCGAAGAACAAAGGGAACGATATACGGGATTAACTGAATCCTTGACATAGAGGTTCGACCGATAAAGATCTTCGTAGAATATTTAGGAACCAATGTGGACTTCTAGGTCCCGCCATTCGTTATTGACCATAGAGGTGTCTCGGTCATGTCTACATAGTTCTCGAACCCGCAGGGTCTGCACACTTAAGGTTCGGTGACGTTTCGGTAGTGTAGAGTTATGTATGGTGGTGACCGAAGGTTGTTTGGAGTCCCGGATGAGATCCTGGACGTCACGAGGAGCTCCGGAATGGTCCGGAGGTAAATATTCATACATAGGAAGTCCCAGTTTGGTTTCCGGAAAAGTTTCGGGCTCATCGGTAGTGTACCGGGAGTATCGGTATTGTACCGGGAGTGCCGGTAGTGTACCGGAGGACCTCCGGGAGGGGTATTTCGACCCCAAGAGGTCCATGGGCTGTGGGATAATAATAACCAGCCCTTAGTGGGCTGGGAAAACAGCCACAAAGGCCCATGGCGCAGGAGAGAAAGTCCTAAAGCAAAAAGTGGAAAATCAGCCAATAGGAGGCAATCCTACTCCAACTAGGATTGGAGGTGAAGTAGGATTGCTCCCACCTCCTATTTCGGCCGACCCAAAGGCCTTGGCTGCCTCTCCTCTCCTCTCCTCCTATATATACTAGTGGATTGGGTGGTTTTTGGACAGAATTTCCGGCCACGTGCTACCCGTTTCACCGGTGCACAGTTTCTCCTCTTGATCGGTTTTCCGCAGCGCTTAGGCAAAGCCCTGCCGGAATCACTCCACCACCATCACCGGAGTGCCGTCACGCTGCCGGTGAACTCTCTCTCCTCTCCACCTCCTCTCGCTGGATCGAGATGGTGGAGATCGTCATCAAGCTGCACGTGTGCTGAACGCGGAGGTGCCGTCCGTTCGGCGCTAGATCGGAAGGACCGTGATCGAGATCGCTAGACAGTTCATGATGAGATCGCGGAACGGATCGTGATGAGTTCGCGAGACAGATCGTGATCAAGATCGTGAGACGGATCGTGATGAGATCGCGGGACGGATCGTGATGAGTTCACGGGACGGATCGTGATGAGATCGCGGGACGCTCGGCGATTTGGATCGCGAAGATGTTCGACTACACCAACCGCGTTTCTTAACGCTTCCCGCTTAGCGATCTACAAGGGTATGTAGATCCACTCTCCCTCTCGTAGATGCTCATCACCATGGATAGGTTTGCGTGTGCGTAGGAATTTTTTTATTTCCCATGCGACGTTCCCCAACAATACAATCAAAGCTTCAAATAAAGATATGCGTGAATATAATGAAGACTTTGAGAGACACATGACTTAGATTTTCTCCCCCTAAATGTGTGCAGTCCTTTAAAGGATAGTTTCTTTGGAATGCATGGACACACATATGGATGAAGGGATATAAGGAGTCATGTGTATCTTGGCTATATGCATCAAAATATATGAATGAAGTGTATCCTAGTTCAAGACTTCACTCTTTCAAACAATATGTGCAAGAAGCAAGAGATCATCTTGATCAAAGATATGATGCATATACTTACCTTAAGTTCTTGAGCATTCTAGTAGTAGAGACAAACTTGAGAAAACAATGGTAGGGAACACAAGAGTATTCTACTAATCAAAAGCAATAAAACTCAAAGGATACCAAGATAGGGAGAACATATAAAATATGATAATCTTGAGCATTAATCTTTTAGAGCTTTTCTCCCCGTAGATATGAAAGTGGTAGTTCATCCTCCCCTGTTGAATCTTAGAATGTAGATATTGGGATTGGATAGGGTGAGAAAAGTCTAAAGTAAACAGTGAAATAATATAAGCGAGTAACTCTCCACTTGTTTATATAAGTATAAACTTCTCGATGTTCTCCTCTCCCCCTTTGGCATAAGCTTGTAACTCTCCCTTTAGCATGAAGCTTTGTTCTTCTCCCCCTTTGGCATTAATTTCCAAAAAGGTCAAAGTTAGGAGTAGGTAGAGGGATCATTAACAAGGAAGGGATCCTTGAGAACAAGGGTCATTGGAAGTAAGGTTCATAGAAAAGCATTGAGGGAATCATTGAATGTAACTTCTCTCCCTATGGAAAATATTAGCCTTCTCCTCCTTGGAGCTAGGGATCCTGGAATAAAGAATTTATCCCCCTAAGTGTTGCTTGTTATTCTTCCCCTAATTTTTTTTGAAGGGGTCATCTAAGTAACAGAAGAAGGACAGATAAGATAATAAAAAACAAATCACTGACTAAGACGCAAATAGATCGGTGGTACCGAGATTTTGTAGTGCAGCTTGTTTGCAATTTCGGTAGAACCGAGATATCTGAGTCGGCGACTCTGAGGCTAAATTATAAAGAAAAGAATAAGGGACCAATCTTTTGTTTTTCAAAGGGTTAAAGAATTTTTTTGAAGGGAAATAGAAAAGGGCATCATTTAGAAAAGATTTGAGTGGTTACTAGAGATCATGCAAATACAGTACTAACCACATGAGAATATTAACTAGTGATGGGAGGTGACTAGGTCACCTATACTAGAGTATATTGACTTAAGAGTCAAGCAAGAATACTTGATCATAGGTCATACTCTACGTTTAGGTCAAAATGGGGTTGCTATTTTTCGATTAAGCATTTTAATGTCTTCATATCACTTCAGTTGCTTTAGCTCATGACTTGGAGTAAAGACTTTTCAAGGATATGAGAGCATACCTTTGAGTGATGTTGATGACGTTGCTCATAGGTGAAATTGTTAAGGATGCTCGAGGTTGATGAAGAACATCTAGAGTTGTGAGCAATCCTTCTCATTCTAGTACACTTGTTACCTAGAAGGGTTAGTCATGCAGGGAAAAATAACGGATATATCCATTTGACATGATACCAATTGAGATTTTGCAATAAAGGTCAGGTAAATGTCAAGGATATGTTTTTTTCGTCTTATTCCTTCCATAATCAAGAGGGGTTGTGGATTCTTGTTCAAGACAAGATTGCTTATAATTGGAGTTGGTTGCAATCTCGTAGAATGAAGTTCTTCCAAGTACCTACAAACGGTTAGATGAAATACAAGGGAGCATAGGATTCCATGGCATAAGATATCATTTTAGCAATATCATGGAAGTATCAAGAAAGATCATGCCCTTGAAAGCATCCGAGTGAGTCTAGCTCAAGTTTGAAGCATCAATGATGTTCAACTCACTCCACAAGTGACAAAAAGTTTTCTCATCTAGTGGCTTAGTAAAGATATCGGCCAATTGCTTGTTAGTGCAAACATGCTTAAGATTAACATCTCCTTTGGCAACATTATCGCGAATGAAATGATGTCAAACTTGAATGTACTTAGTTCGAGAATGTTGCACATGATTATGACCAATATTAATAGCACTTTCATTGTCACAAAGTAATGGAACATTTTTAACATGGATTCCATAATCCTTAAGCATTTGTGTCATCCATAGCAACTGCACACAACAAGATCCAGCAGCAATATACTCAACTTTGGCAGCAGATAGAGATACCGAGTTTCATTTATTGGATGACGAAGACACAAGATATCTACCTAAATATTGACAAGTACCCGAGGTGGATTTTCTATCAACCTTATCATCGGCATGGTCCGAATCGGAGTAGCCAACAAGATTAAAACAAGATCCCTTGGAATACCAAATGCCAAAGTTTGGTGTTTGTATCAAGTATCTCACAATATGTTTTACGGTGAAAAGATGACACTCCTTAGGTGCATCTTGATATCTAGCACACATGTAAACACTAAGCATAATATCGGGACGATATGCACATAGATATTGAAATGAACCAATCATGGATCTATTATATTTTTGATCAAACGGTTCATCTTCCTTGGTTACATCAACATGTCCACTAGTTGGCATGGGAGTTTTCATACCTTTGGAATCTTGCATGTTGATTTCTTTGTCAAGTCCTTGGAATACTTAGTTTGAGAGATGAAAGTTCCTTCTCTTGATTGCTTGATTTGCAATCCAAGAAAGAATTTTAGCTCACACATCATGGACATCTCATACTTATCGGACATCAACCTTCCAAATCTTTCACTACAATGAGGGTTAGTGGACCCAAAGATAATATCATCCACATAGATTTCGCACACAAATAATTCTCCATTAACTCTCTTAGTGAACAAGGTTTCATCAATTTTACCAATTTCAAAACCCTTTTCGATGAGAAACATTGTTAAGCATTTGTACCAAGCACGAGGGGCTTGCTTAAGACCATAAAAAGTTTTACGAAGCTTATAAACATGATTAGGTTTCTTAGGATTCACCAAACTAGGTGGTTGCTTAACATAAAACTCTTATTCAATTTCAACATTTAAAAACACACATTTAATGTCCATTTGATAAAGTGTTATATCATGGTGATTAGCATAGGCAAGAAGAATTCGAATAGTCTAGCAACGGGGGCATAAGTCTCATTGTAGTCCACACCTTCGACTTGTTTATATCCTTGGGCCACGAGACATGCCTTGTTGTGTATGACTTGACCGTCTTCATCTTGCTTGTTCCGAAATACCCAGTTGGTTCCGATGATGTTGTCCTCATCCTCGGGATTCTCCACGAGTGTCCACACTTCATTCCTTTCGAAGTTGTGAAGCTCTTCATGCATAGTGTTCACCCAATCCGCATCTTCAAGAGCTTGTTCTACCTTCAAAGGATCAATGCTAGATATGAATGAATAATGCTCACAAAAGTTAGCTAGATGAGTTTTAGAGCAAGTGATTCTCCCGGTTCGAATATCTCCAAAGATTTGGTTTAGGGGATGGTTCTTGGTCACTTGTGCTCAAAATCGGGTCAGCTTCCGATTGTTGGATGGAGGAGCTTCTTATTCATCATCATTTCCTTGTTGTCAACGTGATAATCTCCTTGAGGTGGTGGTGAAGGAGGTTGTGGTGGATCTTCATGATGTACTTCCTGCTCCTCTTCATCTTGTCATGTACCGCTTGTGGATGCCTCCTTGTCATGTTGTGGTTCACATTGTCGTGAAGTAGGGGCTTCCACTTGAGTTGATGAAGTACTTTCCTTCACCTTCATGGGACGAATCTTGCTGATGGGTAAATCTAGGATAGCTTCCGAAGGGTCCTTATCAACTACATCATTTGGAAATTGTTCAACTTGTGAACCACTAGATTCATCAAACTTCACATCTACCGTCTCTTCAACTTTTCGAGTGAAGTTGTTGTAGACATGGTAAGTGTGAGAGCTCGATCCATAACCAAGTAAGAATCCTTCATGAGATTTAGGAACAAATTTAGTATGACGATGCTTGTCAAGAATATAACACTTGGAGACGAATACCCGAAAGTATACAACTTGGGGTTTGTTACCGGTGAGTAGCTTGTATGACGTTTTAGCGAGAAGCTTGTGCAAGTAAAGTCAGTTGTGGCATGACATGTTGTTTCCACGGCTTTTGCCCAAAAGTATACTGCCATCTTGTATTCTTCAAGCATCGTTCTGGCCATCTCAATAAGCGTCCGGTTCTTCCTCTCAACAACTCCATTTTGTTAAGGCGTGTACATAGCCGAGAACTCAGGTGAGACACCTTCTTCGCCAAGAAAGGTATCCACATGGGTGTTCTTGAACTCCTATTCGAACCTTCTTGATCTTCACTTCAAATTGATTTTGCACTTTGAACGAAGCTCTTGAATATCTTTTGAACCTACGACTTATCATGAAGGAAAAATACCCACGTAAATGTGGACAAATCATCAACTATAACTAGACCATAGGAATTTCCACCGAGACCTTTGTAAGCATTGGGACCGAAAATATCCATGTGAAGTAACTCGAGTGGTCTCCCAGTAGTCATGACATTTGTAATGGGATGACTTCCACCTACTTGCTTTCCAGCTTGACAAGCACTACAAAGTGTATCTTTGTCAAAGATAAAATCTTTAACACCAAGTATATGATCAGCTTTGATTAGCTTCTCTAGATTGCGCATGCCTACATGTCCAAGTCTTCTATGCCAAAGCCAAGCTTTAGAGGATTTAGCAATTAAACAAGTGCGAGGCTTGGATCTCTTAGTGAAATCAACAATGCATATACCACCTCTACGGAAACCATTAAAGACCAATTTATGATTATCTTGACGAAACACTCGGCAATCTACTTTCGTGAATAACACGTTGAAACTGAAGTCGGCAAGTCTTGATCTGGAAAGAAGATTGTAGCCAAGGGATTCAACAAGCATAACATTAGGAATAGAGCTAACATGGGATATTGCCACCTTACCATGGCCAAGTACCTTACCCTTAGAGTTGTCTCCAAATTTCACATACCTTCGAGGACCTTGATTAGGCGTGATCTCTTGGAACATGTCTTTATCACCAGTTGTCACAACCCTAGTTGGACATTGTATGGCTCTGCTTTGTGCATCATGGCATCATGTTTAGTTTTCTTCAACATGAAATGGGGATTAACAGAAACCCTAGCACTTCACCTAACCAAACAATTCTAATAATTGTGAATTTTTCATTAAACCTATAATGTCCTTCATAAAATCCTACCCAATGGGATTTACTTTAAATAAAATCACTAGTTCAAACCAACAAATTTTAGATTTCAAAAGAAATATAAACCACTAAAATAACTATTGTAGGTATTATTTAGCTACCTTTGGTTTTCACAAATAATTAAATTTGTATAAAATAGAAAACAAAATGTTCACCATGTGTGGAATATTTCACTCAATGATAGGAACAAGTTCGGAGATTTAAGAAAAATGATTTGGTTCCGAAACAAAATATAAACAACTTAAAGAAATAGGAAATGAATAAAAAAATGGGGCCAAAGCTTACCTGTAGCCCAGTCGGCCCAACTGGCCCAGTGGCCAGTCGTCCCCGACCTCTCGCTAGGAGGACGAGAGGGCGCGTGCCCGACATGGGAGGCCATGTGCTAGGGCCACCTCCTGCCTGCTAGCCTAGATGGAGGAGGGGATGAGGACCCCTCAGTCGTCGGGATAGAGCCGACCCTCTCTTTCCCCCCTCTCTCTCCCTTGCCTCTCCTCCCTCTGGCCGAAGAAGCCATGGCCACGCCACCGTGCAGCCGCGTCCTCCGCTGCTTCCTAGCCAAGCTGACGTGTCCATGGGGTCCGCCTTGACTCCCTGAAGCTTCCCATCAAGCAACCCAAGCCTAGACGAGTTGCAACACCAGATCCATCATCATCTTCATCCTTGGGTCTGACGGTCATCTTTGCCAAATTCGTCGGCTCCCGATCGTCCCCGGCCTCCCTCTAAGCTTTAGAGGACCCCCGTGAGCTCCTTCTTGATTTTCCCCTAGCCCTCATAGTCCATCCCCTGATGTAGCCGCAGTTTGCGTCGATGCCCGAGAAGCTCCGACACGGACCTCAACACCGGCAATGCTCCGGTGTCTAGGTGATTCTTCTACGGACACCAATGGGTTCTCGGAGCGATGTAGTATCTGTAGAAGCCATTGGAAGGTCTTTTTGCGCTCTGTGCTGTCGGAACCGAGCTCGTCCGAACACCGCCACCACAAACGTCGCCATCGGCGATGCTGTGGACCCTTCCACCATCAATTTGGTCGACGGAGGACAAAACCCGATGCCACCGTCGTCTCTGGTGACACCGGTGGCTCAACATCGGCATGTCAGACCCGGTTGACCTTGGTTTCGACCCCCCTAGGTCACCTATAGGTGGGCCAGCCCCTGGCTTAATCTGGTGGAGCAATTAATTAAGCTAATTAATTTCTGTTAGTAAGTAGGCCACTGACTAGTGGGCCCAGCCCCTTAATGAATTTATTTAGGACTTAATTAAACCTAATTATACCCTGTGTCACTGATGTGCGGGCCTCGCATGTCAGGTTTGACCTGGACCAGGTCAGCTAACTTGCTGACGTCATCGTGACATCAGGCTGACGCAGTAATCAGTTTTTATAATAGAAATAATTCAGGAAATTCCAAAAAAATTCTAAAACTTCTGAAAATCATAGAAAATAATCTGTAAATCAGATGAAAATAATTTATATATGAAGAAGTCTCAGAAAAATCCAATGAATCTGTTTATGCCATGAACATGCATGTTTGAACAAGATAACATCACCAAGTAGGACATTTTATGATTAGGGCAATATATGAAATATCATTTGGAGTTGGAATTCACACTTGTTTGAATTCCACTTCAATTAACCTGGCTGATTATTCGTCTAGGTTAATTCAGTACCTTAACTTGTCATATCATACATAATGATCGTGCATTGCATAAGTTGAATGTTGCTCCTATGTGTTTTCCGGTGGTTGTTCCCCCTCGGTTGACGATGGTTCCGACGATGTGAACATTGACACTAATGAAGAGAAGTAATATCTTCAGAACTGTCAGGCAAGCAGAACTCCCTCGAGCATGCTGATATGAACCCACTCTCTCGCTCCTGCTCTCTTTTATTGCATTAGGACAACAACAATTCAATTGTTACCTGTTCTTGGTAGTTGAACCCATTCCTTTGCATGACCTGTCTTTGCCACAGTAAATCGTTGAAACCACTTTGCACGAGTAGCAACTACTTGAGCCTTGTTGTGCTTACTCATCCATGCTTTCTTACTTACCGTGCCTGCTATGCTTAGAGTCGTGTCGTGTCGGGTATGATAGATCTGGGTGATGGATCGGAATGGCAGTATTCATGTCGTACTGTGTGAGAAATAAGTGTGTGAACACGATTTGGTAAAGGTAGCGATGAGAGGCCATGTAGGAGCACATGGCCGGTTATCTCATTGGGACCGTCCTTAAGAACTGAGTTCTATGTATGTTATCAAAGACAAGATACTATCGCACATTGGGATACTTAATTGACCCTCTCGGCTTATTAATCGCCTAGATCTCTGTCCAGGAGTTGCAATTAGTTTCTGGTGTTTTTAGGAAAAGTGTTGGCGGCCGCGCATAGCGCTGCCCGACGGGGTGGACTGTGATGCGGTATAGACAAAGTGGCACGGTGTACCAAGTGGCACCCGAACGGTGGGCTTGGGAACCCTGCGCACATCGTTTGAGGCCACAGCGGAAACTTTGGCCGGACTTCCGTGCGGGTTCAGTCTCAAATAGGCGATAAACCTGGACTAGGGTCTTCTGTGGTTGACGGTTGTGGCCGACGGCCACGCCAGTGCTTCCGCTTGAAGGTTGCCGAGAAGCATGACATGCATATGGTGATAAGTGGCGAGAGTGTGTGTGCAGAAGTATACCCCTGCAGGATATGGACTACTTGGAGAAATTATGTGGTTCATAGAAAAGTGAAGTGGATACTCTAAAATGCGCATGATAAGCGTGAGTGCTATGGATGGCCTTCTCGTAGGGAGACCGAAGTGGATCCATAGTGGTGTATTGATTGGAGAATATGTGGACTCGTGTGCGCTATCCCACCTCAAATATAATACTTGTAGTCGTAGTACAGGTTAGCCAAGAGTCAAAGCTAGCTTGCTACAATAAACTGCACAACCCATTCATTGATACTGATGCATATGTAGATAGTTGTGATGTAAGTCTTGCTGAGTACCTTTGTACTCACGTTCTGATGTAAGTGGTATTTACGACATGAAGTTCGATGTTGACCGGATTAGCTTGGGAATCCCAGACAGAGATTTGGTTCCTTTGGTAGGGTCGTTGTAGCTTTTCAGGCTCCTCCAGCAACTTTTGTAGATGTCTGTACTCAGACATATTTAAACTTCCGCTTGATGTTTGATTGCTCCGAATGTTGGGTCATGTGACCCCTGTTTGTAACATCTTATTGTAATGGCTCTTCCGACCTTCTCAGTAAATGTTGTAATATTGTATGGTTATGTTGTCATGCCATGGTTGTACCTATGCATATCGGGCATGTCGTGCGTACGTGTGATGTGCAGCGGTATGTATGGGATTCGACACCTAGTTTTGTGCCTTTAGTAGTACTCTTATGGGGAACTGCCTCTTTGTGCTTCCACCGAGCCTTGGTAGCTTGCTACTACTCCGGACACATTGATTGACCGACATGTATCCTTCTTTGATGTTGTGTCTGTCCCTTCGGGGAAATGTCTTGCAGTGTAATGGAGTCCCTGTAGCCTGCTATGACTCGCCTACATGCAGTGATGACATTTATGTCCCATGGCGTGATGGAGTCCTTGTAGCTTTCTATGACTCATCTACAAATGCTAGGGATCGACACCTGCATTGTTGGGTTACGTATGCCTGTCCCTATACGGATGTGCCACTTGGGTTATATAACTAGCTATGTCGTCCTGAGTTCTTTGACATTTGAATGCTCATGATACATTCACATACGTGAGTCAAAAGATGCAAACGGTCCCGGCCCAGGTAAGGTGGCAGCCATGGAGATAACCATGCGTGAGACCGCAAAGTGATGTGATGTGTTATAGACTGGATTCTTATGGCTTAGGATCGGGGTCCTGACACCAGTCATATGATCTGTACATCCACTATCGAGAATCCACTCTTTTCCTCCGGACATATAATCCATGAAGGTTTCCATGAGACTTAGATTATGCATGCTCTTCTCATACTCGATGTCGAACACCTCATCTTCTCCAAGGTAGTTATGTTCCACCGTGTCATCATCAAGTGGGAAATCCTCATCACAAAGAATAAGAGATTTGTTAGAATTGTGATCATGACAATGTTCAAGTTTATGAATGTGAATGGCTTCAAAGATAATGTTGTTGATAGTGGTGACATCTCCTTTAGCACGCATAAGATCACGGAGCTCAAATAGGCATTTATCAAAGTTTGGATCACTAGGCTTCATTTTCGGAAAAGCAACAGTTTAATGAAGAATTTCATCAACATTTCCTGAACAAAGATTTGGATATCGTTTCTCCAAATCAGTCTAGAAGGTATAGGCACATGCAAAGTTCTTAAATTTCAAAAGAACAAATCTTGGTAAACCGCTAACAATAAGATTGACAATTCTTAGGTTACCAAGCATGTTAATTTCCTCTTCGCGTGTGTGATGCAATTCATCAATAGGAGGCTCATAGGGGCGCATAACATATTTTCTCAATTGAAATTCATTAAACAGCTCAAGCATCAAAGTTTTCCATTGACTATAATACTCTCCATCATGAATACGCATGCTACAACTCAAACTCCCTATACTAGACACATCCATCTTCCTCCTCGGTGATTAAACCAATGCAATGGAGACCAAATCTCTGATACAAATTGTGGGGTCACTAGAAGAGTGTCTAGAGGGAGTGAATAGACTACTAGCGGAAAATTAAAACCTAACATTTTCCCAAGTTAATTGGTTGGTAGAATTTAACAGTTTAGCAAGGCTAGCAAGTCTATATACCCTACACATGCATGTCAAGAAATATAGTTGCGGAAAGTAAAGACATTGCACATGAAGCAAAAAGATGAGATGTGGAGATCAAACGCAATTGGGGACGCAAGGATTTTTCCCGTGGTTCTGATAGGTGGTGCTATCGTACGTCCACATTTATGGAGTCTTCAAACCACAGAGGGTAACGGTCGCGAGGCTCCACGAAGGGCTCTACACACGGAGGGTTCCATGAAGAAGCAACCTTGACTATTCAACAACGGCGTCCATCCATGAGGGACTAGCCTCACTATGGGTAGATCTTCATGAAGTAGACGATCTCCTTGATCTTACAAACTTGTTGGTTAACTCCACAACACAAAGTAGGAGGCTCCCAAGCAAGACCTAACAATTCTAGGAGGCACCACCCACCAAAAGGTAATAGGCTCGGTAATGTCGATGAACTCCTTGCTCTTGTGCTTCAAGATGATAGACTCCTCAACAGACAATCACTCTCTCATAGATATGCCTTGGTAGAAGAGATGGGATTGGTGGAAACCAACTTGGGGAGGCTAGAAATCAAGATCCATATGGTTGGCGTGGAAGATCTTGAACTCAACACAAGGGTAGATGGTTCTCTCTCAGAAAACTGATAGGGTAGGTATGGAATAGTCCTGAGTGCTTCTCTTTCGAGTTGGTGGTGGTGAAGGGGTATATATAGGCATCCCCAAAAATCCAACCATTACACTGGAAATGACCAAGTCGGTGACACCATTGTGTTAATCTTGGTGGTACCGAAGTGACCAAAAGGAGGCAACTTTTGAATCTCGGAGGGACCGATATAGGAATCTCAGTTGCACCGATAAGGTGACCAACGATCACAATGCCCATTCTTGGTGACGCCAATTCAACAATCTTGGAGGGACAAAAATTGTGAACTTGCGTAATAGAAAGTTGGCAGCCTGAACTCGGTGGCACCGGTATGGAATCGGTCAGTTGTACCGAAGTGGCTAGGGTTTGACTGGGTGTGTCTAGGGTTTCGAATTGCTGGCACCGAATGTGGAATGTTGGTTGCATCGATTTTGAGTGTTTGGCTTAGGACAGACTTTGAAGGGAGAGTTGTGGGTGTCTTTGCTGACTATCACTTGTGCACGTATGAACATTTTGTTCACCAACAAAACTTTACCCCCTTTTTATAGTATTGGCTTTCCTATGGACTCAATGTGATTTCTCACAAATATAAAATGTAGAGTCCTCTTGCTTGAAGCTTAGCCAATCCATTTCCTTGCATCTTGGGGTATTCCACAATCTCTTTGCCAACACAACTCTCCATGCACTATTATCTGAAATGTACTAGATAAAAGTATCAGTCCAAGAGATAGTGTATGTTGCAATGAATTATCAAAACCACCAAGGGAGCATGTTCTGCTTTCACCCGGTAGATGTGCCGCCCTGCTCCTCAGTAGTTCCGGCCCGCCCGGCAAGATTCTCATCTGGCAGTGCTTGCCCTCTATTGGTTTCCTCTCCCAAGAATCCGAAACTGCCAGCCTCCACGGCAAGATTGGCCCTACTGGCAATGTATGCCATTTCTTCCTTGGTGGTGTCGCGGCCGAGGCCCTCTTCTTTCGGATGGCCCTCTCCGGCAGTTTATCAAAGAATTGTTGTGCCTGCTCTTCAGGTGGTTCAATCCAGGATGTGTCATGGCTGTGAGCGTCAAACACCGGCATCATGGCAAAAATTGAACCTAGAAGAGAGTTGTTGCACACAGGGATTATGCTTACCGACAGCTCACATACCACAGCACCCCTAAACAGTTTCTGGCAAAGAGCTGCATGTTGCGTAATTGTGAGATTGTTGTTCAGCCAGAGGCGCAGCCTCATGATGTCTGTTGTATTCCGGAATTCCCAAGCCGGCCTCCAATTATTCTGCAGAGGGGTGATGCGTCGGTGAAGGAAATCAGCGCCTATCATCTCTACTATGAGGCCGGCCGTTCTTAGGCAGTGAATCCTCGTAGTCGCGACTGTGAGCTTCCCATCCTCATGGTGGAGGGCACTACAGTCGTTGCCGCGCACCGCCTTGGTTTGCCGCAGGAAGCAGAAAGGCTGACAGTTCTCCTCCCGAATCCAGCACCATTTGCCTTGCCACTCATCCCACCTCTCGCGGTAGGCCCCGTCTGGGTAAACCTCCTTGGTTCCTGGCCGTGGTATCCAAGCAATAGAACATGAAAGGGCTTCACTTTGTTGGATGCGGGGAATGAAGTAATGGCGGAAAAGGGCGGTGCTATGAATTACTCCGGCAATTTTTTTGCAAAGGTGAGAAAACTGACATGCATTTCACGACATTCGTCATAAAATCCAAGAGCTAGAAGTCGTAGGTGAGCATGATGTCATTGAAGAAATGTGAGAAAGAGGGGCAGAGCTCGTAGTAAAAATAATCGGCAAAGAAGTGATATTTATCTGGGCCGCACCTGGAAGAACCTGGATTCACGCGGGTGGCGGGATGCGCTTTCGTCTCCGTCTCCCACATGTTCTGGTACGCTCCTTCAGAGCGTCCACGTCAAGCACCGGCGGAAAGACGGCGTGCTCCTTCCGCATCCTTACCATCTTGCTCTCCAAGATGATGGTTTCCACATCCTTGCCCTCGCTGGCCTTGGGTTGCATGGTGGCTATGGAGGCAGAGGCTGAGGACGGAGAGGGTGTGGAGGCGTGGATGAACGGGGGGGAGCTCTGTTTCTTCTTGAGGAGGAAGACAAAAGCGGTTCTCAGATTGGAAAAGACAAGAGGTAAATGAGCAGCGCCTCTGCGGTTTCCTTTTCAAGGGGAAGGTGCGGGGTAGCCTCTTTACCAGATTAATGTAGAAATGCTTCCCGGGCACACTGCTGTAACGGATGTGCCATGCATGTCCCTCATGTCCCACATTCAATGGGCATAGAGGGGGGGCGCAGTAGATGGAATGATTACATCAGTTAATCCCTGCCATGCGTGCCCGTGCACTGTTTGGGCCTAACCCAACAACGCCTCGCACCGTGTATGGCCTAGGCCCGGGGACTCCTGTCGGTGTACCCGTACTTGTGAACGGACAGTTGTAGCCATACCAGCGACAAGGCCTACCAGGGAGCATTTGAGAACAAATAGAACAACATCGAGAAGGCATTCAAGTCAATTGACGGGGTTATTACCCCTAGGTAGGGCAAAGCAACGGGGTCTTCCCCATTTCGCTTCGAAGAAAAACTACATGGCCGGCTGGAGGACATCCGAGGCGAGCCAGTGCCGGCTGGCACCCCGGCCGGCTGGTCAAGGAGCCGGCTGGACCCTCGGCCGGTTGGGCATGGCCGGCTGCTCACGGGGCGGCTCTTCCGTTGACCTTGGGACGGACGTGCCTCGTCCCGTCCCTCTGCGCGCAGGTACGACGATGCGACGCAACCGGCACGACGAGCAGCCCTATGGCTACAATGGCCGCTGACGTCCTGCGGCGCATGGCTACAGTCCAACCATCGCAGCCGCTGACCTTGACGAGCGTGACCGGGCATAGGAACACTGCCGGCACCCCCTCGCTACATTATTACCTGCCTCGGCGTGGCTACTGTGCAGCCGTCCGTACCAACGACTTCGGCCGGCTGGCGCTAGGCGATGCCAACCAAGCGGCCCGTGTCGTGGCACGTGGGCGAGGACCAATCATCGGGCTGGTTGGCAGGCCCCAAAGGGAGATGGGACCTCTACAAGTGACGAGACGGCACAAGCGGCGGGACCCTCTGGCCAGCTAGAGAGACTGCCAGCCGGGTCCACCCACCTTTGTACTTAGAACATATTGTAAGAGCTGGGGGGTTGGCCTATAAAACCCCCGAACCCCCCATGTAACGGGGACGTACATACGCACACACGAACAATCATCTCCACATATCCCCTTCTAGCAGTGGAGGAAGAGGAGCCGACTGCCCCTTCTTCCTAATCTAGACACAGCTCCAGGAGCACCATTTTATCCATACCCATCCATCTAACAAAACCAAGCAGGACTCGGGGTATTACCTCCCTCGGAGGGCCCTGAACCTCGGTACATCGTGTGTCACCACCGCTTGTGCCCAATCTCACATCCGGAGCCCGTCGGCGTCCTCCGGACCCAACCACCTACGATAAGCCACCCTATGACATCTGTCATGAGAAAACGACTACCGTTGGCGCCCATCGTGGGGCCATACGTGGCGCCGACCGGATTCACGCTCCGGGCGGGACCCCTTGCTATTCCCTGCCGTCGTCGCTCGTCTCGGCGAAACCGTGAGGAGCTCGTGGGGCTTGCCCCGGCATTCCCTATGGGCAACTCCGTCGGCCTCACGGCCGACATCGACGCGCTCACTGAGCGCTTCGGCAGGCTCAGCCTCGCCGAGGCTCCGGCCGCTGACGAGTACCCCGTGGGGGTGCTCGTCTGTGCTGGCCCGCTCATGGCCGTGGGCGCACTCGCGGCGACTCAGTCCAGCAGCTCCCACGATCGCGTGGGAGTGATGGCCATCACCTCCTCCACTGCCTCCAGATAGGCGCGAGTCGTAACTACTGCTGCTGCCGCCAGCGTCGGCATGTCGGACCCGCTTGGTGCGGCCCTCCGGGCCTTGAGCACTCCGATTGCCCCAACAGTGAACCCCGACACCGCCTTGGTCGATCTCGAGGCAGCTCGTCGCATCCTGTTCAAGGATGCCACGGCCCTCGTGGCCATGCGACGTGTCATGGAAGCGGCGCGATGGGAATACGCTTCCGCCTACGGACTCACCCCGGCTGGCACCGAGCCCAACGCCACATCGAGGAGCTCATCGATGTTGCTGATGCGCAGCAGCATCTGCTCGTGATGGGCGGTGCCACCACTGAAGGCTCGAGCGCGAGGGCACGGGAACTGCCGGCCGCCAGGCGGCCCAATACTCCTGTTCCCCTTGCGTCTCCAGCCGTCGGGCCGGAGCGAACAACCCCCGGCCCTCTCAGACGCCGGGGAGCGAACAGCCAGCTGTCAGCAGCCAGCACAACAACGACCCGCCTCGAAGTGGCCGCTACAACAAAGCGCCGGCATCTGGCAGCCGGCACAGCTATGGGCGCATGCCGCCCCCGCGGCGCGAGTCAGGGCTGTCGGCAGCACCCACCATCGTCCTGAGCTCTCGACTCGGCTCGGACCACGCGTCCCCCACCACAAGAACGATGCCCGCAACCGCCTCGACAGACTTGCGCAATCCGCCCTCCTCGATGAGGAGGGCTCGATTAGTCTGGCTTGCTTCGGTTCCCGGATCCGCACCGAGTCGTTCCCTACTGGCTTCACGCTCCCTAGGGACACCCCGAAATACAACGGGGCCGCCAAGCCCGAAGACTGGCTGATCGACTACACCACTGCGGTGGGCATCGCCAGGGGGAACAAGCGCATAGCCGTTTGCTACACCCCCCTCATGTTGATCGCCTCGACCCGCACCTGGCTCAACAGCTTGGCGACCGGCAGCATCAACACTAGGACGAACTTCGAGGAGGCCTTCGTCCGCAACTTCACCGACACCTACCAGCGGCCTGGCCGCCCCTGTGAACTCGCCATGTGTGTTCAGGGGCCGGACAAATACCTCCGTGACTACCTCACTCGGTGGACCGAGCTCCGCAACTCCTGCGAGGGGTTGCACGAGGTGCAAGCCGTGCAATACTTCATCGAGGGCTGCCGGGAAGGCACCCCTCTCAAGCATAAGCTCCTATGCTCCGAGCCGGGCACGCTTGCCAAGCTCATGACCAAGGCAGACAAATATGCCACGGCCGATTCGGCCATCCGGGTCAAGATGACCCTGCCTGCCAAGGCGATGATGACACCGGCCATGATCTGGGCGGCTACCGACAACCGGCAGCCGCATAACAACAGACGCAAGAACGCGAGCCGTATCCCCACTACGGGAGCCGGTAGGTCAACACTATCGAAGATGAGGAGCCGACTGCCCAACCTTCCAGCCAGCGCCAGCGCACCAGCAAGGCTGCTAGGCAGTCGAAGCTCACCATCGAGAAAATGCTCGACCTCCCCTGCAAGATCCATTCTGGGGCCAAACCCTCAACACACACGCTCCGGCAGTGCAGCTTCTCACAGAGATTGGCCCGGGGGGACGGCCTTCCGGCTCCCCCCATGCCACCAGCCCGTGTGCCGACCCGGTGCCGCCCCGGTGTTGGCCCTGCCTCCGACCTAGAACGATGGTCGTCTAATCGACCAGTTCCCCAACCAGGACGGTTGCTACGTCGTCTTCACCAGTGAAGAGATCGGCAAACATGGTCAGCGCCAGCTCCGCCATGAGGTGAATGCCACCATGCCGACAACTCCCCAGTTCATGCACTGGTCGGAGAAGCTGGTCACTTGGAGCCAGGCCAATCAACCTGCCGTGATGCCAAATCCCGGCAGCTATGCCTTGGTCCTCGACCCCACAATCGCCACCAAGGTGCGATCTTGCCGCTTCTCGCGGGTGGTGATAGATAGCGGTAGCAACATCAACATTCTATACCTAGACACGATGCACAAGCTGGGGCTAAAGATAGAAGACCTGTAGGCGAGCCAGACGGTCTTCCATGACATCGTGCCTGGGAAGTCCTTCTACCCTATCGGCAAGATCACGCTCGACGTCCTCTTCGGTGGACCCGGCCACTTCCGCCACGGGCCAGTGTTGTTCGAGGTCGTGGACCTGACGAGCCCCTACCACGCGCTGTTGGGCCGGCCGGCTGTTGTCAGCTTCATGGTGGTCCCCCTATATGCCTACCTCAAGCTCAACATGCCGGGCCGCAAGGGAATCATCACCGTCAAGGGAGACTACAAGATGTCCCTTGAGTGCGCTCGAGATGGCAGTCGGCTAGCCGATGCCCTGGAAATCGCCGAGGAGAAACGACAGATCGACCGGCTCGTTGCCCTTGCCGCCAGCCAGCCGGCCGTGCCAGCTCCGCCCTTGCAATCCGTTGGCAAGGCCTCCTTCCAGCCGTCCAAAGACACCAAGGAAATCCCGCTCGACCCGCCCAACCCGGATCAATGTGTCACCATAGGCTCCCGTCTCAACAGCAAATAGGATGGCGAGCTCGTCGATTTGCTCCATGAGAATCGGGACATCTTTCCATGGTCCCCCAAGGACATGCCGAGAGTTCCAAGGAAGTTCGCCAAGAACAAACTCCACGTCCGGACGGATATCAAGATGGTCAAGCAACCCTTGCGCCGCTTCTCCGAGGAGAAGCGGCGTACTATAGGCGAAGAGATCGCCCGACTGCTCGCAGCCGGATTCATTATGGAAGTGTTCCACCCAGACAGGCTGGCCAACCCAGTCCTGGTGCTGAAGAAGAACAAGACCTGGCGCATGTGCATTGACTACACTAGCTAGAACAAGGCGTGTCCCAAGGACCCATTCGCCCTGCCACGGATTGATCAAGTCATCGACTCCACAGACGGCTGGGACTTGCTGTCCTTCCTGGATGCCTACTCAGGCTACCACCAGATCAAGCTGGATCCGAAAGACCAGCTCAAGACCTCCTTCATCACACCTTGCAGGGCCTACTGCTACACCACCATGTCCTTCGGCCTGAAGAACGCAGGTGCCACCTTCCAACGGTGCATGCAGAAGTGCCTCCTGCCTCAGATAGGTAGGAACGTCCATGTCTACGTCGACGACATCGTCGTCAAAACCAACAAGCACTTCAGCCTCCTCGACGATCTCTGGGTGAACTTTGTGAACTTGTGCTAGTACAAGATCAAGCTCAACCCGGAGAAGTGTGTCTTCAGCGTCCCCGCCAGACAACTCTTGGGTTTCTTCGTGTCCGCTCGCGGCATCGAAGCTAACCCTGAGAAGGTCAGCGCGATCGAGCGCATGCCAAAGCCGACCCGGCTCCGTGATGTCCAGAAGTTCACCGGCTCCCTTGCCTCGCTCAACCGGTTCATCAGCCGGTTGGCAGAGAAGGCCCTGGCCCACTACGGGCTCCTTCGCAAGACGGCTCTAATCGAGCCGGGGCAAACCAAGAGGCCGGGCGTCTTCGACTGGCCTAACGAGGTGGACGAGGCCTTCTGCGCCCTCAAGAAGGCTCTCACCCACGCGCCCATCCTAACCGCTCTGGCTGAGAAGGAGCCGCTGCTCGCCTACATCGCGGCTACCACCCGTGTCGTCAGTGTTGTCCTGGTGGTCGAACGGCTGGAGGAGGGCAAGTCCCTGCCGGTCCAACGGCCCGCTACTACCTCAGCGAGGTCCTCTCTACGTCCAAGAAAAACTACCCCCACAACCAAAAGATGTGTTATGGCGTATACTTCGTTGCCAAGAAGGTCAAGCGGTACTTCCAGGAGCATACCATTACCGTGGTGAGCATGGCCCCGCTCGGCGAGATCATGAGAGGCCAGGACTCCACCGGCCGGATCGCCAAGTGGTTCATCGCCCTCGCCGATCATGAGATCCGGTACGAGCCAAGAACCGCCATCAATTCATAGGCATTTGTGGACTTCCTCGTCGACTGGGCGGAGGCGGAGTTCGTTCTACCTCCCCCAGATTCCATGCATTTGCGCATGCATTTCGACGGCTCGAAAATGAGGACCGGCCTGGGTGCCGCCATAGTCCTCTCCTCCCCGAAAGGTGATAAGCTCAAATACGCCCTCCCGATCCTCTTCGCTGCCTCAAACAATGTGGCCGAATAAAAGGCCATCGTCCATGGCCTCCGGCTCGCCAAGGAAATCAGCATCAGGAGCATCCTCTGCTTCGGCGACTCCGACCTTGTGGTGCAGCAAGTCTTTGGAGAATGGGACA
Organism: Hordeum marinum; assembly: GCA_022496015.1. Taxonomy (NCBI): domain Eukaryota; kingdom Viridiplantae; phylum Streptophyta; class Magnoliopsida; order Poales; family Poaceae; genus Hordeum; species Hordeum marinum. Next base: position 479,302,322 of record CM039674.1, read on the forward strand.
TTAGGGATGCGAACATGGCCAGCAACCGCTTCCTCGTACAACAGCTCACCGGCTCTTTCGACGGCTGTGAGTTTCAGCACGTCCCCCGGGCGGACAATGAGGCAAAGGATGCGTTGGCAAAGATCGGCTCCACCCAGCAGGCCATACCAGCCAGCGTCTCCCTCGAACTGCTGCTCAAACCGTCGATCAAGCCTTCCCCTGAATCGAAGTCAATCTTCGTGCCGGCAAGTGCTGCCGGCCCTTCGACGGCTCTGGCCGCCTCTGTGGCACGTTTGCAATCGGCCCCCGAACCGTCGGCCGCCCAGCTAGCTCTAGAAACACGGGTGTCATGATGACCATCGACCAGCCGGCCCCGAGGGCTGGCGAACCGTCCCTAAGGGCTGACCAACCAGTCCGAGGGGCTCCCGAGGCGGTCCCGGGGGCTGGCGAGCTGGTCCCGAGGACTGATCGGCCCATACCGGGGGCTCTCGGGCTGGCCCCCGTCTCGGACCCCTCGTGGGCCCAACCCATCATGGCGTTCCTCCTACGTGGCGAGTTCCCTCCGGATGAGAACTTGGCTAGGCAAGTCCAATGCCGGGCCACATCCTGTGGCATCATCAACAACGAGCTCGTCCACCGCAGCACCACCGCGTGTTCCAGCGATGCGTCAAGCCGGAAAAGGGTCTGGAGATCCTCCTCGACATTCACCGGGCGAGTGCAGGCCCTGGTGGCCAAGGCTTTCCGCCACAACTTCTCTTGGTCGACAGCTCTCGAGGCGGCCAAGAAGCTGGTCGACGAGGGCGAAGGCTGCTAACGCTTCAGCACGCAAAGCCAGCTAACGGGAACAGCCCTCCAAACCATCCCCATCTTGGCGCCCTTCGCCGTTTGGGGGCTGGACATGGTGGGCCCGTTTAAAACCGCTCGAGGCGGCATGACGCACTTGCTGGTGGCCATCGACAAATTCACCAAGTGGATCGGGGCATGACCACTCAAGAAGTTGGACGGCCCCACACCCGTCCGGTACATCGACGACATCATGGTACGCTACGGTGTTCCCCATAGCATCATCACCGACAATGACACCAACTTCGCCAAGGGTGCACTCACGCGTTTGTGCTCCAAGCAAGGAATCCGGCTCGACCTAGCCTCGGTCGCTCATTCACAGTCAAACGGCCAGGTCAAGGGGGCGAACGGTCTCATCCTGTCCGGTATCAAGCCTTGGCTCGTGATGCCGCTGGTAAGGTCGGCCGGCTGCTGGATCGACGAGCTCTCGGCTGTCCTTTGGAGTCTCAGGACCACCCCGAACCGGTTAACCGGCTACACTCCCTTCTTCCTTATGTACGGGTCCGAGGCGATCATCCCCATCGACATCGAGTTCGATTCGCCTCGGGTCGCCCTATACACGGAGAAGGATGCAAAGGAGGCAAAAGAAGACGTGTCGATCTATTCGAGGAAGCTCCCGAACTCACCTTGAGCTGATGGCGATCTACCAGCAGAACCTCCGGCACTACCATAGCAAGCGGATCCGGCCACTCTCGTTCCGCGAGACGGATCCAGCGAACCGCCGGACAGCACAAACTTTCGTTCCCATGGGAGGTCCCGTTCATCATCAGCAAGGCGCTACACAACAACGCATATTACCTGATAGACACCCAGAAGCCAAAGAAGCGCAAAAGAGATGCCTCCGGTGAAGAGACAGAGCGCCCATGGAATGCAACCCTCCTGCACCTGTTTTACTGCTAAAAAAATCAATGTATGTATTTATCCCCACCCTTTTGGCCTTATGAATGCAATGGGTGCCCCAAGCTGGCTCTTGGGGCCCACCCCGTTTCCTTTCTCACTCACTGGCTCCCGGCCCGGCTCCCGGGCCCGGGGCTAGCCGGCTGGGCCTAGAAGCGCCTCTCTGGAAAATGGCTAAGTAATGTGAGCCAGCCAAGCTTCCCCACCCTTACTAGCAACAAAACCGGCTCCCGACTGTCCGGCTGACGGGGCCCAGGGGCGGCAAGGTTTGGCTCACACAAAAGGTCAAAACAAAGGGAGACCTCTTCGGGGCCCAGCCGGACCAGCGCCGTGTCTCTACTCCTCTACTTATCCCGAAAAACCGTCGCGATTCCTACGTTTTGAACCATCTCCCTTGAGGCGGACACCCCAACCTAGCTACAGACCGGATTCCGGCTGGCGGGCTGGCGGGGCCGAAACCAAAGGGGAAAAGGAATAGAAACGAAAAGAGTCGAGGCGGGCAAAATAAGATAAGGATGAGGCGGCATGAGTCACAAGGCAAACACGACAAAATATCCATGGAATAAATATTAAGGCAAAAGCGGCCCACGGCCAACATTCAGTTCATTACACAAACACCCGCAGTGGGTGGATTCAAGTTTTACATGCATGGAGGAAAAAGAGAAAGATAAAAAAGACGCTCGGGGGCTCATGCCACCGGCGTGTCGCCAACCGGCGTGCCCCCAGCCGGCGCGTCAGGGGGCGGCTCGGTCCTCGCCTCGGAGGTGGTCGCGGCCTTCGGGTCGGCCACCTTGGCCTTCAAGACGGGCTCCTCGGTCTTAGCCGTCTTGCCGCTCGAGTCGGTGCTCTCGTCGGCGACTTCGTCATCTGCCGAGTCCTGATGGATGCCAAAGGATTCCTCGGACAGCGGCACGCCATCCTTGCCAAGGGCCGGCAGGAACTCGTCCACGTCGACATACGACGTGAGCTCGTTGGCCCGCTAGACAAGGGTCGGCTCGCAGGACTCCCGCTCTGCAGCCGACACGTCCCGCATGCTCACCAGCCGGCCTAGGTCCATGCCACGGTACCAAGACGTGACGAACCGGAGCGCCATCTATGCCCCGGCTTGGGCAGCAAACGCCTTCCAAGTTTCGAGGTGGGGGACAGCGTGCTCCAGCCATTGAGCCATGCAGTGCGTCGGAGCTCCGCTGCGACCCGGCCACAGTGCGGCGATGACCTCTTTGTCGGCGGTCTTGAGTCGCTCCACACTCCGCTCGAGATGGGTCATCCAAATCTCGACGGTGAGCCTGATCTCGTCCATGTCCCACGCGGCATGCTCCTCGATGGAGCGACCGCACTCTCGAAGGTATTCCCGGTGCTCCTCAACAGTGCGCCCAGCATGGCGATGAGTTTCCGAGAAGTGCCTTGGAAGGAAGAAGAAGAGAAGGAAAGGAAGGCAAGTTGAAACACGAGAAATGGCAAAGCGAAAAGCAACCGGCTGGGGAAGAGAAAGACTGGCACCTACCTTCGATCGCATCGTCCACCCCAAGGGGGAAGTAGAGCGCCGCCTTATGCTCCGACGCAAAGGCCGCCTCCGAGGTGTCGAGGGAACCCCGGACCTCCTCGAGTGTCCTCTCGAGTTGGGTCACCTTGCCTTGGAGGGCGGCGGTCCTTAGGGCGGTGTCAGCCACCTCCTTGACGGCCGTCTATCGGGCCGCCACCTCCTTCACCGCCTCGGCCTTGAGCCGGTCTCGGGTGCCTCCCCATTGACCAGCAGCGCGGCCAGCCGTTCCGTCTCTTGCGTGGCTGCCTGGACGTCTCGTGCCAGCAATCTCGCTAGGCGACAAGCCTAGTATTCTCCCACTGAATCGCGGTCAGGTCACCTGCAAGGCGCGAGAGGCGTTAGTTGACTCCTAGGGGCTACACACCCCTCCTACGAAAGTCCAACTGACCTTGCATGCGAGCCAGCTCCTCCTCCACGCTGTAGAAGACGTATTTGCCGTGGTCGTGGATGGCGAACGCCTCCGCGAAAAGCTTCTACCGGAGGGAGGTTCCTTCCTGCCACAAAACGGCAATGGTCAAGACACGCTCAAAAAAGATCCGGCCATACTGCCTGTCAGCCGGTCAGCCGGCCCGCATCTCGGGGGCTACACCCAATGGGTGCGCTCGCATGCCCCCACTGGAAATCCTAAGTTGAAATAGTCGGCTTACCTCCGCACGCTGGAGGGCGGCGACTGCCTCCTCCGCGAACCGGGCCAGCTCCTTTCGGCACCGGTCCAGGACACTCCCCAGGTTCGCAAAGGAGGGGACCGGGCCGCCTGCCTGGGGGACTAGCAGGGCCGGCGCGCTCGCCAGCGCTTCCCAGTCGTGGACCACCTCCTGCATCGACCGCAGGGTCCTCCGGGCCCGGCCGCCGCTGCCGCCCAGGCTTGCCGCGGCTCCAGCCGCCGGGGGCGGGTTGATGACGGCAAGGGGCCGGGTGTCACTTCCTGCCAGCCCTCTGCCCAGCACCGTCGCCGCCTCCTCTCCCGGCCGGTCCGACGCGTTGGTTGCGCCGAGAGGCACCTCCACCTCCATGGCCGCCGCCTCTGGTGCCATCTCCGGGGCTGCTTGGACCTCTGGCACCTCGACCTGGGCCAGCTCGGCCGCAGGCGGGGTCACCTCCGGCACCTCCTCGTGGAGCTCGATGGGGTCGCTACAATGCCCAAGGACCGGTCATTGACCTGCTCGCAAGGCGAAAGCAAAAAACTTACGCGAAATAAAAACTTACCTCATGACAAGGGGCAAGGCCTGCTTGACGCGTGGCGGCAACTTCCGCATGGCCACCTTCACCCGCTTCGGGCCGGGCGGCGGGGCTGCCGCCCCCCCTAAGCCGGCCTCTTCTCCCGGTCGGCCGCTCCGTCCGTCGGGGCTTGAGCCGGCCGCTCCTCGCTCCTCCGGCCCTGGCACGCTGAAGGGGGTGGCTCGTTCAGAATTATCAAGACGTCATCATCATCGTCATCATCCGTCCAATCCTTGATCGAGGGGGCAAGAGGGAACTCACCCGCTCTGCTGGGCTCCCCAGCCACGTCGGATCCTTTGGCTCCACCTGGAGCGCCGATTCGCGGGTCGGCCGGCTCGTTGGCTCCTCCAGCGGAGTCCACTCCTTCCTCCGGGGGGCCTCCCGTCTGGTAGTCTTCGGAGTCGGAGGTTTCACACTCCGCCTCGAAGATCTGCGGGTGGGGGCCGTCTGGCGTGTTCTGTCGCACTAGCAGCTGGGGTCAGCACATCAAAGTAAGTTTGCCAGCCGGCTGTCGGCTGGGGAATATCAAACGAAAAAGAACCGCCTCGACAGAAAACATACCAGGGAGGCCGGTTGATGCGATCGTATGGCTCCATACCGAAGGAACACGAGGCGGGCTTCAGCTTGAACGTTGTGAGAGCGTTCACCCGCTTCGCCACCTGAGCCGGCGTTAGCTCGACGGTGGACAACCGACAGGGGTCGTGCCGGCCGGACATGTCGTAAATCCGGTGTGGCCTCGTCTAGAGGGGCGAGATAAAGGCCGCCACCAGGTCGGCAGCGACCAGCCCCTCGGAGCTCCTCAGCTGCATGAGCCGGCCAAGCTCGTCCAGGGCCATGCTGGGTGGGGCAGCCCCCGGCCATTTATGTTGGGAGGACTGCCTGTCCTCAAACGGCGGCAGCTGGATGAGATCCGTCCTCGGGTCGACGTTCTTCACATAGAAGAACGTCCGGCGCTAGCACTTGACAGAATCAATGAGGGAAAGAGGAGGAAAGCGAGCGATGCCACGACAGCACACCACGATGCCCCCGCACACATCGCTTTTCAAAGGTTCGAAGTAGACGAGAGCGTTGAAGAGGTCGATGAAAGGAAGGATACCAAGGTAGCCGTCGCACAACATCACAAAGGCGGAGAGGTAAAGGATCGAATTCGGACCGAGGTTCTGCGGCTGGAGGTCGAAAGTTTGTAGAAGGAGACAGAAGAAGATACTCATCGGGAGCCCGAAGCGGGGGGAGAAATGCAAGAGGAACACGCCGTGTTCCCCTGGCTGCGGCGCCGACGGTGTCTCATCGCCCGTCGCGCGTGCGGCCACTCGCTCCTCCGGCGGCAACATGCGCGTGTGGCGCAGCTCGGCGATGTCCGCCTCAACCACGAAGGATTCAGCCCAGCTGCCAACGCATCCACCGGCCATCGCGGCGGCGGTGCGTCGTGCGGGCATGAGTGCGAGGTCGGGTGCGACGGCGTGCGAGGAAGGAAGAGAGGTAACGAAGAAGGGCAGCAAGGAGGCAAGTGGGTCGTGGGTACCTCCGCCTCCTGCCCTTCCTCTGCTTTTATAGGGGAGGCCACGATCGGGGGACGTGGGATTGATTGTGCCCACTCCCCCCAGAAACTCTGCGCACCTAGGTGTCCCAAGGCCGTAACCGCCGCTTCGAGGTGCATAGGGTCCTGCCCTGCGCCCCGAGGCCTACTAGGCTACGCCTGGGTCCTAGCGGGCTAGGCCCAGGCGACGTCCCGTCTCCCCGCATGTGCGGGACCCACCGCATCATTACTCGCTGCGTGGCGTGCCGCGTGCCCGCGCAGTTCCCGAGGCGGCGCGCCGGTCCCCAATACGTCGGGTCCAACGACCGAGCCGGGTGCCCCTTCGCCTTCGAGTCGGAGGCGGGTAATGCTGATGGGAAGCCGCCGGCTCCCAACCGTCTGCCAGACATGGGCCCCCGCCAGCTTTGGGGACTACTGACGGGGTTATTACCCCTAGGTAGGCCAAAGCAACGGGGTCTTCCCCCTTTCGCTTCGATTAAAAACTACGTGGCCGGCTGGAGGACGTCCGGCAGGAGTTAGTGCCAGCTGGTGCCCCGGCCGGCTGATCAAGGAGCCGGTTGGACCCTCGGCCGGCTGGGCGTGGTCGGCTGCTCACGGGCCGGCTCTTCCGTTAACCTTGGGACGGACGTGCCCCGACTCGTCCCTCTGTGCGTGGGTACGACGATGCGACGCGACCGGCACGACGAGCGGCTATGTGGCTACAGTGGCCGCTGACGTCCTGCGGCGCATGGCTACAGCCCAACCATCCCGGCCGCTAACCTCGACGAGCGCGACCGGGCATAGGAACAAGGCCGACACGCCCTCCGTTGTCCCTATCGTCGGAGGAGGGAACACGACCCCCTCCGCTGTCCCTATCGTCGCCGGCGGCTCAATACCGGCGAGTGAACTTGTTTGACCACCAGGGGTTTGACCCCTGGGTCACTAGCAAGTGGGGCCGGGCCCTGTCAGTCAAAACTAGATTACTAATTTAATTAACTTAATGGCCCACTGAGCAGTGGGCCCTACCCTAAACTAATTAGTAATTAGTTAGTTAATCAGCTTTCTTAGAGACTGGGTCACTGACCAGTGGGTCCCACTGGTCAGGTTTGACCTATCAACGGTCTGTTGACTACCTGACGTCATGATGATGTTATGATGATGCAGTAATGATTTTTTTGAATTCAAATAATTCCAGAAACTATTTAAAACTTAGAAAATTCATAGAAATTAATCCATAACTCAGATTGAAATAATTTATATATGAAATTTTATCAGAAAAATCCAATGAATCCAATGGTACTATTATCATGCATGTTAGAGCAACCTATGTAGATGAATATTGACATTTACTAATAGGTTAACTTATGAAATATGAAATGGAGAATGATTTTGAATCTATATTCAAATCACTTCATTTAACTTGGACAGTAGTTGCACAAGCTCATCCATACATGCTGCCATGTCATGATCATGCATCATATTGTTGCGCTTGCCATGTATTGATTGCTATTCATCTGCATTGCGGTAGGCCCTGCTTCTAGGGATACCTCCGACTATTCCAATGAAGGAGAAAACCTTCCCTCTTCCCAGCAAGGCAAGCAACCCCTTTGATCATTACAATAGCATCCCACTCTCTTGTTCCTGCTCTTGTTTATTGCATTAGGACAAACGTTCACTTGTCTGTCATACACGGTATATGAACCCATTCCTTTGCATGACCTGTCATTATCACAGTAAATAGCTAAACCTTGCAACCTAGCATACCTGGTAGATGTGTAACATCCCAAGCTTTGGAATGTTATAATAAATACTAGAATGATTTGTTGTTTTCTTGAGTAATTGAAATTGAGTGAAATTTGAAACTTTTGAAAACTTTTGAATGAGAGGGAATAAAATAACTTTCCCATTTTCTTTTGAATTCAACTTCTTACTTTTCAAATCAATGAGGGAAGATGACATGACTTCTTCAACATGGAATGATTTGGAAAGGAAATTTGAAAACCATTTGAAATTTTCTCATATGGAGTTTCACCTTCCATATTTGAATTCCCTATTTGAAAAATTAAGCATTCAAACCCCTTAACAAAAATTTTGAGAGGAGTAATATGACACTCCAAACCAGGGGTATTTTTGTGAAGTTCTTGAACCAGAAATCCGAAGGGTTTTTTGAAAAATATTTCCAAAAATAAATAAAGCCATTTAGGCATTTTCTAAAAATAATTTTTTTAAAGTATTTATTTTGACCGTGCAAAATTGTTCATTAAATGTCATTTATTTCCCTGATCATTTTGATATATAGAACTTTATTTTTTGGACTCGTTCTCAATGTCTTAATGTCGCTTTTATTGCCCTGTATATTAATCAAGGAAATAGTTAAATGCGTGTATTAAATGAGCCGGCCCACCTGCCCCTGATTCCTCCCCGAAACCTCTCCGCATCGGCCACCGCTGAGCGAGCCCTCTCCCTCTCTCTCTCTGACACCCTGGCCCCACCGCCCGACCCCGCTAACCCCTCGGTCAACCCCCTCCTCTCGCCCCGAACCACGCCGGCGAGATCACCGCGCCGGAGATCCCTCTCCTTTTCCTTCCCCGACGCCCCGAGGCCACCTATAAGAACCCCTGCCTCAACTCGACTCACTCCGCCCATTTCCCCCTCGTTCAACCCCCTCCCCTCGCCGTAATAGCTCACCGGAGCTCCGGACACCACTCGAAGCTCCCGGAGCTCGTGCTACTCACCACCGTCACCCCCTTGTCCCCCTTAGCCACCAACCATCCCCGGAGGACCCCCGCCGTCGATTGGAGTCCTCGCCGTCTCCAGAGGACCACGGGAACGCTCGCGACGTCACGCCCGAGCCATCGCCATCGCCGGAGTCTACCATCGCCGGCCACCTACACCGCGGTAAAACTCCCCTCCGTCCGATCTCATTTGAACGGTGTAGATTAGACACAATATAACCCTTCGGGTTATTCAAAAGAACCGGCCGGTTTCCCCTTTTAGTTATTTTAGCCAAAATGTTTTCTATTAAGTTCCAGCCATACGCCCGTTAGCACCCACGCGCACACACCTCCAGCCAATCAGAACCTGCCACGTAGCCCCTATCCGTCAGTTTAGTTGTTTTCTTTTTCTGTTTTTGTTTTAGAAAACAGAATAGGTTCTGATTTTGTTTTGTTTATATGTTTTATATTTTTAATTATTTTTTATTTATTCTTTTTGCATTGTGTCAAAAAAATTATGTAGTTTCTGTAGATATCCAGTTTGACCAAATTTAAATAATTTAAAATTGATTTCAAACAGATTTGATTCAAATCTTATTTTCTGAATATCTTGAGTTTAAAAATATATTTTGAGTTGATTCTTTTTGCTACTTGTCACTAGTGACCTTAGTTATCAGTAAGTAGAGTTCGGAATTTTTTTTAGAATATTCTTGAGTAGCCTTTTCAAGCAAAACAGATTATGTTTAGTTCTATTAGTTCTATTTATATTCCCTTTTGTTTTAAATTAATTTAAATTATTTTCTTTTATATTAGTGATAGACTTTTATAAATGTTTCTGTTAGATAATAGTAGCCCTTAAAAACAAATAATATTTTATTAGTTGGTTGCATGAAACTCAATTCTAGTTCAACTATAACTTGCAATTGGATTTTCATTGCTATGTTGATCTTGTATTTGAAAATTGTTTCCACAAATTGTTTTGTAAGTTTGATTTTCTATTAGACTAAGTTTAGACCAGAAACAAGTTGTCTTATAGTTGAGATTGTTTGTGGTTTAAGCCAAGGATGACCTTGTTTTATATCAACATAAGAATCTTTATAAAAGCTTTTCAATTAGTTCTTTTTGAAAAATAAAGACTTATGAGAAAATACTTTCTATTAATTATTTGCTTTAAAATTTTGTTTTTAATTTGTTAACTTAGTGTTTTCTACTCATATGTTCTAGTAGTTAAAAACTTATGTTGCTAGAGTATTGTTTTCTAAATTATTAGTTGTTCTTCAAAAGTAATTATTTTTGCTAAGTAAAATGTTTACTAAACTACTTGTATTATATGTTACTTGGTTATTGTTTGCTACTTTTGAAAATTAGGATGTACTTGTAGAGAAAAACCAACTTTGGTTGTGTTGATGAAGTTTTGTTAATTTTTGTCTTAAGTATTTCCTTCATCACCACCTTAGTTGTGTTGGTGTAGTTTTGTCATTTGAGTTTTTCCTTAAGTAATTACTTTCATCACAAATTTGTTGCTTTTGGTTTGGTGATACTTTTGATTGTTAGAATTGATTGCTAGTATGATTGCTTATATGAATGCAATGTTTGATTATAGATTTTTCATCGGAGAGTGATGAATAGTCTATCAGTTATCTCTGAGAGCGAAATTATTCTTCATCTACACCATAGGCAAGTCACTTTGACCATGTATACCTATGTTTTATTGCATTAGTTCTTCCATCTCCCCAATTTCATGCAAAGTAGGTAAATTGGAAACTTGGTTACTTGTTGTAGTATCATGTGGTAGGTACCCCTCAACCCTTTGACACATTGGCCTCGGGAAACGCTGATTTAAATTTTGCTATGCTATTAGTAGACGAGGTTGGTTGTGTGATTCATGAGAGTTGTGAGTTAATAATTTCAAGACCTACAAGATGATCGAGACTTCAAGACTCCATGTTTTCAACATACCTCTGGGTGGATGATGGTTGAACGGCGCCCTGGAGAAACCAGTGGTTAGCCTGGGTGTTGCTGGGGAAGTGCCAGTATTCACGCGGAAAGGTCCACCCAGACACAAAGAGATGGATGGATGCTTCAAGACCCAAGGCTTACCTGCACAGCCACAAGTCATTATGGGCTCTGGCTTGGTTGGATATCGTGGTGACCCTGGACAGGCGGTGCCATGAGATGTAGAAGAACGGTAAGAAAGGATGGGCACCGACAGAGTCTCAGGGAAACCCTTTAGAAGACCATGTTTTGGTCATCCGTTTCTCAAACACCCTGAAGTGCGAGAAATCAAACGGAGGCGATCAAATCTTGTGGGGAACGTGTGCAAAACTCTGTAGAGTACTCAAACCTAATCGATTAGCCATGTCCACGGTCATGGACAATTTGAGCCAAAGGAATTGAAACTATTTGGAACTCTCAACACAATTAACTGTATTGATGTGGGTTTATTAATGACAACTTGGGTATGAGAATTGGTTGGTGGAACCATCTCATTAATCTACCAACATTGTAGTAATTATGCTTTTTGCCCTCTCTTGTTGTAGGAAAAATTTGGCTTTATGCAAAACCCACTACCCCACTTGCCATATATGCATGTAGAATAGATGATTACTTCACAACCCCTCTTTTGTGACTTGCCAGCATATTCAAAATGCTAACCTATACGGCTGCAACGTCTTATGTTGCAGATAAGCTCTACGATGGGTAAGAGTACGATTCAGGGTTACGGTCTACACTCAACCTGCCATTGGTGTTATTGGGACTCCACTCCCGTTGACTGTTTCCGCTGAGATTTTAAGGTATATATCGGTTTTACGTTAATTATATGTGATTGCACTTTGATATATACATTGATGTACTGTGTGTGCCAGCATACTGATACAGGGATGGCACAGAAAACATCGAGGCTTGACTCGTTTTGAGTCGGGTCGCTACAAGATGCTTGTGCCATGATGTGCTTTGCGTACTTTGCCTATTATGCTTCCTATGCTTAGAGTTGTGTCAGGTCAGATTCATACGGGTGATGAACTGGAGTGAAACAATGTTGTGAGATGTGATAAGCTTATGATGAACCCGATTCGGTAAAGGTAGCGATGAGAGGCTATGTAGGAGTACATAGCGGGTTGTCTCACTGGAACCATTCTTAGGAACGGAGTTCCGTGTTTGTGATCCAAGACTAGTTACTACCACATGCTGGGCCCTGAAATATGACCTCGCTCGATTTATCATTCGCTTAGTCCTTAGTCGAGGAGTTGCAAGTAGTTTCTCGTGTTTATAGCATGCTGGAGGCCGTGCTTAGCGCTGACCCTACGGGTGGGTTACGACGCGGTAGGCAGTGGCAAGGTGTACCAAGGGTCACCCGAATGGTGGGCTTGGGAACCCTGCGCACATTGTTTGGGGCTGTAGCAGAAACTTCGGCTGGACTTCCGTGCGGGTTCAGTCTCAAATAGGCGATAGCCTGGACTAGAGGTCTTATGTGATTTACGGTCATGGCCGACTCCCTCGCTGGGCTACCGCTTGAAGGTTGCCGAGGTGCATGGTTTTCTGAGCACACAACGATAAGTGGCGAGAGCGTGAAGAAGTATAGCTTTGTAGGGTATGAAACTATTCGAATAGCCGCGTCCTTGGATATGGAATACCTGTAAAACTTATGTTGTTCATAGATAATTAAATGGATACTCATACAAATATCAAGACAAGTGTGAGTACCGTGGATGGCACTCTCCTAGGAGAGGGAAGTGAGTTCATGGTGGTGTATTGATGTGGAGTTATTGGACTCGTGTGCGATATCTAAAATTTAAACAAAGAGATAAAACTATGTAGTGTAGGTTAGCCATGAGTCAGAGCTAGCATTGCTGCATAAACTCCACCACTCCCCTTGTTGATACATGAGCATGAATAGTCTAGCTCTGTTTTTAAAGACTTGCTGAGTATGTTTGTACTCATGTTTTCTTAATATATGTTGTAGCTGAGACTCAGGACCCATCAGGTGGGTTCTATCTAGATGTCGACGATGCCGAATAGCTGGTGTCCCAACTACGACCTTATGCCCTGTGGCGAGCTGTAGATAGTAAGGCCATGTGCCTTTTTACCCGTTCAACTATCTGTACTTAGACAGCTTTATGCTTCCGCTTGGTATGTATGAACCTGCTTGTATGACTTGAGTGTCGGGTCATGTGACCCCTATCTGTAAAAACATATTATGCAAGGCTTTTCTAAGCCTCCTAAATAAAAGTTGTGTTGATGTATGGTTATGTTGTGATGCCATAGTTGTATCTATGCATATCAGGCATGTTGTGCGTACGTGTGATGTGCAACGGTATGTATGGGATCTGACACCTAGTCATGTCACTTATGTAGTACTGTTTATGGGAAACTGCCTCTTTGTGCTTCCACCGAGCCTTAGTAGCTTGCTACTGCTCCGGACACATTCATTTACCGGCATGTATCCTTCTTTGTTGCTGTGTCTGAGCCTTCGCAGAAATGTCTCGTAGTGTAATGGAGTCCCTGTAGCCTGCTACGACTCGTCTACGTGCAGTGATGACATTTATGTCCCACAGCGTAATGGAGTCCTTGTAGCTTGCTATGACTTGTCTACACACGCCTGAGGCTGACACCTGCATTGCTAGGTTACGTATGCCTGTTTCCATACGGATGTGCCACTTGGGTTCTATGACTAGTCATGTTGGCCCGGGTTCTTTTTCGTTTGATTGCCAGCGACATGTTCACATACATGAGCAAAAAGGCGCAAACGCTCCCGGCTAAGGTAAGTTTGCAGCCGTGGAGCTTACCGTGCGTGAGGCCGCAAAGTGATGTGATATGTTACAGTCTGGATTCATATGACTTAGAATCAGGGTCCCAGAACCTGAGCTAGAACTCATCCAATACAACCAAGAAAGAGTAGGGTTTCATGCATCTTGGCGGCCCGAACCTGGGTAAAATCCCGTATGCTAGTCATCAGATCTTCTCTCTGTGCGAGCCTTCTCCCCCGTTGAACCGTAAAGGGATCCTCCAGATCCCATAGATGTTCATTTCCCACGACAAGGGTTCTCTTTTGGTCCACAAAAAATCATACTAAATTTTCAGCCCATTCCAAGAACTTTTATTTCTCCACAAAAAACGACACCATGGTAGTTGTGCTGAAAATAGCGTCAACCTGGGTTAGTGTTGGGGAACATTGCATGGGAAACAAAAAATTTCCTACGCACACGCAGATCTATCCATGGTGATGAGCATCTACGAGAGGGAGAGTGGATCTACATACCCTTGTAGATCGCTAAGCGGGAAGCGTTAAGAAATGCGGTTGGTGTAGTCGAACGTCTTCGCGATCCAAATCGCCGTGCGTCCCGCGATCCAATCACAATCCGTCCCGCGATCCAATCACGATCCGTCACGCGCTCCGATCACGATCCATCCCACGAACTTGATCACGATCCGTCCCACGAACTTGATCACGATCCTTTCGATCTAGCACCGAACGGACGACACCTCCGCGTTCAGCACACGTACAGCTTGATGACGATCTCCACCGTCTTGATCCAGCAAGAGGGAATGGAGAGGAAGAAGAGTTCTCCAGCAGCCTGACGGGGCTCCGGCGATGGTGGTGGAGCAATTCTGGCAGGGCTTCACCTAAGCACTGCAGAAAACCGATCTAGAGGAGAAACTATGCACTCGAGGAACGGGTAGCACGTGGCTGAAAAACTAGTGCAAAACCCAAAACCCTCTAGTATATATATAGGAGGAGAGGAGGAGAGGAGGCAGCCTTGGCCTCCAAGGCTAGCTGGTTCGGCCGAACCTACTAGGAGAGGAGGATTCCTCCTCCAATCCTAGTACGACTAGGATTGCTCCTTTTTTACCTTTTTTCCACCTTTTCCTATTGGGTTTTTTCCTCCAGCCACATGGGCCTTGTGTGGGAGTTTCCACCAGCCCACTAAGCTCTGATATTCACTCTCCCACAGCCCATGAAGCCTCTTGGGTCGAAATACCCCTCTCGGAGGCCTCCCGGTACACTACCGGCACTCCCTGTACACTACGGATGAGCCCGAAACTTTTCCGACGGACTTCCTGTATAAGAATCATTACCTCCGGACCATTCTGGAGCTCCTCATGACGTCCGGAATCTCATCCGGGACTCCGAACAAATTTCGGTCACCACCATACATAACTCTATACTACCGAAACGTCACCAAACCTTAAGTGTGTAGACCCTACGGGTTCGAGAACTATGTAGACATGACCGAAACACCTCTACATTCAATAACCAATGGCGGGACCTGGATGTCCACATTGGTTCCTACATATTCTACGAAGATCTTTATCAGTCGAACCTCTATGTCAAGGATTCAGTTAATCCCGTATGATGTTCCCTTTGTTCTTCGGCATGTTACTTGCCCGAGATTTGATCATCGGTATCTCCATACCTAGTTCAACCTCGTTACTGGCAAGTCTCTTTAATCGTTCCGTAATACAAGATCTCGCAACTAACACTTAGTCACATTGCTTGCAAGGCTTATTGTGATGTTGTATTATAGAGTGGGCCCTGAGATACCTCTCCGTCACACGGAGCAACAAATCCTAGTCTTGATCCATGCCAACTCAACAGACACCCTCAGAGACACCTGTAGAGCACCTTTATAGTCACCCAGTTACATCGCGACGTTTGATACACACAAGGTACTCCTCTGATATCTGTGAGTTCCATGATCTCATGGTCATAGGAACATATACTTGACATGCAGAAAACAATAGCAATAAACTGACACGATCATAAGCTACGTTTGTTGTTTGGGTCTTGTCCATCACATCATTCTCCTAATGATGTGATCCCGTTATCAAATGACATCTCATGTCTATGGCTAGGAAACCTTAACCATCTTTCGATCAACGAGCTAGTTCACTAGAGGCACACTAGGGACATTGTGTTTGTCTATGTATCCACACATGTATCCATGTTTCCAATTAATATAATTATAGCATGGATAATAAACGATTATCATGAACAAGGAAATACAATAATAAACACTGTATTTATTGCCTCTAGGGCATATTTCCAACAGTCTCCCACTTGCACTAGAGTCAATAATCTAGTTTCACATCACTATGTGATTTACATTGTAATGAATCGAACACCCATGTAGTTCTGCTGTTGATCATGTTTAGCCCTCGGAAGAGGTTTAGTCAACGGGTCTGCAACATTCAGATCTGTGTGCACTTTGCAAATATTTATGTCTTTCTCCATGATGTAATCGCGGATGGAGTTGAAGCGTCACTTTATGTATCTGGTCCTCTTGTAAAACCTGGGTTGCTTCGCCAGAGCAATGGCACCAGTGTTGTCACAGAACAGGTTCATTGGATTCAGTGCACTAGGCACTACTCCAAGATTTGTCATGAACTCCTTCATCCAGACACCTTCCTTTGCCGCCTTTGAGGCTGCGATGTATTTCGCTTCGAACATAGAAACAGCTACCACACTTTGCTTGGAACTGCACCACCTTACCGCTCCCCCGTTAAGAATAAATATGTGTCCGGTTTGCGACTTAGAGTCATTCGGATCAGTGTCAAAGCTTGCATCGACATAACCCTTTACGACAAGCTCTTCATCACATCCATAAACGAGAAACATTTCCTTAGTCCTTTTCAGGTACTTAAGGATATTCTTGACCGCTTGCTAGTGCTCGATTCCAGGATCACTTTGAAACCTTCCGGCCATACTTATGGCAAGGCTGACAACGGGAATTGTGCACAACATTGCATACATGATAGAGCCTATTGCTGAAGCATAGGGGATGACACTCATCTTTTCTCTATCTTCTGCAGTTATTGGGCATTGAGTCTTACTCAACTTCACACCTTGTATCACAGGCAAGAACCCCTTCTTGGACTGTTCCATTTTGAACTTCTTCAAAACTTTATCAAGGTATGTGCTCTATGAAAGTGCTATTAAGCGTCTCGATCTATCTCTATAGATCTTAATGCCTAATATGAAAGCAGCTTATCCTAGGTCCTTCATTGAAAAACTCTTTTTCAAATATTGCTTCACGATTTCCAGCATTTCCGTACTGTTTCCAATCAGCAATATGGCATCCACATATAATACTAGAAATGCTATAGAGCTCCCACTCACTTTCTTGTAAATACAAGCTTCTCCGTAAACTTGTATAAACTCAAACGCTTTGATCACCTCATCAAAGCGCTTATTCCAACTCCAAGATGCTTGCACCAGTCCATAAATGGATCGCTAGAGTTTGCAAACTTTGTTAGCATTCTCTGGATCGACAAAACCTTCGGGTTGTATCATATACAACTCTTCCTCAAGGAAACCATTGAGGAACGCTGTTTTGACATCCATCTTCCAAATTTCATAGTCGAAATAAGCAGCTATTGCTAACATGATTCTGACAGACTTAAGCATCGCTATGGGTGAGAAAGTCTCATCGTAGTCCACTCCTTGAACTTGTGAAAACCCTTTGCCACAAGTCGAGCTTTATAGACGGTGACATTACCGTCCGCGTGTGTCTTCTTCTTAAAGATCCATTTGTTCTGAATGGCCTTTCGCCCTTCAGGTAACACTTCGAAAGTCCATATTTTGTTTTCATACATGGATCCCATCTCGGATTTCATGGCCTCTAACCATTTCTCAGAATCCGGGCCCATCACCGCTCCTCCATAGCTCATAGGTTCATTGTTGTCCAACAACATAACCTCCAAGACAGGGTTGCCGTACCACTCAGGGGTAGTACGCGGCCTTGTCGACCTACGAGGTTCAATAGCAGCTTGATCCGAAGCTTCATGATCATCATCATTAACTTCCTCTTCTACCGTAGTAGGTTCCATAGAATACTCTTTCTGTGCTGTGCTACTTTCTGGTAGAAGTAAAGGTTCAATAACCTCATCAAGCTTTATTTTCCTCCCACTCAATTCTTTCGAGAGAAACTCTTTCTCAAGAAATGTCCTGTTCTTAGCGACAAACACTTTACCTTCGGATCTGAGATAGATGGTATACCCGACTGTCTCTTTCGGGTATCCCATGAAGACGCATTTCTCCGCTTTGGGTTCCAGCTTTTCAGGCTGAAGCTTTTTGACATAAGCATCACATCCCCAAACTTTAAGAAACGACAACTTTGGCTTCTTGCCAAACCATAGTTCATATGGCGTCGTCTCAACGGATTTTCATGGTGCCCTATTTAAAGTGAATGCAGCTGTCTCTAATGCATAACCCCAAAACGATAGTGGCAAATCAGCAAGAGACATCATAGAACGCACCATATCTAATAAGGTTCGATTACGACGTTCGGACACACCATTACGCTGTGGTGTTCCGGGTGGTGTCAACTGTGAAACAATTCCACACTGTCTTAAGTGACTGCCAAATTCATAACTCAGATATTCACCTCCTCGATCAGATCATAGGAACTTAATCCTCTTGTTACGATGATTCTCAACTTCACTCTGAAATTGCTTGAACTTTTCAAATGTTTTAGACTTGTGTTTCATCAAGTAAACTTACCCACATCTACTTAAGTCATCAGTGAAGGTGAGAAAATAACGATATCCACCACATGCTGTAACATTCATTGGACGGCAACATCAGTATGTATGATTTTGAATAAGTCACTTGCCCGTTCCATTGTTCCAGAGAACGGCGTTTTAGTCATCTTGCCCATGAGTCATGGTTCACATGTGTCAAGTGATTCAAAATCAAGTGACTCCAAAAGTCCATCAGCATGGAGCTTCCTCATGCGCTTTACACCAATATGACCTAAACAGCAGTGCCACAAGAAAGTGGTACTATCATTATCAACTCTACATCTTTTGGCATCAATGTTATGAACATGTATATCATCACTATCAAGTTTCAATATGAATAAACCCCTCACATTGGGTGCATGACCATACAAGATACTACTCATATAAATAGAACAACCTTTATTCTCTGATTTAAATTAGTAACTGTCTCGCAATAAACAAGATCCAGATATAATGTTCATGCTTAACGCAGGCACTAAATAACAATTATTCAGGTTCATCACTAATCCCGATGGTAATCGAAGAGAGAGCGTGCCAACGGCGATCACATCAACCTTGGGACCATTTCCCACGCGCATCGTCACTTTGTCCTTTGCCAGCCTTCATTTATTCCATAGTTCCTGCTTTGAGTTGCAAATGTGAGCAACCGAACCGGTATCAAATACCCAGGCACTACTACGAGAGCTAGTAAGGTACAAATCAATAACATGTATATCATATATACCTTGTTTGTTGTTGGCCGCCTTCTTGTCAGCCAGGTACTTGGGGCAGTTCCGCTTCCAGCGACTAGTTCCCTTGCAATGAAAGCACTCAGTTTCTGGCTTGGGTCCATGCTTGGGCTTCTTTACAGGAGTAGCAACTTCTTTGCCATCCTTCTTCGTTTTACCCTTCTTGCCCTTGCCCTTGACTTTGCCAATTTTCTTGAAACTAGTGGTTTTACTGATTATGAACACTTGATGTTCTTTCTGGATTTCAGACTTAGCGACTTTTAGCATCGCAAATAGCTCGGCGACTGACTTGTTCATCCCGTGCATGTTATAGTTCATCACAAAGCTCTTGTAACTAGGTGGCAGTGATTGAAGAACTCTGTCAGTGATCGCCTCTGGCGGAAGGGCAATTCCCAACTCCGCTAGACGAGTTGAATACCCAGACATTTTGAGTATATGTTCACTGATAGACCCGTTCTCCTCCATCTTGCAAGCATAGAACTTATCGGAGGTTTCATACCTCTCGATCCGGGCATTCTTCTGAAAGATAAACTTCGACTCCTGTAACATCTCATATGCTCCATGACGTTCAAAACGTCTTTGAAGTCCCGGTTCTAAGCCATACAATATTGCACACTGAACTATTGAGTAATCTCCAGTACGTGCCTCCCAAGCCTTCTTAACGTCTTCGGAGGTCATGTCTTCTAGTTGGTCACTAAGCGGTGCATCAAGGACATATGATTTATGGGAAGCCGTGAGGATAATCCTCAGATTACGGTCCCAGTCAACAAAGTTTCTTCCATCATCTTTCAAGTTAGCTTTCTGTAGGAACGCATTAAAAGTCAGGGGTGCTACTGCGCGAACCATTGATCTACAACATAAATATGCAAAGTTTACTTAGACTATTGTTCAAGATAATGAGTTTAGTTAATCAAATTACTAAAGCTCCCACTCAAATTGACATCCCTCAGGTCATCTGAGTGTCACATGATCGAAATCCTCCAACTCAACTCCGATCATCATGTGAGTTGAGGTGGCTTCAGTGGTGACCATCATTATGTTGATCATATCTACTATATGGCTCATGTTCGACCTTTCGGTCTCTTTTGTTCCGAGGCCATGTCTGTACATGCTAGGCTCGTCAAGTTTAACCCGAGTGTTCTGCGCGTGCAACACTGGCTTGCACCAGTTGTATGTAAACGTAGAGTCTATCACATCCGATCATCACGTGGTGTCTCAACACGACGAACTTTCGCAACGGTGCACACTGGGGGAGAACACAATTTATCTTGAAATTTAAGTGAGGGATCACCTTATAATGCTACCATCGTACTAAGCAAAACAAGGTGCATAAAAGGATTAACATCACATGCAATTCATAAGTGACATGATATGGCCATGAACTTGTGCTTTAGATCTCCATCTTGAAAGCACCGACATGATCTCCATCGTCACCGGGACACCATGATCTCCATCATCTTGATCTCCATCAACGTGTCGCCATCAGGGTTGTCGCGCCCAACATGCTTCTACTACTATTGCTACCGTTTGGCGATAAAGTAAAGCATTACATAGCGCTTAATGATTGATACACAGTTCATAAAATAATTAAAGACAACCCTACGGCTCCTGCCGGTTGCCGTACTTATCGGCATGCAAGTCGTGAAATTATATACATCACATGATCATCTCATACATCACATATATTACATCATGTAATTGGCCATATCACATCACAACATACCCTGCAAAAACAAGTTAGACGTCCTGTAATTGTTGTTGCATGTTTTACATGGCTGCTATGGGTTTCTAGCAAGAACGATTCTCACCTACGCATAAACCACAACGGTGATACATAATTTGCTTTTCAACCTTCTCAAGGACCGCCTTTGTCGAATCCGATCCAACTAAAGTGAGAGAAACTGCCACCCGCAAGCCATCTAGGAAACAAGTTGCGTCGAGGGAACCGGTCTCTCATAAGCGTACGAATAATGTTGGTCCGGGACGCTTCATCTCACAATACCGCTGAACCAAAATCCGACCAAGGGAGGAAGCAATCTAAGAATCAACGCCCACAAGCCTTTTGTGTTCTACTCGAGATCTCATCCACACATAGACCTAGCTCATGATGCCACTCTTGGGGAACGTTGCATGGGAAACAAAAAAATTCCTACGCACACGCAGATCTATCCATGGTGATGAGCATCTACGAGAGGGAGAGTGGATCTACATACCCTTGTAGATCGCTAAGCGGGAAGCGTTAAGAAACGCGGTTGGTGTAGTCGAACGTCTTCGCGATCCAAATCGTCATGCGTCCCGCGATCCAATCACGATCCGTCCCGCGATCCAATCACTATCCGTCCCGCGATTCGATCACGATCCGTCCCACAAACTTTATCACGATCCGTCCCACGAACTTGATCATGATCCTTCCGATCTAGCACCAAACGGACGACACCTCCGCGTTCAGCACACATACAGCTTGATGACGATCTCCACCATCTTGATCCAGCAAGAGGGGGTGGAGAGGAAGAAGAGTTCTCCAGCAGCCTGACGGCGCTCTGGAGATGGTGGTGGAGCAATTCCGGCAGGGCTTCGCTTAAGCACTGCAGAAAACCGATCTAGAGGAGAAACTATGCACTGGAGGAACGGGTAGCACGTGGCTGAAAAACTAGTGCAAAAACCCAAAACCCTATAGTATACATAGGAGGAGAGGAGGAGAGGAGGCAGCCTTGTCCTCCAAGTCTAGCTGGTTCGGCCGAACCTACTAGGAGAGGAGGATTCCTCCTTCAATGCTAGTACGACTAGGATTGCTCCTTTTTTGCCTTTTCTCCACCTTTTCCTATTGGTTTTTTCCTCCAGCCACATGGGCCTTGTGTGGGAGTTTTCACCAGACCACTAGGGTCTGATATTCACTCTACCACAGCCCTTGAAGCCTATTGGGTCGAAATACCCCTCCCGGAGGCCTCCCGGTACACTACCGGCACTCCCGGTACACTACCGATGAGCCTGAAACTTTTCCGACGACCAAAACAGGACTTCCTATATATCAATCTTTACCTCCGGACCATTCTGGAGCTCCTCGTGACCTCTGGGATCTCATCCGGGACTCCGAACAAACTTCAGTCACCACTATACATAACTCTATACTACCGAAACGTCACCAAACATTAAGTGTGCAGACCCTGCGGGTTCGAGAACTATGTAGACATGACCGAGACACCTCTATGGTCAATAACCAATGGCGGGAGTTGGATGTCCACATTGGTTCCTACATATTCTACGAAGATCTTTATTGGTCAAACCTCTATGTCAAGGATTCAGTTAATCCCGTATGATGTTCCCTTTGTTCTTCGGTATGTTACTTGCCCGAGATTTGATCGTCGGTATCTCCATACCTTGTTCAACCTCGTTACTGGCAAGTCTCTTTACTTGTTCCGTAATACAAGATCTCGCAACTAACACCTAGTCATGTTGGTTGCAAGGCTTATTGTGATGTTGTATTACTGAGTGGGCCCTGAGATACCTCTCCGTCACACGGAGTAACAAATCCCAGTCTTGATCCATGCCAACTCAACAGACACCCTCAGAGACAACTGTAGAGCACCTTTATAGTCCCCCAGTTACGTCGCGACATTTGATACACACAAGGTACTCCTCCGATATCTGTGAGTTGCATGATCTCATGGTCTTAGGAACATATACTTGACATGCAGAAAACAATAGCAATAAACTGACACAATCAAAAGCTACGTTTGTTCTTTGGCTCTTGTCCATCACATCATTATCCTAATGATGTGATCCCATTATCAAATTACATCTCATGTCCATGGCTAGGAAATCTTTACCATCTTTCGATCAACGAGCTAGTTCACTAGAGGCACACTAGGGACATTGTGTTTGTCTATGTATCCACACATGTATCCATGTTTTCAATAAATACAATTATAGCATGGATAATAAACGATTATCATGACCAAGGAAATACAATAATAAACACTTTATTTATTGCCTCTAGGGCATATTTCCAACAGTTACTTCTAATAAAATCATACAAAAATCATATAGAATTATTGTAAAATATGCATGAATACTTCATAAATTATAGATACGTTGGATAAGTATCAACCAACCGTAACTGTTGGGACTTCAAACAAGTTGGCAAGCTCGTAGCCGAAGAGCAAGGCAAGGGTCCACGCAAGAAGGACGCCAATGAGCCCCGCGGTCCGAACAATGGAGGACATAAGCAATTACCTCCAGAGGTAAAAATTGTGAACATGATATATGCCATGGAGAAGAACTTGGTCTGATCAGACCCAGACGTTCTTGTTCATCTTGCTTCTTCTTCAACTCTTTCAGCTCTTTGGGGCCAAGTTTATAAGGGCGCTTGCAAACTAGTTTAGTTACGGGCTCGAGGTCAGTCACAAACTCGACTGGCTGGTGCGGAGGCATTCCTGGCAATTCTTCTGGAAAGACATCTTCATACTCACACACCATCGGAATTTGAGAAATCGCCGAGATTTTACCCTTCTCATTAAGAGAAAAGAGAAGGATTGTGTCATCGCGAGCCGTGAAAATAATCACATCTTCTGAATGATGAGTCATCTTAACTTCTTTTGCTTGACAATCATCATATGCCTTATTCATAGCTAGGAATTCCATGCCCAGAATGAGATCCATGTCGGAATTTCCGAGAACAATTGGAGAAGCCAGAAAAGAATAATTGCCCATCTTGATGAATGATCCTGGACTACCCAACGAGAACTCATACGCTTGCCCGGAGACACAACTTGCAATGCCGCAGATAACTCTTCATGAAGAAAATGATGCTTGGATGCGAATGGATATGACATAAAAGAATGCGAAGCACCAGTATCAAACAAAACTTTTGTAGGAATAGAATTAACTAAGAGATTACCCATGATCACTTGAGAAGAATCCTCTGCCTCTGCCGCGTTCACCATATTCACTCTTGCGGACTTGGGATTATGCTTCACCATTGCATTGCCTAGAGGCCTGACTGGAGGACGATGCGGAAGACGCCACTGGTTGCTCTTGTTTGAGTAGTGACCCTTCTTACCACACTTGTGACAAGTAACCTCAGATAGCGGACGAAAGTTGCCTGGAGGAGGAACAAAAGCTGCCTTGGACGCCTGGGGTCTCTGCTGATATCCTAGGTTGGGTGGGTGGGAAGAACCACGACCACCAAACTGCTTCTGCTGCTGAGGAGGACGAAACGAAGGAGGATTAGGCACCCAATATTTCTTTTGCTTAGGAACCATCAGAGAGCTGGAAGAAGAAGAATATGAATCCCTTGAACGCTTCCTTGTGTTCTCCAACTTGACCTGAGTTGCGTCGACCTTCAAAGCCATGTTGTTTGAAGGACTAGACCTGGCAGAAGCTCATCCTTGAGACCACCTCTGAACAAATAGATCATGGCCTTGTCATCTGGAACATCTTGCTTAGCATAGCGGGCTAGATTCTGGAACTCGATGTTGTACTGATAGACAAACTTGCTCCCCTACTTCAGGTGCCTGAACTTCTCACACATCTCCTCGACAAAGCTAGTCGGAATGTAATGGGCCCTGACGTCACGACATAACTCGTCCCAAGTAAGAACACGATCGCCCCTGGAATCCTTGTACTGCTGCCACCAATCAGCTGCCTGACCCTTGAGCTAGAACGATGCAAATATGACAAAGTCCTCTGGTCTGACATTGCTGCACTCAAAATGCTTACTCATGTCATGGAGCCAATCATCAGCATCAAAAGGCTGCTCACAATAGGTGAAAGACTTGGGCTGGTTGGCAAGGAACTGGATGAGCGTCGCAAACTGAGGTTGATTCTGAAAATTCCCTTGAAAGCCTTGTTAACCCTAATCTCTTTCTTGCAACAGCCTGAGCAACATCTGGGTGTTCGCATTGGTTGGAGCCATCATAGCTTGCCAAGCTTCTGGAGGAGGAGGCAGTGGCAGCGGTGGTGGAACATCAGCCTGCTCCTCACCACGACCCGGATTCCCGCGAGTTGGTGGAGCCATCGTGAAGATGGACAAGAACATCAGCACCTCATTGATAAGATGAATTCAATAGCTGAATCAAACGCTT
This sequence comes from Hordeum marinum, assembly GCA_022496015.1. Classification (NCBI taxonomy): domain Eukaryota; kingdom Viridiplantae; phylum Streptophyta; class Magnoliopsida; order Poales; family Poaceae; genus Hordeum; species Hordeum marinum. Next base: position 479,327,365 of record CM039674.1, read on the forward strand.
GAAAGAATTTCACAAATAACATCACAGCCTTCCTACTGAAAAATTAGTAAGAATGCCTTTTTCAGTTTTCCGATAACATCATCAGATATTAGAAGCCACTTGCAATAACACAAAGTATTGAGCTAATGTTGCTCAGAACAAATGTATATGCCCTCATACATCTCAAGAAGATGATCCTAGATAACTACATGAGTTCCCAACTAAGAACTTCCGAAAACTTTCTGGTTATGCAATCCGGTGTGGGGGATACAAGGAGGAAATATCTCACACAACTAGCAAACCTACACCCCAACTGTATCCATCCTTCAACTCTTAACCAGAGGCTTTTGCAAATCCATCTAAGTTGAATCCTCGAAAGCACAACGATACTAAACCATGGTGGTACACCGGACGCCTCCCCAGTACAGGGTGACTCCGACCTTATCTCACCACGACAAGTATTGAAGAAATTCCAAACACTCTCTGTCCTGAGATACTAAGGAAGATGAATGATAACGATGTGCCAAAAATTCCTAGAGCTCGACTCCCTGGAAGAAATCAAGTCACCAAGACAGAACTCCGTCACATCGGTATCATATAGAATCCAAAATAGCCGCGTGATCCTAACCAAAATTTTGAGTGAGAAGAGGAGTAGAATCAAAATTCCTAATTCGAATACCTCACCAGAGCATAGAAGAGGAGTAAAAAGAATCCTACTCTCCGATATAACTAGACTCAAAATAGTTTTTTACTAGACTCGACTCGGCCAAGTTTGATCAAGCAAAGGGCTCCTATGGTTGTATGGCTCTGAATACCAACTTGTCACGCCCAAGATGCGCGCCTATCCATATTAAGACACGAGGGCCTCGACAGGGATAGAGGCACATCTTGCCGTTAGCAAGTACAACATCATTACATACATGTAGGAAGAGAAGAGTATATGAGTTGGCGTACACTCGCCACATACTAATTACAAATCCACATAGTTATTTCAATCATCAATAAAAAGGCAGGGTCCGGCTACGAACGAAAACAAACGATACAATGCTGCAATGACACTGGCTTGCTAGCTGAAAGATCATGATCACGGTCCTCTTCTCGTTTGGATAACTCACGTATATCCGGCCACACTCCTCGTCATACTCCCACTCGAGCTGCATCACATCATCCTGCACGATCTCATTTGTACCTGCACCTGGATTGTTGTCGTAATCTGCGAGCCACGGGGACTGAGCAATCTCGCGCCCGGGTACCGAGACTATTCAAGATTATAGGTTGGGAAGGGTATGTGTTTAGTTTGCAGCAGCACTAAGCATTTATGGTGGCTAATCTTACGGCAAATGAAAGTAAATATGCGGTGTACGATAAGCGATCGAGTCTAGAATGACCTGTACGAGATCCTGAACACCTAATTACGTCAATCATAACCCCACCATATTCTCTCTCGGTTCATGTTCACAAGCAGAGACGATCACGATTACTCACACAGTTGGTGCATTTTATTAGAGTTTACTTCAAGTTAACTAGAACCGGGTGTTAAACAAAAATCCAAGTTACCACATAACCGTGGGCATGGCTTTTCGAAAGTTTTAACCCTGCAGGGGTGCTCCAACTAGTCCATCATAAATTAACCACACACCGCGAGAATAGCCTCGACCATGGATCTCGTAATCATCCCAGGCAACTCCAAAGAATTCCAACACCTCGAGATAGCCCGAAGAAAGTCAGAGTCCCACACGCAAGCCACTCGATAAAAGTAAAACAAGTTCAGCAAGACCGCCCGATAGGCCAGATAACAATAGGAGCCGCGCATATCTCTATCTCAAGGCACTACCATATGGGTCTAGCTAGAGGGAAAACCAATCCTCAAGTTGCCTCGAGGTGGCCCCGCAGGCAGCCCTTTTTGGACCAACACTCATGAGGAGCACTGGTGTAACAGCCCGGGTCCAACGCTCCAGAAGATTCCAGAAGATTCCCCTTGTGTTTCCATTCTCGTCTGTTTTTCGTTTGGTTGTTGCATTCATCATCGCATCATTTGCATCATTTTCATAGCATCGTCACCAGTTTTCAAACTTTCATCCGTTCGTAGTTGCCGGTTCTCTCTGTTCTTGCCATTGCCTCTTTCGAGACCATCCACACACACACGCGCCCGCGGCATCGTTTTAAAAATGTTTTAATAGGCGTGCTAAAAATATTCTTGGATTGGGTCGAAACTTGGCATGCGGTCTTGTTATGTTGTAGGTAGACCGCCCATCGAATTTCGTCACGTTTCGAGTTCGTTTGATTCCCCGTCGGTCGTCTGTAGTAGTGCGGTTATCAGTATGTTATCACACGTTTGTCGGTGTTTTAAAACCTTCATGCCTCGGGTCGCAAACCTCCCTGTTCTCCCCATAGCCCATCTGCACAGCCACGATAGCCCTTCCACTTCTAGACCGTCGAATCGACAGCCAGCAGTCCAAAAACAGACAGAGACCGTCAACCCTAGCCCCTAAGCTATAAGTAGACCCCCTCCCCTTCCTAATTGGGCAGCTAACCCTAATCCTCCCCGTTCCCCATGCCAAACCAGCCCCTCTCCTCTCTCTAGACGCGAGGCCCCCCCAGGCCCAGATCTGAGCCCGAGAAAGCCCATCTAGGCCCGACCCCAAGCTCTCGCTCCTCCCGCAGTTTCCCGTGGGCGCCGTCGCCGCCAGCTCGCCGGAGCAGCCGCCTCCGGCGACCGCCGGACCAACCCTGCCGCCGGATTTCCCTCTCCTTTCCCTCCTTCCTCTCCTCTCCCTCCATTTCTCTCTCTCCCTCTCACCCCACGGCCGCTCTCCTCTATGCAGGTCGCCACCGCCTCCCCTCACCGGATCCGGCCGCCCGAGCCCCCGCTGTTCGCCGCGTCCCCTGCAGCCGCCGGCGCCACCCCGGACTCCCCTCGATCCAGGCGGGATCGGTATGATGAGGACGAGCCGCCCGCAGCGCTCGCCCGCTCGTGCGTGCGTGGGCCAGTGCCAGTGCCAGCCGGCTCATCTGCCTCCCCTGCCACCGAATGGGCCAAGGTCCACATGGTGAGCCCAGCAGCCCCTTGTGCGTTTTTTTAATTTCAGACCCTAGTGTTTAGAACATCTATAATTAATTAACCGTGCACCGTATCTAAATAATTGAAATATGTGAAATGACTAGAATTCTGTGTAGAATATTTATAGCCCGTTTTCGCAAGATGCTAAAATGTTTACCAAGCCATTTTCCATCTAATTCGCATAATTGTCATGATTTTGCATTTCGCATAATTTCTTGACGTGCATCGGAATTAAATAGAACCATAAATTAAAATGTTCATATTATCGGCATCGTATTTTCATGCATGAGAAAATTTTTGGCATGATGTTTGCGTTTTATTTGCATAAATGACTTGCTATTAGGTGATTACGCCATACTTGCATAATTAATTGTGATTAATTTTCAACATGAACCTATGCATACTATATATATTTTCGGGGTAAAAAAATCCAGGTGATTTATCTGTGTATTTAGTTTTGTCATTTGAGCATTTTGTGTGCACACACATTTTTGCTGTGATGCCTTTTGTCTTTTTCGTGTGATTTAATCTATGCATGATTTGAAATAAGTTTGAACATGAGGTGTGCCCTTGGTTATGTGTCCTAGCCCCTAGACATTTTGCTTGTCATAGAAATGCATATTTAGGTGTTGTTTTCTTGCTGACAACTTGCTATAAAATTCTGTTCTCTTGGGAGTCCAAAATATTTCTATGTCTAGAAATTGTAATATTTTGTTGCTGTCTTGCCATGTGTTTTTCTAGTGATCTAGACCCCTTTTGTGGTAGGTGTAATAGTGTTATTTGTAGTTGATAATGTCCTTTAGTATGCTGTTAAGTTTCATGCCAAAATATCCCCTATAGCATATAGTTTCACTGCTGTCAATATGCCTTCGTGATAAAAACTGCACTGTCAAAAACTGCTATTTTCACTAAGTCTGAAACTGTTTTCAAGTAGCTACCTTGTGAGCTTCCTACCTTGTGATCCATGCATGTTTTCATTACGGTATGTGAAGATGAAATGAAGTGTGTGTTATATAATACTACACCATGGTTAGTTTTTGCATTTTACAATAGTGTAACTTGTTGTTTACATGCGTGCAAGATGCTAAGTTGCTGTTTTGGGCAGATTACAACTAAAACTTCTGTTGGTTGTATTTGGTGAACCATAGCTCCGTTTTGGACATGCCATATACGAAACTTACTTCGAATCTCATGTAGTTTCATAATAACTTGCTGCATTCATGATTTGAAAGGTTTGTGATTGTATTTTCCATGCATTTGCATTCATGACATACGCATCTTGTTTTGTCCATATCTTTTAGACCGTAGCTCCGTTAGAGATGTTCTATATATGTTAATCGACTAGAATGACGTGTAGAATTGCATGGTGTGCTTTATTCTGTTGTTTAAAAAATATAAAATATGATTAGTTCAGATCTGGACCAATTTCGAAATTGTCATATGGGGTCATTTCGGAAATGCTATAAGTTGTTTCCGGCCTCATTTAAGTTGCCTAGATAGATAGTTTACTTATGCTTCACCTCTTGCCATGTTTAAAAACATTTAATATTAATGAGTACCTAAACGAGGTGAACTAAATAATTCGAACGTGGAGTTCATGAATATGCAACTCATTGCATATTAAGCTCCACTTAATGTGTAGTATTTGATTGTGGTGATTTGTCATGCATTGCATATTAAACCGGCCATGCATCATATTGTGTACGCATCATATCATGCATATGTTGTGGTGTATCTTGTGTTGATTGTTTGTTTCGGATTGCTCCTTCTCGATAGAGTTCCGAAAGCCTTCGGAGTGTGTGGATTCGTTCGACTACGTTGGTTCGTCTTCTTCATGGACTCGGTCTTCTTCTGAGAGGGATCTCGGGCAAGATGACTCATTTCGTTGGATACCATTACTATGATTGCCGTGCTAGTTGTCTTGTCTTTATATCGCTAAGTCGCGCTACCTACCACTTGTTTGATAAGCCTCCCAACATCGCCATGAAAAGCCTCTAACCCCTCCACATCCCAGCAAACCTTTGTTTGGCTATGTTACCGCTTGCTCAGCCCTTCTTATAGCGTTTCTAGTTGTAGATGCAATTGCTTCCATGTAACAACATGGACCTTCTTTTGATATCCCAATATTATTGCTATTTAATTTAATGCACATATATACTTGTAAAGGTGGGAGGCTTGGCCTTTTGCTCGGTGTTTTGTTCCACTCTTGCGCCCCTAGTTACTTGTTAAACGGTTTTATGTTCCATAAATGAGCGCTCCTAACATGCTCGGGGTTGTTATGGGGACCCCATTTATTTTCATTTTGGGATAAAACTTGTCTAGCAAGGCCCAAGATTGGTACTACATTTGCCTAATAACTAATGAACTTGCATAGGGACTTTCTGGACCCCGTGGATAATTAATCAACCCCCGAGCCAGTGCTCCTCATGAGCGTTAGTCCCACCTGTTAACCACTGGTGGCTACCAGGGGCAACTCTGTGTTTAGCCTACTGGAAGTTTGGACAATCTGTCGTGTCCTGACAACGAGATACGCGGCCCCTATCGGGATCTTCGACACGCCGGGCGGCCTTGCTGGATTTATTTTACCTTTCTCGAACATCTTGAGTGAGGAATTCCGATTATTCTTCGGGCTATATCGAGGTGGTGTATTTCCTTTGGAATTACCTACAAACATCACGAGATCCATGGTTGAGGTTATTCCCGCTGCGTGTGGTTAATTTGTGATGGATGAGTTGGAGCACCCCTGCAGGGTTAAATCTTTTTGAGAAGCCATGCCCGCGGTTATGAGGCAAACTTGGATACTTTATTTAGCACCCGGTCATAGAAAACTTGAAGTAATTTCTAAAAAAATACACCAACTGTGTGCGTAACCGTGAATGTCTCTTCTCGTGAGTCCTTATCCGAGAGAGAACACGGTGGGGTTATGTTTGACGTAAGTAGGTGTTCAGGATCAGTGAGTGATCATTTCTAGTTCACGTCCGTTATGCGTAGACCACCATACTTTATTTTCTATACTCGTAAGATAGACACTCAATTAAATGCTTAGTCGCTTTCTGCAGCCTCACCACTTAACCATACCTCACCTATTAAGCTTTAATAGTCTTGATACCCTTGGAAATGAGATTGCTGAGTCCCTATGGCTCACAGATTACTACAACAACAATTACAGGTATAGTTAATGTGATGAATTTATGTGAGCGCGTTGCTTGATTTGATTTGGAGTTCTTCTTCTTCTTCATCAATCCACGATGGGTTCTAGGAGGCAGCCTGGGATAGCAAGGGTGGATGTCATTTTGTCGTTTGTTTTCGTCCGTAGTCGGACCTTGCTCTTATGTATGATGTTTGAGTATGTTATTGTATTGATGTGACTCTGATGTAGCTTGTGGCGAGTGTAAGCCAATTCCATATACTTATCTCTTCTGTAAATGTACTTGTAATGATATCCATTCTTGCACCACGACGAGATGCGCTTCGATCCCTGTCGAGGCCCTCATGCCAAAATAAGGATAGGACCGCATCTTGGGCGTGGCAACTAGCCCGGGTTGTTGATTAATTTTCCACGGGGTAGCTAGTCCCTATGCAATTTTATTAAGTTGTTAAGCAAATGTAGTACCAATGTTGGGCCTTGCCAGACAAGTTTTAATCTCAACCGAATAAACAAGGGGGTCCCCATAACAACCCCGAGCATGTTAGGAGCGCAATGTATGGAAACATAACACGAGTAACAAGAAACTATGGCTGTAAAAGCGGAACAAAAGACCTAGCAAAAGGCCAAGCCTTCCACCAATACCATTATATATATATGTGCATTAAATTAAATAACAGATTATAATACTGTGATATGCCAGAAATCCAATGTTATCACATGGAAACAACCTGCACCTGCAACTAGAACGCTATAAGAGGGGCTCAGCAATGGTTACTTAGCCAATCAAAGGTTTGCTAGGATGTGGAGGGGTAAGAGGTTATCATGGCAATGTAGGAGGCTTGAAATTCAAGTGGTAGGTAGCGCAAAAGTAACGATAAGAGCGAGACAACTAGCAAGCGAAAAAAGTATCGGGATCCGAGTACGATCATCTTGCGTGTTGGTTCTTTAGAGGGACAAGTAGCAGGATCCTCGTAGTGGTACTCTCCTAGATCTTCGTACTCGGGTTCAACGTTCGCGTCTACCCAAAAGAGACAACAAGAATAAACAAGCAACCAAGGTGCCATGCACAATCAAGAATGATGCATGGTTTATGTGAAGAAATTAGCATGGAAATCCTAACTAGTCATGTTTCACATGCAATACATTAGTTATTTATGATTCTGGATAGAACTTCATGTTAAAATATTTAAACATGCATGAACATGGAAAATATGGATGCTTCATGCAAAATTGATACAAATGCGTAGAATGTAGGAAACGGAGTTACGGTTCTCATGCTACGCTCACGACAAGTTACGAAGGCAAAACACGAGACAATGAAGGCCATGGGATATTTCTTGGCATTCCAAGTTAGCCATTGGTTAGGGAATGAAAAACCAACCACAATAGAGTCAATAATCAAGCAATTCCATGGAGTATAGCTCCCACAAATCACAAAACACTAAGTCAAACAATCTGCCACAAAACAACAACATAGGAACTTTCACAGCCAACAACTAGACCTACAGGAAGTCTCCAACCACAAACAAGGCATTGACAGAAACTACATAGCATGCTTATCAACTTATCCAACTACACAATATGGAATTGAGGCACACATTAATAAGCATGAAGCTCACAAGTTGGCATGTTGAATAGATTTTAAGGACTTTGTGAAAATAACAGTTTTCTTGAATCTGAGTTAAGCTGATAGCAAGTTGACAGCAGAAACTAATGGTGATAGAGACCACCTCATGACATGAAAATTAAGAGGATGGTATAGGGATACCTCTACATGAAATCACTAGCACTGAGCGTGAGCTAATTCACAACATATCACAAGATAACATCCACTCTACATGGCATAAAAATATTACCTGATTCTCACACTTGGAAATATTTAGCATGTTTGAAAAAAGCAATATTTTAGTGGCTAGTTTAGAGCATGGTTCCGACTTATATGCAAGTTTAACATGACAAAAATAAATACCATGGCATTCTACACATCAAAGGCTACCATATTCATGTTGGCACAACTATCATAGCATGCAAGGATTAAATACAACAAAAATGACAAAATGGCTCTTTGGAACAAAATGACATTTTTTAAAACTTGCTCAAAAGACCAAACCAATTGCACCAATGGATTCCTGAGATTTTTCTATCCCAAATTCATGTATCATACTCATATGTTAATATGGAGCATCATGACAAAAAAACAAGATAGAAAACATCACCCATTCCTATAAGTGAAAACTTACCTAAAATGCACATAGACATAAATGCTCATATCCAGTTTTAGCAACTATACTAGAAATGGAAATAACCTTATCTAACAATTAAAACAATATAACAATAAAAGATAGAGTATGACAACTGGGGCCTGGGACCACTTGTCACACTCACACCACACACACACACCCAGCTACACACACACAACAGAGCACACACACACACACACTGCACTATGGATATGGCACCACACTAGATCCTCACTCACTCTCACACACACAGGCACAGACACAGCACAAACACAGCCACACCTGGATCTGGCCATAGGCACACTAGATCCAGACACACACACAACACGGGCACGGGATCCGGCCATCACACCGGATCCAAACACACAACACCACGACCGGCCAACCAGAAAAAAAGAAAACCCACGGGGAGGGGGCTGGGATTCGAACCTCAGACCTTGCGGTCTTGCCCTCGTATCCCCACCACTGCACTACACTCAGGGCACTCGACGGAAGAGGGGCACTAGCACTCTTATGCTAACTAAATGCGCATATCTGACGAAACTGAAGAAAACTACACTACGGTGACTGCAAACGGTGGTGGCAATTACGGTGGATACAAGGCATCTCCGACGACAGGAAGCAGATGTGGGGGCTGCAGGAACTACTGGGAGTCCATCCCTTGCTCGTCTCGCGACGAGGGGATGGAGGCAACGCCCTCAAGGCGCTGCCTTGGATGGACGACGATGACAGAAACGTCTACGGAGACAGCGAACTAGGCACGACAATAGCAGGGGGAATCACGGCGGCTCACCGAGGGGGAGACGATGATGATTCGGAATGTGAGAAAGAGTAGGAAGAGACGAAGACGCGGGAGCGACGAAGAGGAAGAAGACCGGCGACGAGCTTCGGGCGCGTGGCGACAGCAAGGAAGAAGTCGACACCTTGGATCTTCCCATGGTGCTCTAACAACAGGAACGGAACACGGGGACGGTGCGCGGCCACCATGATATGCCGGTGCGGTGGAGGGCCACTGGAGAGGCGGGGATGATGACGATGACGACCGGCGACCGCTGAAACCATACCTGCTCTGCTCTCCCCTGACAGAGAAGAGGAAAGGGAAGAAGAGGGAGGAGGAGAAGGGAGATGGCAGCATGCGATGGGGAAGACCGAACCCTAGGGGTCCACACTTATTTAAAGGAGCGCCTCGACGTCCGTGAGCCCTGACGGTGACGGCGACGACGCTCTCGCAAGCTCTCTCTCTCGGCGACGCAAACTGAACCTGACGAAGATGCAACGGGAGCAGGTGTCCGTCGGGGAGCTAGGCTGGGTTGGCTTTGCTAGCTAAATGGGACACAAGGGAGGAGAACGGCCCAACAACACTCCTCTCGCACACAAAGAAAAACAACAGGGTTTTCCAATAAATAAAACAGCCACACAAATAAAACAACCCAGACGAAAATAAAAGGTTTTTTGCAAGAACAAAAATACTTTTGCATGAAAGAGAAATGTGAAATGTTTCATAAAATTAAGAAGAGGATTTTTAAAGCAAGTATTTTTATTACTATTAAGAAAACAACACCACTATTATTTTAGAACCCCAATGCCATATAGCTCAAAACTCCAAAAGGACAACACACATTGGTTCAAATTAATATTGGCTACATCATGACCATTTTTAATAGGTTTATAAAGCAAATTAATTCTGTTGATTAATGATAATATGAATAAAAGGTTTTAGGTTTTGGGTTTTGAATTAATAAGAGAGAGGGAAGGAGTTTGCTCCCACACATGCACACACATCCACAAGACCACACAAGAGACACTCCACCCCTCAACAAAATCACAAGGGGCACACCACAAAATAATATGCAAGGCATGATGATGAAATGATATGATGCATGATGCATGAAACAATGGCATGGTGAAAGAGAAAACTCATATCATTCAACATATGGAAACCAGCAGGGGTCGCGGCGGCTAGACATGTTGTAGATCTGGTGCGGCTTCATCTGGAGAGGCAGCACCAGGCGCGACATGAACGCCGCCACCAGAACGGCGGCGACCAACCCCTCGGAGCTCTTCAGCTGCGCAAGCCGGCCGAGCTTGGCCAGGGCCACGCCTCGCGGAGTGGCCCCCTGCCAATTCAAATAGGCAGATTGCGCGTCGACCAACGGCGGCAGCCAGATGAAGTCCAAGGTCTCGTTGGCGTTCCTCACATAGAAGAACGTCCGGTGCCACCCCTTGATGGAGTCAATGAGAGAAAGTGGTGGGAAGCACGTGGTGCCGTGGCAACATATCATAGTGCCCCCTCATGCCTTGCTTTTCAGCAGATTGAGAAAGAAAAGAGCGTTGAAGAGTTCGAGGAAGGGAAGAACTCCGAGGTATCCCTCGCACAACGTCACGAACGCGGCGAGGTACCAGATTGCCTTGGGACCAAGATGATGTGGATCGAGGTCGAAGGTATCAAGGAGGAGACAGAAGAAGAAGCTCGTCAGGAGCCCGAAGTCACGGGAGAAGTGCCAAAGGAACACGACGTGTTCCCCTGGCTGCGGCGTTGGCACCACCTTGTTGCCGGGCGCGTGTGCGACCACCCGCTCTGCCGACGACAGCATGCGCGCGTGGCGAAGCTTTGTAATGTCAGCCTCCGTGACGATAGAGCCGGCCCAGCTCCCTCCATGTCAGTCGGCCATCTCGGCGGTGGGGTGTTGTGCAGGCGGAGTTGCAGGCTCAGCGAGGTGTCGCGCGATGGGGGCAAGGAGGACGAAGAAGGCAAGAAGATGGGTAGCAAGGGGGCAAGCGGGATGCGGGTATATCCACCCCCTGGGCTTCCTCCCCTTTTATATGGGAGGCCATGACCGGGGGCTGTGGGATTAACTACGCCCACTTCCCCGGAAACTCCGCGTGCTCGTGGGTGGCCCCGGATCGTAACGGCCTCTTCGGGGTGCAGAGGATCCCGGTATGCGCCTCGAGGCCTACTGAGCTAGGTCTGGGGCCTAGCGGGCTAGGCGCAGACCGACGTCCCGTCTGCCCCGCGTGTGCAGGTCCCTCCGCATCATTACTCGCTGCGTGGCGCGCGGCGGGCCGGTGCGGGTCCCGGGGCAACACACCTGTAACCGAGGCGTCGGGTCCAACGGACGACCCGGCTACCCTCCGGCTTCGTGCCAGAGGCGGGTACCGCTGGGGAAAAGCCTACAACTCCCCTCCATCTGCCGGACGCGGGCCCCCACCGGCTTCGGGGACTACTGACGGGGTTATCACCCCTAGGTAGGCCAAAGCAATGGGGTTCTCCCCCTTCCGCTTCAAATAAAACTGCGTGTCCGGCTCTCCATGGCCAGCTAGAGGATGTCCGGCTCGATGTGCTACCGGCTGGCAACGCGGGCGGTCGGTCGTGCGACCTGCTCGACCACCAGCCGGCTAGACCCGGCCGGCTGCCTACCGGGCCGCCTCCTCTGTTGACCTAAGGGAGGACATGTGACGTCCCACCCCCCTGGGCACGGGTACGATGACAAGACGTGACCACCATGACAGGTGGCCCAATGGCCACAGTGGCCGCTGACGCATTGGAGCGCATGGCTACAGTCCGGCCATCCAGGCCGCTGACCTTGGCAAGCGCGAACGGGCGAGGGAACAGTGCCGACATGCCCTCGCCCACTCGATTACCTTTCTCGGCATGGCTACAGTGCCGCCGGCCGTACCGGAGACCTCGGCCAGCTGGCGCTAGACGATGACTCCCGAGCGACCCGTGCCGTGGCAAGTGAGCAAGAGCCAACCACCGAGCTGGCTGGTGGGCCCCAGTGGACCACTCAGCTGGTGGACCCTACAGACGACAAGACTGCACGATGGGTGGACCCCCCTGGCCAGCCGGAGAGACTGCCAGCCGGGTCCCCTAGCCCTTGTACTTTAGATATATTCTAGAGCCGGGGGTTGGCCTATAAAAACCCCTGATCCCCCCATGTAACGGGGACGGACAATCACCCTCGCACACCCATAGAACTCTCAAAACCCCTCTAGTAGCGGAGGAAGACGAGCCGGCTGCTCCTTCTTCCTCCTCTAGACACAGCTCTAGGAGCACCATTGTACACATACCATCCATCCAACTAGACCAAGCAGGACTAGGGGTGTTACCTCCCATGAAGGGCCCCGAACATGGGTACATCGTGTGTCACCATTGCTTGTGCCCAATCTCGCACCCGGAGCCCGTCGGTGTCCTCCATCCCCAACCACCTATGATAAGCCACCCAATGGCATTTGTCGTTAGGGGTAATGGCCATCATCTCCTTCACCTCCTCCGGACTTGCGCGGGCCGAGGCTAACGCTGCCGCGACCCGCGTCGGCACCTCCGACCCGCTTGGCATGACCCTTCGGGGCTTGAGCACCCTATTGCCCAAACGGCAAACCCGATGGCGCCGCGACCGAGCTCGAGGCAGCTCACCGCATCCTATTCGAGGATGCCACCGCCCTCACGGCCATGTGGCGCAGCATGGAGGCCACCCAGTAGGAATACGCCTCCGGCTATGGTCTCACCATGGCTGGCATTGAGCCTAGCCGGCGCGGGGTTGTGCGTGACCGCGGTCGCATGGTCGCCGAGATCCTGGGCGGCAAAATGCCCGTCTACGACACCCCCGCTGTGACAGCCCAAGTGCTGCCCCTACCTTTTATGGCATGTAACCTATGTGGACCCATGTGTCATGTGATGAATGTATTTGAGTTTGATCCTTTACCATGCCATTGTCTCATGCATCATGAATCATATCATTTCATCATCATGTCTTGAATTATATAAATGTGGTTGCTTCTTGTGACCTTGTTGTGATGTGTGAGTGGTCTTGTGGATGTGTGTGCATGAGTGGGCAGCAAACTCCTTCCCTCTCTCTTATTATTTCAAAACCAAAACTTAAAAACCCTTTTATTCCTATTATCATTCATCAGCAGAATTATCTTGCTAATAAAATCTGTTAAAAATGTTCAAGTAGTAGTAAATATTATTTGAAACTTGGGTGTGTTGCTCTATGGATGTTTGGACTTTAGGCTCATGGGGTTTTAAATAACAGAGGTGTTGTTTTCATTATAGTATTAAAAATAGTTGCTTGAAAAATCCACTTATTAACTTTATTAAATAGTTCACATTTTCTTTCTTGCAAAAGTATTTTTGTTTTACACCAAACCCTTTTCATTTTCTCTGAGGGCTTTTCTTGTTTTATTTGTCTTTTATTTAATAGGAGCTTCCTCTGTTATTATTTTGTCTGCAAGAGAGTGTTTTGGGCTTTTCTTCTCCCTCGTGGCCCAACTAGCGCACGTAGCCAGCCCAGCCGCAACGAACGGCCACCTGCTCGCCGTCCTCCTCCGTCAGGCGTGCGTGAGAGAGTTTAGAGAGAGCGCGCGTCGATGCTGTGAGAGGAGCTCACAGACGTTGAGGCGTCACCATATTTAAGCGTGTGGAAGCCTAGGGTTCCCCTTCTCCCTTCTCACCATCGCTGCCTCCTTCTGCTCCCCCTTCTCCTTCCGTTCCTCTATCAGGTAAGCTTTGTCGTTTGACAAGTTCAGAGAGAGCCATCGCCGGTCGTCCTTGTCGTGGTCTTCGCGTCTCCGGTCGCCCTCGTCGCGGGCGGAGATGGCATGGAGAACGCGGGTGCCCACCCCGTTCCATTCCCGCTGCAAGGGGGTGAGGAGCACCTCCATGCAGTGCGCTTTGCCATCGCTGATGTCCCCAAGGGAGCGGGTCATCCCCGGCGTCTTCTTCCCCTCCGTCTCGTCGTCTTCCGTGCCCCCGCGCCTCCGAGAACCCCTCGGTGAGCCATCGCGTCCCTGGTGCCCTTTCTTCCCCGTGTAGGCCCGTGTATCGTCATCATAGTGCCGTCGCCGCTAGTCGGAAAGGAGAGGCCTTTGAGCACGCCTTCGTCCTCCTCGTCGCAAGACGAGCAGAGGAATGGAACCCCGTAGATCCCTGCTTTGATTCTGCCTATTAGCATCGCCGTAGAGCCCTGTGGTCGCCGGAATCATCGCCGCCGTGCCGCTGTTGCTAGAGTGTGCAGTTCTTCAGTTCCGTTAGTTATCGTCGGATCTGTTAGTACTAGTTGCCCTCCCCCTCCTTCCAGTCAAGATCCGAAGAGTGGCGCAGTAGTACCGGCTTGGGGAATCGACCGTGAGGTCGTGGGTTTGATCCCCAGCTTCCCCCCTTTGTTTTCCTTTTTACCATTGGTTGATCTGTGTGTGTGCTGCTCGGATCCCGTGCGGCCACAGCCGGATCTGCATGTGGCTGTGTGTTGTGTGTGTGTGTGCCTGTGTGTGGATCCGGTGGTTGCCAGATCCAGAGTGCAGTGTGTGTGTGTGTGTTGCGTAGTGTGTGCGTTTTCAGGACCGGTTTTCGAGGATATTAATTTCCTAGTAAATGGCCCTTGTGCTCATTAGCCCCAGGATTACTGTTAGCCGATGAGACACTATCTTGATACAGAAATTCCAAGCAAAATACAAAAATATGTAGTACAAGACCATCATGGTCTATGAGAACAACAAAATGTTTCCAGTGGTTGGTGGCGGAAGTGGTTCGGGGTCATCAGCATCTATGGGACTCCATTTCCCACAGGATTAGCTGAGCTAGTTAACTCCTATCTTCGCGTGGCTGCGATCTTCGATGCCTCGGTTCCGGGGATGTCGTCATAATGCTCCTTTCCACATGCATAATCTCGCCAAGACAATAGCCAGGGACAAGCCAATGAGTACATTGAATGTACTCGCAAACATTATAAAAACAGGTATAAAATAGTAGTGGTATTCATGCATTGAATTTAATCCACGGTCACTTAACCAGTCATAAAATAAAAAAACATGATGCACGCAAGCAGGTCATTCATATTAAACATGAATAAGCAATCCGAGAATAGATATAACATAGACCGATCGGGTGTCTGAACCGACGCCTCGAAAGGATAATAATATTAAGCATGCCTCACTCGGGCGTCTAAGCGATGCCACATAAAGGGCTCATTAGGAAAATAAATAATCAGCATGCCACAGTCGGGTGTCTGGGAGACGCCACATAAAGGGCTTATAAAGGGAATAAATAACAAGCATGCCACAGTCGGGCGTCTGAGCGACGCCACATGAAGGGCTTATAAGGAAAATAAATAACCAACGTGCCACAGTCGGGCGTCGGAGCGATGCCACAGAAAGGGCTTATATGATAAAGTAATTAGTTTGCATGCCACGGTCGGGCGTTTGAGCGATGCTGCATAAAGGGCTTATATAAGCATAATCACAATGAATATCCAGGAGGTAGAACCTTCCCAAAGATACTCAATAATTTTAATGATATAAATGGTTAGTCCACAATAATAATAATCACAATCATCAATGGTCACTTGTCATGATCCATATTCCGGTTTATAAGTTTTCCTCCGAAGACCGACACTAAGACCGACACTTGACCCATCCCAAACTGTAGTCCCTAACCGCGGACATGGCTATTCGAATAGATACTAACTCTGCAAAGGGTGTACTCTTTACCCACGAGTAACGGATTCCTTTAGTCCACCGGGACTAATTCCGCTTACGGTCTTTGAATTGATAACACACCTGACCTGCACACACCAGCTTAACTTACCGGTGCCTGAAATCACCCATGACACTCGTTAAGCAAAACTCTATGTGGGGAGGCCACAACCTCAATTAGCATGGGATCAAATTTATATCGCGTGCTCTAAGAAACGCTGCGCATCTAGTTAGTACTTACGGAGCTTAAAAAATCCCTGATTTTAAGCTCTTTTTCCATTCGATTCCTTCAATGCTTCACCATACTGACTCAAACCTTCGGACCAAATCCTGCCCCCCTCTCAGCCCCAAACGGAAAAACCCATGCCCTCGGACCAAGTGACATGCCTACCAGGGGCCACTCGTATCTTTCACTATGGCCTCTCTGTATAGTGTGTGCTAACAAAGGGGTTGACAACTTACTGAACCGTACCCTACATGCTATAGGGACAAGTGGTAGTACGAAACAAGTATGGGGGTTACTGGCACAAGACTCAATATATGGTCGAATCAAGATGTTATGTATTCTCTGCATGGTTAGTACAACAAACATATTTCACCACATTAGACAGAATCACCACTCATCATACCCTTTCATGCCTTACTGATCATTCTCGCTCCAACGAGATGTTAGCACTAAGCTCGTGTCTACTCGAGATAGAGACTTCTCCCGTTTCCTTCCGATAGGCATGAACCTCATACGAGGGTGACTACTATCTGAAGCATATCAATTCCAACAGGAAGAAATTTTCATCATGCACTTGTAAATTAACATGATCAACTTATCTCATGAAATAACACATACTACATGTAAACTTGGGGTTGTAGCCACTTAAAAACAACACACAACAAATATTATACCAGGGTTTAGAATGCTTGCCTTCAATGTGTATGTATTTGAGGTGCACTCCAAAACTTTATCTTTACTCCAAATTCCTATTTGAAAATATTCTAATTAACACACAATTCAAAAAAAGCAAAAAAAATGTCTTGCAAATTTTTCAAATAAATATGAAAGTAAACTAGATGGAATTTGGGAGAGGTGGGAAAAAGAATCAATTCCATTGGGTTTTTATTTTAAAAGTTAGAGCCAGTCAAAGTCTGGTCAATTTTCTGTTTTTAAAATAAATTAGAAAAGAAAAACGGTTCGAATCAGAATACGTTTTCGAGGCGGAGGAGATGTACTTCTAGGGGGGAGGGGGGCGTCTCCGCTTAATCCAGCGTGGGCCGTCGCTGGGTCATTGACAATGGGTGCATTGGGTCCACTGGTCAGGTTTGACTAGTTGGCCACGCCTCCTTCTTTCTCTGGCCGAGCGGAGGCGGAGCTCCGGCGACCTTTGCAAGTGTAAGGTGGCTTCTCAAGGGGCTTCGATGGAAGGGATGGATCCGCTAGTTCAGGGCGGTCCTCCCAGTGGTTGAAAGGCTAGCGGGGCCAAAGGGGGGTCGGTGGCGGCGAGCTCCACGACGGCGGTGGCTTTGGGAGCTGTTTGGGTTTCAGCCTAGGGCAGTTCCCAGTCCAAGCTGAGAGGTGGGGCGGCTCTGCAAGGTCAAGGGAAATCGGATAGCTGCGACGGAAGGACTAGGGAGGCCCTGCTCGCGGTAGATTGGACCCGTGCACGGCGGCGGTCGAAGCCAGTGGAGATGGGGAAGACGGCCTCCTATACTTGCTTTATGGCTATGGGGGCTCTAGAGGGATGGCATGAGGTCGCCTGGGGGTCTGGTTCAGCCTGGGGTCCCCTTTTATAGGCGAATCGAGGTTCGTTCTGCAGCGGTCGGGGATAAGATCGGCGAACCACCGTTCTGTTGATAGCAGGGTGACGTGGCGGCGACGGGCGCTAGCGGATGAGCTCGCGGATGAGCTCGTCCTGCTCTAGAGGGCAACTGGCGAGATGGGGTGGTCGTGGCAGTGCCGTCCATGGCAAAGGTGGTCACGGGCACTGGTGTGCCGCCAAAGTGAGCTCTAATGGCGGCGCTGTAGGGTGCTAGGGGCGGCTTGGATGGTTCTGACGAGTCGATGGGAACACGCCACGGCTCTGCAGGCGAGCAAAGGCCAGGGGCACGATGTGGTGGCTTAGGAGACCACACATGCAAAACGCGCGCTCTGCTCGCGCTCCGGGCATGCTCACAACTATTCGACAAAATGCTATGGCACACCAGAAGGTTCCTTTGCCACTAAGACTTCCCAGGCTTAGGTTAGAAGGCAAGTTTGGGTTAATTAGCAAACATCTTGGCTAGTCAAAGAAAGCAAGTCCACAATGCAACCATGGTTTCATGCCAAATCTATTCATGACCACAAGGTGCTCGACAGAATGCCATGTGCACCCAGAAATACTTTCTCGCCACCAAAATTTCCACGTTAAGGTCCTCTTAGATGCATAAGAGGATGACATGGTTAGTTTGTCAAAAGCACAAATTCACTAATGCAAGTTTTGCAAGTCTGCAACTCTGGAAAGAAACAAAATGGTGATATTGTATGAACCAAAAAGGTTCCAATGGTCTCAAACTCCTGGACTTAAGGGTTTGGTAGCAAGTACTAATAGCAAGAAAAATCCCAAGATCAATAGAGCAAAATAAAATAGAGTTGTAGGACAAATCACCAAACTGGACCAGAATGCAAATGTGGATGGGTTGCTCAAATTTTCCAACGAACACAAATGGGATTTTGCACTAAAATGAATTATATACCTCTACTGACATCTCCAAATTTTCATAGAATTTTTAAAGTAATAATTAATTAGGTTGTAGTGCAAACTACAAACTGGGCCAGATTTGAAAACTTGAAGTAGAGGTCAAAATATCCAAATGACTAAGAGAGGTTTTTGCATAAAAGTGATGTAGAAACATTACCTGCCATCTATTAATTTTTGTAGAATTTTTAAATGAAATTATCAAAGGGTTGTAGTGCAAATGTGGCTCTAAGACTTATGAGGAACCATTAAATAAAGAATCGAGCTTAGGAGAATAATTTTAGAAATACTTCCACTGGTCATATATAATGAAAATGAAATGCTCCTGAGTATGCACTCAAATCCAAAAACATTTAGAAAAGTTTCTACTAAGAGGGAAAACTCCACAACTTAGAAGAAAGAAGTGATCCTCAAATCAACACATGATCTAAAAAATAAAAATTTAACTTCCTGGCAAAAGAATTAATTAGCAAAACATGATTAAATTTTTGGGGTGTTACAACACTACCCTCCTTAAGAAAAATCTCGTCCTCGAGATTTGCCAAAGACAGTTCTAAAAATATTACTCCAGCTATCATGCAATAATAACTCGAGAATTAAGATATCCTGCTCACGCGATCTAACGAGGGTAGAGTGAGTGGAAAGATAATTGAGATAACTACAGTGGGGTACCGACATTGCATGGAAAAATCTATGGGTTGAGGAAACCGAGAGATTTCTACTTATGGCTATGGTAAATTTAAAAATAATGAAACTCTAAATTTACAAATTACGCTAGTCGTACCCGAGTGCATAGAGCTTTTTCTGGCTGATAGGTGGACCCAGGGCCCACTGTTAGTCTCTTCTTCCACCTCGCACTCTCCTCTCTTCCTCTCTCTCGCATGCTTTCTCACGCTTTTCCCACCGGCGACGTCTAGCGCGTAGGGCATCTAGGCCGTATTGCAGTAGTGCGCGGCGTGCTAGCTGCCAGCGCAGGATGCACTCACCTCGCGCGATAGTGCGCTATCGGCACTGCTCACGGATTCGCCTCCGAACACCGACGATCGAGCGACGAGCGGCGCTGGTGGACTTCGCCCACCGTACAACGATCTCGAGCTATAAAAAAATGACCGTGGTGCTCCTCTCTTCTTCCTCACACCTGGCCTCGTTTCTTCTTCTTCTTCCTTCTCCTCTGCTTCCGCTTGTAGGATCTCAAGACGAGGCTCTAATGGTGGGGTGATGCGAGACTGGTTCACGATCCTGCTGTGTGGAGGGTTGGCGGCATTGCTAGGGTTATCTATGCTCCTATGCGTGATGATCCTCGATGACTGCTGTGATGCTTCTGCTCGAGTGTTAGCTCTTCGAGGCAGCGGTGATCATGAGGATTAGGTGTCGGTGTCAGGTGTTGACTGCTGTCAGTGTGTTGGAGGCAGTCTGCACCAGAATAATTACCCGCAAATTTCTCTTTTAGAAAAGTTGTTTTGTGTTAGTGAGGTGATTGGTTATGTGTTAAATATGTACGTGGTTCTGCACTTAGTGCAGGTGGTGATGTGGTTGTGACTGTGAGCCTGTTGTCGTGGTACAGCATGAATTTAAATCTATGTTATGAAAAAAATTGTTGCAATTCGCCCAAAGAAAACTCACCTCAAGATTTATGGAGAGTGGAAAACAGTTGATCGAAAATCACAGCGGTAAAAAAAATCACTCACATACATTTGAAATCAAACAATTATTCATAGCCCAATCTTATGACATAACACACATATTGCAGTCAACGATTAATTGTAAGCTTAACAAATACAACATTGGTTGTCTATGGTGCAAAAGCAAAATATTCAGGTTCCTGAGGAAATGTCTCTGGCACTGGAGCGCATTCTTCCTCTTCTGGGGGGAGCAGATGGACTAGTCGAAGGACGTGTCTCTCCTGGTTTGGCCTCAGAGGTCTGCCAATGGCGATCCAAGGATTCAAAACTGCAAGATTCTAGAGGTAATCCATTACTCGCTGAGTCAAACGCTCTTGGGCGATGACGTACTGGGTAAGGTTAGCCAGTACCGGGTTTCTCTCTATTCGCCCTCTGGGAAAAGACGCTTCTTCTCCGGGGGCTGCACGGCTCAGGAAGTAATAATACCCCCTTTCGCTGGCATAGGGTACCGCGAATCGAAGGCGGGTAATCCCTTCGTACGCAGCAACTTCTATGGCCATTTGCGAAGTCGGCATAGATATCCCCACGATGGAGACTTCTGTTGGGTCTTGGTTTGGGTCCACAGGTGGGATGTGCACTACTTCCCAATATTTCGAAGCAAATGAGGTAATCCTCGATTTAAACATCTCGTATTGGGATGGATGGGGATAACCCATGGTACTACGGGTAAGGTCCCACAATATCTTAGCAAAACTACCTGGGGTCACATCTTGGTTCTCCGATGAATACTAGGGCTCGACATGGCAAGAATGGCTGTGAGAGCTGTGCACAAAGTGAGGGATGCATGGTAAGGTCATGGAGTGGCCTCTTTTATAGCATCAGGGTTGGGTTACCGATTGCGGTGTGGGGGCAACCTAGTTGGTCGGTTCTGCTCTATGGGGTTAATGCCACATATATACACATCTCACAAAAGTGACCTATTACTGTTGGTTGACGACTCGGGGTGGTTTTTGATAGCTATGCCCAAATATTTAATATGCAACCAAACACCAAAATTTTATTTATGCATGGATACTCTTAGTATTATTAAAAATAATGCCATACAAGCAACATGCATTTTGTTCATAGCGATACAAGGTCACACTCTTACTTGGCGCAGGAATACCAAGACTCGGCACTACTCGAGTGGCTTAGTCTACCTCATTAATATCTAGTCAAGCGTGCCTTGCGGACACCGAGGCTTCTCCTTGGGCTTCACCGTCGGGTTTTGCTGGATTAGGGTGATGGTTTGCAGGGTCCGGGTAGTGGTGATGACCATCGCGGGGGTTGGTGGCCACAATTCCGTTGGAGTGAGTAAGTAAAAGGCGACGAAGCTTCTCCAGGGATACAAACACATTCCGGTCGGTTGCAGGGGCAGGCCTCAAAGACTCGATTGGTCGTCCGAACAGCACAACGGGGTTGTCGGTGTCGGGTGCCACTTCTCTTCTTGATGGGGCTGAGCAAGCAAGTTCTCCACGAGCTACGATCAGATCAAGATTGACCTGATCGAATAGTGCCTCTAGCACGCTGAGGTAGCGCACAAGATGCAGCAATGCAGGGTCCGTCTAGTGGTCTCCGCTCGCAATCTGGGGTTGCCTACTATACCCGTCATGGCTGGGGTAATCATAGAACAAGCGGCAGTTAACTCTTGGCGACAAGTGGCGGAGTTGAACTATAGCCTCTCGAGCTGCTAACTTGATGGCTTGTGGCTCAAAGGAAGTTGACCTTCTGGTGAACCTGTAGGGCTGTTCTGGCGACATGCCACTACCATAGATGTGCACCGTGGCCTAGAAATGACGACTCTCATCACTCGTGAGCTCCTGGTACACAACATATTCTGGGGGCTCTTCTAATAAAAAGGCACAACGGGTGAGGTTATCTAGGACGGTCACAAAACCTCCAAGGTTGTTTGCGATGGTCTCATTGTGAACAATGGCGCCAGACATCTTGGCTTGGTTTTGGCTGGTTGGCTATGGTGTGATGTGTTTGGGGCAAACGTTTTCTTTTATAGAAGAAAACAGAGTATTCCTTCGCATGCTTGCGAAATGGACAGTTTAGGTTTCGGTCACGACGCGTGATCGGTGGGCTAGGCTGATAGGTTGGGCACCGATTACCAAAGATATTGGGGTAACTATGCGGGCTACCGGATAGGATAGGCTTGGCTGCAGTTAGGTTAAAGTCTTGGTGTGTGCTATACCTAGGTTTATCGACCTGGCTAAGATAGGATTAGCCAATGGTTAGCCTGGCTCTAATACCAAGGTTGTCAGGACCGGTTTTCCAGGATATTAATTTCTCAGTAAATGGCCCTTGTGCTCATCAGCCCTAGGATTACTGTTAGCTGACGAGACACTATCTTGATACAGAAATTCCAAGAAAAATACAAAAATATGTAGTACAGGACCATCATGGTCTACCAGTACAACAAAAGGTTTCTAGTGGTTGGTGGCGGAAGTGGTTCCGGGTCATCAACATCTATGGGACTCCATTTCCCACAGGAATAGCTGAGCTGGTTAACTCCTATCTTTGCGTGACTGTGATCTTTGATGCCTAGGTTCTAGGGTTGTCGTCATAATGCTCCTCTCCACATGCATAATTTG
Organism: Hordeum marinum; assembly: GCA_022496015.1. Classification (NCBI taxonomy): domain Eukaryota; kingdom Viridiplantae; phylum Streptophyta; class Magnoliopsida; order Poales; family Poaceae; genus Hordeum; species Hordeum marinum. The sequence continues at coordinate 479,350,247 of CM039674.1, forward strand.
CCAAGCCAATAGCCAGGGACAAGCGAGTGAGTACTTTCAATGTACTCGCAAACATTATAAAAAAAGGTATAACATAGTAGTGGTATTCATGCATTGAATTCAATCCACGTTTGCTTAACTAGCCATAAAATAAAATATCATGATGCACGCAAGCAGGTCATTCATATTAAACATGAAAAAGCAATTAGAGAATAGATATAACATAGACCGATCGGGTGTCTGAAGCGACGCCTCAAAAGGATGATAATATTAAGCATGCCTCAGTCGGGTGTCTAAAATATGCCACATAAATGGCTCATTAGGAAAATAAATAATCAGCATGCCATAGTCGGGCGTCTGGGCGACGCCACGTAAAGGGAATAAATAACAAGCGTGCCATAGTCGGGCGTCTAAGCGATGCCACATAAAGGGCTTATAAGGAAAACAAATAACCAACGTGCCACAGTTGGGCGTCTGGAGGGACGCCACAGAAAGGGTTTATATGATAAAGCAATCATTATGCATGCCACAGTCGGCTGTCTGAGCGACGCCGCATAAAGGGCTTATATAAGAATATTCACAATGAATATCCAAGAGGTAGAACCTTCCCAGGGATACTCAATAATTCAAATGATATAAATGGTTAGGCCACAATAATAATAATCACAATCATCAATTGTCACTTGTCATGATCCATATTCCGGTTTAGAAGTTTTCCTCCGAAGACTGACACTAAGACCGACACTTAACCCATCCCAAACTGTAGTCCTTAACCGCAGACACGGCTATTCGAATAGACACTAACTCTGCAGAGGGTGTACTCTTTACCCATGAGTAATAGATTCCTTTAGTCCACCGGGACTAATTCCGCTTACGGTCTTTGAATTGAAAACACACCTCACCTGCACACACCAGCTTTACTTACTGATGCCTGGGATCACCCACGGCAATCGTTAAGCAGAAATCTAAGTGGGGAGGCCACAACCTCAATTAGCATCGGATCAAATTTATATCGTGCACTCTAAGGGGTGCCCCCCTCTCGGCCCCAACCGGAAACACCCATGGCCCCGGACCAAGTGACATGCTTACCAGGGGCCATTGGTATCTTTCACTATGGCCTCTCTGTACGGTGTGTGCTAAGAAAGGGGTTGACAACTTACTGAACCATACCCTACCTGCTATAGGGACAAGTGGTAGGACAAAAAAAGAATGGGGGTTACTAGCATAAGACTAGATCTATGGTCGAGTCAGGAGGTTATGAATTCTCTCCATGGTTAGTACAATAAACATATTTCACGACATTGGACAGAATCACCACTCGTCATACCCTTTCATGCCTTACTGACCATTCTCGCTCCAACGATATGTCAGAACTAAGCTCATGTCTACTCGAGACAGAGACTGCTCCCGTTTCCTTCCGGGAGGCATGAACAGCATACGAGGGTGACTACTGTCTGAAGCATATCAATTCCAACAGCAAGAAATTTTCATCATGCGCTTGTAAATTGACATGATCACATTATCTCATGAAATAACAAATACTTCATGTAAACTTGGGGTTGTTGCCACTTCAAAACAACACACAACAATTACAATACGAGGTTCAGAATAATTGCCTTCAATGTGTATGTATTTGAGGTGCACTCCAAAACTTTATCTTCACTCCAAATTCCTTTTTTGAAAATATTCTAATTGACACACAATTCAAAAAACAGCACAAAACTTTGTCTTGGAAAATTTTCAAATAAATATGAAAATAAACTGGATAGAATTTGGGAGAGGTGGGAAAAAGAATCAATTCCATTTGGTTTTTATTTTAAAAGTTTGAGCCAGTCATAGTCTGGTCAATTTTTGTTTTTAAAATAAATTAGAAATGAAAAACGGTTCAAATAAGAATACGCTTTCGATGCGGAGGAGACGTACTTCTAGGGGGTGCGCCTCCACTTAAACCAGTGCGGGCCGTTGCTGGGTCCATTGGGCCCACTGGTCAGGTTTGACCAGTTACCCGTGCCTTCTTCGTTCGTATGGCCGAGCGAAGGCAGAGCTCCGGCGACCTTTGCTGGCGAATGGCGACTGCACATGGGGCTTCAATGGAAGGGATGGATCCACCAATTCTGGGCGATCCTCCCAGTGGTCGAAAGGCTAGTGGGGACAAAGGGGATCGCCGATGGCGAGCTCCACGGAGGTGGTGGCTTTGGGAGCTGATGGGGTTTCGGCCTAGGGAAGTTCCCAGTCGAAGCTGAGACGTAGGGCGGCTCTGCAAGGTCAAGGCAAATCAGATGGCTGTGACGAAAGGACTAGGTTGGCCCTGCTCGCGATGGATTTGACCGGTGCGTGGCGGCGGCCGACGCCACCGTAGGTGGGGACGATTGCCTCCTCTAGTTGCTTTATGGCTATGGGGGCTCTAGAGGGATGGCGCGAGGTCGCCTGGGGCTCTGGTTGAGCCTGGGGTCTCCTTTTATAGGCGAATCGAGGTCGGTTGCATGGTGGTCGGGGATAAGCTCGACGAACCGCCATTCTGTTGATAGCAGGGCGACGTGGCAGCGACGGGCGCTAGCGGACGAGTTCGCGGATAAGCTCGGCCTGCTCCACAGGGCAGCTGGCAAGCTGGGGTGGTCGGGGTGGTGTCGTCCATGGCAGAGGTGGTCATGGGCGCCGGTGTGCAGGAAAAGTGAGCTCTAACGATGGCGCTGTCGGGTAGCAAGGGCTGCTTGGATGGTTCTGACGAGCGGATGAGAACATGGCGCGGCTCTGCGAGCGAGCAAAGGCCAGGGGCATGATGCAGCAGCTCGGGAGACCACACGTGCAAAACGCGCGCTCTGCTCGTGCTCCGAGCATGCTCACCAACTATTCGACAAAATGCTCTGCACTCTAGAGGGTTCCTATGCCACTAAGACTTCCTAGGCCTAGGTTTGAAGGCAAGGTTGGGTTAGCAGACATCATGGTTAGGCAAAGAAAGCATGTCCACAATGCAACCATGGTTTCATGTCAAATCTGTTGATGAACACAAGGTGCTCGACAGAATGCCATGTGCACCTAGAAATACTTTCTGGCCACCAAACTTTCCAGGTTAAGGTCCCCTTAGATGCATAAGAGGAAGACATGGTTAGTTTGTCAAAAGCAAAAATTGCCTAATGCAAGTTTTGCAAGTCTACAACTCTGGACAGAAACAAAATGGTGCTATTGTATGAACCAAAAAGGTTCCAATGGTCTCAAACTCCTGGACTTAAGGGTTTGGTAGCAATTACTAATAGCAGGAAAAATCCCAAGATCAGTAGAGCAAAATTAAATAGAGTTTTAGTACAAATCACCAAACTAGACCAGAATACAAATGTCGATGGGTTCCTCAAATTTTCCGAAGAGCACAAATGGGTTTTTGCATAAAAATGAATTATATACTTCTCATGACATCTCCAAATTTTCATGGAATTTTTAAAGTAATATTTAATTAGGTTGTAGTGCAAAATACAAACTGGGCCATATTTGAAAACTTGAAGTACAACTCAAAATCTCCAAATGTCTAAGAGAGGTTTTTTCATAAAATTCATGTAGAAACATTACGTGCCATCTAAGAATTTTTGTAGAATTTTTAAATGAAGTTATCAAAGGGTTGTAGTGAAAATGAGGCTCTAAGGCTTATGAGGAACCATTAAATAAAAGAATAGAGCTTAGGATAATAAGTGTAGAAATACTTCCACTGATCATATATAATGAAAATGAAATGCTCCTCAAATCCAAAAACATTTTAGAAAAGTTTCTACTAAGAGGGAAAACTCCACAACTCAAAAGAAAGAAGTGATCCTTAAATCAACAGATGATCCAGAAAATACAAATTTAATTTCCTGGCAAAGAATTTAGTTAGCAAAACATGATTAAATTTTTGGGGTGTTACATGTGTGTAGTGTGTGTGTGTGGTGTGTGTGACAAGTGGGCCGAGGCCCCACTTGTCATGCACTAGGGGGCCTTGGTGAGTATGCCAGGTGGGCTCCCCTGTAAATGGTGGTTTATCATTTATTGTTTGAAGTGATTTAATTGTTCTAATATGTCATTTCCATTTCTTGTATAATTGCTAAATCTGGACATGTGCATTTTTGATCATGTGCATTTATAGTTAAGTTTCACTTATAGGAATGGGTGATGTTTTGCTATCTAATGTTGTGCCACGATGCTCCATATAAACATATGAATATGATACATGATTTTGGGGTAGAATTACCCACGGAATTCATCATTGTGACTTGTTTGGTCATTTGAGAAAGTTTGAAAAAATATCATTTTGTCTCAAAGTGCCATTTTGTCATTTTTGTTATATTTAATCCATGCATGCTTTGATAATTACGCCGACATGAATATGGTAGCCTTTGATGTGTAGAATGCCATGGTATTTAGTTTTGTCATGTTAAACTTGCATATAAGTGGGAACCATGCTCTAATGTAGCTACTAAAATGTTGCTGTTCTCATACATGCTAAATATTTCTAAGTCCGAGAATCTGTTTATATTTGTATGCCATGAAGAGTGGATGCTACCTAGTGATATGTTGAGAATTAGCTAAAGGTCAGTGCTAGTGTTTTGAAGTAGATGTTGTACTCTACCATGATGTTAATTTGCATGCCATGAGGTGGTCCCTATCACCATTAGTTTCTGCTGTCAACTTGCTATCAGCTTAACTCAGATTCCAGAAAACTGTTATTTTCACAAAGTCCCTAAAATCCGTTTAATCATGCCAACTTGTGAGCTTCATGCTTATTGATGTGTGCCTCCATTCCAGCTTGTGTAGTTGGATAATTTGATAAGCATGCTATGTAGTTGTTGTGAATGCCTTGCTTGTGTTTGGAGACTTCCGGTAGCTCTAGTTATTGGCTGTGAAATTTGCTATGTTGCTGTTTTGTGGCAGATTGTTTGTATTAGTGTTTTGTGACTTGTGGGAGCTATACTCCGTGGAATTGCTTGATATTTGGCTCTATTGCGGTTGGTTTTTCATTGCCTATCCAGTGGCTACCTTGGACTGCCAAGGAATAGCCCATGGCCTTCCTTGTCTTGTGTTTTGCCTTTGTAACTTGTCGTGAGCGTAGCGTGAGAACCGTACCTCCGTTTCTTATGTTCTACATATGCATTTGTATCGATTTTGCATGAAGCGTCCATATTTGCCATGATCAGGCATGTTTAAGTAACTTAAAATGAGGTTCTGTCCAGAATTGTAAATAACCAAACTATTGCATGTGAAATATGACTAGTTCAGGATTGCCATGTTAAATTCTTCAAATGAATCATGCATCATATGTTTTGTGTATTGCACCTTGGTTGGTCGTTTATTCTCTCTGTTTCTCTTGGGTAGACATGAGTTTTGAAACTGAGTACAAGGATCCAGGAGAGTACCACTACGAGGACCCCGCTCTTTGGCCCTCTAATGAACCAACAGGCACGATGATTGTACCGGGATCCCAACACTATTTTTGCTTTGGTAGATGTCTCGTTCTTATCGTTACTTATGTGTTAACTACCACTTGAATGTCAAGCCTCCTACATTTCCATGATAGCCTCTAACCCCTCCACACCCTAGCAAACCTTGTTTGGCTGAGTTACCGCTTCTCAATCCCTTTTATAGCGTTCTTAGTTACAGGTGCAGGTTGTATCCATGTGATAACATGGATTTGGCATATTACAATATTATCTGCTATTTAATTTAATGCACATATATATTTTGGTAAGGTGGCAAGCTTGGCCTTTTTCTAGGTGCTTTGTTCCGCTTTTACCGGCATTGTTTCTTGTTACCGGTGTTAAGTTTTACATACTTTGCGCTCCTAACATGCTCGGCGTTGTTATGGGGACCCCCTTGTTTATTCGGATGAGATTAAAACTTGTCTGGCAAGACCCATCATTGGTACTAAATTTGCAAAACAACTTCATAAATTTGCATAGGGCTTTGCAACCCCATGGATAATTAATCAACCCCCGGGTCAGTGCTCCTCATGAGTGTAGGTCCAAACTAGAGTCGTGTGCGGGGCCAACCTGAGGCAACTCGGGAGATTTCTATCAGGTCGTTGTATGCTCTGCTTATCTGTCGGGTCCTGAGTACGAGATATGCGTGTCTTATCGAGTTCGACAACACGTTGGGTGGTCTTGCTGGACTTGTTTTTACCTTTATCGAGTGTCTTGTGTGAGGGGCTCTGAATTCCTTTGGAGTTGCCTATGATGATCATGAGATCCGTGGTCAAAGTTATGCCCGCGAAGTGTGGTTAATTTATGATGGACTAGTTGGAGCACCCCTACAGGGTTAAAACTTTCGGAAAGCCGTGCCTATGGTTATGTGGCAACTTGGATATTTGTTTAACACCCGGATATAGTTAACTTGAAGTAAACTCTAATAAAATAGACGAATTGTGTGAGTAATTATGATCGTCTCTACTCGTGAACATGATCCGAGAGAGAACACGATGGGTTATGATTGACGTAAGTAGGTGTTCAGGTTCTCTTAGAGGTCATTCTAGTTTTCGATCATTTATCGTAGACCACATATTTACTTTCATGTCTCGTAAGTTTAGCCACCATAAATGCTTAGTGCTGCTGCAAACTAAATACATACCCCTTCCCAACCTATAAGGTTGAATAGTCTCGTTACCCAGGCACGATATTGTTGAGTCGCCGTGGCTCACAGATTACTACAACAATCCAGGTGCAGGTACAGATGAGATTGTGCCGGATGATGTCACACAGCTCCAGTGGGAGTATGACGAGGAGCGTCGCAGGATGTACGTCACTTATCCAGTTGAGTAGAGTGGCCGTGGTCGAGATCTTTGGGCTAGAAAGCCAGTGTCATTGCAGCTTTTTATCATTTGTTTTCGTCTGTAGCCGGACCCTGCCTTTGTATTGATGATTGAAATAATTGTGTGGATTTGTAATTTAGTATGTGGCGAGTATAAGCCAACTCATATAATTTTCTCTTCCTAAATGTATGTAATGATGTTGTACTTGCTAAAGACAAGATGCGCCTCTATCCGTGTCGAGGCCCTCGTGTGTTATTATGGATAGGCACGCATCTCGGGCGTGACACCCGCAGCCAACCCGCAGGCGCTCAAGGTAGCCTACGAGAACTTCGCTACCTTGGAGGGCGAAGAACGTGCCGCCCACGTGTGTCATGTCAAGGACCTCATCGACGCCGCCGACATGCAGTAGCATCTGCTCGCGGCTGGGGGCGCCACCTCGAAAGGCCCCCGGCCCGAGCGCGAGGGCACGGGGACTGCTAGCCGTCATCCGGCTCATCACTCCTTCCCCCCTCGCGTCTCCGGCCGTCGGGTCGAGACTAGCCACCCTCGGCCCTCTCAGCTGCCGAGGAGTGAGCAGCCGGCTGTCAATAGCCAGCACACCAACAACCCGCCTCGTAGCGGCTGCCACCACGAGGCACCAGAAACCGGTAGCCGGTGCAGCCACGGGCACACTCCACCCCCGCGGCGCGAACTGAAATGATCGGTTCCACCCGCCAAACGCCCCGCGCTCTCGACTTAGCTCAGCCCACGCGTCCCCCACAACGAGAAGATGCTCGCCTCCGCATCGACCGGCTCGCACAGTCGACTCTCCTCCAGAAGGAGGGCTCGATTGGCCCGGCCTATTTCGGCCCTCGGATTTTCTACGAGCCATTCCTAACCAGCTTCATGCTCCGCCGAGACACCCCAAAGTACAAGGGTCCGCCAAGCCCGAGGACTGGCGGATCGACTACACCACCGCGGTCGGCATCGCCAGGGGGAACAAATGCGTAGCCGTTTCCCTCATGCTGATCGGCTCGGCCCGCACCTGGCTCAACAGCTAGGCGACTGGCAGAATCAACACCTACACAGACTTCGAAGAAGCCTTCGTCTGTAACGTCACTAGCACGTACAAGCGGCCTGGCTGGCCCCGTGAACTCGCCATGTGCGTACAGGGGGCGAAGGAGTCCCTGAAGGTGTTATTACCCCTAGGTAGGCCAAAGCAACGGGGTTCTCCCCTTCCGCTTCGAAGGAAAACTACGTGGCCGACTGCCTATGGCTGGCTGGAGGACGACCGGCTCGAGTTGCCACTGGCTGGCGACACGGACGGTTGGTCATGTAACCAGCTCGACCCCCGGCTGGCTAGGCACGACCGTCTGCCTTCTGGGTCGCCTCCTCCATTGACCCCGGGGCAGACGCACGACGTCCTGTCCCCCTACGTGTGGGTACGACGACATGACAGTTGGCGCCCACAGTTACCTGACCAGGCGTGGCTATAGTGCTGCCAGCCGTATCGGAGACTTCGGCCGGCTTGCGCTAGACGATGCCTCTCAGGCGGCCTGTGCCATGACAGGTGGGCGAGGGCCAATCGCAGAGCCGGATAGCGGGCCCCAGCGGGAGACGGGACCGCACAGCCGGTGGACCCTACTGATGATGAGACGACACGAAGGGCGGGACCCCCTGGCCAGTCGGAGAAACTGCCAGTCGGGTCCCCCCACCCCTGTACTTTAGAACATATTATAGAGCCGGGGGTGGTCTGTAAACCCCCCCCCCCAAGCCCCCCGTGCAACGGGGACGGAAGATCATTCGCATACATCCACATAGAGCTTTCCTCTCATACTATCGCTAGCAATGGAGGAGACCGAGTCGGCTGCTCCTTCTTCCTCCTCTAGACACGGCTCCAGGAGCACCCTTGTAAACACAACTATCCACCCAACTAGACCAAGCAGGACTAGGGGTATTACCTCCCCCGGAGGGCCCTGAACTTGGGTACATCGTGTGTCACCACTGCTCGTACCCAATCTCGCACCCGGAGCCCGTCGGCGTCCTTCAGCCCCAACTACCTACGATAAGCCTACCCATGGCATCTGTCGTGAGAAAACGACGATAGTTGGCGCCCACCATGGGGCCGTACACGGCGCCGGCCGGATTCATGCTCCCGACGGGACCCCTCGCCATTCCTCGCTGCCGTGACAGGTATAGGCGAAACCGTGGGCTCGCGGGGCTTGCTCCGGCATGCCCTACGGGCGACCCCGTCGGCCTCGCAACTGACATCGACATGCTCACCGAGCCCTTCGGCAGGCTCAGCATCGCCGAGGCTCCAGCCGCTGACGAGTACCCCGGGCAGGTGCTTGTCTGCGCCGATCTGCCCATGACCGTGGGCGCACTTGCTGCGACCCAATCCGAAAGATCCCACGATCGAATGGGGCCGATGGCCATCATCTCCTCCACCCCCTCAGGACATGCGAGGGCCGGGGCTGACACCGCCGCAGACCGCGTCGGCACCTACGACCCGCTCGGTGCGGCCCTCCCGGGCTTGAGGACTCCCATTGCCCCGACGGCGAACCCCGACGCCGCTGCGGCTGACCTCCAGGCGGTTTGCCGCATCCTGTTCGAGGACGCCACCGCCCTCGGGGCCATGCAGCGCCGCATGGAGGCTGCCCAGCGGGAATACGCTTCCGCCTATGGTCTCACCCCGGCTGGTATCGAGCCCAGCCAGTGTGGGGCTGTGAGCGACTGGTCTCACCCCGGCGGCAAGATGGCCCTCTACGACACCCCCACATCCAACCTGCGGGCCCTCAAGGTAGCCTACGAGGATTGGGCTACCTTGGAGGGAGAAGAACGTGTCGCCCACGAGCGTCACACCAAGGAGCTCATTGACGCCGCTGACGTGTAGCAGCACCTACTAGCGTCGGGCGGCACCGCCTCCAGAAGCCCCCGGCTTGAGCGCGAGGGCACGGGGACTGCGGGTCGTCAGCCAGCTCAGCACTCCTCTACCCCTCGCGCCTCCAGCCGCCGGGCCGAAACAAACAACCCTCGGCCCTCTTAGCTGTCGGGGAGCGAGCAGCGGGCTATTAGCAGCCGGTGCACTAACAACCTGCCTCTTAGCGGCCGCCACCAAGAAGCGTCGGCAGCCGGCAGCTGGCGCAACCGCAGGCACATGCCACCCCGACGGCACGAGCCAGAACGGTCGGTTCCGCCCGTCATTTGCCCCGAGCTCTCGGCCCGGATCAGGCCACGTGTTCCCCGCAGCGAGAATGACACCCGCAACCGCATTGACCACCTCACACAGTCGGCCCTCCTCAAGGAGGAGGGCTCGATCGGCCCGGCCTGTTTCGGCCCTCGGATCCGCAATGAGCCGTTCCCAACTGGCTTCACTCTCCCCCGAGACACCCCTAAGTAAAACAGGGCCGCCAAGCTGGAGGACAAGTTGATCGACTATACCACCGCGGTCGACATCTCCAGGGGAAACAAGCGTGTAGACGTTTGCTACGCTCCCCTCATGTTGATCGGCTTGGCCTGCACCTGGCTCAATAGCCTGGCGGTCGCAGCATCAACACCAAGACGGACTTCGAGGAGGCCTTAGTCCGGACCTTCACCGGCACATACAAGCGGCCCGGCTGCCCCCGTGAACTCACCATGTGCATTCAGGGGCCGAACGAGTCCCTTCGCGACTACCTCACCCGATCGACCAAACTCCATAACTCCTGTGAGGGGGTGCACGAGGTGTAGGACGTATTTCATCGAAGGCTGTCGAGACGGCACACCACTCATGCACAAGCTTCTGTGCTCCGAGCTGGCGACGCTTGCCGAGCTCATGACCAAGGCGGACAAGTACGCCAAGACTGATTCAGCCATTCGGGTCAAGACGATCCTGCCCGCCAAGGCGACGACAACACTGGCAATGTCCCGGCCGGCTATCGACAACCGGCAGCCATAGAATAACAAACGCAAGAATGGCCAGCCGGATCCTCGCTATGGGAGCCGACAGGTCAACACCATTGAGGAGCGGGAGCCGGCTGCCCAGCCTTCGAGGAAGTGGCAGCGCACTAGCAAGGCTTCCTGGCAGTTGAAGCTCACCTTCGAGCAGATGCCCGACCTCCCATGCAAGAACCACTCGGGGGGCAAACCCACTACGCACACGCTCCAGTAGTGCAGCTTCTCACAGCGATTGGCCCAAGGGGACGGCCTTCCACCTCCTCCCGCGACACCTGCCCGAGCACCAGCCTAGGCCCAAGCTGCTGCCCCGGCTCCGGCTCCGGCCCAGAACAACGGTCGTCTGATCGACCAGTTCCCGAACCAAGATGGTTGTTACGTCGTCTTCACCAGCGAAGAGACGAGCAAACACGCTTAGTGCCGGCTCCACCATGAGCTGAACACCACCATCTCGGCAACTCCCCAGTTCATGCATTGGTCGGAGAAGCCAGTCACCTGGAGCCGGGTGGATTATCCCGCAGTAATGCCAAATCTTGGCAGCTACGCCTTGGTCCTCGACCCCACCATCGCCACCGAGAAGCACACCTGCCGCTTCTCGCGGGTGCTCGTTGATGGTGGCAGCAACATCAACATCCTGTACCTCGACACGATGCACAAGCTAGGGCTGAAGATAGACGACCTACAGGCAAGCCGGACTGTCTTCCATGGCATCGTGCCTGGGAAGTCCAGTTCCCCTGTCGGCAAAATCATGCTTGACGTCCTCTTCGGCGGACCCGACCAGTCCCGCCTTGAGCTAGTGTTGTTCGAGGTCATGGACCTCGCGAGCCCCTACCATGCACTACTGGGCTGGCCAGCCCCTGTCCAATTCATGGCGGTCCCCCATTACGCCTACCTCAACCCCAAGATGTTGGACCACAAGGGAATCATCACCATCACGGGCGACTACAAGATGTCGATCGAGTGCGCTCGAGACGGCAGCCGGCTGGCCAAGGCCCTGGAAATCGCCGAGGAGAAGCAGCAGCTCGACCGGCTCGTGGCCCTTGCAGCCAGCCAGCCGGCCCTGCCGGTTCCCCCCTCGCAGTTCGCCGGCAAAGGCTCCTTCTAGCAATCTAAAGACACCAAGCAAATCCCACTCGACCCGGCCAACCAGGCTCACTGCATCACCATCAGCTCCCGCCTGAACAATAAATAGAAAGGTGAGCTCATTGACTTCCTGTGTGAGAATCGGGACATCTTCGCATGGTCCCCCAAGGACATGCCGGGTGTTCCGAGGAAGTTCGCCGAGCACAAACTACATGTCCGGCCAGACGTCAAGCCAGTCAAGAAAGCCCTGCGCCGCTTCTCCGAGAAGAAGCGGCGTACTATATGCGAAGAGATCGCCCGGCTACTCGCAGCCGGGTTCATCATGGAAGTGTTCCACCTGGACTGGCTGGCCAACACAGTCCTGGTGCTGAACAAGATCAAGACCTAGAGCATGTGCATCAAATACACTAGCCTAAAAAAGGCGTGTCCCAAGGACCCATTCACCCTACCGCGGATCGATCAAGTGATCGACTGCACGCCGGCTACGACTTGTTGTGTTTCCTGGATGCCTACTCCGGCTACCACCAGATCAAGCTCGAGCCAGAAGACCAGCTCAAGACATCCTTCATCACGCCTTAAGGGCCTACTGCTACATCACCATGTCCTTCGGCCTAAATAACGCATGCGTCACCTTCCAGAGGTGCATAGAGAAGTGCCTCCTACCTCAAATAGGCAGGAACGGCCATGCCTACGTCGATCACATCATCGTCAAAACCAAGAAGCACTTCAGCCTCCTCGACGATCTCCGGGAGACCTTCGCGAACCTGCGTGAGTACAAGATCAAGCTCAAGCCGGAGAAGTGTGTCTTCGGCCTCCTAGCCGGCCAACTTCTGGGTTTCTTCGTGTCCGCTTGTGGCATTGAAGCGAACCCTAAGAAAATCAGTGTGATCGAGCAGATGCACTGACTGACCCAGCTCCGCAACGTCCAGAAGTTCACCGGCTGCCTTGCCTCACTCAACCAGTTCATCAGCCGGCTGGGGGAGAAGGCCCTGCCCCTCTACGGGCTCCTTCGCAAAACGGCTCTGGTCAAGGCGGTACACACCAAGAAGCCGGGCATGTTCTATTGGCCTGACGAGGCGGACGGCGCCTTCCGCGGCCTCAAGAAGGCTCTCACCCGCGCACCCATCCTGGCCATCCCGGCTGAGAAGGAACCACTGCTCGCCCACATCACGGCGACCACCCGCGTCATCAGCGTCATCCTAGTGCTCGAGCAGCCGGAAGAGGGCAAGTCCCTGCCAGTCTAGCAGCCCATCTACTACCTCAGCGAGGTCCTTTTCATGTCCACGCAAAACTACCCCCACTACCAAAAGATGTGCTACGGCGTATACTTCACCGCCAAGAAGGTCAAGCAATACTTCCAGGAGCATACCATTACCGTGGTGAGCACGGCCCTGCTCGGCGAGATCATGAGCGGCCAGGATTCCACCGGCCTGATCGTCAAATGAGTCATCGCCCTCGCCGATCATGAGATCCGGTACGAGCCAAGAAGCGCCATCAAGTCATAGGCGTTGGTTGACTTCCTCGTCGACTAGGCAGAGACGAAGGTCGTGCCACCTCCCCCAAACTCCACGCATTGGCGTATGCATTTCGACGATTCAAAAATGAGGACCGGCCTGGTTGGCATAGTCCTCTCCTCCCTGAAAGGTGACCAGATCAAGTACGCCCTCTAGATCCACTTCGCCGCCTCCAACAACATGGCCGAGTACGAGGCCATCGTCCATGCCCTCCGGCTCGCCAAGGAGATCGGCATCAGGCGCATCCTATGCTTTGGCGACTCCGACCTCGTGGTGCAGCAGGTCTCTGGAGAATGGAACACCAGGGACGCCAACCTAGCCAGCTACCACTTTCTCGTACAATAGCTCAACGGAACCTTCAAGGGTTGTGAGTTTCATCACGTCCCACGGGCGGACAATGAGGCGGCCGACGCGCTGGCAAAGATCGGCTCCACCCGGCAGGCCATCCCAGCGGGCGTCTCCCTCGAGCGGCTGCTCAAGCCATGCATTAAGCCTTCCCCAGAATCATCATCAATCTTCAGGCCGGCAGACACCGCCGGCCCATCGGTGGCTCCGGCTGCCCCTTCGGCATCTTCACCGCCGGCTCCCGCAACCTTGGCCGCTCTGTTAGCGCCAGTATAGCCGGCTGCGTCCTAGGCGGCCGGCTCCGACGATACGGCTGTCATGATGACTATCGACGAGCCGACCCCGGGGGTTCCCGAGCCGCCCCCCGTCCCAGCCCCCTCATGGGCCCAACTTATCCTGGAGTTCCTTCTACTAGGCGAGCTCCCCCTGGATGAGGCCTTGGCAAGGCAAATCCAACACCGGGCCCCGGCATACAACATCATCAACAACGAGCTCGTCCATCGCAGCATCACCGGCGTCATCCAGCGATGCGTCGAGCCGAAAAAGGGCCTAGAGATCCTCCTCGAAATCCACCAAGGTGAGTGCGGGCATCATGCCGCCTCCAAGACCCTGGTGGCCAAGGCCTTCCACCACGGTTTCTTCTGGACCAGTGCTCTCGAGGTGGCCAAGAAGTTGGTTGACGAGTGTGAGGGCTGCCAACGCTTCAGCATGTAGAGCCACCTGTCGGCATTAGCCCTCCAAACCATCCCCCTCTCATGGCCCTTCGCCGTTTGGGGGCTGGACATGGTGGGCCCCTTCAAGACCGCACGAGGTGGCATGACGCACTTGCTGGTGGTTGTCGACAAATTCACCAAGTGGATCAAGGCATGACCGATCAAGAAGCTGGATGGCCCCACGGCCGTCCGGTTCGTCGACGACATCACGGTTCACTACGACATCCCCCACAGCATCATCACCGACAACGGCACGAACTTTGCCAAAAGCACGCTCTCGCGTTACTGGTCCAAGCAAGGAATTCGGCTCGACCTGGCCTCTGACGCTCATCCACAGTCAAATGGCCAGGTCAAGAGAGCAAACGGCCTCATCTTGTCCGGCATCAATCCCCGGCTCGTGACGCCGCTGGTAAAGTCGGTCGGCTATTGGATTGACGAGCTCTTGGCCGTCCTTTGGAGTCTTAGGACCATCGCCAACCGATCAACCGGCTACATTCCCTTCTTCCTTGTGTACGGGTCCGAGGCAATCATCCCTACCGACATCGAGTTCCACTCGCCTCGGGTCGCCCTATACACGGAGAAGGATGCAAAGGAGGCAAGAGAAGACGGCATCGACCTACTCGAGGAATCTTGCGAACTGGCCTTGAGCCGGACGACAATCTACCAGCAGAATCTCCGACACTACCACAACAAGCGGATCCGTCCACTCTCCTTTCACGAAGGGGACCTAGTCCTCAGGCGGATCCAGCGGATAGCCGAACAACACAAGTTGTCCTCCCCATGGGAGGCCCCTTCATCATCACCAAGGCGCTGCACAACAATGCATACTACCAAATAGACGCCCAGAAGCCGTCGAAGCGCAAAAGAGATGCCTCCGGCGAGGAGACGGAGCGCCCATGGAACGCGGCGCTCCTCCGCCCGTTTTACTGCTAAAAAGCCAACGTATGTATGTATCCCTACCCTTTTGTTGTTTTGAATTCAATGGGTGCCCCAGGCCGGCTCTTGGGGCATGCTCTGTTCCGCTTCCCTCAAAGGTTTCCTCGCTCACCGGGTCCCCGACCCGGCTCACGGGCCCGGGGGCTCGCCGGCTGGTCCTAGGTCGCTTCTCTCAAAAATTTGCTAAGTAGTGTGAGCCGGGCGAACCCTCCCACCCGTCCCAGCTACAGATCCGGCTCCCGGCTATCCGGTTGACGTGGCCTTGGGGCGGCAAGGCTTAGCTCACACGAAAAATCAATCGAAAGGAGATACCGGCTAGGCCTAGTCGGACCACTGCCTCGCCTCTGCCACTCTACTTATCCCAAAAGGCTCTCGCAGTTCCTAAGTTCTGAACCGGCTCCCTCGAGGCGAAAACCCCGACCCAACTACAGACCGGCTTCCGGCTGTCGGGCTGGCGGGGCCGAAACCAAAGGAAAGGGGGGGTTGAAAAGAACCAAGAGGGCAAAAAAGGATAAGGATAAGATGGCACGAGCAATAAGGCAAACACAAATATTAACAATGCAAATGTTTAGACAAAAGAGGCCCACGGCCAGCACGGTTCATTAAATAACACCCCCAGTGGGATCGAGCCTAACTTGCAGGAAAGAAAAAAGAAAGATAAAGACGCCCGGGGGCTCAGGCCACCGGCGCGTCACTAGCCGGCGTGCCTCCAGTCGGCGCATCGCTGGGCGGCTCGACTCTCGCCTTGGAGGTGGTTGCGGCCTTCAGGTCGGCCTCCTTGGCCTTTGTAGCGGCCTCCGCGGTTCCGGCCGTCTTGCTGCTCGAGTCGGTGCTCTCGGTGGCAACCGCCTCGTCCGTTGGCCCTTGGGGGATGCCAGAGGAGTCTTCAGGCACCGGCTCGCCGTTCTCGCCAAGGGCCGGCAGGAACTCATCCGCGTCGACGTATGACGCGAGCTCGTTGGCCCGGCGATAAGGCAAACACAAATAGGATAAGGATAAGATGGCACGAGCAGTAAGGCAAACACAAATATTCACAATGCAAATGTTAAGACAAAAATGTCCCACGGCCAGCATGGTTCATTACATAACACCCCCAGTGGGCTCGAGCCTAACTTGCAGGAAAGAAAAAAAGAAAGATAAAGACGCCCGGGGGCTCAAGCCACCGGCACGTCGCTAGCTTGCGTGCCTCTAGTTGGCGCATCGCTAGGCGGCTCGACTCTCGCCTTGGAGGTGGTCGCGGCCTTCGGGTCGGCCTCCTTGGCCTTCGTAGCGGCCTTTGTGGTTCCGGGCGTCTCGCCGCTCGAGTCGGTGCTCTCGTCGGCAACCTCCTCGTCTGCTGGGCCTTAGGGGATGTCGAAGGAGTCTTCAGGCACTGGCTCGCCGTCCTCGCCAAGGGCCGGCAGGAACTCGTTCGCGTCGACATACGACAAGAGCTCGTTTGCCCGGCGGAGAAGGTTCGGCTCACGACCCTCCCGCTCTTCGACCGGCTCGAACCACATGGTGGCCAGCCAGCCCAAGTCCACACCGCGATACCATGACATGATGAACCGGAGCGCCATCTGCGCGCCGGCTCGGGATGTTGACGCCTTCCAGGCCTTGAGCCGGGCCACGGCCTGCTCCAGCCACAAGGCCACGCGGTTCGCCGGAGCTCCCCCACGGCCCGGCCACAAAGCGGCGATGATGGGTCACGCTCCTCTCAAGGTGGGTCAGCCGGTATTCAAAAGCGACCCCAAGCTCATCCACATCCCACGCGATGTCCTCCTCGATGGAGCGTCTGTGCTCCCGAAGGTATTCCCGATGCTCCTCAATGGCGCGGTCAGCGCGGCACTGAGTTTCCGGGAAGCGCCCTGGCAGGAAGGGGAAGAAGAAGAAAGAAAGGCAAATCAAACACAAGAACCAGCAAACGAAAAAGCAACAAACTGGAGAAGGAAAAAATGGGTGCTTACCTTCAATGGCGTCGTCCACCCCGATGGAGAAGTTGAGTAACACCTTCCGCTCCGACGCCAGCACCGCCTCCGACATCGCCAGGGAGCCCTTGACCTCGTTGAGTGACCTCTTGAGGCAGGTCATCTCGTCTTGGAGGACGGGGGTCCTCCGGGCGGCGTCAGCCACCTCCTTGATGGTCGTCTCCTTGGCCACCACCTCCTTCCCCACGACGGCCTTGAGGCGGTCCTGGGCCGCCTCCCCGTCCACCAGCAACGTAGCTAGCCGGTCTTTCTCCTGCGCGGCCGCCTGGAGATCCTACGCCAGCCAGTCCCGCTCAGAGACGAGCCTGGTCTTCTTGTCCCGGAGGGCAGTTAGATCGCCTGCAAGACAAGGGAGGCGTCAGCCGGTTCTCGGGGCTACATACCCCTCCCGCGAAACTCAACTTAACTTGCACGTGCACCAACTCCTCCTCCAGGCGGTAGAAGCCATGCTTGCCACGGTCGTGGATGGTGACCGCCTCCTTGAACAGATCTTGCCGCAAGGAGTTCCCCTCCTGTCACGCAGAGCCAAAAAATCAAGACATGCGCAAAGAGATCCGGCCCGGCTGCCCGTCAGCCGGTCTGCCGGCCCGCATCTCGGGGGCTACACCCAGTGGGCTCAAAGGGGTTGATTGGGACGAAGGACACGGGTTTACCCAGGTTCGGCCCCTCAAGTAGAGGTAACAACCTACGTCCTGCTTGTGCTTGTATTGCTTTGGGTATCGATTACAAGGGAGCTAACTGCTTGACCTAGTTCAAGATAGTTTTTTTCCTCTAAGTCACCCTGGGTCTCGCCTTTATATAGGAGGTCAAGACCATGGGTCATACAAGTCGTAACCAACTCTCACAATCGTGTCTGATTCTATCTCTACATTGTCTTGCCTTGCTGGGCAAGTTGTCTCCGGGCGGCTCACCCGCTCGGGTCTTCATGCTTTCTCCGTCCGGGCCATGTCTCGGCCCATCTTGTTAAGCCACCCAATGTATTGGGCTTACATCTTCATGGCCCATCCTGGGGCTGGCGTATGAGCCGCCATGTGTGACCCAGTGCCTCAGAGGAGAGTCTCAACATGGGGTTATATCCCCAACATTAGGCCCCAAGTTGATTTGAGCTTGCTCACTTCAGCATCCTTCTTAATCAGAGACGAG
Source organism: Hordeum marinum (assembly GCA_022496015.1). Classification (NCBI taxonomy): domain Eukaryota; kingdom Viridiplantae; phylum Streptophyta; class Magnoliopsida; order Poales; family Poaceae; genus Hordeum; species Hordeum marinum. The sequence continues at coordinate 479,368,605 of CM039674.1, forward strand.
TCTCACTTATGTCACCTGAAAGTAAACAATAACCCGCCGTGACGTCATGTCAAATCTGTCAGAAAGATCTTCTGACGTCCGCAACGAATCTTCCCTTATTAAATAGACGGTCTGAGAATCGAGGCGTCCGCCTCGGTCAAATAATATCCGTCGCCTGGATTTTCGCGCCTATTTCCACCTTTGCCTATTAAATAGGACCGCAAAGGATGGCATTTTTCCTCCCCGCTCGCTTTTCATCTACATCCTTCGGACGCCGCTGTTCCAGCGCACTTCGCTCCGGTGACGTCTTCACACCGTCATCGTCAAGGCCCCTGCATCAACCTGTTCATTCCAGAGTTCTGCCCGCGTCCGCCGCGCCATCTCCGGTAAGTCTTTCGTCCCCCAGATCCATAGCCATTTTGGTAGGGTTTCACGGAGTTCATCCGCCGCTTAGAACACGAGCTTCTCTCCAATACCAGCCATGCTTTCTCCATAAAAACTGGATGATATGCTTTGCCCATTGCGGCGTTCTGTAGAAAACCGATAGCAGCACCGCACAGATGTGCAATTGCTCTGCTTGCCATTTTCAAACTTTCGCCGTTTCGACAGTTTGTTTCTAGGTTTGAACTAAAACATTTTTTCTCCATTTTGTAGTTCCGTAATCTTAGAGATATGTTGTGAAGCCTGTTTTCCACACTTAGCCAAATTTTGCCTTGTCTTCCTATAAACTTGACCCGCCATGAAATTCCGGCTCTCACTAACCGTCTCCTGGCAACTTAATCTTATAATATCTTAGGATTTTAGCTGCACTTAGCTGCCTAGCATCTTCTGACCTGCCGTACGTAGTTTACTTTCCGCAGTATTGAGTCACCACGATGTCTCGTGAATCCAACTCATGCAATTGGATCGGCTCTGCCATTACTGAAGAATTCCTGATGGATTTTTTACAGACGGGCACCATAGCCGCCAAAGATGTCATCCATTGGCGGTTTCCGGGTAATGAGCTACGGCTCGTTCCTTAGGAGGGTGAAGTAGTCGTATTTTCAGATCATGTCGAACGTGGGTTTGTACCCCCCCCCGGCTCAAAATTCTTTTCAGATGTTCTTCACTTTTACAAGTTGCACCCTCGAGACCTTGCTCCCAATTCTGTTTCCAACATATGCAACTTCCAAGTGCTCAGTGAAGTCTACATGCAAACAGAGCCGTCTGTTGGTCTCTTTCGTGAGTTTTTTTATGCAAACCGCCAGACAGAGATGAAGGCCGTCCCAAGCTTAGAACTTGGCGGGATTTCTATTTAGAGGTGCCGGGACATAACCTTTCCGGCTGCTCAGATGCCGAGTCATCCGAAAGATTGGAACAAGACTTGGTTTTACTGTAAAGAAACCTCCCCAGATGGAGAGCATCCCCTACCGGGTTATCGCCCATCCCGGCTCAAGACAACCTCTAAGCTTCCTGGCTGGTTGTCAACTGCTAAATGGGCGAAGCACGCTCTGGCTCATGCCAAAATTAAAGCCCTTATGGCCAATGGATTGACGGGACTGGATTTGATCCGCTGCTGGATTTCTTGGAGGATCATGCCTTTGAGCCGGCGCAGTCGCCTTATGTGCGAATATCCAGGACAATATGATGACTCCTTCTGCTTCAGCCGGACAACGCTATCAGAGGATGAGATTACAACTGTCATCCAGAGTCTTGTCCACGAATCTTCAGGAGCTTGTAGCGCCATTGGGCTGGTGCCTTTTTGTGCCGCTAACCCGCCCCCAGATGTAGGGCGACTCTTTACACTCTCCTATCCGTATGAGCTATATCTTGGCAATATCTTCACCTTTTACCGTGTTATATTTTCAGGCTAATTTCGACTTCTGGAAGAAGAAATATGTTCCTCCTTTGAAGAAATCGTAGAACAAGACCGTTGTCAAGAAGAAGAAAACCACTCCTTAGGAAGAACCAAAAGAACAACCTGAATCCAAAGGATTAGAGGTATGACTTGATTATTTTTCCACCACTTTATTCACCTTGCTGACAACAACTATTCACAGGACGAGCCAGAGACCAGCCATGCCAACGCCCCTGAGGTAACTTATGTTCCATCCATCTCAGACTACTTTGTACCCCAGAAGATACGGTAGGTCATTCGAAAAGTTCCCCTTTCTCATCCTCTTGCTTATTATACCCCCCAATTTCTTTTGAAGAAGCAACAGCAAGCCGCCCGATGCCAGACCCGGAGCGCCGGTTCTACCATGCTCATGTCCGGGTTACCTAACTCTTCGGCTCAGAGGAAGCGTCCAACGGAGGTATATATTCCTTCTCTGCTTGATTTCACTAATCCTTCCGTTGTAACTCCAAAATTCCTTACATTACCTGAACTGCTTTTCAGGGATAATCTCCTTCGTCTAGCGACTCTACGGCCACTGCTCTGCTGCCTCCAAAGATTAACCCGCTATATGTGTTTTTCAAGCCTTACATCCGAGTCTTTGGTGGTTGTAAACCTTGGGCTCTAACCTTTATGCTTTCTCAGGGCTCTAGCCAAGCGAAAGAAGACCAACAAGTCCTCCCCTAGTCCTAATGCTCAAGAACCGGAGCCTGCCAAGCGGGATGCTCCCATGCTGGATGTAGATACTCGGCGGCTTCTGCAGAGCTGGCAACTAACGATATGATTCGTGAGAGTCCTCCGAAGGACCATTCCAAGCTGCTGAGCCCTGCCAAGGTTGCTAATGACACAACTACTCCGGACGTCTTGATTACCGGAGCCGTTTTCCACTCTCCTCCACCTCATGGGCTAACAAAGCATAGAGAGTCGACTGAAACCACTAAGAAATTGGAGTTTGAGTCTCCTTCTCTAGAGAAGCTAACGGCCGATGAACTTCATGCTGGTTATTTGAACCGCCTGTCCACAAGCCGAGAGCTAGAGCTCAAGCTTGTCAACTTCATGAAGAAGAAATATGAGGTATTCCCATCCTCCCTATACCCTTACATAGCCCACAAGAGCCGGATTAACATTAGCTGATGATAATCCGGTTCTTCATAACTTGGTAGAAGTAGAAATATTTAGCTGTAGTCCTCAACTTACTTAGAAGTAATCGCAATCATCGTTGTTAGCCCCCAAGAGCCGGCTCAAAGTTGATAACATTGAACCGGAGCTTTATAGAAGATAGGTAATAGAGCCAATTGTAGCCCCCAAGGGCCGGCTCAATCTTGTCTAAGTTGAGTCATGACTTTATTGAAGATAGATAACAGAGCCGATTGTAGCCCCCAAGGGCCGGCTCAATCTTGCCAGAGTTGAGTCGGGACTTTCATTCTAAATAGCTTGAAAAGCTAGCATGTAGCCCCCATGTTCCGAGTTACGTTGATAAAGATGATCGAGAACTGCATTTTAATCTTTAAGATCGAATCGACATTAGCCCCCAAGTGTCATACATATTGCGTGCCATATGTTTGAGACTTGCTTAATCTTCCTTATCTGAAAAATTTCCTCTTGACAACTTATCCCATATTTTGATATGTCATAGGAAGATTTAAACGAAGCCGGGTCACTAGTGGCCGACTTAAAGATTAATCTTGCCACATAGCAAGCCGCCCGAAGCAAGGCGGCTGAAAAGTGCCGGCTCCTTGCTGAGGAATTAACCAAGATCCAAGCCGAGTTTGCCGCTTTCAAAGAGTCTGCTAAGACTAAACAAGCCACCCTTACTCAACGGGCGGATGATGTTGATCAGCGGCTGATGATTGTGTCAGACGAGCTGCAATCTTTGAAGCAGCATATCAAAAAGATGTTAGCCGCCATATTTGGTAAGTATTTGACATCTTAACTTAAATTGTGTATGTCTTCTTGTACTGGCGACTTATGATGAATAATCCGTCTTATGTAGGTCCAAGGAGCCGCCAGCTAACAACTTGTTGCCCCTGAAGGAGATTTATACTCTGACCGAACAACTTTACTGTGGGGATGTTTGCACGATCAAGGTTGTGCTCTAAACGGATACCACCCCCTCAACTATGAAAGGGGTCCTAGAGCTTATTTGCACGCTGTCGAAGAAAATCGTAGAGTTGAAGAAATCAGTCGCCCGACAGGGAGCTATCGCAGCTATAAGCCAGGCGCTTGCCTTTGTTTCGGAGTTGACTCCTGTGGATATGATGGATGGGTTTCCCTGCAAAAAACATGATGGCTCCGGAGCTTACTATGCATGGTGTGTGAAGGCTTCCAAAGTCCTTGCCTCCGTGTTAGTTGAGGAGGTCAACTTGGCAACATATCAGGCGGCTTACAGCGCAGATCAGAAGGGAATCCGTGGCCCCCACTTTGAGTCCAAGGACCTAACACATGCCCGTAGTAAGCATCTTTTTGCTTCTGAACTTGACCCGTCCCCCTTCTTTGAAGAAGGAAGCTTTGCAGCTTTAACCCACTGAAACCGGGACTTGGACAATCTTCACATCAAGGAGGTTGAAGACCCGGAGCAGGGTGACCTACCAGCCAGCTAAAGGAGTTGTGCACGCCATTGAAAAGCCAGCTCTTGTGACCCGCCGTGAGCGGTGTAAGATACTTTAAGATATTTTTGTGCTCTACAGAGAGCATATGTAATAGATTGGTAGTAACGTTTGCCTTTGCCTGAATTGTGCGATCGTGCACATATTAAATAGTCCGGCTTAATATATGTATGTCATCTTCCTTGCGCTTCTCATTGGATGCTTTACCGGCTCTTTGCGGCTTAATTGACCTACAAGAATAAATGTATCTTGATATGTTAGGAGAGAGGCTTAAAAGGATAACCCAAAGATGTTGTACATTCCTAACGTGTTGACGGAGTCAACTGTTTGGCTTAAGAGCTAGCTGATAAGATACACCCGGAAGGTGAGAAGCCGCCTGGACAACCATGTTGACGGAGTCAACTTTTTGGCTCAAGAGCTGGCCGATAGGGTTTGATAAGCTACACCCGGAGGGTGGGAAGCCCCCTAGATGACCATGTTGACGGAGTCAACTTCTTGGCTTAAGAGCCAGCTGATAGGGTCTTATAAGCTACACCCAGAGGGTGGGAAGCCCCCTGTACGGCCAAAAGGCTTAAGAGACGATCGATAGGGTATGATAAGCTACACCCGGAGGGTGAGAAGCCCCCTATATGGCCAAAAGGCTTAAGAGATGACCGATAGGGTCTGATAAGCTACACCCGGAGGGAGGGAAGCCCCCTGTACGGCCAAAAGGCTTAATAGACGATCGATAGGGTCTGATAAGCTACACCCGGAGGGTGGGAAGCCCCCTGTACAGCCAAAAGGCTTAAGAGCCGACCGATAGGGTCTGATCAGCTACACCCGGAGGGTGGGAAGCCCCCTGTACGGCTAGAAGGCTTAAGAGCCGACCGATAGGGTTTGATAAGCTACACTCGGAGGGTGGAAAGCCCACTGTACGGTCATGTTTGGATCTTTCTTGCGTGGACGAAGATATGCAAAATGGCAGAGGCCCCGACTGGTAGGCATGCCAATTTCATTCAGATATAAACATGGTATGTACAATGATAGTGTACAATGCCGAGTCTCATTGACTTATGTGTAGTAAGGCCGCAAATGCGCTATGTTCCACGGCCAGCAGGTCTCCTGACCCGAGGTATCTGAATCGTCTCGGATGTCAAGCAGGTAATACGACCTGTTGTTGAGATTTCTGCTGACCACAAACGGTCCTTCCCATCGAGGAGACAGCTTATGCATATTTGTTTGGTCTTGAATCAGCCGCAACACTAAGTCGCCTTCTTGAAACGTTCGGGTCTTGACTCTGCAGCTATGATAGCGGTGCAGGTCTTGCTAATAAATCGCCGAATGTGCAACCACCAGTTCTCATTCCTCCTCCAAGGCATCCAACGCGTCTTGACGCGCCGTCTCATTGTCCGTCTCAACGTAAGCCGCCACTCATGGCGAGTTATGTTGGATGTCACTTGGTAACACGGCCTCTGCACCATAAACCATGAAGAAAGGTGTATAACCTGTTGATCTATTGGGGGTAGTCCTGATGCTCCATAAGACGGACGGAAATTCCTCGACCCAACAACCCGGTGTTCGCTATAAAGGAACCATAAGCCGGGCTTGATACCTCTCAGAATTTCTTGGTTAGCCCACTCCGCCTGACCGTTGGACTATGGATGAGCAACTGTAGAAACATCAAGAAAGATGTGTTCCAGGTCATAGATTGTTTTCATAGCCCCCTTGGACAGGTTCGTGCCATTGTCTGTGATGATGCTATGAGGGTAACCAAAACGGTAGATCAGCTTTTCGATAAACCAAACCGCTATAGACGCATCACACTTGCTGATCGGCTCAGCCTCTATCCACTTGGTAAACTTATCGAGCGCCACCAAGAGGTGTGTCTTCTTGTCCTTGGATCTCTTGAAAGGCCCGACCATATCGAGCCCCCATACGGCAAACGGCCAGGTAATTGGTATAATGCGCAATTCTTGAGCCGGAACGTGAGCATGCCGGCCAAACTTTTGATATCCGTCGCAGTTGCGGATCAGATCCTCTGCATCCTTGTGAGTCGTCAACCAGAAGAAACCATGTTGGAAAGCCTTGGCCACCAGAGATTTTGAGCCGACGTGATGTCCGCAATCAAGATTTCATTCAAGATTTCCTTACCCTCCTCCGACGAAACACAACGTTGAAACACTCCGGTGATGCTACACTTATGTAACTCTCCATTGACTATCGTCATGGATTTAGACCGTTGGGTGATCTGTCTAGCCAAATTTTCATCATTGGGTGACTCGCCTTGAGTCAAATACGCCAAGTAAGGCATAGTCCAATCTGGAATAGCGTGTAGAGCTGCCACCAATTGTCCCTCCAGGTCAAGAACAAGAAAATCTTCCTCTGAGGGTAATTTGATAGTCGGGTGATGTAAGACGTCCAGAAAGATATTGGGCGACACCGGCTTTCGCTGAGAGCCTAACCTTGACGGGGCATCAGCCGTCGCGTTCCTACGATGATCAACATGATCCACCTGATAACCCTTGAAGTGACCAGCAATGACATCCACCGCCTGACTATAAGCCGCCATCCGTGGATCCTTGGAATCATAAGTGCCCGAAACTTGCTGAGCCACAAGATCTGAGTCGCCGAAGCACCTTACCAGGCTTAAGTTCATCTCCTTAGCCACCCTGAGGCCATGAAGCAGGGCTTCATATTCAACTGCATTGTTAGTGCAAGGGAACATCAACCGGAGCACAGAAGAGAACTTAGCACCTTTGGGAGACATTAAGACAACCCCTACCCCTGATCCTTCCAGCTGCTTGGATCCATCAAAGTGTATTGTCTAGTATGTGTTATCCGAATTTTCTTCGGTGCCTGACACTCTGTCCAGTCGTTTATAAAATCCACAAGGGCTTGAGACTTGACAGCCGTACGAGGTACGTATTTCAGATTGAGAGGTCCAAGCTCCAATGCCCACTTAGCAATCCTACCAGTGGCTTCTCTGTTTTGAATTATGTCCTCCAAAGGAGCAAAACTGACCATGGTGATCTGGTGCCCGACGAAGTAATGCTTTAATTTTCGGTTGGCCATGAACACCCCATACACTAGCTTCTGCCAATGTGGATATCTCTGCTTCGACTCTGTCAGGACCTCACTAATGTAATAAACCGACCTCTGAACCGGATATTCTTTCCCTACCTCCTTGCCCTCGACCACAATTGCAGCGCTGACAGCCCTGTTGTTAGCCGCCACATATAAGAGCAAGGGTTCTTTCTCAGCCGGAGCGGCTAAAACCGGGGGCTCAATGAGCTGCTTATTGAGTGCCGCAAATGCTTGACCCGCCGCCGTACTCCAGAAAAAATTGTCTCTCTTCCTCACAATTTGATATAAAGGAATGGCTTTCTCACCAAGGCGGCTTATAAACCGGCTCAATGCAGCGATCGCCCTGCCAGGCGTTGGACATCATTGATACAAGCCAGCTCAGCCAGGGAGGTGATAGCCTTGTTCTTATTCGGGTTATCTTCAATACCATACTCAGAAACCACAAATCCCAAGAGCTTGCCAGCTGGAACACCAAAGACACACTTTGCCGGGTTGAGCATCATCTTATAGATCTGCAGATTATCAAAGGTTTCCTTTAAGTCGTCAAGCAGGGTCTCCTTCTTCCTTGACTTGATCACAATATCATCCACATAAGCATGAACGTTGTGTCCAATATGATTGTGAAGACAATTTTGCACACATCGTTGATAAGTTGCCTAGCCACTCTTGAGCCCAAAAGTCATGGACACATAGCAGAAGGCTCCAAAAGGCGTGATGAAAGCCGTCTTCTCTTGGTCCTTCATCGCCATCTTGATCTGATGGTATCCCGAATAAGCATCCAGGAAGCATAAACTTTCGCAATCGCCGTAGCATCAATGATCTGATCAATACGAGGGAGAGCAAAAGGACCAGCCGGATAGGCCTTGTTAAGATCCGTATAGTCCACACACATATGCCACGTGTCGTTCTTCTTGAGCATGAGCATTGGGTTAGCAAGCCACTCCGGGTGAAAAACTTCGACGATGAAACCCGCCGCCAAGAGCCGGGCGACCTCTTCCCCGATGGCCTTGCGTCTCTCCTCGTTGAACCGCCGTATAAATTGCTTGACAGGTTTAAAGTTAGGATCCACATTAAGGTTATGCTTAGCGAACTCTCTCGATACACCCGGTATGTCAGAAGGTTTCCATGCAAAGATGTCCCGATTCTCACGGATGAATTCGATGAGCGCGCTTCCTATTTGGGATCCATGTTGGCCCCAATAATGAAATGTTTGGATGGTTCGCCTGGAGTGAAATATTCCGCCTTGGTATCATCCGCCGAAAACTTGAGGGGCAGATCAACCTCCGTGGTAGGCTTCTTCAGTGGGGCTATATCCTCCGGGTCAACATTCTCCTTATAGAATTTGAGATCTGCCTCAGCACAGTTGGGTTCCGCGTAAGCCGCGTCCCCTTCTTTGCACTCAATAGCTGTATTTCGATCACCATGAACAGTAATCATGCCTTTTAACCGAGGCATCTTGAGCTGTAAATAAACATAGCAGGGCCCAAACATAAACTTGGCATAAGTCGGCCGCCCACACAATGTGTGATAAGGGCTCTTGATCTTTACTACTTCAAACCACATGGACTCCACCCTGTAGTTGTACTCGTCACCAAAGGCGACTTCCAAAGAAATCCTGCCCACCGAGTAAGCTGACTTGCCCGGTACTACACCATGAAAAACTGTTGACGAGGGCTTAAGGTCTTTATCAAGCAGCTTCATCCGCCGGAAGGTATCATAATACAGGATATTGATGCTGCTGCCACCATCCATAAGTACCTTATTCATCATATATCCTCCCACTTGGGGGGCAACTACCAGGGCTAACCGCCCCGGGTCATCAACACTCAGACCACTTCAAGTATTGCGGCAGAGCCGGTATGATTGCGTTAACCGCCCGCTTGCACAACTTCTGATCCCGCTTGTTAAGGCTAGTCGTAAAAACATGATACTGGCCCGAACTGAGCTGCTTTGGATTACTTTGATACCCGGACTGATTATGCTGCTGTGGATTGTTGTTACCAGAATGCTGAGGATGTCCTCCTTGGCTTCCCTAGCCATGATGACCGGACCCTGAGCCGCCGGATCCAAACCCAGCTCTTGAACCGCTTGAGCCTGAGCCACCGGGTGGGCCACCACCATTGTTGAACTTCTACATGAGCCTGAGCCTTGAACTTCTGCATGATGTGGCACTTACCCAATGTGTGCCCCGCAATTATACCGGGACGGCTTTGCTCCGGATAGGGTTTATTGAGCATTTCCTCCAAATAGAAAGGAGTCCTATTTTTGTTAAAAGGCGGTCTAAACTCAACATTGCCCTTAGATTGATTCTGGCCGGTGTTGGCATTCGCCACCAGTTCTGACACGCCATCCGGGTTCTTCTGCTTGCCCTGGTTACCGTTACCTGCCGCACCCTTGCCCTGATTGTTCTTTTTACCTTGGCCGGTCTTCTCCTCGTCATAACCTGGATCCTTCAAGTTATCAAAATCGGCATACTTTGTGAGAGCCACCATGAATTCCCCCATGTCCTGACATGTACGCTTGAGCCGGCTGAGTTTCTGCTTCAAAGGGATGAAGTGACAATTTTTCTCTAGGATCAACACCGCTTGAGCCACCATGATCTGTTCAGATGAGTGGATGACAGTCGACACCCGGCAGACCCAATGATGAGCCGACTCACTCTCCTGCTGAACACAATAATCAAGATCCACAATCATCATAAGCTGTTTGCAAGTACCTTGAAAATTCTTGATGAACCCGGCTCTCAACTCAGCACATGAATTGACGGTATTGGGTGGCAGACCCCTCAACCACGTGCGAGCCGGACCTTCAAGCATCATGATGAAATATTTAGCACACACCACCTCATTAACATCCAACATCTCCATAGCGAGTTCATAGCTTTCGATCCAGGCCTCTAGAGGTAACTCGGTAGTGTAATTCGGGACCTTGCGAGGCCCTTTGAAATCCTTTGGCAACCGCTCGTTCCGTAGAGCCGGTGCTGAGCATGGCACTCCCACGGCCCTGGTGGTCACTCATGCTCCTACTAAAATGGAGGGCGTAGGCTCTTCGTGAGCTGTCGTGGCCAAAGTTGTCACCTCTTGCGGGTTTCTTGCCCGATTTATGAGTGTCTGCGCATCTAGAGCCTCCTGATAATCCCCTAGAGGCCCCATGTGTCGATCGCTGCTAGAAACTGCCGGCGACTCATAGCGCCGGCTAAAGCTGCGGCTGGGGAGGGGGGTTGAATGAACGCGGCTCCGGCTGTAAGCATATTTCTCCTGCTAGGCCATCGCCGTCTGAAGGTACCCAATGGCGTTCCGTACCTCCTCTACAAAAGGCGCCTCATCTGGAATAGGGATTGTTTCAAGCTGGGTGGCTGCGCCCACCATGTTTTCGGCCGGGTTGGAATAATGGCCCGCCGGTGTTGGAAAAACCACTAGTGAGGCCTGGATTCATTGAGGCGGGTTAAGCTACTGTCGAGCCGCCGGCCGACTTCCAGTGCATCTGCTGCTCGTCCCGTCCCTAGCGTATTAAAGAGATTCCTAGCCTCGTAATGTTCTCATAAACGGGATTGATGCCTCATCCACTGAACCGCAGCCGACGATTGCTGCTCTAGCTCAAGGCGGAAAGCGTCTGTCTTAAGACGTTCTGCCTCTGCGTCCATCTAAACTTTTAATTCGGCTACCCTCTGTTGCTCCTCCTCCATCCAGTCCTTGAGTCTTGCGATCTCCAAGTTTCGCGTGGCCAGATTGTCTGGTGTGACTTCCGTGGCGATTAGAGTTGCAAGCTTGTCCATCAGATCCAGAAGAACTTGGGCTAGCGACGGTGGATCAGCTCCCATATTTGGTGCTCCAGCAGCTGGACTGCTCGTGCCTGCGGCTGACCCCGCCATGAACACGGTTGCATGAACTGCCAGCCCAAGATCGTTTGGCTCAGAACGCTCCGACTCAGGGTAAGACTCGTCGTAACCCTCGAGCCCCCTGTTGTGAAGCTGGTAGATCGACTCTGCTTCTCCGCTCGAAGATCCATCCTGTAAATAGACAAGAGTCTCCTAAGACGTAGAAGTTTCCAGCTCCATACCTTGAGTAAAGCCCACGAAGACGTGCTTCCGGCCCGGGTTAACGTGGGCAGGTCGCACATATTCGGCAAGTTGTGTGCGCCGAGCCAGCTCGACGATGCTGGTGCAGATGTCCGTCCCGGGTGTAGCTCCATCGATCTTGTCGATGAAGACGTGGATCCCGCCGAAGGGAACCCGGAATCCAAATTTGATAGAGTCGGCCTCAGGACCCTAACCGGCATCGTCAATGTAGAGCCGCCTGCGGCGACTCTTTTTTGTCCTTCCGACCATGTATCCCTCGAGCCCTGGATGATAGCCCTTTGTGAACTCAACACCACCGAGCGCAGGATCCACGGTGTGCGCCAACTATCGTAGTCTTGTGACGACATATGTCCGGGTGAACGGACTTGGATTCGAGGCCATCACTAAGGTGATGGACTCAAAGGGGTTGATTGGGATGAAGGACACGGGTTTACCCAGGTTTAGTCCCTCAAGTAGAGGTAACAGCCTACACCCTGCTTGTGCTTGTATTGCTTTGGGTATCGATTACAAGGGAGCTGATTGCTTGACCTAGTTCTCGATAGATTTTTTCCTCTAAGTCACCCCTGATCTCGCCTTTATATAGGAGGTCAAGACCACAGGTCATACAAGTCATAACTGACTCTCACAATCGTGTCTGATTCTATCTCTACATTTTCTTGCCTTGGGCAAATTGTCTTCGGGAGGCTCACCTGCCCGGGTCTTCATGCTTTCTTTGTCCGCGCCATATCGCAGCCCATCTTGTTAAGCCGCCCAACCTCTTGGGCCTACATCTTCATGGCCCATGCTTGGGCTGGCGTAGGAGCCGCCAGGTGTGACCCGGTGCATCAGAGGCGAGTCTCACCATGGGGTTATATCCTTGACAACAACAATGCATACTTCCGCACGCTGTAGGGTGGCATCTGCCGCCTCTTCGAACCGGGCCAGCTCTTGCCAGCATCGGTCCAGGACGCTCCCCAAGTCCCCGAACAAGGGGACCGGGCCGCCCGCCTGGAGAGCCGGTAGGGCTAGCACGCGCACCAGCGCCTCCCAGTCTCGGAGCACCTCCTGCATGGTCTGTAGGGTCCTCCGAGCCCGGCCGCCGTTGCCGCCCAGGCTCGCCACTGTACCGGCCGCCAGGGGGGGGTCGACAATAGCGAGGGTCCGGGAGTCGCCTCCTGCCGGCCCTCTTCCCGACGCCGTCGCCGCCTCCGACTCCTGCCGCTAAGGTGCGACGATCACGACGGAGGCTGCCTCCACCTCCATGGCCGCCACCTCTGGTGCCGCCTCTGATGCCACCCTCGGGGCCACTAGGGCCTCCGGCACGTCACCCCGAGCCGGCTCGGCCACAGGCGGTGTCACGTTCGGCACCTCCGGCTGGGTCGCCTCGGGCGCCAGCTCCGCTACCTTTGCCCTCGCTTAGGGTGCCTCCTCTGCGGATGGAGGCACAGGCGGGTCGATTCTGCCGCCAAGTCCGGTGCGCACGCAGGGTCCACAGACCTCCTCCGCCGCCCGCCGCTCGAAGTCCCAGAATGTGAGGCCCCGCCTAGCATTCCGGACTTTGAGGCTCGCAGCTCCGCAAGCCTCCTCTTCTCCTCCTGCTATGTGGTCGCATGCTCGTGGGCCAGCCGGCTGGCGGCATCCGTCGGGTCCCCCGCTGGTCCCCCTCGTGGAGCTCGATGGGGTCCCTGCAGCACACAAAGGCCGGTCACCCACCAGCTCGCGATCCAGAAGAAAAACACATGCAAGACGCGAAAAAGAGACTTACCCGATGACGAGGGGCAAGGCCCGCTTGGCGCGCGCCGCGGCTTCTGTGTTGCCACCTTCACCCGCTTTGGGACTGGTTGCGGGGCCGCCGGCCCCTCTTGAGCCGGCCTCTTCGCCCGGCCAGCGGCTTCGGCCGCCGCGGCTTCAGCTGGCCGCTCCTCGCTACGTCGACCCTGTCGTGCTGAGGGAGGAGGCTTGTTCAGAGTCATTACGTCATTGTCATCGTTATCATCATCATCGTCGTCCGTCCAGTCCCTGGTCGTGGGGGCAAGAAGGAACACACCCGCTTCGCTGGGCTCCCCAGCTGCGCCGGATCCTCCTATTCCACCAGGGTCGTCGGCTCACAGGTGTGCCGGCTTGTCGACTCCTCCCGAGGAGTCCACCCACTCTTCCGGCGGGCCTCCCTTCTCGTAGTCTTTAGAGTCAGAGTGTTTGCACTCTGCCTCGAAGATATGGAGTGTGGGCCGTCCGGCATGTTCTATCGCACCAACAGTTAAGGTCATCACGGCAAAGTGAGGTCCGCAGCTGGCTGTCTGCTGGAAAGAATCAAATGAAGGAAAGTCGTCTCGTCAAAAGACTTACCAGGGGGGACAGTTGATGCGGTCGTACGGCTCCATGCCGAAGGACCATGACTCGAGCTTCAGCTTGAACGTCATGAGGGAGTTCACCCGCTTCGCCACCTGAGCTGGTGTCAGGTCGACGGTGGACAGCCGGCAGGGGTCACGGCGGCGGGACATGTCGCATATCCGGTGCGGACTCAGCTGGAGGGGCAACACCCGGCACGAGATAAAAGCCACCACTAGATCGGCGGTGACCAACCCCTTGGAGCTCTTCAGCTACGCGAGCTGGCCGAGCTCTGCTAGGGCCACGCCGCATGGGGCGGCCCCTAGCTAGTTCACCTGGGTGGACTGCGTGTCGACAAACGGCGGCAGACGGATGTAGTCCAAGTTCGGGTCGGCGTTCTTCATGTAGAAGAACGTCCGGTGCCACCCCTTGACGGAGTCGATGAGAGAAAGGGGCGGGAAGTGCGTGATGCCGGGGCAACACGCCCCCGTGCCCCCGCAGGCATTGCTCTTCAGCAGTTTAAGATAGAAAAGGATGTTGAAGAACTAGAGGAACGGAAGAATCTCGAGATATCCCTCACACAGCGTCACGAAGCCGGCGAGGTATAAGATCTTGTTGGAGCCGAGATGATGCAGCTGGAGGTCGAAGGTGTCGAGGAATAGGCGGAAGAAGTGGCTCACCGAGAGCCCGAAGTCGTGGGCGAAGTGCCAGAGGAACACGACACGTTCCCCTGGCTGCGGCGTCAGTGCCACCTTGTCGCCCGGCGTGCGTGCGATTACCCGTTCTGCCGGCAGCAACATACACGCACGGCGAAGCTCCGCAATGTCTGCCTCGATGACGACGGAGCCAGCCCAGCTCCCTCGGTGTCAATTGGCCATTACAGCGGCGGAGCGACGTGCTGGCGCTGTTGCGGGTTCGAGCGTGGTGTTGTGCAAGGGGGCGAGGAGGATGAAGAAGTCAAGAAGTCAAGGCAGCAAGGGGGCGAGCGGGATGCGGGTATCTCTGTCCCATGCCCTTCCTCCCCTTTTATGGAGGAGGCCACGATCGGGGAACATGGGATTAGTTGTGCCCACTCCCCTGGAAACTCCGTGCGCGTGTGGGTGGCCCCGGACCATAACGGCCGCTTCGGGGCGTAGAGGATCCCGGTCTACGCCCCGAGGCCTACTGGGCTATGCTCGGGGCCTAGTGGGTTAGGCCCAGGCCGACATCCCGTCTCCTCGCGTGCGTGGGGCCCGCCACATCATTACTCGCCGCGTGGTGCGTGGCGCGTCAGCGCTGGTCCCGGGGCGACACACCGACACCCAAGGCGTCGCCTCCAATGGCCGACCTGGCTGCCCCTTCGGCTTCGCACCAGGGGCGGGTACCGCTGGGGGGAAGCCGCCGGCTCCCCTCCGTCTACCGGACGCGGGCACCCGCCGGCTTCGGGGACTACTGACTGGGTTATTACCCCTTGATAGGACAAAGAAACAGGGTTCTCCCCCCTTCCGCTTCAATGGAAAACTACACGGCCGTCTGCCTATGGCCGGCTGGAGGACGGCCGGCTCGACCTGCCGCCAGTTGGTGACACGGACGGCTGGTCATGCAACTGGCTCATCCCCTGGCTGGCTGGGCACGGCCGGCTGCTTTCCTGGCCGCCTCCTCCGTTGACCCCAAGGTAGACGTGCGACGTCCCGTCCCCCTGTGTGCGGGTATGACAACATGAAATGACCGCCACGATGGGCGGCCCTGTGGGCACAGTGGCCGCTAAAGCACTAGAGCGCATGGCTACAATCCGGCCGTCCAGACCGCTGCCCTGGGCGAGCGTGTCTGGGCGGGGAAACAGTCTCGACACGCCCTCGCCCACTCGATTACCTGCCCCGACATGGCTACAGTGCGACCAGCTGTACCGGAGACTTCTGCCGGCTGACGCTAGATGACACCTCCCGGACGATCCGTTCCACGGCAGGTGGGCGAGGGCCAATCGTAGAGCCGGCTGGAGGGCCCCAGCGGGAGACGGAACCACTTAGACGGTGGACGCTACTGACGAAGAGAAGACATGAAGGGCTAGACCCCCTGGCTAGCCAGAGGGACTGCCAGTCGGGTCCCCTCACCCCTTGTACTTTAGAACATATTATAGAGCCGGGGAGTTAGCCTATAACCCCCCCGAGCCCCCCATGCAACGGGGACGGACGATCATTCGCATACACCCACATAGAGCTTTCCTCTCATACTATTGCTTGCAACGAAGGAGAACGAGCCGGCTGCTCCGTCTTCCTCCTCTAGACACAGCTCTAGGAGCACACCTGTAAACACAACTATCCACCCAATGAGACCAAGCAGGACTAGGGGTATTACCTCCCCTGGAGGGCCCTAAACCTGGGTACATCGTGTGTCACCACTGCTTGTTCCCAATCTCGCACCCGGAGCCCATCGGCGTCCTTCGGCCCCAACCACCTACGATAAGCCTACCCATGGAACCTGTCGTAAGAAAACGATGACAGTCCCTCCACGATTACCTCACTCAGTGGACTGAGCACTACAACTCCTGTGAGGGGGTGCACGAGGCACAAGCCATACAGTACTTCATCGAAGGATGTCGATACGACACCCCCTCAAGCACAGGCTTCTGTGCTCCGAGCCGGCCACCCTTGTCGAGCTCATGACCAAGGCGCACAAGTACGCCATGGCTAATTCAGCCATCCGGGTCAAGACGACCCCGCCTGCCAAGGCGACGGCAACACCGGCAACGTCTTGGCCGGCTACCGACAACCGGCACTCCTAAAACAACAAACGCAAAAATGACCAGCTGGATCCCCGCTATGCGAGCCGGCAGGTCGCCACCATCGAGGAGCAGGAGCCGGCTTCCCGGTCTTGCCGCCAGCGCCAGCGCACTAGCAAGGCTGCCTGACAGCCGAAGCTCCCTTTCGAGCAGATCCTCAACCTCCTTTGCAAGAACCACTCAGGGACCAAACCGCCTACGGACACGCTCGGGCAGTTCAACTTCTCACAATGACTGGCCCAGGGGACGGCCTTCCGGCTCCTCCTGCGCCGCATGCCCGCGTGCCAGCCTCGGCCCTAGCTGCCACACCAGCGCCGGCTCGGGCTCCGGCCCAGAACGACGGTCGTCTGATCGACTAGTTCCCTAACCAGGACGGCTATTACGTCGTATTCACTAGTGAAGAGATGAGCAGACATGCTCAGCTCCGGCTCCATCGGGAGGTGAACGCTACCATGTCGGCAACTCCCTAGTTCATGCACTCGTCGGAGAAGCCGGTCACCAGAAGCCAGACGGATCATCCCGCCATGATGCCGAGTCCCGGCATCTATGCTCTGGTCCTCGACCCCACCATCGCCACCGAGAAGCGCACCTGCCACTTTTCACGGGTGCTGGTAGATGGTGGCAGCATCAGCATTCTTTACCTTGACACGATGCACAAGCTAGGGCTGAAGATAGAAGACCTACAGGAGAGTCGGACGGTCTTCCATGGCATCGTGCCTGGAAAGTCTTGCTACCCTGTCGGCAATATAACGCTCAACGTCCTTTTCGGCGGACCCGGCCACTTCCACCGTGAGCGAGTGCTGTTCAAGGTCGTGGACGTCGCGA
This sequence comes from Hordeum marinum, assembly GCA_022496015.1. Taxonomy (NCBI): domain Eukaryota; kingdom Viridiplantae; phylum Streptophyta; class Magnoliopsida; order Poales; family Poaceae; genus Hordeum; species Hordeum marinum. The sequence goes on from CM039674.1 coordinate 479,386,094, forward strand.
GTCCCTACCACGCGTTGTTGGGCCGCCCGGCCCTTGTAAAATTCATGGCGGTCCCCCATTACGCCTACCTCAAAATCAACATGTCGGGCCCCACGGGAATCATCACCATCACAGGCGACAACAAGATGTCGATCGAGTGCGCTCGAGACGGCAGCCGGCTGGCCGAGGCCTTGGAAATCGCTGAGGAGAAGTGGCAGCTCGACCGGCTCATGGACCTTGCCGTGAGCCAGCCGGTCATGCCGTCTCCCCCCTCGCAGTTCGTCGGCGAGGCCTCCTTCCAACCGTCCAAGGACGCCAAGCAAATCCCGCTCGACCCATCCAACCCGGCTCAGTGTATCACCATCGACTCCCGCCTCGATAGCAAATAGGAAGGCAAGCTTGTCGAGTTCCTCCAGGAGAATCGGGACATCTTTGCATGGCCCCTAAGGACATGCCGGGTGTTCTGAGGAAGTTCGGCGAGCACAAGCTACACGTCCAGCCGGACGTCAAGCCGGTCAAGCAAACTCTACGCCGTTTCTCCAAGGGGAAGCGGCATACTATAGGAGAAGAGATTGCCTGGCTGCTCACAGCCTTTGGCCTGAAGAACGCAGGCGCCACCTTCCAGTGGTGCATGCAGAAGTGCCTCCTGCCTCAGATAAGCAGGAACGTCCATGTCTACGTTGATGACATTGTCATCAAAACCAAGAAGCACTTCAGCCTCCTTGACGACCTCCAAGAGACCTTCGTGAACCTACGAGAATACAAGATCAAGCTCAACCCGGAGAAGTATGTCTTTGGAGTCCCAACCGGCCAACTCCTGGGTTTCTTTGTGTCCACCAGTGGCATCAAAGCTAACCCCAAGAAGATCAGCGCAATCGAGCGCATGCCCAAGCCAACCCAGCTCCGCGACATCCAGAAGTTCACCGGCTGCCTCGCTTCGCTCAGCTGGTTCATAAGTCGGCTAGGGGAGAAGGCCCTGCCCTTCTATGGGCTCCTTCGCAAGACGGCTCTGGTCGAGGCGGTACACACCAAGAAGCCGGGCAAGTTTGATTTGCTTGACGAGGCGGACAAGGCCTTCCGCGGCCTCAAGAAGGCTCTCACCCGGGCGCCCATCCTGGCCATGCCGGCTGAGAAGGAACCCTTGCTCGCCTACATCACGGCAACCACCCGCGTCATCAGCATCGTCCTGGTGGTCGAGCGGTTAGAGGAGGGCAAGTCCCTGCCGGTCCTGTGCCCGGTCTACAACCTCAGTGAGGTCCTCTCCGAGTCCAAGCAAAACTACGCCCACTACCAAAAGATGTGCTACGGCATATACTTCGCTGCCAAGAAGGTCAAGCAGTACTTCCAGGAGCATACCATCAGCATGCTGAGCACGGCCCCGCTTGGCGAAATCATGAGCGGTCGGGACTCCATCGTCCGTCGCCAAATGGGTCATCGCTCTTGCCGATCACGAGATCCGGTATGAACCTCACACCGCCATCAAGTCATAGGCGTTGGCCGACTTTCTTGTCGACTGGGCAGAAACCGAGTTCGTGCCGCCACCCCCAAACTCCACACATTGATGCATGCATTTTGACGGCTTGAAAATGAGACCGGCCTGGGTGCCGGAATTGTCCTCTCCTCTCCGAAAGGTGACCAGCTCAAGTACGCTCTCCAGATCCACATTGCCGCCTCCAATAACGTGACCGAGTACGAGGCCCTCGTCCATGGCCTCCGGCTCACCAAGGAGATCGGCATCAGCTGCATCCTATGCTTTGGCGACTCTGTCACACCCAAGTTGCGTTCCTATCCTTATTTTCGCATGAGGGCCTCGATAGGGATAGAAGCGCATCTCGTCGTGTTGCAAGAATGGATATCATTACAAGTACATGTACAGAAGAGATGAGTATAATGAATTGGCTTACACTCGCCACAAGCTACATCAATATCACATCAATACAACAACATGTCCAAACATCATATAGAAGAGCAGGGTCCGACTGCGGACGGAAACAAACGACAAAAATGACATCCATCCTTGCTATCCCATGTTGCCGCCTGGAACCCATCCTAGATTGAGAAGAAGAAGAAGAATAAGAAGAAGAACTCCAAATCAAATCAAGCATCGCACTCACGTCAAATCATCGCATTACCTGTAGCTGCAACTATTGTTGTAGTAATCTCTGAGCCACAAGGACTTAACAATCTCATTTCCAAGGGTATGTAGACTATTAAAGCTTAATAGGTGAGGTATGGTTAAGTGGTGAGGCTGCAGCAAGCGACTAAGTATTTATTTGAGTAGCTAACTTACGAATACAAAAAATAAAGTATGATGGTCTACGCATAATGGACGAGAACTAGTAATGATCACCAACAGATCCTGAACACCTAGTTACGTCAAACATAACCCCACAATGTTCTCTATCGGATAAGAACTCACGAAAAGAGATAGTCATGGTTACGCACACCGTTGGTGTATTCTATTAGAGTTTACTTCGAGTTTGTTATGACCAGGCGTTAAACAAAGTATCCAAGTTTGCAACATGACCGCGGGCACGGCTTTTCGAAAGATTTAACCCTATAGGGGTGCTCCAACTCATCCATCACAAATTAACCACATGCCACGGGAATGACCTCGAGCACGGATATCGTGATCTTCATAAGCAATTCCAAAGGAAATCCGATACCTCAAGATAGCCCGAAGACGATCAGAGTTCCTCACGCAAGACATTCGAGAAAGGTAAAAAAATCCAGCAAGACCGTCCGACGTGTCGACGAACCCGATAAAAGCCGCATATCTCGTTCTCAGGACACAACCAGATGGGACTAACTATAGGGAAAACCAATCCCCAAGTTTCCTCGAGGCGGCCCCACAGGCAGCATTTTGCACCAACACTCATGGGGAGCACTGGCCCGAGTTGTCGATTAAGTATCCACGGGGTGATCATGCCCTATGCAAATTTTAGTTGTTATTAAGCAAATAGTACCAATGTTGGGCCTTGCCAGACAAGCTTTATACTAAAACGAAAATCAAGGGGGTCCCCATAACAACCCCGAGCATGTTAGGAGCGCTCAATTAGGGAACATAACACCAGTTCACAAGTAACTAGGGCGGCAAGAGTGGAAGAAAACACCAAGCAAAAGGACAAGCCTTCTACCGTTTACCAAGTGTATAAGTGCATTAAATTAAATAGCAATAATATTGTGATAACAAAAGGATGTCCATGTTGCCACATGGAAGCAATTACACCTGCAGCTAGAAACGCTATAAGAAGGGCTAAGCAAGCGGTAACATAGCCAAAAAATGGTTTGCTGGGAAGGTGGAGGGTTAGAGGCTTTTCATAGCAATGTTGGGAGGCTTGACAAACAAGTGGTAGGTAGCGAGACACAATGATAAAAATGAGACATCTAGCATGGCAATGATAGTAGTGGTATCCAGGGAAATGTGTCATCTTGCCTGAGATCCCGATCGGAAGAAGAATGAATCCATGAAGAATACGAGCCAACGTAGTCGAATGAATCCTCACACTCTGAACTCTTTCGGAACTCTATCACACAAGATACACCACAACATATGCATGATATGATGTGCAAACAAATATGATGCATGTCCGATTTAATATGCAAGGCATGACAATTCACATCAAACAACTACTACACATTAAAGTGAACCTCAATATGCAAAGAGTTGCATATTGACGAAACTGCACGCTTGAATTATTTAGTTCACTCTCATTAGGTACTCCTCAATATTAATTGTTGTTAAACATGGCAAGAGGTGAAGCAAAAACAACTACAACATCTAGGCATTTTAAATGAGGCAGGAAGCAATATATATCATTTCCGAAACAACCCCATATGGATATTATGAATTTGGTCCAGATCTGTACTAACCATATTTTAGAGTTGTTAAACAGTAAAATAAATGTCACCATGAGATTCTACACATTTTTATAGTCAAGTTACATATGTGGAACATTTTTATCGGAGCTACGGTTTAGTAGTTATAAAATAATTCATTTTAACATGGCATTTACGCAAATCAATGCAAAGAGAAAGTTTAAACATTTTAAACACATGTGAGAGTTGGATATTGTGAATCTATACGAAATTCTAGTCAAGTTTCATATATAAAGTTTTTACATGTGATGCACAGTTAATTATTTATGAGCTTTTTTTTAAAACAGGGATTTCTCTGTAATTCTGTAATTCACTGGTTATTAGCAAATTCGCCAGACATTAAAATAAGGCTATCGGGTTGAGTCTGTCGCGTTGGGCCGAACAAGAGCGAGCACACTATAACTGAAAATCGACCTACCGAGGGATAAGGCACGCGGGTGCCCACCAGAGTGGGCTTAGCCCATGCGGCGGAGCTAGGCAAGCCGGCTGGGAGTTGGGCCTTGCGGGGGCGCGTTGCACGTTGGTTCGGGACACCACTTGGCCCACGTGGGCGCTAGGCACGGTCAACATCGGCTAGAGTCGGACCTCCCGATACCACCTGGATTGGGCACAAAGGCGAGGCAGCGATGGGGTTTCGGCGGCAAGGCTACCAACAACCGGCAGGAGGAGGGCGCTGATCGCCTGATCGGGCCGGAATCCACCGGATCCGGGTGTGGCCGGTCAGTTCCCGGTGGCAAAGGATCTAGGCGGCGACGGGCTGAGGTCGGGCGAGAGGCGGCCATGGCGGCGGCTCCAATGGCGCAAGGCAAACTTTGGCGAGCGGCAGGGCTTGATGTCGTGATGCAGCGCTCCGGTGGGTCTCCGGTGACCGGCCGGCGATGGTCCGGCGAGGCAGCTGCTCGGGGAGGCTCGGGCGTTGGTTAGCCGAGGGTGAGGGGCTCGAGCGAAGGGGAGCATGGGCGGCAGCGATCCTGGCTCGGGGCGAGCGGCGGTGGGGTGGTTCGGGTCTGGGGCGGGCCCAGATGGGTTTTGGCGGGCCGGCGGTGGCTGGGAGGAGGGTGGCTGCGGCTGGGTGGTGGCTGGTGGGTGGTTTGGCAAGGAATTCAAGGAGGAATTAGGGTTTCCCAATTAGGCAGGCTAGGGGTGTATAAATAGCAGTTTGGGAGCTAGGGGAGGGGGTTTTATACCCTTTTCGGACCGTTTGATCTCGATCGGACAGTTCGGAAGCGGAAGGGGGGCTAAGTGGGCTGCATGGCTGTGTAGATGGGATAGGTGGAGATGAGAGGGAAGTCACGGCTCGTGACAGGATGTTTTAAAACACCGAAAACGTCCAACGAATAACCGATGACCGCACTGCTACGGATGATCGTTCGGGTATCAAACGAACTCAGAATGCGACGAAATTTGGCAGGTGTCCTACCTACAATATAAAAAGAACGCACGCCAAGTTTCGACCCAATCCAAGAATATTTTTCATGCGCTTTAAAAACGGTTTTTTTAATGATGTCGTGGGCGCGTGCGTGTGGTTATTCTCGAAACAGGCAACGGCAAATACGGAGAGAACTGGCGACTGTGAATGGATGCAAGTTTTCGAAAACGAGTGACGATGCTATGTAGATAATGCAAATGATGCGATGATGAATGCAACAACAAAACGGAACACACGACGAGAATGGAAATAAAAGGCGAATCTTCTGGAGTGTCTCTCCCGGGCTATTATAGACTCTGACCTCGTGGTGCAGCAGATCTCTGGCGAATGGGACACCAGGGATGCCAACATGGCCTCCTACTGCTTCCTCGTTCAACAACTCACCGGCTCCTTCGAGGGCTGTGAGTTTCATCATGTCCCACGGGCGGATAATGAGGCGGCTGACGTGCTGGCAAAGATCGGCTCCACCCAACAGGCCATCCCAGTCGATGTCTCCCTCGAGCGGCTGCTCAAGCCTTCGATTTAGCCTTCCCTAGAATCAGAATCCATCTTCATGCCGGCAGACACTGCCGGCCAATCGGCGTTCCGACTGCCCATCTGGCATCTTCACCACCGGCTCCCACAACCTTGGCCACCTTGCCGACACCAGTTGAGCCGGCTATGTCTGAGCCACCGGCCCTAGCGACGCGGTCGTCATGATGATAATCAACTAGCCGGTCCCGGGGGCTAAACATCCAGGACCGGGGGCTCCCGAGACGGACCCCGTCTCGACTCCCTCATGGGACCAACCTATGTTGGCATTCCTTCTACACGGCGAGCTCCCCCCGGACGAGGCCTTGGCGAGGCAAATTCAGCGCCCAGCCTCGGCATACAGCATCACCAACAACGAGCTCGTCCATCACAGAACCACCAGCGTCTTCTAGTGGTGCGTCGACCCGGAGAAGGGTCTAGAAATCCTCCTCGACATCCACCAGGGCGAGTGCGGGCACTACACCGTCTCCAGGACCCTGGTGTCCAAGGCCTTTCGCCACGGCTTCTACTGGCCCACTGCTCTCGACGCGGCCAAGAAATTGGTCGACGAGTGCGACGGCTGCCAATGCTTCAGCACGCAGAGCCACCTGTCAGCATCGGCCCTCCAGACCATTCCCCTCTTGTTGCCCTTCGCCGTCTGGGAGCTGGACATGGTGGGCCCCTTCAAGACCGCATGAGGAAGCATAACACATTTGCTGGTGGCTGTTGATAAATTCACCAAGTGGATCAAAGCACGACCAATCAACAAGCTGGATAGCCCCACGACCGTCCGGTTCATCGACAACATCATGATTCGGTACGGCGTCCCCCACAGCATCATCACCGACAACAACACAAACTTTGCTAAGGGCGTGCTCGCGCTTTTCTGCTCCAAGCAAGGAATCTGGCTCGACCTGGCCTCCGTCATTCATCCACAGTCAACCGGCCAGGTCGAGAGGGCAAACGGCCTCATCCTGTCCGGCATCAAGCCCCGGCTCTTGACACTGCTGGTAAGGTCAGTCGGCTGCTCGGTCGACGAGCTGCCGGCTATCCTTTGGAGTCTTAGGACCACCCCCAACCGGTCAACCGTCTACACGCCCTTCTTCCTTGTGTACGGGTCCGAGGTGATCATCCCCACTGACATCAAGTTCGACTCACCTCGGGTTGTCCTGTAAATGGAGAAGGACACAAAGGAGTCAAGAGAAGACGACGTTGAATTACTCGAAGAATCCCACGAACTAGCCTTGAGCCAAACGGCAATCTACTACCAGAAGCTCCGGTACTACCACAGCAAGCGGATCCGGCCGCTCTCCTTTCGCGAAGGGGACCTGATGCTCAGGCCGATCCAGTGGACAACCGGACAACACAAGCCGTCTTCCCCATGGGAGGGTCCGTTCATCATCAGCAAGGCGTTGCACAACAATGGGTAATATCTAATAGACGCCCAGAAGCCATAGAAGCACAAAAGAGACGCTTCCGACGAGGAGACCGAGCGCCCGTGGAACGTGGCACTCCTCCGTCCTTTTTACTATTGAAAAGACAAGTGTATGTATGTATCCCTTCCCTTGTGGCCTAAAGAATTCAATGGGTGCCCCAGGCCGACTCTTGGGCCCTTTTTGTTTCCATCAAAGGTCTCTTCACTCATTGGCTCTCTGTGGGGACCCCGACTCATAAATCGAGATCACCGAATGCACGTGTATAGTGATCCCAGGGATCAATGCTCACTGGACACACAGAAGCTGAATAACAAGAGTCTTACATCCATTCTTAACGTCTTACACAAATAATGACCATAAGGGTCTTAGTCTTACATAGATAGGGCCACACGGGTCAAACACTTAAAATAGAACAAGCAACGGAAATCTTGGTCGAAAGCGTGAACCCATGCCATGTGCCATAACCTACACGCATTCTGACTGGAAGTGTCCTAGTTCGCATGTTCGTCTCCAACGAACTGTTCAACATACTCCTGTTCTTCCATGCCTGGCCAATTAAATAACTAGTGCCAAGCCAATGAGTACTTTGAATGTACTCGCAAGGAACCCAAGTTGTGGAACAAGATAATAATGATGCATGGTATAGCGCTAAGTAGGTAACTTTGCGGAAAGCTAATTTTGAATGTAAATGTCATGATCAAGTAACTTGTAACATGCATCAACAATAAGAAAGCGTCCATATGATCAAGATACCGATATCATCATAAGTACGGTTGAACATCTCATGTTCACTCATCACGCTATGTCATCCGACTTAGTCCAATCCTCACAACAAGTCATCGGACTTCGCTCATGTGACATCTTGTCACCATCACACCCATACTCACTCCAAGTTCTTGTGAAAACATTCGGACGTGGCATAAGCAGCACCACCCAACTGTCCTTGACCGTGGACATGGCTATTCGAATAGTTTTCAATATGCAGAGGTTGCACAATTTACCCACAAGACTCGAGGGAACATCCCTGTCATCCATGACTCGCGGTACATAACATACCTAAGGTAAGCAGACGAACAATGCCTTTCCCATGGTGATACTAAACAAAGAGTCCACTCGTTGGTGCCAACCCTCATGATTTACATCACTCATATCATCCATGCGGGCATGCAACAGTGTGCCCGGTGCCTGTAAAGACAGCACATGACCTTCCTCTCTGGGATGAACCCATCTCAAGAGTGACCACTTCAATCTTGCCACTAGTAATGCGAGCTCCTTGCTAGTCCCAACCATAGTAATCAACAAAGCCCCATCCCATAAGGGGTATCGTGGTTGCGCATGTAAGATTGGGACGGTCGAAAAATCTTAAACCCTCTATTTTGGAAAACACATCCTCATCTTGTTCTGGCACACCACTTCTTTCTCAAGTTGTCACCCATCTCACTAACATCTCCCGCGGGCATTAGTGGCACCCGCCGGGGTTTGTGAAAAAACTTTGAAATCATTTATTTCTTTCCATCACTATGCAGAGATCCCATCCCATTTGCGTAGCATGTCTCAGCAACCTAACTACACCCACCCCCACAACCCTCATAAGGTGGTAGGGTCATGCACGATGGAAGTCTCAATCGAAAGGTACGGAGTCATCCCACCGAAAGGGGAACACCATATCACATGATCGATTATGATGAAAGTAAAGTGCTATATGACATGCACTAAAAATGGTTTCTTATCATGGTCAAACGGTTGCTTGCCTGGCTTAACAAGGTCTCCGGGGTCTACGAAGTCTTCGGGTGCAACTTCTTCGTCAACAACGCAATCTATCATCACGATAAAATAACGATAAACATAATCAATCACACAAAACAGAGCAATCAAACTACTACCAAAAATGTTAGCCTACTTTGATAAATACTAAAAGTCATACTAAAAATATTCTCTTAGGGTTTTGCAATTAAAAAGATTTTGGAAATAAAATAACTGAGGCAAAAACGTGCCTATATATAGGTTTTAAAATAAACTAGTACTAAAAATATATTCAAACATTTTTACAAATGGCACTATTAAATTCTAGGGATTATTTTACGGATTTAGGTGGAAGAAAAATTGGCATTGGATAAATATTTCATTCTTTGGGATTTTTGGAATTTGCAGGAAAAATAAAAAGGAGAAAGAAACGGGCACAGTGCCCTGGCCGAAGGAGGCCAACAACTGGGCCGGCCTAGAGGCCAACCAGCCCAGGCGAACCGACGCGTGCGCGCACTGGAACCTAACGGCTGGGCCCTGACGACCAACGACAGAGAGAGGAGGGGGAGGGAGGTGAGGATGACTGGCAGGCCTCGCCTGTCATCTCCAACCTCGCGACGGGATGGCCGGTGTGCCCACCGGCGATGATGTAGGGCACGACGACGACATCCGGAGGCGGGGATGAGCTCAGCGTCAACCCATCGGTCCTCTGGAGGTGGAATGGAGGCCTGAGGTGGCCGGAGTCACCGGCGACGAGCCTTTGCGGCGAAGGGCACTTCGGGTGAGGTCACCGGAGCCGTCCCGTGCTGCCAAAAGGACAGGAGGCAGAGGGGAAAGCATAAGCGCGATAAGGGACGACCAACGGGAGAGGAATGGGGGCTGGAGGGGCTCTGTACCCGGAGATCAATGATGAGGTCGCCACGGCGGTCCTCGGCCCGATTCAGAGCGCAGGAGCTACGGGAGGTCCTCAGAGCGCGTAGGGGGGCTATAGGGGAGAGGAGAGAGAGAGAGAGCAGAGGGGAGAGAGGGGCTCGGGAGGCCCTTTTATAGGAGGGGGCGAGTCCACCGAATTGCGGTGCGCCGGCGAGCTCATGGCCGAGGCCAGAGGGCATGGGGGGAGACGGGAGCGAGTCTGGGGGTGCTCCTGGGGTTAGTCTAGGCCAAAGGGAAGGAGGAGAGGGGGAGAGATGCCCACACGTCTGAGCTCCCCGGTCGGCTAAACAGGGCGGTACCGGGGACGCGTGCGGGAGGGCGGTGGAGAGAGGAGAGAGGGGGGCCGGCAACTTGGCATCTCACAGACGCCGAGGCGCATCGACTGGCGTGAAGGGAAGGCCCGAGGCGGTTGGGGCCATGCAGTGGCCAAACGCTACAGTGCCTATCGGCACTGTAGTGCGCTCCAGGGCGCGCGTTTGGCATGCCAACGGCATGTTCTGCATGCCCACTGATGCCTAGGGGATCTAGGGGGAGTTAACAATGAAGAAAAGGGCATGGGATGCTCTGGTGATGCCTTGGGAGAGAAGGGAAGCTAAGAGAGAGGAAGAAAACTGCTGTCCAGAGGTGTAAAATGAGGGTTTTACCCACTTAGCCATGGAGCATTGGCCAGGAAGAGTTACTGGAGGTAGCTAGTAACTCAGGGAGGCTGTGGTAAAAAGCTGGGGCCCAGGGTAAAAGGATAAGAGGTGGAAATAGGAGTTTTAGTAAATCACCAGAAGGTGTTTGGTGGAGCTTTGGGCAAGAAATACATTACCAGATTACTGAGATATTTACCAGGGTCAAAGGCTAGGTAAAAATGAGATGCTTCACCAAATTTGAGCTGAAGGGGAAAAAGTTGATAATGGAAACTTGATGAACCCTAGAGATTGGCAGAATCAGATTTCTGTAGATCCAACGATATGATGCACCACTTAGTGTATCATCACTATTTGGACATTAGAGCATGCTCACAAAGTTTTAGGCCAAGGGGAGACACTTCACAATGTAAAGTCGCTCAAATTAGATTCTGGACAGGAATGGTTTTGGGATGATTTGATGAACCAAATCATCATGGATTGAGGTGACACTTTGCAAGATCATCGCCCATGATAGTGTTGACTTGCTAGAATTTTGATGGAATTTGTTTGAGAATATTTCTTACAGAAATATTCCAAAAGTTTGATCTGAACAGAAAGGGTTTTGAGGGGTTTTTCCTACGATCTGATCATGCCCTTGTGTTGGAACTCATATATATGGAAAATATATGTCCATTGAGTTTCTCTAAATTTTCTCAAATATTTTCAAAGCATTTAAATAATTTCTCCCTAGGAAAAACCATTTCTGGCCTTGAAAAAGCCTTCAAATAAAACGTGAAAATAGTCTTCAAAATATAATGTTTGGTGGTTTTGAGAAGTCATAAATATAGTAGGTTTGAAATAAAGCCTTTGGGAAAGAAGGGTCCAACTGCTTTGAGGACTTGCAGTGCAAACCTCATTTCAGGGGGTTTTAGAAAATTAAATTAAATATATCATTTTTGGTTAAAACAAAATTTGATAAAAATAGTTTTGGGCACTATTCACATGGCATGAATCATTGGGCAAGGGGTTTGGATCAAGGAAGATGATTATGGTGTGGAGTAGAACCTAGTAGTGCCATAAAACACAATCCACAAGCACGCAATCAACAAAGCAAGCAAGCACAACACATAGAAAAACTTTTAGTTGGGTCCAAATTTTATAAACCCAAACATAACAATGTGCTACAAACATAGGGTGTGACAGGCCTTCCCCCCTTACAAGAATCTCATCCCCGAGATTCCTAGGCTAAGCGCTAAAAAGATATGGGAACTCCGATCTAAGATAATCTTCATGCTCCCAAGTTGCTTCCCCTTCCATGTGGTTGCTCCACTGGACCATGAAGTACTTGAGGGTGCGGCTTCGGGTGCAGCGCTCAGTTTCATCCAAAATGCGAACTGGCCTCTCACGATAAGTGAGATCTAGCTTAAGATCGATGGCTTGATGGTCGATGTCCTTGTAGAGGTCGGGCCGGTTGGGAACTTGCAGACACTTCCGGAGTTGTGACACATGAAAGACGTTGTGCACATCTGACAACTCGGAAGGCAGCTCTAGCTCGTAGGCAACTACTCAATGCGTGGCGGTTATCTTGAAGGGGCCGATGTATCTTGGCGCGAGCTTTCCTTTGACATGCAAGCGCTTGGTTCCCTTTAGAGGCGTGACCCGGAGGTAGACATGGTCACCGACACAGAAGTTCACTTCTCGATGGTGAGAGTCGGCGTCGATCTTCTGTCTTGATTTGGTGGCCTCGAGGCGTTCTCGAAAAAGTTTAACTTGTTCTTTGGCGTCGCGGAGGATGTGTGGTCCAAAAATTAATCCTTATCCGGTCTCTGACCAGTTGAGGGGAGTACGGCACTTGCGTCCATACAACACCTCAAACGGTGCCATCTGGAGACTTGACTGCTAGTTGTTGTTGTAGGAGAACTCGGCAAACGGTAGGCAATCTTCCCACTTGGCTCCATATGCCAAACACAAGCGCGGACTTCGAGTATCTAATTTACTCGTTCCATTTGCCAACAGGTCTGGGGGTGAAAAGCAGTGCTGAAGGAGAGCTTGGTTCCCATAGCTTCTTGAAACTTCTTCCAGAATGTTGAGGTGAACTGCGTTCCTCGATCGGACACAATCTCCTTTGGAACTCCATGAAGACTCACGATCCGGTTGATGTAGAGGTTCGCGAGCTGGCTTCCATCGTAGGTGGTTCTGATGGGAATGAAGTGGGCTACCTTGGTTAGGTGATCAACAATGACCCAAATGGAGTCATGTCCCTTGTTTGACCTCGGTAAACCAGTGATAAAATCCATGCCGACTTTATCCCACTTCCATTCGGGCACCTTGAGAGGTTGCAATAGCCCAGCGGGTTGCTGATGCTCAGTCTTGATCCTCTGGCATATGTCACACTTAGCAACGAACGTGCTTATCTCCCGTTTCATGCCATGCCACCAGAATCTTGCCTTGAGGTCTTGATACATCTTGGTTCCTCCAGGATGGATGGAGTAGGGAGTGTCATGAGCTTCTTGCAAGATCAGGTTCTTGAGCTTCTCTTTGTTGGGTACGCATATGTGATTCCTGAACCATACAACTCCTTGCTCATCCAACGAGAATCCTGGGGCCTTTCCTGCCTTGATCTTCCTCTTGATGCCTTCAATGTTGTCATGTCCCTTCTGGGCTTCTTCGATGTCATCCATCAAGGTAGGATTTGCTTCAAGGTTGGCGAGGAATCCTAGTGCGACCAGTTCCAAGCCGAAGCTTTCAAGTTCTTCATACAAGGCGGGTAGCCTTTCCTTACTCATGGCATTCAAGGAACAAGCCTTTCTGCTTAAGGCGTCTGCTACCACGTTGGCCTTTCTGGGGTGGTATTGAACACTGAGGTCGTACTCCTTGATCAATTCCAACCATCTCCGCTGCCTCATGTTCAACTCCCTTTGAGTGAAGATATACTTCAAACTCTTGTGGTCTGTGAATATCTCACATCGTTTCCCTAAAATGTAATGTCGCCATGTCTTCAAGGCATGCACCATGGCTGCCAACTCGAGATCGTGAGTTGCGTAGTTCTCTTCATGAGGACGTAGTTGTCTAGATACATATTCTACGACTCTGCCTTCTTGCATCAGAACACCTCCAAATCCTATTTTTGATGCATCACAATAAATCACAAACTCCTTGTGAATATCAGGGGTGGCTAAAACAGGGGCTATGGTCAATCTCTTCTTGAGATCCTGGAAGCTTTACGCGCACTTACCTGTCCACTCAAACTTCTTGTCCTTCTTCAAAAGATGGGTCATGCGTCAGGCAATGCTTTAGAACCCTTCCACGAACTTCAGGTAATAACCCGTGAGTCCAAGGAAGCTTCTAACTTCCTTCACGGTGGTTGGGGTTTGCCACTCAGTCACGGCTTCAATCTTGGCAGGATCGACTGATAACCCTTCTGCCGTTAGCACATGACCCAAGAATCCAACTTCATGTAACTAGAATTCACACTTGCTGAACTTGGCATAAAGATGGTGCTCTTGAAGCTTTTCCAGGACCAATCTCAAGTGCTCCTCATGTTCTTCTTCCGACTTGGAAAAGACGAGTATGTCGTCAATGAAGACAACAACGAACTTGTCCAAGTACTCCATGAAGACCTTATTCATGAGGTACATGAAGTAGGCAGGGGCATTAGTTAACTCAAATGACATGAGCGCGTATTCGTACACGCCATACCGGGTTACAAATGCCGTCTTCGGAATGTCTTGGGGTTTGATCTTCAACTGATAGTACCCAGACCCGAGGTCAATCTTGTAGAACACCTTGGCTCCGTTCAACTGATCAAACAGGTCTTCAATCTTGGGGAGTGGGTACTTGTTCTTTATCGTGACCTCATCGAGAGAACGGTAATCGACACAAAGTCTGATAGTTACATCCCTCTTTGACACAAATAGAACAGGCGATCCCCAAGGAGAGGCACTAGGGCGAATAAATCCTTTCCTGAGCTGCTCTGCTAGTTGCTTCTTCAACTCAGCCAACTCTTTGGATCCCATCATGTAAGCCTTCTTATAGATGGGCCTTGATCTAGGCATAAGCTAAATGATGAACTCAATGTCGCGGTCAGGAGGCATTTTGGGCAGCTCATCAGGAAACACATCCGGCTATTCACATACCACTGGCACTTGATCCAACTCAACTCCCGATAGGCAGTTAGCGTGAGGGGCTTGGGTGGAGGCAGGGTTGGGTATATACTTTACTTCCACTCCTTGGCTATTGGTCACGGTGACAATCCTGTTTGCACAGTCCAGCATGCCTTGGTGCTTAGTCAACCAATTCATGCCAAGGATGACATCCAAGCCTAGTGAGTCCAAAACTATAAGGTCTGCTGGGAAGTCTACCCCGTTGAAGTCAACCTTCACTTCCTTACACCCTATCCGAGACTTCATAATTGAACTGGGGGTTTGTATCAACATACGGATACCCAGGGGTGTGGGCTTCATGCCACTCTCTAGTGCAAACATTTGGGTGACAAAAGAATGCGAACTCCACAATCAAACAATATTTTTGTTGGGGTTGAGTCGACGAGGAGCGTACCCAGTATGACATTCGGGTCTTCCTGGGCTTCCTCTGCGGTGACGTGATTCACACGACCCTTGCCATTGTTGGGCTGGTTGTGGGGAGTTGGGTTCCTTGGTGGTGCTCCACGGGCTTGACCTTGGTTTGGCACATTGGGGTGCGATGCATCTGGCTTCCTGTTGGGCAAAGTTTAGAGATGTGTCCAGACTAACCACATCGAAAGCAAGTGACTTGCCTAGGGTTGTTGGTATTGGGGTTGTTGTTGTAGGCTGGCCTGGGATTGGCATACTGTTGAGGCTCGTAGATCGGACAAGGTGCGGGAGGTCTTGCCTGCTGTGGCTGATGGGTTGGCCTAGCTGGGGCTGGCTGCCATGTGCGAGGCTTCTAGTTGCTTGAGCTTCCCTTGCTGATCATCTTGCGCTTGCGAGTGTCATCGATGGCACGACGCTTGTCTTCAGCATGAGGGCCTTGTTCACCATGTCGAAGAAAGTGCAACAGTCGCAGATGATGAGTTGGTATTGGAGGACCTGCTGAAGTCCTTCCATGAAGTGCTCCTTCTTGGCAGCCTCTGTGTTGACGTCTTCAGGTGCATACCTTGATAGCAGGTTGAACTTCTGCAGGTACTCCTTGATAGAGCCACTTCCTTGCTTCAGCCCTCAGAATTCTCTCTTCTTGATAGCCATGATCCCAGAAGGAATATGGGTGGTGCGGAATCCTTCCTTGAAGTCATTCCACGTGATCACATGTTCTCCTTGCATGACCTTGAATCCAGCCCACCAAGCTCGGGCGGTACCTCTGAGGCAGTGAGCGGCATAGAGCACCTTCTCACGATCCTCATTGCAGTTGACCAATGCAAGGAGGTCCTCGATGGTGTGGATCTATTCATCAGCATCCAATGGTTCATCAGTCTCGGTGAAGGTTGGGGGCGAGTTTCTCATGAACTCAGATAGCATGGAGCGGCCATTGCGGTTCCTGCCTTGCTGCTGGTTGTTCATGAGAACCTGAGCCATCTACTGGATAGCAGCATTGTTGGCTTGACGCTCCTCCCAGAGAACTTGGAGAAACTGATCTATGGTCATGTTCTCCGGTGGAGTTGGTGGCGGGGGCATATCGCCTTGTGGCTGCTCCTGGTGTCCTCCAGCGTGAGCAGCCCCACCAGCTTGCTGTTGCTTGCTGGAGTTGCCGGCTTCAAGGTTAGTGAAGGAGATGCTGCGGGTAGCAGTCACCATCCTGTTTGGAGCAGCCAAGTAAAACAACTATGGTCGACAAGAGGATAAGCAATAACAGAAAAGCGCGCCTAAGGGGTCAGTCAAGCGCAAGTGTGTTAAAACAAGGGTTAAAAGACCAACAACATATATTAAGATAGATGATGGATTCGCTTACATGTTGCCTGAGGCAAAAGCGTCACTTGCATCGGAACACAAACAACAAGCACACATGGTTTCATATGAACCATTTACACGGACTCGAATTCGCATGAGGGATACATGACTGATCCTACGCTAGGGGTTCTCGGACTCAGGTGGTGGAGTGCTCGATCTCGTAGTCACGCTCCTCTAGGTCTTCCTCCTGTTCATCATCTGAACAAGCATCGTTCCCGATAGAAGGGGTCGGGGAACGAGGAGGTCCATCCCGATGATGCTTTGAAAGTGGGTCAATGAAGAGCACACGGTACTCCCTGCACTCATGTAACGATGGCGTTTGGGTGCATCACTAGCTGGGGTACTCCTCCTTGATAGGCGACAGCTGGTCGTCCCTCCGGGGCTTCATCCTTCTTGATCTTGTCTGGTTTCGTCTTGGCTTGTCGAAGTAGCTCTCGGGTGTGGTGAAGTTTCTCGTGGAGCTTCACGGACTCCTTCATCAAGTGATGAACCAGACTATCGGCGGAGAGGCTGAAGTAGGTCTGGAACCTAAGTGGCGTGCCATCTTCCTTGGTCGGAATCAGCGTCCAACTCTCGCCAAAGTCATCCTTCCCAAGGGAAGTTAGCGAGTAGCTGGCTCGTCAGCCATCTCTGGAATGATGCCTCGAAGGTGTAGGAGTGCCTTGCGTGCAACTGTCTTGACTGCGAGTATCATGGTCACCATCTGTGGTCCTTCAAATAACCGACTAGTTGGGGAGTTGTTTGACTTCACGACCACATCCACGTGGTACTCCTTCGTGACAGCATTGACCCAGTGCTCGTGGTAGAGGAAAATGGGTGGTTGGCGAAACTAGCACTTCTACAAGCTATCCCCAAGGAGTAAGGGAAAGCCGGATGTCAAGAAGGCTTCGGGTGCGACGGCCATCTACAAAGGTTTAAAAGGAGGAGAGTCAGGAAAGTGTTGTGTGAAGCATAGGAGAGGTAAATAGTGCAAAATTCCTAAGTTCCAATGCTAAGCGTAGTTTTGAAAAGAACTTCATCGTGTCTAATGTCCATGCTAACTAAGGGCTTCCTACAATTAGGATGGCTCTGATACCAGCTCTGTGGTGACCCCGACTCATAAGTCGAGATCACCGAATGCACGTGTATAGTGATCCCAGATATCAATGCTCACTAGACACACAGAAGCTGAATAAAAAGAGCCTTACATCCACACTTAACGTCTTACACAAATAATGACCACAAGGGTCTTAGTCTTACATAGATAGGACCACACAGGCCAAACACTTAAAATAGAACAAGCAGTGGAAATCTTGGTCGAAAGCGTTAACACATGCCATCTGCCTTAACCTACAGTCATTCCGACTGGGAAGCGTCCTAGTTCGCATGTTCGTCTCCATCGAACTCATCAACATACTCATGTTCTTCCATGCTAGGCCAATAGAATAACCAGTGGCAAGCCAATGAGTACTTTGAATGTACTCGCAAGCAACCCAAGTTGTGGAACAAGATGATAATGATGCATGGTATAGCACTCAGTAGGTAAATTTGCGGAAAGCTAATTTTGAATGCGAATGTCATGATCAAGTAACTTGTAACATGCATCAACAATAAGCAGGCATCCATATGATCAAGATACCAATGACATCATAAGTATCGGTTGAACATCTCATGTTCACTCATCACGCTATGTCATCGGACTTAGTCCAATCCTCACACCAAGTCATCGGACTTGGCTCATGTGACCTCTTGTCACCATCACACCCATACTCACACCAAGTTCTTGTGAAAACATTCGAACGTGGCATAAGAAGCACCACCCAACTTTCCTTGACCGTGGACATGACTATTCGAATAGTTTTACACTCTGCAGAGGTTGCACACTTTACCCACAAGACTCGGGGGAACTTCCGTGTCATCCACGACTCGTGGTACATAACATAACCGAGGTAAGCACCCAAAAAATGCATTTCCCATGGTGATACTAAACAAAGAGTCCACTCGTTGGTGCCATCCCTCATTATTTACATCACTCGTATCATCCATGAGGGCACGCAACGGTTTGCCCGGTGCCTATAAAGACAGCACATGACCTTCCTCTCTGGGATGACCCCGTCTCAAATGTGACTACTTCCCTCTTGCCACTAGTAATGCGGTCTACTTGCTAGTACAAACCATAGTAATCAACAAAGGCTCGTCCCATAATGGGTATCGTGGTTGCGCATGTAAGGTTGGGACGATCGACAAATCTTAAACCATCCATTTTTGAAAACACATCCTCATCTTGTTCCGGCACACCACTTCTTTCTCAAGTGGTCACCCATCTCATCAACATCTCCCTTGGGCATTAGTGGCACCCGCCGAGGTTTTTGAAAAATCTTTGAAATCATTTCTTTCTTTCCATCACTATGCATAGATCCCATCCCATATGCATAGCATCTATTAGCAAGCTAACTACACCCACCCGCACAACCCTCATAAGGTGATAGGGTCATGTACAATGCAAGTCTCAACGGAAAGGTACGGAGGCATCGTACCGAAAGGGGAACACCACATCACATGATCGATGATGATGAAAGTAAAGTGCTATATGACATGCAATAAAAAAATGTTTCGTATCATGGTCAAAGGGGTACTTGCCTAGCTCAACAAGGTCTCTGGGGTCTTCGAAGTCTTCGGGTCCAACTTGCTCGTCAACCGCGTAATCTATCGTCGCGAAATAAAGCGATAAAAATAAGAAATCACAAAAAACAGAGCACTCAAACTACTACCAAAAATGTTAACCTACTCTGATAAATACTAAAAGTCATACTAAAATATTCTCCTAGGGTTTTGCTTTGAAAAATATTTTGGAAATAAAATAAGAGAGGGAAAAAGGTGCATATATATAGGTTTTAAAATAAACTAGTACTACAAATATATTCAAACATTTTTACAAATGGCACTATTAAATTCTAGGGATTATTTTATGAATTTAGGTGGAAGAAAAATTGGCATTGGACAAATATTTCATTCTGTGGGATTTTTGCAAATAACAGAATAAAAGAAAAGGAAAGGCTACTGTGCCCCTTTCGGGCCAGAATGCTTTGCCGAAACCGGCCCAAGAGGGAAACCGGCCCAGGCGAGGAGCCGCGCGCGGCAGGTTTGTTTTAAACCTGCCCGCGCACCCGGCCTGCCAGAGACAGAGAGAGGGTGCGACGGGATGACAGGTGGGCCCCACCTGTCATCCCTCTCCTCGCGACAGCAGCGGAGGAGGGTCTCACCGGAGGGCTTCAGGCCACGGCGGAGGGAACGGAGGGCACAGGCAGGTTCCTGGGAGCGTCGCGCGTCGGAGGGGTTCGCGTTCTCGCCGGGGAGAGAGGGGAATGCCGGAAAGGAGGAAACCCAACGACGACGATGAGGGTTTGGGTCGGGAGGAGGCTCTCGACCACGGGGGAAAGAGCTCTGGGCACGGGGAGAATGCAGAGAGAGAGGGAGAGCAAGGAGAGAGGGTCAGGTCGAGCGGGGCGGCCTATTTATAGGCGACCACCGATCCACCAAGGGCGTTGTGCGACGGCGAGAATGGGGTGCTCGCCACAGGTGATGGGGGAGGGAACAGGTGTGTCTAGGGGCTTCGTGGGTGAGGTCTAGGCCGGGGGAGAGAGGAGAGAGAGGCGGGGGCGCGCGCGTGCGAGCCCGCTGGTTGGCCAAGCTACGGGGCATGTGCATAGGAGCCGCCGGAGAGAGAGGGAGGAGGGGGCCGTCCAGGCGGCGTATTGCGGACACCGAGGGGGGGGGAGAGGGAACAAGCTGGGGTGGCCCGAGGTGGTCGGGGTAAACCATTGGGCCGCGGCTACACTGTGGGAGCGCACTGTAGCACGCTCCAGAGCGTGCGTATGGCTAGGATTGCTGCTGCCCGCGCGCTCTGGGGTGTCCCACCTTGTCTACTAGCACCTGGAGGGCCTGGAGATTCTCTTTGGATGCTTGGAGGCTAAGGGAAGCTAGGGGAGAAAAGTAATGGGCAGGAGAAGATAGAAAAAGATGCTGCCAGGGGTGAAAATGAGGGTTTCACCCCACTCCCTGACGACCTGGGGTCTTGGGGTACTTATTAGAGGTAAAAAGCACCTATGAGAGACTCTGGTAGAAAGTTGGGGGCAAGATTAAAAGTATAAGAGGTGAAAATGTTGGTTTTACAAAATCACCAAAAGGTGTTTGTTGGAATTTTGGGCAAGAAGATGTTGCCAACTCACTGAGATATATAGCAGGGTCAAGGCCCAGGTGGAAATGAGATGCTTCACCAAATTTGAGCTCAAGGGGAAAATTTGTTAATGGGAATTTGATGAACCCAAGAAATTGGTAGAATCTGATTTCTGTAGATTCAATGATGCTAGGCCTTAACCCTTGTGGATTGCCTGCTATTTTGCTTGATTGCTTGTGGATTGTGTTTGATGGCACTACTAGGTTCTACTCCACTTCATAATTATCTTCCTTGATCCAAACCCCTTGCCCAATGATCATGCCATGTGAATAGTGCCCAAAACTATTTTTATCAAATTTTATTTTAGCCAAAAATGATTTATTTAATTTAAGTTTCTAAAAGCCCCTGAAATGAGGTTTGCACTGCAAGTCCTCAAATCAGTTGGACCCTTCTTTCCCAAAGGCTTTATTTCAAACCTACTATATTTATGACTTCTCAAAACCACGAAACATTATTTTTAAAGACTATTTCACATTTTATTTGAAGGCTTTTTTGTCAGGCCAGAAATGGTTTTTCCTAGGGAAAAATTATTTAAATTCTTTGAAAATATTTGAGAAAATTTATAGAAACTCGATGGACATATATTTTCCATATATATGAGTTCCAACACAAGGGCATGATCAGATCATAGGCAAAACCCCTCAAAACCATTTCTATTCAGATCAAGCTTTGCGAATATTTCTATCAGAAATATTCTCAATAAATTGCAGCAAAATTCCAGCAAGTCAAAACTATCATGGGTGATGGTCTTGCAAAGTTTCACCTCAATCCAAGCTGATTTGGTTCATCAAATCATCCCAAAACCATTCCTGTCCAGAATCAAATTTTAGCTACTTTACATTGTGAAGTGTCTCCCCTTGGCCTCAAACTTTGTGGGAATGCTCTAATGTCCAAATAGTGATGATAGACTAAGTGGTGCATCAAGGGTTAAAGCCTAGCATCATTGGATCTAGAGAAATCTGATTCTGCCAATTTCTAGGGTTCAGCAAGTTTCCATTATCAACTTTTTCCCCTTGAGCTCAAATTTCTTGGAGCATCTCATTTTTACCTAGACTTTGACCCTGGTAAATATCTCAGTAATATGGTAATTATTTCTTGCCCAAACTTCCACCAAACACCTTCTGGTGATTTGGTAAAACCCCTATTTCTACCTCTTAACCCTTTACCCTTACCCCAGCTTTTTAGCACAACCTCTATGAGTTACTAGCTACCTCTAGTAACTCTTCCTAGCCAAAGCTCCATGGGTAAGGGGGTAAAACCCTCATTTTACACCTCTGGACAACCGTTTTCTTCCTCTCTCTTAGCTTCCCTTCTCTCCTAAGGCATCACCATAGCATCCCATGCCCTTTTCTCCATTGTTAACTCCCCCTAGATCCCCTAGGCATGAGTGGCCATGCAGAAGATGTCGTTGGCATGCCGTGTCATGCCAAACGGGTGCTCTGGAGCACGCTACAGTGCCGACAGGCACTATATCCATTGGCCACTACATGGCCCGAACCGCCTCGGGCCTTCCCCTCGCGCCAGTCGATGCGCCTCAGCGTCCCGACATGCCGAGCTACCACCCCCTCTATCTCCTCTCTCCCGTGCCCTCCCGCATGTGTGCCCGATGCCGCCCGGTTTGGCCAACCAGGGAGCTCACACGTGCGGGCATATCTCCCCCTCTCCTCCTTTGCTCTGGCCTAGACCGACCCCAGGAGCACCCCAGACTCGCCCCCGTCTCCCCCCGTGCCCTCTGGCCTCAGCCACGAGCTCGCCGACGCACCGCAGTTCGGTGGACTCGCCCCGACCTATAAATGGGCCTCCCGAGCCCCTCTCTACCCTCTGCTCCCTCTCTCTCTCCTCTCCCCTATAGCCCCCCTACGCGCTCCGAGGACCTCCCATAGCTCCTGCGCTCGGAATCGGGCTGGGGACCGCCGCGGCGACCTCATCGTTAATATCCGGGTACAGAGCCCCTCCAGCCCCCATTCCTCTCCCGTTGGTCCTCCCTCGCCACGCTGATGCTTTCCCCTCTTCCTCCCGTCCTTTTTACAGCACAAGACGATTCTAGTGATCTCTCCCGAAGCGCCCTCTGCCGCAAGGGCTCGTTGCCGGCGACTCTGGACACCTCACGCCTCCATTCCACCTCCAGAGGACCGGCAGGTCAACGCTACGCTCATCCCCGCCTCCGCCAATCGTCGTCGTCCCCTGCATCATCGCCGGTGAGCATGTCAGCCACCCTCTCGCGAGGTTGGAGATGACAGGCGAGACCCGCCTATCATCCTCACCTCCCCCCTCCTCTCTCTGTCGCTGGCCGCCGGGGCCCAGCCGTCAGGTTCGAACGCGCGCGCGCCGGTTCGCCTGGGTTGGTTGGCCTCTAGGCCGGCCCAGCTGCTGGCCTCCTCCGGCCAGGGCACTGTGCCCGTTTCTTTCTCCTTTTTGTTCATGCAAATTCCAAAAATCCCACAGAATTAAATATTTATCCAATGCCAATTTTTCTTCCACCTAAATTCATAAAATAATCTCTAGAATTTAATAGTGTCATTTGTAAAAATGTTTGAATAGTGTTTTAGTACTAGTTTATTTTAAAACCTATAAATAGGCACCATTTTGCCCATGTTATTTTATTTCCAAAATCTTTTTCACAGCAAAACCCTAAGAGAATATTTTTAGTATGACATTTAGTACTTACCAGAGTAGGTTAACATTTTTTGTAGTAGTTTGAGTGCTCTGTTTTGTGTGATTGTTTATTTTTATCGTTATTTTGTCGCGACGATAGATTGCGCTGTTGATGAAGAAGTTGGACCCAAAGACTTCGAAGACCCCGGAGACCCTGTTGAGCTAGGCAAGCAGCCCTTTAACCATGATAAGAAACCATTTTTATTACATGTCATATAGCACTTTACTTTTATCATAATCGATCATGTGATATGGTGTTGCCCTTTTGGTGGGATGCCTCCGTACCTTTCCATTGAGACTTGCATCATGCATGACCCTACCACCTTATGAGGGTTGTGCGGGTGGATGTAGTTAGGTTTCTAATAGATGCTATGCAAATGGGATGGGATCTATGCATAGTGATGGAAAGAAAGAAGTTGATGAGATGGGTGACCACTTGATAAAGAAGTGGTGTGTCGGAACAAGATGAGGATGTGTTATCAAAAACGGAGGGTTTAAGATTTGTCAACCGTCCCAACCTTACATGCGCAACCACGATAACCCTTATGGGATGGGGCTTTGTTGATTACTATGGTTGGTACTAGCAAGGATCCCGCATTACTAGTGGAAAGAGTGAAGTGGTCACTCTTGAGACGGGGTCGTCCCAGAGAGGAAGGTCATGCGTTGTCTATACAGGCACCGGGCACACTATTGCGTGCCCTCATGGAGTGATGTAAATCATGAGGGATGGCACCGATGAGTGGACTCTTTGTTTAGTATCACCATAGGAAAGGCATTGTGGGTGCTTACCTCGGGTATGTTATGTACCGCGAGTCGTGGATGACACGGATGTTCCCCCGAGTCTTGTGGGTAAAGTGTGCAACCTCTACGGAGTGTGAAAGTATTCGAATAGATGTGTCCACGGTCAATGACAGTTGGGTGGTGCTGCTTATGCCACGTCCGAATGTTTCACATGAACTTGGTGTGAGTATGGGTGTGATGGTGACAAGATGTCACATGAGCCAAGTCCGATGACTTGGTGTGAGGATTGGACTAAGTCCAATGACATAGCATGCTGAGTGAACATGAGATGTTCAACCGATACTTATGATGATATTGATATCTTGATCGTATGGACGCTTGCTTATTGTTGATGCATGTTACAAGTTACTTGATCATGACATTTGCATTAAAAATTAGCTTTCTACAAAGTTACCTCCTTAGTAATATACCATGCATCATTATTATCTTGTTCCACAACTTGGGTTGCTTGCGAGGACATTCAAAGAACTCATTGGCTTTCCACTGGTTATTTAATTGGCCAGGCATGGAAGAATAGGTGTATGTTGAAGAATTCGTTGGAGACGAACATGCGAACTAGGATGCTTCCCAGTCAGAATGCCAATAGGTTAAGGCAGATGGCATGGGTTCACGCTTTCGACCAAGATTTCCGATGCTTGTTCTATTTTAAGTGTTCGGCCCGTGTGGCCCTATCTATGTAAGACTAAGACCCTTGGGGTCATTATTTGTGTAAGACGTTAAGTATGGATGTAAGACTCTTGTTATTCAGCTTCTGTGTGTCTAGTGAGCATTGATCTCTGGGATCACTGTACATGTGCATTTGATGATATCGACTTATGAGTCGGGGTGCCCACAGAGCTGGTATTAGAGCCATCCTGACTATAGGAAGCCCTTAGTTAGCATGGAAGTTAGACACGATAAAAGTCGTATTCAAAACTACACCTAGCATTGGAACTTAGGAATTCTGCACTATTTACCTCTCCTATACTTCACACAACACTTTGCTGACTCTCCTCCTTTCAATCCTTTGTAGATGGTCATCGTACCTGAAGCCTTCCTGACATCCGGCTTTCCCTTACTCCTTGGGGATAGCCTAGAGAAGTGCCAGTTTTGCCAACCACCCATTTTCCTCTACCACGAGCACTGGGTCGATGCCGTCACGAAGAAGTACCACGTGGATGTGGTCGTGAAGGCAAACGACTCCCCAACTAGTTGGTTCTTTAAAGAGACCATGGATGGAAAACATGATACTCGTAGTCAAGACAACTACACGCAAGGCACTCCTACACCTTCGAGACATCATTCCAGAGATGGCTGACGAGCCAGCTACTCGCTAACTTCCCTTCAAGAAGGATGCCTTTGGCGAGAGTTGTACACTGATTCTGACCAAGGAAGACGGCGCAGCACTCAGGTTCCAGACCTACTTTAGCCTCTCCGCTGATAGTCTTGTTCATAACTTGATGAAGGAGTCCGTGAAGCTCCGCGAGGAACTTCACCACACCCGAGAGCTACCTAGACAAGCCAAGACGAAGCCTGACAAGATCAAGAAGTATGGAGCCACCAAGGAATGACCAGCTATCGCTTATCAAGGAGGAGTACCCCCGGCGAGTGATGCAGCTACGCGTAGTCGTCGCATGAGTGCGAAGGAGTACCGTGAGCTCTTCACCGACCCGCTTGCAAAGCGTCGTCAGGATGTACCTCCTCGTTGCACGACCCCTTCGACCGAGAACGATGCCTGTTCAGATGATGAATAGCAGGAAGACCCAGAGGAGCGTGACTACGAGATCGAGCACTCCACCACCTGAGTCCGAGAACTCCTAGGGTAGGATCAGTCATGTATCCCTCATGCGAAGTTGAGTCCGTGTAAATGGTTCATATGAAACCATGTGTACCATTTGTTTGTTTGGTTGTTTGTGTTCCGATGCAAGTCGCGCTTTCGCCTCAGGCAACATGTAAGCGACTCCATCATCTATCTTAATATATGTTGTTGGTCCTTTGACCCTTGTTTTAACACACTTGCACTTGACCGACCCCCTTAGGCGCGCTTTTCTGTTATTGCTTATCCTCTTGTAGACCTCAGTTGTTTGACTTGGCTGCTCCAAACAGGGTGGTGACTGCTCCCCGCAACAACTTCTTCACCAACCCTGAAGCCGGCAACTCCAGCCAGCAATAGGGAGCTGGTGGGGCTGCTCACGCTGGAGGACACTAGGAGCAGCCACAAGGCGATATTCCCCCACCACCACCTCCACCGGAGAACATTACCATAGCTTAGTTTCTCCAAGTTCTCCGGGAGGAGCGCCAAGCCAACAATGCTGCTATCCAGCAGATGGCTCAGGCTCTCATGAACAACCAGTAGCAAGGCAGGAACGACAATGGCCGCTCCATGCTGTCTGAGTTCATGAGAAACTCGCCCTTCACCGAGACTGCTGAACCATTGGATTCTGATGACTCGATTCGCACCATCGAGGACCTCCTTGCATTGGTCAATTGCAATGAGGATCATGAGATGGTGCTTTATGCCGCTCACTGCCTCGGAGGTACCGCCCGAGCTTGGTGGGATGGATTCAAGGTCATGCAAGGAGAACGTGCGATCACGTGGAATGACTTCAAGGAAGGATTCCGCACCGCCCATTTTCCTTCTAGGATTATGGCTATCAAGAAGAGAGAATTCCGAGCGCTGAAGCAAGGAAGTGGCTCTGTCATGCAGTACCTACAGAAGTTCAACATGCTGTCAAGGTATGCACCTGAAGACGTCAGCACAGAGGCTGCCAAGAAGGAACGCTTCATGGAAGGACTTCAACAGGTCCTGCAATACCAACTCATCATCTACGACTGTCGCACTTTCTTCGACCTGGTGAACAAGGCCCTCATGCTGGAAGACAAGAGTCGTGCCATCGACGACACTCGAAAGCGCAAGATGATCAGCAAGGGAAGCTCAAGCAACCAGAAGCCCCGCCCATGGCAGCCAGCCCCAGCTAGGCCAACCCATCAGCCGCTGCAGGCTAGACATCCTGCACTTCGTCCGAGCTACCAGCATCAGCAGTATGCCAATCCCAGGTCAGCCTAAAACAACAACCTCAATACCAACAACAGTGGCAGAAACTTCAACAACAACCCTGGGCAAGTCTCTTGCTTTGGATGTGGTCAGTCTGGACACATCTCTAAGCTTTGCCCCAACAGGAAGCCAGATGCACCGTGCCCCAATGCGACAAACCAAGGTCAAGCCCGTGTAGCACCACCAAGGAACCCAGCTCCCGGCAACCAGCCCAACAACACAAAGGGTTGTGTGAATTACGTCACCGCAGAGGAAGCCCAGGAAGACCCGGACGTCATACTGGGTACGTTCCCCGTCAACTCAACTCCAGCAACAATATTGTTTGATTGTGGAGCTTCACATTCCTTTGTGGCCCAAAAGTTTGCACTAGAGAGTGGCATGAAACCTACACCCCCTGGGTAGTCGTATGTTGATACAAACCCCCGGTTCAGTTATGTAGTCTAGGATAGGGTGTAAGGGAGTGAAGATTGACATCAACGGGGTAGACTTCCTAGCAGACCTTATAGTTCTGGATTCACCTGGCTTGGATGTAATCCTTGGCATGAATTGGTTGACTAAGAACCAAGGCTTGTTAGACTATGCCAAGAGGATTGTCACCATGACCAATATCCAAGGAGTGGAAATCAAGTATGCCCCAACCCAGCCTCCACTCAAGCCCCTTAGGCTAACTGCCTGTCGGGAGTTGAGTTGGATCAACTGCTAGTGGTATGTGAATACCCGGATGTGTTTCCTGATGAGCTGCCCGGAATGCCTCCTGACCGTGACATTGAGTTCATCATTGAGCTTATGCCTGGATCAAGGCCCATCTATAAGAAGGCTTACAGTATGGGATCCGAAGAGTTGGCTGAGTTGAAGAAGCAACTAGCAGAGCAGCTCAAAAAGGATTTATTAGCCCTAGTGCCTCTCCTTGGGGATCGCCTATTCTATTTGTGTCAAAGAGGGATGGAACTATCAGACTTTGTGTAGATTACCATTCTCTCAATGAGGTCATTATAAAGAACAAGTACCCACTCCCCAAGATTGAAGACCTGTTTGATCAGTTTAACGGAGCCAAGGTGTTCTCCAAGACGGACATCAGGTCTGGGTACTATCGACTGAAGATCAGACCCAAAGACATTCCGAAGACGGCCTTTGTAACCCCGTATGGCCTGTATGAGTACACGGGTTAACCAATGCCCCTACCTACTTCATGTACCTCATGAATAAAGTCTTCATGGAGTAATTGGACAAGTTCATTGTTGTCTTCATTGATGACATACTCGTCTTCTCCAAGTGTGAAGAAGAACATGTGGAACACTTGAGATTGGTCCTAGGAAAGCTTCGAGAGCACCATCTTTATGCCAAGCTCAACAAGTGTGAGTTTTGGCTGCATGAAGTTGGATTCTTGGGTCATGTGTTGACTGCAGAAGGATTATCAGTGGATCCTGCCAAGATTGAAGTCGTGACTGAATGGCAAACCCCAACCACCGTGAAGGAAGTCAGGATCTTCCTCGGACTCGTGGGATGTTACCGCAAGTTCGTGGAAGGGTTCTCAAGCATTGCCCGACCCATGACCCAACTTTTGAAGAAGGACAAGAAGTTTGGGTGGACAACTAAGTGCGAGGAAAGCTTCTAGGAGCTCAAGAAGAGATTGACCACAACCCCTGTTTAGGCCACCCCTGATATTCACAAGGAGTTTGTGATTCATTGTGGTGTATCAAGAACCGGACTTGGAGGTGTTCTGATGCAAGAAGTCAGAGTCATAGCATATCTATCTAGACAACTACGTCCTCATGAAGAGAACTACGCAACTCACAATCTCGAGTTGGCAACCGTGGTTCATGCCATGAAGACATGGCGACATTACATTCTGGGGAGGCGATGTGAGATATTCACAGACCACAAGAGTTTGAAGTATATCTTCACTCAAAGGGAGTTGAACATGAGGCAGCGGAGATGGTTGGAATTGATCAAGGATTACGGCCTTAGTGTTCAATACCACCCCGGAAAAGCCAATGTGGTAGCAGACGCCTTAAGCAGAAAGGCTTGTTCCTTGAATGTTGTGATTAAGGAAAGGCTACCCGCCTTGTATGAAGAACATGAAAGCTTTGGCTTGGAACTGGTCGCACCAGGCTTCCTCGCCAACCTTGAAGCAAAGCCTACCTTGATGGATGAGATCAAAGAAGCCCAGAAGGGACACGACAACATTGAAGTCATCAAGAGGAAGATCAAGGCAGGCAAGGCCCAGCATTCTCGATGGATGAGCAAGGAGTTGTATGGTTCGGGAATCGCATATGCGTACCCAACAAAGAGGAGCTCAAGAACCTGACCTTGCAAGAAGCTCATGGCACTCCCTACTCTATCCATCCTGGAGGAACCAAGATGTATCAGGACCTCAAGGCAAGATTCTGGTGGCATGGCATGAAACGGGAGATAGGCACGTTCGTTGCTAAGTGTGACATATGCCAAAGGGTCAAGGCTAAGCATCAACGACCCGCTGGGCTATTGCAACATCTCAAGGTGCCTGAATGGAAGTGGGATAAAGTCGGCATGGATTTTATCACCGGTTTACCGAGGTCAAACAAGGGACATGACTCCATTTGGGTCATTGTTGATCACCTGACCAAGGTAGCCCACTTCATCCCTGCCAGAACCACCTACGATGGAAGCCAGTTCATGAACCTCTACATCAACCGGATCGTGAGTCATCACAGATTTCCAAATGAGATTGTGTCCGATCGAGGAACGCAGTTCACCTCAAGATTCTGGAAGAAGTTTCAAGAATCTATGGGAACCAAGCTCTCCTTCAGCACTTCTTTTCACCCCTAGACCGGTGGGCAAACGGAATGAGTAAATCAGATACTGAAAGATATGCTCCGCGCTTGTGTTTTGGCGTATGGAGCCAAGTGGGAAGATTGCCTACCGTTTGCTAAGTTCTCCTACAACAATAGCTATCAGTCGAGTTCTCCGCGCTAGTGTTGTATGGACACAAGTGTCGTACTCCCCTCAACTGGTCACGGACCATAGAAGGATTAAGTTATGTACCAGACATCCTTCGCGAAGCCAAAGATCAAGTTTAACTTGTCTGAGAACGCCTCGAGGCCACCAAATCAAGAAAGAAGAGCCACGCCGACTCTCACCACCGAGAAGTGAACTTCTGTGTCGGTGACCATGTCTACCTCCGGGTCACGCCTCTCAAGGGTACCAAGCGCTTCCACGTCTAAGGAAAGCTCGCGCCAAGATACATCGGCCCCTTCAAGATCACTGCCACGCGTGGAGAAGCTACCTACCAGCTAGAGCTGCCTTCTGAGCTATCGGATGTGCGCAACGTCTTTCATGTGTCACAACTCTGGAAGTGTCTGCATGTTCCCAACCGCCCCGACCTCTACAAGTACATCGACCATCAAGCCATCGATCTTCAACCAGATCTCACTTATCGTGAGAGGTCAGTTCGCATTTTGGATGAAGCCGAGCGCTGCACCTGAAGCCGCACCCTCAAGTACTTCAAGGTCCAATCGAGCAACCACACGGAAGCGGAAGCAATCTGGGAGCGTGAAGATTATCTTAGATCGGAGTTCCCGTATCTTTTTATAGCTTAGCCTAGGAATCTCAGGGACAATATTCTTGTAAGGGGGGAGGGTCTGTCACACCCTATGTTTGTAGCACATTGTTATGTTTGGGTTAATAAAATTTGGAGCCAACTAAAACTTTTTCTATGTGTTGTGCTTGCTTGCTATGTTGATTGCTTTCTTGTGGATTCTGTTTTATGGCACTACTAGGTTCTACTCCACTTCATAATCATCTTCCTTGATCCAAACCCCTTGACCAATGATCATTCCATGTGAATAGTGACCAAAAGTAGTTTTATCAAATTTTGTTTTAACCAAAAATGATTTATTTAATTCAAGTTTCTAAACCCCCCTGAAATGAGGTTTGCACTGCAAGTCCTCAAATCAGTTGGACCCGTCTTTCCCAAAGGCTTATTTCAAACCTACTATATTTATGACTTCTCAAAAACACCAAGCATTATTTTTAAAGACTATTTTCACATTTTATTCGAAGGCTTTTTATGAAGGCCAGAAATGGTTTTTCCTAGGGAAAAATTATTTAAATGCTTTGAAAATATTTGACAAAAGTTAGACATACTCAGTGGAGATATATTTTCCACATATATGAGTTCCAACACAAGGGCATGATCAGATCACAGGCAAAACCCCTCAAAACCCTTTCTGTTCAGATCAAACTTTTGGAATATTTCTATAACAAATATTCTCAATAAATTCAGAAAAACTCCAACAAGTCAACAATATCATGGGCGATGATTATGCAAAGTTTCACCTCAATCCATGCTTATTTGGTTCATCAAATCATTCCAAAACTATTCCTGTCCAGAATCAAATTTGAGCAACCTTACATTGTGAAGTATCTCCCCTTGCCCTCAAACTATGTTGGCATGCTCTAATGGCCAAATAGTGATGATACACTAAGTGGTGCATCAAGGGTCAGAGCCAAGCATCATTGGATCTACAGAAATCTGAGTCTGCCAATTTCTAGGATCCATCAAGTTTCCATTATCAACTTTTTCCCCTTGAGCTCAAATTTGGTGGAACATCTCACTTTTACGTAGCCTTTGACCCTGGTAAATATCTCAGTAATATGGTAATTATTTCTTGACAAAACTCCACCAAACACCTTCTGGTGATTTGGTAAAACCCCTATTTCTACCTCTTATCCTTTTGACCTTGGCCCCAGCTTTTTACCATAGTTTCTCTGAGTTACTAGCTACCTCCAGTAACTCTTCCTAGCCAAAGCTCCATGGGTAAGTGGGTAAAACCCTCATTTTACACCTCTGGACAGCCGAAGTTTCCTAATGAGGTGTAAAATGAGGGTCTTACCCACTTACCCATGGACTTTTGGTTAGGAAGAGTTACTAGAAGTACCTAGTAACTCAGAGAGACTATGGTAAAAAGCTGGTGCCAAGGGTAAAAGGATAATAGGTAGAAATAGGGGTTCTACCAAATAACCAGAAGGTGTTTGGTGGATTTTTCGGCAAAAATAATTACTAGATTACTGAGATATTTACCAGGGTCAAAGGCTAGGTAAAAATTAGATGCTCCACCAAATTTGAGCACATGGGGGAAAAGTTGATAATGGAAACTTGATGAATCCTAGAAATTGACTGAATCAGATTTCTGTAGATCCAGTAATGCTAGGCTTTATCCCACCACTTAGTGTATCATCACTCTTTGGCCATTAGATAATGCCCAAACAGTTCGAGGCCAAGGGGAGACACTTCACAATGTAAAGTTGCTCAAATTTGATTCTGGTACAGGAATGGTTTTCGGATGATTTCATGAACAAAATCAGCTTGGATTGAGGTGAAACTTTGCAAGATCATCACCCATGATAGTGTTGACTTGCTGGAATTTTGCTTGAATTTATTGAGAATATTTCTTATAGAAATATTCCAAAAGTTTGATCTGAATAGAAAGGGTTTCGAGGGGTTTTGCCTATGATCTGATCATGCCCTTGTGTTGGAACTCATATATATAGAAAATATATGTCCACTAAGTTTCTCTAAATTTTCTCAAATATTTTCAAAGCATTTAAATAATTTTTCCCTAGGAAAAACCATTTCTTCCTCAAGAAAAAGCCTTCAAATAAAAAGTGAAAATAGTCTTTAAAAATAATTCTTGGTGGTTTTGAGAAGTCATAAATATAGTAGGTTTGAAATAAGCCTTTGGGAAAGACGGGTCCAATTGATTTGAGGACTTGCAGTGCAAACCTCATTTCAGGGGGTTTTAGAAACTTAAATTAAATAAAAAAAATTTGGGTAAAACAAAATTTGATAAAAATAGTTTTGGGCACTATTCACATGGCATGATCATTGGGCAAGGGGTTTGGATCAAGGAAGATGATTATGAAGTGCAGTAGAACCTAGTAGTGCCATAAACCACAATCCACAAGATAGCAATCAACATAGCAAGAAAGCACAACACATAGATAAACTTTTAGTTGTCTCCAAATTTTATAAACCCAAACATAACAATGTGCTACAAACATAGGGTGTGACAGACCTTCCCCCCTTACAAGAATCTCGTCCCCGAGATTCCTAGGCTAAGCGCTAAAAAGATATGGGAACTCTGATCTAAGATAATCTTCATGCTCCCAGGTTGCTTCTGCTTCCGTGTGGTTGCTCCACAGGACCTTGAAGTACTTGAGGGTGCTGCTTCGGGTGCAGCGCTCGGCTTCATCCAAAATGCAAACTAGCCTCTCACGATAAGTGAGGTCTGGCTGAAGATCGATGGCTCGATGGTCGATGTCCTTGTAGAGGTCGGGTCGGTTGGGAACTTGCAGACACTTCTGGAGTTGTGACACATGAAAGACGTTGTGCACATCCGACAGCTCGAAAGGCAACTCTAGCTGGTAGGCAACTTGTCCATGCGTGGCGGTGATCTTGAAGGGGCTGATGTATCTTGGCGCAAGCTTTCCTTTGACATGGAAGCGCTTGGTTCCCTTGAGAGGCGTGGCCCGGAGGTAGACATGGTCACCGACATAGAAGTTCACTTCTCAGCGGTGAGAGTCGGCGTGGCTCTTCTGTCTTGATTTGGCGACCTCAAGGCATTCTCGGACAAGTTGAACTTGCTCTTGGCTTCGCGGAGGATGTCTGGTCCAAAAATTAATCCTTCTCCGGTCTCTGACCAGTTGAGGGGAGTACAACACTTGCGTCCATAGAGCAACTCAAATGGTGCCATCTGAAGACTTGGGTGATAGCTGTTGTTGTAGAAGAACTCAGCAATTGGTAGGCAATCTTCCCACTTGGATCCATATGCCAAAACACAACCACGGAGCATATCTTCGAGTATGTGATTTACTTGTTCTGTTTTCCCACCGGTCTAGGGGTGAAAAGCAGTGCTGAAGGAGAGCTTGGTTCCCATAACTTCTTGAAACTTCTTCCAAAATCTTGAGGTGAATTGCGTTCCTCGATCGGACACAATTTCCTTTGGAACTCCGTGAAGACCCACGATTCGGTTGATGTAGAGGTTCCCGAGCTGGCTTCCATCGTAGGTGGTTCTTACGGGGATGAAGTGGGCTACCTTGGTCAGGTGATCAACAATAACCCAAATGGAGTCATGTCCCTTGTGAACCGGTGACAAAATCCATGCCGACTTTATCCCACTTCCGTTCGGGCACCTTGAGAGGTTGCGATAACCTAGCAGGTCGCTGATGCTCAACCTTGACCCTCTGGCATATGTCACACTCAGCAACGAACGTGCCTATCTCCTGTTTCATGCCATGCCACCAGAATCTTGCCTTGAAGTCTTGATACATCTTGGTTCCTCCATGATGGATGGAGTAGGGAGTGTCATGAGCTTCTTGCAGGATCAGGTTCTTAGGCTCCTCTTTGTTGGGTATGCATATGCGATTCCTAAACATACACCTCCTTGCTCATCCGTCGAGAATCCTGGGGCCTTGCTTGCCTTGATCTTCGTCTTGATGCCTTCAATGTTGGCGTGTCCCTTCTGGGTTTCTTTGATATCATCCATCAAGGTAGGCTTTGCGTCAAGGTTGGCGAGGAATCCTGGTGCGACCAGTTCCAAGCCGAAGCTTTTAGGTTATTCATACAAGGTGGGTAGCCTTTCCTTAATCATAGCATTCAATTAACAGGCCTTTGTGCTTAAGGCGTCTGCTACCACGTTGGCCTTTCTGGGGTGGTATTAAACACTGAGGTCGTAATCCTTGATCAATTCCAGCCATCTCCGCTACCTGATGCTCAACTCCCTTTGAGTGAAGATATACTTCAAACTCTTGTGGTCTGTGAATATCTCACATCGCTTCCCCAGAATGTAATGTCGCCATGTTTTCAAGGCATGAACCACGGCTACCAACTCGAGATCGTGAGTTGCGTAGTTCTCTTCATGAGGACATAGCTGTATGGATAGATATGCTACGACTCTGCCTTCTTGCATCAGAACACCTCGAAGTCCGGTTCTTGATGCATAACAATAAATCACAAAATCCTTGTGAATATCAGGGGTGGCCCAAACAGGGGTTGTGGTCAATCTCTTCTTGAGCTCCTAGAAGCTTTCCTCGCACTTAGCTGTCCATGCAAACTTCTTGTCCTTCTTCAAAAGCTGGGTCATGGGTCGGGCAATGCTTGAGAACCCTTCCACAAACTTGCGGTAATATCCCACGAGTCCGAGGAGGCTTCACGGTGGTTGGTGTTTGCCATTCAGTCACGGCTTCAATCTTGGCAGGATCCTCTTAAAATCCTTCTGGAGTCAACACATGACCCAAGAATCCAACTTCATGCAGTGAGAATTCACACTTGCTGAACTTGGCATAAACGTGGTGCTCATGAAGCTTTTCTAGGACCAATCTCAAGTGTTCCTCATGTTGCTCTTCAGACTTGGAGAAGACAAGTATGCCATCAATGTATATAACAACGAACTTGTCCAAGTACTCCATCAAGACTTTATTCATGAGGTACATGAAGTATGCAGGGGCATTAGTTAACCCGAATGACATGACCGTGTACTCATACAAGCCATACCGGGTTACAAAGGTCGTATTCGGAATGTCTTGGGGTCTGATCTTCAGCTGATAGTACCTAGACCTGAGGTCGATCTTAGAGAACACCTTGCCTCCGTTCAACTGATCAAATAGGTCTTCAATCTTGGGGAGTGGGTACTTGTTCTTTATTGTGACCTCATTGAGAGAACTGTAATCGACACCAAGTCTGATAGTTCCATCCCTCTTTGACACAAATAGAACAGGCGATCCCCAAGGAGAGGCACTAGGGCGAATAAATCCTTTCCTGAGCTGCTCTGCTAGTTGCTTCTTCAACTCAGCCAACTCTTCGGATCCCAAACTATAAGCATTCGGATAGATGGGCCTTGATCCATGCATAAGCTCAATGATGAACTCAATGTCGTGGTCACGAGGCATTTCGGGCAGCTCATCAAGAAACACATCCAGGTATTCACATACCACTGGCACTTGATCCAACTCAACTCCTGATAGGCAGTTAGCCTGAGGGGCTTGAGTGGAGGCAGGGTTGGGCACAACTTGACTTCAACTCCTTGGCTATTGGCCATGGTGACAATCCTCTTGGCACAGTCTAACAAGCCTTGGTGCTTATTCAACCAATTCATGCGAAGGATGACATCCAAGCCGGGTGAATCGAGAACTATAAGGTCTGCTGGGAAGTCTACCCCATTGATGTCCATCTTCACTCCCTTACACACTATCCCAGACTTCATAACTGAACCAGGGGTTTGTATGAACATACAACTACCCAGGGGTGTAGGTTTCATGCCACTCTCTAGTGCAAACTTTTGGGTGACAAAGGAATGCGACGCTCCACAATCAAACAATGCTGTTGGTGGGGTTGAGTTGAAGCGGAACGTAACTAGTATGACGTCCGGGTCTTCCTAGGCTTCCTATATGGTGACGTGATTCACACGACCCTTGCCGTTGTTGGGCTGGTTGCAGGGAGCTAGGTTCTTTAGTGGTGCTCCATGGGCTTGATCACTATTTGGCCATTAGAGCATGCCCAAACAGTTCGAGGCCAAGGGGAGACACTTCACAATGTAAAGTTGCTCAAATTTGATTCTGGTACAGGAATGGTTTTCAGATGATTTGATGAACAAAATCAGCTTGGATTGAGGTGAAACTTTGGAAGATCATCACCCATGATAGTGTTGACTTGCGGGAATTTTGCTTGAATTTATTGAGAATATTTCTTATAGAAATATTCCAAAAGTTTGATCTGAGTAGAAAGGGTTTTGAGGGGTTTTGCCTATGATCTGATCATGCCCTTGTGTTGTAACTCATATATATAGAAAATATATGTCCACTAAGTTTCTCTAAATTTTCTCAAATATTTTCAAATCATGTAAATAATTTTTCCCTAGGAAAAACCATTTCTGGCCTTAAGAAAAATCCTTCAAATAAAATGTGAAAATAGTATTTAAAAATAATGTTTGGTGGTTTTGAGAAGTCATAAATATAGTAGGTTTGAAATTAAGCCTTTGGGAAAGAAGGGTCCAACAAATTTGAGGACTTGCAATGCAAACCTCATTTCAGGGGGGGTTTAGAAACTTAAATTAAATAAATCATTTTTGGTTAAAACAAAATTTGATAAAAATAGTTTTGGGCACTATTCACATGGCATGATCATTGGGCAAGGGGTTTGGATCAAGGAAGAGGATTATGAAGTGGAGTAGAACCTAGTAGTGCCATAAAACACAATCCACAAGCAAGCAATCAACATAGCAAGCAACCACAACACATAGAAAAACTTTTAGTTGGCTCCAAATTTTATAAACCCAAACATAACAATGTGCTACAAAAATAGGGTGTGACACTCCCCGACGCGGCTCCCGGCCCGGGGGCTCGCCGGCTGGACCTAGGTCGCCTCTCTCAAAAATTGACCAAGTAGTGTGACCGAGCAAACCCTCCCACCCCTCCCAGCTACAGATCTGGCTCCCGATTGTCCGACTGACGGGGCCTCGGGGAGGCAAAGCTTAGCCCAGACGAAAGATCGATCGCAAAGGAGAGGCTGACTAGGCCCAACAGGATCAGTGCCTCGCCTCTACCACTCTACTTATCCCAAAAAGCTCTCGCGGTTCCCAAGTTCAGAACCGGCTCCCCCGAGTCGGATGCCCCGACCCAGCTACAGACCGTCTCCTGGCTGTGGGGCTGGCGGGGACGAAATCAAAGGGGAAAAGGGGCGGAATAGAAGGAAACAAAAGGGGCAAAAAAGGGTAAGGACGAGCAAGCACGCGCAATAAGGCAAACACATTAAACATTCACAATACGACTTTTAAAGACAAAACAGGCCCACGGCCGTCGTGGTTTATTACATTACACCCCCAGTGGGTGGACTTGAGCCTAACATACAGAAAGAAAGTTGAAATGCCTGGGGGCTCAGACCACTAGCGGGTCGGCAGCCAGCGCGCCTCAAGCTGACGCGTCACTGGGCGATCGACCCCCATCCTCGAGGTGGTCGTGTCCGCCGGGTCGGCCTCCTTGGCCTTCGAGGCGGCCTCCGCGATCCCAGTCGTCTCACCACTAGAGTCGGTGCTCTCGTCGGCAACCTCCTCGTCCGCCGGACCCTGGGGGATGACGAAGGAGTCTTTGGGCACCGGCTCGCCGTCCTCGCCAAGGGCCGATAGGAACTCATCCGCGTCGACATACGACGCGAGATCGTTGGCCCAGCAGACAAGGGCCGGTTCACGGGCCTTCCGCTCCTCGTCCGGCTCATCCCACATAGTGGCCAGCCGTCCCAACTCCACACCACGATACCACGACGTGACAAACCGGAGCGCCATCTGCGCACCGGCTCGGGCCGCTGACGCCTTCCAGGCCTCAAGCCGAGCCATGGCCTGCTCTAGCCACAAGGACACACGATTCTCCGATGCCCCGCCATGGCCCGGCCACAAGGCGGCGATGACTTCCTTGCCGGCCGTCTTCAGCCGCTCCACGCTCCACTCGAGGTGGATCAGCCGGTTTTCAATGGTGAGCGCAAGCTCCGCCATATCCCACGTGGTGTCCCCCTCGATGGAGTGGTCGTGCGCCCGGAGGTACTCCCGGTGCTCCACAACAGCACGCTCAGCGTCGGGTAGCGCCCTAAGAGAAGAACGGGAAGAAGCAAAGGAGGGCAAATCAAATACAAGCACCAACAAAGGAAAAAAGCAACCAACTAGAAAAAGGAAAGCGGACACTCACACTCGATGGAGTCGTCCACCTCGATGGCAAAGTGGAGCGACGAGTTCTTCTCCGACACCAATGCCGCCTCCACTCCAGCGAGGGAACCCTTTAGCTCCTCGAGCGTCCTCTCAAGTCGGGTCACTTCACCTTGGAGGGCCGCGGTTCGCTGGGCAGCACCAGCTGCCTCCTTGGCCGCCACCTCTAGCGCCACCTTGGCCTTGAGCCGGTCCTGGGCCGCTTCCCCTTCCACCAGCAGTGCGGCCAGCCAGTCCTTCTCCTGCATGACCGCCTGGACGCTTTGTGCCAGTCGGTCCCCCTCAGAGACGGCCTCGGTCCTCCCCATCCAGAGGTCGGTCAGCTCGTCTTCAAAAACAAGACCGACATTGGGCCGACCCTTCAACGTCCGCTCCGACTGTCAGGCAGCCGGCCAGGCTTCCGGGGGCTACATGCCCCCCCACCAGGCTCGGCATACCTTGCACCCGCGCCAACTCATCCTCCACCCGGTAGAAACCGTGATTTCCGCGGTCGTGGATGGCGACCACCTTCTCGAACAGCTTCTTCCATTGGGAGTTCCCCTCCTGTCACAAGGA
The DNA here is from genome assembly GCA_022496015.1 of Hordeum marinum. Lineage (NCBI taxonomy): Eukaryota > Viridiplantae > Streptophyta > Magnoliopsida > Poales > Poaceae > Hordeum > Hordeum marinum. The sequence goes on from CM039674.1 coordinate 479,425,531, forward strand.
GCCAAAGTCAAAAGACGGCAAGGAGATCTGGCCCGGCTGCCCATCAGCTGGTCAGCCGGCCCGCATCTCGGGTCCTACACCCAGCGGGTGCGCTGGCGCACCCCCACTAAATTTTCTAACAAGGACGACCGTGCTTACCTCTGCATGCTGCACGATGGCGTCATCCGCCTCTGCGAACCGGGCCAGCTCCTGGCGGCACCGGTGCTGAACGCTCCCCAATTTCCCAAACGAGGGGACCGGGCCTCCTGCCATGGGAGCCGGTATTGTTGGGATGCGCGCTGGAGCCTCCCAATCCCGGAGCACCTCCTGCATGGTCCGCAGGGTCTTCCGAGCCTGGCCGCCGTTGCCGCTCTACCCCGGGCTCGCCATGGCGCCTGCCGCCGGGGGTGGGTTGATGACGGCTACGATCCTGGAGTCGCCCCCCGCCGGCCCCTCGCCCGACGCCGTCGCCGCCTGCACCCCCCGCCGCTCCAACGCGACAACCGCGATGGATGGCACTTCCATCTCCATGTCCGCCATGTCCGGCGCCACCTCTGACGCAACCTCCGATCCTGCCGGAGCCTACGGCACGTCGATCCGGGCCAGCTCGTCCATAGGCGGAGTCACGTCCGGCACCTCCAGTTGGGGCGCCTCGCGAGCCGGCTCCTTGTCCGCCGCCCTCGTTCGGGCCGCCTCCTCCGTGGATGGGGGTGTAGGCGGCTCCATGGCCGCCCCCTCACGGCTCGCTCGATATGGGCCTCGACAGATGGGTTGATTGCGCCGCCGAGTGCGACGCTCGCGTGGGGTCCACGGACCTCCTTCGCCTCCGTCCGCTTGAAGTCCCGGAGTGCGAGGCGCCACCTTGCGTCCCGGACTTTGAGGCTTGCAGCTCCGCGAGACTCCTCTTTTCCGCTCGTAAGCCAGCCGGCTGGCGGCATCCGTTGGATGCCCCGCCGGCTCCCCCTCATGGAGCTCGATGTGGTCCCTGCGGTGCACAAGGGTCAATTACCCACCGGCTCGCAACCCGGATGGAAACATATGCAAGGAAAGAAAGAAAAACTTACCCGATGATGAGAGGCAAGGCCCGCTTGGCGCGCGCCGACGGCTTCCGTGCTGCCACCTTCACATGCTTATGGACGGGCGGTGAGGCCGCCGGCTCCTCCTGAGTTGGCCTCTTCGCCCGGCTGGCGGCTCCGACGGTTAGGGCTTGATACGGCCGCTCCTCGCTTCGCCCATGCTGGAACTGCTGAGCTGAGGGAGGTGGCACGTTCAGAATCATCACATCATCGTCATCATCATCGTCGTCGTCCGTCGAGTCCCTGATCATGGGGGCAATAGGGAACTCACCTGCTCCGCTGGGCTCCCGGGCTGCGCCGGACCCTCCGGCTCCGCTGGGGTCGCTGGCTCGCAGGTCGGCCGGCTCCTCGACTACTCCTGAGGAGTCCACCCCCTCTTCCGGCAGGCCTCCCAGATCATATTCTTCGGAGTCGGAGTGTTCGCGCTCCGCCTCGAAGATTTGGGGGTGCGGGCTGTCCGACGTGTTCTGTCACACCAACAGCTGCGTTCAGCATGGCAAAGTAAGGTTGTTGTCGGCTACCGGGCATGGCTATAGTGTAGTTGTCCGTACCGAACTTCGGCCGGCTGGCACTAGATGACGCCTCCCGGGCGACCCATGCGGCGGCAGGTGGGCGAGGCCCAATCGTAGAGCTAGCTGGCGCCCCCCCCCCCCCGCTGGCGACGGGAACGCATAGCCGATGGACCCTATACAGGATGAGACGGATCGAAGGGAGGGACCCCTTGGTAAGCCGGAGAGGCTGCTAGCCGGGTCCCCCCACCGTTGTACCTTAGAAATATTGTAAGCTGGGGGGTTGGCCTATAAAATCACCCGAGCCCCCCATGCAAGGTGGGAAGATAACTCTCACGCACACACCCCACAGGGAACTCTCCTTACATATCACCCTTAGCAACGGAGGAAGATGAGCCGGCTACACCTTCTTCCTCCTCTAAACACAGGTCTAGGAGCACCCTTGTAAACATACCAATCCATCCAACTAGGCCAAGCAGGACTAGGGGTGTTACCTCCCACAGAGGTCCCTGAACCTGGGTAATCGTGTGTCACCACCGTTTGTGCCCAATCTTGCACCCGGAGCCCGTCGGCGTCCTCCAGCCCCAACCACCTCCAATAGGCCTACCCATGGCATCTGTCGTGAGAAAACGATGACAATCATCGCCCCCACCGCCTGTGTTTGGCTCTGAAGGAGCCTAGAGCGATCGCACCTCCGCAGCCTCTTTCGGAGCCCCTAGAGGTGTGAGGTGCGATGCAGTCCCACTCTCCGCCAGTTCGGCGGGTGGAGACTCCCCATCTGATATTTAGTCGGTGAGGAGAACGCGTGTGGGTTGCATACCAAAAGGCATTCGTCCATTTAAAACATTTAAAACTTCACATAAATCACCCATGGGGGTCTTTGGATTCGTACCTTCGGGATCGGGGCTTGACCCTTTGGTTCCTTTGTGGAACCCTCTCAAAGTCCTCGGACTCAGCGTTGGAGTCCGAGTTGTCGTCAGCCAGGATTAACCTCGGCCGACATGCCCTCTTTTGGGCAGGAGGAGGTAGATCCTCCATGGCGTCCGGCGACACCACCCTCTTTCTTGTGAGGGGGATCGCCTTTCCCCCCGTCCTCATGCTCTTCCTCACGAGTAGAGGAGGCATGGCTTTCCTCGGACATAGTGTCCGGTAGGTCCCATATGCGAAGGCCTTCTCGGCTTTTCTTCTTTTCCTTCTTCTCGGTGTTGTGTATGGCACAATGACGAGCATCGATGACAGCAGATCCGACCCGGGACCTTCGGTCTGTGGGGCTGGGCAGTCCATTTTGATGTCCTTCCTTAGCCACTACTGTAAAGATAAGAGGGAAGTTATTCAGCTCTGTATCGGACAATAGGGCCAAAGTATCAAAATAATATGATACCTGGGTACAAGGGTTATCGGTGCTTAGGCCCGAGTCCTCCTCCTCTGCTGGCCAGCTCTTTTGGGGCTTGCATAATGCCTTCCACAAGTGCTGGTTGGTAGTGCGACAGAATCCTAGCACCATAGTCTGGTTCTCGAGCTGATAGGCCCACACTGAGGAGGCCCAGCACTAGCAGGGGTGAAGATGGCAGTGGAGCATGACCTGGACCACATTGACCAACTTGACCTTTGCCCCACAATTATCGAGGAAATATGGTTCTGCAGGATTTCACCTCTGCGTCTGACCCCCAGTCCAGGCCCTTCTTGAGCCATGAGGTTAACCTCGCGGGAGGTCCATATCTGACCTCGGCAGGTGCCACCTGTCCCTCGTCGTTTCATTCGGTAATATAGAACTAGTCCTTCTGCCAGATCTTGATTGTGTCTATGAATGTGTCGGCCGACCACACGATGCGAGGGAGTTTACTGATTACCTGTCGAATTTCGGGCTCCGCAAAACCCTTAAGATTTGAACACAGGGGCGTGTACGAACATCCCCTGTAGCCTCGCCTAACCTAGCTCGCTACTCGATGAATGCAACACCAAACTGGCATGATGACGAGGAAGAAGATGAACACGATAGTTTACCCAGGTTCAGGCCACTGCAAAGCGTAATACCCTACTCCTGCTTTGGTGGATTGCCTCTCGAGGATGCGGTATGGATGAACTCTTACAGTGATGTAGGGACTCATGAGGTCTCCCTTTGGGGTTTTAGTGGCTCTTCATGGCCCGATGGTGGATGGATCATGGAATGGATCGGATCCCCCTCTATGGTGCGGCCTACCCTCTATATATATTGGTGGCCCAGGTCCTCTTCCCTTATCACAATGGCAGGAAGGGATTTCACAACAGCCAATTTTGAAGGGGGACAAGAGTATGTGCACGTCCTTCCCAAAGGCGGTCTTCGTGTGCAAAGTAGGTGTCGACGACGCAGGGATGGGCTCAACGATCACATCCGCCCTGTGGGGAGGGTGGTTGTGGTCTTGTTGCACCGGAATGGAAACCTTTGGGGGTGCTTTGGGAACCCGCATATGTCCTTGCTCCCTTTGCACCAAAGGGGAAACTGCGCCGCCTGGCGCACTGGCACCTGCTTGTCCTTTGTAGGGTCACCCTTGACTCCCGAGGCTGGGCCTTGCATTGCGATCTTTGCCGCTCCGGAGGGGGCCAGATGAGGCCCACCCCTTGCTGGTCCTGATGCTATTCCTCCTCGCAAGGCAATGGACCTCGCGAGGGCCTTGTCTGGAGTGAGGCCACACTCGGCCGTGTTTGGTCGATGAAGTGGGCCATGCCTAGGGCCGTAGGAAGGCAGGTCTGGGTGCTCGCGTTCCTAGAAAACCGATAGTAGCCCATGGGCCCAAGGAGCGCGCGAGCTGGCCTCAGGGCGAAGCCTCGGGGTCGGCTCGAAGCGTCGCTAGCCCCAAAAGCCTGTGGGTCAGGCTCAATGCGCATCACGCGGTTGGTGTCGGGTGTCCTTCGCCCCTTCGGCCTCCGCTCAAATCGACAAGAGCCTGACTTCTAGGTTGGGCCATTACTGCTTCCCTTTCTCGCGCACCTGCTCTTGCTTTCCAGGTATCCAGCTCTAGCAGGCGTATCCCCAGATCCGGTGATGCTCCATCCTTCTCCTTGCTGCCTCCGTCCCGCATGCATTCTTGATGGCGCCCGCCGGTAAGTAGAAGACAGAGGCGCAGGGCTTCGCCCTTGCCCCATCTTGTCGGTGCTCTCGGGGTGTATCCTTGCCAAGGACGAGGACCTCCCCCCAGTGCTCCTTTGGACGATGGATGGTTCCAACGAGTAGGGGAGGACCCCTATTTGGGGTGGGTCCTCGGTGAAGCGCCCTATTCAAAAACGGTCTACCCCTTCTTCCTCCACAGCATCTTTGCTGGGCTCGTGCCGCCCTTCTCTGCGTTCTTCACTGACATCCTCGAACACAACCGGTTCCAGGCCCTTCATCTTCAACCCAACTCCATCTTGCTCCTGTCTGTCTTTGCTTTCTACTGCGAGGCCTCCGTGGGCGTGCGGCCTTCAGTGGCCCTCTTCCGCCATTTCTTCAGCTTCCGTCTGCACGACGGCGGCCTACGGTTGGCGTGTGTCTCCTTTGTCGTGGTCCAGAGCGGCAACATGCTCTTGAAAGACGGAAAGAAGGTGGACAACTTCAGGCACCGTTGGGTCCTCATGGATCTCAAGAGCACCAACCCTCGGTTGGATCTGCCAGAAGGGCTGCCGAAGATTTCCCCCACGTGGAGCTCTGTGAAGCTTTCTGACCCCCGAGCCAGGCCCTGTCCTGGAGCGCTTCTCCTGCGACATCAGTGCCAGGAAGCTAACTAGGGGATGATAGTGAAGGAGTTCTTGGCGCAGTGTCTGGTGCCCGTCCAGGCCCATTCTAGGCCCTTGTGGGACTATCAGGGCCACGGCGACAACCTCAGGCTTCGGTCAACGCGCATAACCCATGAGGAAGTGAGCAGGGCTGTGGCGACCCTGCTTAGCGGCGACCCGAATGGCCTACCTGAGGCCTATGCCCCATTGTACCGTCATGACAATGAGTCCGATCTGGTTGTTGTGATGCCTGTCTTCAATCAACTTGGGCTTCTCCCTGCGGAGGGCCTTGGTTCCCTGGTGATGGTGTCCTCCGGTGACACCTCGCGGGGGGAGGACTCAGAGAAGACCGCCGACGATGGCCCAGCAGGGGGGTCCCCCCCATCGCCGAGCACCCTCCTATGCTACCTTGAAGATGATGACGATGCTGGTGAGGTTTTTGCTACGGGCTCCTCCTGCATCGCCAAGACCCCAGAGGGCATGGTTGGCCGCTTGTGCCACGCGATACGCCTGCATGACGACTCCCTCGAAGCGCGGGGCAGAGTCTTCTCTGGTGTGCCCTCCCTTCGTGGGCAAGGCGGCTGAAGAGCCGGCCTCGCCCTCGCTCGGACCGCAACCCATGGGCGAGGCGAGCGTGGGCGCATCTACGACGATCCCTCTGGCGGCTGCCCTCACGGGCAGTGCCCCGGCTCCCTCGCGTGATGGCGCCCTTGCCGAGGTGGGCTTGGGTGCCTCCGTCGCTGTCAGAGCGGAGATGAAGAGGAAGTGGGTCGACATCGAGGAGTAAGTGGTCCAGCTTGGCTTGGCTCACATTCCTGTGGCTTTCGTGTTGACGCTGTTCCTTTGGTTTTGTAACTAGGGATTCCGCTATGATGAATATGAGGATGAAGAAGGCGGGTGTTAAGCCAAAGGCGACTTCTAACGCGCCGTCTGCCCCCGCGAACACGTCACCGCCTGCTGCTGAAGGCGAGGAGACTCACGAGGCTTCCTCCCTGGTCGTTGTTGCGGAGCCCCCTGAGACCCTAATGCCCGCTGGTGTGGTCGCTCCTGCCCCCCTTGAGAGCGCAGTGGCGCCGATGTCTGGGGGGCTAGCCCTTGAGGGTCGACCGCTTGCTGATTCGTGCATGTCAGTGGTCGCCGAGCGGCCTCCGGGGCCACCTGGTCGTCGCTTCGTCTCCCTACTGGGGTTGCCCCCCTGCGATCACAGAGGGGACTCCTCTGGAGAAGCCCTTGATGCCTCTGGCGCGTGGCCTCGATATCCTGGATAGCGCCTACGCTACTCTGGATCAGGTCCGTGATGCCCTCGAGAGCGCTGGCGATCGCCCCGCGAGTGGGTGCCTAGAGCTCCTCTGCTGCCAAGCACGTGCGAAGGCACTGATTGAGGCGGCATCTGCTGCCAAGTATTGTGAAGAGGCGGAAGCATGTCTGAAGGCTTCCCATGAGGAGCAGGCCAAGCTTGCGGGCAGCTTCATCAATGGGAGGAGGATCTCAAGACCCGCGAGGCTGAGCTTGCTGCTCGGGACTCCGAGCTATCCCAAGTGGCGATCCACCAGGACGTGGAGCGGGTGCGCTTGGATCCAGAGAGGAAGGAAATTACTTCGAAGAAGGCCCTTCTTGATGCCAGAGCGGGAATTATTGCCGCGACCGAAGAGAAAAAGGTTGCGGATTTGAGCGCCTTCCCCGCCATTGAGATCAAGCTTCACCGAGCGCTTCGTGCCCTTTGTCGGGATGGGTTCGCGGAGCCCCTGGCTTCTCCAGAGAGCGGCATCACTGTGCCCTCCACGAAATTCATCGAGGTGCTGGAGAGCACCATCGTCTAGGTGGAGAGTGTCCTAGAGAGTGAGTGTCGTGACCTCGTTTCCAAGGCCGCGTCACGTGTCTTCAACCATCTTCATCTTCGAGAGCTGGGGTTTGACTTCCACTCCGTGATCTGCCCGGTCGCCCCTTAGGTCCGTGCCAGCACTGCGGCAGTGGTGAAGGGCGCCATGGAGACGCTGGTGAAGAGGTTCACTCCCATCACGGTTTCTCCGCCTACAGATGCTACTGGGGCTGACGGCAAGGGCGACGATGCCAGCAATGTCGACAACGAGCCCCCCGAGGACGGGACAAGCGGTGGCGGCGGTTCCTCCTGATTCCTGACCCTTGCTTCTTTCCTCCAATTAACATCGTGCCTCGTAGAGGCATTAAAGTTGTTTGTGTCTGCGAAGACTTTTAATGCTTGTAATAACTATTTGACTGTGTGGTTGCTCTCTTGGCCTTGTTTCCTTCTTGCTTGCTGTGATGCTCTACGTCGGCAAGGCCCGGCCCATGCATAACTTAGCCACCGTTGGGCCGACCGGATCACCAAGGACGGTCCAAGGAATGAGGGGCTACGGGTCCAGATAGGCTCCTGAGTCAGCTCAGGAGTCCCCCTTGACGTGCGAACAACCCTCATGAAGGGGACACAACGGCGATCGTGTTAACTTGAAACTTTCAAACACCTTTAGTGCTCAGTGTCGGCAGGGCTTGGCCCGCGCATACCTCAACCTCCGTTGGGCCGACCGGATCACCAAGGATGGTCCAAGGGGTGAGGGGCTACGGGTCCAGTTAGGATCCTAAGTCACTATGCTCAAGAGTCCCCCTTGACGTACGAGCCCCAGTGTCCTTCTAAGTGGGTTTGAGCAGTTTTTGAGATTTTTTGAGCACTTCGAGATCTGCATCGACAGGGTCCGGCCCATGCATACCTGAACCGCTGTTGAGCCGACTCTTTCGCCAAGGACGGTCCAAGGGGTGAGGGGCTACGGGTCTAGTTAGGCTCGTGAGTCATGATGCTCAGGTGTCCCCCCTTGACATACGAGTGGCTACCATACCTTTCCTCTCCAGTTCTTCCGGAGATGGGCGCATGAAGACCAGGTTCAGTAGACCTGGGGAAGTTTCGTGTACCAGGTTTGACCTGGTAGCAGCCCCCATGCAGCCCCCTCCTGCGTGCATACCCGGGGAACACAACAAGAAGGGGGGCCGCTTGGGACCTTCCTGAGGTTGGATCCAGCCACTGGGGGCGCCCTTAGTTGTTTATCCCCTCGCACCGGGCGTGGGGCTGCCACATTGCTTGGGCATAGCCATTGGAGGGTCGTGTCATCCGCCAGCACAGAGCTGTGGCTTCCACATTGCATGGGCATAGCCATTGGTCGGCCGTGTAGAATTCTCCGCTAGCACTGGGTTGTGGCTTCCACATTGCATGGGCATAGTCATTCCTGGACCGTGTTGACCGCCAGTATGAGGCTATGGCTTCGACATTGCCTCGGCATAGTCATTGGCGGACTGTGTTGACTTCACCACCAGCGCTAGTGATGCGGATGGATCGGCTGTCAGCTTGGGCTCGGCGAGCGCTAGATATCAGAGCAACAAGGTGGAAGTAGATCTTGGCTCGAGAGACTCTGACACGACCCCTACCTGGCGCGCCAAATGTTGGATTTTGGGCTCCGCAAAACCATTAAGATTTGAACACAGGGACATGTACGAAGATCCCCTGGAGCCTCGCCCAACCTAGCTTGCTACTCGATGAATGCAATAGCAAGCTCGCACGATCACGAGGAAGAAGATAAACATGACTGTTTACCCAGGTTCGGGCCGCTGCGAAGCGTAATACCCTACTCCTGCTTTGGTGGATTGCCTCTCGAGGAGGTGGTGTGGATGAACTCGTACAGTGTTCTAGGGTCTCACGAGGGCTTGCTTTTGTGGTGTTAGGGGCTCTCCATGGCCCGGTGGTGGATGGATGATGGAATGGATCGGATCCCCCTCTACGGTGCGGCCTACCCTCTATATATAGAGGTGGCCCAGGTCCTCTTCCCTATCACAATGGCAGGAAGGGATTCCACAATGGCCAATTTTGAAGGGGTACAAGAGTACGTGTCTGTCCTGCCCAAAGGCGGTCTTCGCCTCCAAAGTAGTTATCGACAGCGCAGGGATGGGCTCAGCGATGACATCCGCCCTGCGGGGTGGGTGGTTGTGGTCTAGTTGCACAGGAATGGAAACCTTTGGGGGTTCTTTGGGAACCAACGTACATCCTTGCTCCCTTTGCACCAAAGGGGAAATTGTGCCGCCTGGCGCGCTGGCGCCCGCCTGTCCTTCATTGTGTCACCCTTGCATAGAGATCGCCGCCGCTTCGGATGGGCCAGATGAGGCCCACCCCTTGACGTTCCTGACGTTGTTCCTCCTCGTGAGGCAAGGGCCTTCGCGAGGGCCTTGTATTGAGTGAGGCCACGCCCGGCCGTGTTCGGTCGATGAAGCGGGCCATGCCCTGGGTCACAGTCAAGTAGGTCTGGGTACCCCCATTCCCAGAACGCCGACATTACCGCCCCTCCGTAGTCTACGTGCTCGCCCGCAACTATCTTTGGATTTATATTGAATACCCTGAGACACATGCTGAAGTGCGGCTTGACCTGCATGAAGGCTTCGCAAATAACGATAAACTCTGAAATATGCATGAAGGACTTCGGGGGAAGATCGTGGAAATCCAGCACGTAGAAGAACATTAGACCCCTGACAAAGGGGTGGAGCGGAAAGCCTAGTCCCCAGAGGAAGTGGGGGATGAACACCACCGTTTCACCAAGCTTTGGGGTGGGGACCACCTGTTTCACCTCTGGAGTGCGATGGAAGACGATGGTGGGGAGGTAGCCGGCGAGCTTTAACTCCCAGATGTCCTTGTCGGTGACTATGGAGGCCTCCCAGTTGCCCATGGAGCCCAAACCTGCCATGGCTGAGCTCAAGGGAGAGATTGAGGGAGAATTGGATCTGGGCTCTTGGAGGTGGGGAAGATTGAGGCAACAAGGGATGCGAATGGGAAGTGTGAATAGGCCCCGAGTTTTTCCCTTTTATGAGGTGTGGCACTGATTAGCCTCCCTTTATTGTGTCGCAAGTCTCTCCGCTTCCCGAGATGTGCGTGCCGTTATGCACACGTGAAGTAACCTAGGGCATTAATCATACCCCTTGTAAAACGGAGCACGATCTATACATTGATGAGTCGTGCCAATGTAAAAACGGCCTCGAACCGTGAATCAAGTTTTCATAAATGGTTCAGTGGTCATGATAGGCCAGAACCCTTCATCAAAAAGGCTATAAGAAAACACTGTTTACACTTTGATGTTGGGACTTTGGGGCTAAGCAACTCATGGCGTCCGGATGATCGGAAAAATTACACGTCATCGGAAGCCAAACTAGTCTTAGCCGAATTAATGGGAAGAAGAACTCACATTGCAAGCCATAGACTCTAATCACTTGGAGCTGCCAGAGCTTTGACCCTTGGTGTTGGAGGCTAGTTCGGGGGCTACTAAGGTAGTCCTAGACTAAGGGGTCCTCGGGCTGTTGGCCTATCTCCCAATAGGCCGACTTGGTGGGTCACTCTCTGACTATCGCAGGAAGGGCCGAATATGCCACGACCCCATGTTCTATAAGGAAGTCTCGAAGGCGTGTCGTAGTCTCAACCCCAGCAAGAGACCTATCATGTGTAAACCCTAGGTACCCCCTGGTGTCTATATAAACCGGTAGGGTTTTAGATTATAGGGCAGAGAAACTCATCTTGGGTTTTAGCTATTCGATCTCGTGGTACATCAACTCTGTAACCTTCATACACATCAATATAAGCGAGCATGACATGGGGTTTTACCTCCATAGGAGGGACCGAACCTGGGTAAACATGGTCACCTTCGTCCCCTGTTACAATCGATCCTAGACTCACAGCTCGAGACCCCCTACCCGAGATCCGCCGGTTTTGACACTGATAGCAGGTCTCACCTTGAGGTGGCCTCTATCCTTGGGTCCGCCATAACGCCCAACTAGCTGATATGATCGGATCTGCCACGACTGAAAGCAACCTGGGCACGTCAGCGTGTAACCCTAGGCCAAGGACGTTGCAGATCGACCCCATGCGCTCCAGCGACATGGACCCCGCCGACATCTCGTCATTAAATGTGTTACTTGGTCGTATTCAAACCATGGCCGTGACCGACGACAAAACCTCAGTCTACAACTGGATCGGGTTTAAACCCGGTTATGGGGAGATTCATACCCCACCGGTCACTCACTTAGTTGCCACCGTTGAGTGTCCAGCTGGAGGCTCATCCTCTAAACAACCAGAATTAAAAACAGTTTACATCCCGGTTTCCGACCTTCAGGGTCTCTCCTACAATCCGGATTGCAGAATCCACACCGAAATAGTTCAGGGTCGGCCGCCGATCTAGCACGCGACATATAACCCGCGCAAAGGGGTCCTGTTGATAATATGGTCTCCGAACCCGCCACGCCGGATCCCGGGAGGCAAACGTCGTGATCCCGGAATCACATCCTTGCGAGAAACTAAAATTTTCCTCGCCCACCACCCAAGTTGAGCACTCCTCATGTAGCGTAGGAGAGCCCAAGTTATCGGGCTTATGGGATGTTAAACAACAGCCAGGGGAATCAGTCCATCATTTTTGGGCTAGACTCCTCCTTATTAAAGACAGAGTACCAAACTCTCACTACTAGGAAAAAGCCTAGTAGTAGCACGGGTTAAACTGCTAGTACTAGCGCGTGTGCCCGTGCTACTACTATGGCGCTATAGCTAACTTGTAGTAGTAGCGCGGGGTGCACCCACGCTACTAGAAAGTGTGTTAGTACTAGCGCATGTGGAAACGCGCTACTACTAACTATGTGTAGCGCGTACCTGTGACCCGCGCTACTACTACTAATTCACAAACCAAAAAAAATATCAATCCCGTGCGTGCTATAAATGGTGCCAATGGTTCGATGCAGCGACGACAGGGGTCGCCGGAGTCGCGGACGCACGGAGACAAACCAGATCTGGTGGCGGCTGCTAGAGAGGGCCTGGATCCAGGGCAGAGCAAGGCGGCGGCATGGGAATTCTGTTCACATCCAAGGCAAAGAGCTCCTGGTCGTCCATGGCGAGGAACTGCACGGGCATGGACATGGGAGGGTGAGTCAAAGCAGTGGGAGAGATTGAGAAAAATGAAAATGAGGGAGAGAGGAAGGAGATGGAAGCAGCAGCGGGGTCTTGGTCACTGGTGGTGGGGTTCTCTGGCATGATGGGGAAGACCGACGAGCTCTTGGACACCGGCGGCCGAGGCGGTGGCCTCTTTACGTGCCATGGAGGAGGAGGCATGCCTGGGTAGGAGGTCCATGTGAGAGCCTATGGAGAGAGAGGGGTGAGAGGGATGGGAGAGAAGAAGGATTTATAGGAGGAGATGGGGAGATGGGAATGTTAAAAAAACTATGTACTTAATAGTAGCGCAGATTATAAACACGCACTACTACTATGGCATGTCCCAGGGGGCCATGGTAGATAGCACTTACTAGTAGCGAGGGGTATAAACCCGCGCTAGTACTATCAACTAAGTAGTAGTACGGGTTTATAACCCTCGCTACTACTAAGTTGTCTCTACCGTGACCCCCGGGGATAGGCCATAGTAGTAGCGATGGTTATAAACCCGTGCTACTACTATCAACTTAGTAGTAGCGGGTGGTACAAACCCACGCTACTAGTAAGTACCAGTAGCGAGGGGTAAAAACCCACGCTACTAGTAAGCATCTGTCTATAAGCTTTTCCCTAGTAGTGTCTAGTGACCAGGAGATAATAGCAACCTTTAGGAACAATTGCCACAATGAAGGAATCCTCAATGCCCTAGCCCGTCATCACATTCATGACATCACTGAGCTAACGGACCTGGTACAAAAGTATCGCGCCATGCAAAGTACCTCGTAAGCCGAACATTTTTTCCAGAGCCGGTCCCTACCAAACACCTTAGAGGAGCTCGGAAAAAGCGAATACGTCCAAAATGGCTGGCCGAACACAAACCTGCCAAGAAAAAGAATAGACCCCCTACGGGATTCAGAACTGTCCTTGACGGACTATTAGACAAGCCATGCCCTATACACTGCGTATTACTGAACATAGCATTAGGCCTTGCTGGGTCGTCAGGCAGGTCACAAAAACCGGAGAGGCCATCCTTGAGGGCCTACCTCCAGGCAGATGTTCAACAGCACCACCAAAATGCAACGCCGAGATTCTGACGATCTACAAAATGTTTTCCTCCAGGAATAAGAGGAAGAGAGCTCTTCGAGAACTCGAACAAATCTATCAGGTGGCAGCAACGGATTCATGGACAGACACACCTATCAGCTTCGGCGAAGCTGATCAACAAATCACGTACCCCAGCCAAACACCTACCGCACTGGTCCTCAAACCCATCGTCGAGGGTTTCATGTTACAAAAGGTGCTAATCGATGACGGAAGTGGTTTAAACCTCATTTACAAGGATACCTTGGAAAAAATGCAGTTCGACCAATCTCGCATCAAACACAGCAACACAACCTTTCGTGGGATCATCCCTGGGAGGGAGGCACGTTGTTCTGGACGCGTTACCCTTGATGTGGTATTCGGCATGCCCGAGAACTATAGATTCGAAGAACTTCTCTTTCATATCGTGCTCTTTCACAATGGTTACCACGCTTTGTTGGGGCATGATGCTTTCGCAAAATTTCAGGCTATACCACATTAGGGGTATATGAAGCTCAAAATGCCGGACCCAAATGGGGTGATCACTATCACAAGTGACCCGAATAGAGCCCTTCGAACCGAAAACAGAACAATAGTGCTCGCCCTGGAGGAACTAGGTGAGACCTTTGCAGTAGAGGAATTGACCGCACTCCGGTCAGCATTGGACAAGGATGTTGTGGTCCTTAGCAAGAGGCCCAAAGCCATGTCCTTTAAACCTACAAACAAAATCGTCAAATTTCAGGTGCATCCAACGGGCCCCAATAAAATAGCATCCATTGGAGCTCAGCTGGATCCCATGATGGACGAAGCACTGCTAACATTTTTACGAGAAAACAAGGAAATCTTTGCATGGCATCCTTCAGTTATTCTAGGAATCCCACGACGGCTAGCAGAACACATTCTGAACATAATCACAGTCTTCAAGCCCGTCAAACAGGCTCTACACCGATTTTCCAAACCCAAGCGACAAGCTATGGGCGAAGAAGTAGCAAAATTGCTAGAGGCCGGATTCATAATAAAATCAAGCACCCCAAATGGTTGACAAACCTGGTGATTATACCTAACAAACATAAATCCTCGCACCTGTGTGTCGATTTCAAAGACCATAATAAATCCCCTTACCACGCATAGACCAGATAATTGACGCCACAGCCAGACATGACTCATTGTGCTTCCTCGACACTTATTCCGAATACCACCACATCAAAATGAAAGAGTCCGATCAAGCTGCAACAACATTCATCACCCCTATGGGCCATTTTACTTTAACACAATGCCTTTCGGGCTAAAGAACACAGGTGCTACATACCAGCGTATGATTCAGACATGTCTCGAAAAACAAGTCGGTAAAACAGTCGAGGCATACATGGACGACGTGGTCATTAAGACCTAACTCATCAGCCAGCTGATACATGACCTTAGGCAAACTTTTGCTAGCCTATGGGAATACGATATATGGCTCAATCCGGACAAATGTGTCTTCGGAGTTCCTCCTGGTAAACTACTCGGATTCATTGTTTCCCATAAAGGAATAGAAGCATATCCTGCTAAGATCCACACCCTATCTCAACTTGCGATTCCTACAGAGATAAAGAACGTCCAAAGGCTAGTGGGCTGCATGGCGGTTTTGAGCTGCTTTACCTCCCTGCTTGGTGAAAAGGCTTTACCAATCTACACGTTGTTGAAACGGACCACAAACTTTGAGTGGACTGATGAAGCAGCGGTTGCACTAGAGGAAATTAAAACACTGCTGGCCAGCAACCCCATACTCACGGCGCCAGGCGCCAGTGAACCAATGTTACTGTACATCTTGGCCACCAATCAAGAGGTTAGTGTGGTGCTCGTCGTCGACCGAGAGGATGAGGGTCACAAATTCGGGTGCTAAAGCTAGTTTACTATGTGTCAGAAGTGCTAATGCCATGCAAGTCCAAATATCTGCACTACCAAAAGATAGCCTATTGATGACCCACAAGTATATGGGATCTATTGTAGTCCCTTCGATAAGTAAGAGTGTCAAACCCAATGAGGAGAATAAGGAAATGGCAAGCGATTTCCAACAAGCACTAAAATTATCGGTAGCACGTAGTTTTGGGATAAGATAATTTGTAACGAGTAACAAGTGTAGCAAAGGTGCAAGAAGGTAGCCCAATCCTTTTTTTAGCAAAGTACATGCCTGGACAAACTCTTATATGAATCAAAGCGCTCCTGAGGACACATAGGAATTTCCGTCAATCTAGTTTTCATCATGTTCATTTGATTCACGGTTGCTACTTTCATATTTTTATATATGGGTGGACCGATGCTTGGGTGTTGCCCTTACTTGGACAAACCTCCCACTTATGATTAACCTCTCTCGCAAGCATCCGCAACTACAAAATAGGAATTAAGATAAATCTAACCATAGCATGAAACATATGGATCCAAATCAGCCCCTTATGAAGCAATGCATAAACTAGGGTCTAAGGTTCTGTCACTGAAGCAACCCACCATCTACTTATTACTTACCAATGCCTTCCCCCAGGCCCAAATAATGGTGAAGTTTTATGTAGTCGACGTTCACATAACACCACTAGAGGAGAGACAACATACATCTCATCAAAATATCGAACGAATACCAAATTCACATGATTAGTTATAACAAGATTTATCCCATGTCCTCACAAAGTATCTTCATGTTCATAATCAGAGGAGTATTAATTATCATAAAATATCTGACCATATGATCTTCCACCAAGCAAACCAACTAGCATCAACTACAAGGAGTAATCAACACTACTAGCAACTCACAGGTACCAATCTGAGGTTTGAGATACAGATCGGATACAAGAGATGAAGTAGGGTTTGGAGAGGAGATGGTGTGTGTGAAAATCTTGATGTAAATTGACCCCCCTAGATGAGAGGATAGTTAGTGACGACGATGGCTTCGATTTCCCCCTCCGGAAGGGAAGTTTCCCCGGCATAACTGCTCCGCCGGAGCTCTAGATTGGTTCTGCCCAAGTTCCGCCTCTAGACGGCAGTGCTTCATCCCGAAAGCTCTCTTATGATTTTTTCCATGTCAAAACCCTTCATATAGCAAAAGATGGGCATCACGGGCCTGCTAGGTGGGTCACAATCCACCTAGGCGCGGCTAGGGGGTGGTCACGCTTCGCTGGCTTGTGACCTCCTGGTGGCCCCCTCTCGTATTTATTTCGCCCAATATTTTTTATATATTCCAAAATAATTCTCTGTAACTTTTTAGGACTTTTGGAGTTGTGCATAATAGGTCTCCCAGATTTGCTCCTTTTCCAGACCAGAATCCAGCTGCCGGCATTCTCCCTCTTCATGTAAACCTTGTAAAATAAGAGAGAAAAGGCATAAGTATTGTACCATAACGTGTAATAACAGCCCATAATGCAATTAATATCAATATAAAAGTATGATGCAAAATGGACGTATCAACTCCCCCAAACCTAGACCTCGCTTGTCCTCAAGCGAAAGTCGGGATCAATAAATGTGTCCACATGCTTACAGATAGATGTGTCGATAAAATAAAATATGGACATGAGGGCATCATGATCATCTTTAGAACAACAATACGTAATGATATATAATTCCTTATGATGGAGTAACAATTCATTCACACGGTAAAAGTATGAACCAATAACTTTATTCACAACCTACAAACTGTGCTCTCAGTCATTGAAGCAATTTGCAATTTATGATAACATCGGAAAGAGTCAATATAAGAGCTTGTAAAGAAAATCCACATACTCAAACATCTTTTGGTGTTTCATAATTTCTAACACTCACGCGGTACTCACGAATCGAACATAGAGAAAGATAGGGGCTTATTGTTTTGCCTCCCAACAATTCACCTCAATTATAATGTCAACAATAATAACTCATGATCACCTACCTCCGAGTGGATATATGTGTTTAGATCATTCCCAAATAATAATGCTTGCCGAGCGAAAAAGGAAAAATATAGGAAGCAGTGAAGATCACCATGATTCTTGTATAAAGGTAAGTACTTGTAAAGTAGAAGTAACAGATAGGCCCTTCGTAGAGGGAAGCAGAGGTTATCATGCACTTCTTGTTTTTTGGATGCGCAAACTCTTAATGTGAAGGAACGCCATGTTGTATTGCCCTTTGTGATAGCAACCTCTATTATGCAGTCCGTCGCTTTTATTTCTTTACCATCACAAGTTTGTACAATGCTTATTTACCTTACAATAAATGATCATCCATATTTAGGAGCAATTATTATAGCTTTTTGCATCGATGACAACTTACTTGAAGGATCTTAGTCAATCCGTAGGTAGGTATGGTGGACTCTCATGGCAAAACTGGGTTGAGGGTATATGGATGCACAAGTATTATCTCTACTTGGTGCGGAAGTTTTTGCTAATATGAGGTAGAAGCAAGCACTACATGTTGGAAGATCTATACCAATATAACTTCTGTTCGGAGATAAGCAAACATAACCCATTATGTTGTCTTCCTTGTACAACATCAACTTCTTAGCATAAAATATTTTAATGAGTGCTCACAATGATAAAATATGTCCAATATAATATATTAAAATGTGAACCTCTCTTTCGTTATTACTTCCTTTTTAATTGCCCCAATGACCAATCACTATGCTTGTCAACTCCCAACAAATTTCAACCGACACACTTCTTATATGTGAAGTCATCACTCCCCATAAGATCATCATATATACTCTTTGCTTTCATTCTATTCTTCTTTTATTTCTTATTTGTTTTCTCAACATCATAGAAAGCAGGCACAGCCCTCATATCAAAACTACTTTTCATTATATATAACTCTAGGACTTTCTTACATAATGGGAATAGAAAGCAAAAACTCAAAGCTAGACCATACTAAAATTTTATTCTACTAGATCAAAATAAAACCAAAAGGATCGAACTAAGAAAAACAAGAAAAAAAGGTGTGATGGTCATACAATACCGGGGCACCTCCCCCAAGCTTGGCACAAGCCAAGGGGAGTGCCCATACCCATGTGTTTTAGATGTCCTTCTTTGGAGGGGATGGTGGTATATTCTTGGCGATGATGCCCCTCAGAATGCGATTCTCCTCGGCAAGCTTGTTACTTTGCCACCTTAAATCCATTATCTCCTTCAAAGATTTCCAGTGACTGTTAGGGACCCCATCACCCATGGATGTTTCAGTGCCATGGGAGAAAAAGCAACACTCTTTTTCATATTTTCATAAGTAAGGAATCTAGCCTTGGGAGGGATGACCGAATTTGGAATTGCTAAGCTTTGATGTTCCTCCAACATGGCTTATTGGTCTTCCTCCATGGCATACACCCTTTTCAAGTTGGCCTCCATCTCTTCCTCCATGGCCTTCCCAAAGTGATTGGCTTTGTTGTATGCTCCAGGCCCTGATGCCGGGTGAGAGACACGGCTCTCCCTGACCGACTCTTGGGACGACATCTTGCTCTAAAATTGCTGCAGAAACAGCTCAAAATGAAAACATGAGGCATTGTCATGATACAAAAGTCCAAGCCTTTGGAAAATTATATAATGAATTTTTACCGACCCAAGGGAGTATCCTACAATAAAACAGAATCCGGAGGGTGCACAGGGTGGTGACAAGCCATCTAGGCGCAACCAGGGGGTGGTCGCGCCTGGCAGGCTTGTCACCTCCTCTTGCACTTTTTGGACTGCTTTAAATTTTCCTAATTTATTATAAATTCCAAACTGAGAAAAAATGCTATTGGGAAAGTTTTGGAGTCGGTTTGCTTACCGTACCACATACTATTCCTTTTCGGAGTCTAAAACATTCCGGTAAGTCTGCCTAATATACTCCTCCGGAGTTATGGTATTGATAATATTGGTTTTAACATTTATGGATGTACCTGAGATATAATGTGTGATTCTTTGCCCATTTACAACCTTCGGATTTGTACCTTCGGCGTTGTTGATCTTGATGGCACCGAAGCGATATACTTCCTCAAAAATGTAGGGCCCTTCCCATTTTGAGAGAAGTTTTCCTACAAAAAATCTTAAACGAGAATTTTATAGCAAGACATGGTTACCTACATTGAATTCATGCTTCTGTATCCTTTTATCATGCCATCTTTTAACTTTTTCTTTAAACAACTTGGCATTCTCATAGGCCTGGGTTCTCCATTCATCAACTGAGCTAATTTCAAATAACCTCTTCTCACTAGCAAGTTTGAAATCATAATTGAGCTCTTTGATTTCCCAATAAGCTTTATGCTCTAGTTCAAGAGGTAAGTGACATGCTTTACAGTAAACCATTTTATATGGAGACATACCCATGGGGTTTTCATAAGCAGTTCTATAAGCCCATAATGCATCGTCAAGTTTCTTAGACCAATTATTTCTAGATCTATTAACAGTCTTTTGCAGGATCAATTTAATTTCTCTATTTCTGAATTCTACTTGACCACTAGACTAAGGATGATAAGGAGATGCAATTTTATGATTAACATCATACTTAGCAAGCAACGTACGGAAGGCACCATGAATAAAGTGTGAACCACCATCAGTCATTAAATATCTAGGGACTCCAAATCTAGGGGAAAAACATCTTTCAGCATTTTAATAGAGGTGTTATGATCAACACCATTAGTTGGAATAGCTTCTACCCACTTAGTAACATAATAAACATCAACTAGAATATGAGTATACCTATTGGACATTGGAAAAGGTCCCATATAATCAAAACGCCAAATATCAAATGGTTGAATAACAAGAGATAATTCACAGGCATTTCCTGACGTCTACTAATATTGCCCATTCTTGACATTCCTGACATGACAAGACAAACTTACGAGCATCTTTGAAGAGAGTAGGCCAATAAAACCCAGATTGTAATACCTTGTGTGCAGATCTATCTCTAGTGTGGTCTCCTCCGTAAGCCTCAGAATGACACTTGTATAAGATATGTTCCTGTTCATGCTCAGGTACACAACGTCTAATAACACCATATACTCCTTATTTACAAAGGTGAGGATCATCCCAAAAGTAATGTCTTGAATCATAGAAGAACTTTTTCTTTGTTGGTATGTGAACCTAGGCGGTATAAATTTAGCAACAATGTAATTAGCATAATCAGCATACCATGGAGCATTATGCGAACCATTTATGACAGCTAATTGTTCATCAGGGAAGCTATCATCAATAGGTAGTGGGTCATCAAGAACATTCTCTAACATAGACAAGTTATCTGCTACAGGGTTATCAACACCCTTTCTATTAACAATATGCAAATCAAATGCTTGTAGCATAAGAATCCATCTGATAAGTCTAGGTTTAGCATCTTTCTTTTCTATAAGATATTTAATAGCAGCATGGTCAGTGTGAACAGTTACTTTGGAATCAACAATATAAGGTCTGAACTTACCACAAGTAAACACAACTGCTAAAAATTCATTTTTAGTGGTACCATAGTTTCTTTGAGCGTTGTCTGGAGTTTTACTAGCATAATGGATAACATTTAATTTCTTATCAACTCTTTGTCCTAGAGCAGGACCAATGGCATAATCACTAGCATCACACATAATTTGAAAGGGTAGGTTCCAATCAGGTGGTTGAACAACAGGTGCAGAAATCAAGGCATTCTTAAGAATTTCAAATTCTTTGACACAATCATCACAAAAAATGAATGGAACATCTTTTTGCAAAAGATTAGTGAGAGGCCTAGAAATCTTAGAGAAATCTTTAATAAACCTCCTATAGAAACCAACATGACCAAGGAAACTTCTTATACCTCTGATATCTGTAGGACACGCCATTTTTTCAATAGCATCAACTTTGGCTTTGTCAACTTCAATACCTCTTTCGGAGATTTTATGTCCCAAGACGATATCTTCATTCACCATAAAGTGGCACTTCTCCCAATTCAAGACAATATTAGTTTCTTCACATCTATACAAAAGTAGATCAAGATTGCACAAACAGTCATCAAAAGAAGTTCCGTAAACGGAAAAATCATCCATGAAAACCTCAACAATCCTTTCAAAAAAATCAAAGAATATAGCAGTCATACATCTTTGAAAGGTAGCAGGTGCATTGCATAAACCAAAAGGCATACGTCTATAAGCAAAGTTACCAAAAGGGAAAGTGAAAGTGGTTTTATCTTGGTCCTCTTTTGACACAGGTATATGAGAGAAGCCAGAATAACCATCAAGAAAGCAAAAATGAGTATGTTTGGATAGTCATTCTAGCATTTGATCGATAAAAGGTAAAGGGTAATGATATTTGCTAGTAGATTTTTTTAATTTCCTAAAATCAATTACCATTCTATACCCTATAACAATTCTTTGCGGGGTCAATTCATTTTTATCATTAGGAACTATGGTGATACCTCCTTTCTTAGGGACACAATGAACGGGACTAACCCATCTACTATCAGCAATAGGATAAATAATACTTTCCTCCAGAAGCATTAATTGTCATATCTTAGCACTTATTTAATTTTAGGATTTAATCATCATTGGTGATCAACAACTGGTTTAGCATCGGGCTCCATATTAATTTTATGCTGCCACAGTGTGGGACTGATGCCCTTAAGATCATCAAGAGTATATCCAATGGTAGCACAGTGCTTCCTTAGAGTTTTCAATAATATCATTTGTTCATGCTCTGAAAGGTTAGCACTAATAATAACATGATATATCTTATTTTCATAAAGATAAGCATATTTCAGTGTATCCGGTAATTCTTTAAGCTCAAACATGGGATCACCCTTGGGTGGAGGGGGGGTCCCGAAGTATTCGAATAGGCAAGTTATATTTCAAAATTGGATGATGATCAAAGAAAATCTTATCTATTTCATGCCTTTCATTCATCTGCATATCGTTTTCATGGTCTAGCAAATATGGTTCTAAGGGATCAGTAGGAGGCACAACAATAGAAGCAAGACCAATAATTTCATCCTTACTAGGAAATTCTTTATCATGGGCTTGTCTACAAAATTTAGAGAAATTAAACTCATGAGACACATCCCCAAAACTTACAGTAACAGTTTCCTACTCACAATCTATGTTGGCATTAACAGTATTCAAGAAAGCTCTACCAAATTTAATGGGACAAAAATCATCTTGTGGGGAACCAAGGACAAAAAAATCAGTAGGATATTTTATTTTCCCACACAAGACTTCAACATCTCTAACAATACCAACTGGTGCTATAGTATCTCTATTAGCATCAACTTCCTCTGAGTTAATATCATTCATAATTTCTTTATATAAGTTAAAGTGAATTGCACTCACACTAGCACTAGATACTTAACGAGTAGATACATAATTGTCTTTAGTATCAGGTCTAGCAATTCTAGCAGCTTCATCACATAATTGAATAACATGCCCATCAATATTATCAACCAGGAGAACCTTAACCATAGCAACACTAGGCTTAACCTTAATTTGTTCAGGAGGTGTAGGTGTTCTAATACAGCTCTTACTAACCACAGTTGAAGCTTTAGCATGATCCCGAGGGAGATCAACATGAGCAGCAAAAGTTCACAGAAATAGTAATAAGGTGTTTCTCAATATAAGCAGCAGGAATAACAGGATCAACATTATAAGTAATAAGTTCTTATTCAACTTTAATAGGTTCAACTACTTTCACTTCAATGGGAGGATGATATTTAAACCATTTCTCCTTAGGGAGATCAACATGAGCAGCAAAAGATTCACAGAAAGAAGCTACTATCTCAGAGTCAAGACCATATTTATGCTAAATTCATGAAAAGCATCGGTGTCTACAAAGGATTTAACACAATCAAACTTAAGGTTTATATGTGACTCCTTACCTTCATCGAGTTCCCAATATTCAGAATTGCATTTAATTCTTTCCAATAAATCCCATTTGAAGTCTATATCTTTCTTCATATAGGAACCAGCACAAGAAGTATCGAGCATGGATTGATCATTACGAGAAAGCTTAGCATCAAAATTTTGAATAATAATTTCTCTCGAGAGATCATGATTGGGGCATGAATATAACATTGACTTAAGCCTCCCCAAAGATGGAGAGATTCTTTCTCCTTCACGAGGACAAAATTATAGATATAATTCCGATCACGATGAACTAGATGCATAGGATAGAACTTCTAATGAAATTCCATTTTCAATCGGTTGTAGCTCCATGATCCAGTATCATCACACAGTCTATACCATGTCAATGCCTTCTCCCTCAAAGATAAAGTAAAAACCTTCTCCTTGACATGATCCTATGGCGGACCTTCAAGCTTAAATAATCCACAAACTTCATCCACATAGATTAGATGCAAATAAGGATGTAGTGTTCCATCTCCTACATAAGGATTAGCCGATAGTTTCTCTATCATACCCAAAGGAATTTCATAATAAATATTTTATGTGGGTTAAGTAGGTTGAGGTGCAACTCTTTGTGCTTCCGGTCAAGGTGAAGATACCCCAAACAAGGCCCTCAAAGGATTACTTTCCATAGTAATTAGTGACCGTAAATTTCAGCACACAATATAAATTTTTCCTTACCAGATTCCACTTACCAAAGGCGCTTCACTCCGCGGAATGGCGCCAGAAAAGAGTCTTGATGACCCACAAGTATAGGGGATCTATCGTTGTCCTTTCGATAAGTAAGAGTGTCGAACCCAACGAGGAGCAGAAGGAAATGACAAGCGGTTTCCAGTAAGGTATTCTCTCCAAGCACTACAATTATTGGTAACAGATAGTTTTGTGATAAGGTAATTTATAACAGGTAACAAGTAACAAGTGTAGCAAAGATGCAGAAAGGTAGCCCAATCCGTTTTGTAGGAAAGGACAGGCCTGGACAAACTCTTATATGAATCAAAGCGCTCCCGAGGAAACATGGGAATTTCCGTCAAGCTAGTTTTCATCATGTTCATTTGATTCACGTTCGCTACTTTGATAATTTGATATGTGGGTGGACCAGTGATTGGGTGCTGCCCTTACTTGGAAAAACCTCCCACTTATGATTATCTCTCTCGCAAGCATCCGCGACTACGAAAGAAGAATTAAGATAATTCTAACCATAGCATGAAACATATGGATCCAAATCAGCCCCTTACGAAGCAACGCATAAACTAGGGTTTAAGCTTCTATCACTCTAGCAAACCATCATCTATTTATTACTTCCCAATGCCTTCCCCTAGGCCTAAATAATGGTGAAGTGTTATGTAGTCGACATTCACATAACACCACTAGAGGAGAGACAACATACATCTCATCAAAATATCGAACAAATACCAAATTCACATGATTACTTATGACAAGACTTATCCCATGTCCTCAGGAACAAACGGAACTCCTCACAAAGCATGTTGATGTTCATAATCAGAAGAGTATTAATTATCATAAATGATCTGAACATATGATATTGCACCAAGTAAACCAACTAGCATCAACTACAAGGAGTAATCAACACTACTAGCAACCCATAGTTACCAATCTAAGGTTTGAGACGGAGAACAGGTACAAGAAATGAACTATGGTTTGGAGAGGAGATGGTGCTGGTGAACATGTTGACGGAGATTGACCCCCTCTCGACGAGAGGATCATTGCTGATGACGATGGCTTCGATTTGCCCCTCCGGGAGGGAAGTTTCCCTGGCAGAACAGCCCTGCGGAGCTCTAGATTGGTTCTGCCCAAGTTCCGCCTCAACACGGCGGCGCTTCATCCCGAAAGCTCTCTTATGATTTTTTCCAGGTCAAAACCCTTCATATAACAGAAGATGGGCGTCGAGGAACTACTAGGTGGGTCAGAAGCCACCTAGGCGCGGCTAGGGAGTGGCCAAGCCTGGTAAGCTTGTGACCTCCTCGTGCCCCCCCTCTAGTATTTGTTTCGCCCAATATTTTTTATATATTACAAAATAATTCTCCGTAACTTTTCAGGACTTTTGGAGTTGTGCAGAATAGGTCTCCCTGATTTGCTCCTTTTCTAGTCCAGAATTCCAGCTGCCAGCATTCTCCCTCTTCATGTAAACCTTGTAAAATAAGAGAGAAAAGGCATAAGTATTGTAGCATAACGTGTAATAACAGCCCATAATTCTATAAATATCAATCTAAAAGCATGATGCAAAATGGACGTATCACCTATGTAGTGTATATGGCATCACGAAAGCTCAGACACTACATTCAAGAATGTTCGGTCATGGTGGCATCCAAAGTAACCCTGAAGGATATAATCAATAACAGGGACGCCACCGGCTGCATAGCCAAATGGGCCATCGAACTCCTTCCTTTTGAAATAACCTATAACATACGACGAGCTATTAAATCTCAGGTGTTGGACGATTTCCTTGCCGAGTGGACAGAGGCCGAGCTCCCTAGAGAATATAGTACATACTCTCATTGGACGATGTACTTCGACGGATCCAAGACACTGGCTGGACTAGGGGCTAGAGTTATCCTCACATCTCCCACGGGATACAACGTCTAGTACGTGTTGCAGATCATGTACGCCGATTCCGGCAATGCGGCCGAATACGAAGCACTATTGCACGGGCTTCGAATGGCAGCGTCGATCACTACAAAAAAAAAATCTGTTAATCCATGACGGATATGTGTTGACATTCTCGAGAACTGTCATAAATTATGACGATTTATCTGGTTCGTCCTAAAGTGCATCATATATAAGCAATAGGAGGATGGTCCTCAAAGTCTATATACCCATTATAACAGAGAAAGAGGGACTGTCATGAGAACGGTCATGGTTCGACCAACTTGACCTAGTCTTATACATCATTTGGACCGTTATAAATAGATGGTGCTGATGTGGCAATCCAGTGTGACGGAATACTCGTGTTATGATTGGTTCAGCTAACCGACCCACGGATTGCAAATATAGACCATCTCCTCTTCGATGATCCAATGGCAAGCAATCAACTCCCGTGTACATCTCCGCAATCTCCTCCTCCTTTGTCAGCCCTGACTCCCCTGATCTCACTGCCCTCCTCTTCCAGATCCTCCTCCCTCCCAAACCATGGCCATCGACCCCTGTATGCCCTCCAACCGTCATGGTGACAATCTTGTCCCCAGACGTGGGGACGCCCCTGAAGGCGAACCTCATGCATGCGGCGCGGGTGTCATTGTTGCTTGTCGGGGGGGGTGGCCAGATCGTCCACATCTAGAACCGGCATCCTCTCCCTCCCTATACAGGTCTCCCATGAGTGAGAAGAGGTCTTCGTCAAGGATCCCACAATGGAGGTCAACGTGGGAGGTTGCTTCCTCCCATCGCGGATCGACCATCCGTCGATGGAGGGCATGAGAGCCGCGTGAGCAGACACATGGTTGTGGTTCAAGGACAGCCGTCACCCATATTTTCTCTATAATTTGATTTGATCTCCTTTCCTAATTTACCTCCTCACGCAGCTGCAACTCAATAGATGCGGGGGGCACCGCCATGGAGCAAGTCAATGTCTCCCTTCTCCTCCCGTTTCGTCCGATCCAACCATGTCCGATGCCCCTGCACCACAACGGTGGTAAGACCATGGCCCTTCCTTCGTCCTTTCAGCATTTTATCCCCCCTCCCACCTCTAACTAGCAAACTAGTTTGCTTTGCTCCAATCCATCTTGTCATATCCACGGAGCACCTTGGATTTGGTTTCAGTTTACTATGTACATGCATGGATGGTTGATTTAAGATATATATATATATATAGAAAGATGGATGGTCTAGCCAGTTGTAACAAAATCATCAACTGTGATAGCCTGGCATATTAGGGATGACAGACTACTCATATTAGTAAGGAATTCCTTCTTTTTTGGGAGCCCATTCGAACAGAACTCCTAGCTTAATCGTGCTTGGCTTGGAGTAGTACTAGGATGGGTGACCGACCGAGGAGTTGGTCCTGGGTGTGCATGAGTGAGGACAAAGTGCGCAGAAAAGACTAGTATTAATCTGTGAGGCCCGTCGATATCCCGCCAGGAGTAACGACCACCGCCGGGTGTGTCCGGGGTGTTATAAGTTGGTATCAGAGCCGACCCTTGCGGTTACACAGATGTTTGCCGACAGGTGTGTGGTCATGTTGTTCATGAAGTTTGTGACCCGTCGTGGCACACAAAATGACACATGTATCGGCCTGGAAGCACAAATGTTTGTACCAAGAGGGAATGTTCCTATGATCCAACGAGGATGTCGATTCCTCTGAGTGGTGGTGTATGTGATAGCCTGGCATATCAGGGATGACAGACTACTCATATCAATAAGGAATTCCTTCTTTTCGGAGCCCATTCGAACAGAACTCCTAGGTTAAGCACGATTGGCTTGGAGTAGTACTAGGATGGGTGACCGACAGGGAAGTTGGTCCCGGGTGCGCATGAGTGAGGACAAAGTGTGCAGAAAAGACTAGTATTGATCTGTGAGGCCAGTCTAGATTCCGCCAGGAGTAACGACCATTGGCGGGTGTGTCCGGGGCATTACAAGTTGGTATCAGAGCTGACCCTTGCGGTTACACAGATGTTTGCCGACACGTGCATGGTCATGTTGTTCATCAAGTTTGTGACCCGTTGTGGCACACAGAATGACACATGTATCAGACTGGACGCACAGACGTTTGTGCCAAGAGGGAATGTTCCTTTGACCCGACGAGGACGTCGGTTCCTTTGAGTGGTGGTGTATGTGATAGCCTGGCATATTAGGGATGACAGACTACTCATATCAATAAGGAATTCCTTCTTTTTCGGGAGCCCATTCGAACAGAACTCCTAGGTTAAGCGTGCTTGGCTATGAATAGTACTAGGATGGGTAAGCGACCGGTGTTACAAGTTGGTATCAGAGCCGACCCTTGCGTTTACATGGATGTTTGCAGACAGGTGCGCGACCATGTTGTTCATGAAGTTTGTGACCCGTCATGGCACACAAAAAGACACATGTATCGGACTGGAAGCATAGACGTTTGTGCCAAGTGGGAACGTTCCTGTGACCCAACGAGGACGTCGGTTCCTCTGAGTGGTGGTGTATGTGATAGCATGGCATATTAGGGATGACAGACTACTCATATCAATAAGGAATTCCTTCTTTTCCGGAAGCCCATTCAAACTGAACTCCTTGGTTAAGCATGCTTGGCTTGGAGTAGTACTAGGATGGGTGATCGACCGGGAAGTTTGTTCGGGGTGCGCATGAGTGAGGACAAAGTGCGCAGAAAAGACTAGTATTGATCTGTGAGGCCAGTCTAGATCCTGCCAGGAGTAACGACCACCGGCAGGTGTGTCCGGTGTGTTACATCTATTGAGCTATTTGTCAACTCTTATTGCCATAGTTTTGGGTTGGTACTGCTTAGAACAAATTGATCCATTGTCTTAGTTCAGTTTATATAGTGCTCTCCATGCCCAAGAATAAGAAAAACTTGCTGCCAATCTGATGCCACATTTGGCGTGTTTTTTTACTTTTATATTATGTGTGCCATTGTACATTCAACATTTAACCTTTGCTTTCGTAAAACTAGACTTTGTTCTGTTTTGAATGGAGTGTTTGCTTGCTGTGCTACAAAATTAGTTTATTCATCGCTAATTTGACATGTGTAAGCAATATGTACATATTGCATTAGATTCCAGGACAACTAGATTATAGTTGATGCATTTTGGATCAAGCCATGTTGATTTGCTGCATTTTCACCTTACTATCTTTTTATTCTTCTTCGGGTTTTGAAGAACGTTTGTCTAGGATAGCCATGAAGCGGGAAGAAGAAACATACTAGTTCCGCAAGAGGGTGAAGATCCTGATACACTTGTCATTTTGATAATGACATATGTGTCATGTCAATGCTTGCTGGATGATAGTCCTACTGGGTAGTATATATAATTCTTTACATATCTTCTAAACATTCAAGAGCTCTTTAGTCCTGCCAAAACAAGCTTCTATGTTTCTGTTACACAAAATATTCATATTTCTCACTTTATACCTCATCTAGCTCACAGGTCATTGTCTAAAATTGCTGTGGGATAGGCATTGTTTGGTTAGTTCTCTTGTTATTGGTGGGATAAACATATTTGTTTGTTTGATCTCCATCGATGACTTGGACCCCATGCCTAAGTTGTTGATTGCCTCAATTTATTAATCTTAACCATATATGCATTTGATTGTCTGCTACATGTTTGCTTAGATATTCAGAATGCTGCTGTCCAGATTTCGTTCAATTGGAATGAGAAGATATCTCTTCTTGTTATATTTTTGTGGGTGAGAAACAAATATTACACCTTATGTCTTATATTTTCCTTCAGCTTGACACACATGATAAATTGACTATTTTTTCGTACATTTGTGACGTATTGTTGCATTTCATTTTCTGGTTTCTCAAGAGATGGAAGAAATCTGGAGGCCAAACTGCGGGGATGACGATGGCGACGACAATGGGTACTGGTTCTCAAGGACCCAAGGCAATGGGTATAGGTGTGGCTACATGCCCATGATCCCCATCCAAACTGCGCATCCAAGGTATAGTAGCCACACCAAAGCTGCGACTGAATGCAATGTAACTGATTTGATCTTAGTGTGACTAAATGCGTGTATTGTGAAAATTAAGAAAGGGAAAGATTATATGGACCGGGATCTTTATCATCCATTTTTGTGCTTTCGTTTCTTTTTCCGTTTGATATTTCATACATGATGTTATGTTATACCGAAAATGTTGTGGGTTGCTAGCTTGTGCTACATTGCGTCGCAGTAAAAACACCATTAATTGATGCCTTTTTAGAGTTTATTTGAAGCTGACGTGCAAGGTTCACTTTTCCGTAGTTATGCATAGTTTTGTGTACGCATGAAAACCCATGCTTAAATCCTTACTTTAGTTTTTTGAGTCACTCTTACAGTTTGTACATGTGCAGGCAATGCTGCGCTGATCCCCACGAGCATGGGTTGAGGCGATATGGTGGCTTCCTTCAATGATGGTGGTGAGAAGGGTGGATCTGTGTCTAGGAAGGCATGTGAATGACCCCTAGTTCCTGGTTGTTGAGTGTTGGGCGGTGGTGGCTGCAAAGTAGCATAGGGTGGTCTCCACCGCTTGTTTGTGGACTGAAGTTTCTTGTGTTTTGCTCCTCCACATGCGTATCGTGTGGAAATGTTTGTAATTTTACTGTTGTGGTGTTTTTCCTCTTGCAAAACATGTTGTTTCCGAGAGATTTCCTTTTATTTAAATTACATAGCATGTACTTTTTGGAAAATGTTTATTGGCTTAAGATTAAAAAAATCATGTACCCACAGAAATGCGAGATGGGACAAAATTAATTGGCCTTGGATTGATCTGAAATTTAATTGCCTGATATTCTAATTGGGCTAACTACTACATGGGCTGTAGGTCATGCACTAAGATGAAAAATAATGGGCTGACATTTTAATTAGGACGTTTACTTCATGGGCGACCACATCAGATCCATGTCAAACGATGACGTGGTAGACGAGTTAACGCCGTTATGAGCATATGAGTTAAGTGTCATTCATGATAGTCGAAAAACTGTCATCGATCCGTGACGGTCTCAAACATCCATCAGACAACACGCTGTGGTCAAATTATGAGCGATATACATGACGAATTCGAAATCCGTCATGGCTTAACTTCCTTAACTTCCATGATGGCTTTAGTCTGTCATGTATTAACAAGATTCTTATAGTGGACAGGCATACAATGGCTTGAAGTACGGGGAGATTCTAATCTCGCCATCTCTCAAATCAATGGCAATTTCAACGCTAAAAACCAAATATGGCAGCATATAGAAACACCATTCTTAAAATGTCTGCATAGTTCGAGGGGCTAGAATTCCACCATGTCGCTAGAGCCAGCAATCAGGCTGCTGACATACTCGCCCGTATGGGGGCCAAGCGCGACCCCATCCTAAAAAACACCTTCATTGAACGGCTTTTTAAGCCATCGGTGGTATGGCAGGATGAGAATAAGGGCGCTGGAGCCATCAGTAGGGAAGAGATTGTCCCTCCTATAAATGAACCAGATGAGCAAATCGTTGGCAGTTCCATAATTGAAGAAACACCTTCAGCTCATGAGTTCATGGCAGTAATCGCACCATTAACCAAGCCCTTCCTTGCCTACCTTCTCTGCCAAGAATTCCCAATGATCAGACGGAGGCGAGACACATAATTCGGCGATCCAAGCCCTATAAGGTTCATGAGGGTGAGTCATAAGAAAATCACAACCGGGATACTCCAATGGTGCATATCTAAGGAAGAAGGAAGGCAACTTTTGGCCAAAGTCCACACAGGCATGGGCAGCCACCACGCCACGACATGGGACTTAGTAAGCAAAGCCTTTCAAGTCGGATTCTTTTATCTCACCACTCGAGCGGACGCCCAAGCACTTGCCCAACATTGTGTTGGATGTCAACTGTTCGCAAATCAAAGCCACATGCCCCCAACAGCTCTTCGAACTATGCAGATCATTTGGCCTTTTGCGGTCTGGCAGCTGGATGTCGTCGGACCACTTAAAGGGGGGGCCAAGAAAAATAAATATCTACTGGTCATGGTCGACAAGTTCACCAAATGTATCGAAACAATACCAGTTAAACCAATTAAGTCCGGACCGGTAGTCGACTTTATATCCGGCGTGGTACACCATTATGTTGTCCCGCACAGTGATACATCAATTTTGCATCATGATTTTATATTGATATTTATTGCATTATGGGATGTTATAACACGTTATGGTACAATACTTATGCCTTTTCTCTCTTATTTTACAAGGTTTACATGAAGAGGGAGAATGCTGGTAGCGGGAATTCTCGACTGGAAAAGGAGCAAATCTGAGATACCTATTCTGCACAACTCCAAAAGTGCTGAAAATTAAGAATTATTATTTTGGAATATATGAAAATACTTGGCAAAACAGATACCATAGGGGGGCCACCAGGAGGTGGCAAGCCTACCAGGCGCGACCACCCCACCTGGTCGCGCCTAGCAGGCTTATGACCCATCTGGCAGGTCCCCAACGCCCATCTTTTGCTATATGGATGCTTTTGACGTGGAAAAATCATACGGAAGCTTTCGGGATGAAGCGTCGCGGTCTCGAGGCAGAACTAGGACAGAACCAATCTAGAGCTCCGGCAGGGCTGTTCTGCCGGGGAAACTTCCTTCCCGGAGCGAGAAATCGAAGCCATTGTCATCACCTATGATCCTCTCATCGACAAGGGGTCAATATCCAGCAACATATTCACCACACCATCTCCTCTCCAAATCCTTGTTCATCTCTTGTATTCGATCTTTGTCTCAAACCTCAGATTGGTACCTATGGGTTGCTAGTAGTGTTGATTACTCCTTGTAGTTGATGCTTGTTGGTTTACTTGGTGAAAGATCCTATGTTCGGATCCTTATGATAACTAATACTCCTCGGATTATGAACATGAACATGCTTTGTGCGTAGTTACATTTGTTCCTGAGGACATGGGATAAGTCTTGTTCTAAGTAATCATGTGAATTTGGTATTCGTTCGATATTTTGATGAGATGTATGTTGTATTTCCTCTAGTGATGTTATGTCCATGTTGACTACATAACACTTCACCATTATTTTGTGGGGGAACATTGCATGGGAAACAACAAATTTCCTATGCGCATGCAAGATATATCCATGGTGAAGAGCATCTATGAGAGGGAGTTAGGATCTACATACCCTTGTAGATCGCTAAGCGGGAAGCGTTAAGAAACGCGGATGGTGTAGTCAAACGTCTTCGCGGTCCAAATCGCCGAGCGTCCCATGATCTCATCACCATCCGTCTCGCGATCCAATCACGATCTGTCCTGCGATCTCATCATGATTCATGCCGCGATCCAATCACGAATCATCTCGCGATCTTGATCACGGTCCTTCCGATCTAGCGCCGAACGGACAGCACCTCCATGTTCAGCACACGTACAACTTGATGACGATCTCCGCCTTCTTGATCCAGCAAGAGGGAGCAGAGAGGTAGACAAGCTCTCCGGCAGTGCGACGGCGTTGCCGCGATGGTGGTGGAGTAATACTAGCATGGCTTCGCCTAAGCACTGCTAAAACCGATCTAGAGGAGAAACTACGGACTAGAGGAGAGGGTTAACCATGGCTGAAAATCTATTGCAAAAACCCTAAAACCTCTAGTATATACAGGAGGAGGAGAGGAGGAGGCTTGATTAAAGGGCCAGCCCTTGGTGGCTTCGGCCGAAGTGGAGAGGAGGAGTCCTCCTCCACCACTCCTAGTACGATTACGACTCCTTCCTTATTTCCACCTTTTTGCCTTTTTCCACCGTTTCCACTTTGGACTTTCTTCCCAGCCGCATGGGCCATCTATGGAACTTCGGAAAGCCCAATAAGGGCTGGTATTCATCCTCCCACAGACCATGTAGCCTCTTGGGTCGAAATACTCCTCCTGATGTTCCCCCAGAACCCTCCCGGCACTCCCGGTACACTACCGATGAGCCCAGAACTTTTCCAGTGACCAAAACAGGACTTTCTATATATATATATATCAATATTTACCTCCGGACCATTCTGGAGCTCCTCGTCATGTCCAGGATCTCATCCGGGACTCCAAACAACCTTTGTTCACCACCATGCATAACTCTATACTACTGAAATGTCACCAAACCTTAGGTGTGCAGACCCTGCGGGTTCCAGAACGTTAATCCCGTATGATGTTCCCTTTGTTCTTCGGTATATTACTTGCCCGAGATTCGATCATCTGTATCTCCATACCTAGTTCCACCTCGTTACCGGCAAGTCTCTTTACTCCTTTACATAATACAAGATCCCGTGACTAACACTTAGTCACATTGCTTGCAAGGCTTGTTGTGACATTGTATTACTGAGTGGGCCTTGAGATACCTCTCCGTCACACGGAGTAACAAATCCCAGTGTTGATCCATGCCAACCCAACAGACACCCTCGGAGATACCTATAGAGTACCTTTATAGTCACCCAGTTACGTTGCGACGTTTGATAAACACAAGGAACTCCTCCGGTGTTAGTGAGTTGTATGATCTCATGGTCATAGGAATAGATACTTGACATGCAGAAAACAGTAGCAATAAACTGACATGATCATATGCTACGTTTATAGTTTGGGTCTTGTCCATCACATCATTCTCCTAATGATGTGATCCTATTATCAAATGACATCTCATGTCCATGTCTAGGAAACCTTGACCATCTTTGATCAACGAGCTAGTCTATTAGAGGCATACTAGGGACATGGTGTTGTCTATGTATCCACACATGTATCTGAGTTTCCGATTAATACAATTCTAGCATGGATAATAAACGATTATCATGAACAAGGAAATATAATACTAACCAATTTATTATTGTCTCTAGGGCATATTTCCAACATATTTGGGCCTAGGGGAGGGCATTGGGAATTAATAAGTAGATGATGGGTTGCTAGAGTGACAGAAGCTTAAACCCTAGTTTATGTGTTGCTTCATAAGGGTCTGATTTGGATCCATATGTTTAATGCTATGGTTCGATTTATCTTAATTCTTCTTTCATAGTGGCAGATGCTTGTGGGAGGGGTTAATCATAAGTGGGATGTTTGTCCAAGTACGGGCAGCACCCAAGCACCGTTCTACCCACATATTAAATTATGAAAGTAACGAACGAGAATCAAATGAGCATGATGAACACTAGCTTGATAAAAATTCTCGTGTGTCCTCGGGAGCGCTTTGCTTTATATAAGAGTTTGTCCATGCCTGTCCTTTGCTACAAAAAGGATTGGGCTACCTTGCTGCACCATTGCCACACTTGTTAGTTGTTACTCGTTACAAATTATCTTATCACAAAACTATTTGTTACCGATAATTTCAGTGCTTGCAGAGAATACCTTACTGGAAACCGCTTGTCATTTCCTTCTGCTCCTCATTGAGTTCGAAACTCTTACTTATCGAAAGGACTACGATAGATCCCCTAGACTTGTGGGTCATCACACAGCATAATAATGGACAATGGATCGAATTTCACCTCCTAGGAGGTAAAGGACTGGTGCACAAACATGGGCATCAAGCTCGATTACGCCTCGGTGTATCACCCGTAGACCAATGGACAAGTTGAACGGGCCAACAGCCTAATCACGAGTGGCATCGAACCACGTCCGATCTAATCTATTCATGAATCTGATTGCAAGTGGGTAGAGGAGCTTGACTCTGTTTTGTGGGGTCTGCATAGCGCCCCGAATTGATCAACGATATACATACCATTTTTATGGTCTACGGGCCAAAAGTCGTCCTTCCCTGGGATATCTTTCACGACACACATAGGGTGCGCTTGTATGAAGAAAAGGAGGCCGAGTTAGATCGGTGGGACGACTTAGACGCCTTGGAAGGAGAACGAAATATAGCTCGGCCCGCTCTACTTTCTATCAACAGCAGGCTTGGTGCTACCAAAGAAGGGGGTTAATGCGAAGGCATATAATATGGGCAAACTCGTCTTACGACTCCCAGAGAAGCAGAAGCATAAACTCAATCACAAGTGGGAGGGCCCTTTCATAATTGACGAAGTACTTTAGGAGGGGCTTATCACCTCTGGAACCCGCCGGACAATCGCCACGAACCAAACCCATGGAACGCAGCTCCTCTTTGACATTTTTACGGCTAGAACGGTGTCATCATATTTCCTACCTTTCTTTTTCTTTTTCTTTTTTATTTCATATTCTTTCCCTTCCATTTTCGCATTATAGGATTGGATATCATTTCCCAGCATGTGTTCAGCTAAACCGAGTTTGTGTTAAGTTATTTTTGGCGTACATCCTATCCGGAAAAAAAACTCGGCCCTTCTTCTCGAGGCTAATTATTATGTATTATGTGCATCGATTCACATGTATTGTGGATGCACCCTTCCCTTATCGTTAATAAGCCAGTATATCCATCAATTATACCTAAAATTTTGGCCAAGCTGGGTTGCCTTGCTCCTGTGCTTACCCTCTACGTTCCCCATTGTTCGGCTAGGGAGCACCTCTGCGACTGTAACGATCAGATCATCTGGATATGTACCTCAGACGGCTGAAGCTGAAAGCTAGCTATCTGAAGAAGAAAATTGGTCGGCTACGATGTATGCAAAAAAATTGTGGTGGTTATCATCATTACCTTGGATTATTTTCCTAAAAAAGCCATTATCCGAATACTAGTAGCATACTAGTAGTATACGAAGGTAGGTACTGATAGAGGAACTATTTTCTTCGGAATATGTCTCTTACATTAAGCAGTAATATAACATATCTCCATGCGCACATTCTGTCTATTCGCACCGAATGCCCAGATTGACTGGTTCCCTGAAATAGGTTCCATTTATCGGAGGACGTTCCATGCGGAACACACCCAAGCTCTTAGCGAGGGAGGTCGAAGCCGATAGCCGGTTAAGACAACGTTTACAACATAGATGGAGGAGTTTATGATTTCAAGTACATAGTTGCATAGAATCAAACATCTGGCTGCTGGTGAAGATTATATATTAAGGAATCCAGGGTGCAATCTTCTTGCGAAAGATGAGCGGCGGGCATCACTCGGCCATAAACCAAATGAAGTGGCACTTCTTGCCCATCCGGCGCTACCGGCCCAACTCGAGCCATATTATCTAGGTTAAGTTTGGTAAAGCGAGTCTTGACCATTTCCCACACCTCCCGCGCTCCCTCTTGACAAGCTGATGTATTCCATAAGTCAAAACGACATTGGGACCCTTTAAACCGATCAGCTAGTTCAGACATCCCTTCTAGAGGCGTCTCGGTAGGCCAGAGCGCTTTGGTCATGCTCCTCATGGCTCTCCGAGCCAGCTCATGTACGACCGACGGTTCCTTCAGTAGGTTCCCTCAGAATGATCCGATTTCTTCCTCGTGCCACCCGGTTAGGAGACCTAGACACGAGACGAATCATGTCCCTTAAATTTATATAATAAAGGTAATTTTCTGAATTACGAAGATATAAGTGCACTTACAGAACATGCCCCTCTCTAATCTCTGGTTCTCCTTTTGGTATTGAGCCAATTGAGTTTTCAAACTCTCAAGTTCTTCAGCTTGCTGCTGGTTTTCCGCCTTAAGCTGGTATTTTCATCATGACTTCGGGTTAACATACAATGGCTAGCCTCATCCTGGGATTCGGCATACCTCTAAAATTCTCGGGTTGTAGCCAAATCTTTCTGGAACTACCCTATAGCTCAGCTGTTATGAAGTACCCTCTCATCAGTATGGAAATGTCGAATGATTCAGCAAATTGACATACTCACCATGCGCCTATCGGGTGAAATTCTTCACTTGCTCAAGCTCGGCCGTCATGGTTTGTACTTGTGTTCGGTTCAACTTGAGTTCCTTAGCCAACTTCTTATTTTCATGACTTGAGGCCTACATTATAATTAAAGCAATATTCAGATCCTTAACTCAGCCATTCCGACCAAATCAAGGCTCGGGGGCAACTGGATTAATATTTGTGTTCGGTTGTTAAAACCGATTTGTCACATCCACGCTGGACGATGTCAATTTGGCGGCTTCCCCAAGCCCATCTCGAGCAGCTCTGATGTACGCATCCACAAAACTTAGGGCATTGAACTCTTGTTCAGAAAACACTTGGGGGCACAGGGCTTCCTTTCGCCGCCGGTGATTCATCGCAGTCTGTTCCTCGGAGTTAGTGACCGAGACATACCCGAAATCTTCAGGGGGCTGATCCGTCACAGGGGCCTCCGCGTCAAGTTCAGCCTAAACAAAAGACCTTGATTCATGATGGTTGCCTGGCGTCTCAACATGTTCCTGGAAGAAGGTGGCTGTACTCGTCTCCTAAGTATTTCGATACGATATTTTGTGAGTACTTATCGCAATCATGACAATGACCGAACTAAACGGTTAAATAAAGTACCTCTTGCTTGAGTGCATGGTCAAGGTGGTCCCCATAGTTGGCTCACGAGGAGGATTACTGTAGTTGCTCTGTACGGGACCTACTACCCTAGACGACATTCGACGCATGGACCAACAATCCTTGGGATTAGAGATCGGCACATTTGGGTTGGTAGGGATCGCTTGCCCTTTACTGGAAGACACTTTCCTTTTACCAATAGTCAAAGAAGGAAGTGGTCTGGGTTGATCGGCTAGAAGGGCCACCTTGGAGCCGTCATGCCTCTCCGGGTAAAAGACACGTCCTCGTATACATAGCTCCAGGTTGTCATGGAATCCGGGATCGTCGTCGTGAGAATAATTCTCTGGTTGAGGCGTCGGACAACTGGCTGTCTCAACCCAACACCTCCAACTCAGTTCGTACAGATTGAAAGTTCCGATCAGAAGGATTATACATAAATATCCGAAGGGGTTGAATACGTTGAGCAATGATGGCTGCCATCACGTCAGTGATGGTTAACTTACTATGAACTAGTAGCCTCACTTGGGTGCCTAGGCATTTTACTTCGGCACTTTCCTCTTGGGATGGAGTCTTCGGTCGCGAGTTGAACCTTTTCTTTAAGGGAGCGTTGGAGTATTCGCGCAAACCCCTCCGAGATGGGTCGAACAATGGAATATCCTCAATATAGAACTATTCTGAGGTCCATTCTTCGGACTCTTTCTTCGGGGTACCCATGGGATACTCCGTTCGGCTATACGCCATAGTTTGGCTCCACCCACTTCCCGAATTGTCCCACCTCGAGTACGGGGGACAAGGCAGAAGTACTTCCTCCATAAACCAAAATGGGCCTTGCAGCCCAAGAACATCTCGCAGAGGGCAACAAAGCCCGAAATGTGCAGGATAGATCCAAGGGTGAGATGATAGATTTCGATCCCGTAAAATTCAAATAGTCCCCTCAAGAAGGGAAGAATGGGGAATCCTAGGCCCCGTAAAAGGAAGGGCACGAAACATACCCACTCTCCCTTGCGTGGAACAGGGAAATTCTCTGCGAAGGCCTTGCCGTTCGAATAAGTCAATCCGGTGCGGGTAAACGCCAGATCCAGGGCGAGAAGCTAACCATGGGTCTCAAGGTTGCACAGATGGAGGAGTGGTACTGAACAACTTGCCCAATCTCCGGGAAGGGGGGCGTGACGAGGCAAGGAGGAGCCAGGGATGCTCGCCAAATTTTCAAATTCTCTCGCGTGAGGCTTTTCGATGGTAAGGAAGAGGAAGGTGTGGCCTAAGCCACGGTTCAGTCTACTCAAATGGGCGGTTCCTCCCCTTCACTTGCAGGAAGGGCAGTCCTGTAAAAGGCTATTCAGCCACCCATCTCCCATTAGCACATAGGGATGGAGGGGCATTGTTAATTTTGGCCAGCGAAGTTAATGTTGTGGGCCCCACAACATCTCGACGATCAAGAGCTCACTAATGACAGGATTATTGTTTACCGGACAGAGAGGAGGAGAAGAACGCGCCTCACAAGCTGAAGACTTTGGGAGCACAGGACCTTCCAAACTACATACCTCAGCACTGGAGGCTAGTTCGAGGTCTACTGAGGGAGTCTAGGATAAAGGGGTCGTCGGACTACCGGCCTATTCCTTATGGGTCGGACTCATGGGCCGCTCGTTGGAGGATTGGACTGACCGAATACCCCGTGACCAGGGAGGAAACCTCACAAGCCATGGTGTGCCCTTAAATCTCAATATGATAGAATAGGCATGTTTATTCCTTCGGTAAGCATACGACTATATGTAACCCTAGGGACCCCTGGTATCTATATAATCCAAAGGGTTTAGTTCATGGAGGCAGGTGAACTCATCTAGGGTTTATCTACTTGATCTCGAGGTAGATCGACTCTGTAATATTCATACACATTAATAGAACCAAACAGGACGTAGGGTTTTATCTCCATAGGAGGGCCTAAACCTGGGTAAATATTGTGTCCTTCCTCCACTGTTACCCATCGATTCTAGATCCACAGCACGGGACTCCCTACCAAAGATCCGTCAGTTTTGACACCGACAGGAGGTACTAGTGGATGATCATGTTTAGTAAAATATTGGTGTTAAGTTTTGTGATTCCCGAAGCATGCACGTATAGTCTCCTATTATGCTAGGAAGTTGGAGCACAATTTATCCTTGATTTTCTATCTTTGTGTGAAGTTCGAGGGCGCTCAATGGTTAACTCCAACCAACTTCGCCCCTAGAAGCATGCGTAGTAACACTTTGCTTCGAGAGAGCTAATGAAACTTTTGCAATAAGTATGTGAGTTCTTTATGACTAATGTGAGTCCATGGATTATATGCACTGTGCATTGCCCTTTCTACAATTTGCTAGCCTGTACGGTACCGTGCATTGCCCTTTCTCACCTCGAGAGTCGGTGAAAACTTCGCCTATGCATCCAAACCCCATGAGATGATACACTCTATCACACATAAGACTTATTTGATCTTCCTCAAAACAGCCACCATACCTACCTATTATGGCGTTTCCATAGCCATTCCGAGATATATTGTCATGCAACTTCCACCGCCTATATTTTGTTCACTTGAGCCTTCATTGTCATATTGCATGACATGATCATAAGATAGCTAGCATGATGTTTTGATGGCTTGTCCGTTTTTTGATATCTCTGCTACGCTAGATCACTGCATTCATATAAAGTCACACTTTGTTGTACTATCGTTGTAATATTGAGTTGTAAGTAAATAGAAGATTGATGATCATCATTATTCATTATTAGAGCATGCCCTAGTGATGAAAGGATGATGGAAACTATTATTCCCCCACAAGTTGGGATGAGGCTCCGGACAAAGAAAAAAGAAAAAGAAAAAAAAAAGGAAAAAAGGGGGAATAGGGCATGCTAATTCCGCACTTGTTCTTCAAAGTAGCACCATGTTTTTCATATAGAGAGTCTCCTATGTTGTCACTTTCATATACTAGTGGGAATATTTCATATAGATTTAGATGCATACCCACTTAGTTTCATATTGAGCTCTCATACACTTATTGCTCTTAGTGTATCCCTTGTATGGCAATCCCAACTCCTCGCATTGATATCTATTGATGGTCATCTCCATAGCCCGTTGATACGATGAGTTGATGCGAGACTTTCTTCTCCACTTTTACCCCTTTGAAACCTACAACCATATTCTCTTCCACCCATAGTGCTATATCCATGGCTTGCGCTCATGTATTGCGCGAGAGTTGAAAATGCTGAAGCACGTTAAAAAGTATGAACCAATTGCTAGGATGACACCGGGATAGTGCATGATTTATACTTTGTGTTAAGAAGACATAGCATGAAAGGGCTATACGATTTTGTAGGGATAGCATTCTTTAGCCTTGATATTTTGAAAGACATGATTGTTTGTTGGGATGTTTGAGTATTAATGTCTTTATGTCAAATCTATACTATTGCTTTGAATCACTTGTGTCCTAATATTCATTCCATGATTGGATATATGAAGCAGATTATGTTAGGTAACATTCCACATCAAAAATTATCTTTTTTATCATTTACCTACTCGAGGATGAGCAGGAATTATGCTCGGGGATGCTGATAGCGTCTCCATCGTATATATAATTTTTGATTATATCATGCCAATATTATACAACTTTCACATATTTTGGCAACATTTTATATGATTTATTGGACTAACCTATTAATCCAATGTCTAGTGCCAGTTCCTGTTTGTTGCATGTTTTTTGTTTCCCAAAATTAACATATCAAACGAAGTCCAAATGCGAAAAAATACGGATATTTTTTGGAATATTTGTGAATTTTCACAAGTGGAATCACCGCAAACAAAGGCCCACAACCCCCACGAGAGACAAGGGCATGGGTAGGTGGTCTAGGCGCGGCCTGGTGGGTTGTGCCCAGCTCATAAGTCGGTTGGAGCTATCCTTCGGGAACAAGGACGCTAATTTAAGGGTAATGGTGCCCTCAAAATTTCAGCCCGATCGGAGTTCCGGATCTCCGGGAATATAAGAAACGTTTTTTGGCCAGAAAACAAGAACGTGAAACAGAAGAGAACAGAGAGGGAGATCCAATCTAGGAGGGGCTCC
The DNA here is from genome assembly GCA_022496015.1 of Hordeum marinum. NCBI lineage: Eukaryota > Viridiplantae > Streptophyta > Magnoliopsida > Poales > Poaceae > Hordeum > Hordeum marinum. Next base: position 479,467,718 of record CM039674.1, read on the forward strand.
TGCACCTCCGCCCCCATGGAGTCCATGGACCATAGGGGGAACTCTCCTCCCGTCTAGGGGGAGGCCAAGGAATAAGAAGAAGGAGACTCTCTCCCCGTCTCTGCCGGTGCCGCCGAAATGTCGCTGACGAGGATATGTACCTAGGGTAGGGTCCTAGGCACGACCGACATACCCTACCTAAGGACACCACATGGAAAGACTTGAAAATCAAGCATGAACTTCTGAGTGGATCCCTGGAGACATTCAAAGCCACTCGATAGCAATCCACTCGGAGACTCCCGCTCTCACTCGGTAGTCGCGTGTCACTTGGAAGACCTCGCTTTCACTCGACGCTAGAAGACCAGGAGCAACCATCAAGAGCCCAACGGACAGACGCTGGCTCAATGGTCATTAGTAGCTTTTATTACATACGTACCTGTAACAGCAAACTTTAAACCCCACGACCAGGCCCTTAGATGTGGGATAATTATGAGGGGCAGCGAACTCCATATAAGCCGCCCCTCCCCTCCTGCACAAGGGTTCGAAACCATTGTAACCTCAGCATTCCACACGACATAAAGCTCCCGAGCACTAAGACGTAGGGTTGTTACCTCCACGAGAGGGGCCTGAACTCTTACATCTGTGTGTGCACCCTTGCCGTAGCTAGGACTCTGCCCTCTCCCTTCGTACCCCTACCATCTACTGTCAGGCTCGTTCCCACGAAAGTTGGCGCCCACCGTGGGGCAGGCGTCTAAGCAACTTCCGGCGAGGTTGCGATTTTCACCCTTCGACATGTCTTCAGGCGATGTTTTTCCTCTGGGCCACGAGATCCGTTTCGGAGCGCTCACCTTCATCACCGACGATTCCTCATGGCTCCAGGAAGCGCCTCTCAATGTTTAGGCTCTCCCGGTCCGCGGGGCCGCGCACTTCCACGCGAGTCTCTGTGGCGTGTTGCTGCAACAGCCGTGGACCCCTTATGCATCGGCTCCTCTTGCCATTCGCGGTCGCAAGCGGTCTAGCCGCTCACAACTCCAGCGGTGGGTCGAACATGCAGCGGCGCGTCAAATTTCTCCACAGGTTGCAACGCTCGAGCCCGCCGAGTCCCTTCATGGTGTGTTTGAGTTGAATTCCGATCCGTCCGACGTGCCTTCCGAGTGCGAAAGCTGCAATCCTGCAGCGGAGGTCTTGATGGCGGGCTCTCATCAGAGTTCACCGCCTGGCTTTGGCCGTGTCAAGCGCGAGGCTGGAGGTCCGTCGAAAGAGCAGCCGCATCGCGACGAGGAGGTTCTTCATACCCCCATCGTCGGCGCGACTGCCGAGGCCCAAGCTTTGGAGGCCGTGCGATTTGTCTGGAAGAGCTCCAGGCAGAGATTGACGAGCACGCTCGCCAGCGCCCGCCACGCCCCAGTCGACATCACCGATAACTGTTTCTGACTGGATCTCACGATGGCATTGAGGTATACCAAACTCTTGTGCTAAAGTTGCTACTGCTGCAAGGATAGCGGATTCCATTCAGCCGTCCCAGTCAGAGGCTGTAGAGGGCTGTTGCAGATCAGCGCGCTCTTGGGTGCAGCACAATGTCAGAATTCGGCACTTTCTTAGTCCCGTAACAGGATATACAACAATTAACCCAAGGCAGAGACCGTTCAGTCGGCTTACAACCCTGGATCGCCCTTGCGTTGTCGAGGCGGCTGTTTTTGTGAAGGGCAAGATAGAGATCAGCATCACCGCGAAGACCACCGTCGAGTGCCCACTCCTACGCGGGTGATCCATACGCGCCCTAGCACCAGGACGACAGGCACTCCTTCGGTAATGAGCGGGACGCGTACTTTGACGCCCGCACCTACCTTATTCAGAAGTGGATCGACAAGAGCAGAGCCTACAAAGAAGGACACAACAAATTTGTTCGAGTGGAATCTCAGCCGTGGTGTCTGGTCCTGAGTGTTTTAGTAGGGCTATACATTCTGTAGAGATCCCCCAAACTTCAGGATGGCGGCGGGAATCGGAAAGTTTTCTGGTGAAACAAAGCCAGAGACTTGGTTACATGATTCTCAAGTCACTATGCAGATTGGCGGCGGAAATGACAATGTCGCGATGAAGCACCTGCCCCTCATGTTGGATGGTTCATCTCGAGCTTGGTTGAATCGTTTGGCTCCTTCCAGCATACATTGTTGGGAAGATCTTGCCCGAGTGTTTGTATGGACCTTTGAGGGCACTTGCAAGCGCGCGGCAGGTCTGGTCGACTTACAGCACTGCGTCCATAAGCCCAATGAAACCTTAAGGGGTTATATTCAGCAATGGCCACCCTGCATCATACGGTGGAGAATGTGTCAGAACACCAGGTTGTTTATGCCTTCAAGGCCGGTGTGAGATACAGGGAGCTATACCTGAAGTTCAGGCGCACCGGTGACATTATACTCGGCAAGATGATGGAAATTGCCACTCGCTATGCCAATGGCGTGGAAGAAGACCGCCTCCATAGCGGCAAACGAAAAACAGTCGCCAACAAGTCTGGAGGCGGCAACAATCGGAAACAAAAGCGGAAGGCTGAAGACCCGACTCCAGTAGAGGCAGCAGCACTGGCGACTCAGTCAGAACAAGGGAAAAGCCAAGGCTCAGTATGCCCCCAAGAAGGGGAAGGGGCAGTCAGGAAATGATATCTTGGACCAGCCATGTGTAATTCACACGAGGAAACATGCAGAAGGCAACCTTATTTTGCCCAAGCACACCACTCGACAGTGTCGAACCCTTATCCAGCAATTCATGGGAGACCAGTCGTGTGCGAAATCTCCTGAAAAAGAAGATGAAGATGAGGAAAAGGAAACATTCCCGGATGTCACTACTACACAAGTGATTTTTGCTTATGTCGAGACCAAGAGTCATCTGAAAGTCATCAATAGGGAAATCAACATGGCTATGTCAGACACCCCTACCTACCTCAAATGGTCTCAATATGCTATCACTTTCAACCAGACAGACCATCCTGCCCGTGTGGACACTCCCGGTCGACAGGCTCTGGTAGTTGATCCGGTGGTGCAGGGGACTCGACTGAGAAAGGTCCTTATGAACTGTGGCAGCGGCTTGAACATTCTGTGTGCGGATGCCCTAAAAGGGATGGGCATTCCGATGTCCCGTCTGAGCGAGAGCAGCATGCAGTTTCATGGGGTCATCCCATGAAAGAAGGCCAAGTCACTCGGCTAGATAGCATTAGATGTGGAATTCGGAGATAGCAAAAATTTCCGAAAAGAAAAGTTGACAATTGAAGTCGTGGATTTGAAGAGTACTTACCACGCCATCTTTGGTCGACCCGCTTATGCACGTTTCATGGCCCAACCATGTTACGTGTATCTCAAGTTGAAAATGCGAGGCCCTAAGGGCGTGATCACGGTCACTGGCAATCGACAGCGGGCCGAAGAGTGTCTGCAGCAAGGATCCAAGATCACCGATCAACAGATGGCCATGGTCGAGCTGGAGGAGTACAAGAGAATCGCTGATCCTGCTGATTTGCTCCGTGCAAAAATGTCGGCTTCCGAGTGGGCATTTCAGTCGGCAGGGGAAGTGAAGAAGGTGCACATCCACCCGACGGTTCCAACTGCTGCCCCGACGAATATCTCAACAACACTCGACAGTAAATAGGAAGCTAAGCTCATCCAGTTCCTCCATGAGAACTAGGATATCTTCGCATGGAAGCCTGCTGACATGCTAGGGATTCCCAGGGAGCTGGTTGAGCACCGTCTGCGAGTGGATCCGAAAGCCAAGCCCGTCAGAGAGCATTTGCGTTGATCAGCGGCGGAGAAGCGCAAGGCAATCGGAAAAGAAGTGGCCCGTCTCTTGCAAGCCAAGTTCATTCGGGAGATTTACCACTTCGAGTGGCTCTCGAATGTTGTGATGGTGCCAAAGAAACATAAGTCGTTGTGCATGTGCATTGACTTCAAACATCTCAATAAGGTGTGCCCGAAAGACCATTTTCCGCTCCCCCGCATAGATCAAATTGTTGACTCGACAGTGGGGATTGAGCTTTTATCATTTTTGGATGCTTATTCTGGGTACCATCAGATCCGTCTGTATGGCCCGAACGAAATAAAGACGGCCTTCATCACCCCTTTTGGGTGTTTTTGCCACATCACCATGCCTTTTGGTCTTAAGAATGCCGACGCTACTTTTATGCGCATGATTCATAAATGTTTACTCGACCAGATCCCTTGGAATGTCGAAGCATACATGGATGATATAGTAGTCAAGTCACGCAAAGGTTCCGACCTGCTGGCTGACTTGGCCGAGACATTCGCCAATCTGAGGCGATTCGACATAAAGCTGAATCTGGCCAAATGTACCTTCGGTGTCCCTGGCGGCAAGATGCTCGGTTTTCTCATTTCTGAGCGAGGAATTGATGTCAATCCCGAGAAGATCAGCGCCATTACCCGTATGAAGACTCCCGTGCGAGTGCACAACGTTTAGAAGCTCACGGGTTGCTTGGCAGCATTGAGTCGATTCATTTCTCGTCTTGGTGAGAAGGCTCTGCCCTTATATCAGTTGATGAAGAAGTCTGACACATTCAACTGGACTCCCGAAGCCAAAGCAGCATTTGTTGAGCTCAAAGCCCTGCTTTCCACCCAGCCCGTGCTTGTCGCTCCTGACAGCAAAGAGCTCTTGCTCCTGTACATCGCGGCCACAAATCAGGTCGTCAGTACAGTGACTATCGAGTGAGAAGAGGAGGGTAAAGCCTATAATGTCCAGCGGCCAGTTTATTATGTCTCGATAGTATTGTCCCCCTCAAAGCAAAGTTATCCACACTATCAGAAGCTGGTGTACGGTATTTACCTGTTAGCGAAGAAGGTGGCACATTATTTCCAAGACCATTCGATCTCAGTCGTCAGTGATGCTCCTTTATCCGAGATTTTCAATAATCGCGGCGCATCAGGTCGAGTGGCTAAATGGGCAATTGAGCTTGGACACTTTGACATCAGATTCGAGGCGCACCCGGGACCAACTTCCCGGTCGGTCACCCATCCTAGAATCGCTCCAAGCCAAGCACGCTTAACTTTGGAGTTCTTTTTGAGTGGGCTCCCGGAAAAGAAGGAATTCCTTGGGGAAATGAGTAGTCTATCATTCCTATTAAGCCAGGCTCTGAGATACACGCCCACTCAAAGGAACCGACGTCCTCGTCGGCCCATCAGGAACGTTCCCTTTTAGCACACGTATGCGCGTCCAGTCCAGCACATGTGCCATGCTATGTGCCACGACGGGCCACACACGCCATCTGCCACATGCCCGTGCACCTGACCCGTGCATGCCACTGTAACCACAAGGGGTGGGTCTGATACCAATTGTAACACCCCGTTATGCCTGGCGGGATCTAGACTAGCCCAACAGACCAACACTAGTATTTCCTGCGCACTTTGTCCTCACTCGTGCGCACCTAGGACCAACTTCCCGGTTGGTCACCATCCTAGAAGCGCTCCAAGCCAAGCACGCTTAACTTTGGAGTTATTTTCGAGTGGGCTCCCGGAAAAGAAGGAATTCCTTGTTGATATGAGTAGTCTATCATTCCTATTAAACTAGGCTCTCACAAACAGCCCATCCAAGTTCACTCGGCGCATTGAACAATGTTCTTCGACGGCTCCAAAATGCTGAATGGATCCGGTGCTGGTGTTGTCTTGATATCTCCTAGAGGCGACAAGCTCAACTATGTCTTGTAGATTCATTTTGATTCCTCCAACAATGAGGCAGAGTATGAAGCACATTTGTATGGGTTGCGCATGGCTATCTCTCTCGGCGTCAAACGCCTGATGGTTTATGCGACTCAGATTTGGTGGTGGATCAAGTGATGAAAGAATGGGATGTTAGAAACCCCGCTATGACCGGATACTACAACGAAGTCTGGAAGTTGGAGAAGAAATTTGAAGGCCTGGAACTTCACCATGTTCCCCGACTGAAAAATCAAGCGGCTGATGAGTTCTCCAAGATTAGCTCCACTCGAAGGCCTGCCCCCGGCGGGGTGTTCCTGGAGCATTTGTACACTCCTTCGATTCAAGAGGATCCCTTCACTAAAGAACCCCCACAAGCTTTGAGCTCCTCTGACTCGACTGAAGTCAATGTTCCTACTATGATTGACCTGGTCATGGAGATGCTAGTTATCATTCCCGACTAGACTGTGCCATACATTGCCTATATCCTCGGACAAGAGCTCCCGAAAGATGAAGCAAAGGCTCGACATACTGTGCACAGGTTCAAGACTTTCACTGTGATGGGAGATCAGCTATTCAGAGAGAGTGTGACTGGTGTCACCCAACGCTGCATTTCCCCCGAGAAAGGTCGGATGATTCTAGACGAAATCCACTCGGAAACTTGCGGCTACCATGCGTCTTCAAGGGCGATCGTCGCTAAAGCATACCGAGCTGGTTTTACTGGCCACGAGCTAATGAGATGGCTAAGGACATTGTTGATCACTGCGAAGGCTGCCAGTTCTATGTGAATCTATCACAGAAGCCGGCATCTGCTCTGAAGACAATTCCTCTCGCCTGGCCGTTTGCGGTTTGGGGACTCGACATGGTTGGTCCCTTCCAACCTGGAAAAGGAGGATTAACCCACCTGTTGGTAGCAGTCGACAAATTCACCAAGTGGATTGAAGCCAAGCCCATTAAGAAGCTGAATTCCCGCACGACGGTCACGTTCATGAGGGAGATCATTATCCGATACGGTGTTCCGCACAGCATCATCACGGACAATGGCACTAATTTTGACTCGGAACAATTAAGGAGGTTCTGTAACTCCCAAGGCACCCGAGTGGATTACACTTCCGTTGCACATCCTCAAACCAATGGGCAAGTTGAGTGGGCTAATGGTCTCATTCTGCAAGGTCTGAAACCTCGTCTCATGCGCGATTTGGATCATGCCGCCGGTGCGTGGGTAACTGAGCTGCCGTCTTTTTGGTGGGGATTTAGGACAACACCTAATCGGTCGATGGGACGAACTCCTTTCTTCCTTGTCTATGGCACCAAAGCCATGTTGCCGAGTGACCTAGCCCACAATTCTCCTCGAGTGGAGCTATACTCTGAGGCTGAGCTAAACTGGCCAGACAGGATGGGGCAGACATTCTAGAGGAGGTGCGTGAGATGGCTCTGATCCGGATCACTGCCTATCAGCAAGACCTATGGCGCTTCCATGCAAGGAATGTCAAAAGCCAAGCGTTCCATGAAGGAGATTTGGTGCTCCGAGTGAATCAACACCAACCTCACAAGCTTGCTCCTGCATGGGAAGGCCCTTTTGTTGTCACTAAGGTGCTAAACAATGGAGCCTATCACCTGTATAATCTCATGAAACAGATAGATGAGCCACGAGCCTAGAATGCAGACCTGCTCCGGCGTTTTTACACTTGAGACAAGAGTTTTCTGATGTAATAAGAGCACTTCATCAATGCAATTCGTGTTTGTGCGATCAATACTTCGTCGATTCCAACCATGCAGTTACATTCTTGGGGATACTCCAAGTGATGAGCAATCCTCACACTCGGGGGCTTAGCTGCGAAACACGTTTCGCCTAAGTGAAAAACCTCGTCGAGTGGATAGTAATCCATTCACTGTAGAGCTTAGCGGTGAATTGACATTCGCCTAAGATCAAAAATTCTCCGAGTGATGAGCAATCCTCACATTCGGGAGATGAGCTGCGAAACATGTTTCACCTAAGTTAAAATCCTTGTCGGGTGGATAGCAGTTCATTCACTCGACGGCCTATTTGCGAATCCGTCTTCGCTTAGGTTCAAACAAATATACTGCGAGTGACGAGCAATCCTCACACTCTCGAGCTTGGCTGCGAAACACGTTTTCACCTAAGTTAAAAAACTCGTCGAGTGGATAGTAATCCATTCACTCGACAAATTTGTTGCAAATCGACATTCGCCTAAGTTCAAAAATACTCCGAGTGATGAGCGATCCTCACACTCAGGGGCTTGGTAGTGAAACACGTTTTTGCCTCAGTTAAAAACCTCGTCGAGTGGATAGTAATCCATTGACTCGACAACTTAGCTGCGAATCGACATTTGCCTAAGTTCAAAAATACTCCCAGTGATGAGCAATCCTCACACTCGGGGGGCTTAGCTGTGAAACACATTTTCGCCTAAGTTAAAAACCTCGTCGAGTGGATAGTAATCCATTCACTCAACAACTTAGCTGCGAATCAACATTCGCCTAAGTTCAAAAATACTCCGAGTGATGAGCAATCCTCACACTTGGGGGCTTAGCTGCGAAACACGTTTCGCCTAAGTTAAAAACCTCGTCGACTGGATAGTAATCCATTCCCTCGACAACTTAGCTGTGAATCGACATTCGCCTAAGTCCAAATAATACTTCGAGTGATGAGCAATCCTCACACTCAGGGGCTTAGCTGGGAAACACATTTCTCTTAAGTTAAAAACCTTGTCGAGTGGATAGTAATCCATTCACTCAACAACTTAGCTGCGAATCGACATTCGCCTAAGTTCAAAAAATATTCCGAGTGATGAGCAATCCTCACACTCGGGGGCTGAGCTGCAAAACACGTTTCACCTAAGTTAAAAACCTCGTTGAGTGTATAGTATTCCATTCACTCGACAACTTAGATGCGAATCGACATTCGCCTAAGTTCAAAAATATTCCGAGTGATGAGCAATCCGCACACTCAGGGGCTTAGCTGCAAAACACATTTCGCCTAAGTGAAAAACTCATCGAGCGGATGGTAATCCATCCACTCGACAACTTAGCCGCGAATCGACATTTGCCTAAGTTCAAAAATACGTCGAGTGATGAGCAATCCTCACACTCGGAGGCTTAGCTGCGAACACGCTTCGCCTAAGTAAAAAACAAACTCAGTCAAACAAATGATTGAAAGCCAAATACGAACAGAATCCAAAGGGTAAACCACGGATAAACGTTTCGTAGAAAAGCAAATGTGCTCAGGCCTAAGGCCTGAACGAAGTTTTAAAAGATACAAATCCACTCGGCATACCGAGGCAAATCTAAGTGTTCTTTCCAAAGACATGTTTTTTAAACGGGAGATGGACAGGCGGGCTCGACGAAAGTGTCCAGGTCGATGACGTCGGCGATTCTGGTGGCCGCTTCGATAAAGGTTTCCATGAAGTCCTCGAACTGGAGTTTCTTCATGTTGACCACCTGGAGATCCTTCAGCCTCTCCTCCCTCATGTCCCTACAATGGACCCTGACGAGTGACAACGCCATGTCGGCCCCGCAGCGAGCAGCAGATTTTTTCCAAGCTTGCACTCGACTGGGTAGTCCGTTCAGGCAAGCCATCATGGAGTTGAGGTCGAGTTGAAGAGTGTCTTCAGGCCATAACTCCTTGTCGATTCTTTCCATGGAAGATTTCGGTCGAGCGATGTAGGCCTGGACGCCTTGGAGCCGGAAGTTGAGCCACAGCATGTTCATCGCCACCGCAGCAGCAACTAGCGACTTGGTGGGGTCAAGATTGGGCTCAACCTTCTATGTTTCCTTTTTGAAGTCCTGGCATAATTCTGTTAAAGAAGGGGAAATAGGAGGAGAATTGGTGAACTGCTACCCTCAAAAATTATACAAATGTCAGTCGACAAAAATACTCACCGTCGAGCAGAATATACATCTTCCTCGAGAATTCGCCCAGATGCTTCTCCAGACCATTACCTCTCTTGGTTAATTGTTTGGCCTTCTTGACAAGATTTGCATGCTCCTGCTTTAGTTTGGCGTTCTCATCCTCCAGTTTCTCGGCAGCCGCCAGCTTCTGATCCGCAACTTCAGTCTTCTCCGTGGCCGCTCGTTGAGCGTGAGCAAGCGCCTTGTCCTTCTCCTACAGCGCATTCTTCATGGAATCTAAAGAAACAACATTGTTGAGTTGCGCTCGGAGTCGACGGTTTTCATTACGTACGTCTATACGAGTGAGAGCACTCGGTTCAAAACATGAAGAGTGAAGGGGAGAATGCAGAAAGTCACCAGTAATTACCTCCCAAGGTCTTCATCTCAGCACGCACTCGCTTCAAGGCATTGTTGGCGACCGCCAGATCCACCTGCAACCGGTTTCTCTCATCCTCTACGTCCTTGTATTGCGTAACAAGTTTGCAAGCTGTATGGAACCAACAAAAGACAGGAATTCAATCGACATGTGGTTCCTGCACAGTCGACTGAGTTCTGAACACCGGCGAATGACTATCTTGCAACCTTGGAACAACCTAACAAGAATTCAAGCAAAAAGTCCACTCAACATGTTGAGTGGCCCTGGCGCTCCGCACGCCATAAACAAATTTAAAGCTGTCTCTATTAAGACCCCTGCCGATGCAAACATTCGACAGCGGTCTCGGGGACTACACCCAGTGGGTGCTCTAAGAGTGCCCCCACTGAGATGGTTAACTCTCGATCCATCGAGTAACTTGTCAAAAAAAACACTCGACATGTCGAGTGACCCCAGTACCACACGTACGACAAGTTTCAAGCCTACTGTTTGTCGTCTGGAATGAACAGTAGCCTCGGGGACTACACCAAGTGGGTGCACTTAGCGTGTCCCCACTTCTTATTCAAACATTCGACAAGGTCAGCCCTGTCATGACACTCGACCCGTCGAGTGACACACCCTCCGTACTCTATGAAGTGCAGTCTATCTTTATGAAGTGTCATATCATGGTTTGCCAATAATATCCATGAAACCTCCAAGGTAGCTACAGAGTGGTGTAATTCAAGGCGAAGTATATCCTGTATACAAAAGACTTGAAGACCCCTGCCAATGCAAGCACTCGACAGTGGTCTCAGGGACTACACCAAGTGGGTGCGCTAAGAGCACCCCCACTGAGACGGTTAACTCTCGATCCGTCGAGTAACTCGTCAGAAAATACAACCAACAAGGTCAGCCCTGTCGTAACACTCGGCCCGTCGAGTGATGCACTTCCCCTACTCTTTGAAGTGCAGTCTATCCTTATGCAGCGTCATATCATGGTTTGCCACTAATATCCATGAAACCTGCAAGGTAGCTACGGAGTGGTGTGATTCAAAGGCAAAATGTATCCCGGATACAATAAACTCTAAGACCCCTGCCGATGCAAGCACTCGACAGTGGTCTCAGGGACTACACTCACTGAGTGCACTAAGAGCGCCCCCACTGAGATGGTTAATTCTCGATCCGTCGAGTAACTCGTCACAAAAAAAATACACTCGACATGTCGATTGGACCTTGTACCACACGTACTATCAATCCCAATCCTACTCGACTATGATTCGATCTATTCGAGTGGAGAAAGTTCAAACATTCTACAGCAATCACCCAGTGGGTGTAAAGCAGCCAAGAGAAGACAGGAATTCAATCGACAATGGACTTACAATCGAACTTACTCGGACATTGGTGCGGAGGGCTGTGCTGACGTCAAAAGCTAGTTTGGTGGCCTCGTACACCTCCTTGGTCCTCAGCATGAGCTGCTCCACCTGAATCATGGCTTCCTTCGCAGCTCTGGTCTGATCTTCCGGGGTGTGATGTAGAGAGAAGGCCGTCATAGGTGGGGTCGGCGTGGTCGTAGGAGCAGCTGAGACAGTCTAAGGAGGCCCGGTTGGAGTCGATGCCACAACGGTCGAGACGGCTAGAGGAGCATGTGACAGAGGTGCTGCAGATTCAGCCCCGGGTTGTGTCGAGCCACCCCCTGGGAAGACTCTGCAGTCGAACGCTAAAGCGCTTGCGCCGATGACGCTCCTTGGATGCGAGCGTGCGAAGTGTCCAGTCGCTCCTCGTCATCCTCCACCCGAATGACCTCTGCATCGACAACCGATGGTGTTCATCTACATGTGTCGAGTCCCATCCAGACGAACCAACAACTTTTTTACCTCTATGAGAAGTGGCCGCATCAACATCCATCGCTTCTTCTCCATCTCGATGAGGCAAAGACACAGATGTAGCAGCTCTAACGTACTGAATGACATTTGGTCAGATACAACTCTAGACTTCAGTCGACAGAAGAAGTACGGAAATAAACACTTACGTGGAGACGACAGGCACTGCCACCCTCGTGTGAGGCAGAGCCTTGCGAGGCTTGGTGACGGCTTGCTTGGGCTGCTTGGCCAGTTTTTCGCTCGGCTCAGCGGTCGAAGGGCGGATCCATTTCAAGTTCTTCTCACTAGGGCGCAGAGCCCTGTCCTCAACAGTTGACGGATCTTGGCGGGACTTGGTGCGGCTCTCGTGTCGGGGAGGTGACTCAACTTCTTCCTCCTCGCCGGAGTCCTCGTATTCTTCCTTGATGTCAGAAGAATCGTCGCCGTCCACACTGCCGCCCTCGCTCACCACACCATCTTCAACATGGTTCCCGTTGGGAACGGGCAAGTGCATGTGCGTCCATTCCAACATGATTCAAGCAAAGAAATCAGTTCAATATATCACTCGACAGTACAATATATCAGTCGACATCACACAACTCACCAGGTTCTTCGGTGGGTTTTCGGCCGAGTATGGCCGGATCCTCTTGGCTCCCAAAGGATTGTTGCTAGCTCCGGTGATGCTACGAAGCCACTGCTCGACAGTTTTCTGATGAACTTCCTCAGGATGCGTCCTTGTCGAGTACTCAGGGCCCGCGTAGTGCCACAGGTCCATGCCAGTCACTCCACCCCGGATCAGCTGCACCACCGCTTCAACCAAGATGCCTACTTGGACGTGCTCCTCTTCAGTCACCTTCAGAGACTTGGGGACGGCTGGACGGTCGGGTGTATATGGGGGAAGGCCAGAGGACATATTGGGCGATCCTGCATCCTTGTAGTAGAACCAGGTCAATTGCTAACCTCTGACAGTCTCAGGAAAGGTTATGGCAGGCAAGGAGCTACGAGCTCTTTTTTGAACTTCTAAACCTCCGCACAGCTGGAGCACGTGAGTCTTCCCATCAGCTGGAAGGCCTTTCTTCACGGTCTGGGATCTGACCGTGAAGAGAGGTTTGAACAATCCCCAATGGGGAGAGCAGCCCAGGAAACATTCGCACAAAGTGACGAATGCAGACAGATGGGCGATGGTATTTGGCGAGAGGTGGTGCAGGTTGGCACCGAAAAAATTCAGAAAGCCCCTAAATAACGGGTGGGGAGGCAGAGAAAAACCTCGCTCGACGTGGGAGATAAGGAGAACCCGCTCCCCGATGCGCGGCTCAGGCTCGCGCTCCTCCCCCGTCAGCCTCCATACGCCGTCTGCCATGACCCCGTTGGAGACGAGGCCCTCCATGTCCTCGCGGGTGACAACAAAGGGGAGAAAATCTCCCTACATCTATCCCTCTGGCACGGTGAATCGGGCGGTCGAGGGCTCCTTGCCCTTGAGCTTCGCCACCCCCTTCTTCGCTCGCTCTAGCTTCTCCGTCGTGTTCTTCATCTTTGTCGCGGCGGCTCTCGTTGAGGGGGATTGGAGTGGGGCGCTGGGAGCAGAGGAGGCAGAGGAAAAGAGAGAAAGAACTCGCGGAGGTACTGTGCAAACTGTAGCGCAGAAAGCTTTATACGTTGTCGAGTGTCTCACTGACCAGTGGACCCGCGCACGCCAACCGCTGATGACGCTCAGTACGTAGCGATACGACCAGCACGAAGATCGAGGCGTCGCGCCTCCACTTGCCTCGATCGTGGCGTAATCATCGCGCGGGCGCGCGGGCTTCCCAAATTTTCGTATCCCGGAAAATCCGGGTCTGTTACACCGACCCGTCGCCTCCCAAGATACTGTCAGTTCACTCAGACCAAAACAAATGCTGAGCATCCACTCGGACACTTTTAAGGCTGAATGGATCCGGGCGAGCAGAGAGGAACTCAATCGACACAAGTTTCATTGAAGCCCCGAATATCATTCCGAAGATTTTGCGTGTTGACCCTGAACGAATGCTAATGCTCAGAGTTCAATCGACACAAGTTTCATGGACATCCCAAATATCATTTGGATGATCTGATGCACTAACTCAAGGTCTACAGAGATACCTCCTTCCACCACTCAAACCCCGATCCATTCGGGGGCTAATGACGAGGATATGTACCTAGGGTAGGGTCCTAGGCATGGCCCACATACCCTATAAGGACACCACATGGGAAGACTTGAATATCAAGCATGAACTTCCGAGTGGATCCCAGGAGACGTTCAAAGCCACTCGACAACAATCCACTCGGAGACTCCCGCTTTCACTCGGCAGTCGCATGTCACTCGGAAGACCTCGCTTTCAATCGACATGAGAAGACCAGGAGCCACCATCAAGAGCCCAACGGGCAGACGCTGGTTCAATGGTCATTAGTAACTTTTATTACGTACATTACCTGTAACGGCAGACTTTAAACCCCACTACCAGGCCCTTAGATGCGGGATAATTATGAGGGGCAGCGAAGTCTATATAAGCCACCCCTCCCTTCCTACACAAGGGTTCGAAACCATTGTAATCTCAACATTCCACACGACATAAAGCTCTCGAGCATTGAGACGTAGGGTTGTTACCTCCACGAGAGGGGCCTGAACTCATACATCTGTGTGTACACCCTCGCTGTAGCTAGGACTCTACCCTCTTCCTTCGTACCCCTACCATCTACTGTCAGGCTCGTTCCCACGACAGTCGCCGAGGCAAACATCATGACGGCGATATGCATTAACAATCTTGATGCCATAAGCACCAACTCTCTCCCCTCCTGTTTGAAGCGGTGTAACACTCTTACTTAAACATGGTGTTCAACTCCATATATTATTTCCCAATGATATCTGGTTATCCTATGATGTTTGAGTAGATGTCTATTGTCCCATGGGTTAACTGTGGTATGATGTTATTGATATGAGTTGCATGTTGATATGGTGATGTCCTATGGTGCCCTCTGTGTTGCGCAAGCAGAGGGATCCTCATTGTAGGGTGTTGCACTATGTTCATGAGTTTCCTATGGTGGGTTGCGTGAGCGATAGAAACACAAACCCGAGTAGGTGGGTTATGGCGTATGGGAGTAAAGAGGACTTGATACTTAATGCTATGGTTGGGTTTTACCTTAATGATCTTTAGTAGTTGCGGATGCTTGCTAGGGGTCCTATCATAAGTTCATATGATCCAAGTAGAGAAACTATGTTAGCTCATGCCTCTCCCTCATTGCATATAACAAGTATCTATTGTATCATATTCAATTGGCTAGGCACAATCTTTCTCTTGCGTTACACAAAAAGCTTTCTACCAAGTTATTTACTTTTATTGTTCTTTTATTAAAACAACACCTAACTTTTATTTCCACCTTATTTATTATCTTGCAAAGTACTTCTAGTTTCATTCTGGCAAAGTAGTTTTATACTTGTTCTAGGTAAAGCAAGCATTAGCATGCGTAGAGTTGTATCGGTGGTCGATAAAACTTGAAGGAATATTTGTTCTACCTTTAGCTCCTCATTGGGTTCAACACTCTTACTTATCAAAAAAGTCGACAAATGGTTATTATTGGCTCCTCATTGGGTTCTACCTTTAGCTCCTCATTGCCTACAGTTGTGGGTTATTAAGGGTCTGGCGGTAGCCCTACACATACTACTTCTGGAGACTAAGGCGGTAGGGTGAAGGAGGACGACTGATGGTAGTTAACCACTGACATGGAAAAAGGCCTACCGCCGAACCCTATGGTGGTAGGATGTGACAGGCTACCGCCGAAGGCCCTGGCGGTAGTTTCCTGGGGTGGATAAGATTGCCTGGTTGGGTCTTTCCTCCCCTCCCCCACACCCACACATTCAGCCACTCACCTCTCCCCGAGCTCCAGTCTCCCCCCTCACTCTTCCTCACAGAAGGGCCTCTTAAATCCCTCCCATTTGCTTGTGATTTTTCCATTGGATCGGAGCACTTTCATCACCCAAGGTACCTCTCTCACTTCACCTCATTTTGATTGGTTGAAAGCATTTATTTTTAGTGCATTTTCTCATTTTTTTGCAAACCCTAGTTCATCATTTTTCTATGGTCAAATCAACAAATGAGATTCATTTACTGTTATGTTTGTTATTTGCATATGTATTATGTGTCAAGAACTTTTCCCCACCTTTATTTTTCTTCAATAGATTGAGGAGTTTGTCGTATCGGCTGTTGAATGTGTCAATCTTGAATGCCATGCAAACGTGGGTAAGGTATTTGTAAAACTCCTTGCTCTTGCATGCTCGATAAAAAATTGCCACCAAGTGTATCATGCACCAACGGTGTTGAGGCTTTTGAAGACCTGGAATAGCAATGTCTATTGCTTTGAGAATCCCAATCTCAATCAACCCCAATCTCATGACACCATCAACACCGGACTTGCCTGCAAGACTAACATCCCTAAACAGCGATGTGCCCCTTTCCTTATTGGTCACCTTCTTGAATATTTGATTTTCTTGCGTCATGAATCCATCCTAATACAATTCTTCCTCCAGACCCTCATCATTTGAGCCATACCCACACATAAGGTTATGAAGGAGGGTACGGTCCATGTCTTGTTAGTGCACAATGACATCCAAGTCACCAATGGGACTGTAATGAATCTCTTAATCTCATGCATAAGCATCCTCCTCTTGAGCAACAATAGCATCATCATCAACATGACCATTGCCATCTGTTGGGGAACGTTGCATGTTAAACAAAAAAATTCCTACGCACACACAAGATCTATCCATGGTGATGAGCATCTATGAGAGGGAGAGTGGATATACATACCATTGCAGATCTCTAAGCGTGAAGCGCTAAGAAATGCGGTTGATATAGTCGAACGTCTTCATGGTCCAAATCACTGAGTGTCCCAAGATCCAATCATGATCCGTCCCTATCTAGTGCCGAACGGATGGCACCTCCGCGTTCAGCACACGTATAGCTCGATGAGGACCTCTGCCTTCTTGATCCAACAAGAGGGAGTGGAGAGGTAGATGAGTTCTCTAGCAGCGCGATGGCGTGGCGGCGATGGTGGTGGAACTACTCCGGCAGGGCTTTGCCTAAGCACCGCCAAACTAGACTAGAGGAGAAAACCGATCTAGTTTAAGTAGAGAGAGGACTTGGAAATTAGGGTTAGCTCTCCCCTCTAAATACTCTAGTATATATAGGAGGAGGGAGGGGAGGAGGCAGCCTCAAACCTCAAGGGTTGGCCGAAATTGGAGGTGGAGGAGTCTTACTCCAGTCCTACTAGGCGTAGGATCCCTGCTCTCCACATGGAAACCCTTTCCACCTTTCCACGTTTGGGTTTTTGCCACCCCTAGCCACATGGGCCTTAGTGGGGGGTTCGGCCAGATCACTAGGGGATGGTTTGACTTATCCCACATCCCATGAGGTCCTTTGGGTACAGACACCCCTCCCGATGGCCCCCTCTACCCTCCCGGCACTCCCGGTACACTACCGAAGTACCCGAAACTTTTCCGGTGACCAAAACAGGACTTCCGATATATCAATCTTTACCTCCGAACCATTCCGGAGCTCCTAGTGACGTATAGAATCTCATCCGGGACTCCGAACAACCTTCAGTCACCACCATACATAACTCTACTATATTGAAACATTATCGAACCTTAAGTGTGTAGACCTTGCGGGTTTGAGAACGATGTAGACATGACCGAGACACCTCCATGATCAATAACTAATAGCGGCCCCTGGATGCCCATATTGTTTCCTACATATTCTACGAATATATTTATTGGTTGAACCTTTATGTCAAGGATTCAGTTAATCCCGTACGTTGTTCCCTTTGTTCGTCGGTATGTTACTTGCCCAAGATTTGATCGTCGGTATCTCTATACCTAGTTCAATCTCGTTACCGGCAAGTCTCTTTATTCGTTATATAATACCATATCCCATGGATAACACTTAGACACATTGCTTGCAAGGCTTATTGTGATGTTGTATTACCGACTGGGCCCTGAGATACCTCTCCGTCACACGGAGTAACAAATCCCAGTCTTGATGCATGCCCACTCAACGGACACCCTTGGAGATACCTGTAGAGCATCTTTATAGTCACGCAGTTATGTTGCGATGTTTGATACACACAAGGTACTCCTCCGGTGTCAGTGAGTTGCATGATCTCATGGTCATAGGAACAGATACTTGACATTAAGAAAACTATTGCAATAAACTGACACGACCAAATGATATGTTTATAGTTTGGTTCTTGTCCATCACATCATTCTCCCAATGCTGTGATCCCGGTATCAAATGATATCTCATGTCAATTGCTAGGAAACCTTGACCATCTTTGATCAACGAGCTAGTCTACTAGAGGTATACTAGGGACACAGAGTTGTCTATATATCCACACATGCAATGTGTTTCCAATCAATATAATTATTTCATGGATAATAGAAGATTGTCATGAACAAGGAGATATAATAATAACTATTTATTATTACCTCTCGGGCATATTTCCAACAGTCTCCCACTTGCACTAGAGTCAATAATCTAGCTCACATCACTATGTGATTTAAATTGTAATGAATCTAACACCCATACAATTTTGGTGTTGATCATGTTTAGCCCTTGGAAGAGGTTTAGTCAACAGTTCTGCAACATTCAAATCCGTATGCACTTTGCAAATATTTATGTCCTCCACCTTGATGTACTCGTAGATGGAATTGAAGCGTTGCTTTATGTGTCTGGTCCTCTTGTGAAACCTTGGTTCCATGGCCAAAGCAAGGGCATTAGTCTTGTCACAGACCAGATCCACTGGATTCAGTGCACTGGGCACTACTCCACGAACTGTCATGAACTCCTTCATACAAACATCTTCCTTCGCCGCCTCCGAGGCTGCGATGTACTCCGCTTCGCATGTAGAATCGGCTACCACGCTCTGCTTGGAACTGCACCATCCTACCGCTCCCCCATTGAGAATAAATATGTATCCAATTTGCGACTTAGAGTCATCCGGATCAGTGTCAAAGCTTGCATCGACGTAACCCTTTACGATGAGCTCTTGATCACCTCCATAAACGAGAAACATTTCCTTAGTCTGTTTCAGGTACTAAAGGATATTCTTGACCGACGTCCAATGCTCCATTTCTGGATCATTTTGAAATCTTCTGGCCATACTTATGTCAAGGCTGACATCGGGTCTTGTACACAGCATTGCATACATGATAGAGCGTATGGTTGAAGCATAGGGGATGACACTCATCTTTTCACTATCTTCTACAGTAACTAGGCATTGAATCTTATTCAACTTCACACCTTGTAACACAGGCAAGAACACCTTCTTGCACTGATCCATTTCGAACTTCTTCAAAACTTTGTCAAGGTATGTGCTCTTTGAAAGTCATATTAAGCGTCTGATCTAACTCTATAGATCTTAATGCCTAATATGAAAGTAGCTTCTCCTAGGTACTTCATTGAAAAACTCTTGTTCAAATATTCCTTCATGCTTTCCAGCATTTCTATATTCTTTCCAATCAGCAATATGCCATCGACATATAATATTAGAAACGCTATAGATCCATAAACTTTCTTGTAAATACAAGCTTCTCCATAAACTTTTATAAACCCGAACGCTTTGATCACCTCATCAATGCGCAAATTTCAACTCCAGATGCTTGCACTAGTCCATAAATGGATCGCTGGAGTTTGCAAACATTGTTAGCATTCTCTAGATCGAGAAAACCTTTTGGTTGTATCATATACAAGTCATCCTTAAGAAAACCATTAAGGAATGTTGTTATGACATCCATCTGCTAAATTCTTAGTTGAAATATGCAGCTATTGCTAATATGATTCTGACAGACAACATCGCTATGGGTGAGAAGGTTTCACCGTAGTCAACTCCTTCAACTTGTGAAAAACCCTTTGCCACAAGTTGAGCTTTATAGACGGTGACATTACCGTTCGCGTCTATCTTCCTCTTAAATATCCGTTTGTACTGAATGGCTTTTCGCCCTTCAGTTAATACTTCCAAAGTCCATACTTTGTTTTCATACATGGATCCAATCTGGGATTTCATAGCCTCTAACCATTTCTCAGAATCCGGGCCAATCATCGCTTCTCCATAGCTCGTAGGTTCCTTGTTGTCTAACAACATGACCTCTAAGACAGGGTTGTTGTACCACTCAGGAGCAGTACGTGCCCTTGTCAACCTACGAGGTTTGATAGTAAGTTGATATGAAGCTTCACGATCATCATCATTAACTTCGTCTTCAACTGATGCAGGCTCTACAGAAACATCTTTATGCATTGTGCTACTCTTTGGTTGAAGTAAAGGTTCAATAACCTCATCAAGTTCTATTTTCCTCCCACGCAGTTCTTTTGAGAGAAACTCTTTCTCAAGAAATGTTTCGTTCTTAGCGACAAACACTTTGCCTTCGTATCTGAGATAGAAGGTATACCCAACTATCTCTTTTGGGTATCCTATGGAGACGCATTGCTCTAATTTGGGTTCCGGCTTTTCAGGCTGATGCTTTTTGACATAAGCATCACATCCCCAAACTTTAAGAAACGACAACTTTGGCTTCTTGCCAAACCACAATTCATATGGCATCGTCTCAACGGATTTTGATGGTGCCCTATTTAGAGTGAATGCAGCTATCTCTAATGCATAACATCAAAACGATAGTGGCAAATCGGCAAGAGACATCATAGAACGCACCATATCTAATAAGGTTCGATTACGACGTTGGGACCCACCATTACGCTGTGGTGTTCCACGCGGTATCAATTGTAAAATGATTCCATACTGTCTTAAGTGACTGCCAAACTCATAACTTAGATACTCACCTCCTCGATCAGATCGTAGGAATTTAATCTTCTTGTTACAATGATTCTCAACTTCACTCTGAAATTGCTTGAACTGTTCAAACATTTCAGACTTGTGTTTCATTAAGTAAATATACCCATATCTACTTAAGTCATCAGTGAAGATGAGAAAATAACGATATCCACCGCGTGCCTCAATGCTCATCGGACCACACACATCAGTATATATGATTTCCAACAAGTCACTTGCCCGTTCCATTGTTCCAGAAAACGGGGTTTTAGTCATCTTGCCCATGAGGCATGGTTCACACGTGTCATGTGATTCAAAATCAAGTGACTCCAAAAGTCCATCAGCATGGAGCTTCTTCATGCGTTTTACACCAATATGACCTAAATGGCAGTGTCACAAGAAAGTGGTACTGTCATTATCAACTGTACATCTTTTGGCATCAATGTTATGAACATGTGTATCATCACCATCGAGGTTCAATATGAATAAACCCCTCACATAGGGTGCATGACCATAAAAGATATTACTCATATAAATAGAACAACCATAATTCTCTGATTTAAATGAGTAACCTCTCGCAATGAACAAGATCCAGATATAGTGTTCATGCTGAACACATGCACTAAATAACAATTATTCAGGTTGATAACGAATCCCGATGGTAATGAAAGAGCGAGCATGCCGATGGCGATCACATCAACCTTGGAACCATTTCCCACGCGCATCATCACTTCGTCCTTTGCCAGCCTTCGTCCTGCTTTGAGTTGCAAATGCGAGCAACCGAACCGGTATCAAATACCCAGGCGCTACAGCGATTTTTCACTGTAAATAGTAGGAGAGGATCCTACTATGCTATATTAAAATAAATATAAATATTTACATGAATTGGAGGAAAATCCCGAGAAGGAAGGAAGAAGAACAAACAGACTCTAAAGAGTGTTTAGAAAGGAAGTGATATAATCACTGAGATCAGGGGACACTGTTGGAAATATGCCCTAGAGGCAATAATAAAATGGTTATTATTGTATTTCCTAGTTCATGATAATTTTCTATTGTTCATGCTATAATTGTGTTAACTGGAACCGTAATAGATGTGTGAATACATAGACCACAACATGTCCCTAGTGAGCCTCTAGTTGACTAGCTCGTTCATCAATAGATGGTCACGGCTTCATGACCATGGACATTGGATGTCGTTGATAATGGGATCACATCATTAGGAGTATGATGTGATGGACAAGACCCAATCCTAAGCATAGCACAAGATCGTGTAATTCGTTTGCTAAAGCTTTTCAATGTCAAGTATCATTTCCTTAGACCATGAGATTGTGCAACTCCCGGATACCATAGGAATGCTTTGGGTGTGCCAAAGGTCACAACGTAACTGGGTGGCTATAAAGGTGCACTACGGGTATTTCCGAAAGTGTCTGTTGGGTTGGCACGAATCGAGACTGGGATTTGTCACTCCGTGTGACGGAGAGGTATCTCTGGGCCCACTCGGTAAGACATTATCATAATGAGCTCAATGTGAATAAGGAGTTAGCCACGAGATGATGTATTATGGAATGAGTAAAGAGACTTGCAGGTAACGAGATTGAACAAGGTCTAGAGATACCGACGATCGAATATCGGGCAAGTATCATACCGATAGAAAAAGGGAATTGTATACGGGGTTGAATCCCCGACATCGTGGTTCATCTGATGATATCATCGTGGAGCATGTGGGATCCAACATGGGTATCCAGATCCCGCTGTTAGTTATTGACCGGAGAGATGTCTTAGTCATGTCTACATGTCTCCCGAACCAGTAGGGTCTACACACTTAAGGTTCGATGACGCTAGGGTTATAGGGAAACGGTATACGTGAATACCAAAGGGTGTTCGGAGTCCCGGATGAGATCCCGGACATCACGATGAGCTCCGAAATGGTCCAGAGGTAAAGATTGATATATAGGAAGTCCAGTTTTGGTCTTCGGAAAGTTTTCGGGCTCATCGGTAGTGTACCGGAAGTGCCGGGAGGGTGCCGGAGGACCCCCGGGATGGGTGTGACGACCAAATGACTTCGTGGGATCTTAGAGGAGGTGTGCCAGCCCTTATTGGGCTGTCCAAGACCTTCTATAAAGGCC
Source organism: Hordeum marinum (assembly GCA_022496015.1). Taxonomy (NCBI): domain Eukaryota; kingdom Viridiplantae; phylum Streptophyta; class Magnoliopsida; order Poales; family Poaceae; genus Hordeum; species Hordeum marinum. Next base: position 479,490,462 of record CM039674.1, read on the forward strand.
CATGCGGCTGGAGATAAGAGATAGGGCTGAAAAAGGTTTAAAAGGAGGAGATCCACCTCCCTTGTGGGAGGTGGACTCTCCCTCTAGTTCGGCCGAAGTTCTCCTCCTTGGAGGACGGGCCAAGGCATCCCTCCCTCCCCTCCCTCCTATATATATGCAAGGGTTTGGGCTGATTTGAGACACGACTTTTCTCTCTTGGTGCAGCCCTACCCTTCCTCTTCCTCGTTCTCCGTAGCGCTTGGCGAAGCCTTGCCAGAGTTCACGTAGCTCCACCGTCACCACGCCGTCATGCTGCCGGAGCTCTCCCTCAACCTCTCATTCCTCCTTGCTGGATCAAGGCGTAGGAGACGTGACCGGGCTGCACATGTGTTGAACGCGAAGGCGCCGTTGTTCGGCGCTGAGATCGGAATCCACCGCGATCTGAATCGCTGTGAGTACGACTCCACCAACCGCGTTCTTGTAACGCTTCCGCTTAGTGATCTTCAAAGGTATGAAGATCGAATCTCTCCCCACTCGTTGTTGGTTTACCATGGATAGATCTTGGTGATCGTAGGAATTTTTTTGATTTACTACTATGTCTCCCAACAGTGGTATCAGAGCTAGGTCTATGCGTAGAATCTATGCACGAGTAGAACACAAGTTGTTGTGGCGTCGATTTTGTTAATATGCTTACCACTACTAGTCTTATCTTGATTCGGCGGTATTGTAGGATGAAGCGGCCCGGTCTGACTTTACACGTACGCTTACGTGAGACTGGTTCCACCGCCTGACATGCACTTGTTGCATAAGGTGGCTAGCGGGTGTCTGTCTCTCCCACCTTATTCGGATTGGATTCGATGAAAAGGGACCTTATGAAGGGTAAATAGCAATTGTCATATCACGTAGTGGTTTTAGCGTAGGTAAGAAACGTTCTTGCTAGAAACCTATAGCAGCCACGTAAAAACTTGCAACTACAAATTAGAGGACGTCTAACTTGTTTTTGCAGCATATGCCTTGTGATGTGATATGGCCAAAGGATGTGATGTGATGCATTGTGATGTATGATATTGATCATGTTCTTGTAATAGGATTCACGACTTGCATGTCACTGAGTATGAAAACCGGCAGGAGCCATAGGAGTTGTCTTATTTTATTGTATGACCTGCGTGTCAATCATAAACGCCATGTAATTACTTTACTTTATTGCTAAACGTTAGCCATAGTAATAGAAGTAATAGTTGGCGAGACAACTTCATGAAGACACAACGATGGAGATCACGGTGTCGTGCCGGTGACAGTGATGATCATGGTGCCCCGAAGATGGAGATCAAAGGACCAAGATGATATTGGCCGTACCATGTCACTATATTGATTGCATGTGATGTTTATCATGTTTACATCTTATTTGCTTAGAACGATAGTTGTAAATAAGATGATCTCTCAATAAAATGTCAAGAAAAGTGTTCACCGTAACTATGCACCGTTGCTAAGGATCGTTGTTCCGAAGCACCACGTGATGATCGGGTGTGATAGGTTCTAACGTTCGCATACAACGGGTGTAAGGCAGATTTACACACGCGATACACTTAGGTTGACTTGACGAGCCTAGCATGTACAGACATGGCCTCGGAACACAGAAGACCGAAAGGTCGAACATGAGTCGTATAGAAGATACGATCAACATGGACATGTTCACCATGGATGACTAGTCCGTCTCACGTGATGATCGGACACGGGCTAGTTGACGTGGATCATGTGTCACTTGGATGACTAGAGAGATGTCTATCTAAGTGGGAGTTCATTAAATAATTTGATTATGTGAACATAATTATCATGAACTTAGTCTCAAATTGTCTTTAAAATCTATATAGTAGATCCAATGGCCAACGCGAATGTCACCCTAAACATCAATGCATTCCTAGAGAAAACCAAGCTGAAAGATGATGGAAGCAACTATGCGGACTAGGTCTGTGGCTTGAGGATCATCCTCATAGCTTCCAAGAAATTATATGTCCTTGATGCACCACTAGGTGACCCACCCCTTCTCCCAGCAGAGCAAGACGTTGTGAACACTTGGCATTCTCGCTACGATGATTACTCCCTTGTTCAGTGCGGCATGCTTTATTGTTTAGAACCGGGGCTCCAAAAGCGTTTTGAGCAACACGGAGCATATGAGATGTTCCTAGAGCTAAAACTGGTTTTCCAAGCTCATGCCCGGGTCGAGAGATATGACATCTCCGACAAGTTCTTCAGTTGTAAGATGGAGGAGAATAGTTCTGTCAGTGAGCACATCCTCGAGATGTGTGGGCTACACAACCGCTTGACTCAGCTGGGAGTTACTCTCCCGGATGACTCGGTCATTGACAGAATCCTCCAGTAACTTCCACCTAGCTACAAGAGCTTTGTGATGAACTACAACATGAATCAGAGCTTTCATATTCCTTCACTTTCTTGTAAATACAAGATTCTCCATAAACTTTTATAAACCCGAACGCTTTGATCACCTAATCCGTTGAGACGATGCCATATGAATTGTGGTTTGGCAAGAAGCCAAAGTTGTCGTTTCTTAAAGTTTGGGGATGTGATGCTTATGTCAAAAAGCATCAGCCTGAAAAGCCGGAACCCAAATCAGAGCAATGCGTCTCCATAGGATACCCAAAAGAGATAGTTGGGTATACCTTCTATCCCAGATACGAAGGCAAAGTGTTTGTCGCTAAGAACGAAACATTTCTTGAGAAAGAGTTTCTCTCAAAAGAACTGCGTGGGAGGAAAATAGAACTTGATGAGTTTATTGAACCTTTACTTCAACCAAAGAGTAGCACAATGCATAAAGATGTTTCTGTAGAGCCTGCATCAGTTGAAGAGGAAGTTAATGATGATGATCGTGAAGCTTCATATCAACTTACTATCAAACCTCGTAGGTTGACAAGGGCACGTACTGCTCCTGAGTGGTACAACAACCCTGTCTTAGAGGTCATGTTGTTAGACAACAAGGAACCTACGAGCTATGGAGAAGCGATGATTGGCCCGGATTCTGAGAAATGGTTAGAGGCTATGAAATCCCAGATTGGATCCATGTATGAAAACAAAGTATGGACTTTGGAAGTATTAACTGAAGGGCGAAAAGCCATTCAGTACAAACGGATATTTAAGAGGAAGATAGACGCGAACGGTAATGTCACCGTCTATAAAGCTCAACTTGTGGCAAAGGGTTTTTCACAAGTTGAAGGAGTTGACTACGGTGAAACCTTCTCACCCATAGCGATGTTGTCTGTCAGAATCATATTAGCAATAGCTGCATATTTCAACTAAGAATTTAGCAGATGGATGTCATAACAACATTCCTTAATGGTTTTCTTAAGGATGACTTGTATATGATACAACCAAAAGGTTTTCTCGATCTAGAGAATGCTAACAAAGTTTGCAAACTCCAGCGATCCATTTATGGACTAGTGCAAGCATCTGGAGTTGAAATTTGCGCATTGATGAGGTGATCAAAGCGTTCGGGTTTATAAAAGTTTATGGAGAAGCTTGTATTTACAAGAAAGTGAAGGAATATGAAAATGTCTCCTTTTCAGCATGTTTCTTGTGTTCAGTCTATCTGCTAAGAGGAACCACATGAACACTTTCAGTTTCATTTGGAGTTTTGATTTCCGTATCCATTTGAATGGCTCCGGGCAAATGATTGGTCTATGACAATAATTGTAGAACTTTTTGGCCTAATAAACTGGACCTGACGGGTATGACCACTGATCAACATTTTCTGATTCCAAAACATGTGGCGGTTTTAGACTATCTATAGTGTGCATATCACTAAGGGCCTCGGGTGATAGTGGCAAATGGAATAGCAGGTTCAAGTCATTAGTCTCATAGTAAGCATGAACTGAAATATCTCCGTTCTTGGTATATGAATATAGACAAGCGTAGTTTTCAGAGAGGACTAGACCATTCCAATTATCATGCCACATGGAGACATGTGATCCATTTCGTACATCACGTTTTGCAATTCCTCTATAGATAGGCATTAGTTTAACCATAGATCTCCACCAAAATGAACCACACTTGGGAAGAGCATGAGGGATAGTGTCAATATAGTAGGATTGCCATAATAATTTAACCCATTGGTACATGATTATAAAATTTATCCAAGAACCTCAAGAGTAGAGCCTGATTGTGAACTTTGATGTTGATTACCCCAAGACCTCCCTTATCTTTTTGGCAACATACTCTGTTTCAAGCAACCAAAGAGCTACAAGACTCACCATGTTCAATTTTTTTGGCCATAAACACCTTCATATCTTGTCAAAAGTGTCGAGAAATTTGACAGGAAGCTCTAAACTGCAAGACGCAAATCTTATCATGGATGATACCAGTGAGTTAATCAATGTAATTTTCTGATCGTGACACATAAGCGCCGTGGTACTAGAGATGCGGCGCTCCACCCGATCAATTAAGGGCCTCAATTTATTCATGGTGGGTTTAGTAGTACCGAGTGGTAATCCAAGATAAGTAAACGAAAGAGAGCCAACCGTACACCCAAACACATGAGCTAGATCTGAAGCTTTCTCACCAGGTATATTGATAGGAATTATATTCAAATTTTGGAAGTTGATCCGTAGCACAGTTGAAATAGAAAAATCATTCAAAACACTTTTAAGGTTTGCAAGTTGGATTAGCCAAGCTGGCATAATTAGGATAGTGTCATCCGCGTATTGCACAATAGGGTACGGACTAGATCGGTCGATTGGAAGCTACAATCTACCTTCAACATACTCATTTTTAATTGTGTACTGCAGAAGATCCACAGCCATAGAAAATAAAAGTGACGACATTGGGTCCCATTGACGTACACCATGATTGCAATGAAAACTCTTACTAGGGGTACCATTTAAGACAACCGAAGAATGGCCAGAAGAAATGATAGAATTTATCCAATGCCTCCATTTCGAGTGAAATCCCAACTTTGCCAACATCATTAGAATGACATCATGTTCAATCAGATCGAACGCCTTTTCAAAGTCTAATTTGAGAATGATCACTTCTTTTCCAGATTTCTCATACTGAAAAATGTATTCGAAGGCCCATGCGAGACAATCATTAATTGTTCAACCTTTGATAAACCCATATCGGTTTGTATGCAACAAAGACATAATAACCTTTCGTAGGCGATTAACAAGAAGTTTTCTAATAACTTTGAGGCAACTGTTCAATAGTAATATGGGGCGGTAATCATTGACCGAAGTGGGGTTCAGCTTCTTTGCGATAAGAGTGATCAACGAAGCATTCAAACAATCCAGAGATATAGAGCCTTCCCAAAAACTGTTGCAAAGGCTATAGAAGTCTGAAGCAATTATATCCCAACACTGTTTTGGGAAGAAGCCATTGAATCCATCTGGTCCCCGGGCCCTATCAATGGCCATTTTATCTACCACATCATCTATTTCATTTTTGGTGAAAGGTTTAGAGAGACCATCACGGTTGCTCACAGATTGTACTAGTCTGTCCAGTTTAAATTTCATTCATGGTCAACCGATACACCAAGTCTAGCTCTGAATGCCTGAAACAGAACTTCAGCCTTAGCTTCATGATCTTCAATAAGGGAGCCATCTCAGAGAGACAAAGAGGCACTAGAGTTTCGTCTATGTCCTTCAGTAGCCAGACGTTGAAGCCAATTAGTATTTTCGTCCCCCCAATACGTATCTGATTGTGCAACGTTTATACCAAAATTGCTGCCTGTAGGACTGTAAGCGAATTATGTGTGCTTTTATAACTTTTTGGAAGTTCCATTCCTGAATGACTAAATGTCGCTTCTCTTCTAAATTATCCAAAAGAGCAAGAACTGTGTGGCAATTATTCAGCAGCAATCAAAGTTTAGATTGACCTTTACTCCATCTTTTAAGCACTCGCCTCAAATTTTTGAGCTTAGCATTAACAACTATTGCAGGGTCAAAAGAATGAACAGGCAGTTTCCATGCAGACTTAACCGTGTCCTTAAAACCTAGATATAAAGGCCAATAGTTTTCGAAACGAAATACCTTGGAGCGTGGAATGGAAAATTGAACCGTGACAAGACAGGGTATATGATCGGAAACTGGCCTTGGGAGAGCATTCGCTGATGTATTTGGATACGAAGAAGTCCAATGGTTAGAGGTAAAAAACCAGTCTATTTTATCTAATAACGATACAGACTGCATATTACTCCGAGTGTAAGTCGCACCTTTTAATGGCAAGTCCACAAGGCACTGGGAGCGAATAATATCATTGAAAGTGATCATATGTTTAATGTTACCTCCCGGACTATTACTATTTTTGAACGATCGAATGAAGTTAAAGTCCGCAACTATATGCCAATTATCATCTTCGCCAATATAGAGATCGTAAAGCCAACTCACAAAGTTGTCGCGTTCGACACCCTCACACGGACAGTAAACACTAACCATTGTCCAAACGTCAGGCGAGATCGCCGATTTAAAGTTAAGAACTTGAGCCCATTGGTGATTTTCAATCGTTGCGGTAGAAACTACAGCGCTATTCCAGATTACAATGAGACCCAAAGAATTACCAATGGAAGGAACACATGCGAATTTATCAAAATGACACGGACAAAATTTGCGAATATAGGAATGGTTGAAATGTTCGCGCTTTGTTTCTTCAATGCATAAAATTGAGCTGCCCGAACTATCAATACTGGAACGCAAAGAATCATGTTTATCATCAGAATTAATTCCACGGATACTCCAACACAACAAGTTCCAAGAGCGAAGCTGAGAATTCATCAAACTAATATCTGTAAAATGATGGGTGTAGGCGCTGAGCTGAACTAGAACTAGAGCAACGATTGTCCAAAGAAATAAAACAAACAAAATGCGCCGAACTAATATTTATTTGAGTCCACCCATTTAACTGAAACTTACTGGCCAACATAAGCTTCATCACAGGAGGAGTTTCCCATACCTAGAAGATGATCTTCAGTTAGATCTTTAGAAGGGATGCCTTGTCGGCCAGATACTTGGGGCAGTTCCGCTTCCAGTGACTAGTTCCCTTGCCATGAAAGCACTCAATTTCTAGCTTGGGTCCAACCATGGGTTTCTTCATGGGAGGGGCAACTGCTTTTCCACTCTTCTTGGAGTTACCCATCTTGTCCTTGCAATTCTTCTTGAAACTAGTGGTTTTATTACCCATCTTTCTGGATTTCAGACTCAGCGATTTTCAGCATCAGAAACAGCTCGGCGACTGACTTGTTCATCCCGTGCATGTTATAGTTCATCATGGAGCTCTTGTAGCTAGGTGGCGATGATTGAAGAACTCTATCAGCGATCACCTTCGGCGGAAGGGGCATCCCTCACTCAGCCAGATGGTTCGAATACCCAGACATTCTGAGTGTATGTTCACTAATAGACCCGTTCTCCTCCATCTTGCAAGCATAGAACTTATCAGAGGTCTCATACCTCTCGATCCAAGCATTCTGCTCAAAGATACACTTCAACTCCTGGAACATCTCATATGATCCATGATGTTCAAAACGTCTTTGATGTCCCAGTTCTAACCCATATAACATTGCACATTGAACTATTGAGTAATCTCGAGAACATGCCTCCCAAGAGTTCTTACCATCTTCGAACGATACGGGAGCGGGTGGGTCACCAAGCGGTGCATCGAGGACATAAGTCTTCTGGGGAGCTGTGAGGATAATCATTAGATTACAGGCTCAGTACCCAAAGTTACTTCCATCATCTTTCAACTTGGCATTCTCTAGGAACAGATTAAAATTCTAGGGAACTACTACGTGAGCCATTGATCTACAACATAGATATGCAAAGGTTACTAAGACTATTGTTCAAGATAATGAGTTTAGTTAATCAAATTACTAAATCTCCCACTCAAATTGACATCCCTCTAGTCATCTGAGTGATACATGATCCAAATTCACCAACTCAAGTCCGATAATCATGTGAGTTGAGGTGGTTTCAATGGTGAACATCATCATGTTCGCCATATCCTCAGGTTTGACCTTTCGGTATTGTGTGTTCCGAGGCCATGTGTGTACATGCTAGGCTCGTCAAGGTTAACCCGACTGTCCTGCACGTGCTACACTAGCTTGCACCCGTTGTATGTGAACATAGAGTCTATCACACCCGATCATCACGTGGTGTCTCGACACGACGAACTTTCGCAATGGTGCACACTCGGGGAGTACACAATTTACCTCAAAATTTAAGTGAGGAATGACCTTATAATGCTACCGTCGTCCTAAGCAAAACAAGGTGCATAAAAAGATTAACATCACATGGAAATCATAAGTGACATGATACGGCCATGAACTTCTGCTTTTGATCTCCATCTTGAAAGCACCGGCATGATCCCCATCGTCACCGGCACAACAACATGATCTCCATCTGTAACATCCCAAATTTTGGAATGTTAAAATAATTATAGAATGATTGTTTGTTTGCTTGAATGATTGAAAGTGAGTGCAATTTGAAACTTTTTGAAACTTTTGAAAGTTTAATGAGAGGAAATGAAATGACTTTCCCAAACTTTCACTTTGCATTTTTCTCACCAAGAATTCAAATTCATTTCATCACAAAACCCTAGAGTGAAGATGACATGACTTCTTCCATTTAAAGAAATGAAAAGGGATTTGAAAAGAATTTGAATTTCATTTGAAAAATATTTCAAATTTAGAAAACTTTATGCATCTCAATGATTTTCATGAGAGAGGATAATATGACTTCCTCAAATTTTAAGAAATATGAGTTGGAAGTTTAAAAGAAGGAATTGAAAGAGCTTTTGAAAACCTCTGGATTATTTTGAAAATCCATTTCATATTTGGTCCCTATTCAAAATTTTCAAAGTATTCAAACCCCTGACAAAAATTTGAAAGGAGTAACATGACACTCCAAGCCAGGGGGTAATTTTTGATGTTTTTTGAATCATCATACCCAAAAAGTTATTTGAAGAATATTTGCAAAATTAAATAAAGCCAATTAAGGCATTTTCTGAAAAATGATTTTTTTTTATTTATTCAAATGCCAGAATAAAAATGTCCATTAAATGGCATTTATTATTCTGTTAATTTTGATATAAAATTTGACTATATTTGGAATTTATTCTAATGCATTGAACACGTTTTATCGCTCTGGAAAAACATTAAATAGAAGAAACGGTAACGGTTACTGTATTAAACGGGCCGGCCCAACGGCTTTAAAGCCGAGAGCGTTACCGGTCGGTCGCCCGCTAATAACGCCCCCTCCCTCTCCCCACTGACAAGCCGGACCCACCACCCGCTCCCTCTCAATCCCGCGGTCGCCCTCCTCCTCCCACGCGCCCGACGACCACCGGCGAGCACTCGCCGTGGATCTCGCCTCCTTCCATTCCCCGACCCTCTGAGCCCCCTATAAGAAGACGCATACCCCTGCGCCTCCATTCCCCCTGTTTTCCCCTTCTCCCGTGCACCACCCTCACCGGAATCTCTCGCCGGAGATACCCACAGCCGCCACGCCATTGTTGCTCCCCTACTCCACCCTGCCCTCCGTGAGCTCTCCCGAGCCCATCACCGAGTTCCCCTCGCTCGCCCGCACCTCCCCATCCCCTGCCTGAGCCTCGGAGACCCCCAAAGCCGCCACACCGTCGACCTCGCCGGAGTCCGAACCGCCCCCGAGCTCGTACCTCTCATCTCCGTCGTCCCCAAGCTCGTCCGACGCCACCACTGGACGCGCCACTCATCGCTGCGTCGACCAGTGCCGGAGCCATCGCCGGAGACCCTCGGAAGCCATCTCCCCGACGACCTCGACGCCCCTGCCATCGCCGGAGCCTTCGCCGTTGCCGGCAACCACCACGGTGAGCCTCTCTCCCTCTCCCCTCCGTCAGATCTAATTTCTACGGTCTAGATTAGATTTTTTTTAATTCGCGAACCGGTATGTGCTAAGGTCCGGTCATCCGCCCGAAAACCCCCTCTCGCGCACACTAGCCAGCCGATCAGGAGATGCCACGTGTACCCCTGTCCGTCAGAAAATGGATTTTTCATTTCTGATTTAATTTCTGTTTCCAGAATAGTTTCAGATTTGTTTTGCTTATAACTTTTATGTTTTTAATTGTTTTTAATTGATTTCTTTTGCATTAGATCACAAATTTCATCTAGTTTCTGTGGATACCAAATTTGACTATGTTTGAATAAATTAAATTTGAATTTGGACAGATTTCATTTAAATTTTGTTTTCTGAATATCTTGAGTTCTAAAATGAATTTTTGAATGATTCTTTTTCCTACTTGTCACTAGTAACCATAGCTATCATGTGGAAGAGCTTGAGAATTTTTAGAGTAAAGTTGATTAGGGTTTTAACGATAAACAGAATCTGTTTAGTTTCTTATTAGTTTAATTAAATTGATTTACTTTGTTTTATTTTGAAAATCTGAATATGATTTATATTAAGTTTCAGATTTCATTTAGTTTTGTTGTTCCAAACCTTAGCAATTTCCTTGCTGTTAACAAAAGTTAATTTGTTTAGTTTATAAATTTTGTTGTAGGGATCTATACCCTCTTTCAAATAGGTATAGTTTATTGAAAACAAATTAGTTAGTACTAGTACTTTTAACTAAAGTTTTATATAATTAGATTCTGTTTTGAAATAAAATTTGTAGTAATTCTTTTCAGTTAAGTAATGTTTTGTTAATAAAATAATTTAATTTTTCTCTATTATGATAGGAAAGTAGATTATTTTTCATTAGGTAATGTGCGATCAAACAATTTAGTTTTTCGTAGAAACTCTTTTCAGAAAATTTTAGATGATTTAATTCTGCTTTATAATAAAGATTTTATTTAATTATTTTATGTTAACTTAGTTGTTTTACAATATGTTTTCTCTTAGTTTATGTTTGCTTGTTGTTAAGTTCATTAGGCAAACACTTATATTGTTTAGAAGGTTGTTTTTATAGTTCTAGTTGTCTTTCAAAAGTGATTCATTTTTTCTAGAAAAATATTTACAAAAATATTTTATTATATTTTACTTTGTTTTGGGTTTTGTGTTACTTTTGAAATTTTTGGAGTTTTGTGTTTCAACTTCGTCTTAAGTATTTCTTCCATCAACCTTGTTGCTTTTGTTTTGTGTTACTTTTGGTTGTTAGAACTGATTGTTAGTATGATTGCTTATATGAATGCAATGCTTGTTTATATAGACTTTCATCGGAGAGTGACGAATAGTCTATCAAGTTATTTCTGAGAGCGATCTTTATCTTCATCAACAGTACAGGCAAGTTCACCTTGATCATCTATTTCATACCTATGTTTTTATTGCATGTAGTGCATCATTCAGCACATCCATCCCGTAGTGTTATTGAAATTCTTGTAGTTGAGTGGAATGCATGAGGTAGGAACCCACCACTGGTTACTAAAGCCTCGGGAACGCTAGTTAGTGCCATGCTATGCTAAAGTAGACGGGGTCTGGTATGAGTGTTCGTGAGTGGTGTGAAGAAGGACTCCACGTCAAAACGACGACTTCATGAAGACATCTTCAAGTCCTGCATCTTCAAGACATCAAGACTTCAAGACTCGAGAAGACAAGTTTTCAATACACACTACTAGGTGAAGGATGGTTGATTGGGCATCCCTGGAGAAACCAGTGGATGGCCGGGATGCATGGAGAAGCGCCATGACATCTTGCGGAAAGCTTCACCCAGACTCAAAGAGAAGGATGAATACTTCATGCCCGGAAGCTTACCTGTGTAGCCACAAGTCATTATGGGCTCTGGCTTGGTTGATCTTTGTTGTGACTCTGCTGGGCAGTGCTACGAGATGTAGTCGACGTTAGGATGGGATGGGCACTGTCGGACAGTCAGGGAAGCACTCTGAAAGACCATGTTTCTTTCATCCTGTTCTCAAACACCAGGTAGTGCGAGGACTTACCAGGAGGGAAAGAATCTTGTGGGTAAAGTACACAACACTCTGCAGAGTTAAACCTAATCGATTAGCCGTGTCCCCGGTTACGGACAATTTGAACTTCTAGACTTGGTTCTATCTCTGAACTCTCAACATTAGACTGATAACTAATTGTGGGCAACTTAATGATACTTATGGGCATTGAGACATTGGTTGGCGGAACCATGTCATGATAGGTAACTCTATAGTGAAATTCCTGATATTCCTTTGTTGTAGGAAAATAAAATCAGCTTTTACGCAAAAACTCAGACACAGAGCCACAAAGCCTTTGCATATAGAATAGTCTTTATTTTTCTGTTCTTCTATGGTGATCTTGCCAGCATATTCAAAATGCTTACCTACACGGCTGCAACGTCTTATGTTGCAGATACTCTTCTACGACAGGTAAGAGTACGATTCAGGGTTACTTTCCGCACTCAACTTGCCGTTGGTGTTATTGGGACTCCACTCCCGTTGACTGTATCCGCTGCTATTTTAAGGTATACATCAGTTTTACGCTATTTACCTGTGATTGTACTTTGATATATACATTGATGTACTGTGTGTGCCAGCATACTGATCCAGGGATGGCACAGAAAACACAGAGGCTTGACTCATTTTGAGTCGGGTCGCTACAGAAATGGTATCAGAGCACATGTTGACTGTAGGACGTGACCCTAGAAACTGGAAAGCCCTTAGGAAATGATTTCTCGAAAAACTTTGTTTTCAAAAGATCTTCTACTTCTCATCCTTTCTGAGTTTTATCAAATAGTTAGAAAATACTTTTTTTTTCCCTTGACCACACGAAGGATCAACTGAAGCCCTCCAAGAAGGACAAGATATCGAAACAACTGATGGTCCTTTCCAAGTATAGAAGATTTCACCATGCATTAGAAGAATTGAAGCTATACAAGTTGAAGACTATACAGATCTGAAGAAATTGAAGACCATGAAGAATTTCCAAGATATTATGCCCTAGAAGACCAAACCCCTGTTGTATACTTACGTTAGATACGATGATTTGTGAGCTGTCATTTGTGTGTAATTTTCGACGGCCACAACTAAAATCTATTTTCAAAACCATTGTTTGTATTGTGTGTATCCCCTCCTTTCTCTCTACCATCTCATCCCAAAACCTTGAACCCAATAGATGGCATATGAAGCTGGACTTGTACTTTCTGGACCAATGACCCAGCTAGAGGCAGAAGTATGGATACACAACATGGAGAATCACTTCAGGAGCAACTCGATAGCACAGAAGTATGAGGTTCAATATGCTCTCCAGCACTTTACCCAAAGTGCCGCAACTTGGTGGAAAATGCATCATGCCATACAAGGATTTAATGGAGCAAAGAATTGGGAAGAACTCAAGAAGACTCTGTTAAGATCCCGTCTCATTCAGAAGCATTGTGTTATCCCGATGAAGAAGACCCGAGCATGTAAAATCTGTGGAGAAATAGGACACACCCAGGAAGAACACAAGAAAGGATGCCCTCATTGTGAAGAAAATCACCCTGCTGAGGAATGCCCAACTGGGCAGGTGACATGTTTCTTGTGTGAAGGAACCAATCACTACCCGGCTCAATGCCAAATATACCCCAAGGTACAAGAAGTCATCAAACAACAGAAGAAAGCCATGAAGGAAGCCTTCAGAGAAAAGTTAGGAGAACTTGTGATGAAGGAAGATGTTGAAGACCCTGATGGAGAAGGATTAACAAGATTTTACTCCAATGTCTGCTATACATGTGGAGAAGAAGGACATTTCTCACAGGACTGTACGAAGGAAAGAAAAGAGTATCTGGGAAACTTCCCGATAGAAGAACTGGAGTTTGATCCACAGGAATCGAAACCAAGGAACCCAAGAAGAGAAACCGAAGACTTCCTCTGAACAACCCAATTTCTACGAAGAAGGATCTGAGTCAGATCATGTGTTTCAGGTGCAAGAATTTAGGCCACTATGCCGATAAGTGCCCAAGAAAGGAATCAAGAACCCAAGGAGCAAGCACCAACATCAAGAAGCCCCGAGATTTGTCAGAAATCATCTGTTTTCGGTGCAAGAAGACATGACCCTACTCCTATACCTGCCCAGAGAAGAATGCTAAGCATGAGTAGTTTGAGTTCGAAAGTAATAAATGTAATAGGTAGCACTCTTATCCTTTGAGGTTATGTAATGGATAATCCATTTGTTTTAAGGATGACAATACTCTCTAAAGATGTTGGAAAGTGAAATTGAAGTTTGATTTTGAATAACATGGATGTTTACCCAAGTCGAGACATATGTCAATTCTGAGTACCTTTTCTGACACACGCAGATGACCACCCTTTATGAGTCTTTCCTCAAAGGCTCGGAAACAATCATGACCCTGATCAGTGATCATGACTACCCAAGGATCCTGAAGGATATGATGAAGCACATCCATCTTGAAGGAGATGCAGTCTACAAAGGCTACCCATTCATGGATAATGGAGTGAAACTTTGGTATGTGGAGGTACACCTTCACCGTGCAAAGGGAGTTTGCCCAAATACTACTGGACGATACTTTTACATATCTAGTGTACCACAAGCTATTTTCTTTGACGCTGTTCGTGAAGCTGCCATGGAAGCCATACGCCATATTGGAGAAATACTTGAAGCAAGACTCCGTCATACTCAGGAATACCTGCAAGAGGTGCATACGGAGATGATGGAGATGAAGCTCATGTCCACCCTAATCAAGGAAAAGATGGAGGATTTCAAGGAGCACATCACAAATTTCCAGTGGTACTAGAGTATCTCCAAGGGGAGATGAATGAATAAAGTTGGGAGTTGATGCTAGACCATACCAAACTATGTGGATGGCAGCATTTGTAATAAAGTATTTTCTAGGAGTTTTAAGAAGTGATTGAGAATGTAACCAAGGATTGAATATGAGAAGAATGGGATAGTTTCGAAGATGGAAATACCTGTATCATGAAGCACTTTTGATTTCATGAGCTTATCTTGTAACGGAAGTCTCAGAGTTTGTAATAAATTCATGAGTAAATGGAAATTATGGTGTCATGATTTATCTTATGTTGAAATATGTGAGTTGTTACTCTATGACCCAAGATCTCTGACCATTTTCGAGGATATGAGAAAATATGGTCTATGCATACATGAGTGCATTTCATTTTAAGTGTGGTAGTGACCACAGGTACCTCCCGGTTAAGTAATTTGGATTAGTGAATATGGATGAAGAGAATGTGGAATCACCGCAAACTATCCGGATAATAACCTTTGAGACAAAGAGTTTTCGAAGCTGGAATGCTGAGAAACGGAATGATTATGGTGAAAACCACACCCAAGGTTAAACAAACCAATGGAAAGGAAAATGGATTCTGCAGAGTGGAATCTAGACAAGAATAAGTCTGAGATTTGTTACCTCAAGGGTATGGTGTAGTGAACTGAAGGTAATGCTGGAATATGGATCGATAGTCACCCCACGGGTGAGATGAAGTTGTTCAAGAATTCAAGTGAATCCACAAGTCACTGACCTCAAGGTTGATAAGGATCAAGCCCCACCTTTGTGAAGGAAGAAACTTGGAAGAAGCTACGACTGATCCGCAAACGTTTTCTTAGGAGCATACGATAACCTGAGAGTTGTGAAGAAACGATAGATGTTTTTGCTTAGCTTGCAGAATCAATGGATTTATCCGAACTTTGTTCGTTGACAAGAGAAATTTTCTGCAACGCTAGTGAGGAAGCCCAAGTGTTAGAATACGAGATTACTAAACCTTATACAAGGTAATGATTTTAGTGCGGCATGGCTTGGCCACCATGATGACTTACTCTTATCATTCTCTTGCTATTCGGAATGGTAAATCTGAGTGACTTACCCATAGTAAAGAGACGACGTTCTTTGAAGCTTTTTGTTTAAGCCTTAGAATGGTAGGATGAAACCCCTAGTACATTGACAGTTGCTGGCACACGTAGGAAATTTTACGGTGAGGAATACAGCCAAGACCCATTTCACTGCAGGATAACCACTAATGGTAGACCACCATGAGATCTTCGATAAGTTATTTAGAATGATCACGAGACTTGTCAGCTAAGAAGACCCAGTATTTGAGGAAGTACACCTTGTTGTGAGGACACAAGATTTTGATATAACCGAAGATCATCACCAAGGAAGATGCTGTGAAGAATGTGAACAGACACTATAAATACCTTAGTGGCTCCAAATATTCTGAAACTATTTGTGGGACTTTGAAATATATATTTCATAACCCATAAATTCTTTCAGGGTTTTTGCCTAAGTATTTTTGCCCAAACAAATAATGACATAGATCAGAAATTAGAAAAGAAAACAAATAAAGAAAAAGGGGGAGAAGACCCACCTGACTTACCTGGCCCATTAGGCAACCCACCCACCAGGGGCATCGTCGTCTTCTTCCTCTTGCCAGAAGGCAAAGGAGAAGGAGGCCACGATGCCCACAGCCTCACGCCACGCTGATAGCAGCCTGGCTGCTTCACTGGCCAGCGCGACAAGGGGATAGACTCCCACTGCCGCCTGGACCCTCTCCTTCCCCACCTTTCCTCTCTCTCTCCCCCTTTGCTCGCCCTGGCCAAAGCCATCGCCGCCGTAGCACCGTCGCTCCAGCCGCTCCCTCGCCTCGCAGAGTAGCCTCCAAGCTCCGCCATGACCCCCTCGTCCTCCCCGTGAAGCTAGAAGACGCCGGGAGCCCCTCTATGCCGAGCCATTACCGTTCTTCCCCGCCTCCGGCTGCCTCTCCCCGTCGTCGATTCGTAGGCTACCTTCCAGAATTAGAAGATATTCCAGTAGTCCGTGACTTTCCGGATGTCTTTCCAGAAGAACTGCTAGGAATTCCACCTGTCAGAGATGTTGAGTTTGTGATAGAGCTCATTCCAGGGACTATCCCAATAGCCAGAAGACCCTATAAGATGGTACCCTTAGAACTAGCCGAACTTAAGATTCAACTCGATGAGGCTTTGAAGAAAGGTTTCATCCATCCTAGTTCTTCTCCATAGGCTTGCCCCGTCCCCTTCGTCAAGAAGAAGGATGGATCGGATCGGATGGTTGTGTATTATTGGCCAGTGAATCTGGTCAACATAAAGAACAAGTATCCGCTCCCAGGATCAACGATTTGTATGATCAACTCGCTGGATCCTTTGTCTTCTCTAAAATGGATTTGAGGTTGGGATACCAAGAAATCAAAATTAGAAACGGGGACATTCCAAAAACGGCTTTTGTTACTCGTTATGGCCAATACGAGTACACCGTCATGTCCTTCGGTTTAACCAATGCCTTAGCCACCTTCTCCCGCTTGATGAATTCGATCTTCATGGAGTATTTGGATAAATTTGTCGTGGTTTACCTCGACGACATACTCATCTACTCGAAGAATGAACAGGAACATGCCGAGCATCTAAGGCTGGTACTGATGAAACTTCGACACATTGTCTGTATGCCAAATTATCCAAGTGTGAATTTTCGTTACCAGAAGTGACCTATTTATGCCACGTGATCTCTGGTAAAGGTATTGCTGTCAATCCCAAGAGAGTTCAAGCCGTCCTTGATTGGACTCAACCTGAATCGGTTAAGCAAGTTCGGAGTTTCCTTGGCTTAGCGAGCTATTGTCAACGCTTTGTCGAAAATTTCTCCAAGGTTGCAAAACCTCTGACTGAACTCCTCAAGAAAGATAAAAAGTTCGAGTGGACCCCACAATGCGAGCACAGTTTTCAGGAGTTGAAAAGACAACTGACCTCTGCTCCCGTTCTGGTGCCACCAGATTCCTCTAAGGACTTTGTTATCTATTGCTACGCCTCGCGACAAGGATTAGGCTACATTCTCATGCAAGATAGTCATGTGGTTGCATATGCATCTCGACAGTTGCGTCCACATGAGGATAATTATCCAACACATGATCCGGATGTTGCAGTTGTGGTCCATGCACTGAAAACCTGGTGACATTACCTTCTGGGTAATCGTTGTGAAATTTATACTGATCACCAAAGTCTGAAATATATTTTCACCCAGCCGGATTTGAATCTCAGACAAAGACGGTGGGTTGAGTTGATTATAGATAACGACTTAGGGATAACTTACACCCCGGGGAAAGCCAATGTCATGGTTGATGCACTAAGTCGTAAGTCTTATTGTAACAACCTGATGTTACAACAAGGTCAACCACTTCTCTATGACGAATTTCGGAAGTTGAACCTCCACATTGTTCCTCAAGGATTCCTTTCCAACCTGGTGGCGAAACCTACTCTTACGGGTCAAATCATAGAAGGCCAGAAGCATGATGTCAGGATATCTCAGATCAAGAAAAACATTAAGTAGGGTAATGCTAGATGCTTCTCGGAAGATGATCGGGGTGTTGTGTTCTTTGAGAACCGCTTGGTGATCCCAAAGAAGCAACATCTGCAATAGTTAATCCTTAAGGAGGCTCATGATTCTCCTCTCACAATTCATCCTGGTAGTACCAAGATGTATCAAGACCTACGCCAGAGGTTCTGGTGGACTAGGATGAAGAGAGAAATTGCTCAGTTCGTTGCTAACTACGACGTTTGTCGTCGCGTGAAAGCATAACATCAAAGGCCTACTGGCACCCTTCAACCTTTAGCTATTCCTGAATGGGAATGGGATAAAGTCGGTATGGATTTCATTACCGGATTTCCCAGGACTAAGAGAGGGAATAATTCTATCTTTGTGGTCATCGACCGCCATTCCAAAGTGGCTAATTTTCTACCTATTCGGGAGAGTATAACTGCTAGCCAGTTAGCGGAGTTATATGTTTCTCTTCATGGTGTTCTATTGGAGATTAACTCAGACAACGAAAGTATCTTTACTTCCCGATTTTGGGAAAGTTTCCAAACCGCTATGGGGACACATCTATCTTTTAGCACTGCATTCCACCCACAATCAAGTGGTCAAGTCGAGCGAGTCAATCAAATCCTCGAAGACATGCTCCGAGCTTGTGTTATCTCCTTCGATATGAATTGGGAGAAATGTCTTCCATTTGCCGAATTTATTTATAACAATAGTTATCAATCAAGCTTGGGCAAAGCCCCTTTTGAAGTTCTCTATCGACGAAGGTGTCAAACACCTCTTAACTGGTCAGAAACCAGAAAAAGGCAACTCTTTGGGCCGGATATGATCCAGGATGCAGAGCAGCAAGTTCGCATTATTCGTGAAAAGTTGAAGACAGCCGAATCTCGTCAAAACAGCCAATATGATCGTCATCATAAGGCTGTGACCTATAAAGTTGATGAGAAGGCTTATCTTCGGGTTATACCTCTGAAGGGTACCCATCGATTCGGTATCAAGGGCAAGTTGGCTCCTCATTACATAGGACTTTTCGCATTCTTGCTAAACGAGGAGAGGTTGCCTACCAATTGGAACTTCTGATGCATCTTTCCAAGGTTCATGATGTCAGTCATATCTCGCAATGCAGGCGTTGCTTCTCAGACCCTGTCCGTGATGTAGATCATGAAGCGCTTGATCTCCAAGATAAACTTACATATCGAGAATACCCTGTTCGTATTCTTGATCAAGCTGAACGTACCACTCGGCGTCAGAACATCAAGCTTCTCAAGGTTCGGTGGTCACACCATTCTGAAAAGGATGCCACATGGGAAAGAGAAGATCGTTTTCGATTAGAGTAACCTGCGCTCCTCCCGACGACTTCAAAATCTCAGGACGAGATTGTTTTGATTGGGAGTGAGTTGTCATAGCCCTAGAGTTGCTTGCAATTGTTTGCATCAACATCAGCATGTGCATCATGTCATCATGTTTAAATTCAAATGAATTTGAAATGGGGATTGTTAAGCCCTAGTACTCCCTCATTCAAACTATTACAATCGGCTAAGTTTTCCAATGTTTTCATTTTGGTCTTCAAAAATGTTCACTATTTCTGATAAATGTTGGCAACAACATATCAGGGAAAATTTTAATTTTCAAAACAAATATAGCATTTTAAAATACTCATTTAATGCCCCTTAAATCAATTAATAAAGCACTATCAATATCTTAGTGGCTCCAAATATTCTGAAACTATTTGTGGGACTTTGAAATATATATCTCATGACCCATAAATTATTTCAGGGTTTTTGCCTAAGTATTTTTGCCCAAACAAATAATGACATAGATCAGAAATTAGAAAAGAAAAGAAATAAAGAAAACTTAGCCAGCCAGCCCACCAAGGGCATCGCCGTCTTCTTCCTCCTGCCAGAAGGCACAAGAGAAGGAGGCCACGGCGGCCGCGGCCTCGCGCCACACCAGCGGCAGCCTGGCTGCTTCACTGGCCAGCGCGACGAGGGAATAGACTCCCGCCACCTAGACCCTCTCCTTCCCTGCCTTTTCTCTCTCTCTCCCACTCTGCTCGCCATGGCCGAAGCCATCGCCACTGTAGCACCGTCGCTCCAGTCGCTCGCTCGCCTCGCAGAGTAGCCTCCGAGCTCCACCGCGACCCCCTCGTCCTCCCCGTGAAGCTAGAAGACGCCAAGAGCCCCTCTACGCTGAGCCATTACCGTTCTTCCCCGCCTCCGTCCGCCTCTCCCCGTCGTCGATTCGCAGGCTGCCGGTCATCCTCGAGCCCGTTGAGCCTCCCCTTCAGCCCCTCTCCCCCATTCCCTGTGGTTCTTCCCACTCTCTAGAGCCCCTCCCCGTCGTGGCCGAACGGGCGCCGCCGAAGAATAGCTCGCCGGCGAGCCCTCCAGCGACGTTGAGCCCCCTGACCAGTGCCACTCGATGCGGTCCAGCACGGGCTCCCTACCAGCACCTTCGGTGCGCGAATCCGAGTCCTCTAGCGCGGTTCCGACCAACTCCGGCAACCATCCGCCTCGGCTTTGGTCGCCGCCGGCCCCGCTTCGGTGGGCGCCGACGTGACCGCCTGATTAGTGCTAATCAGCCCGGCTAATTAAGCCATTAGCCACTGATCGGTGGGCCCTAAAGTGGGTCAAACCCCTGGTCAGCGTGGGGAATTAGCCCCTAACGCTGACATGAGGGGCCCACCCTATCACGTTTGACCTGGCTGGGTCTGTTAACCTGCTGGCATCACAGTGACGTGAGGCTGACGTATTAACAGGATTTTTAGTATTAAAACAAATCAGGAAATTCCAAAAAATGTTTAAAACTTCTAAAATTCATATAAATTAATCTGTAAATCAGATGAAAATAATTTATATATTAAAGTTTATCAGAAAAATCCAATGAATCCAATGGTGCTGTTATCATGCATGTTAGAGAAACCTATGTAGATGAACATTGACATTAACTAATAGGTAAACTAATGAAATGTGAAATGGAGAAAGACTTTGAACCTATATTCAAAACCACTTCAATTAACTTGGATAATAGTTGCATTAGCTCATCCATACATGCTGCCACGTCATGATCATCCATCATGTTGTTGCACTTGTGTGTATTGATTGCTATTTATCTACATTGCGGTAGGCCCTGCTTCTGAGGATACCTCTGAGTATTCCAATGAAGGAGAAAACCTTTCCGCTACCCAGCAAGGCAAGCAACCCCTTTGATCATTCCGATAACATCCCACTCTCTCACTCTTGCTCTTGTTTATTGCATTAGGACAAATATTCACTTGTTTGTCATACACGATAGATGAACCTATTCTTTTGCAAGACCTGTCATTGTCACAGTAAATAGCTAAGACCTGCAACCTAGCATACCTGGTAGATGCATGTGACATGATGTGCTTTGCTTACTTTGCTTGCTGTGCTTAGAGTTGTGCCAGGTCTAATTCATCTGGGTGATGAACTGGAGTGAAATAATGTTGTTCTGATGTGATAAGCTGATGATGAACCTGATTTGGTAAAGGTAGCGATGAGAGGCTATGTAGGAGTACATAGCGAGTTGTCTCATTGGGACCGTTCTTAGGAACTGAGTTCCGTGTTTGTGATCCAAGATTAGTTGCTACCACACATTGGGTTCCGGTAACTCAATACCTCTCGACTTATCAATCGCTTAGTCCTTGGTCCAGGAGTTGCAAGTCGGAGGCCTTGCGTAGCGCTGACCCTAGGGGTGGGTTACGACATGGTAGGAAGTGGCACGGTGTACCAAGGGTCACCCTAATGGTGGGCTTGGGAACCCTGCGCACATCGTTTGGCGCCGTAGCGGAAACTTCGGTCGGACTTGCGTGCGGGTTCAGTCTCAAATAGGTGATAGCCTGGACTAGAGGTCTTATGTGGTTGACGGTCATGGCCAACTCCCTCGCTGGGTTTCCGCTTGAAGGTTGCCGAGGTGCATGGTTTTATGAGCACACATCGATAAGTGGCGAGAGTGTGTGTGAAGAAGTACACCCCTGCAGGGTATGAAACTATTCGAATAGCCGCGTCCTCGGATATGGACTACTTGGAAAGCTTATGTTG
Source organism: Hordeum marinum (assembly GCA_022496015.1). Lineage (NCBI taxonomy): Eukaryota > Viridiplantae > Streptophyta > Magnoliopsida > Poales > Poaceae > Hordeum > Hordeum marinum. The sequence goes on from CM039674.1 coordinate 479,512,727, forward strand.
TTCATAGATAATCAAATAGATACTCATAAACGTATCAAGACAAGTGTGAGTACCGTGGATGGCACTCTCATGGAAAACGGAAATGAATCCAATGTGGTGTATTGTTATGGAGTTAGTGGACTCATGTGTGATACCTAAAATTTAAACAAAGAGTGAAAAATTGTGTAGTATAGGTTAGCCATGAGTAAAAGTTGGCATTGCTGCAAAAGCTACACCACTCCCCTTGTTGATACATGAGCATAATTAGTCTAGGTCTGATTTAAAGACTTGCTGAGTACGTTTGTACTCACGTTTGCTTAATAACTGTTGCACATGAGACTCGGGACCCATCAGGTGGGTTCTTTATAGATGTCCACGATGCCGAATAGCTGGTGTCCCAGCTACGACCATATGCCATGTGGAGGGCTGTAGATACTCACGCCATGTGCCTTTTTACCCTTTCATCTGTCTGTACTCGGATAGCTTTATGCTTCCGCTTGGTTTGTATGAACTTGTTTGTATGACTTGAGTGTCGGGTCATGTGACCCCTATCTGTGAGAACATATTATGCAAGGTTCTTCTGAGCCTCTTAAATAAAGGTTGTGTTGATATATGGTTATGTTGTGATGCCATAGTTGTATCTATGCATATCGGGCATGTCGTGCGTACGTGTGACGTGTAACGGTATGTATGGGATCCGAAACCTAGCCATGTGTCTTTAGTCATACTCTTTACGGGAAACTGCCTCTTTGTGCTTCCTCCGAGCCCTGGTAGCTTGCTACTACTCCGGACACATTAATTGACCGGCATGTATCCTTCTTTACTGTTGTGTCTGTCCCTTCGGGGAAATCTCTCGCGGTGTAATGGAGTCCCTGTAGCCTGCTATGACTCGTCTACGTGCAGTGATGACATTTATGTCCCACAACATAATGGAGTCCTTGTAGCTTGCTATGACTCGTCTACACACAGTTGAGGCCGACACCTACATTGCTAGGTTACGTATGCATGTTTCCGTATGGATGTGCCACTTGGGTTATATGACTAGTTATGTCGGCCTGGGTTCTTTGTCGTTTGATTGCCAGTGACATGTTCACATACATGAGCCAAAACACGCAAACGGTCCCGGCTAAGGTAAGGCTGCAGTCGTGGTGCTTACCGTGCATGAGGTCATAAAGTGATGTGATATGTTATAGTTTGGATTCATATGACTTAGGATCAGGGTCCCGACAGTGCTAAAAATTGTTTGTCGGGTGAGAGCTTCGACATCATCTGCCAAACCTGGAGTTGTCTTTCACGTGCTCCTCTAAGATGTATATGGCCTTCGGTCTGGCTGCGAATGTTCTCGCAGAGGAAGTATCCACATAAATTTGTCCCCTGTGGCTGCTTCGTGCACTTTGCAAAAGAATAGAATTCAATAAGATAATTAATAATCAAGAATGATAATGGTATTGAAACTAGAATTAAAGAGATGCGCGGACCTAGTAGTACTACTTAATTACCTGCATCTTTTTCCACTTCAGCTTCGGTTTCCATTGACGACCGTGATGGTTTTTTTCTATCATCTTTTTCCAAACACCACGCGACAAAGAAAAAGAACGAAATAGTTATTATAATTACTTTTGATATTAGGAAATAATGAAAGAAAGAATGGTCGATAAAGATTGAAATTATCGTTCTATCATAAAATACAAGTCCACGTATGATTGTTCTAGTGTATCTAGTGAGTCGTACACTTGAACAAGTCCATACACGAGGATAATATTTAGGAGGATATAATGGTCTCTGCATAGAAGTTTATATAATTAAGCAGGCATGCATATAACTCACCAACTACACTTGACAGTGAGCTAGTAAGCAAAAATAGAATTTGTAGTATACAAGAGAGTAAACACTCACCCCATGTTGTAAGGAAATATTATGGTAGATTTGGTATTCATTAGTGCATCTAGAAAGTTTTCCAAGATATCTTCTGTGTCCTTGGCATAATGTTTTACCACATGACCATTAACGGTACTTGGGTCGATGAACCCAATGTCATCGATTCCCTCTTGTTTAAATTCCCACATCTTCAATCTGCATAATAGTGTAGAAAAGAACATATATAGTGAGGATAAGCTAATGAACAATATCTTAGCTAGAGACTTAAATTATTAAAGATATAAATCACTTACAGACAATAGCAACTGATGAGAGTTTTGTCCATAGAGTCCATGTGGTATAACTGGAAAAGTTCTGAGAATTCAAGACATATGTCACATCCATTGACATAATGCTCTTTCCTTACTTTGACCATGACCGTTGTCTCCCCTCACTTTGCTTCACGTAGGTACCAATCATGCAACCGTCGCATCGCAGTTCATAGTTCCTTGTACTGCTCGGGTGTGACAAGTGGTTTTCCAACGGCATATTGCATTGCTTACTCAGCTGCACCATACCCACGGATTTCCTAGGTGCCAAGGATTTGGCCAAGAGTGAGACCTGCAGCCTCTACTTCTTCAAGGTCGATTGGGTTGCCTTGCACGTCGACTGCTTGGATCGGTTTCTTGGTTGGATTGGTACTCACCTTGAGCGGAGAGATCGATTGCTTGGATTGTTCTACGAACTGGGGAACTATTTTCCCGCTAGTAGTACCACTTGTCGTTGATGCCGTACTTCCCGACTTCTTCCTTGGGCTGGGCCGACTTCTCTGCTCACTTGCCTTCTGAATCTGTGGCTCATAGTCTGTCGGCATATGCTCAACATATGTCGGGGGTCGATCAATAAAGTGTTCCATAAAGTGCTCTTGGACTTCCTTGGGTATTACCTCCTTTGGCGGCACGGTCTTCTTTGCAGAAAAGGCTTTCACTTGGCAATCGCTTTCAATTTTGTTTTACTCTCGTGTCATGTCGTAAGGCATCTTCCTTTGGCCGGAGGCTCGGGTTTCTTCTATGCTTTCTTCCGAAGAGGACTGCTGGTGGCCTTCCACTTTTGGGAGCCCTGCTGGCGGGACCGCTGCTGGGGTGGAGTCGGCTCACGCGCGGGAGATCGATACTGATGATATGGACTCGCGTCGTGCTCCGACCCGAGGTTGAGTGGACTCGCGTTGGGATCCATATCGAAATAGTATGCCTCTCGAGGTGGGGAGGACTGCTAGCGAGGTGGGGGAGGACTGCTGGTGAGGTGGGGAGGACTGTTGGCAAGGTGGGGAGGACTACTGGCACTGCGATGCCTCTGGCTGGGATCCCTCGCGCTGGACATTGATACTCGAAGGAGCCGGTGGCCTTAGCGTCGAGTGTGGAAAGACGATGCAGTCCTTACTCCATAGAATGAGACCATGGCCGGCTTCTGCCAATGTGGACTGCCCCTCACCTCCAGGGATGTCAAGCAATAGTTCATCATATCCTGGCTCTATTGCATCCACCGCGACACGAGGATACCTAGCTGGAACCGGATTGCAATGCTAGAGAACATCAGGTGTATTTGGTAAAGCATAGCCCGTCGCGACCCGCACGGGTATGTTCTTCATTTTATGGATTAGCTCACAAGATGTCTTCTCGGTGATATCATCCACGGAGGTGTGACCCAGCAGTGCCCTTGTGGAACCGACAGTGCTTTTTGGTAGTGTAGATGGGACGGGTTCCGATGCTTCCTGCTACGGAGTTTCCCTTTGCTGGGTCAATACCTGTATGTGCAGTTGCTGCTCCTCATACTTCTATTCCAACTTTGAAAGTCGGTCTGATTCCACCTTCTTTTTCTCGAAAGGCTTTTATAACTGTCCTTCCATCCCGCAAACCCCTCGTACCACGGAACAATGCCCACGCCTCGTGTTCGTCCTCCCTGTTCGGGATTCCCGAGGGCACGTGTAAACTCGTCGTTCTCTCTATCGGGGTGAAACCGTCCTTCTTGGGCAGCTTTTATTGCTTCAATCAATTCATCTGATGCATGCTTCAGACCGACCAGTGCAATAATCTTCCCTGTTGCTAGGTCCAACTTTCCCCCATGCGCAAAAAACCAATTCCTACACCTCTGGGGCCAGTTGAAGGTTACTAGAGTGATCCCTTCAGCATGCATATTATTCTCTAATGCATCCACTTCGGAATGGCTGACTTGTAACCACCTGTCCCTAGTTTATGGTGATACTTTTTTTCTCCGCATTTATCTTATTCTTTGCTGACTTCTCCATAGCAACTTCCAAAGTCTTGTACTCGATAAATGCGTCCCAGTGATTCCTTACCTTCTCGTATATTCCTCTGAATTTGGGCGTCTTCTGGCCTCTAGCGTTGTACTCGGTCCATAATCTTTTCTTCCAAGTCTGGAACGCGCCGGCCATCTTATAGAGAGCAAACTCATTGACTTTGTCCCTTTGTAGCTCCGAGAGAGAATCTGGTAGGATGAAATGCTCCATGAGATATCGCCAAAGGGTATCTTTAATTCTTGTATCGACATAATTCACTCCTAGTTTTGGGTTGTTTGGTTTAATCCATTCTTGCATTGTGATCGGGACTCCATCCCTAACAACCACTCCGCATTGACGCACAAATGTTTTGGCATTGGCTTCAGGGTGAGTTAGTGCGCCATCATGTTTTAAAGTATCAAGATTGAGCTTTACGTTGCCGTCCTATATTTTGGCACCACCTCGTACCTTTCTACTAGATTGGCTCGATCCGGAGGGCTCATAATTAAAATAAAAAATATTTGTTAATATATATATATACAAATAAATTAATACACATGTAATGATCACCAGAGGCTAATATGTGTATATACCTCGCCGGACATTGTTAGTTGTTCCGGATTTTGGAACATAAGTTGTTCTTCCTCGGCCTCACATCCATCACCGTAATCGTTCAGATATTGTGAGCCGTCATCATCATGTGATTCACCAAGAAGGTCCGGTGGGTTTTTAGAGGAGCGTATCATGTCGAATATGTCCTCTTCATGAGTTCTACCGGTATTGTCCATAGCTAAATAACTAATCCATAATAATATAGATAAAACAAATTAGTATTCAAATTAGCATGCATTCAAGAAGCAAAATAACTGAGAGTTAATTAATAATGCATCATCGAATACATATATAGTAGTTTTTAGAAAAGATCTCATCTCGTACTCTCGGATAATTGTTAATACATCGGCTAATCCCTCGATCTAGCTAATACATCATAATAATACATATATAGTAGCTAATATATCGATCTAGATAGAACCCTAGTGCCCGGCGGATATCGAGGCGAGCGCTAGACACCCAAAGAGAAGGAACCATCATAGGAACATAGCTCCAGCGACCCTGAAGAATCTGCCAGGTATATTCGGAACTGGCCTCCAAAGCTGCCATGTAGTGATGGACGTGCTCGTTCTCCTTAATGACATGGTACTGTACCACCTCCGCGGGTGACTCAAGCCTCCGAATCGTTCGTGGCCCATGCGGCCGTCACCTCAGAACCTCCGGGTCGACGACGGGCTGGCTCCTCACCAAGCTGCGCCGCCCGGAATGCAACACCTCCAAGTACCAGCCCGGCAGAGCCCAGCCCCTGACAGGGCCCCTCGGCTCAAGCAAATGACCTCCTCCGCCGACTCGAAGACGAGGATGCGGGATAAACATCGTCGACGTCGAGAAGAAACACTTAATTATGAAAACGAATTAAATAAAACTTAGCAAAATTAAAACTTAGCATCTAACAAATTAAATAACACTTAGCATCTAACAAAATTAACGAAATTAACACATACCCTAATAACCTAAGAACCTAACTAACTAACTAACTAAACTAACCTAACTAACTAAACTAACTAAACTGACCTGATAACCTAACTAACTAACTAACTAAATAGGGTGATGTGTCGTGGTCGGGGTCGGGGTGTCGGGGGTGTCGTGTTGGGGTGTCGGGGGTGTCGTGTTAGGGTAGGGGTGCTGTGTTGTGGTCGGGGTTGCCGTGTCAGGGTGTCAGGGTGTCGTGTTGGGGTCGGGGTGTCGGGGGTGTCATGTCGGGGTCGGGGTGTCGGGGGTGCCGTGTCGGGGTCGGGGTGTCGGGGGTGCCCTATCGGGGTCGGGGTGTCGGGGTCTCGTGTCGGGGTCAGGGTGTCGGGGGTGTCGTGTCGGGGTAGGGGTGCTGTGTCGTGCTCGGGGGTGCCGTGTCGAAGTGTCGGGGTGTCGTGTCGGTGTCGGGGTGTCGGGGGTGTGGTGTCGGGGTCGGGGTGTCGGGGGGTGTCGTGTCAGCGTCGAAGTGTCGGGGGGTGTCGGGTCAGGGTCGAGGTGTCGGGGGGCAAAATCTAATGGGGGGGCGTAAACTAAACCTAAACTAAATAAACCTAAACAAAATCTAGCGGGGGCCTAAACTAAACCTAAAACTAAACTAAACCTAAACTAAACCTAAAACTAGACCTAAACCTAAACCTAATTAAAAAAAATCTAAATCAAACCTAATTTAAACAAAATCTAAATTAAACAAAATCTAGACCAAATATAAATTAAACCATAACAAAAGAGGGCAGACTCACCTTGGGCGGCGGCGACAATGGTGGGGGCGGCCGGCAGCAGGGGCGGGGACGGCCGGCGGGGCGACGGGCGGCGTCGGGGCGGCGCGTGTCGGGGCGACGCGCGGCGTCAGGGCGGCGCGTGTCGGGGCGACACGTGGCGTCGGGGCGGCGCGCGGCGTCGGGGCAGCACGCAGCGTCGGGGCGGCACGTGGCGTCGGAGCGGCACGCGGGGTCGGGGCGGCGGGCTCGGGGCGGCGCGCGTCGTCGGGGCGCTGGGCGGCGGCGATGGCGGATTCCGGCAGCCTGGCGGCACGCAAATGAGCTTCTCCCTGTGTGTGGCTCGCATCGGGACGAGGCCTCCAGTATTTATACGTGGAGGACCTTTAGTACCGGTGTGTGGCTCGCATCGGTACTAAAGACCCTTTAGTACCGGTGCGAGCCACGCACCGGTACTAAAGGTCCACCCCAAAAAATGCGTGGGGCGGTGGACCTTTACTACGGGTGTGTGGCTCGCACCGGTACTAAAGGTTATTTAGTTCATTATTTCTTTATTATTTTTAGAAAAAACCCTAAACTTTAGAAAATCATAAAAAAATCTATGACTCCAATGGAAATAAATAATATATGACAAAATATCAGAAAAATATAAAGAATCTGTTTATGGCATTTCCATGCATGTTTGAACAACTTAAACTGCTGTATAAGACAATTTGAGTAAATGGTATTTGAAATGTCATGTCTCAAGTTTGAAAAGAAGTACAAATGAACTCTAAAAGGTTGTAACTTGGCATTACATCATAATTTCACCCACATAGCAACTTCTAAAGGGTTGAGAGGGTTACGGCAAAAACTGGATGCACTTCGTGTACAAATTGGACAATCTCTTTTGAAGTATGAGGGTTTCAGACGAAAACTCTTCTATTACAAAGGGGCTATATATTTAATAACTTATTTTAACTCCATACTTTTTGTGTGTTCAATATGCACCATTCAAAGTCACATCATCAATTTTCAACCCTTTCTGACTTCATTTGATATTTTTCATGCATTTAATGATTTATTTTGAGCTAAATGACCCTAAATTTGAAAAGCAGTACAAATGAACTCTGAAAAGGTTGTAACTTGGCATGACATCATAATTTCACCCACATAGCAACTTCTAAAGAGTTGAGAGGGTTATGGCAAAAACTGGATAGACTTCATGTACAAATTGGACCATCTCTTTCAAAGTATGAGGGTTTCTGACGAAAACTCATCTATTACAAAGGGGTTTCATTTTTAATAACTTATTTTAACTCCATACTTTTTGTGTGTTCAATATGCACCATTCAAAGGCACCTCATCAATTTTCAACCCTTTGTGACTTCATTTGATATTTTTCATGCATTTAATGATTTATTTTGAGCTAAATGACACTAAATTTGAAAGCGGTACAAATGAACTCTGAAAAGGTTGTAACTTGGCATGACATAACAATTTCACCCACATAGCAACTTCTAAAGAGTTGAGAGTGTTACGGCAAAAACTGGATGCACTTCGTGTACAAATTCTACAATCTCTTTCAAAGTCCGCGGGTTTCGAACAAAAACTCATCTATTACAATATGCACCACTCAAAGGCACATCATCAATTTTCAACGCTTTCTGACTTCATTTGATATTCATGCATTTAATGATTTATTTTGAGCTAAATGACCCTAAATTTGAAAAGCAATACAAATGAACTCTGAAAAGGTTGTAACTTGGCATGACATCATAATTTCACTAGTATGGCAACTTCTAAGGAGTTGAGAGGGTTACTGTTACACTTCGTGTACAAACTGGATGCACTTCGTGTACAAACTGTTATAAAGATACCAAGCTAGAAAATGCATATGCATGTGCTTCACATAGAAATTGATGACGAGGAAGCCGGTAACTTCCGAGAGTGGGATCTCGCGGTGTAAGCTTTTTCTGCGTGTTTGTCCCTTGCTTATGATTGCACCATAACCATGGAGAATCTTCATCATTTAAAAGGATGCTTGGGTCAGTCTTCACTCTGAAGGGAGGGATTTCATGAAACTTTTCATCATCTTCTGACATGTCTGTCTTGTCCTCCACTCCCACAATGTTTCTTTTCCCTGAAAGAACTATGTGGCGCTTTGTCTCAACGTATGATGTATTCGCTTCCTTTTCTTTTTTGCTCCTTGGTTTGCTAGACGTGTCCTTCACATAGAAAACCTGAGCCACTTCATTGGCTAGGACCAATGAGTCGTCTGTGTACCCAAGATTGTTGAGATCCATTGTTGTCATTCCGTTGTCGGGACCCCGATCGTAAGTCATATGAATCCAGACAGTAACATATCACATCACTTTGCGGCCTCACGCACGGTAAGCTCCACGGCTGCAGACTTACCTTAGCCGGGACTGTTTGCGTCTTTTAGCTCACGTATGTGAACATGTCGCTAGCAATCAAACGACAGAGAACCCCTGCCGACATGACTAGTCATAGAACCCAAGTGGCACATCCGTACGGAAACAGGCATACATAACCTAGCAATGCAGGTGTCGGCCTCAAGCGTGAGTAGACGAGTCATAGCAAGCTACAAGGACTCGATTACGCCATGGGACATAAATGTCATCACTGCATGTAGACGAGTCATAGCAGGCTACAGGGACTCCATTACACTGCGAGACATTTCCCCGAAGGGACAGACATAGCAGCAAAGAAGGATACATTCTGGTCAATCAATGTGTTCGGAGCAGTAGCAAGCTACCAAGGCTCGGTGGAAGCACAAAGAGGCAGTTTCCCGTAAAGAGTACTACTAAAGGACACGACTAGGTGTCGAATCCCATACATACCGTTGCACGTCACACGTACGCACGACATGCGCAATATGCATAGATACAACTATGGCATCACAACATAACCATACATCAACACAACTTTTATTTAAAAGGCTCATAAGAGCCTTGCATAATATCTTCTTACAGGTAGGGGTCACATGACCCGACACTCAAGTCATACAAGCAAGTTCATACAAACCAAGTGGAAGCATAATGTTGTCTGAGTATAGACAGATGAAAAGGGGTAAAAAAGGCACATGGCCTGACTATCTACAGCCCGCCACAGGGCATAAGGTCGTAGCTGGGACACCAGCTATTCGGCATCGTCGACATCTAGATAGAACCCACCTGATGGCTCCTGAGTCTTATCTACAATATTTATTAAGCAAATATGAGTAAAAACGCACTCAACAAGTCTTTAAAACATATCTAGACTATTCATCCTCATGTATCAACAAGGGGAGTGGTGGAGCTTATGCAGCAATGCCAGCTTTGACTCATGGCTAACCTATACTACACAATTTTAACTCTTTGTTTAGATTTTAGATATTGCACACGAGTCTACTAACTCCACATCAATACATCACCATGGAATCACTTTCGTCTCCCACAAGAGTGCCATCCACGGTACTCATACTTGTCTTCATATTTTTATGAGTATCCATTTAATTATCTATGAACAGCATAAGCTTTCCAAGTAGTCCATATCCGAGGACACGGCTATTCGAATAGTGTCATACTCTGTAGGGGTGTACTTCTTCACACACGCTCCCGCCACTTATCGTTATGTGCTCATAAAACCATGCACCTTGGCAACCTTCAAGCGGAAGCCCAGTGAAGGAGTCGGCCACGACCGTCAATCACACAAGACCTCTAGTCCAGGCTATCGCCTATTTTAGACGGAACCCGCACGGAAGTCCGCCGAAGTTTCCGCTACGGTCCCAAACGATGTGCGCAGGGTTCCCAAGTGCACCATTCGGGTGACCCTTGGTACATCATGCCACAGCCTACCACGTCGTAACCCACCCCAAGGGTCAGCGCTACGCACGGCGTCCAGCATGCTATAAACACCAGAAACTACTTGCAACTCCTGGATTAAGGACTAAGCAATTAATAAGTCGAGAAGGGTCGAGTTACCAGAACCCAATGTGTGGTAGCAACTAATCTTGGATCACAAACACGGAACTCAGTTCCTAAGAACGGCCCCAATGAGACAACCCGCTATGTACTCCTACATAGCCTCTCATCGCTACCTTTACCAAATCGGGTTCATCATAACTTATCACATTAGAACAACATTGTTTCACTCATGTTCATCACCCAGATGAATCAGACCTAACACAACTCTAAGCATAGCAGGCATAGTAGGCAAGGTATGCAAAGCACAACATGGCACAAGCATCTACCAGGTATGCTAGGTTGCAAGGTTTAGCTATTTACTGTCACAATGACAGGTCATGCAAAGGAATGGTTCATCTACCGCTGATGACTGACAAGTGAACATTTGTTCTAATACAATAAACAAGAGCAGGAGCGAGAGAGTGGGATGTTATCGGAATGATGAAAGGGGTTGCTTGCCTTGCTGGGGAGCGGAAAGGTTTTCTCCTTCGTTGGAATACTCGGAGGTATCCTTAGAAGCAGGGCCCACTGCAATGGAGATAGAAAGCAATCAATACACGGAAGGTTTAACAATATGATGCATGATCATGACAAGGCAGCATGTATGGATGAGCTAATGCAACTACTATCCAAGTTAAATGAAGTGATCTTGAATATAGGTTCAAATTCATTCCCCATTTAATATTTCATATGTTAACTTATTAGTAATTGTCAATTTTCATACATAAATTATTTTCATCTGACTTACAGATTAATTTATATGATTTTTCTAAGTTTTTAACATTTTCTGGAATTTATTTAAATACATAAATGCATTATTGCGTGAGCCTGACATCACTGTGACATCAGCCTGGTCAAACGACCGGTCCAGGTAAAACTGACCAGCGGGACCCACTGGTCAGTGACCCACCGCTAAGCGGGGTCAAATCCCGTGCTGACTGGGGTTTGACCCGCTTGCGGGGCCCACTGTCAGCCTTTGCGGGGATGATTAACCGTGGGGGTTAACGCTAACGGCCGCCAAGTTGGCCCCGCGGATTTTGGCCGGCGGTGACAAAACCTACGGCGAAGGCTCGCCAGAAATGCGTTGCAGGGGGTCTTCGGGCGCGCTGAGACCATTGGGGCATAGCCTGAGCTCGCCCGCATCGCGTGGGACACGCGGGCAGGCAAGGGGTCACCAGAGCTGATGGTGGCGAGCTTGCTCGCGGCAGTCGTAGCTCAGACGAAGGCGGCAGCGGTGCTACAAGCTACAGGAGGTGGAGCCAGGGGCGGCTACATGCTCCTGAGAGCGCCCTGAGCACGAGCCCGTGGTCAGGCGTGAGTTGTGGCTGCTGTGGCCATGGCTACGCCATGGCCGTCGGCGGGCTCCTCTCTGTTCCGGCAACTGGCAGGGCTAGAGGAAGAGAACGGCGACGGGGCTAGGAGAATAGAACCGGGGCCTCACCGGAGGGGCTTCCAGTGTCGTGGCGTGGTCGGTGACGCGCGGAGGATGATGAATCACCGGCGGCTTTAGTCCGGTGAGGAGAGAGCAGAGGAGAGGGGGAAGAGCGAGAGAGAGCGGCAGGGGGAGATGATCGGCTCGAGGAGGTCCGGGGCGTCACGTTGGCGCTCCTAGCGGCCTCCAGCCTCGGCGGCAAGCAGGAGGTGGCCGTGCACGTACCGGCGCGCCGCGGGCACAGGCCCTCCTGCCTACTCGCAGGAGGTTGAAGATAGTGGGGCTGGTTAGGCCAGCTAGGCTGCGAGGCCAGCCTCCCTAGGCCTCTTTCGTTTTTCCTTTTTTTTATTTTTCTCTCCTTTTTTTCTGGCATTTGTTTTATTTATTTTTAGACACAAATTTTAGTTATAAAATATCCCAAATATTTGATAGAAATTAGTTTGAATATTTTGAACTTCTATAAAAAGTTTCAGAATATTTTGAAAACAGAAATATTGATAATGCTTTATTTAGCATTTTCAGAAGCTTGATTATTTATTTTTGAAATGCTATAAATATTGAAATATTTGAGATGGCCCCTGATATATTCATGTCCATAATTATCTGACATTGGGGAAATTTTTTATGGGCATTTTGGATTGGTTGGTTTTTCACAATCTTTAAATTGGTTTGATTCAAATGAGGGTTTGGGGTTTTCTAATAATCCCCATTTCAAATTGATGCAAAAAGTGAAACATGATGCACACACATGCTGTCCTAAGAGAGCTAGCTAGGGATGTGACAACTCACCCCCACTCAAAAGAATCTAGTCTCAAGATTTGGAAGTCGTCGGGAAGATCGCGGGGTACTCTAGTCGAAGATGATCCTCTCTTTCCCATGTGGCCTCCTTCTCAGAATGGTGTGACCACTGAACCTTAAGAAACTTGATGTTCCGATGCCGAGTTGTATGCTTAGCTTGATCAAGAATACAAACAGGGTATTCTCGATATGTAAGGTTATCTTGGAGATCAAGCGCTTCGTGGTCTACTTCACGGACAGGTTCCGAGAAGCAACGCCTGAGTTACGAGACGTGGAAGACATCATGATCCTTGGAAAGTTGCGGCAGAAGTTCCAATTGGTAGGCAACCTATCCTCGTTTAGCAAGAATGCGAAAGGGTCCAATGTAACGAGGAGCCAACTTTCCCTTGATACCGAATCAGTGGGTACCCTTCAGAGGTGTAACCTGAAGATAAGCCTTCTCGTCAACTTCATAAGTCACAGCCGTATAATGACGATCATATTGGCTCTTTTGACGAGATTGGGCTGTTTTCAACTTTTCACGAATAATGCGAACTTGCTCCTCTGCATCCTGGATCATATCTGGGCCAAAGCGTTGCCGCTCTCCTGTTTCTGACCAGTTAAGAGGTGTTCGACACCTTCTTCCATAGAGAACTTGAAAAGGGGCTTTGCCCAAGCTTGATTGATAACTATTGTTATAAGCAAATTCGGCAAATGGAAGACATTTCTCCCAATTCATACTGAAGGATATAACACAAGCTCATAGCATGTCTTTGAGGATTTGATTGACTCGCTCGACTTGACCACTTGATTGCGGGTGGAAAGCAGTGCTAAAGGATAGATGAGTCCCCATAGCAGGTTGGAAACTTTCCCAAAATCGGGAAGTAAATATACTTCCGTGGTCTGAGTTAATATCCAATGAAACACCATGAAGAGAAACTATTCGAGAAACATATAACTCTTCTAGCTGGCTAGCAGTTACACTCTCCCGAACAGCAAGAAAATGAGCCACTTTGGAAAGGCGGTGAATGACCACAAAGATAGCATTACTCCCTCTCCTTGTCCTGGGAAATCCGGTAATGAAATCCATACCCACTTTATCCCATTTCCATTCAGGAATAGCTAAAGGTTGAAGGGTGCCAGCAGGCCTTTGATGTTTTGCTTTCACGCGATGAGAAACGTCGCAGATAGCAACGAACTGAGCAATTTCTCTCTTCATCCTAGTCCAGCAGAACCTCTGGCGTAGGTCCTGATACATCTTGGTACTACCCGGATGAATTGTGAGAGGAGAATCATGAGCCTCCTTAAGTATCAACTGTCATAGATGTTGCTTCTTCGGGATCACCAAGCTATTCTCAAAGAAGACAACACCCCGATCATCTTCCGAGAAGCATGTAACATTACCCTTCTTAATGTTTTTCTTGATCCGAGATAATCCGGCATCATGCTTCTGGCCTTCTATGATTTGATCCGTAAGAGTAGGTTTCGCCACCAGGTTGGAAAGGAATCCTTGAGGAACAATGTGGAGGTTTCACTTCCGAAATTCCTCATAGAGAAGTGGTTGACCTTGTTATAATATCAGGTTGTTACAATAAGACTTACGACTTACTGCATCAGCCATGACATTGGCTTTCACCGGGGTGTAAGTTATCCCTAAGTCATAATCTATAATCAACTCAACCCACCATCTTTGCCTGGGATTCAAATCCGGCTGGGTGAAAATATATTTCAGACTTTGGTGATCAGTGTAAATTTCGCAACGATTACCGAGAAGGTAATGTCGCCAAGTTTTCAGTGCATGGAACACAGCTGCAATGTCGCATCCCTATTCCCTACCTAGATGTCATAGGACAGCATGTGAGTGCATCATATTTCATTCTTGCATCAACATGAAGTGGGGATTAAAAGAAACCCCAAACCCTCATCTGAATCAAACCAATTCAAAGCATGTGAAAAAACAACTAATTCAAAATGGTCATCTAAAATGTCCCCTATGTCTGATAAATATGGACATGAATATATCAAGGGCCATCTTAAATATTTGAACAATTATAGAAATTTAAAATATATAACAAAGCTCCTAAAAATGCCAAATAAAGCATTATCATTATTTTAGATTTTCAAATATCCGGAAACTTTTTACAAAAGTTTGAAATGTTCAAACTTAATTACATAAAATATTGGAATATTTTATAATAGAATTTGTACCTAAAAAAGAAATAAAACAAATGTCAGAATTAGAAAATAGAGAGAAAAAAAGAGGAAGAAGCCCAGGGGGAGCCGGCCCAACTGGCCCGTGCGAGTCATCCCTGTCCTCTCGCCAGGAGGACAGGGGCACGCGCTCGCCGTTCGCGGACACGCGCCGGCTAGCTCCTCCCTGCCTGCCTGCTGCCTGGAGGGCTCCGAGAGAGCCAACGCGAGGCCTCTCGCCATGGCCCTCTCCTCCTCCCTCTCTCCCATGCGTGCTCTCTCTCGCACGCTCTCTCTTCCCCCTCTGCTCGCCATGGCCGCGTCGAAGCCTTACCGTCGTAGTTCCAGCCACCCCCATGCCCTCTTGAGACCGCCGAAAGCTCCGCTGTGACCCCCTCGTCCTCCTCATGGACCTAGTAGCCGCCGGGAGCCCCTCTGCGCTGAGGCTGTCGTCGTCTTCAAGCTCCGGCTCTGGCGCTCCTCTCCGGCGATTCGCGACCGTCTGCGCGTCCCCGAGCTCGCCGTCTTCCTCAACCACCTCATGATGAGCCCCTGCATCAATCCCCCTATCCTTGTAGCCTGCCCCTCGCTGGAGACGTCGTCCCCTTGCTGCCCGAAACCCGCTGTCGCTCGCCTTGTCGCCGGTCGTATCTCTGGTGAGCCCCGAGCCCCCTCTGCCGCCCCTTTGGATGCGCGCGTGCGCGGCTACCCTCCCGTGCCCTCCACGCACTAAATGGCCACCAGAAGAGCAAGTCCGGTGACTCGCCGCCGTGCCCTTTGGTTGCCGCCGGCTGGCCGACGGCTGGTGATGTGGCAGGGCCATCAGGGGCTAATCGCCCTGCTAACCAGCCCCCCAGCCGCTAACACCGGGCCCCAGCTGCGGGTCAACCCCTGGTCAGCGCGGGGATTTGCCCTGTGTCACTAACGTGCGGGCCCCGCACATCAGGTTTGACCTGGCCTGGTCAGCCGACCCGCTGACGTCATAGTGACGTCAGGCTGACGCTCTAATCCAATTTCTAGTTTTAAAATAATTCCAGAAAATGTTTAAAACTTCAAAAATTCATATAAATTAATCTGTTAATCAGATGAAAATAATTTATATATGAAAAGTTATCAGAAAATCCAATGAATCCAATGGTGCTATTATCATGCATGTTAGAGAAACCTATGTAGATGAACATTGACATTTACTAATAGGTCAATATATGGAATATGAAATGGAGAATGATTTTGAAACTATATTAAAACTTCCTTCATTTAACATCGACAATAGTTGCATTAGCTCAACCATACATGCTTCCATGTCATGATCATGCATCATACTATTGCATTTGCGTGTATTGATTGTTATTTACCTGCATTGCAGTAGGCCCTACTTGTGAGGATACGTACGAGTATTCCAACGAAGGAGAAAACCTTCCCGCTACCCACTAAGGCAAGCAACCCTTTTGATCATTTCGATAACATCCCACTCTCTCGCTCCTGCTCTTGTTTATTGCATTAGGACAAAAGTTCACTTGTTTGTCATACATGGTAGATGAACCTATTCTTTTGCATGACCTGTCATTGTCACTGTAAATAGCTAAACCTTCCAACCTAGCATACCTGGTAGATTCTTGTGCCATGATGTTCTTAGCTTACTTTGCCTACTATGCTTGCTATGCTTAGAGTTGTGACAGGTCTGATTCATCTAGGTGATGAACTGGAGTGAAATAACGATGTTCTGACGTGATAAGCTTATGATGAACTCGAGTTGGTAAAGGTAGCGATGAGAGGCTATGTAGGAGTACATAGCAGGTTGTCTCATTGGGACCGTTCTTAGGAACTGAGTTACGTGTTTGTGATCCAAGACTAGTTACTACCACACGTTAGGATACTTAATTGACCCCCTCGACTTATCGATCGCTTAATCCTTACTCCAGGAGTTGCAAGTAGTTTCTGGTGTTTATAGCATGCTAGAGGCCATGAGTAGCGCTGACCCTAGGGGTGGGTTACGACGTGGTAGGCAGTGGCACGGTGTACCAAGGGTCACTCGAATGGTGGGCTTGGGAACCCTGCACACATCATTTGGGACCGTAGCGGAAACTTTGGCCGGACTTCCGTGCGGGTTCAGTCTCAAATAGGCGATAGCCTGGACTAGAGGTCTTATGTGATTGACGATCCTGGCCGACTCCCTTGCTGGGCTTCCACTTGAAGGTTGCTAAGGTGCATGGTTTTATGAGCACACAACGATAAGTGGCAAGAGCGTGTGTGAAGAAGTACACCCCTCCAGGGTATGAAATTATTAGAATAGCCGCGTCCTAAAATATGGACTACTTGCAAAGCTTATGTTGTTCATAGATAATCAAATGGATACTCATAAAAATATCAAGACAAGTGTGAGTACCATGGATGGCACTCTCCCGGGAGAGGGAAGTGAATCCATGGTGGTGTATTCTTATGGAATTAGTCGACTCCTGTGCGATATCTAAAATCTAAACAAAGGGTTACAAATTGTGTAGTGTATGTTAGCCATGAGTCAAAGCTGGCATTGCTGCATTAACTCCACCACTCCCCTTATTGATACATGAGCATGAATAGTCTAGGTCTACTTTAAAGACTTGCGAAG
Source organism: Hordeum marinum (assembly GCA_022496015.1). Lineage (NCBI taxonomy): Eukaryota > Viridiplantae > Streptophyta > Magnoliopsida > Poales > Poaceae > Hordeum > Hordeum marinum. The sequence goes on from CM039674.1 coordinate 479,530,113, forward strand.
TACGTTTGTACTCACGTTTGCTTACTAAATACTGCAGATGAGACTCAGGACCCATCAGGAGGGTTCTATCTAGATGTCGACGATGCCGAATAGCTGGTGTCCTAGCTACGACCTTACGCCCTATGGCGGGCTATAGCTAGTCAGGTCATGTGCCTTTTTACCCTTTCATCTGTCTGTACTCAGATAACTTTATGCTTTCGCTTGGTTTGTATGAACTTACTTGTATGAGTTGAGTCTCGGGTCATGCGACCCCTATCTGTAAGAACATATTATGCAGGGCTCTTCTGAGCCTCTTAAATAAAAGTTGTGTTGATGTGTGGTTATGTTGTGATGTTATAGTTGTATCTATGCATATCGGGCATGTCGTGTGTACGTGTGACGTGCAACGGTATGTATGGGATCCGACACCTAGTTATGTGCCTTTAGTAGTACTGTTTACTGGAAACTGCCTCTTTGTGCTTCCACCGAGCCCTGGTAGCTTGCTACTACTCCGGACACATTGATTGACCGGCATGTATCCTTCTTTGTTGTTGTGTCTGTCCCTTCGGGGAAATGTCTCGTGGTGTAATGGAGTCCCCGTAGCCTGCTACGACTCATCTACGTGTCGTGATGACATTTATGTACCACGGCGTAATGGAGTCCTTGTAGCTTGCTATGACTCGTCTACACACGTTTGAGATTGACACCTGCATTGATGGGTTACGTATGTCTGTTTCCATACGGATGTGCCACTTGGGTTCTATGACTTGTCATGTCGGCTCTGTTTCTCTGTCGTTTGATTGCCAGCGACATGTTCACATACGTGAGCCAAAACATGCAAACGGTCCCGGCTAAGGTAAGGCTACAGCCGCGGAGCTTACCATGCGTGAGGCCGCAAAGTGATGTGATATGTTATAGTCTCGATTCATATGACTTAGGATCGGTGTCCCGACAGCGTTGGTATCAGAACCTGACTGGCTGTAGGACTACCAAGCCAAACTGGTCAAAGTTGAGTCTAGAAATACTATAGAAAAGTAGGGGAATTGATTGTGGAAGGGAACATAAGGCTCTTTTTATTCCTCTACCCAAGTTATTCTATTCTGAGTCATTCTCATCTTTTCTATGGGGATAAGAACTAGGCTTCTTATCTCTTGCTTAGGATGGCGAGTTACTAACCATGGACTATCAGCTAGCTTGTTTGCAAGTGAATGTCGGTACTCAAGTATTGGTGGTGTGACAAACAGATGGAGAAGATATTTGAGTCTAGAACGTCGAGTGGTTATGCTTTTCCAATCTTTCGCAGTTGTGTCAAAATCCTTTTAGAGCAATTACAACTGTTATGTTGTCAAATTTCTGTTAGAGTCTCTAATGTCTTGCATCATTCTCTGTTTCAGATGCCCCCTCGTCTCTCCCGTCAGGTGGTCCGTCTGACCAGGTGCATCGATGTACCAGGGCACACGATCATGTTGGTTAGAGTTATGATGGAGGCTGGTTACCGTTGGTACCCAAAGTACATAGCGGAGGAACAATATTGAGATTTCAACCAGAGCCAGATATATCCTTCATATCCTCGAGCTGTAGAGCCGCTTCACTAGATTTATGGATTAGGTGTCACCATAGACATGGCAGTTCAGGAGGCTGCCTACACCATGCTGACTATCATGAGGTTTCACCATGGTCTACTTCAGAACACAGAGTTCTGTTATTTTCCGGCTTCTATGGGAGGAGAGGATAGCTATCTTAGTGCAGCCTACTATGATCATTATCATGAGGACCCTAGGCTGCAGGTGACCGCTCAGATGTTGGAGAACAGGGATCATGATGCATGTGCCCTTCGCATGGAGCTTTATGCTACCCGTGCACGTCTTTGGACAGCCCTGGCGTAGTTGGCACCTGTCGTGCAGACAGGCTATGGAGATTTGGAGATGCTAACCCCATCGCGGTCTCATTTGCTAGCACGCGTAGACTGGCCTAATGTTGGAGGCATCACCCCTCTTCGAGGACCGCTGTTGCCGCCAACAAGGGGACCAAGGCCACATCCGTGTCCTTACGGTTTCCAAGGATCACAGGCTAGTGTGTTTCCAGATCCTCAGGTTCAGCTCCCGCGTCACGGGGGTAACCTATATGAGGCATTCTACGACGATGCTTGAGTATGTGGACGTTAGTTCTAGTATGGTAGTAGTCGTATCGCCACCGTCCTGCATGTCTTGTGGGATATGACTGAGGTTGAGAATTGAGTTTTGGAGGTGTAGATAGATAATGTATAGGAATCTTGTAATGCCTCTGATGAGTTGTGTCATCTCTCCGTTGTTGTTTTTTCAGCTTTGGCTTGTACTGAACTATGTCATGGTGTGTATGAATCATAGTGTTCATATGGCAGTTTTTATTACCATGTTGATTGGGTGATTACCATGCATGCCGTGTTGTCCAGTACATTCATTATCTCATGTCTTAGACTTGATGTCCTCTATGTCTAAGCTGTGGGCTTGTTTTCCCAGGATGGTGGCAACTAGGAATAACCTTGTGCCTGCCCCCGAGTAGGGCGAGGGAAGCCAGCAAAGGCAAGAGAACCTACCACACGCGCCCTCTTTGGCAGAAGTAATGCTTGAAGCCGAACAGAACAAAAGGGAGACCAACATGCTGTTGGAACCAATTGAGCAGAACACAGCGCATGCTCCCCTCAATGATCACAATGATGGCGTGTCTCTCGGTGATTTCGTCAAGCTGTACCCACCTAAGTATCATCATTCGGTCGACCCACTCGATGCGGATGACTGGCATACCAACATGTCTCGCAAGATCTGAGCTGCCAACATGTCCGAGGCCAACAAGGTGACCTTTGCTACTTACTTTCTGGAAGGACCCGCCAATCTGTAGTGGGGAAATTATGAAGCCATGCGTCCCGCAGGCCTCGCACCAACTTGGGTGGAATTCAGCGTGACATTCCATACCCATCACATCCCGGAAGGAATGATGGATCACAAGAGGGAGGAGTTATGTGCTTTCACCTAGGGCAGACTATTAGTTGATGTGTATAGCCGTGAGGTCGGCAATCTTGCTCGCTATGCTCCGGAGGAAGTTTCAACTGATGCAAAGAAACAGGCTAGATTCTGCATGGGACTTACTTCTGAGCTCCGTCGAGATTTCCGCCTACATGAGTGCACAACCTTCCTGGCTCTTGTCAACAAGGCTATCAATGCCGAGACTGGACAGACTGACTATGAGGCCACCAGGAGGCACAACCATGACTTCAACCCCACATCTGGCTCAAGCGCCAACAGACGCCGGGTGTGGGTGCCCAACGCACCTCTGCTGCCAAGATATATCACGAGGCCATCCTTCCAGTCGCCTCGCCCAACTCAACCGAACCCTCCAGCCAGGCCATTTGGAGGTCTTCCTGCCAATGTTGCTCCCGTGCCACCGTGGTCTGCTACAAATGTGGGGAACCAGCACACTACTCCCGTGAGGGTCCTCAGAGCAATGCTAAGCTAGCTGGACGTGGGAAACCGGGAAAAGCCTTCTACGTGAAGCCAGCTCCCGCTCGTGGATGAGTGAACTATGTTTCTGTTGAGGAAGCTCTTGAGGATCCTAATGTTATCCTAGGTACGCTCCTTGTCAATAGTCATCCAGCATCTGTTCTATTTAATACTGGGGAATCTCATTCTTTCATCTCAGAAAGTTATGCACAGTTGCATAACATGTATTTTTGTGATGTGCCTACTCCCTTAGTAGTTCAGACTCCTGGTTCAAAATGGCAAACTTCCAGGGTGAGCCATGACAATGAGATTCTTGTGGATAGGCTAGTCTTCCTAGCATCTTTGATAGCCCTCAAGTCTTCGGAAGAACTGCCAGATGTCTTTCCAGAAGAACTGCCAGGAATTCCACCTGTCAGAGATGTTGAGTTTGTGATAGAGCTCATCCCAGGGACTGTCCCAATAGCCAGAAGACCCTATAAGATGGCACGCTTAGAGCTAGCCGAACTTAAAATTCAACTCGATGAGGCTTTTAAGAAAGGTTTCATCCATCCTATTTCTTCTCCTTGGGCTTGTCCCGTCCTCTTCGTCAAGAAGAAGCATGGATCAGATCGGATGGTTGTGGATTATCGGCCCGTGAATCTAGTCACCATAAAGAACAAGTGTCCGCTTCCAAGGATCAACGATTTGTATGATCAACTCGCTGGATCCACTGTCCTTTCCAAAATCTATTTGAGGTTGGGATACCATCAAAACAGAATTAGAAACGGGGACATTCCAAAAACGGCTTTTGTTACTCGTTATGGCCAATATGAGTACACCTTCATGTCCTTCGGTTTAACCAATGCCCCATCCACCTTCTCTTGCTTGCTGAATTCGATCTTCATGGAGTATTTGGATAAATTCGTCGTGGTTTACCTCGACGATATACTCATCTACTCGAAGAACGAACAGGAACATGCCGAGCATCTAAGGCTGGTGTTGATGAAACTTCGAGAGCATCGCCTGTATGCCAAATTCTCCAAGTGTGAATTTTGGTTGCCAGAAGTGACCTATCTGGGCCACGTGATCTCTGGTAAAGGTATTGCTGTCAATCCCGAGAGAGTTCAGGCCGTCCTTGATTGTACTCAACCTGAATCGGTTACGCAAGTTTGGAGTTTCCTTGGCTTAGCGAGCTATTATCGCCGCTTTGTCGAGAACTTCTCCAAGGTTGCGAAACCCCTGTGTGAAATCCTCAAGAAAGATAAGAAGTTTGAGTGGACTCCACAATGCGAGCATAGTTTTCAGGAATTGAAAATACGACTGACCTTTGCTCCCGTTCTGGTGCCACCAGATTTCTCTAAGTACTTTGTTATCTATTGCGACGCCTCGCGACAAGGATTAGGTTGCATTCTCATGCAAGATTGTCACGTGATTGCATACGCATCTCGACAGTTGCGTCCACATGAGGATAACTATCCAACACATGATCTTGAGCTTGCAGTTGTAGTCCATGCACTAAAAACTTGGCGACATTACCTTCTGGGTAATCGTTGTGAAATTTACGCTAATCGACAAAGTCTAAAATATATTTTCACCCAGCCGGATTTGAATCTCAGGCGAAGACGGTGGGTTGAGTTGATTACAGATTACAACTTAGGGATAACTTACACCCCGGGGAAAGCCAATGCCATGGCTGATGCACTAAGTCGTAAGTCTTATTGTAACAACCTAATGTTACAACAAGGTCAACCACTTCTCGATGAGAAATTTTGGAAGTTGAACCTCCACATTGTTCCCCAAGGATTCCTTTCCAACCTGGTGGCAAAACCTACTCTTAAGGATCAAATATTAGTTGTTTAGAGGTATGCTAAGGGTATATCTCGGATCAAGGAGAAGAATGCTATCGGAAACGCTAAAGATTTCTCCAGGGACGATGAGGGTGTTGTGTTCTTCTAGAACCAGTTGGTGGTTCCCAAGAGCACACACTTAAGACAGCTGATCCTTCAGGAAGCTCATGATTCTCCTCTCACAATTCATCCTAGTACTACCAATATGTATCAGGACCTATGCCAGAGGTTCTGGTGGACTTGGATGAAGAGAGAAATTGCTCGGTTTGTTGCGAACTGCAACGTTTGTCGTCGTGTGAAAGAAGAACATCAATGGCCTGATGGAACCCTTGAACCTTTAGTTATTCTTGTATGGAAATGGGATAAGGTCGGTATGGATTTTATTACCGGATTTCCTAGGACTAAGAGTGGGAATAATGCTATCTTTGTGGTCATCGACCACCTTTTTCCAAACTGGCTCATTTTCTTCATGTTCGGGAGAGTATAACTGCTAGCCAGCTAGCGGAGTTATATGTTTCTCGAATAGTTTGTCTTCATGGTGTTCCATTGTAGATTAACTCAGACCGCGGAAGTATCTTTACTTCCTGATTTTGGGAAAGTTTCCAAACCACTATGGGGACTCATCTATCCTTCAGCACTGCTTTCCACCTGCAATCAAGTGGTCAAGTTGAGCGAGTTAATCAAATCCTCGAAGACATGCTCCGAGCTTGTGTTATATCCTTCGTTATGAATTGGGAGAAATGTCTCCCATTTGACGAATTTTCTTATAACAATAGTTATCAATCAAGCTTGGTCAAAGCCACTTTTGAAGTTCTCTATGGACAAAGGTGTCGAACACCTCTTAACTGGTCAGAAACCGGAGAGAGGCAACTCTTTGGCCCGGATATGATCCAGGATGTAGAGCGGCAAGTTCACATTATTCGTGGAAAGTGGAAAACCGCCCAATCTCGTCAATAGAGCCAATATGATCGCCATCATAAGGCTGTGACCTATGAAGTTGATGAGAAGGCTTACCTTTGGGTTACACCTCTGAAGGGTATCCAGCGATTCGGTATCAAGGCCATGTTGGCTCCTCGTTACATTGGACATTTTCGCATTCTTGCTAAACGAGCAGAGGTTGCCTACCAATTGGAACTTCTGCCGCATATTTCCAAGGTTCATGATGTCTTCCATGTCTCGCAACTCAGGTGTTGCTTCTCGGGCCCTATCCCTGAAGTGGACCACGAAGCGCTCGATCTCCAAGATAACCTTACATATCGAGAATACCCTGTTCATATTCTTGATCAAGCGGAGCATACCACTCGGCATTATAACGTCAAGTTCTCAAGGTTCAGTGGTCACACCATTATGAAAAGGAGGCCACATGGGAAAGAGAAGATCGTCTTCGACTAGAGTACCCCGTGCTCTTCCCGACGACTTCACAATCTCGGGACGAGATTCTTTTGAGTGGGGGTGAGTGGTCACATCCCTGGCTAGATGTCATAGGACAGCATGTGAGTGCATCATATTTCATTCTTGCATCAACATGAAGTGAGGATTAAAAGAAACCACAAACCCTCATCTGAATCAAACCAATTCAAAGAATGTGAAAAACTAACTAATTCAAAATGGTCATCTAAAATGTCCCCTATGTCTGATAAATATGGACATGAATATATCAGGGGGCATCTTAAATAGTTGAACATTTATTGAAATTTAAAATAAATAACAAAGCTGCAAAAATGCCAAATAAAGCATTATCATTATTTTAGATTTCAAAATATCCTGAATTTTTTTACAGAAGTTTGAAATGTTCAAACTTAATTATATAAAAAAATTGGAATATTTTATAATAGCATTTGTACCTGAAAAAGAAATAAAAATAATGTTAGAATTAGAAAACGGAGAGAAAAAGAAAAAAAAAGTAAGAAGCCCAGGGGGAGCCGGCCCAACTGGCCCGTGCTAGTCATCCCTGTCCTCTCGCCAGGAGGACAGGGGCACGCGCTCGCCATGCGCGGACATGCATCGCCCAGCTCCTCCCTGCCTAGCTGCTGCGTCGAGGGCTTCGGGAGCACCAGTGCGAGGCCGCTCGCTGTCTTCCTCAACCACCTTGTGGTGAGCCCCTGCGTCGATCCCCCTATCCTTGCGGCCTACCCCTCGCTGTAGACGCCGTCCCCTTGCTGCCCGAAACCCACTGCCGCTCGGCTCATCACCGGTCGTAGCTCCAGTGACCCCCGAGCCCCCTCTGCCGCCCCTTTGGATGCGCGCGTGCGCGGGCTACCCTCCGGCACCCTCCACGCACTAAATGGCCGCGGGAAGAGCAAGTCTGGCGAGTCGCCACCAGCTGTCCTCCGGCGGGTGACGTGGCAGAGCCATCAGGGGCTAATCACCCTGCTAACCAACCCCCCAGCCGCTAACATCGGGCCCCAGCTGCGGGTCAACCCCCGGTCAGCACGGGGATTAGCCCTGTGTCACTGATGTGCGGGGCCCGCACGTTAGGTTTGACCTGGCCTGGTCAGCCGACCCGCTGACGTCACAGTGACGTCAGGCTGATGCTCTAATTCAATTTCTAGTTTTAGATAAATTCCAGAAAATGTTAAAAACTTAGAAAAATCATATAAATTAATTTTTTAATCAGATGAAAATAATTTATATATGCAAATTTATCATAAAAATCCAATGAATCCAATGGTGCTGTTATCATCCATGTTAGAGGAACCTAAGTAGATGAACATTGACAATTACTAATAGGTTAACATATGAAATATGAAATGGGGGAATGATTTTGAACCTATATTCAAAATCACTTCATTTAACTTTGACAGTAGTTGCATTAGGTCATCCATACATGTTGCCATGTCATGATCATGCATCATATTGTTGCACTTGTCGTGTATTGATTGCTTTCTATCTGCATGGCAGTAGGCCCTGCTTCTGAGGATACCTCCGAGTATCCAACGAAGGAGAAAACCTTTCCACTACCCAGCAAGGCAAGCAACCCCTTTTATCATTCCGATAACATCCCTCGCTCGCGCTCCTGCTCTTGTTTATTGCATTAGAACAAACGTTCACGTGTTTGCCATACGCGGTAGATGAACCATTCCTTTGCATGACATGTCATTGTCACAGTAAATAGCTAAACCTTGCAACCTAGCATACCTGGTAGATGCTTGTGCCATGATGTGCTTAGCTTACTTTGCTTGCTATGCTTGCTATGCTTAGAGTTGTGACAGATCTGATTCACCTAGGTGATGAACTAGAGTGAAATAATGATGTTCTAACGTGATAAGCTTATGATGAACCTGAGTTGGTAAAGGTAGCGATGAGAGGCTATGTAGGAGCACATAGCGGGTTGTCTCATTGGGACCGTTCTTAGCAACTGAGTTCCGTGTTTGTGATCCAAGACTAGTTACTACCACATGTTGGGATACTTAATTGACCCTCTCAACTTATCGATCGCTTAGTCCTTAGTCCAGGAGTTGCAAGTAGTTTCTAGTGTTTATAGCATGCTGGAGGCTGTGCGTAACGCTGACCCTAGGGGTGGGTTACGACGCAGTAGGAAGTGGCATGGTGTAGCAAGGGTCACTCGAATGGTGGGCTTGGGAACCCTGCGTACATCATTTGGGGCCATAGCGGAAACTTTGGCCGGACCTCCGTGCGGGTTTAGTCTCAAATAGGCGATAGCCTGGACTAGAGGTCTTATGTGATTGATGGTCGTGGCCAACTCCCTCGCTAGGCTTCCGCTCGAAGGTTGCCGAGGTGCATGGTTTTATGAGCACACAGCGATAAGTGGCCAGAGCGTGTGTGAAGAAGTACACCCCTGTAGGGTATGAAACTATTCGAATAGTCGCATCCTCGAATATGGACTACTTGGAAAGCTTATGTTGTTCATAGATAATCAAATGGATACTCATAAAAATAACAAGACAAGTGTGAGTACCATGGATGGCACTCTCCCGGGAGAGGGAAGTGAATCCATGGTGGTGTATTGTTATGGAGTTAGTGGACTCGTGTGCGATATCTAAAATCTAAACAAAGAGTTAAAAATTGTGTAGTGTAGGTTAGCCATGAGTCAAAGTTGGCATTGTTGCATAAACTCCACCACTCCCCTTGTTGATACATGAGCATGAATAGTCTAGGTCTGCTTTAAAGACTTGTTGAGTACGTTTGTACTCACGTTTGCTTAATAAATGTTGCAGATGAGACTCAGGACCCATCAAGTGGGTTCTATCTAGATGTCGACGATGCTGAATAGCTGGTGTCCCAGCTACGACCTTACGCCCTGTGGCGGGCTATAGATAGTCAGGCCATGTACCTTTTTACCCTTTCATCTGTCTGTACTCAGACAGCTTTATGCTTCTGCTTGGTTTGTATGAACTTACTTGTATGACTTGAGTGTCGAGTCATGTGACCCCTATATCTAAGAACATATTATGCAGGGCTCTTCTGATCCTCTTAAATAAAAGTTGTATTGATGTATGGTTATGTTGTGATGCCATAGTTGTATCTATGCATATCAGGCATGTCGTGCATATGTGTGACATGCAACGGTATGTATGGGATCCGACACCTAGTCATGTGCCTTTAGTAGTACTCTTTACGGGAAACTGCCTCTTTGTGCTTCCACCGAGCCCTGGTAGCTTGCTACTGCTCCGGACACATTGATTGACCGGCATATATCCTTCTTTGTTGTTGTGTCTGTCCCTTCAGGGAAATGTCTCGCGGTGTAATGGAGTCCCCGTAGCCTGCTACGACTTGTCTACGTGTAGTGATGAAATTTATGTACCACGTCATAATGGAGTCCTTGTAGCTTGTTATGACTCGTCTACACACGCTTGAGATTGACACCTGCATTGCTGGGTTACGTATGCCTGTTTCCATACGGATGTGCCACTTCGGTTGTATGACTAGTCATGTTGACCTAGGTTCTCTATCGTTTGATTGCTAGCGACATGTTCACATACGTGAGCCAAAAGATGCAAACGGTCCCGGCTAAGGTAAGGCTGCAACCGTGGAGCTTACCGTGTGTGAGGCCGCAAAGTGATGTGATATGTTACGGTCTGGATTCATATGACTTAGGATCGGGATCCCGACATGCAAGCTCAAGATCATGTGTTGGATAATTATCCTCATGTGGACGCAACTGTCCAGAAGCGTATGCAATCACATGACGATCTTACATGAGAATGCAACCTAATCCTTGTCACGAGGCGTCGCAATAGATAACAAAGTCCTTAGAAAAGTCTGGTGGCACCAGAACTAGAAAAGAGGCCAGTCGTCTTTCAACTCTTGAGAACTGAGCTCGCATTGGGGACTCCACTCGAACTTTTATCTTTCTTGAGGATTTCAGTCAGAGGTTTTGCAACCTTGGAGAAGTTCTCGACAAAGTGACGACAATAGCTCGCTAAGCCAAGGAAACTCTGAACTTGCTTAACCGATTCAGGTTGAGTCCAATCAAGGATGGCATGAACTCTCTCGGGATTGACAGCAATACGTTTACCAGAGATTACGTGGCCTAGGTAGGTCACTCCTGATAACCAAAATTCACACTTGGAGAATTTGGCGTACAGACGATGCTGTCGAAGTTTCATCAATACCAGCCTAAGATGCTCGGCATGTTCCGGTTCGTTCTTCGAGTAAATGAGTATATCATCGAGGTAAACCATGATGAATTTATCCAGATACTCCATGAAGATCGAATTCATCAAGCGAGAGAAGGTGGCTGGGGCATTGGTTAAACCAAAGGACATGACGGTGTACTCGTATTTGCCATAACGAGTAACAAAAGCCGTTTTTGGAATATCCCCATTTCTAATTCTGATTTGATGGTATCCCAACCTCAAATTCATTTTGGAGAAGAGAGAGGATCCAGCGAATTGATCATACAAATCATTGATCCTGGGGAGCGGATACTTGCTCTTTATGGTGACAAAATTCACTAGTCGATAATCCACAATCATCCTTCTTCTTTACGAAGAGGATGGGGCAAGACCAAGGAGAAGAACTAGGACGGATGAAACATTTCTTCAAAGCCTCATCGAGTTGTTTCTTAAGTTCGTCTAGTTATAAGGGTGCCATCTTATAGAGTCTTCTTCTATTGGGACAGTCCCTGGGATGAGCTCTATCACAAACTCAACATCTCTGACAGGAGGAATTCCTGGAAGTTCTTCTAGAAAGACATCCAGAAAGTCTTGGACTACTGGAATATCTTCTAATTCTAGAAGAGGGCTAGCATGGAGAGAATAGAATTGGCACTTGGCTGCTCGAGTGGAGACATTAACTATCTCAGCCGAGGGATGTGTAAGTTGAACATTCCTAGTATGAGTATCAATTTTAGCATAATGGTCTTTCATCCAGTCCATGGCTAAGATGATATTGATGTCCGAAGACTTGAGGGCTATCAACGATGCTAGGAATAATAGCCTATCCACAAGAATCTCATTGTCATGGCTTACCCTAGAAGTTTCCATTTTGAACCAGGAGTCTGAACTACTAAAGGAGCAGGCATATCACAAAATGACATGTTATGCAACTGTGCATAACTTTTTGAGATGAAAGAATGAGATGCCCCAGTAGCAAATAGAATAGATGTTGGATGACTATTGACAAGAAGCATACCTAGGATAACATCAGGATCCTCAAGGGCTTCCTCAGCAGAAACATAGTTCACTCGTCCACGAGCAGGGGCTGGCTTCACATAGAAGGCTTTTCCCGGCTTCCCACGTCCAGCCGCCTTAGCATTGTTCTGAGGACACTCTCGGGCGTAATGTCCTTCTTCGCCACATTTGTAGTAGACAACGTTGGCACGGGGAGCAACATTGGCAGGGGGACCTCCAAATGGCCTGGCTGGAGGGTTGGGCTGAGCTGGACGAGGCGCCTGGAAGGATGGCCTCGCGGTGTACCTTGGCAGCAGAGCTGCATTGGGCACCCACACCCGGTGTTTGTTGGAGCCCGAGCCAGATACAGGGCTGAAGTCAAGGTTGTGCTTCCTGGTTGCCTTGTAGTCAGTTTGCCCAGTTTCGGCATTGATAGCCTTGTTGACGAAAGCCTGGAAGGTAGTGCACTCATGAAGTCGCAAGTCTCGACGGAGCTCAGGGTAAGTCCCTTATGGAATATAGCCTGTTTCTTGGCATCAGTTGAAACATCCTCTGGAACATAACGAGCAAGATTGCCGAACTCACGGCTATAGGCATTCACTGACATTCTGCCTGTGAAAGCACAGAAGTCCTGTCTCTTGCGATCCATCAGCCCTTCCGGCATGTGATGGGTATGGAATGATGCGCTGAATTCCGCCCAAGTTGGTGCGGGGCCTGCAGGACGCATGGCTTCAAAGTTTTCCCACCACAGATTGGCGGGTCCTTCCAGAAAGTAAGTAGCAAAGGTCACCTTGTTGGCCTCGGATACATTGGCAGCCCGGATTTTGTGAAACATTCTAGTCAGCCAGTCATCTGCGTCGAGCGGGTCGACCAAATGATGATACTTAGGTGGGCACAACTTGAAGAAATCACCGAGAGATACGCTATCATTGCGATCATTGTGGGGAGCACGCGCTGTGTTTTGCTCAGTTCGTTCCAACAGCCTGTTGGTGTCCCTTTTGTTCCGTTCAGCTTCAAGCATCACTTCTGGCAAAGAGGGCGCGTGTGGTAGTTTCTCTTGCCTTGGCTGACTTCCCTCGCCCTGCTCGGGGGCAGGCACGGGGTTATTCCTAGTTGTTGTCATCCTGGGAAAACAAACCCACAGCTCAAACATAGAGGACATCAACTCTAAGACATGAAATTAGGAATGTACTAGACAATATGGCATGCAGGGTAAACACCCAATCAACATGGTAATAACAACTTCCATAAGAACACCATGATTCATACAAACCATGACAAGGTTCAGTACAAGCCCAAGCTGGAATACAAACTATGGAGAGATGACAAAACTCATCGGAGGCATTAAAAGCTTCCTATACATTATCTATCTACACCTCCGGAACTCAACTCTCAACCTCAATCATATCCCACAATACACGTAGGACTGTGGCGATACGACTACTAACATACTAGTGCTAACATCCACGTACTCAAGCATCGCCGAAGAATGCCTCATATAGGTTACCCCCGTGTCCCGGGAGCTAAACCTGAGGATCTGGAAACACTCTAGCCTGTGATCCCTAGAAAACGTAACGACACGGATGTGGCCTTGGTCCCCTTGTTGGCGGCAATAGCGGTCCTCGAAGAGGGGTGATGCCTCCAAAATCGGGCCAGTCTATGCGTGCTGGCAGATGAGTCCGCGATGGGTTCAGCATCTCCAAATCTCCATAGACTGTCTGCACGACAGGTGCTAGCTGCGTTAGAGCTGTCCAAAGACGTGCATGGGTAGCATAAAGCTCCATGCGTAGGGCATGTGCATCACGATCCCCGTTCTCCAACATCTGAGCGGTCACCTCCAGCCTAGGGTGCTCATGAGAATGATCATAGCAGGCTTCGCTAAGATAGCTAACCAATCCTCCCAGAGAAGCAGGAACATAATAGAACTCTGTGTTCTGAAGCAGACCTTGGTGAAATGTCATGATAGTTAGCATGGTGCAGGTGGACTCCTGAACGGCCATGTCTATGGTGACACCTAATCCATAAGTCCAGTGGAGCGGCTCTGTAGCTCCAGGATATGAAGGATATATCTTAACAGTACATAAATAATGGTTGTGGTTAAACTCTTGATACTATTCCTCCACTTAGTACTCTGGGTACCAACGGTAACCAGCCTCCATCATAACTCTAACCAACATGGTCGTGTGACCCGGTACATCGATGCACCTGGTCAGACGGACCACCTGATGGGAGGGACGAGGGGGCATCTGAAACAAAGAATGATGGAAAGACATTAGAGATTCTAGCAGAAATTGGACAACATAATGGCTCTAATTGCTCAAAAAGGATTTTGAGACAACTGCAAGAGATTGGAAAAGTAAAACCACTCGACTATCTAAACTCAAATCTCTTCTCCATCTGTTTGTCACACCAACAATACTCAAATACCGACATTCACTTGCATACAAGCTAGCTAATAGTCCATGGTTAGTAACTCATCATCCTAAGCAATAGATGAGAAACCTAGTTCTTATCACCGTAGAAAAGATGAGAATGACTCAGAATAGAATAGCTGGGGAAGAGGAGTTAAAAGAGCCTTACGTTGCCTTCCACAATCAATTCCCCTACTTTTCTATAGTGTTTCCACACTCAACTTCGACCGGTTTGGCTTGGTAGTCCTACAGTTAGTCAGGCTCTGATACCAACGCTGTCGGGACACCCATCCTAAGTCATATGAATCCAGACTGTAACATATCACATCACTTTGCGGCCTCACGCACGGTAAGCTCCACGGCTGTAGCATTACCTTAGCCGGGACTATTTGCGTCTTTTGGCTCACGTATGTGAACATGTCGCTGGCAATCAAACGAGAGAGAACCCGGGCCGACATGACTAGTCATAGAACACAACTGGCACATCCGTACAGAAACAGGCATACGTAACCTAGCAATGCAGGTGTTGGCCTCAAGCATATGTAGACGAGTCATAGCAAGCTACAAGGCCTCCATTACGCCGTGGGACATAAATGTCATAACTACACGTAGACGAGTCATAGAAGGCTATAGGGTCTCCATTACACTGTGAGACATTTCCCCGAAGGGACAGACACAGCAGCAAAGAAGGATACATGTCGGTCAATCAATGTGTCCGGAGCAGTAGCAAGCTACCAAGGCTCGGTGGAAGCACAAAGAGGCAGTTTCCCATAAAGAGTACTACCAAAGGCACATGACTAGGTGTCGGATCCCATACATACCGTTGCACGTCTTACGTACGCACGACATGCCCGATACATATAGATACAACTATGGCATCACAACATAACCATACATCAACACAACTTTTATTTAAAAGCCTAAGAAGAGCCTTGCAAAACATGTTCTTACAGATAGGGGTCACATGACCCGACACTCAAGTCATACAAGCAAGTTCATACAAACCAAGCGGAAGCATAAAGCTGTCTGAGTACAGACAGATGAAAAGGGGTAAAAAGGCACGTGGCCTGACTATCTACAGCCCGCCACATGGCATAAGTTCATAGTTGGGACACCAGCTATTCAGCATCGTCGACATCTAGATAGAACCCACCTGATAGGTCTTGAGTCTCATCTGCAACATTTTTTAAGCAAACGTGAGTACAAACGTACTCAACAAGTCTTTAAAACAGACCTAGACTATTCATGCTCATGTATCAACAAGGGGAGTGGTGGTGTTTATGCAGCAATGCCAGCTTTGACTCATGGCTAACCTATACTACACAATTTTAACTCTTTGTTTAGATTTTTGATATCGCACATGAGTCCACTACCTCCACATCAATACATCACCATGGATTCACTTCCATCTCCCACAAGAGTGCCATCCACGGTACTCACACTTGTCTTGATATTTTTATGAGTATCTATTTAATTATCTATGAACAACATAAGTTTTCCAAGTAGTCCATATCCGAGGACGTGGCTATTCGAATAGTTTCATACCCTGTAGGGGTGTACTTCTTTACACACGCACTCCCCACTTATAGATGTGTGCTCATAAAACCATGCACCTCGGCAACCTTCATGCGGAAGCCCAGCATGGAAGTCCGGCCGGAGTTTTCGCTACGGTCCCAAATGATGTGCGCAAGGTTCCCAAGCCCACCATTCGGGTGACCCTTGGTACACCATGCCACTACCTATCGCGTCGTAATCTACCCCTAGGGTCAGCGCTATGCACGGCCTCTAGCATGCTATAAACACCAGAAACTACTTGCAACTCCTGGACTAAGGACTAAGCGATTGATAAGTCGAGAGGGTTCAAGTTACCGGAACCCAATGTGTTGTAGCAACTAATCTTGGATCACAAACATGGAACTCAGTTCCTAAGAACGGCCCCAATGAGACAACCCGATAGGTACTCCTACATAGCCTCTCATCGCTACCCTTACCAAATCGGGTTCATCATAACTTATCACATCAAAACAACATTGTTTCACTCCAGTTCATCACCCAGATGAATCGGACCTGACACAACTCTAAGCATACCAGGGAAGGTAAGCAAAGCACAACATGCCACAAGAATCTACCAGGTATGCTAGGTTGCAAGATTTAGCTATTTACTGTGACAATGACAGGTCATGCAAAGGAATGGTTCATCTACCGCGTATGACAGACAAGTGAACGTTTGTTCTAATACAATAAGCAAGAGTAGGAGCGAGAGAGTGGGATGTTATCAGAATGATCAAAGGGGTTGCTTGCCTTGCTGGGTAGCAAAAAGGTTTTCTCCTTCGTTGGAATACTTGGAGGTATCCTATGAAGCAGGGCCTACCGCCATGGAGATAGAAAGCAATCAATACACGGCAGGTGCAACAATATGATGCATGATCATCACATGGCAGCATGTATATGGATGAGCTAATGCAACTACTCTCCAAGTTAAATGAAGTGATTTTGAATATATGTTCAAAATCGATCCCCATTTCATATTTCATATGTTAACCTATTAGTAATTGTCAATGTTCATCTACTTAGGTTGCTCTAACATGCAAGATAACAACACCATTGGATTCATTGGATTTTTCTCAATAATTTTCATATAGATTATTTTCATCTGATTTAAAGATTAATTTATATGATTTTTCTAAGTTTTTAACATTTTCTGGAATTTATTTAAAAACGTAAATGCATTATTGCATCAGCCTGATGTCACTGTGATGTCAGCCTGGTCAAACGACTCGTCCAGGTCAAACTGACCAGCGGGACCCACTGGTCAGCGACCCACCGCTAAGCGGGGTCAAATCCTGTGCTGACTGGGGTTTGACCCACTTGTGGGGCCCACTGTCAGCCTCTACGGCGCTGATTAACCGCGGGGTTTAGCGTTGACGGCCTCCATGTCGGCCCCGCCGGAGTTTGGCTGGCGGCGACCAAACCGACGGCGGAGGCTCGCCGGAAACGCGCTGTAGGGGGTATCCGCGTGCGCTGAGACCATTGGGATGCAGCCTGAGCTCGCCCGCATCGCGTGGGACACGCGGGTAGGCAAGGGGTGATCGGAGCTCACAGCGGCGAGCTCGCTCGCGGCGGCCGGAGCTTGGACAATGGCGGCAGCGACGCTACAGGCTACGAGAGGAGGAGCTAGGGGTGGCGGCGGGCTCCTGAGAGCGCCTTGAGCACGAGCCCAAGCTCAGGAGTGAGTTATGGCCGCTGTGGCCATGGCAACGCCATGGCCGGCGGCGAGCTCCTCTCTGTTCCGGCGACTGGCGGGGCTAGAGGAGGAGAACGGCGACGGGGCTAGGGGAATAGAACCGTGGCCTCACCCGAGGGGCTTCTAGCATCGTGGCGTGGTGGGGGACGCGCGGAGGATGACGAATCGCTGACGGCTTTAGTCCGGCGAGGAGAGAGCAGAGGAGAGGGGAAGAGCGAGAGAGAGCGGCAGGGGAGAAGATCAGCTCGAGGGGGACCGGGGCGTCGCGCTGGTGCTCCTAGCGGCCTCCAGCCTCGGCGGCAAGCAGGAGGTGGCCGCACGCATGCCAGGGCACCGCAGGCACACGCCCTCCTGCCTACTGGCAGGAGGTTGAAGATGGTGCGGCTAGCTGGACCAGCTAGGCTGCGGGGCCAGCCTCCCCAGGGCCTGTTTCCTTTTTCCTTTTTTTTAATTTTTCTTTACTTTTTTCTGACATTTGTTTCATTTATTTGTAGACACAAATGTTAGTTATAAAATATCCCAAATATTTAATAGAAATTAGTTTGAATATTTCAAACTTCTATTAAAAGTTTCAAAATGTTTTGAAAACTCAAATATTGACAATGCTTTATTTGGCATTTTCAGAAGCTTTATTATTTATTTTTGAAATGCTATAAATATTCAAATATTTGAGATGGCCCCTAATATATTCATTTCCATAATTATCAGACATAGGGGACATTTTTTATGGGCATTTTGGATTTGTTGGTTTTTCACAATCTTTAAATTGGTTTGATTGAGATGAGGGTTTGGGTTTTTTTGATAATCCACATTTCAAATTGATGCAAAAAAGTGAAACATGATGCACACACATGCTATCCTAAGAGAGCTAGCTAGGGATGTGACATCCGTAATGCGGGTCTACCTGTACCCCGCGTCCAGTATATTTGACCCATTTGCATCGAAACAAAGGGACCTTAAGATCAGGTCCATAGTCAAGGTCCCATATCTCCTCTATGTAACCATAATATGTGTCTTGAAAGTTGGTTGCATCATAGCAGACACCACTGTTTTGGTTGGTGCTCTTTGTATCTTGGGCGATTGTGTAAAATGTATTCCCATTTATCTCGTACCCTTTGAAAGTCGTTACCGTCAAACTTGGTGTCTTGGCCAACCAGTACAGTTCATCTGGAACATCGTTGTCATTGATGAGCTTTGTTTGCAACCAACCGGCAAAGTCTCCATGTGTTTACATTCAATCCAGGGGTCAGACTGCTCCGGGTTCTTGGACCATACAATATCCTTGTGTTCCTCCATATATGGAGTCAGCAAGGTGGAATTTTGTAGAACCGTGTAGTGTGCTTGAGTGAAAGAATGCTCGTCCATATTTATTGCTTCTTTCTTTCCTAATGTGCCTTTTCCACACAGTCTCCCCTCATGCCATGATTCAGGAAGACCAATCGGCTTAATGTAAGGAACAAAGTCAACACAAAACTCAATAACCCCCTCTATTCCATATCCCTTGGCGATGCTTCCTTCTGTCCTAGCACGGTTATGAACATACTTCTTTAAGACTCCCAGAATGTTAATCTCTTCAACTAGGTGAACTAGAACGTGCGTCATAATATTGAACAAGGATGGAGGGAACACCAACTCTAAACTGACAATACATTTGACCAGGTCATTCTGTAACCTTGGTAGGATTTCTGGATCGATTACTTTCTAAGAAATTGCATTGAGGAATGCGCATAGCTTCACAATGGCTAATCGAACATTTTACGGTAGAAGCCCCCTAAGTGCAACTGGAAGTAATTGCGTCATAATCACGTGGCAGTCAGGAGAATTTAGATTTTGAAATTTTTTCTCTGCCATATGTATTATTCCCTTTGTATTCGACGAGAAGCCAGACGGGACCTTGATACTGAGCAGGCATTCAAAAAAGATGTCCTTCTTTCGGAAGAGCATAGCTGGCAGGACCTTGATACTGCTTTGGCGACATGTCGTCTTTTCGTTAATTCTTTGCTTGTCCTCCTGTGCCTCTGGTGTATCATTTGTCTTTCCATACACGCCCAAGAAGCCTAGTAGGTTCACACAAAGATTCTTCGTCATGTGCATCACGTCGATTGCATTGCGGACTTCTAGGGCTTTCCAGTATTCAAGTTCCCAAAATATAGATTTCTTCTTCCACATGGGGGCGTGTTCGTTGGCGTCATTCGGAACAGATTGTCCACGAGGACACTTTCCAAAGATTAGCTGTAAATCCTTGACCATATCAAATATAAATTCACTAGTACGGAGGCCAAGGTTCTTCCGGTTATCTGGCTCACCTTTGAAATGGTTGCCTACCTTTCTTAAGATATGCTTGATCGGTAGAAATTGACGATGTCCCAGGTACACATTCTTCTTACATTGATCCAAATATATATTTTCAGTATCATCTAAACAATGCGTGCAAGCATTGTATCCCTTGTTTGTATGTCCTAAAAGGTTACTAAGAGCGGGCCAATCGTTGATGGTTACAAACAACAACGCTCGTAGGTCAATTTCCTTCTGTGTATGCGCATCCCACACACGTACACCTGGTTTTTTCCACAACTGTAGAAGTTCATCAACTAGTGGCCTTAGGTATACATCAATGTCGTTGCCAGCTTGCTTAGGGTCTTGGATGAGCACTAGCATCATAATGAACTTCCGCTTCATGCACAAGCAAGGAGGAAGGTTGTAGATACATAGAGTCATGGGCCAGGTGCTGTGACTGGAGCTCTACTCCCCAAAAGAATTCATGCCATTTGTACTAAGACCAAACCATAAGTTCGTTCCGTCAGCTGCAAAGTCCTCGAACTCCCTCTCAATTTTTCTCCATTGTGACCCATCGATGGGTGCTCTCAACATCCCTTCTTTCTTACGTTCTTCTTTGTGCCATCGCAACAACTTGGAATGCTCTTTGTTTTGGAACAAACGTTTCAACCATGGTATTATAGGAGCATATCACATCACCTTGGCAGTAACCCTCTTCCTGTGGCGTTCGCCCTCCACATCACCAGGGTCATCGCGGTGGATCTTATAGCGTAGTGCACCGCATACCGAGCATGCATCCAAATTCTCGTACTCCTCACCACGGTAGAGGATGCAATCATTAGGGCGTGCATGTATCTACTACACCTCTAAACCTAGAGGGCAGAACACCTTCTGTGCTTCGTACATACTTTCAGGCAATTCGTTATCCTTTGGAAGCATCTTCTTTACCATTATCAGCAATTCTTGAAATCCCTTGTGAGTTACACCATTCTTCGCCTTCCATTGCAGCAATTCCAGCATGATACCCAGCTTTTTCTGGTCATCTTCACAATTTGGATACAATAATTTCTTGTGATCCTCTAACATCCATTTCAACTTCAACCTCTCCTTGTCACTTTTGCAGTTTCTCTTTGCATCACCAATAACCCGACCCAAATCATCAGCGGGCTCATCTGATGCCTCTTCTTCTTCATTGTCTTACATTATAACCCCTCTTTCTCCGTGCTTGCTCCAACAGCTATAGCCAGACATGAAACCGAGCTTGAGCAGGTGGTAGTGAAGGGATTTTGAGGTAGAGTAATTCCTATCATTCTTACAGTCATGGCATGGACAACACATGAAACCATTATGCTTGTTTGCCTCAGCCACACATTAAGAAACCCTGGACTTAGTCGGTCATCGTACATCCATTGTCGTCTCATGCTCACTACACAACATCCAAGTGACCAAATTAATACAACTTCATCATCACATTACAACCAAAGTAGAGCTAGAAGTGACCAAATGTTATTACTGCAAATAATAGATACTTATAGTTCATACATACATCTCATAAAACAACATACAACTATCTAAAACATGTAAATGCAACAACAAATGCGATCATAATTGCAACTAAGGTAACAATTGAGCCAACGGCATAATGATACCAAGCCTCTTTATCAATGGCATATTTTCTAATCTTTCTAAGCTTCAAGCGCATTCCAGCCATCTTGTTCTTGTGATCATCGACGATATAGGCAACATGCAACTCCAACCCATCTTCTCATCTTCAGTTCTTTTCAATATTTCTTTCAAATGATCAATTTCTTTTTCAGCTTGTGTTAATTTCTCGAGCAGAATTGCATAGTCGGTTGGAATTTCTGGTTCAACTACTTCCTATAGATAAAAACATCTACGTCAATTTGGTGGCATAATTAATTGTCATAGACATTACATGATGTGTGAAATAGTTATAAAAGATAATGGCATACCACATCTGAATCATAGACTGGATGAGGGCCGACGTGGGCGGATACCATAACCATGACACTATAGAATAACTAACAATAATACACTTAAGTAAATGGTTCACGCAGCTATCTAAATCATACAAGTAATTTTTTTAACAAAAACATTTAAAGAAGAACAAGAGGCTCACCAAGGTGGCCGATGCCGCGATGAGACAGTGCGGACAATCGACGGTGGTTAGGACGGGGATGGGAAGGCACCAAATAAACCACACCTTGACATATGCAACCTAACAAGTTAATTTGAGCTCAAATTGCATATAAATCAAATAAACTCCCACATAATGATCACACCTCCAAAACCTAGCTAAAACACACAAATCACATATCTTTGAGCATACCACAAGCTAATCTAGCCATGAGAGATGAAGGAGCAAAGTTTCTAACCTGTATGAACACTTGGATAGATGAGGTGCCTTTAAATCTTGACAAATCCTTGGCAAAATGGAGGATGAGCTTCGAGCAAGAAGAAGAACAGGGGAGAAAACAGAGAAACGAGAGCCCCTTCGATCGGCTGCGGACGAAGCGTATATGTAGGAACTCTTTAGTACCGGCTGGTGACACCAACCGGTACAAAAAACCGGTACTAAAGATCGCTCACGAGCCGGTACTAAAGGTCACCCTGCTCCTAGCCGTTGGAGCCGGCACGAACCGGGACTAATACCATCTTTAGTACCGGCTCGTAACCAGACTGGGACTAATGCTCGGGATGACAGGTCTGTTTTCTACTAGTGGGGGTACTCACCACGTCGTCTTCCGACCTATTGGTACGGCCAAGGACCCCCATGACCATTTACTAATTGGCAACTTCGGGCGGAACATGATGCATACAAGGGAAATTCCACAAGACTTGGCGCACAAAACAAGGACTCCTCTAATCCCTAGGCCTTTGGTGTTATATAAACCGAGGCCAGGCTAGTAAATAGACAATCTCATATTCATTATGACGATCTCGTTGTACATACATGTACTATGTACTATCCCCATATCAATACAATTAAAAGCAAGATGTCGGATATTATCTCCTTGAGAGAGTCTGTACTTGGGTAAATATTGTCTTCCTTGTCTCCTGTTACCCATCGATCCAAGACCCACAGACTGGTACCCCGTACCCGAGATCTGCTGGTTTTGACACCGACATTGGTGCTTTCATTAAGAGTTCGGCTGTGGGATCGCTAGAAGGATCGATGGCTCGTCTGCATATTGCTATTTTTCTGGACAGCGAATTTGTGTCCATCGTCCCCGATTCCTCGAGCGTCACTTTGAAAGTTGCTTCAGTGGAACGATGAGGAATTGTACCTCCAACAATCCTGCAAAATGTCGTCGCGTTCTGATGGAGGAATCTACGACAATCTCCAATATACCACAGCCATGTCGAATCTGGACGGGAATCTGGATGATTATAGGGCGAGGTGTCTAGTATCTAGTTCGGACAGCATTTGGAAAATCTCACTGTTCACTAGCTGCGGAATTCCTATACCAATCACCCCTCCAAATTTCAGTTCGATCCAGCCATCCAAACTCAAGGAAACGTCCGATGAGTACGACAAATGTTAGATCTATTTTCTGTGCAAAAACGAATCCGACCCGAGTTCATCTTTTTCCTGAACAGGTTCTTAGACGCCATTTTTGAAGGAAAATTTCTCATCATCTCGGTTAGTCGACCAAGAGTTTGGCATCGCGAGTGCCTAATAATCATCAAGAGAACCTCATCCTCTGCAGGTTCTACGGTCGGGCGCTTCGTTGCTTCACCAATCCAGAATTGACCGCGTCACCAATTCTGACATGTGTCAGCATTGCCGCGTTGTCGCTTTTTCAAGCCGACGCCCACCACGCCGACCTGCTTTGACCTGTCGGCTGGGATGGGGCTCTAGCGTCATCTTACCGACCTGCTCCGTAACCTCGGCTAGACTGGGGGCTACATCATCTCCTCATCAACCTACTACAAGGACTTCATAGTCACCAGCCGACCAGCTTCGACACCTCGACTGGCCGGAGACTTCGGCGTCACCAACTGACCTGGTTTGACACCTCGGCTGGCATGAGACTTCGGCGTCACCAGCCGACCTGCTCTGTCACTTCGGCTAGAACGGGGACTTTGCCATCTCTTCATCAACCTGCGCTAGGGACTTCGGCGTCACCAGCCCACTAGCTTCACCATGTCAGCTAGACCGGGGAGTTCGCCTCGTCACATCGACCGTGTAGGGGCGCCACTTCATCAAGCCGAACTCTTCGCTCAGCCGCCTCGGCGTCCAGGCCATATTCTTTTAATTATTTCCTTCACTTAAATTAACTAACTAGAAGATTTTAAAAAAAACATTACCTTTATTTGTTATTACTCTTGGCTTGCACTATGTTTTGTGCACAAGTAAGCGACTTTGCCTGTGTCACGCGGTCACCTTGGCATGCCTAAATTGCCGCCCCGCCTCCATCAACCTAATTGTGTTGTCGACATTGTCGACGAACGTGGGGGCTTCGCCGTCATGCTGCCAAACTACTCCCGCCTGCTCGACTGGACTGGGGGTTTCTCCTCGTCCCTTCGGAAGTACTGTGTTGTCACTTCATCAAGCCGAGCTCTTCTTCGGATACCTCCTGACCGGCTTGGGGGCTCGAACCCTGACCCACTACAAGCCCGACACACATCACAAGCACATTAACTAGCTAAGTCGCTTTCATGCTCAACTTTTTTCAATTTTTAACTTTTCTTTGGTTCGACCAAGAAATATATTTGTGTTAAATCAAAAAAATTCTAAACACTTTATTTTCCCATGATAATTGGGGGCTTCGTCGTCACGATGCCAAACTACTCCCCTCGGCTGGACTGGGGGCCTCACCGCAGCACCGTATTGTGTTGCCACTTCTCGATCCGAGCTCTTCGCTCGATTACCTCGGCTTGTGGGCTGGGACATTGGCCAAACCAAGGACCACGTCTTCGTACCGCCACAACCCTGAACCGCACCGAGCACATTAACCAGCTAAGTCATTTTCGTGCTCAGCGCTCTTTGAAATTTTACTTTTTGTTCGGTGCAACCAAACATTATATTTTTTGTTAAACAAATAAAACTTTGTTTGTTAAAAAATTTATTTACCCGATTTAACCAAGGGCTCTTAAATTTGTATGAGTTGTTTTATAATAATTGTGTTTTCTTCTTATTCGTTTCAAAGTCATTTTCTACTACTCCTTTTTCTTACACTAGCGTGTGGTTGTTAGTGCATCTAGTGCCCTTTAGTGCTTTTGGTGCATTGAAGACTTACAGGTTGAGGCACTAATGTGTTTTTGAGTGTACACAGGCTCTATAAGTCGATGAGGAGTTTGATATATCCGGAGATTTTCGACCCCTAAAATTATATGTCTTCAACTGAAGACTT
This sequence comes from Hordeum marinum, assembly GCA_022496015.1. Taxonomy (NCBI): domain Eukaryota; kingdom Viridiplantae; phylum Streptophyta; class Magnoliopsida; order Poales; family Poaceae; genus Hordeum; species Hordeum marinum. Next base: position 479,555,279 of record CM039674.1, read on the forward strand.
TGCTGAAGCCTTTGTGAAGACTTTGAAAATGAAGAAGTTGGTGTGACCTTGAAGATATGAACGAGGAATATGAAGCGTGAAGACTTTTGGTTTCGTTGTTTCATTTCCTTTATTTGAGTCATGGGAAACACCGTACTGTTAAAGGGGGGCCGAGGTAATACTAAGGAAAATTTCCAACTGATGCTCAACTCCAAAATCCTCAACCTATACAATCCTTCGAGTGAAGCCTTTGGAAATCTCTCATGGTTCATACAAGTTCTTCAGTGACAGAGACGAAGTTCTTCTGGTCTCTGAGGAAATTGATGTGACTGAGGAGTTAGGATTTTGCAAGTGCGAATTGCCTACAAGTGAGGAACATGATAAGCCTGAGGACTTTCATAGTTCGAAATTCCGACCGTTGATGTGCTTAGCGCCAGCTGTCCCCAATCATTCTTATACACATAACGGTCATATTATTGGGGGCATTTGTGTCTTATCATGTCAGGTTGCACCCTGGCTATAAATAGCCACCCTCACAACCACTAGTTGGTTGGCTGCTCCGAGAGAGAACTAACACTTGTCATTTGAGAGCAACCCATCCTCCGAGGGCTTTGAGAGAAAACCATCAGTGAGGAAAAGCCCACAACCAAACCACCAGACCCATAGTTATTGAGCATCACTAAACAAATTCCTCTGTGGATCCGACGCTTGTTACCTTTGAGGACTGTGCATCCTCCAGATGGTTAGGCGTCATGGTCTAGTGCTCCTACAGTCAATTGGGGATCACGAAGTGACCTTGGTCTAGAGCATCCAGCAGTAAATTGTGGATTGCCGGGTGACCAGTTTGTGAGGGTTTTGGAAGTCTACCCTGAAGACTTACCACGTGTGTTGGGCGAGGACAGTGTGACCTTAGCTCAAGGAGAATATGGTAAGGACTGTGTGTCCTAGGACTATGTGTCCTCTAGTTTAAATACCAGGCCGCTCCAAACCAGACGTACGACTGTCACAGTAGTTGGAACTGGGTCATCAAACCATTGTCTTCATCGAGCTACTTGGTTCTATTTCCTCAACCTCTCTATTCCTCATAAACTTGTTGATGAGATTGATTGTTACTATTTGAATAATTTGACTGAAGACTTTCACAATTTCCTCACCTCATATTCTTCAAGTTACCTTGTTCATCACTGCTTATCCTGTATCATGCTACCTGTAACCTATGCATGTTCATTTCATCATCATGACTGTGTTGTTGCTATGTTCCCCATGCACTTGAGTACTTATTCCGCTGCTAGTTATTCATCACATTTCGAATTCCTCAAAGTTGAAATTCATAAAGTGATGAATTTGTAAAAATCGCGTATTCACCCCCCCCCTCTAGTCGATATAACGCACTTTCAATTGGTATCAGAGCAGGTTCTCCCTCCCTCTGTGTTATTTTGGTTTAACCACCTGGAGTTCTAGTTATGTTGACTACAGGTATGATCAAGGTTTCCGCAGATTGTCCTACCTTCGATGGGAAGGACTACCCCTACTAGAAGAACAAGATGGTATGTTGTGGAAAATGGTGTTCCCTCTGTTACTCCCACGATCAACGCTGCTGATGTGAAGAGATTCAAGCAACTCGATTCTCAAGCAAAGAATATCATATGTGGCCATCTGAGCAAAGGTCAGTATGGCAGAATGAGTGCTTTGGAGTCTGCTAAGCTTATCTGGGATAGGCTGTCCAAAGTCAATGAAGGTGTCTCCATTCAACGTGACTCTCGTGTTGATGTTCTTCAAAATCTCTTCAACCGCTTCAAGAGACTTGCCAATGAAAATGTTCAACAAACTTTTGATCGTCTCACGGATATCTCCAATGAGCTTCAAGCACTGGGTACCACCAATATCACTAATCATGAAGTGGTGAAGAAACTGCCGAGATCTCTTGACTCCTCATTCGATACTCTGGCATTGATGATTCAAGAACGTGGAGACTACAAGTCGCTTGATCCTGCTGATATTCTTGAGAGACTCAATACTCATGAATTCCAACTAGCTGAGAAGAGAGACCTCTACGGGCCAAGCTATGGAAGATCTCGTGCTCTGAAGGCGAAAGAAATTTCCTGATCCGAAGAAGAAGATTCTGATAGCAGCCTTGGTGATCCTGAAGAACTAAGTTAGGAACTGACAATGCTCGTGAGGAAATTCCAAAAGTTCTCAAGGAGAGGTGGATTTGGAAAGTCATCAAAAAGTGGGTTGAGGAAATCAGATTCCTCAGAAGACTACAAGAAAAGAACCTATCATCGTTGCAAGAAGCCTGGTCACTTTTTCTCTGACTATCCTCTCTGGGAAAAAGATGCAAAGAAGAAGAAGAAATACAAGGATGATAGTTCTGATGACTCGAAGAAAAAGAAGAAATCTTCAAAGTCCTCATCTACAAAGTCCTCATCTTCAAAGTCCTCAAAGCACAAGAAGAATGGTTCTAGAAAGGCTCGAGCATTCATCGGCAAGGAAATGGATTCTGAGGAAGAATCCGAAGAATATGAAGAAGAGGAAGAATCTGAGCAGGAATCAAAATCTGGTGTCGCTACTGCTTTCATCAACAAGTCCATCTTCAACGATGAAGAATATGACTACTCCAACGACTCTGACGTTAGCAATGATGATTATGCTCTCACCTATTGCTTCATGGCAAAAGGATCAAAGGTACACAAACATCATTCCTATTCTGAATCAAGTGCAGGTGAATCTGATGAATATGTGAAACCTAGCTATGCTAAACTTGTTAAACTTGCCACTAAGAAACAAAGTGCTCTTGAAAAGCTTCAGAAAATGCTAGACAAAAGCGATGATTTGTTGAACCATGAAGTGGATCGGACTCAAACTCTGTCTGACGATCTCAAAAGTCTTACCACAAAGTATGATAACCTTCAGAGTCATCATAACGACCTCTTAGCCGATCATGAGAAGCTTTCTTATGAATTTCTTCAAAGAAAGAAAGATCTTGAGAAACTGAGGGTGTCACATGAGGATCTCCAAAGGGAAAACGATTCCTTACTAGGTCAACAGATCAGTATCGCTCAGGAAGAATTTGTTCCACCTTGTTTGAAATGCATCGAACGTGAAACTTCTAATTCTTCACCTAAATGTTCAAATGCTTCTATTGCTGCAAATTCTTCAACTATTCCAGTGGTCTCAAATTCCTCATTTGAGGATACCACAAGTATCACTAACGACAATGCAAGGTTGAAGGAATTATATGTGACAGGCATGTACAAAAGTCTCAAAGGGCATCAAACCCTTTGCGATGAACTCAAAAAGCAGATTCTGAACAGGAACCCTAGGAAAGAGGCTATTGCCTTTGTGAGGAAACTCAACGCTGATGGATCCTACTCGACACCTGAGCAGTACCCCAAAACCTCATGGGTTGCTGCGAAAGGATCTCTTGTAGATCCATCCACTTTATCTCGCTTTACTTGTGAAACTTCATATTCCTCTAACGAGTCACTTGACTCCAACTACAAATTCTTCAAAAAATCAGAAAGGTGAAGTATTTGCTAGATTTGTTGCAACTAACTGCAGGAATGGTTCTCCTATGAAGAAAATCTGGGTTCCCAAGAGCTACCTACAAAATCTTCAAGTAAATGTCCTCACGACATCACTCATGAAGAATAGGAACCCCAGTTCAAATTCCTCATATGGACCAAAGTCCTCACCTGGACAAAAGTCCTCAAATGGTCAAAAATATCATTCCCGCGCTAATGCTTCTGTTTCGCAGGGAAAACCTAAGAGTTATAAATATGTGCATTATTCTTCAAACCATTATGTTCATAAGTCCTTGAAGAATTTCTCTGCTTATTCATTTGAGTACTCTAACCCTCGCCCTGTGAAACGATGAGCACTTGCTTCAATGCCTCCCTTCTCACATGGTGCTTGCAGAATGATGAACTCTTTGCCACACCTCCAGATGTGGGTGGTGAAGAAAATGAACTAATTTCTTATGCAGGGTCAGGTCTCCGGATGAAACTGAACATCTGATGAATTTCCTGGAGACCTGAGGGTTGAATTACTCATTTCTCACATCCTCACACTACTTGCTTACTATCTTGTGTGATGAAATCCTATCTAATGAAATTGATGTCATATTCTTCACTCTGAAGCATATGAGTTCGTAAGTTGTACTAATTCATCTGCAGGATGATACTCCAAAAGCTACTAAGTGGATCCTCGATAGTAGATGCACAAACCACATGACTGGTGACAAGAATCTGTTGGGGAACGTCGCATGGGAAACAAAAAAATTCCTACGCACACGCAAACCTATCCATGGTGATGAGCATCTACGAGAGGGAGAGTGAATCTATGTACCCTTGTAGATCGCTAAGCGGGAAGCGTTGAGAAACGCGGCTGGTGTAGTCGTACTTCTTCGTGATCCAAATCGCCGAGTGTCCCGCGATCTAATCACGAACCGTCCCGCGAACCAATCACGAACCGTCCCGCGAACTCGTCACGATCCGTCCCGCGATCCGATCACGAACGTCCTGTGGCCTTGATCACGATCCTTCCGATATAGTACCGAACGGACGGCACCTCCGCGTTTAGCACACGTGTAGCTTGATGACGATCTCCACCGTCTTGATCCAGCAAGAGGAGGCGGAGAGGAGGGAGATTTCACCGGCAGCATGACAGCTCTCTGGTGATGGTGGTGGAGTTATTTCTGCAGGGCTTCGCCTAAGCACCGTAGAAAACTGATCTAGAGGAGAAACTATGCACTAGAGGTTAGGGTTGCACGTGGAAGAAAGAACTTGTGCAAATCCCTTGAAACCCTCTAGTATATATAGTAGGAGAGGAGGAGGAGAGGCAGCCTTGGCCTCCAAGGCTATCTGGTTCATCCGGCTAGGAGGGAGGAGTCCTCCTCCTTCTACTCCAAGTAGGATTAGGACTCCTTCCTTATATAGCCCCTTTTTGCCTTTTTCCACCTTTTTCCTTTTGGAATTTTTCCCTCCTGGTGCCATGGGCCTTTGTGGCTGTTTCACCAGACCACTAAGGGCTGGTTATTATTCTCCCACAGCCCATGGACCCTCTAGGGTCGAAATACCTCTTCCGGAGGCCTCCCGGTACACTCCCGGCAATCCCGGTACACTACCGATGAGCCCGAAACTTTTCCGGCGACCAAACTGGGACTTCCTATATATGAATCTTTACCTCCGGAACATTCCGGATCTCCTCGTGACGTCCGGGATCTCATCCGAGACTCTGAACAACCTACGGTCACCACCATACATAACTCTACACTACCGAAACGTCACCGAACCTTAAGTGTGCAGACCCTGCGGGTTCGAGAACTATGTAGACATGACCGAGACACCTCTCCGGCCAATAACCAATGGCGGGACCTAGATGTCCACATTGGTTCCTAAATATTCTACGTAGATCTTTATCGGTCGAACCTCTATGTCAAGGATTCGGTTAACCTCGTATAACATTCCCTTTGTTCTTCGGTATGTTACTTGCCAGAGATTGGATCGTCCGTATCTCCATACCTAGTTCAACCTCGTTACCGGCAAGTTTCTTTACTCATTCCGTAATACAAGATCCCGCAACTAACAATTAGTCACACTGCTTGCAAGGCTTATTGTGATGTTGCATTACCGAGTGTAACAAATCCCAGTCTCGATCCATGCCAACTCAACAGACACCATCGGACATACCTGTAGAGCACCTTTATAGTCACCCAGTTACGTTCCGACGTTTGATACACACAAGGCACTCCTCCGATATCCATGAGTTGCATGATATCATGGTCATAGGAACATATACATTGACATGCAGAAAACAGTAGCAATAAACTGACACGATCATACGCTACGTTTGTAGTTTGGGTCTTGTCCATCACATCATTCTCCCAATGATGTGATCCCGTTATCAAATGACATCACATGCCAATGGCTAGGAAACCTTGACCAACTTTGATTAACGAGCTAGTTCACTAAAGGTATACTAGGGACACAGCGTTGTCTATTTACCCACACATGCAATGTGTTTCCAATCAATACAATTATAGCATGGATTATAAACGATTATCATGAACAAGGAAATATAATAATAAACACTTTATTTATTGCCTCTAGGGCATATTTCCAACAGAATCTACTGATGAATTTGCCACTCACTCCATCTCCTCTGAAGCATATCACCTACTCAGACAAAGGAAAAATCAAGGTATTGGGACTTGGTAAGGTTGCTATCTCGAAGGACCGAACCATGGATAAGGTGATGCTTGTTGAATCCCTTGGGTTCAACCTTATGTCTGTCTCAATGCTCTATGATCTTGATATGATTGTCGTATTTGGAAAATCTCGTTGTCTTGTCATCATGGAATCTGACAATTCCAAAGCCTTCGAAGGCTTTAGGAGAGGAGACCTACATATTGTTGATTTCTCTACAGGTCCTCAGCCTACCACATGCTTACTTGCAAAGTCTTCAGAAGGCTGGTTGTGGCATCGACGACTTGGACATGCGGGTATGAGGAACCTGCACACGCTCATGAAGAAAAGGCATGTCATTGGCATTGAGGGTGTCAAATTCCTCAAGGACCACCTCTGTGGTGCATGTGAAACTAGGAAGATGACCAGATCCAAGCATCCGTCAAACACAATCATGACCACGACTCGACCCTTTGAATTGCTTCACATGGATCTCTTTGGCCCCACTCATTACTCCATACTAACAAATTCTTCAAGTTTGTATGGCTTTGTGATTGTTGATGATTACTCTCGATACACTTGGGTACATATTATTCTGTACAACAGTGAAGTGGAGGATGTCTTCAGATGATTTGCTTCAAGGGCCTCCAGCAACTTTGGCGTCAAGATCAAGCATATTAGGAGTGATAATGGGAGTGAGTTCAAGAACACTAATCTTGATGAATATCTTGATGAACTTGGTATTACTCATGAGTTATCTTCCCCTTATACTCCTCAATAGAATGGCCTCGTGGAGCGCAAGAATAGGACTCTAGTTGAGATGGCTCGCACCATGCTTGATGAATACAAGACTCCTCGTCGCTTCTGGCCTAAGGCAATTGATACTGCATGCCACATCATCAACAGGGTATATCTTCACAAATTCTTCAATAAGACTTCGTATGAACTTATGACTGGCATGAAACCCAATGTAAGTTATCTCAAAGTCTTCGATGCAAAATGCTGGATCAGAGATTCTCACCATAGTTCTCAATTTGCACAGAAAGCACATGAAGGTTTTATGCTTGGTTACGGAAAGGACTTGCACACCTACAGAGTCTTCAACACCTACCATCACAAGGTTGTTGAAACTGTAGATGTGCAGTTCGATGAAACTGATGGCTCGCAAAGAGAGCACCTGCCTTCTATGTTAGATGAATAGTCTCCTGAGGAATCCATTAAGCTGAAGGCAACTGAAGATATCATACCCATTAAGGAAGTCATTCCAACGAATGAAGATTTTCATGTTGATACACCTGAAGAAAATGGTGCTGAAGGAAGTCCTCAGCCACGTCAACCTGCTCATCCTAGAGTTGCAAATGAAGTGCAGATTGACAAAATCATCGATGACATCAATGCACCAGGTCCCCTCACTTGCTCAAAAGCTTCACATTTAACTAACTTTTGTGGGCACTTTGCCTTTGTTTCTATCATAGAGGCCACCAAAGTTAATGAAGCATTCAAGGAGCCTAAGTGTATTCAAGCTATGCAAGAGGAATGGCATCAATTCAAGCTGAAGAACGTGTGGGAACTTGTCAAGCAGCCAGATCCTCGCAAGCATAACATCATAGGTACCAAGTGGATCTACCGCAACAAGCAAGATGAAAATGGCCTTGTGGTGAGGAATAAGGCTTGCCTTGTAGCTCAAGGCTACACACAGGTTGAAGGAATTGACTTTGATGAAACATTTGCACCTATTGCTAGACTTGAGGCTATTCACATATTGCTTGCTTATGCTAACCATCATAATATCATCTTACATCAAATGGATGTGAAAAGTCCATTCCTCAATGGTAAGCTTGAAGAAGAAGTATATGTTGCTCAACCCCTAGGTTTTGAAGACCCTAAGCGTCCTGACAAAGTCTTTAGACTCAACAAGGCCCTCTATGGCCTCAAGCAGGCCCCTCGGGCGTGGTATGACACTCTAAAGGAATTCCTCATGAAGAAAGGCTTCAAACCAGGTTCACTCGACCCTACTCTTTCCACAAAATCCTATGACAATGAACTGTTCATATGCCAAATATATGTAGACGATATTATGTTTTGTTGTACTGACAAACGTTACAGTGATGAATTTGCCTATATGATGAGTGAAGAATATCAAATGTCTATGATGGGAGAGTTGAAATTCTTCTTAGGTCCTCAAATTCGTCAACAAGACAATGGCATCTTCATCTCCCAAGAGAAGTACCTCAAGGATATTCTGAGGAAATTCGACATGCAAGATTGCAAAGGCGTCAAAACTCCAATGCCTTCAAAAGGCCACCTCTGCACTGATGAAAATGGTAAAGACTTTGATCAGGAGGTATAGCGCTCCATGATTGGTTCATTATTGTATCTATCTGCATCTAGGCCTAATATTATGCTGAGTGTTTGCATGTGTGCCCGATTCCATGCAACACCGAAGAAATCACACCATAAGGCTGTGAAACATATTCTTCGATACTTAGCTCACACACCAACACTTGGATTATGGTATCCCAAGGGCTCAAATCTTCACCTCGTCGGATACTCTGAGGCTGACTATGCTGGAGATCGTGTGGATTGCAAGTCAACCTCACGCACATATCATTTCCTTAGACGATCCTTGGTATTTTGGTCCTCGAAGAAGCAGAACTGTGTCTCACTCTCTACTGATGAAGCAAACCCTCAAGGACTATGGCATCAAGTTGAAGAATGTGCCTCTCTACTACGACAACGAGAGTGCCATCAAGATTGCTTACAACCCAGTTCAGCACTCCAAGACCAAACGCATCCAGATTCGTCATCACTTTCTTCGAGATCATGTACTCAAGGGTGACATCTCCATCGACCACATCCCCACTAAAGAACAATTGGCCGATATCTTCACAAAGCCCTTGGATGAAAAGAGATTTTGGAAGTTGCAGTGTGAGCTAAATATCTTAGAATCTTTGAATGTTCTTTGAAAAAGGACAAACATCCTAACACTTATGCAAAATTGATGACTTAGATGTGCAACACACGAAGTAACGTTTTTCTTCAATCAATTAAGAATAACCCTCTAAGTGTGAAGAAATTAATGAAGAATTTGATTCTCAGAACCCTACGACAATTTTACGCGGTGTCTGAAATCATTATTCTTATACTGTAGGTCACACCACCAACAAATTTGAAATTCTTCAAAATTGAGTTTTTCGTCATTTTTCAAAATCTTCGAATTTTCAAATTCCTCAAGTTTTCAAATTCTCCAACTTTTCAAATTCTTCAAACTTTGAAACTCATGTTCTCCATTGACTATATATATTTGAGTTTTCAATGTCCTCAACAGCATTCACTTATTGCTAAATTATTCAAGTTGATTTTCATCTAAGTGAATGTGACCAGACCCTTTCCCCTCTATGCTAAACTCAACCCAGTCTGTTCACAAAGTCTTCATATGCGTACTACTTTGAAACTTGTTCAAAGTCTTCACTGTGTCCTTGACAGCTGGAGAATTTGCGAACGAAAAATTTGATTCTTCATAGGTGAGGATGCTGTATTGGATGCTTTTCCCTTAAGAGTCTTCGCTTCTGCAGCTTTAGCTTCTTCAGGCACGACTGATGCAGTCACCCTGGTGGGTTCAGGTTCTTCAGGCGCAGCTAAAGGTTCAGCTGGCCTTTCATTTTCTTCAGGCACAACAGTGATGGTTGTCCTGGCATGGTCATCAGTGGTCTGAGTTTCCTCAGCAGCACTAGCTATTGCTTCTGGTGTAGAAGCATTCTCATCAGCAGTCACATCGGGCTGAGCAGTTTCATCAGCAGCCTGAAGAATTTCATCAGGCTGAGGATTTTGTGGTTGCGAATGAGCTGCAACCCTAGTGTTGTGATCCTTCACAGCAGCTTGAGCAGCCCTCACGAATCTCACCTTGGTGCCCTTCCATTCAGCATCATACCTTTCTTGATCCTCAAAGAGTGTGCGAATTTCAGACTGAACTGTGACGAGTTGATTAGGGGTCAAGTTCATCACATTGTCTCTCAAAAACTTTTCTTTTGGAGCCCTATTCCTCTTAGCTCTCACAGCTTGTTCTCTCTTCCATTTTTCTTCAGAGATGAAGTGGGTGAGCACATGATCGACACCAAGAGGCAAATTTAGTGGAGAAAGTGGGGTGTTTGGATCTTCATGCCATATATCGATGAAGTTGAGGATAATCTTGGGATCCAGCATGAGAGGAATGGAGCTTCCCTTGGCTATAGAAGCCCTCTGTTGACTTTGCCTAATGATTTCCTCCAATTCTTCATCATCAGCTTCATCGTCATCATCCTCAGATCCTGAGGGTATGGTTACCATAGCCTTGCTTGTGTGAGAACTTGGTCTTTGACCTCGTCCAGCAGTTTTCTTCAGCTTCAACACTATAGGGCTAGTTGAAGACTTTGCTGTAGTAGAGGGGCTTGCCGGGATGTTTGGAACTTTTGTGAATCCCTCGGTCCTCTTACATGATGCCATATCCACTGGGGTTGAGGACTTTGTAGCTGCATCTGAGGACTGAGCAGCAACAGTACCAGCATCTGAGGCCTTTGTAGGTTGAGGCCTTTGGACTTGAGGAATCTGCTGCGATGGTTTTGAGGCTAAAGAACTTGTTTTCACAACTTCTTTCTTCATCATTGATTTTTTTTGGAGCACTTGCAGAGGCTCCGGCAAAGGCAGCAGCAACAGAATCTTCATTGAATTTCTTCACTGCCTCTTTGGCTTTCCTCGCCAGCTTGGCTTGCTGCTTCTGCCACATATGAGGAAAGTCCTCACCAGTCTTGAGGCTAGTGGAATCAGCAATTTGATTTTGAGCTAGGGGAGGCCTGCTACAAGGAGGTTTCACAGCAAATTTCATCATGTATTTAGGAGTTGCATAACGATATTCCTTCCATTCCCTTGCCCATCTCCTCTCAATTTTCTGCAGACGAATTTTTCTCTGCTTGGTCATTTCATTGCCATAAGTTTCTTCATCTAGTTTGCAGTATTCCTCATACAAATCATCTAGAATCTCAAAAGCAATGTGCACATCTGGCTTCTTTCCACCTTTCTGAGGTTTCTTTCCGTCAGCCATTTTCTTCACCTGAGAAATTTGAACTCTTTAGGACTCTGAAGAAGTACATAGTTTTTCCTCAAGGAACCCTTCAAATGAGTTAAGTTGATGAGAACCTAGTGATTCATCAGCGGACATGTTGTACCTATGAACAGAGTATAGGTGCGAGGAATTTGAAGAGGTCATATGCGTTCTTAGAAATATATTTTTTGAAATAGAAATAGGTGAGGAATTTGACCACGGGTGTCTTGAGGAATTTCACTAAGTGTTCTTTGTCTTAGGTTCTAGAGTTGTGTAAATTTTGAGAATTCACACAATTGAGGAATCTTGAAGAAAATCATTACTTAGGGAAAATCATCAAGTATATGAAGATATAAGGTGCTTTAGAATAAGATTCGTGAGGAATAAACGCCTTTTGAGGAATATGAAGAGCATTCGAATATCAAACAAGGGCAGTAAAAATAAATTTTATTTACCCTTGTGAAGAACACGACAAATTGAGAGATGGGATTCGGAAGTTCGTCGGTTCAGATCTCCCACGCCCTAGCTTGGCAAAGGGAGACAGCTACAGTGGCAACGGGACGAGGACTTCCGTGGTCGATGTGAGTACGGCGACAATGAGGTCGAGGCAGTGAAGCTCTTCCACACCGGCGGCGATTATTTCAGCGGCAGCGCTGGGTTGGAGCTCGGGAGAGAGAGGGTAGAGATGAGGAGTAACCGAGCACAGTTGAAGGGGAGAAAACCAAGGTGAGATTCGTCAGGCGTGCTCAAGATGTTGTGAAGGATCACAACACTAGGGTTGCAGCTCGATCGCAACCACAAAATCCTCAGCCTGATGAAATTCCTTAGGGTGCTGATGAAACTGCTCAGCCCGATGTGACTGCTGATGAGAATTCTTCTGCACCAGAAGCAACGGCCAATGCTGCTAAGGAAACTTAGAGCACTGATGACCATGCCAGGACAACCATCACTGTTGTGTATGAAGAAACTGAAAGGCCAGCTGAACCTTTAGCTGCGCCTGAAGAACCTGAACCCACCAGGGTGACTACATCAGTCGTGCCTGAAGAAGCTAAAGCTGCAGAAGAGAAGACTCTTAAGAGAAAAGCATCCAATACATAATCCTCAGCTGTGAAAAAGTTTAAGACTATGCTAAGTTCTTCAAATGGATCCATTTATGCTACACCAATCTCCTCTACACCTGCCTATCAACTTGTACCATTTGGGGTTGACTATGTCATCCTAGATGAAGAAGATGAAGACCATTCTCCTGCTTCGACAGAGCAGATTGATGAAGAAATTGAAATTGAAGACATTTCTTAAACTCCCAAGGTATCATTGCCCCAGCCTTAGTTCAGTGTCGAAGAGGCTGGTGTTGAAGAAATTGATGAGGACATAGACATTGGAAACACTACTCCTGTCATCAATGATGAATATTGGGAATCAGCACACCCAAATTCACCAATGACTACTCCTCTAACAAAGATTCATTAGTCACCTGCTCCGACTGAAGAAATACATGAAGAATCTGCCGATCAAACCACCCAAGTCACTGAAGAAATTCCAGCTGCAATAACTGATGACTTTGCTGCTCCACCCGTAACTGAGGAACCAGCCCTCCAGATTGTTCAAGTTCCTCCCATGCCAAAGGAGATCAAGGGCCGCTTCAAGCCAAATCTTCAACCGAAGCCAAGGATGCCATTCAAAGGCTCAGCGCACCCCAAATTCCTCAAGAGCAATTTCTTCAATGAGCGCATGTTCTTCACAGGTCCAAATCCTTATGACTTTGCAAGGGCTGGTCGTAGCAGATTCTGGACAACAACTTAGCTCAACTACTATGCACCAGTCCTGTTCGAGAAGAAGAAAGTCTTCGAGTACCACCGAATTCCTCATGCGGACATGGAAACACTTCCATCATTCACACCGGTGCTCCAAATTCTTCACGATGCAGGCATTCTTCCTTTCTGCGTCGACATCTGCGACTGGAATGAGGAAATCATCCACACTGAATATAAGTGGAAATGCTTTAGACATCAACTCCTGGGTTTTGGACTGGATGACAGGATCAACTGACTTCACATCTCAAGCTTCTGAATTGCTTCAGTGTGTACCAGTTCCAATTCCCTTAGATGAACCTCGCAGACCGTTCGATGAACCTGCTCTTCTGAATCAGCTGATGCAAGTGCTGATGAAGACATTGCCTCCTGGAAAGCCTCAACGGAAATCATTCCTTGTGAAGGATTTTCTATATGTGCCCAGGACAGTCTACCGCATACTCACAAATACTCTATGTCCTTAGAAGGGCCACAATTCTGAAGAAGAAGAAGTGGAGGGAGTCATGAAGAATATGTTCTTCAACACCATTCACGGGATTCCCATCGACTTAAATGATTTCTTCATGAGGACATTGGCCAATGCTACTTTAGCTCCATTTGAACAGAAGCCTTATGCGCCTTGGATCATGAAATTCATCAGGGCAAAGTCCTCAATTCCCTTCAAGGCTGATTGCCAGAATCACTTTGGCTTCCTGCCTCCAATTGAAGTCATCAAGAGTACAATTGACTCGGTGGAAGGAAAAGGCAAGGTTGTCATTGATGAAGGCACTCTTCCATTGGATGGATAGTTTCGCTAAGCTGCTTCCCTCTCCAACAATGATGACACTGCAACTTAGGACTCCGAAGCAAAGGCCTCAGCTCACAAACCTCAAGAGTCTACCCCTCGTGTGATGACTGATCGCGAGCTCCTAATAAGTCTTCATCAGAAGGTTGATCACAATCACAAGGGGGTGAAGCGTCAACTTGGTTACATTGTGCAAAACATGACTGTGACGCAGAACACTGTGAAGAGGAATCACTACTATGCGCATGAAAACCTCAACAGCACTTGGGCCATATTGTCTCACCTCAAGTCTTCTGATGAACTGAATGAGCTGGATCTTGAAGAACATCCTGACTGGACTCGTCGACCACAGAAGAAATTCAAGAAAGTTCAAGTTCCTCTGATGGTCACAAGTTCATATCTTCATCTCGTGAGAGAGATGAAGATGAATACATTGACGACACTGCGGCAGGACCAGCATCGACAAACGACCCCAACAACACTGGCGCTCCTTCTTCACCAACACGATGAAATTCTTCAAAGGGGCGTTAGTCCTCACTTTTTCTTCCCTTTTGGTCTTCGACGACACAAGGGGAGAAAAATTGAGTTAGTCTTCAAAGCGGGTCTCTATATATGGGCTAATTTTTGTTCAAGTTACAACTCTCGCTCTTTTAAAACTTTTGTTGGTTGAGTTCTAAAATTAAGTCTGATGGTGGTCTGACACTTTTGAACTATTTACTCGCATGTTTATTTCCTCAAGTACCTTAATGCATACATGCTAAATTTCGTCAAACACCATTTTTTTCTCACGCATTTCAAATTCTTCATATCATATGTTCAAATGCGTGGATAAATTATAAGATATAGGGGGAGTTCTCCATGTTTTAACCTGCCATGTGCATTTGCAGTCCAAAGAAAATTCCTCAAATATGCACATCTTCAGGGGGAGTTCTACTATATCTTGCAATCAAATTCCTCAAACTCAGTACTTTCACTTCATATGTTTATCCCCGTTGAAAACTTAACCTATTTTTCATCAATCACCAAAAAGGGGGAGAATGTTAGTGCATCTAGTGCCCTTTAGTGATTTTGGTGTATTGAAGACTTATAGGTTAAGGCACTAATGTGTTTGTGAGTGTACACAGGCTCAATAAGTCAATGAGGAGTTTGATATATCCGGAGATTTTTGACCCCTAAAATTGTATGTCTTCAACTGAAGACTTTGTGAAGACTTTGAAAACAAAGAAGTTGGTGTGACCTTGAATATATGAACGAGGAATATGAAGCGTGAAGACTTTTGTTTTCATAGTTTCATTTCATTTATTTGAGTCGTAGGAAACACCGTACTATTAAAGGGGGCTGAGGTAATACTAAGGAAAATTTCCAACTGATGCTCAACTCCAAAATCCTCAACCTATACAATCCTTCGATTGAAGCCTTTGGAAATCTCTTACGGTTCAGACAAGTTCTTTAGTGACAGAGACGAAGTTCTTCTGGTCTCTACAGAAATTGATCTAACTGAGGAGTTAAGATTTTGCCAGTGCGAATTCCCTACAAGTGAGGAACATGATAAGCCTCAGGACTTTCATCGTTCGAAATTCCGATCATTGCTGTGCTTAGCACCAGCTGTCCCTAATCATTCTTATCCACATAACTGTCATATTATTGGGGGCATTTATGTCTTATCATGTCAGGTTGCACCCGGGCTATGAATAGTCACCCCCACAACCACTAGTTGGTTGGCTGCTCCGAGAGAGAACTGACACTTGTCATTTGAGAGCAACCCATCCTCTGAGGACTTTGAGAGAAAATCATCAGTGAGGAAAAACCCACAACCAAACCACCAAACCCATAGTGATTCAGCATCACTGAAGAAATTCCTGTGTGGATCTGACGCTTGTTACCTTTGAGGACTGTGCATCCTCCAAACGGTTAGGCATCATGGCCTAGTGCTCCTACGGTCAATTGGGGATCATGAAGTGACCTTGGTCTAGAGTATCCAGCAGTAAATTGTGGATTGTCGGGTGACCAGTTTGTGAGTGTTTTGGAAGTCTGCCCTGAAGACTTACCACGAGCGTTGCGAGAGGACTGTGTGACCTTAGCTCAAGGAGAATACGGTAAGGACTCTGTCTCCTCTGGTTTAAATACCAGGCCACTCCAAACAAGACAGACAACTGTCACAGCAGTTGGAACTGGGTCATCAAACCATTATCTTCATCAAGCTACCTGGTTCTATTTCCTCAATCTCTCTATTCCTCATAAACTTGTTGATGATATTGATTGTTACTGTTTGAAGAATTTGACTGAAGACTTTCACAAGTTCCTCACCTCAAAATCTTCAAGTTACCTTGTTCATCACTGCTTATCATGTATCATGCTACATGTAACCTGTGCATGTTTATTTCATCATCATGACTCTGTTGTTCCCCATGCACTTGAGTACTTATTCCGGTACTAGTTATTCATCACATTTCAAATTCCTCAAAGTTGAAATTCCTCAAGTGATGAATTTGTAAAAATCGGCTATTCACCCCCCTCTAGTCGATATAACGCACTTTCAGTGGTCAATAGCCAGATAGCCTGGTTTCTTTCTAAAGCCGCTCGAGTTTAGTTCGCTAAATAGGCCTCCGAGAAACACTCCACCTTCGGTATATGGAGGTTGAAGCCAAAGGCCGACCCTCTTGGAGTCCGGAGATCGGATGTAGCATGTTAAAGCACGACCGAGACACAAATTAAATTTTAGACCAATTTTGGATTGGCATAATTTTCTTTTGTCTAAACATAAAGTTTTTTTTTGCATAAGTTTTTTTGTTTTTTCCGAGCATGACTCTCAAAGTACAATGCGAGATGCATTTCATGCGTCGGCAATATTAAAGGGGGTCTGCGATGAGCACCGAACCCACCAAAAACCGAGGTACTCCATGAAGTCCTCGGCAAAATGTCCTCGGTATTTCGCATTTATATGCATTGATTTCGAGTTGTGTCTTTGTTCTATAGCTAGACTGCCTAGCTCCTGTGTTTACACCTTACGTTTCCACTTTGTTCGGCTAAGGGGTAAAGGGGGAACCACTACGATTGTCACTTCCGGTTTAAATGGTTAAGTACCTTAGTTGGAGAAAGCTGAAAGCTGACTGTCACAATAGGCGTAAATCAGTCAGTGACCTGGAGGCGGCATTCAACCAAATATATCCGAACGAGTTTATGCATGTCAAATGAAGGGCTTTTCTTTCTTGAAAAGGCCAAGTTGTGGGTGGTTCGACCTTGAATAGTCCAAGGAGTCGACGTATACCTGGGGTTATTAAGTTGCCCCCAAACATATGCTCCTTGACTAAGTGAAAGTTATAAAGCTTGAATATCTGATTGCCTCGTTTTCGCTAACAAAACCGCCTCCGGGCACCGAGACGTCGCCTAAGGGTTGTCTTGTTATTGCGGAAACACCTTGTGTAGCATCTACAAAGGGGTAGAATCCGATGATGGGCCACTCTCAAATGATAACCGATCACAAATGAGTCAAAATAGCATACAACATTAAAAAATTATATTCAATATGCGAGTGTTGCCTTCCATAATCATCTTTACAAAGCCATAAATATGAATCAAATTTGACATAAGATTTTAGCCAAGCTAGGTTGCCTCTCTCCTGTGCTTACTCCCTACATCCCCGACTGTTTGGCTATGAGGTAAAGGGAGCACCTATCTGATTGTTACTTTCGCGTCATCTGGGTTAGTACCTTATACTAGGTGAAGCCGAAAGCTATCCATCTTAAGAATATAATTGTTTGACAATGACGGAAGTGAAAATTATGGTTCATCAAAGACCACAGAGTTCAGGAACATTCCCTGAACTAAATCCTCAATATTTTCCTCCCACATTGATCAGAGTTGAGGTTTCACGATCATGGTTAACATGATATCCTAGGAAAAGCAACTTATAAAGGAACTATTTTTCCCAGAATATGTTTCTTACGATAATAGTAATATAACATATCTCTCCGCGTACCTTTGTTTAGAAAACCGTATGGCCGGATTGCCTTGTTTGTCATAAATATTTATCCTTATAAAGGCTTTATAAAGTAGGACAAACACTCCTCGGCTACTGGTCGAGGAGGTTGAAGCTGATGATCGGTCAACAAAGTCTTGTACAATGCGGATCTGAGCATTAGTGATGTAAAGTACTTGGATATATAGAATCATGACACATAAATTGTGTCAAATGTAACAAAGTTCGTGTCAAACAAATATCGATCCTTAATTCGACCATCCGTGCCTAAATTAAGGCTCGGGGGCTACTGCATTACCTATTCAATGCTGCAAATCTGTTGGGGATATAACCCCACGGTATGACCCGCCCTAAGGGCTCTGGGTTATACCTGACGGCTCGTGCACCAGCCCAAGTGTAAGCCATAGCCTTAGACCCTAGTGCGCTTGGAGGCTCATAGGATGGGCCGGAAGCTGGCCCGGACAGAGAAGACCCGGGTGTGTAAGCCGCCCGGAGACAACTTGGACAAAGAAGATGGAGGAAGACTCGGATAGGCAATGAGAGTCCATTACAACTTGTATGACCCGTGGTCTTGACCTCCTATATAAAGGTAGACCCGAGGTGACTTAGAGGCAGGTGATCAAGAACCAGGTCAAGCTTTAGCTCCCTTGTAATCGATACAACAAGCAATACAAGCAAGAGCAGGACGTAGGCTATTACCTCAACGTGAGGGGCCGAACCAGGGTAAACTCGTGTCCTTCAACCCAATCAACCCCTTTGAGTCCATCACGTTAGCAATGGCCTCGAACCCAAGTTTGTTGACCCGGACATCTGCCATGACAAAACCACAATAGTTGGTGCCCACCATGGGGCTTGCGCTCGGTGGTGTTGAGTTTTCAAAGGGCTCTCTTTCGGGTCTCGAGGGATACGTAGTTGGAAGGATGAGCAAGAGTCTCCATGGTCGGCTCTACATCGATGACGCCGGCTGGGGGCTTGACGCTGATTCTGTGAAATATGGATTCTGGGTTCCGTTTGGCGGGATCCATGTTTTCATCGGAAGGGTTGACGGATCTACGCCCCGGCCGGATATCTGCACCAACACCGTCGAGCCGGCTCGGCGTAAGCAAACCGCCGGTAAAGTGCGACCCGCCCGCATTAACTCAGTCGTAAGCACGTCTTCGTGGGCTTCACTCAAGGTATGGGTCTGGAGGCTTCCGGATCGCAGGAAACTCTTGCCTATTGAGAGGATGAATCTTCAAGTGGAGAAACAGAGTCGGTTTACGAGCTTCACAACGGCGGCCTCGGGGGCAATGGCGAGCTCTGCCCTGAGTCAGATCGCTCTGAGTCGGACGATCTTGAGCAGTCGGTTCATGCTGCCGTTTTCATTGCAGGGTCAGCCCCAGGAACGAGTGGTACCGCCGCGGGAGCCGCAACCTCAGGCGCTAACCCACCACTGCCGGCTGAAGTTCTTCTGGAACAAATGGACGAGCTCGCGGCCCTAATGGCTACTGAGGTTACACCGAACAACCAAGCAGCTCGGGAACTTAGAGATCGTAAGAATCAAGGACCAGATGGCGGAAGAGAAACAGAGGATGGCTGAGCTAAGGATCCGGATGGAGCAAGAGGCGGAACGCATCAAGACAGACGCTTTCCGTCTTGAGCTGGAGCAACAGTTGGCAGCTACGGTGCATCGGATGAGGCATCAATCCGGACTGCCGGAACATTATGAGGCAAGGAACCTCTTCAACACTCCAGGGACGGGGCGAGCAACAGAGGCGCCTAGAAGCCGCCCGACGGCTCGGCCGGTGACTCATCCGGCCCGACGAAACCCGGCCTCACCAGCGGCTTTTTCGACGCCGGCGGGTCATTATTCTAACCCGGCAGAGAATATGGTGGCGACAGCCACCCGGATTGAGACAATTCTTATTCCGGATGAAGTGCCCTTCGCGGAGGATGTGCGGAACGCCATTGGATACCTGCAGACGGCGATGGCCTAGCAGGAGAAGTATACTCACAGCCGGAGCCGTGTTCATTCAACTCCTCTCCCCAGCCAGAGCTTTAGCCGGCGCTACGTGTCACCGGCGGGTTCCAACAGTAACCGGCACAGAGAGATTCGGATGGGTCATCAGCCAGACGCACAAGCAATCATAAACCGGGAAAGAAGCCAGCAAGAGGCTGCAGCTCTAGCCGCGGCGGCTCACCAAGATCCCGCGCCCCCTGTTTCAATAGGGGTGGGAGTAACCACCAGGGCGGTAGGAGTGTCGTGTTTCTCCCCAGCTCTACGGAGTGAGCGGTTGCCAAAGGATTTCAAAGGACCCCGCAAGGTCCCAAATTATACCGCCGATTTACCTCGGAGGATTGGGTGGAAAGTTACGAGCTAGCCATGGAGATCTTAGATGTCAGCGAGGCGGTTTGTGCCAAGTACTTCATCATGATGCTTGAAGGCCCGGCTCGCACATGGTTAAAGGGATTGCCACCCAATACTATCAATTCATGGGCGGAGTTGAGTGCCAAATTCATCAAAAACTTTCAAGGAACGTGCAAACAGCCTATGACCATCGTGGATCTGGATCACTATGTTCAGCAGGAGGATGAGTCGGCAAGGTTAGGCCTCCCTTCAATTTGGAAGAGGCGCTTAAGAAGCCCTGTCCGGATCACAGTCAGCCTGATAAGCCGGTGAACCATACATAGGGTGAGTGCCAATTTATGCAGAAACTCAAGAATCACTTTACACAACCCAACAATCAGGACGGTGGCCCGCCAGGCGGCTCAGGACGCGGTGGGTCAGGGGCCGGATTTGGGACCGGCGACTCAGGGTCCGGTCATCCGGGTCAAGGTAATCAAGGAGGACACCAGCAGCATTCTGGTAACAACAACCAGCAATAGTGTAATCAGTCTGGTTATCAGAGTAATCCGAAACAGCTCAGTTCCAGCTAGTATCATGTCTTCACGACCAGCCTCAACAAACGGGACCAGAAGTTGCGCAAGCAGGCGATCAATGTAGTTGCACCGGCTCTACCGCAATATGTAAACTGGTCCGAGTATGACAGAACATGGAGCCGAG
The DNA here is from genome assembly GCA_022496015.1 of Hordeum marinum. NCBI lineage: Eukaryota > Viridiplantae > Streptophyta > Magnoliopsida > Poales > Poaceae > Hordeum > Hordeum marinum. The sequence continues at coordinate 479,576,137 of CM039674.1, forward strand.
AGGATCACCCGCCGCGTGTCGATGACCCAGGGCGGCTAGCTTTGGTTGTGGCCCCCCAAGTGGGAGGATATATGGTGAACAAGGTACTGATGGACAGAGGCGGTAGTATCAACATCCTTTACTACGATACCTTTCGGTGGATGAAATTGCTTGATAAGGATTTAAAGCCCTCATCCACCGTTTTTCATGGGGTGGTGCCAGGCAAGTCAGCGCAACCGGTGGGTAGGATTTCTTTGGAAGTGGCTTTTGGTGACGAGTATAATTACAGGATGGAGTCCTTGTGGTTTGAAGTGGTCAAGATCAAGAGTCCTTACCATGCATTGTTTGGACGACCGGCTTATGCTAAGTTAATGGCCAGGCCCTGCTATGTGTACTTACAGCTCAAGATGCCCGGTTTAAATGGTACCATTACTGTTCATGGTGACCGAAATATGGCTATTGAGTGCGAAGAAGGGGATGCGGCTTGCGCAGAATCCAATTGCTCTCAGGAGGAGCTTAAATTTTATAAGGAGAATCTTGACCCGGAGGACATGACCCCGCTGAAAAAGCCTACCACGGAGGTTGAGCCACCCCTCAAGTTTTCAGCAGATAATACTAAGGCGGTAGATTTCACTGCGGGCGACTCATCCAAACAGTTCATCAATGGAGCTCACATGGATCCCAAATAGTAAAGCGCACTCATCGAATTCATCCGTGAGAATCAGGACATCTTCGCATGGAAACCTTCTGACATGTTGGGTGTACCGAGAGAGTTTGCTGAGCACAGCCTTAATGTGGATCCGAAGTTTAAGCCAATTAAGCAGTTTCTACGGCAGTTTAATGAGGCGAGATGAAAGATCATTGGGGAAGAAGTTGCCCGGCTCTTGGCAGCGGGTTTCATTGTTGAGGTTTTTCACCCGGAGTGGTTGGATAACCCGGTGCTGGTGCTCAAGAAGAACGGCATGTGGCGTATGTGTGTGGACTACACGGACCTTAACAAGGCTTGCCCGGCTGATCCGTTTGCCCTCCCTCGTATTGATCAAATCATTGATCCTACGGCGGGTTGTGAAAGCTTGTGTTTCCTGGACGCTTACTCAGGCTATCATCAGATCAAGATGGCGGTTAAAGACCAGGAGAAGATGGCTTTTATTACACCTTATGGGGCTTTCTGTTATGTATCTATGCCTTTCGGGCTCAAGAGACCCTTTTGGGCGACATAAGGGAAACCTTTGATAATCTCCGGGTCTATAAGATGATGCTTACCCCGACTAAATGTGTCTTTGGTGTTCCGGCTGGCAAGCTCCTGGGTTTTCTAGTTTCTGAACATGGCATTGAGGCTAACCCGGATAAAATCAAGGCTATTACTTCTCTGGCAGAGCCGGCTTGTATTAACGATGTCCAGCGCTTGGCGGGCCGGATCGCCGCGTTGAGCCGTTTCATAAGCCGCCTTGGAGAGAAGGTTATTCCTTTATATCAGATGATGAAGAAGACAGACAAATTTGACTGGAGAAAGGCGGCGGCTGAAGCACGTGAGGTGCTCAAAAAAAATAGCGGACTGAACCGCCGGTGCCGGCCCTTCGGCTGAGAAAGAACCGTTACTTCTATACGTGGCGGCTAATAACCGGGCAGTAAGCGCTGCAATTGTGATCGAGCCCAAGGAATCTGGGAAGGAGTATCCGGTTCAAAGGCGGTTTATTATATCAGTGAGGTCATGACGGAGTTCAAGCAAAGGTATCCGCATTGGCAGAAGCTTGTATAAGGGGTTTTCATGGCCAGTCGCAAATTAAAGCACTATTTTTAGGGCACCATATAACCATGGTTAATTCTGCTCCGTTGGGGGACATAATCCAAAATAGAGAAGCCACTTGAAGGATTGCTAAGTGTGCATTGGAGTTGGGATCTGTCAATCTAAAATATGTGCCTCGTATGGCCATCAAGTCCCAAGCTCTTGTGGATTTTATAAATGATTGGATGGAATGTCAAGCCCCCGAGGAAAAGCCGGATGACACATACTGGACTATACACTTTGACGGATCCAAGCAGTTAGAAAGTTTAGGGGCAGGAGTTGTTTTGACATCTCCCAAAGGTAATAAGTTTTGTTATGTGCTCCGGCTGATGTTCCCTTGCACTAACAATGCGGCTGAGTACGAGGCTCTGCTTCATGGTCTCAGAGTGGCCAAGGAGATGACTTTAAGCAGGGTACGTTGTTTGGGCGACCCAGATCTGGTGGCTCAGCAAGTTTCGGGCACTTGGCATTCCAAAGAGCCGCGGATGGCGGCTTACCGTCAGGCGGTTGATATTATTGCTGGTCACTACAAAGAATTGAGGATGATACCAATCACTTGGCTGTTTGCGGTTTGGGGGCTTGACATGGTGGGACCGTTCAAGAGGTCCAAGGATCAGAAAACGCACCTCTTGGTGGCGGTTGATAAGTTCACCAAATGGGTAGAGGCGGAGCCGATCATCAAGTGTGACGCGGCTACGACGGTCCAATTTGTTAAAAAGTTGATTTACCATTTTGGTTACCCCCACAGCATCATCACTGATAATGGCACAAATTTGTCAAAGGGGGCTATGAAAAATTTCTGCGACAAGAAGCACATCCGGCTTGATGTTTCAGCGGTCGTGCATCCACAGTCCAATGGTCAGGCGGAGTGTGCCAATCAAGAAATTTGAAGGGGCATCAAGCCACGGCTTATGGTTCCTTTGCAACGAATGCCCGGGTGTTGGGTAGAAGAGTTTCCTTCCGTCTTATGGAGCATCAGAACCACCCCCAACAGATCTACAGGCTATACACCTTTCTTTATGGTGTACGGTGCCGAGGCGGTGTTACCAAGTGATATCCGGCATGACTCGCCACGAGTGACGGCGTACGTTGAGACGGATAATGAGACGACACGTCAAGATGCGTTGGACACTTTGGAAGAGTCACGAGAGCTAGCGGCTACCCGGTCAGCAATTTATCAACAAGACTTGCGCCGCTATCATAGCCGCAGGGTCAAGACCCGGACGTTCCAGGAGGGTGACTTAGTGCTCCGGCTGATTCAAGACCAGACATATATGCATAAGTTATCTCCCCCTTGGGAAGGACCTTTCGTGGTCAGCAGAAATCTCAACAATGGGTCGTACTATCTCATTGATATCCGGGATGACTCAGAAATGGCGGGTCAGGAGACCCGCCGGACATGGAACATAACGCATCTCCGGCCTTATTACATTTAAAGGTGTCGAGACTCACCATTGTAAACTATCATTGTACATATCATATTTATATATAAAGTAGCATCCCTGCTAGACGGGGCCTCTGCTGTTTCACACATCTTCGCTCATACAAGAAAGAGTTCACAAACATTCCAGTTGATATATCAACTGTGACTGCTGAGGGTGGCTTCTTACCTCCGGGTATCGCTTCTTACACCTTATCGTCCGGCTATATGCCATCTTCGTCTAACACGATTAGCCGCGGTTGAGGGTGGCTTCTTACCTCCGGGTATCGATTCTAGCACCTTATTGCCCGGCGTTTACGCCATATTGTTGAAGGGGGCTTCTTACCGACGGGTATCGCTTCTAACACCCTATCGGCCGGCTTTATGCCATCTTCCGGCTAACACGATTAGCCGCGGTTGTAGGGGGTTTCTTACCGACGGGTATCTAACACCCTATCAACCGGCGTTCGTGCCATACTGCTGAGGGTGGCTTCTTACCTTCGGGTATCGCTTCTAACACCTTATTGGTCGGCTTTATGCCATCTCTGGCTCACACGATTAGCCATGGTTGTCAAAGGGAGCTTCCCACCTCCGGGTGTAGCTTATAACACCCTATCAATCGGCGTTTACGCCATACTGCTGAGGGTGGCTTCTTACCTTCGGGTATCGCTTCTAACACCTTATCGGTCGGCTTTATGCCATCTCCGGCTAACACGATTAGCCATGGTTGTTCAAGGGGGCTTCCCACCTACGGGTGTAGCTTATCTAACCCTATCAACCGGCGTTCACGCCATATTGCTGAAGGTGGCTTCTTACCTTCGGGTATCGCTTCTAACACCTTATCGGTCGGCTTTATGCCATCTCCGGCTAACACGATTAGCCATGGTTGTTCAAGGGGGCTTCCCACCTACAGGTGTAGCTTATCTAACCCTATCAACCGGCGTTCGCGCCATATTGCTGAAGGTGGCTTCTTACCTACGGGTATCACTTCTAATACCTTATGGGCCAGCTTTATGCCATATCCGTCTAACATGATTAGCCACGGTTATACAGGGGGTTTCCTGCCCTCTGAGTGAGGCTTATTAAAACCTCTTGGCCGATTCTCTATCCAAGCAAAAGTTTCCTGTCCACACGCCGGGAAGATACGACATTTTCAGGTTGCGCTTTTAAGCCGGCCTCCCAAAGGTGTAAAAGTGTGCTTATGTGTACAAGGACATAAGCTACGAAGAATCGTAAAAGGCATACAACAGGGAAGGACAAGGAAGATCGCAGATTTAAAGCCATACTTTTCATATAAGCACGATGGCACAAGTTCAGCAAGAGCAAATGTTACGGCTAGTCTGTTACAAATGCCCTCTGTGGAGCCCAAAATATCGATCAAGTATTGCGACACCATACGTAGGGTCACAGAGAGCCGGCTATTACAAAATTTCTATACATGATCAGCTAGCTGGCGGGTCATCCTACTCCGGTTCTTCGGTTGCCTTGATCTGGAGATTGTCCAAGTCCCAGTTGCAGTCGGTTAGAGCTACAAAACTTCCTTCTTCAAAGAAAGGGGACGGGTCCAGGTCAGAGGCAAAGAGGTTCTTACTGCAGGCGGGTGACAAGTCTTTACACTCATAAAGAGGGCCACGAATCCTCTTTTGGTCGGCACCCTAAGCTGCCTGATAAGTTGCCAAGTCAACCTCTTCTGCTAAGATGGAGGCCAGAGTCCTGGAGTCCTTCATACACCGGGTGTAATCAGCTTCCGTGAATTCAGAGCCATCATCCTTCTTAAAGGGAAACCCATCCATCATGTCAGACGGATTAAGTTCCAGAGCGAAAGCCAAAGCCCGAATGATGCCTGCAATTGCCCCTTGCCGGGTGGCTGATTTGTTCAGTTCAGCGATTTGCTTCGGCATAGTTGAAAAAAGTTCCAAAAGCCCTTTGAGAGTTGAAGGGATCTTATCTTTGTGCTGCACAACTTTGATGGTGGACATTGCACCGCAGTAGAGTTGCTCCGCCAGAGTATAAATGGCTTTCAAAGGTAGCAGACTATCAGAAGCTAGTTGGCGGCTCCTGGCACCTGTGTAAGTCTGAGGTTTCATGATAAGTCGCCAACACAAGCGTTTAAATGCCAATTGAGTGAAAGTGGTCGAAAACTCACCAAAGAGGACGGTTGTCATTTTGGCGATGTGGCGTCTCAAAGATTGAAGCTCATCAGATACGATCATCAACCGCTAATCAGCATCATCCGCCCGCTCAGTCAAAGTAGCCTTCTCAGACCCGGCAGACTCCTTGGAAGCCGTGAAGTCGGCCTTGATTTTAACCAACTCCTTGGAAAGGAGCCGGCATTTTTCATCTGCAGCGCTCGATCCAAACCGGCTTTTAAGTCGGCCAATTGTGATCCGGCTTCAGTTAAAGTTTCCTGTGACATATCAAAGCATAGAATAAATGGGCAAGTCTCAAACAGATTGCAAGCAATATGCATGACCCTTGGGGGCTAATGTCTATTTTCAGAGGTTCGACATGAAAAGTCCTGACTCAACCTTTGGAAAGATTAAGCTGACCCTTGGGGGCTATTAACTGGATTTTCTAAGGAGGATTATGAAAAGTCCCTACTCAACCTTTGGAAAGATTAAGCCGGCCCTTGGGGGCTACGTCAGGATATAAGGAGAAGAAAGGAACACCTCATATTTCTTCTTTAGGAGGTTAACTAGCTGGAGCTCCAGATCCTGGCTTCTGGATAGCCAGTTCATATAGCTAGCATGAACGTCCTCGGCTGTCATCTCCTCTAGAGCAGAGGGTTCAAACTCAAATTTCCTTGAAGCTTCAACTAGTTCTTTATGCTTGGTTACCACGTGAGCCGGGGGAGAGTGAAAGCTAGTGCCAGTAACCACAACGTCCGAAGCGGTGGTGTCCTTGGCCACTTGGACAGGGCTCGGCGGCCTGGAAGGGTCCCTTGCGGGCTCTCTGGGGTGACATCATCAGCCGGCTCCTGAGATGTTGCGGGGGGATCCACAGCCGGCCGCGACTCATCCGGCTAGAGATGCTCCGGCTCTGGGGCAGCAGGGCCAGGGGAGGACTTGTTGGTCTTTCGGCGCTTGGCTTGAGCCCTGAAAAGCACGAAAGCCAGAACCCAAAGGTTACAGCCGCTGAGAGAATTGAACGCAAGATTAGAGGAAGCACTTAAAGTGGATTAATCTTGGGAGGCGGTAGGGCGGTTACCGAAGAGTCGCCAGAGGACGGTGACCTTTGAGAGACAATTTAGAAGAGATCAGATGGCGTTGAGATTGCAAAGGTAAAGCTAAATAAAGCGGAGATGCATACCTCTGCGGGGCGCTTCTTCAGACCCAGAGAATTCGGTAATCCGGACAAAAGATCGGTAGAGCCGACGCTCCGGGTCTGACAACGTTCGTCCTGTTGTTGCTTTTTCAAAAGAAATTGGGGATCCAAATAAGCAAGAGGATGAGAAATAGGAACTTTTCCAATAACCCACCGTGGGTTCCGGGGGACAAAATATTCTGAGCCGGAAGAAATATAGATTACCTCAGGGGCATTGGCGCGGCTTGTCTCTATGTTATCATGTGATTCAAGCAGGTGTTAGTAAAATGAAAGAACAAGATCGCAGAAAATAGCCAAGATTTTACCTCTGAACCGGACTACTGGGGCGATTCAAACCATTCCTCTTGTGGGGCGAGCTTCTTGGGCTTCTTAACTGGGGCCTTCTTCTTGGTCTTCTCCAAAGGCGGGACATACTCCTTCCAGAAATCAGTGTCAGCCTGGAAAAGTAATCTGGTTAACGGTAATGAAATTGGCAAAATATGAGTGAACCAAGAGAAAAGAGGCGTGAAGAGTCTCCTTACATCTGGAGCAGGATTAATGGCACTAAAAGGCGCTTGACCAATAGCGCTGCAAGTCCCGGATGTCTCATGGACAAGACTCCGGATAATAGTAGTGATGGCGTCTTCTGTTAAGGTGGACCGACTTAAGCATAACGAACCATCATACTTGCCTTGGTATTCGCACATGAGGCAACTTCTATGGCTTAAAGGCATAATCCGCCAGGAAACCCAGCAGCGGATCAAGTCCAGTCCGGTTAAACCATTGGCCATGAGGGCTCTGATCTTGGCGTGAACCGGCTCATACCTTGTGCGCTTAGAAGCTGACACTCGGCCAGGAAGTTCAGAAGTTGTCTTGAGCCGGGAGGGACGATAACCCGGCAGTGGACGCTCGCCCTCCGGAGAAATATCCTTGCAATAGAACCAGGTCTTATTCCAGTCTTTCAAATGACTTGGCATCTGCATAGCTGGAAACGTAATATCCCTGCACCTCTGGATAGAAATTCCACCCAGCTCTAGACTCGGGCTGGCTTTCACCTTGATTTGCTGGTTCGCATAGAAGAACTCTCGGAACAAGCCCACAGACGGCTTGATTTGCAAATAAACCTCATAGAGCACTTGAAAGTTGCATATGTTTGATACAGAGTTGTGCGCGAGGTCTTGAGGATGGAGGTTGTAGAAGTGAAGGACGTCGCAGAAGAACCTTGAGCCGGGGGGCACGAACCCACGTTCAATATGAGCAGAAAAAACAACCACCTCGCCTTCCTGTGGAATGGGCCTCAATTCATCACAGGGGACCCGCCAATGGATGACCTCTTTGGAAGGAAGAGTGCCCGCGTGTATGAAATCCATCAGGAACTCCTCCGTAATGCAAGACCCAACCCAGTTGCAGGAATTGGATGCGCGAGAAATTGCAGCGGTTTAAGACTGTGCAAATCAAACACAGCGAGTCAAGAAAAGGCAAGTATCTACGGGTGACTTATGAGCTTAAGACTCTACAGATGAGACGCCATGGTCCGGCTGGTGAGAGCTGGAACGGCATGGCGGATCAACATAGCAAGAAGACGAAGTAAAATTCGGCTAAGTCCTAAAAACAGGTTTCGAAAAGTGCCTCTATGATCATGGATCTACAAAATCAAGGAAATCCTTCTATTTTCAGACCTAAGAATGAACTGGCGAAACAAGGAAAGCCTAAAATTACGAACGGAGCCACGATGGATCTACACAGTATCGAGGACCCCCAATACATAGCGGCACGGTGAGGACGAGCTATCGTTCAAAGTTCATGCGCAAGACGTGGCCGGCATTGATGAAACCCGAATTTCAAAACGGCGGCGGTGGAGCTTCCGCGAAAAACCCTACCGGAGCCATTGCAGATCCAAGGGGAGAAGAGTTTACCAGTGTTGATGCGATGAATACGGAAGGCACTCTGGTTCGTAACAGGTTGATGCAGCATCCCCGTCGATGGCGAAACGGAGACGGCGCCGGAGCAGGAGGCAATAGAAACAGCAACGTCAGGAGGAAGAAGATGATAGAGCGAGCGGAAAGAGAAAATGCAGCCCGGGGCGGTCCTATTTAAAAGGAAAAAAACAGAACGGGCACGAGAATCCAGGTGATAGAAACCATCCGACCGAGGCGGACGCCTCGATTTTTGGGATGGCCTTTTAATAAAGGGATTTGGTGTATACGTCGGCGAATCTTTTTTGCAGGGTTGACATGACGTCACAACGGGTCATTTCCGAGCGACTCGCCGAGGAAGCTAGAAGAAAGGATGAAGTGAGCAAGCTCGAATCAACCTGGGGCCTAATGTTGGGGATATAACCCCACGGTATGACCCGCCCTAAGGGCTCCGGGTTATACCTGACGGCTCGTGCAGCGGCCCAAGTGTAAGCCATAGGCTTAGAGCCCAGGGCGCTTGGCGGCTCATAGGATGGGCCGGAAGGTGGCCCGGACAGAGAAGACCCGGGTGTGTAAGCCGCCCGGGGACAACTTGGACAAAGAAGATGAAGGAAGACTCGGATAGGCAATGAGAGTCGGTTACAACTTGTATGACCCGTGGTCTTGACCTCCTATATGAAGGTAGACCCGGGGTGACTTAGAGGCAGGTGATCGAGACCTAGGTCAAGCTTTAGCTCCCTTGTAATCGATACAACAAGCAGTACAAGCACAAGCAGGACGTAGGCTATTACCTCGACGTGAGGGGGCGGACCTGGGTAAACTCGTGTCCTTCAACCCAATCAACCCCTTTGAGTCCATCACGTTAGCGATGGCCTCGAACCCATGTCCGTTGACCCAGACATCTGCCGGGACAAAACCACGACAAAATCCAAAGTGCAATATGGTTTCCGAGGAGATTCAATCCTTAGGTTGGTCGGCCGCACCCAACCCGAGTCTCGAAAACTACTACGTACCGCGTTCACATCCCTAACGTATGTCGCCGAGCAAGAACTTGATCCTCAGGGCGATTTTGCAAATCGACCTAAGTCTCAGGGGCTACTGGGATTAGTGGTTTTATTTTGATTATTATTTTTTTCCTTCAGCTGCATATCGGGTTATAGAACGACACACACCTTGAGGGCAACCAGACATAAATCTTGATAGTCAATAAATTGCAGTGATTGGAAATTATTTCCACACAAAATCAGCCCACTATTGAGGTGGTGCACTATTTCTGAAGCAGTCCGGTGTAAAGCTCAGATGGAGGTGGTTGGCTTAATAGAGGGCATTACCGGTATTAAGCTCGGCCGAACACTTTCAACCTTTTTAAAGACCAAAGCAATCTATGACACCTCGGATGCCGATCAATGTTGGAGCTCAACTGCACAGAACACCTCGAAAGCAGTCCAGCATAAAGCTCAGATCTGAATGGATGGCTCCATAAAAGACTATTCTAGAATTTAAGCTCGGATGGACTTCTTCAAATTTTCACAGACCAAGGTAATCTATGAAACCTTGGATGCCGGCCAGCTTTGGAGCTCGGCTACAAAAAGACACCTCGGATGCAGCTCGGCTTGGAACTTGGGCGCAAGAGGAAACCGCCGCATGGGAAACACTTCAGACCCGAAGCACGGCGTAAAAACGAACATGGCATTAATAAAGGCCGAGAACTTATAAGGGCTCATCGGATGCTCGACGTGTGAACTCTTCGGATATAGTTTGGCGATCCTCAAGAACGAAGATGGGAAGATTTGTTGAACCACTTTTCAAGACCGACGACCGAAGACAAAAAGGTGTTCGGAAGAACCAAGGAGCATCCCCAACTTGAAGACCGGTTTAGGGGGCTACTGATGGTGTCCTGGACTAGGGGGTACTCACCACGTCGTCTCACGACCTATGGGTCGGGCCGAGGAACCCCATGAAGGTTTACTAATGGGCCACTTCATGCGGCCCATGATGCATACAAGGGAGAATCTACAAGACTTGGCGCACAAGACAAGAACTCCTACCGAGGCCAGGCTAGTCAATAGACAATCTCATATTCATTACTACGATCTCATGGTAGATACATGTACTATGTACTATCCCCATATCAATACAATCAAAAGCACGATGTAGGGTATTATCTCCTTGAGAGAGACCGAACCTGGGTAAATACCCCCTTGTCTCCCTTGTCTCCTGTTACCCATCGATCCAAGACCCACAGATTGGGACCCCCTACCCGAGATCTGTAGGTTTTGACACCGACACGGGATGCTTCATCCCACAATACCACTGAATCAAAACACGACCAAGGGAGGAAGCAATCTGAGCATCAACGCCCACAAACTCCTTTGTGTTCTACTCGTGATCTCCTCTACACATAGACCTAGCTCATGATTCCACTATTGGGGAACGTTGCATGGGAAACAAAAAATTTCCTACGCACACACAAGATCTATCCATGGTGATGAGCATATACAAGAGGGAGAGTGGATCTACATACCCTTGTAGATCGCTAAGCGGGAAGCGTTAAGAAACACGGTTGATGTAGTCGAACGTCTTCGCGATCCAAATCACCGAGCTTCTCGCGATCCAATCACGATCCGTCCCGATCTAGTGTCGAAAGGATGGCACCTCCGCGCTCAGCACACGTATAGCTCGATGACGATCTCCTCCTTATTGATCCAGCAAAAGGTAGCGGAGAGGTAGATGATTTCTCCGGCAACGCGACGGCATGGCGGCGATGGTGGTGGAACTATTCCAGCAGGGCTTCTCCTAAGCACCGCCGAACTAGACTAGAGGAGAAAACTGATCTAGATGAACTACAGGGAGCACGTGGAAATTAGGGTTAGATCTCCCCTCTAAATCCTCTAGTATATATAGGAGGGAGGGAGGGAAGGAGGCAGCCTCAAACCCTCAAGGGTTGGCCCAAATTGGAGGTGGAGCAGTCCTACTCCAATCCTACTAGGAGTAGGATTCCTCCTCTCCAATTGGAAACCCTTTCCACCTTTCCACCTTTGGGTTTTTGCCACCCCTAGCCGCATGGGCCTTAGTGGGGGTTTCGTCCAGCCCACTAGCGGCTGGTTTGACTCCTCCCACATCCCATGAGGTTGTTTGGGTCGAGAGACCCCTCCCGATGGCCCCCGGTACCCTCCCGGCACTCCCGTTACACTACCGAAGTACCTGAAACTTTTTCGGTGACCAAAACAGGGCTTCCTATATAACAATCTTTACCTACGGACCATTCTGGGGCTCCTCGTGATGTCCAAGATCTCATCTGGGACTCCGAATATCATTCAGTCACCACCATACATAATTCTACTATACTGAAACATCACCAAACCTTAAGTGTGCAGACCCTGCGGGTTTGAGAACTATGTAGACATGACCGGGACACCTCCACCGTCAATAACCAATAGAGGGACCTGGATGCCCATATTGGTTCTTACAAATTCTACGAAGATCTTTACCGGTTGAACCTCTATGTAAAGGATATAGTTAATCTTGTACGATGTTCCCTTTGTTCTTCGGTATGTTACTTGCCCAAGATTCGGTCGTCGGTATCTCTATACCTAGTTCAATCTCGTTTCCGGTAAGTCTCTTTACTCGTTTCGTAATACAAGATCCCATGGATAACACTTAGTCACATTGCTTGCTAGGCTTATTGTGATGTTGTATTACCAAGTGGGGCCTGAGATACCTCTCCGTCACACGGAGTAACAAATCCCAGTCCTGATCCATGCCCACTCAACAGACACCCTCGGAGATACCTATAGAGCATCTTTATAGTAACCCAATTACGTTGCGACGTTCGATACACACAAGGTACTCCACCGGTGTCAGTGAGTTGCATGATCTCATGGTCGTAGGAACAGATAATTGACATGCAGAAAACTATAGCAATAAACTGACTCGATCAAATGCTATGTTTATAGTTTGAATCTTGTCCATCACATCATTCTCCCAATGATGTGATCTCGTTATCAAAGGACATCTCATGTCAATGGCTAGGAAACCTTGACCATCTTTGATCAACGAGCTAGTCTACTAGAGGCATACTAGGGACACAGTGTTGTCTATATATCCACACATGCTATGTGTTTCCAATCAATACAATTATAGCATGGATAAGAAACGATTATCATGAACAAGGAGATATAATAATAACTATTTATTATTGCTTCTAGGGCCTATTTCCAGCACCATCTTCTTCAACATGAGGAATAGCATCATCTCGAAGTACTATGGCTCTACTACTGATATCATGTTCATTTGATTGGCTACTTGGTGGTTGGGTAGAAGAATTGGGGACATACACCTCGACAGTAACATCATGTATTGGGGAAAATACATTGTGGTTCAAGTCAATATGGAGTGGAGGAGCATCAACCTTTATGGCAAAAATTTCAAGTGACTTATCTTGCGATGCCCCTACTTTATCCTTGTACACATTCCAATGCAATTGGGAGGTGATGGGCATACTCTTTAATCAGAACTTTACTCCCACTCCAACGTCATATCTCCCAATAAGCTTAACCTCGGCAATTGGTTATATCCAATTTAAGACGGTTCTCACTTTCACGACAAGATCATCAAAGCTTGGACTTGTGTCAAAAACCATTGCCTCTTCCCCTTCATCGACATTTCCATTCATAAATGCCGACTTGTCCAAATAATGAACATTTATGATCCTATCCATCTAACAACAATGGAAAGAATTCAAGTCATCCATAGGCCAGCCAATTCATATACACACATTAGACAAATAACTTCTATGCATTGCATTCAATCAAGACAACACATGGTCATAATCCTAATCCATAGTCACAAGCTTAACCCTAACCCTAAACCTAACCCCTAACATGACCACTAATCCTACCACAATATCTAGCCACCACCAACAATGCTAGGAACATAATACATAGGCAAAGCACAAGCATACACCTAAATGCATCATATTCGTTGGTTTCATCACAAATAAAGCAAGAGCTAGGGTTTGCAAGAAAGTGGCCAAATCAACCAAGTTAAGTGATTCCAACCAACCAAAAGAGGGGGAGTGGGAGAGGTACCTTGGGTGATGAAAATGCTTCAGATCCAAGCGGTCAAATCTCAAGCAAAGGAATGGGATCTAATGGGTGTTCGGGTGGGGCGGAGAGAGGGGAGAGGGGCTGAGCTCGGGGAAAAAGATGAATGGGGGTGGGGGTGAATGGGTGGACCCCACCCATTCACCCCCACAAACTTATCCACTCTATGACCCTACCGCCAGGGGCCTTGGTGGTAGCCTGTCAAACCCTACCGCCGGAGGGTTCGGCGGTAGGCCCTTTTCCACGTCAGAGGCTAACTGTCGTCCGTCGTCCTTCGTCACTCTAGCGCCTTAGTCTCCGGCAATAGGATGTGTAGGGCTACCATTAGACCCTTCGACGATAGGCATAAGGGTCATATCCCGATTTTTATTTTTATTTTTATTTTTTTGCATCGGGTGTGAGATCCAGCTAAAGTTGGTCCAAAAAGTCAAAACACCAAATTTAGCTGTGCCTCCCCGTGGGGTCGGGGAGCAGGGAGCGGTGACCTGCAAGACTGGCTCTGGGCACAGGCTAGCAGTCGGGCGCTCCACTTATGTGGGTTCCGGCTGGTGGGGTGTCAATAACCCAGGATTGGCCATGGGCGCCGGCTAGCAGTCAGGATGCTCAGCTTGTCCGGGCTCCTGTAGAGGCAATGACAAGGCGAGACTGGCCCTGGGCGCCGGCTAGAGTCCACGTGCGGTCTCCCACCAGTGGGCGATGGTGAGGCTCATGGCCTCCTGGAGAAGATGGGCATCCTCGTCTCGTGCAAGAAGTATCGAGGGCAAAGGAGCGGTTTCCGTTTACACAGGGCCATGGGCATTAACAGATTACTACGGGGCTGGGACCTGAGACGGTGTTATGCAATTACAGCCCAGCCTAAGGGCATTTCCAGTATAGACCCGTACACTGTATTTATCCGTAAATCGATTGATACTGCTGCCAGGACATGAATATTGAAACCGGCGATCTGACCGTATACTGTAAATGTCTGCCTGGAATAACTCAAAAAACAAGATATTGTACTCCCTCCGTAAACTAATATAAAAACGTTTAGATCACTACTTTAGGATCAAAACGTTTTTATATTAGTTACAGAAAGAATACCTTTCAGTTTGACGAAAGGCCACAAATCATAGTGCTCTCATAGCTTCCATCCAATCTAGCCGGGTAATGTACCAAGCACAAGACGGAAGTGCTAAACATTTGGCAGAACTTCAACTAGTGCATAAAAAAGGCACCTTCCGCCAAATGACCGCTTAATTTTCATAATAGAAATATATTAGTTAGTACCTTCCGTCAAATGTAACAAACTAACCAGTACTACCCGCCAAAATGCTAGCTATCGCTATAATTAGCATATTGCATTCCGCTAAATACTAGTCATCATGGGTGGACGTAGAGTAGAGATGATATACGTGACAGTTTTTTGTGGTCATGCAGATATTCAGTCTCCGGCGAAGTCCCCCATATTTGTTTCCGATGGAAAACATATGTCCGGATACATCGGCAGACCGACGCGTGACCGTGTTGAATGGCGCAAGACAACATGTCCACATAGAACGGTTCGAACATTTACGAACGATTTAAGGATCGACGTGAGAGATGCCCTAATCAAAATGATTCGATGAGTTTTTGTAAAATCAATTTTTATAATATTTCTATGAACAATCAGTTTATGAGCAATCATGTTTGGACTTAATAATGTTAAAACTGGTCTGCCGAGTTTCTTATCTGGATATTGATCTCTCCTGAGTTTATGAAGAGCGGGCTGTGAGAAAGGAGCAGACCGTTCGCCAGTCGGTTAGGATCCAGGATTTGCAAAACGGTTTATGGAAAAACCACTAATACTCGTGTTTCCACAACCTTTAAATTCTTGGTTTCCAGTTACAGAAACACGTTTTCTACATCCGTGGATTTGCTACAGTCAGTGAAACAAGATTTTATTAGGTTAGACGTTTTTTCTAATTTAGAGTGATTGCATTTTGTATATTCTATATCATTCCAAATAACCCTCGTATACGTTAAAAAGAAAGAGCATCTACAGTAGAGCGCCCCAAACCGGTCTCTACATGAAGGGCTCAAACATTCGAGACGTTCCTCATATGCAGTCCAAATATAGAGTTTATATGGGACGGTCCGGCCGTATCCGGTCGTGTCTGCCACGTCCTAACTGACAGACTCGGCCCACCACCAACCTTACCACTGTCCCACAAAATCTCCAATCTGGCGCCTCGCCTCAAACCCTTGCTCACTCTCATTCGCATATCCCGCTCCGTCATCTTCTCTTCCTCTTGGATTCCAATCCAATATCGAGCTCCGATAGACACTTCGGCTCCGACCTTGACTATGAGGAGGAGCCGGCCCTCCGAATTGCCTTGGAGCTGCCCAAGCTGGACAACGACGAGAGCTTTGGATCTATAGCGGCGCCGCAGTGCAGACCCCGGAGCTGGACCCTCCCGACGCGTGCAGAGCCCCGCCAGGATAGCGCAGTCTGCACCGCCCCCATGACGTCTCCTCCCCCCACCAGCCACTCCTCCGCGTGGGGAAAACTGGGTGCTAGTGCTCGCAATGCCGGCCCGCACGCGCACTCCAGAATGAGAGGCGCGGGCCGCCCGCCGCGAAACACAGCAGGCAAGGGAGAGGGGCGCGAGGGAGCAGTCCGCGCACCGCCACCGCATGATGAAAGCGAAGCCCGGTGAGGATGAGTGGCTCCTCTCCTGGGTCTACCGTTGTTCGCTCATGACGACGGAGACGGACGCTTGCCACCTACGGCGAAAGAACACGAAGGCGCTCCGACTTGCAATTGAGCAGTTGGAGCGTGACGTGAAGGAGGCAGCGAGGGAGGTGGCTCTGGTCGCGAAATTGAAGTGGTAGCAGGACAGGGTCGTCCAGCGGATGAAGGGGTTGATCATCCTCTTCGACTCCGACTCTGATGACGGCGACAACTACAACTCCACCTCTGTCGACGACTACCAAGACCCTTTACCAGCCGTGGACACCTACAGCTACGCCGGCGACCGAAGGGCAAAGACCCGACAAGGAAGTGATGAATCTCCGCCGACTCTATTGTTCATTTGTAGTTATTGATACCTATAGTTAGAACATGTCTGTTGCATGTGGACTATGTGAACTTTGAGTAGTTTTTGAAGATCCCTTTGTGGTTTTTTAGTGATCGAAATTGCATATCTAGCTTCATTTCACAGTCCTTGCGATGATCTAGGTAATTTATTTTCATATTATATGGTTAGTATGAATATATATAGGGTGTTCGAAATGAGAAGTGCGGATGTAGAGGACATAATTTAAGGCGTGTACGATCAGTGTCCGAACACGTTCATCGATTTTTAAGAAACCGGATTTACCAACCGTGATGGTAAATGCTCTAACCGAATCCAAACACCTCCTAGACAAATGGAGATGCCCACCGGCCATGGCGTAGAAATACTGATACCACACACAATGTTTCCTGTAACAGAAAATATATACATAGACCGTACATGCGGGCGGGCGCACTCTGGATCAGGGGCAGAGAACCCATCAATGGATCATCATGACACACCAAGATCGCTGCCGCTCTCTGCCAATGTCAAACGCTGTCGTGAGATAAATGTTTGGCATGCAACTGGCCGGCCGGGATGGACCGCATGCTCGATCCATCCTGCGATCTTCGACCTTGTAGCAGTCAGGGATTGGGCGAGCTATAATGATGAGGATGACTCCAGCCGTGCTCAGCAATGGTGAGATAGACATTAGATGGGGGGCCTGCACCGATATTGGGATCTTCAGCCATGAGGAGGAGGAGGACCCCGGCTGTGGCCAGCAATTTTGAGTTTACTCAACTTGATTACTGGCAGCTGGAGGAATCCTCGAGCTGTCAGATCATCCTCGTAATCAACTGGTCAAGATTACTGATTACTCAACCTGATTATGTGCCTTCGTGCTCGTTGCAGGTGACGTTTTGCCTTTGCAATGAAAATCGACGTGCGTGGGACAATACGAGTAGCCAAGTTGAATTATTAGCTCAATCCCTCGTGTAAATTAATGGAACCAGAGCCACCTGGCTTAGTATTATCCTTCAAGTTCTGGTGGTTATGAAGAATTAGCTTCATTATGTGCATGCTATTGTACGTCAGCGACATAATGCATTCGAAAATATACACTCCGCTGCTTTTTTGGATAAAAAATATATATTAATATTACGCAAATACGAATTACAATCAGCCTCGACACCAACAAGATATCGAAAGACATCAAGGATGCACACAACCATTAAAAAAAGAGAAAAATGAAAACAAAGACTGTCACAATAATAAAACACTCGCAAAATCAACATTCTAACCCCCACCAAAGACAACACCCGGACTATAGAAGAGGTTCTTTGAAAGCGACCCTCCTCTGCATAATGTAATGCATTTAAAAAGTGATAAATCTTGACCAGTTTTATAGGAAAATTGTGTATATTTAAGATATTAAATATGTATCATTGGATACATCATGGGGCACATTTTCATACTACATATGTTTGACATTACAGATATAGGCAATTTTCTTAATAAACTTGGTCGAAGTTACAATGTTTGACTTCTAAATTTTTTATGCACGCTACCATGAAATGAAGGGAGTGATAATATTTAGTACTAACTTGACCAGTTCTTTTTGGAATGCCGATATAAGTTCATCCTAGGATGCCCCCAAACCAGTGATCATACTCTACTTGAACTTGTGTGATGCCCTTTCATCTTGTATCGTTCGGTCGTGTACTTTATTCGGTTGTTGCTTTATTTATAAATCGGAACGAAAATCTGTTTTGATATGTGATGCATGTAGATTTATATCGCATAAAATGCTCCCAAGCCAAACCTCATCCAAAACCATTTCCATTAGGATGTTGATAAAGTAGTCCAACTTCCATCATGTGCGGCTTCCTCACCCTCCCTCCTCGGTATCAACTACCAAGTGTAGACATTAAAGTTGGCCACTTTGGACAAACCTTCAATCGGTCATCCTCCATATGTTTTAATACATTGAAAGAAAATCAACTTCCTTGCCATTATTTCCTGTAGAGACATGAAGGTTACTAACATTTGAAGATATGCAAGATTTTGAAATGGAATTATGTAGCTAGACTACTTGCCCGTGGAGTCGTCCAAATTATGCTTCGACTATCGCCGTGTGGCCAAGGCGATGGGAGTTCTCGTGCGTGGAGTTGTCGCGCACCTAGTGCACGATGACCACTATGTACGCATGTTGAAGGCTAGTTCCACTATGAGAATGCCCTACGGACATAAGAATATTATTACGTTCATGATAGTTTAATCATATTTATGATAGTTTTATTGTATGGTGTTGCTAGGCTTTTGTCCTATAGTGTGTGTGTTCCGATTGCGAGTGTCTTTCATGACAGTGCGTTGGACTCTCTCTCTCTCTCTTCCTCATTCCCTGTCTGCAAACTCTGGTAGTATTTCAGGTGGTGATCAGGCAGATGTGTAGTTTTTTTTAACACAATTTGCAGTTGATAGTTGCGAGTTTGGGGGCTACTGACTTAAGCGGTGGCCCTCAAAAAAGGAAGAGGCTGAGTTAAGTGGTGTACTAAATGACGTGTGGGCCCGGTTGTGGGGTTTTAGCTGGCCGTGTTTATGATTAAAGAGTAGAAGCTGACTCTGTTTAACGTAATCCTTCCGTTGCATGTTTGGTGATCCAGGCCTGCTTTTTTTTCTTTCGATGAAAACTAGTTAAGACAGTAAACTATGATATGAAATACCTAGAATAACATGAAATTTCTCAGCTAATTGAAAAGGAAAACACCATCTACGGCATCCAGGATCCCGTCATCATCAGGAAAATCGTCTTCCTCCTCTTCCCCGTCAACTGCACAAACGTTCAAGTCCCAGCTAAGATTTCGGCGAGATCCCACTTCAATCTCCGCGACGTCATCTTCCTCCGAGTTCTGCCTGCTGAACCGTCGCTTCGCCCGTGGGGAGGAAGCGGAAACCACAGACCTCGAGTCCAACACGTCGGAGCTTAGTACTACGATGGCATCCTCCAAATCGACCACATCATTGTTGCATGCCCCCATTAGTGTTCCTCCCGTGATCGCATTCTTGATGCGTGTTTCTGAAATGCGACCCAATTGGTCGATGCCATCAATCATTATAACGCGATGAGGATTCTCCGTGATCGTTTCGAATAGCCTCGCTCCAACGTCGTCACCATTGCCATCGCCGTTGTTTTCTGGTGATCTTTGCCTCCTAAGGGTGAGTTTGCAGGTTCGTGCCGGAATGTCGGGGTAACCCTGCAGGGCAATGAAGTTGGCATAGGAGCCAAATATGAGCCTCGCGAGCTCCCGAGCAACTGCCGTCTTGCCGACACCGTCCCTTCCATTGAAGAGCAGCCAGGTTGTCGTTGACGACGACGTAAAAATAGATAGCTTGTCCCCCGCCCTCTTCCTCGTCACGCCGGATCGGCACCGGAGCACCGTGCTCGATATGCTGGGAATGATGTTAGCGTGCCACGGAACACGTAGTTCGAGCGCATCACACAGGATCTTGAGATTGTGCGCAGTGAGCTCCGTGAACTTTGACCGGCTGGAAGAGCCCTGCATGTGTCACGGGTCATGGCCGTTATATTCGGATCATTTTTCATGAACAAGATGTTGTAGACACGTCACATGTATTCCCTGTTGCTGATTTAGTACTACTAAATCCATGACATATGTTTTGGGATGAAGGGAGTATCTATCTGAATATGTTGTACGTACGTCTGCTTGAAGATTGGTGTTGCGGTATGTTGATCTGATGCAAGTTGTATCCTTGTAGTGGCGGAGCCACGGAGGAAGGCTTGCCGTCGTGGGGATTACCTCAGTGCCGCCAAAGAAGGCCGGCCGCCTTGCTCCTGATTTTACCTTGCCAGCTTGACATTCACTGCCAGAGGACACAGAGAAAGTTAGTGTGCATGTCTAGATATTTACTTCAACTAAAATCTGTTGGGAATATTAAACCGGATTAATGAAGCGGGAATTTATAGCAATAAAATGTTTTTACATCGCATTTTGGGCCAATATTTGAATATGTTTTCAAAGTACATGTCTATATATCTTAAGGTGCATGCATAATTTAAAAAACAATATGAACTCTTTATTAGAACTACATGAATACTTCTTATGAAAATAGATGAACATACATTTCTTGTATTCATGACTAGTTTTGAAACATGAGATGAACATTTCATCTTATATGTATATTTATATTGAGGTACATGTTTTTTTTATTTTCACTGTATGTTAACTTTTCTTTTTGAAATCCACTATATTTTAACTTTTTTAGGGGCACTATATGCTAACTATGACATATATTTTCGAAAATAAAGAAAGGCTTGACATTTGTTATAAGTTACTTGGTCCGCCCATTGGAGCCCTGAGGCATTTGGGTGACATCCCTTCATTATGAGCCTTAGTAGGGGGGCTCTATTAATATCTCTGTTCGAAGATACTCCCTACATTCAAATATATAGAGTCATTTTCTCGATTTGGCCTTTTACTCTGTAAGCTAGTGGTAGGTCTAGGGAGGTTGTGGATCCTATCTTGCTCAATTTCGACCCCCCAAAAATAAAGAATAAAGAAGTCAAATTTCTTGTCTGAAGCTGTTAATCCCAACAATCCAGCCCCTCCAAATTAACCAAGTATACCACCCTCAATGTGTTAATCATAGGCCCGCCACTGTAATCATACAAAGGGTGCACAATCAACATTTTCATCTTCGAGTGTACACAAATGTAGAAAGATCCAAAGGTGCAGATCCAACTTATCTCGACCATCAAATAGGTCAATGCAACGTCCTAGATTTCTCCAATGGTCAGCATTCAACGTATTTAGCGTGTAATTAATTACATATCAAATATCAACGTCAACACTAATCCCACAATTAATGCGTAAATAATATTGTGCCTAATATCTGCGTGCAATTGCCTACTATCAATGTTCATTGCACATACATATTTACTAGTATAAAAAATAAGAATATATTCAAAATTGTAAAAAACAGGTATCGTTTTGTTTATCATAAAATAATTCATAAGTTTTTACTAGCATATAATTATCATCCTAATGGACAAAGATACATCTCGAAAATAATGCAAATAGCGAAGGAGAACATATATTTATGGACGAGTGGGTATTTATTTTGAGAATGGGAACTAATATTATATTATTATGTAATTAAACTAGGAGAAATTAACGAGGAGAAAATTTAAAAAGGTGAAACCATAGGCGAGTTCGTCCTCAATGTTTTTGAAGTCACCAACAACGCAAATGATGTTGCCTTCTTCAAACTGTTGCTAAACCAAAGGAAGGAAGAAGATATCAATAAGGGCTTCTTTGATTCGTAGGATTCTAAAAACGTGGGAATAGGAAAAATATCAGAACGAAGACACCAATGGAGACGTTATACGCCAAGAGGAAAAGGATGACTAAGAGGAAAAAAGAAAAATGGAGATATTTGGAAAACAAGCCACAGCTGGTGTTTGAGTAATACTAACATCTTATAGTTATCAAAAACAAAAAATACTGGTACTATCTATATATAGGTCCCCCGCAAAACAAAAAACTTTACTTAGGAAGTGACATTCGGCGCCATTATTGTGTGGCCAAAGCAACGAAACATCCAGCCCTAGTTAAGAAGAGAGCTATAGAAAGGTACAAATTCATCTCCACACACAAAAAAGGTCAATCAAATAAACTAGGAAACTACCTTCTGTCTGGGACGTCGTCGGCGACTTCTGGCAGGTGAAGCTCCGGGACGGTGTGGAGAGATGGTTGTCCTGCAGCCCTAATCTTCTCGGAAACTGGATCAGGAAAGCTTGCTGATTGTCCCAACGAAATGACGCTGGCCTGACCTGAGAGCTCGAGAAGCCGGCCGTGCGCATGACGCGGTCGACGCTGGGGTCGTCGAGGATGGAAACGACGAGCAGCTCGAGCTCGATCTTGTCGCCACCAACGGGGCCCCGGCGACCGTGCGCCTTGGCCCGAGCCCGCTTCAGCGCGGCCGTGAACGCGTTCGACCGCGCAGGTTCGACTTGGTCGCTACCACGGCGTCTCACGGCCACGGCGAGCTGGTTGAGCGCGAGGTCTAGGCAGAGGTCGAGCGTCTTGTGCTGCAACGGGTGGGACTGGGAGCTGAGGCAGGCGGCGCGTAGGATGAATGCCGGGGACAACGAGAGCATGGCGCTGGCGATATGGAGCGGGGTCACCTGCCTGTGCCCCCGCTGCTCCGCCAGGCTCACCGCCTGCCGCACCACGCCGGCTGCCTCTTCCCCCAGCGCCTGCCCGCCGGAGATGCGCATACTCGGCCGTGCCACCCTATAGCGAGCTAGCTACTCCTCCTCTTGAAACCGCAAGTACAGGCAGTGTAGTCTTCGAGTGTAGTAGACGTAGGTAGGCGATTCTTATTTTGGGGAGACGTGACACGGAGATTTATGCATGCCGGCGCACGGCGGCCGGCATGCATGCAGGAGTAACTGTGCTCCCCTAGCTACATGCAGACGCAGTTATGCCGGTCAGGTCGACATTGCAGGTCGTGGCTGGCGTGATGGGATCAGCTACGTACAAGACAAGCGGAAATCTATGTACAGTAGATCTCGAGGACCACAGTGTGTAACTTCATCAGTCGATCTTCAGTATACCCCGCAGATCTAGGTATAGGTCACGGCGCCGCATGCAGAAAGCTCCTGCGTAACTGCCGGCCGGGCGAGGGTGAGTTAGCGAGGCGCTAGCTATCTATCCGTCACGAGCACATGCTGCTGCAGCCGAGTTGTAAATGTTTAGCGTGGCTACATGTGGTCGTGCCTGTCCGCCTGCATATAGAAATTAAGCAGAGGCCAGAGGGACACGGAGATCAAGCTATGCATGATTGCTCATGTCCCCAGTAGCCTGCATACACTGATGCTTTCTCATGTAATCAAACCGCTGCGTAGCTTGTTTTACTCTTAGGTTATCCTATAAATAAATAATGAAATTCATGCGTATTTATGTAGTCACCTGTATTCACCAGGACAAGATGGGAGTGATTATGGCCGAGCAACCCAGGAAGGACAAGAGTATATATACATGTAGAACAAAACGACCGCCATAGGGTTCTGTTGCTAGCAGGCGAAAGTTAGCACTGAAGTCTGGAGTATTTCAAACTTTAGAAGAAAAAGACTGGCGTTTCAGAATCCCAAAGCTCCATTTCCTAGTACTACTAATTCCAGTTATACTTCAGTGTGTGTCCCAGTTCCCAAAGATCTTTTCCGCTTATAACTTCAGTGTCCTTGTGCTGTCAAAAAAAAAAAGACTTCAGTATATATATTTTCTTGGAGGGAATTATCTTCAGTATCTATTGAGGACCTTTTAGAAATCTTGAGGGCAGATTTGCCAGCTCTCTCCTTCAGCTCTTGGCCTGCTATTCGCTATTTTTGTACGTAGGTTGCCTTCAACATTCATTTATGAAACTTTGATCGTGCGGCTCACGTTACAGATTGAGTAGCTATCAAAGTACTTACCATTGTACACATTTTATAGCCGATTTTCAGAATATCAAAAATATCTCTCTTTTTTAAATCCAATATAGTACTATGAAACAACCACTAGTGGAAAAAGGTATATTTGTCCCGGTTCCAGAGGCCCATTTGTCCCGGTTTTGGACCCGGGACTAAAGCCCATGACCTTTAGTCCCGGTTCGCTGACGAACCGGGACAGATAGGGCTACACGTGGTCGCTCAGCCTAGCCTAGGAAGGAGGGCCTTTGGTCCCGGTTGGTAACACCAACCGGGACCAAAGAGTGTCCACGCGTAAGCGGCTCAGGATCTGTTTTTTCTAAAGAGGGGGGTTTTGAGGGTTTTGGAGGGTTAATTTAGGGGTTTCATATATTTTGTTAGCTAGCTAATAGAAAGAAATGATCTCTCTTATCTCCGTGCTTGGTCGTGACGCTACGTACTATACGTATAAAGAGAACTCCCGACACGCTAGTTAGTAAGCAAATGAAGGAAACCATTAAGTACACAAGACGTCATGAACATATACAGAGAGAAGTGATCGACCTCCTCCTTCTCCGAGAGATTGGTCAAACAACAAGTTTTCGTATATCTATCCTATGTTACAATCCCTAAAATCTAATATCAAGTTCCATATGGTATTCTCCGGCTTTATTGATGACGTGCTCAATAAAGAATCCTGCCAATTCCTCTTGAATTGCTCGTATGCGATCTTTTGGTAGGAGTTCATCCTGCATCTGCCACATCTAAATTGAAGAAGAGGGTCAATACATGTATATGAATGAAACTCAACACAAATGATGGTAATAAAATAAAATTATGAATATTTTTGCTTACGCACTTGATATTCTTTTTTAGTGTAGCCCCGCTTATTAGGATTCGTCGCGTTGTAGATGAACTCGCAAACGTAGTATCTACAAAAATTAGTCCCTTGTTCCTGAAACAAGCACTATACGAGAAATAGAGGTCAATCAAACTAATAAGCAAGCATGCTAAATGCTATATATTGATGAAACTAGCTAGAATCAATGGGAGATGGGCGGAACTAGGTAGTATATATTACTTACTTTCGGATGTCTAAATTGCAGCTCGGTAGGCAGTCCCAGAGCAATTTTGGTGAAATCTTTCCAAACCCCGCTAGACAAAAAAAAATTACTTGATATATATCAGGAAATGAACAAAGTTGCCGATATGGTGCGATAATGATCGATTGAACTTACCTCTGGAGCATTTCAGTCTGGTTCGCATACAACTAGGGTTTATTTCGTCTCGAGTCTAAGACGGTTACTACTCCCCGCTCAAGCTTAATCTCTAGTAGAATAAAGTGGTGGTTGTGCACACATGCATAGCTCATCAATTACATTACTATACCCTCGAGTAATAAGGGAGAAACCGAATATGCACAAGACAGTAACACTCACTTGAAGTTGTAAGGAATCAGTATTTTGTCTTTGTTTTGATTTTTAAGTATCGATTGTAGCAAGTTCTCCTCGTTTTGTTTGGGATACATTTGAACCATCACTTCATGTATTATATTTGGGTTAATGAACCCAATGTCATACATTTCTGCTTTTCTGCATTCGACGATCTTCAATCTGCATAATATAGTGATGAGGATAATTATATATATACATGCAATGAAAGAGGCGAGCTATATATAGAGACTTAATTATAGAAATACTTACAGACAGTAGCAAGTCATGATTTGTATGTCGATGTCCTTTTGATTGTAAAACTGGAAAAGCTCGTCAAATTCAACATGAATCAACTCCTGGCCAAAGAAGTCGTGCTTCTCTTTAATACTCATCATCAAACAATCCTTCCTAGACTCGCTGTAGGTTTTCATGTACCAATTATGCAATTGTCTCATCATCGTTCCTAGAGGAGGAATTCCATCTTTGACGGGGGGCTTCCCATACCGGTATTTGAAATCGTGCACCTCCAATGGCTCAAACAATACATCATCGCTCATGTAATCAGCAGGATTGGTACCGGGCACCATCCCCGGATGATTAGCGGCAATATCAGAAGACACCTTTAGCGGGGGGCACGATTGGTTAGCCTGTTCGCCGAGCTAGGGAATTGTTTTCCCACTTCTTCGTTTTGCTAACCTCTCATCACTGGAAGTAGTTCCCATCCGCACCGCATTTTGATATGCCTTTTTAGTAGCACGGGCATAGTTGGTATCTAACGGAGGCGGTGGTGGTCGCTTCAGGGCCTCGACAGTGCGCTTCGATGCCACCGGATCTATCGTTTGCTTCGGAGGTGGAGCTTTCTTTGCAAAATGGGCCCTCACTTGGTCTTGAGAGATCTTCACGGTTTCCTCCGCGGTCCTCTCGTATGGCAACTTTTCCAATGGCTTGAGAGACTTAGGACCGTATTCGTATGGCCTCCCGCCATCGGCTGTACTGCTAGCAGTCGGAGCGACGACGTCTCTCTTTCGTCGTTGCTTACGAGGCGGAGGAGGAGGTGGAGTGCTCTGACGCGCCGGAGGAGGAGGAGCGGCGGCGTTTGTCTTCCTTTGCTGCTGAGGAGGCGAACTACTCGAACGTGCCAGAGAAGGCGGAGGAGGAGGCAAAGTGCCTTGATCATCGACGTCACGCGCCGGACGAGGTGAATGAGGAGGCGGAGTGCCTTGATCCCTCGCCAGAGGAGGAGGAGGATGAGTGCCTTAATCACTCGCCGAAGGAGGAGGAGGAGGTGGAGGTGTCCAGTTCGGAAGCTTGATGTGCTCCTTCCGCCATAGACATGTACTCCTCAGAGCAAATCTCAGCTGAGTCTCCCCTTCACCAGTAGGGTGGTCAAGCTCGAGCTCCTCAAATCCCCCCCATTATTTCATCCACTTGCACAACAACATAGACATGTGGAATCTGACCGTGGTGAAAAGTTCTGTCGGTTCGAGGAGGTGCAACAAAGCCGTTAGCCGCCTTTAAGGTGAGGTTAACGCATTTTGTCATAAGCTCGCAATGTTGGCCATCTGTGATAGCATCCACGGGGTAGCTAGGAGCAGTGAAGTCAGGCTGCTGAAGGAGCTCCGTGGAAGCCATGCTGCTTCTCCGCTGAGATGGCGGGGTAGCTTCGTGCCCCTGAACAAGCTGCTGGTCGGGAGCTCGCTGGCTCATAACTTCTTCCTCTAGCCTATGTACTCTTGCATTGAGCTCCTGCACAACGCTCAGCTCATGTTTCCTCTTCCTCTCCCGGCTTTTGTAATCGCCTGCGCCGCCCAAACTTCCACGAAACGGAGCCTAGTGTGCCTCGTGTTCGTCCAGGGTGCTCAGGATTCCCGAGGGCCTCACTCAGCTCGTCCTTCTCTCTGTTGGGAATGAACCTCCTCTCTAGCACTTCTTTGATAACTTGCTTAAGCTTCCTGATGGGTATTGCAAGTTGCTCGTCCGTCTAAACGCACTTCCCTGTTTCGGGGTCCAAAGTTCCCCCAACCCGGAAGAACCAAGTCCTTGAACGGTCTGGCCAGTTCGCTGTCTCTGGTTTGAGCCCTTTAGCTCGCAGGTCATCCTCCCATTTGGCCCACAAAGACCGGGCTCCGAGGTAGCCACCTGACCCTACGCGATGGTCATACTGCTTCTTCTCAGCATTTTTCTTGTTTATCTCTGACATTTTCTTACACTTTTCAGAAGTCTTGTAGGCCACGAACGCGTCCCATTGATCTCTTATCCCCGCATACCGGGCGACGAATACTGGAGTCTTCTCTTGGTTGACAAACTTAGCTTTCAACTCATTCTTCCACCTCCTGAAAAGATCTGCCATTTTCTTAAGAGCACACGACCTGACCAGTGGCTCTATAACTGGATTACTCTCATCCTCCTCTGGCGATAGGGTGAAATTTGCCTTCAGGTCCTTCCAAAGATCTTCTTTCTATCTATCGGTGACATAAGAAACTTGAGGGTCGTAGTTCTTCATGTTCTTAGCTGACTCATTCCATTGTTGGATGCTGATCGGGATACTGACCCTGACAATAGCTCCACATTGAGAAGACAATGCATCCTTGTTCTTCTTCGGTCCAATCAGCTGGCCATCGTTCGCGATTAAGGTGATCGTGAACTTTTCATCAGCGCGCAACCTTTTCTTCGTGCCTCGTCTCGTTACCGAAGTTTCGGTCGATCAAGAGGGCTATAAAAGAAGAAACAAGCTGAGTTAATATATGTACATACTAAAACAATTAATGCATCAATTAGTCAGCACATGCTTAATTAATATATATACCTCGTCGGATGACTTTGCAACAGCTCCTTCCGTTCGGTCATCGAAGCCGTCATCATGCTCTCCTTCTTCCTCCGGCTCTCGGTCACCAGAGTCGTCATCATGGTCTCCTTCTTCCTCCAACATTCGGTTACTAGAGCCGTCATCATCATGTCCTAGCTCTTCTATGTCAAAATTGATTAACGAGAAGATATCACTGCCGCCGCGGATCATGTCCCCCAACAACGCTTCTCCTTCAAAGTCTCTATTCATGGTTGGATCCATGGTTTCTACAAATATTACAACGTGGCAATTAATATACAAACATGAGAGATGGATATATTAATTAGTGGCAAACATAGACAAGGGATCATATTAGTGGCCTCGACGCTTCTACGGTTTGGGGTGGCCTCGACAACGCTACTAGGGATTGGGTGGCCTCGACGCTTCTAGGGTTTGGGCGGCCTCGGCAACGCTTTGAGGGATTGGGTGGCCTCGGCAACGCTTCTAGGGTTTGGTTGGGCGAGAGGGGGTTGATCGAAGTTACCATAGTTTTGTTCTAGTGGTTTGGGTGGCCTCGAGAGTTTGTTGGGTAGGGGCGAGAGGGGTAGGAGATCGACAACGCTTTTTCAGTACCGGTTTAGGCGGACTCGAGAGTTGGTCGGGCGAGAGGGGGTTGATCGACGTCCCCCCCTCATGTTGAAATTACCGGAGTTTTCTATATGAACAAAAAAATTGCCGGTCGGACATATCATTTTTTATTTTTCTTATTTTTTCCTTTTCTGTTTTTAAATAAATGTCGACTATTTTCTTACACACACATATATCATCATATATCATCATACACACATATATCATCATATATCATCATACACAGATATATATGAACAAAAAACATCATACACACACATATATATGAAAAAAACATCATACACACACATATATATATATGAACAAAAAACATCGTACACACATATATATGAAAAAAAAATCATCCTCACGTATAGGGGAGGGGGATGTGGCCGGAGCGGGGCGGAGGAGTGGCTGGAGCGGGTCAGGGCGGCCGAAGCGGGGTGGCCGACGGGGGGCGGGGCGGCCGGAGCGAGGTCGGGGACAGCGGCCGGCGGCGGCGACGGCGACGAAGAGTGCGCGAGATTTGGGCAGCCTAATGGCGTGGGTGGGGATCTGGCCTTCGGGGGAGCGAATGGGTTGAAAACTGCTAAGTGTGGGGTTTTATACAGGGAGCATTGGTCCCGGTTAGTGGCACGAACCGGTACCAATGCCCCCCTTTGGTCCCGGTTCGTACCACCAACCGGGACCAAATCCATATTTTCATCAGCCCAAAGGGCGGGAAAGCACCCCCCCCCCCTTCGTCCCGGTTGGTGGCACGAACCGGGACCAAAGGTGGGTATTGGTCCCGATTCGTGCCTCCAACCGGGACGAAAGGGATCCAACTAGATGTCCTTGGGCAGCACCCACCTTTCGTCCCGGTTGGTGTCACCAACCGGGACGAAAGGGGAGTGCTGCCCGAGGACAAATGTTTAGTCCCACCTCGCTAGCTGAGAGGGATCGAGAGTGGTTTATAAGCGCTGCTGCGCCAACCCTCTCGAGCTCCTCTCAACTGCAGGCTTACGGGCCTAATCGCACACTCATCTGCCTGTGGGCCTACTACGCCTGCTGCAGGCCTGAATCCTGGCCCAACTATCTGGTTGGGTTTCTAGTCGTATTCAGGCCGTGGCGGCCCAATAGGCGGCATTTTTTTAATTTGTTTCATGTTTTTTGGTTTGTTTTTTGCTTTATTTATTTTCTTTTGTTTCTACTTATAGTTTTTCAGTGATTCTTTTTTGCTTTTAGGTCACAAAAATTATAAACTTTCTGTTAGTGACATTAGTTTTCAAATTTAAATAGTTTAAATTTGAATTGTTTGAAATTTGTGTGAATCACTAGTTTGTGAATAACTTTACTATAAAAATAGATTTTCGAGTGATTCTATTTTCGTGCTATTTAATATTACTTTGTTTTAACATTATAGTCAATTTGGTAATTTTTAGGTTATTTTAAATGGTTGTTTAAATCAAGAACAGATTTTCTTATTTTAGTTTGCTATTAGAGTTTTTAACAAAAATACTAGAGATTTATAAATGCTTTTAGAGTTTCTTTTTGCTATTAGAGTTTTATAAAAGCTTTTTAGTTGATTCTTTTTGCTATTGAAGAATATTATAGTGCATAAAATAATATTTAAATTGATTACTTTTAGTTCATTCTTTTTGCTATTAGGGTTTCATAAAAGTTTTTTAGTTGATTCTTTTTGCTATTAGTTCATTCTTTGAGCTAAATGACCCTAAAATTGAAAAGCATTACAGATGAACTCTAAAAAGGTTGAAAGTTGGCATGGTATCATAATTTCACCCACATAGCATGTGCTAAAAAGTTGAGAGGGTTACGGTAAAATCTGGATGCACTTCGTGAACAAAATAGACAATCTCTTCCAAAGTATCAGGGTTTCGGACGAAAACTCATCTGTTACAAACGGATTTCATTTTCTTGAACTTAGTTGAACTCCAGACTTTTTGTTTCTTCAAAATGTACCATTCAAAGCCACATCATCAATTTTCAACCCTTTCTGACTTCATTTGTTTTTTTCATGCAGTTATTGATTTTTTTTGAGCTAAATGACTCTAAAATCGAAAAGCACTACAAATGAACTCTGAAAAGGTTGAAAGTTGACATGGTATCATCATTTAACCCACATAGCATGTGATAAAAAGTTGAGAGGGTTATGGCAAAAGCTGGATGCACTTCGTGTATAAAATAGACAGTCTTTGTCGAAGTATCAGGGTTTCGGACAGAAACTTATCTGTTACAAAAGGCATTTCATTTCTTGACATGTAACTGTTGTGATATTTTAGATCAAAGGCATCATCATAATAGCTCTAGAGAGAAAGTCTTCACTTTTTCTTCGCTTGTGTCCTTTGCTTATTGCGCAGTAACCTTGAATAATCTTCATTGTTTAACAGGTTGCTTGGGTCAGCCTTGACTTTGAAGGGAGGAATTTCCTGAAACTTTTCATAATCTGCAAACATATCTGTCTTGCCCTCCAATCCCACGATGTCTCTTTTGCCTTAAAGAACTATGTGACGGTTTGGATCATCGTATGATGTATTCGCTTCCTTATCTTTTCTTTTTCTTGGTTTGATAGACATGTCCTTAACATAGAAAACCTGCGCCACATCATTGGCTAGGACGAATGGTTCATCTGTGTACCCATGATTGTTGAGATCCACTGTTGTCATTCCATAATGCGGGTCTACCTGTACCCCGCCTCTTGTAAGATTGACCCATTTGCATCGAAACAAAGGGACCTTCAAATCATGTCCATAGTCAAGTTCCCATATCTCCTCTATGTAACCATAATATGTGTCGACCTTCCCATTGGTCGTTGCTGCATCAAAGCGGACACCGCTGTTTTGGTTGGTGCTCCTTTGATCTTGGGCGATCGTGTAAAATGTATTCTCATTTATCTCGTACCCTTTGTAAGTCAATATAGTGAAAGATGGTCTCCTAGCCAACGAGTACAGCTCATCAGAAACAGTGTTGTCACACCTGAGACGTGTTTGCAGCCAACTGCCGAAAGTCTTGATGTGTTCACAGTGCTTTGGGTGTTTGGAGCGCAGAATGTTCTTGTGTTCATCGACATACGGGGTCACCGAGGTAGAATTTTGTAGAACTGTGTAGTGTGCTTGAGACCAAGAATGCCCGTCCCCACATATTATTGACTTTGCTCCTAGCGTGCCTTTTCCAGTCAGTCTCCCCTCATAGCGCGATTGAGGGAGACCAATCTTCTTAAGGTCAGGAATAAAGTCAACACAAAATGCAATGATATGCTCTTTTTGATGGCCCATGGAGATGCTTCCTTCTGGCCTAGCGCGATTACGGACATATTTCTTTAGGACTCCCATGAACCTCTCAAAGGGGAACATATTGTGTAGAAATACAGGGCCTAGAACGACAATCTCGTGGACTAGATGAACTAGGATGTGCGTCATGGTATGGAAGAAGGATGGTGGGAACACAAGCTTCAAACTAACAAGACATTGCGCCACATCACTCCTTAACCTTTTAGGATTTCTGGATCGATCACCTTCTCAGAGATTGCATTGAGGAATGCACATAGCTTCACAATGGCTAATCGGGTGTTTTCCGGTAGAAGCCCCCTCAATGCAACCGGAAGCAGTTGCGTCATAATCACGTGGCAGTCATGAGACTTTAGGTTCTGGAAATTTTCTCTACCATATTTATTATCCATTTATATTCAACGAGAAGCCATACGGGACCTTCATACTGAGCAGGCATTCAAAGAAGATTTCATTCTATTCTTTGGTAAGAGCGTAGCTGGCAGGACCTTCATACTGCTTTGGAGGCTTGCCGTCTTTTTCGTGAACACGTTGCTGGTCCTCCCGTGCCTCCAATGTATCTTTTGTCTTCCCATACACACCCAAGAAGCCTAGCAGGTTCACGCAAAGATTCTTCGTCACGTGCATCACATCGATTGCAGAGGAGACCTCTAGGTCTTTCCAGTAGGGTAGGTCCCAAAATATAGATTTCTTCTTCCACATGGGTGCGCGTCCCTCAGCGTCATTCGGAACAGATAGTCCGCCGGGACCCTTTCCAAAGATTACTTGTAAATCATTGACCATAGAAAGTATGTGATCACCGGTACGGATGGCGGGCTTCTTCCGGTGATCTACCTGGCCTTTGAAATGCTTGCCTTTCTTTCGACATTGATGGTTGGTCGGAAGAAATCAACGATGCCCCAGGTACACATTCTTCCTGCAATTGTCCAGGTATATACTTCTGGTGTCATCTAAACAGTGCGTGCATGCGTGGTATCCCTTGTTTGTCTGTCCTGAAAGGTTACTGAGAGCACGCGAATCATTGATGGTTACAAACAACAATGCATGGAGGTCAAATCCTCCTGTTTGTGCTCATCCCACACGCGTACACCATTTCCATTCCACAACTGTGAAAGTTCTTCAACTAATGGCCTTAGGTACACATCAATGTCGTTGCCGGGTTGCTTAGGGCCTTGGATGAGAACTGGCATCATAATGAACTTCCGCTTCATGAACAACCAAGGAGGAAGGTTATAGATACATAGAGTCACGGGCCAGGTGCTGTGATTGCTGCTCTGCTCCCCAAAAGGATTAATGCCATCTACGCTGAAACCAAACCATACGTTCCTTGCGTCACCTGCAAACACCTTCCAGTACTTTCTCTCGATTTTTCTCCACTGCGACCCGTCAGCGGGTGCTCTCAACTTCCCATCTTTCTTACTGTCCTCTCTGTGCCATCGCATATTCTTGGCATGCTCTTTGTTTCTGACCAGACGTTTCAACCGTGGTATTATAGGAGCATACCACATCACCTTGGCAGCAACTCTCTTCCTAGGGCGCTCGCCCTCAACATCACCAGGGTCATCACGTCTGATCTTATAGCGCAATGCACCGCATACTGGGCATGCGTTCCATTCCTCGTACTCACCGTAGTACAGGATGCAGTCATTAGGGCATGCATGTATCTTCTGCACCTCCAATCCTAGAGGGCATACAACCTTATTTGTTGCGTACGTACTGTCGGGCAATTCGTTATCCTTTGGAAGCTTCTTCTTCAATATTTTCAGTAGCTTTCAAATCCTTTGTCTGGTACACCATTCTATGCCTTCTACTGCAGCAGTTCTAGTGTGGTACCGAGCTTTGTGTTGCCATTTTCGCAATTGGGGTATAACCATTTTTTTATCCTCTAACATGCGATCGAACTTCAGCTTCTCCTTTTCACTTTCGCACTGTCTCTTTGCATCAACAATGACCCGACGAAGATCATCATCAGGCACATCGTCTGGTTCCTCTTGATCTTCAGCTTCCCCGATATAAGCATCACCGTATTCAGGGGCGCATAGTTGTCATCATCCTCTTCTTCTTCGCCGTCTTCCATCATAACCCCTATTTCTCCGTGCTTGGTCCAAACATTATAGTGTGGCATGAAACCCTTCACAAACAGGTGGTTGTGAAGGATTTTCTGATCAGAGTAAGACTTCAAATTCCCATATGTAGGGCTTGGACAACACATAAAACCATTCTTCTTGCTTGCCTCGGCCACTTTGAGAAAATGATGCACCCCCTGAATGTACTCATCAGTGCGTATGTTACCGTACATCCATTGTCGGTTCATCTGCGTGCATTATATATAATTAAGTGTGTCAAAAACCATTACAGAACATCAGGAATACAGAAGTGACCAAATTAATAGAAGTTCATCATCACATTAAAACCAAAGTAGATACATAGTTCTCGTTGAATAACATATAGCTCTCCAGAGCATCTAATTAAACCATACATTGAAACTATTTAAAACATTTCAGTGCAACCACAAATGCGATCATAATACAAACTAAGGTAACAATTGATCCAACGGCATAATGATACCAAGCCTCTTTATCAATGGCAAATTTTCTAATCTTTCTAAGCTTCAAGCGTATTGCAGCCATCTTGGTCTTGTGATCATCGACAATATCGGCAACATGCAACTCCAATCCCATCTTCTCATCTTTAGTTCTTTTCAATTTTTCTTTCAAATGATCGACTTTTTTCAGCTTTAGTTAACTTGTCGAGCAGAATTGCATAGTCGGTATCCATTTCCGGTTCAACTACTTCCTATAGATAAAAACATCTACGTCAAGTTGGTGGCATAATTAATTGTCATAGACATTAGATGTGTGAAATAGTTATAAAAGATAATATACCACATCTGAATCATAGACTGGACGAGGGCCGACGTGGGCGGATAACATAAACATGGCACTATATAATAACAAACAATAATAAAAGTAAGAAAATCATACGAGTAAGTATATTTTCTTTTAGAAAGAAGATAAGATCAAGAGGCTCACCACGCGCGGGCGATAGACGGTGGTTTCAGGACGGGGACGGGATAGGACGGACCGCCAAACCTAGAGAAATCTTAACGAAAATGGAGTTTGGACAAGGAGCTTCGAGAGGAGAAAGCTTAAGTGTGGCTCAGGCATTTCATCAAACACCTCATGTGCATACGAGGTGAGCTAGAGCACCACAAAGCTCTAACACTGCTGTCCTGAAAAAAACAGAGCACTCCAGGGCTTTGCTAGCGGCGGGCGAGGGTTTATATAGGCAGATCATTGGTCCCGGTTCGTGGCTAGAACCGGGATAATAGGTCTTCCTTTGGTCCCGGTTCCATCCACGAACTGGGACCAATGGTCGTGGGCCAGGAGCGAGGCGCATTGGTGCCGGTTCGTGCCCGGAACCGGGACCAAAGGGGCCAAACGAACCGGGGCCAATGACCCACGTGGCCCGACCGCCCCCCTGGGCTCACGAACCGGGACGGTTGCCACCTTTGGTCCCGGTTCGTGAGCGAACCGGGATTAATGGGATTAGGAGGCCCGAACCAATGCCCTGTTTTCTACTAGTGAACATAGACTCTGATTTTTTAAATCAGACAATTTTGGTTCCTGACAGCAGCCTAAGTGATATAGTAGTGGTTCCGCACAGGTGGCAGCCAACTCAACATTTTTTCACAAAATTTTACAGTTAAAAAATTAAAACAAGTTTGAGGAAACATATTTGAGAGAATACAAAATAGTGAATATGTGATTAAAGATTCCAGAATGATTTAGAATGTAGTTTTACAAAATCCACTAAAATCATAAGATTGTTGATGAAAGGAAAATGTGTTAGTTTTAGGTACAAGTCGAGGTGCAAGGTGATGTGTACTTTTCATGTTTCTGTGTTGAGGCACATACATGGTACATCGACTCAAGAATTTGGTTTATCGACAAAGGGTGGGGGGAGGATGCAAGGAGGGGGTGTTACAAAAACAACATAGACATCAAATTAAGAAGATGGGGAGGAGCTCAACAGTGTGAAAATCACATTGACAGCAGCGGAAAGCTCCAAGTCACAAGGTCATCCGAACCGCGCCAATGATATAAGCATTGTGCATGAGATAGAGTTGACCATGTTGTTTCTATCCGGATAATCACTTATGTGCATGAGTTTGCAACTAAAACATTGAGTATAACATTGATTTTGTTAGTTCTCAAGTTAGGAAACCTGTTTAGCATGATCGTGTCATGTTGGGCAAGTTTGGTGTGCATGCTGCTTGAAAATCGATGTGAATATGTACTCGTATATATAAGGCATTGATAGGTACAGGAGCCAATTGTGGCGACCTTTTATATCTCTCTTCTATCATGTAAAGTATATCATGTCTCTCGGGAAAAGTTTTGTAGGAGTTCTAGTGAAAGATCCAACGGTTCCTAGCCTTCCAAATTTTCATGGCAGCATGCATATCCTTAGTCGTACCCTATGGTTGCTGACCTAAGAGCATCTACAATCGCGAGATGGGATAATTTTGCCCCTATATGTCCACATGTTGGGGAACCTTGCATGGGAAACAAAAAAATTCCTACGCACACGCAAGATCTATCCATGGTGATGAGCATCTACGGGAGGGAGAGTGGATCTACATACCCTTATAGATCGCTAAGCGGGAAGCGTTAAGAAATGCGGTTGGTGTAGTTGAACGTCTTCACGATCCAAATCGCCGAGCGTCCTACGATCTCATCATGATCCGTCCCGCGATCCAATCACAATCCGTCTCGCGAACTCATCACGATCCGTCCCGTGATCTCATCATGATCCGCCTCGCGATCTTGATCACGGTCCTTCCGATCTAGCGCCGAACGGATGGCACCTCCGCGTTCAGCACATGTACAGCTCGATGACGATCTCCACCTTCTTGATCCAGAAAGAGGGAGCGGAGAGGTAGAAGAGTTCTCCGGCAACCCGACGGTGCTGCGGCAATGGTGGTGGAGCTATTCCGGCAGGGCTTCGCCTAAGCACTGCAGAAAACCAATCTAGAGGAGAAACTATGCGCTAGAGGAGAGGGTAGCACGTGGCAGAAAATCTAGTGCAAAAACCCTAAAACTGTTGGGGAACGTCGCATGGGAAACAAAAAATTTCCTACACACATGCAAACCTATCCATGTTGATGAGCATCTACGAGAGGGAGAGTGGATCTACGTACCCTTGTAGATCGCTAAGCGGGAAGCGTTAAGAAACGCGATTGGTGTAGTCGAACTTCTTCGCGATTCAAATCGATCAAGAACCGTCCCGCGAACTAATCACGAACCGTCCCGCGATCCAATCACGAACCAGCCCGCGTTCTCGTCACGATCCGTCCCGCGATCCAATCACGAACGTCTCGTGGCCTTGATCACGATTCTTCCGATCTAGTACCGAACGGACGGCACCTCCGCGTTCAACACACGTGCAGCTTGATGACGATCTCCACCGTCTTGAT
Organism: Hordeum marinum; assembly: GCA_022496015.1. Taxonomy (NCBI): domain Eukaryota; kingdom Viridiplantae; phylum Streptophyta; class Magnoliopsida; order Poales; family Poaceae; genus Hordeum; species Hordeum marinum. Next base: position 479,613,739 of record CM039674.1, read on the forward strand.
CCAGCAAGAGGAGGTGGAGAGGAGAGAGAGTTCACCGGCAGCGTGACGGCGCTCCGGTGATGGTGGTGGTGGAGCAATTCCGGCAGGGCTTCGCCTAAGCGCTGCAGAAATCCGATCTAGAGGAGCACTGGTGAAACGGGTAGCACGTGGGCGTAAGTTGTGTCCAAAAGCCACCCAATCCACTAGTATATATAGGAGAGAGAGATAGGAGGGGGGCTGGCGCACCAAGTCCCCCTAGGGGATTCGGCCGGCCAAGGTGGGAGCAATCCTACTCCTACTCCAATCCTAGTTGGAGTAGGATTGCTTCCTATTGGCTCATTTTTCCCTTTTCTTTTTAGGACTTCCTCTCCCTGCGCCATGGGCCTTTGTGGCTGTTTCCCCAGCCCACTAAGGGCTGGTTATTATTCTCCCACAGCCCATGGACCTCTTGGGGTCGAAATACCCCTCCCGGAGGTCCCCCGGTACACTACCGGCACTCCCGGTACACTGCCGATGAGCCCGAAACTTTTCCGGCGACCAAACTGGGACTTCCTATATATGAATCTTTACCTCCGGACCATTCTGGAGCTCCTCGTGACGTCCAGGATCTCATCCAGGACTCCGAACAAACTTCGGTCACCACGATACATAACTCTACACTACCGAAACATCACCGAACCTTAAGTGTGCAGACCCTGCGGGTTCGAGAACTATGCAGACATGACCGAGACACCTCTACGGTCAATAACTATGCAGACATGACCGAGACACCTCTACGGTCAATAATTATAGCATGGATAATAAACTATTATCATGAACAAGGAAATATAATAATAAACAGTTTATATATTGCCTCCAGGGCATATTTCCAACAGTCTCCCACTTGCACTAGAGTCAATAATCTAGTTCACATCACTATGTGATTTACATGGTAATGAATCGAACAGCCATACAATTCTGGTGTTGATTATGTTTAGCCCTTGGAAGAGGTTTAGTCAACGGGTCTGCAACATTCAGATCCGTGTGCACTTTGCAAATATTTATCTCCTTCTCCTCGATGTAGAACCGGATGGAGTTGAAGCGTCGCTTTATGTGTCTGGTGCTCTTGTGAAACCTTGGTTCCTTGGCTAGAGCAATGGCACCAGTGTTGTCACAGAACAGGTTTATTGGATTCAGTGCACTGGGCACTACTCCAAGATCTGTCATGAACTGCTTCATCCAGACACCTTCCTTCGCTGCCTCCGAGGCTGCGATGTACTCCGCTTCGCACGTAGAATCAGCTACCACGCTTTGCTTGGAACTGCACCAGCTTACCGCTCCCCCGTTAAGAATAAATACGTATCCGGTTTGCGATTTAGAATCGTCCGGATCAATGTCAAAGCTTGCATCGACGTAACCCTTTACGACGAGCTCTTCATCACCTCCATAAACGAGAAACATGTCCTTAGTCTTGTTAAGGGACTTAAGGATATTCTTGACCGCTTGCCAGTGCTCCATTCCAGGATCACTTTGAAACCTTCCAACCATACTTATGGCAAGGATGACATCGGGTCTTGTGCACAGCATTGCATACATGATAGAGCCTATGGCTGAAGCATAGGGGATGACGCTCATCTTTTCTTTATCTTCTGCAGTCACTGGGCATTGAGTCTTACTCAACTTCACACCTTGTAACACAGGCAAGAACCCCTTCTTGGCCTGTTCCATTTTGAACTTCTTCAAAACTTTATCAAGGTATGTGCTCTGTGAAAGTGCTATTAAGCGTCTCGACCTATCTCTATAGATCTTAATGCCTAATATGAAAGCACCTTCTCCTAGGTCCTTCATTGAAAAACTCTTATTCAAATATTCCTTTACACTTTCCAGCATTTCTATATCGTTTCCGATCAGCAATATGTCATCCACATATAACACTAGAAATGATACAGAGCTCCCACTCACTTTCTTGTAAATACAAGCTTCTCCATAAACTTGTATAAACCCAAACGCTTTGATCACCTCATCAAAGCGCTTGTTCCAACTCCGAGATGCTTGCACCAGTCCATAAATGGATCGCTGGAGTTTGCAAACTTTGTCAGCATTCTATGGATCGACAAAACCTTCGGGTTGCATCATATACAACTCTTCCTCGAGGAAACCATTGAGGAACGCCGTTTTGACATCCATCTGCCAGATTTTGTAGTCGAAATAAGCAGCTATTGCTAACATGATTCTGACAGACTTAAGCATCACTACGGGTGAGAAAGTCTCATCGTAGTCAACTCCTTGAACTTGTGAAAAACCCTTTGCCACAAGTCGAGCTTTATAGACGGTGACATTACCGTCCGCGTCCGTCTTCTTCTTATAGATCCATTTGTTCTGAATGGCCTTTCGCCCTTCAGGTACTACTGCCAAAGTCCATACTTTGTTTTCATACATGGATCCCATCTCAGATTTCATGGCCTCTAACCATTTCTCGGAATCCGGGCCCATCACTGCTCCTCCATAGCTCGTAGGTTCATTGTTGTCTAACAACATGACCTCCAAGACATGGTTGCCGTACCACTCGGGAGTAGTACGCGCCCTTGTCGACCTACGAGGTTCAATAGCAGCTTGATCCGAAGCTTCATGATCATCATCATTAACTTCCTCTTCTACCGTTGTAGGTTCCATAGAAACATCTTTCTACGCTGCGCTACTCTCTGGTTCAAGTAAAGGTTCAATAACCTCATCAAGCTCTATTTTCCTCCCACTCAATTCTTTCGAGAGAAACTCTTTCTCAAGAAATGTTCCGTTCTTAGCGACAAACACTTTGTCTTCGGATCTGAGATAGAAGGTATACCCACCTATCTCTTTCGGGTATCCTATGAAGACGCATTTTTCCGCTTTGGGTTCCAGCTTTTCAGGCTGAAGCTTTTTGACATAAGCATCTCATCCCCAAACTTTAAGAAACGAAAACTTCGGCTTTTTGCCAAACCACAGTTCATATGGCGTCATCTCAACGGATTTCGATGGTGCCCTATTTGTGAATGTAGTTGTCCCTACTGCATAACCCCAAAACGATAGTGGCAAATCGGCAAGAGACATCATAGAACGCACCATATCTAACAAGGTTCGATTACGACGTTCAGACACACCATTACGCTGTGGTGTTCCGGGCGGTGTCAACTGTGAAACAATTCCACATTGTCTTAAGTGACTGCCAAACTCATAACTCAGATTTTCACCTCCTCGATCAGATCGCAGAAATTTAATCTTCTTGTTATGATGATTCTCAACTTCACTCTGAAATTGCTTGAACTTTTCAAAAGTTGCAGACTTGTGTTTCATCAAGTAAATATACCCATATCTACTCAAGTCATCAGTGAAGGTGAGAAAGTAATGATATCCACCGCGCGTTGCAACATTCATTGGACCGCACACATCAGTATGTATGATTTCCAACAAGTCACTTGCCCGTTCCATTGTTCCAGAGAACGGCGTTTTAGTCATCTTGCCCATGAGGCATGGTTCACATGTGTCAAGTGACTCAAAATCAAGTGACTCCAAAAGTCCATCAGCGTGGAGCTTCCTCGTGCGTTTTACACCAATATGACCTAAATGGCAGTGCCACAAGAAAGTGGTACTATCATTAACAACTCTACATCTTTTGGCATCAATGTTATGAACATGTGTGTCATCACTATCAGGATTCAATATGAATAAACCCCTAACATTGGGTGCATGACCATAAAAGATATTACTCATATAAATAGAACAACCTTTATTCTCTGACTTAAATGAGTAACCGTCTCGCAATAAAGAAGATCCAGATATAATGTTCATGCTTAACGCAGACACTAAATAACAATTATTCAGGTTCATCACTAATCCCGATGGTAATAGAAGAGAGAGCATGCTGACGGCGATCACATCAACCTTGGAGCCATTTCCCACGTGCATCGTCACTTCATCCTTTGCCAGCCTTCGTTTGTTCCGTAGTTCCTGCTTTGAGTTGCAAATGTGAGCAACCGAACCGGTATCAAATACCCAGGCACTACTACGAGAGCTAGTAAGGTACACATCAATAACATGTATATCATATATACCTTGTTTGTCATTGGCCGCCTTCCTGTCAGCCAGGTACTTGGGGCAGTTCCGCTTCCAGTGACCAGTTCCCTTGCAATGAAAGCACACAGTTTCTGGCTTAGGTCCATGCTTAGGCTTCTTTGTAGGAGTAGCAACTGTTTTGCCACCCTTCTTGGTTTTACCCTTCTTGCCTTTGCCTTTGCCATTTTTCTTGAAAGTAGTGGATTTATTGACAATCAACACTTAATGTTCTTTCTGGATTTCAGACTCAGCGACTTTCAGCATCGCAAACAGCTCGGCGACTGACTTGTTCATCCCGTGCATGTTATAGTTCATCACAAAGCTCTTGTAACTAGGTGGCAGCGATTGAAGAACTCTATCAGTGATTGCCTCCGGCGGAAGGGCAATTCCCAACTCAGCTAGACGGTTTGAGTAGCCAGACATTCTGAGTATGTGCTCACTAATAGACCCGTTCTCCTCCATCTTGCAAGCATAGAATTTATCGGAGGTCTCATACCTCTCGATCCGGGCATTCTTCTGAAAGATAAACTTCAACTCCTGGAACATCTCATATGCTCCATGATGTTCAAAACGTCTTTGAACTCCCGGTTCTAAGCCATACAATATTGCACACTGAACTATTGAGTAGTCTCCAGCACGAGCCCCCCAAGCGTTCTTAACGTCTTCGGAGGTCATGTCTTCTGGCTGGTCACCAAGCGGTGCATCAAGGACATATGACTTTTGGGAAGCCGTGAGGATAATCCTCAGATTATGGGCCCAGTCAACAAAGTTACTTCCATCATCTTTCAATTAAGCTTTCTCCAGGAACGCATTAAAATTCAGTGGTGCTACTGCGCGAGCCATTGATCTACAACATAAATATGCAAAGGTTACTTAGACTATTGTTCAAGATAATGAGTTTAGTTAATCAAATTACTAAAGCTCCCACTCAAATTGACATCCCTCAGGTCATCTGAGTGTCACATGATCCAAATTCACCAACTCAAGTCCGATCATCACGTGAGTTAAGTTGGCTTCATTGGTGAACATCATTATGTTGATCATATCTACTATATGATTCATACTCGACCTTTCGGTCTCTTGTGTTCCGAGGCCATGTCTGTACATGGTAGGCTCGTCAAGTTTAACCCGAGTGTTCTGCGCGTGCAAATCTAGCTTGCACCCGTTGTATGTGAACGTAGAGTCTATGACACCCGATCATCACGTGGTGTCTCAACACGACGAACTTTCGCAACGGTGCACACTCAGGGAGAACACAATTTTATCTTGAAATTTAAGTGACGGATCACCTTATAATGCTACCGTCGTACTAAGCAAAACAAGGTGCATAAAAGGATTAACATCACATGCAATTCATAAGTGACATGATATGGCCATGAACTTGTGCTTTAGATCTCCATCTTGAAAGCATCAGCATGATCTTCATCGTCACCGACACGACACCATGATCTCCATCATCTTGATCTCCATCAACGTGTCGCCATCGAGGTTGTCACGCCCTGCATGCTTCTACTACTATTGCTACCGTTTAGCGATAAAGTAAAGCATTACATAGCGCTTAATGATTGACTCGCAGGTCATACAATAATTAAAGACAACCCTATGGCTCCTGCCGGTTGCCGTACTCATCGACATGCAAGTCGTGAAGTTCTATACATCACATGATCATCTCATACATCACATATATCACATCATGTAATTGTCCATATCACATCACAACATACCATGCAAAAACAAGTTAGACGTCCTCTAATTGTTGTTGCATGTTTTACGTGGCTGCTACGGGTATCCAGCAAGAACGATTCTCACCTACGCATAAACCACAACGGTGATACATAGATTGCTTTTCAACCTTCTCAAGGACCGCCTTTGTCAGATCCGATCCAACTAAAGTGAGAGAAACTGTCACCCGCAAGCCATCTAAACAACAAGTTGCATTGAGGGAACCGGTCTCTCGTAAGCGTACGAGTAATGTTGGTCCGGGCCGCTTCATCTCACAATCCCACTGAACCAAAATCCGACCAAGGGAGGAAGCAATCTAAGCATCAACGCCCACAAACCTTTTGTGTTCTACTCGAGATCTCATCGAACCATCAACCTAGCTCATGATGCCTCTGTTGGGGAACGTCGCATGGGAAACAAAAATTTTCCTACGCACACACAAACCTATCCATGGTGATGAGCATCTACGAGAGGGAGAGTGGATCTACGTACCCTTGTAGATCGCTAAGCGGGAAACGTTAAGAAACGTCGTTGGTGTAGTCGAACTTCTTCGCGATTCAAATCGCCAAGCGTCCCGTGATCCAATCACGAACCGTCGCGCGAACTAATCACGAACCGTCCCGCGATCCAATCATGAACCGTCCCGCGATCCAATCACGAACCTTCCCGCAATCTCGTCATGATCCGTCCCGCAATCCAATCACGAACGTCTCGTGGCGTTGATCACGATTCTTCCGATCTAGTACCGAACGGACGACACCTCCGCGTTCAGCACACGTGCAGCTTGATGACGATCGCCACCGTCTTGATCCAGCAAGAGGAGGTGGAGAGGAGAGAGAGTTCACTGGCAGCGTGACGGTGCTCCGGTGATGGTGGTGGTGGAGCAATTCCTGCAGGGCTTCGCCTAAGCGCTGCAGAAATCCGATCTAGAGGAGCACCGGTGAAACGGGTAGCACGTGGGCGTAAGTTGTGTCCAAAAGCTACACAATCCACTAGTATATATAGGAGGGAGAGATAGGAGGGGGGATGGCGCACCAAGTCCCCCTAGGGGATTCGGCCGGCCAAGGTGGGAGCAATCCTACTCCTACTCCAATCCTAGTTGGAGTAGGATTACTTCCTATTGGCTGATTTTTCCCTTTTCTCTTTAGGACTTCCTCTCCCTACGCCATGGGCCTTTGTGGATGTTTCCACATCCCATTAACGGCTGGTTATTATTCTCCCACAGCCCATGGACCTCTGGGGGTCGAAATACCCCTCCCGGAGGTCCCCCGGTACACTACCGGCACTCCCGGTACACTATCGATGAGCCCGAAACTTTTCCGGCGACCAAACTGGGACTTCCTATATATGAATCTTTATCTCCGGACCATTCTGGAGCTTCTCGTGACGTCCAGGATCTCATCCAGGACTCCGAACAAACTTCGGTCACCATCATACATAACTCTACACTACCGAAACGTCACCGAACCTTAAGTGTGCAAACCCTGCGGGTTCGAGAACTATGCAGACATGACCGAGACACCTCTACGGTCAATAACCAATGGCGGGACCTGTACGTCCACATTGGTTCCTACATATTCTACGAAGATCTTTATCGGTCGAACCTCTATGTCAAGGATTCAGTTAATCCCGTATAACGTTCCCTTTGTTCTTCGGTATGTTACTTGCCCGAGATTCGATCGTCGGTATCTCCATACCTAGTTCAACCTCGTTATCGGCAAGTCTCTTTACTCGTTCCGTAATGCAAGATCCCGTGGCTAATATATTAGTCACTTTTCTTTCAAGGCTTGTTGTGATGTTGCATTACCGAGTGGGCCCCGAGATACCTCTCCGTCACACGGAGTAACGAATCCCAGTCTCGATCCATGCCAACTCAACAGACACCATGGGAGATACCTGTAGAGCACCTTTATAGTCACCCAGTTACGTTGCGACATTTGATACACACAAGGCACTCCTCCGATATCCATGAGTTGCATGATATCATGGTCATAGGAACATATACATTGACATGCAGAAAACAGTAGCAATAAACTGACACGATCACATACTACGTTTCTAGTTTGGGTCTTGTCCATCACATCATTCTCCCAATGATGTGATCCCGTTATCAAATGACATCTCATGTCCATGGCTAGGAAACCTTAACCATCCTTTGATCAACGAGCTAGTTCACTAGAGGCATACTAGGGACATTGTGTTGTCTATTTACCCACACATGAAATGTGTTTCCAATCACAATAATTATAGCATGGATAATAAACGATTATCATGAACAAGGAAATATAATAATAAACACTTTATATATTGCCTCTAGGGCATATTTCCAACAAAAACCTCTAGTAAAAATAAGAGGGAGAGAGGAGGAGGATTCGCCCTCAAAGGGCCAGCCCTAGGCTTCGGCTGAACTAAGGAGGAGAGGAGGAATCCTCCTCCAATCCTAGTAGGACTAGGACTCCTTCCTTTTTTGCCTTTTTTGCCTTTTTCCACCTTTTCTCTTTGGGCTTTTCTCTCCCAGCCACATGGGCCTTGTGTGGGACTTCCACAAGCCCACTAAGGGCTGGTATTCACTCTCCCATGTAGCCTCTTGGGTCGAAATAGCCCTCCCGATGGTCTCCCAGTGCACTACCGACACTCTTGGTACACTACCGATGAGCCCGAAACTTTTCCAGCGACCAAAATAGGACTTCCTATATATCAATCTTTACCTCCGAACCATTCCGAAGGTCCTCGTGATGTCCGGGATCTCATCCGGCACTCCGAACAACCTTCGGTAACCACCATACATAATTCTATACTACCAAAACGTCACCGAACCTTAAGTGTGCAGACCCTGCGGGTTCGAGAACTATGTAGACATGACCAAGACACCTCTACTGTCAATAACCAATAGAGGGACCTGGATGCCCATATTGGTTCCTACATATTCTATGAAGATATTTATCGGTTGAACCTCGATGTCAAGGATTCAGTTTCCCGTATGATGTTCCTTTTGTTCTTCGGTATGTTACTTGCCCGAGATTCGATCGTCGGTATGTCCATACATAGTTCAACCTCGTTACCGGAAAGTATCTTTACTCGTTCCGTAATACAAGATCCCATGACTAACACTTAGTCACATTGCTTGCAAGGCCTGTTGTGATGTTTTATTACCGAGTGGGCCCTGAGATACCTCTCCGTCACACGGAGTAACAAACCCCAGTCTTGATCCATGCCAACCCAACAGACACCCTCGGAGATACCTGTAGAGTACCTTTATAGTCACCCAGTTACGTTGCGATGTTGGATACACATAAGGCACTCCTACGGTGTCAGTGAGTTTCATGATCTCATGGTCATAGGAACAGATACTTGACATGCAGAAAACAGTAGCAATAAACTGACATGATCATATGCTATGTTTGTAGTTTGGGTCTTGTCCATCCCATCATTCTCCTAATGATGTGATCCCATTATCAAATGACATCTCATGTCAATGGCTAGGGAACCTTAGCCATCTTTGATCAACGAGCTAGTCTATTAGAGGCATACTAGGGACATGGTGTTGTCTATGTATCTACACATGTATCTGAGTTTCCGATCAATACAATTATAGCATGGATAATAAACGATTATCATGAACAAGGAAATGTGATAATAACTAATTTATTATTGCCTATAGGGCATATTTCCAACAGTCTCCCACTTGCACTAGAGTCAATAATCTAGTTCACATCACCATGTGATTCGCATTGTTATGAATCTAACACCCAATGAGTTCTGGGGCTTGATCATGCTTTGCATGTGAGAGAGGTCTTATAGTCAACAGGTCTGCGACATTCCAATCCGTGTGTACTTTGCAAATCTCTATGTCAAACTGTAAACACTACTACCACACTCCACTTGGTACTATTCCAAATTGCTGCTCCACTATATGTATCCGGATGGCTACTAAGAGTCATCTGGATTAGTGTTAAAGCTTGAATCGACGTAACTCTTTACGACAAACCCTTTATCACCTCCATAATCAAGAAACATTTCCTTAGTATTTTAGTCACTAAAGATAATATTGACCGTTGTCGAGTGATCCACTCCTGGATCACTCTTGTACCCCTTGATGGACTCATGGCAAGGCACACACAGGTGCGGTACACAGCATGGCATACTATACAGAGCCTATGGCTAAGGCATAGGGGACGACATTCGTCCTTTCTCTTTCTTCTGCCATTGTCAAGCTTTTAGTCTCACTCAACTTCACACCTTACAAATCAGGCATGAACTCTTTCTCTGACTGATCCATTTTGAACTCTTTCAAAATCTTGTCAAGGAATGTACTCATTGAAAGTCTCATCAAGCATTTTGATCTATCTATATAGATCTTGATGCTGAACAATTAGGTAGCTTTATCCAGGTCTTCCTTTGAAAATCACTTTTCAAACAACCGTTCATGCTTTCCAGAAATTCTACATTATTTCCAACCAACAATATGTCATCCACATATACTTATCAGAAATTCTATAGTGCTCCCACTCACTTTATTCTAAATACAAGTTTCTCGTAAACTTTGTATAAACTACAAAACTTTGATCACCTCATCAAAGTGTGTATTCCAACTCCGAGATGCTTGATCCAGACCTTAGATGGATTGCTAGAGCTCGCACACCTTTTAGCATCCTTAGGACTGACAAAACCTTCTGGTTGTATCACATACAACCTTTGCTCAAGTAAACTCTTAAGGAAACAATGTTTTGTCATCCGTCTGCCAGATTTCATGATTGAAAATTGCAGCAACTGCTAACATAATTCCAAGAGACTTTAGCGTTGCTACGAGTGAGAAAGTCTCATTGCAGTCAACTCTTTGAACTTGTCGGAAACTTCTTTGTGACAAGTCGAGCTTTATAAATGGTAACATTTACCATCAGCGTCTGTCTTCATCTCAAAGGTCCATTTGTACTCGACGACCTACCATCCAACGAGCAAGTCTACCAAAGTCTATAGTTGGTTTTCATACATGGATCCTATCTCGGAATTCATGGCCTCTAACCATTTGTCGGAATCCGGGCCCATCATCACTTCTCCATAGTTCGTAGGTTCATCGTTGTCCAAGAACATGACCTCTAAGACAGGGTTGCCATACCACTCAGGAGCAGTACACGTCCTTGTCGACCTACGAGGTTCGATAGTAACTTGATCCGAAGCTTCATGATCATCATCATTAACTTCCTCTTAACTAACGTAGGATTCACAGAAACATCTTCTTGCGCTGCGCTACTCTCTCGTTGAAATAAATGTTCAAAAACCTCATCAAGTTCTATCTTCCTCCCACTCAATTCTTTTGAGAGAAACTCTTTCTCGAGAATGGAACCAGTTTTAGAAACAAACACTTTACGCTTGGATCTGAGATAGAAGGTTTACCCAACTGTTCTTAGGGTATTCTATGAAGATGCATTTGTCCGCTTTGGGTTCGAGCTCATTAGGTGAAAACCTTTTTCACATAAGTGTTGTGGCCCCAAACATTAGGAAATGATAGCTTAGGTTTCTATGAAACCATATGGTGTCATCTCAACGGATTTAGATTGTGCTATATTTAAAGTGAATGTAGTTGTCTCTAATGCATAACCCCAAAATTGCAGTAGCAAAACGATAAGAGACATCATAGCACGCACCATATCCAATATAGCACGACTATGACGTTCGGACACACCATCACACTATGGTGTTCCAGGTGGCGTGAGTTGTGAAACAACTTTCACATTGTCTAAAGTTATATGCCAAACTTGTAACTCACATATTCACCTCCACGATCATATCGTAGACATTTTTATCTTCTTGTCATGATGATCTTTAAACTTCACTCTGAATTTGCTTGAACCTTTCAAACGATACAGACTTGTTTTACATTAAGTAAATATACACTATATCTACTCAAATCATCGGTGAAGGTAAGAAAATAACGATATCCACCGCACGCTACAATACTCATTGGATTGCATACATCAACATGTATCATTTCCGATAAATCACCTGCCCGCTCCATCAATCTAGAAAACAGGGTCCTTAGTCATCTTGCCTAAGAGGCATGGTTCACATGTCTCAACCGATTCGAAATTGAATGAGTCCAAAGATCCATTAGCATGGAGTTTCTTTATGCGCTTCACACTAATATGACATTTAGCGGCAGTGCCACAAGTATGTGGTACTATCGTTATTAACTTTGTATCTTTTGGCATCAATGTTATGAACATGTGTATTACTACGATCAAGATTCAACAAACCATTCTCACTGGGTGCATGACCATCGAAGGTATTATTCATGTAAACAGAATAAACATTATTCTCTAACTTAAATGAATGACCGTGTTGCAATAAACATGATCTAATCACGTTCATGCTCAACGCAAAACACCAAATAACATTTATTTAGGTTTGTCACTAATCCGGAAGGTAGAGAGAGCGTGTGATGTTGATCACATCAACCTTGGAAACATTTCCAACACACATCGTCACCTCACCCTTAGCTAGTTCTCTGTTTATTCCGTAGCTTTTATTTCGAGTTACTAACATTTAGCAACCGAACTGGTATCCAATACCCAGGTGCTACTAGGAGTACTAGCAAGGTACACATCAATAACACGTATATCAAATATACTTTTGTCGACGTTGCGAGCCTTCTTATCTACCAAGTATCTAGGGTTGTTCCGCTCTCCTCATAATCGAAGAACTTAGTCTCGGGTTTGGGTTCAACTTTGGGTTGCTTCACTGGAGCAGCAACTGACTTGCCATCCATGAAGTTTCCCTCCTTGCCCTTGCCCTTCTTGAAGCTAGTGATTTTACTAACCATCAACACTTGACGCTCCTTCTTGATTTCTACCTTCGCACTGCCAAACATCACGAACAGCTCAGGGATAATTATTTCTATCCCTGGCATTTTATAGTTCATCACCAAGTTCTAGTATCTTAGTGACAGTGACTTGGAGAACTATATCAATCACTATCTTATCTGGAAGATCAACTCCCACTCGATTCAAGCGATTGTAGCACCCAGACAATCTGAGCACATGCTCAACGATTGAGCTATTCTCTTTTATTTTGCAGGCAAATAATCTTGTTGGAGATCTCATATCTCGCAACACGGGCATGAGCCTGAGATCCTAATTTCAGTTCTTAGAACATCTCATATGTTCCGTGACGTTCAAAACATTTCGAAGCCTCAATTCTAAGTCATAATGCATGACGCACTAAACTATCAAGTAGTCATCGGAACGTGCCTGTCAGATGTTCACAACATCTACCGACGACGCTAGAGGGGTTGGCGCACCAAGCGGTGCATTAAGGACATAAGCCTTTTGTGCAGCAATGAGGACAATCCTCAGATCATGGACCCAGTCCACAATATTGCTACCATCATATTTCAACTCTATTTCTCTAGGAACATATAAAAATTCAAGGGAGCTACAGCGCGAGCAAGTAATCTACAGCGTAATTTGCAAAGACACTACTGACTATGTTCATGACAATGAGTTCAATTAATCATATTACTGAAGAACTCCCACTCCAATTGACATCCCTCCGGTCATTCGAGTGATACATGATCCAAATTAACCAACTCAAGTCTGACCATCACGTGAGTTGAGGTGGTTTCAATGGTGAACATCATCATGTTGATCATATCTACTATATGACTCATGTTCGACCTTTTGGTCTCTTGTGTTCCGAGGCCATGTCTGTACATGCCAGGCTCGTCAAGTTTAACCTGAGTGTTCTGCATGTGCAACACTAGCTTGCACCCGTTGTATGTGAACGTAGAGTCTATCACACCCGATCATCACGTGGTGTCTCGACACGACAAACTTTCGCAACGGTGCACACTCGGGGAGAACACAATTTATCTTGAAATTAAGTGAGAGATCACCTTATAATGCTACGGTCGTCCTAAGCAAAACAAGGTGCATAAAAGGATTAACGTCACATGCAAATCATAAGTGACATGATATGGCCATGAACTTGTGTTTTTGATCTCCATCTTGAAAGCACTGGCATGATCTCCATCGTCACGGGCACGACACCATGATCTCCATCATCTTGATCTCCATCAACGTGTTGCCATCGGGGTTGTCGCGCCCATCATGCTTCTACTACTATTGCTACCGTTTAGCGATAAAGTAAAGCATTACATAGCGCTTAATGATTGACACGCAGGTCATACAATAATTAAAGACAACCCCATGGCTCCTACTGGTTGCCGTACTCATGGACATGCAAGTCGTGATATTCTATAGAACACATGATCATCTTATACATCACATATATCACATCATGTAATTGGCCATATCACATCACAACAAACCCTGCAAAAACAAGTTAGACGTCCTCTAATTGTTGTTGCATGTTTTACGTGGCTGCTACGGGTATCTAGCAAGAACAATTATCACCTACCCATAAACCACAACGGTGATACATAAGTTGCTTTTCAACCTTCTAAAGGACCGCCTTTGTCGAATCCGATCCAACTAAAGTAAGAGGAACAGGCACCCGCCAACCATCTTTGTGCAACGAGGTTACACGTCAGTTGAGGGAACCGGTCTCTCGTAAGTGTACAAGTAAGGTTGGTATGGGCCACTTCATCGCACAATACTGGTAAACCAAAACACGACCAAGGGAGGACGCAATCTAAGCATCAACGCCCACAAACTCTTTGTGTTCTACTCGAGATCTCATCTACACATAAACCTAGATCTGATACCACTGTTGGGGAACGTTGCATGGGAAACAAAAAATTTCCTACTCACACACAAGATCTATCCATGATGATGAGCATCTATGAGAGGGGAGTGGATCTACATACCCTTGTAGATCGCTAGGCGGGAAGCGTTAAGAAACACGGTTGGTGTAGGTGAACGTCTTCGCGATCCAAATCGCCGAGCGTCCCGCGATCTCATCGCGATCCAATCTCGATCCGTCTCGTGAACTTATCATGATCCGTCCCGCGATCTCATCACGATCTTGATCACGGTCCTTCCGATCTAGCGCCGAACGGACGACATCTCCGCGTTCAGCACACGTACAGCTCGATGACGATCTCCGCCTTCTTGATCCAACAAGAGGGAGCAAAGAGGTAGAAGAGTTCTCTGGTAGTACTATGATGCTGCGGCAATGGTGGTGGAGCTATTCCAGCAGGGCTTCGCCTAAGCACTGTAGAAAACCGATCTAGAGGAGAAACTATGAGCTAGAGGAGAGGGTAGCACGTGGCAGAAAATCTAGTGCAAAAACCCTAAAACCTCTAGTATATATAAGAGGAATACAGGAGGAGGCTTGGCCCTCAAGGGGCCAGCCCTAGGCTTCGGCCGAACCAAGGAGGAGAGGAGGAATCCTCCTCCAATCCTAGTAGGACTAGGACTCCTTCCTTTTTTGCCTTTTTTGCCTTTTCCCACCTTTTCTCTTTGGGTTTTCTCACCCAGCCGCATGAGCCTTGTGTGGGACTTCCACCATCCCACTAAGGGCTGGTATTCACTCTCCCACCGCCCATGTAGCCTCGTGGGTCGAAATACCCCTCCTGATGGTCTCCCGATACACTACCGGCACTCCCGGTACACTACAAATGAGCCCAAAACTTTTTCGGCGACCAAAATAGGACTTCCTATATATCAATATTTACCTCCGGACCATTCTGGAGCTCCTCGTGACGTCTGGGATCTCGGTGAACAACCTTCGGTAACCACCATACATAACTCTATACTACCAAAACGTCACCGAACCTTAAGTGTGCAGACCCTGCGGGTTCGAGAACTATGTAGACATGACCAAGACACCTCTATGGTCAATAACCAATAGCGGGACCTGGATGCCCATATTGGTTCCTACATATTCTATGAAGATCTTTATCGGTCGAACCTCTATGTCAAGGATTTAGTTAATCCCGTATGATGTTCCTTTTGTTCTTCGGTATGTTACTTACCCGGGATTCGATCATCGGTATCCCCATACATAGTTCAACCTCGTTACTGGCAAGTCTCTTTACTTGTTCCGTAATACAAGATCTCGTGACTAACACTGAGTCACATTGCTTGCAAGGCTTGTTGTGATGTTGTATTACCGAGTGGGCCCTGAGATACCTCTCGGTCACACGAAGTAACAAATCCCAGTCTTGATCCATGCCAACCCAACAGACACCCTCGGAGATACCTGTAGAGTACCTTTATAGTCACCCAGTTACGTTGCAACGTTTGATACACAAAGGGCACTCCTCCGGCGTCAATGAGTTGCATGATCTCATGGTCATAGGAACAGATACTTGACATGCAGAAAACAGTAGCAATAAACTGACATGATCATATGCTACATTTGTAGTTTGGGTCTTGTCCATCCCATCATTCTCCTAATGATGTGATCCTGTTATCAAATTACATCTCATGTCAATGGCTAGGAAACCTTAGCCATCTTTGATCAACGAGCTAGTCTATTAGAGGCATACTAGGTACATGGTGTTGTCTATGTATCCACACATGTATCTGAGTTTCCGATCAATACAATTATAGCATGGATAATAAACGATTATCATGAACAAGGAAATATGATAATAACTAATTTATTATTGCCTCTAGGGCATATTTCCAACACCACAAACACGTGTGGATGGTCTGGCATCACACATATGAAGATAGTTTGAAGGGCCCACTTGTAAGATGTCTAACATCACCACTCAATCGTCATTATACCCTGCAAATGCTTAGATGACATGCCAAGTGTATTAAAAGTCTTAGAAACTAATGTCCAATGAATTGGTGCTTAGGTGATGTGTTTAATGCATTAAAAATCTTAGCAACTAATGTTCATAATGCATGGATGCTTAACTTTTCTAGCTAAGCTTGCTTTATTTAATTATTTAGCAACTAAATCCCTTCATGCATTGGTTGGTAGGCATTTTGCCTAGGTCCACGTGCTTAACAACGTTTTCTCCTGGTTGGTAGGCATAATGCTCTCTCCTCTTTAATTGCTTTGCCATATATTTATTTTGTTTATGTGGCATCCTTAGCACGTTTACACGGTGGAGCGTTGGGAGGATCCTTAGGGCATATCCAACGCTGGCGCCCAAAACGACATCGTATTTGGCCATAAAATGGTCTGGACTGGTCTGTGACGGATACGGAAACTGGTTTGTTGAATGGTTTGTTGAATCTTGATTGTATATATACACATGTTTATAACATTGATGCCAAAAGATACAAAGTTAATAACCACATACTTGTGACACTGCCGCTAAATGTCATATTGGTATAAATTAAATGAAGAAACTCCATGCTAATGGATCTTTGGACTCATTCGGTTTCGAATCGGTTGAGATATGCGGACCATGCCTCTTGGGCAAGATGGCTACAGACCCCATTTTCAGTATGATTGAGCGGGCAAGTAACTTATTGGAAATGATAAATGTTGATGTATACGGTCTAATGAGTGTTGTAGCTTGCGATGGATATCGTTATTTTCTTACCTTCACTGATGATTTGAGTAGATATAGTGTATATTTACTTAATGAAACACAAGTCTGAAATGTTTGAAAAGTTCAAGAAAAGTCAGAGTGAAGTTTAAGATCATCATGACAAGAAGATATAAATGTTTACAATATGATCGTGGAGGTGAATATATGAGTTATGAGTTTGGTATACAATTTAAGACAATGTGAAAGTTGTTTCACAACTCACGCCACCTGGAACACCATAGTGTGATGGCGTGTCCGAACGTCATAAGTTGTGCCCTATTGGATATAGTGCGTACTATGATGTCTCTTATCGTTTTGCCACTATCGTTTTGGGATTATGCATTAGAGACAACTACATTCACTTTAAATAGGGCAACATCTAAATCCGTTGAGATGACACCATATGAATTATGGTTCGATAGAAACCTAAGCTATCCTTTCTTAATGTTTGGGGTTGTGACGCTTATGTGAAAAAAGGTTTTCACCTAATGAGCTCGAACCCAAATTTTACAAATGCATCTTCATGGAATACCCTAAGAACAATTGGGTATACCTTCTATCTCAGATCCGAGCACAAAGTGTTTGTTGCTAAAACGGGTCCTTTCTCGAGAAAGAGTTTCTCTCGAAAGAATTGGGTGGGAGGAAGATAGAACTTGATGAGGCTGTTGAAGCTTTGTTTCAACCAGAGAGTAGCGCAGCGCAGAAAGTTGTTTCTGTGGAGCCTACGTCAATTGAAGAGGTAGTTGATGGTGATGATCATGAAGCTTCGGATCAAGTTAATATCGAACCTCGTAGGTCGACAAGGACGTGTACTACTCCTTAGTGGTACGGCAACCCTGTCCTAGAGGTCATGTTGTTGGACAACGATAAACCTAAGAGCTATGGAGAAGCGGTGATGGGCCAAGATTCCGATAAATGGTTAGAGGCCATGAAATCCGAGAAAGGATCCATGTATGAAAACCAAGTATAGACTTTGGTAGACTTGCTCGTTAGATAGAAGGTCATCGAGTACAAATGGACATTTAAGATGAAGACAAATGCTGATGGTAAATGTCACCATTGAAAAGCTCGACTTGTCGCGAAGAAGTTTCCGAAACGTTCAAGGAGTTGACTGCAATAAGAATTTCTCACTCGTAGCGATGCTGAAGTCTGTTGGAATTATGTTAGCAGCATTTTTCAATTATGAAATCTGACAGATGGATGTCAAAACATTGTTTCCTTAACGGTTTACTTGAGGAAAGGTTGTATGTGATACAACCAGAAGGTTTTGCCAGTCCTAAGGATGCTAAAAGGTGTGCAAACTCCAGCTATCCTTCTTTGGGATGGAGCAAGCATCTCGAAGTTGGAATATACGCTTTGATGAGGTGATCAGAGTTTTTGGGTTTATACAAAGTTTATGAGAAACTTGTATTTACAAGAAAGTGAGTGGGAGCACTATAGAATTTCTGATAAGCATATGTGGATGACATATTGTTGATTGGAAATGATGTAGAATTTCTGGAAAGCATAAAGGGTTGTTTGAAAAGAATATTTTCAAAGGAATACCTGGATGAAGCTACTTAATTGTTGGGCATCGAGATCTATAGAGATAGATCAAGACATCAGATAACATTTTCAATGAGTACATAGATTGACAAGATTTTGAAAGAGTTCAAAATGGATCAGTCAAAGAAAGAGTTCTTGCCTGATTTGTAAGGTGTGAAGTTGAGTGAGACTCAAAGCTCGACCATGGCAGAAGAAAGAGAAAAGGACGAACGTCATCTCCTATGCCTTAGCCATAGGCTCTATATAGTATGCCATGCTGTATACCGCACATGTGTGTGCCTTAAGTCTGTCAAGGGGTACAAGAGTAATCCAGGAGTGGATTACTGGACAGTGGTCAAAATTATCCTAAGTAACTAGAGGACCAAGGAGATGTTTCTCGATTATGGAGGTGATAAAGAGTTCATTGTAAAGAGTTACGTCGATGCAAGCTTTAACACCAATCCGGATGACTCTTAGTAGCAATCTGAAAACGTATAGTAGAGCAGCCATTTGGAATAGCTCCAAGTGGTGTGTGGGACCAGTGTCTGCAGTAAGACACTCATACTTGCAAAGTACACACGGATCTGAATGAAACAGACCCGTTGACTAAAAGATCTCTCTCACATGCAAAGCATGATCGAGCCCCAGAACTCATTAGGTGTTAGACAATGTGAATCACATGGTGATGTGAACTAGATTATTGACTCTAGTGCAAGTGGGACACTGTTGGAAATATGCCCTAGAGGCAATAATAAATTGGTTATTATCATATTTCCTTATTCATGATAATCGTTTATTATCCATGCTAGAATTGTATTGATTCGAAACTCACATACATGTGTGGATACATAGACAACACCATGTCCCTATATGCCTCTAGTAGACTAGCTCGTTGATCAAAGATGGTCAAGGTTTCCTGGCCATGGAGATGTGATGTCTTTTGATAATGGGATCACATCATTAGGAGAATGATGTGATGGACAACACCCAAAATATAAACGTAGCATATGATCATGACAGTTTATTGCTACTGTTTTCTACATGTCAAGTATCTGTTCCTATGGCCATGAGATCATGCAACTCACTGACACCGGAGGAGTACCTTGTGTGTATCAAACGTCCCAACGTAACTAGGTGACTATAAAGGTGCTCTTCAGGTATCTCCGAGGGTGTCTATTGGGTTGGCATGGATCAAGACTGGGATTTGTTACTCTGTGTGACGGAGAGGTATCTCAGGGCCCACTCGGTAATACAACATCACAACAAGCCTTGCAAGCAATGTGACTAAGTGTTAGCCACGGGATCTTGTATTACGGAATGAGTAATGAGACAAGATTGAACTAGGTATACAAATACCAACGATTGAATCCTGGGCAAGTAACATACCGAAGTACAAAGGGAATAGCATACGGGATTAACTGAATCCTTGACATAGAGGTTCGACCGATAAAGATCTTTGTAGAATATGTCGGAACCAATATGGGCATCCAGGTCCCGCTATTTTTTTATTGACCGTAGAGGTGTCTTGGTCATGTCTACATAGTTCTCGAACCCGCAGGGTCGTACACTTAAGGTTCGGTGACGTTTCGGTAGTATAGAGTTATGTATGGTGGTCACCGAAGATTGTTCGGAGTCCCAGATGAGATCCCGGACATCACGAGGAGCTCCGGAATGTTTCGGAGGTAAAGATTGATATATAGGAAGTCCTGTTTTTGTCACCGGAAAAGTTTCGAGCTCATCGGCAGTGTACCGAGAGTGCCGGGAGGGTACCGGGGGACCATCGGGAGGGGTATTTCGACCCAAGAGGATACATGGGTTGTGGGAGAAGGAATACCAGTCCTTAGTGGGCTGGCCGAAGTCCCACAGAAGGCCCATGCGGCTAGGGATGAAAACCCAAGGTGGAAAGAAGGCAAAAGCGCGAAAATAAGGAAGGAGTCCTAATCCTACTAGGAGTGGAGGAGGAGGACTCCTCCCTCCCACTTCAGCCGAACCAGATTTGTCTCGTTGGGAGACAAGTCTCCTCCCTCCCCCCTCCTATATACTAGAGGTTTTGAGGGCAGCCCTAACCCTAATAGCCATCTGTTGCCCTCTTCTTCCTCTAGATCGTTTTCTACTCTAGATCGGTTTTCAGCTATGCTTAGGCGAAGCCCTGCTGGAATTCCTCCACCACCATCGCCTCAATGCCTTCGCGCTGCTGGAGAACTCATCTACCTCTCTGCTCCCTCTTTCTGGATCAAGAAGACGGAGATCGTCATTGAGCTGTACGTGTGCTGAACGCGGAGGTGCCGTCTGTTCGGCGCTAGATTAGACGGACCGTGATCAAGATCGCGAGAAGGTTCGTGATTGGATTGCGGGACGGATCGTGATGAGATCGCGGGACGGATCGTCATCGGATCGTGAGACGCTCGGTGATTTGGATCGCGAAGACATTCGGCTACATCAACCGCGTTTCCTAACGCTTCCCGCTTAGTGATCTACATGGGTATGTAGATCCACTCTCCCTCTAGTAGATGCTCATCACCATGGATAGATCTTTCATGTGCGTAGGAAAATTTTTGTTTCCCATGCAACATTCCCCAACAAAGGCAACTTCGGAAGAAGCTTCAGGCCTCTCTCTTCCGTTGTTGCTTAGGTGATGGAGCACGCTGAGTCGACAGAGCAAGCTAACGCCATGCTGGACTTGGAGGAGGACTCGGATGGCGCGGTGCTAGACTTGGAGGAGGAGGAGTTGGCTGACATCGTGTCAGACTTCGAGGAGGAGTTGGCTGACGCGGTGCCAGACTTGGAGGAGGAGGAGGAATCGACTGACGCGGCGGTGAACTTGGAGGAGGAGGAGTCCGTGGCCTTGGAAAGACGATGCAATCCTTTTTCCATAGAATGATATGATGTATGGCCTCTCCTAGTGTTCTCTCCTCGTCACCTCCAAGAATGTCTAGTTGTAGCTCGTGGTATGCTGACATCACTTCATCAACCCCGACACGAGCATAGCTAGCTGGAATGGGATTGCAATGGAAGGTTGCTTCTGGGGGATTTGCTAAAGCATAGTCGTCCGCCACCTTCATGGATAAGTTCTTCACTTTCATGTGTAGCTCACAGTTAGTCTTGTCTTTGATATCATCCACAGGGTAGCTAGTTAGCAGCGCATCATCATCGATATCGGCTGGGGCAGAACCCACGCTGCTTCTCGGCATAGATGGGATGGTGGTATCCAATGCTAGATCGATCTGCTCATGTTGTCACTGAGACGCCCTTTCCTGGCTGCGTGAGTCGATCTGCTCCTGCTGCCGCCAGACTCTGGATTCCAACTCTAGGTGCTTTGATTCGAGGCCTTCAAGGCGGAGTGCTTCCTCCTTCTTCTTTTGTTCCTCCTGTATCTTCTTTCTCACACAGCTTCTGTAGTCGTCGTTCCAACCAGCAAACCCCTCAAACCACGGAACAACACCTTTCCCTCATGTTCTTCCCGAGTGTACATGATTCTTCAGGGCGCGCGTAAGCTCGTCGTCCTCTCTGTTGGGCATGAACACCCCCGTTCGAGCTTCTTCGATTTTCATCAGAATATCATCTGTCACTTTTTATGACTCGCCTTTACCATAATAGTCCCTGTCTTTGGATCCAACTTCCCCCCATGCACATAAAACCATGTCCTGCACCTCGGGGGCTAGGTCACTGTAACTGGAGTGACCCCTGCACTAATCATATCTTTTTCGGATTAATCCCACTTAGGCAGGGCCGTCTGGTAGCCACCTGGCCCCAGAGTATGGTGCCACTTCTTTTTTGCAGCATTAATCTTGTTTTTTCTCGACCGTTCCTTAGCTAGTTCCGATTCCTTGAACTTCACGTAATCGTCCCAGTGATCTTTTGCCTTCACCAGTGCCCCCTCAAATTTCGGAGTCGTCTTGTTTGCTTTGACATACGTAGCCCATGCATTTTTCTTGAAGGTGTTGAATGCGATCGCCATCTTTTTAAGACCATAGTTTCTAACTTTCTTCAGATCTGCATCTGTCAAGTTATCTGGTAGTGTGAAATGTGGCATCATCTCGGTCCAAAGCACATCTTTTGCTCTTTCATCAACAAAAGCAACTCCTCGATCTCCCTTTGCTGGCTTTTTCCATTTTTGTGTGGAGATCGGGATTTGGTCCCTTACAATAACTCCGCATTGATTCTTGAACTTGGTCACATTTTTCTTAAGTTAAAGTGGTTCGCTAGTTGATGTATTGATGGAATCGATGTTGAACTTTACGCCAGGGTCCAACTTTTTGGCCGGGCCTCGAACTACCCTGTCGCTTGTAGAAGATTTGCTCGATCCGGAGGCCTAAAAGAAGAAAGATCGATTTGTTAATACATATACAACTCAATTAAGACATGTAATGATCACCGGATGGCTTATATAATAAATATACCTTGCCGGTCTTTGTTATTTAAAGAACATTTTGTTCGTCAACATCGTTGTCGAATTCATCTATTATTTTGTCTTCATCAAACATACAACACTCACTGGAATTGTTCAGATATTGCGAGCCGTCATCATCTTCATGTTCATGCTCTGGGCTTTGCCGGTATTGTTCATAGATTTTATTTAACTAACCCAAAATAAAGATAAAATAATTTAGTATTCAAATTAGAATGCATGCAATCAATAAGAAAAGGTGAATCATAGTACATAATATGCATCATCGAATATAATCTCGAATAAATCGTCTCGAATATTATCGAATATATCTAAAATACATCTCGAATATTATCAACTATAATCTCGAATACATCTCGAATATTATTACTAATACATCTCGAATATTATTGATTATATAATACCACTATTACAGATCTAGTTGACGTCTCGCGCGGCAGGCGGTCGACACCCAAAGAGAAGGAACTATGACAGGATCATAGCTCGGGTGAGATCCCTGAAAAACCTGCCAGGTATTGGAGAACCTGACATCCAACACATCCATGTACCGACGGATGTGCTCGTCCTCCTCCCTGACACGGCAACGTACCACCTCCGGCGGGGCCGGCTGCCTCCGCACCGAAAGTGGCCCACGCAAACGCCACCAAAGAAGCTCCGGGTCGACGGCGGGACCCGGGTTCCTCACCAAGCTACGCGCCCCTGAAAGTAGCACCTCCCAGTGCCAGCCCGGCGGGACCTAGTACCGAACATTGCCCTCTGAAGCAGGACGTCGTCGCGAACGAGTCGACGACGAGGATGGGTGCCAGGCATCGTTGACTCCGAGAAGAAATTCGATGCAAATTAAACATTTTTTAAATGCTTGATTGTGATTTCTTATATACGAGGAACCTTCAGAATCCTAACGGAATCTCTTAACCTTACGATCTGCGACTTTTGCAAATACATAACAAATACTACTTGCAAATTAATACATGACAAACGTTTGCAAATACAACATTAAAATATGCAACTTTTGCAAATACCAATTGCTATACATTGGATCAAATGTCAAAATTCATCAACTTTTTTCTATACATTGTATTCATACATATATATATATATATATATATATACTAATTTTATACATATATTGGATCAAAATGTAAAAATTCCATATATTAATTTCTATATATATACTAATTTCTAGGGTCGCGCTATTCATCACCCCGGGTGAGGAATAGTTATTATTCACCCCCTCAATTTTAACATAAATGCACCGTAATTTTACGTTTCATAATTTTTGTCTCATTTCATACGTAAAAGAGACCGTAAGAAAATTTATAATCAGCGTAAAAATTATTTTATGTCAGGTAAAATTACAAACATACAAAAATTGTGGAAATATACAATAAATTCAATTTTTTTGGTCTTGTGACCTATATTTTTGTTATCTTATGTCAAATTTTACGTCATGATTCAATATAAATGTATCTTTTTGTATTCCGAACATAATTTATTTATAAATTGATCGTAAAATTATCTCGGGTGAAGAATAACTTATAAATTGATCGTAAAATTAACTCGGATGATGAATAGAGTTTCTACTAATTTCTACATATATATACTAATTTATATTTATATATATACTAATTTCTATATATATATACTAATGTCATATATTTCTATACTAATTTCTATATATAGTAATTAGTGCGTGTTCATCAAAATTTGTGTGTGTTCATCCAAATTGGGGGGGGGGGGTCGGGGAAGGGCCGGCGACCGCCATGGCGGCATAGGGGGCGAGGGACAGGGGGAGAGGGGGGAGCTCACAGCGGGGCGACGAGGCGACGGCAAGGCGAGGCAAGGCGAGTCGGGGTGGCGACGGTGAGGAGCTCGATCGGGGCGGAGGAGCGGGCGCGGGCGGCGTCAGGACAGGCTCGGGGAGGAACGGGCGCGGGCAGCGTCGGAGATCGGCATGAGGAGGCGTGGGCGACCGGCGTCGGGGGCGGCGACGAGCTTCGGCATCGGGGAGGTGAGACGGCGACGGCGCTGCGATGTCGCGAAGAGGTCGAAGAGCAGAGTTACTGATTTTTTTTTGAAGTGTAGTATATATAAGGAGACCTTTAGTCGCGGTTGGTGGCTCCAACCACGACTAAAGACCCCCCTTTAGTCGCAGTTGGAGCCACCAACCGCGACTAAAGGTGAATTTCAACAGGCGCGGGCAGCGGTAAGCGAAACCCTTTAGTCGCGGCTGGTAGCTCCAAACGCGACTAAAGGGGGGTCTTTAGTCGAGGTTGGAGCCACCAACTGTGACTAAAGGTGGTGCTCGTGCCTGCGCGATGCAGGGAAATTTTAGTCCCACCTCGCCAAGCGAGGGGCAGCCGCACTGGTTTATAAGCCCCGCTGTGGCTACTCCCTCGAGCTCCTCTCTAAGCAGGCCTATGTGAGCCTATTGAACCTGTGCGCCCCTATTGGGCCTACTGGGCCTTGCGGGCCTGCATCCTAGCACAGGTTAGGTTTCTAGTCGTATGTAGGCCGTGGCGGCCAGTAGGCGGCCTATTTTTTATTTTTTTGTTTTTTGCTTTATTTATTTTCTTTTGTTTCTGAGTTTTTCTGTTCTTTATTGAGAGTTAATGAGTGAATATTTTTGAGTTAGGTAAACAAAATTATAACTTTATGTTAGTGGCAGTAGTTTTCAAATTCGAATAGTTTAAATTTGAATTATTTGAAATTTGTGTGAATCACTAGTTTGTGAATAACTTTACTTTAAAAATAGTTTTTCCAGTCATTCTTTTTTCTACTGTTTAATATTATAGTGTTTTATCATTATATAAAATTTGTTAATCTTAGGTTATTTAAAAAATGAAATGTCTTTCTAACAGGCGAGTTTTCGTTTGAAACCCTGATACTTCGAAAGAGATTATCCATTTTGTACATAAAGTGCATCTAGTTTTTGCCGTAACCCTCTCAACTATCAGCACATGCTATGTGGGTGAAACGATGATACTATGCCAACTTTCAACCTTTTCAGTGTTTATTTGTAGTGCTTATCAATTTCAGGGTCACTTAGATTAAAAAAAAATCAATAAGTGCATGAAAAATAGCAAATGAAGTCAGAAAGGGATGAAAATTGATGGCCTCCCTTCGAATGGTGCATACTGAACGCACGAAAAGTCTGGAGTTGAAATAAGTTTAAAAAATGAAATACCTTTGTAACAGGCGAGTTTTTGTCTCAAACCCTGATACTTCGAAAGAGATTGTCCATTTTGTACACGAAGTGCATCCAGTTTTTGCCGTAACCCTCTCAACTTTTTAGCACATGTTATGTGGGTGAAATGATGATACCATGCCTACTTTCACCTTTTTAGAGTTCATTTGTAGTGCTTACCAATTTCAAGGTCATTTAGCTCAAAAAAATCAATAAATACATGAAAATAGAAAATGAAGTCAGAAAGGGTTGAAAATTGATGGCCTCCCTTCGAATGGTGCATACTAAACGCACAAAAAGTCTGGAGTTGAAATAAGTTAAAAAATGAAATGCCTTTGTAACAGGCGAGTTTTCGTCTGAAACCCTAATACTTCGAAAGAGATTGTTCATTTTGTACATGAAGTGCATCCAGTTTTTGTTGTAACCCTGTCAACTTTTTAGCACATGCTATGTTGTTGAATTTAATTTTTTTACATAGTTTCAATGTATATTTTAATTAGATTCTCTAGAGAAATATATGTTGTTCAATAATGAGAACTATGTATGAACTGTATGTGTTTATTTTGGGGCCTACCCTATTCGAAAGACCTAGAGGTCCACTCTGCAATCGACGTGATGCACGCGACGAAAGAGATTGTCCGTTTTGTACACGAAGTGCATCCAGTTTTTAATGTAACCCTCTCAACTTTTTATAACATGCTATGTGGTTGAAATGATGATACCATGCCAACTTTTAACCTTTTCAGAGTTCATTTGTACTGCTTATCAATTTCAGGGTCATTTAGCTCAAAAAAATAATCAGTAAATGCATGAAAAATAGCAAATGAAGTCAGAAAGGGTTGAAAATTGATGACCTTCCTTCGAATGGTGCATACTGAACGCACAAAACACATAAGTACACTACTATTACAAAGATTCCCTTTGGTTTGTCTGAAGTGGGACTCTCTAGATATATAAGTCTAGAAACTAACTAGAGAAGCCGATCACATCCTAGAGTGGGATCTTTGGGTGTAAAACTTTTTCTTCGCGTGTGTCCCTTTGCGTCGTAACCATGGACAATCTTCATCGTTTAACTTGATGCTCGGGTCAACATTCACTATGAAGGGAGCAAATTCATGAAACTTTTCATAATCTTCTGACATGTCTGTCTTGTCCTCCACTCCCACGATATTTCTTTTCCCTGAAAGAACTATGTGGCGCTTTGGCTCATCGCATGATGTATTTGCTTCCTTAACTTTTCTCTTTTTCGGCTTGATAGACATGTCCTTCACATAGAAAACATGTGCCACATCATTGGCTAGGACGAATGGTTCGTCTGTGTCATTCCGTTCTGCGGGTCTTCCTTTACCCCGCCTCCTGTCAGATTGACCCATTTGCACCTAAACAAAGGGACCTTCAAATCAAGTCCATAGTCAAGTTCCCATATCTCCTTTATGTAACCATAGTATGCGTCCTTTGGCCCAATGTTGTTTGCTGCATCAAAGCGGACACCACTGTTTTGGTTGGCGCTCTTTTTATCTTGGGCAATCGTGTAAAATGTATTCCGATTTATCTCGTACCCTTTGAAAGTCAATATAGTCAAAGATGGTAACTTGGACAACAAATACAAGTCATCTTCAACAATGTCGTCATGCATGAGACGTGTCTGCAACCAACCGGCAAAAGTCACTATTTCTTCATGTGTAATCCAGTCGCCAGACTTCTCCGGATGTTTGGAGCATAGAATATTCTTGTGTTTCTCGATATATGGAGCCACCAAGGCGGAACTTTGTAGAACTGTATAGTGTGCTTGCGCCAAAGAATGCCCGTCCCGGCATATTAGTGAATTCTTTCCTAGCGTGCCTTTTCCACCTAGTCTGCCCTCATGCCGCGATTCAGGAACACCTATCGGCTTAATGTCAGGAATAAAGTCAACACAAAACTCAATGACCTCCTCTGTTTCATGGCCCTTGAAGATGCTTCCTTCTGGCCTAGCACGATTATGAATATATTTCTTTAAGACTCCCATGAACCTCTGAAAGGGGAACATATTGTATAGAAATACAAGACCGAGAATAGCAATCTCCTCGACTAAGTGAACTAGGACATGCGTCATGATATTGAAGAAGGATGCTGGGAAAACCAACTCGAAACTGACAAGACATTGCACCAAATCATCCTCTAACCTTGGTAGGATTTCTGGGTCGATTACCTTTTGAGAGATTGCATTTAGGAATGCACATAGCTTGACAATGACTAATCGAACATTTTCCGGTAGTAGCCCCCTCAATGCAACCGGAAGCAGTTGCGTCATAATCACGTGGCAGTCATGAGACTTTAGGTTCTAGAACTTTTTCTCTGCCATATTTAGTATTCCATTTATATTCGACGGGAAGCCAGACGAGACCTTCATACTGAGCAGGCATTCGAAGAAGATTTCCTTCTCTTCTTTGGTAAGAGCGTAGCTGGCAAGACCCAAAACTACTTTGGACCCATGTCATCTTTTCCGTGCATACGTTGCTAGTCCTCCCGTGCCTCCGGCGTATCTTTTGTCTTCCAACACGCCCAAGAAGCCTAGCAGGTTCATGCCAAGATTCTTCGTCACATGCATCACATCGATTGCGGAGAGGACCTCGAGGTCTTTCCAATACGGTAGGTCCTAAAATATAGATTACTTCTTCCACATAGGTGTGCATTTGTCAGCGTCATTCGGAACAGATTGTGCACCAGGACCCTTGCCAAAGATTACTATTAAATCCTTGACCATATCAAGTATGTCATCACCCGGGAAACTTGCCTTTCTTTCTTACGGGATACCTGCTCTGAACAAATCGACGATGCCCCAGATACACATTCTTCTTACTTTTATCCAAATATATACTATCAGTATCATTTAAACAGTGTGTGCATGCGTGGTACCCCTTGTTTGTTTGTCCTGAAAGGTTACTGAGGGCAGGCCAATCATTGATGGTTACAAACAGCAATGCATGTAGGTCAAATTCCTCCTGATCTTTTGCATCCCACGCACGTACACCTTTTCCATTCCATGGTTGTAAAAGTTCTTCAACCAATGGCCTTAGGTACACATCAATGTCATTGCCGGGTTGCTTGGGGCCTTGTATGAGCTTCTTATTCATGCACAACCAAGGAGGAAGGTTATAGATACACAGAGTCACAGGCCATGTGCTATGATTGTTGTTCTACTCCCCAAAAGGATTAATGTCATCTACACTTAAACCAAACCATACTTTCCTTACATCCTTTGCAAAGTCCTTCCACTTTCTCTCGATTTTTCTCCACTGCGACCCGCTAGCGGGCACTCTCAATTTCCCGTCTTTCTTACGGTCTTCGTTGTGCCATCGCATCAACTTGGCATGCTCTTTATTTTGGAACAAACGTTTCAACCGTGATATTATAGGAGAATACCACATTACCTTTGCAGGAATATTCTTCCTGGGGCGCTCGCCCTCAACATCACCAGGGTCATCGTGGTCGATCTTATAGCGCAATGCACAGCATACCGGGCATGCATTCAAATCCTCGTACTCACCGCGGTAGAGGATGCAGTCATTAGGGCATGCATGTATCTTCTCGACCTCTAATCTTAGAGGGAAGACAGCCTTCTTTGCTTCGTACGTACTCTCTGGCAATTCGTTGTCCTTTGGTAGCTTCTTCTTTAACATTATCAGCAACTTTTGAAATGCCTTGTCAGCTACACCATTCTCTGCCTTCCATTGCAGCAATTCCAGTGTGGTACCCAGATTTTTATTGTCATCTTCGCAATTTGGGTACAACCCTTTTTTGTGATCCTCTAACATGCGCTGCAACTTCAGCTTCTCCTTTTTACTTGCACAGTTTCTCTTTGCATCGGCAATGGCCCGACCAAGATCATCAGCGGGCTCATCTGATGCCTCTTCTTCAGCTCCTCCCCACATTGTCGGCTCAGCTTCTTCCCCCATTGTTGTACCATCGTATTCATGGAACCCATGGCCAGGATAGCTGTTGTCATCCTCTTCTTCTTCATTCTCTTCCATTAGGACCCCTCTTTCTCCGTGCTTGGTCCAACAGTTATAGCCGGACATGAAACCGGACTCAAACAGGTGGGCGTGAATGGTTCTTGAGTTAGAGTAATTTTGATCGTTCTTACAGCCAACACATGGATAATACATAAAACCATCCGGCCGCTTGTTTGCCTCCGCCGCAACCAGAAAAGTATGCACGCCATTAATGAACTGGGGAGAGCATCAGTCGTCGTACATCCATTGCTGGTTCAGCTTCATTATACAACATCGAAAAGACCAAATTAATACAAGTTCGTACATAAAGTTCATACACACTTGTTCTCATAAAACAACATACAAACTCTCTAGCTAAAGCATTTAAATGCAACAAAAAATGCGATCAACATCGCAACTAAGGTAACAATTGATCCAATAGCATAGTGATACCAAGCCTCACTATCAATGGCATATCTTTTAAATTTTTTAATCTTCAAGCGCATTGCACCCATCTTGATGTTGTGATCATCGACGACATCGACAACATACAACTCCAGTTTCATCTTCTCTTCTTCAACTCTTTTCAATTTTTCTTTCAAATACTCGTTTTCTTTTTCAACTAAATTTAACTTCTTGACAAGAATATCTATGTCGGTTGGAATCTCTGGTGCACATGCCTCCTAGATAAAAACATCTATGTCAACTTGATTGGCATAATTGTCATGAACACGAAATGCAATAAAGAGTTATAAAAGAGAGTATATACCACATCCGCATCATAAACCGGACGAGGGCCGACGGGGATGGATTTCAAAACCATGACACTATGTATAACAAACAACCATATAGGTAAGAAAACTATACAAGTAACTAACTAAATCTTACAAACATGGTTTTTATTATAAAAAGGATAAGAACAAGAGGCTCACCAAGGTGGTGCCAGCGACGGGACGGTGCGGGCGATCGACGGTGGTTAAGACGGGGACGGGAAGGCACTAAGTAAACCGCACCTACAAATGCAAAGTCAGAAGTTAATTTGAGCTCATATTGCATAAATCAAATAAACTACCACATACAAACTAAACCCCACAAATTACTATACTTATAGAGCATTGCAAGATCTAATCTAGCAATGAGAGATGAAAGGACAAAGTTGCGAACCTTTGTGAACACTTGGATGGATGGGATGCCTCCAAATCTTGACAAATTTTGGCAAAAATGGAGGATGATCTCGAGGAAGATAGGAAGAACACAAAGGAAGGGGAAGATGTGAGAGGACTCTGCTCGGGCTGGCGCCGAAGGGTTTCAATATAGGGTAACTTTTAGTCCCGGTTGGTGGCTCCAACCGCGACTAAAGGTTAGCCTATAGTCGCGGTTGGAGCCACTAACCGGGACTAAAGGTTCCCATGAGGCCCCAGGCTGACGCTAGCCCACCACTAGCCTGCCACCAAACCTTTAGTGCCGGTTCGTGGCACGAACCGGGACTAAAGGTCCGGAACGAACCAGCACTAATGATGCCCGTAACGATCCGGGACTAATGGTCACATTAGTGCCAGTTCAAAACCCAACCGGGACTAATGATGCGGACGAAAGATCTGCTTTCTACTAGTGCAACACGACAGCGCGTCCGGGCTATACAATATGATGATTATCAAGTTGAAACATTGACTGAATCATTGAATTGACTAAGATGTAGAGCAACAAGAAGCAAAACTTATGATCTCCAGGTTGACGAGTCCGATGGCTATATTGTCTCCATTTGTGCAACCGCACCGCAAAACTTCATGACGGTGTTGGAGAGTATATTAGCAATGGGTTAGCGCACGGCTTCACATTGTGAGCATGGATCATGTATGTGTCGTTGAGCATGAAGTGTTTTTGCTCAACGAACGAAGCACACACGTTTTGCCAAAAAAGCTTGCCTTATGCCTACAAAGTCCGCGGATCCGACCTTTCACGCATCGTACATCAACTCATGGTCCATCACCAAGTATCACGTCATTATGCTTAATCTAGAAAACAACAAGAAATACAACAACAAAAAATTATATGTCATCTGACGGAGCACCTGCCAGGCGTGATGTCTATCATAAACATCGTCGGCAAGGGGCAGGGGGTAGTTCGCTACATATAGACCTTGTGTGGACGGCAACGTAGTCCAAGGCGAATAAGCACATGGGTGTGGGGGCTGTGAACGTCCGAAAATACCCGGACGACGGCAGCCCGGACTTCCGCAGAGCAACCCTCCCCTACATGATTTGCGGTATTCGAACAACCAGACTAATCAATGAACAAATAAGATGACAAATTACATTGAGACAGGTCGATCCGAGACATAAACGTTTTAAGTGTCCGCGTTAAAAATGCCCGGCACCTACAAAGTATACCACGTTCGCGCGCGGAAAACTCCCACTCGATGGTACATGCTGCGTAACTAGTCGGTGATCCATGATCACTGGAGTTAGCCAGGTGCCACTGATGCGATCTGTTGTTGCGCATGCCACTAGCACATGCTGCTGCTGCCGCCGGTCGAGTTGTAAATGTTTAGTGTGGCTATATAGGGTCCGTGCCTGTCCAACCTGCATATATCGAAATTAAGGACATATGGACGGAAAATTCGTTTCTAAGCCCAGACTCATCTGCACCTGCCGACGAAAAAAATAAAAAAATACTAGAAAAATTCAAAAAATTATAATGTTTTTGAATTTTTAAATATTTATTTTAATTTTTTTCGTAAGCACGGATGCAAATGACCCGAGAACCGAAACGCCGCGTGCCGTATGGACCAGCATTCATGGCGGCGGGAAGGACACCCAGTCGATGTCGATTAGCAGATCACTACCCACGGCAGAAGGGGTAGGGCCCGGAGCTATATATATATATATAAACGTCTCTATGTTATGTTGGTGTGGTCATCAGTATTCACAAGGACAAGAGCGAGCGATTCTCGCCGAACGTAAACTAGTTCGAAAGGACATGAACTATTGATTTCGTATATACCGTATAGAACAGTACGGTGGGAGTGCGCGTGACAGTGAGAACTATAAAGTCTGTTGCCAGCAGGCTAACCGGTAGGCATGCATGCATACCGGTGTGTCAAAACTATATACTAGTATCATGTATATAATATCGATATATATAATATCGTATGTTGCTATCATATCACAGTTCATTTATTTCATGCATTATATATAGTAGCATAGATACAAATATTGACATGATACTTAATATATTTTTATTTAATTCTATGTCATCGCATTAAAATTATCTAGTTACCATGTATGATACTACCTATAATACATCTATTACAGGCAGCCTTATAAGAAAAGATAAAAGCTCCTGGAGCCTTTTCCCAATTAATATCAAGTATATCTTCATGCTCCCAAGTTTTAAAGAGCGCATATTCAAATAATGTCATTAATTAAGATTGGATCATCTGATTTTGACTAGGTCAACACTTCCTCAAAACTCTCTCATTCAGTTCTTTTATACTATACATTATGCTTCCTAATTTTTAAGTTCTCACAGTGAATTCTAGTTTATTCACACAATTTTGACTGGGTCAACAATTTCCAAAGGAGCTTTCCCATTCGATTTTTTTAATTTGGATTTGGTTTACGATTTTGTCTGTGCCAACGATTTTTCAAATCAATTAGCAGCAATTGACGTATCAAAACATATCAATCTCACACACCCTTCCACCACTTAAAAAAGTGTCAGCATGTGATACTGTAGCACCAATATAGTACATGCAGCCACCGACAAAGAAATTTCCCTACAAAAGTAAAAGTTAGTTAGCCGGTATCACAAAATCACGTCACAAAAGGCCCAACAAATCACTGCATTATACAAAAACTTCATCATCTCCCTCACCGATCAAAGTAAATATGACATGGTTTCAAAATATAAGCAGGGTGTTAGTTTTTTGCAAAGTCAAATTTCTATAGCTTTGACCTAGGTCAGAGCAAAAGATATCGACATCCAAAATATTAAAAGAAAAGTATGGAAATTCATTTCATGATGAATCTAATCATACTAATTTGATATTGTGGATTTAGATATATTGCTCTACAAATTTGATCAACCTTAAAAAATATTTAAAAAAGTAATACACCTTATATTTTGAAATAGAGCGAGTAAACTTATAAGAAATCCAATAACACCAATGACGCAACAAAGTGTGCCCAAGCCTTCTAGTATATACTATACATGACAGACTGTCAGCTACTCTGGTGTGTCCCAAAGCCCATCTCCTCCGGCTATCTATCCTGTAGACATAGATTTTGATTTAGCAATAATTGGGACCATCCGTGATACAGACTTATGATGCTATGCATTAAAAATGTTTTATTATACATTAATATTATATGCATGAATACTGATATATAATAATAATTCATATTGCGAGCAGCCTTAACTCCGGATAGTTATCCATGGACAATACATTTGGATTGAGCAATCTTGAGGATAGACTGGTTGGCTATTTCAATCAGTATCCCACAACTTTTGGATAGCTACTATCCATTGCAATACTATCTTCGTATGTACTTTTTGGTCCCCTTATTTTGGATAAAATTCTATTTTTTGTTTAAATACCAAAAATTAAGTTATGTATGAAAAAATAGTATCATTGCAAGCCTCCTTCGTATATAAATCCAACAATATAAATTTTATGACATACAACTTATATTTTGCTAGTCGAATCTAAGGTCAAAATTTTGCATAAAATATGAAGGGACCAATAACCAGACGAAGGTAGTAGTAAAATGATTTTGAACTTTCCTTTGTGAAATTTTGATTGTGTTTGAACAGATATGCACTAGTAGAAAACAGGGCATTGGTTCGGGCCGGGCCAGCCCATTAGTCCCGGTTCAGTCACGAACCGGGACCAGTGGGGGCAATAGTCCTGGTTCGTGAGGCCAGGGGGCCGGGCGGGTCACGTGGGGCATTGGTCCCGGTTCGTCTGGCCCCTTTGGTCCCGGTTCCAGACACGAAACGGGACCAACGTGCCTCGCTCCTAGCCCACTCTCATTGGTCCCGGTTCATGTCTGAAACCGATACCAAAGGTAGTCCTTTAGTCCCGGTTCCAGCCACGAACCGGGACCAATGAGATGCCTATATATACCCCCTCACCGGCGAGCAAAGCACACTGCTCTGTTTTTTTGTCGGCGAGGGAAGACCTTTGTGGTGCTCTAGCTCACCTCCTATGCACATGAGGTGTTTGATGAAATGCCCAAGCCAAACTTAAGCTTTCTCCTCTCGAAGCTCCTTGTCCAAACTCCATTTTCGTCAAGATTTGTCTAGGTTTGGCGGTCCATCCTGTCCCGTCCCCGTCCTGAAACCGCCGTCGATCGCCCGCGCGTGGTGAGCCTCTTGATCTTATCTTCTTGCTAAAAGAAAATATACTTACTCGTATGATTTTCTTACTTTTATTATTGTTTGTTATTATATAGTGCCATGGTTATGGTATCCACCCACGTCGGCCCTCGTCCAGTCTATGCTTCAGATGTGGTATATTATCTCTTATATAACTATTTCACACATCTAATGTCTATGACAATTAATTATGCCACCAACTTGACGTAGATGTTTTTATCTATAGGAAGTAGTTGAACCAGAAATTCCAACCGACTATGCAATTCTGCTCGACAAGTTAACTAAAGCTGAAAAAGAAATCGATCATTTGAAAGAAAAATTGAAAAGAACTGAAGATGACAAGATGGGATTGGAGTTGCATGTTGCCGATATCGTCGACGATCACAAGACCAAGATGGATGCAATGCGCTTGGAACTTAGAAAGATTAGAAAATATGTCATTCATACTAAGGCTTGGTATCATTATGCCGTTGGATCAATTGGTACCTTAGTAGCGGTTATGATTGCATTTGTTGTTGCATTTAAATTTTTTACATAATTTCGGTATATGTTTTAATTAGATGCTCCAGAGACCTATATGTTGTTCAATAATGACAGCTATGTATGAACTATATGTATTTATTTTGGTCATTATTGTACTTTGGCTTTAATGTGATGATGGATTTCTAATAATTTGGTCACTTCTATATTCATGATATGTTGTAATGGTTTTTAATATACTTTATTATATAACGCACGCAGATGAACCGGCAATGGATGTACGGTGACCGACACACCTCCGAGTATATTAAGGGTCTGCATAATTTTCTCGAAGCGGCTGAGGCAAACAAGCAGAATGATTTTATGCCTTGTCCATGCACTGTCTGTGAGAATACGAAGTCTTTCTCCAACTCTAAAACCCTTCACTTCCACATGCTTCAGAAGGGTTTTATGCCACACTATAATGTTTGGACCAAGCACGGAGAAAGAGGGGTTATGATGGAAGACAACGAAGAAGAAGAGGATGACGACAATTACCCTCCCCCTGAATACGGTGATGCTGCAATGGGGGAAGCTGAAGATCAAGAGGAACCAGATGATGTGCCCGATGATGATCTTCGTCGGGTCATTGATGATGCACAGAGAGAATGCGAAAGTGAAAGGGAGAAGTTGAAGTTCGATCGCATGTTAGAGGATCACAAAAAAGGGTTGTACCCAAATTGCGAACATGACATCAAAAAGCTGGGTACCACACTGGAATTGCTGCAATGGAAGGCAGACAGTGGTGTATCTGACAAGGGATTTAGTTCGTTACTGAAAATAATGAAGAAGAAGCTTCCAAAGGATAACAAATTGCCCGACAGTATGTAGCAGCAAAGAGGTTCTATGCCCTCTAGGATTGGAGGTGTAGAAGATACATGCATGCCCTAATGACTGCATCCTCTACCGCGGTGAGTATGAGGAACAGAACGCATGCCCGGTATGTGGTGCATTGCAGTATAAGATCAGAAGAGATAACCCTGGTGATGTTGAG
This sequence comes from Hordeum marinum, assembly GCA_022496015.1. NCBI lineage: Eukaryota > Viridiplantae > Streptophyta > Magnoliopsida > Poales > Poaceae > Hordeum > Hordeum marinum. The sequence continues at coordinate 479,650,948 of CM039674.1, forward strand.
GGCCAGCGCACCAGGAAGAGGTTTCCTGCCAAGGTGATATGGTATGCCCCTATAATACCACGGTTGAAACGTCTGTTCAGAAACAAAAAGCATGCCGAGTTGATGCAATGGCACAAAAAAGACCGTAAGAAAGACGGGAAGTTGAGAGCACCCGCTGATGGGTCGCAGTGGAGAAAGATCGAGAGAAATTGGAGCGATTTTACAGGTGACCCGAGGAACGTATGGTTTGGTTTAAGTGCAGATGGTGTTAATCCTTTTGGGGAGCAGAGCAGCCAGCATAGCACATGGCCTGTGACTCTATGTATGTATAACCTTCCTCCTTGGTTGTGCATGAAGCGGAAGTTCATTATGATGTCAGTGCTCATCCAAGGCCCTAAGCAACCCGACAATGACATTGATGTGTACCTAAGGCCATTAGTTGATGAAATTTTACAACTATGGAATGGAAGAGGTGTACGTGTGTGCGATGAGAACGAACAGGAGGATTTTGACCTACATGCGTTGCTGTTTGTAACCATCAATGATTGGCCTGCTCTTAGTAACCTTTCAGGATAGACAAACAAGGAATACCATGCATGCACACACTGTTTAGATGACACCGACAATATATATTTGGACAAATGCAGGAAGAATGTGTACTTGGGGCATCGTCGATTTCTTCCGACCAACCATCAATGTTGAAAGAAAGGAAAGCATTTCAAAGGTGAGCCAGATCACCGGAAGAAGCCCGCCATCCGTACTGGTGATCACATACTTGATATGGTCAATGATTTACAAGTAATATTTGGATAGGGTCCTGGCGGACTATCTGTTCCAAATGACGCTGACAAACGCGCACCCATGTGGAAGAAGAAATCTATATTTTGGGACCTACCCTATTGGAAATACCAAGAGGTCCGCTCTGCAATCGACATGATGCACGTGACGAAGAACCTTTGTGTGAACCTGCTAGGCTTCTTGGGAGTGTATGGTAAGACAAAAGATACACCGGAGGCACGGGAGGAACAACAACATGTGCATGAAAAAGACGGCATGCATCCAAAGGAGTATGAAGGTCCTGCCAGCTACGCTCTTACCAAAGAAGGGAAGGAAATCTTGTTTGAATGCCTGCTCAGTATGAAGGTCCCGTCTGGTTTCTCGTCGAATATATTAAGAATAATAAATATGGCAGAGAAAAGTTTTCAGAACCAAAAGTCTCATGACTGCCACGTGATTATGATGCAACTGCTGCCGGTTGCATTGAGGGGGCTTCTATCGGAAAACGTTCGATTAGCCATTGTGAAGCTATGTGCATTCCTCAATGCAATCTCTCAGAAGGTGATCGATCCAGAAATCCTGCCAAGGTTAAGAAGTGATTTGGTGCAATGTCTTGTTAGTTTCGAGATGGTGTTCCCACCGTCCTTCTTCAATATCATGATGCACGTCCTAGTTCATCTAGTCGACGAGATTGCCGTTCTGGGCCCTGTATTTCTACACAATATGTTCCCCTTTGATAGGTTCATGGGAGTCTTAAAGAAATATGTCCGTAACCGCGCTAGGCCAGAAGCAAGAATCTCCATGGGCCATCAAACAGAGGATGTCATTGGGTTTTGTGTTGACTTCATTCCTCACCTTAAGAAGATTGGTCTCCCTCAATCGCGGTATGAGGGGAGACTGACTCGAAAAGGCACGCTAGGAGCGGACTCAATAATATGTAGGGACGGACATTCTTGGTCTCAAGCACATTACACAGTTCTACAGAATTCCACCTTGGTGACCCCTTATGTCGATGAACACAAGAATATTCTGCGCTCCAAACACCCGGAGTAGTGTGACGACTGGATTACATATGAACACATTAGGACTTTCGGCGGTTGGTTGCAAACACGTCTCATGGGTGCCAACACTGTTTCTGATGAGTTGTACCCGCTGGCCAGGGGACCATCTTCGACTGTATTGACTTACAAAGGGTACGAGATAAATGAGAATACATTTTACACGATCGCCCAAGATGAAAAGAGCACCAACCAAAACAGCGGTGTCCGCTTTGATGCAGCAACCAAGAGAGGAAAGGACACATATTATGGTTACATAGTGGACATATGGGAACTTGACTATGGACATGATTTCAAGGTCCCTTTGTTTCAGTGCAAATATGTCAATCTGTCAAGAGGCGACATACAGGAAGACTCACAGTACGGAATGACAACAGTGGATCTAAACAATCTTGGGTACACAGACGAACCATTCGTCCTAGCCAATGATGTGGCACAAATTTTCTATGTGAAGGACATGTCTACCATACTGAGAAAAAGAAAAGATAAGGAAGCGAATACATCATACGATGAGCCAAAACGCCACATAGTTCTTTCAGGAAAAAGAGACATCGTGGGATTGGAGGGCAAGGCAGACATGTTTGAGATTATGAAAAGTTTCATGAAATTCCTCCCTTCAAAGTCAAGGCTGACCCAAGCACCCTGTTAAACGATGAAAATTATCCATGGTTACGACGCAATAAGCAAAGGACACATGCGAAGAAGAAATGAAGACTTTCTCTCCACAACTATATCAATGCAGTGACATGTGAAGAAATGAAATGTCTTTTGTAACACATGAGTTTTCGTCCGAAACCCTAATACTTCGACAGAGATTCTCCGTTTTGTACACGAAGTGCATCCAGTTTTTGCCGTAACCCTCTCAACATTTTATGACATGCTATGTGGGTGAAATGATGATACCATGCCAACTTTCAACCTTTTCAGAGTTCATTTGAAGTGCTTTTCAATTTTAGGGTCATTTAGTAAGTGCATGAAAAATACCAAATGAAGTCAGAAAGGGATGAAAATTGATGATGTGGCTTTGAATGGTGCATTTTCAACACACAAAAAGTCTGGAGTTCAAATGAGTTCAAAAAAAGGAAATCCCTTTGTAACAGATGAGTTTTCGTTCGAAACCATGATACTTCGAATTAGATTGTCCAATTTGTACACGAAGTGCATCCAGTTTTTGTCGTAACCCACTCAACTTTTTAGCACATGCTATGTGGGTGAAATGATGATACCATGCCAACTTTCAACCTTTTCAGAGTTTGTTTGAAATGCTTTTTAATTTCTTTCAAAACATCGTAGGAGTGGAGTTCAAAAATGAATCAGCTAAAAAGCTTTTATAAACCTCTAGTATTTTTGAAACAATAATTATATAAAAATTATGCAACTAAAATTATCAAAGTATTTTTTGTTCAAAATATTAATAGCAAAAAGAATATAATTATAAAACACACTGGAAATAAATAAAGCCAAAAATAAATAAAGCAAGAAACAAAACAAAATAATGGAAATTATGCAACTAAAATTATCAAAGTATTTATTTGTTAAAAATATGAACTAAAATAACAGAAGAAAAATACTGGAAAAAAATTAAAACAATAAATAAAGCGAAAAACAAAACAAAAAACAGTTTTTTTAAATGCCGCCTACTAGGCCACCACGGCCTGAATACGACTAGAAACCGAACAGCTAGTTGGGCCAGGATTTAGGTCCACAGAAGGACCAGTAGGCCAATAGGCAGAGAGAGTGGAATTAGACCTGTAAGCCTGTAGTTGAGAGGACCTCGAGAGGGTTGGCACAGCAGCGCTTACAAACCACTCTCGAGCCCTCTCGGCTAGCGAGGTGGGACTAAACATTTGTCCCCGGGCAGCACCACCTTTTGGTCCCGGTTGGTCTCACCAACCGGGACCAATGACCGCCTTTAGTCCTGGTTGGTTGCACCAACCGGGACCAATGCATCCCTTTAGTCCCGGTTGGTGCCACCAACCGGGACCAAAGGTCCCTGTTTCCCGCCCTCTGGGCTGCCGAAAACAGGGCTTTAGTCCCGGTTGGTGGCACCAACCAGGACTAAAGGGGGCATTGGTCCCGGGTGTCACAAACCGGGACCAATGCTCTGTGTATATAAGCGACAGTTTCGATTTTTTCAGATTTCATCTAGCACTTACCCCCGACGACGCCAAGCACATCAACGCCGCCAGGATGCCCGAGCTCGTCGTCGACGCCCTCTGCCCTGACACCCCCAGCCCTGACGTGCCACCCTGCCCCGACACGCCGCCCTACCCCAACACACGCCGCCCTTGCCCCGACGTGTGCCTCTGCCCCGATGCCGGCGCCACTCCCTGACGCCGCCCCACGCCACAGCCCTGCCCCGACGATGCCGCCCCTCCTCCCCGTTCGGTTCGGCCGGCCCCCTTTCCTCCCTGTCCGATTTTGCTAATTTAATTTGATGATATATATATATATATATATATATATATAGATGATAGATGATATATGATAGTTAGATGATGATGTTGATGATAGTTGATGATGTTGATGATAGATGATATATGCTTTTTTTGTTCATATATTTTTTATAGCATTTTTGGTCCATGTATATATGTGTGTGTATATGGATGGATGGATGGATGGATGTATGCTAAAGAAAATTATGCTAAAGAAAATTATGCTAAAGAAAAAAATATCGTAGCTTCCTGTTTTTTTTCATGGATGTATGCTAAAGAAAATTATGAAAGAGTTTATGGGAGGTTTCTGTCAAAAGGTTCAATGATTTGTCAAGGCAAAAAATTGAACTAATTAAGGTGTCCCATGAGGGAGGAGGAGTCCGCAAACCCTAGAAGTGTTGTCGAGGCCACCCCAAACCCTAGAAGAGTTGTCGGACATTCATGAGAGAGGCGGTACGGACGTTGGACATTCATGTTTGTATATTAATTGTCATGTTGTAATATTTGTAGAAACTATGGATCCAAGAGACGAAGAACAAGAACAGTTGTTGGGGGACATAATCCACGGCCCACGTGATATCTTGTCGTATCTCAACTTCGCCGATGGTCTGGAAGGAGTGGATTATGACGGCTCCGGTGATGATCATGATCATGATGGCTCCGGTGACCGAATGCTGGAGGAAGAAGGAGACCATGATGATGACTCCGGTGGCCAATCGAAGGAGGGAGCTATTGCAAAGTTCGGCAGGTATATATATTAATTAAGCCTGTGCTGACTCTAGCTAATTGATGCAATAATGGTTTTGGTATGTACATATATTAATTAACTCTTCTTTCTTCTATTATAGCCCTCCGGATCGAGCCAAACTTCGGTAACGAGACGAGGCACGAAGAAGAGGTTGCGCAAGGATGAAAAGTTCACGATCGCAGCACTCGCGGACGATGGCCATCCGACTGAACCCAAGCGGACCAAGAACGCATTTTCTGCTCAGTGCGGAGCTATTGTTAGGGACAACATCCCGATCAGCATCACAATGGAGTAAGCCTAAGGACGGCGCCCCTGATGGTGATTATGTCACTGATAGACAGAAAGAAGATCTTTGGACCGCGTTGAAGGCAAATTTCACCCTACCGCCAGAGGAGGATCCGAATAAGCCAGTTATAGAGCCACGGGTCAAGACGTGTGCTCTTAAGAAGATGGCAGATCTATTCAGGAGGTGGAAGAATGAGTTGAAATCAAAGTTTGTCGACAAAGGGAAGACTCCAGCATTCGTCGGCCGATATGAGAAGATAGGAGATTACTAGCCTGCATTTGTGGTCTACAAGACATCGGAGAAGAGTAAGAAAATGTCAGAGACAAACAAGAACAATGCTGCAAAGAAGCAGTTTCACCATCACACGGGTCAGGTGGCTACCTAAAAGCCCGGCCGTTGTGGGACAAAGCTGAGAATGACATGCTTGCTAAAGGGGTGCAACCACAGACATATAACTGGCCAGACCGTTCAAGGACTTGGTTCTTCGGGGTTGGGGGAACTTTGGAACCTGAAACAGGGAAGTGTTGTTGGACGGACGAGCAACTTGCAATACCCGTGAACAACCTTCAGAACTATATCACCACAACACAGGAAGGGACATTCATTCCTGACAAAGAGAAGGACGAGCTGACTGAGGCCCTAGGGAATGCTGAGCACCCTGGACGAACACGAGGCACAACAGGCTCCGTTCCGTGGAAGGTTGGGTTTCCCAACGCAGGTGGTTCAGAAGCCGGGAGAGAAAGAGGAAAGCGAAGCTGGGCGAAATTCAGAAGCTCAATGCAAGACTACAAAAGCTAGAGGAAGCTGAGAGCCAGCGAGCTATCGGCCAACCATCTCAGCGGCACGAAGCTACCCCAGAAGCTACTACCCCGCCATCTTAGTGGAGAAGCAGCGTCGCTTCCACGAAGCCCGTTCAGCCCGACTTCACGTCTCCTAGCTACCCCGTGGATACTATCACGGAGGCTCAACATTGCGAGCTTATGACGAAATGCCGGAACCTCACTTTCAAGGCGGCTGTCGGCTCTGTTGCACCTCCTTAACCCAACGGAACTTTTCACTGCCGTCCGATTCCACATGGCTATGCTGTTGTGATGGTGGATGAAGTAATGCCGGACTTTGACGAGCTCGATCTTGACCACTGTACAGGTGAAGGAGAGAATAAGCTGGTTCGTGCCCTGAGGAGTACATGTCTATGGCAGAAGGAGTACATCAAGCTTCCAAACTGGACGCCTCCGCCTCCTCCTTCTCCTTAGGCGAATCAGGGCACTCCGCCTCCTCCTCCTCCTCCTCTTCCTCCTCCTCCTCCGGAGAGTGATCATTAGGTCACTCCGCCTCCTCCTCCTCCTCTGGCGAGTGATCATGGCTCTCCGGCTCCTCCTCCTCCTCCTCCTCCTCCTTCTCCGGCTCGTCCGACGCGTGGGGGCACTCCGCCTCCTCCTTCGCCTACTCCGGCACGTCGGAGTAGTACGCCTCCTCAGCCTCGTCGGCAACGGCGGAAGGCAGACGCCGCCGCTCCGGCTCCTCCGATGCCTAGTAAGCATCGACGGAAGGGAGCCGCTGCCGCTCCGGCGGCTAGCAGTACAACATAGGCAGGAGGGAATACAAATACGATCCATCTCTCAAGACTGTGGAAAAGTTACCATATGAGATGACCGAGTCTGAAAACAAGGAGATAAGTCAGACCGAAGTGAGGGAGCATTTTGCAAAGAAAACTCCAGCTCCGAAGGAGAAGATAGATCCGGTGAAAGCTATGCGCACTATCGATGCCCTGAAGCGACCACCACTGCCTCCGCTGGATTCCAACTATGTTCGCAGTGTTAAAAATACATATCAAGAGGTGCGGCAGTCGGGAAGTACTTCCAGTGATGCAAAGTTAGCAGAACTAAGAAGTGGGGAAAAAATTCCACAGCTCGGCGAACAGGCGAACCAATCGTGCCCCCCGCTCAAGGTTTCTAGCGATATCATCGCTAATCATCCAGGGATGGTCCCCGGTACCAAACATGGTGATTACCTGAGCGATGATGTACTATTTGACATGTTGGAGGTGGACGATTTCAAATACCAGTACGGGAAGCCTCTCGTCAAACCTGATCCTGCTCCTCTAACAACGATGATGCGAAGATTCCATGAATTGTACATGCAGCACTGCCGCGAGTCTGGGGCGGAATCTTTGATACTGAAAGTTAAAGAGGAGCACGACCTCGTTGGAACAGAAATGTTGAATATTGAATTTGAGGAGATATTCCGGTTATACAATCAGAAGGACATCGACAAAACAATCGTGTTTTGCTACTGTCTGTAAGTACTACTTCTGTAATTAAGTCTCTCTATGTATATAGCTCAGCTCTTTTATTGCATGTATATATAATTATCGTCAGTACTATATTATGCAGATGAAGATCGTCAAATGCAGAAAAGCACAAATGTATGACATTGGGTTCATTAACCTAGATATCATACATGGGCATAATTTTAAAAATTATCCCAAAGCAACCGAGGACAACTTTTTCCTTACAACTTCAAGTGAGTGTTACTATCTTCTACATATTCAGTTTCACTTATGTTACTCGAGGTTTATAGTAATGTAATTGATGAGTTATGCATGCGTACGCAGTTTCCACTTTATTCTGCTAGAGATTCAGGTTGAGCGGGGACTAGTAACCGTCTTAGACTCGAAACGAAAAGATCCCCAGCAATATGCAAACATGACTAAAATTCTCCAGAAGTAAGTTCAATCGATCATTATCGCATCATATCGGCAACTTTGTTCATTTCCTAATATCAAGTAATTATTTTCTTTGTCTGGCAGGGTTTGGAAAGAGTTCACAACAATTGTTCCGGCACTGCCGGGGGAGCTGCAATTTTCACACCCAAAAGTAAGTACTACTAGCTAGTTTTGCGCATCTCCCATTGATTCTAGTTTCATCAATATCATTTATCATGCTTCATTATCAGTTTAATTAAACTCTATTTCTTGTAAAGTGCTTGTGGCAGGAAGACGTGACTAATTTATGTGGATACTACGTTTGCGAGTTCATCTACAACACGACGACCCCTAAGCGGGGCTACTCTAAAAAACAATTTGAAGTGCGTAAGCAATAATATTCACACTTTTATTTTATTACCATATATATGTATTGACCCCTTTCTTCAAATTAGATGTGGAAGATGCGGGATAAACTCCTACCACATGATCGCATACGAGCAATTCAAGAAGAATTGGCGGGATTCTTTCTTGCTCACGTCATCAATAAAGCCGGAGAATATCATCTGCAATTGGACATTAGATGTTAGGGATTGTAAGAGATCTTATATTTTATATATGTAGCTAGTAGCGTCGGATATATATACGAAAAATTGTTATACGACCAATCTCTCGGAGAAAGGGAGGTCGATCACTTCTATCTCTATATGTTCATGACAATCTTCTATACTTAATGGTTCCTTCATTTGCTTACTAGCCAGCATGTCGAGTTCTCTCTATAGTAGCTAGCGTCGACCAAGCACGGACAAAGAGAGGACACTTCTCTCTATCAATTAGGTAGCTATAACAATATAAAACCCCTAAATTAACTCTCTAAAACCCCCTAAACCCCCCTCCCTTTCAAAATTAAAAAAACAAGCAACTGCCAGATGCTGACGCGTGGATGTCTGTTGGTCCCGGTTGGTGTTACCAACCGGGACTAAAGGTCCTCCTGTCTGGGCTCCCTACAGAGGACACGTGTAGCCCCTTCTGTCCCGGTTTGTAAGAGAACCGGGACTAAAGGCTTTGGGCTTTAGTCCCAACACTTTAGTCCCGATTCCGGAACCGGGACAAATGGGCCTTACGAACCGGGACAAATGGGCCTTTTTCTACTAGTGACGACCCATGATGTAGTGATCATTTCGCACACCCGGTCAAGTCAACAAAATTAGTTAGAAAAACATACTCAATCCATTTATTTATGCAATGACATTTAGTAGTAGTAAGTGACACTGTATAAATACGCATAGAGATACTACCACATTGCAAAATTTAGGAGTACATGTTAAATTTGGTCAAAAAATCAAGGAGATACAAACACAATGAACATACATCCAGACTTTGTATAGCTATGATACACGCAGCCAACATCAATGTACACACACAGATCACACCGACAACTAACAAAGTCAAACCAGACCGAACTTATGCCCTGATGGACTAATTGTAGTCTTTAAAATGAGTTTTGTGTTGTTCTAATGATTGACTAGAATGTGCCTAAAACAACCATCTTGTAGTCTTATTTGGTCATACTATGTTTGTCACCTGGGACCCAATTGTTCGTTACAATTCTAAATATGTGGTATATTTTATGGACCGGATATAGAATAACGCAATACTTGGGAAGTTTTTTAGACCAAAAATATCATGCTAGATATTTGTGGAAATCAGGAAGGCCTTGGAACAGGGGCGGAGCTTCGTTAGGGCCCAACTGGGCCACGGCCCGCCCAGGATTTATGCAGTTCTTTGATACCTAGGCCTGCTTTGTTAGCCAGCTTACCACCTGGAGTCTCTAAGCACCAGATACACACATACAAGCAGACAGTACACCACAAGCCCCTCCCCAGCCTTGCCCCTGACTCGCCGTCAGTGCATGCTCGCCATGAGGTCCAGCGCTCCTGCAGTAAGGCAGATATCACATGTGATAACTTGTTTCCCCAAAGTCCGACTTAGTGATTTATTGCCTAACTGTTTCACTTATTTGTTCATTACTTTTTACAAACTGTAACTTAGGCAGTGGTATGTAACCATGTAGTATCATATACTACCGTCTATGATTCAGGATCTAAAAAAAAGTGTGCTCTCTATAGTCTTGCCTGCCCAACATTTTCTTCGAAGCTCCGCCACTGTCTTGGAACAACTCTAGCAGAGTCGAAAAACTAGAACCGATATCTACCATATGAATGCTCCATAATGTTTTCGACGCTGGCGGGCCTATGCTCAAACACAAAATGACCAAACAATAGCCTCCATCACATTGTTTTTCTTTTTTAATTTGTTTCAAATTTGTAGCAGAAATTTAAGAGACCTTCAATCTAGAGAGTTTTTACGGTACCTTATACTGCTGAGACGGGGTGAGCAGTATAAGTTAAATCTGGCCGTTAATTTTTTCAGGGCATTATTGACTTTTTCATCTAAAACTGGAATTTCCAAAAGAATAACGGCACGGCGCACATAGCCATGTGGTGACGGCCTGTGCTCGTTCATATCCATACGCCTTCTGAACTATGCTGACGCTCCCCTACTTCCCCAGCGCAGCCGCAGCCGCTGCCACTCGTCTGCTTCCCCAGCGTATAATAATTCACGTGAGAAAGCCAGTAGAACTCAGGTCAAGATTATGGCATGAAGTCAGCTTTGTCATGTTGGGCTTCTAGGTTGAACTGATCTTAAAGAATCTCGTATCAATAATATAATGTTAAATAATCACTGGCGGAAAATATGGCGACAAATCGACTCCGGCAGCTTCTAATTTGCACATGTTCGTCCCTCCACCATGGCTGCCATGCCTTGACGCCGGATGACTAGCTCGTTGAAGCCACCTCTGCAATTAGGCGGTTAATCATGTGTCAGACCTTCACAACAGCATCAGGGTCACCCGGGACCAGGAGTCATGAATGGACGCCGCCATTGGCGGGTGGCCGGATCCAGATCGTGCGGGATTTAATTGACAAATTTATCTTATAATTTTACCCCCAAAGGTCGTATACTGCTCAGCTGCCCAGATTCTCATCACACATATACTGCTCACGTAAACCGGCAGTATAGATTAATCCCCACCACTAGATTAGGAGAAATAAAGGGTCTATATTTGTCTCAGGGTACCGTAAAAGAGCTCTTAATCTAAAAATAGCAACCAAACAATGAATAAACACAATAACTTAAGGGAAACGTTATAAATCATCCGACGGATTGCAGGCTGGCGTCCGTTCCTTTTTTCTGCACGCCACGTGCCCCATGGCCATCACCGTGAGTTTTTACAACTAGCCTCTTGTCGCACTCTCTTACCGCAACAACGACTCTATTGCAGGATCTGGATCCTTGAAATACGATAGTACGTCAATGCGACACTTCTGCAACATAATTTCAGTTGCAAAAAAAAATCTGCAATATAATTTTAGTTGCAAAAAAAATCTGCAACGGGACCTCAGTTGCAAAAAATATCTGCAACAGAACCTGAGTTACAAAAAAACTATAACAAGATCGTAGTTGCAGAAAAACTGAAACAAGACCTAAGTTGCAGAAGTGAAGTAAGCAATTCGACCGCTCGATCGCCAGATCTAACGGCTCGCGAGCCGGCGGATATTTTAAAAGGATCCGTCGGCTAGCATGCCCCATAACTTAATTAGCAACTATATTACTGGTCAAAATTCGTCGCATGCCATATACTTTGTGACTTGATTCGTAGTTAAGCGGCATTTTCCAGATATGCAAAATCGCTATGACATTCCTAGCTACTACTGTACTACCTACACTACTCCGGCGTCGATGATGTCTAGTCGTCATCCTCAGCCTCCTTGTTTGAATCCGACAGCTCATCGAGGTACATGAAGTCGATGTCCTCCTTCTCTGAGTGACACGCGGACACCGCGAGCTACCGCTGCTCCTCTTCGTCACTGGTTTGCATGGCCAAAGCGTTTGTGGATGTGCTATGATCCTTATCATGGCGGCATGCCTCCGCTTCAAGGGCGGAGAGTTGCAGCACGACCCTAATTGAGTCCTCGAGCTTCGGCTCTTGTGAGTCCTTGATTTGGGGCGGTGAGGAACGGGAGGTGGGAGCCAGCGGGCGTAGCGTCCTCCTCCGTCCCGTTGATGAGGACGACGATGTTGACAGGGGCAGTGGAGTCCGAGGTGCCAAATACACGCCGTCCTCTGCTATGGGAGCCGACAGCACTACGCGAGCCGCGACGGGAGTAGCATGCGGTGGCGTCCGTGGAAAGAGTGGGCACTGCCGACATGCGGGGTCTGCGACGGTTGGTTCTCGTTCAAGAGGATGTTCAGCCAAGAGGTCGTGTTCGACACGGCGTCATTGGCGCATAGAGGGGAGGAGCTGGCTAGCGGAGGACGAGATGACAAGGGAGGAGGAGCTGGCAAGGGGAGGAGGTGGCGGCAAGGGGAGGAGCTGGCAAGGTGTTGGGGACTACACCTGGGAATGGCCAGCCCAGCCTGGGCTTGGGTTCCAGTTTTGGCCCGAATAGAAAGTCCTTAAAAAAAAACGTTTCGGGACTAGACCTGGGAATGGCCAGCCCAGCCTGCGCTTGGGTTCCAGTTTTGGCCCGAATAGAAAGTCCTTAAAAAAAAACGTTTCGAGTGAAGAATACCCCTTTTGGAACAGCGAATTACGGCCATAATGCCACTAACATCTCCAAAATCACTCACATGACTCATTTGTTACGGTTAGCGCTCGTTCCCGCGTCCCCATCAAGCGTATCGAGGGTCACGGGAGGCAGCCGCGCCACCGCCAGACGTGCCTCGCCGGCCCAACCCTTGCTGGCCCAATCCTCGCTGCCACCGGACCCGCCTTGCCAATCCCTGTTGCCGCAAGTGGTCGCGCCTCTTGCTTCTCTTCCTCTACGTAGCCCGCCACCCATCTGGCGCATCCACAAACGCCACCATCCATCCTAACTCTACCGCTAGAGGTCGACGTCGTCGGCCACCCTTCTCCTTCGAGCCAACCATCGCTGGTGATCTCTTTCGAGTAGGACACACTGAGCGTCTCCTCCTTCTCTCTCCTCATCTCTTTGTTTGACTGCTATATGTAAGGAATCGTTGCTGCTTAAATTATGCTAGATGGATTATGCGGCTATATGTTAGTACCTTGCTTGATGGTCCTATAGATGTGACAATGTTAGATCATTTTTTGTATTATGATGTTGTTACTATATGTTAATAGCTTGCTTGATGGATGGATGAATTGTTAATAATTCATCAAACCTTTTCTATTCAAGGGTAGTATAGACATTTCAACACACCACTCAATCTACAATCTCAAACTACGATTTCAAAAAAGTACTGGGTGGAAGATTATGTGGGAAGCAGATTTTGTGCTAATTCTTCAGAATCTTGATTCTCTAGAATCCTCTGTGAAAAGAACTGGCCCGAAATTTCTCTCGCACGGGTGGTTGACGATGGAGTGGCTGCTAATCGGGCCTCCATAGGTTCCATATTTGGAGTCTACAAAGTTGTTGTCGAAGCAAGATCGATAAATTATGACGATCAACACATGTATGACGACTTTGCTAAAGTGCCCGTTTATGTGTTGATCGTCCTATTATCGGTTATTATGGCAAAGGGTCATCTTCTGCTAGGCTTGCTCTTACAACCATTGAACATGTACACATATGTCAACAACCAATTGCTTAAAGGTTATTGTCAAGTTATTTAAACGTGACCAAAACATAAGCTACATCCCCAGGCGCGTTAAGCTCCGCCGGTAGTGCTGCCCGGAGGTTTGTCGCTCCCGCGCGTGGCAGGGCTTCTCTCAATGAGCAATGATCCGCTACGATGTGAATATCATCATGGGTGATAAACACTGCTAGTCCTAAGCAACGGTTGAGCGTAGTAGCAAGGGATGCAATTATAACAATACACTCCAGTTACCAGAGCTGGTTGAAGGGCATCCCAAATGATCAAGCAGCAGCTGGGTATGACCACTGGGCTGCAGACACAAGTTAATACTTACTTGTTGAATAGTTAACCACACATCTAGGAACTGTGAGGCATCGGGCAATGCTGGCACGGCTGTGCCTGTGGACACTGGACACACTCGCACACGTACGTACTCGGGCCAAGCTTCGGATGCTCACCGCACATTCATATTTTTAGCGAAAAAAATACGTGAGCCATTCATACAACACATTAATAGTGAACCAACCACCACTGCTGGCTCGTTAGCTGCAGCCTGCAGGCCCGGCATGCACATGCCGCTTCATGAAGTAGATAAAAGAGAGGCATGCAGAGCACTAGTGAAAAAAGGTCAATTTATCTCGATTCGCCAGACTCATTTGTTCCGGTTCTGAAACCGGGATTAAAGGATCGGGACTAAAGCCCACGACCTTTAGTCCTGGTTCGCTTACGAACCGGGACAGATGGAGTTACACGTGGCCGCTTCGCCGAGCCCAGGCAGGAGGGCCTTTGGTCTCGGTTGGTAACAACAACCGGGACCAAAGATCGTCCACGCGTCAGCAGCTCAGGAGCTGTTTTTTTTTAAAGAGGGGGGTTTTGATGGTTTCGGAGGGTTAATTTAGGCGTTTCATATATTTTGTTAGATAGCTAATAGAGAGATGTGATCTCTCTTATCTCCGTGCTTGGTCACGACGCTACGTACTATACTTATAGATAGAACATATAACACAATTTAATCATCATTTTCGTCAATGAGACATCATATAACAAGTTGGTCACTAGTCACAATCACAACTCCTCCTCATCATCATCATCAACTCTAACACATTGTAGCACATAATAACACATTGTACCTAAGACCTACGTACTCTTATCTCGTAGGACCTATTCTATCCTCTCTTAGGTACAATATCATAAAACAAGATAGGCCCTGACTCTCCATTATGGAGAACGGAGATCATCCTGTCTCTCATTCTTGGCCTACGCACAATGTTACTTCCAAGTAGCTCTCTACGATTGAGCATACGTTTTTTTTCAATCTTTGATTGTCATGACTCCATCGGTTTTAGAAATCCGGTATGGACAGGAGTGATGCATAGGCTGACCTGACCGTGGTGGGCCTAAGCTCGTAACAACAACGCGACCTCTCGGAAACATCACATGAGGCACTCAATCCTCCGGGATTTTCTATTGAAAAACATAGTAATAACTTTGTAGTTAGCAATGTAGTTTAGTTTTAGAAGAATTTATGCAAAAGATGCACGGATGTCGTAATAGTAGAATTAAAATCTTACCATGCAATCTCCATGGATGTTACCGTAGTTCATCACGTGCACTAGTGGCGGATATTAACCATAATGTGCACGAGTTTGATAATAGTTATTGTAATTCTCAAGATGAGTAAGTTAATTCTGTTTCATCACTGTAGTAGTAGGTTCTGTCTACCATCTTCCATACATTTTTTGAAGAATGAAAATAAGCTGTCAATGCAAATAAGTTGTCAACTATTTTTAAATAAACAATATAAATTACTTAATAAATATGGTTGAGAAACTCACATAATGGTAGAACTGGAGGCGTGTGCACATCGACCCAGATGTCGATATTACCTTCAATTTCATCTTCCGAACAAATATCAAAGGTGATAAGCATTGCATAGTGCTTGCCAACTTTTGCATTCAAAATAGTAATAGGTGTCTGCATGGTACAATTTTACCGCAAAAGTAAAACCATGCTCGGTCCTCAAGTTAACTATCTTTACCTCCATATCTTTTTTAGTATTGAAACCAATCTTATCGAAGATAGCAATTTTTGCATGACAGGGGATACGCTAGTAGAACAGTAAAAAATTAAAATTAATTATAAGTTGAAGCAAAAGAGGCAGAAGTCATGCTTAATCACGAAAAAAGACTTGTCATTGTGACTTACTGTATCCATTTCGAAGGTCTTATCCAGCATGATGCTGAAGCGCCTACCATCAACTAGGAAAGTCTTGTCACACAGGCCGCGCTCGTCTTCGCAGTATTTGCACATACCGAATTCACTTTCGTCGTCAGACATTTTCTATGTTCAAAGTTGAAACATTTAAAATCGATCAAAGGAAACTACGAGAAAACTGATCAACACACAAATCACTATTACTCAATGTGCAACGGGTTGGCTTTAGGTCTGTCGAGTCTTTCCTTCCTAAACTCTAATCTCACGTATATGGTGGGTACTCCCTCTGATATTGCGACCGTTGGTGATGGTGGCTCCTCCATTCGTCACAGGGTGCATTACACCAAAATGTCTAGCACACTGGAATGAAGGAGAAGCGACCCCCACGACAACAGTCGGGATTCTTCCTCTTATATATATATATATATATATATATATATATATATATATATATATATATATATATATATATATGATGGACACTCTCCTTCACTGAAAGACACACAATGAGCCAAAACAGACCTAAAGTCAACCCGTTTTATATATCGAGCAATGACATAGAAAAAATTCCCTATGTTTTATCGGAATAATTTGCAAATCACAAATACATTTATAATGAACTTGAATATAATATCATTAATACATCATCCCGGATAATCCAGTTCAAGAATTACGACACTCTTTGTATCCTAATGCGTGTGTGACTTTCGGTCCGTCGAGGCTTTCCTTAAGTAACTCTCATATATCATGGTGTGTTGGTGCGCTCTCTCTCACACTGATATGGTGGTGTATATATGTTTGTGGGCACTCTCTCACAGTAATAGTTCGACCGTCGGTGATGGACGCCCTCCTCTTCTCTTCTTGCGCAATATATCGACGAGTATATCGCAAAGAAGAGAAAATAGATGAGGCACGTCCCACGACAACAGTCGGGATTCCTCCATCAAGAACACACATGAAAGTCACACAAGGAGCAACGACAGACCGAAAGTCACACATGCATTATACCGATAAAATATCACAAATACATTAATATTTATAATGAACTCGAATATAAT
The DNA here is from genome assembly GCA_022496015.1 of Hordeum marinum. NCBI lineage: Eukaryota > Viridiplantae > Streptophyta > Magnoliopsida > Poales > Poaceae > Hordeum > Hordeum marinum. Next base: position 479,667,871 of record CM039674.1, read on the forward strand.
ATCACTAATACATCATCCCGAATAATCCAGTTAATGCATCATCAAATATTAACTAATACATCTCGAATATTATCATATAAGATCACTAATACAGATCGAATATCCTAGAATCCAAAGTGAAGGACGGTGAACTCGGTTCACTAGCGGTCTCCGAGTCGCCGACGGTGGACACCCAAAGATAAGGAACCATCACGGGATCATAACTCAGGTGAGATCCCTGAAGGATCTGCCAGGTATTGACAAACCGGGCGTCCAACGCCGCCATGTAGCGACGGACGTGCTCGTCCTCCTCCCTGACACGGTGACGTACCACCTCCGCGGGTGCCCGCTCCCTATGCACCGAAAGTGGCCCGCGTGACCGCCACCACAGAAGGTCCGGGTTGACGACTATACCTGCATTCCTCACCAACCTCCGATCCCGGAAAGGTAGCACCTCCCTGTGCCAGCCCGGCGGAGCCCAGTCCCGGACATGGCGCCTATCAAGAAGGCTCTCGCGGACTACTCGACGACGAGGATGCGGGCCGGGCATCGTCGACAAATTCCTATGTGAACGTTTTCTTATCGTTTAATCACTAATTTTTCATAAAACCCCAAAAATTTCTATAATCTAACATACACACACTAATTTTTCCTAGGAATCCTAATAATTAAATAAAACATAAAACAACATACTAATCTAACATAAACATTCATCATAAGCATACTAATCTAACATAAACATTCATCATAAACATACTAATCTAACATAAACATTCATCATCAACATTCATCATAAAAAAATTCTGTAATCTAACATACACATACTAATCTACCATAAACATTCATTATATAAAAAAATCAACATATAATTTAAAAAGAAATTGCACAGAGCCGGGGCGGCGGCGGCTCACAGCGGGGGCGGCGACGGGGGCAGGGCGGCGACTTGGATGGGGCGGTGACGGGGGCGGCGGGGGCGGCGACGAGGGCAGGGTGGCAACGGGGGCGACAGGGGAGGCGATAGGGACGGGGCGGTGACGAGGAGGGGGACAACAACGGCGAGGGCGGCGATGGGGAGGCGACAGGGGCGGCGACGGGGACGGGGATGACGACGGCGGGCTCGGGGCGACAATCGACGGCGGGGACGAGGACGGCGGGCTCGGCGAAGTGGCAATGAAAACTGTGAAATTTCCTAAGTGCTTCCTATATAGAAGAAGCATTGTCCCGGTTGGTGGCACCAACCGGGACCAATGCCCCCCTTTAGTCCCGGTTGGTGCCACCAACCGGGACCAAAGCCCTGTTTTCAGCAGCCCAAAGGGCGGGAAACAAGGACCTGTGGTCCCGGTTGGTGGCACCAACCGGGACGAAAGGGGGGCATTGGTCCCGGTTGGTGCCACCAACTGGGTCCAAAGCCCTGTTTTCAGCAGCCCAAAGGGCGGGAAACAGGGACCTTTGGTCCCAGTTGGTGGCACCAACCGGGACGAAAGGGGCGCATTGGTCCCGGTTGGTGCCACCAACCAGGACCACTCGTCCCTTTTTGTTGGCCGGCGGGGAAGCAGCAGATGTTCAGTCCCACCTCGCTAGTCGAGGGGAGACAACACCTGTTTATAAGCCCCGATGCGCTTGACCTGTCAAGCTCCTCTCATCGTGAAAATAGATGCCCTTATACACGAAATTTGACCTAAATTCAAAATGCTAGTTAGGTGCCTAACTAGAACTCTGAATTTAGGTTGAATTTCAGTGTAAGCGCATCTATTTTGACTTTTGTTATTTTTTATGTTATTTCTTTGCTATTTTTCCTTCTATTTAATATTACTTTGTTTTAACATTATATTCAATTTGGTAATTTTTAGGTTTTATATAATTTTAGTTTCAAAAATACTAGAGGTTTATAATTTTTGTTATTGATTTTTTTGAGCTAAATGACCCTGAAATTGAAAAGCACTACAAATAACTCTGAAATGGTTGAAAGTTGGCATGGTATCATCATTTCACCCACATAGCATATGCTAAAAAGTTGAGAGGGTTACGGCAAAAGCCGGATGCACTTCGTGTACAAAACGGACAGTCTCTTTCGAAGTATCAGGGTTCCGGACGGAAACTCATGTGTTACAAAAGGCATTTCATTTTCTTGAACTTATTTGAACTCCAGGCTTTTTGTGCATTCAAAATGCACCATTCCAAGCCACATCATCAATTTTCAACCCTTCCCGACATCATTTGGTATTTTCATGCAGTTATTGATTTTTTTGAGCTAAATGACCTTGAAATTGACAAGGACTACAAATGAACTTTGAAAAGGTTGAAAGTTGGCATGATATCATCATTTCACCCACATAGCATGTGCTAAAAAGTTTAGAGGGTTACGGCAAAAGCTGGATGCACTTTGTGTACAAAACAGACAGTCTCTTTCGAAGTATGAGGGTTTCGAACGGAAACTCATCGGTTACCAAAGGCATTTCATTTTCTTGAACTTATTTCAACTCCAGCCTTTTTGTGTGTTCAAAATGTACTATTCAAAGCCACATCATCAATTTTCAACCCTTCCTGACTTCATTTGGTATTTTTCATGCGGTTATTGATTTTTTTGAGCTAAATGACCCTGAAATTGAAAAGCACTACAATGAACTCTGCAAAGGTTGAAAGTTGGAATGGTATCATCAATTCACCCACATAGCATGTGCTAAAAAGTTGAGAGGGTTGCGGCAAAGCTGGATGCACTTCGTGTACAAAACGGATAGTCTCTTTCGAAGTATCAGGGTTCCGGACGGAAACTCATCGGTTACAAAAGGCATTTCATTTTCTTGAACTTATTTGAACTCCAGGCTTTTTGTGTGTTGAAAATGCATCATTCAAAGCCACATCATCAATTTTCAACCCTTCCCGACATCGTTTGGTATTTTTCATGTTGTTATTGATTTTTTTGAGCTAAATGACCCAGAAATTGAAAAGCACTACAATTGAACTTTGAAAAGGTTGAAAGTTGGCATGGTATCATCATTTCACCCACATAATATGTGCTAAGAAGTTGAGAGGGTTACGGCAAAAGCTGGATGGACTTCGTGTACAAAACGGACAGTCTCTTTCGATGTATCAGGGTTCCGGACGGAAACTCATGTGTTACAAAAGGCATTTCATTTTCTTGAACTTATTTGAACTCTGGGCTTTATGTGTGTTCAAAATGCACCATTCAAAGCCACATCATCAATTTTCAACCCTTCCCGACATCATTTGGTATTTTTCATGTAGTTATTGATTTTTTTGAGCTAAATGACCATGAAATTGAAAAGCACTACAAATGAACTCTTAAAAGGTTCAAAGTTGGCATGGTATCATCATTTCACCCACATATCATGTTCTACGAAGTTGAGAGGGTTACGACAAAAGCTGGATGCACTTCGTGTACAAAAAGGACAGTCTCTTTCAAAGTATCAGGGTTTCGGACGGAAACTCATCGGTTACAAAAGGCATTTCATTTTCTTGAACTTATTTGAACTCCAGGATTTTTGTGTGTTCAAAATGCACCATTCAAAGCCACATCATGAATTTTCAACCCTTTCTGACTTCATTTGTTATTTTTCATGCAGTTATTGATTTTTTTGAGTTAAAGACCCTGAAATTGAAAAGCACTACAAACTAACTTTGAAAAGGTTGAAAGTTGGCATGGTATCATCATTTCACCCACCTAGCATGTACTAAAAAGTTGAGAGTGTTACGGCAAAAGCCGGATGCACTTCGTGTACAAAACGGACAGTCTCTTTCGAAGTATCAGGTTTTCGGACGGAAACTCATGTGTTACAAAAGGCATTTCATTTTCTTTAACTTATTTGAACTCCAGGCTTTTTGTGTGTCGAAAATGCACCATTCAAAGCCACATCATCAATGTTCAACCCTTCCCGACATCATTTGGTATTTTTCATGCAGTTATCGATTTTTTTGAGCTAAATGACCCTGAAATTGAAAAGCACTACAAATGAACTCTTAAAAGGTTCAAAGTTGGCATGGTATCATCATTTCACCCACGTAGAATGTGCTACAAATTTGAGAGGGTTACGACAAAAGCTGGATGCACTTCGTGTACAAAAAAGACAGTCTTTTTCGAAGTCTGAGGGTTTTAGACGGAAACTCATCGGTTACAAAAGGCATTTCATTTTCCTGAACTTATTTGAACTCCAGGATTTTTGTGTGTTCAAAATGCACCATTCAAAGCCACATCAGCAATTTTCAACCCTTTCTGACTTCATTTGGTATTTTTCATGCAGTTATTGATTTTTTGAGCTAAATGACCCTGAAATTGAAAAGCACTACAAATTAACTCTGAAAAGGTTGAAAGTTGGCATGGTATCATCATTTCACCCACATATCATGTGCTAAAAAGTTGAGAGGGTTACGAGAAAAGCTAGATGCACTTCGTGTACAAAACGGACAGTCTCTTTCGAAGTATCAGGTTTTCGGACGGAAACTCATGTGTTACAAAAGGCATTTCATTTTCTTGAACCTATTTGAACTGAAGGATTTTTTTGTGTTCAAAATGCACCATTCAAAGCCACATCATTAATTTTCAACCCTTTCTAACTTCATTTGGCATTTTTCATGCAGTTATTGATTTTTTTGAGCTAAATGACCCTGAAATTGAAAAGCACTACAAATAAACTCTGAAAAGGTTGAAAGTTGGCATGGTATCATCATTTCACCCACATAACATGTGCTAAGAAGTTGAGAGGGTTACGGCAAAAGCTGGATGCACTTCGTGTACAAAACGGACAATCTCTTTCGATGTATCATGGTTCCGGACGGAAACTCATGTGTTACAAAAGGCATTTCATTTTCTTGAACTTATTTGAACTCCAAGCTTTTTGTGTGTTCAAAATGCACAATTCAAAGCCACATCATCAATTTTAAACCCTTCCCGACATCATTTGGTATTTTTCATGTAGTTATTGATTTTTTTGAGCTAAATGACCATGAAATTGAAAAGCACTACAAATGAACTCTTAAAAGGTTGAAAGTTGGCATGGTATCATCATTTCACCCACATATCATGTTCTACAAAGTTGAGAGGGTTACGACAAAAGCTGGATGCACTTCGTGTACAAAAAGGACAGTCTCTTTCAAAGTATCAGGGTTTCGGACGGAAACTCATCGGTTAGAGAAGGCATTTCATTTTCTAGAACTTATTTGAACTCCAGGATTTTTGTGTGTTCAAACTGCACCATTCAAAGCCACATCACGAATTTTCAACCCTTTCTGACTTCATTTGTTATTTTTCATGCAGTTATTGATTTTTTTGACTTAAAGACCCTGAAATTGAAAAGCACTACAAACTAACTTTGAAAAGGTTGAAAGTTGGCATGGTATCATCATTTCACCCACCTAGCATGTACTAAAAAGTTGAGAGTGTTACAGCAAAAGCTGGATGCACTTCGTGTACAAAACGGATAGTCTCTTTCGAAGTATCAGGTTTTCGGACGGAAACTCATGTGTTACAAAAGACATTTCATTTTCTTTAACTTATTTGAACTCCAGGCTTTTTGTGTGTCGAAAATGCACCATTCAAAGCCACATCATCAATGTTCAACCCTTCCCGACATCATTTGGTATTTTTCATGCAGTTATCGATTTTTTTGAGCTAAATGACCCTGAAATTGAAAAGCACTACAAATGAACTCTTAAAAGGTTGAAAGTTGGCATGGTATCATCATTTCACCCACGTAGAATGTGCTAAAAATTTGAGAGGGTTACGACAAAAGCTGGATGCACTTCGTGTACAAAAAAGACAGTCTCTTTCGAAGTCTGAGGGTTTTAGACGGAAACTCATCGGTTACAAAAGGCATTTCATTTTCCTGAACTTATTTGAACTCCAGGATTTTTGTGTGTTCAAAATGCACCATTCAAAGCCACATCAGCAATTTTCAACCCTTTCTGACTTCATTTGGTATTTTTCATGCAGTTATTGATTTTTTGAGCTAAATGACCCTGAAATTGAAAAGCACTACAAATGAACTCTGAAAAGGTTCAAAGTTGGCATGGTATCATCATTTCACCCACATATCATGTGCTAAAAAGTTGAGAGGGTTACGACAAAAGCTAGATGCACTTCGTGTACAAAACGGACAGTCTCTTTCGAAGTATCAGGTTTTCGGACGGAAACTCATGTGTTACAAAAGGCATTTCATTTTCTTGAACCTATTTGAACTGAAGGATTTTTGTGTGTTCAAAATGCACCATTCAAAGCCACATCATTAATTTTCAACCCTTTCTAACTTCATTTGGTATTTTTCATGCAGTTATTGATTTTTTTGAGCTAAATGACCCTGAAATTGAAAAGCACTACAAATAAACTCTGAAAAGGTTGAAAGTTGGCATGGTATCATCATTTCACCTACATAACATGTGCTAAGAAGTTGAGAGGGTTACGGCAAAAGCTGGATGCACTTCGTGTACAAAACGGACAATCTCTTTCGATGTATCAGGGTTCCGGACGGAAACTCATGTGTTACAAAAGGCATTTCATTTTCTTGAACTTATTTGAACTCCAAGCTTTTTGTGTGTTCAAAATGCACAATTCAAAGCCACATCATCAATTTTCAACCCTTCCCGACATCATTTGGTATTTTTCATGTAGTTATTGATTTTTTTGAGCTAAATGACCATGAAATTGAAAAGCACTACAAATGAACTCTTAAAAGGTTGAAAGTTGGCATGGTATCATCATTTCACCCACATATCATGTTCTACAAAGTTGAGAGGGTTACGACAAAAGCTGGATGCACTTCGTGTACAAAAAGGACAGTCTCTTTCAAAGTATCAGGGTTTCGGACGGAAACTCATCGGTTAGAGAAGGCATTTCATTTTCTAGAACTTATTTGAACTCCAGGATTTTTGTGTGTTCAAACTGCACCATTCAAAGCCACATCACGAATTTTCAACCCTTTCTGACTTCATTTGTTATTTTTCATGCAGTTATTGATTTTTTTGACTTAAAGACCCTGAAATTGAAAAGCACTACAAACTAACTTTGAAAAGGTTGAAAGTTGGCATGGTATCATCATTTCACCGACCTAGCATGTGCTAAAAAGTTGAGAGGGTTACGGCAAAAGCTGGATGCACTTCGTGTACAAAACATACAGTCTCTTTTGAAGTATGAGGTTCCGGACGGAAACTCATCGGTTACAAAAGGCATTTCATTTTCTTGAACTTATTTGAACTCCAGGCTTTTTGTGTGTCGAAAATGCACCATTCAAATCCACATCATCAATTTTCAACCCTTCCCGACATCATTTGGTATTTTTCATGCAGTTATTGATTTTTTTGAGCTAAACGACCCTGAAATTGAAAAGCACTACAAATGAACTCTTAAAAGGTTGAAAGTTGGCATGGTATCATCATTTCACCCACGTAGAATGTGCTACAAATTTGAGAGGGTGACGACAAAAGCTGGATGCACTTCGTGTACAAAAAAGACAGTCTCTTTCGAAGTCTGAGGGTTTCGGACGGAAACTCATCGGTTACAAAAGGCATTTCATTTTCTTGAACTTATTTGAAGTCCAGGATTTTTGTGTGTTCAAAATGCACCATTCAAAGACACATCATCAATTTTCAACCCTTTCTGACTTCATTTGGTATTTTTCATGCAGTTATTGATTTTTTGAGCTAAATTACCCTGAAATTGACAAGCACTACAAATGAACTCTGAAAAGGTTGAAAGTTGGCCTGGTATCATCATTTCACCCACATATCATGTGCTAAAAAGTTGAGAGGATTACGACAAAAGCTAGATGCACTTCGTGTACAAAACGGACAGTCTCTTTCGAAGTATCAGGTTTTCGGACGGAAACTCGTGTGTTACAAAAGGCATTTCATTTTCTTGAACCTATTTGAACTGCAGGATTTTTGTGTGTTCAAAATGCACCATTCAAAGCCACATCATTAATTTTCAACCTTTCTAACTTCACTTGGTATTTTTCATGCAGTTATTGATTTTTGTGAGCTAAATGACCCTGAAATCGAAAAGCACTACGAATAAACTCTGAAAAGGTTGAAAGTTAGCATGGTATTATCCTTTCATCCACATAGCATGTGCAAAAAATTGAGAGGGTTACGACAAAAGCTGATTGCACTTCGTGTACAAAACGGACAGTCTATTTCGAAGTATGAGGGTTCCGGATGGAAACTCATCTGTTATACAAGGCATTTCATTTTCTTGAACTTATTTGAACTCCAGGCTTTTTGTGTTTTCAAAATGCACCATTCAAAGCCACATCATTAATTTTCAACCCTTTCTGACTTCATTTGGTATTTTTCATGCGGTTATTGATTTTTTTGAGCTAAATGACCCTGAAATTGAAAAGCACTACAATGAACTCTGAAAAGGTTCAAAGTTGGCATGGTATCATCATTTCACACACATAGCATGTGCTAAAAATTTGAGAGGGTTGCGACAAAAGCTGGATGCACTTCATGTACAAAACGGACAATCTCTTTCGAAGTATTAGGGTTCCGGACGGAAACTCATCGGTTACAAAAGGCATTTCATTTTCTTGAACTTATTTGAACTCCAGGCTTTTTGTGTGTTCAAAATGCACCATTCAAAGCCACATCATCAATTTTCAACCCTTTCTGACTTCATTTGGTATTTTTCATACAGTTATTGATTTTTTTGAGCTAAATGACCCTGAAATTGAAAAGCACTACGAATAAACTCTGAAAAGGTTGAAAGTTAGCATGGTATTAGCATTTCATCCACATAGCATGTGCTAAAAAGTTGAGAGGGTTACGACAAAAGCTGAATGCACTTCGTGTACAAAACGGACAGTCTATTTCGAAGTATGAGGGTTCCGGACGGAAACTCATGTGTTACGAAAGGCATTTCATTTTCTTGAACTTATTTGAACTCGAGGCTTTTTGTGTGTTCAAAATGCACTATTCAAAGCCACATCATCAATTTTCACCCTTCCCGACATCATTTGGTATTTTCATGCAGTTATTGATTATTTTTGAGCTAAATGACCCTGAAATTGAAAAACACTACGAATGAACTGTGAAAAGGTTGAAAGTTGGCATGATATCATCATTTCACCCACATAGCATGTGCTAAAGAGTTTAGAAGGTTACGGAAAAAGCTGGATGCACCTTGTGTACAAAATGGACAGTCTCTTTCGAAGTATCAGGGTTTCGAACGGAAACTCATTGGTTACAAAAGGCATTTCATTTTCTTGAACTTATTTGAACTCCAGACTTTTTGTGTGTTCCAAATGCAGTATTCAAAGCCACATCATCAATTTTCAACCCTTCCCGACATCATTTGGTATTTTTCATGCAGTTATTGATTTTTTTGAGCTAAATGACCCTGAAATTGAAAAGCACTATAAATGAACTCTGAAAAGGTTGAAAGTTGGCATGGTATCATCATTTCACCCACATATCATGTTCTACGAAGTGGAGAGGGTTACGACAAAAGCTGGATGCACTTGGTGTACGAAAAGGACAGCCTCTTTCGAAGTATGAGGGTTTCGGACGGAAACTCATCGGTTACAAAAGGCATTTTTTTCTTGAACTTATTTGAACTCCAGGATTTTTGTGTGTTCAAAATGCACCATTCAGAGCCACATGATGAATTTTCATCCCTTTCTGACTTCATTTGTTATTTTTCATGCAGTTATTGATTTTTTTGAGTTAAAGACCCTGAAATTGAAAAGCACTACAAACTAACTTTGAAAAGGTTGAAAGTTGGCATGGTATCATCATTTCACCCACCTAGCATGTGCTAAAAAGTTGAGAGGGTTACGGCAAAAGCTGGATGCACTTCGTGTACAAAACATACAGTCTCTTTTGAAGTATGAGGTTCTGGACGGAAACTCATCGGTTACAAAAGGCATTTCATTTTCTTGAACTTATTTGAACTCCGGGCTTTTTGTGTGTCGAAAATGTACCATTCAAAGCCACATCATCAATTTTCAACCCTTCCCGACATCATTTGGTATTTTTCATGCAGTTATTGATTTTTTTAGCTAAATGACCCTCAAATTGAAAAGCAATACAAATGAACTCTTAAAAGGTTGAAAGTTGGCATGGTATCATCGTTTCACCCACATAGAATGTGCAACAAATTTGAGAGGGTTACGACAAAAGCTGGATGCACTTCGAGTTGAAAAAGACAGTCTCTTTCGAAGTCTGAGGGTTTCGAACGGAAACTCTTCGGTTACAAAAGGCATTTCATTTTCTTGAACATATTTGAACTCCAGGATTTTTGTGTGTTCAAAATGCACCATTCAAAGCCACATCATCAATTTTCAACCCTTTCTGACTTCATTTGGTATTTTTCATGCAGTTATTGATTTTTTGAGCTAAATGACCCTGAAATTGAAAAGAACTACAAATGAGCTCTGAAAAGGTTGAAAGTTGGCATGGTATCATCATTTCACCCACATATAATGTGCTAAAAAGTTGAGAGGGTTACGACAAAAGCTAGATGCACTTCGTGTACAAAACGGACAGTCTGTTTCGAAGTATCAGGGTTTCAGACGGAAACTCATGTGTTACAAAAGGCATTTCATTTTCCTGAACTTATTTGAACTCAAGGATTTTTGTGTGTTAAAAATGCACCATTCAAAGCCACATCATTAATTTTCAACCCTTTCTAACTTCATTCGGTATTTTTCATGAAGTTATTGATTTTTTTGAGCTAAATGACCCTGAAATTGAAAAGCACTACAAATGAACTCTGAAAAGGTTGAAAGTTAGCATGGTATCATAATTTCATCCAAATAGCATGTGCTAAAAAGTTGAGTGGGTTACGGCAAAAGATGAATGCACTTCGTGTAGAAAACGAACTCCAGGCTTTTTGTGTTTTCAAAATGCACCATTCAAAGCCACATCATTAATTTTCAACCCTTTCTGACTTCATTTGATATTTTTTATGCGGTTATTGATTTTTTTGAGCTAAATGACCCTGAAATTGAAAAGCACTACAATGAACTCTGAAAAGGTTCAAAGTTGGCATGGTATCATCATTTCACACACATAGCATGTGCTAAAAAGTTGAGAGGGTTGCGACAAAAGCTGGATGCACTTCATGTACAAAACGGACAATCTCTTTCGAAGTATTAGGGTTCCGGACGGAAACTCATCGGTTACAAAAGGCATTTCATTTTCTTGAACTTATTTGAACTCCAGGCTTTTTGTGTGTCGAAAATGCACCATTCAAAGCCACATCATCAATTTTCAACCCTTTCTGACTTCATTTGGTATTTTTCATACAGTTATTGATTTTTTTGAGCTAAATGACCCTGAAATTGAAAAGCACTACGAATAAACTCTGAAAAGGTTGAAAGTTGGCATGGTATCATCATTTCACCCACATAACATGTGCTAAGAAATTGAGAGGGTTGCGGCAAAAGCTGGATGCACTTCGTGTACAAAACACACAGTCTCTTTCGAAGTATCAGGGTTCCGGACGGAAACTCATGTGTTATAAAAGGCATTTCATTTTCTTGAACTTATTTGAACTCCAGGCTGTTTGTGGGTTCAAAATGCACCATTCAAAGCCACATCATCAATTTTCACCCTTCCCGACATCATTTGGTATTTTCATGCAGTTATTGATTATTTTTGAGCTAAATGACCCTGAAATTGAAAAACACTACGAATGAACTCTGAAAAGGTTGAAAGTTGGCATGATATCATCATTTCACCCACATAGCATGTGCTAAATAGTTTAGAGGATTACGGCAAAAGCTGGATGCACTTTGTGTACAAAACGGAATGTCTCTTTCGAAGTATCAGGGTTTCGAACGGAAACTGATCGGTTACAAAAGGCATTTCATTTTCTTGAACTTATTTGAACTCCAGGCTTTTTGTGTGTTCAAAATGCACTATTCACAGCCACATCATCAATTTTCAACCCTTCCCGACATCATTTGGTATTTTTCATGCAGTTATTGATTTTTTTTGAGCTAAATGACCCTGAAATTGAAAAGCACTACAAATGAACTCTGAAAAGGTTGAAAGTTGACATGGTATCATCATTTCACCCACATATCATGTTCTATGAAGTTGAGAGGGTTACGACAAAAGCTGGATGCACTTGGTGTACGAAAAGGACAGACTCTTTCGAAGTACGATGGTTTCGGACGGAAACTCATCGGTTACAAAAGGTATTTCTTTTTCTTGAACTTATTTGAACTCCAGGATTTTTGTGTGTTCAAAATGCACCATTCAAAGCCACATCATGAATTTTCAACCCTTTCTGACTTCATTTGTTATTTTTCATGCAGTTATTGATTTTTTTGAGTTAAAGACCCTGAAATTGAAAAGCACTACAAACTAACTTTGAAAAGGTTGAAAGTTGGCATGGTATCATCATTTCACCCACCTAGCATGTGCTAAAAAGTTGAGAGGGTTACGGCAAAAGCTGGATGCACTTCGTGTACAAAACATACAATCTCTTTTGAAGTATGAGGTTCCGGACGGAAACTCATCGGTTACAAAAGGCATTTCATTTTCTTGAACTTATTTGAACTCCAGGCTTTTTGTGTGTCGAAAATGCACCATTCAAAGCCACATCATCAATTTTCAACCCTTCCCGACATCATTTGGTATTTTTCATGCAGTTATTGATTTTTTTGAGCTAAATGACCCTGAAATTGAAAAGCACTACAAATGAACTCTTAAAAGGTTGAAAGGTTGCATGGTATCATCATTTCACCCACGTAGAATGTCCTACAAATTTGAGAGGGTTAAGACAAAAGCTGGATGCACTTCGTGTACAAAAAAGACAGTCTCTTTCGAAGTCTGAGGATTTCGGACGGAAACTCATCGGTTACAAAAGGCATTTCATTTTCTTGAACTTATTTGAACTCCAGGATTTTTGTGTGTTCAAAATGCACCATTCAAAGCCACATCATCAATTTTCAACCCTTTTTGTCTTCATTTGGTATTTTTCATGCAGCTATTGATTTTTTGAGCTAAATGACCCTGAAATTGAAAAGCACTACAACTGAACTCTGAAAAGGTTGAAAGTTGGCATGGTATCATCATTTCACCCACATATCATGTGCTAAAAAGTTGAGAGGGTTACGAAAAAAGCTAGATACACTTCGTGTACAAAACGGACAGTCTCTTTCGAAGTATCAGGGTTTCGGACGGAAACTCATGTGTTACAAAAGGCATTTCATTTTCTTGAACTTATTTGAACTGCAGGATTTTTGTGTGTTCAAAATGCACCATTCAAAGCCACATCATTAATTTTCAACCCTTTCTATCTTCATTTGGTATTTTTCATGCAGTTATTGATTTTTTTGCGCTAAATGACCAAAAATTGAAAAGCACTATGAATAAACTCTGAACAGGTTGAGAGTTAGCATGGTATTAGCATTTCATCCACATAGCATGTGCTAAAAAGTTGAGAGGGTTTCGACAAAAGCTGAATGCACTTCGTGTACAAAACGGACAGTCTATTTCGAAGTATGAGGGTTCCGGACGGAAACTCATGTGTTACAAAAGGCATTTCATTTTCTTGAACTTATTTGAACTCCAGGCTTTTGTGTGTTCAAAATGCACCATTCAAAGCCACATCATTAATTTTCAACCCTTTCTGACTTCATTTGGTATTTTTCATGTGGTTATTGATTTTTTTTAGCTAAATAACCCTGAAATTGAAAAGCACTACAATGAACTCTGAAAAGGTTCAAAGTTGGCATGGTATCATCATTTCACCCACATGGCATGTGTTAAAAAGTTGAGAGGGTTGTGGGAAAAGCTGGATGCACTCCATGTACAAAACGGATAGTCTCTTTCGAAGTATCAGGGTTCCGGACGGAAACTCATCGGTTACAAAAGGCATTTCATTTTCTTGAACTTATTTGAACTCCAGGCTTTTTGTGTGTTCAAAATGCACCATTCAAAGCCACATCATCAATTTTCAACCCTCCCCGACACCATTTGGTATTTTTCATGCAGTTATTGATTTTTTTGAGAGAAATGACCCTAAAATTGAAACGCACTACAAATGAACTCTGAAAAGGTTGAAAGTTGGCATGGTATCATCATTTCACCCACATAACATGTGCTAAGAAGTTGAGAGGGTTACGGCAAAAGCTGGATGCACTTCGTGTACAAAACGGACAGTCTCTTTCGAAGTATCACGGTTCCGGACAGAAACTCATGTGTTACAAAAGGCATTTCATTTTCTTGCACTTATTTGAAGTCCAGGATTTTTGTGTGTTCAAAATGCACTATTCAAAGCCACATCATCAATTTTCACCCTTCCCGACATCATTTGGTATTTTCATGCAGTTATTGATTATTTTTGAAATAAATGACCCTGAAATTGAAAAACACTACGAATGAACTCCGAAAAGGTTGAAAGTTGGCATGATATCATCATTTCACCCACATAGCATGTGCTAAATAGTTTAGAGGGTTATGGCAAAAGCTGGATGCACTTTGTGTACAAAACGGACAGTCTCTTTCGAAGTATCAGGGTTTCGAACGGAAACTCATCGGTTACAAAAGGCATTTCATTTTCTTGAACTTATTTGAACTCTAGGCTTTTTGTGTGTTCAAAATGCACTATTCAAAGCCACAAATCAATTTTCAACCCTTCCCGACATCATTTGGTATTTTTCATGCAGTTATTGATTTTTTTGAGCTAAATGACCCTGAAATTGAAAAGCACTACAAATGAACTCTTAAAAGGTTGAAAGTTGTCCTGGTATCATCATTTCACCCACATATCATGTTCTACGAAGTTGAGAGGGTTACGACAAAAGCTGGATGCACTTGGTGCACGAAAAGGACAGTCTCTTTCGAAGTATGAGGTTCCCGACGGAAACTCATCGGTTACAAAAGGCATTTCATTTGCTTGAACTTATTTGAACTCCGGGCTTTTTGTGTGTCGAAAATGCACCATTCAAAGCCACATCATCAATTTTCAACCCTTCCCGACATCATTTGGTATTTTTCATGCAGTTATTGATTTTTTTGAGCTAAATGACCCTGAAATTGAAACGCAATACAAATGAACTCTTAACAGGTTGAAAGTTGGCATGGTATCATCATTTCACCCACATAGAATGTGCAACAAATTTGAGAGGGTTACGAAAAAAGTTGGATGCACTTCGTGTACAAAAAAGATAGTCTCTTTCGAAGTTTGAGGGTTCCGGACGGAAACTCTTCGGTTACAAAAGGCATTTCATTTTCTTGAACTTATTTGAACTCCAGGATTTTTGTGTGTTCAAAATGCACCATTCAAAGCCACATCATCAATTTTCAACCCTTTCTGACTTCATTTAATATTTTTCATGCAGTTATTGATTTTTTGAGCTAAATGACCCTGAAATTGAAAAGCACTATAAATGAACTCTAAAAAGGTTGAAAGTTGGCATGGTATCATCATTTCACCCACATATCATGTGCTAAAAAGTTCAGAGGGTTACGACAAAAGCTAGATGCACTTCGTGTACAAAACGGACAGTGTGTTTCGAAGTATCAGGGTTTCAGACGGAAACTCATGTGTTACAAAAGGCATTTCATTTTCTTGAACTGATTTGAACTCCAGGATTTTTGTGTGTTCAAAATGCACCATTAAAAGCCATATCATTAATTTTCAACCCTTTCTAACTTCATTCGGTATTTTTCATGAAGTTATTGATTTGTTGAGCTAAATGACGCTGAAATTGAAAAGCACTAAAAATGAACTCTGAAAAGGTTGAAAGTTAGCATGGTATCATCATTTCATCCACATAGCATGTGCTAAAAAGTTGATAGGGTTACGGCAAAAGCTGAATGCACTTCGTGTAGAAAATGGTCAGTCTATTTCGAAGTATGATGGTTCCGGACGGAAACTCATGTGTTACAAAAGGCATTTCATTTTCTTGAACTTATTTGAACTCCAGGCTTTTTGTGTGTTCAAAATGCACCATTCAAAGCCACATCATCAATTTTATACCCTTTCTGACATCATTTGGTATTTTTCATACTGTTATTCTTTTTTTGAGCTAAATGTCCCTAAAATTGAAAAGCACTACAAATGAACTCTGACAAGGTTGAAAGTTGGCATGGTATCATCATTTCACCCACGTAGAATGTGCTACAAATTTGAGAGGATTACGACAAAAGCTGGATGCACTTCGTGTACAAAAAAGACAGTCTCTTTCGAAGTCTAAGGGTTTCGGACGGAAACTCATCGGTTACAAAAGGCATTTCATTTTCTTGAACTTATTTGAACTCCAGGATTTTTGTGTGTTCAAAATGCACCATTCAAAGCCACATCATCAATTTTCAACCCTTTCTGACTTCATTTGGTATTTTTCATGCAGTTATTGATTGTTTGAGCTAAATGACCCTGAAATTGAAAAGCACTACAAATGAACTCTGAAAAGGTTGAAAGT
This sequence comes from Hordeum marinum, assembly GCA_022496015.1. Lineage (NCBI taxonomy): Eukaryota > Viridiplantae > Streptophyta > Magnoliopsida > Poales > Poaceae > Hordeum > Hordeum marinum. The sequence continues at coordinate 479,684,238 of CM039674.1, forward strand.
TGTCATGGTATCATCATTTTACCCACATATCATGTGCTAAAAAGTTGAGAGGGTTACGACAAAAGCTAGATGCACTCCGTGTACAAAACGGACAGTCTCTTTCGAAGTATTAGGTTTTCGAACGGAAACTCGTGTGTTACAAAAGGCATTTCATTTTCTTTAACCTATTTGAACTCCAGGCTTTTTGTGTGTTCAAAATGCACCATTCAAAGCCACATCATTAATTTTCAACCCTTTCTAACTTCAGTTGGTATTTTTCATGCAGTTATTGATTTTTTTGAGCTAAATGACCCTGAAATTGAAAAGCACTACAAATAAACTCTGAAAAGGTTGAAAGTTAGCATGGTATTATCCTTTCATACACATAGCATGTGCTAAAAAGTTGAGAGGGTTACGACAAAAGCTGAATGCACTTCGTGTACAAAGCGGATTGTCTATTTCGAACTATGAGGGTTCCGGACGGAAACTCATGTGTTATAAAAGGCATTTCAGTTTCTTGAACTTATTTGAACTCCAGGATTTTTGTGTGTTCAAAATGCACCATTCAAAGCCACATCATCAATTTTCAACCCTTTCTGACTTCATTTGGTATTTTTCATGCAGTTATTGATTGTTTGAGCTAAATGACCCTGAAATTGAAAAGCACTACAAATGAACTCTGAAAAGGTTGAAAGTTGTCATGGTATCATCATTTTACCCACATATCATGTGCTAAAAAGTTGAGAGGGTTACGACAAAAGCTAGATGCACTCCGTGTACAAAACGGACAGTCTCTTTCGAAGTATTAGGTTTTCGAACGGAAACTCGTGTGTTACAAAAGGCATTTCATTTTCTTTAACCTATTTGAACTCCAGGCTTTTTGTGTGTTCAAAATGCACCATTCAAAGCCACATCATTAATTTTCAACCCTTTCTAACTTCAGTTGGTATTTTTCATGCAGTTATTGATTTTTTTGAGCTAAATGACCCTGAAATTGAAAAGCACTACAAATAAACTCTGAAAAGGTTGAAAGTTAGCATGGTATTATCCTTTCATACACATAGCATGTGCTAAAAAGTTGAGAGGGTTACGACAAAAGCTGAATGCACTTCGTGTACAAAGCGGATTGTCTATTTCGAACTATGAGGGTTCCGGACGGAAACTCATGTGTTATAAAAGGCATTTCAGTTTCTTGAACTTATTTGAACTCCAGGATTTTTGTGTGTTCAAAATGCACCATTCAAAGCCACATCATCAATTTTCAACCCTTTCTGACTTCATTTGGTATTTTTCATGCAGTTATTGATTGTTTGAGCTAAATGACCCTGAAATTGAAAAGCACTACAAATGAACTCTGAAAAGGTTGAAAGTTGTCATGGTATCATCATTTTACCCACATATCATGTGCTAAAAAGTTGAGAGGGTTACGACAAAAGCTAGATGCACTCCGTGTACAAAACGGACAGTCTCTTTCGAAGTATTAGGTTTTCGAACGGAAACTCGTGTGTTACAAAAGGCATTTCATTTTCTTTAACCTATTTGAACTCCAGGCTTTTTGTGTGTTCAAAATGCACCATTCAAAGCCACATCATTAATTTTCAACCCTTTTCTAACTTCAGCTGGTATTTTTCATGCAGTTATTGATTTTTTTGAGCTAAATGACCCTGAAATTGAAAAGCACTACAAATAAACTCTGAAAAGGTTGAAAGTTAGCATGGTATTATCCTTTCATACACATAGCATGTGCTAAAAAGTTGAGAGGGTTACGACAAAAGCTGAATGCACTTCGTGTACAAAGCGGATTGTCTATTTCGAACTATGAGGGTTCCGGACGGAAACTCATGTGTTATAAAAGGCATTTCAGTTTCTTGAACTTATTTGAACTCCAGGATTTTTGTGTGTTCAAAATGCACCATTAAAAGCCACATCATTAATTTTCAACCCTTTCTGACTTCATTTGGTATTTTTCATGCGGTTATTGATTTTTTTGAGCTAAATGACCCTGAAATTGAAAAGCACTACAATGAACTCTGAAAAGGTTCAAAGTTGGCATGGTATCATCATTTCACACACATAGCATGTGCTAAAAATTTGAGAGGGTTGCGGTAAAAGCTGGATGCACTTCATGTACAAAACGGACAGTCTCTTTCGAAGTATCAGGGTTCCGGACGGAAACTCATCGGTTACAAAAGGCATTTCATTTTCTTGAACTTATTTGAACTCCAGGCTTTTTGTGTGTTCAAAATGCACCATTCAAAGCCACATCATAAATTTTCAACCCTTCCCAACATCATTTGGTATTTTTCATGCAGTTATTGATTTTTTTTGAGCTAAATGACCCTGAAATTGAAAAAGCACTACAAATGAACTCTGAAAAGGTTGAAAGTTGGCATGGTATCATCATTTCACCCACAAAACATGTGCTAAGAAGTTTAGAGGGTTACGGCAAAAGCTGGATGCACTTTGTGTACAAAATGGACAGTCTCTTTCGAAGTATCAGGGTTTCGAACGGAAACTGATCGGTTACAAAAGGCATTTCATTTTGTTGAACTTATTTGAACTCCAGGCTTTTTGTGTGTTCAAAATGCACTATTCAAAGCCACATCATCAATTTTCAACCCTTCCCGACATCATTTGGTATTTTTCATGCACTTATTGATTTTTTTTGTGCTAAATGACCCTGAAATTGAAAAGCACTACAAATGAACTCTGAAAAGGTTGAAAGTTGGCATGGTATCATCATTTCACCCACTTATCATGTTCTACGAAGTTGAGAGGGTTACGACAAAAGCTGGATGCACTTGGTGTATGAAAAGGACAGTCTCTTTCGAAGTATGATGGTTTTTAGACGGAAACTCATCGGTTACAAAAGGCATTTCATTTTCTTGAACTTATTTGAACTCCAGGATTTTTGTGTGTTCAAAATGCACCATTCAAAGCCACATCATGAATTCTCAACCCTTTTTGACTTCATTTGTTATTTTTCATGCAGTTATTGATTTTTTTGAGTTAAAGACCCTGAAATTGAAAAGCACTACAAACTAACTTTGAAAAGGTTGAAAGTTGGCATGGTATCATCAATTCACCCACCTAGCATGTGCTAAAAAGTTGAGAGGGTTACGGCAAAAGATGGATGCACTTCGTGTACAAAACATACAGTCTCTTTTGAAGTATGAGGTTCCGGACAGAAACTCATCGGTTACAAAAGGCATTTCATTTTCTTGAACTTATTTGAACTCCAGGCATTTTGTGTCTCGAAAATGCACCATTCAAAGCCACATCATCAATTTTCAACCCTTCCCGACATCATTTGGCATTTTTCATGCAGTTATTGATTTTTTTGAGCTAAATGACCCTGAAATTGAAAAGCACTACAAATGAACTCTTAAAAGGTTGAAAGGTTGCATGGTATCATCATTTCACCCACGTAGAATGTGCTACAAATTTGAGAGGGTTACGACAAAAGCTGGATGCACTTCGTGTACAAAAAAGACAGTCTCTTTCGAATTCTGAGGGTTTCGGACGGAAACTCATCGGTTACAAAAGGCATTTCATTTTCTTGAACTTATTTGAACTCCAGGATTTTTGTGTGTTCAAAATGCACCATTCAAAGCCACATCATCAATTCTCAACCGTTTCTGACTTCATTTGGTATTTTTCATGCAGCTATTGATTTTTTGAGCTAAATGACCCTGAAATTGAAAAGCACTACAAATGAACTCTGAAAAGGTTGAAAGTTGGCATGGTATCATCATTTTACCCACATATCATGTGCTAAAAAGTTGAGAGGGTTACGACAAAAGCTAGATGCACTTCGTGTACAAAACGGACAGTCTCTTTCGAAGTATCACGGTTTCGGACGGAAACTTATGTGTTACAAAAGGCATTTCATTTTCTTGAACTTATTTGAACTGCAGGATTTTTGTGTGTTCAAAATGCACCATTCAAAGCCACATCATTAATTTTCAACCCTTTCTAACTTCATTTGATATTTTTCATGCAGTTATTGATTATTTTTGAACTAAATGACCCTGAAATTTAAAAACACTACGAATGAACTCTGAAAAGGTTGAAAGTTGGCATGATATCATCATTTCACCCACATAGCATGTGCTAAAGAGTTTAGAGGGTTACGACAAAAGCTGGATGCACTTTGTGTACAAAACGGACAGTCTCTTTCGAAGTATCAAGGTGTCGAACGGAAACTCATCGGTTACAAAAGGCATTTCATTTTCTTGAACTTATTTGAACTCCAGGCTTTTTGTGTGTTCAAAATGCACTATTCAAAGCCACATCATCAATTTTCAACCCTTCCCGACATCATTTGGTATTTTTCATGCAGTTATTGATTTTTTTGAGCTAAATGACCCTGAAATTGAAAAGCACTACAAATGAACTCTTAAAAGGTTGAAAGTTGGCATGGTATCATCATTTCACCCACATATCATTTTTCTACGAAGTTGAGAGGGTTATGACAAAAGCTGGATGCACTTGGTGTACGAAAAGGACAGTCTCTTTCGAAGTATGAGGGTTTCAGACGGAAACTCATCGGTTACAAAAGGCATTTTTTTCTTGAACTTTTTTGAAATCAAGGATTTTTGTGTGTTCAAAATGCACCATTCAAAGCCACATCATGAATTTTCATCCCTTTCTGACTTCATTTGTTATTTTTCATGCAGTTATTGATTTTTTTGAGTTAAAGACCCTGAAATTGAAAAGCACTACAAACTAACTTTGAAAAGGTTGAAAGTTGGCATGGTATCATCAATTCACCCACCTAGCATGTGCTAAAAAGTAGAGAGGGTTACGGCAAAAGCTGGATGCACTTCGTGTACAAAACATACAGTCTCTTTTGAAGTATGAGGTTCCGGACGGAAACTCATCGGTTACAAAAGGCATTTCATTTTCTTGAACTTATTTGAACTCCGGGATTTTTGTGTGTCGAAAATGCACCATTCAAAGCCACATCATCAATTTTCAACCCTTCCCGACATCATTTGGTACATTTCATGCAGTTATTGATTTTTTTAGCTAAATGACCCTGAAATTGAAAAGCAATACAAATGAACTCTTAAAAGGTTGAAAGTTGGCATGGTATCATCATTTCACCCACATAGAATGTTCTACAAAGTTGAGAGGGTTACGACAAAAGCTGGATGCACTTGGTGTATGAAAAGGACAGTCTCTTTCGAAGTATGATGGTTTCGGACGGAAACTCATCGGTTACAAAAGGCATTTCATTTTCTTGACCTTATTTGAACTCCAGGATTTTTGTGTGTTCAAAATGCACCATTCAAAGCCACATCATGAATTTTCAACCCTTTCTGACTTCATTTGTTATTTTTCATGCAATTATTGATTTTTTTGAGTTAAAGACCCTGAAATTGAAAAGCACTACAAACTACCTTTGAAAAGGTTGAAAGTTGGCATGGTATCATCATTTCACCCACCTAGCATGTGCTAAAAATTTGAGAGGGTTACGGCAAAAGCTGGATGCACTTCGTGTACAAAACATACAGTCTCATTTGAAGTATGAGGTTCCGGACGGAAACTCATCGGTTACAACAGGCATTTCATTTTCTTGAACTTATTTGAACTCCAGGCATTTTGTGTCTCGAAAATGCACCATTCAAAGCCACATCATCAATTTTCAACCCTTCCCGACATCATTTGGCATTTTTCATGCAGTTATTGATTTTTTTGGGCTAAATGACCCTGAAATTGAAAAGCACTACAAATAAACTCTTATAAGGTTGAAAGGTTGCATGGTATCATAATTTCACCCACGTAGAATGTGCTACAAATTTGAGAGGGTTACGACAAAAGCTGGATGCACTTCGTGTACAAAAAAGACAGTCTCTTTCGAAGTCTGAGGGTTTCGGACGGAAACTCATCGGTTACAAAAGGCATTTCATTTTCTTGAACTTATTTGAACTCCAGGATTTTTGTGTGTTCAAAATGCACCATTCAAAGCCACGTCATCAATTCTCAACCGTTTCTGACTTCATTTGGTATTTTTCATGCAGCTATTGATTTTTTGAGCTAAATGACCCTGAAATTGAAAAGCACTACAAATGAACTCTGAAAAGGTTGAAAGTTGGCATGGTATCATCATTTTACCCACATATCATGTGCTAAAAAGTTGAGAGGGTTACGACAAAAGCTAGATGCACTTCGTGTACAAAATGGACAGTCTCTTTCGAAGTATCACGGTTTCAGACGGAAACTCATGTGTTACAAAAGGCATTTCATTTTCTTGAACTTATTTGAACTGCAGGATTTTTGTGTGTTCAAAATGCACCATTCAAAGCCACATCAATAATTTTCAACCCTTTCTAACTTCATTTGGTATTTTTCATGCAGTTATTGATGTTTTCGAGCTAAATGACCCTAAAATTGAAAAGCACTACAAATAAACTCTGAAAAGGTTGAAAGTTAGCATGGTATTAGCATTTCATCCACATAGAATGTGCTAAAAAGTTGAGAGGGTTACGACAAAAGCTGAATGCACTCCGTGTACAAAACGGACAGTCTTTTTCGAAGTATGAGGGTTCCGGACGGAAACTCATGTGTTACAAAAGGCATTTCATTTTCTTGAACTTATTTGAACTCCAGGATTTTTGTGTGTTCAAAATGCACCATTCAAAGCCACATCATTAATTTTCAACCCTTTCTGACTTCATTTGTTATTTTTCATGCGGTTATTGATTTTGTTTAGTTAAATGACCCTAAAATTGAAAAGCACTACAATGAACTCTGAAAAGGTTCAAAGTTGGCATGGTATCATCATTTCACACACATAGCATGTGCTAAAAAGTTGAGAGGGTTGCGGTAAAAGCTGGATGCACTTCATGTACAAAACGGACAGTCTCTTTCGAAGTATCAGGGTTCCGGACGGAAACTCATCGGTTACAAAAGGCATTTCATTTTCTTGAACTTATTTGAACTCCAGGCTTTTTGTGTGTTCAAAATGCACCATTCAAAGCGACATCATCAATTTTCAACCCTTTCTGACTTCATTTGGTATTTTTCATGCAGTTATAGATTTTTTTGAGCTAAATGACCCTAAAATTGAAAAGCACTAGAAATGAACTCTGAAAAGGTTGAAAGTTGGCATGGTATCATCATTTCACCCACATAGCATGTGCTAAGAAGTTGAGAGGGTTACGGCAAAAGCTGGATGCACTTCGTGTACAAAACGGACAGTCTCTTTCGAAGTATGAGGGTTACAAAAACTCATGGGTTACAAAAGGCATTTCATTTTCTTGAACTTATTTGAAGTCCAGGCTTTTTGTGTGTTCAAAATGCACCATTCAAAGCCACATCATCAATTTTCACCCTTCCCGACATCATTTGGTATTTTCATGCAGTTATTGATTATTTTTGAACTAAATGACCCTGAAATTGAAAAACACTACGAATGAACTCTGAAAAGGTTGAAATTTGGCATGATATCATCATTTCACCCACATAGCATGTGCTAAAGAGTTTAGAGGGTTACGGAAAAAGCTGGATGCACTTTGTGTACAAAACGGACAGTCTCTTTCGAAGTATCAAGGTTTCGAACGGAAACTCATCGGTTACAAAAGGCATTTCATTTTCTTGAACTTATTTGAACTCCAGGCTTTTTGTGTGTTCAAAATGCACTATTCAAAGCCGCATCATCAATTTTAAACCCTTCCCGACATCATTTGGTATTTTTCATGCAGTTATTGAATTTTTTGAGCTAAATGACCCTGAAATTGAAAAGCACTACAAATGAACTCTTAAAAGGTTGAAAGTTGGCATGGTATCATCATTTCACCCACATATCATTTTCTACGAAGTTGAGAGGGTTATGACAAAAGCTGGATGCACTTGGTGTACGAAAAGGACAGTCTCTTTCGAAGTATGAGGGTTTCAGACGGAAACTCATCGGTTACAAAAGGCATTTTTTTCTTGAACTTATTTGAACTCAAGGATTTTTGTGTGTTCAAAATGCACCATTCAAAGCCACATCATGAATTTTCATCCCTTTCTGACTTCATTTTTTATTTTTCATGCAGTTATTGATTTTTTTGAGTTAAAGACCCTGAAATTGAAAAGCACTACAAACTAACTTTGAAAAGGTTGAAAGTTGCCATGGTATCATCATTTCACCCACCTAGCATGTGCTAAAAAGTTGAGAGGGTTACGGCAAAAGCTGGATGCACTTCGTGTACAAAACATACAGTCTCTTTTGAAGTATGAGGTTCCGGACGGAAACTCATCGGTTACAAAAGGCATTTCATTTTCTTGAACTTATTTGAACTCCAGGATTTTTGTGTGTCGAAAATGCACCATTCAAAGCCACATCATCAATTTTCAACCCTTCTCGACATCATTTGGTATTTTTCATGCAGTTATTGATTTTTTTTAACTAAATGACCCTGAAATTGAAAAGCAATACAAATGAACTCTTAAAAGGTTGAAAGTTGGCATGGTATCATCATTTCACCCACATAGAATGTGCAACAAATTTGAGAGGGTTACGACAAAAGCTGGATGCACTTCGTGTACAAAAAAGACAGTCTCTTTCGAAGTCTGAGGGTTTCGTACGGAAACTCTTCGGTTACAAAAGGCATTTCATTTTCTTAAACTTATTTGAACTCCAGGATTTTTGTGTGTTCAAAATGCACCATTCAAAGCCACACCATCAATTTTCAACCCTTTCTAACTTCATTTGATATTTTTCATGCAGTTATTGATTTTTTGAGCTAAATGACCCTGAAATTGAAAAGCACTACAAATGAACTCTGAAAAGGTTGAAAGTTGGCATGGTATCATCATTTCACCCACATATCATGTGCTAAAATGTTGAGAGGGTTACGACAAAAGCTAGATGCACTTCGTGTACAAAACGGACAGTCTCTTTCGAAGTATCAGGGTTTGAGACGGAAACTCGTGTGTTACAAAAGGCATTTCATTTTCTTAAACTTATTTGAACTCCAGGATTTTTGTGTGTTCAAAATGCACCATTCAAAGCCACATCATTAATTTTCAACTCTTTCTAACTTCATTCGGTATTTTTCATGAAGTTATTTATTTTTTTGAGCTAAATGACCCTGAAATTGAAAAGCACTACAAATGAACTCTGAAAAGGTTGAAAGTTAGCATGGTATCATCATTTCATCCACATAGCATGTGCTAAAAAGTTGAGAGGGTTACGACAAAAGCTGAATGCACTTCGTGTACAAAACGGACAGTCTATTTCGAAGTATGAGGGTTCCGGACGGAAACTCATGTGTTACAAAAGGCATTTCATTTTCTTGAACTTATTTGAACTCCAGGCTTTTTGTGTGTTCAAAATGCACCATTCAAAGCCACATCATTAATTTTCAACCCTTTCTGACTTCATTTGGTATTTTTCATGCAGTTATAGATTTTTTTGAGCTAAATGACCCTAAAATTGAAAAGCACTAGAAATGAACTCTGAAAAGGTTGAAAGTTGGCATGGTATCATCATTTCACCCACATAGCATGTGCTAAGAAGTTGAGAGGGTTACGGCAAAAGCTGGATGCACTTCGTGTACAAAACGGACAGTCTCTTTCGAAGTATGAGGGTTACAAAAACTCATGGGTTACAAAAGGCATTTCATTTTCTTGAACTTATTTGAAGTCCAGGCTTTTTGTGTGTTCAAAATGCACCATTCAAAGCCACATCATCAATTTTCACCCTTCCCGACATCATTTGGTATTTTCATGCAGTTATTGATTATTTTTGAACTAAATGACCCTGAAATTGAAAAACACTACGAATGAACTCTGAAAAGGTTGAAAGTTGGCATGATATCATCATTTCACCCACATAGCATGTGCTAAAGAGTTTAGAGGGTTACGGCAAAAGCTGGATGCACTTTGTGTACAAAACGGACAGTCTCTTTCGAAGTATCAAGGTTTCGAACGGAAACTCATCGGTTACAAAAGGCATTTCATTTTCTTGAACTTATTTGAACTCCAGGCTTTTTGTGTGTTCAAAATGCACTATTCAAAGCCGCATCATCAATTTCAACCCTGCCCGACATCATTTGGTATTTTTCATGCAGTTATTGAATTTTTTGAGCTAAATGACCCTGAAATTGAAAAGCACTACAAATGAACTCTTAAAAGGTTGAAAGTTGGCATGGTATCATCATTTCACCCACATATCATTTTCTACGAAGTTGAGAGGGTTATGACAAAAGCTCGATGCACTTGGTGTACGAAAAGGACAGTCTCTTTCGAAGTACGAGGGTTTCAGACGGAAACTCATCGGTTACAAAAGGCATTTTTTTTCTTGAACTTATTTGAACTCAAGGATTTTTGTGTGTTCAAAATGCACCATTCAAAGCCACATCATGAATTTTCATCCCTTTCTGACTTCATTTTTTATTTTTCATGCAGTTATTGATTTTTTTGAGTTAAAGACCCTGAAATTGAAAAGCACTACAAACTAACTTTCAAAAGGTTGAAAGTTGGCATGGTATCATCATTTCACCCACCTAGCATGTGCTAAAAAGTTGAGAGGGTTACGGCAAAAGCTGGATGCACTTCGTGTACAAAACATACAGTCTCTTTTGAAGTATGAGGTTCCGGACGGAAACTCATCGGTTACAAAAGGCATTTCATTTTCTTGAACTTATTTGAACTCCGGGATTTTTGTGTGTCGCAAATGCGCCATTCAAAGCCACATCATCAATTTTCAACCCTTCTCGACATCATTTGGTATTTTTCATGCAGTTATTGATTTTTTTAACTAAATGACCCTGAAATTGAAAAGCAATACAAATGAACTCTTAAAAGGTTGAAAGTTGGCATGGTATCATCATTTCACCCACATAGAATGTGCAACAAATTTGAGAGGGTTACGACAAAAGCTGGATGCACTTCGTGTACAAAAAAGACAGTCTCTTTCGAAGTCTGAGGGTTTCGTACGGAAACTCTTCGGTTACAAAAGGCATTTCATTTTCTTAAACTTATTTGAACTCTAGGATTTTTGTGTGTTCAAAATGCACCATTCAAAGCCACACCATCAATTTTCAACCCTTTCTAACTTCATTTGATATTTTTCATGCAGTTATTGATTTTTTGAGCTAAATGACCCTGAAATTGAAAAGCACTACAAATGAACTCTGAAAAGGTTGAAAGTTGGCATGGTATCATCATTTCACCCACATATCATGTGCTAAAAAGTTGAGAGGGTTACGACAAAAGCTGGATGCACTTCGTGTACAAAACGGACAGTCTCTTTCGAAGTATCTGGGTTTCAGACGGAAACTCATGTGTTACAAAAGGCATTTCATTTTCTTGAACTTATTTGAACTCCAGGATTTTTGTGTGTTCAAAATGCACCATTCAAAGCCACATCATTAATTTTCAACCCTTTCTAACTTCATTCGGTATTTTTCATGAAGTTATTTATTTTTTTGAGCTAAATGACCCTGAAATTGAAAAGCACTACAAATGAACTCTGAAAAGGTTGAAAGTTAGCATGGTATCATCATTTCATCCACATAGCATGTGCTAAAAATTTGAGAGGGTTACGGCAAAAGCTGAATGCACTTCGTGTAGAAAACGGACAGTCTATTTCGAAGTATGATGGTTCCGGACGGAAACTCATGTGTTACAAAAGGCATTTCATTTTCTTGAACTTATTTGAGCTCCAGGGTTTTTGTGTGTTCAAAATGCACCATTCAAAGCCACATCATCAATTTTCAACCCTTTCTGACTTCATTTGGTATTTTTCATACAGTTATTGATTTTTTTGAGCTAAATGACCCTAAAATTGAAAAGCACTACAAATGAACTCTGAAAAGGTTCAAAGTTGGCATGGTATCATCATTTCACCCACATAGCATGTGCTAAAAAGTTGAGAGGGTTACGGCAAAAGCTGGATGCACTTCGTGTACAAAACGGACAGTCTCTTTCGAAGTATCACGGTTCCGGACAGAAGCTCATGGGTTACAAAAGGCATTTCATTTTCTTGAACTTATTTGAAGTCCAGGCTTTTTGTGTGTTCAAAATGCACCATTCAAAGCCACATCATCAATTTTCACCCTTCCCGACATCATTTGGTATTTTCATGCAGTTATTGATTATTTTTGAACTAAATGACCCTGAAATTGAAAAACACTACGAATGAACTCTGAAAAGGTTGAAAGTTGGCATGATATCATCATTTCACCCACATAGCATGTGCTAAAGAATTTAGAGGGTTACGGCAAAAGTTGGATGCACTTTGTGTACAAAACGGACAGTCTCTTTCGAAGTATCAAGGTTTCGAACGGAAACTCATCGGTTACAAAAGGCATTTCATTTTCTTGAACTTATTTGAACTCCAGGCTTTTTGTGTGTTCAAAATGCACTATTCAAAGCCACATCATCAATTTTCAACCCTTCCCGACATCATTTGGTATTTTTCATGCAGTTATTGATTTTTTTGAGCTAAATGACCCTGAAATTGAAAAGCACTACAAATGAACTCTTAAAAGGTTGAAAGTTGGCATGGTATCACCATTTCACCCACATATCATTTTCTACGAAGTTGAGAGGGTTATGACAAAAGCTGGATGCACTTGGTGTACGAAAAGGACAGTCTCTTTCGAAGTATGAGGGTTTCAGACGGAAACTCATCGGTTATAAAAGGCATTTTTTTTCTTGAACTTATTTGAACTCAAGGATTTTTGTGTGTTCAAAATGCACCATTCAAAGCCACATCATGAATTTTCATCCCTTTCTGACTTCATTTGTTATTTTTCATGCAGTTATTTATTTTTTTGAGTTAAAGACCCTGAAATTGAAAAGCACTACAAACTAACTTTGAAAAGGTTGAAAGTTGGCATGGTATCATCATTTCACCCACCTAGCATGTGCTAAAAAGTTGAGAGGGTTACGGCAAAAGCTGGATGCACTTCGTGTACAAAACACACATTCTCTTTTGAAGTATGAGGTTCCGGACGGAAACTCATCGGTTACAAAAGGCATTTCATTTTCTTGAACTTATTTGAACTCCGGGATTTTTGTGTGTCGAAAATGCACCATTCAAAGCCACATCATCAATTTTTAACCCTTCCCGACATCATTTGATATTTTTCATGCAGTTATTGATTTTTTTTAGCTAAATGACCCTGAAATTGAAAAGCAATACAAATGAACTCTTAAAAGGTTGAAAGTTGGCATGGTATCATCATTTCACCCACATAGAATGTGCAAAAAATTTGAGAGGGTTACGACAAAAGCTGGATGCACTTCGTGTACAAAAAAGACAGTCTCTTTCGAAGTCTGAGGGTTTCGTACGGAAACTCTTCGGTTACAAAAGGCATTTCATTTTCTTAAACTTATTTGAACTCCAGGATTTTTGTGTGTTCAAAATGCACCATTCAAAGCCACACCATCAATTTTCAACCCTTTCTAACTTCATTTGATATTTTTCATGGAGTTATTGATTTTTTGAGCTAAATGACCCTGAAATTGAAAAGCACTACAAATGAACTCTGAAAAGGTTGAAAGTTGGCATGGTATCATCTTTTCACCCACATATCATGTGCTAAAAAGTTGAGAGGGTTACGACAAAAGCTAGATGCACTTCGTGTACAAAACGGACAGTCTCTTTCGAAGTATCAGGGTTTCAGACGGAAACTCATGTGTTACAAAAGGCATTTCATTTTCTTGAACTTATTTGAACTCCAGGATTTTTGTGTGTTCAAAATGCACCATTCAAAGCCACATCATTAATTTTCAACCCTTTCTAACTTCATTCGGTATTTTTCATGAATTTATTTATTTTTTTGAGCTAAATGACCCTGAAATTGAAAAGCACTACAAATGAACTCTGAAAAGGTTGAAAGTTAGCATGGTATCATCATTTCATCCACATAGCATGTGCTAAAAAGTTGAGAGGGTTACGGGAAAAGCTGAATGCACTTCGTGTAGAAAAGGGACAGTCTATTTCGAAGTATGATGGTTCCGGACGGAAACTCATGTGTTACAAAAGGCATTTCATTTTCTTGAACTTATTTGAACTCCAGGCTTTTTGTGTGTTCAAAATGCACCATTCAAAGCCACATCATCAATTTTCAACCCTTTCTGACTTCATTTGGTATTTTTCATACAGTTATCGATTTTTTTGAGCTAAATGACCCTAAAATTGAAAAGCACTACAAATGAACTCTGAAAAGGTTGAAAGTTGGCATGGTATCATCATCTCACCCACATAGCATGTGTTAAAAAGTTGAGAGGGTTACAACAAAAGCTGGATGCACTTCGTGTACAAAACGGAGAGTCTCTTTCGAAGTATCAGGGTTCTGGACGGAAACTCATCGGTTACAAAAGGAAATTCATTTTCTTGAACTTATTTGAACTCCAGGCTGTTTGTGTGTTCAAAATGCACCATTCAAAGCCACATCATCAATTTTCAACCCTTCCGGACATCATTTGGTATTTTTCATACAATTATTGATTTTTTTGAGCTAAATGACCCTAAAATTGAAAAGCACTAGAAATGAACTCTCAAAAGGTTGAAAGTTGGCATGGTATCATCATTTCAACCACATAGCATGTGCTCAAAAGTTGAGAGGGTTACGGCAAAAGCTGGATGCACTTCGTGTACCAAAAGGACAATCTCTTTCGAAGTATCAGGGTTTCGGATGGAAGCTCATCGGTTACAAAAAGCATTTCATTTTCTTGAACTTATTTGAACTCCAGGATTTTTGTGTGTTCAAAATGCACCATTCAAAGCCACATCATCAATTTTCAACCCTTCCTCACATCATTTGGTATTTTTCATGTAGTTATTGATTTTTTTGAGCTAAATGACCCTGAAATTGAAAAACACTACGAATGACCTCTGATAAGGTTGAAAGTTGGCATGGTATCATCATTTCACCCACATACCATGTGCTAAAAAGTTGAGAGGGTTACGGCACAAGCTAGATGCACTTCGTGTGCAAAACGGACAGTCTTTTTGAAGTATCAGCGTTTCGGATGAAAACTCATGTGTTACAAAAGGCATTTCATTTTCTTGAACTTATTTGAACTCCAGGTTTTTTGTGTGTTCAAAATGCACCATTTAAAGCCACATCATCAATTTTCAACCCTTCCCGACATCATTTGGTATTTTTCATGTAGTTATTGATTTTTTTTGAGCTAAATGACTCTGAAATTGAAAAGCACTACAAATGAGTTCTGAAAAGGTTGAAAGTTGGCATGATATCATCATTTAACCCACATAGCATGCATGTGCTAAGAAGTTGAGAGGGTTATGACAAAAGCTGGATGCACTTCGTGAACAAAACGGACAGTCTCTTTCGAAGTATCAGGGGTCCGGACGGAAACTCATCGGTTACAAAAGTCATTTCATTTTCATAAACTTATTTGAACTCCAAATTTTTTGTGTGTTCAAAATTATGAAGTCCCTTAATATACTCGAAGGTGTGTCGGTCACCGTACATCCATTGCCGGTTCATCTGCATGCGTTATGTAATAAAGTGTATTAAAAACCATTACAACATATCATGAATAGAGAAGTGAGCAAATTAATAGAAATTCATCAGCACATTAAAACCAAAGTACAATAATGACCAAAATAAATACGTACAATTCATACATAGTTGTCATTATTGAACAACATATAGTTCTCTAGAGCATTTAATTAAAACATACAACAAAACTACGTAAAAAATTTAAGTGCAACAACAAATGCAATCATAATCGCTACTAAGGTACCAATTGATCCAACGTCATAATGATACCAAGACTCAGTATGAATGTCATATTTTCTAATCTTTCTAAGCTTCAAGTGCATTGCATGCATCCTGCTCTTGTGATCGTCGACGATATCGGCAACATGCAACTCCAATCCCATCTTATCATCTTCAGTTCTTTTCAATTTTTTCTTTCAAATGATCGATTTCTTTTTCATCTTCTGTTAACTTCTCGAGCAGAATTGCATAGTCGGTTGGAATTTCTGGTTCAACTACTTCCTATAGATAAAAACATCTACGTCAAGTTGGTGGCATAATTAATTGTCATAGACATTAGATATGTGAAATAGTTATATAAAAGATAATATAGCACATCTGAATCATAGACTGAACGAGGGCCGACGTGGGCGGATACCATAACCATGGCACTATATAATAACAAACAATAATAAAAATAAGAAAATCATACGAGTAAGTATATTTTCTTTTGGCAAGAAGATAAGATCAAGGGGCTCACAACGCGCGGGCGATAGACGGTGGTTTCAGGACGGGGACGGGATAGGACGGACCGCCAAACCTAGAGAAATCTTGACGAAAATGGAGTTTGGACAAGGAGCTTCGAGGGGAGAAAGCTTAAGTTTGGCTTAGGCATTTCATCAAACAACTCATGTGCATAGGAGGTGAACTAGAGCACCACAAAGCTCTCCCCTCGCCGGCCAAAAAAACAGAGCAGTGTGGAGTGCTCTATTCGCTGGCGAGGGGGTATATATAGGCATCTCATTGGTCCCGGTTCGTGGCTGGAACCGGAACTAAAGGACCCCCTTTGGTCCCGGATCCAGCCACGAACCGGGACCAATGGTTGTGGGCCAGGAACGACGCACGTTGGTCCCGGTTTGTGTCTGGAACCGGGACCAAAGGTTCCAGACGAACCGGGACCAATGCCCCACGTGGCCCGCCCGGCCCCCTGGCCTCACGAACCGGGACTGTTGCCCCTATTGGTCCCGGTTCGTGACTGAACCGGGACTAATGTGTTGTCCCGGCCCGTACCAATGCCCTATTTTCTACCAGTAGAGTATAATGTTGACCAGACACGCGCGCTTCATAGTGATCGATCTGCAGCATGTCTTCTATTCTTTCTTTTGAACAGTAGTTATTGTGTCTCTTTTCAAACTTGCCTTTCTTCTGAAGCCCTGTTCCATGGATGGTACGTACTTGTACTCATGGCTAAGCAGTGCGATTTCCAGCTGTGCCGGACGTGTCAACCTTGCTCGTTGTGTCCTTACAGTATTGTTTTCACTGTGCGTTCATGCGCATGCATGGCTGCTAGGGTTGATGTTTCAACGGTGCTGTGCATACGCCTGTGCCCTGTGCCATGCCGGCCACGTACGTACAGCGTACCATCTCCTTGAGTGCTTCTGCTGCACTACGCAACAAAATCGTACGTCATCAAGCTCAGCCAACAGCCTACGGCTCTGCAGGGTGCTTTAAATGGGAGGGTACGGCTCATCCATGTTCGACGATCGAGGAGCTAATTTCTGATCCGAATGAACGATGTTGCTCTCTCCTAGTTCCACTCTTCGGTTTCTACGGATTCCGAGATGTTTTTATGCCGGCACGTAGTACAGCTCCCATTATAGCTCCAGAGAAACGCACTTGTACGTGTTGGCTGTTGCTCGGACGACATGGGCCAGTTTTTTCGTGTTATTTTTACTACACATGATCCCTCGAGGATCTTATGTCGCACACTAACCTCAACAACTTATTTTGCTTGACCCCTCGGTTCGCACCTTACCGTTGGGAGTGTAACATAGACGTGAGCACGCCTTTGGTCGAGGCGCCTTTAACCCTCATGAATGACCGGCCCCCAACGTGGCAAGCACAGCAACTCAGCAAGCGTCCACCCGATTAGTGTCGCAACGTATAACACGTCATATATATTGTTTAGGGTTTTCAGATGTAAACGGAAACACCGATTATTACGGCGTGTTTAGTTGAGCTGTAACTGCGTGTATTGATGAAGCGTGTGTATAACCCAAGGGAAGACGCCAGAACGGAAGGCATGTCAGAGCCACGTGACGCCTTGTTGTTTGTCGCTACACACGGCTATTTTTAACGGGAGACAAAGGAACTTGAAGGTGGCTATTTGGTTGGCGTGACTGGTACGAGAGACGAATCTTTGACTGCACGGAAGAGGAGGGAGGGGGGGGGGGAGGATGTTGCGTTGCTTTGGTCTTTGCGCGCATCAGCAGGATAGTCATGATGATTCAACCATTAAAACCTGTTGCTGCTTCGATCATCCTCTGGCTCCATGCGCCCCTCACCGCCACTTCCCTTCCCCCGGCCCTACTGCTTGCTTTCCCCATTCCTTCTACCGGTTTCCAAGGGGTAGCACAAGATCGTTGTGCCTGAGGTGAGGCGCCTGAAAGAGGAGCTCCGGGCGAAGGCTGCGGAGCTCCAGGCCAAGGACGTTGAGCTCCTCCATCATCAGAGGGACTTCGCGGAGCTTCGGTAGAGGCTAGAGGCCAATGGAAAGTTGCTTGCAGCCGCAAAGTTGTTTTGCGAGAAGGCGGCGGCTGCGCTAGGCAAGGAGATTGCTACGCTGGTGAGTCGGGTAGAGCGCGAGCAGGCCGATCGTCTGGATGCCCAGGATCACTTGAATCCCTTACTAGACGTTGTTGCCACGGAAGTGTTGCGGCTGCGCGATGCCTACCGCCGTGCCAGCGCGACCATGTCGTCTGTTGGGACAAACCCGTTCGACCACCCCGTGGACTTTAACGAGTTGCGTCTTTCGGACCTGGTCGCCTTCTTCAGCTATGTCTCCAACGAGCTAAACTGTCTTTATGCGAAGGTTCGAGTGTCGCTGGACAAGGAGGGTGTGCGGGCGGCCGTCGCCGTTGTCGGGCTTATGCTCTCTATGCTTCATCACCGGAATTCACTTCTTCCATTAGACGCCAACTTCGACGACCTGGCTCCCGTTGACTCGGAGTGGGAGTTGCGGGTGGTGGCACCCTGCATCACCCAAGCCGTTCTACTGAAGAAGAAAGTGATTCGGTCCTGTTTAGGCATCATTGTCTTCTCTGCTTTTTAGGGGTTGAATTTGTTGTTCTATGATGTTATGCCCTCCTTTTGTATTATGAAGTTATGCAAACTGCTTTTGTAATCATGAACGAGCGTTGTCCCTCCTTTTGTATTATGAAAGTATGAAGTTATTTGCAAGCTTTCACCTTCGGTTACTTTGTTAATTTCGAGTGTTCGCACTCCTTTTATGATGCCAGTTTTGAGCTGGGCTGTTATTCGTACTACAATTGTCAAATAAATGCCTAATAGTAGGAACCATAGGACAGACACCTGATCGTAAAGTCTGAACTTTGACCGTCTAATGATAGACAACATGTTGAAAAGGCCACATGCGGCAACTTCGGAAAGACACAGAAGCAAAAGAAGAAGGAAAGGCACAGGCAACGCTGAGGGCTCCTTACTTACTATCTACTTAGTCTCCAGCGATCTTGGCCATCTTGGCTTTCTTGAGGCGAGCGACGATGAGCTCTTTCACCTCCTCAGGATGTTGGCGGAGCTTGGCTTTCTCGAGGCGAGTGGTGATGAGCTCTTTCACGTCCTCACGATGTTGCTTCAGAAGAGCGAGCGATTAATCCATCAACCAACTGCGCTCGATTATGAGCCTCGCCTTGTCATCCATAAGTTCGACGATGAAGGTGGACAACCTCTCCACCAAGGCATGGCTCTCCTTGTGCAGCTTCGCCCAGCTGGCTATCTTCTACTTAAGCATGCCGCGCTCGATGCAGAGCTTCTGCTTGTCCCCTATAAGTTCCACCATGAGAGCGGTTGCCTTTTTCAGCGACGCGTTGCTCTCCTCATGCAGCTTCATCCGGTCTACGATCTCCTCCTTCAGCTTATTGACTTGAGCTGGCATGTCGTCATTGCCGAAAGACTGTTCTCCTCCGCTGCGAATGCGCTTTCAAGAGCCCTCGTTTGCATGTTGTGCTACGCTGCGAATGCGGTGCTGAGAGTCTTCGCCTTAGTGTGGGGTAGCCACGATGTGACGGGCCTTCTCTGCTGCTTCCGCTACCTTGCTCAATGCTCCCTGGTTATTTCTCAAACTTGAGTACCCCCACTTCTGTTGATAGGTGTGGAGGATGAGGATGGACTTGCAGTAATTCTTGAGTAGGTGTTTTTATAGACGCCTGGATGGTTGGCTCATATGGGAACAAAGAATGCATCATGGTCATTAAGCGCCTTTTCATTTGGCGTGCTTGACCAGTCATTTTTAGTTCACTTTGAAGGTTGTCGTGTTGGAGCCGCGTATTTTCATTCGGCGCATATGCCAACGAGAGGACGCATCATGATTATGACGCGCCTAGACGGTTGGTGTGCTTCAGCCGCGTATTATCCGGTGCGTATGCCAACAAGATGGTGAAAAAATGAAGTGCGGAGGGGGTACGTTTGGGAAATTCAAGTACAATCGTGTCGGTAGCAGTGGCGGAGTTTGTAGAAAAAAAACTAGATGGGCTAGCATGTAAGGGATTTCTACTGGCTGGGCATTCCACGGCCCATGGGCTAGCTATAATGTGGTGAAAATCTCCTGAGTTGGTGTAACAACCCGAGACCGACGCTCCAGATACCTTTGATATATTTCGTTATCGTCGTGTGATTTATTTGTTTGTTGCATTCATCATCGCATCATTCGCATTGCATCGACACTCTGTTGCCATCATTTTTCAAAACTTGCATCTATTCATAGTTGCCGCTTCTTTATGTTGTCTTCGTCGATTGTTTTGATCAGTGGGAATAATATGTTCTCAGAATGGGTTGAAAGTTGGCTAGCGGTCTTAATATAGTGTAGATTGACCGCTGCCAAATTTTGTCGCATTCAGAGTCTGTTGGATAACCCAACCGTTAAGCATGTGTGGCACTATTGACGGTTAAAATTGATGATGTTTTTGTTTTAAAAATTGTCGTTGGGATGCCCATCTTTCCCCTCTTCTTAGCACAACCCACTCTACATAGCTCACCTAGCACACCTACACTAACCCCTCGATCGAAGCCGTCCGGTCGAGGTCGAACAGCTCGAAAACGGACTCAACCCCCCTCCAAATCATACATGTTTATACAAAGAAGCCCACCCCTGCCTATCTTGGAAACACTAACCTCCTCGAAATCCACACCGCCACAACTCCACCTCCTCTCTGCTCCGGCACAGTCGGCCCTCCCGGCCCAGATCATGGCCAAGCCGAGCCCATCTAGACCAACATGAGCCAGCAGCCGGAGGAGCTCCTCGAGCTCCCGTACCCAGGTGTTGTCGCCTTCGGCCGCGCCTCTGTAGCACCATCGTCGCCCTGCCTTCTCACCTCCACCTCAACCCGCTGGTGCCCCCACTACCATGTGCCCGCATCGCCCCGAGCCCCAAGCTTCATGGCCGTTGCCGGAGATGGCCTCCCCCATGTCGTCCCATGATGGACTCGACAAGATCCAATCAGAGAAGGTTGTCGGTGCCCTGCCCCCGGCCATCCTTGCCTGTGCCGCTATCCACCATCATTTGATCAGCTGCCACCATGGCCGACCTTCTCCAACCACCGCGCCGAAACCCCTTCGTCCTGGGTTCGAGCGGACCCTCGAACCAAACGCCCGGACCGTGTTGTACCACTCCATCCTAGATTGTCCTCGTCCCGTTTTCGCGAGGTGCAGATTTTCTCTAAGTGCATGAAAACTGTCTCTATAGAACTCATATTCATTTCGTGACTGCTACAACTTTGTGCATATATATGTAAAATGATCTACTCTTCATGTTCTACATGATGGTATCATGTGCATGCATATTAGGATTCATCTACATGTTGTTAACTCTGTTACAAAAGTGCATCATGTAGTAACTCTAGAAAATGGTTAAAATATTCTAACTTTTGTTGATCATTGCATCTAATACATAGATCATATACATATGATTCCTTCATGTACATATCAATTTCATAAATATTAAAATTGCTACACTTACTTTTTTGTGCAAGTCGAGACAACATCATGATGTAACTATTTTGCAAAATCGCAGATTTTTCACTGTCCCTAAAACTTAACAGGAAGTTGCATTTTGCATAAATCATAATAATTTATCCTTGCTACCTATGAACCTGAACCCATCATATTAAACGTAGTGTTTTAACTGTACTTGAAGTACATATCACTTTTATTCATGTTAGAATCATGTAGCATCATGTTTAGTTCCTCCAAAGTAGACATCATGTTGTTGTTGACAGATTGGAACTAGAATTTGTCTTGTTTTCTTCTTGTGAACCGTGGCTCCGTTTTCAGCATGTAATTCATTAAGGGCACGTTTGGCAGCCGTAGCAGCCCGTCCTGGCTAGCTCAAGGCTGGCTCGCATGAGGCTGGTTGAGTAATTAGAACCTCTAAACCAATATATGTAACATGTATGGTGATGTCTACTATGCAACTTTATTGTTGTAGACTATGTTGGGCCTCCAAGCGCATAGTTTTGTAGGAGAGTAGCAATTTCCCCTCAAGTGGATGACCTAATGTTTATCAATCCGTGGAAGGTGTAGGATGAAGATGGTCTCTCTTAAATAACCCTGTAATCAAATACAAGAAATCTATTGTGTCCACAATACACCCAATACAATGGCATATTGTATAGGTGCATTAATTCGGCGAAGAGATGGTGATACAAGTGCAATATGGATGGTATATAGGTTTTTGTAATCTGAAAATATAAAAACAACAAGGTAACAAGTGCAAAACAGCGAGCAAAATGTTGTATAAATGCTTGGAAATAATACCTAGGATTCATACTTTTAGTAGTGCAATCTCTCAATAATGCTAACATAGTTGAATCATATAATCATCCCTCAACGTGCAACAAAGAATCACTCCAAAGTTCCTATCTAGCGGAGAACAATAAGATGAAATTGGTGTAGGTAGTAGAATCACCTCAAAGTTATTATTTCCGATCAATCCGTTGGATTGTTCCTATAAGTGTAACAAACAGCCCTAGAGTTCATACTAAAATAACACCAATGATACATATCAATCAACCCTAATGTTACCTAGATACTCCAATGTCACCTCAAGTATCCGTGGGTAAATTATGCGACATGCATCAAACAATTTTAGATCTATCATACTCAATCCAACACAAAGAACTTAAAGGAGCACCCCAAGATTTCTATCGGAGAACGTGGTATGGAAACGTGCAATCAGACCCAATGCATAGATCCCCAAGGTCACCGGAATCCACAAGTTGATGGAGTGACATATATCAAGTGAATCACTTGGATACCCCAATGTCACTACGGGTATCCGCATGCAAGACATACATCAAGTGTTCTCAAACCAAAATATTCAATCCAACATAATGAGATCTCAAAGGGAACGATTCAATTCATCACAACAAGGTAGCAAGGGAATAACATCATATGATCCGACTATATTAACCAAGCCCTTGATACATCAAGATCGTGACATCTTAAGAACACGAGAGAGAGAGAGAGAGAGAGAGAGATTAAACACATAGCTACTCGTACATATCCTCAGCCCCGAGGTTGAATGAAAAATCTCCGTCGTATCTATAATTTTTGATTGTTTCATGCCAATATTATACAACTTCACATACTTTTGGCAACAATTTACATGATTTATTGGACTAACCAAATGATCCAGTGCCTAGTGCCAGTTCCTGTTTTTGTGTGTTTTTTGTTTTGTAGAAATTCCATATCAAACGAAGTCCAAACACGATAAAAATTTACGGAGAATTGTTTGGAATATTTGTGAATTTTGAGATGTGGAATCAATGCAAACAGAGGCCCATAGCGAGCACATGACACCAGTGCGCGGGCCAGGGCCTAGGCGTGCCCTGGTGGGTGGAGCTCACCTCGTATGTCGGTTGGAGCTCTCCTTCAGCCGCAAGAAAGATAATTATTGGATAAAAATCCCCTAAAAATTTCAGCACGATCAGAGTTATGGATGTCCGGGAATATAAGAAACGATTTTTGACCAGAAAACAGGAGCGAAACAGAAGAGAATAGAGAGGGAGATCCAATCTAGGAGGGGCTCGTGCCCCTCCGTTGCCATGGAGAAGCCATGGACCAGAGGGGGAACTCTCCTCCCATATAGGTGGGAGGCCAAGGAAGAAGAAGAAGGAGGGCACTCTCTCCCCCTCTCTCCCAGTGGCGCTAGAATGCCACCGAGGCAAGCATCATGAAGGCGATCTACACCAACAACTTCGCCGTCGTGAACACCAACTCTCTCCCCATCTATGAAGCGGTGTAACACCTCTCTTCCCCGCTGTAATCTCTACTTAAACATGGTGCTCAACTCCATATATTATTTCCCAATGATATTTGCCTATCATATGATGTTTGAGTAGATCTCTTTTGTCCAACGGGTTAATTGTGGTATGATGTTATGGATGAGAGTTGTATGTTGATATGGTGCAGTCCTATGGTGCCCTCTCTGTCATGCAAGCGTGAGGGATCCTCGCTGCAGGGTGTTGCAATATGTTCGAGATTCTCTTATAGTGGGTTGCTTGAGTGATAGAAGCATAAACACGAGTAAGGGGGTTGTTGCGTATAGGAGTAAAGTGGATTTCATACTTAAGGCTATGGTTGGGTTTTACCTTAATGATCTTTAGTTGTTGCGGATGCTTGCTAGAGTTCCAATGATAAGTGCATATGATCCAAGTACGGAAAGTCTGCTAGTGTATGCCTCTCCCTCATTGCATATAACAAGTATCTATCATATCATATTCAATTGCCTATGGACAATCTGTCTCTTGCGTTACATAAAAAGCTTTCTACGAAACTATTTACTTTTATTGTTCTTTTATTAAAACAACTCCTAACTTTCATTTCCAAGTTCTTTATTATCTTGCAAAGTAATTCTAGTTTTGTCCCGCAAAGTAGTTTCATACTTGTTCTAGGTAAAGTAAGCATTAGCGTGCATGGAGTTGTATCGGTGGTTGATAGAACTTGAGGGAATAATAAGTCTACCTTTAGCTCCTCGTTGGGCTCGACACTCTTGTTAGGGAACATTGCATGGGAAACAAAAAAATTCCTACGCACACGCAAGATCTATCCATGGTGATGAGCATCTACGAGAGGGAGAGTGGATCTACATACCCTTGTAGATGGCTAAGCAGGAAGCATTAAGAAACGTTGTTGATGTAGTTGAACGTCTTCGCGATCCAAATCGCCGAGCGTCCCGCGATCCAATCACGATCCGTCCCGATCTAGCGCCGAACAGACGACACCTCCGCGTTCAGCACACATACAACTCGATGATGATCTCCACCTTCCTGATCCAGCAAGAGGGAGTGGAGAGGTACATGAGTTCTCCGGCAGCATGACAGCGTGGCAGCGGCGGTGGTGGAACTATTTCGACAGGGCTTCGCCTAAGCACTACTGGAAACTAGAGGAATCAATCTATCGGGAGAGAGGGCTGCACTATGGCCTTTCTAGGGTTGAAGTTATTTTGCCCTCTCTACCTCTAGTATATATAGGAGGGAGGGGAGGGAGGCCTGCGCCCTAGGGCTGCAACTTTGGTGCGGCCGAAGTGGGAGACGTGGAGGAGTCCTACTCCAATCCTACTAGGAGTAGGATTCCTCCTCTCCAGTTGGAAAACCCTTTCCACCTATGAGTTTTTCCCTCCCCAGCCACATGGGTCTCAATGGGGGCTTCGGCCAGCCCACTAGGGTTTGGTTTACCTCCTCCTACAGCTCTTCAGGCCCTATTGGGAGAGAGGCCCCTCCCGATGGTCCCCCGGTACCCTCCCAACACTCCCGATGCACTACCGAAGTACCCGAAACTTTTCCGGTGTCCAAAACGGGATTTCCTATATACCAATCTTTACCTCCAGACCATTTCGGAGCTCCTCATGACATCCGGGATCTCATCCAGGACCCCGAACAACCTATGGCCACCACCATACATAACTCTATACCGCCGAAATGTCACTGAACCTTAAGTGTGCAGACCCTGCGGGTTCTAGAACTATGTAGACATGACCAAGACACCTCTATGGTCAATAACCAATAGCGGGACCTGGATGCCCATATTGGTTCCCACATAGTCTACAAATATCTTTATTGGTTTGAACCTCTATGTCAAGGATTCAGTTAATTCGTATGCTGCTCCCTTTGTTCTTCAGTATGTTACTTACCCGAGATTCGATCGTCGGTATCTCTATACCTAGTTCAATCTCGTTACCGGCAAGTCTGTTTACTCATTCCGTAATACAAGATCCCATGGCTAAAAATTTAGTCACATTGCTTGCAAGGCTTGTTGTGATGTCGTATTATCGAGTGGGCCCTGAGATACCTCTCCGTCACACGGAGTAACAAATCCCAGTCTTGATCCATGCCCACTCAACAGACACCCTTTAAGATACCTGTAGAGCACCTTTATAGTCACCCTGTTACATTGCTATGTTTAATACA
This sequence comes from Hordeum marinum, assembly GCA_022496015.1. Lineage (NCBI taxonomy): Eukaryota > Viridiplantae > Streptophyta > Magnoliopsida > Poales > Poaceae > Hordeum > Hordeum marinum. The sequence goes on from CM039674.1 coordinate 479,710,375, forward strand.
CACAAGATACTCCTCCGGTGTCAATGAGTTGCAGGATCTCACGGTCATAGGAACAAATACTTGACATGAAGTAAACTATAGCAATAAACTGACACGATCATATGCTATGTTTATAGTTGGGTCCTTGTCCATCACATCATTCTCCTAATGATGTGATCTCGTTATCAAATGAAATCTTATGTCTATGGCTAGCAAACCTTGACCATCTTTGATCGACAAGCTAGTCCACTAGAGGTATACTAGGGACACAATGTTGTTTATGTATCCACACATGCAATGTGCTTCCAATCAATACAATTATAACATGGATAATAAACGATTATCATGAACAGGGAAATATAATAATAACCATTTATTATTGCATCTAGGGCATATTTCCAACAGTCTCCCACTTGCACTAGAATCAATAATCTAGCTCACATCACTATGTGATTTACATTGTAATGAATCTAGCACCCATACAGTTCTGGTGTTGATCATGTTTAGCCCTTGGAAGAGGTTTAGTCAACGGGTGTGCGACATTCAGATCCATGTGCACTTTGCAAATTTTATGTCCTCATCCTTGATGTATTCGCAGATGGAATTGAAGTGTCGCTTTATGTGTTTGGTCCTCTTGTGAAACCTTGGTTCCTTGGCCAGAGCAATGGCACCAGTGTTGTCACAGAATAGATCCATTGGATTCAGTGCACTTGGCACTACTCCAAGATCTGTCATGATCTCCTTCATCCAGACACCTTCCTTCATTGCCACTGAGGCTCTGATGTACTCCGATTCGCATGTAGAATCGGCTACCATGCTCTGCTTGGAACTGCACCAGCTTACTACTCCCCATTGAGAATAAGTACATATCCGGCTTGCGACTTAGAGCCATCCGGATCAGTGTCAAAGCTAAAGGTAGACTTATTATTCCCTCAAGTTCTATCAACCACCGATACAACTCCATGCACGCTAATGCTTACTTTACCTAGAACAAGTATGAAACTACTTTGCGGGACAAAACTAGAATTACTTTGCAAGATAATAAAGAACTTGGAAATGAAAGTTAGGAGTTGTTTTAATAAAAGAACAATAAAAGTAAATAGTTTCGTAGAAAGCTTTTTATGTAACGCAAGAGACAGATTGTCCATAGGCAATTGAATATGATATGATAGATACTTGTTATATGCAATGAGGGAGAGGCATACACTAGCAGACTTTCCGTACTTGGATCATATGCACTTATGATTGGAACTCTAGCAAGCATCCGCAACTACTAAAGATCACTAAGGTAAAACCCAACCATAGCATTATAAGGTATCAAGTCCTCTTTACTCCCATATGCAATAACCCACCTACTCGGGTTTATGATTCTGTCACTCAAGCAACCCACCATAGGCGAATCATGAACACATTGCAACACCCTAAAGTGAGTATCCCTCATGCTTTCACGACAGAGAGAGCACCATAGTACAACACCAATAGTAAAACATGCAACTCAAACCAATCATGATCATAAAAAACGCACAGGACAACAAAAATATACTCAGACATCATAGGATGGCAACACATCATTGGATACTAATATGAAGCATAAATCACCATGTTCAAGTAGAGGGTACAACGGGTTGCAGGAGAGTGGACCGCTGTAGATAGATGGGGGAAGGTTATGGAGGTGTTGGTGAAGATGATGGAGTTGTTGGAGTAGATCGCCGACACGATGATGGCCCTGGCGGCGTTCTGGTGCCATCGGGAGAGAGGGCGGAGAGAGCCCCCCTCCTTCTTCTTCTTCCTTGACCTCCCCCCTAGATGTGAGGAGGGGTTCCCCTCTGGTACTTGGCCTCCATGGCAGCGGAGGGGCGGGAGCCCCTTCGAGATTGGATCTCTCTCTCCTTTTCCTTCTGCTTCTGCCTTCCCTAATTCTAGCCTATCACTGTTTCTTATATTCCCGGAGATGCGTAACTCCGATTGAGATGAAATTTTAACATGAGTTTTATATGGATATTAGCTTTCTTGCTGACAAAGAAGGGAACCAACTGCCTTACGGGGTGGCCACAAGCCAGCCTGGCGCTGCCAGGGGGTTGGTCACGCCATGTGAGCTTGTGGGCCCCTCGGGCATCGTCTCATGTTGATTCTTTTTCCCAAAATTCACATATATTCCAAAAATAATCTCCATAAGTTTTATCCCATTTGGACTTCGTTTGATATGGATTTTATGTGAAACAAAAAACATGCAACAAACAACAACTGGCACTGGCACTGAATTAATATTTTAGTCCCAAAAATAGTACAAAAAGTTGCCAAAAGTATATGAAAGTTGTAGAATATTGGCATGAAATAATCAAAAATTATAGATACAATGGAGACGTATCAGCATCCCCAAGCTTAATTCATGCTCGTAATGATGATCATCACACTTTTATTTACTTACAACTCAAGAAGTACAACTCGGTACTTAGAACAAAATATGACTCTATATTAATGCCTCCATAGGTGTACCGGGATGTGCAACAATCTAGCATAGCAAATGACATCAAAAAACGAACAAGCCATGAAAACATCATCCTAGCTATCTTACGATCATGCAAAGCAATATGACAATGATGGTGCGTGTCTTAATAAACGGAGCGGTGGAAGTTGCATGATAATATATCTCGGAATGTCTATGGAAATGCCATGATAGGTAGGTATGGTGGCTATTTTTAGGAAGGGTATATGGTGCGTTTAATGCACCGGCGAAAGTTGCACGGTACTAGAGAGGCTAGCAAAAGTGGAAGGGTGAGAGTGCGTATAATCCATGGACTCACATTAGTTATAAAGAACTCACATACTTATTGCAAAAGTCTATTAGTACTCTAAGCAAAGTATTATACGCATGACCCTAGGGGAGAGGTTGGTAGGAGTATACCATCGCGCGCTCCCGACCCTCACACAAAGGCTGACAATCAATAAACAAATCATGCTCCGACTTCCTTACATAACGGTTCACCATACGTGCATGCTACGGGAATCACAAACCTTTACACAAGTATTTTTACCAATTCACAATTACTTCCTAAAATGACTCTTAATATTACCATCTTTATATCTCAAAACTATTGCAAGGAATCAAACATATCATATTCAGTGATCTACAAGTTTTATGTAGGATTTTATGACTAACCATGTGAATGACCAATTCCTGTTGACACTCTTAATAGATATAAGTGAAGCATGATAGTTCAATTCTTTCCACAAAAGATATGACCATGCTCTAACAAATATAATTGAAGCAAAAGATCATTCTACAAATGGCAGTTCTCTATGTGTAGAGAATCAGACAATCAAAACTTCAAATGATATAAGTGAAGCACATGAAGCATTCTATAATGCCATACACAAAAGATGTTAGTGAGGTGCAAACATCCTTATATAAATTAACCAAGGACTTTCACATATCAGCATGGTGCATTATTAAAATAAAAATAAATAGCACACGACACTCCAAGATTTACGCATATCATGTGACGAATAAAAATATAGCTCCAAGTAAAATTACCGATTGTTGTTAGAAGAAAGAGGGGATGCCTTCCAGGGCATCCCCAAGCTTAGTTTCTTGGGAGTCCTTGAATAATAACTTGGGGTGCCTCGGGCATCCCCAAGCTTAGTCTCTTTCCACTCCTTATTCCTTCATCCATCGTGATCTCACCCAAAACTTGAAAACTTCAATCACACAAAACTTAACAAAACCCTCGTGAGATCCGTTAGTATAATAAAACAAATCACCACTTTAAGTATTTTGCCAACCAACTCATATTTTGTTTTTGCATTTTATCTACTGTAATATAACTTTTCCATGGCTTATACCCCTGATACAATCGATAGTTTCATCAAAATGAGCAAAACAATACGTAAAAACACAATCTATCAGAAATAGGACAGTCTTTAGTAATCCGAACATTCACCATACTTATGTAACTCAAAAAATTCTTAAATATTAGGAACAAATAAAATAATTGCATAGAAGTACTATGTAAAAATTTCACAAACTTTGGACATTCCAGTAAAAAATGAAAATTCACGCACTACAGCCAAAGTTTATGTTTTTGCACTCCACACAACAAACAAGCAATCTAATCATCCTAAAGGCAAATCTTGGCACATTATTTTTATAATATAATGGATTTGTACAAGGGGATAATTATTTTTGTTGAAAAGTTTCGATAATCAAGATTCACAAAGTTTCCATGGGCATGAACAAGTTTGAAGGCTAGCCCCCATTTCAATGTTGCTCGTCTTTCTCACTTTCACTTTACTTTTTTGAAAAAGTTTTAAGTTCCCCACTATATTTTTTGTTTTTAAACTATATAAAAAACACAGAAGAATAAAATGACTCTCTAAAACATCCAGGTTATCTCCCTGGCAGCGCTTTCTTTAAAGCTGTTAAGCTAGGCATAAAGTGCTCATGTAATGGATCTACCCGGATCCCAAGGTATATCAAAGCTAATTTTAATTAACAATGATTGTAATTTAGTAGTGAGCACAAAGTAACATATACATTAAAAAATGAAGTGTAACTCTCTTGCTATGCATCGGCATGTCATAAAAGAACAATTCATGCACACAAAGTAAAGGCCAATGCATAGCATACGTAGTTTCTTGCAATTTTATTGTATCGGAAACATAGAGAGGTGAAGATGTAGTTCCTCTCTCATACTAATTGCAAGTAGGATAAGCAAGCACATGCATATTATATTCATTAAAATCATCATGTGTAATAGTAAAGGCAACCCATCTATATAATCCTTAATAAGTGCAAACTTCTCCGATATAGTGTAGTTGAGAGAATTCAAAAATATAATTGGACTATCATGTGTGGGTGCAATAGCAATAATTTCATGTTTAACATAAGGAACTATTGCAAGTTCATCTCCATAAGCATCATTCATATTGACATCATGGCCACAAGCATAGCAAGCATCAAGTTCAACAAAAAGGGATATTTCAAACGAATCCTAGGGATCATACCAATTATCATAGCATTCATCCTTCGGTAAGAATGAAGGGAAATTAAACAATGCATGAGTTGAAGAGTTACTCTCATTAGAAGGTGGGCATGGGTAGCTAATCCGCTCTTCCTCCTTTTGTTCTTCGCTCTCCTCATCTTTTTCATCTAATGAGCTCACAATTTCAGCAACTTCCTCTTCCATAGGTTCCTGCCAAATATTTGTCTCTTCCAAGGCAGCGGTCATTCTTTCAATAAATTCTTTAATATAATCATTAGAAGCATAGTTTTCATAGCAATTTTTAAGTATGACAAATTTTTCATGTTTGTAGAGAATAACATCATACTTTTCAATGAAATAAACAATTTCATAGGCACCCTTAAAAGCAACAAATTCTTCAATTTGTTCAACATCATTATAGCAATAGGCCTCCTTGGCATCAGAGGATAATATTTCATTATCATTAAATGGACATTGTTAGGGAAGGTGTTTTTTAGCTTCTTTAGAACAACAAGTAAAATCATGCAATTCACACAAGTTCCAAGCATAACAACACAAAGTATTAATTTGACGCCACAAGAGTTTCCCTTTTTGAGATATTCGGTGTCGCACATAATGAGCATGCTCATTTAATGACTTTCCCTCAACTAAGCTAGTTGGGTTTTCAGCACGAGCACAAGTGGATCAAAGATGACCCAAGTAATATTCTTCGGTGGTACGGAACACTAGTAGTTCCTCAACTTTTGGAGCAGCAAGTACAACTATTTTTTTGGTATTTTACGTTTCCTACCCATATCTAAAGATAGAAAACAAGTTAATAAAAAAATACCTTAGTGATAAAGCAAACAAGCACACGAGAATATTTACCCCGCACTATTGCTCCCCGGCAACGGCGCCAGAAAAAGCTCTTGACAACCCACAAGTGTAGGGGATCAGTTGTAGCCCCTTTAGATAAGTAAGAGTGTTGAACCCAACGAGGAGCTAAAGGTAGAACAAATATTCCCTCAAGTTCTATCGACCACCGATACAACTCTACACATGCTTAACATTCGCTTTACCTAGAACAAGTATGAAACTAGAAGTACTTTGTAGCTTGTGGGCCCCTTGGGCATCGTCCCGCGTTGATATGTTAGTCCCAAGAATAGTATAAAAAGTTAGTCCCAAGAATAGTATAAAAAGTTAGTCCCAAGAATAGTATAAAAATTTAGTCCCAAGAATAGTATAAAAATTTAGTCCCAAGAATAGTATAAAAAGTTGCCAAAATTATATGAAAGTTGTAGAATATTGGCACGAAACAATCAAAAATTATAGATATGATGGAGACGTATCATGGTGTTCCAGGCGGTGTCAATTGTGAAACAGTTCCACACTGTCTTAAGTGACTGCCAAACTCATAACTCAGATATTCTCCTCCTCGATCAGATCGTAGGAATTTAATCTTCTTGTTATGATGATTCTCAACTTCACTCTGAAATTGCTTGAACTTTTCAAATGTTTCAGACTTGTGCTTTATTAAGTAAATATACCCATATCTACTTAAGTCATCGCTGAAGGTGAGAAAATAACGATACCCGTCGTGCACCTCAATGCTCATTGGACTGCACACATCAGTATGTATGATTTCCAACAAGTCACTTGCCCGTTCCATTGTTCAGAGAATGGGGTTTTTCGTCATCTTGCCCATGAGGCATGGTTCACATGTGTCAAGTGATTCAAAATCAAGTGACTCCAAAAGTCAATCAGCATGGAGCTTCTTCATACATTTTACACCAATATGACATAAGCGGCAGTGCCACAAGAAAGTGGTATTATCATTATTAACTCCAAGTCTTTTGGCATCAATGTTATGAACATGTGTATCATCACTATCGAGATTCAATATGAATAAACCCCTCACATTGGGTGCATCACCATAAAAGATATTACTCATATAAATAGAACAACCATTATTTTCTGATTTAAATGAGTAACCGTCTCGCAATAAACAAGATCTAGATATAATGTTCATGCTTAACGTAGGAACCAAATAACAATTATTCAAGTTCATAATTAATCTCGGTGGTAATCGAAGAGCGAGCGTCCCGACGGCGATCACATCAACCTTGGAACCATTTCCCATGCGCATCATCACTTCGTCCTTTGCCAGCCTTCGTTTATTCCGTAGTTCCTGATTTGAGTTGCAAATGTGAGCAACCGAACCAGTATCAAATACCCACGCACTACAACGAGAGTTGGTAAGGTACACGTCAATAACATGTATATCATATATACCATGCTTGGTGTTGGCTGCCTTCTTGGCCAGATACTTGGGGCAGTTCTGTTGGAAATATGCCCTAGAGGCAATAATAAATTGGTTATTATAATATTTCCTTGTTCATGATAATTGTTTATTATCCATGCTATAATTGTATTGATTGGAAACTCAGATACATGTGTGGATACAAAGACAACACCATGTCCCTAGTATGCCTCTAATAGACTAGCTCGTTGATCAAAGATGGATATGGTTTCCTAGTAATGTAAATGAGATGTCATTTGATAACGGGATCACATCATTAAGAGAATGATGTGATGGACAAGACCAAAACTAGGAATGTAGCATATGATCGTGTCAGTTTGTTGCTACAGTTTTCTGCATGTCAAGTATCTGTTCCTATAACCATGAGATCATGCAACTCACTGACACCAGAGGAGTACCTTGTGTGTATCAAACATTGCAACGTAACTGGGTGACTATAAAGGTACTCTACAGGTATCTTCGTGGGTGTCTATTGGGTTGGCATGGATCAAGACTTGGATTTGTTACACCGTGTGACGGAGAGGTATCTCAGGGCCCACTCGGTAATACAACATCACAATAAGCCTTGCAAGCAATGTGACTAAAGAGTTAGCCATGGGATATTGTATTACGAAACGAGTAAAGAGACTTTCCGATAACTATATTGAACTAGGTATAGAGATACCGACGATCGAATCTCGGGCAAGTAACATACCGAAGAATAAAGGGAACAACATACGGGATTAACTGAATCCTTGACATAGAGGTTCAACCGATAAAGATCTTCCTAGAATATGTAGGAACCAATATGGGCATCCAGGTCCCGCTATTGGTTATTGACCGTAGAGGTGTCTCGGTCATCTCTACATAGTTCTCGAACCCGCAGGGTCTGCACACTTAAGGTTCGGTGAGTTTCGGTAGTATAGAGTTATGTATGGTGGTGACCTAAGGTTGTTCGGAGTCTCGTATGGGATCCCGGACATCACGAGGAGCTCTGAAATGGTCCGGAGGTAATGATTGATATATAGGAAGTCCTGTTTTGGTCATCGGAAAAGTTTCGGACTCATCGGTAATGTACCGGGAGTGCCGGGAGGGTACCGAGGGACAATCGGGAGGGGTATTTCGACCCAAGAGGATACATGGGCTGTGGGAGAAGTTATACCAGCCCTTAGTGGGCTGGACGAATTCCCACAGATGGCCCATGCAGCTAGGGAAGAAAACCCATGGTGGAAAGAAGGCAAAAGTGGGGAAATAAGGAAGGAGTCCTTATCCTACTAGAAGTGGAGGACGAGGACTCCTCCCTCCCACTTCGGCCGAACCAGATTTGGCTCCTTGGGATCCAAGTCTCCTCCCTCCCCTCCTACTATATATACTAGAGGTTTTGAGGGCAACCCGAACCCTAACTGCCACGTGCTACCCTCTTCTTCCTCTAGATTAGTTTTCAGCGGTGCTTAGGCGAAGCCCTGCTGGAATTACTCCACCACCATCACCGCAACGCCGTCGCACTACCGGATAACTCATCTACCTCTCCTCTCCCTCTTGCTGGATCAAGAAGGCAGAGATCATCATTGATATGGACGTGTGCTGAACGCAGAGTGCCGTCTGTTCGGCGCTAGATCGGAAGGACCGTGATCAAGATCGCGAGACGATTCGTGATTGGATCACGGGACGGATCGTGATGAGATCGCGGGACGGATCATGATCGGATCGCAGGACGGATCGTGATGGGATCACGGGATGCTCGACGATTTGGATCGCGAAGACGTTTGACTACATCAACTGCGTTCCTTAACGCTTCCCGCTTAGCGATCTACAAGGGTATGTAGACACTCTCCCTCTCGTAGATGCTCATCACCATGGATAGATCTTGCGTGTGCATAGGAATTTTTTTGTTTCCCATGCAATGTTCCCCAACAGTGGTATCAGAGCTAGGTCTATGTGTAGATGAGATCTCGAGTAGAACACAAGGAGTTTGTGGGCATTGCTACTTAGATTGCTTCCTCCCTTGGCCGTGTTTTGGTTCAGCGGTATTGTGGGATGAAGCGGCCCGTGTTGGGAGACGTAGTAGTAAATCAAAAAAAATCCTACGATCACCAAGGTCTATCTATGGAGAAACCAGCAACGAGTGGGGAGAGATTGCATCTTCATACCTTTGAAGATCGCTAAGCGGAAGCGTTACAAGAACGCGGTTGGTGGAGTCGTACTCATAGCGATTCAGATCGTGGTGGACTCCGATCTTTGCGTCAAACAACGAAGCCTCTGCGTTCAACACACGTGCAGCCCGGTGACGTCTCCTATGCATTGATACAACAAGGAGGAAAGAGAGGTTGAGGGAGAGCTCCGGCAGCACGACGGCGTGGTGATGGTGGTGTTGCATGGTCTCCGGCAGGGCTTCGCCAAGCACTACGGAGAACGAGGAGAGGGAGGAGTAGGGCTGCGCCGAGAGAGGAAGAAACTTGTGTTCTTGGCAGCCCAAAAACCACCACTATATATAGGAGAAGAGGGAGGAGGGTGCCCACCCCTAGGGTTCCCACCCTAGGGTGGTGCGGCAGCCCTAGATGGGTTCTGGCCGGCGACCAGAGAGGGAAGAGGGGGAGGGGGCAGACCTAGTGGGCCTTAGGCCCATCTGTATCTAGGGTTTCCCCTCCCTCCCACCTTTCCTGAGCCTTGGGCCAGGGTGGAGGGCGCACCAGACCACTCTGGGCCTGGTCCATTCCACTCTCGGCCCTCGCAGCCCTCTGGGGCTGGTGGCCCCACTTGGTGGACCCTCGGAACCCTTCCGATGGTCCCGGTACGTTACCGGTAATTCCCGAAACACTTAAGATAGCCAAATCCTCACTTACTATATATCAATCTTTGTCTCCGGACCATTCCGGAACTCCTCGTGACATCCGGGATCTCATACGGGACTCCGAACAACCTTCGGTAACCATGTACTCTATTTCCCAATAACCCTAGCGTCATCAAACCTTAAGTGTGTAGACCCTACGGGTTCGGGAGGCACGTAGACATGACTGAGACACCTCTCCGGTCAATAACTAACAGCGGGATCTGGATACCCATGTTGGCTCCCACATGCTCCACGATGATCTCATCGGATGAACCACGATGTTGGGGATTCAATCAATCCCGTATTCAATTCCCTTTGTCTACCGGTATGATACTTGCCCGAGATTCGATGGTCGATATCCCTATACCTTGTTCAATCTCGTTACCAGCAAGTCTCTTTACTCATTCTGTAACACATCATCCCGTGGCTAACTCCTTAGTCACATTGAGCTCATTATGATGATGTCTTACCGAGTGGGCCCAGAGATACCTCTCCGTCATACGGAGTGACAAATCCCAGTCTCGATTCGTGCCAACCCAACAGACACTTTCGGAGATACCCGTAGTGCACCTTTATAGCCACCCAGTTACGTTGTGACGTTTGGCACACCCAAAGCATTCCTACGGTATCCGGGAGTTGCACAATCTCATGGTCTAAGGAAACGATACTTGACATTGGAAAAGCTTTAGCAGACGAACTACACAATCTTGTGCTATGCTTAGGATTGGGTCTTGTCCATCACATCATTCTCCTAATGATGTGATCCCATTATCAACGACATCCAATGTCCATGGTCATGAAACCATGACCATCTATTGATCAACGAGCTAGCCAACTAAAGGTTCACTAGGGACATGTTGTGGTCTATGTATTCACACATGTATTACGGTTTCCGGTTAACACAATTATAGCATGAACAATAGAAAATTATCATGAACAAGGAAATACGATAATAACCATTTTATCATTGCCTCTAGGGCATATTTCCAACAGCCCGGACCAACCTTACTCGTATGCTTACGAGAGACCGGTTCCATAGACTATTGTGTAACTTCGTTGCACAAAGATGGCTGGCTGGTGTCTGTTTCTCCTACTTTAGTTGGATAGGATTCGACAAAGGCAGTCCTTGAGAAGGTTGAAAAGTAATTTATGTATCACTGTTGTGGTTTTGCGTAGGTGAGAATTGTTCTTGCTAGATACCCATAGCAGCCACATACAACTTGCAACAACAATTAGAGGACGTCTAACTTGTTTTTCGAGGGTATGTTGTGATGTGATATGGCCAATTACATGATGATATATATGTGATGTATGAAATGATCATGTGATGTATAGAATACCACGACTTGCATGTCGATGAGTACGACAACCGGCCGGAGCCATAGGGTTGTCTTCAATTATTGTATGACCTGCGTGTCAATCATTAAGCGCTATGTAATGCTTTACTGTATCGCTAAACGGTAGCAATAGTAGTATGAGCATGGTGGGAGCGACAAACCCGATGGTGACACAATGATGGAGATAATGATGATGGAGATCTCGGTGTTCGCCGGTGACGATGGAGATCATGCCGGTGCTTTCAAGATGGAGATCAAAAGCACAAGTTCATGGCCATATCATGTCACCTATGATTTGCATGTGATGTTAATCCTTTTATGCACCTTGTTTTGCTTAGGACGACGGTAACATTATAAGGTGATCCCTCACTTAAATTTCAAAGTAAAAATTGTGTTCTCCCCGAGTGTGCACCGTTGCGAAAGTTCGTCGTGTCGAGGCACCACGTGATGATCGGGTGTTATAGACTCTACATTCACATACATCGGGTGCAAGCCAGTATTGCACATGCGGAACACTCGGGTTAAAATTGATGATCCTAGCATATACAGACATGGCCTCGGAACACAAGAGACCAAAAGGTCGAATATGAGTCATATCGTAGATATGATCAACATGATGATGTTCACCATTGAAACCACCTCAACTCACATGATGATCGGACTTGAGTTGGTGATATTGGATCATGTATGACTCGAATGACCGCGGGATGTCAATTTGGGTGGGAGTTCTTAAGTAATATGATTAATTGAACTCATTATCATGAACATAGTCAATAGTGTCTTTGCAAATTATGTTGTAGATTACTAGCTCATGTTGTAGCTCCCTAGAATTTTATATGTTCCTAGAGAAATAGAGTTGAAAGATGATGGTAGCAATATTGCGGACTGGGTCCGTGATCTAAAGATTGTCCTCATTGCTGCATAGAAGGCTTATATCCTTAATGCACCGCTCAGTGCGCCACCCCCTCTAGCGTCGTCTGTAGATGTTGTGAACATCTGAGAGGCACGTTGCGATGACTACTTGATAGTTTGGTGCGTCCTGCATTACGGCTTAGAATTGAGGCTCCAAAACATTTTGAATGTCACGGAACATATGAGATGTTCCAAGAACTGAAATTGGGATCCCAGGCTTGTGCCCGTGTTGTGAGATATGAGATCTCCAACAAGATTCTTTGCCTACAATATGAAGAAGAATGGCTCAATCGTTGAGCATGTGCTTAGATTGTCTGGGTGCTACAATCGCTTGAATCGAGTGGGAGTTGATCTTCCAAATAAGATAGTGATTGATATAGTTCTCTGAGTCACTATCACTAAGCTACTAGAACTTCGTGATGAACTATAATTATGCGAATAATGGAAATGATGATCCCTGAGCTGTTCGCGATGTTTGACACCGCGAAGGTAGAAATCAAGAAGGAGCATCAAGTGTTGATGGTTAGTAAAACCACTAGTTTCGAGAAAGGGAAGGACAAGGAGGGAAACTTCATGGATGGAAAGTAAGTTGCTACTCCAGTGAAGCAACCCAAAGTTGAACCCAAACTTGAGACTAAGTGCTTCTATTATGAGGAGAGTGGTCGCTGAAGCGGAACAACCCTAGATACTTGGTAGATGACAAGGCTGGCAACGCCAACAGAAGTATATTTGATATATGTGTTATTGATGTGTACCTTGCTATTACTCCTAGTAGCACCTGGGTATTGGATACCGGTTCGGTTGCTAAATGTTAGTAACTCGAAATAAAAGCTACGAAATAAACGGAGAACTAGCTAAGGGTGAGGTGACGATGTGTGTTGGAAATGTTTCCAAGGTTGATGTGATCAACATCACATGCTCTCTCTACCTTTAGGATTAGTGACGAACCTAAATAAATGTTATTTGGTGTTTTGCGTTGAGCATGAACGTGATTAGATCATGTTTATTGCAACACGGTCATTAATTTAAGTTAGAGAATAATGGTTATTCTGTTTACATGAATAATACCTTCAATGGTCATGCACCCAGTGAGAATGGTTTGTTGAATCTTGATCGTAGTAATACACATGTTCATAACATTGATGCCAAAAGATACAAAGTTAATAATGATAGTACCACATACTTGTGGCACTGCCGCCAAATGTTATATTGGTATAAATCGCATGAAGAAACTCCATGCTGATGGATCTTTGGGCTCATTCGATTTCGAACCGGTTGATACATGCGAACCATGCCTCTTCGGCAAGATGACTAAGGACCCCGTTTTCTGGTTTGATGGAGCGGGCAAGTGATTTATTGGAAATGATACATGTTGATGTATGCAATCCAATGGGTCTTGTAGCATGCGGTGGATATCATTTATTTCTTACCTTCACTGATGATTTAAGTAGATATAGTGTATATTTACTTAATGAAACACAAGTCTGAATCGCTTGAAAAGTTCAAGCAAATTCAGAGTGAAGTTTAAGATCATCGTGACAAGAAGATAAAAATGGCTGCGATATGATCGTGGAGGTGAATATCCGAGTTACGAGTTTGGCATACAACTTTAGACAATGTGAATGTTGTTTCACAACTCACGCCACCTGGAACACCATAGTGTGATGGTGTGTTTGAAAGTCATGGTCGATCGTGCTCTATTGGATATGGTGCACACTATGATGTCTCTTATCGTTTTGCAACTACCGTTTTGGGGTTATGCATGAGAGACAACTACATTCACTTTAAATAGGGCACCATCTAAATCCGTTGAGATGACACCATATGGTTTGGCAGAAACCTAAGTTGTCATTTCTTAGAGTTTGGGAATGCGACACTTATGTGTGATAAGCTCGAACCCAAAGCGAAAAAATGCATCTTCACAAAATACCCTAAGAACAGTTGGGTATACCTTCTATCTCAGATCAGAGGACAAAGTGTTTGTTGCTAAAACTGGGTCCTTTCTCGAGAAAGAGTTTCTCTCGAAAGAATGAGTGGGAGGAATATATAACTTGATGAGGTTATTGAACCTTTGTTCAACCACAGAGTAGCGCAACACAAAAAGATATTTCTATGGAGCCTACGTCAGTTGAAGAGGAATTTAATGATGATGATCATGAAGCTTCGGATCAAGTTACTATCGAACCTCGTAGGTCGACAAGGACGTGTATTGCTCCTGAGTGGTACGACAACCCTGTCTTCGAGGTCATGTTGTTGGAAAACGATGAACCTACGAGCTATGGAGAAGCGATGATGGGCCCGAATTCTGAGAAATGGTTAGAGGCCATGAAATTCAAGAAATGATCCATGTATGAAAACCAAGTATAGACTTTGGTAGACTTGCTCATTGGACGGCATGTCGTCGAGTACAAATGGACCTTTAAGATGAAGATAGACACTAATGGAAAATGTCACCATTTATAAAGCTCGACTTGTCGCAAAGAAGTTTCCGACAAGTTCAAGGAGTTGACTGCGATGAGACTTTCTCACTCGTAGCGATGCTAAAGTCTGTTGGAATTATGTTAGCAGTTGCTGCATTTTTCAATTATGAAAACTGGCAGATGGATGTCAAAACATCGTTTCCTTAACGGTTTACTTGAGGAAAGGTTGTATGTGATACAACCAAAAGGTTTTGTCAGTCCTAAGGATGCTAAAAGGTGTGCGAGCTCCAGCAATCCTTCTATGGGCTGGAGCAAGCATCTCGGAGTTGGAATATACGCTTTGATGAGGTGATCAAAGTTTTTGAGTCTATACAAAGTTTATGAGAAACTTGTATTTACAATAAAGTGAGTGAGAGCACTATAGTGTTTCTGATAAACATATGTGGATGACATATTGTTGATCGGAAATGATGTAGAATTTCTGGAAAGCATAAATAGCTATTTGAAAAAGAGTTTTTCAAAGGAAGACCTGGATGAAGCTACCTAATTATTGAGCATCAAGATCTATAGAGATAGATCAAGATGCTTGATGAGACTTTCAATGAGTACATACCTTGACAAGATTTTGAAAGAGTTCAAAATGGATCAGTCAGAGAAAGAATTCTTGCCTGATTTGTAAGGTGTGAAGTTGAGTAAGACTCAAAGCTCGACCACGGCAGAAGAAAGAGAAAGGATGAAGGTCGTCCCCTATGCTTTAGCCATAGGCTCTATATAGTATGCCATGCTGTGTAACGCACCTGTGTGTGCCTTGCCATGAGTCTATCAAGGGGTACAAGAGTGATCCAGGAGTGGATCACTGGACAATGGTCAAGATTATCCTTAGTAACTAAAAGACTAAGGAAATGTTTCACGATTATGGAGGTGATAAAGAGTTCATCGTAAAGAGTTACATCGCTGCAATTTTTAACACCAATCCGGATGACTCTTAGTAGCAATCCGAATACGAATAGTGGAGCAGCCATTTGGAATAGCTCTAAGTGGATCTTAATATCGCAGACCCGTTGACTAAAATCCCTCTCTCACATGCAAAGCGTGATCGAGCCCCAGAACTCATTGGGTGTTAAATTCATAACAATGCGCACATGGTGATGTGAACTAGATTATTGACTCTAGTGCAAGTGGGAGACTGTTGGAAATATGCCCTAGAGGCAATAATAAATTGGTTATTATCATATTTCCTTGTTCATGATAATCGTTTATTATCCATGCTATAATTGCATTGATCGGAAACTCAGATACATGTGTGGATACATAGACAACACCATGTCCCTAGTATGCCTCTAATAGACTAGCTCGTTGATCAAAGATGGCTATGGTTTCCTAGTTATGGACATGAGATGTCATTTGATAACGGGATCACATCATTAGGAGAATGATGTGATGGACAAGACCCAAACTATGAACATAGCATATGATCGTGTCAGTTTGTTGCTACAGTTTTTTGCATGTCAAGCATCTGTTCCTATGACCATGAGATCATGCAACTCACTAACACCGGAGGACTACCTTGTGTGTATCAAACGTCGCAACGTAACTGGGTGACTATAAAGGTGCTCTATAGGTATCTCCGAGGGTGTCTGTTGGGTTTGCATGGATCAAGACTGGGATTTGTTACTCCGAGTGACGGCGAGGCATCTCAGAGCCCACTCGGTAATACAACATCACAATAAGCCTTAAAAGAAATGTGACTAAAGAGTTAGCCACGGTATCTTGTATATGGAACGAGTAAAGATACTTTCTGGCAACGGGATTGAACTAGGTATAGAGATACCGACGACCGAATCTCGGGCAAGTAACATACCGAAGAACAAAGGGAACATCATACGGGATTAACTGAATCCTTGACATAGAGGTTCAACCGATAAAGATCTTCATAGAATATGTAGGAACCAATATGGGCATCTAGGTCCTGCTATTGGTTATTAACCGTAGAGGTGTCTCGGTCATGTCTACATAGTTCTCGATCCCGCAGGGTCTACACACTAAAGGTTCAGTGACGTTTCGGTAGTATAGAGTTATGTATGGTGGTGAGAAGGTTGTTCGGAGTCCCAGATGAGATCCCATACATCAAAGAGGAGCTCCAGAATGATCCGGAGGTAAAGATTGATATATAGGAAGTCCTGTTTTGGTTACCGGAAAAGTTTTGGGCTCATCGGTAGTGTACCGGGAGTGCCGGGAGGGTACCGGGGACCATCGGCAGAGGTATTTCGACCCAAGAGGCTACATGGGCTGTGGGAGAAGGAATACCAGCCCTTAGTGGGCTGGCTGAAGTCCCACAGATGGGCCATGTGGCTAGGGAAGAAAACCCAAGGTGGAAAGAAGGCAAAAGTGGGAAAATAAGGAAGGAGTCCTAATCCTACTAGGAGTGGAGGAGGAGGACTCCTCCCTCCCACTTCGGCCGAACCTGATTTGGCTCCTTGGAAGCCAAGTCTCCTCCCTCCCCTCCTCCTATATATACTAGAGGTTTTGAGGGCAGCCCTAATCCTAATTGCCACATGCTGCCCTCTTCTTCCTCTAGATTGTTTTCTCCTCTAGATCTGTTTTCAGTGGTGCTTAGGCGAAGCCCTGCTGGAATTACTCCACCACCATCACCGCAACACCGTCGTGCTGCCAGAGAACTCATCTACCTCTCCGCTCCCTCTTGCTTGATCAACAAGGCGGAGATCATCATCGAGTTGTACGTGTGCTGAACGCGGAGGTGCCGTTCGTTTGGCGCTAGATCGGAAGGACCGTGATCAAGATCGCGAGACGATTCGTGATTGGATCGCGGAATGGATCATGATGAGATTGTGGTACGGATCATGATCGGATCGCGGGACGGATCGTGATGGGATCGCGGGATGCTCGGTGATTTGGATCACGAACACGTTCGACTACATCAACCGCGCGTCCTTAATGATTCCCGCTTAGCGATCTACAAGGGTATGTAGATCCACTCTCCCTATCGTAGATGCTCATCACCATGGATAGATCTTGCATGTGTGTAGGAAATTTTTTGTTTCCCATGCAACGTTCCCCAACAAGTTCCGATTCCAGTGACCAGTTCTCTTGCAATGAAAGCAGTCAGTTTCTGGCTTGGGTCCTGTCTTGGGTTTCTTCTTGGGAGAGGAAACTTCTTTGCCACTCTTCTTACAATTACACCTCTTGTCATTTCAATTCTTCTTGAAACTAGTTATTTTATTGACCATCAACACTTGATGCTCTTTCTAGATTTCAGACTCAGCAATTTTCAGCATCGCAAACAGCTCGGCGACTGACTTGTGCATCCCATGCATGTTATAGTTCATCACGAAGCTCTTGTAGCTACGTGGAAATGATTGAAGAACTCTGTCAGTAATCGCCTCTAGCGGAAGGGGCATACCTAAGTAAGCCAAACGGTTCGAAAAACTAGACATTCTGAGTATATGTTCACTGACAGACCCGTTGTCCTCCATCTTGCAAGCATAGAATTTATCAAAGGTCTCATACCTCTCGATCCGGAAATTCTTCTCAAAGATAAACTTCAACTCCTGGAACATCTCATATGCTCCATGACATTCAAAACGTCTTTGATGTCCCGGTTCTAAGCCATACGACATTGCACATTTAACTATTGAGTGATCTCGAGAACTTGTCTCCCAAGCGTTCTTAATGTCTTCGGATGACACTGGAGCGGGTGGGTTGCCAAGCGGTGCATTAAGGACATAAGCCTTCTCAGAAGCCGTGAGGATAATCCTGAGATTATGGGCCAAGTCTACAAACTTACTTCCATGATCTTTCAACTTGGCTTTCTCTAGGAACTTATTAAAATTTAGGGGAACTACTGTGCGAGCCATTGATCTACAACATAAATATGCAAAGGCTACTTACACTATTGGTCAAGATAATGAGTTCAGTTAATCAAATATCTAAATCTCCCACTCAAATTGACATCCCTCTGGTCATCTAAGTGATACATAATCCAAATTCACCAACTCAAGTCTGATCATCACGTGAGTTGAGATGGTTTCAATGGTGAACATCATCATGTTGATCATATCTACTATATGACTCATGTTCAACCTTTCGATGTCTTGTGTTCTGAGGCCATGTTCGTACATGCTAGGCTCATCAAGTTTAACCTGATTGTTCTGCACGTGCAACACTGGCTTACACCCGTTGTATGTGAAAGTAGAGTCTATCACACCCGATCATCATGTGGTGTCTCGACATGACGAACTTTCGCAATGGTGCACACTTGGGGAGAACACAATTTTACCTTGAAATTTAAGTGAGGGATCACCTTATAATGGTACCGTCGTCCTAAGGAAAATAAGATGCATAAAAGGATTAACATCACATGCAAATCATAAGTGCCATGATATGGCCATGAACTTGTGCTTTTGATCTCCATCTCCAAAGCACCAGCTTGATCTCCATTGTCACCGGCACGACACCATGTTATACATCATCTTGATCTCCATCAACATGTCGCCATGAAGTTGTCACCCAATTATTGCTTCTACGACTATTGCTAACTCATAGTGATAAATTAAATCAAAAACGACAAAAATAATTAAAGACAACCCTATGGCTCCTACCGGTTGTCGTACTCATCGACACGCAAGTCATGATATTCTATACAAAACATGATTATCTCATACATCACATACATCACATCATGTAATTGGCTATATCACATCACAACATACCCTGCAAAAACAAGTTAGATGTTCTCTAATTGTTGTTGCAAGTTTTACGTGGCTGGTATGGGTATCTAGCAAGAACAATTCTCACCTACGCAAAAACCACAACAGTGATACACAAATTCCTATTAAACCTTCTCAAGGACCGCCTTTGTCGAATACGATCCAACTATAGTAGGAGAGACAGACACCCGCCAGCCATCTTTATACAACAAAGTCACATGTCAGTCGATGGAACCGGTCTCTCGTAACCGTACGAGTAACGTTGGTCCGGGCCGCTTCATTCCACAATACCGTTGAATCAAAGCACAACCAAGCGAGGAATCAATCTAAGCATCAACACCCACCAACTCCTTTGTGTTCTACTCGTGATCTCATCTACACATAGATCTAGCTCATGATGCCACTGTTGGGATCGTTGTATGGGAAACAAAATTTTTGCTACGCACACGCAAGATCTATCCATGGTGATGAGCATCTATGAGAGGGAGAGTGGATCAACATACCCCTGTAGATGGCCAAGCGTGAAGCGTTAACAAATGTGGTTGATGTGGTCAAACATCTTCACGATCCTAATCGCCGAGCGTCCCACGATCCAATCACGATCTTCCCCGATCTAGCACCGAATGGACGGTACCTCCGCGTTCAGCACACGTACAGCTCGATGACGATCTCTGACTTCTTGATCCGATAATAGGGAGCAGAGAGGTAGATGAGTTCTCCAGCAGCGCAGCGGTGTGGTAGAGGTGGTGGTGGAACTATTCCGGCAGGGCTTCGCCTAAGCACTGCTGGAAACTAGAGGAATCAATCTATCGGGAGAGAGGGCTGCACTATGGACTTTCTAGGGTTGAAGTACTTTTGCCCTCTCTCCCTCTGGTATATATAGGAGGTAGGGGAGGGACTCCTGTGCCCTAGGGTTGCCCGTTTGGTGCAGCCGAAGTGGGAGAGGTGGAGGAGTCCTACTCCAATCCTACTAGTAGTAGGATTCCTCCTCTCCACTTGGAAACCCTTTCCACCTTTGGGTTTTTCCCTCCCAGTCACATGGGCCTTAATTGGGGCTTCGGCCAGCCCACCAAGGTCTAGTTTACCTCCTCCCACATCCCATGAGGCCCTTTGGGGCGAGAGGCCCCTCCCAATGGTCCCACGATACCCTCCCGACACTCCTGGTACACTACCGAAGTACCCCAAAACTTTTCCGGTGACCAAAACGGGACTTCCTTTATATCAATCTTTACCTCCGGACCATTTTGGAGCTCCTCGTGATGTCCGAGATCTCATCTGGGACTCCTAATAACCTTCGGTCACCACCATGCATAAATCTATACTACCGAAACGTCATCGAACCTTAAGTGTGCAGACCCTGCGGGTTCGAGAACTATGTAGACCTGACCGAGACACGTCTACGTTCAATAACCAATAGCGCGACCCAGATTCCCATATTGGTTCCTACATATACTATGAAGGTCTTTATTGGCTTGAACCTCTATGTCAGGGATTTAGTTAATCCCGTATGATGTTCCCTTTGTTCTTCGGTATGTTACTAGCCCGAGATTCGATCGTTGGTATCTCTATACCTAGTTCAATCTCATTACCGGCAAGTCTCTTTACTCGTTCCATAATACAAGATCCTGTGGATAACAATTTAGTCACATTGCTTGCAAGGGTTGTTGTGATGTTATATGTCGTCGGGGATGAACACCTATGGGATCGGGAGGACCCCTTTCGGTTTGGCAAGGAGACGGATATGCGTGAAAAGAAGGACGGACGAGCAGGGCGAGAGATTTTTACCTAGGTTTGGGCCGCTCAGAAGCATAAAACCGTAGTCCTGCTTTGTGTATTATGGGTGTTCTTGGGTTCTAGCCACTAGAGTGCTATGTGGGTGATCGAGCACAACGGCTATGCGTCCTCTACTATAATGCCCTGGGCCTCCTTTTATATGACTAAGGGGATCCCAACAGCGGCGTACAATGCATACATGAGGTGTACAGTGCTACAGTGCTATCATACCTAACACTGACGGTGTAATACAAGCGCATTTAATGCTCTGTCTGGTGCCTCTGACCGTCTACAGGTTAGGACAGGACCCTGTCCCATTGGCACCACTTAGCCTCCTCCATCCCTAGCGCCTCGACACGTGCCCAGGTGGGGTGACACCTAGCCTCTATGCTGGCACGATCTTGCCGGGGCTTCACCTTGCCGGGGGCCTGAAGGCCATCCTGGCATGGTCTTGCTAGGGGTCTAGCCTTCGGCCTTGATTGTTTGTTTGAGTGTTCTCTTGATTTTCCTGTATCTGCATCTAGCAGTTTCCTATCGGGCTCTGCCGCCGGTGTGGATACTACTGCCCGTGCATGAGTAAGGGGCACTAGAGAACCAAAAACTCTAGTGCACCGACAGGAACCCCGGGGCCTGGGCCACACACGGTGCAAGGCGTTGTTGGGCTAGGCCTAAGCAGTGCACGAGCACGCGTTGTAGGAGCATGCAGTTTCAATCATGTCACTTATTGCACCTCCCCACGATGTGCGCAAGGTGCGTGTCGTGGGATACGTGCGCAGAGCGGTAGTAATTGTTTTAGTTGTTGTGTCAGGCCGTTTCTGCCATGCACGCTGCATGCATAGCGGGGAGCCGGCAATGGGCGCTCGTGACTTAAAGTCTTGGCCATGGCAGAAACTTCACCGCCACGGATTGGAGCAATGGGGCGGTTGTTGTTCACCCCGTGATCGTGGGTGACGCTATTGGAGGAGGTGGGCGGCAATTCTTGGAGCAAGGGAGAGCAAGCCCCCGTGCTCCCCCCTATAAATTGAGGGGTATCAAGGGCGATGCTCATCCATCCTTCCTTCCACACCGACCGCGAACTTCCAAAGCTCACGCTTCCACCTCGTCCAAACTTTGAGTGGTGCCCGCCCTTATCCATGAATAGGGGGCGAGGGCGGCCACCGTCCTCTGCACCACGGAGGAGTACCTGTCAGGATCATGCCATCGCTTTCGTCGCGGAGGAGGAGGGTGACGCGGGTGCACGTGGTGGGAGAGGCGCGAGGGGCCGTGGTCGCCGTTGAGGTCGATTCCAGGGGAGGCGGAGCGCTACTCCACCTCTCCCTCCGACGACAAGCCTCTTCCTCGAAGAGACCCACACTGAGGGGAAGGCCTTGGATTTTGTCCTCAAACTGTGCGGTCCCCTTCGCAGCCATTTGTGCCTCCCTCACCCTTTCTCCAGGGCGATGGAGACCGGCGAGCCGCCCATTTTGTGGCTGCGAGCGCATGGCTGCTGCAACGGCACCACATAGGTGGACATCGAGTATCCGGAGAACCGCGTCATGTTCTTCAGGCGCGGCTGGAATACCTTCGCCCGCGCCCACAACCTCTAGGATGGGCACGTCCTTCATTTCTAAATGGCGGAGGCCGATCTGTTCTCCATCAAGATGTATGTGTGCTCTGGCGTCCACCTTAGCTATTGTGAAGAGAGATCGAGTGGAGCCGAAAGCTCTCCTCGAGCGACAACGACGAGGAGGACGGTGTCGGTGAAAGCGACGATGAGTCCGAGATCCGGGACGTAAAGTCGGAATACGATGACCTGAGCTCCGACTGATTGACGGACGCACCATCATCATCAGCCTCGCGCCTCTCCTCCTCCCGGCAGGACGATCCTGCGGGGGGTCCTTGTCCCGGGCGCTGCTGTCGGTGTCAAAACCACGAATCTTGGGTAGGGGGTCCCGAACTGTGAGACTAGAATCAATGGTAATAGGAAACGAAGGGGACATAGATTAACCCAGGTTCGGGCCCTCCTATGGATGTAATACCCTATGTCCTGCTTGGTTGTATTGATGATACGGGGGGTTATAGAGTTGATCTACCTCGAGATCGAATAGCTAACCCTAGATGAGTTGTTCTCTCTACACCCCTAGACCCTCCGGATTATATAGACGCGATGGTGCCCTGGGTTTACACATGGTCGGTTACATGCCAAAGAGGTAAACATGCCTAACTATAGCTAATAACTTGGAGAGTATGTCATGGCTCCTGGAAGCTTCGATCTGGCCTAGGTGGTCTTTGATCGTCCGATGCTTGCTTTGTGGCCCATACAATCCGGCCCATAAACAATAGGTCGGCTATCCGAGGACCCCCTAATGCAGGACTCCCTCAGTAGCCCCCGGACTAGCCTTCAACGCTGATAAATATATGGTCTATCTCCTCATGTCATCATATTCGGCTTGCGAGGCGAGTCCCTCATCCCTCTTTGTTCGGCAACCGACCAGTCTTCGGTAGGGTCCCAAGCGTCGCAGACGTAGGTCCATTATAAGATCCGCACTTGTTCCTCAATTTTTGTGTGTCGTGGGGAGGGGAGTAGTGTGGGATCACTAGAAGAGTGTCTAGAGGGGGTGAATAGACTACTAGAAGGAATTTAAAACCTAACCTTTCCCAAGTTAAATGGTTGGCAGATTTTAACAGTTTTAGCAAAGCTAGCAAGTCTAACAGCCCTACACATCCATGTCAACAAATATGACAGCGGAAAGTAAAGACATAGCATATGAAGTAAAGTGTTGAGATAGGTAGATCAAACGCAGTTGGAGACGCATGGATTTTTCCCGTGGTTCCCATAGGTGGCGCTATCGTACATCCACGTTTATGGAGTCTTCAACCCACGAAGGGTAACGATTGCGAGAGTCCATGGAGGGCTCCACCCAAAAGGGTCCATGAAGTAGGTGTTGGGGAACATTACATGGGAAACAAAAAAATTCCTATGCACATGCAGATCTATCCATGGTGATGAGCATCTACGAGAGGGAGAGTGGATCTACGTACCCTTGTAGATCGCTAAGCGGGAAGCGTTAAGAAACGCGGTTGGTGTAGTCGAACGTCTTCACGATCCAAATCGCCGTGCATCCCACATTCCAATCGTGATCCGTCTCGCGATCCAATCATGATCCATCCCGTGATCCAATCACGATCCGTCCCACGAACTTGATCATGATCCGTCCCACGAACTTGATCACGATCCTTCCGATCTAGCGCCGAACGGACGACACCTCCGCGTTCAGGACACGTACAGCTTGATGACGATATCCGCCGTCTTGATCCAACAAAAAGGAGCGGAGAGGTAGAAGAGTTCTCCGGCAGCGTGACGGCACTCCGGCGATGGTGGTGGAGCAAGTCCGGCAGGGCTTCGCGTAAGCACTGCAGAAATCCGATCTAGAGGAGAAAATATGCACTAGAGGAACGGGTAGCACGTGGCTGAAAAATTAGTGCAAAAACCCTAAAACCACCAGTATATATAGGAGGAAGATAGGAGAGGAGACAGCCTTGGCTTTCCAAGCCAAGAGCTTCGGCCGAACCTACTAGGAGAGGAGGACTCCTCCTCCAATCCTAGTAGGACTAGGATTGCTCCTTTTTTGCCTTTTTCCACCTTTTCCTATTGGGTTTTTTCCTCCAGCCACATGGGCCTTGTGTGGGAGTTTCCACCAGCCCACTAAGGGCTGATATTCACTCTCCCATAGCCCATGAAGCCTCTTGGGTCGAAATACCCCTCCTAGAGGCCTCCGGTACACTACCGGCACTCTCGGTCCACTACCGATGAGCCCGAAACTTTTCCGGCGACCAATACAGGACTTCCTATGTATGAATCTTTACCTCCGGACCATTACGGAGCTCCTCGTGATGTCCGGGATATCATCCGGGACTCTGAACAACCTTCGGTCACCACCATACATAACTCTATACTACCGAAACGTCACCAAACCTTAAGTGTACAGACCCTGCGGGTTCGAGAACTATGTAGACATGACCGAGACACCTCTATGGTCAATAACCAATAGCGGGACCTGGATGCCCATATTGGTTCCTACATATTCTATGAAGATCTTTATCAGTCTAACCTCTATGTCAAGGATTCAGTTAATCCCGTATGATGTTCCCTTTGTTCTTCGGTATGTTACTCGCCCGAGATTCGATCGTCGGTATCTCCATACCTAGCTCAACCTCGTTACCGGCAAGTCTCTTTACTCGTTAAGTAATTCAAGATCCCGTGACTAACACTTAGTCACATTGCTTGCAAGGCTTATTGTGATGTTGTATTACCGAGTGGGCCCTGAGATACCTCTCCGTCACATGGAGTAACAAATCCCAGTCTTGATCCATGCCAACTCAACAGACACCCTCGGAGATACCTGTAGATCACCTTTATAGTCACCCAGTTACGTTGCAACGTTTGATACACACAAGGTACTCCTCCGGTGTTAGTGAGTTGCATGATCTCATGGTCATAGGAACAGATGCTTGACATGCAAAAAACTGTAGCAACAAACTGACACGATCATATGCTATGTTCATAGTTTGGGTCTTGTCCATCACATCATTCTCCTAATGATGTGATCTCGTTATCAAATGACATCACATGGCAATGGCTAGGAAACCTTGACCATCTTTGATCAACGAGCTAGTTCACTAGAGGCATACTAGGGACAGAGTGTTGTTTATTTACCCACACATGTAATGTGTTTCCAATTAATACAATTATAGCGTGGATAATAAACGATTATCATGAACAAGGAAATATTATAATAAACACTTTATTTATTGCCTCTAGGGCATATTTCCAACAGTCTCCCAGTTGCACTAGAGTCAATAATCTAGTTCACATCACTATGTGATTTACATTGTAATGAATCGAAAACGCATGCAGTTCTAGTGTTGATCATATTTAGCCCTTGGAAGAGGTTTAGTCAACGGGTCTGCAACATTCAGATCCGTGTGCACTTTGCAAATATTTAAGTCCTTCTCCTCGATGTAATCGCGGATGGAGTTGAAGCGTCGCTTTATGTGTCTGCTCCTCTTGTGAAACCTTGGTTCCTTGGCCAGAGCAATGGCACCAGTGTTACCACAAAACAGGTTCATTGGATTCAGTGCACTAGGCACTACTACCAGATATGTCATGAACTGCTTCATCCAGACACCTTCCTTCGCCGCCTCCGAGGCTGCGATGTACTCCGCTTCGCACGTAGAATCGGCTACACAGTTTGGTTGGAACTGCACCAACTTACCGCTCCCCCGTTTAGAATAAATACGTATCCGGTTTGCGACTTAGAGTCATCCGGATTAGTGTCAAAGCTTGCATCGATGTAACCCTTTACGACGAGCTCTTCATCACCTCCATAAACGAGAAATATTTCCTTAGTCCTTTTCAGGTACTGAAGGATATTCTTGACCGCAGCCCAGTGCTCCATTCCAGGATCACTTTGAAACCTTCCGGCCATACTTATGGCAAGGCTGACATCTGGTCTTGTGCACAGCATTGCATACATGATAGAGCCTATGGCTGAAGCATAGGGGATGACACCCATCTTTTCTCTATCTTCTGCAGTCACTGGGCATTGAGTCTTACTCAACTTCAGACCTTGTAACACAGGCAAGAACCGCTTCTTGGACTGATCCATTTTGAACTTCTTCAAAAGTTTATCAAGGTATGTGCTCCGCTTAAGTGCTATTAAGCGTCTCGATCTATGTCTATAGATCTTAATGCCTAATATGAAAGCAGCTTCTCCTAGGTCCTTCATTGAAAAACTCTTGTTCAAATATTCCTTCACGCTTTCCAACATTTCTACATTGTTTCCAATCAGCAATATGTCATCCACATATAATACTAGAAACGCAATAGAGCTCCCACTCACTTTCTTGTAAATACAAGCTTCTCCATAAACTTGTATAAACTCAAACGCCTTGATCACCTCATCAAAGCACTTATTCCAACTCCGAGATGCTTGCACCAGTACATAAATGGGTCGCTGGAGTTTGCAAACTTTGTCAGCATTCTCTGGATCGACAAAACCTTCGGGTTGCATCATACGCAACTCTTCCTCAAGGAAACCATTGAGGAATGCCGTATTGAAATCCATCTGCCAAATTTCATAGTCGAAATAAGCAGCTATTGCCAACATGATTCTGACAGACTTAAGCATCGCTACGGGTGAGAATGTCTCATCATAGTCAACTCCTTAAACTTGTGAAAAACCCTTTGCCACTAGTCGAGCTTTATAGATGGTGACATTACCGTCCACGTCTGTCCTCTTCTTAAAGATCCATTTGTTCTGAATGGCCTTTCGCCCTTTAGGTAATACTTCCAAAGTCCATACTTTGTTTTCATACATGGATCCCATCTCGGATTTCATGGCCTCTAACCATTTCTCGTAATCCGGGCCATCACTGCTCCTCCATAGCTCGTAGGTTCATTGTTGTCCAACAACAAGACCTCCAAGACAGGGTTGCCATACCACTCAGGAGTAGTACGCGACCTTGTCGACCTATGAGGTTCAATAGTAGCTTGATCCAAAGCTTCATGATCATCATCATTAACTTCCTCTTCTATCGTCGTAGATTCCACAGAAACATCTTTCTACGCTGCGCTACTTTCTGGTTGAAGTGAAGGTTCAATAACCTCATCAAGCTCTATCTTCCTCCCACACAATTTTTTCGAGAGAAACTCTTTCCCAAGAAATGTTCCGTTCTTAGCGACAAACACTTTGCCTTCGGATATGAGATAGAAGGTATACCCGACTATCTCTTTCGGGTATGCTATGAAGACGCATTTCTCCGCTTTGGGTTCCAGCTTTTCAGGCTGAAGCTTTTTGACATAAGCATCACACCCCCAAACTTTAAGAAACAACAACTTTGGCTTCTTGCCAAACCATAGTTCATATGGCGTCGTCTCAATGGATTTTTATGGTGCCCTACTTAAAGTGAATGCAGCTATTTCTAATGCATAACCCCAAAACGATAGTGGCAAATCAGCAAGAGACATCATAGAACGCACCATATCTAATAAGGTTTTATTACGACGTACGGACACACCATTACGCTGTGGTGTTCCGGGCGGTGTCAACTATGAAACAATTCCACATTGTCTTAAGTGACTGCCAAACTCATAACTCAGATATTCACCTCCTCGATCAGATCATAGGAACCTAATCTTCTTGTTACGATGATTCTCAACTTCACTCTAAAATTGCTTGAACTTTTCAAATGTTTCATACTTGTGTTTCATTAAGTAAATATACCCATATCTACTTAAGTCATCAGTGAAGGTGAGAAAATAACGATATCCACCACACGCTGTAACATTCATTGGACCACACACATCAGTATGTATGATTTCCAATAAGTCACTCGCCCGTTCCATTGTTCCAGAGAACGGCATTTTAGTCATATTGCCCATGAGGCATGGTTCACATTTGTCAAGTGATTCAAAATCAAGTGACTCCTAAAATCCATCAGCATGGAGCTTCCTCATGCATTTTACACCAATATGACCTAAATGGTAGTGCCACAAGAAAGTGGTACTATCATTATCAACTCTACATCTTTTGGCATCAATGTTATGAACATGTGTGTCATCACTATCAAGATTCAATATGAATAAACCCCTAACATTGGGTGCATGACCATAAAAGATATTATTCATATAAATAGAACAACGTTTATTCTCTAATTTAAATGAGTAACCGTCTCGCAATAAACAAGATCCAGATATAATGTTCATGCTTAACGCAGGCACTAAATAACAATTATTCAGGTTCATCACTAATCCCAATGGTAATTGAAGAGAGAGCGTGCCGACGGCGATCACATCAACATTGGAACCGTTTCCCACGCGCATCATCACTTCGCCCTTTGCTAGCCTTCATTTATTCCGTAGTTCCTGCTTTGAGTTGCAAATGTGAGCAACCGAACCGGTATCAAATACCCAGGCACTACTACGAGAGCTAGTAAGGTACACATCAATAACATGTATATCATATATACCTTGTTTGTCGTTGGCCGCCTTCTTGTCAGCCAGGTACTTGGGGTAGTTCCGCTTCAAGTGACCAGTTCCCTTGCAATGAAAGCACTCAGTTTCTGGCTTGGGCCCATGCTTGGGCTTCTTTACAGGAGTAGCAACTGCTTTGCCATCCTTCTTGGTTTTACCCTTCTTGCCCTTGCCCCTGCCCTTGCCATTTTTCTTGAAACTAGTAGTTTTATTGACCATCAACACTTGATGTTCTTTCTGGATTTCAGACTCAGTGACTTTTAGCATCGCAAACAGCTTGGCAACTGACTTGTTCATCTCGTGCATGTTATAGTTCATCACAAAGCTCTTGTAACTAGGTGGCAATGATTGAAGAACTCTGTCAGTGATCGCTTATGGCGGAAGGGCAATTCCCAACTCCGCTAGATGAGTTGAATACCCAGACATTCTGAGTCTATGTTCACTGATAGACCCATTCTCCTCCATCTTGCAAGCATAGAACTTATCGGAGGTTTCATACCTCTCGATCTGGGCGTTCTTCTGAAAGATAAACTTCAACTCCTGGAACATCTCATATGCTCCATGACGTTCAAAACGTCTTTGAAGTCCTGGTTCTAAGCAATACAATATCGCACACTGAACTATTGAGTAATCTTTAGTACGTGTCTCCCAAGCATTCTTAACGTCTTCGGAGGTCATGTCTTCTGGTTGGTCACCAAGCGGTGCATCAAGGACATATAATTTCTGGGAAGCCATGAGGATAATCCTCAGATTACGGGCCCATTCAAAAAAGTTACTTCCATCATCTTTCAACTGAGCTTTCTCTAGGAACGCATTAAAATTCAGGGGTGCTACTACGCGAGCCATTGATCTACAACATAAATATGCAAAGTTTACTTAGAATATTGTTCAAGATAACGAGTTTAGTTAATCAAATTACTAAAGCTCCCACTCAAATTGACATCCCTGAGGTCATCTGAGTGTCACATGATCCAAATCCACCAACTCAAGTCCGATCATCATGTGAGTTGAGGTAGCTTCAATGGTGAACATCATTATGTTGATCATATCTACTATATGACTCATGTTCGATCTTTCGGTCTCTTGTGTTCTGAGGCCATGTCTATACATGCTAGGCTCGTCAAGTTTAACCCGAGTGTTCTGCATGTGCAACACTGGCTTGCACCCGTTGTATGTTAACATAGAGTCTATCACACCCGATCATCACGTGGTGTCTCAACACGACGAACTTTCTTAATAGTGCATAGTCGGGGAGAACACAATTTATCTTGAAATTAAGTGAGGGATCACCTTATAATGCTACCGTCGTCCTAAGCAAAAGAAGGTGCATAAAAGGATTAACATCACATGCAAATAATAAGTGACATGATATGGCCATGAACTTGTGCTTTTGATCTCCATCTTGAAAGCACCAGCATGATCTCCATCGTCACCGGCAAGACACCATGATCTCCATCATCTTGATCTTCATCAACGTGTCACCATCGGGGTTGTCACGCCCAAAATGCTTCTACTACTATTGCTACCATTTAGGGATAAAGTAAAGCATTACAAAGCGCTTAATGATTGACACGCAGGTCATACAATAATTAAAGATAACCCTATGGCTCCTGCCGGTTGCCGTACTCATCGACACGCAAGTCGTGATAATCTATACATCACATGATTATCTCATACATCACATATATCACATCATGTAATTGGCCATATCACATCACAACATACCCTGCAAAAACAAGTTAGACGTCCTCTAATTGTTGTTCCATGTTTTACGTGGCTGCTATGGGTATCTAGCAAGAAGAATTCTCATCTACACAAAAACTACAACGGTGATACACTAGTTGCTTTTCAACCTTCTCAAGGACCGCCTTTGTTGAATCCGATCCAACTAAAGTGAGAGAAACTGGCACCCGCAAGCCATCTATGCAACAAGTTGCGGTCGAGGGAACCGGTGTCTCGTAAGCGTACGAGTAATGTTGGTCCGGGCCGCTTCGTCTCACAATACCGCTGAACCAAAATCCGACCAAGGGAGGAAGCAATCTAAGCATCAACGCCCACAAACCTTTTGTGTTCTACTCGAGATCTCATCTACACATAGACCTAGCTCTGATACCACTGTTGGGGAACGTTTATGGGAAACAAAAAATTTCCTACGCACACGTAGATCTATCCATGGTGATGAGCATCTACGAGAGGGAGAGTGGATCTACGTACCCTTGTGGATCGCTAAGCGAGAAGAGTTAAGAAACGCGGTTGGTTTAGTCAAACGTCTTCGCGATCCAAATCGCCGTGCGTCCCGCGATCCAATCACGATCCATCCCATGATCCAATCATGATCCGTCCCGCGATCCAATCACGATCCGTCCCACGAACTTGATCACGATCTGTCCCACGAACTTGATCACGATCCTTCCGATCTAGCGCCGAACGGACGGCGTCTCCGCGTTCAGGACACGTACAACTTGATGACGATCTCTGCCGTCTTGATCTAGCAAGAAGGAGCGGAGAGGTAGAAGAGTTCTCCGGCAGTGTGACGGTACTCCGACAATGGTGGTGGAGCAACTCCGGCAGGGCTACGCCTAAGCACTGCAAAAATCCGATCTAGAGGAGAAACTATGCACTGGAGGAACGGGTAGCACGTGGCTGAAAAACTAGTGCAAAAACCCTAAAAACAACAGTACATATAGGAGGAAGAGAGGAGAGGAGACAGCCTTGGCTTTCCAAGCCAAGAGCTTCGGCCGAACCTACTAGGAGAGGAGGACTCCTTCTCCAATCCTAATAGGACTAGGATTGCTCCTTTTTTGCTTTTTTTCCACCTTTTCCTATTGGGTTTTTTTCTCCAGCCACATGGGCCTTGTGTGGGAGTTTCCACCAGCCCACTAAGGGCTGATGTTCACTCTCCCACATTTCATGAAGCCTCTTGGGTCGAAATACCCCTCCTGGAGGCCTCACGGTACACTACCGGCACTCCCAGTACACTACCGATGAGCCCGAAACTTTTCCGGCGACCAAAACAGGACATCCTATATATAAATCTTTACCTCTGGACCATTCTGGAGCTCCTCGTGATGTCCGGGATCTCATCCGGGACTCCGAAAAACCTTCGGTCACCACCATACATAACTCTATACTACTAAAACGTCACCAAACCTTAAGTGTGCAGACCCTGCGGGTTCGAGAACTATGTAGACATGACCGAGACACCTCTACGATCAATAACCAATAGCGGCACCTGGATGCCCATATTGGTTCCTACATATTCTACGAAGATCTTTATCGGTCGAACCTCTATGTCAAGGATTCAGTTAATCCCGTATGATGTTCCCTTTGTTCTTTAGTATGTTACTTGCCCGAGATTCGATCGTCGGTATCTCCATACCTAGTTCAACCTCGTTACTGGAAAGTCTCTTTACTCGTTCCGTATTTCAAGATCCCATGACTAACACTTAGTCACATTGCTTGCAAGGCTTATTGTGATGTTGTATTACCGAGTGGGCCCTGAGATACCTCTCCGTCACAAGGAGTAACAAATCCCAGTCTTGATCCAAGCCAACTCAACAGACACCCTCGGAGATACCTGTAGAGCACCTTTATAGTCACCCAGTTATGTTGCGACGTTTGATACACACAAGGCACTCCTCCGATGTCCGTGAGTTGCATGATCTCATGGTCATAGGAACATACACTTGACATGCAGAAAACAGTAGCAATAAACTGACACGGGCATATGCTACGTTTGTAGTTTGGGTCTTGTCCATCACATCATTCTCCTAATGATATGATCTCGTTATCAAATGACATCACATGTCAATGGCTAGGAAACCTTGACCATCTTTTATCAATGAGCTAGTTCACTAGAGGCATACTAGGGACAGAGTGTTGTTTATTTACCCACACATATAATGTGTTTCCAATTAATAAAATTATAGCATGGATAATAAACGATTATCATGAACAAGGAAATATAATAATAAACACTTTATTTATTTCCTCTAGGGCATATTTCCAACAGTAGGAACCTTGACTATTCCATAATGGCTTCCGTCCATGAAGGACTAGCCTCACTATGGGCATAACTTCACGAAGTAGGCGATCTCCTTGCCCTTACAAACTTCTTGGTTCACTCGACAACACGAAGTAGGAGGCTCCCAAGCGACACCTAACCAATCTAGAAGGCACCACCCTCCAAAAGGTAAAAGGCTCGGTAATGACGATGAACCCTTTGCTCTTGTGCTTAAAGATGATAGACTCCTCAGCAACCAATCACTCTCTCACAGATTTGGCATGGTGCAAGAGATGGGACTGGTGGAAAGCTACTTGGGGAGGCTAGAGATCAAGATCCATATGATTGGAGTGGAAGATCTTGACCTCAACACAAGGGTAGGTGGTTCTCTCTCAGAAAACTGGATGGGGCAAGTGTGGAATAGTTCTGAGTGCTTCTCTTCCGAGTAGGTGGTGGTGAAGGGGTATATATAGGCATCCCCATAAATCCAACCATTACACACAAAATGACCAACTCGGTGACACCGATGTGTTAATCTCGGTGGTACCGAAGTGACCAAAAGGTGGCAACTTTTGAATCTCGGTGAGACCGATATAGGAAACTCGGTTG
This sequence comes from Hordeum marinum, assembly GCA_022496015.1. Classification (NCBI taxonomy): domain Eukaryota; kingdom Viridiplantae; phylum Streptophyta; class Magnoliopsida; order Poales; family Poaceae; genus Hordeum; species Hordeum marinum. The sequence goes on from CM039674.1 coordinate 479,744,239, forward strand.
CACCGATAAGGTGACCAACGGTCAGATTTCCAATCTCAGTGGCGCCGATCCAACATTCTCGGTGGTACCAATAATGTGAATTAGTGTAACAAGAAAGTTGGCAACCTAAACTCGGTAGCACCGGTATGGAATCGGTTGCACCGAAGTGGCTAGGGTTTGGCTGAGTCTGTCTAGGTTCTGGAATCAGTGGCACCGCTATGGGAAAGTTGGTTGCACCGAATTTGAGTGTTAGGTATAGAACAGACTTTGGTTGGAGAGTTTGTGGATGTTTTTGGTGACTCTCATTTGTGCATGTTTGAGCATATTGTTCACCAACAAAACCTTACCCCCTTTTAATAGTATTGGCTTTCCTATGGACTCAAAGTGATTTCTCACAAATATAAAATGTAGAGTCCTCTTGCTTGAAGCTTGGCCAACCTATTTCCTTGCATCTTGGGGTATCTCCACAATCTCCTTTTGCCAAACCTCTCTATAGACTGTATCTGAAATACACTAGGTAAAAATATCAGTCCAAGAGACAATGTATGTTGTCATGAATTATCAAAACCACCAAGGGAGCATGTTGTGCTTTCAATCTCCACCTTTTTGGTAATTGATGACAACATACAATCAAAGCTTCAAATAAAGATATGCATGGTTATACTGAAGACTTTGAGAGACACATGACTTAGACTTGCTCCCCCTAAATGTGTGTAGTCCTTTAAAGGATAGTTGCTTTTGAATGCATGAACACACATAAGGTAGAAGGTATATAGCAGGTCATGTGTATCTTGGCTATATGCATCAAATATATATGAATGAGATGTATATTTGTTCAAGACATCACTCTTGCAAACAATATGTGCAAGAAGCAAGAGATCATCTTGACCAAGGATATGATGCATATACTTACCTTGAGTTCTTAAGCATCCTGGTAATAGAAACACACTTGAGAAAAAAAATGTTAGGAAACACAAGAGTATTCTACCAAACAGCAAGGCAATAGAACTCAAAATTGCCAAGATATGGAGGACATATAGAAGATAGTATTCCTTAGAATTGATATGTCTCCAAGATCATTTAGAATTTTCTCACCGTAGATATGAAAATAGATTATCCTCTCCCCCTGAATCTTAGGATGTAGATATTAGGATTGGATAAGGTGAGAAAGGTCAAAAAAATTCTTATCCTCCTACTTTGATATTCTCCCCCTGTTTATAAAGGTATGAGTATTGATATTGGCTCTCCCCCTTAATCATATCTCCCCCTTTGCATAAGCATGTATCTCCCTTTTAGCATTAAGCTTTGGTCTTCTCCCCCTTTGGCATTAATTTCCAAAAAGGTCAAAAACAGGGATCATTGAGTGAGAAGGGATCATTGAGAACAAGGGTCATCGAAATGTAGGATTCATAGAAATGAAAACTGGGAGAGTCATTGAAAATGATTTCTCTCCCTTTGAGATGTTGTAGGATTTTGTTCTTCTCCTCCTTTCTTCGTTGAAGATAGGGATCCTTGAAAAAATCTCTCCTCGTGATTAACTTTAGTTCTTCTGCCCCTAAGTAATACAAAGTTTTTTTAAAGGATCATCGAAGTAATAGAAGTATTACAAGAAAGATCACTAAGAAATCATAGAATTGGAAAAATGAATTCAAATGAGACAGAATGAAAATTGGTGACTCCGAGATAGATAGATCGGTGGTGCCGAGATTTTGTAGTGCAGCTTGTGTGCAATTTCGGTAGAACCAAGATATTTGAGTTGGCGGCTCCGAAAGGGAAACCAAGTTTCTGTTTTCACAGAGTCAAGAGAAAGATTTTCAATGAAATATGAAGTTTTTACAAGGGACATCAACTAGAGAAGATTGGAGTAGTTATGAGAAATCATGCAATAGAGAGCAAACCACACCAGATTCTTAACTAGATGATGGGCTGTGACTAGGTCACCTATATTAGAGTATATCGACTTAGGAGCCAAGCAAGAATACTTGATCATAGGTCATACTCTACGTTAAGCTCAAAATGGGGTTACCATTTTTTGATTAAGCATTTTAATGTCTTCATATCCCTTGAGTTGCTTTAGCTCATTTCTTGGAGTAAAGCCTTTTGAAGGATATGATTACATACCTTTGAGTGATGTTGATGACTTAGCTTGTAGATGAACTTGTTGAGGATGCTCGAGGTTGACGAAGATCATCTTGAGTTGTGACCAATCCTTCTTGTTCTAGTACACTGGTTACCTACAAAGATTAGTCATGCAAGGAAGAACAATAGATATATCCAAGTGACATGATAACAATTGAGAGTGTGCAATTTTGATCAAGTATATGTCAAGGATATGGTTGAGTGGCCTTCTTCCTTCCATCATCAAGAGGGGTTGTGGATACTTGGTAATGACAAGATTGCTTATGACTGGAGTTGATGGAAATCTTGTGGAATGAAGTTTTTCCATGTACTTACAAGAGATTAGATGCAATAAAAGGGAGCATAGAATTCCATGGCATAAGATGAAATGTTAAGATACATGGAAATATCAAGAAAGCTCATGTCACTGCATGCAACCGAGTGAGTCTAGCTCAAGTTTGAAGCATCGATGATGTTCAACTCACTCTTCAAGTGACAAAATGTCTTCTCATCAACTGGTTGGTAAAGATATCAGCCAATTGCTTGTTAGTGCGAACATGCTTATGATTAATATCTCCTTTGGCAACATGATCACGAATGAAATGATGTCGAACTTGAATATGCTTAGTTCGAGAAAGTTGCACAGGATTATGACCAATTTTAATAGCACTTCCATTGTCACAAAGTAATGGAATATTTTTAACATAAATTACATAATCCTTAAGTGTTTGTGTCATCCATATTAATTGCGCACAACAAGATCCATCAGCAATATACTCAGCTTCGGTAGTCGATAGAGATACAGAGTTTTGTTTCTCAGAGGACCAAGATACAAGAGATCTGCCCAAAAAATGACAAGTACCCGAGGTGGATTTTCTATGAACGTTTTCACCGACATAGTCCGAATCAAAATATCCAACAAGGTCAAAATAAGATCCCTTGGGATACCAAATGCGAAAATTTGGCGTTTGTATCAAGTAGCTCACAATGCGTTTTACAACCAAAAGATGACACTCTTTCGGTGCAGCTTGATACCTAGCACACATGCAAACACTAAGCATAATATTGGGACGAGATGCACATAGATATAACAATGAACCAATCATAGATCGATAAACTTTCTGATCAACCGGCTCATCCTCTCTGGTAAGATCTACATGTCCGCTAGTAGGCATAGGGGTTTTCATACCTTTGCACTCCTGCATGTTGAACTTTTTGATCAAGTCCTTGGTATACTTAGTTTGAGAGATGAAAGTTCCATATTTTGATTGCTTTATTTGAAAGCCAAGAAAGAATTTCAGCTCACACATCACGGACATCTCATACTTCTCGGACATCAACCTTCCAAATCTTTCACTAAATTGAGGGTTAGTGGAACCAAAGATAATATCATCCACATAGATTTGGCACACAAATAATTCACCATTAACTCCCTTAGTGAATAAGGTTGCCTAAATTTTACCAATTTCAAAACCTTTTTCGATAAGAAACTTCGTTAAACATTTGTACCGAGCACGAGGGGTTTGCTTAAGACCGTAAAGAGCTTTACGAAGCTTGTAAAAATGATTAGGTTTCTTAGGATTCACAAAGCCATGTGGTTGCTTAACATAAACCTCTTCTTCAATCTCACCATTTACAATGCACTTTTAATATCCATTTGATAAAGCGCGATATCATAGCGATTGGCATAATCAAGAAGAACGCGAATAGCTTCAAATCTAGCGACGGGGGCGTAAGTCTCACCGTAGTCCATACCTTCGACTTGTGTATATCCTTGAGCTATGAGGCGAGCCTTGTTGTGCACGACTTGACCGTCTTCGTCTTGCTTGTTCCGAAATACCCATTTGGTTCTGATGATGTTGTGTTCATTCTCGGGCTTCTCCACGAGTGTCCATACTTTGTTCCTTTCGAAGTTGTGAACCTCTTCATGCATAGCGTTCACCCAATCCGCGTTGTCTTACCTTCAAGGGCTTAATCCTAGAGATGAAAGAATAATGCTCACAGAAGTTTGCTAGACGAGTTTTAGAGCAAGTGATCCTCCCTGTTTGTATATCACCAAAGATTTGGTTTAGGGGATGGTTCTTGGTCACTTGTGCTCGAACTCGGGTCAGCTTCCGATTGTTGGTTGGTGGAGCTTCTTCTTCATCATCATCTCCTTCATCTTCGTTGTTGTTGAAGGTATCGTTCCCTTGAGGTGGTGGTGAAGGAGATTGTGGTGGATCTTCATGATGCACTTCCTCCTCTTCATCATCTTGTCGTGTATCGCTTGTGGATGCCTCCATGTCATGTTGTGGTTCGCCTTGTCGTGAAGTAGCGGCTTCCACTTGAGTTGATGAAGTACTTTCCTTCACCTTCATGGGACGAATCTTGCCGATGGGTAAATCTACGATAGCTTCCAAAGGGTTCTTATCACCTACATAATTTGGCAATTGTTCGACTTGCGAACCATTAGATTCATCAAACTTCACATCTACCGTTACTTCAACTTTTCGAGTGAAGTTGTTGTAGACATGGTAAGTATGAGAGTTCGATCCATAACCAAGTAGAAATCCTTCATGAGATTTAGGAGCAAATTTAGTACGACAATGCTTATCAAGAATGTAGCACTTGGAGCCGAACACCCGAAAGTATCCAACTTGCGGTTTGTTGCCGGTGAGTAGCTCGTATGTAATTTTACTGAGAAGCTTGTGCAAGTAAAGTCGGTTTGTGGCATGATATGCTATTTCAACAACTTCTGCCCAGAAGTGTTTTGGCGTCTTGTATTCGTCAAGCATCGTTCTTGCCATCTCAATGAGTGTCCGGTTCTTCCTCTCAACAATTCCATTTTGTTGAGGTGTGCACGTGGCAGAGAACTCATGTGAGACACCTTCTTCGTCTAGAAAGGTATCCAAGTTCTTGAACTCTGATCCATTATCGCTCCGAACCTTCTTAATCTTCACTTCAAACTAATTTTGCGCTTTGCGAGCGAAGTTCTTGAAGATCTTTTGACCCTGCGACTTATCATCAAGAAAGAATATCCACGTAACTCTAGAAAAATCATCAACTATAACTAGACCATAGGAATTTCCACCGAGACTCTTGTAAGCATTGGGACCGAAAAGATCCATGTGAAGTAACTCGAGTGGTCTCCTAGTAGTCATGATATTCTTAACAGTATGACTTCCACCTACTTGCTTTCCATCTTGTCAAGCACTACAAAGTCTATCTTTGTCAAAGACTACATCCTTAACACCAAGTATATGATCACCTTTGATAAGTTTGTCTAAATTATGCATGCCAACATGTCCTAATCTTCTTTGCCAAAGCCAACTTTTCGAAGATTTAGCAATTAAACAAGTGCGAGGTTTGGATCTCTTAGTGAAACCGACAATGCATAGACCACCTCTACGGATAACGGTAAAGACCATTTTATGATTATCTTGATGAAACACTTGGCAATATATTTTCGTGAATAAAACATTGAAACCAAAGTCGGAAAGTCTAGACACGGAAAGAAGATTATAGCCAAGAGATTCAACAAGCATAACATTTTGAATAGAACTATCATGGGATATGGCCACCTTAGCAAGACAAGTACCTTACCCTTGGAGTTGTCTCCAAACGTTACGTACCTTCATGGTCCATGGTTTGGTGTAATCTCTTCAAACATTTCTCATATGATCTGTACATCCGCTATCGAGAATCCACTCTTTTCCGTCGGACATGTAATCCTTGAAGTTTGCCATGAGACTTAGATTCTTCATGATCTTCTCATACTCGATGTCGAACAACTCATCTTCATCATAGTAGCCATGTTCCACATTGTCATCATCAAGTGGGAAACCCTCGTCATAAAGAACAAGAGATTCGTTAGGATGGTGATCATGACAGTGTTCAAGTTTATGAATGCGAAGGGCCTCTATAATAATATTGTTGATAGTTGTGACATCTCCTTTAGCACGCATGAGGTCACTAAGCTCAAATAGACAAACATTAAATTTAGGATCACTAGGCGACATTTTGTAAAAGGCAATGGTTTTATGAAGAATTTCATCAAGATTACTTAATGAATAATTTGGATATCATTTCTCCAAATCATTCCACAAAGTGTAAGCACATGCAAAATTCTTCATTTGGATAAGCACATTTCTAGGCAATGCTCTAACAATGTGTGGGATGCAAATGATCAATAGGAGGCTCATAGGGGCGCAAAACCTATTTGCTCAATTGAAATTCATTAAACAGCTCAAGCATCAAAGATTTCCATTGTCTATAGTACTCTCCATCAAGAATGGGAACGCTACAACTCAAACTCCCTATACTAGACACATCCATCTTCCTCCTCGGTGATTAAACCGAAGCAATGGAGATCAATGCTCTCATACCAATTGAGGGATCACTAGAAGAGTGTCTAGAGTGGGGGTGAATAGACTACTAGCAAGAATTTAAAACCTAACCTTTCCCAAGTTAATTGGTTGGCAGATTTTAACAGTTTTAGCAAAGCTAGCAAGTCTAATAGCCCTACACATGCATGTCAACAAATATGGCATCGGAAAGTAAAGACATTGCGTATGACGTAAAGTGTTGAGATAGGTAGATCAAACGCGGTTGGAGACTCATGGATTTTTCCCGTGGTTCCAATAGGTGGATCTATCATACATCCACATTTATGGAGGCTTCAACCCACGGAGGGTAACAGTCGCGAGAATCCATGGAGGGCTCCACCCAAAAGGGTCCACGAAGTAGCAACCTTGACTATTCCATAACGGCTTCCATCCACGAAGGACTAGCCTTGGTATGGGTATATCTTCACGGAGTAGGCGATCTCCTTGCCCTTACAAACTTCTTGGTTCACTCCACAACACGAAGTAGGAGACTCCCAAGCGACAATTAACCAATCTAGGAGGCACCACCCTCCAAAAGGTAATAGGCTCGATAATGACGATGAACTCCTTGCTCTTGTGCTTCAAGATGATAGACTCCTCAGCACCCAATCACTCTCTCACAGATTTGGCATGGTGGAAGAGATGTGATTGGTGGAAAGCTACCTGGCGAGGCTATAGATCAAGATCCATATGATTGGAGCGGAATATCTTGACCTCAACACAAGGGTAGGTGGTTCTCTCTCAGAAAACTGGATGGGGCAAGTGTGGAATAGTTCTGAGTGCTTCTCTTCCGAGTAGGTGGTGAAGGGGTATATATAGCCATTGCCAAAAATCCAACCATTACACACAAAATGACCAACTCGGTGACACCGATGTGTTAATCTCAGTGGTACCGAAGTGACCAAAAGGTGGCAACTTTTGAATCTCGGTGAGACCGATATAGGAAACTCAGTTGCACTGATAAGGTGATAAACAGTCAGATTTCCAATCTCGGTGACGCCGATCCAATATTCTCAGTGGTACCAATAATGTGAATTTGCGTAACAGAAAGTTGGCAACCTAACTCGGTGGCACCGGTATGGAATTAGTTGCACCGAAGTGGCTAGGGTTTGGCTGATTCTATCTAGGTTCTGGAATCGGTGGCACCTGTATGGGAAAGTTGGTTGCACCGATTTTGAGTGTTAGGTATAGAACAGACTTTGGTTGGAGAGTTTGTGGATGTTTTTGGCGACTATCACTTGTGCACGTTTGAGCATATTGTTCACCAACAAAACCTTACCCCATTTTAATAGTATTGGCTTTCCTATGGACTCAAAGTGATTTCTCCAAATATAAAATATAGAGTCCTGTTGCTTGAAGCTTGGCCAACCTATTTCCTTGCATCTTGGGGTATCCCCACAATCTCCTTTTTCCAATTCTCTCTATAGACTGTATCTAAAATACATTAGATAAAAATATCAGTCCAAGACAATGTATGTTGTCATGAATTATCAAAACCACCAAGGAAGCATGTTGTGCTTTCAAGTAGTCAGTGATTTTTACAATCTTACCCTCAGTAGCGGAAGCACCTATGAGGTTCGCTACTGAAAATGTTGTATCTGACAAGGGATTTAGTTCGCTACTGAAAATAATGAAGAAGAAGCTTCCAAAGGATAACAAATTGCCCGACAGTACATACGCAGCAAAGAGGTTCTATGCCCTCTAGGATTGGAGGTGCAGAAGCTAAATGCATGCCCTAATGAGTGCATCCTCTACTGCGGTGAGTACGAGGAACATAACGCATGCCCGGTATGTGGTGCATTGCAGTATAAGATCAGAAGAGATGACCTTGGTGATGTTGAGGGCCAGCGCACCGGGAAGAGGGTTCCTGCCAAGATGATGTGGTATGCTCCTATAATACCACGGTTGAAAAGTCTGTTCAGAAACAAAAAGCATGCCGAGTTGATGCAATGGCACAAAAAAGACCGTAAGAAAGATGGGAAGTTGAGAGCACCCGCTGACGGGCCATAGTGGGGAAAGATCGAGAGAAAGTGGAGCGCCTTTACAGGTGACCCGAGGAATGTACGGTTTGGTTTAAGTACAGATGTTGTTAATCCTTTTGGGGAGCAGAGCAGCCAGCATAGCACATGGCCTGTGAATCTATGTATGTATAACCTTCCTCCTTGGTTGTGCATGAAGCGGAAGTTCATTATGATGAAAGTGCTCATCCAAGGCCCTAAGCAACCCGGCAATGACATTGATGTGTACCTAAGGCCATTAGTTGATGAAATTTTACAGCTATGAAGTGGAAGAGGTGTACGTGTGTGTGATGAGAACGAATAGGAGGATTTTGACCTACATGTGTTTCTATTTGTAACCATCAATGATTGGCCTTCTCTCAGTAAACTTTTAGGATAGACAAACAAGGGATACCATGCATGCACACACTGTTTAGATGACACCGACAGTATATTTTGGACAAATGCAGGAAGAATGTGTACCTGGGGCATCATCGATTTCTTCCGACCAACCATCAATGTCGAAAGAAAGGAAACCATTTCAAAGGTGAGCCAGATCACCGGAAGAAGCCCGCCTTCTGTACTGGTGATCACATACTTTGATGGAAGAAGAAATCTGTATTTTGCGACCTACCCTATTGGAAATACCTAGAGGTACGCTCTCCAATCGACGTGATGCACATGACGAAGAACGTTTGGGAAGACAAAATATACACCGGGGGCACGGGAGGAACAACAACGTGTGCATGAAAAAGACGGCATGCATCCAAAGCAGTATGAAGGTCCTACCAGCTACGCTCTTACCAAAGCAGAGAAGGAAATCTTCTTTGAATTCCTGCTCAGTATGAAGGTCCCGTATGGTTTCTCGTCGAATATAAAGGGAATAATAAATATGGCAGAGAAAAAATTCCAGAACGTAAAGTCTCATGACTGCCACGTGATTATGATGCAACTGCTGTCGGTTGCATTGAGGGGGCTTCTACCGGAAAACGTTTGATTAGCCATTGTGAAGCTATGTGCATTCCTCAATGCAATCTCTCAGAAGGTGATCGATCTAGAAATCCTTCCAAGGTTAAGAAGTGATTTAGTGCAATGTCTTGTTAGTTTCGAGCTGGTGTTCCCACCGTCCTTCTTCAATATCATGACGGACGTCCTAGTTCATATAGTCGACGAGATTGCCGTTCTCGGCCCTATATTTCTACACAATATGTTCCCCTTTGAGAGGTTCATGGGAGTCTTAAAGAAATATGGCCGTAATCGCGCTAGGCCAGAAGCAAGAATCTCCATGGGCCATCAAACAGAGGATGTCATTGGGTTTTGTGTTGACTTCATTCCTGACCTTAAGAAGATCGGTCTCCCTCAATCGCGGTATGAGGGGAGACTGACTGGAAAAGGCATGCTAGGAGAGGACTCAATAATATGTAGGGACGGGCATTCTTGGTCTCAAGCACACTACACAGTTCTACAGAATTCCACCTTGGTGACCCCGTATGTCGATGAACACAAGAATATTCTGCGCTCCAAACACCCGGAGCAGTGTGACGACTGGATTACATATGAACACATCAGGATTTCGGCAGTTGGTTGCAAACACGTCTCATGGGTGCCTACACTGTTTCTGATGAGTTGTACCCGTTGGCCAGGGGACCATCTTCGACTATATTGACTTACAAAGGGTACGAGATAAATGGAATACATTTTACACGATCGCCCAAGATGAAAAGAGCACCAACCAAAACAGAGGTGTCCACTTTGATGCAGCAACCAAGAGGGGAAAGGACACATATTATGGTTACATAGTGGACATACGGGAACTTGACTATGGACATGATTTCAAGGTCGCTTTGTTTCAGTGCAAATGGGTCAATCTGTCAAGAGGCGGGGTACAGGAAGACCCACAGTACGGAATGACAATAGTGGATCTGAACAATCTTGGGTACACAGACGAACCATTCGTCCTAGCCAGTGATGTGGCTCAGATTTTCTATGTGAAGGACATGTCTACCATACCGAGAAAAAGAAAAGATAAGGAAGCGAATACATCATACGATGAGCCAAAATGCCACATAGTTCTTTCAGGAAAAAGAGACATCGTGGGATTGGAGGGCAAGAGAGACATGTCTGAAGATTATGAAAAGTTTCATGAAATTCCTCCCTTCAAAGTCAAGGCTGACCCAAGCACCCTGTTAAACGATGAAAATTATCCATGGTTACGACGCAATAAGCAAAGGACACACGCAAAGAAGAAGTGAAGACTTTCTCTCCACAACTATATCATTGCAGTGACATGTGAAGAAATGAAATGCCTTTTGTAACACATGAGTTTTCGTTCGAAACCCTAATACTACGAAAGAGATTCTTCGTTTTGTACACGAAGTGCATCCAGTTTTTGTCGTAACCCTCTGAACTTTTTATGACATGCTATGTGGGTGAAATGATGATACCATGCCAACTTTCAACCTTTTCAGAGTTCATTTGAAGTGCTTTTCAATTTCAGGGTCATTTAGCTCAAAAAATCAGTAAGTGCATGAAAAATACCAAATGAAGTCAAAAAGGGATGAAAATTGATGATGTGGCTTTGAATGGTGCATTTTGAACACACAAAAAGTCTGGAGTTCAAATGAGTTCAAAAAAATGAAATCCCTTTGTAACAGATGAGCTTTCGTTCGAAACCGTGATACTTCGAAATAGATTGTCCATTTTGTACACGAAGTGCATCCAGTTTTTGTCGTAACCCAGTCAACTTTTTAGCACATGCTATGTGGGTGAAATGATGATACCATGCCAACTTTCAACCTTTTCAGAGTTTGTTTGAAGTGCTTTCTAATTTCTTTCAAAACATCGCAGGAGTGGAGTTCAAAAAAGAATCAGCTAAAAAGCTTTTATAAACCTCTAGTATTTTTGGAACAATAATTATATTAAAATATGCAACTAAAATTATGAAAGTATTTTTTGTTCAAAACATTAATAGCAAAAAGAATATAATGATAAAACACACTGGAAATAAATAAAGCCAAAAATAAATAAAGCAAGAAACAAAATAAAATAATGGAAATTATGCAACTAAAATTATCAAAGTATTTATTTGTTGAAAATAATGAACTAAAATAACAGAAGAAAAATACTGGAAAAAAATTAAAACAATAAATAAAGCAAAAAACAAAACAAAAATAGTTTTTTTTAAAATGCCGCCTACTAGGCCACCACGGCCCCAATACGTCTAGAAACCCAACAACTAGTTGGGCCAGGATTTAGGCCCGCAGAAGGACCAATAGGCCCATAGGCAGAGAGAGTGCAATTAGGCCCGTAAGCCTGCAATTCAGAGGACCTCGAGAGGGTTGGCACAGCAGCGCTTATAAACCACTCTCGAGCCCTCTCGGTTAGCGAGGTGGGACTAAACATTTGTCCCCGAGCAGCACCACCTTTTGGTCCCGGTTGGTGGCACCAACCGGGACCAATGACCACCTTTAGTCCTGGTTGGTTGCACCAACCGGGACCAATGCATGCCTTTAGTCCCGGTTGGTGCCACCAACCGGGACCAAATGTCCCTGTTTCCCGCCCTCTGGGCTGCCGAAAACAGGGCTTTGGTCCCGGTTGGTGACACCAACCGGGACTAAATGGGGCATTGGTCCCGGTTGGTGCCACAAACCGGGACCAACGCTCTGTGTATATAAGCGACAGTTTCGATTTTTTCAGATTTCATCTAGCACTTACCCCCGACAACGCCGAGCACCTCAACGCCGCCAGGCTGCCGAGCTCATCGTCGACGCCCTCTTCCTTGACGCCCCCAGCCCTGACGCGTCGCCCTGCCCTGATGCGCCGCCCTACCCTGACACGTCGCCCCGTGTCCGGACGCACCACCCTGCCCCGACGTGCCGCCCTTGTCCCGACGTGTGCCTCTGCCCTGATGCCGTTGCCACTCCCTGACGCCGCCCCACGCCACAGCCCTGCCCCGACGACGCCGCCCCTCCTCCCCGTTCGGTTCAGCCGGCCCCCTTTCCTCCCTGTCCGATTTTGCTGATTTAATTTGACGATATATATATAGATGATAGATGATATATGATAGTTAGATGATGATGTTGATGATAGCTGATGATGTTGATAATAGATGATGTATGCTTTTTTTTGTTCATATAATTTTTTATAGAATTTTTGGTCTATGTATATATGTGTGTGTATATGGATGGATGGTTGGATGGATGTATGCTAAAGAAAATTATGCTAAAGAAACTTATGCTAAAGAAAAAATATGGTAGCTTCCTATTTTTTTCATGGATGTATGCTAAAGAAAATTATGAAAGAGTTTATGGGAGGTTTCTGTCAAAAGGTTCAATGATTTGTCAAGGCAAAAAATTGTACTAATTAAGGTATCCCATTTGGGGGGAGGAGTCCGCAAACCCTAGAAGTGTTGTCGAGGCCACCCCAAACCCTAGAAGCGTTGTCGAGGCCAACCAAATTTACCAAGTTAAATGAGTTAAAAGAGCGTTTCGAGGCCACCCCAAACCCTAGAAGAGTTGTCGGACATTCATGAGAGAGGCGGTCCGGACGTCGGACATTCATGTTTGTATATTAATTGTCATTTTGTAATATTTGTAGAAACTATGGATCCAAGAGACGAAGAACAAGAACAGTTGTTGGGGGACATAATCCACGGCCCACGTGATATCTTGTCGTATCTCAACTTCACCGATGGTCTGGAAGGAGTGGATTATGATGGCTCCGGTGATCGAACAATGGAGGAGGAAGGACATGATCGTGATGGCTCCGGTGACCGAATGCCGGAGGAAGAAGGAGACCATGATGACGGCTCTTGTGGCCGATCGGAGGAGGGAGCTGTTGCAAAGTCCAGCGAGGTATATATATATTAATTAAGCATGTGCTGACTCTAGCTAATTGATGCATTAATTGTTTTGGTATGTAGATATATTAATTAACTCTTCTTTCTTCTATTATGGCCCTCCGGATCGAGCCAAACTTCGGTAACAAGACGAGGCACGAAGAAGAGGTTGCGCAAGGATGAAAAGTTCACGATCACAACACTCGCGGACGATGGCCATCCGACTGAACCCAAGCGGACCAAGAACGCATTTTCTGCTCAGTACGGAGCTATTGTTAGGGACAACATCCCGATCAGCATCACAATGAAGTAAGCCTAAGGACGGCGCCCCTGATGGTGATTATGTCACCGATAGACAAAAAGAAGATCTTTGGAGCGTGTTGAAGGCAAATTTCATCCTACCGCGAGAGGAGGATCCGAATAAGCCAGTTATAGAGCCACGGGTCAAGACGTGTGCTCTTAAGAAGATGGCAGATCTATTCAGGAGGTGGAAGAATGAGTTGAAATCAAAGTTTGTCGACAAAGGGAAGCCCCAGCATTCGTCGGCCGATATGAGAAGATAGGAGATTACTAGCCCGCATTTGTGGCCTACAAGACATCGGAGAAGAGTAAGAAAATGTCAGAGACAAACAAGAACAATGTTGCAAAGAAGCAGTTTCACCATCACACGGGGTCAGGTGGCTACCTTAAAGCCTGGCCGTTATGGGAAAAAGCTGAGAATGACATGCTTGCTAAAGGGGTCCAACCATAGACATATAACTAGCCAGACCATTCAAGGACTTGGTTCTTCGGGGTTGGGGGAACTTTGGACCCTGAAACAGGGAAGTGCTATTGGAGGGACGAGCAACTTGCAATACCCATGAACAACCTTCAGAACTATATCACCGCAGCGCAGGAAGGGACGTTCATACCCGACAAAGATAAGGACAAGCTGACTGAGGCCCTAGGGAATGCTGAGCACCCTGGACGAACACGAGGCACAGCAGGCTCCGTCCCGTGGAAGGTTGGGTTTCCCGACGCAGGCGGTTACAGAAGCCAGGAGAGAAAGAGGAAAGCGGAGCTAAGCGAAATTCAGAAGCTCAATGCAAGACTACAAAAGCTAGAAGAAGCTGAGAGCCAGCGAGCTGTCGGCCAACCATCTCAGCAGCACGAAGCTACCCTAGAAGCTACTACCCCGCCATCCCAGCGGAGAAGCAGCGTCGCTTCCACGGACCCCGTTCAGCCCGATGTCATGTCTCCTAGCTACCCCGTGGATACTATCATGGAGGCTCAACATTGCGAGCTTATGACGAAATGCCGGAACCTCACTTTCAAGGCGGCTGTCGGCTCTGTTGCACCTCCTTAACCTAACGGAACTTTTCACTGCCGTCCGATTCCACATGGCTATGTTGTTGTGATGGTGGATGAAGTAATGACGGACATTGAGGAGCTCGATCTTGACCACTGTATAGGTGAACGAGAGAATAAGTTGGTTCGTGCCCTGAGGAGTACATGTCTATAGCAGAAGGAGTACATCAAGCTTCCAAACTGGACGCCTTCGCCTCCTCCTTCTCCTGAGGCGAATCAGGGCACTCCGCCTCCTCCTCCTCCTCCTCCTCCTCCTCCTCCTCATCCTCCTCCTTCTCCGGCTCGTCTGACGCGTGGGGGCACTCCGCCTACTCCTTCGCCTACTCCGGCACGTCGGAGCAGTATGCCTCCTTCTCAGCATCGGTGGCAACGACGGAAGGCATACGCCGCCGCTCCGGCTCCTCCGGTACCTAGTAAGAAACGACGGAAGGGAGCCGCCGCCGCTCCGGCGGCTAGCAGTACAACATAGGAAGGAGGGAATACAGATACGGTCCATCTCTCAAGCATGTGGAAAAGTTATCATATGAGAGGACCGAGTCTGAAAACAAGCAGATAAGTCAGGCCAAAGTGAGGGAGCATTTTGCAAAGAAAACTCCAGCTCCGAAGGAGAAGATAGATCCGGTGAAAGCGATGCGCACTATCGATGCCCTGAAGCGACCACCACCGCCTCCGCTGGATTCCAACTATGTTCGCAGTGTTAAAAAGACATATCAAGAGGCCAGGCGGTCGGGAAGTACTTCCAGTGATGCAAAGTTAGCAGAACTAAGAAGTGGAAAAAAAATTCCACATCTCGGCGAAGAGGCGAACCAATCGTGCCCCCCGCTCAAGGTTTCTAGCGATATCATCGCTAATCATCCAGGGATGGTCCCCGATACCAAACATGGTGATTACCTGAGCGATGATATACTGTCCGACACGTTGGAGGTGGACGATTTCAAATACCAGTATGGGAAGCCTCTCGTCAAACCTGATCATCCTCCTCTAACAACAATGATGCGAAGATTCCACGAATGGTACATGCAAGACTGCCGCGAGTCTAGGGCGGAATCTTTGATACTGAAAGTTAAAGAGGAGCACGACCTCGTTGGAACTTAAATGTTGAATATTGAATTTGAGGAGATATTCTGGTTATACAATTAGAAGTACATCGGCAAAACAATCGTGTTTTGCTACTGTCTGTAAGTACTACTTCTGTAATTAAGTCTCTCTATGTATATAGCTCAGCTCTCTCATTGCATGTATATATAATTATCGTCACTACTATATTATGCATATTGAAGATCGTCGAATGCAGAAAAGTACAAATGTATGACATTGGGTTCATTAACCCAGATATCATACATGGGCATAATTTTAAAAAGTATCCCAAAGCAACCGAGGACAACTTGCTACAATTGTTGCTTAAAAATCAAAACAAATTGACAATACTCTTTCCTTACAACTTCAAGTGAGTGTTACTGTCTTCTATGTATTCAGTTTCACTTATATTACTCGAGGTTTATAAGAATGTAATTGATGAGTTATGCATGCGTACGCAGTGTCCATTTTATTCTGCTAGAGATTCAGGTTGAGCGGGGACTAGTAACCGTCTTAGACTCGAAACGAAAAGATCCCCAGCAATATGCGAACATGACTAAAATTCTCCAGAGGTAAGTTCAATCGATCATTATCGCATCATATCGGCAACTTTGTTCATTTCCTGATATCAAGTAATTATTTTCTTTGTCTAGCAGGGTTTGGAAAGAGTTCACAACAATTGTTCTGGCACTGCCGGGGGAGCTGCAATTTACGCACCCGAAAGTAAGTACTACTAGCTAGTTCCGCGCATCTCGCATTGATTCTAGTTTTATCAATACCATTTATCATGCTTCATTATCAGTTTAATTAAACTCTATTTCTTGTAAAGTGCTTGTGGCAGGAAGACGGGACTAATTTATGTGGATACTATGTTTGCGAGTTCATCTACAACGCGACGACCCCTAAGTGGGACTACTCTAAAAAATAATTTGAAGTGCGTAAGCAATAATATTCACACTTTTATTTTATTACCATATATATGTATTGACCCCCTTCTTCAAATTAGATGTGGAAGATGCGGGGTGAACTCCTACCACATGATCGCATACGAGCAATTCAAGAAGAATTGGCGGGATTCTTTCTTGATCACGTCATCAATAAAGCCGGAGAATATCATCCGCAATTGGACATTAGATGTTAGGGATTGTAAGAGATCTTATATTTTATATATGTAGCTAGTAGCGTCGGATATATATACAAAAAATTGTTATACGACCAATCTCTCGGAGAAAGAGAGGTCGATCATTCTATCTCTATATGTTCATGACGATCTTCTGTACTTAATGGTTCCTTCATTTGCTTACTAGCTAGTGTGTCGAGTTCTCTCTATAGTAGCTAGCGTCGACCAAGCATGGAGAAAGAGAGGACACTTCTCTCTATCAATTAGCTAGCTATAACAATATAAACACACCTAAATTAACTCTCTAAAACCCCTAAACCCTCCCTCCCTTTCAAAATAAAAAAAACAAGCAACTGCCAGATGCTGACGCGTGGATGTCTGTTGGTCCCGGTTGGTGTTACCAACCGGGACTAAAGGTCCTCCTGCCTGGGCTCCCCACAGAGGCCACGTGCAGCCCCTTTTGTCCCAGTTTGTAAGAGAACCGGGACTAAAGGTTTTGGGCTTTAGTCCCGACACTTTAGTCCTGGTTTCGGAACCGGGCCAAATGGGCCTTACGAACCGGGACAAATGGGCCTTTTTCTACTACTGATGACCCATGATGTAGTGATCATTTCGCACACCTGGCAGTCAAGTCAACAAAATTAGTTAGAAAAACATACTCAATCCATTTATTTATGCAATGACATTTAGTAGTAGTAAGTGACACTGTATAAATACGCATAGAGATACTACCACATTGCAGAATTTATGAGTACATGTTAAATTTGGTCAAAAAATCAAGGAGATACAAACACAATGAACATACATCCAGACTTTGCATAGCTATGATACACGCAGCCAACATCATTGTACACACACAGATCACACCGACAACTAACAAAGTCAAACCAGACCGAACTTATGCCCTGATGGACTAATTGTAGTCTTCAAAATGAGTTTGGTGTTGTTGTAATGATTGACTAGAATGTGCCTAAAACAACCATCTTGTAGTCTTATTTGGTCATACTATGTTTGTCACCTGGGACCCAATTGTTCGTTACAATTCTAAATATGTGGTATTATATTTTATGGACCGGATATAGAATAACGCAATACTTGGGAAGTTTTTTAGATATTTGTGGAAATCAGGAAGGCCTTGGAACAGGGGCGGAGCTTCGTTAGGGCCCAACTGGGCCACGGCCCGCCCAGGATTTATGCAGTTCTTTGATACCTAGGCCTGCTTTGTTAGCCAGCTTACCACCTGGAGTCTCTAAGCACCAGATACACACATGCAAGCAGACAATACACCACAAGCCCCTCCCCAGCCATGCCCCTGACTCGCCGTCAGTGCATGCTCGCCATGAGGTCCAGCACTCCTGCAGTAAGGCAGATATCACATGTGATAACTTGTTTCCCCAAAGTCCGACTTAGTGATTTATTGCCTAACTTTTTCACTTATTTGTTCATTACTTTTTACAAACTGTAACTTAGGCAGTGGTATGTAACCATGTAGTATCATATACTACCGTCTATGATTCAGGATCTAAAAAAATGTGTGCTCTTTATAGTCTTGCCTGCCCAACATTTTCTTCGGAGCTCCGCCACTGCCTTGGAACAACTCTAGCAGAGTCGAAAAACTAGAACCGATATCTACCATATGAATGCTCCATAATGTTTCGACGCTGGCGGGCCTATGCTCAAACACAAAAATGACCAAACAATAGCCTCCATCAAAGCCTCCATCACATTGTTTTTCTTTTTTAATTTGTTTCAAATTTGTAGCAGAAATTTAAGAGACCTTTAATCTAGAGAGTTTTTACGGTACCTTATACTGCTGAGACGGGGTGAGCAGTATAAGTTAAATCTGGCCGTTAATTTTTTCAGGGCATTATTGACTTTTTCATCTAAAACTGGAATTTCCAAAAGAATAACGGCACGGCGCACATAGCCATGTGGTGGCGGCCTGTGCTCGTTCATAGCCATACGCCTTCTGAACTATGCTGACGCTCCCCTACTTCCCCAGCGCAGCCGCAGCCGTTGCCGCTCGTCTGCTTCCCCAGCGTATAATAATTCACGTGAGAAAGCCAGTAGAACTCAGGTCAAGAATATGGCATGAAGTCAGCTTTGTCATGTTGGGCTTCTAGGTTGAACTGATCTTAAAGAATCTCGTATCAATAATATAATGTTAAATAATCACTGGCGGAAAATATGGCGACAAATCGACTCTGGCAGCTTCTAATTTGCACATGTTCGTCCCTCCACCATGGCTGCCATGCCTTGACGCCGGATGACTAGCTCGTTGAAGCCACCTCTGCAATTAGGCGGTTAATCATGTGTCAGACCTTCACAACAGCATCAGGGTCACCCGGGACCAGGAGTCATGAATGGACGCCGCCATTGGCGGGTGGCCGGATCCAGATCGTGCGGGATTTAATTGACAAATTTATCTTATAATTTTACCCCCAAAGGTCGTATACTGCTCAGCTGCCCAAATTCTCATCACACATATACTGCTCACGTAAACCGGCAGTATAGATTAATCCCCACCACTAGATTAGGAGAAATAAAGGGTCTATATTTGTCTCAGGTACCGTAAAAGAGCTCTTAATCTAAAAGTAGCAACCAAACAGTGAATAAACACAATAACTTAAGGGAAACGTTATAAATCATCCGACAGATTGCAGGCTGGCGTCCGTTCCTTTTCTCTGCACGCCACGTGCCCCATGGCCATCATCGTGAGTTTTTACAACTAGCCTCTTGTTGCACTCTCTTACCGCAACAACGACTCTGTTGCAAGATCTGGATCCTTGAAATATGATAGTACGTCGATGCGACACTTCTGCAACATAATTTTAGTTGCAAAAAAAAATCTGCAATATAATCTTAGTTGCAAAAAAAATCTGCAACGGGACCTCAGTTGCAAAAAATATTTGCAACAGAACCTGAGTTACAAAAAAAAAACTGCAACAAGATCGTAGTTACAGAAAAACTGCAACAAGACCTAAGTTGCAGAAGTGAAGTAAGCAATTCGGTCGCTCGATCGCCAGATCTAACGGCTCGCGAGCCGGCGGATATTTTAAAAGGATCCGTCGGCTGACGCGTAGCATACCCCATAACTTAATTAGCAACTATATTACTGGTCAAAATTCGTCGCATGCCATATACTTTGTGACTTGATTCGTAGTTAAGCGGCATTTTCCAAATATGCAAAATCGCTATGACATTCCTAGCTACTACTGTACTACCTACACTACTCCGGCGTCGATGATGTCTAGTCGTCATCCTCAGCCTCCTTGTTTGATTCCGACAGCTCATCGAGGTACATGAAGTCGATGTCCTCCTTCTCTGAGTGACACGCGGACACCGCGAGCTACCGCTGCTCCTCTTCGTCACTGGTTTGCATGGCCAAAGCGTTTGTGGATGTGCTATGATCCTTATCATGGCGGCATGCCTCCGCTTCAAGGGCGGGGAGTTGCAGCACGACCCTGATTGAGTCCTCGAGCTTCGGCTCTTGTGAGTCCTTGATTTGGGGCAGTGAGGAACGGGGGGTGGGAGCCAGCGGGCGTAGCGTCCTCCTCCGTCCCGTTGATGAGGACGACGATGTTGACAGGGGCAGTGGAGTCCGAGGTGCCAAATACACGCCGTCCTCTGCGATGGGAGCCGACAGCACTACGCGAGCCGCGACGGGAGTAGCATGCGGTGGCGTCCGTGGAAAGAGTGGGCACTGCTGACATGCGGGGTCTGCGACGGTTGGTTCTCGTTCGAGAGGATGTTTAGCCAAGAGGTCGTGTTCGACACGGCGTCATTGGCGCGTAGAGGGGAGGAGCTGGTTAGTAGAGGGGAGGAGGAGCTGGCAAGGGGAGGAGGTGGCGGCTACAGTTTGGTGTTGGGGACTAGACCTGGGAATGGCCAGCCCAGCCTGCGCTTGGGTTCCAGTTTTGGCCCGAATAGAAAGTGAGCCTGAATTACTTTTAAAATTGGAATTTTTAATAGAAATATACTAATACTATATTTATATATACTTGAAATGATTAAAATAATATTGTCAATTCAACCAGTACACAATTTATTTATTTCGTGGTGGGTCGGGCTTGGCCTCTGGTTTTTGGGGTCGTGTTTCAAAAGCCTGACCCAGAAAATGCCCAGATCAGATGGGGATGCCTTGCTGTCGGGATTTTATGTATAGCCATGGGTGTAGGATGGCAGATGATGTCATGTGGCATCCATTAGGAAAACCGCCACGAGTATCCAAGGGAGTGGGCTCGCCATAAACTTGGCGGACGGTTTGCTATCATGTCTCCCCCTTGCCGATGATCTTCTATGCCGGTGGTGCCAATCCCAGGCGGCAACGCGTCTTTAAAATTGGTCGTAATGTGAGGAGAAAGAATATGAAGGGCCGGGTTATTTTGAGCGGATTCTAGAAAATCTCAGCTTCGAAAATCTTGAGCGAAAAGAACTCGACTGGCGTTTCAAAATCTTCAGAGGATTCTCTAAAATCCTAATGCAATGCAAAATCTCTAAAAAACTTGGATTTTCCTACAATCTCGGGATTCTGACAAGTCCTTAAAAAAAACGTTTCGAGTGAAGAATACCCCCTATTGGAACAGCGAATTACGGCCATAATGCCACTAACATCTCCAAAACCACTCACATGACTCATTTGTTATGGTCAGCGCTCGTTCCCGCGTCCCCATCAAGCGTATCGAGGGTCACGGGAGGCAGCCGCGCCACCGCCAGACGTGCCTCGCCAGCTCAACCCTTGCTGGCCCAATCCTCGTTGCCGCCAGACCCGCCTTGCCAATCCCTGTTGCCGCAAGCGGTCGCGCCTCTTGCTTCTCTTCCTCTGCGTAGCTCGCCACCCATCTGGTGCATCCACAAACGCCGCCCTCCATCCTAACTCTACCGCTAGAGGTCGACGTCGTCGGCCGCCCTTCTCCTTCGAGCCAACCATCGCTGGTGATCTCTTTCGAGCAGGACACACTGAGCGTCTCCTCCTTCTCTCTTCTCATCTCTCTGTTTGAGTGCTATATGTAAGGATACTTAAATTATGCTAGATGGATTATGCGGCTATATGTTAGTACCTTGCTTGATGGTCCTATAGATGTGACAATGTTAGATCATTTTTTGTATTATGATGTTGTTGCTTTATATTAATAGCTTGCTTGATGGATGGATGAATTGCTAATAATTCATCAAACCGTTTCTATTCAAGGGCAGTATAGACATTTTAACACACCACTCAATCTACAATCTCAAACTACGATTTCAGAAAAGTACTGGATGGAAGATTATGTGGGAAGCAGATTTTGTGCTAATTCTTCAGAATCTTGATTCTCTAGAATCCTCTGTGAAAAGAACTGGCCCGAAATTTTCTCTCGCACGGGTGGTTGACGATGGAGTGCGCTGCTAATCGGGCCTCCATAGGTTCCGTATTTGGAGTCTACAAAGTTGTTGTCGAAGCAAGATCGATAAATTATGACGATCAACACATGTATGACGACTTTGCTAAAGTGCACGTTTATGTGTTGATCGTCCTATTATCGGTTATTATGGCAAAGGGTCATCTTCTGCTAGGCTTGCTCGTACAACCATTGAACATGTACACATATGTCAACAACCAATTGCTTAAAGGTTATTGTCAAGTTATTTAAACGTGACCAAAACATAAGCTACATCCCTAGGCGCGTTAAGCTCCGCCGCTAGTGCTGCCCGGAGGTTTGTCGCTCCCGCGCGTGGCAGGGCTTCTCTCAATGAGCAATGATCCGCTACGATGTGAATATCATCATGGGTGATAAACACTGCTAGTCCTAAGCAACGGTTGAGCGTAGTAGCAAGGGATGCAATTATAACAATACACTCCAGTTACCAGAGCTGGTTGAAGGGCATCCCAAATGATCAAGCAGCAGCTGGGTATGACCACTGGGCTGCAGACACAAGTTAATACTTACTTGTTGAATAGTTAACCACACATCCAGGAACTGTGAGGCATCGGGCAATGCTGGCACGGCTGTGCCTGTGGACACTGGACACACTCGCACACGTACGTACTCGGGCCAAGCTTCGGATGCTCACCGCACATTCATATTTTTAGCGAAAAAAATACGTGAGCCATTCATACAACACATTAATAGTGAACCAACCACCACTGCTGGCTCGTTAGCTGCAGCCTGCAGGCCCGGCATGCACATGCCGCTTCATGAAGTAGAAAAAAGAGAGGCATGCAGGAGCACTAGTGAAAAAATGTCCATTTGTCCCGATTCGTAAGACTCGTTTGTTCCGGTTCTGAAACCGGGATTAAAGGGTCGGGACTAAAGCCCACGACCTTTAGTCCCGGTTCCCTTACGAACCGGGACAGATGGAGTTACACGTGGCCGCTTCGTCGACCTCAGGCAGGAGGGCCTTTAGTCCCGGTTGGTAACACCAACCGAGACCAAAGAGCGTCCACGCGTCAGCAGCTGAGGAGCTGTTTTTTTAAAGAGGGGAGTTTTGATGGTTTTAGAGGGTTAATTGAGGGGTTTCATATATTTTGTTAGATAGCTAATAGAGAGAAATGATCTCTCTTATCTCCGTGCTTGGTCACGACACTACGTACTATACTTATAGATAGAATATATAACACAATTTCATCATCATTTTCGTCAATGAGACATTATATAACAAGTTGGTCACTAGTCATAATCACAACTCCTCCTCCTCCTCATCATCAACTCTAACACATTGTAACACATAATAACACATTGTACCTAGGACCTACGTACTCCTATCTCGTAGGACCTACTCTACCCTCTCTTAGGTACAATATCATAAAACAAGATAGACCCTGACTCTCCATTATGAAGAACAGAGAGCATCCTGTCTCTCATTCTTGGCCTACGCACAATGTTGCTTCCAAGTAGCTCTCTACGATTGAGCATACATTTTTTTTCAATCTTTGATTGTCATGACTCCATCGGTTTTACAAATCCGGTATGGACAGGAGTGATGCATAGGCTGACCTGGCCGTGGTGGGCCTAAGCTCGTAACAACAACGCGACCTCTCGGAAACATCACATGAGGCACACAATCCTCCGGAATTTTCTGTTGAAATACATAGTAATAACTTTGTAGCTAGCAATGTAGTTTAGTTTTAGAAGAATTTATGCAAAAGATGCACGAATGTCGTAATAGTAGAATTAAAATCTTACCATGCAATCTCCATGGATGTTACCGTAGTTCATCACATGCACTAGTGGCACGTATTGACCTTAATGTGCAGGAGTTTAATAATCGTTATTGTAATTCTCAAGATAACTAAGAAATGCGTTAGGGTGATCTTTCTCCTTATAAGTTAATTCTGTTTCATCACTGTAGTAGTAGGTTCTGTCTACCATCTTCCATACATTTTTTTAAGAATGAAAATAAGCTGTCAATGCAAATAAGTTGTCAACTATTTTTAAATAAACAATATAAATTACTTAATAAATATGGTTGAGAAACTCACATAATGGTAGAACTAGAGGCGTCTGCACATCGACCCAGATGTCGATATTACCTTCAATTTCATGTTCCGGACGAATATCAAAGGTGATAAGCATTGCATAGTGCTTGCCAACTTTTGCATTAAAAATAGCAATAGGTGTCTGCATGGTACAATTTTACCGTAAAAGTAAAACCATGCTCGGTCCTCAAGTGAACTATCTTTACCTCCATATCTTTTTTAGTATTGAAACCAATCTTATCCAAGACAGCAATTCTTGCATGGCAGGGGATACGCTAGTAGAACAGTAAAAAACTAAAATTAATTATAAGTTGAAGCAAAAGAGGCAGAAGTCATGTTTAATCACGAAAAAAGACTTGTCATTGTGACTTACTGTATCCACTTCGAAGGTCTTATCCAGCATGATGCTGAAGCGCCTACCATCAACTAGGAAAGACTTGTCACACAGGCCGCGCCCGTCTTCGCAGTATTTGCACATACCGAATTCACTTTCTTCGTCAGACATTTCCTATGTTCATAGTTCAAACATTTAAAATCGATCAAAGGAAACTACGAGAAAACTGATCAACACACAGATCACTATTACTCAATATGCATCGGGTTGACTTTAGGTCTGTCGAGTCTTTCCTTTCTAAACTCTAATCTCACGTATATGATGGGCACTCCCTCTGATATTGCGACCGTCGGTGATGGTGGCTCCTCCATTCGTCACAGGGTGCATTACACCAAAATGTCTAGCACACTGGAACGAAGGAGAAGCGACCCCCACGACAATAGTCGGGATTCTTCCTCTCTCTCATATATATATATATATACTATTGTGAATAGTGACCTACCTAGTGAATACTATTCAAGATAAAAAGCATCTGTCTACCACTTTCACCTAATCACATATTAACCTAAATAAATTATTAATTAGTATATTTCCTTATATTGGTCGCTATATTGTTGGTATCAGGTCCAGCGTTTAATCATTGAAAGATTAAAATATTTAAACTTAGAAGTTAGCGCAGGTAAAGTAATAAATACTAAAGAAAATCTAAATATAAGGTGTAGAGTAAACCCATCTGAAGAGCATATCTGGCATACATCTCATAGCCAGTTAAATACAGTCGTCGATTTGATATATAACTTTTACATATCTTGGGGAAAAAGACAAGATATTTTAGACCAAAAATTTGAAAATCTATTTAAAGAATACCAGAAACTTGCTGATAAATATTCAGGGTTGAATATTAAAATTGATCTAGCTTTACATAAGCTAGAGGAAGCAAAAGCAAGACAGAATACGGTGTGCAAAAATAACGATTATATTAAAGAAGAAGTGTTATCAATAGGCCATTACCTAAGTAAAGGTAAAGAACCGCTCCCACGCACTGAAACAAGACAATATATACTTGAAATAAAAAAGTTGGTGCATGAGGTTAAAACTTTGATTATCTCATAATTATATGACTGAATATACTCAAGCACTAAACGAAGTAGCCAAATACCTGTCACCTCCTGTTGGATTCTCTAATCACGATTCGCCAAAAGAAGACTCCAAAATTATAATAAGACAAAATAACACTATCCTCCAATTGCTAATCCAGATTTTAAATAAACTCAATAGCGTTCAAAACAACAAGGAAATTGTGCTTTCATCATCCGGAATAGTTGCCTCTGCTAGAAATATTAATTCAGAAAAATGGATGTATCTAAAGGCTTCCTTAGAAGAGACAAAACCCTCCAATTAGTAAGGCAAGATTCAAGACCTCTAGCCATGAAGCATAGACTATCATGCAAAGCTGATGACATTGATAGCATTGAAGAAGTTATAGATATACAAAGAGATCTAGAAAGATACCAGAAAGATACCCTAAGAAAAATAAAGCCGCAACAAGTATATCACATGGGTATGTTTGAGAGTAAGAGTGGTCTATATAGAATATCCAGAGAAGTGGAGTTAAGTGTGTTAACACATCCGGTAGATTTAAGAATTGTAAGCAAAAATATTGAAAATGAGCTAAAATATTGTGGGTATAAATATATTCATCAAGGTATGTATATCATAGGAGTAAAAGGTATGACAAGGAAGAAATTAGGTGTAAAGGTTTTAATAACCTTATTAGACAGAAGATGGGAATCAATAGAAAAAGCAGCATTAGGATTTTTGGAAGGAGACATGAACGAAAATAGATTAATAACCTATATAGCCCCAGACCTAATGATGCGTGTAAAAGAATTTATTGAACAAATGAGTTTTGGTTTTCAAACTAAAGGTTATGAAGATTTTAAAGGAACAAACTTGCTAGTAAGCATAGAATTTATAGGAAGGCTTACTAATAGAAGTAGCTCCAGATATAGAGTAAATGTGAATGACGTAATTAATAGTATGCAATCTAAAGGTATAAAATTTATGAACCCTCTTAAAATTGGCTCTGAAGAAAGAGCAGGCGAAGAATGGAAAATAGGTGAATTAATAGAGAAGAAAGAATTAAGGCAACCAGAAAGCTACATAAGCTATCAAAATTGTGAAGGAAGTAGCAGTATTCGATTTATGAATTATAAAGCTGCATCAATAGAAGACTCCGAATCTTTTATGTCAGAATCAGAAATTAATGATGATAAAAACAAAGGCGTATCTGAATGCATGGAAAAGGCTAATTTAGATGATGAAATAAATCATTGGGAAAAGAAGCTAAAGCATATTGAATGGGAATATAGTCATTCTATGACAAATGATTGGCCTAAAATAAGGGAAAGAGAACTGTTTATTATTATTATAGAAATTGCAAGGTTAAAGAAACTAAAAAATGATAAAAAGTTTGCCACTAGTAGTTCGACCATAGAAGATAAAATTATAGCATCTGCAGAAAGAAAGGCAGCTGCTATTATTAATAAAAATGCTATCATTAATAATAATAATAAAGATAAGAATATTGTTCAAAAAGAAGAAGTTATTAGTGAAGAAGAGCAATGGGATATTAATAATAAGTTATTACAAGAAAGTTATGAGGAGGAGAAATTAATGTGGTTAGAAGATGAAAGATATGATGATTCAGAACAAAATAGTGATTTTTATAAATCACTAGATGACGTGGAGCTCCATAATTTAGATAATGCAATGGAAGCTATGGAAGTAGAAAGTAGTAATAAAAGAAGAAAGGGATATGGAGAGTCCTCAGTAAAAAGAGAAGGAGAAAGAGAGAGACCTACTAGATCAGCTGGACAATGGCCTCCAGAAAAAGATGATTATCAACCTACATATATCCCAGGACAATATAGATATATGGGTACTAAAAGAAGAGATTTTGAAAAACCAATGCAATTTCAAAATTATAAAAATGATGGCGCTATATTAAACTTAGCCGCTCATGACCCAATAGATTGGCCAAATATAATCAGCATATGGAAAGGATTAATAGTGCAAAAATATATACAAAACCAGTATAATATAGGCACTAAGGTAGAAGATATGTTAACATATCTTGAAACATTTTTAGGAGAATCTGTAAAGGTTTTATGGGAACAATGGGTAGAATCATACCCTAGTCAATATGAAGAATTAAAAAGGGCAGGAAGTAATCCTAATAACTTTGCGAATGTTATCTCAAATATGATCATAGCAGAAGATCCAGAATTAGGACACACCTCATTACAAAATGAAAGACTAAGAGAGATTGAAAAGCTAACATTAACAAGCTGGAAAGGAATAAAAGAATTTTCCCAGCATTACCTATATAATGCTACTACCGCAAAACAAGGTTTTAATGTAGGTGTAGTAGAAAGATACTTTAATAAGTTGCCAGATCCTTTAGGGTCAATAATATTTGAGGAATATAAAAAAGAAACAGCAGGAAATGTGGTAAATATATCTCAGGCCGTAACATTTGTTTTCAAACAATTAAGAAAGGTATGTACTAGTATTCAAGCCCAAAGATCTATGAAGAAATCAGACTATAATTTCTGCAATAATATAGTCCAAATACCACTAACATATGGAGAAGAAAGGCATAGGAAAAACAAATATTATAAACCACAAAGGAGAGATAATAGAAATTTTAGAACAAAGAAAAGATATTTCTTAAGAAGGTCAGACAATAGAGCCCCATTCTTGCATAAAAGAAATGTAAGAAGATATAATCCTAAGAAAACCTATGATAAAACATGCAGGTGTTTCATATGCAACTCTCCTGATCATCTAAGTAGAACTTGCCCCAATAAAGACCAGAAAAGGTACTCCGGTAAATATGAAGAACAAGAGAGAGTTTTAATTATAGATAGTGTTAATGAGAATATATTAGTATGTGATGATGAAATAAAAGATGATGAGTCAATATATTCAATCATAGAGACAGATGAGGTAGAAAATGAGACTCCAGAATATGAATCACGTGAAGATGAAATAGACCTAATAGATGATTTAGCCGGTTTAAAAATTGAAATGATGAACCAGGTAGATTGTGAACATGATTGGATTAGAGGAAAGGGTGATTATAATATAAAATGTGCTTTTTGTATATATTATCCAAGCCAAGATAATAGGTTCACATGTAGCTTGTGCTTAAAACAAGCCTGTACCTCATGTCTAAAAGCCAATAATCAAAAGTGGAGACAGGAAATAGAACTAGAACCAGAAGAACAAATACTATCCAGCAGGGTTAGAAATTTAGAAAACAGAATAAATAAGCTAGAAGCAGAGCTAGAAAAACTTAAAGATGAGTTAGAAAATAGTAAAGAGCAAAATAATAATGTTGCAAAAAACACGGAAATGACAGAACAGATGGTAACAGTAAGAGATAAAAAAGGTGACAAATTAATACAATTGAAAGATGCAATTACTAGCTTTGGAAACAAATATATTGTTCGATTACCATTCAAAGAAGTGTTAGGGATAAGGATCCCAGTTAGGGTGGTTCTGAAGCCAAATATTTCATATAAATACTGGCACTATTAGATACTGGTTGCACTAAGAACATCATCCATGATAAATATTTTATGAGATGTCCTGAAATAGTTGAAACTATAGATGATAATAAGGTAGATACTTCAGCCTTATTATCATCTATAGTTTCAACTATTTCAGGACATCTCATAAAATATTTATCATCGATGATGTTCTTAGTGCAACCAGTATCTAATAGTGCCAGTATTTTATATGAAATATTTGGCTTCAGAACCACCCTAACTGGGATCCTTATCCCTAACACTTCTTTGAATGGTAATCGAACAATATATTTGTTTCCAAAGCTAGTAGTTGCATCTTTCAATTGTATTAATTTGTCACCTTTTTTATCTCTTACTGTTACCATCTGTTCTGTCATTTCCATGTTTTTTGCAACATTATTATTTTGCTCTTTACTATTTTCTAACTCATCTTTAAGTTTTTCTAGCTCTGCTTCTAGCTTATTTATTCTGTTTTCTAAATTTCTAACCCTGCTGGATAGTATTCGTTCTTCTGGTTCTAGTTCTATTTCCTGTCTCCACTTTTGATTATTGGCTTTTAGACATGAGGTACAGGCTTGTTTTAAGCACAAGCTACATGTGAACCTATTATCTTGGCTTGGATAATATATACAAAAAGCACATTTTATATTATAATCACCCTTTCCTCTAATCCAATCATGTTCACAATCTACCTGGTTCATCATTTCAAGTTTTAAACCGGCTAAATCATCTATTAGGTCTATTTCATCTTCACTTGATTCATATTCTAGAGTCTCATTTTCTACCTCATCTGTCTCTATGATTGAATATATTGACTCATCATCTTTTATTTCATCATCACATACTAATATATTCTCATTAACACTATCTATAATTAAAACTCTCTCTTGTTCTTCATATTTACTGGAGTACCTTTTCTGGTCTTTATTGGGGTAAGTTCTACTTAGATGATCAGGAGAGTTGCATATGAAACACCTGCATGCTTTATCATAGGTTTTCTTAGGATTATATCTTCTTACATTTCTTTTATGCAAGAATGGGGCTCTATTGTCTGACCTTCTTAAGAAATATCTTTTCTTTGTTCTAAAATTTCTATTATCTCTCCTTTGTGGTTTATAATATTTTTTTTTCCTATGCCTTTCTTCTCCATATGTTAGTGGTATTTGGACTATATTATTGCAGAAATTATAGTCTGATTTCTTCATAGATCTTTGGGCTTGAATACTAGTACATACCTTTCTTAATTGTTTGAAAACAAATGTTACGTCCTGAGATATATTTACCACATTTCCTGCTGTTTCTTTTTTATATTCCTCAAATATTATTGACCCTAAAGGATCTGGCAACTTATTAAAGTATATTTCTACTACACCTACATTAAAACCTTGTTTTGCGGTAGTAGCATTATATAGGTAATGCTGGGAAAATTCTTTTATTCCTTTCCAGCTTGTTAATGTTAGCTTTTCAATCTCTCTTAGTCTTTCATTTTGTAATGAGGTGTGTCCTAATTCTGGATCTTCTGCTATGATCATATTTGAGATAACATTCGCAAAGTTATTAGGATTACTTCCTGCCCTTTTTAATTCTTCATATTGACTAGGGTATGATTCTACCCATTGTTCCCATAAAACCTTTACAGATTCTCCTAAAATGTTTCAAGATATGTTAACATATCTTCTACCTTAGTGCCTATATTATACTGGTTTTGTATATATTTTTGCACTATTAATCCTTTCCATATGCTGATTATATTTGGCCAATCTATTGGGTCATGAGCGGCTAAGTTTAATATAGCGCCATCATTTTTATAATTTTGAAATTGCACTGGTTTTTCAAAATCTCTTCTTTTAGTACCCATATATCTATATTGTCCTGGGATATATGTAGGTTGATAATCATCTTTTTTTGGAGGCCATTGTCCAGCTGATCTAGTAGGTCTCTCTCTTTCTCCTTCTCTTTTTACTGAGGACTCTCCATATCCCTTTCTTCTTTTATTACTACTTTCTACTTCCATAGCTTCCATTGCATTATCTAAATTATGGAGCTCCACGTCATCTAGTGATTTATAAAAATCACTATTTTGTTCTGAATCATCATATCTTTCATCATCTAACCACATTAATTTCTCCTCCTCATAACTTTCTTGTAATAACTTATTATTAATATCCCATTGCTCTTCTTCACTAATAACTTCTTCTTTTTGAACAATATTCTTATCTTTATTATTATTATTAATGATAGCATTTTTATTAATAATAGCAGCTGCCTTTCTTTCTGCAGATGCTATAATTTTATCTTCTATGGTCGAACTACTAGTGGCAAACTTTTTATCATTTTTTAGTTTCTTTAACCTTGCAATTTCTATAATAATAAACAGTTCTCTTTCCCTTATTTTAGGCCAATCATTTTTCATAGTATGACTATATTCCCATTCAATATGCTTTAGCTTCTTTTCCCAATGATTTATTTCATCATCTAAATTAGCCTTTTCCATGCATTCAGATACGCCTTTGTTTTTATCATCATTAATTTCTGATTCTGACATAAAAGATTCGGAGTCTTCTATTGATGCAGCTTTATAATTCATAAATCGAATACTGCTACTTCCTTCACAATTTTGATAGCTTATGTAGCTTTCTGGTTGCCTTAATTCTTTCTTCTCTATTAATTCACCTATTTTCCATTCTTCGCCTGCTCTTTCTTCAGAGCCAATTTTAAGAGGGTTCATAAATTTTATACCTTTAGATTGCATACTATTAATTACGTCATTCACATTTACTCTATATCTGGAGCTACTTCTATTAGTAAGCCTTCCTATAAATTCTATGCTTACTAGCAAGTTTGTTCCTTTAAAATCTTCATAACCTTTAGTTTGAAAACCAAAACTCATTTGTTCAGTAAATTCTTTTACATGCATCATTAGGTCTGGGGCTATATAGGTTATTAATCTATTTTCGTTCATGTCTCCTTCCAAAAATCCTAATGCTGCTTTTTCTATTGATTCCCATCTTCTGTCTAATAAGGTTATTAAAACCTTTGCACCTAATTTCTTCCTTGTCATACCTTTTACTCCTATGATATACATACCTTGATGAATATATTTATACCCACAATATTTTAGCTCATTTTCAATATTTTTGCTTACAATTCTTAAATCTACCGGATGTGTTAACACACTTAACTCCACTTCTCTGGATATTCTATATAGACCACTCTTACTCTCAAACATACCCATGTGATATACTTGTTGCGGCTTAATTTTTCTTAGGGTATCTTTCTGGTATCTTTCTAGATCTCTTTGTATATCTATAACTTCTTCAATGCTATCAATGTCATCAGCTTTGCATGATAGTCTATGCTTCATGGCTAGAGGTCTTGAATCTTGCCTTACTAATTGGAGGGTTTTGTCTCTTCTAAGGAAGCCTTTAGATACATCCATTTTTCTGAATTAATATTTCTAGCAGAGGCAACTATTCCGGATGATGAAAGCACAATTTCCTTGTTGTTTTGAACGCTATTGAGTTTATTTAAAATCTGGATTAGCAATTGGAGGATAGTGTTATTTTGTCTTATTATAATTTTGGAGTCTTCTTTTGGCGAATCGTGATTAGAGAATCCAAGAGGAGGTGACAGGTATTTGGCTACTTCGTTTAGTGCTTGAGTATATTCAGTCATATAATTATGATATAATC
Organism: Hordeum marinum; assembly: GCA_022496015.1. Taxonomy (NCBI): domain Eukaryota; kingdom Viridiplantae; phylum Streptophyta; class Magnoliopsida; order Poales; family Poaceae; genus Hordeum; species Hordeum marinum. The sequence goes on from CM039674.1 coordinate 479,777,155, forward strand.
AAAGTTTTAACCTCTTGCACCAACTTTTTTATTTCAAGTATATCTTGTCTTGTTTCAATGCGTGGGAGCGGTTCTTTACCTTTACTTAGGTAATGGCCTATTGATAACACTTCTTCTTTAATATAATCGTTATTTTTGCACACCGTATTCTGTCTTGCTTTTGCTTCCTCTAGCTTATGTAAAGCTAGATCAATTTTAATATTCAACCCTGAATATTTATCAGCAAGTTTCTGGTATTCTTTAAATAGATTTTCAAATTTTTGGTCTAAAATATCTTGTCTTTTTCCCCAAGATATGTAAAAGTTATATATCAAATCGACGATTGTATTTAACTGGCTATGAGATGCATGCCAGATATGCTCTTCAGATGGGTTTACTCTACACCTTATATTTAGATTTTCTTTAGTATTTATTACTTTACCTGCGCTAACTTCTAAGTTTAAATATTTTAATCTTTCAATGATTAAACGCTGGACCTGATACCAACAATATAGCGACTAATATAAGGAAATATACTAATTAATAATTTATTTAGGTTAATATGTGATTAGGTGAAAGTGGTAGACAGATGCTTTTTATCTTGAATAGTATTCACTAGGTAGGTCACTATTCACAATAGTATTTACTTTTTAGTACACTATTTGGAATAGTACTTACTATTCGCGATAATATTTAATTCTTTTGCTATAATTTGTACGTTCTCACCTGATTATGTATTTAATGCAGGATCTATTATGGGCTGGCGAGGCCAACAATACGTCCAAACGGTGTGCGCAATGATGTAAAAATCCTACTCATTACTCGCCATATTTTTCATTATGTTGCATCAGATGTAGCTAGTTACGTTCACTTAGTAGTTTTAATTGCAAATTTACGGGGTAAATTCCTATCGTCTTCCCAGGCAGTTCCACCCGAAGGGAACACTTCTCTACGGCCACAAGGTTCTCATTCAAACGCCACTCTGGGCTACACAGAGAACTACACACGCAGAGGTTTCTCCTATAGGATCCCTAGCATAAGAACTCGTCCCATAAATTCATGAATAAAAATACCAAGTGAAACCAAGAAACTACATCATTTCAACAACATAATTTACATATGGATTTCCCTTTCGGGAGGCCCCGAAGGGATTACACAAGCTAAAGGAAATTACCTTCTAACTACCTTCTTGAGCCTTACAATGCTTTGGATATTGCGGCTCTTATGGCAGGACTACTACTACTACTACTACTACTACTACTGAGGAATGAGCTTGCTAGCTGGGTTGCAAGTCTTTGCTCTATCGGTGGCTGATTCTCCTCCGTCTGGTGTTGTGTCCTCCTCGCAGCAAATGTCTCCTTTTATAGGCGAGAGGGGAGCTCTCTGGATGTCTTCCGGGAGAATGCACCTGTTTATTTTATTTGCAGTAGGGATGCATGCGTGTCCCTCTAGGCTATGGATAAGAGAGATAGTGCCCCGACAAACTTCAATCTTCAGGAATCTATCAAGTCTTTGCTTTGTTCACGTGGGCAATGTCTCTCTGTGAATAATTTGCTGGCTCTTCTTTTCTTCTTCGCTTGCCAGCGACGCAGTTCTTCATGCCTTCAGATAGATAGCTCTTCCTTAGGAATCCTTGTGTCAGTGTATGCGTACATACATGCCAAGCTCCTCTTGTGTCAGTGTATGCGTACATACATGCCAAGCTCCTCCTTAGGAATCCTTGTGTCAGTGTATGCGTACATACATGCCAAGGCTTCTTAAATATTCAACATTGCTTATTCACTTAATTTAAATTGCTTTGAATATTCGACATTGATATTTTTTTACAGGGGGTCCTCCCTGCCCATATAATTGATAATACCTTATCAATATTTAGAATTTCTATCAATATTCGGGTCGGGTATATATATATATATATATATATATATATATATATATATATATATATGGTGGACACTCTCCTTCACTAAAATACACACAATGAGCCAAAACAGAACTAAAGTCAACCCGTTTCATATATCGAGCAATGACATAGAAAAAATTCCCTATGTTTTACCGGAATGATATGCAAATCACAAATACATTTATAATGAACTTGAATATAATATCACTAATACATCATCCCGAATTATCCAGTTCAAGAATTATGGCACTCTTTGTATCCTAATGCGTGTGTGACTTTCGGTCCGTCGAGGCTTTCCTTAAGTAACTCTCATATCTCATGGTGTGTTGGTGCGCTCTCTCTCACACTGATATGGTGGTGTATATATCTTGGTGGGCACTCTCTCAAAGTAATAGTTCGATCGCCGGTGATGGACGCCCCACTCTTCTCTTCTTGCGCAATATATCGACGAGTATATCGCAAAGAAGAGAAGAAAGATGAGGCGCCTCCCACGACAACAGTCGGGATTCCTCCATCAAGAACACACATGAAAGTCACACAAGGAGCAACGACAGACCGAAAGTCACACACGCATTATATCGATAAAATATCACAAATACATTAATATTTATAATGAACTCGAATATAATATCACTAATACATCATCCCGAATAATCCAGTTAATGCATCATCAAATATTAACTAATACATCTCAAATATTATCATATAAGATCACTAATACAGATCGAATATCCTAGAATCCAAAGTGGAGGACCGTGAACTCGGTTTACTAGCGGTCTCTGAGTCGCCGGCGGTGGACACCCAAAGATAAGGAACTATCACGGGATCGTAACTCAGGTGAGATCCCTGAAGGATCTGTCAAGTATTGTCGAACCGGGCGTCCAACGCCGCCATGTAGCGACGGACGTTCTCGTCCTCCTCCCTGTCACAGCGACCTACCACCTCCGCGGGTGCCCGCTCCCTACGCAACGAAAGTGGCCCGCGTGACTGCCACCACAGAAGGTCCGGGTCGACAAGTATACCTGCATTCCTCACCAACCTCCGATCCCGGGAAGGTAGCACCTCCCTGTGCTAGCCCGGAGCCCAGTCCCGGACATGGCGCCTATCAGGCAGGCTCTCGCGGACTACTCGACGACGAGGATGCGGGCCGGGCATCGTCGACAAATTCCTATGAGAACGTTTTCTTATCGTTTAATCACTAATTTTTCATAAAACCCAAAAAAATTCTGTAATCTAACATACACACACTAATTTTTCCTAGGACTCCTAATAATGAAATAAAACATAAAACAACATACTAATCTAACATAAACATTCATCATAAACATACTAATCTAACATAAACATTCATCATTAACATTCATCATAAAAAAATTCTATAATCTAAAATACACATACTAATCTACCATAAACATTCATCATATAAAAAAATCAACATATATTTAAAAAAATTGCAAAGAGCCGGGGCGGCGACGGCTCACAGCGGGGGCGGCGACCACTAGTAGAAAACAGACCTTTCGTCCCGGGCTTTAGTCCCGGTCTGGTCACGAACCGGTACTAAAGATGGTATTAGTCCTGGTTCGTGTCGGTTACAACGGCTAGGAGCAGGGCGACCTTTAGTATCGGCTCGTGAGGGACCTTTAGTACCGGTTCGTCTCACGAGCCGGGACTGAAGGGGGCGTGGCAGGGTTTTGGTCAGCCATGGGCCCCGCTTGCACCTTTAGTACTGGCTGGTGACACCAGCCGGTACTAAAGACTTCCTACATATACATCCGTCCGCAACCGATCGAAAGAGCTCTGTTTTCTCCCCTGTTCTTCTTCTTGCTCGAAGCTCATCCTCCATTTTGCCAAGGATTTGTCAAGATTTAAAGGCACCCCATCTATCCAAGTGTTCATAAAGGTTAGCAACTTTGCTCCTTCATCTCTTGCTACATTAGCTTGTGATATGCTCAAAGATATGTGATATTGTGATTTGTGGGAGTTTATTTGATTTATATCCAATTTGAGCTCAAATTAACTTGTTAGGTTGCATATGTGTAGGTGTGGTTTATTTGGTGTGCCTTCCCATGTTTTTCTTCTTGCTCGAAGCTCATCCTCCATTTTGCCAAGGATTTGTCAAGATTTAAAGGCACCCCATCTATCCAAGGGTTCATAAAGGTTAGCAACTTTGCTCCTTCATCTCTTGCTAGATTAGCTTGTGGTATGCTCAAAGATATGTGATATGTGATTTGTGGGAGTTTATTTGATTTATATCCAATTTGAGGTCAAATTAACTTGTTAGGTTGCATATGTGTAGGTGTGGTTTATTTGGGGTGCCTTCCCACCATCCCCGGCCGTCCTAACCACCGTCCATCGTCCGCACCGTATCGTCGCGGCACCGGCCACCTTGGTGAGCCTCTTGTTCTTCTTAAAATCTTTAAAAAAATTACTTGTATGATTTAGATAGCTACGTGTACGATTTACTTACTTGTATTATTGTTAGTTATTCTATAGTGTAATGGTTATGGTATCTGCCCACGTCGGCCCTCGTCCAGTCTATGATTCAGATGTGGTATGTCGTTAATTATCTTTTATAACTATTTCACACATCATCTAATGTCTATGACAATTAATTATGCCACCAAATTGACATAGATATTTTTATCTATAGGAAATAGTTGAACCAGATATTCCAACCGACTATGCAATTCTGCTCGAGAAATTAACACAAGCTGAAAAATAAATTGATCATTTGAAAGAAAAATTGAAAAGAACTAAAGATGAGAAGATGGGATTGGAGTTGCATGTTGCCGATATCGTCGATGATCACAAGAACAAGATGGTTGGATTGCGCTTGAAGCTTAGAAAGATTAGAAAATATGCCATTGATAAAGAGGCTTGGTATCATTATGTTGTTGGCTCAATTGTTACTTTAGTTGCGATTATGATCGCATTTGTTGTTGTATGCACATGTTTTGGATTGTTGGTGTTGTTTTATGAGATGTATATGTATGAACTATAAGTATCCATTATTTGCAGTAATAACATTTGGTCACTGCTAGCTCTACTTTTGGTTGTAATGTGATGATGAAGTTGTATTAATTTGGTCACTTCGATGTTGTGTAGTGAACATGAGCAGGCAATGGATGTACGATGACCGACTAAGTCTAGGGTTTCTTAACGGCCTGCATGATTTTATTCGTGTGGCTGAGAAAAATAAGCAGAATGGTTTCATGTGTTGTCCATGTCGTGACTGTAAGAATGATAGGAATTACTCTAACTCAAAAACCCTTCACTACCACCTGCTGAAGTCCGGTTTCATGTCCGGCTATAGCTGTTGGACCAAGCACGGAGAAAGAGGGGTTATAATGGAAGACAAGGAAGAAGAAGAGGATGATGACAACTATCCTTTCGCTGATATAACAATGGGGGACGCTGAAGAAGAGGAATCAATGGGGGAAGCTGAAGAAGAGGCATCAGATGAGCCCGCTGATGATTTGGGTCAGGTCATTGCTGATGCAAAGAGAAACTGCGAAAATGATAAGGAGAGGTTGAAGTTGAAACGCATGTTAGAGGATCACAAGAAATTATTGTATCCAAATTGTGAAGATGACCAGAAAAAGCTGGGTACCATGCTGGAATTGCTGCAATGGAAGACGAAGAATGGTGTAACTGACAAGGGATTTCAAGAATTGTTGATAATGATAAAGAAGATGCTTCCAAAGGATAACGAATTGCCTAAAAGTACGTACGAAGCAAAGAAGGTTGTCTGCCCTATAGGATTAGAGGTGCAGAAGATACATGCATGCCCTAATGACTGCATCCTCTACCGCGGTGAGGAGTACGAGAATTTGGATGCATGCCCGGTATGCGGTGCACTGCGCTATAAGATCCCCCGCGATGACCCTGGTGATGTGGAGGGCGAACGCCACAGGAAGGGGATTCCTGCCAAGGTGATGTGGTATGCTCCTATAATACCACGGTTGAAACGTTTGTTCCAAAACAAAGAGCATGCCAAGTTGTTGCGATGGCACAAAGAAAAACGTAAGAAAGACGGGATGTTGAGAGCACTCGCTGATGGGTCGCAGTGGAGAAAAATCAAGAGGGAGTTTGAGGACTTTGCAGCTGACGCAACGAACTTATGGTTTGGTCTTAGTACAGATGGCATGAGTCCTTTTGGCAAGCAGAGCTCCAGTCACAGCACCTGGCCCGTGACTCTATGTATCTACAACCTTCCTCCTTGGTTGTGCATGAAGCGGAAGTTCATTATGACGCCAGTGCTCATTCAAGGCCCTAAGCACCCCGGCAATGACATTGATGTCTACCTAAGGCCACTAGTTGATGAACTTCTACAATTGTGGAAAAAACCAGGTGCGCTTGTGTGGGATGCGCACACACAGAAAGAAATTGACCTACGAGCGTTGCTCTTTGTAACCATCAATGATTGGCCTGCTCTTAGTAACCTTTCAGGACATACAAACAAGGGATACAATGCATGCACGCACTGTTTAGATGATACCGAATGTATATATTTGGATAAATGTAAGAAGAATGTGTACCTGGGACATCGTCGATTTCTACCGATCAAGCATATCTTAAGAAAGGCAGGCAACCATTTCAAAAGGTGAGCCAGATAACCGGAAGAAGCCTGGCCTCCGTAGTGGTGAATATATATTTGATATGGTCAAGGATTTACAGGTAATCTTTGGAAAGGGTCCTGGCGGACAATCTGTTCCGAATGACACCAACGGACACGCACCCATGTGGAAGAAGAAATCTATATTTTGGGAACTTGAATATTGGAAAGCCCTAGAGGTCCGCAATGCAATCGAAGTGATGCATGTGACGAAGAATCTTTGTGTGAACCTTCTAGGCTTCTTGGGCGTGTATGGAAAGACAAAAGATACACCGGAGGCACGGGAGGACAAGCAAAGAATTAATGAAAAAGACGGCATGCCGCCAAAGCAGTATCAAGGTCCTGCCAGCTATGCTCTTACGAAAGAAGAGAAGGAAATCCTTTTTGAATGCTTGCTCAGTATGAAGGTCCCATCTGGCTTCTCGTCGAATATAAAGGGAATAATAAATATGGCAGAGAAAAAAATTCAAAATCTAAAGTCTCATGACTGCCACGTGATTATGACGTAATTACTTCCGGTTGCACTTAGGGGCTTCTACCGGAAAATGTTCAATTAGCCATTGTGAAGCTATGCGCATTCCTCAATGCAATTTCTCAGAAGGTAATCGATCCAAAAATCCTACCAAGGTTACAGAATGACCTGGTCCAATGTCTTGTCAGTTTCGAGTTGGTGTTCCCTCCATCCTTCTTCAACATTATGACGCACGTTCTAGTGCACCTAGTCGAAGAGATTAACATTCTGGGTCCCGTATTTCTACACAATATGTTCCCCTTCGAGAGGTTCATGGGAGTCTTAAAGAAATATGTTCATAACCGTGCTAGGCCAGAAAGAAGCATCGCCAAGGGATATGGAATAGAGGAGGTTATTGAGTTTTTTGTTTACTTTTTTCCTGACATTAAGCCGATTGGTCTTCCTGAATCGCGGCATGAGGGGAGACTAGGTGGAAAAGGCACATTAGGAAAGAAAGAAGCAATAAATATGGACGGGCATTCTTTCACTCAAGCACACTACACGGTTCTACAAAATTCCACCTTGGTGACTCCATATATGGAGGAACACAAGGATATTGTACGGTCCAAGAACCCGGAGCAGTCTGACCCCTGGATTGAACATAAACACATGGAGACTTTTGCCAGTTGGTTGCAAACAAAGCTCATCAATGACAACGATGTTCCAGATGAACCGTACTGGTTGGCCAAGACACCAAGTTCGACTGTAACGACTTTCAAAGGGTACGAGATAAATGGGAATACATTTTACACGATCGCCCAAGATAAGAAGAGCACCAACCAAAAAGTGGTGTCCGCTATGATGCAACCAACTTTGAAGACACATATTATGGTTACATAGAGGAGATATGGGAACTTGACTATGGACCTGATCTTAAGGTCCCTTTGTTTCGGTGCAAATGGGTCAAGTATACTAGAGGCGGGGTACAGGTAGACCCGCAGTACGGAATGACAACAATGGATCTCAACAATCTTGGATACACAGACGACTGATTCGTCCTAGCCAATGATGTGGCTCAGGTTTTCTATGTGAAGGACATGTCTAGCAAACCGAGGAGAAAAAAGATAAGGAAGCGAATACATCATACGATAAGCCAAAGCGCCACATAGTTCTTTCAGGGAAAAGAAACATTGTGGGAGTGGAGGACCAGACAGACATGTCTGAAGATTATGATAAGTTTCATGAAATCCCTCCCTTCAGAGTGAAGACTGACCCAAGCATCCTGTTAAATGATGAAGATTATCCATTGTTACGGCGCAATCATAAGAAAGGGACAAACACGCATACAAAGTCTTACACCACGAGATCCCACGCTAGGATGTGACCGGCTTCACCGTCATCACTTTCTATATATTTATGTGAAGGACATGCATGAATTTCCTAGCTAGCATGGTATATCTTTGTTACAGTTTGTACACGAAGTGCATCCAGTTTTTGCCATATGGAGTTAAAATAAGTTATTAAAAATGAAATCCCTTTGTAATAGATGAATTTTCGTATGAAACCCTCATACTTCTTATGAGATTGTCCAATTTGTACACGAAGTGCATCCAGTTTTTGCCGTAACCCTCTCAACTCTCTAGAAGTTGCTATGTGGGTGAAATTATGTTGTCATGCCAAGTTACAACCATTCAGAGTTCATTTGTACTACTTTTCAAATTCAGGGTCATTTAGCTCAAAATAAATCATTAAATGCTTGAAAAATATCAAATGAAGTCACAAAGGGTTGAAAATTGATGATGTGCCTTTGAATGGTGCATATTGAACACACAAAAAGTATGGAGTTAAAATAAGTTATTAAAAATGAAATCATTTTGTAATAGATGAGTTTTGGTCCGAAACCCTCATACTTCTTATGAGATTATCCAATTTGTACACGAAGTGCATCTAGTTTTTGCCGTAACCCTCTCAACTCTCTAGAAGTTGCTATGTGGGTGAAATTATGATGTCATGCCAAGTTACAACCTTTTCAGAGTTCATTTGTACTGCTTTTCAAATTCAGGGTCATTTAGCTCAAAATAAATCATTAAATGCCTGAAATATATCAAATGAAGTCAGAAAGGGTTGAAAATTGATGATGTGCCTTTGAATGGTGCATATTGAACACACTAAAGGCATGGAGTTAATATAAGTTGTTAAAAATGAAATCCCTTTGTAATAGATGAGTTTTTGTCCAAAACCCTCATACTTCTTATGAGATTGTCTAATTTGTACACGAAGTGCATCCATTTTTTGCCGTAACCCTCTCAACTCTCTAGAAGTTGCTATGTGGGTGAAATTATGATGTCATGCCAAGTTACAACCTTTTCAGAGTTCATTTGTACTGCTTTTCAAATTCAGGGTCATTTAGCTCAAAATAAATCATTAAATGCCTGAAAAATATCAAATGAAGTCAGAAAGGGTTGAAAATTGATAATGTGCCTTTGAATGGTGCATATTGAACACACAAAAAGTATGGAGTTGAAATAAGTTATTAAAAATGAAATCCCTTTGTAATATATGAGTTTTCGTCCAAAACCCTCATACTTCTTATGAGATTGTCCAATTTGTACACGAAGTGCATCCAGTTTTTGCCGTAACCCTCTCAACTCTCTAGAAGTAGCTATGTGGGTGAAATTATGATGTCATGCCAAGTTACAACCTTTGATACTTTATTTGTACTGCTTTTCAAATTCAGGGTCATTTAGCTCAAAATAAATCATTAAGTGCCTGAAAAATATCAAATGAAGTCAGAAAGGGTTCAAAATTGACGATGTGCCTCATATTGAACACACAAAAGGTATGGAGTAAATATAAGTTATTAAAAATGAAATCCCTTTGTAATACATGAGTTTTCGTCCGAAACCCTCATACTTCTTATGAGATTGTCCAATTTGTACACGAAGTGCATCCAGTTTTTGCCGTAACCCTCTCAACTCTCTAGAAGTTGCGATGTGGGTGAAATTATGATGTCATGCCAAGTTACAACCTTTTCAGAGTTCATTTGTACTGCTTTTCAAATTCAGGGTCATTTAGCTCAAAATAAATCATTAAATGCCTGAAAAATATCAAATGAAGTCAGAAAGGGTTGAAAATTGATGATGTGCCTTTGAATGGTGCATATTGAACACACTAAAGGCATGGAGTTAATATAAGTTGTTAAAAATGAAATCCCTTTGTAATAGATGAGTTTTTGTCCAAAACCCTCATACTTCTTATGAGATTGTCTAATTTGTACACGAAGTGCATCCATTTTTTTCCGTAACCCTCTCAACTCTCTAGAAGTTGCTATGTGGGTGAAATTATGATGTCATGCCAAGTTACAACCTTTTCAGAGTTCATTTGTACTGCTTTTCAAATTCAGGGTCATTTAGCTCAAAATAAATCATTAAATGCCTGAAAAATATCAAATGAAGTCAGAAAGGGTTGAAAATTGATAATGTGCCTTTGAATGGTGCATATTGAACACACAAAAAGTATGGAGTTCAAATAAGTTATTAAAAATGAAATCCCTTTGTAATATATGAGTTTTCGTCCAAAACCCTCATACTTCTTATGAGATTGTCCAATTTGTACACGAAGTGCATCCAGTTTTTGCCGTAACCCTCTCAACTCTCTAGAAGTTGCTATGTGGGTGAAATTATGATGTCATGCCAAGTTACAACCTTTGAGACTTCATTTGTACTGCTTTTCAAATTCAGGGTCATTTAGCTCAAAATAAATCATTAAGTGCCTGAAAAATATCAAATGAAGTCAGAAAGGGTTCAAAATTGATGATGTGCCTCATATTAAACACACAAAAGGTATGGAGTTAATATAAGTTATTAAAAATGAAATCCCTTTGTAATAGATGAGTTTTCGTCCGAAACCCTCATACTTCTTATGAGATTGTCCAATTTGTACACGAAGTGCATCCAGTTTTGTCGTAACCCTCTCAACTCTCTAGAAGTGGCTATGTGGGTGAAATTATGATGTCATGCCAAGTTACAACCTTTTCGGAGTTCATTTGTATTGCTTTTCAAATTCAGGGTCATTTAGCTCAAAATAAATCATTAAATGCCTGAAAAATATCAAATGAAGTCAGAAACGGTTGAAAATTGATGATGTGCCTTTGAATGGTGCATATTGAACACACAAAAAGTATGTAGTTAAAACAAGTTATTAAAAATGAAGTACCTTTGTAATAGACGAGCTTTCGTCCGAAACCCTCATACTTCTTATGAGATTGTCCAATTTGTACACGAAGTGCATCCAGCTTTTGCCGTAACCCTCTCAACTCTCTAGAAGTTGCTATGTGGGTGAAATTATGATGTCATGTCAAGTTACAACCTTTTCAGAGTTCATTTGTACTGCTTTTCAAATTCAGGGTCATTTAGCTCAAAATAAATCATTAAATGCCTGAAAAATACCAAATGAAGTCAGAAAGGGATGAAAATTGACGATGTACCTTTGAATGGTGCATATTGAACACACAAAAGGTATGGAGTTAATCTAAGTTATTAAAAATGAAATCCCTTTGTAATAGATGAGTTTTCGTCCAAAACCCTCATACTTCTTATGAGATTGTCCAATTTGTACACGAAGTGCATCCAGTTTTTGCCGTAACCCTCTCAACTCTCTAGAAGTTGCTATGTGGGTGAAATTATGATGTCATGCCAAGTTACAACCTTTTTAGAGTTCATTTGTACTGCTTTTCAAATTTAGGGTCATTTAGCTAAAAATAAATCATTAAATGCCTGAAAAATATCAAATGAAGTCAGAAACGGTTGAAAATTGATGATGTGCCTTTGAATGGTGCATATTGAACACACAAAAAGTATGCAGTTAAAATAAGTTATTAAAAATGAAATCTCTTTGTAATAGATGAGCTTTCGTCCGAAACCCTCATATTTCTTATGAGATTGTCCAATTTGTACACGAAGTGCATCTAGCTTTTGCCGTAACCCTCTCAACTCTCTAGAAGTTGCTATGTGGGTGAAATTATGATGTCATGCCAAGTTACAACCTTTTCAGAGTTTATTTGTACTGCTTGTCAAACTCGAGATATGAATATTTCAAATGCCATTTAATCAAATTATCTTATACAACAGTTGAAGTTGTTCAAACATGCATGGAAATGCCATAAACATATTCTTTATATTTTTCTGATATTTTTTCATATATTATTTATTTCCATTGGAGTCTTACGTTTTTTTCTATGATTTTATAAAGTTTACGGGGGTTTTCTGAAAATAATAGCTAATATTTTATTAAAAAACTCTTTTAGTACCGGTGCTAGCCACGCACCGGTACTAAAGGTCCACCGCCCCTGCGCTCTGTTGGCAGGACGTTTAGTACCGGTGCGTGGCTAGCACCGGTACTAAAGGGGCTTTAGTACCGGTGCGAGCCACGCGCCAGTACTAAAGGTCCACCGCCCCAGCGCTCTGTTGGGAGGACCTTTAGTACCGGTGCGTGGCTAGCACCGGTACTAAAGACCCTTTAGTACCAGTGCGTGCACACACCGGTACTAAAGGTCTCTCTGGTATAAAGGGAGGACTTCGGCGTCCCGGGCCGAGCAACGCACCGGGAGAGCTCAACTTGCGCCGCCAGGCTGCCGAAATTGCCATTGCCGTCGCCCTCGCCGCCGTCGCCCACGCTGCCGTCACCCTCGCCGCTGTCGCCCTTGCCGCCGTCGCTCTCGTCGTCGTCGCCCTCGCTGCCGTCGCACCACCACCGCGCCATTGCCGTCACCCTCACCACCGCCGCCGTCGCACCACCACCGCCGTCGCCCTCAATGCCATCGGTCGTGCCGCCTTCGCCCTCACCACCGCCGTCGTCGCCCTCGCCACCGTCGCCCTCTCCGCCGTCGCCCTCGCCTACCCGGACGCCGCCCCTCGCCGTCGTCGCCCTCACCACCACCGCCGTCGCCCTCGCCGCCGTCGCCCTCGCCTACCCGGACGCCGCCCATCCTCGCCGGTCCCGTCGCCACTAGCCCTCTCGCTCAGGCTGCCGCTCCATGATCCCGTTGCCACCGCCTCAAGCCCGTCGCCGATGCCACCTCCGGGTCAGGAGGCTAGGTGAGATCTCTCAGCCGACCCTTGTCCCCGATGATCGCCGGACTAGTGTGTAGATGCTAGGGTATCTAGGGTCCCTCGACGTCGAACCCCGACACCCCGACATGACACCCCCGACACCCGACCCCGACCACGACACAACACCCATATTTAGTTAGTTAGTTAGTTAGGTTGTCAGGTTATTAGGATATGTGTTAGTTTATGTTTAGTTTAGGTTTAATTTAGTTTATGTTTAGTTTAGTTTTAGGTTTAATTTAGTTTGGATCCTAATGCGTGTGTGACTTTTGGTCTGTCATCGATCCTAATTTAGTTTAGGGTTTCATGTGTGTTCTTGATGGAGGAATCCCAACTGTTGTCGTGGGGGTGCTTCCTATTTCTCCTCTTCTTTGCGATATACTCATAGATATATTGTGCAAGAAGAGGAGAGGGGAAGCGTCCATCACCGCCAGTCGAACCTATTACTACGAGAGAGTGTCCACCAACATATATACACCACCGTATCAATGTGAGAGAGTGCGCACCAACACACCATGAGATATGTCAGAGTTATTTAAGGAAAGTCTCGACAGACCGATAGTCACACACGCATTAGGATCTAAAGCGTGTGGTAATTCTTGATTTTGCTAGATGCTAAGTGTTAATTTTGCTAACTGTTAATTTTGTTAAGTGTTAATTTTGCTAAGTTTTATTTAATTTGTTTTCGTAATTAAGTGTTTCTTCTCGATGTCGACGATGCCGATCCCGCATCCTCGTCGTCGAGTCGCCGGAGGAGGTCACTTGCTTGAGCCGAGGGGCCCTGTCAGGGACTAGGCTTCGCCGGGCTGGCACTGGGAGGTGTTGCCTTCCAGGCAGCATAGCTTGGTGAGGAGCCAGCCCGTCATCGACCTGGAGGTTCTGTGGTGGCGGCCGCATGGGCCACAGACGATCAAGAGGCTTGAGTCCCCTCGGAGGTGGTACAGTACCATGTCAGCAAGGAGAACGAGCACGTCCGACGCAACATGGCAGCTTTGGAGGCCAGGTCCGATAATACCTGGCAGATTCTTCAGGGATCTCACTGGAGCTATGTTCCTGTGATGGTTCCTTCTCTTTGGGTGTCCACCGCCTGCCCCGATATCCGCCGGGCGCTAGGGTTCTAGCTAGATCGATATAGTAGCTAGATACTATTATGATGTATTATTATGATGTATTATCTAGATCGATGGAGATTAGCCAATGTATTGAAAATTATCCAAGATTATGCAGATGAGATCTTTTCTAAGAACTATACTATATATGTATTCGATGATGCATTATTAATTAACTATCAGTTATTTTGCTTCTTGAATGCATGATAATTTAAATACTAATTTGTTTTATCTATATTATTATGGACTAGTTATTAAGGTATGGACAATACCGGTAGAGCTCATGAAGAGGACATCTTCGACATGATCCGCTCCTCCGAAAACCCAGCGGACCTTCGAGGTGAATCACATGATCATGATGATGGCTCACAATATCGGAACGATCACGGTGATGGATATGAGACCGAGGAAGAACAACTTATGTTCCAAAATCCGGAACAACCAACAATGTTCGGCGAGGTATATACACATCCATTAGCCTCTGGTGATCATTACATGTGTATTAATTGATTTGTATATATATATATATTAACAAATCTTTCTTATTTTAATTATCAGCCCTCCAGATCGAGCCAATCTAGTAGAAATGTACGAGGCGCTGCCAAAATATTAACGTCAACGTAAAGCTCAATCTTGATGCTTTCAAACATAATGGCGAACCGACTCACCCTGAAGCCAATGCCAAGACATTTGTGTGTCAATGCGGAGTGGTTGTTAGGGACGGAGTCCCGATCACAATGCATGAATGGATTCAGCCAAAGGAACCAAAACCAGGAGTGAATTATGTCGATACAAGAATTAAACATGCCCTTTGGCGAGAGCTCATGGAGCATTTCACCCTACCAGATTCTCTCTCAGAGTGTCAAAGGAACAAAGTCAAGGAGTTTGCTCTCCATAAGATGGTCAGCGCGTTCCAGACTTGGAAGAAAAGATTATGGACCGAGTACAACGCTAGAGGCAAGAAGGCGCCCGAATTCAAAGGAATATACGAGAAGGTAAGGGATCACTGGGACGCATTTATCGAGTACAAGACATCGATAGCTGCTATGGAGAAGTCGGCAAAGAATAAGATAAATGCCGAGAAAAAAAGTATCACCATAAACTAGGGACAGGTGGATACAAGTCAGCCATTCCTAAGTGGGATGCATTAGAGAATAAGATGCTTGCTGAAGGGATCACTCCAGTAACCTTCCACTGGCCCAAGAGGTGCAGAAATTGGTTTTTTGCGCGTGGGGGAAAGTTGGACCCAGCCACAGGGAAGATTATTGCACTGGCCAGTCTGAAGCATGCATCAGATGAGTTGATTAAAGCAATAAAAGATGCCCAAGAAGGACGGTTTCAACCCGATAGAGAGAACGACGAGCTTACACGCGCCCTCGGGAATGCCGACCACGGAGGACGAACACGAGGCATGGGCGTTGTTCCGTGGTACGAGGGGTTTGCGGGATGGCAGGACAGTTATAAAAGCCATTCGAGAAAAAAGAAGGTGGAAGCAGACCGACTTTCGAAGTTGGAACAGAAGTATGAGCAGCAGCAGCTACAGATACAGGTACTGACCCAGCAAAGGGAAACTCCGCAGCAGGAGGCAGGGGAAGAACCCGTCCCATCTACAATGCCGAAGAGCAGCGTGGGTTCCACGGGGGCACCGCTGGGTCACACCCCCATGGATGATATCACCGAGAAGACATCTTGTGAGCTAATCCGCAAAATGAAGAACATACCCGTGCGGGTCACGACGGGCTATGCTTTACCAAATACACCTAATGTTCTCTGGCATTGCAATCCGGTTCCAGCTGGGTATGCTTGTGTCGCGGTGGACGCAATAGAGCCGGGATATGATGAACTATTGCTTGACATCCCTAGAGGTGAGGGGGAGTCCACATTGGCAGAAGCCGGCCGTGGTCTCATTCTATGGAGTAAGGACTGCATCGTCTTTCCACACTCTGCGCTAAGGCCACCAGCTCCTCCGAGCATCGATGTCCAGCGTGAGGTATCCCAACCAGAGGCATCGTAACGCCAGCAGTCCTCCCCACCTCGCGAGCAGTCTCCCCACCTTGCCAGTAGTCACCTTGGCAGCAGTCACCTCGCCAGCAGTCCTCCCGACCTCGAGCTCCCCCACAGTCGTCCCCACCTCGAGAGGCATCCCACCTCGCCAGCAGTCCTCCCCACCTCGCCATGAGCAGTCCTCCCAACCCCAAGATGGAGCACGACGCGATTCCATATCATCATCGATATCGATCTCCGCCGTGTGAGCCGACTCCACCCCGGCAGCGGTCCCGCCAGCAGGGCTCCCAAAAGAGGAAGGCCACCAGCAGTCCTCTTCGGAAGAAAGCAAAGAAGAAACCCGAGCCTCCGACCAAAAGGAAGCTGCCTTATGACATGACACCGAAGGAAAATAAAATTGAATGCGATCTCCAAGTGAAAGCCTTTTTTGCGAAGAAGACCGTACCGCCAAAGGAGGTAATACCCAAGGAAGTCCAAGAGCACTTTATGGAACACTTTATTGATCGACCCCCGGCATATGTCGAGCGTATGCGACAGACTATGAGCGACAGATTCAGAAGGCATGTGAGCAGAGAAGTCGGTCTAGCCCAAGGAAGAAGTCGGGAAGTACGGCATCAACTAGCGGGAAAACAGTTCCCCAGCTCGGAGAACAATCCAGGCAATTGATCTCTCCGCTCAAGGTGAGTACCAATCCAAGCAAGCAACCGATCCAACCAGTCGACGTGCAAGGCAACCCAATCGACCTCGAAGTACTAAAGGCTGCAGGTCTCACTCTTGACCAAATCCTTGGCACCGAGGAAACCGTGGGTACGATGCAACTGAGTACGCAATGCAATATGCCGTCGGAAAACCACTTGTCACACTCGAGCAGTACAAGGAACTACCAACTGCGATGCGACGGTTGCATGATTGGTACATGTGTGAAGCAAAGCGAGGGGAGATGGCGGTCATGGTCAAAATAAGGAAAGAGCATTACGTCAATGCATGTGACATATGTCTTGAATTCTCAGAACTTTTCCAGTTATACCACATGGACTCTATCGACAAAACTCTCATCAGTTGCTATTGTCTGTAAGTGATTTATATCTTTAGTAATTTAAGTCTCTAGCTAAGATATCATTCATTGGCTTATCCTCAGTATATATGTTCTTTTCTACGCTATTATGCAGATTGAAGATGTGGGAATTGAAACAAGAGGGAATCGATGACATTGGGTTCATTGACCCAAGTACCGTTAATGGTCATGTGGTAAAACATTATGCCAAGGACACAGAAGATCTCTTGGAAAATTTTCTAGAGGCACTAATGAATACCAACAAATCTACTATAATATTTCCTTACAACATGGGGTGAGTGTTTACTCTCTTGTGTACTACAAATTCTATTTTTGCTTACTAGCTCGCTGTCAAGTGTAGTTGATGAGTTATATGCGCATGCCTGCTTAATTATATAAACTTATGTGCAGAGACCACTATATCCTCCTATATATTATCCTCGCGGATGGACTTGTTCAAGTGTACGACTCACTAGATACACCAGAACAATCATACGTGGGCTTGTATTTTATGATAGAACGGTAATTTCAATCTTTATCGACCTCGCTTTCTTTCATTATTTCCTGATATCAAAAGTAATTATAATAACTATTTCGTTCTTTTTCTTTGCCGGGTAGTGTTTGGAAAAAGATGATAGAAAAAAACCATCACACGGTCGTCAATGGAAACCGAAGCTGAAGTGGAAAAAGATGCAGATAATTAAGTAGTACTACTAGGTCCGCACATCTCATTAATTCTATTTTCAATACCATTATCATGCTCGATTATTAATTATCTTACTCAATTCTATTCTTTTGCAAAGTGCGTGAAGCAGCCACAGGGGACAAATTTATGTGGATATTTCCTCTGCGAGAACATTCGCATCCAGACCGAAAGTCATATACGTCGCAGAGCAGCACGTGAAAGACAACTCCAGGTTCGGCAGATGATGTCGAAGCTCTCACCCGAGAAACGCTTTGTAGCACTTCAAGAGGAATTTGCGGCATTTCTTCTTCAACATGTCATTCATGTAAACGGAGAGCACTATTCCTTACCGCCACCTCAATAATGCCAGCAAATCAATAGTAGAGAACTGAGATTTCATCGGGAGCACTAGCTAGCTAGTCCCGGCTGGGTATTGGGCCTTAAGTTAATTATAAGTTCCGAATTTATATGGGTGTGTAATTCCATTTGTATATATATATATATATACTTTGTATGAGATATTGTATATTATATTACATATATATATATGGGTGAACTTGTGTACTGTTTACAGTATGTAGCACCGTAAAATAAATTTTAAATGAATGGAAAACACAAAAAATAGAGAGGAAAATTAAAACCTAATTGAAAGCTAAAACAAAAAAAAATAGACGACTTAGTACCGGTTGGTGATCCAACCGGTACTAAAGGTCTTCCACCACCAGTCCACGCAGGCAGCCACGTGGAGGGCCTTTAGTACCTGTCCGTGGTCCAACCGGTACTAAAGGTATGGACCTTTAGTCCCGACCCGTTAGTACCGGTTGGGGAACCGGTACTAAAGGTCCATCCGGCCCGGGACTATAGGCCTGTTCTGCACTAGTGGACGGGGGCAGGGCAGCGACAGGGATGGGGCGGTGATGGGGCGGCGGGGGCGGCGACGAGGGTGGGGTATCAACGGGGGCGACAGGGAAGGCGACGGGGACGGGGTGGCGACGAGGAGGGGGATGACGACGGCGGGGGCGGCGACGAGGAGGCGACAGGGGCGGCGACGGGGACGGCGACGGGGACGGCGGGCTCGGGGCGGCAAGCGATGGCGGGGGCGAGGACGGCGGGCTCGGCGAAGTGGCAATGAAAACTGCGAAATTTCCTAAGTGCTTTCTATATAGAAGAAGCATTGGTCCCGGTTGATGACCACCAACTGGGACCAAAGCCCTATTTTCAGCAGCCCAAAGGGCGGGAAACAGGGACCTTTGGTCCCAGTTGGTGGCACCAACCGGGACGAAAGGGGCGCATTGGTCCCAGTTGGTGCCACCAACCAGGACCACTCGTCCCTTTTTGTTGGCCGGCGGGGAAGCAACAGATGTTTAGTCCCACCTCACTAGTCGAGGGGAGACAACACCTTGAGTACAAGCCCTGATGCGCTTGACCTGTCAAGCTCCTCTCATAGTGCAAATAGATGCCCTTATACACGAAATTTGACCTAAATTCAAAATGCTAGTTAGGTGCCTAACTAGCACTTTGAATTTAGGTTGAATTTTAGTGTAAGCGCATCTATTTTGACTTTTGTTATTTTTTATTTTATTTCTTTGCTATTTTTCCTTCTATTTAATATTACTTTGTTTTAACATTATATTCAATTTGGTAATTTTTAGGTTTTATATAATTTTAGTTTCAAAAATATTAGAGGTTTATAATTTTCGTTATTGACTTTTTTGAGCTAAATGACCCTGAAATTGAAAAGCACTACAAATGAACTCTGAAAAGGTTGAAAGTTGGCATGGTATCATCATTTCACCCACATAGCATGTGCTAAAAAGTTGAGAGGGTTACGGCAAAAGCTGGATGCACTTCGTGTACAAAACGGACAATCTCTTTCGAAGTATCAGGGTTCCGAATGGAAACTCATCGGTTACAAAAGACATTTCATTTTCTTGAACTTATTTGAACTCCATGATTTTTGTGTGTTCAAAATGCACCATTCAAAGCCACATCATCAATTTTCAACCCTTCCCGACATCATTTGGTATTTTCATGCAGTTATTGATTTTTTTGAGCTAAATGACCCTAAAATTAAAAAGCACTACAAATGAACTCTGAAAAGGTTGAAAGTTGGCATGATATCATCATTTCACCCACATAGCATGTGCTAAAAATTTTAGAGGGTTACGACAAAAGATGGATGCACTTTGTGTACAAAACGGACAGTCTCTTTCGAAATATCAGGGTTTCGAACGGAAACTCATCGGTTACAAAAGGCATTTCATTTTCTTGAACTTATTTGAACTCCAGGCTTTTTGTGTGTTCAAAATGCACCATTGAAAGCCACATCATCAATTTTCAACCCTTTTTGACTTCATTTGGTATTTTTCATGTAGTTACTGATTTTTTAGCTAAATGACCCTAAAATTGAAAAGCACTACAATGAACTCTGAAAAGTTTGAAAGTAGGAATGGTATCATCATTTCGACCACATAGCATGTGCTAAAAAGTTGAGAGGGTTGCGGCAAAAGCTGGATGCACTTCGTGTACAAAACGGACAATCTCTTTCGAAGTATCAGGGTTCCGGACGGAAACTCATTAGTTACAAAAGGCATTTCATTTTCTTGAAATTATTTGAACTCCAGGCTTTTTGTGTGTTAAAAATACACCATTGAAAGGCACATGGTCAATTTTCAACCCTTCCCAACATCATTTGGTATTTTTCATGCAGTTATTGATTTTTTTGATCTAAATGACCTAGAAATTGAAAAGCACTACAATTGAAATCTGAAAAGGTTGAAAGTTGGCATGGTATCATCATTTCACCCACATAGCATGTGCTAAAAAGTTGAGAGGGTTACGGCAAAAGCTGGATGCACTTCGTGTACAAAACGGACATTCTCTTTCGAAGTATCACGGTTCCGAACGGAAACTCATCGGTTACAAGAGACATTTCATTTTCTTGAACTTATTTGAACACTAGGCAGTTTGTGTGTTCAAAATGCACCATTCAAAGCCACATCATCAATTTTCAACCCTTCCCGACATCATTTATTATTTTTCAAGCAGTTATTGATTTTTCTTAGCTAAATGACCCTAAAATTAAAAAGCACTACAAATGAACTCTGAAAAGGTTGAAAGTTGGCATGGTATCATCATTTCATCCACATAGCATGTGCTAAAAAGTTGAGAGGGTTACGGTAAAAGCTGGATGCACTTCGTGTACAAAAAGGACAGTCTCTTTCGAAGTATCAGGGTTTCGGACGAAAACCCATGTGTTACAAAAGGCATTTCATTTTCTTGAACTTATTTGAACTCTAGGCTTTTTGTGTGTTCAAAATGCACCATTTAAAGCCACATCATCAATTTTCAACTTCCCGACATCATTTGGTATTTTTCATGCAGTTATCGATTTTTTTGAGCTAAATGACCCTGAAATTGAAAAGCACTACAAATGAATTCTGAAAAGGTTGAAAGTTGGCATGGTATCATCATTTAACCCACATAGCATGCATGTGCTAAAAAGTTGAGAGGGTTACGACAAAAGCTGGATGCACTTCGTGTACAAAACGGACAGTCTCTTTCAAAGTATCAGGGTTCCGGACGGAAACTCATCGGTTACAAAAGTCATTTCATTTTCATAAACTTATTTGAACTCCAGATTTTTTGTGTTTTCAAAATTATGCAGGCCCTTAATATACTCGAAGGTGCGTTGGTCACCGTATATCCATTGCCGGTTCATCTGCGTGCGTTATATAATAAAGTGTATTAAAAACCATTACAACATATCATGAATAGATAAGTGACCAAATTAATAGAAATTCATCATGACATTAAAGCCAAAGTACAATAATGACCAAAATAAATACGTACAGTTCATACATAGTTGTCATTATTGAACAACATATAGTTCTCTAGAGCATCTTATTAAAACATACAACGAAACTACGTAAAAAATTTAAATGCAACAACAAATGCAATCATAACCGCCATTAAGGTACCAATTGATCCAACGTCATAATGATACCAAGACTCAGTATGAATGACATATTTTCTAATCTTTCTAAGCTTCAAGCGCATTGCATGCATCCTGGTCTTGTGATCGTCGACGATACCGACAACATGCAACTCCAATCCCATCTTATCATCTTCAGTTCTTTTCAATTTTTTCTTTCAAATGATCGATTTCTTTTTCAGCTTCTATTAACTTCTCGAGCAGAATTGCATAGTCGGTTGGAATTTCTGGTTCAACTACTTCCGATAGATAAAAACATCTACGTCAAGTTGGTGGCACAATTAATTGTCATAGACATTAGATATGTGAAATAGTTATATAAAAGATAATATACCTCATCTGAATCATAGACTGGACGAGGGCCGACCTGGGCGGATACCATAACCATGACACTATATAATAACAAACAATAAGAAAAATAAGAAAATCATACGAGTAAGTATATTTTCTTTTCGCAAGAAGATAAGATCAAGAGGCTCACCATGCGTGGGCGATCGAGGCGGTTTCAGGACGGGGACGGGACAGGACGAACCGCCAAACCTAGACAAATCTCGACGAAAATGGAGTTTGGACAAGAAGCTTCGAGAGGAGAAAGCTTAAGTTTGGCTTAGGCATTTCATCAAACAACTCATGTGCATAGGAGGTGAACTAGAGCACCACAAATCTCTCCCTTGCCGGCCAAAAAAACAGAGTAGAATGGAGTGCTCTGCTCGTTGGCAAGGGGTATATATAGGCATCTCATTGGTCCCGGTTCATGGCTGAAACCGGGACTAAAGGACCCCCTTTGGTCCCGGATCCAGCCACGAACCGGGACCAATGGTTGTAGGTCAGGAGCGAAGCACGTTGGTCCCGGTTTGTGTCTTGAACCGGGACCAAAGGTTCCAGACGAACCGGGAGCAATGCCCCACGTGGCCCGCCCGGCCCCCTAGCCTCACTAACCGGGACTGTTGTCCCATTGGTTCCGGTTCGTGATTGAACCGGGACTAATGTGCTGTCCCGGCCCGAACCAATGCCTTGTTTTCTACTAGTAAAGTATAATGTTGACCAGACACGCCCGCTTCATAGTGATCGATCTGCAGCATGTCTTCTATTCTTTCTTTTGAACAGTAGTTATTGTGTCTCTTTTCAAACTTGCCTTTCTTCTGAAGCACTGTTCCATGGATGGTACGTACTTGTACTCATGGCTAAGCAGTGCGATTTCCAGCTGTGCCGGACGTGTCAACCTTGCTCGTTGTGTCCTTACAGTATTGTTTTCACTGTGCGTTCATGCGCATGCATGGCTGCTAGGGTTGATGTTTCAACGGTGCTGTGCATACGCCTGTGCCCTGTGCCATGCCGGCCACGTACGTACAGCGTACCATCTCCTTGAGTGCTTCTGCTGCACTACGCAACAAAATCGTACGGCATCAAGCTCAGCCAACAGCCTACGGCTCTGCAGGGTGCTTTAAATGGGAGGGTACGGCTCATCCATGTCCGACGATCGAGGAGCTAATTTCTGATCCGAATGAACGATGTTGCTCTCTCCTAGTTCCACTCTTCAGTTTCTACGGATTCCGACATGTTTTTATGCCGGCACGTAGTACAGCTCCCATTATAGCTCCAGAGAAACGCACTTGTACGTGTTGGCTGTTGCTCGGACGACATGGGCCAGTTTTTTCGTGTTATTTTTACTACACATGATCCCTCGAGGATCTTATGTCGCACACTAACCTCAACAACTTATTTTGCTTGACCCCTCGGTTCGCACCTTACCGTTGGGAGTGTAACATAGACGTGAGCACGCCTTTGGTCGAGGCGCCTTTAACCCTCGTCAGTGACCGGCCCCCAACGTGGCAAGCACAGCAACTCAGCAAGCGTCCACCCGATTAGTGTTGCAACGTATAACACGTCATATATATTGTTTAGGGTTTTCAGATGTAAACGGAAACAACAATTATTACGGCGTGTTTAGTTGAGCTGTAACTGCGTGTATTGATGAAGCGTGTGTACAACCCAAGGGAAGATGCCAGAACGGAAGGCATGTCAGAGCCACGTCACGCCTTGTTGTTTGTCGCTACACACGGCTATTTTTGACGAGAGACAGAGGAACTTGAAGGCGGCTATTTGGTTGGCGTGACTGGTACGGGAGACGAATCTTTGACTGCACGGAAGAGAAGGGAGGGGGTGGGGGGGATGTTGCGTTGCTTTGGTCTTTGCGCGCATCAGCAGGATAGTCATGATGATTCAACCATTAAAACCTGCTGCTGCTTCGATCATCCTCTGGCTCCATGCGCCCCTCACCGCCACTTCCCTTCCCCCGGCCCTACTGCTTGCTTTCCCCATTCCTTCTACCGGTTTCCAAGGGGTAGCACAAGATCGTTGTGCCTGAGGTGAGGCGCCTGAGAGAGGAGCTCCGGGCTAAGGCTGCGGAGCTCCAGGCCAAGGGCGTTGAGCTCCTCCATCATCAGAGGGACTTCGCGGAGCTTCGGTAGAGGCTAGAGGCCAATGGAAAGTTGCTTGCGGCCGCAAAGTTGTTCTGCGAGAAGGCGGCGGCTGCGCTAGGCAAGGAGATTGCCATGCTGGTGAGTCGGGTAGAGCGCGAGCAGGCCGATCGTCTGGATGCCCAGGATCACTTGAATCCCTTACTAGACGTTGTTGCCGCGGAAGTGTTGCGGCTGCGCGATGCCTTCCGTCGTGCCAGCGCGACCATGTCGTCCGTCGGGACAAACCCGTTCGACCACCCCATGGACTTTAACGAGTTGCGTCTTTCGAACCTGGTCGCCTTCTTCAGCTATGTCTCCAACGAGCTAAACTGTCTTTATGCGAAGGTTCGAGTGTCACTGGACAAGGAGGGAGTGCGGGAGGCCGTCGGCGTTGTCGGGCTAATGCTCTCTAGGCTTCATCACCGGAATCCTCTTCTTCCATTGGACGCCAACTTCGACGACCTGGCTCCCGTCGACTAGGAGTGGGAGGATCGGGCGGTGGCACCCTGCATCACCCAAGCCATTCTACTGAAGAAGAAAGTGATTCGGTCTTGTTTAGGCATCATTGTAGTTGTCTTCTCTGCTTTTTAGGGGTTGAATTTGTTGTTCTATGATGTTATGCCCTCCTTTTGTATTATGAAGTTATGCAAAGTGCTTTTGTAATCAAGAACGAGCGTTGTCCCTCTTTTTGTATTATGAAAGTATGAAGTTATTTGCAAGCTTTCACCTTCGGTTACTTTGTTAATTTCGAGTGTTTGCACTCCTTTTATGATGCCGGTTTTGAGCTGGGCTGTTATTCGTACTACAATTGTCAAATAAATGCCTAATAGTAGGAACCATAGGACAGACACCTGATCGTAAAGTCTGAACTTTGACTGTCTAATGATAGACAACATGTTGAAAAGGCCACATGCGGCAACTTCGGAAAGACACAAAAGCAAAAGAAGAAGGAAAGGCACAGGCAACGACCGGGGGGGGGGTCCTTACTTACTATCTACTTAGTCTCCAGCGATCTTGGCCATCTTGGCTTTCTTGAGGCGAGCGATGATGAGCTCTTTCACCTCCTCAGGATGTTGGCGGAGCTTGGCTTTCTCGAGGCGAGCGGTGATGAGCTCTTTCACGTCCTCACGATGTTGCTTCAGAAGAGTGAGCGATTAATCCATCAACCAACCGCACTCGATTATGAGCCTCGCCTTGTCATCCATAAGTTCGACGATGGAGGACAACCTCTCCACCAAGGCATGGCTGTCCTTGTGTAGCTTCGCCCAGCTAGCTATCTTCTACTTAAGCATGCCGCGCTCGATGCTGAGCTTCTGCTTGTCCTCTATAAGTTCCATCATGAGAGCAGTTGCCTTTTTCAGCGACGCATTGCTCTCCTCATGCAGCTTCATCCGGCCTACGATCTTCTCCTTCAGCTTATTGACTTGAGCTGGCATGTCGTCATTGGCGAAAGACTGTTCTCCTCCGCTGCGAATGCGCTTTCAAGAGCCCTCGTCTACATGTTGTGCTACGCTGCGAATGCGGTGCTGAGAGTCTTCGCCTTAGTGTGGGGTCACCACGATGTGACATGCCTTCTCTGCTGCTTCCGCTACCTTGCTCAATGCTCCCTGGTTATTTCTCAAACTTGAGTACCCCCACTTCTGTTGACAGGTGTGGAGGATGAGGATGGACGTGCAGTAATTCTTGAGTAGGTGTTTTTATAGACGCCTGGATGGTTGGCTCATATGGGAACAAAGAACGCATCATGGTCATTAAGCGCCTTTTCATTTGGCGTGCTTAGCGAGTCATTTTTAGGTCCCTTTGAAGGTTGTCGTGTTGGAGCCGCGTAGTTTCATTCGGTGCATATGCCAACGAGAGGACGCATCGTGATTATGACGCGCCTAGATGGTTGGTGTGCTTCAACCGCGTATTATCCGGTGCGTATGCCAACAAGATGGTGAAAAAATGAAGTGCGGAGGGGGTACGTTTGGGAAATTCAAGTACAATCATGTCGGTAGCAGTGGCGGAGTTTGTAGAAAAAAACTAGATGGGCTAGCATGTAAGGGATTTCTACTGGCTGGGCATTCCACGGCCCATGGGCTAGCTATAATGTGGTGAAAATCTCCTGAGTTGGTGTAACAACCCGAGACCGACGCTCCAGATACCTTTGATATATTTCGTTATCGTCGTGTGATTTATTTGTTTGTTGATTCATCATCGCATCATTCGCATTGCATCGACACTCTGTTGCCATCATTTTTCAAAACTTGCATCTATTCATAGTTGCCGCTTCTTTATGTTGTCTTCGTCGATTGTTTCGATCAGTGGGAATAATATGTTCTCAGAATGGGTTGAAAGTTGGCGAGCGGTCTTAATATAGTGTAGATTAATCGCTGCCAAATTTTGTCGCATTCAGAGTCTGTTGGATAACCCAACTGTTAAGCATATGTGGCACTATTGCCGGTTAAAATCGATGATGTTTTTGTTTTAAAAATTGTCGTCGGGATGCCCATCTTTCCCCTCTTCTTAGCACAACCCACTCTACATAGCTCACCTAGCACACCTACACTAACCCCTCGATCAGAGCCGTTCGGTCGAGGTCGAATGGCTCGAAAACGGCCTCAACCCCCCCTCCAAATCATCCATGTCTATACAAAGAAGCCCACCCATGCCTATCTTGGAAACACTAACCTCCTCGAAATCCACACCGCCACAACTCCACCTCCTCTCTCCTCCGGCACAGTCGGCCCTCCCGGCCCAGATCATGGCCAAGCCGAGCCCATCTAGACCCACACGAGCCAGCAGCCGGAGAAGCTCCTAGAGCTCCCATACCCAGGTGTTGTCGCCTTCGGCCGCGCCTCTGCAGCGCCATCGTCGCCCTGCCTTCTCACCTCCACCTTAACCCACTTGTGACCCCACTGCCATGTGCCCGCATCGCCCGAGCCCCGAGCTTCATGGCCGCCGCCGGAGATGGCCTCCCCCATGTCGTCCCATGATGGACTCGACAAGATCCAATCAGAGGAGGTTGTCGCTGCCCTGCCCCCGACCATCCTCGCCCGTGCCGCTGTCCGCCGTCATTGGATCAGCTGCCGCCATGGCCAACCTTCTCCAACCACCACGCCGAAACCCCTTCATCCTGGGTTCGAGCGGACCCTCGAACCAAACGCCCGGACCGTGTTGTACCACTCCATCCTAGATTGTCCTCGTCCCGTTTTCGCGAGGTGCAGATTTTCTCTAAGTGCATGAAAACTGTCTCTATAGAACTCATATTCATTTCGTGACTGCTACAACTTTGTGCATATATATGTAAAATGATCTACTCTTCATGTTCTACATGATGGTATCATGTGCATGCATATTAGGATTTATCTACATGTTGTTAACTATGTTACAAAAGTGTATCATGTAGTAACTCTAGAAAATGGTTAAAACATTCAAACTTTTGTTGATCATTGCATCTAATACACAGATCATATGCATATGATTCCTTCATGTACATATCAATTTCATAAATATTAAAATTGCTACACTTACTTTTTTGTGCAAGTCGAGACAACATCATGATGTAACTATTTTGCAAAATCGCAGATTTTTCACTGTCCCTAAAACTTAACAGGAAGTTGCATTTTGCATAAATCATAATAATTTAACCTTGCTACCTATGAACCTAAACCCATCATATTAAATGTAGTGTTTTAACTATACTTCAAGTACATATCACTTTTATTCATGTTAGAATCATGTAACATCATGTTTAGTTCCTCCAAAGTAGACATCATGTTATTGTTGACAGATTGGAACTAGAATTTGTCTTGTATGCATCTTGTGAACCGTGGCTCCGTTTGTAGCATGTAATTCATTAAGGGTGCGTTTGGCAGCCGTAGCAGCCCATCCTGGCTAGCTCAAGGCTGGCTCGCATGAGGCTGGTTGAGTAATTACAACCTCTAAACCAATATGTGTAACGTGTATGGTGATGTGTACTATGCAACTTTATTGTTGTAGACTATGTTGGGCCTCCAAGCGCATAGTTTTGTAGGACAGTAGCAATTTTCCCTCAAGTGGATGACCTAATGTTTATCAATCTGTGGGAGGTGTAGGATGAAGATGGTCTCTCTCAAACAACCTTGTAATCAAATACAAGAAATCTATTGTGTCCACAACACACCCAATACAATGGCATATTATATAGGTGCATTAATTCGGCGAAGAGATGGTGATACAAGTGCAATATGGATGGTATATAGGTTTTTGTAATCTGAAAATATAAAAACAACAAGGTAACAAGCGCAAAACAGCGAGCAAAATGTTGTATAAATGCTTGGAAATAATACCTAGGGTTCATACTTTCACTAGTGCAATCTCTCAATAATGCTAACATAGTTGAATCATATAATCAACCCTCAACATGCAACAAAGAATCACTCCAAAGTTCCTATCTAGCAGAGAACAATAAGATGAAATTGGTGTAGGTAGTAGAATCACCTCAAAGTTATTATTTCCGATCAATCCTTTGGGTTGTTCCTATAAGTGTCACAAACAGCCCTAGAGTTCATACTAAAATAACACCAATGATACATATCAATCAACCCTAATGTCACCTAGATACTCCAATGTCACCTCAAGTATCTGTGGGTAAATTATGCGACATGCATCAAACAATTTCAGATCTATCATATTCAATCCAACACAAAGAACTTAACAATTTCAGATCTATCATATTCAATCCAACACAAAGAACTTCAAGGAGCACCCCAAGATTTCTATCGGAGAACGTGGTATGAAAACATGCAATCAGACCCTATGCATAGATCCCCAAGGTCACCGGAATCCGCAAGTTGATGGAGTGACATATATCAAGTGAGTCACTTGGATACCCCAATGTCACTACGGGTATCCGCATGCAAGACATACATCAAGTGTTCTCAAACCAAAATATTCAATCCAACATAATGAGATCTCAAAGGAAACGATTCAATTCATCACAACAAGGTAGCAAGGGAATAACATCATATGATCCGACTATATTAACCAAGCCCGTGATACATCAAGATCGTGACATCTTAAGAACACGAGAGAGAGAGAGAGAGGGAGAAAGAGAGAGAGATTGAACACGTAGCTACTCGTACGTATCCTCAGCCCCGAGGTTGAATGACACATCTCCGTCGTATCTATAATTTTTGATTGTTTCATGCCAATATTATACAACTTTCACATACTTTTGGCAACAATTTATATGATTTATTGGACTAACCGATTGATCCAGTGCCTAGTGCCAGTTCCTGTTTTTGTGTGTTTTTTGTTTCGCAGAAATTCTATATCAAACGAAGTCCAAACACGATAAAAAATTACGGAGAATTTTTTGGAATATTTGTGAATTTTGAGATATGGAATCAACGCAAACAAAGGCCCACAACGAGCACATGACACCAGGGCGCGGGCCAGGGCCTAGGCGCGCCCTGGTGGGTGGTGCTCACCTCGTATGTCGGTTGGAGCTCTCCTTCAGCCGCAAGAAAGATAATTATTGGATAAAAATCCCCTAAAAATTTCAGCACGATCAGAGTTACGGATGTCCGGGAATATAAGAAACGATTTTCGACCAGAAAACAGGAGCGAAACATATGAGAATAGAGAGGGAGATCCAATCTAGGAGGGGCTCCTGCCCCTCCGTCGCCATGGAGAAGCCATGGACCAGAGGGGGAACTCTCCTCCCATCTAGGTGGGAGGCCAAGGAAGAAGAAGAAGGAGGGCACTCTCTCCCCCTCTCTCCCAGTGGCACTAGAACGCCACCGGGGCAAGCATCGTGAAGGTGATCTACACCAACAACTTTGCCGCCGTCGACACCAACTCTCTCCCCATCTATGCAGCGGTGTAACAGCTCTCTTCCCCACTGTAATCTCTACTTAAACATGGTGCTCAACTCCATATATTATTTCCCAATGATATTTGGCTATCATATGATGTTTGATTAGATCTCTTTTGTCCAACGGGTTAATTGTGGTATGATGTTATGGATGAGAGTTGTATGTTGATATGGTGCAGTTCTATGGTGCCCTCTGTATCATGCAAGCATGAGGGATCCTCGCTGCAGGGTGTTGCAATATGTTTGAGATTCTCTTATAGTGGGTTGCTTGAGTGACAGAAGCATAAACACGAGTAAGGGGTTGTTGCGTATAGGAGTAAAGAGGAGTTCAGACTTAAGGCTATGGTTGGGTTTTACCTTAATGATCTTTAGAAGTTGCGGATGCTTGCTAGAGTTCCAATGATAAGTGCATATGATCCAAGTACGGAAAGTGTGCTATTGTATGCCTCTCCCTCATTGCATATAACAAGTATCTATTGTATCATATTCAATTGCCTATGGACAATCTGTCTCTTGCGTTACATAAAAAGCTTTCTACGAAACTATTTACTTTTATTGTTCTTTTATTAAAACAACTCCGAACTTTCATTTCCATGTTCTTTATTATCTTGCAAAGTAATTCTAGTTTTGTCCCGCAAAGTAGTTTCATACTTGTTCTAGGTAAAGTAAGCATTATCGTGCATGGAGTTGTATCGGTGGTTGATAGAACTTGAGGGAATAATAATTCTACCTTTAGCTCCTCGTTGGGCTCAACACTCTTGTTGGGGAACGTTGCATGGGAAACAAAAAAAGTCCTATGCACACGCAAGATCTATCCATGGTGATGAGCATCTACGAGAGGGAGAGTGGATCTACATACCCTTGTAGATGGCTAAGCAGGAAGCATTAAGAAACGCTGTTGATGTAGTCGAACGTCTTTGCAATCCAAATCGCCGAGCGTCCCGCGATCCAATCACGATCCGTCCCGATCTAGCGCCGAACAGACGACACCTCCGCATTCAGCACACATACAACTCGATGATGATCTCCGCCTTCTTGATCCATAAAGAGGGAGTGGAGAGGTACATGAGTTCTCCAGCAGCACGACGGCATGGCGGCGGCGGTGGTGGAACTATTTCGACAGGGCTTCGCCTAAGCACTACTGGAAACTAGAGGAATCAATCTATTGGGAGAGAGGGCTGCACTATGGCTTTTCTAGGGTTGAAGTTCTTTTGCCCTCTCTACCTCTAGTATATATAGGAGGAGGGGAGGGAGGCCTGCGCCCTAGGGCTGCAACTTTGGTGCGACCGAAGTGGGAGAGGTGGAGGAGTCCTACTCCAATCCTACTAGGAGTAGGATTCCTCCTCTCCACTTGGAAAACCCTTCCCACCTATGGGTTTTTCCCTCCCCAGCCACATGGGTCTCAATGGGGGCTTCGGCCAGCCCACTAGGGTCTGGTTTACCTCCTCCTACAGCACATGAGGCCCTATGGGGAGAGAGTCCCCTCCCTATGGTCTCCCGGTACCCTCCCAACACTCCCGGTGCACTACCGAAGTACCCGAAACTTTTCCGGTGTCCAAAATGGGATTTCCTATATACCAATCTTTACCTCCAGACCATGTCAGAGCTCCTCATGACATCTGGGATCTCATCTAGGACCCCTAACAACCTATGGTCACCACCATACATAACTCTATACTGCCGAAATGTCACTGAACCTTAAGTGTGCCGACCTTGCGGGTTCTAGAACTATGTAGACATGACCAAGACAACTCTACAGTCAATAACCAATAGCGGGACCTGGATGCCCATATTGGTTCCCACATATTTCATGAATATATTTATTGGTTTGAACCTCTATGTCAAGGATTCAGTTAATCCCGTATGCTGCTCCCTTTGTTCTTCGGTATGTTACTTACCCGAGATTCGATCGTCGGTATCTCTATACCTAGTTCAATCTCGTTACCGGCAAGTATGTTTACTCATTCCATAATACAAGATCCCATGGCTAACAATTTAGTCACATTGCTTGCAAGGCTTGTTGTGATGTTTATTACCGAGTGGGCCCTGAGATACCTCTCCGTCACACGGAGTAACAAATCCTAGTCTTGATCCATGCCCACTGAACAGACAGCCTCGAAGATACCTGTAGAGCACCTTTATAGTCACCCTGTTACATTGCTATGTTTAATACACACAAGATACTCCTCCGGTGTCAATGAGTTACAGGATCTCATGGTCACAGGAACAAATACTTGACATGTAGTAAACTATAGCAATAAACTGACATGATCATATGCTATGTTTATAGTTTGGGTCTTGTCCATCACATCATTCTCCCAATGATGTGATCCCGTTATCAAATGAAATCTTATGTCTATGGCTAGGAAACCTTGACCATCTTTGATCAAAAAGATAGTCCACTAGAGGTATACTAGGGACACAATGTTGTTTATGTATCCACACATGCTATGTGTTTCCAATCAATACAATTATAACATGGATAATAAACGATTATCATGAACAAGGAAATATAATAATAACCATTTATTATTGCCTCTAGGGCATATTTCCAACATTCTCCCACTTGCACTAGAATCAATAATCTAGCTCACATCACTATGTGATTTACATTGTAATGAATCTAGCACCTATACAGTTCTGGTGTTGATCATGTTTAGCCCTTGGAAGAGGTTTACGGGTATGCGACATTAAGATCCATGTGCACTTTGCAAATTTTATGTCCTCATCCTTGATGTATTCGTAGATGGAATTGAAGTGTCGTTTTATGTGTTTGGTCTTCTTGTGAAACCTTGGTTCCTTGGCAGAGCAATGGCACCAGTGTTGTCACAGAACAGATCCGTTGGATTCAGTGCACTTGGCACTACTCCAAGATCTGTCATGATCTCCTTCATCCAGACACCTTCCTTCGTTGCCTCTGAGGCTGTGATGTACTCCGATTCGCATTTAGAATCGGCTACCACGCTCTGCTTGGAACTGCACTAGCTTACTAATCCCCCATTGAGAATAAGTACATATCCGGCTTGCGAATTAGAGCCATCTGGATCAGTGTCAAAGCTTGCATCGATGTAACCTTTTACGATGAGCTCTTGATCACTTCCATAAACGAGAAACATTCCTTGG
Organism: Hordeum marinum; assembly: GCA_022496015.1. Lineage (NCBI taxonomy): Eukaryota > Viridiplantae > Streptophyta > Magnoliopsida > Poales > Poaceae > Hordeum > Hordeum marinum. The sequence continues at coordinate 479,810,480 of CM039674.1, forward strand.
TCCTTTTCAGGCACTTAAGGATATTCTTGACCGCCGTCCAGGGCTCCATTCCTAGATCACTTTGAAACCTTCTGGTCATACTTATGGCAAGGCTGTCATCGGGTCTTGTGCATAGCATTGCATACATAATAGAGCCTATGACTGAAGCATAGGGGATGTCACTCATCTTTTCTCTATCTTCTGCAGTCACTTGGCATTGAGTCTTACTCAACTTCACACCTTGCAACACAAGCAAGAACCCCTTCTTGGACTGATCCATTTTGAACTTCTTCAAAACTTTGTCAAGGTATGTGCTTTGTGAAAGTCCTATTAAGTGTCTCGATCTATCTCTATAGATCTTAATGCCTAATATGAAAGCAGCTTCTCCCAGGTCCTTCATTGAAAAACTTTTGTTCAAATATTCCTTCACGCTTTCCAGCATTTCTATATTGTTTCGAATCAGCAATATGCCATCCACATATAATATTAGAAATGCTATAGAGCTCCCAGTCACTTTGTTGTAAATACAAGCTTCTCCGTAAACTTGTATAAACCCGAATGCTTTGATCACCTCATCAAAACACGGATTCCAACTCTGAGATTCTTTCTCCAGTCCATAAATGGATCACTAGATTTTGCAAACTTTGTTAGCATTCTCTGGATCGAAAAAACCTTCCGGTTGTATCATATACAACTCTTCCTTAAGGAAACCGTTAAGGAACGCTGTTTTAACATCCATTTGCCAAATTTCATAGTCGAAATATGCAGTTATTGCTGACACGATTCTGACGGACTTAAGCATCACTATGGGTGAGAAGGTCTCATCGTAGTCAACTCCTCGAACTTGCGAAAAACCCTTTGTGACAAGTCGATCTTTATAGACGGTGACATTACCGTCCACGTCCGTCTTCCTCTTAAAGATACATTTGTTGTGAATGACCTTTCGCTCTTCAGGTAATACTTCCAAAGTCCATACTTTGTTTTCATACATGGATCCCATCTCCGATTTCATGGCCTCTAACCATTTCTCGGAATCCAGACCCATCATCGCTTCTCCATAGCTCATAGGTTCATCATTGTCTAACAACATGACCTCTAAGACTGGGTTGACGTACCAGTCAGGAGCAACACGCGCCCTTGTTGACCTACGAGGTTTGATAATAACCTAATCTAAAGCTTCGTGATCATGATCATTAAATTCCTCTTTAACCAATGTAGGCTCTACAAAGACGTCTTTCTGCATTGCACTACTCTCTGGTTGAAGTAAAGGTTCAATAACCTCATCAAGTTATATTTTCCACCCACTCAATTCTTTTGAGAGAAACTATTTCTCAATAAAGATTACATTCTTAGCGACGAACATTTTGCCTTCGGATCTGAGATAGAAGGTATAACCAACTGTCCTTTTGGGTATCCTATGAAGACGCATTTCTCCGCTTTGGTTCCAGCTTCTCATGCTGAAGCTTTTCGACATAGGCATCACATCCCCAAACTTTAAGAAACGACAACTTTGGCTTCTTTCAAACCATAGTTCGTATGGCGTCGTCTCAATAGATTTCGATGGTGCCCTATTTAAAGTGAATGCAGCTGTCTCTAATGCATAACCCCAAAACGATAGTGGCGGCAAGAGATATCATAGAACACACCATATCTAATAAGGTTCGATTAGAACATTCGGACACACCATTACGTTGTGGTGTGATAACCCACAACTGTAGGGGATCATTCGTAGCCCCTTTCAATAAGTAAGAGTGTCGAACCCAACGAGGAGCTAAAGGTAGAACAAATATTCACTCAAGTTCTATCGACCACCGATACAACTCTACGCACGCTTAACGTTGGCTTTACCTAGAACAAGTATGAAACTAGAAGTACTTTGTAGGTGTGATAGGAGAAGTTTCCAAGATAATAAAGAGCACGTAAATAAAAAATAAGGTCTGCTAAGATAAAGTAATAATTAAGTTAGTTTAACGAGTGTGGAAAAGTGGTGGTAGGAGTTGCAGAATTGTCCCTAGGCAACCAATAACTAGACCGGTAATCATTATTGCAATTTTATATCAGAGAGAGGCATAAGATAACATAATTTCTCTATTCGGATCATATGCACTTATGATTGGAACTCTAGCAAGCATCCGCAACTACTAAAGATCATTAAGGTAAAACCCAACCATAGCATTATAAGGTATCAAGTCCTCTTTACTCCCATATGCAATAACCCACCTACTCGGGTTTATGATTCTGTCACTCAAGCAACCCACCATAGGCGAATCATGAACACATTGCAACACCCTAAAGTGAGTATCCCTCACGCTTTGACGACACGGAGAGCACCATAGTACAACACCAATAATAAAACATGCAACTTAAACCAATCATGATCATAAAAAACCCATAGGACAACAAAAATATACTCATACATCATAGGATGGCAACACATCATTGGATAATAATATGAAGCATAAAGCACCATGTTCAAGTAGAGGGTACAACGGGTTGCGGGAGAGTGGACCGCTGTAGATATATGGGGGAAGGTTATGGAGGTGTTGGTGAAGATGATGGATTTGTTGGAGTAGATTGCCGACACGATGATGGCCCTGGCGGCGTTCCGGTGCCACCCGGAGAGAGGGCGGAGAGAGACCCCTCCTTCTTTTCTTCCTTGACCTCCCCCCTAGATGTGAGGAGGGGTTCCCCTCTGGTACTTGGCCTCCATGGCAGCGGAGGGGCGGGAGCCCCTCCGAGATTGGATCTCTCTCTCTGTTTCCTTCTGTTTCCGCCTTCCCTGATTCTGGCCTATCACTGTTTCTTATATTCCTGGAGATCCGTAACTCCGGTTGAGCTGAAATTTAACACAAGTTTTATATGGATATTAGCTTTCTTGCTGACAAAGAAGGGCACCAACCGCCTTACGGGGTGTCCACAAACCAGCCTGGCGCTACCAGGGGGTTGGTCGCGCCCTGTGAGCTTGTGGGCCCCTCGGGCATCGTCTTACGTTGATTCTTTTTCCCAAAATTCACATATATTCCAAAAAGAATCTCCGTAAGTTTTTATCCCGTTTGGACTTCGTTTGATATGGATTTTATGTGAAACAAAAAACATGCAACAAACAACAACTGGCACTGGCACTGGATTAATATTTTAGTACCAAAAATAGTATAAAAAGTTGCCAAAAGTATATGAAAGTTGTAGAATATTGGCATGAAATAATCAAAAATTATAGATACGACGGAGACGTATCAGCATCCCCAAGCTTAATTCATGCTCGCCTCGAGTAGGTAAATGATAAAAAAGATAATTTTTAATGTGGAATGCTACCTAGCATAATCTTGTTCATATAATCTAATCATGGCATGAATATTAAGACACTAGTGATTCAAAGCAATTGTCTATCATTTGAAATTAAGACAATAATACTTCAAACATACTAATAAAGCAACTGTATGTCTTCAAACTACAATGGCAAAAGAAAGTTATCCCTACAATATCATATAGTCTGGCTATGCTCCATCTTCCCCACACAAAGTATTTATATCATGCACAACCCCGATGACAAGTCAAGCAATTGTTTCACACCTTTTATGTTCTCAAACTTTTTCAACTCTCACGCAAAACATGAGCATGAGCCATGGATATATCACTATAGGTGGAATAGAATATGGTGGAGGTTGTGAAAAAAGGAGAATATAGTCTCACATAAACTAGGCATATCAACGGGCTATGGAGATGCCCATTAATAGATATTAATGTCAGTGATTAGGGATTTCCATGCAACGGATGAAATAGATCTATAAGTGTATGAAATGTCAAAAAGAAACTAGGTGGGTGTGCATCCAACTTGCTTGCTCAAGAAGACCTAGGGTAATTTGAGGAAGCCCATCATTGGAATATACAAGCCAAGTTATATAATGAAAAATTCCCACTAGTATATGAAAGTGAAAAAATAGGAGCCTCTCTATCATGAAGATCATGGTGCTACTTTGAAGCACAAGTATGGAAAAAGGATAGTAGCATTGTCCCTTCTCTCTTTTCTCTTTTTTTTGGTTGGCATCTTTGGCCTTTTTTTATTTGGGCTTCATTGGCCTCTTTTATTATTTTTAAAGTACGGAGTCTCATCCCAACTTTTGAGGGAATCATAGCTACCATCATCGTTTCCTCACATGGGACAATGCTCTAATAATGATGATCATCACACTTTTATTTACTTACAACTTGATACTTAGAACAAAATATGACTCTATATGAATGCCTCCATCGGTGTACCGGGATGTGCAACGATCTAGCATAGCAAATGACATCAAAAAACGAATAAGCTATGAAAACATCATGCTAGCTATCTTACGATCATGCAAAGCAATATGACAATGATTGTGCGTGTCTTAATAAATGGAGCGGTGGAAGTTGCATGACAATATATCTCAGAATGGCTATGGAAATGCCATGATAGGTAGGTATGGTGGCTATTTTTAGTAAGGGTATATGGTGGGTTTAATGCACCGGCGAAAGTTGCACAGTACTAGAGAGGCTAGCAAAAGTGGAAGGGTGAGAGTGCGTATAATCCATGGACTTACATTAGTTATAAAGAACTCACATACTTATTGCAAAAGTCTACTAGTCCTCTAAGCAAAGTATTATACGCATGCCCCTAGGGGAGAGGTTGGTAGGAGTATACCATCGCGCGCTCCCGACCCTCACACAAAGGCTGACAATCAATAAACAAATCATGCTCCGACTTCCTTACATAACGGTTCACCATACGTGCATGCTACGGGAATCACAAACCTTTACACAAGTATTTTTACCAATTCACAATTACTTCCTAAAATGACTCTTAATATTACCATCTTTATATCTCAAAACTATTGCAAGGAATCAAACATATCATATTCAGTGATCTACAAGTTTTATGAAGGATTTTATGACTAACCATGTGAATGACCAATTCCTGTTGACTCTCTTAATAGATATAAGTGAAGCATGATAGTTTAATTATTTACACAAAAGATATACCCACACTCTAACAAATATAATTGAAGCAAAAGATCATTCTACAAATGGCAGTTCTCTATGTGTAGAGAAACAGGCAATCAAAACTTCAAATGATATAAGTGAAGCACATGAAGCATTCTATAATGCCATACACAAAAGATGTTAGTGAGGTGCAAACATCCTTATATAAATTAACCAAGGACTTTATCATACCAGCATGGTGCATTATTAAAATAAAAATAAATAGCACACGACACTCCAAGATTTACGCATATCATGTGACGAATAAAAATATAGCTCCAAATAAAATTACCGACTGTTGTTAGAAGAAAGAGGGGATGCCTTCCAGGGCATCCCAAGCTTAGTTTCTTGGGAGTCCTTGAATAATAACTTGGGGTGACTCGGGCATCCCCAAGCTTAGTCTCTTTCCACTCCTTATTCCTTCATCCATCGTGATCTCACCCAAAACTTGAAAACTTCAATCACACAAAACTTAACAAAACCCTCGTGAGATCCGTTAGTATAATAAAACAAATCACCACTTTAAGTATTGTTACCAACCAACTCATATTTTGTTTTTGCATTTTATCTACTGTAATATAACTTTTCCATGGCTTATACCACCGATACAATCGATAGTTTCATCAAAACGACCAAAACAACCCATCTATATAATCCTTAATAAGTGCAAACTTCTCCGATATAGTGTAGTTGAGAGAATTCAAAAAGATAATAGGACTATCATGTGTGGATGCAATAGCAACAATTTCACGTTTAACATAAGTAACTATCGCAAGTTCATCTCCATAAGTATCATTCATATTGACATCATGGCCACAAGCATAGCAAGCATCAAGTTCACCAAAAAGGGATATTTCAAACGAATCCAAGGGATCATACCAATTATCATAGCATTCATCCTTCGGTAAGAATGAAGGGAAATTAAACAATGCATGATTTGAAGAGTTACTCTCATTAGAAGGTGGGCACGGGTAGCTAATCAGGTCTTCCTCCTTTTGTTCTTCGCTCTCCTCATCTTTTTCATCTAATGAGCTCACAATTTCAGCAACTTCCTCTTCCATAGGTTCCTGCCAAATATTTATCTCTTCCAAGGCAGCGGTCATTCTTTCAATAAATTCTTTAATATAATCATTAGAAGCATAGTTTTCATAGCAATTGTTAAGTATGAGAAATTTTTCAGATTATTAGAGAATAGCATCATACTTTTCCATGAAATAAACAATTTCATAGGCACCCTTAAAAGCAACAAATTCTTCAGTTTGTTCAACATCATTATAGCAATAGGCCTCCTTGGCATAAGAGGATAATATTTCATTATCATTAAACGGACATTGATAGGGAAGGTGTTTTTTAGCTTCTTTAGAACAACAAGTAAAATCATGCAATTAACACAAGTTCCAAGCATAAAAACACAAAGTATTAATTTGATGCCATAAGAGTTTCCCTTTTTGAGATATTCGGTGTCGCACATAATGAGCATGCTCATTTAATGACTTTCCCTTAACTAAGCTAGTTGGGTTTTCAGCACGAGCACAAGTGGATCAAAGATGACCCAAGTAATATTCTTCGGTGGTACGGAACACTAGTAGTTCCTCAACTTTTGGAGCAGCAAGTACAACTATTTTTTTGGTATTTTACATTTCCTACCCATATCTAAAGATAGAAAACAAGTTAATAAAAAAATTCCTTAGTGATAAAGCAAACAAGCACACAGAAGAATATTTACCCCACGCTACTGCTCCCCGGCAACGGCGCTAGAAAAAGGTCTTGATAACCCACAAGTGTAGGGGATCAGTTGTAGCCCCTTTATAAGTAAGAGTGTTGAACCAAATGAGGAGCTAAAGGTAGAACAAATATTCCCTCAAGTTCTATCGACCACCGATACAACTCTACGCACGCTTAACGTTCGCCTTACCTCTAACAAGTATGAAACTAGAAGTACTTTGTAGCTTGTGGGCCCCTTGGGCATCGTCCCACATTGATTATTTTTCCCAAAATTCACATATATTCCAAAAAGATCCCCATAAGTTTTTGTCCCGTTTGTACTTCGTTTGATATAGATTTTCTGTGAACCAAAAAACATGCAACAAGCAGCAACCGGCACTGTGCACTGGATCAATATGTTAGTCCCAAGAATAGTATAAAAAGTTGCAAAAATTATATGAAAGTTGTAGAATATTGGCATGAAACAATCAAAAATTATAGATATGATGGAGACGTATCATGGTGTTCCAGGTGGTGTCAATTGTGAAACAGTTCCACACTGTCTTAAGTGATTGCCAAACTCATAACTCAGATATTCTCCTCCTCGATCAGATCGTAGGAATTTAATCTTCTTGTTATGATGATTCTCACCTTCACTCTGAAATTTCTTGAACTTTTCAAATGTTTCAGACTTGTGCTTCATTAAGTAAATATACCCATATCTACTTAAGTCATTGTTGAAGGTGAGAAAATAACAATATCCATCGTGCGCCTCAATGCTCATTGGACTGCACACATCAGTATGTATGATTTCCAACAAGTCACTTGCCCATTCCATTGTTCAGAGAACGGGGTTTTTCGTTATCTTGCCCATGAGGCATGGTTCACATGTGTCAAGTGATTCAAAATCAAATGACTCCAAAAGTCAATCAGCATGGAGCTTCTTGATGCGTTTTACACCAATATGACAAAAGCGGCAGTGCTACAAGAAAGTGGTATTATCATTATTAACTCTAGATATTTTGGCATCAATGTTATGAACATGTGTATCATCACTATCGAGATTCAATATGAATAAACCCCTCACATTGGGTGCATGACCATAAAAGATATTACTCATATAAATAGAATAACCATTATTCTCTGATTTAACTGAGTAACCATCTCGCAATAAACAAGATCCAGATATAATGTTCATGCTTAACATAGGAACCAAATAACAATTATTCAGGTTCATAATTAATCCCGGTGGTAATCGAAGAGCGAGCGTGCCGACGGCGATCACATCAACCTTGGAACCATTTCCCACGCGCATCGTCACTTCATCCTTAGCCAGCCTTCTTCTATTCCGTAGCTCCTGTTTTGAGTTGCAAATGTGAGCAACCGGACCAGTATCAAATACCCACGCACTACAACGAGAGTTGGTAAGGTACACATCAATAACATGTATATCATATATACCTTGCTTTGTGTTGGCCGCCTTCTTGGCCAGATACTTGGGGCAGTTTTGTTGGAAATATGCCCTAGAGATAATAATAAATTGGTTATTATCATATTTCCTTGTTCATGACAATTGTTTATTATCCATGCTATAATTGTATTGATTGGAAACTCAGATACATGTGTGGATACATAGACAACACCATGTCCCTAGTATGCCTCTAATAGACTAGCTCGTTGATCAAAGATGGATATGGTTTCCTAGTAATGGAAATGAGATGTCATTTGATAACGGGATCACATCATTAGGAGAATTATGTGATGGATAAGACACAAACTATGAATGTAGCATATGATCGTGTCAGTTTGTTGCTACAGTTTTCTGCATGTCAAGTATCAGTTCCTAGTGGGCCTTAGGCCCATCTGTATCTAGGGTTTCCCCTCCCTCCCAGCTTTCCTGAGCCTTGGGCCAGGGTGGAGGGTGCACCAGCCCACTCTGGGGCTGGTACCTTCCACTCTCGGCCCTTGCATCCCTCTAGGTCTGGTGGCCCCACTTGGTGGACCCTCGGAACCCTTCCGGTGGTCCCGATATGTTACCGGTAATTCTCGAAACACTTCCGATGGCCAAATCTTCACTTACTATATATCAATCTTTGTCTCCGGACTGTTCCGGAACTCCTCGTGACATCCGGGATCTAATCCGGGACTCTGAAAAACCTTCGGTAACCATGTACTCTATTTCCCTATAACCCTAGCGTCATCGAACCTTAAGTGTGTAGACCCTACGGGTTCGGGAGACACGTAGACATGACTGAGAAACCTCTCCGGTCAATAACCAACAGCTGGATATGGATACCCATGTTGGCTCCCACATGATCCACGATGATCTCATCAGATGAACCACGACGTTGGGGATTCAATCAATCCCGTATTCAATTCCCTTTGCCTACTGGTATGATACTTGCCCGAGATTCGATCGTCGATATCCCTATACCTTGTTCAATCTCGTTACCAGCAAGTCTCTTTACTCGTTCCGTAACACATCATCCCGTGGCTAACTCCTTAGTCACATTGAGCTCATTATGATGATGTCTTACCGAGTGGGCCCAGAGATACCTCTCTGTCATACGGAGTGCCAAATCCCAGTCTCGATTCGTGCCAACCCAACAGACACTTTCGGAGATACCCGTAGTGCACCTTTATAGCCACCCAGTTACATTGTGACGTTTGTCACACCCAAAGCATTCCTAAGGTATCCAGGAGTTGCACAATCTCATGGTCTAAGGAAACGATACTTGACATTGGAAAAGCTTTAGCAGACGAACTACACGATCTTGTGCTATGCTTAGGATTGGGTCTTGTCCATCACATCATTCTCCTAATGATGTGATCCCATTATCAACGACATCCAATGTCCATGGTCATGAAACCGTGACCATCTATTGTTCAACGAGCTAGCCAACTAGAGGTTCACTAGGGATATGTTGTGGTCTATGTATTCACACATGTATTACGGTTTCCGGTTAACACAATTATAGCATGAAAAATAGACAATTATCATGAACAAGGAAATACGATAATAAAGATTTTATCATTGGCTCTAGGGCATATTTCCAACAGCCCGGACCAACCTTACTCGTATGCTTACGAGAGACCGGTTCCATAAACTGATGTGTAACTTCGTTGCACAAAGATGGTCGGCGGGTGTTTGTTTCTCCTACTTTAGTTGGATCGGATTCGACAAAGGCAGTCCTTGAGAAGGTTGAAAACCAATTTATGTATCACTGTTGTGGTTTTGCGTAGGTGAGAATTGTTCTTGCTAGATACCCATAGCAGCCACGTACAACTTGCAACAACAATTAGAAGACGTCTAACTTGTTTTTGGAGGGTATGTTGTGATGTGATATGGCCAATTACATGATGAGATATATGTGATGTATGAAATGATCATGTGATGTATAGAATATCACGACTTGCATGTCGATGAGTATGACAACCGGCCGGAGGCATAGGGTTGTCTTCAATTATTGTATGACCTGCGTGTCAATCATTAAGCGCTATGTAATGCTTTACTTTATCGCTAAATGGTAGCAATAGTAGTATGAGCATGGTGGGAGCGACAAACCCAGTGGTGACACAATGATGGAGATAATGATGATGGAGATCACGGTGTTATGCCGGTGATGATGGAGATCATGCCGGTGCTTTCAAGATGGAGATCAAAAGCACAATTTCATGGCCATATCATATCACTTATGATTTGCATGTGATGTTAATCCTTTTATGCACCTTGTTTTGCTTAGGACGACGGTAACATTATAAGGTGATCCCTCACTTAAATTTCAAGGTAAAAATTGTGTTCTCCCCGAGTGTGCACCATTGCAAAACTTCGTCGTGTCGAGGCACCACGTGATGATCGGGTGTTATAGACTCTACGTTCACATACAACGGGTACAAGCCAGTATTGCACATGCGTAACACTCGGGTTAAACTTGACTAGCCTAGCATATACAAACATGGCCTCGGAACGCAAGAGACCGAAAGGTCTAATATGAGTCATATCGTAGATATGATCAACATGATGATGGTCACCATTGAGACCACCTCAACTCACATGATGATCGGACTTGAGTTGGTGGATTTGCATCATGTATGACTCGAATGACTAGAGGGATGTCAATTTCGGTGGGACTTCTTAAGTAATATGATTAATTGAACTCATTATCATGAACATAGTCAATAGTGTCTTTGCAAATTATGTTGTAGATTACTAGCTCATGCTATAGCTCCCTAGAATTTTATATGTTCCTAGAGAAATAGAGTTGAAATATGATGGTAGCAATATTGCGGACTGTGTCCGTGATCTAAAGATTATCCTCATTGCTGGACAGAAGGCTTATGTCCTTGATAGTTTGGTGCGTCCTGCATTACGGCTTAGAATTGAGGCTCCAAAACATTTTGAACGTCACTGAACATATGAGATGTTCCAAGAACTGAAATTGGGATCCCAGGCTCGTGCCCGTGTTGTGAGATATGAGATCTCCAACAAGATTCTTTGCCTACAAGATGAAGGAGAATGGCTCAATCATTGAGCATGTGCTCAGATTGTCTGGGAGCTAGAATCGCTTGAATCGAGTGGGAGTTGATCTTCTAGATAAGATAGTGATTGATATAGTTCTCTGAGTCACTATCACTAAGCTACTGGAACTTCGTGATGAACTATAATTAAGCGAGGAATGGAAATGATGATCCCTGAGCTGTTTGCGATGTCTGATACCGAGAAGGTAGAAATCAAGAAGGAGCATCAAGTGTTGATGGTTAGTAAAACCACTAGTTTCGAGAAAGGCAAGGACAAGGAGGGAAACTTCATGGATGGCAAGTAAGTTGTGCTCTAGTGAAGCAACCCAAAGTTGAACCCAAACTTGAGACTAAGTGCTTCTATTATGAGGAGAGCGGTCGCTGAAGCAGAACAACCCTAGATACTTGGTAGATGACAAGGCTGGCAATGCCAACAGAAGTATATTTGATATACGTGTTATTGATGTGTACCTTGCTAGTACTCCTAGTAGCACCTGGGTATTGGATACCGGTTCGGTTGCTAAATGTTAGTAACTCAAAGTAAAAGCTACGGAATAAACGGAGACTAGCTAAGTGTGAGGTGACGATGTGTGTTGGAAATGTTTCGGTTGATGTGATCAACATCGCACGCTCTCTCTACCTTCGGGAATAGTGACGAACATGAATAAATGTTATTTGGTGTTTGCGTTGAGCATGAACGTGATTAGATCGTGTTTATTGCAATACGGTTATTCATTTAAGTCAGAGAATAAAGGTTATTCTGCTTACATGAATAATACCTTCAATGGTCATGCACCCAGTGAGAATGGTTTTGAATCTTGATCGTAGTAATACACATGTTCATAACATTGATGCCAAAAGATACAAAGTTAATAATGATAGTACCACATACTTGTGGCACTTCCGCCAAATGTCATATTGGTATAAATCGCATTAAGAAACTCCATGCTGATGGATCTTTGGACTCATTCGATTTCGAATCGGTTGAGACATGCGAACCATGCCTCTTGGGCAAGATGACTAAGGACCCCGTTTTCCGGTTTGATGGAGCGGGCAACTGATTTATTGGAAATGATACATGTTGATGTATGCAATCCAACGAGTCTTGTAGCATGCGGTGGATATCAATATTTTCTTACCTTCACTGATGATTTGAGTAGATATAGTGTATATTTACTTAATGAAACACAAGTCTGAATCACTTGAAAAGTTCAAGCAAATTCAGAGTGAAGTTTAAGATCATCGTGGCAAGAAGATAAAAATGGCTGCGATATGATCGTGGAGGTGAATATCCGAGTTACGAGTTTGGCATACAACTTTAGACAATGTGAATGTTGTTTCACAACTCACGCCACCTGGAACACCATAGTGTGATGGTGTGTTCGAACGTCATGGTCGATCGTGCTCTATTGGATATGGTGCATACTATGATGTCTCTTATCGTTTGGCCACTATCGTTTTGGGGTTATGCATTAGAGACAACTGCATTCACTTTAAATAGGGAACCATCTAAATCCGTTGAGATGACACCATATGGTTTGGCAGAAACCTAAGCTGTCATTTCTTAGAGTTTGGGAATGCGACACTTATGTCTGATAAGCTCGAACCCAAAGCGGAAAAATGCATCTTCATAGAATACCCTAAGAACAGTTGGGTATACCTTCTATCTCAGATCAGAGGACAAAGCGTTTGTTGCTAAAACTGGGTCCTTTCTTGAGAAAGAGTTTCTCTTGAAAGAATTGAGTGGGAGGAAGATATAACTTGATGAGGTTATTGAACCTTTGCTCAACCAAAGAGTAGCGCAACACACAAAGATATTTCTGTGGAGCCTACGTCAGTTGAAGAGGAAGTTAATGATGATTATCATGAAGCTTCAGATCAAGTTACTATCAAACCTCGTAGGTCGACAAGGACGCATACTGCTCCTGAGTGGTACGACAACCCTGTCTTGGAGGTCATGTTGTTGGAAAACGATGAACCTACGAGCTATGGAGAAGCGATGATGGGCCCGGATTCTGACAAATGGTTAGAGGCCATGAAATTCGAGAAATGATCCATGTATGAAAACCAAGTATAGACTTTGGTAGACTTGCTCATTGGACGACAGATCACCGAGTACAACTGGACCTTTAAGATGAAGACAGACGCTAATGGAAAATGTCACCATTTATAAAGCTCGACTTGTCGCAAAGAAGTTTCCGACAAGTTCAAGGAGTTGACTGCGATGAGACTTTCTCACTCGTAGCGATGCTAAAGTTTGTTGGAATTATGTTAGCAGTTGATGCATTTTTCAATTATGAAATCTGGCAGATGGATGTCAAAACATCGTTTCCTTAACGGTTTACTTGAGGAAAGGTTGTATGTGATACAACCAAAAGGTTTTGTCGGTCCTAAGGATGCTAAAAGGTGTGCGAGCTCCAGCAATCCTTCTATGGGCTGGAGCAAGCATCTCGGAGTTGGAATATACGCTTTGATGAGGTGATCAAAGTTTTTGAGTCTATACAAAGTTTATCAGAAAATTGTATTTACAATAAAGTGAGTGAGAGCACTATAGTGTTTCAGATAAGCATATGTGGATGGCATATTGTTGATCGGAAATGATGTAGAATTTCTGGAAAGCATAAACGGCTGTTTGAAAAAGAGTTCTTCAAAGGAAGACCTGGATAAAGCTATCTTATTGTTGAGCATCAAGATCTATAGAGATAGATCAAGATGCTTGATGAGACTTTCAATGAGTACATACCTTGACAAGATTTTGAAAGAGTTCAAAATGGATCAGTCAGAGAAAGAGTTCTCACCTGATTTGTCAGGTGTGAAGTTGAGTAAGACTCAAAGCTCGACCACGGCAGAAGAAAGAGAAAGGACGAAGGTCATCCCCTATGCTTTAGCCATAGGCTCTATATAGTATCCCATGCTATGTAACGCACCTGTGTCTGCCTTGCCGTGAGTCCATCAAGGGGTACAAGAGTGATCCAGGAGTGGATCACTGGACAGCGGTCAAGATTATCCTTAGTAACTAAAAGACTGAGGAAATGTTTCACGATTATGGAGGTGATAAATAGTTCGTCGTAAAGAGTTACGTCGATGCAAGTTTTAACACCAATCCGGATGACTCTTAGTAGCAATCCGGATACGAATAGTGGAGAAGCCATTTTGAATAGCTCCAAGTGGAGTGTCGTAGCCGTGTCTACAGTATGACATAGAGATTTGCAAAGTACACACGGATCTGGATATCGCAGACCCGTTGACTAAAAGCCCTCTCTCACATGCAAAGCGTGATCGAGCCTAGAACTCATTGGGTGTTAAATTCATAACAATGCGAATCACATGGTGATGTGAACTAGATTATTGACTCTAGTGCAACTGGGAGACTATTCAAAATATGCCCTAGAGGCAATAATAAATTGGTTATTATCATATTTCGTTGTTCATGATAATCGTTTATTATCCATGCTATAATTGTATTGATCGGAAACTCAGATACATGTGTGGATACATAGACAACACCTTGTCCCTAGTATGCCTCTAATAGACTAGCTCGTTGATCAAAGATGGCTATGGTTTCCTAGTTATGGACATGAGATGTCATTTGATGACGGGATCACATCATTAGGAGAGTGATGTGATGGACAAGACCCAAACTATGAACGTAGCATATGATCGTGTTAGTTTGTTGCTACAGTTTTTTGCATGTCAAGTATCTATTCCTATGACCATGCGATCATGCAACTCACTAACACCAGAGGAGTACCTTATGTGTATCAAACGTCGCAACGTAACTAGGTGATTATAAATGTTCTCTACAGGTATCTCCGAGCGTGTCTGTTGGGTTTTCATGGATCAAGAGTAGGATTTGTTACTCCGAGTGACTGAGAGGTATCTCAGGGCCCACTCGGTAATACAACATCACAATAAGCCTTACAAGCAATGTGACTAAAGAGTTATCCACGGTATCTTGTATATGGAACGAGTAAAGAGACTTTTCGGCAACGGGATTGAACTAGGTATAGAGGTACCGATGATCGAATCTCGGGCAAGTAACATACCGAAGAACAAAGGGAACATCATACGGGATTAACTGAATCCTTGACATAGAGGTTCAACCGATAAAGATCTTCGTAGAATATGTAGGAACCAATATTGGCATCCAGGTCCTGCTATTGGTTATTGACTGTAGAGGTTTCTCGGTCATGTCTACATAGTTCTCGATGCCGCAGGGTCTACACACTTAAGGTTTAGTGACATTTTGGTAGTATAGAGTTATGTATGGTGGTGAACTAAGGTTGTTCGGAGTCCCGGATGAGATCCCAGACATCACGAGGAGCTCCAGAATGATCCGGAGGTGAAGATTGATATATAGGAAGTCCTGTTTTGGTCATCGGAAAAGTTTTGGGCTCATCGGTAGTGTGTCGGGAGTGTCAGGAGGGTACCGGGGGACCATCGGGAGAGGTATTTCGACCCAAGAGGCTACATGGGCTGTGGGAGAAGGAATACCAGCCCTTAGTGGGCTGGCTGAAGTCCCACGGATGGCCCATGCGGCTACGGAAGAAAACCCAAGGTGGAAAGAAGGCAAAAGTGGGAAAATAAGGAAGGAGTCCTAATCCTACTAGGAGTGGAGGAGGACTCCTCCCTCCCACTTTGGCCGAACCAGATTTGGCTCCTTGGGAGCCAAGTCTCCTCCCTCCCCTCCTCCTATATATACTAGAGGTTTTGAGGGCAGCCGTAACCCTAATTGTCATGTGCTGCCCTCTTCTTCCTCTAGATCGTTTTCTCCTCTAGTTCTGTTTTCAGTGGTGCTTAGGCGAAGCCCTGCTGGAATTACTCCACCACCATCACCGCAACACCGTCGTGCTACCAGAGAACTCATCTACCTCTCCGCTGCCTCTTGCTTGATCAATAAGGCGGAGATCATCATTGAGTTGTACGTGTGCTAAACGCGGAGGTGCCGTTCGTGATTGGATCGTGATCAAGATCGCGAGACGATTCGTGATTGGATCGCGGAATGGATCATGATGAGATTGCGGGACGGATAATGATCGGATCGTGGGACAGATCGTGATGGGATCGCGGGATGCTCGATGATTTGAATCGTGAAGACGTTTGACTACATCAACCGCGCGTTCCTTAACCCTTCCCGCTTAGCGATCTACAAGGGTATGTAGATCCACTCTCCCTCTCGTAGATGCTCTTCACCATGGATAGATCTCACATGTGCATAAGATTTTTTTTGTTTCCCATGCAACGTTCCCCAACAAGTTCTGATTCCAATGACCAGTTCCCTTGCAATGAAAGCAGTCTGTTTCTGGCTTGGGTCCAGTCTGGGGTTTCTTCTTGGGAGAGGCAACTTCTTTGCCACTCTTCTTACAATTACCCTTCTTGCCCTTGCAATTCTTCTTGAAACTAGTTATTTTATTGACCATCAACACTTGATGCTCTTTCTGGATTTCAGACTCAGCGATTTTCAGCATCGCAAATAGCTCGGCGACTGACTTGTTCATCCCATGCATGTTATAGTCCATCATGAAGCTCTTGTAACTAGGTGGCAATGATTGAAGAACTCTGTCAGTGATCGCCTCTAGAGGAAGGGGCATACCTAACTCAGCCAGACGGTTCGAAAAACCAGACATTCTGAGTATATGTTCACTGACAAACCCGTTGTCCTCCATCTTGCAAGCATACAATTTATCGAAGGTCTCATACCTCTCGATCCGGAAATTCTTCTCAAAGATAAACTTCAACTCCTGGAACATCTCATATGCTCCATGACATTCAAAACATCTTTGATGTCCCGGTTCTAAGCCATACAACATTGCACATTTAACTATTGAGTGATCTCGAGAACTTGTCTCCCAAGCGTTCTTAATGTCTTCGGATGACACGGGAGCGGGTGGATCACCAAGGGGTGCATCAAGGACATAAGCCTTCTCAGAAGCCGGGAGGATAATCCTCAGATTACGGGCTGAGTCTACAAACTTACTTCCATGATCTTTCAACTTGGTTTTCTCTAGGAACATATTAAAATTTAGGGGAACTACTGTGCGAGCCATTGATCTACAACATAAATATGCAAAGGCTACTTACACTATTGGTCAAGATAATGAGTTCAGTTAATCAAATTTCTAAAGCTCCCACTCAAATTGACATCCCTCTGGTCATCTAAGTGATACATAATCCAAATTCACCAACACAAGTCTGATCATCACGTGAGTTGTGATGGTTTCAATGGTGAACATCATCATGTTGATCATATCTACTATATGACTCATGTTCGACCTTTCGTTGTCTTGTGTTCCGAGGCCATGTTCGTACATGCTAGGCTCATCAAGTTTAACCCGAGTGTTCTGCACGTGCTACACTGGCTTACACCCGTTGTATGTGAAAGTAGAGTCTATCACACCCGATCATCATGTGGTGTCTCGACACGACGAACTTTCGCAACGGTGCACACTCGGGGAGAACACAATTTTACCTTGAAATTTAAGTGAGGGATCACCTTATAATGCTACCGTCGTCCTAAGGAAAATAAGATGCATAAAAGGATTAACATCACATGCAAATCATAAGTGCCATGATATGGCCATGAACTTTTGCTTTTGATCTCCATCTCCAAAGCACCAGCTTGATCTCCATTGTCACCAGCACGACACCATGATATACATCATCTTTATCTCCATCAACGTGTCGCCATGAAGTTGTCACCCAACTATTGCTTCTATGACTATTGCTAACTCGTAGTGATAAATTAAATCAAAAAACGACAAAAATAATTAAAGACAACCCTATGGCTCCTGCCGGTTGTCGTACGCATCGACATGCAAGTCATGATATTCTATACAAAACATGATTATCTCATACATCACATACATCACATCATGTAATTGGCTGTATCACATCACAACATACCCTGCAAAAACAAGTTAGATGTCCTCTAATTGTTGTTGCAAGTTTTACGTGGCTGGTATGGGTATCTAGCAAGAACAATTCTCACCTACGCAAAAACCACAATAGTGATACACAAATTGCTATTCAACCTTCTCAAGGACCGCCTTTGTCGAATACGATCCAACTAGAGTAGGATAGACAGACACCCGCCAGCCATCTTTATACAACAAAGTCACATGTTAGTCGATGGAACCGGTCTCTCGTAACCGTACGAGTAAGGTTGGTCCGGGCCGCTTCATCCCACAATACCGTTGAATCAAAACAAAACCAAGGGAGGAATCAATCTGAGCATCAACACCCACCAACTCCGTTGTGTTCTACTCGTGATCTCATCTACACATAGACCTAACTCATGATGCCACTGTTGGGATCGTTGCATGGGAAACAAAAATTTTGCTACGCACACATAAGATCTATCCATGGTGATGAGCATCTACGAGAGGGATTCCTAAGCGTGAAGCGTTAAGAAATGTGGTTGATGTGGTCACACATCTTCACGATCCTAATCGCCGAGCGTCCCGCGATCCAATCACGATCCGCCCGATCTAGCACCGAACGGATGGTACCTTCGCGTTCACCACACGTATAGCTCGATGACAATCTCTGACTTCTTGATCCGGTAATAGGGAGTGGAGAGGTAGATCAATTCTCCAGCAGCGCAGCGGTGTGGCAGAGGTGGTGGTGGAACTATTCCGGCAGGGCTTCGCCTAAGCACTGCTGGAAACTAGAGGAATCAATCTATCGTGAGAGAGGGCTGCACTATGGACTTTCTAGGGTTGAAGTGCTTTTGCCCTCTCTTCCTCTAGTATATATAGGAGGTAGGGGAGGGAGTCCTGTGCCCTAGGGTTGCACGTTTGGTGTAGCCGAAGTGGGAGAGGTGGAGGAGTCCTACTCCAATCCTACTACTAGTAGGATTCCTCCTCTCCACTTGGAAACCCTTTCCACCTTTGGGTTTTTCCCTCCCAGTCACATGGGCCTTAATTGGGGCTTCGGCCAGCCCACCAAGGTCTAGTTTACCTCCTCCCACATCCCATGAGGCCCTTTGGGGCAAGAGGCCCCTCCCGATGGTCCCCCGGTACCCACCCGACACTCCCGGTACACTACCGAAGTACCCCGAAACTTTTTCGATGACCAAAACGGGACTTCCTTTATATCAGTCTTTACCTCTGGACCATTTTGGAGCTCCTCGTGATGTCCGGGATCTCATCTGGGACTCCTAATAACCTTCGGTCACCACCATGCATAACTCTATACTACTGAAACGTCACCGAACCTTAAGTGTGCAGACCCTGCGTGTTGGAGAACTATGTAGACCTGAGCGAGACACGTCTACGTTCAATAACCAATAGCGTGACCAGGATTCCTATATTGGTTCCTACATATACTTTGAAGATCTTTATTTGCTTGAACCTCTATGTCAAGGATTTAGTTAATCTCGTATGATGTTCCCTTTGTTCTTCGGTATGTTACTTGCCCGAGATTCGATCGTTGGTATCTCTATACCTAGTTCAATCTCATTACCAGCAAGTCTCTTTACTCGTTCCATAATACAAGATCCCGTGGATAACAATTTAGTAACATTGCTTGCAAGGCTTGTTGTGATGTTGTATGTCGTCGGGGACGAACACCTATGGGATCGGGAGGACCCCTTTCGGTTCGGCAAGGAGACGGATATGCGCGAAGAGAAGGACGAACGAGTAGGGTAAGAGATTTTTACCTAGGTTTGTGCCGCTCAGAAGCACAAAACCCTACTCCTTGTTTGTGTATTATGGGTGGTCTTGGTTTCTAGCCACTAGAGCGCTATGTGGGTGATTGAGCACAACGGCTATACGTGCGAGCTAGAAGATTGGTCAAAAGATCCTCTACTGTAATGCCCTGGGCCTCCTTTTATATGACTAAGGGGATCCCAACAGCGGCGTACAGTGCATACATGAGGTGTGCAGTGCTAAAGTGCTATCGTACCTAACACTGACGATGTAATACAAGCGCATTTAATGCTCTGTCTGGTGCCTCTGACTGTCTACAGGATGGGACAGGACCCCGTCCCATCAGCAACACTTAGCCTCCTCCATCCCTGGCGACACGTGCCCAGGTGGGGCGACACCTGGCCTCTATGCTGGCACGATCTTGCCGGGGCTTTGTCTTGCCAGGGGCCTGAAGGCCATCCTGGCATGGTCTTACCGGGGGTCTAGCCTCCGGCCTTGATTGTTTGTTTGAATGTTTCTCTTGATTTTCCTGTATCTGCATCTAGCAGTTCCCTATCGGGCTCTGCCGCCAGTGTGGATACTACTGCCCGTGCACGAGTAAGGGGCACTGGAGAACCCAAAACTCTAGTGCACCGACAGGAACCCCGGGGCCTGGGCCACACACGGTGCAGGGCGTTGTTGGGCTAGGCCTAAGCAGTGCACGGGCACGTGTTGTAGGAGCATGCAGTTTCAATCATGCCACTTACTACACCTCCCCATGATGTGCGCAAGGTGTGTGTCATGGGATACATACGTAGAGCGGTAGTAATTGTTTCAATTGCTATGTCAGGCCATTTCTGCCATGCATGCTGCATGCATAGCGGGGAGCCGGCAATTTGCGCTCGTGACTTAAAGTCCTGGCCATGGCAGAAACTTCACCGCCGCGGATTGGAGCAATGGGGAGGTTGTTGTTCACCCCGTGATCGTGGGTGACGCTATTGGAGGAGGATGCCGGCAATTCTTGGAGCAAGGGAGAGCAAGCCCCCGTGCTCCCCCCTATAAATTAAGGGGTATCAAGGGCGATGCTCATCCATCCTTCCTTCCGCATCGACCGTGAATTTCCAAAGCTCACCCTTCCACCTCTTCCAAACCTTGAGTGGTGCCCGCCCTTATCCATGAATAGGGGGCGAGGGCGGCCACCATCCTCTGCACCAACGAGGAGTACTCGTCGGGATCATGCCATCATTTCCGTCGCGGATGCGGAGGGTGACGCGGGTGCACGTGGTGGGAGAGGCGCCACGGCCGTGTTCGCCGTGGAGGTCGAGTCTGGGGGAGGCAGAGCGCTACTCCACCTCTCCCTCCGATGACAAGCCTCTTCCTCGAAGAGACCCACACTGAGGGGAAGGCATTGGAGTTTGTCCTCAAACTGTGCGGTCCCCTTCGCAGCCATTTGTGCCTCCCTCACCCTTTCTCCAGGGCGATGGAGACCGGCGAGCCGCCCATTTTGTGGCTGCGAGCGCATGGCTGCTGCAATGGCGCCACATAGGTGGACGTCGAGTATCCGGAGAGCCGCGTCATGTTCTTCAGGCGCGGCTGGAAAACCTTCACCCATGCCCACAACCTCTAGGATGGGCACGTCCTTCATTTCTAAATGACGGAGGCCGATCTGTTCTCCATCCATCAAGATGTATGTGCACTCAAGCGTCCACCTCAGCTGCTGTGACGAGAGATCGAGTGGAGCCGAAAGCTCTCCTCGAGCGACAACGACGAGGAGGACGGTGTCTGTGAAAGCGACGATGAGTCCGAGATCAAGGACGTAAAGTTGGAATACGACAACCTGAGCTCCGACTGATTGACGGACGCACCATCATCGTCAGCCTCGCGCCTCTCCTCCTCCCGGCAGGACGATCCTGTCGGGGGTCCTTGTCTCGGGCGCTGTTGTCGGTGTCAAAACCACGAATCTTGGATAGGGGGTCCCGAACTGTGAGACTAGAATCAATGGTAATAGGAGACGAAGGGGACACAGATTAACCTAGGTTCGGGCCCTCCTATGGATGTAATACCCTATGTCCTGCTTGGTTGTATTGATGATATGGGGGGTTACAGAGTTGATCTACTTCGAGATCGAATAGCTTACCCTAGATGAGTTGTTCTCTCTACACCCCTAAACCCTCCGGCTTATATAGACACGATGGTGCCCTGGGTTTACACATGGTCGGTTACATGCCGAAGAGGTAAGCATGCCTAACTATAGCTAATACTTGGAGAGGACGTCATGGCTCCTGGAAGCTTCGATCTGGCCTAGGTGGTCTTTGATCGTCCGATGCTTGCTTTGTGGCCCATATAGTCTGACCCATAAACAATAGGTTGGCTATCCGAGGACCCCCTAATGCAGGACTCCCTTAGTAGCCCCCGGACTAGCCTTCAACGTTGATAAATATATGGTCTATCTCCTCATGTCGTCGTATTCGGCTTGCGAGGCGAGTCCCTCATCCCTCTTTGTTCGGCAACCGATCAGTCTTCGGTAAGGTCCCAAGCGTCGCAGGCGCAGGTCCATTATAATAACCGCACGTGTTCCTCAATTTTTGTGCGTCGTGGGGAGGAGAGTAGTGAGGGATCACTAGAAGAGTGTCTAGAGGGGGGTGAATAGACTACTAGCAGGAATTTAAAACCTAACCTTTCCCAAGTTAAATGGTTGGCAGATTTAACAGTTTTAGCAAAGCTAGCAAGTCTAACAACCCTACACATCCATGTCAACAAATATGGCAGCGGAAAGTAAAGACATTGCATATGAAGTAAAGTGTTGAGATAGGTAGATCAAACGTAGTTGGAGATGCATGGGTTTTTCCCGTAGTTCCCATAGGTGGCGCTATCGTACATCCATGTTTATGGAGTCTTCAACCCACGAAGGGTAACGGTCGCGAGAGTCCATGGAGGGCTCCACCCAAAAGGATCCATGAAGTAGGTGTTGGGGAACGTTGCATGGGAAACAAAAATTGTCCTACGCACACACAGATCTATCCATGGTGATGAGCATCTATGAGAGGGAGAGTGGATCTACGTACCCTTGTAGATCGCTAAGCGGGAAGCATTAAGAAACGCGGTTGGTGTAGTCGAACGTCTTCGCGATCCAAATCGCCGTGCATCCCGCGATCCAATCACGATCCATCCCGCAATCCAATCACGATCCGTCCCGCGATCCAATCACGATCCATCCCACGAAATTGATCACGATCCTTCCGATCTAGCGCCGAACGGACGGCATCTCCGCGTTCAGCACACATATAGCTTGATGACGATCTCCGCCGTCTTGATCCAGCAAGAAGGAGCGTAGAGGTAGAAGAGTTCTCTGGCAGCGTGATGGCGCTCCGGCGATGGTGGTGGAGTAATTCCGGCAGGGCTTCGCCTAAGCACTGCAGAAATCCGATCTAGAGGAGAAACTATGCACTGGAGGAATGGGTAGCACGTGGCTGAAAAATTAGTGCAAAAACCCTAAAACCACCAGTATATATAGGAGGAAGAGAGGAGAGGAGACAGCCTTGGCTTTCCAAGCCAAGAGCTTCAGCCGAACCTACTAGGAGAGGAGGACTCCTCCTCCAATCCTAGTAGGACTAGGATTGCTCGTGTTTTGCCTTTTTTCCACCTTTTCCTGTTGGGTTTTTTCCTCCAGCCACATGGGCCTTGTGTGGGAGTTTCCACCAGCCCACTAAGGTCTGATATTCACTCTCCCACATCCCATGAAGCCTCTTGGGTCGAAATACCCCTCCCGGAGGCCTCCTGGTACACTACCGGCACTCCCGGTACACTACCGATGAGCCCGAAACTTTTCCGGCGACCAAAACAGGACTTCCTATATATGAATCTTTACCTCTGGACCATTCCCGAGCTCGTAGTGATGTCCTAGATCTCATCCGGGACTCCGAACAACCTTCGTTCACCACTATACATAACTCTATACTACCGAAACGTCACCAAACCTTAAGTGTGCAGACCCTGCGGGTTCGAGAACTATGTAGACATGACCGAGGCACCTACACGGTCAATAACCAATAGCGGGACCTGGATGCCCATATTGGTTCAAACATATTCTACGAAGATCTTTATCGGTTGAACCTCTATGTCAAGGATTCAGTTAATCCCGTATGATGTTCCCTTTGTTCTTCGGTATGTTACTTGCCTGAGATTCGATCGTCGGTATCTCCATACCTAGTTCAACCTCGTTACCGAAAAGTCTCTTTACTCATTCCGTAATTCTAGATCCCGTGACTAACACTTAGTCACATTGCTTGCAAGGCTTATTGTGATGTTGTATTGCCGAGTGGGCCCTGAGATACCTGTCCGTCACACGAAGTAAATAATCCCAGTCTTGATCCATGCCAACTCAACATACACCCTCAGAGATACCTGTAGAGCACCTTTATAGTCACCCAGTTACATTGCGATGTTTGATACACACAAGGCACTCCTCCGATGTCCGTGAGTTGTATGATCTCATGGTCATAGGAACATATACTTGACATGTAGAATACAGTAGCAATAAACTGACACGATCATATGCTACGTTTGTAGTTTGGGTCTTGTCCATCACATCATTCTCCTAATGATGTGATCTCGTTATCAAATGACATCACATGTCAATGGCTAGGAAACCTTGACCATCTTTGATCAACGAGCTAGTTCACTAGAGGCATACTAGGGACAGAGTGTTGTTTATTTACCCACACATGTAATGTGTTTCCAATTAATACAATTATAGCATGGATAATAAATGATTATCATGAACAAGGAAATCTAATAATAAACACTTTATTTATTGCCTCTAGGGCATATTTCCAACAGTAGGAACCTTGACTATTCCATAACGGCTTCCGTCCATGAAGGACTAGCCTCACTATGGGCATATCTTCACGAAGTAGGCGATCTCCTTGCCCTTACGAACTTCTTGGTTCACTCAACAACACGAAGTAGGAGGCTCCCAAGTGACACCTAACCAATCGAGGTGGTACCACCCTCCAAAACGTGATAGGCTCGGTAATGACGATCAACTCCTTGCTCTTGTGCTTCAATCTGATAGACTCCTCAGCAACCAATCACTCTCTCAAACATTTGGCATGGTGCAAGAGATGAGACTGGTGGAAAGCTACTTGGGGAGGCTAGAGATCAAGATCCATATGATTGGAGTGGAAGATCTTGACCTCAACACAAGGGTAGGTGGTTCTCTCTCAGAAAACTAGATGGGGCAAGTGTGGAATAGTTCTGACTCCTTCTCTTCCGAGTAGGTGGTGGTGAAGGGGTATATATAGGCATCCCCAAAATTCCAACCGTTACACACAAAATGACCAACTCGATGACACCAATGTGTTAATCTCGGTGTACCGAAGTGACCAAAAGGTGGCAACTTTTGAATCTCGGTGAGACCGATATAGGAAACTCGGTTGCACCGATAAGGTGACCAACCGTCAGATTTCCAATCTCGGTGGCGCCGATCCAACATTCTCGGTGGTCCCGATAATGTGAATTTGTGTAACAAGAAAGTTGGCAACCTAAACTCGGTGGCACCGGTATGGAATCGGTTGCACCGAAGTGGCTAGGGTTTGGCTGAGTCTGTCTAGGTTCTGGAATCAGTGGCACATGTATGGGAAAGTTGGTTGCACCGATTTTGAGTGTTAGGTATAGAACAGACTTTGGTTGGATAGTTTGTGGATGTTTTTGGCGACTATCACTTGTGCACGTTTGAGCATATTGTTCACCAACAAAACCTTACCCCCTTTTAATAGTATTGGCTTTCCTATGGACTCAAAGTGATTTCTCACAAATATAAAATGTAGAGTACTCTTGCTTGAAGCTTGGCCAACCTATTTCCTTGCATCTTGGGGTATCTCCACAATCTCCTTTTGCCAAACCTCTCTATAGACTGTATCTGAAATACACTAGGTAAAAATATCAGTCCAAGAGACAATGTATGTTGTCATGAATTATCAAAACCACCAAGGGAGCATGTTGTGCTTTCAATCTCTCCCTTTTTGGTAATTCATGACAACATACAATCAAAGCTTCAAATAAAGATATGCATGGTTATACTGAAGACTTTGAGAGACACATGACTTAGACTTGCTCCCACTAAATGTGTGCAGTCCTTTAAAGGATCGTTGCTTTTGAATGCATGAACACACATAAGGTAGAAGGGATATAACAGGTCATGTGTATCTTGGCTATATGCATCAAATATATATGAATGTGATGTATCTTTGTTCAAGACATCACTCTTGCAAACAATATGTGCAAGAAGCAAGAGATCATCTTGACCAAGGATATGATGCATATACTTACCTTGAGTTCTTAAGCATCCTGGTAATAGAAAACACTTGAGAAAACAATGTTAGGAAACACAAGAGTATTCTACCAAACAGCAAGGCTATAGAACTCAAAATTGCCAAGATATGGAGGACATATAGAAGATAGTATTGCTTAGAATTGATATGTCTCCAAGGTCATTTAGAATTTTCCCACCGTAGATATGAAAATAGATTATCCTCTCCCCTTGAATCTTAGCATGTAGATATTAGGATTGGATAAGGTGAGAAAGGTCAAAAAAATTCTTATCCTCCTACTTTGATATTCCCCCTGTTTATAAAGGTATGAGTATTGATATTGGCTCTCCCCCTTGATCATATCTCCCACTTTGCATAAGCATGTATCTCCCTTTTAACATGAAGCTTTGGTCTTCTCCCCCTATGGCATTAATTTCCAAAAAGGTCAAAAATAGGAATAGATACAGGGATCATTGACTGAGAAGGGATCCTTGAGAACAAGGGTCATCGACATGTAGGATTCATAGAAATGAAAACTGAGAGAGTCATTGAAAATTATTTCTCTCCCTTTGAGATGTTGTAGGATTTTGTTCTTCTCCTCCTTTCTTCATTGAAGATAGGGATCCTTGAAAAAAAATCTCTCCTCAAGATTAACTTTAATTCTTCTCCCCCTATGTAATACAAAGTTTTTTAAAGGATCATCAAAGTAATAGAAGTATTACAAGAAAGATCACTAAGAAATCACAGAATTGGAAAAATGAATTCAAATGAGACAGAATGAAAATCGGTGACTCCGAGATAGATAGATCGGTGGTACCGAGATTTTGTAGTGCATCTTGTGTGCAATTTCGGTAGAACCGAGATATCTAAGTCGGCGACTCCGAAAAGGAAACCAAGTTTTTGTTTTCACAGAGTCAAGAGAAAGATTTTCAATGAAATATGAAGTTTTTACAAGGGACATCAACTAGAGAAGATTGGAGTAGTTATGAGAAATCATGCAATAGAGAGCAAAACACACCAGATTCTTAACTAGATGATGGGTTGTGACTAGGTCACCTATATTAGAGTATATCGATTTAGGAGCCAAGCAAGAATACTTGATCATAGGTCATACTCTACGTTAAGCTCAAAATGGGGTTACCATTTTTCGATTAAGCATTTTAATGTCTTCATATCGCTTGAGTTGCTTTAGCTCATTTCTTGGAGTAAAGCCTTTTGAAGGATATGATTACATACCTTTGAGTGATGTTGATGACTTAGCTTGTAGATGAACTTGTTGAGGATGCTCGAGGTTGATGAAGATCATCTTGAGTTGTGAGCAATCCTTCTTGTTCTAGTACACTAGTTACCTACAAAGATTAGTCATGCAAGGAAGAACAATAGATATATCCAACTGACATGATACCAATTGAGAGTGTGCAATTTTGATCAAGTATATGTCAAGGATATGGTTGAGTGGCCTTCTTCCTTCCATCATCAAGAGGGGTTGTGGATACTTGGTAATGACAAGATTGCTTACGATTGGAGTTGATGGAAATCTTGTGGAATGAAGTTTTTCCAAGTACTAACAAGAGATTAGATGCAATGAAAGGGAGCATAGAATTCCATGGCATAAGATGAAATGTTAAGATACATGGAAATATCAAGAAAGCTCATGCCCTTGCATGCAACCGAGTGAGTCTAGCTCAAGTTTGAACCATCGATGATGTTCAACTCACTCTTCAAGTGACAAAATGTCTTCTCATCAACTGGCTTAGTAAAGATATCAGCCAATTGCTTGTTAGTGTGAACATGCTTAAGATTAATATCTCCTTTGGCAACATGATCACGAATGAAATGATGTCGAACTTGAATATGCTTAGTTCGAGAATGTTGCAGAGGATTATGAACAATTTTAATAGCACTTACATTGTCACAAAGTAATGGAATATTTTTAACATAAATTCCATAATCCTTAAGTGTTTGTGTCATCCATATTAATTGCACACAACAAGATCCAGCAGCAATATACTCAGCTTCGGCAGTCGATAGAGATCCCGAGTTTTGTTTCTCAGAGCAGAGTAGTGAGGGATCACTAGAAGAGTGTCTAGAGGGGGGTGAATAGACTACTAGCAGGAATTTAAAACCTAACCTTTCCCAAGTTAAATGGTTGGTAGATTTAACAGTTTTAGCAAAGCTAGCAAGTCTAACAGCCCTACACATCCATGTCAACAAATATGGCAGTGGAAAGTAAAGACATTGCATATGAAGTAAAGTGTTGAGATAGGTAGATCAAACGTAGTTGGAGACGCATGGATTTTTCCCGTGGTTCCCATAGGTGGCGCTATCGTACATCCATGTTTATGGAGTCTTCAACCCACGAAGGGTAACGGTCGCGAGAGTCCATGGAGGGCTCCACCCAAAAGGGTCCATGAAGTAGGTGTTGGGGAACATTGCATGGGAAACAAAAATTGTCCTACGCACACACAGATCTATCCATGGTGATGAGCATCTACGAGAGGGAGAGTGGATCTATGTACCCTTGTAGATCGCTAAGCGGGAAGCATTAAGAAACGCGGTTGGTGTAGTCGAACGTCTTCGCGATCCAAATCGCCGTGCATCCCGCGATCCAATCACGATCCGTCCCGCAATCCAATCACGATCCGTCCCGCAATCCAATCACGATCCGTCCCACGAAATTGATCACGATCCTTCCGATCTAGCGCCGAACGGACGGCATCTCCGCGTTCAGCACACATATAGCTTGATGACGATCTCCGCCGTCTTGATCCAGCAAGAAGGAGCGTAGAGGTAGAAGAGTTCTCCGGCAGCGTGATGGCGCTCTGGCGATGGTGGTGGAGCAATTCCGCAGGGCTTCGCCTAAGCACTGCAGAAATCCGATCTAGAGGAGGAACTATGCACTGGAGGAATGGGTAGCACGTGGCTGAAAAATTAGTGCAAAAACCCTAAAACCACCAGTATATATAGGAGGAAGAGAGGAGAGGAGACAGCCTTGGATTTCCAAGCCAAGAGCTTCGGCCGAACCTACTAGGAGAGGAGGACTCCTCCTCCAATCCTAGTAGGACTAGGATTGCTCCTGTTTTGCCTTTTTTCCACCTTTTCCTGTTGGGTTTTTTCCTCCAGACACATGGGCCTTGTGTGGGAGTTTCCACCAGCCCACTAAGGTCTGATATTCACTCTCCCACATCCCATGAAGCCTCTTGGGTCGAAATACCCCTCCCGGAGGCCTCCTGGTACACTACCGGCACTCCCGGTACACTACCGATGAGCCCGAAACTTTTCCGGCGACCAAAACAGGACTTCCTATATATGAATCTTTACCTCTGGACCATTCCCGAGCTCGTCGTGATGTTCGAGATCTCATCTGGGACTCCGAACAACCTTCGTTCACCACTATACATAACTCTATACTACCGAAACGCACCAAACCTTAAGTGTGCAGACCCTACGGGTTCGAGAACTATGTAGACATGACCGAGGCACCTACACGGTCAATAACCAATAGCGGGACCTGGATGCCCATATTGGTTCCTACATATTCTACGAAGATCTTTATCGGTTGAACCTCTATGTCAAGGATTCAGTTAATCCCGTATGATGTTCCCTTTGTTCTTCGGTATGTTACTTGCCTGAGATTCGATCGTCGGTATCTCCATACCTAGTTCAACCTCGTTACCGGAAAGTCTCTTTACTCGTTCCGTAATTCTAGATCCCGTGACTAACACTTAGTCACATTGCTTGCAAGGCTTATTGTGATGTTGTATTGCCGAGTGGACCCTGAGATACCTGTCCGTCACACAAAGTAAAAAATCCCAGTCTTGATCCATGCCAACTCAACATACACCCTCAGAGATACCTGTAGAGCACCTTTATAGTCACCCAGTTACATTGCGACGTTTGATACACACAAGGCACTCCTCCGATGTCCGTGAGTTGCATGATCTCATGGTCATAGGAACATATACTTGACATGTAGAATACAGTAGCAATAAACTGACACGATCATATGCTACGTTTGTAGTTTGGGTCTTGTCCATCACAACATTATCCTAATGATGTGATCTCGTTATCAAATGACATCACATGTCAATGGCTTGGAAACCTTGACCATCTTTGATCAACGAGCTAGGGACAGAGTGTTGTTTATTTACCCACACATGTAATGTGTTTCCAATTAATACAATTATAGCATGGATAATAAACAATTATCATGAACAAGGAAATCTAATAATAAACACTTTATTTATTGCCTCTAGGGCATATTTCCAACAGTAGGAACCTTGACTATTCCATAATGGCTTCCGTCCATGAAGGACTAGCCTCACTATGGGCATATCTTCACAAAGTAGGCGATCTCCTTGCCCTTACAAACTTCTTGGTTCACTCAACAACACGAAGTAGGAGGCTCCCAAGCGACACCTAACCAATCTAGGTGGTACCACCCTCCAAAACGTGATAGGCTCGGTAATGACGATCAACTCCTTGCTCTTGTGCTTCAAGCTGATAGACTCCTCAGCAATCAATCACTCTCTCATAGATTTTGCATGGTGCAAGAGATGAGACTGGTGGAAAGCTACTTGGGGAGGCTAGAGATCAGGATCCATGTGATTGGAGCGGAAGATCTTGACCTCAACACAAGGGTAGGTGGTTCTCTCTCAGAAAACTGGATGGGGCCAGTGTGGAATAGTTCTGAGTGCTTCTCTTCCGAGTAGGTGGTGGTGAAGGGGTATATATAGGCATCCCCAAAATTCCAACCGTTACACACAAAATGACCAACTTGATGACACCAATGTGTTAATCTCGGTGTACCGAAGTGACCAAAAGGTGGCAACTTTTGAATCTCGGTGAGACCGATATAGGAAACTCGGTTGCACCGATGAGGTGACCAACCGTCAGATTTCCAATCTCGGTGGCGCCGATCCAACATTCTCGGTGGTCCCGATAATGTGAATTTGTGTAACAAGAAAGTTGGCAACCTAAACTCGGTGGCACCGGTATGGAATCGGTTGCACCGAAGTGGCTAGGGTTTGGCTGAGTCTGTCTAGGTTCTGGAATCAGTGGCACATGTATGGGAAAGTTGGTTGCACCGATTTTGAGTGTTAGGTATAGAACAGACTTTGGTTGGAGAGTTTGTGGATGTTTTTGGCGACTATCACTTGTGCACGTTTGAGCATATTGTTCACCAACAAAACCTTACCCCCTTTTAATAGTATTGGCTTTCCTAAGGACTCAAAGTGATTTATCCAAATATAAAATATAGAGTCATGTTGCTTGAAGCTTGGCCAACCTATTTCCTTACATCTCGGGGTATCCCCACAATCTCCTTTTTCCAAACCTCTCTATAGACTATATCTGAAATACACTAGATAAAAATATTAGTCCAAAAGACAATGTATGTTGTCATGAATTATCAAAACCACCAAGGGTGCATGTTGTTCTTTCAAGTAGTCAGCGATTTTTACAATCTTACCCCTCAGTAGTGGAAGCACCACCCACTTAATCAAACAAAACCGTGGCTCAGACCACATCATCTTCTTCCCCATCGAAATAAACTCCTAGCGGAACTCCACGGAGAACATGGCTAACACCCTCGGCTCGTCCACGCGTCCCTATGGCTCACGCTCAAGGGACTGGACCAGCTGTTCCATTACACTCCTGTGGCTCCGCAATCTGGAGACCCAGGGGTATCTCCCTTCTTCAGATCTGACGGTGACCCGCACAGGTCTGCTTTCTTATGGAGACGAAGTTTTCATCGATCGTTTCCGCAATTCTAACAAGGGGGGACGCATATGCTTCATCCCCTTTCTCCTCCGAGGTGTTGGGTTTCCAATCCATCTGTTCCTGAGGGGGTTGCTGGATTTCTACGGGATCCAACTCCACCACCTTACTCGAGGGTCCATTTTACACATCTTAGGCTACATAGCTCTCTGCGAGATGTTCTTGGGGTGCAAAGCGCACTTTGATTTGTGGAGAAAATACTTTTGTCTTGTCACCCAAACTCGGGACAAGACAATTTTGGAGGTTGGCGGAGCCAAAGTGTGCCACATAGCGGGGACGGGGTATCCGGCGGGAACACCGAAGAAATCCGAAGAATGGACTTCAGAGTGGTTTTATATTGAAGACGTCCCACGGTTCGAGCCAACTCGGACAGGTCTTCCCGAATACTCTGACGCCCCCCCGAAGAAAAGATACAACTAGCAGCCGAGGAGCTCGTCCAAGGAGGAAAGCGTCGAAGTGCGGCGCCTAGCCGCTCAGGTGCGGATGCTCGCCCACCACCAACTCGCCATGATCGACGTCATGGCTGCCGCCATCTCCCAGTGTGTGTAGCCCCTTCAATAGAGGGTACACCCCTCATTGCAATACTATGGGATGAGCGGCACCACGCGCTCCCGAAAGCAAGGGCCCGCCAATCCGACGGTGTTGGCCGCCGCACTTGCTGACGTGTACAAAGGAGAGCAATAGGACTTTGTTCAGAGGGCAACCAAGGAAGGATATTTGGCCCACAATCCTATCAAATGGGTAAGCCTCTCTCTCTAACATGAACATAGTTCGGTGTTACCGTTCCTCACTTTATTTTACTGAAGCCTTGCATGAGCAGGAATGGAGGAGTTTCATCGAGACACTCAACTGTCCGGCTCCTCAGCCCGAGAACCATTCACGCGACAACGATCCGGGTTTCAACGAGGACCCGGATCTTCTACTTGACTTTGAATATGGAGTCTATCTCCAGGATAGCATTGACCAATCCCCAGTGGCTATCATAGTTGATTCCCCAGGTCATTCTCCATCCCTACAACAAGCAAGAAGAAAAGCTCTTCCCGCAAGAGGTCAGCTGCCAATAGCGCCCCAGACGCGCTAACTCCAACTCCCAAACGCGGTCGATCCGCATGCCATACACCGACATCCGAAGCCGCGGTCGATTCAAAGGCCAACAGGGATCCTGCGAAAGAGCCGGCCATGGGGACGAATCCACCCGCCGGTCATCCCGGAGGTACATCATTCGACTATTCACTCATTATCAGTAAATAGAGTCTAATGGCAGTTTTGTTTAATTTAAATATTTAGACGAAATTCCCAGCCCTCTCCCGCCAAAGAGGTCACCAGGGTTTCTGGAGATACCTGAAACTCCTGAGCTACAGCTCCTGCAACTCCTGCTGTAGAAGGCCCCATGGCTAATCCAACACCTACCGATTCTGGTGATGGTGTATCCGTTACCAAATCGGAGGTGGGGAGCGCGATGAATCACCGGCAATGGTGGGAGGCCATGTGGCATCCAATTTTCTCCGAACAAGAGTTCGGTGCCCTGCACTCAACGGATGCGCACATTGGAGTTGCCCGAGCCGGGTTCAGCGAGGCTATGGAGTTGATATCAGCCAGGATGCAGGTAAGTGATCGGCTTTACAGTCCAAATACTCATGTAAACCCAGTATCCCCTGAGCCATAATTTTATTGGGAACAAATGAATTAAGGATCTCTGCAATGTTTGACTAATGACGCATGCTTCAAAGCAACATGCCGAGCAATTGGCCAAGGAGCTGGAGAACAGTTGCGCAGAGGTGCAATCTGTGAAGGACGAACTAGCGCAAGTGAAGAGCTTCACCCGGGAGGCCCATGGTGAGTGTACCTTTACTTCTAATCTTAATGTATTATCGTGCCTGACTTGCGGATTCTGTGTAAAAGCCAAATCAACAGGGCACATGGAAAGGCAGTTGGAGGAAGCCCAAGACACTCAGTGGTACGCCGAGTCCCAACATTAGGCTGGCTGCCTTGTTGTGCAAAAGCAGGCTGAAGAAATTAAGAATTTGAAGATTCAATTGGCCCAAGCTCAAGAGGGAAACCGAAAGCTTCAGAGGGGTGTGTTCGGTAAGTGTGATTCTATTATCAACGAATATTTCTGATGTAGGAAATAATAGTAAGCACGCTATTGCCTCATGTATAGGCCTCCTGTCCGGGCATCCTCAAGAGGAGATCGGATCTTACCAGGTGGACCCACTGAAAGAGCTAACCGCTCTCCATGGGCGTGTGCGGAAAGCAATGAAAGGAATGGTGAAGGCACTATGGCCTGCCGAACAGCCACCTGAAGGGCTAGCCGAACTCGTGGATCGATTCAAGGGGGCTCGGATTCGGTTCGAGCTATGGAAGACTTCGGCTTGCCGTGGGGAGCACGGGTAGCATAGGCAATGATCAAGACCCGTTTCACCAGACCTAGTCCCAAGCATATGGTGCGGGTTGGTCCGGTGGGATCAAATGGAATAGAAGTGCCACTCCACCTGGTGTATGACTAGGTGATGCCTGTCGCCCGTCTTTCACAAGAGAACCGCCCCCTTGACACCATAATCGATAATCTCGATCAGCAGCCGCACATGTAATTTATATGTACTTGTGTATAAACAATCTGTATTGTAAACTTTGTCTTAACCGGCCATCGTCTTATCCCTCCCCCCCCCCCCCTCATGCTAAGAGCTCGGGAGTGTTCCTCCTTATTTGTCCCTCCAAAAGAGCGAACTGTATTCGGGGAACCAGGCAATCCGGCCATGCGGTGCGAATAGACAGAAAGTACGCAGAAAGATATGTTATATTATTGCTTAGCATAAGAAACATCTTCCGAGGAAAATAGTACCTCTATCGATACCTTTCATCAGGGCTCTACGAAGATTGTAGATAGAAGTCCGCATACATTTAGTATGTGGCTAATTGTTCTTTGGGAAGAAAAGACCCAAACAACGGTGATAACAACCGGAGCGGTATAAGGTGTTTCCGTCACAGCCGACCAATTGTCTACATAAGATAGCTAGCTTTTGGCTTCACCCGTCTGAGGTACGTGTCCGAATGACCCGATCGTAACAATCCCAGAGGTGCTGCCTTTACTCTCTAGCCGAACAATCGGGAACGTAGAGGGTAATCACAGGAGTGAGGCAACCCAACTTGGCAAAGTCTTAGTTCGAATTGATGCATATGATGGCTAGAACATGACAAAAGAAACATTTGCGCATGATAGGTGTGAGCAAATACTTGTAATAAAAAAAGTTGGCTACTAGAAGAAGCCCCCATGTGCTGTGTTCGGATTTAACACTTTATGGTGTATGCAGATAATCTTTAGTACAAGATTGGTTCAACCAAACATAGGGAAAGAAAAGAAATTTTCCTTGTCAAACAGCAAAATGAGAAGGGAAGAAGAAAAAAGGCAAAAAGAACAAGAGGAAAAAGGAAAAAATATAGGGGAGTTAGACGACACTGGTTTATCCGTAGAAGCACCGAAGACGAGTTGTGTTCCATCGATTTGGTTCTCGGCGGTTATCGGATGGACTCCAAAGACGATAGGCACCTCCCGCGAGTACTTCGTCAATGATGAAAGGACCCTCCCATTTGGGGTTGAGTTTATGCTTCTGCTTCTTTGGGAGTCATAGGACGAGTTCGCCTATGTTGTATGCTTTTGCCTACGTCGACCTTGTTGTTTGTAAAAAGTGGAGTGAGCCAGGGCTATGTCGCGCTCTCCCTCCAAGGCAACTAAGTCGTCTTGCCGATCCAACTCGGCCTCCTATTCCTCGTACATGCGCACTCTTGGTGCGTCGTGAATAATGTCACAAGGGAGGACTGCCTCTGCCCAATAGACCATAAAGAATGGTGTGTAACCCGTTGATCTGTTCGGGGTGGTGCGCAGGCCCCATAGAATGGAGTCGAGTTCCTCCACCCAATGACAGTCGGACTCGTGAAGAGACTAGACCAAACGTGGCTTAATGCCAATCATAATGAGACCGTTTGCTCGTTCAACCCGTCCATTGGTTTGCGAATGATATATTGATGCGTAATCGAGCTTTATGCCCATTTTTGCGCACCAGTCCTTGAACTCTTGGGCCATAAAGTTGAATACATTATCCGTTATTATACTATAGGACACCATAACAGTGTACCATGCTAGATATAAAATCGATCACTGGTCCGGATTTAGCCTACTTGACAGGCTTTGCTTCTACCCATTTGGTGAACTTGTCAACCATGACCAGTAGGTATTTATTTTTCTTGGTCCCCCCTTTAAGTGGTCCGACCATGTCCAGCCCCCAGACCACGAAAGGCCAAGTGATCGGGATGGTCCGAAGAGTTGTTGGGGGCATGTGACTCTTATTTGCGAAGAGTTGACACCCTACGCAATGTTGAACAAGTGACTGGCGTCCGTCTGAGTTGTGGGCCAAAAGAAGCCAGCTCGTAAGGCCTTGCTAACAAGGGCTCTTGCCACGGCGTGATGGCCACCCATGCCTGCGTGGATTTCAGCGAGGAGCTCCCGTCCTTCTTCCTCGGATGTACACCGCTGTAATATTCTGGTTGTGCTTTTCTTGTATAACTCACCCTCATGTATTTTGTAGGCCTTGGAGTGCCGAACTATGTGTTGTGCCTCGGTTTGATAGTCAAGGAGTTCCTTGTGAAGAAGGTAAGCGAGGAAGGGCTCTGTCCTTGGTGATATTACTGCCATTACCTCATGAGCTGAGGGCGTATCATTCATTACGGAGCCGCCAATAATGCCATTGTCTAGTTCGTTTATGGGGGGAACAACTTCATCCGCCGTATTTGGACCGTCGCCATTGACGTTCACCTGCCACACTATGGAGGGCTTAAAGAGATGCTCCAGGAAGGTGTTTCTCGGGACGGGATCGTGCTTGGCTCCCATAGGGCCAGTATGTCGACGGCTTGGTTGTTGTCGCGAGCGACATGGTGGAATTCCAACCGCTCGAACCGAGCAGATATCTTGAGGACGACATTACTATATGCTGCCATATTCGGATTTTTTGGCATCAAATTCGCTGTTAATTAGGGATATGGCCAAGTTTGAGTCTCCCCTTACCTCTAGCCGTCATATGCCCATTGATACCGCCATCCAAAGTCCATGAAGGAGAGCTACGTATTCAGCTGCATTGTTGGAGTTGGCATACATGATTTGCAACACGTATTGCATGTTGTTGCTTGTGGGGGATGTGAGGATAACTCCAGCCCCTAGTACAGCCAACATCTTGGATCCATCAAAGTACATTGTCCATTGGGAGCATGCACTGTATTCCTTGGGGAGCTCGGTCTCTGTCCGTTCAGCCAAGAAGTCCGCCAATACCTGAGATTTAATGGCACGACGTGGCTTGTAGGTTATTTAAAAGGTAAGGATCTCAATGGCCCATTTGGCTATATGGCCGGTGGCATCCCTGTTGTTGATTATAGCATTCAGGGGGGCCTTAGATGCCACTATTACCGCACACTCCTAGAAGTAGTGTTTGAGTTTCCTCAACGCTATAAATACTGTATAGGCTATTTTTCGGTAATGTGCGTGTCTAGACTTGCAGTGCATTAGCATCTCTGACACATAATCTACCGGTTTCTGAGTCCAGAATTTGTGTCCCTCCTCATCTCATTCAACAACAAGCATCGCACTAACAACTTTGTTGGTGGCCGATATGTATAATAACATGGGCTCACCGGCGCCTGGTGTCATGAGTATGGGATTGGTTGCCAGTAGTGTTTTGACTTCTTCTAACCCTGCCTCTGCCTCATCAGTCCATTCAAACTTGTTGGTCCGCTTCAGCAGCTTATAGAGAGGCAAAGCCTTTTGACCAAGGCGGGAGATAAAGCGGCTTAACACCGCTATGCACCCAGCTAGCCTTTGGACGTGCTTCAGCTCTGTGGGAATTGCAAGTTCTGATAGAGCATGGATTTTAGCTAGATTTGCCTCTATTCCTCTATGGGAGACGATGAATCTAAGCAGCTTACCAGAGGGAACTCCGAATACACATTTTTCAGGATTGAGCCATATATCATATTCGCGTAGACTGGCAAATGTTTGTCGTAGGTCGTCGATCAACAGGCTCACGTGTTTGGTTTTGATTACCACATCATCCACATATGCCTCGACAGTGTTACCGACTTGTGTCGCGAGACAGGTCTGGATCATCCGTTGGTATGTGGCCTCAGCGTTTTTTAGCCCGAAAGGCATCGTGTTGAAGCAGAATGGCCAGTAGGGGGTGATGAATGCGGTAGCCGCTGGATCAGATTCCTTCATTTTAATTTGATGGTATTCGGAGTAAGCGTTGGGGAAACACAATGAATCGTGTCCGACTGTGGCATCAAGGATCTGGTCTATGTGTGGTAAGGGGAAAGGGTCCTTGGGGAAGGCTTTGTTAAGGTCTTTGAAGTCGACACACAGCCGCCAGGACATGTCTTTCTTAGGTACCATCACCAGGTTTACCAGCCACTCGGGGTGTTTAATATCCTGAATTAATCTTGCCTCGAGCAGTTTATGTGTGGTGAGGGGAAAGGGGTCCTTCGGGAAGGCTTTGTTGAGGTCCTTGAAGTCGACACACAGCCGCCAGGACTTTTCTTTCTTTGGTACCATCACCAGGTTTGCCAACTATCTGGGGTGCTTGATGTCCCGAATGAAACCGGCCTCTAGCAATTTAGCAAATTCTTCACCCATGGCTTGCCATTTAGGCTCGAAAAAGCGGCACAGAGTCTGTTTCACGGGCTTAAAGCCTAGGATAATGTTTAGACTGTGTTCGGCGAGCCGTCGTGGGATTCCGGGCATATCGGAAGGATGCTAGGCAAAAATGTCCCAATTTTCGCGAAGGAAATTTTGCAATGCTTCATCCACGAAGGGATCAAGATGGGATTCAACGGATGTTGTCTTATTGGGGTCGGTCGGATGTACGTGAAATTTAACAATTTCCTTTACGGGTTTGAAAGATGTGGACTTGGGCCTTTTTCTAAGGATCACGTCGTTCTTATTAACTATCGACCGTAATGTGGTCAACTCTTCGGTAGCGAAACTCTCCGCTAATGCCTCAAGGGCAAGCACTGTCGTCTTGTTTTCGGCCTGAAGGGCTATGTTCAGATCACTGGCGATCGTGATCACTCCATTTGGTCCTAGCATTTTGAGTTTCATGTACCCGTAATGAGGTATAGCCTGGAACTTTGCAAAGGCGTCATGTCCTAGTAGGGCGTGATGGCCTCTCGGGAAGGGGACAATGTGGAAGAGAAGTTCTTCAGATCGGTAGTTTTCGGGCATGCCGAACACCATGTCCACGACGATACATCCGAAACAACGTGCCTCTTTCCCTAGGATAATTCCCCGCAAGGTTGTATTGCTATGTTCGATGCGAGATCGGTCGAACTGCATTTTTTCTAGGGTGGCTTCGTATATAAGGTTCAGACCACTGCCGCCATCCATTAGCACTTTATGTAGCCTATATCCATAAATGATGGGGTTCAAGACTAGTGCGGCCGGTGAGTGGCCGGCAAGAGTGGTCGGCTGGTTAGTGTCCCCAAAAGTAATCGGCATGTCTGCCCACGGGCTAGTGGCTGCCACATGGTAGACCTGCTCGAGCTCCCTAAGAGCCTGCTATGCCTTTTCCTTGACTGGAAAGTCTCGTAGACCGTCAGGAGTTTGTAATTGTGTCCGGGTGGCAAAGGGAAGCGTTTGCTCGACGGAGGTGTTTCAAGGATGGCCTCGCCGCTTTTTGCGACTTGCCTGACGACCTAGCAAGCTCGAAGGCTGTGAGTTGGGTTCGTGTTTAACAACACAGAATGTATAGGGCAAGGTTTGTCCAATAGTCCGTCAAGGATAGTGCCGGTCCCTGAAAGGGGCTAGTTTCTTTTTTTGACGGGTTCGTACCCAACTGGCCGCTTTGGAGGTATCCTCTTTTTCCAAGCTCCTCTAAAGTGTTCAAGGAAAATTGGTTCCGAGAACAACTGTTCAGATTGCCAAACGCTCTCCATGGCACAGTACTTTTGTACCAAATCGGATAACTCCAAATAGTCGCTTATGTGTCGATGAGCCAGGGAATTAAGAATCCCTTCCTCACGGCAATTGCGAATGAAAATTGCCATCATATCTTGGTTACTAAGACCTTTTACTCTACTTCTAGCGAGTAGGAGTCTGGCCCAAAAGTGATGGACTAATTCTCCTTGTAGTTTCTTGATATCCCGAAAGTCCGACGACACGGGTGAGGGAGTCCTGGATTAGGAGGTCCTCCGATAGCCGACCTATTGTTATGGGCCGGCCTATGAGGGCTGCTTACCGAACACCGAAGGATTTGAAGGCCCAATCTCTTAGATGGAAGCTTCGGGAAACTAGGTTTGTGCTCCACATCTGATGTAATAGTTAGGCAAGTTTATCTCTTTGGCATGTAACCGACCATGTATAAACCCTAGGCATCCCCGGCATCTATATAAGCCGGTAGGTTTTAGGGTATAGATAGAACAAGTCATCTAGGGTTAGACATATGATCTCGAGGTAGATCAACTCTATAACCCCTTGCACCATCAATACGACCAAGTAGGACGTAGGGTATTACCTCCATTGGAGGGCCCGAACCTGGGTAAACTCGTGTCCCTTTCGTCTCCTGTTACCGTCGATCCTAGTTACACAGTTTGGGATGCCCTACCCGAGATTCGTCGGTTTTGACATTGACATTGGTGCTTTCATTGAGAGTTCCTCTATGAGCGAGATGGAATCGACGCCTCGTCTCTTCATCAAAGAAGAGGTTCGCAACATGGAAGTTTTCATCCTCGGGCAGATCTACGCCTTCAACAATGTTGTGCTGCATGCGGATTCTGCCAGCCATCTAGGCAGCGTTGAGAGCTTCGCCCCTGATCAAGAGGTAAGATTTGGAAACTTAGAGTTCTCCATCGACTCTCGGGGCAACCTATCTCTAATCGGGCTCATGGCTTCGCCTGTAGCCCCAGAGGACTCGGAGGCCTTAACCTTGAGCCCCTTCTTCGGACATGCCAATGGGTTCACCCATGGCGGCAATCCGATCTATCATCCCAGTTTGGCCATCAAGCCATGTGACCGAACATGTGTTCCTTCGAAACACTCCCCATGGGTGGGCCTCATGGGGGTTGACTCTGCAAGTTCCGAACATCTGGATCCGATCGGAACCTCAACAGTCGACGAGGCCTTGGAGAAATTCTCGTCGATGAGGATTACCGACGATCTAGGCCCGATCTACACCTGGCCCGGTTATAGCTCGGCCAGGGATGGATTTTTTGACCCACCCACCACCAACTTGATACCCACTGTCGAAGACTTAACCTACATGCTAGACTATGCCTCCGAGGAGGCAGAATACATGGATGAAGGGGATCGTGCTCCCAACTCTGTTAACATCGGGAAGTGGGTCGCCACTTCCACATATGACATTTACATGGTGGACACTCCTGCCACCAACGGCGACAATACGCCTCACAACAACGGTGACAAATCAGGTGATGCGCCATCAAGGCGCCAGAAATCGCAAAAGCGATCCAAAAGCAAAAAGGAAGGAAGAGCTATTATCAGCAACGGGGAAGGTAATGCCCCCGCCGATCATGACAATGCCGATATCCTCGAGCACCCGTTTGAGGGTCCAGAGGAGCCTGAGGATCAAAATTACCCCGATACCGTTAACGACTCTGAAGGCGACGATTACCTTCCCCCCATCGAGGAGGAAGACATACCGGAAGCCGATGAGTTGTACATCCCTGATAACCTCGAGGATCAGGAGGAAATCAGGCAGCGGCTTGTAGCAACGACTCACAGCCTGTCGGGGCTATACCCTGCGGTATGACCCAGACTGGCGACTCAGAGAAGACCTGGTCAAGACATGGCATTTATTGATGACCCGACATGCGGGTCGCAGGACGACCAAGCCCAAGACCCGACGTGTGAGCCGGCGCCAGGCGGCTCACAAGATAAGTCCCAAGGAGAAAGGATTACCTTACAAGAGAAACAAGACCCGCAATAGGATTCTAAAGAGACTAGTCCTAATCCTACTCCTAGTAGGACTCTATTTGTAAACCTACCCTCTCCACTTATATAAGGAGGGGTAGAGCACCCCTAGAGAGACAAGTTCACAAGTCCACTAGTTTAGACAGAGACAAGAGATTAGAGACTCTCGTGATTAGAGGTAGCAAACTGCACCCTTGTAACCGAGAGATCTTCTTCATCATCAATACCAGACAAGAAGGACGTAGGCTTTTACCTCCATCGGAGGGGCCGAACCTGGGTAAAACTCCGCCTCTCTCGATTCCGATCAACACCTCTCAAGCCGCCACCTCGCTGCGCTTCTGCCCTGAACCTAAGTCCATTCACCCAGACATCTGCCGTGACAAAACTATGATAGTTGGCGCCCACCGTGGGGCCAGGACGGTGATGTTGTGTTCTTGGAGGTATCACTTCCAGGATCAAGAAACTCGCGGTCAACCGGATGATGAAGAGCCGGCGCTGAAAGATCCACATCAACAACATATTCCACGCGCTCGCTACGAAGGTTTCCGCTGCAGCCACATTACGAGACTCACTGCAATCCGTCGAGTCCAAAGAAAAAAAAGATGTGCCGCTATAGAGCATCCGCGAACTAGATCAAACAAAGGAGCAAGAATTTTTTTTGCAGCCACGTGCATTGACCTGGCGATCCACTTGCAATCAAATCAAATATGGAAGGGATGAGATTCCACATCAGCATAAAAAAATGCTAGGCCCCGATGAGATGTGAGCATCACGTCTGCTGCCAAAAATAGAGAAAGGGCCTTTTTTGAGCCGCAATCAAACACATATTTTGAGGGTTAGCAACGGAAGTCGCCCTCGGAACGCCATCCTCACGTCGCTATCACTACCGTTTTCTGGAGGCAATAACATATAA
Organism: Hordeum marinum; assembly: GCA_022496015.1. Classification (NCBI taxonomy): domain Eukaryota; kingdom Viridiplantae; phylum Streptophyta; class Magnoliopsida; order Poales; family Poaceae; genus Hordeum; species Hordeum marinum. Next base: position 479,853,278 of record CM039674.1, read on the forward strand.
GAAAACATAGAGTTTTATCGTGCACGGCTCGAATTTACAACGAATTGACTCATGATGGAAAGATCACATGTCAGCCAAAACTACAGCTATCAAACTACGACACGTGACCGATGGAGAATGATAAAAAAAGGGTCAAACCGGATACTTGTTTGACTCCCATACAGATGCAAAATCAATGCGTACCACTATACTACAACCTACGTGGAGGTCAAGCAAGAGAAAAAACCCGGATATGGCCTTGGACTCGGATTTGGCCGGTGCTTCTCTACCGCCGTGGTTGGTCTTGCCGGTGTCGTAGTTTTCTCATGACAAATGCCATAGGGTGGCTTATCGTAGGTGGTTGGGGCTGAAGCATGCCGACAGGCTCCGGGTGTGAGATTGGGCACAAGCGGTGATGACACACGATGTACCCAGGTTCAGGGCCTTCCGGAGGAGGTAATACCCTAGTCCTGCTTGGTTTAGTTGGATGGATGGGTATAGATACAATGGTGCTCTTGGAGCTGTGTCTAGAGACAAGAGATTAGAGACTCTCGTGATTAGAGGTAGCAAACTGCACCCTTGTAACCGAGAGATCTTCTTCATCATCAATACCAGACAAGAAGGACGTAGGCTTTTACCTCCATCGGAGGGGCCGAACCTGGGTAAAACTCCGCCTCTCTCGATTCCGATCAACACCTCTCAAGCCGCCACCTCGCTGCGCTTCTGCCCTGAACCTAAGTCCATTCACCCAGACATCTGCCGTGACAAAACTATGATAGTTGGCGCCCACCGTGGGGCCAGGACGGTGATGTTGTGTTCTTGGAGGTATCACTTCCAGGATCAAGAAACTCGCGGTCAACCGGATGATGAAGAGCCGGCGCTGAAAGATCCACATCAACAACATATTCCACGCGCTCGCTACGAAGGTTTCCGCTGCAGCCACATTACGAGACTCACTGCAATCCATCGAGTCCAAAGAAAAAAAAGATGTGCCGCTATAGAGCATCCGCGAACTAGATCAAACAAAGGAGCAAGAATTTTTTTTGCAGCCACGTGCATTGACCTGGCGATCCACTTGCAATCAAATCAAATATGGAAGGGATGAGATTCCACATCAGCATAAAAAAATGCTAGGCCCCGATGAGATGTGAGCATCACGTCTGCTGCCAAAAATAGAGAAAGGGCCTTTTTTGAGCCGCAATCAAACACATATTTTGAGGGTTAGCAACGGAAGTCGCCCTCGGAACGCCATCCTCACGTCGCTATCACTACCATTTTCTGGAGGCAATAACATATAAGAAAACATAGAGTTTTATCGTGCACGGCTCGAATTTACAACGAATTGACTCATGATGGAAAGATCACATGTCAGCCAAAACTACAGCTATCAAACTACGACACGTGACCGATGGAGAATGATAAAAAAAGGGTCAAACCGGATACTTGTTTGACTCCCATACAGATGCAAAATCAATGCGTACCACTATACTACAACCTACGTGGAGGTCAAGCAAGAGAAAAAACCCGGATATGGCCTTGGACTCGGATTTGGCCGGTGCTTCTCTACCTCCGTGGTTGGTCTTGCCGGTGTCGTAGTTTTCTCATGACAAATGCCATAGGGTGGCTTATCGTAGGTGGTTGGGGCTGAAGCATGCCGACAGGCTCCGGGTGTGAGATTGGGCACAAGCGGTGATGACACACGATGTACCCAGGTTCAGGGCCTTCCGGAGGAGGTAATACCCTAGTCCTGCTTGGTTTAGTTGGATGGATGGGTATAGATACAATGGTGCTCTTGGAGCTGTGTCTAGAGGAGGAAGACGGGGCAGCCGACTCCTCTTCCTCCACTGCTAGAAGGGGTCGTGTGTGTGTGAAGATGATCGTTCGTCCGAGTTGCATGGGGGGCTCAGGGGATTTTATAGGCCAATACCCCGGCTCTTGCAATATGTTCTAAGTACAAAGGTGGGGGGACCCGGCTGGCAGTAGCTCCGGCTGGCCAGAGGGTCCCGCCATTCGTGTCGTCTCGTCGTTGGTGGGGTCCATCGGCCGAGTGGTCCCATCTCCCGTTGGGGCTCGCCAGACGGCTCTGCGATTGGCCCTCGGCCACCTACCGCGGCACGGGTCGCCCGGGGGGGGGGCGTTGTCTAGCGTCAGCCGGCCGAAGTCTCTGGCACGGCCGACCGTGCTGTAGCCATGCCGGGATAAGTAATCGAGTGGCGAGGGTGTGCCAGCACTATTCCCACGCCCGGTCGTGCTCGCCGAGGTCAACGGCTAGGACAGTTGGATTGTAGCCACGCGCTGTAGTGCGTCAGCGGCCACTTTAGCCATAGGGTCGCCCGTCGTGCTGGTCACGTCGTGTCATCGTACTCGCGTGCAGAGGGACGGGATGTCGCATGTCCGTCCCAAGGTCAATGGAAGAGCCAGGTCGGAGGCAGCTAGCCATGCCCAGCCGGCTCCTCGACCAACCGTCCAGAGCGCCAGCCGGCACCGGTTTGTGCCGAACGTCCTCCAGTCGGCCATGGCCAGCCGGCCGCGTAGTAATTCTTCGAAGCGAAAGGGGGAAGACCTTGTTGCTTTGGCCTACCTAGGTGTAATAACCCCATGAGTACTCCCCGAAGCCGGCAGGGGTCCGCGTCTGGCAGATGGTGGGGAGCCGGCGGCTTCCCCTCAATGATACGCGCCTCTGACTCGAAGGCGATAGGGCAGCTGGGTCGCCCGTCGGGCCTGATGCCACGGGTACCGGCATGCCACCCCGGAACCCGCACCGGCACGCGGCACGCCACGCGGCGAGTAATGATGCGGGGGGTCCCGCGCACGTGGGGAGACGGGACGTCACCTGGGCCTAGCCCGCAAGGACCCAGGCGTAGCCCAGTAGGCCTCGGGGCGCAGTCTACGATCCTCTATGCCCCGAAGCGGCCGTTACGGCCCGGGGCCACCCACGTGCGCGCGGAGTTTCCGGGGGGAGTGGGCGCAATCAATCCCATGTCGCCCGGTCGTGGCCTCCCCTATAAAAGGGGAGGAAGGGCAGGAGGCGGACATACCCGTGCCTCACTTGCCCCTTTGCTGCCCGTCTTTGTTGCCTCCCTGCCTTCCTCGCGCGCCACCGCTCCCGAGCACGCAACCGTGCCCGCACGTCGTACCGCCGCCGCGATGGCCGATGGATGCGGTGGAATCTAGGCTGGCTCCTTTATGGTCGAGGCGGACATTGCCGAGCTTCGCCACGTGCGCATGTTGCCGCCGGAGGAGCGGGTGGCCGCACGCGCGCCGGGCGGCGAGATTGCGCCGGCGCCACAGCCAGGGGAACACGCCGTGTTCCTCGGGCACTTCTCCCGGGGCTTCGGGCTCCTGGTTAGTATCTTCTTTCACCTCCTCCTTGATACCTTCGACCTCCAGCCGCACAACCTCGGCCCGAACTCGATTCTATACCTCTCTGCCTTTGTGACGTTGTGCGAGGGGTACCTCGGCATTCTTCCTTTCATCGAACTCTTCAATGCTCTTGTCTACCTCAAACCTTTGAAAAGCAACGCGTGCGGGGGCACGATGGTGTGCTGCCATGGCGTCGCTCGCTTTCCCCCTCTCTCTCTTATTGACACCGTCAAGGGGTGGCACTGAACGTTCTTCTATGTGAAGAACGCCGACCCGTGGATGGACTACATCTGGCTGCCGCCATTTGAAGACAAGCAGTCCACCCAGTTGAACTGGCAGGGGGCTGCCCCACGCGGTGTGGCCCTAGAGGAGCTTGGCCAGCTCACGCAGCTGAAGAGCTCCGAGGGGCTGGTCGCCGCCGACCTGCTGGAGGCCTTTATCTCGTGCTGGGTGTGGCCCCTCTAGTTGAGGCCGCACAGGATCTGCGACATGTTCGGCTGGCGTGACCCCTTCTGGCTGTCCACTGTCGAGCTGACGCTGGCTTAGGTGGCGAAGCGGGTGAACGCCCTTATGACGTTCAAGCTGAAGCCCGCCTCGTGGTCCTTCGGCATGGAGCCGTACGACCGCATCAACCGGCCTCTCCTGGTAAGTTTTTCGTCGAGGCGGTTTCTTTTGTGTTTGATACTCCCCAACCGGCAGCCGGTTGGAGCGCTTACTTTCATGTGCTGACCGCAGCTGCTGGTATGAGAGAATACGCCGGACGGACCGCATCCTTAGAACTTCGAGGCGGAGCGTGAAAACTCCAACTCCGAAGAATACCAGACGGGAGGCCCCCCGGAGGAGGGGGTGAACTCCTCGAGAGGAGTCGACAAGCCGGCAGACCCGCGAGCCAGCGCTCTCAGCGGAGCCGGAGGGTCCGGCACAGCCAGGGAGCCCAGTCGAGTGGGTGAGTTCCCTCATGCCCTCACGATCAGGCACTGGACGGACGACGACGATGATGATGAATTGATGATTCTGAATGAGCCTCCTCCCTCAGCATGCCAGGGTCGGAGGAGCGAGGAGCGGCCGGCTCAAGCCCTGGCGGCCAGAGCGGACGACCGGGGGAAGAGGCCGGCTCAAGGGGGGCAGGCGGCCCCGCCGCCCGACCCGAAGCAGGTGAAGGTGGCCGCGGAAGCCGCCGCCACGTGCCAAGCGGGCCTTGCCCCTTGTCATCGGGTAAGGTTTTTTATTTATGTGAGTTTTCTTTTGGGTCACCAGTCGGTGAGTAACCAATCCTTGGGTGCTGTAGTGACCCCATCGAGCTCCATGAGGAGGAGCCGGAGGGGGAGTTGACGGATTCCGCCAGCAGGCTGGCCCGCGAGCATGCGGCCACCCAGCAAGAGGAGAAGAGGAGGCTTGCTGAGTTGTGAGTCTCCAAGTCTGGGACGCGAGGAGGGGCCTCGCACTCCGGAACCTCAAGCAACCGGAGGTGGAGGAGGTCGGTGGATCATCCGCGGGCGTTCGACTCGGCAGCGGAGTCAACCCGCATGTCGAGGCCTCCATCGAGCGAGCCGTGCGGGGTGGCTATGTACCCGCCAGCGCCTCCGCCCGCGCAAGAGACGGCCCAGGCAACGGCGGCGACGACGGAGCCGGCTCCCGAGGTGCCCTAGCTTGAGGTGCTGGAGGTGACCCCGCCTATAGTCGAGCCAGCCCATGCCAAGGTGCCGGAGGTCCCGGCGGCCCCGGAGGCGGCATCGGAGGCGGCACCGGAGGCGGCGGCCATGGAAGTGGAGCCGCCCTCCGTCGCGATCGATGCATCGGAGCAACGGGAAGAAGAGGCGGTGACAGCGTTGGGCGGAGCGCCGACAGGAAGTGAATCCTACACCCTTGCCATTGTCAACCCGCCCCCGGCGACTGGCGCCGTGGCGAGCCCAGGCGGCAGCGGCGGCTGGGCCAGGAGGCCCCTGCGATCGATGCAGGAGGTGCTCCGAGACTGGGAAGCACTGGCGAGCGTGCCAGCCGTGACGCCCCCCAGGAAGGCGGCCCAGTCCCTTCCTTTGCGGACATGCGGAGTGTCCTGGACCGATGCCGGCAGACGCGTGCGGAGGTAAGCCATCTGCTTTGACTTAGAACTTTCAGTGGGGGCGCGCGAGCGGACCCACTGGGTGTAGCCCCCAAGATGCGGGCCGGTTGACTGGTTGGCAGGTAGCCGGGCCGGATCTGTTTTGAGCGTGTCTTGACCTTTGCCTTTTGTGGCAGGAAGGAACGTCCCTGTGGTAGAAGCTATTCACGGAGGCGGTCCCCATCCACGACCATGGCAAATACGACTTCTACCGCTTGGAGGAGGAGTTGGCTCGCGTGCAAGGTCTGTTGCACTTTACAGGAGGAGCACATAGCCTCCGGGAGTTGGCTAACACCTGTCGTGTCTTGCAGGTGACCTGGCCGTGCTTGAGGGGGAGAAGACCGGGCTTGTCTCCGAGCAGGACCGGCTGGCGCAAGGCGTCCAAGCGGCCACGCAGGAGACGGATCAGCTGGCCGCACTACTGATAGATGGGGAGGCGGTCCGGGACCGGCTCAAGGCTTTCCCAAGTAGCTTTCCACCAATCCCATCTCTTCCACCATGCCAAATCTGTGAGAGAGTGATTGGGTGTTGAGGAGTCTATCATCTTGAAGCACAAGAGCAAGGAGTTCATCGTCATTACCGAGCCTATTACCTTTTGGACGGTGATGCCTCCTAGATTGGTTAGGTGTCGCTTGGGAGCCTCCTACTTCGTGTTGTGGAGTGAACCAAGAAGTTTGTAAGGGCAAGGAGATCGCTTACTTCGTGAAGATCTACCCATAGTGAGGCTAGTCCTTCGTGGACGGAAGCCGTTATGGAATAGTCAAGGTTGCTACTTCGTGGACCCTTTTGGGTGGAGCCCTCCGTGGACTCTCGCGACCGTTACCCTTTGTGGGTTGAAAACTCCATAAATGTGGATGTATGATAGCGCCACCTATCGGAACCACGAGAAAAATCCATGCATCTCCAACTGCGTTTGATCGACCTATCTCAACACTTTACTTCATATGCAATGTCTTTACTTTCCGTTGCCATACTTGTTGACATGCATGTGTAGGGATGTTACACTTGCTAGCTTTGCTAAAACTGTTAAAATCTGCCAACCAATTAACTTGGGAAAAGTTAGGTTTTAAATTCCTGCTAGTAGTCTATTCACCCCGCCCTCTAGACAATCTTCTAGTGATCCCTCAATTGGTATCAGAGCATTGGTCTCCTTTGCTTTGGTTTAATCACCAAGGAGGAAGATGGATGTGTCTAGTATAGGGAGTTTGAGTTGTAGAGTGCCCATTCTTGATGGAGAGTACTATAGTCAATGGAAGTCTTTGATGCTTGAGTTGTTTAATGAATTTCAATTGAGCAAATATGTTATGCACCCCTATGAGCCTCCTGTTGATGAATTGCATCCCACACACGAAGAGGAAATTAACATTCTTGGTAACCTAAGTACTGTCAATCTTATTTTTAGAGGTTTACCAAGATTCGTGCTTTCTAAAATGAAGAACTTTGCATGTGCTTATACCTTATGGACGGATTTGGATAAACTATATCCAAATCTTTCCTTAGGGAATCTTGAGAAATCCTTCATAAAGTCATTGCTTTTCACAAAATGAAGCCTAGTGATCCAATCTTTGATAAATGCCTATTTGAACTCCGTGATCTTATGCGTGCTAAAGAAGATGTCACCACTATCAACAACATTATCTTTGAAGTCATTCGCACTCATAAACTTGAACATTGTCATGATCACTATTCTAACAAATATCTTGTTCTTTATGATGAGGATTTCCCACTTGATGATGACAATGTGGAACATGGATATTATGAAGAAGATGAGTCTTATGGCAAACTTTAAGGATTACATGTCTGGAGGAAAACAGTGGATTCTCGACAGCGGATGTACGGATCATATGACTAGTGATAAAGACATGTTCCAGGAGATCACGCCTAATCAGTGTCCTCGACGGTACTTGACCTTTGGAGACAACTCTAAGGGTAAGGTACTTGGCCTTGGCAAGGTGGCCATAACCCATGATAGCTCTATTCAAAATGTTATGCTTGTTGAATCCCTTGGTTACAATCTTCTTTCCGTATCTAGACTTGCTGATTTCGGTTTCAATGTTCTATTCACGAAAGTAGATTGCCAAGTGTTTCGTCAAGACAATCATAAAATGGTATTTACCGGTATCCGCAGAGGTGATCTATACATTGTCGATTTCACTAAAAGATCCAAACCTTGCACTTGTTTTAATTGCTAAATCTTCTAAAGGTTGGCTTTGGCATAGAAGATTAGGACATGTTGGCATGCATAATTTAGACAAACTTATCAAAGGTGATCATATACTTGGTGTTAAAGATGTTATCTTTGACAAAGATAGACTTTGTAGTGCTTGTCAAGCTGGAAAGCAAGTAGGTGGAAGTCATCCTGTTAAGAATATCATGACTACTAGGAGACCACTCGAGTTACTTCACATGGATCTTTTCGGTCCCAATGCTTACAAGAGTCTCGGTGGAAATTCCTATGGTCTAGTTATAGTTGATGATTTTTCCATATTTACGTGGGTATTCTTTCTTGATGATAAGTCGCAGGTTCAAAAGATCTTCAAGAACTTCGCTCGCAACACGCAAAATCAGTTTGAAGTGAAGATCAAGAAGGTTTGGAGCGATAACGGATCGGAGTTGAAGAACACCCATGTGGATACCTTTCTTGACGAACAAGGTTTCTCACATGAGTTCTCGGCTACATACATGCCTCAACAAAATGGAGTTGTAAATAGGATGAACCAGACACTCATTGAGATGGCAAGAACGATGCTTGACGAATACAAGATGCCAAAACACTTTTGGGTAGAAGCCGTGGAAACATCCTGTCATGCCACAAACCGACTTTACTTGCACAAGCTTCTCGGAAAAATGGCATACGAGCTACTCACCGGTAACAATCCCCAAGTTGGATACTTTCGGGTATTCGGCTCCAAGTGCTACATTCTTGATAAGCATCGTCGTACTAAATTTGCTCCTAAATCTCATGAAGGATTCCTATTTGGTTATGGATCGAACTCTCACACTTACCGTGTCTACAACAACTTCACTCAAAAAGTTGAAGAGACGGTAGATGTGAAGTTTGATGAATCTAATGGCTTGCAAGTCGAACAATTGACAAATGATTTATATGATAAGAACTCTTCGGAAGCTATCCTAGATTTACCCATCAGCAAGATTCGCCCCATGGAGGTGAAGGAAAGTACTTCATCAACTCAAGTGGAAGCCCCTACTTCACGACAAGGGGAACCACAACATGACATGGAGGCATCCACAAGCGGTACACGACAAGATGATGAAGAGGAGGAAGTGCATCATGAAGATCCACCACAACCTCCTTCACCACCACCTCAACAGAATGGCACCTTCAAGAACAACGAAGATGAACGAGATGATGATGAAGAAGAAGCTTCACCAGTCAACAATCGGAAGCTGACCCGAGTTCGAGCACAAGTGACCAAGAACCATCCCCTAAACCAAATCTTTGGTGACATACAAACAGGGAGGGTCACTCGCTCTAAAACTCGTCTAGCAAAATTATGTGAGCGTTATTCTTTCATTTATAGCATTTAGCCCTTGAAGGTAGAACAAGCTCTTGAAGATGCGGATTGGGTGAACGCTATGCATGAAGAGCTTCACAACTTCGAAAGGAACGAATTGTGGACACTCGTGGAGAATCCCGAGGATGAAGACAACATCATCGGAACCAAATGGGTATTTCAGAACAAGCAAGACGAAGGCGGTCAAGTCATGCGCAACAAGGCTTGCCTCGTAGCTCAAGGATACACACAAGTCGAAGGTATGGACTACGGTGAGACATACGCCCCCGTCGCTAGACTTGAAGCTATTCGTATTCTTCCTACTTATTCCAATCACCATGATATCACGCTTTATCAAATGGATATTAAAAGTGCATTTTTAAATGGTGAGATTGAAGAAGAGGTTTATGTTAAGCAACCACCTGGCTTTGTGAATCCTTAGAAACCTAATCATGTTTACAAGCTTCGTAAAGCTCGTTATGGTCTTAAGCAAGCCCCTCGTGCTTGGTATAAATGCATTACGAAGTTTCTTATCGAAAAAGGTTTTGAAATTGGTAAAATTGACGCAACCTTATTCACTAAGAGAGTTAATGGTGAATTATTTGTGTGCCAAATATATGTAGATGATATTATCTTTGGTTCCGCTAACCCTCAATTTAGTGAAAGGTTTGGATGGTTGATGTCCGAGAAGTATGAGATGTCCATGATGTGTGAGCTGAAATTCTTTCTTGGGTTGCAAATAAAGCAATCAAAAGAAGGAACTTTCATCTCTCAAACTAACTATACCAAGGACTTGATCAAAAAGTTAAACATGCAAGAGTGCAAAGGTATGAAAACCCCTATGCCTACTAGTGGACATGTTGATCTTACCAGAGAGGATGAGCCGGTTGATCAAAAAGTTATCGATCTATGATTGGTTCACTGTTATATCTTTGTGCATCTCGTCCTGATATTATGCTTAGTGTTTGCATGTGTGCTAGATATCAAGCTGCACCGAAAGAATGACATCTTTTAGCTGTAAAATGCATTGTGAGATACTTGATACAAACATCAAATTTTGGCATTTGCTATCCCAAGGGATCTACTTTTGACCTTGTTGGCTATTCTGATTCGGACTATGTCGGCAACAAGGTTGATAGAAAATCCACCTCGGGTACTTGTCAATTTTTGGGCAGATCTCTTGTATCTTGGTCCTCTAAGAAACAAAACTCGGTATCTCTATCGACTGCCGAAGCTGAGTATATTGCTGTTGGATCTTGTTGTGCGCAATTACTATGGACGACACAAACACTTAAGGATTGTGGAATTCATGTTAAAATGTTCCATTACTTTGTGACAATGAAAGTGCTATTAAAATTGGTCATAATCCTGTGCAACATTCTCGAACTAAGCATATTCAAGTTCGACATCATTTCATTCGTGATCATGTTGCCAAAGGAGATACTAATCTTAAGCATGTTCGCACTAACAAGCAATTGGCCGATATCTTTACTAAGCCACTTTATGAGAAGACATTTTGTCACTTGAGGAGTGAATTGAACATCATCGATGCTTCAAACTTGAGCTAGACTCACTCGATTGCATGCAAGGGCATGAGCTTTCTTGATATTTCCATGTATCTTAACATTTCATCTTATGCCATGGAATTCTATGCTCCCTTGTATTGCATCTAATCTCTTGTAGGTACTTGGAAAAACTTCATTCCACAAGATTGCCATCAACTCCAATCATAAGCAATCTTGTCATTACCAACTATCCACAACCCCTCTTAATGATGGAAGGAAGAAGGCCACTCAACCATATCCTTGACATATACTTGATCAAAATTGCACACTCTCAATTGGTATCATGTCAATAGGATATATATATTGTTCTTCCTTGCATGACTAATCTTTGTAGGTAACCAGTATACTAGAACAAGAAGGATTGCTTAAAACTCAAGATGATCTTCATCAACCTCGAGCATCCTCAACAAGTTCACCTACAAGCTACGTCATAACATCATTCAAAGGTATGTACTCATGTCCTTGAAAAGGCTTTACTCCAAGAAATGAGCTAAAGCAACTCAAGCGATATGAAGACATTAAAATGCTTAATCGAAAAGAGGTAACCCCATTCTGAGCTTAATGTAGAGTATGACCTGTGATCAAGTATTCTTTCTTGGCTCCTAAGTCGAAATACTCTAATATAGGTGACCTAGTCACCGCCCATCAGATATCTTTCGGAGCCGTCGACTCAGATATCTTGGTTCTACCGAAATTGGAGACAAGCTACACTACAAAATCTCGGTACCACCTATCTATCTATCTCGGAGTCACCGATTTTCATTCTGTCTCATTTGAATTCATTTTTGCAATTCTGTGTCTTCTTAGTGATCTTTCTTGTAATACTTATGTTACTTCGATGATCCCTTTAAAAAAATTACTTAGGGAGAGAAGAACTAAAGTTAATCTCGAGGAGAGAATTTTTGGTCTTCAAGCATCCCTATCTTCAATGAATAAAGGAGGAGAAGAACAAATCATTTTCCATGACTCTCTCGATTTTCACTTCTATGAATCCTACATTTCGATGACCCTTGTTCTCAAGGATCCCTTCTCATTCAATGATCCCTGTATGTATCCCTGTTTTTGACCTTTTTGGAAATTAATGCCAAAGGGAGAGAAGACCAAGGGGGAGATATGGTCAAGGGGGAGAACCAATATCAATTCTCATGGAGATCCAATACCAATTCTAATGGAGAACCAACATGTGATAGCATGGCTTACTACGGATGATGACTACTCATATCAATAAGGAATTCCTTCTTTTCCGGGAGCCCATTGCTTGGCTTGGAGTAGTTTTAGGATGGGTGATCGACCGGGAAGTTGGTCCCGGGTACGCATGAGTGAGGACAAAGTGCGCAGAAAAGACTAGTATTGATTTGTGAGGGAGTAACGACTACCAGCGGGTGTGTCTGGTGTGTTACGCAATATCATTTCTCATATCTTTATACACAGGGGGAGAATATCAAAAGTAGGGAGAGAAGAATATCTTTGACCTTTCTCACCTTATCCAATCCTAATATCTACATGCTAAGATTCAGGGGAGAGGATAATCTATTTTCATATATACGGTGAGAAAATTCTAAATGATCTTGGAGACATATCAATTCTAAGGAATACTATCTTCTATATGTCCTTCATATCTTGGCAATTTTAGTTCTATTGCCTTGCTGTTGGTAGAATACTCTTGTGTTTCCTAACATTGTTTTCTCAAGTGTTTTTCTATTAAGCGTGCTTAGCTTGGAGTAGTTTTAGGATGGATGACCGACCGGGAAGTTGGTCCCTGGTGCGCATGAGTGAGGACAAAGTTCGTAGAAAAGACTAGTATTGATTTGTGAGGGAGTAACGACTACCAGCGGGTGTGTCCGGTGTGTTACACAATATCAATTCTCATATCTTTATACACAGGGGGGGATATCAAAGTAGGGAGACAAGAAAATCTTTGACCTTTCTCACCTTATCCAATCCTAATATCTACATGCTAAGATTTAGGGGGGGAGGATAATCTATTTTCATACCTACGGTCAGAAAATTCTAAATGATCTTGGAGACATATCAATTCTAAGGAATACTATCTTCTATATGTCCTCCATATCTTGGCAATTTTGAGTTCTATTGCCTTGATGTTGGTAGAATACTCTTGTGTTTCCTAACATTATTTTCTCAAGTGTTTTTCTATTACCAGGATGCTCAAGAACTCAGGGTAAGTATATGCATCATATCCTTGGTCAAGATGATCTCTTTCTTCTTGCACATATTTTTTGCAAGAGTGATGTCTTGAACAAAGATACATCTCATTCATATATAATCGATGCATATAGCCAAGATACACATGACCTATTATATCCCTTCTACCTTATGTGTGTTCATGCATTCAAAAGCAACTATCCTTTAAAGGACTGCACACATTTAGGGGAGCAAGTCTAAGTCATGTGTCTCTCAAAGTATTCAGTATAACCATGCATATCTTTATTTGAAGCTTTGATTGTATGTTGTCATGAATTACCAAAAAGGGGGAGATTGAAAGCACAACATGCTCCCTTGGTGGTTATTTTGACAATTCATGAGAACATACATTGTCTCTTGGACTGATATTTTTATCTAGTGTATTTCAGATAAAGTCTACAGAGAAGTTTGGCAAAAGGAGAATGTGGACATACCCCAAGATGCAAGCAAATAGGTTGGCCAAGCTTCAAGCAATAGGACTCTACATTTTATATTTCTGAGAAATCACTTTGACTCCATAGGAAAGCCAATATTAGTAAAAGGGAGTAAGGTTTTGTTGGTGAACAATATGCTCAAACGTTCACAAGTGATAGTCGCCAAAAACATCCAAAAAATCTCCCACCAAAGTATGTTCCATAGCTAACACTCAAAATTGGTGCAACCAACTTTCCCATACCGGTGCCACCGATTCCAGACTCTGCCAAACCCTAGCCACTTTGGCGCAACAGATTCCATACCGGTGCCACCGAGTTTAGGTTGCCAACTTTCTGTTATGCAAATTCACATTTTCGGTCCGACCGAGAATGTTGGATCGGCATCACCAAGATTGGAAATCTGACCGTTGGTCACCTTATCGGTGCAGTCGAGTTTCCTATATAGGTCTCACCGAGATTCAAAAGTTGCCACCTTTTGGTCACTTCGGTACCACCGAGATTAACACATCGGTGTCAATGAGTTAGTAATTTTGTGTGTAACGGTTGGATTTTTGGGGATGCCTATATATAGCCCTTCACCACCACCTACTCGAGAAAGAAGCACTCAAGAACTATTCCATACCTATCCTATCAGATTTTCTGAGAGAGAACCACCTACCCTTGTGTTGAGGTCAAGATCTTCCACTCCAATCATATGGATCTTGATCTCTAGCCTCCCCAAGTAGCTTTCCACCAATCTCATCTCTTCCATCATGCCAAATCTATGAGAGAGTGATTGGGTGCTGAGGAGTCTATCATCTTGAAGCACAAGAGCAAGGAGTTCATCGTCTATCGAGCCTATTACCTTTTGGAGGGTGGTGCCTCCTAGATTGGTTAGGTGTCGCTTGGGAGCCTCCTACTTCGTGTTGTGGAGTGAACCAATAAGTTTGTAAGGGCAAGGAGATTGCCTACTTCGTGAAGATCTACCCATAGTGTGGCTAGTCCTTCATGGACGGAAAGCCGTTATGGAATAGTCAAGGTTGCTACTTCGTGGACCCTTTTGGGTGGAGCCCTCCGTGGACTCTCACGACCGTTACCCTCCGTGGGATGAAGACTCCATAAACCTGGATGTACGATAGCGCCACCTATCGGAACCACGGGAAAAATCCACGCGTCTCCAATTGCGTTTAATCGACCTATCTCAACACTTTACTTCATATGCAATGTCTTTACTTTCCGTTGCCATATTTGTTGACATGCATGTGTAGGGCTGTTAGACTTGCTAGCTTTGCTAAAACTGTTAAAATCTGCCAACCAATTAACTTGGGAAAAGTTAGGTTTTAAATTCCTGCTAGTAGTCTATTCATCCGCCCTCTAGAAAATGTTCTAGTGATCCCTCACGGGGGCGGCGTGTGCCCGTGGCTGCGCCGGCTGCCGGATGCCGGCGCTTCATGGTGGCGGCCGCTTCGACGCGGATCGTTTGTGCGCCGGCTGCTGACAGGCGACTGCTCGCTCCCCGGCGTTTGAGATGGACAGGGGTTGTTTGCTCCGGTTCGGCGGCCGGAGACACGAGGGGACCATGAGTACTGGGCCGCCTGGCGGCCGGCAGTTCCCGTACCCTCGCGCTCGGGCCGGGGGCCATTAGTGGAAGCACCGCCCGTCGCGAGCAGATGCTACTGCGCATCAGCAATATCGATGAGCTCCTTGATGTGGCGCTCGTGGGCGGCACGCTCTTCGCCCTCCAAGGTGGCCAATTCCTCGCAGACCACCTTGAGACCCCGCAGGTTGGCTGCGGGGGTGTCGTAGACGGGCATCTTGCCGCCGAGGATTTCGGCGACCACGCGACCGCGGTCGCGCATAGCCCCACGCCGGCTGGGCTTGGTGCCAGCCGGGGTGAGTCCGTAGGCGGAAGCGTACTCCCGCTGTGTCGCCTCCATGCGGCGCCGCGTGGCCGTGAGGGCGGTGGCGTCCTCGAACAGGATGTGACGAGCCGCCTGGAGATCGGTTGCGGCGGTGTGGGGGTTCACCGTCGGGGCGATCGGAGTACTCAAGCCTCGGAGGGCCGCGCCGAGCGGGTCGGACGTGCCGACGCGGGCAGCGGTAGCGCTAGCTGCGACCCGTGTCCGTCCAGAAGCGGTGGAGGAAGTGATGGCCATTACTCCCACGTGACCGTGAGAGCTGCTGGACTGAGTTCGACGAGTGCACCCACGGTCGTGGGAGGACCGGCGCAGACGAGCACCTACACGGGGTACTCATCAGCGGCAGGAGTCTCGGCGAGGCTGAGCCTGCCGAAGCGCTCGGTGAGCGCATCGATGTCGGCTGTGAGGCCGATGGAGTTTCCTGCAGGGCGTGCCGAAACAAGCCCCACGAGCCCGCGGTTTTGCTTGGACGTGCGGCGACGGTGGGGAATGGCGAGGGGTCCCGCCCGGAGCATGAATACGGCCGGCGCCGCGTACGGCCCCACAGTGAGCGCCAACTGTCGTCGTTTTCTCATGACAGATGCCATAGGGTGGCTTATCGTAGGTGGTTGGGGCCGAAGGACGCCGACGGGCTCTGGGTGTGAGATTGGGCACAAGCAGTGATGACACATGATGTACCCAGGTTCACGGCCCTCCGGAGGAGGTAATACCCCTAGTCCTGCTTGGTTTAGTTGGATGGATGGGTATAGATACAATGGTGCTCCTGGAGCTGTGTCTAGAGGAGGAAGAAGGGGCAGTCGGCTCCTCTTCCTCCACTGCTAGAAGGGGTCGTTTGTGTGTGAAGATGATCGTTCGTCCTCGTTGCATGGGGGGCTCGGGGGGTTTTATAGGCCAACCCCCCGTCTCTTACAATATGTTTTAAGTACAAAGGTGGGGGGACCCGGCTGGCAGTCTCTCCGGCTGGCCAGAGGGTCCCGCCATTCGTGTCGTCTCATCGTTGGTGGGGTCCGTCGGCCGAGCGGTCCCATCCCCCCGGCCCGCCAGCCGGCTCTGCGATTGGCCCTCACCCACCTGCCGCGACACGGGTAGCCCGGGGCGGGGGGGGGGGCGTCGTCTAGCGCCGGCCGGCCGAAGTCTCCGGTATGGCCGGCCGCGCTGTAGTCACGCCGAGGTAAGTAATCGAGTGGTGAGGGCGTGCCGACATTGTTCCCACGCCCGGTCGTGCTCGCCGAGGTCAGCGGCCTGGACGGTTGGACTGTAGCCACGCGCTGCAGTGCGTTAGCGACCACTGTAGCCATAGGGTCGCCCGTCGTGCCGGTCACATCGTGTCATCGTACCCGTGCGTAGAGGGATGGGACGTCGCATGTCCATCCAAGGTCAACGGAAGAGCCGGCCCGGAGGCAGTCGGCCACGCCCAGCCGGCGGAGGGGCCAGGCGGCTCCTCGACCAACCGTTCGGAGCGCCAGCCAGCACCGGCTTGTGCCGGACGTCCTCCAGCCGGCCACGTAGTTATTCTTCGAAGCGCAAGGAGGAAGACCCGTTGCTTTGGCCTACCTAGAAATAATAACCCGGTCAGCCGGTGCGCCTCTAGCACCGCGGTTTCGTCAGCCTGATCTCGCCGCTACGCCTCCTTCACCATGGGCCACGGCCTCGCCTCGATGGTACACCCCTGCTGACGCCGCTTCGCTTTGTTGCCCGACAGCCGCCGCTTTGACGACTCGCGTGTTGCTCGAGCTGCCGGTCTGCCACACCATAGTATCCCCCTGCAACGCGCCTTCGAGCCGCTGCACCGGAGCCGCCGCAGCCGCCGTGGCCTCGCCTCGACGCGCTTGACTCGCCCGGCCCGTGCCCGCTGCGCCCCGGCCAGCCCAAGGGACGCCTCGCGTCGCCTCGCCTCCAGCCGCCACGCTCGTCGCGTATGCACCCCTGCGAGCCAGCTCCATCTCCACCTCTGCGGCCCCGTCGAGCCAGGCTCCACCTTGCCCCGGCCGGCTCCCGCCCGCGCCGCTTCGGCAGCCCTTGCGCGTCCTGGCCGGCTCCGCTCTGCTCCGCACGCTCCGGCCTCGCGTTGCTACGAGCCGCCAGGATTCAGCAGGTCACGCACGACCGTTGTTCACAGCGTAAAGAAGACTAAAGCTCAAGTTCATTCAGCTCGTTCTGTCAACAAAGTGAAAAAGGCTGAAGCTACGTTTCCAATTCCCGGGCCTGTGAATAATGTGAACAAAGCTGAAGCTAGGCTTCCTTCGCTCGGGCCTGCTAACAATAAGGAGAGAGACTTGCCAAAAGAAAAAGAAAAAGAGAAGACACTGCCCCATTTGGGGACTTACTCATAGTGCTCCTACTGTGCGTGCACGTGGGGTACATACCAAAGCTTCCTCTTTCAAATTCCTGTGGGCACAAAGGGATCACACGACTTGTTTGAAAGTCAAGTATATGAAATTTACCTGCGTTCGGCACACGGCCTTGTGCCGCCATACGCCGTCATGGGTCATCATATTGCCGCGCGAACAATAATAAGGCAGCACGCGTCTTCAAACGCCTTGTACTTGACTACGCATCAAAGGCACATGGGCTTGCCGCACTGTTACGTCTACGTACGTCAGAAAATATTATTATATCAGGCTGCAGCTCGCGGTTCAGTCTTCAATGACAACTAAAAGACTACGTCAAGCGTCCACCTGCAGACGAAGCTATCACATGGACAGGCGCACGGGCCATTATTTTGATGGACGTTGCAGAGGGATTATCTGTCGTCAAAATAAATCTATCCATCCAGTCTATTTTATTAGCACATATTAAAATCTGTGAGAACAATTACTTTGCCTTGTAAATATTTTTATGTAGGATAACTGTTTGTGGGTTATTATACCGCGGAGTTGAAACACACACCAGCATGTCGCGTTGCTTGATGGACACGCGTGAGTCACCGCCCCCGTGGACGGTCTACATCAACTTGCCGGTACAGCGCACGCTCACCCGCCAGTATGAGCTATTCAATGGACGTGGCAAGCCACCGAATTCGCGATATGGTCTTCACCAACAACGCCAAGGCCGACTCGCCGTCCTTGCCGGCTTACAACGCCACCGGCGACTCGCACGTCCGTGCTGGTCTACAACGCCGTGGCCGTTTCTTGCGACCGCGCCGGTTTCACAACGCCACGGCGACTTACCATCCATACTGGTTTCCGACACCACGGGCGACTCACCGATTGCGCTGGCTTACAACGCCGTGGCGGTCTCTCGCCATTTGCGCCGGCTTACAACGTCGTGGCCGTCTCTCGCCATCCGCGCCAGCTTACAACTTCGTGGCGTCTTTCACAATAGCACCGGCTTACAATACCGTGGCAGGTTTTCTATGTCAGCATATCGGTGCAGTGCTCGCCAGTACGAGCTGCCCAACGAACGCGTGCAAGACACCACCCACAATTTGATCTACATCAACATATCGGTGAAGTGCTCGTTGATACGAGCCACCCAACGAACAGGCGCGCAAGTCGCCGCCATTACAGTTTTGTTCACTTCAACAACCAACCGGGACGAACCATCAACCGGATTATTGAAACAAAACGGGATCATCTCTAACCCGACACGGCCAACCTCAACTTTCAGTGGAGATTCTCAAGCCGCCTGTTCGAGTCAACTTAAGACTCGGGGGCTACAGACATGGCGAGACACATTTGGTCATTTTTCAAGAAAACCCGAGCCTTTGCAAGAGAAAACCCAATCCTAGGGGCTATTACATTATTAGCGGAAGATTAAAAGTTGCCCAAGAGGACGAACCGCCGTGATGCACCATTCAAATATGGATGCCCGAATTTTTCTGATCATCATAAAGTCACTTGGAGCTTCTGCCGTTTCTTCATACAAGATGGCGGTTTACAAGATGACAACTTACAAGATGATGCAAACAGTTGACTCCATCAACATGATCGTCCAGGGGGCTTCCCACCCATCGGGTGTAGCTTATCACACCCTATCGGTTGGCTTTCAAGCCAAACAGTTGACTCCATCAACATGATCGTCGAGGGGGCTTCCCACCCACCGGGTGTAGCTTATCACACCCTATCGGTCGGCTTTCAAGCCAAACAGTTGAATCCGTCAACATGATCGTCCAGGGGGCTTCCCACCCACCGGTTGTAGCTTATCACACCCTATCGGTCGGCTTTCAAGCCAAACAGTTGACTCCGTCAACATGATCGTCCAGGGGGCTTCCCACCCACCGGGTGTAGCTAATCACACCCTATTGGTCGGCTCTTAAGCCAAACAGTTGACTCCGTTAACAAAGGCACTTGGGGGCTTCCAACCCACCGGGTTTAGCTTACACACCCTCTTGATCTGCCCTTAAGCCAAACAGGGTTAAACCTGCGTGTAAGCTGATGCTGCTCCGCTAGGTGACCCACCGAACTCTTACCAGTTAATCTCGCCTAGAGACCCTGAGCCGGCTCAAAGAAATTGACGGACAATCTCCATAGAGACCCTGTACTGGTTAAGGTTAAAACGGTGGTTCTTGTCACATGAGGGCCGGCTTACGGAAAGCAAGGATAAACTCTCCCATACACTGCCGACTCTCCGCTATGTGGCTCATTCGTACTCTTAGACAGCTAATCCTTCAAGGACCCTGCACTGTTTAAGGTTAAAACGACGGATTTATGTCACGTCAGAGGCAGTTTATGGGCTATCAGGGTGCTCATGCCCTGTCGTGTCTCTTCTGGGACGTCACACTTCCTTTTAGTAAACCTCGCTTAGAGACCCTGAGCCGCTCAAAGAAATTGACGGCCAATCTCGATAGAGACCCTATACTGCTAAGGAGTTTTAAGTGGCGAGTCAGCCCAGTAGAACCAACACATGAGTTGTTCAAAAAAATTCAAAAAAACAAATCAGGAAAGATATAACATCTCCAAGTTGTCCTTTTTAAGCCGCCCTTACAACAATGCAGAATATATTATGTCTTCTTTGTTTTTGCAGGTCTTATCTCTTAAGATGAGCCACCGTTAAGTATGATGAAAAACTTCTGCAAAGAGCAAATGGATCTTTAATAGCCAACTTGGCTAGATCTTCATGGTTTATCATAACCGGTATTACATTATTGGGGTTTTCAAACCAGCTCGGAGAATTCATTATTTTTTAAGAGCCACCCTATCAGATATAATGCCGTGTCATCAAATTGACCGGTTCTCGGATTTCTTTAATTGTGCTCTATAGTAAATCTACAACACTTATGGACATATATTTGCTGGGTTGCACCGCAATCACGAGCACGGATTTCATGTCAAGGATAAAGTCCCGAGTCGCCGAAGGCAGACGACCCGACACTTGGGGGCTACACTATTCAAGTCTAGTTTATATCAAATATGCAAGTCCCATGTCGCTGCAAGCATGCACCACGACACTTGGCGGCTAATGCAAGCCGGTTTTCAAATCATTACATTGTCAGCAAGACCATATCATCTCAAGGAGATGAGCCGGCCTTTCTATATTTTTCTATGTCACAGCCTAGTAATTCTTACTGACCCGGGACTTGGGGGCTACACCGCCCAGGCAAACTTTTTAAAGTCCCAAGTCGCTGCAGGCATGCAACCCGTCACTTGGGGGCTACAATACTCAATCATTTAAACAGATTATATGGTTCAAATTGAAGACCCGGCCCATCACATGATGATGAGTCGGGCCTTGGGGGCTACACCTGCTGAAGTTTCATGAGGTATAAGACAGTTATAAGTCTCAGGTTGCTGCAAGCAGGACAACCCGACACTTGGGGGCTACATAGTCCAAAATATTATTGCAAAGCACCAAGTTATCATGGATAATCTCGGAGCTTGGGGGCTACAGGTAATATGGACATGTCAAAAACTTTGAGGAGAATTTTCAAACTGTTAATTATGGAGTTCAGTTGTTAGACCCGCCGTCACCAACATTTATGACCCGGTGTTATCAAAAGATCATAACCCGCCAGATTTTATATAAGACGCCCTTCTTCATAACAATGGAAGTCCGGTTTTACATCAGATGGATTTTCATCCTAATATTTTTATCAAGTCAGCTGGATTCTAGTTATTTGACCCGGCGTCACCAACGATAATGACCCGACTGTTGGGGAACGTCGCATGGGAAACAAAAATTTTCCTACGCACACGCAAACCTATCCATGGTGATGAGCATCTACGAGAGGGAGAGTGGATCTACGTACCCTTGTAGATCGCTAAGCGGGAAGCGTTAAGAAACGCGGTTGGTGTAGTCGAACTTCTTCGCGATTCAAATCGCCGAGCGTCCCGCGATCCAATCATGAACCGTCCCGCGAACTAATCACCAACCGTCCCGCGATCCAATCATGAACCGTCCCGCGATCTCGTCACGATCCGTCCCGCGATCCAATCACGAACGTCTCGTGGCCTTAATCACGATTCTTCCGATCTAGTACCGAATGGACGGCACCTCCGCGTTCAGCACACGTGCAGCTTGATGACGATCTCCACCATCTTGATCCAGCAAGAGGAGGTGGAGAGGAGAGAGAGTTCATCGGCAGCGTGACGGCGCTCCGGTGATGGTGGTGGTGGAGCAATTCCGGCAGGGCTTCGCCTAAGCGCTGCAGAAATCCGATCTAGAGGAGCACCGATGAAGCGGGTAGCACGTCGGCGTTAGTTGTGTCCAAAAGCCACCCAATCTACTAGTATATATAGGAGGGAGAGAGAGGAGGGGGGCTGGCGCACCATGTCCCCCTAGGGGATTCGGCCGGCCAAGGTGGGAGCAATCCTACCACTACTCCAATCCTAGTTGGAGTAGGATTGCTTCCTATTGGCTGATTTTTCCCATTTCTCTTTAGGACTTCCTCTCCCTGCGCCATGGGCCTTTGTGGCTGTTTCCCCAGCCCACTAAGGGCTGGTTATTATTCTCCCACAGCCCATGGACATATTGGGGTCGAAATACCCCTCCCGGAGGTCCCCCGGTACACTACCGGCACTCCCGGTACACTACCGATGAGCCCGAAACTTTTCCGGCGACCAAACTGGGACTTCCTATATATGAATATTTACCTCCGGACCATTCCGGAGCTGCTCGTGACGTCCAGGATCTCATCCGAGACTCCGAACAAAATTCGGTCACCACCATACATAACTCTACACTACCGAAACGTCACCGAACCTTAAGTGTGCAGACCCTGCGGGTTCGAGAACTATGCAGACATGACCGAGACACCTCTACGGTCAATAACCAATGGCGGGACCTGGACATCCACATTGGTTCCTACATATTCTACGAAGATCTTTATCGATCGAACCTCTATGTCAAGGATTCAGTTAATCCCGTATAACGTTCCCTTTGTTCTTCGGTATGGTACTTGCCCGAGATTCGATCGTCGGTATCTCCATACCTAGTTCAACCTCGTTACCGGCAAGTCTCTTCACTCATTCCGTAATGAAAGATCCCATGGCTAATATATTAGTCACATTGCTTGCAAGGCTTGTTGTGATGTTGCATTGCCGATTGGGCCCCGAGATACCTCTCCGTCACACGGAGTAACAAATCCCAGTCTCGATCCATGCCACCTCAATAGACACCATCGGAGATACCTGTAGAGCACCTTTATAGTCACCCAGTTACGTTGCGACGTTTGATACACACAAGGCACTCCTTCGATATCCGTGAGTTTCATGATCTCATGGTCATAGGAACATATACATTGACATGCAGAAAACAGTAGCAATAAACTGACACGATCATATGCTACGTTTGTAGTTTGGGTCTTGTCAATCACATCATTCTCCCAATGATGTGATCCCGTTATCAAATGACATCTCATGTCCATGGCTAGGAAACCTTAACCATCCTTTGATCAACGAGCTAGTTCACTAGAGGCATACTAGGGACATTGTGTTGTCTATTTACCCACACATGCAATGTGTTTCCAATCACTACAATTATAGCATGGATAATAAACGATTATCATGAACAAGGAAATATAATAATAAACACTTTATATATTGCCTCTAGGGCATATTTCCAACAGTCTCCCACTTGCACTAGAGTCAATAATCTAGTTCACATCACTATGTGATTTACATGGTAATGAATCGAATACCCATACAGTTCTGGTGTTGATCATGTTTAGCCCTTGGAAGAGGTTTAGTCAACGGGTGTGCAACATTTAGATCCGTGTGCACTTTGCAAATATTTATGTCCTTCTCCTCGATGTAGAACCGGATGAAGTTGAAGCGTCGCTTTATGTGTCTAGTCCTCTTGTGAAACCTTGGTTCCTTGGCTAGAGTAATGGCACCAGTATTGTCACAGAACAGGTTTATTGGATTCAGTGCACTGGGCACTACTCCAAGATCTGTCATGAACTGCTTCATCCAGACACCTTCCTTCGCTGCCTCCGAGGCTGCGATGTACTCCGCTTCGCACGTAGAATCAGCTACCACGCTTTGCTTGGAACTGCACCAGCTTACCGCTCCCCCGTGAAGAATAAATACGTATCCGGTTTGCGATTTAGAATCGTCCGGATTAGTGTCAAAGCTTGCATCGACGTAACCCTTTACGACGAGCTCTTCATCACCTCCATAAACGAGAAACATGTCCTTAGTCCTGTTAAGGTACTTAAGGATATTCTTGACCGCTTGCCAGTGCTCCATTCCAGGATCACTTTGAAATCTTCCAGCCATACCTATGGCAAGGCTGACATCGGGTCTTGTGCACAGTATTGCATACATGATAGAGCCTATGGCTGAAGTAGGGGATGACGCTCATCTTTTCTTTATCTTCTGCAGTCAATGGGCATTGAGTCTTACTCAACTTCACACCTTGTAACGCAGGCAAGAACCCCTTCTTGGCCTGTTCCATTTTGAACTTCTTCAAAACTTTATCAAGGTATGTGCTTTGTGAAAGTGCTATTAAGCGTCTTGACCTATCTCTATAGATTTTAATGCCTAATATGAAAGCAGCTTCTCCTAGGTCCTTCATTGAAAAACTCTTATTCAAATATTCCTTTACGCTTTCCAGCATTTCTATATCGTTTTCGATCAGCAATATGTAATCTAGATATAACACTAGAAACGCTACAGAGCTCCCACTCACTTTCTTGTAAATACAAGCTTCTCCATAAACTTGTATTAACCAAAACGCTTTGATCACCTCATCAAAGCGCTTGTTCCAACTCCGAGATGCTTGCACCAGTCCATAAATGGATTGCTGGAGTTTGCAAACTTTGTCAGCATTCTCTGGATCGACAAAACCTTCGGGTTGCATCATATACAACTCTTCCTCGAGGAAACCGTTGAGGAACGCCGTTTTGACATCCATCTGCGAAATTTCATAGTCGAAATAAGCAGCTATTGCTAACATGATTCTGCCAGACTTAAGCATCGCTACGGGTAAGAAAGTCTCATCGTAGTCAACTCCTTGAACTTGTGAAAAACCCTTTGCCACAAGTCGAGCTTTATAAACGGTGACATTACCGTCCGCGTCCGTCTTCTTATTATAGATCCATTTGTTCTGAATGGTCTTTCGCCCTTCAGGTGGTACTTCCAAAGTCCATACTTTGTTTTCATACACGGATCCCATCTCATATTTCATGGTATCTAACCATTTCTCGGAATCCGGGCCCATTACTGCTCCTCCATAGCTCGTAGGTTGATTGTTGTCTAACAACATGACCTCCAAGACAGGGTTGCCGTACCACTAGGGAGTAGTACGCGCCCTTGTCGACCTACGAGGTTCAATAGCAGCTTGATCCGAAGCTTCATGATCATCATCATTAACTTCCTCTTCTACCGTCGTAGGTTCCATAGAAACATCTTTCTGCGCTGCGCTACTCTCTGGTTGAAGTAAAGGTTCAATAACCTCATCAAGCTCTATTTTCCTCCCACTCAATTCTTTCGAGAGAAACTCTTTCATGAGAAATGTTCCGTTCTTAGCGACAAACACTTTGCCTTTGGATCTGAGATAGAAGGTATACCCGACTGTCTCTTTCGGGTATCCTATGAAGACGCATTTTTCCGCTTTGGGTTCCAGCTTTTCAGGCTGAAGCTTTTTGACATAAGCATCACATCCCCAAACTTTAAGAAATGACAACTTCGGCTTTTTGCCAAACCACAGTTCATATGGCATCGTCTCAACGGATTTCGATGGTGCCCTATTTAAAGTGAATGCAGCTGTCTCTAATGCATGACCCAAAAACGATAGTGGCAAATCGGCAAGAGACATCATAGAAAGCACCATATCTAATAAGGTTCGATTATGACGTTCAGACACACCATTACGCTGTGGTGTTTCGGGCGGTGTCAACTGTGAAACAATTCCACATTGTCTTAAGTGACTGCCAAACTCATAACTCAGATATTCACCTCCTCGATCAGATCGCAGAAATTTAATCTTCTTGTTATGATGATTCTCAACTTCACTCTAAAATTGCTTGAACTTTTCAAAAGTTTCAGACTTGTGTTTCATCAAGTAAATATACCCATATCTACTCAAGTCATCGGTGAAGGTGAGAAAGTAACGATATCCACCGCATGTTGCAACATTCATTGGACCGCACACATCAGTATGTATGATTTCCAACAAGTCACTTGCCCGTTCCATTGTTCCAGAGAACGGCGTTTTAGTCATCTTGCCCATGAGGCATGGTTCACATGTGTCAAGTGATTCAAAATCAAGTGACTCCAAAAGTCCATCAGCGTGGAGCTTCCTCATGCGTTTTACACCAATATGACCTAGACGGCAGTGCCACAAAAAAGTGGTACTATCATTAACAACTCTACTACTTTTGGCATCAATGTTATGAACATGTGTGTCATCACTATCAAGATTCAATATGAATAAACCCCTAACATTGGGTGCATGACCATAAAAGATATTACTCATATAAATAGAACAACCTTTATTCTCTGACTTAAATGAGTAACCGTCTCACAATAAACAAGATCCAGATATAATGTTCATGCTTAACGCAGGCACTAAATAACAATTATTCAGGTTCATCACTAATCCCGATGGTAATAGAAGAGAGAGCGTGCCGACAATGATCACATCAACCTTGGAACCATTTCCCACGCGCATCATCACTTCATCCTTTGCCAGCCTTTGTTTATTCCGTAGTTCCTGCGTTGAATTGCAAATGTGAGCAACCGAACCGGTATCAAATATCCAAGCACTACTACGAGAGCTAGTAAGGTACACATCAATAACATGTATATCATATATACCTTGTTTGTCGTTGGCCGCCTTCTTGTCAGCCTGGTACTTGGGGCAGTTCCGCTTCCAGTGACCAGTTCCCTTGCAATGAAAGCACTCAGTTTCTGGCTTAGGTCCATGCTTAGGCTTCTTTGTAGGAGTAGCAACTGTTTTGCCACCCTTCTTGGTTTTACCCTTCTTGCCTTTGCCTTTGCCATTTTACTTGAAACTAGTGGTTTTATTGACCATCAACACTTGATGTTCTTTCCGAATTTCAGACTCAACGACTTTCAGCATCGCAAACAGCTCGGCGATTGACTTGTTCATCCTGTGCATGTTATAGTTCATCACAAAGCTCTTCTAACTAGGTGGCAGCAATTGAAGAACTCTATCAGTGATTGCCTTCGGCGGAAGGGCAATTCCCAACTCAGCTAGACGGTTTGAGTACCCATACATTCTGAGTATGTGCTCACTAATAGACCCGTTCTCCTCCATCTTGCAAGCATAGAATTTATCGGAGATCTCATACCTCTCAATCCGGGCATTCTTCTGAAAGATAAACTTCAACTCCTGGAACATCTCATATGCTCCATGACGTTCAAAACGTCTTTGAAGTCCCGATTCTAAGCCATACAATATTGCATACTAAACTATTGAGTAGTCTCCAGCACAAGCCTCCCAAGCGTTCTTAACGTCTTTGGAGGTCATGTCTTCTGGCTGGTCACCAAGCGCTGCATCAAGGACATATGACTTGTGAGAAGCCGTGAGGATAATCCTCAGATTACGGGCCCAGTCAATAAAGTTACTTCCATCATCTTTCAATTTAGCTTTCTCTAGGAACGCATTAAAATTCAGGGGTGCTACTGCGCGAGCCATTGATCTACAACATAAATATGCAAAGGTCACTTAGACTATTGTTCAAGATAATGAGTTTAGTTAATCAAATTACTAAAGCTCCCACTCAAATTGACGTCCCTCAGGTCATCTGAGTGTCACATGATCCAAATTCACCAACTCAAGTCCGATCATCACATGAGTTAAGTTGGCTTCATTGGTGAACATCATTATGTTGATCATATCTACTATATGATTCATGCTCGACCTTTCGGTCTCTTGTGCTCCGAGGCCATGTCTGTACATGCTAGGCTCGTCAAGTTTAACCCAAGTGTTCTGCGCGTGCAAATCTGGCTTGCACCCATTGTATGTGAACGTAGAGTCTATCACACCCGATCATCACGTGGTGTCTCAACATGACGAACTTTCGCAACGGTGCACACTCGGGGAGAACACAATTTTATCTTGAAATTTAAGTGAGGGATCACCATATAATTCTACCGTCGTACTAAGAAAAACAAGGTGCATAAAAGGATTAACATCACATGCAATTCATAAGTGACATGATATGGCCATGAACTTGTGCTTTAGATCTCCATCTTGAAAGCACCGGCATGATCTTCATCGTCACTGGCACGACACCATGATCTCCATCATCTTGATCTCCATCAACGTGTCGCCATCGAGGTTGTCACGCCCTGCATGCTTCTACTACTATTGCTACCGTTTAGCGATAAAGTAAAGCATTACATAGCGCTTAATGATTGACTCGCAGGTCATACAATAATTAAAGACAACCCTATGGCCCCTGCCGGTTGTCGTACTCATCGACAAGCAAGTCGTGAAGTTCTATACATCACATGATCATCTCATACATCACATATATCACATCATGTAATTGGCCATATCACATCACAACATACCCTGCAAAAACAAGTTAGACGTCCTCTAATTGTTGTTTCATGTTTTACGTGGCTGCTACGGGTATCCAGCAAGAACAATTCTCACCTACGCATAAACCACAACGGTGATACATAGATTGCTTTTCAACCTTCTCAAGGACCGCCTTTGTCGGATCCGATCCAACTAAAGTGAGAGAAAGTGTCACCCGCAAGCCATGTAAGCAACAAGTTGCGTCGAGGGAACCGGTCTCTCGTAAGCGTACGAGTATTGTTGGTCCGGGCCGCTTCATCTCACAATCCCGCTGAACCAAAATCCGACCAAGGGAGGAAGCAATCTAAGCATCAACGCCCACAAACCTTTTGTGTTCTACTCGAGATCTCATCGAACCATGAACCTAGCTCATGATGCCACTGTTGGGGAACGTCGCATGGGAAACAAAAAATTTCCTACGCACACGCAAACCTATCCATGGTGCTGAGCATCTACGAGAGGGAGAGTGGATCTACGTACCCTTGTAGATCGCTAAGCGGGAAGCGTTAAGAAACGCAATTGGTGTAGTCGAACTTCTTCGCGATTCAAATCGCCGAGCGTCCCGTGATCCAATCACGAACCATCCCTCGAACTAATCACGAACCATCCCGCGATCCAATCATGAACCGTCCCACGATCTCGTCACGATCCGTCCCGCGATCCAATCACGAACGTCTCGTGGCCTTGATCACGATTCTTCCGATCTAATACTGAACGGACGACACTTCTGCGTTCAGCACACGTGCAGCTTGATGACGATCTCCACCGTGTTTATCCAGAAAGAGGAGGTGGAGAGGAGAGAGAGTTCACCGGCAGCGTGACGGCGCTCCAGTGATGGTGGTGGTGGAGCAATTCCGGCAGGGCTTCGCCTAAGCGCTGCAGAAATCCGATCTAGAGGAGCACCGGTGAAACGGGTAGCACGTGGGCGTAAGTTGTGTCCAAAACCCACCCAATCCACTAGTATATATAGGAGGGAGAGAGAGGAGGGGGTCTAGCACACCAAGTCCCCCTAGGGGATTCGGCCGGCCAAGGTGGGAGCAATCCTACTCCTACTCCAATCCTAGTTGGAGTAGGATTGCTTCCTATTGGCTGATTTTTCCCATTTCTCTTTAGGACTTCCTCTCCCTGCACCATGGGCCTTTGTGGCTGTTTCCCCAGACCACTAAGGGCTGGTTATTATTCTCCCACAGCCCATGGACCTCTTGGGGTCGAAATACCCCTCCCAGAGGTCCCCCGGTACACTACCGGCACTCTCGGTACACTACCGATGAGCCCGAAACTTTTCCGGCGACCAAACTGGGACTTCCTATATATGAATCTTTACCTCCGGAACATTCCGGAGCTCCTCGTGATGTCCAGGATCTCATCCGGGACTCCGAACAAAATTCAGTCACCACCATACATAACTCTACACTACCGAAACGTCACCGAACCTTAAGTGTGCAGACCCTGCGGGTTCGAGAACTATGCAGACCTGACCGAGACACCTCTACGGGTAATAACCAATGGCGGGACCTGGACGTCCACATTGGTTCCTACATATTCTATGAAGATCTTTATCGTTCGAACCTCTATGTCAAGGATTTGGTTAATCCCGTATAACGTTCCCTTTGTTCTTCGGTATGTTACTTGCCCGAGATTCGATCGTCGGTATCTTCATACCTAGTTCAACCTTGTTACCGGCAAGTCTCTTTACTCGTTCCGTAATGCAAGATCCCGTGGCTAATATATTAGTCACATTTCTTGGAAGGCTTGTTGTGATGTTGCATTACCGAGTGGGCCCCGAGATACCTCTCCGTCACACGGAGTAACAAATCCCTGTCTCGATCCATGCCAACTCAACAAACACCTTCGAAGATACCTGTAGAGAACCTTTATAGTCATCCAGTTACGTTGCGACATTTGATACACACAAGGAACTCCTCCGATATCCGTGAGTTTCATGATCTCATGGTCATAGGAACATATACATTGACATGCAGAAAACAATAGTAATAAACTGACATGATCATATGCTACGTTTGTAGTTTGGCTCTTGTCCATCACATCATTCTCCCAATGATGTGATCCCGTTATCAAATGACATCTCATGTCCATGGCTAGGAAACCTTAACCATCCTTTGATCAACGAGCTAGTTCACTAGAGGCATACTAGGGACATTGTGTTGTCTATTTACCCACACATGCAATGTGTTTTCAATCACTACAATTATAGCATGGATAATAAACGATTATCATGAACAAGGAACTTAATAATAAACACTTTATATATTGCCTCTAGGGCATATTTCCAACACCGGCATCATCAATGATTATGACCCGGCGGAGATGACCCGCCAAGAGTATTGGAAGCCGACTCAATGGCATATCGGTGTTCTATTCTCAATATTTTTCAAAGGACATTGACAAGCAATATGATTATCAAGACGACTCATTGAGATGCAGAAAAGACCTGGATTTCTGAGGAGCCATTTTATAAGCTGGCCAAAAGAGCAAGCCGACCACTTAACATATTTGTTACTCTTATTTCAGGAGCTTAGCATGAATAAATTCAAGCTAACCTGGGGGCTAATGTCAGGGATATACCCCGCGGTATGACCCGGACTAGCGACTCATAGGAGACCTGGTCAAGACATGGCGTTTATTGATGACCCGACAGGCGGGTCGCAGGACGACCAGGCCCAAGACCCGGCGTGTGAGCCGGTGCCAAGCGGCTCACAAGAGAAGTCCCAAAGGAGAAAGAATTTCCTTACAAGAGAAACAAGACCTGGAATAGGATTCTAAAGAGACTAGTCCTAATCCTACTCCTAGTAGGACTCTATTTGTAAACCTACCCTCCCCACTTATATAAGGAGGGGTAGAGAACCCCTAGAGAGACAAGTTTACAAGTCCAGAAGTTTAGACAGAGACAAGAGATTAGAGACTCTCGTGGTTAGAGGTAGCAAACTGCACCCTTGTAACCGAGAGATCTTCTTCGTCATCAATACTAGACAAGCAGGACGTAGGCTTTTACCTCCATCGGAGGGGCCGAACCTAGGTAAAACTCCGCGTCTCTCGATTCCGATTGACCCCTCTCAAGCCGCCACCTCGTTGCGCTTCTACCCCGAACCTAAGTCCATTCACCCGGACATCTGCCGTGACAAAACCACGACACAGCCTAAAGGCTAATGAATGGCAACTCAATGCCGAACAGATCGATGGACGAAAGTCCTCTCAGACAAGGAAGTATACGGCACTGGCCCGTCAAACCATCCCAAAAGCTACCCTCGAAGAAGGTTTCTGCCACAATTTGATGACGAACTTAGTGATACTCCATCTCCAAACCGTACTCCATACGACAAGCCGGACCACCCCCTCGTGGTCGAGACAGGACGGCCGACGACCCTGGTTACATAACGGCAGTGCCCAGAAGACGAGGCAAGGAGCCATTAGAGCCCGATGAAAGGTTCGACCTATGAGATGACCTGGATCACAGAGCAGGCCGCACTAGATCCATTTATGGATCCAGAGAGTACACGCCCGATAGACGTGGTGAGTATAGACCATGGTTTGACCAAAACAAACAGGGTCCGGGAACGCAACCGGCCCCATACAGACGCCGAATACAGGCGCGACATAGCACGGGTCAGAGGCGCCACTCACCCTCTGTGCTTCACGGACGAGGTAATGTGGCATCAGTTCCCCGAATGGTTTAAACCTGTGAATATAGAACAGTATGACGGGACCACTGATCCAACTATATGGATCAGGGACTTCCTCCTCCATATCC
Source organism: Hordeum marinum (assembly GCA_022496015.1). Lineage (NCBI taxonomy): Eukaryota > Viridiplantae > Streptophyta > Magnoliopsida > Poales > Poaceae > Hordeum > Hordeum marinum. The sequence continues at coordinate 479,885,037 of CM039674.1, forward strand.
ACATGGCACGAGGAGATGATCTCCATGCCATCAAATACCTACCTCTTAAGCTTAAGGGGCCAGCTCGACACTGGTTAAACAACCTGCCCGAAAACTCCATATGATGCTGGGAAGACCTGGAAGACACATTCCGCTCTGACTTCAAGGGGACCTATGTCTGCCTGTCGGACTCTTTCGATATCAGCAACATCGTCCAGAAGCCCAGAGAGTCCGCCCGACAGTTTTGGAATCGATTCTTGACTAAGAACAACCAAATCGTCGACTGTCTGGATGTTGAGGCCATAGCCTCCTTCCGACACAATATTCGGGACGAATGGCTGGCCCGCCAACTAGGCCAGGACAAGTCTCGAACTATGTCCACCCTTACCTCCCTCATGACCCGCATTTGCGCGGGCGCGGATAACTGGCTGGCTAGACACAGCCACAATTCTAAAGATCATGTGGCACCTGAAGCCCAGGACGACAACTCAAAGCCAAAGCACAATAAGAATAAGTGCTGGCACAACAATAATGATGCCAATGACACGGCTGTTAATGCTGGATTCCGCAACTCCTAACCTAGGCAGTGGAAGAATCCCCCTAAAGGCAATCGTGACGGACCCACTCAGCTCGAGAAGATCATGGAAAGTCCTTGCCAAAACCATGGAACTTCGGAAAAACCCGCCAACCACACACACCACAACTGTTGGGTGTTTAAACAGGCCGGCAAGATACAACCCGAAGACCAAGGCAAAAGCTCGCGCAGCGAGGACGAAGATGAGCCTCGGGGTCCAATTGGTGGCGGCCAGAATAAGTTCCCTCCCGAAGTAAAAACGTGAACATGACATACGCCACCCACATACCGAAGAAGGAGAGGAAGCGCGCCCTCCGGGAGGTCTACGCGGTGGAACCCGTAGCCCCGAAGTACAACGCATGGTCGGCATACCCGATCACCTTTGATCGACGTGATCATCCGACCAGTATCCGTCATGGGGGTACGGCGGCCCTCGTCCTAGATCGCATTATAGAAGGGTATCACCTCAAAAAGTTCCTAATGGACGGAGCAAGTAGACTTAACCTGCTCTACTCAGATACAATGAAAAAGATGGGCATTGATCCATCAAGGATCAAACCCAACAGCACTACCTTCAAAGGAGTGATACCGGGCGTCGAGGCCCGATGCACGGGCTCGGTAACTCTAGAGGTCATGTTCGGCTCACCCGAAAACTTTCGCAGCGAGGACTTGATCTTCGACATTGTCCCCTTCCGCAGCGGCTATCACGCGCTTCTTTGATCGACAACGTTCACTCATTTCAATGTGATCCTACACTATGCATACCTCAAGATCAAGATGTCGGGCCCCAAGGGGGTCATTACTATCAACGGCAACACCGAGCGCTCCCTTAGAACTGAGGAACATGCACTGGCCCTAGCGTCCAAATTCAGATGTAAAGACGATCGTCAAGTACCGACATCCACCATAAAGGCACATAAAGCTGGGAAGCGAGTTCGGCTTCAGACCGAAAACTCGGATCCTTCCTCTCCCCTCTATACGGACTCGCCCCCACCGCACAATTTCTGGACCAGCAAATTATGTGCCGAGGAGGCACAACTTCGCACTTAAAATTCCATGGGAAAGCGGTGGGGAAATAAAGGTAGGAGTTCGGCTGCCCCAACCTACTACCACCAATACGTCTTCGGACAAGATGCAGGCGCTCCTAAAACAGCCTGCCTACTGCATAAAGCTCACCTTTAATGTTGCGGCCTCTCAAGATTTTGTTCGCAAGATCCGCCCGCACTAACACCCATAAGGTGCATCCAAGAGCAGGAGTCAACTAGCAAGGGGGCATATCAAGGATGCCAGGTCACCAATTGAAGACCCCTAGTAAAAAAACTCATGTAGGATGTTATTTCTTATTTTCTTTCGCATACCTGTAAATAGTTGCTTCGGCAATCTGAGTTATAAGAGTTGTTGAGAAAATGCAAAATTGTGTGGTGCAAGTACGCCTCATCTGTCCTATTTTCGGCACATACTTTTTGTCCTTTATCCCTCTTCTCGTGAACCTGTTCGGTATGACGCGAGATAACCGGCCAATAGATCGGGGCTTGATTTCAAACACAAATCGCCTTAATAGTCGTGTGTTCGGCGTCTTGGTGTTTACTTTATATGCATCGGTTCCGAACTATATCTTTGGTCATTAAGTTGGGTTGCTAGGCTCCTGTGCTTGGCCCTTTATGTTCTGCTCGTTCGGCTAAAAGGGCAAAGGGATCACCCCTGCAATTGTTCTTCTGGATAGTCCGGTCAAGCACATCAGGGGAGAAATCCAAAAACGGACTTTCATAGTATGCGCGATCTGATCTGTGAACCCCAAGTTAGAAGTATTATACTTCAATCCTGGTAAGCGGTTATTCCATGTTATACGAGGAACTTGCCTTTTGCGCAAACATTATGATGTGGGCTTCGACCTCAGTTCCTCCGAACATCGCAAACACTCAAGAGGCTAATCGTACACTTCCCGTAATCCTTTTCGCACCCCTTGGTTAAGTGAAAGAAATAAAGCACTATAGTCTGATTGCCCAGTCTACCGCACTACACCGCCTTCGGGTTCTGTCGTGGTTTTATCACGGCAGATGTCCGGGTGAACGGACTTGGATTCGAGGACATTGCTAAGGTGATGGACTCAAAGGGGTTGATTGGGACGGAGGACACGAGTTTACCCAGGTTCGGCCCCACAAGTTGAGGTAACAGCCTACATCCTGCTTGTGTTTGTATTGCTTGGTGTATCGATTACAAGGGAGCTATTGCTTGACCTAGTTCTCGATAGCCTGCCCCCTAAGTCGTCCCAGGTCTCACCTTTTATATAGGAGGTCAAGACCACATGTCATACAAGTTGTAGTCGACTCTCATTACATGTCCGAGTCCATCTCTTCATTAGTTTGCCTTCCTGACCAAGTTGTCTCCAGGTGGCTTACACGCCCGGGTCTTCTCTGTCCGGGCCTCGCTCCGGCCCATCCTGTCAAGCCGCCAAACGTCTTGGGCTTCAGTCTTCACAACCCACTCTTAGATTAAAGTACGAGCCGCCTAGCGAGACCCGGAGCCTATAGGGCAGGTCTCACCGTGGGGTTATATCCCCAACAGGTTCCGATAATACGGCTAAGGGACACAACGTGTCGTGGTTTCGTCACGGTAGATGCCATGGGTAGGCTTATCGAGAGGGGCCAAAGGACGCCGGCGGGCTCCGGGAGCGGGGTTAGGCACAAGCGGTGGTGGACACACAATGTACCCAGGTTCGGGGCCCTTCATGGGAGGTAACACCCCTAGTCCTACTTGGTCTAGTTGAGACAATGGTCAGATTACAATGGCGCTCCTTGAGCTGTATGGATCGTGGAGGAAGAAGGAGCTAGCCCGCTCTTCTGCCTCTCTACGCGGGTGTGTGGAGTGGGCGTGAAGAGAACTGGGAGATCAGCCCACCTCTTGCATGGGGGTGGCCCGGGGTTTTTTATAGGCCAACCCCCCGGATTACAATACAAATAGAAGGTCATGGGGGCCCCCAACCCGCAGCCTCTCTAGCCGGCTGTGGGGGCCGCCGGCTGTGGGGTCCTGCCGCTGGTAGGCCCCACCGGCTGAAGGGTCCCGTCAGGAGCCGGCGGGTCCCGACGCCGGTCACGTCACGGCACGGGCCGCCCCTTGTGGCGTCGTCTTGCGGTGACCGGCCGAGGTCAGCGGTGCGGCCGGCCGCCCTGTAGCCATGTCGGGGCAGGTAATGAAGTTGTTGGGGCGTGCCAGCACTGTTGGAAGCCCGATCACCGTCCGCCAGGGTCAGAGGCCCTGACACCTTCATTGTGGCCACTCCGGCGCTGACCCCCGATGCGATGGGGGACCACTGTCGCCACGCATGCCCTCACGACAATATCCCATGCGTAGCCAGCTGGAGGGGCCAAAAGGCAACGCCCCCCAGCTGGCCGGCACGTTGTAACCGGCGGGGCGTAGCCGGCGGGCTCTGGCTGGAGGACCGCTATCGGTAGGGCGTATCCGGACAACAGGGGGAGGCAGCCCACCGTTTGATTACGTTAGAAGGCCGGAGCAAGGGGGCGCTTGAGGCTACCCCGGGGTCATCCCCCCGTCAGTAGTCCCCGAAGTCGGGGAGGCCCGCCGACGAACCGTGGCGGTCCTCGCCGGCTTGAAGATCGTCCTTGCGCTGCGGGGTGCCTTGAGAGTCGAGCGATGCCGGCAAACGACGGTCGTCTCCATAGCCGGCCGATGCCTCATGCGCTTCCTCGGGTTCCCCACCGGGTAGAGAAGACATGCCACGCGGCGGAAAAGACCGGGCTGCGGGGTGGGGCCCTCCACGACCGTGGCCTCGGCCCGCGCGCGGGGCTGTTTTACGACGCGGGCAGACGGTTGGCGTTCCCGAGCACCATAATATCCGCCCCACATGCCACGGGAATTGCAAGGGTCTCGCGCAATGAATCCGGCCCCCACGATCACCCGCGTAGGGTTTAAATGGCGAGAGGAGGGGGGCAGGGGCAGAACGGCCCGTTCGCTCCCCCCACTATCGTCGCATCGTCGTCGTCGTCTTCCTCCCCCCGCTGCAAGAGAGAGGAAGAGGTCAGAGCACGTGGGTAGGCTGCGCCGCCGAAGAAAGCCCGGGCCGCCGCCGAGCACCCGCGCTCGTCATCACGACCGCACGCCTTCTCGGCGACCATGGCGGGCAAGGGCGCATGAGACGATAGCGACGTGGATGAGACCTTCATCGAGCACCTCCTGCATCGCCGCAAGCTCCCGACGGAGGCACACTTGGAGGCACGCCCAGCTGGGCCAGAGAACTCCCCGGCACCGCGGGAAGGCGAGGTGGTCGTCTTCGCCCATCATTTCCTCTGCGGGCTTGGGCTGCTGGCGAGCACCTTTTTCCACCGTTTCTTGACGCAGTTCGGTCTGCAGCCGCACCACCTCCCCCCACACACCGTCTTGTAGCTGGCGACATTTGTCACCCTTTGCGAGGGGTACTTGGGGGTTGAGCCGAGGCTTGACCTCTGGTGCCGGCTCTTCTTCCTCAAGCGACAGACAACAAAGGATCCGATGACGAAGCAGATGGTGATGACCTCCTGCGGAGGCGCCATGATCCATATCCACAAGGGGACCGGCTTCCCGAAACTCCCGCTGCATGAGTCGGTGAAGCGCTGGTAGCGGGGGTTCTTCTATGTGAAGAACGCGAAGCCGGAGGAGGATTACATCAACCTCCCCGACTTTGCCAACCACCCGCCGACCGCGATGCTGAACTGGCGGGCGGTTCCGCCTCCGACGCCCGAGACGGCGGACCGTCTCTACGAGCGCCTGCTCATGATGGAGGGGCTGAAGGCCACCGATCTGCTGGTCGCGATTGTGGCGCGCCGGGTGCAGCCATTGCAGTGCCGGCCACACCTCATCTGCCAGATGGGAGGACACAATGACCCCTCCCGGCTCTCCACCAAGGAGATGAAACTGGCCCACGTGGCGAGGAGGGTGAACGCCATCTCGACGGGGAAGATGTTTGAGGGCGAGTGGCAACGGGGGAAAACCCCGTACAGCCGGAGCCGCCCGGCACCGCGGGTAAGTGTCTGGCCACCTCCTTCGCTCCATCTTTTTTCAGAGGCAGCGCCCCTCCCCCCTTTAGCCTGACGGCACGCTGCCCGGCCCGCCCATAGATCTTCCCGCTGCTGTAGAACTACGGGGAGCCGACCCTTGACACGACGGAGTCGGACTCCGAGGAGGTCGAGGATGCCGACGACGTGGAGCCGACTGACTCCGAGCGAGCCAGAGCATCCGAAGCCGGCAACACGAAGACGGAGACGGAAGGGGCCGAAGAGGACGAATCGACGGGTGAGTCTCCTCCCCAGATGCACCTACGGGACTGGACCGATGATGACGCTGAGGCGGAGAAGTCGCGTGTTGCAGAGGCTCCGGAGAAACCCGAAATTTTGGAGGATGAGGTCACGGCACTGGGGAGGCGCCAACCTCGAGCCACTAGCAGCTCCAGTTGGGGAGGCCTGGACGCGGACGACAAGGGGGAACGGCCGGCTGCCACCAAGCCGGCACCCAAGCACGCGACGACCGTGCAGCCGGGCGACAGCCGCGGAGGTAGGGGCAAGAAACAAAGGGTCGCCCAGGCGGGACCCATGAGGAGGGCGGTCCCCGTCGTCGCCGGGTAAGTCCATCTCCTCCTCCACCTTGGTCCATTCTGTCTTCCCCCCAATCCCTTACTTTGTCGTTACCAGGGAGACGCGCGCCCTAGGGAGGACCCCGGGTGGCGGAACGGAGAGGGCGGCGCCGCCGCCGACTGCCGAGGAGAGGGAGTGCCAAGCGTGGCTCGACCTCGAGGTGGCCGAGCAGGAGCGGCGCGTCAAGGAGCTCCGCCCATGGGAAGAGGCGGCGAAGAAGCAGGGAGGAACCAACGGGGAGGCCGTTGGCGGAGCGTGGGAGCCGTTCCCCCATGTCCGGGAGAAGAGGTCGAAGGACCACCACGGTCCCAGGTGACGGACGAAGGCGGGCGCGAAGGCCGTGGCGGAGATGGACTGCGACGCCACCCAGCCGGTGGCGGACGATGTGCTTCGAAGGCGCCGGATCCAGAGGCGCCGGCACCGGAGGCGAGTCAGCCCGGAGCCGCCGGAGGCGGAGCGCCGGAGGTGAGGGCCATGACGGCCGGGGAAACGGCCACCGCAGGCGCGTCAACGGCGGCCCCCGGCACGACTGCGACAGGAGGGGCTGGTCCCATCACGATCTTCGACAAGGGAGGACCTGCGGATGGGGGTCGGCCGCAACAGAGCTGGGCGGCGGCCGGGAGCCCGGCCCCTGGCGAACTGTCGAGCGCCCTCGGGGTGGCGGTGTCTGCCGTTGTGGATGCATTTGCCGCTTGCCGCGCCCAGACGTCGCAGGACGCTCGAGCCGCCAATGACCGGCTGGTCAACTTGGAGCAGGCGGTCACGGTGAGCTCTCTTCTTTCCTTCTTCTCTTGACTTGGCATTTTCTGTCTTTTCCAGTGGGGGCGCGCCAGCGCACCCACTGGGTGTAGCCCCCGAGGCTCGAACTGGCTGGGGCGCAGGCGGGTCAAGCCTAAAGCTATGTACTCTTGTTGTTTTGCAGGCGGCGTGTGACTGCCGGAAGGCCGCGTACAACGCCCTGCTGGGGTTGTACCGAGGAGCCGAAAACCAGCTCGTCGTCGTGTACGCGGATTTGCGAGGTATGTGCTCTTGCGATCTTTTAGTGGGGGCAGGCAAGCGCACCCACTGGGTGTTGCCCTCGGGAATCAGGCCAGCTGCCCTGGAGGCGGGCTGAATCATTTTTGACAATGGCGACTTCTTCTCATGAAGCTACCCACGCCGAGACGGTCAGCCTCCAGCGCCAGGTGGTGCGTCTTTACGAGGAGTGGGAACTCCTGACGACGGAGCGCGACTGGCTCCGTGGGGAGGGGGACCAGGTGAAGGCGGAGCGGGAGGGGCGCGAGTCGGCCCACCCCCAAGCGTTGGTGGACCAAGGGGCGGCTTTTCGTCGGGAGGCGGAGGAGTGGGAGAAAGTTCTCCATGAGAGGCTGGAGGACGCGCAGGCAGCTCGAGATGAGCATGAGCGCCAGCGCCAGGAGTGGTCAGCCAGGGAGGTGCAGCTCTAGGAGCAAGGGCATGAGGTAGATCAGATCCTGCATGGTAAGCTTCTGTTGCCTTGTTCTTCTCGCGCCTTTCTTCTGGGTTTTCTAGCTTGCCTCCCCGCTCATCCCTTGTCTTCTTCTTAGGGCTTTTCTCCGGCATGCAGGAGGTCGCGGAGGTGGCTGTGGAGGCCAACCGTGAGGCCCGATGGGCGCAAGGAGAGGCTGTTGGGCCGCTTGCCCCATAGACCCTGGACGAGGTGGGGACCGCCGCCGAGGCGCGTCTGTCGGAGGTGGTCTGCGCCCTGAGGCAGCTCCAAGCAGCCGGCTTGGCGCTGGTTCGCACCCTTTGGCCCAACACGGCAGACCCGGGCTCCATGAACCGGTTGTCGAGGTGGCTGGAGTTTGGGACTGCGCTGGTGAATGCCTGGAGGGCCTCCGCGGCATGCGCCGGTGCGGGCATGGCGCTCCGCATGCCAGGTCATGGTTTGTTCACGGCCCAGCGTGCCGGCACCGATGCAGAGTTGGAGGCGGTGGCCGACAAGCTGTTGGTGAGGGCGAGCGACCTCGCGTCCTTCGCTGCGTGGGACGAGTACGTCCCAGAGCGTGGGGCGGACGGCATGGTGGTCCCGGAGGACCGGTACGGGCACGCCCTGGACGACCCGGGGGAGTACCACCGAGTTGGCCGAAGGAGAGTCCGACACCGACGACTATGCCGAGCGAGTCCTAGCCGGCTCTGGACGTGGGGGCGGGGGCTTCTACCTCAGCCGCCCCGGAGGCGCCAGCACCGCCGGCTCCCGAGGCGTGAGCACCACCGGCTCCAGAGGCGTTAGCACCAGAGAAGGGCCGGCCCGAAGCTGCCACCACTTAGGATTTTTCTTTCCTGCATTTGGTTTAGACTGGAATTCCACCCACTTGGTGTGTATATGTAATGAACTCGTGGCCGTGGGCCTTTTATCGTTATGACTTATGCCATTTTTCTTAAAAAGAATGTGCATGCCGGCTCTTCTTTCGCCTTTTGCCTTTTGACTTGTGTTCGTGCGCCGGGATTCCTTCCGGCTTCCGCCCTACCTGCCAGCCAGCCGGGAGCCAGTTTGGGACAGGGATGGGGCTTCACCCTTGCGGAAAACCAGCGGGCTCTTAGAGTCAACCAACTAGGGCTAGGTTGAGCTGGCAAAGGACGGTTACTAGGAGTAACAAAGCTCGTCTAGGCCGGTCCGGCTGCCGCGCGTCGGCTGACCTTAGTGTGAGAAGTTCCTTCGCACCCCATGGTCCCTTCAGCCGGACAGCAGGGAGCCGGTCTGTAGCTGGTTAGGGAGGGGAGGCGAAGGGTTGCTTGCTCACACTACTTGTCCTCCTCGGGGGGGAGTCGGGCGAGCCCCCGGGCCGGGGAGTCGGACCTGGTTGACGTGCCTTAAATAACAGGAAAACTTTGGAGGAATCGAAAAGGGGAGTGCCCCAAGTGTCGGCTTGGGGCCCCCGTTGCATTCATAAGCCCGAAAGGGGAAGGATACATACACTGGTTTTCAGCAATAAAATGGACGGAGGAGCGCCGCATTCCATGGGCGCTCCGTCTCCTCGCCAGAGGCGTCTCTCTTGCGCTTCTGCGGCTTCTGGGCGTCTATTAGATAGTATGCGTTGTTGTGTTGCGCCCGGCTAACGATGAACGGGCCCTCCCATGGGGAGGACAGCTTGTGCTGGCCGGCGGTTTGTTGGATCCGCCTAAGCACCAAGTCTCCTTCGTGGAAGGAGAGTGGCCGGATCCGCTTGCTGTGGTAATGCCGGAGCTTCTGCTGGTAGATGGCTGTCCGGCTCAAGGCCAGTTCGCGGGCCTCCTCGAGGAAGTCGACACCGTCTTCCCTTGCCTCCCTCGCATCCTTCTCGGTGTATAGGGTAACCCGAGGCGAATCGAACTCGATGTCGGTGGGGATGATCGCCTCGGACCCGTAAACGAGAAAGAATGGAGTGTAGCCGGTCAACCGGTTGGGCGTGGTGCGGAGGCTCCAAAGGACAGCCAGCAGCTCCTCGACCCAACAGCTGGCCGACTGGACCAGTGGTGGCACGAGCCGGGGCTTGATGCCGGACAGGAGCAAGCTGTTTGCCCTCTCAACCTGGCCATTTGATTGCGGGTGGGCGACAGACGTCAGGTCGAGCCGGATGCCCCGCCTCGAGCAGAAACGTGCTAGCGCGCCCTTGGTGAAGTTCGTGTCGTTGTCGGTGATGATGCTATGGGGGACCCTGTAGCGAACTGTGATGTCTTTGATGAACCGGACGGTCGTGGGGCCGTCCAGCTTCTTGATTGGCCGGGCCTTGATCCACTTGGTGAACTTGTCGACGGCTACCAGCAAGTGTGTCATGCTGCCTCGTGCGGTCTTGAAGGGTCCCACCATGTCCAGCCCCCAGACGGCGAAGGGCCACGAAAGGGGGATGGTCTGGAGGGCGCTAGCCGGAAGATGGCTCTGCGTGGTGAAGCGTTGGCAGCCCTCGCACTTGTCAACCAGTTTCTTGGCCACGTCTAGAGGAGTCGGCATGTAGAAACCATGATGGAATGCTTTGGCCACCATGGACTTGGAGGCGGCATGATGCCCACACTCGCCCTGGTGATTGTCGAGGAGGATTTCTTGCCCTTTCTCTGGCTCGATGCAGCGTTGGAAGACGCCGGTGGTGATGCGATGAACCAACTCGTGGTTGATGATGCTGTAGGCCGGGGCCCGGCGCTGAATTTGCCTTGCACTGGCCTCATCGGAGGGGAGCTCGCCGCGCTGGAGGAATGCTAGGATTGGCTGGGCCGATGAGGGAGCCGAGACAGGGGCTGGCTCAGCCCTCGGGACCGGCTCGTCAGGCCCCCAAGACCGGCTTGCCAGCCCCCGGGAGTGAGGCGGTGGCAGGAGCGTCGACCGTCATCATGACGGCGACGGGCTCGGTGTCGGCGCGTGCAGACGTGGCCGGCTCAATTTCCGTGGCGGACGGCGCCGGCCCGACGGCTGGTGGTGACGGAGCCGGTAGAGCTAACGTAGCCGGCAGGGCCGGTTGGGCAGCTGGTTCCGCCGAGGTGCCAGACGCGTTTGCTGGTACGAAGATGGACTCCGATTCGGGAGAAGGCTTGATCGAAGGCTTCAACAGCCGTTCCAGGGAGAAGCCGGCTCGGATGCCCTGCCGGGTGGAGCCGATCTTGGCCAGTGCGTCGGCCGCCTCATTGTCCGCACGAGGGACGTGGTGGAACTCGCAGTCCTCGAAGGAGCCAGTGAGCTACTGGACGAGGAAGCGATAGATGGCCATGTTGGCGTCCCTGGCGTCCCATTCGCTAGAGACCTGTTGCACCACGAGGTCGGCGTCGCCGAAGCAAATGATGCGCTGGATGCCGATCTCCTTGGCGAGCCGGAGGCCGTGGACGAGGGCCTCGTATTCGGCCACGTTGTTGGAGGCGGCGAAGTGGATCTGGAGGGCATAGCGGAGATGGTCTCCTCTGGGAGACGACAAGATGAGGCCGGCTCCCAGGCCGGCTCGCATCTTCGAGCCATCGAAGTGCATGAGCCAGTGCGTGGAGTCGGGCGGAGGCGGCACGAACTGGGTTTTGGCCTAGTCGACGAGGAAGTCGGCCATTGCGTGGGATTTGATGGCGGTGCGCGGCTTGTACCGTATTTCATAGTCGTCCAAGGTAATGGCCCATTTGGCAATCCGGCCGGTGGCGTCCTGGCTGGCCATAATTTCGCCCAGCGGCGCTGTGCTCACGACGGTGATGACGTGCTCCTGGAAGTACTGCTTGATCTTCCGGGCGGCGAAGTATACACATCTTCTGGTAGTGGGGGTAGTTTTGCTTGGAGGCGGAGAGGACCTCGCTGAGGTAGTAGATGGGATGCTGCGTCGGCAGCGCCTTGCCTTCCTCCAGCCGCTCCACCACCAGGATGACGCTGATGACGCGTGTGGTCGCCGCAATGTAGGCGAGAAAAGGCTCCTTGTCAGCCGGCGCGGCCAAGATGGGCGCGCTGGTGAGAGCCAGCTTGAGGCCATGGAACGTCGCGTCCGCCTCGTCGGACCAGTCGAGTAGGGCCGGCTTCTTCGAGAGGTCCCAGCCCGGCTCTACCAGGGCCGACTTGCGTAGGAGACCTTAGAGGGGCAAGGCCTTCTCGCCCAGCCTGCTGATGAACTAGCTGAGGGAGGCAAGGCAGCCGGTGAACTTCTGGACATCGGAGAGCCGGACCGGCTTGGGCATGCGCTTGATCGCCCGGATCTTCTCGGGGTTAGCTTCGATGCCGCGAGCAGACACGAAGAAACCCAGGAGCTGGCCGGCTAGGACACCGAAGACACACTTCTCCGGGTTGAGCTTGATCTTGTATACGCGCAAGTTGGCGAACATCTCCCAGAGGTCGTCGAGGAGGCTGAAATGCTTCTTGGATTTGACGACGATGTCGTGTACATAGGCGTGGACATTTCTGCCTATCTGAGGTATGAGGCACTTCTGCCTGCAATGCTAGAAGGTAGCGCCTGCATTCTTTACGCCGAAGGACATTGTGATGTAGCAGTAGGCCCCGAAGGGGGTGCTGAAGGAGGTGTTGAGCCGGTCGGCCGGGTCCAGCGTTATCTGGTGGTAGCCGGAGTAGGCGTCCAGGAAAGACAGCAGATCGTAGCCGGCCGTGGAGTCGATGACTTGATCGATCCGCGGCAGGGCGAATGGGTCCTTGGGGCACGCCTTGTTCGGGCTTGTGTAGTCGATACACATGCACTAGGTCTTGTTTTTCTTCAGCACTAGGACTGGGTTGGCCAGCCAGTCCGGGTGGAATACTTCCATGATGAAGCCGGCTGTGAGCAGTCGGGCGATCTCTTCTCCTATAGTACGCCTCTTCTCCTCGGAGAAACGGCGCAGGGGTTTCTTGACCGGCTTCGCATCCAGCCGTACGTGTAGCTTGTGCTCGGCGAACTTCCTTGGAACACCCGGCATGTCCTTGGGGGACCATGCAAAGATGTCCCAATTGTCACTGAGGAAGTCGACGAGCTCGCTTTCCTATTTGCTGTCGAGGCGGGAGCCGATGGTCACGCACTGGGTGGGGTTGGCCGGATCGAGTGGCACCTGCCTGGTGTCCTTGGATGGCTGGAACGAGGCTTCGCCGACGAACTGGGACGGAGGGGCCGGCACAGCCGGCTGGGCAGAGGCGAAGGCCACCAACCGGTCGAGCTGCCACTTCTCCTCCGCTATCTCCAAGGCATCGACTAGCCGGCTGCCGAATCGCGCGCATGCCATTGACATCTGGTATTTGCCGGTGACGGTGATGATGCCCCTGGGACCCGACATCTTGAGCTTGAGGTAGGCGTAGTGGGGGATCGCCATGAACTTGACAAGAGCCGGCTGGCCTAGCAATGCGTAGTAGGGACTATCGAGGTCCACTACCTCAAACAAGACCGGCTCGCGGCGGAAGTGTCCGGCGTCGCCGAAGAGGACGTCGAGCTTGATCTTGATGACAGGGGTGCAGGATTTTCCCAGCACGATGCCGTGGAAGACGGTCCGACTTGTTTTCAGATCCTCCACCTTGAGCCCCAGCTTGAGCAGGGTGTCAAGGTAGAGGATGTTGATGCTGCTGCCTCCATCGATCAACACCCGCGAGAAGCGGCACGAGCGTCTCTCGGAGGCGATGGTAGGATCGAGGACGAGGGCACAACTGCCGGGGTTCGGCATCACGGCCGGGTGGTCCGCCCAGCTCCAGGTGACTAGCTTCTCTGACCAATGCATGAACTGGGGAGTCGCAAACATGGTGGCATTCACCTCGTGGTGGAGCCGGCGCTGGGCGTGCTTGTCCGTCTCTTCGCCGGTGAAGACGACGTAGCAGTCGTCATGTTCGGGGTACCGGTCGTGCAGCTGGCTGTCGTTCCGAGCCGGGGCTGGGTCCGCCTCGGCCGGGCCGGGAGCCGGAGCCGGAGCCAGAGCTGGTGCCGCAGCGCGGGCTGGCTGCGCAGGGGGAGCCGGGAGGCCGTCCCCCCGGGCCAATCGCTGTGAGAAGCTGCACTGCCGGAGCGTGTGCGTGGCCAGCTTGGCACCGGAGTGGTTTTTGCAGGGGAGGTCAAGCATTTGCTCGAAAGTCAGCTTGGGCTTCCGGGCGGCCTTGCCAGTGCGCTGGCGCTGACCAGAGGCCTGGCCAGCCGGCTGCTCCTCCTCGATGGAGGTGACCTTCCGGCTCCGGCTCCCATAGCGGGAGTCGGGCTGGTTGTTCTTGCGCTTGTCGTTCTACTGCTGCCGGTTGTCGGCCGTCGCCCGCGGCGCGGCGGGGGGCGTAGCCGGCTTGGCTGGTGCCTTAGCCTTCATCCTCATCGTGGAATCGTCCGTGGCATATTTGTTCGCTTTGGACATTAGGTCCGCCGGGGAGGTTGGCTCGGAGCACAAGAGCTTGTGCTTGAGGGGGGTGCCATCGCAGCAGCCTTCGATGAAGTACTGGACGGCCTGTACCTCGTGCACTCCCTCGCAGGAGTTGTGGAGCTCGGTCCAACACGTGAGGTAGTCGCGGAAGGGCTCTTCCAGCCTCTGGATGCACATGGCCAGCTCGCGGGGCCGGCCAGGCCGTTTGTAGGTGCCGATGAAGTTGCGGACGAAGGCCTCCTCGACGTCCGTCCAGGTGTTGATGCTGCCGGCAACCAGGCCATTCAGCCAGGTGCGGGCCGAGCCGATCAGCATGAGGGGGGGCGTAGAGGACGACTACGTGCTTGTTCCCCCTGGAAATGCCGACGGCAATGGTGTAGTCGATCAGCCAGTCCTCCGGCTTGGCAGCCCCGGTATACTTCGGGGTGTCGCGGGGGAGCGTGAAGCCAGGCGGAAAAGGCTCATTGCGGATCCGCGGACCGAAGCAGGCCCGGCCAATCGAGCCCTCCTCCTTGAGGAGAGCCGACTGCGCCAGCCGGTCAAGACGGAGCTGGGCATCGTTGTCGCTGTGGGGGACGCGCGGTCCGAGCCGGGCTGCAAGCTCGGGACAGACGGCCGGCGGGATGGACCACGTCGGCTCCTGCCGCAGAGGCGGAGTATGCCCACGGGTGCGCCGGCTGCCGCCTATCGGTGCCTCGTCGCGGCGGTGGCTGCCAGTCGGATTGTTGCTGCGCGGGTTGTTCACAGCCGACTGCTCGTTTCCGCGTGACGGGGGGCGCTGAGCGTTGCTCGCCCGGGCGTTCCGGCCAGAGGGACGAGGGGTGCTGGAGTGCTGAGCCGGCCGGCAGTTAGCAGCCCCAATGTCCACGCCCTTGGGACTGGGAAACTCGGAGACGGCCCCACCGGGGGTGAGGACGACCTGTTGCGCGTTGGCAGTGTCGATGAGGTCCTTGTTGTGCCGCTCGCATGCGTCCCGCTTCTCGCCCTCCAAGGTTGCCAAATCCTCGTAGGCAACCTTGGTGGGCGCGCAGGTTGGCCACTGGGGTGTCATAGACGGGGAAGCGGCCGCCGAGGATTTCTGCGACCACGCGTCCGCGTTCTCGCACAGCGCCACGCCGGCTGGGCTCGGGGCCAGCCGGGGTGAGACCATACGCGGAGTTGTATTCCCACTGCGCGGCCTCCATCTGGTGCCGCTCGGCAACGAGGGCGCTGACGTCTTCGAACAGCAGGCGGCGGGCCACCTCCAGCTTGGCTCTGGCGGTGGCCGGGTCCGCCGTCGTAGCGATAGGAGTGCCCAGACCCCAGAGGGTGGCGGTGAGTGGGTCGAAGGTGCCGGCGCGAGCGGCAGCCGCGTTGGCCTCGGCCGCCCGCACACTGCCCGAAGTGGTGAAGTAGGCGGTGACCATCACTCCCACGCGGGTGTGGGGGTCGATGGCCCCGCCCGTGCCGAGCGCGCCCGTGGACGAGGGTGGGCCGGTGCAGTCGAGCACCCAACTAGGGTACCCGTCGTTCGCCGACTCTTCGGCGAGGCTCAACTTGCTGAGCCGCCCAGCGAGTGTGGCGATGTCGAGCGTGAGGTCGCAGCCGAGGCACTCGTCAGAGATGCCGGCCGCGTTGCCCGCAAGACCCGCCGGAGCAAAACCCAAGAGCACGCGGTTCCGCTCGGACGCGAGGCGGCCGGGGGAGGTGGTGAAGGGCCCCGTCCGGAGCGTGACTCCGGCCGGCGCCACGGACGGCCCCATGGTGGGCGCCAACTGTCGTGGTTTCATCACGGCAGATGCCATGGGTAGGCTTATCGAGAGGGGCCGAAGGATGCCGGTAGGCTCCGGGAGCGGGGTAAGGCACAAGTGGTGGTGGACACACGATATACCCAGGTTCGGGGCCCTCCGTGGGATGTAACACCCCTAGTCCTGCTTGGTCTAGTTGAGACAATGGTCAGATTACAATGGCGCTCCTTGAGCTGTATGGATTGTGGAGGAAGAAGGAGCCCGCTCTTCCGCCTCTCTACGCGGGTGTGTGGAGTGGGCGTGAAGAGAACTGGGAGATCAACCCACCTCTTGCGTGGGGGTGGCCCGAGGGGTTTTATAGGCTAACCCCCTGGATTACAATAATAATAGAAGGTCATGGGGGACCCCAACCCGCAACCTCTCTGGCCGGCCGTGGGGGCCGCCGGCTATGGGGTCCTGTCGCCGGTAGGCCCCGCCGGCGGAAGGGTCCCGTCAGGAGCCGGCGGGGCCCGACGCCGGTCGCGTCACGGACGGGCCGCCCCTCTTGGCGTCGACTTGCAGCGACTAGCCGAGGTCAGTGGTGCGGTCGGCCGCCCTGTAGCCATGCCGGGCAGGTAATGGAGTGGTTGGGGCATGCCGACACTGTTGGAAGCCCGATCACCGTCCACCAGGGTCAGAGGCCCTGACACCTTCACTGTGGCCACTCCGGCGCTGACCCCCGATGGGATGGGGACCACTTTCGCCACACATGCCCTGATGACGGTATCCAATGCGCAGCCGGCTAGGGGGGCCAGGTGGCAATGCCCCCAGTTGGCCGGCACGTCGTAACCAGCGGGGCGTAGCCAGCGGGCTCTGGCCGGAGGGCCGCTACCGACAGGGCGTAGTCGGACCGCAGGGGGAGGCGGCCCGCCCTTTGATTGCGTTGGAAGGATGGAGCAAGGGGGAGCTTGAGGCTACCCTGGAGTCATCCCCCCGTCACAACGCATTGGCACAGACACCCCAGGTAGGATCTACGTGGGGGCTGAAGCCGACGACTCGCATCTTTCAGTATTAAACGACCACACGGGAGTTATAAAGGAATACAAAACCATAAGAGCGGATACTAATATCATTAAAAGTTATCGCGAGTCTTCGGACACGTTACAAGCTCATTCAAATAATTTTTACCCAAACAATGTGACGCTATCACCCGCGCACTTTCATCACTCCATTGAAGTATAGCTCGGGGCATCGGTGCTCCTTCCCGGGTGGTGGTGGGTCAATGGTGACCGTCATTGGATTGAGCCATGGCCAGTGCACTTTGGCCTTGGCAAGGTCCATCTGGACTCCTTCGATGCAGGATGAGCGCTTGAAGGCGTCGAGTGTTGGGAGACGTAGTAGTAAATCAAAAAATTTCCTACGATCACCAAGATCTATCTATGAAGAAACCAGCAACAAGTGTGGAGAGATTGCATCTTCATACCTTTGAAGATCGCTAAGCGTAAGCATTACTTGAATGCGGTTGGTGGAGTCGTACTCGTAGCGATTCAGATCGCGGTGGAGTCCGATCTTAGTGCCAAACAATGGCGCCTCCGCGTTCAACACACGTACAGCCCGGTGACGTCTCCCGCGCCTTGATCCAGCAAGGAGGAGGGAGAGGTTGGGTAAGATCTCCAATAGCAGCACAACAGCGTGGTGGTGGTGGAGCAGCAAGGTATTCCGGCAGAGCTTCGTGTAAGCGCTGCGGAGGAGGAAGAAGAGAGGTAGGGCTGCGCCGTGGGAGAGAGATCAAATCTTGTCTCAAAACAGCCAAAACCTCAAGTATATATAGGAGGAGGGATATGGAGGGCTGCCTTGGCCCCTCTTCCAAGGAGGAGAGGTTCGGCCGAAGCTAGGGAGGAGTCCACCTCCCACAAGGGAGGTGGATCTCTTCCTTTTGAATCTCCTTTAGCCTTATCTCTTTATCCCTAGCCGCATGGGCCTTTCCAGAAGGACTTGTTGGAAATATGCCCTAGAGGCAATAATAAATTAGTTATTATCATATTTCCTTGTAAATGATAATCGTTTATTATCCATGCTATAATTGTATTGATCGGAGACTTGGATGCATGTGTGGATACATAAACAAAACCATGTTCCTAGTATGCCTCTAATGGACTAGCTCGTTGATAAAAGATGGTTAAGGTTTCCTAGCCATGGACATGAGATGTCATTTGATAACGGGATCACATCATTAGGAGAATGATGTGATGGACAAGACCCAAACTACAAACGTAGCATATGATCGTGTCAGTTTATTGCTACTGTTTTCTGCATGTCAAATATATGTTCCTATGACCATGAGATCATGCAACTCACGGACATCAGAGGAGTGCCTTGTGTGTACCAAACATCGCAACATAACTGGGTGACTATAAAGGTGCTCTACAGGTATCTCCGAGGGTGTCTGTTGAGTTGGCATGGATCAAGACTGGGATTTGTTACTCTGTGTGACGGAGAGGTATCTCAGGGCGCACTCGGTAATACAACATCACAACAAGCCTTGCAAGCAATGTGATTAAGTGTTAGTCACGGGATCTTGTATTACGGAACGAGTAAAGAGACTTTCCGGTAACGAGGTTGAACTAGGTATGGAGATACCGACGATCGAATCTCGGGCAAGTAAACATACCGAAGAACAAAGGGAACATCATACGGGATTAACTTAATCCTTGACGTAGAGGTTCGACCGATAAAGATCTTCTTAGAATATGTAGGAACCAATATGGGCATCCAGGTCCCGCTATTGGTTATTGACCGTACAGGTGTCTCGGTCATGTCTACATAGTTCTCGAACCCGCAGGGTCTGCACACTTAAGGTTCGGTGACGTTTCGGTAGTATAGAGTTATGTATGGTGGTAAACGAAGTTTGTTCAGAGTCCCGGATGAGATCCCGTACGTCACGAGGAGCTCCAGAATGGTCTGGAGGTAAAGATTGATATATAGGAAGTCCCATTTTGGTCGCCGGAAAAGTTTCGGGCTAATCGGTAATGTACCGGGAGTGCCGGTAGTGTACCGGGAGACCACCGGGAGGGGTATTTCGACCCAAGAGGCTTCATGGGCTGTGGGAGAGTAAATACCAGACTTTTGTGGGCTGGTGGAAGTCCCACACAAGGCCCATGCGGCTGGGAGAAAAATCCCAAAGCGAAAAAGGTGGGAAAAGGCCAAAAAAAGGAGGAATCCTAGTCCTACTAGGATTGGAGGAGGAGTCCTCCTCTCCTCCCCACTTTGGTCGACCCAAGGGCTGGCTTTCTGGCAGCCAAGACTCCTCCTCCTCTCCTCCTATATATACTAGAGGATTTTAGGGTTTTGGCACAGAATTTTCAGCCACGTGCTACCCGTTCCTCTAGTGCATAGTTTCTCCTCTAGATCGGTTTTCTGCAGTGCTTAGGCGAAGCCCTGCCGGAATTGCTCCACCACCATCGCTGGAGCGTCGTCATGCTGCTGGTGAACTCTTGTTCCTATCCACTTCCTCTTGATGGATCAAGACGGTGGAGATCGTCATCAAGTTGCACGTGTGCTGAACGCGGAGGTGCCGTCCGTTCGGCGCTAGATCGGAAGGACCGTGATCAAGATCGTGAGACGGTTCGTGACGAGTTCGCGGGACGGATCGTGATGAGTCCGCGGGACGGATCGTGATCAAGATCATGAAACAGATCATGATGAGTTCGCGGGACGGATCGTGATGAGTTCACGGGACAGATCGTGATGAGATTGCGGGACGCTCGGCGATTTGGATCGCGAAGACGTTCGACTACACCAACCGCGTTTCTTAACGCTTCCCGCTTAGCGATCTACAAGGGTATGTAGATCCACTCTCCCTCTCGTAGATGCTCATCACCATGGATAGATCTTGCAACGGGTATGTGTGATAGACTCTACGTTCACATACAACGGGTGCAAGCCAGTCTTGCACATGCAGAACACTCGGGTTAAACTTGACGAGCCTAGCATGTACAGACATGGCCTCGGAACACAAGAGACCGAAAGCTCGAACATGAGTCATATAGTAGATATGATCAACATGATGATGTTCACCGTTGTAACCACCTCAACTCACGTGATGATCGGACTTGAGTTGGTGAATTTGGATCATGTATCACTCGAATGACCGGAGGGATGTCAATTTGAGTGGGAGTTCTTAAGTAATATGATTAATTGAACTCATTATCATGAACATAGTCAGTAGTGTCTTTGCAAATTATGTTGTAGATTACATGCTCGTGCGGTAGCTCCCTTGAATTTTTATATGTTCCTAGAGAAATAGAGTTGAAAGATGATGGTAGCAATATTGTGTACTCGCTCCGTGATCTGAGGATTGTCCTCATTGTTGCACATAGGGCTTATGTCCTTAATGCACCGCTCGGTGCACCAAACCCTCTAGCGTTGTTTGTAGATGTTGTGAACATCTGACAGGCACGTTTTGATAACTACTTGATAGCTTAGTGCGTCATGCATTACAGCTTAGAATTGAGTCTCCGAAATGTTTTGAACGTCACGGAACATATGAGATGTTCTAAGAGCTGAAATTAGGATCTCAGGCTCATGCCCGTGTTGCGAGATATGTGATCTCCAACAAGATTCTTTGCCTGTAAGATGAAAGAGAATAGCTCAATCATTGAGCATGTGCTCAGATTGTCTGGGTGCTACAATCGCTTGAATCGAGTGGGAGTTGATCTCCCAGATAAGATAGTGATTGATATAGTTCTCCAAGTCACTGTCACTAAAGCTACTAGAACTTGGTGATGAACTATAAAACGCCAGGGGTAGAAATAATGATCCCTGAGCTATTCACGATGTTTGACACCGCGACGGTAGAAATCGAGAAGGAGCATCAAAGTGTTGATGGTTAGTTAAAACCACTAAGTTTCAAGAAGGGCAAGAGGAAAGAGGGGAACTTCATGGATAGCAAGTCAGTTGCTGCTCCAGTGAAGCTACCCAAAGTTGAACTCAAACCCGAGACTAAGTGCTTCGATTATGAGGAGAGCGGTCGCTGAAGTGGAACAACCCTAGATACTTGGTAGATAAGAAGGCTGGCAACGTCGATAGAAGTATATTTGATATACGTGTTATTGATGTGTACCTTGCTAGTACTCCTAGTAGCACCTAGATATTGGATACCGGTTCGGTTGCTAAATATTAGTGACTCGAAATAAAAGCTACGAAATAAACGGAGAACTAGCTAAGTGTGAGGTGACGATGTGTGTTCGAAATGTTTCCAAGGTTGATGTGATGAACATCACACGCTCTCTCTACCTTCGAGATTAGTGATAAACCTAAAATAAATGTTATTTGGTGTTTTTTGCGTTGAGCATGAATGTGATTAGATCATGTTCATTGCAACACGGTTTTCATTTAAGTTAGAGAATAATGGTTATTCTATTTACATGAATAATACCTTCAATGGTCATGCACCCAGTGAGAATGGTTTGTTGAATCTTGATCGTAGTAATACACATGTTCATAACATTGATGCCAAAATATGCAAAGTTAATAATGATAGTAACACATACTTGTGGCACTGCCGCTAAATGTCATATTGGTATAAAGCGCATGAAGAAACTCCATGCTGATGGATCTTTGGACTCATTCGATTTCGAATCGGTTGAGACATGCGAACCATGCCTCTTGGTCAAGATGACTAAGGACCCTGTTTTTGTTTTGATGAAGCGGGCAAGTGATTTATTGGAAATGATACATGTTGATGTATGCAATCCAATGAGTCTTGTAGCGTGCAGTGGATATCGTTATTTTCTTACTTTCACTGATGATTTGAGTAGATATAGTGTATATTTACTTAATGAAACACAAGTCTGAATCGTTTGAAAGGTTGAGGCAAATTCAGAGTGAAGTTTAAGATCATCGTGACAAGAATATAAAGATGTTTGTGATATGATCGTGGAGTTGAATATCTGAGTTACGAGTTTGGCATACAACTTTAGACAATGTGAAAATTGTTTCACAACTCACGCCACCTGGAACACCATAGTGTGATGGTCTGTACAAATGACATAGTCGTGCTCTATTGGATATGGTGCATGCTATGATGTCTCTTATTGTTTTATTACTATATTTTTGGGGTCATGCATTAGAGACAACTACATTCACTTTAAATAGGGCACCATCTAAATCCGTTGAGATGACACCGTGTGAATTATGGTTTGATGGACACCTAAGCTGTCATTTCTTAACGTTTGTTGTTGCGAAGCTTGGGTGGGAAATGTTTTCACCTAATGAGCTCGAACCCAAAGCGGACAAATGCATCTTCATAGAATACGCTAAGAACAATTGGGTGAACCTTCTATCTCAGATCCAAGCATAAAATGTTTGTTGCTAAAACTGGGTCCTTTCTCGAGAAAAAGTTTCTCTTGAAATAATTGAGTGGGAGGAACATACAACTTGATGAGGTTATTGAACCTCTGTTTCAACCAGAGAGTAGCGCAGCGCACGAAGTTGTTTCTATAAAGCCTATGTTAGTTGAAGAGGAAGTTAATGATGATGATCATGAAGCTTCGGATCAAGTTACTATCAAACCTTGTAGGTCGACAAGGATGTGTACTACTCCTGAGCGGTACGACAACCCCGTCTTGGAGGTCATGTTGTTGGACAACGATGAAACCTACGAGCTATGGAGAAGCGATGATTGGCCCGTATTCCGACAGATGGTTAGAGGCCCTGAAATCCGAGAATGGATCCATGTATTAAAACCAAGTATAGACTTTGGTAGACTTGCTAGTTGGATGGCAGGTCATTGAGTACATATGGATGTTTAAAATGAAGACAGACGCTCATGGTGAATGTCACCATTAGTAAAGCTCGACTTGTTGCAAAGAAGTTTACGACAAGTTCAAGGAGTTGACTACGATGAGACTTTCTCACTTGTAGCGATGCTAAAGTCTGTTGGAATTATGTTAGAAGTTGCTGCATTTTTCAATTATGAAATCTAGCAGATGGATGTCAAAACATCGTTTCCTTAACGGTCTACTTGAGGAAAAGTTGTATGTGATACAACCAGAAGCTTTTGTCAGTCCTAAGGATGCTAAAAGGTGTGCAAGCTTCAGTGATCCTTCTATGAACTGAAGCAAGCGTCTCGGAGTTGGAATATACACTTTGATGAGGTGATCAAAGTTTTTGAGTCTATACAAAGTTTATGAGAAACTTGTATTTGCAATAAAGTGAGTGGGAGCACTATAGAGTTTCCGATAAGTATATGTGGATGACATATTGTTGATCGGAAATGATGTAGAATTTCTGGAAAGCATAAACGGTTGTTTGAAAAGAGTTTTTCAAAGTAAGACCTGTATAAAGCTACCTAATTGTTGAGCATCAATATCTATAGAGATAGATCAAGATGCTTGATGAGACTTTCGATGAGTACATACCTTAACAAGATTCTGAAAGAGTTCAAAATGAATTAAGTCAGAGAGAAGTGTTCTCGCCTGCTTTGTAAGGTGTGAAGTTGAGTGAGACTCAAAGCTCGACCACGGCAGAATAAAGAGAAAGGACGAATGTCGTCCCCTATACCTTAGCCATAGGCTCTGTATAGTATGCCATGCTGTGTACCGCACCTGTGTGTGCCTTCCCATGACTCCGTCAAGGGGTACAAGAGTGATCCAGGAGTGGATAGCTAGACAGTGAGCAAGATTATACTTAGTAACTAAAAGACTACGGAGATGTTTCTCGATTATGGAGGTGATAAAGAGTTCGTCGTAAAGAGTTACGTCGATGCAAGCTTTAAACACCAATCCGGATGACTCATAGTAGCATTCTGGATACGTATAGTGGAGCAGCCATTTCAAATAGTACCAAGTGGAGTGTGGTAGCAGTGTTTACAGTTAGACATAGAGATTTGCAAAGTACACACAGATCTGAATGTCGCAGACCCGTTAACTATAAATACCTCTCTCACATGCAAAGCATGATCGAGCCCCAGAACTCATTGGGTGTTAGATTCATAACAATGCGAAGCACATGGTGATGTGAACTAGATTATTGACTCTAGTGCAAGTGGGAGACTGTTGGAAATATGCCCTAGAGGCAATAATAAATTATTTATTATCATATTTCCTTGTTCATAATAATTGTTTATTATCCATGCTATAATTGTATATATCGGAGAATTAGATGCATGTGTGGATACATAGACAAAACCATGTCCCTAGTATGCCTCTAATGGACTAGCTCGTTGATCAAAGATGGTTAAGGTTTCCTAGCCATGGACATGAGATGTCATTTGATAACGGGATCACATCATTAGGAGAATGATGTGATGGACAAGACCCAAACTACAAACGTAGCATATGATCATGTCAGTTTATTGCTACTGTTTTTTGCATGTCAAGTATATGTTCCTATGACCATGAGATCATGCAACTCACGGACATCGGAGGAGTGCCTTATGTGTATCAAACATCGCAACGTAACTGGGTGACTATAAAGGTGCTCTACAAGTATCTCCGAGGGTGTCTGTTGAGTTGGCATGGATCAAGACTAGGATTTGTTACTCCGTGTGACGGAGAGGTATCTCAGGGCCCACTCGGTAATACAACATCACAACAAGCCTTGCAAGCAATGTGACTAAGTGTTAGTCACGGGATCTTGTATTACGGAACGAGTAAAGAGACTTGCCGGTAACGAGGTTGAACTAGGTATGGAGATACCGACGATCGAATCTCGGGCAGGTAAATATACCGAAGAACAAAGGGAACATCATACGGGATTAACTGAATCCTTGACATAGTGGTTCGACCGATAAAGATCTTCGTAGAATATGTAGGAACCAAATGGGCATCCAGGTCCCGCTATTGGTTATTGACTGTACAGGTGTCTCGGTCATGTCTACATAGTTCTCGAACCCGCAAGGTCTGCACACTTAAGGTTCAGTGACGTTTCGGTAGTATAGAGTTATGTATGGTGGTAAATGAAGTTTGTTCAGAGTCCCGGATGAGATCCCGTACGTCACGAGGAGCTCCAGAATGGTCCGAAGGTAAAGATTGATATATAGGAAGTCCCATTTTGGTCGCCGGAAAAGTTTCGGGCTAATCGGTAATGTACCGGGAGTGCCGGTAGTGTACCGGGAGACCACCGGGAGGGGTATTTCGACCCAAGAGGCTTCATGGGCTGTGGGAGAGTAAATAACAGCCTTTTTTGGGCTGGTGGAAGTCCCACACAAGGCCCATGCGGCTGGGAGAAAAAGCCCAAAGGGAAAAAGGTGGAAAAATGCCAAAAAAAGGAGGAATCCTAGTCCTACTAGGATTGGAGGAGGAGTCCTCCCCTCCCCACTTTGGTCGACCCAAGGGCTGGATTTTTGGCAGCCAAGACTCCTCCTCCTCTCCTCCTATATATACTAGAGGATTTTAGGGTTTTGGCACAGAATTTTCAGCCAAGTGCTACCCGTTCCTCTAGTGCATAGTTTCTCCTCTAGATCGGTTTTCTGCAGTGCTTAGGCGAAGCCCTGCCGGAATTGCTCCACCACCATCGCCGGAGCGTCGTCATGCTGCTGGTGAACTCTTCTTCCTATCCACTTCCTCTTGATGGATCAAGATGGTGGAGATCGTCATCAAGTTGCACGTGTGCTGAACGCGGAGGTGCTGTCCGTTCGTCGCTAGATCGGAAGGACCGTGATCAAGATCGTGAGACGGTTCGTGACGAGTTCGCGGGACAGTTCGTGATGAGTTCGCAGGACGGATCGTGATCAAGATCACGAAACGGATCGTGATGAGTTCGCTGGACGGATCGTGATGAGTTCACGGGATGGATCGTGATGAGATCGCGGGACGCTCGGCAATTTGGATCGCGAAGACGTTCGACTACACCAACCTCATTTCTTAATGCTTCCCGCTTAGCGATCTACAAGGGTATGTAGATCCACTCTCCCTCTCGTAGATGCTCATCACCATGGATAGATCTTGCGTGTGCGTAGCAAATTTTTTGTTTCACATGCAACGTTCCCCAACAGGACTTGGCCAGCCCAATAAGGGCTTGTACACCTCCTTTAATAGCCCACGAAGTCCTTTGGTCGTCACAGCCCTCCCGAGGGTCCTCCGGCACCCTCCCGGCACTCCCGGTACACTACCGATGAGCCCGCAAACTTTTCGATGACCAAAACAGGACTTCCTATATATCAATCTTTACCTACGGACCATTCCGGAGCTTCTCGTGACATCCAGGATCTCACCCGAGACTCCGAACAACCTTCGGTAATTACGTATACCATTTCCGTATAACCCTAGCGTCATCGAACCTTAAGTGTGTAGACCCTACGGGTTCGGGAGACACGTAGACATGACAGAGACACCTCTCCAGTCAATAACCAATAGAGGGATCTGGATACCCATGTTGGCTCCCACATGCTCCACGATGATCTCGTCGGATGAACCACGAAGTCATGGATTCAATCAATCCCGTATACAATTCCCTTTGTCTATCGGTATGATACTTGCCCGAGATTTGATCGTCGGTATCTCTATACCTTGTTCAATCTTGTTACCGGCAAGTCTCTTTACTCGTTCCGTAACACATCATCCCGTGGCTAACTCCTTAGTCACATTGAGCTCATTATGATGATGTCTTACCGAGTGGTCCAGAGATACCGCTCTATCATACAGAGTGACAAATCCTAGTCTCGATTCGTGCCAACTCAACAGACACTTTCGGAGATACCCGTAGTGCACCTTTATTGCCACCTAGTTATGCTGTGACGTTTGGCACACCCAAAGCGTTCCTACGATATTCGGGAGTTGCACAATCTCATGGTCTAAGGAAACGATACTTGACATTGAAAAGCTTTAGCAGACGAATTACACAATCTTGTGCTATGCTTAGGATTGGGTCTTGTCCATCACATAATTCTCCTAATGATGTGATCTTGTTATCAACGACATCCAATGTCCATGGTCATGAAACCGTGACCATCTATTGATCAACGAGCTAGTCAACTAGAGGCTCACTAGGGACACGTTGTGGTCTATGTATTCACACATGCATTCTGGTTTTCGGTTAACACAATTATAGCATGAACAATAGACAATTATCATGAAAAAGGAAATAAAATAATAACCATTTTATTATTGCCTCTAGAGCATATTTGCAACATCCTCCCACTTGCACTAGAGTCAATAATCTAGTTACATTGTGATGAATCAAACACCCATAGCATTCTGGTGTTGATCATGTTTTGCTCGTGAGAGAGGTTTAGTCAACAGATCTGCGACATTCAGATCCATATGTACTTTACAAATATCTATATCTCCCTCCTGAATGTAATCACGGATGGAGTTGAAGCGGCGCTTGATGTGTCTTGTCTTCTTGTGAAACCTGGGCTCCTTCGCAAGGGCAATAGCTCCAATGTTGTCACAGAATCGAGTCATCGGGCCCGACGCATTAGGAATCACTCCTAGGTCGGTGATGAAATCCTTCATCCAGACTCCTTCCTTTGCGGCTTCCGAAGCAGCTATGTACTCTGCTTCACATGTAGATGCCGCCACGACGCATTGCTTGCTGTTGCACTAGTTGACTGCCCCTCCGTTCAAAATATACACGTATCCGGTTTGTGACTTGGATTCGTCTAGATCTGTGTCGAAGCTAGCATCGACATAACCCTTTACGACGAGCTCTTCGGCACCTCCATATATGAGAAACATCTCCTTGGTCCTTTTCAGGTACTTCAGGATATTCTTGACCGTTGTCCAGTGTTCCGCTCTGGGATCACTTTGGTACCTCCCTAGCAAACTTATGGCAAGGTTCACATTAGGTCTGGTACATAGCATGTCATACATAATAGAGCCTATGGCTGAAGCATAGGGGATGATACTCATCTCTTCTCTATCCTTTGCCGTGGTCAGGCATTGAGTCATACTCAATCTCACACCTTGTAACACACGCAAGAACCCCTTCTTGGACTGATCCATATTGAACTTCTTCAATATCTTCTCAAGGTATGTGCTTTGTGAAAGACCTATGAGGCGTCTCGATCTATCTCTATAGATCTTGATGGCTAATATGTAAGAAGCTTCTCCAAGGTCCTTCATTGAAAAACATTTATTCAAGTTGGCCTTTACACTTTCCAAAAGTTCTATATCATTTCCCATTATCAGTATGTGATCCACATATAATATGAGAAATGCTATAGAGCTCCCACTCACTTTCTTGTAAATACAGGGTTCTCCATAAACGTGTACAAACCCAAACGCTTTAATCACCTCATTAAAGCGAATGTTCCAACTCCGAGATGCTTACACCAGCCCATAGATGGAGCGCTGGAGCTTGCATACTTTGTTAGCATCTTTAGGATCGACTAAACCTTCCGGCTGCATCATATACAGTTCTTCCTTGAGGAAGCCATTAAGGAATGCCGTTTTGATGTCCATTTGCCAGATCTCATAATCATAAATTGCGGCAACTGCTAACATGATCCGCACAAAATTCACCATCGCTATGGGTGAGAAAGTATCATCATAGTCAACTTCTTGAACTTGTCGATAACCCTTAGCGACAAGCCGAGCCTTATAGACGGTCACATTACCATCTGCATTAGTCTTCTTATTAAAGATCCATTTATTTTTAGTGGCTCGCTTACCATCAGGCAAGTCCACCAAAGTCCATACTTTGTTCTCACACATCGATCCTATCTCGGATTTCATGGCCTCAAGCCATTTGATGGAATCCGGGCCCGCCATCGCTTCTTCATAGTTCGAAGGTTCACCGTTGTCCAACAACATGATCTCCAGAACAGGGTTGCCGTACCACTCTGGTGTGGAACGTGTCCTGGTGGACCTTCGACGTTCAATAGTAACTTGATCTGAAGTTTCATGATCATCATCATTAACTTCCTCTCCAGCCGGTGTAGGCTCTATAGAAACAACTTCCTGTGATGCGCTACTCTCCGGTTCGAGTGGAGGTACAATTACCTCATCAAATTCTATTTTCCTCCCACTTACTTCTTTTGAGAGAAACTTTTTCTCGAGAAAGGATCCATTCTTGGCAACAAAGACTTTGTCTTCGGATCTGAGGTAGAAGGTATACCCACACTAGTGCAGAACAGGCCTATAGTCCCGGGCCGGATGGACCTTTAGTACCGGTTCCCGAACCGGTACTAACGGGTCGGGACTAAAGGTCCAGACCTTTAGTACCGGTTGGAGCACGGACCGGTACTAAAGGCCCTCCACGTGGCTGCCTGCGTGGACTGGTGGTGGAAGACCTTTAGTACCAGTTGGTGATACCAACCGGTACTAAGTCTTCTGTTTTTTTTTGTTTTAGCTTTTAATTAGGTTTTAATTTCCTCTCTATTTTTTGTGTTTTCATTTCAAATTTATTTTACGGTGCTACATACTGTAAACAGTACACAAGTTCATGCACATATATATGTAATATAATATACAATATCTCATACACAGTATATATATATACAAATGGAATGACACATCCATATAAATTCAGGACTTATAATTAACTTAAGGCCCAAAACCCGGCCGGGACTAGCTAGCTAGTGCTCCGGATGAAATCTCAGTTCTCTACTACTGATTTGCTAGCATGAGTGAGGCAGCGGTAAGGAATAGTGCTCTCCGTTTACATGAATGACATGTTGAAGAAGAAATGCCGCAAATTCCTCTTGAAGTGCTACAAAGCGTTTCTCAGGTGAGAGCTTCGACATCATCTACCAAACCCAGAGTTGTCTTTCACGTGCTCCTCTATGACGTATATGGCTTTCGGTCTGGATGTGAATGTTCTCGCAGAGGAAGTATCCACATAAATTTGTCCCCTGTGGCTGCTTCGCGCACTTTGCAAAAGAATGGAATTCAATAAGATAATTAATAATCAAGCATGTGATAATGGTATTGAAACTATAATTAAAGAGGTGCGAGGACCTAGTAGTACTACTTAATTACCTGCATCTTTTTCCACTTCAGCTTTGGTTTCCATTGACGACCGTGATGGTTTTTTTCTATCATCTTTTTCCAAACACTACCCGGCAAAGAAAAAGAATGAAAGAGTTATTATAATTACTTTTGATATCAGTAAATAATGAAAGAAAGCGAGGTCGATAAAGATTGAAATTACCGTTCTATCATAAAATACAAGTCCATGTATGATTGTTCTGGTGTATCTAGTGAGTCGTACACTTGAACAAGTCCATCCGCGAGGATAATATATAGGAGGATATAGTGGTCTCTGCATAGAAGTTTATATAATTAAGCAGGCATGCACATATAAATCATCAACTACACTTGACAGCGAGCTAGTAAGCAAAAATAGAATTTGTAGTATTCAAGAGAGTAAACACTCATCCCATGTTGTAAGGAAATATTATATTAGATTTGGTATTCATTAGTGCCTCTAGAAAATTTTCCAAGAGATCTTCTATGTCCTTGGCATAATGTTTTACCACATGACCATTAACAGTACTTGGGTCGATGAACCCAATGTCATCGATTCCCTCTTGTTTCAATTTCCACATCTTCAATCTGCATAATAGCGTAGAAAAGAACATATATAGTGAGGATAAGCCAATGAATGATATTTTAGCTAGAGACTTAAATTACTAAAGATATAAATCACTTACAGATAATAGCAACTGATGAGAGTTTTGTCGATAGAGTCCATGTGGCATAACTGGAAAAGTTCTGAGAATTCAAGACATATGTCACATGCATTGACGTAATGCTCTTTCCTTACTTTGACCTTGACCGCCGTCTCCCCTCGCTTTGCTTCACGCATGTACCAATCATGCAACCCTCGCATCGCAGTTGGTAGTTCCTTGTACTGCTCGGGTGTGACAAGTGGTTTTCCGACGGCATATTGCATTGCGTACTCAGTTGCATCGTACCCGCGGATTTCCTCGGTGCCAAGGATTTGGTCAAGAGTGAGACCTACAACCTTTAGTACTTCGAGGTCGATTGGGTTGCCTTGCACGTCGACTGGTTGGATCGGTTGCTTGGTTGGATTGGTTCTCACCTTGAGCGGAGAGATCGTTGCTTGGATTGTTCTCCGAGCTGGGGAACTGTTTTCCTGCTAGTTGATGCCGTACTTCCCGACTTCTTCCTTGGGCTGGGCCGACTTCTCTGCTCACTTGCCTTCTGAATCTGTCGCTCATGGTCTGGCGGCATACGCTCCACATATGCCGGGGGTCAATCAATAAAGTGTTTCATAAAGTGCTCTTGGACTTCCTTGGGTATTACCTCCTTTGGTGGCATGGTCTTCTTCGCAAAAAAGGCTTTCACTTGGAGATCACATTCAATTTTACTTTCCTCCGGTGTCATGTCATAAGGCAGCTTCCTTTTGGCCAGAGGCTCGGGTTTCTTCTTTGCGTTCTTCCGAAGAGGACTGCTGGTGGCCTTCCCCTTTTGGGAGCCCTGCTGGCGGGACCGCTGCTAGGGTGGAGTCGGCTCACGCGGCGGAGATCGATATCGATGATGATATGGACTCGCGTCATGCTCCGTCCCGAGGTTGGGAGGACTGCTCATGGCGAGGTGGGGAGGACTGCTGGCGAGGTGGGATGCCTCTCGAGGTGGGGACGACTATGGGGGAGGTCGAGGTGGGGAGGACTGCTGGCGAGGTGACTGCTGCCGAGGTGACTGCTGGCGAGGTGGGGAGGACTGCTGTCGAGGTGGGGAGGACTGTATCTTATTCTTTGCCGACTTCTCCATAGCAGCTATCGATGTCTTGTACTCGATAAATGCGTCCCAGTGATCCCTTAACTTCTCGTATATTCCTTTGAATTCAGGCGCCTTCTTGCCTCTAGCGTTGTACTCGGTCCATAATCTTTTCTTCCAAGTCTGGAACGCGCCGGCCATCTTATGGAGAGCAAACTCTTTGACTTTGTTCCTTTGACGCTCCGAGAGAGAATCTGGTAGGGTGAAATGCTCCATGAGCTCTCGCCAAAGGGCATCTTTAATTCTTGTATCGACATAATTCATTCCTGGTTTTGGTTCCTTTGGCTGAATCCATTCATGCATTGTGATCGGGACTCTATCCCTAACAACCACTCCGCATTAATGCATAGATGTCTTGGCATTGGCTTCAGGGTGAGTCGGTTCGCCATTATGTTTGAAAGCATCAAGATTGAACTTGACGTTGCCGTCCAATATTTTGGCAGCGCCTCGTACATTTCTACTAGATTGGCTCAATCCGGAGGGCTGATAATTAAAATAAGAAAGATTTGTTAATATATATATATATACAAATCAATTAATACACATGTAATGATCACCAGAGGCTAATGGATGTGTATATACCTCGCTGAACATTGTTGGTTGTTCCGCATTTTGGAACATAAGTTGTTCTTCCTCGGTCTCACATCCATCACCGTGATTGTTCAGATATTGTGAGCCATCAACATGATCATGTGATTCACCTCGAAGGTCCGCTGGGTTTTCGGAGGAGCGTATGATGTCGAAGATGTCCTCTTCAT
Source organism: Hordeum marinum (assembly GCA_022496015.1). Taxonomy (NCBI): domain Eukaryota; kingdom Viridiplantae; phylum Streptophyta; class Magnoliopsida; order Poales; family Poaceae; genus Hordeum; species Hordeum marinum. Next base: position 479,917,131 of record CM039674.1, read on the forward strand.
GAGCTCTACCGGTATTGTCCATAGCTTAATAACTAGTCCATAATAATATAGATAAAACAAATTAGTATTTAATTTAGCATGCATTCAAGAAGCAAAATAACTGATAGTTAATTAATAATGCATCATCGAATACATATATAGTATAGTTCTTAGAAAAGATCTCATCTGCATAATCTTGGATAATTTTCAATACATCGGCCAATCTCCATCGATCTAGCTAATACATCATAATAATACATCATAATAGTAGCTAGCTAATCTATCGATCTAGCTAGAACCCTAGCGCCCGGCGAATATCGGGGCAGGCGGTGGACACCCAAAGAGAAGTAACCATCGCAGGAACATAGCTCTAGTGAGATCCCTGAAGAATCTGCCAGGTATTGTCGGACCTGGCCTCCAAAGCTGCCATGTAGTGTCGGACGTGCTCATTCTCCTTGTTGACATGGTACTGTACCACCTCCACAGGGGAATCAAGCCTCTCGATCGTCTGTGGCCCATGTGGCCGCCACCACAGAACCTCCGGGTCGACGACGGGCTGGCTCCTCACCAAGCTGCGCCGCCCGGCAGGCAGCACCTCCCAGTACCAGCCCGGCAGAGCCCAATCCGTGACATGGCCCCTCAGCTCAAGCAAGTGACCTCCTCCGGCGACTCGACGACGAGGATACGGGATCGGCATCGTTGACGTCGAGAAGAAACACTTAATTAGGAAAACAAATTAAATAAAACTTAGCAAAATTAACACTTCACAAAATTAACACTTAGCATCTAGCAAAATCAAGAATTACGGCATGCTTTGGATCATAATGCGTGTGTGACTATCGGTCTGTCGAGACTTTCCTTAAATAACTCTCACATATCTCATGGTGTGTTGGTGCGCACTCTCTCACATTGATACGGTGGTTTATATATGTTGGTGGACACTCTCTCGCAGTAATAGGTTCGACCGGTGGTGATGGACGCTTCCCCTCTCCTCTTCTTGCACAATATATCGATGAGTATATCGCAAAGAAGAGGAGAAAGAGGAAGTGCCCCCCACGACAACAGTCGAGATTGAAACCCTAAACTAAATTAGGATCGACGACAGACCGAAAGTCACACACGCATTAGGATCCAAACTAAATTAAACCTAAAACTAAACTAAACATAAACTAAATTAAATCTAAACTAAACATAAACTAACAAATATCCTAATAGCCTGACAACCACACTAACTAACTAACTAAATAGGGGTGTTGTGTCGTAGTCGGGGTCGGGTTTCGGGGGTGTCATGTCGGGGTGTCGGGGTTCGACGTCGAGGGACCCTAGATACCCTAGCATATACACACTAGTCCGGCGATCATCGGGGCGATTGTCGAGGAGAGGGGTCGGCCGGGAGATCTCACCTAGCCTCCTGACCCGGAGGTGGCGTCGACGATGGGCTCGGGGCGGCTGCAACGGGATCACGGAGCGGCGGCCGGAGTGAGCGGGCCGGCGGAGACGGGACCGGCGATGAGGGGTGGCGTCCGGGTAGGCGAGGGCGACCGCGGCAAGGGCGATGGCGGCGGTGGTGAGGGCGACGGCGGCGAGGGGCGGCGTCCGGGTAGGCGAGGGCGAGGGCGACGGTGGTGCAGTGACCCGACCTAAAAGGTCGAATCTCTGGTGTTTCCGTACCATCCCAAGATCATGCTGGTACACACACGGTACATCAATGTATATATCAATGGGAAATCACACAGCATTATATTAATCGAAATCTCATATCGAGTCTTTTATTACAATAAAGATTACAATAAAGTGGCTGAAGGCCAACTCATGAGAATGTCTAAATCTTGCGGAAGCGTCGACGGTAGATGAGTCCATCTGACTCCAAGGGCATCTCACCGAGCGTAGAACGTGTCCTCACTCCTGGTCGGAAAAGTACTCTGCAACATGATACGTTGCAGCCGTGTAGGTCAGCATATGGAATATGCCGGCAAAGTCACAAGAGAGGGGTGAAAAGATAATCATCTAATCCATATGCATATATGGCAGGTGGGGTGGTAAGTTTTTGCGAAAAAGCCAATTTTTCCTACATCAAGAGAGGGCTAAGCAAAAATATTACTAAGTTGGTTGATTAATGAGATGGTTCCACCAACCAATTCTCATACCCAAGTCATTAATACCCACATCATCATATTAATTATGTTGAGAGTTTTCGGAAGTTTCAGTTCCTTTGGCTCAAGTCGTCCATGACCGTGGACATGGCTAATCGATTAGGTTTGAGTACTCTGCAGAGTTTTTGCACACGTTCCCCACAAGATTTGGTCGCCTCCGTTTGATTTCTCGCACTTCAGGGTGTTTGAGAAACGGATGACCAAAACATGGTCTTCCAAAGGGTTTCCCTACGACTCTGTCGGTGCCCATCCTTTCCTACCGTTCTTCTACATCTCGTAGCACCGCCTGTCCAGGGTCACCACGATATCCAACCAAGCCAGAGCCCATAATGACTTGTGGCTGTGCAGGTAAGCCTTGGGTCTTGAAGCATCCATCCATCTCTTTGTGCCTGGGTGGACCTTTGCGCGTGAATACTGGCCATCTCCAGCAACACCTAGGCAAATCCACTGGTTTCTCCAGGGTGCCGTTCATCCATCATCCACCCAGAAGTATGTTGAAAACTCGGAGTCTTGAAGTCTTGATCATCATAGGTCTTGAAGTTATTACCTCACAACTCTCATGAATCACACATCCAACCCCGTCTACTAGTAGCATAGCAAAATGTAAAACAACGTTTCCCGGGGCCAATGTGTCAAAGTGTTGAGGGGGTACCTACCACATGATACTACAACAGTAACCAAGTTTCCAATTACCTACTTTGCATGCAACTGGGGGGAAATGGTAGAACTAATGCAATAAAAACATGGGTAAAGGTGATCAAAGTGACTTGCCTGATTGATGATCTTCGTACATGAGTGACTCTAAGTAACAAGCCTCGCACTCCGGATAATCTAACGAAGCAAACAAGAGCACTCAATAAACATACAACAAAATAATGTAACTCACAAACATCAACAATGAAATAGTAAACCATCAAGACAAACAATGCATAAAAATCACAAGCAAGAAAACACACAAAGTTTTGTTTTCTAAAACATGATTGATAAAACACTACTAACATAATGAAACCTATTTGTAATAACAGAACAATAGTTGACAGCAAGAAAACAATAAATATTTTATTAATAACAGAATTGAATTCATTAAAGTTTTTTGGGAAAAACTTTAGTAAAGTTCTTTTTAAAAGTTTTGATAAAGACTATATGAACCAACTATAGTTTTACTAACAAAAGAGCAAAACAAAACTTATTATTTATTAACAAAACATGTTCTTAACAGGAAAGAATTTACAAATAAATTTGTCTTAGAAAACAAAATAAAATTATATAAAACTCTGTTAAAAGAAATCTATTACTAAACTAGTTGTTTTAATCAAATTAAACCTATTAGAAAAGAAGTTGAGATTCCTATAACCATAAAGAAATAAACTAAGCAATGTTTAACTAACAGAACCTACTAAATCAAATTAAAAATAAATCTAATTTAAACCAACTAAAACTAAGTTAAATAAAACTATACTAAATAATAGGCAGAATCTGTTTATAGCTAGAACACTAATCAAAATCATCCTAAAAATTTCTCAAACTAAGCAATAAGATAGTCCTAACTAATACCAAACAGTAGTAAAAAGATTCATAACAAAATCTATTTTCAAACTCTAGTTATTCAGATTTCAATGTTTTGAGAAAATTTGATTCAATTCAAATTTTATACTTCAAATTTGGAATTAAAAGGTACAGGGTGAAACTACATGAAAAATGTGAGCTATTTCAAAAAGAATCAACTCAAAACATTAAACAGATTAAAAGATATAAACAAAACAAATTTGGAATGCAATCTGTTTTTTGAAAAACGAAACCGAAAGGAAAACTAACTAAAGGTCGGCCAGGGCTACGTGGGAAGATCCTATTGGATGCTAGCGTGCGTGTGCGGGTGATTCGAGCGGACAACCGAACCTAAGAGGATACCGGTTCGCGGCTTATGTTGTTATAGTCTGGATCGTCAGATCCAGATCGAACGGATGTGGGGAGGTCCGACGACTTACCGGAGGGGAGGAAGATCTTCGGCGATGGTGGCGGTGCCGGTGGTCGGAAGAGGTCGGGGAAGCGTCTCTGGTGGTCGAGGGAGGCAGCGGAGGAGCTCAGGAGACAGCGGCGGTCCTCCGGCGTCGAGTGGTGGCGTCGGTGGGGCAAGGGGAGAAGTGGAGCGACGGGCACGGTGGTGGGGAGCTTCGGGAGTGGCAGGGCTCCGGTGAGGGGATTTGACGGCGGTCTGGTGATGGGAGAGAGGGGCTCGGGGTGTAAATGGAGCGGGGGGGGGGCGGGGAAGCGCTACTTATAGGGTGCTTGGGGGGTGCGGGGAGGAGAGAGGAGGGAGATCCCGGGAGGGATTCCCAGCGACGGCGGCGCGCGCGCGAGGAGAGGGATGACCGCGCGGGCGTTGCAGGCGGTCAGGGTGGGGCCCGATGTCAGTGAGAGAGGGAGCGGTTTTTGTGCGTCGGTCGACCGGCTCGAAGTTAATTCGCGAATAAATGCCCGTGGGCCGGCCCGTTTAAATACAAAAACCGTTACTCTTTTTAATAGTTAGAGCAGTAAAACCTCTTTAAAAGCATTCAAAAAATTCCGAAATATAGGAGTATTATATATCAAAATTAACAGAATAATAAATGCCATTTATTGAACATTTTTATTCTGTCATTTGAATAATTTGAAAAAAATATATTTTCAGAAATTGCCTAATTGTTTTTAAATCCTTTTTTTGGAAATATTTTCAAAATAACCCCTGGTTTTTATTGTTCAAATAAATCACCAAATAGTCCCCGGTGTGGAGTGTCATGTTCCTCCCCTCATATTTGAACATTTATCAAGATTTTCAAATAGGTGAAAGCAACACATTGAAAGTAGAAAGGGGTTTCAGAAATTCAGAGAAGGCATTTCAACTAATATATACATTCAAGCAATGATGATGATAGATGCATATCTATATTATAACATTCCAAAATGGAATTTTGGGATGTTACAAACCTACCCACCTTAAGATGAATCTCGCCCTCGAGATTCGGGTTGGCTAGAAAATAGGTGCGGGTGGTCTCTACGAAGATCTTCTTCGCGTTCCCAGGTGGCTTCTTCCTCGGTGTGGTGACTCCACAAAACCTTACAGAACATGATGATCTTGCTGCGGGTAACTCTGTTGGCAGTGTCGAGGATTCTGACAGGCTTCTCCTCATAAGTCAGATCACTGTCAAGTTGTATGGCCTCTAGGGGCACAATGTCTCTCAAAGGGATATCATCCATCTCAGCATGGCATTTCTTCAGCTGGGACACATGGAACACATCATGGACTCCGGACAATCCTTTCGGCAATTCCAGCTTGTATGCAACTTCGCCTCTACGTTCAAGAATTTTGTAGGGGCCAATGAACCTGGGTGCTAATTTTCCTTTAACACCAAACCTCTTGATTCCTCGTAGTGGGGACACACGAAGATATGCTCGGTCTCCCACTTCATACGTTACTTCCTTGCGTTTGTTGTCAGCGTAGCTCTTCTGTCGAGATTGGGCTATCTTGAGTCTGTCACGAATCAGCTTGACTTTCTCTTCAGAATCTCAGATAAGGTCGGGACCAAAAAGTTGTTGGTCTCCAACACCATCCCACGTCAACGGTGTTCTGCACCTCCTTCCGTATAAGGCTTCGAAAGGGGCCATCTTCAGACTGGTCTGATAACTGTTGTTGTACGAGAATTCTGTGTAAGGTAAGTTGTCATCCCAACTAGATCCATAATCTAGCGCACAAGCTCTCAACATGTCCTCCAGAATCTGGTTGACTCTCTCAGTCTGTCCATTGGTCTGCGGATGAAAAGTTGTACTGAACTCGAGCCTTGTACCCAAAGTTTCATGTAACTGATGCCAAAACTTTGAGGTAAATTGTGTTCCTCTATCTGACACGATACTCCTCAGAACTCCATGCAGACACACGATCCCAGTTATGTATATCTTGGCAAGCTTAGCACTGGTATAGGTGGTTTTCACTGGAATGAAATGAGACACCTTGGTCAAGCGATCAACCACTACCCAGATGGAATCATAACCTAAACGGGTCCTGGGTAGTCCTGTGATGAAGTCCATACCAAGCTTTTCCCATTTCCACTCGGGTATTGGCAAAGGTTGGAGTAACCCTGCTGGCTTCTGATGTTCCGCCTTTACTCGCTGACAAACATCACATATTGCAACGTGTTCCGCAATATCCTTCTTCATACCTGTCCACCAATAACTTTCCTTCAAATCCAGGTACATCTTGGTGTTGCCTGGGTGTATCGAGTAAGGTGAATCGTGGGCTTCTTGAAGTATCAACTTCTTGAGTTCTGGGTCATTGGGCACATAGATTCGGTTCTCAAACCACAGAGTTCCTTGCTCATCCTCACGAAAACCTTTGGCTTTACCATCTTTCATTCTTTGCTTAATCTCAGCTATTTCCTTATCCGTCTTCAAGGCTTCTCGAATTCTTTCGGTCAAGGTGGACTAGATCTCCAGTGTAGCAACATATCCTCTTGGAACTATCTCTAGCCGGAGCTCTCTGAGATCATCGGCTAATTCCTGGGGTAATCCTCCCACTGTGAGTGTGTTCACATAAGTTTGCGACTCAAGGCATCGGCTACAACATTAGCCTTACCTGGATGGTAGTGTAATCTCATGTCATAGTCCTTGATTAACTCTAACCATCTCCTCTATCTGAGGTTCAACTCTTTCTGCGTGAAGATATATTTCAGGCTCTTATGGTCGGTGTAAACATCACAACTATTTCCGATAAGGAAATGTCTCCAGGTCTTGAGTGCGTGCACTACGGCTGCTAGTTCCAAATCATGGGTAGCATAATTCAACTCATGAGGTCGTAGTTGTCTGGATGCATAAGCTACAACCTTTGCATCTTGCATGAGTACTCCTCCAAGTCCTTGACGTGAAGCATCACAATAAACCTGGAAGTCCTACCGAATATTGGGCAAAATCAACACTGGAGCTGTGACCAAACGTTTCTTCAACTCCTGGAAACTGGCTTCACATTCCTCAGTCCAAACATACTTGGACTCTTTCTTCAACAACTCTGTCATGGGCTTGGCAATCTTTGAGAAATTCTCAATGAATCTCCGGTAATTTCCGGCTAGTCCGAGGAAACTGCGGATCTCCTTAACTGAGGTGGGTGATTTCCACTCGGTGACGGCTTCAACCTTAGCGGGGTCCACTACTATTCCATCTTCGGAAATAACATGTCCAAGGAACCCGACTTCCGTCAGCCAAAATTAACATTTGCTGTACCTGGCATATAACTAATGCTCTCTCAGTTTCTCCAGAACTAAATGCAAATGTTCCTTGTGTTCTTCCTCGTTCTTGGAGAATATCAATATGTCATCGATGAAGACCATGACAAACTTGTCCAGGTATTCCATGAACACTTTGTTCATCAAATTCATGAAGTAGGCAGGAGAATTAGTCAAACCAAAGGACATGACAGTATACTCATACAAGCCATACCTTGTGGTGAAAGCTGTTTTGGGTATATCCTGTTCATGAATCTTCAGTTGGTGATACCCTGATCGAAGATCGATCTTGGAGAATACTTTGGCGCCTACTAGCTGATCAAACAAGTCATTAATCATCGGCAGAGGGTACTTGTTCTTGATAGTCACCTCGTTCAAGGCACGATAATCGACTACCATTCTCAAGGTTTTATCCTTCTTCTCCACCAAAAGAATTGGGGCTCTCCAAGGTGAAGAACTTGGGCGAATATATCCCTTGTCCAATAACTCCTTAATTTGCTTCTTGATTTCCAACAGATCATTTGCGGGCATCCGATAGGGTCTTTTGGAAATTGAGGATGTCCCTGGTTGTAGCTCTATTAGGAACTCAATCTCCCTATCTGGTGGCATGCCTGGTAATTCTTCCGGAAATACATCCGGAAAGTCTTTTACCACAGGTACTTCCTGCTAAACAACTCTTGTGAGGGAATTTAAACGACACTCATACGTGTGCATCGGGATACATACTTAATCCTCTTGTTCTCCGGGGTGGTGAGTGAAACAGACTTGCTAGGGAAATCAAGATTTCCTTCATACTTGGTCATCCAATCCATGCCTAGGATTACATCCAATCCCTGGGATTCTAAGACGATAAGGTCGGTCGGAAAAACATGGTTTCCTATATTGAGTTTCAAGGCATGGCATCCTATCCCTGCCATCATCATACCTCCTGGGGAACTGACCTTAATGGGCTGACTAAGGGTTTTGGTGGGCAAACCATATTTATCCACAACTACCCTTGATATGAATGAATGAGTTGCACCGGAATCAAAAACTACTGTAACTGGACGTGAATGCAATAAAAACTTACCAACCACAGTCTCGGGTTGATCATAGACTTCTTCCACGTCGAGGTGGTTCACCTGGGCACGAGGAAACGGCTTTGGCTTCTTGGCTGCGGAGTTGCCGTTGTTGTTGCCATTTCCATTTCCCTGCTTGCTCTGGGGACACTCAGTAGCATAGTGCCCTGTCTTCTGGCACTTGAAACAGGTGATGTGGCTCAGATCCTTCTGAGTAGGAGCGTGACGGTGCTGGTTGTTGTTCCCATTCCCATTGTCAGTCTTGAAGTTGCCATGGTTGGGACGGGAATTCCCATTTCCTCCATGGTTGTGGCCTCCATGGTTGTGCACGGCATGAGTGTGCCTTCCAAACTTACCGGTCCCTAATCTGGTATTCGCTGAGTACGGGGAGTAGCGGGGCTTCTGATGAGCTCCAGAGTTAAACTTCCCCTGAGTGTACTTTCTCTTGCGGTTCTCAATTTGCTGTTGTTTACCCTCCAAGATGAGGGCCTTGTCCACCAGCTCTTGGTAGTTGTTGAAAGTAGCCACTACCAGCTGCATGCTCAACTCATCGTTGAGTCCTTCCAGAAACTTCTCTAGCTTGATCGCATCATCGACCACGTCTCCTGGTGCATAACATGCCAATGTGCTGAAGTCGTCCACGTATTGGGCCACAGAGCGATTTCCCTGGCGCAAGTTGCAAAACTCGCGCTTCCTCACACTCATAGCTCCAGCTGAAACGTGTGCGGTGCGGAAAGCTTGCTTGAACTGCTCCCAAGTTATATCAGCAATAGGATATGTGGTGGTGTAGTTCTCCCACCATGAAGCTGCTGGTCCTTCGAGTTGATGTGCGGCAAAGCGCACTTTCTCAGCATCAGTACATCTAGCGGTGACGAGTTCTCTCTCCATCTTACGGAGCCAGTCATCTGCCACAATGGGCTCAGTGCTGCTGGAGAAAGTTGGAGGGTTCAACCTCAGAAAACGGGTGAGATTGTCAGCCTGGGGTGGATGGTGGTGGTTGTTGTTCTGGTTGTTGGTCTGATTCTGGATCAATAGCTGCATCAGTGCATTCTGCTGCTGAATGAGTTGCGTGAGTTCCGGCGGGAAGGTGAAGTCGGACTCACGTGGTGGAGGCATCTTGCTGTTTTTAAGTGGGGTGAGAATTAGAATAGAACAAGGGCCTAAAAGGAGAAATTCACTACCCATATGCAATGCAACAAACATATCACACCAAACACTCATTCATTTATTCAATCAAGGACAAACATCGAGAATACAAGTCTCAATCAAACTACACATCTACCTACGCTCTTATCGTTGAAAATAAAAGATACATGGAGGGCATAACTAAAGTTTTCCTCAGAAGTACATGGTGACTGAGTCTCCTCCAGTGGTGCTCTCCTCATAGTCATCATCGTCGCTGATGAAAGGAGCCAAGTCTCCTTCAGGATGAAGATTTTCACCCATGTCCATCTGTTCCTCCAGAGTGGCGATGCGAGTGTGTAGCTTGTCGATCCTCTCTAAGAAATCCTTCACCTCATACTCATGCTCCTACTCGGCTTCCCGTAAGTCAGCTTCGAGGTCAATCTTGCGGTTCATCAGATTCTTGATTGTCTTCGTATCAGCATGAACTCGAAGCTCCAGGGTCCTGATGTGAGTCTCCAAGGTCTGGATATAGGAAATGGTGGTGTCTGCAGTGGGAGGGGTTATGATGTTTCCATTGGGATCCCTGCGACAAACCATGCTGAGTCCTGGTGAAATGGTTCCACCTCTGTATTCCTCCTGAATACGTCCAAGGGCACGATGAATGGCCATGTCTCTTCCAAGTATCTAGCTGGGTGCCACAAACTTGAAGTCGATGGGTTCCTTCCGATTCCCAAAGGTCTTCCCTTGGATGTGCACCTCGATCCTGTAGCGTCCATCTTGGGGAAATGACATGATAGGAATCCCGGTGATGCTCGGCAAAGCAAGCCTTACGTCCTTGATGATCCTCATCAGCTCCTTACCAAAGGGCATCGTTGCGTCAGGCTGGCAAAACTCCGTGATCAACACTGGGATGAAGGTGGCCATCTATAAATTTTGAAATAATCGGAGAGGTGTCAGAAACGAGTAGATGAGAGTATAAGAATTTTAAAGACAAAGAGATACAATCCTAAGGCTTTCCAATCCTAGAGGTTACGTCCTACGGTCAACCTGGCTCTGATACCATTTCTGTAGTGACCCGACCTGAAAGGTCGAATCTCCGGTGTTTCCGTACCATCCCAAGATCATGCTGGTACACACACGGTACATCAATGTATATATCAAAGGGAAATCACATAGCATTATATTAATCGAAATCTCATATCGAGTCCTTTATTACAATAAAGATTACAATAAAGTGGCTGAAGGCCAACTCATGACAATGTCTAAATCTTGCGGAAGCGTCGAAGGTAGATGAGTCCATCTGACTCCAAGGGCATCTCACCGAGCGTAGAACGTTTCCTCACTCCTGGTCGGACAAGTACTCTGCAACATGATACGTTGCAGCCGTTTAGGTCAGCATATGGAATATGCCGGCAAAGTCACAAGAGAGGGGTGAAAAGATAATCATCTAATCTATATGCATATATGGCAGGTGGGGTGGTAAGTTTTTGCGAAAAAGCCAATTTTTCCTACATCAAGAGAGGGCTAAGCAAAAATATTACTAAGTTGGTTGATTAATGAGATGGTTCCACCAACCAATTCTCATACCCAAGCCATTAATACCCACCTCATCATATTAATTGTGTTGAGAGTTTTCGGAAGTTTTAGTTCCTTTGGCTCAAGTCGTCCATGACGATGGACACGGCTAATCGATTAGGTTTGAGTACTCTGCAGAGTTTTTGCACACGTTCCCCACAAGATTTGGTCACCTCCGTTTGATTTCTCGCACTTCAGGGTGTTTGAGAAACGGATGACCAAAACATGGTCTTCCAAAGGGTTTCCCTGTGACTCTGTCGGTGCCCATCCTTTCCTACCGTTCTTCTACATCTCGTAGCACCGCCTGTCCAGGGTCACCACGATATCCAACCAAGCCAGAGCCCATAATGACTTGTGGCTGTGCAGGTAAGCCTTGGGTCTTGAAGCATCCATCCATCTCTTTGTGCCTGGGTGGACCTTTCCGCGTGAATACTGGCCATCTCCAGCAACACCTAGGCAAATCCACTGGTTTCTCCAGGGTGCCGTTCATCCATCATCCACCCAGAAGTATGTTGATAACTCGGAGTCTTGAAGTCTTGATCATCATAGGTCTTGAAGTTATTACCTCACAACTCTCATGAATCACACATCCAACCCCGTCTACTAGTAGCATAGCAAAATGTAAAACAACGTTTCCCGGGGCCAATGTGTCAAAGTGTTGAGGGGGTACCTACCACATGATACTACAACAGTAACCAAGTTTCCAATTACCTACTTTGCATGCAACTGGCGGGAAATGGTAGAACTAATGCAATAAAAACATGGGTAAAGATGATCAAAGTGACTTGCCTGATTGATGAACTTCGTACGTGAGTGACTCTCAGTAACAAGCCTCGCACTCCGGATAGTCTAACGAAGCAAACAAGAGCACTCAATAAACATACAACAAAAATAATGTAACTCACAAACATCAACAATGAAATAGTAAACCATCAAGACAAACAATGCATAAAAATCACAAGCAAGAAAACACACAAAGTTGTGTTTCCTAAAAGATGATTGATAAAACACTACTAACATAATGAAACCTATTTGTAATAACAGAACAATAGTTGACAGCAAGAAAACAATAAAATATTTTATTAATAACAGAATTGAATTCATTAAAGTTTGTTGGGAAAAACTTTAGTAAAGTGTTTTTAAAAGTTTTGATCAACACTATATGAACCAACTATAGTTTTACTAACAAAAGAGCAAAACAAAACTTATTATTTATTAACAAAACATGTTCTTAACAGGAAAGAATTTACAAATAAAATTGTCTTAGAAAACAAAATAAAATTATATAAAACTCTGTTAAAAGAAATCTATTACTAAACTAGTTGTATTAATCAAATTAAACCTATTAGAAAAGAAATTGAGATTCCTATAACCATAAAGAAATAAACTAAGCAATGTTTAACTAACAGAACCTACTAAATCAAATTAAAACTAAATCTAATTTAAACCAACTAAAACTAAGTTAAATAAAAGTATACTAAATAATAGGCAGAATCTGTTTATAGCTAGAACACTAATCAAAATCATCCTAAAAATTTCTCAAACTAAGCAATAAGATAGTCCTAACTAATACCAAACAGTAGTAAAAATATTCATAACAAAATCTATTTTCAAACTCTAGTTATTCAGATTTGAATGTTTTGAGAAAATTTGATTCAATTCAAATTTTATAGTTCAAATTTGGAATTTAAAGGTACAGGGTGAAACTACATGAAAAATGTGAGCTATTTCAAAAAGAATCAACTCAAAACATTAAATAGATTAAAACATATAAACAAAACAAATTTGGAATGCAATCTGTTTTCTGAAAAACAAAACCGAAAGGAAAACTAACTAACGGTCGGCCAGGGCTATGTGGCAAGATCCTATTAGATGCTAGCGTGCGTGTCCTTGTGATTCGAGCGGACAACCGAACCTAAGAGGATACCGGTTCGCGGCTTATGTTGTTATAATCTAGATCGTCAGATCCAGATCGAACGAATGTGGGGAGGTCCGACGACTTATCGGAGGGGAGGAAGATCTCCGGCGATGGTGGCGGCGGCCGGTGGTCGGAGGAGGTCGGGGAAGCGTCTTCGGTGGTCGAGGGAGTCAGTGGAGGAGCTCAGGCGACAGCGGCGGTCCTCCGGCGTCGAGTGGTGGCGTCGGTGGGGCGAGGGGAGAAGTGGAGCGACGGGCATGGTGGTGGGGAGCTTCGGGAGTGGCAGGGCTCCGGCAAGGGGATTTGGCGGCGGTCTGGCGACGGGAGAGAGGGTCTCGGGGTGGAAATGGAGCGGTGGGGGAAGTGCTACTTATAGGGTGCTCGGGGGTGCGGGGAGGAGAGAGGAGGGAGATCCCGGGAGGGATTCCCGGCAACGGCGGCGCGCGCGCGAGGAGAGGGATGACCGCGCGGGCGTTACAGGCTGTCGGGGTGGGGCCCGATGTCAGTGAGAGAGGGAGTGGTTTCTGCGCGTCGGTCAACCGGCTCGAAGTTAATTCGCGAATAAATGCCCGTGGGCCGGCCCGTTTAAATACAAAAACCATTACTCTTTTTAATAGTCAGAGCAGTAAAACCTCTTTAAAAGCATTCAAAACATTTTTAAATACAGGAGTATTATATATCAAAATTAACATAATAATAAATCCCATTTATTGAACATTTTTATTCTGTCATTTGAATATTTGAAAAAATAATATTTTCAGAAATTGCCTAATTGTTTTTAAATCCTTTTTTTGCAAATATTTTCAAAATAACCCCTGTTTTTTATTGTTCAAATAAATCACCAAATAGTCTCTGGTGTGGAGTGTCATGTTCCTCCCCCCATATTTGAACATTTTACCAAGATTTTCAAATAGGTGAAAGCAACACATTTAAAGTAGAAAGGGGTTTCAGAAAATCAGAGAAGGCATTTCAACTAATATATACTTTCAAGCAATCATGATGATAGATGCAAAGCTATATTCATAACATTCCAAAATGTAATTTTGGGATGTTACAGGTGGCGAGGGCGACGGCGGCGGTGGTGAGGGCGACGGCGGCGTGACCGATGGCGGCGAGGGCGATGGCGGTGGTGGTGCGACGGCGGCGGTGTGTAGGGCGACGGCAATGGCGCGGTGGTGGTATGACGGTGGCGAGGACGACGGTGGCGAGAGTGACGGCAGCGAGGGCGACGGCGGTGAGGGCGACGGCGGCAAGGGCGACGGCGACGAGGGCGACGATGGCGAGGGCGACGGCGGCGAGGGAGACGGCGGCGAGGGGGACGGCAATGGCAATTTCGGCAGCCTGGCGGCGCAAGTTGAGCTCTCCCGGTGCGTTGCTCGGCCCAGGACGACAAAGTCCTCCTTTTATACCAGACAAACCTTTAGTACCGGTGTGTGGCATGCACCGGTAGTAAAGGGTCTTTAGTACTGGTGCGAGCCACGCACCGGTACTGAAGGTCGGCCTTTGGTACCGGTGCGAGCCATGCGCCGGTACTAATGGTCGGAGGACCTTCAGTACCGGTGCGTGGCTCGCACCAGTACTAAAGACCCTTTAGTACCGGTGCTAGCCACGCACCGGTACTAAAGGTCCTGCCAAAAGAGTGCGGGGGCGGTGGACCTTTAGTACCGGTGCATGGCTAGCACCGGTACTAAAAGTGTTTTTTAATTAAATATTAGTTATTATTTTCAAAAAAAACCGTAAACTTTAGAAAATCATAGAAAAAAACGTAGGACTCCAATGGAAATAAATAATATATGAAAAAATATCAGAAAAAATATAAAGAATCTGTTTATGGCATTTCCATGCATGCTTGAACAACTTCAACTGCTGTATAAGATAATTTGATTAAATGGCATTTGAAATATTCATATCTCGAGTTTGAAAAGCAGTACAAATAAACTCTGAAAAGGTTGTAACTTGGCATGACATCATAATTTCACCCACATAGCAACTTCTAGAGAGTTGAGAGGGTTACGGCAAAAACTGGATGCACTTCGTGTACAAATTGGACAATCTCATAAGAAGTATGAGGGTTTCGGATGAAAACTCATCTATTACAAAGGGATTTCATTTTTAATAACTTATTTTAACTCCATACTTTTCGTGTGTTCAATATGCACCATTCAAAGGCACATCATCAATTTTCAACCCTTTCTGACTTCATTTCATATTTTTCAGGCATTTAATGATTTACTTTGAGCTAAATGACCCTGAATTTGAAAAGCAATACAAATGAACTCTGAAAAGGTTGTAACTTGGCATGACATCATAATTTCACCCACAGAGCAACTTCTAGAGAGTTGAGAGGGTTACGGCAAAAACTGGATGCACTTCGTGTACAAATTGGATAATCTCATAAGAAGTATGAGGGTTTTGGACGAAAATTCATCTATTACGAAGGGATTTCATTTTTAATAACTTATTTTAACTCCATAATTTTTGTGTGTTCAGTATGCACCATTCAAAGGCACATCATCAATTTTCAACCCTTTCTGACTTCATTTGATATTTTTCAGGCATTTAATGATTTATTTTGAGCTAAATGACCCTGAATTTGAAAAGCAGTACAAATGAACTCTGAAAAGGTTGTAACTTGGCATGACATGATAATTTCACCCACATAGCAACTTCTAGAGAGTTGAGAGGGTTACGGCAAAAACTGGATGCACTTCGTGTACAAATTGGACAATCTCATAAGAAGCTATCATAACCATTACACTATAGAATAACTAACAATAATACAAGTAAGTAAATCATACACGCAGCTATCTAAATCATACAAGTAATTTTTTTTAAAAAGAGTTTGAGAAGAACAAGAAGCTCACCAAGGTGGCCGGTGCCGCGACGAGACAGTGCAGACGATGGACGGTGGTTAGGACGGTCGGGGATGGTGGGAAGGCACACCAAATAAACCACACCTACACATATGCAACCTAACAAGTTAATTTGATCTCAAATTGGATATAAATCAAATAAACTCCCACAAATCACATATCACATATCTTTGAGCATACCACAAGCTAATCTAGCAAGAGATGAAGGAGCAAATTTGCTAACCTTTATGAACACTTGGATAGATGGGGTGCCTTTAAATCTTGACAAATCCTTGGCAAAATGGAGTGAGCTTCGAGCAAGAAGAAGAACATGGGAAGGAACACCAAATAAACCACACCTACACATATGCAACCTAACAAGTTAATCTGAGCTCAAATTGGATATAAATCAAAAAAACTCCCACAAATCACATATCACATATCTTTGAGCATACCACAAGCTAATCTAGCAAGAGATGAAGGAGCAAAGTTGCTAACCTTTATGAACACTTGGATAGATGGGGTGCCTTTAAATCTTGACAAATCCTTGGCAAAATGGAGGATGAGCTTCGAGCAAGAAGAAGAACAGGGGAGAAAACAGAGCTCTTTTGATCGGCTGCGGACGGATGTATATGTAGGAAGTCTTTAGTACCGTCTGGTGTCACCAGCGGGTACTAAAGGTTGCCCTTTAGTACCGGCAGGTGACACCAGCCGGTACTAAAGGTGCAAGCGGGGCCCATGTCTGACCAAAACCCTACCACGCCCCCTTTAGTACCGGCTAGTGAGACGAACCGGTACTAAAGGTCCCTCACGAGCCGGTACTAAAGGTCGCCCTGCTCCTGAGGGTTGTAGCCGACACGAACCGGGACTAATACCATCTTTAGTACTGGTTCGTGACCAGACCGGGACTAAAGCTCGGGATGAAAGCTCTGTTTTCTACTAGTGCCAATAGTCTCTTTGGGATATCCTATGAAGACGCACTTTTCCGCTTTGGGTTCAAGCTTCTCATGTTGAAGTTTCTTCACGTAAGCATCGCATCCCCAAACTTTTAGAAACGACAGCTTAGGTTTGTTTCCAAACCATAATTCATACGGTGTCGTCTCAATGGATTTTGACGGTGGCCTATTTAAAATGAATGCGGTAGTTTCTAATGCATATCCCCAAAATGATAGCGGTAAGTCAATAAGAGACATCATAGATCGCACCATATCCAATAGAGTGCGATTAGGACGTTCAGACACACCATTTCGCTGAGGTGTGCCAAGCAGCATGAGTTGTGAAACAATTCCACATTTCCTCAGGTGCGTGCCAAACTCGTGACTTAAATATTCTCCGCCACGATCAGATCGTAGGCACTTTATTTTCCTCTCATGTTGATTCTCTACCTCACTCTGAAATTCCTTGAACCTTTCAAAGGTTTCAGAATTATGTTTCATTAAGTTGACATACCCATATCGGCTCAAGTCATCAGTGAGGGAGAACATAACGGTAACCAGCGCGAGCCTTGACGCTCATTGGACCGCATACATCAGTGTGTATTATCTCCAACAAGTCAGTTGCTCGCTCTATTGTTCCGGAGAATGGAGTCTTGGTCATGTTGCCCATGAGGCATGGTTCGCACGTGTCAAATGATTCGAAATCAAGAGACTCCAAAAGTCCATCAGCATGGGGCTTCTTCATGCGTTTGACACCAATATGACCAAGGCGGTAGTGCCATATGTAAGTGGGACTATCGTTATCAACCTTACACTTTTTGGTACTCACACTATGGACATGTGTAACATCATGTTCGAGATTCATCAAAAATAAACCATTGACCAGCGGGGCATGACCATAAAACATTTCGCTCATATAAATAGAACAACAATTATTTCAGATTTAAATGAGTAGCCATCTCACATCAAGCGAGATCCAGATACAATGTTCATGCTCAAAGCTGGTACTAAATAACAATTATTGAGGTTTAAAACTAATCCCGAAGGTAGATGTAGAGGTAGCATGCCGATGGCGATCACATCGACCTTGGAACCATTCTCGATGTGCATCGTCACCTCGTCCGTTGCTAGTCTCCGCTTATTCCGCAGCTCCTGCTTGGAGTTACAAATGTGAGCAACTGCACCGGTATCAAATACCCAGGAGCTACTATGAGCGCTGGTTAGGTACACATCAATAACAAGTATATCACATATACCTTTAACGTTTCCGGCCTTCTTATCTGCTAAGTACTTGGGGCAGTTCCGCTTCCAGTGACCAATACCCTTGCAATAAAAGCACTCAGTCTCAGGCTTGGGTCCATGCTTGTTCTTCTTCCCGGCAACTTGCTTACCGGGCGCGGCAACAACTTTGTCGTCCTTCTTGAAGTTCTACTTACCCTTGCCTTTCTTGAAACTAGTGGTCTTATTTACCATAAACACTTGATGCTCCTTTTTAATCTCGACCTCCGCTGATTTCAGCATCGAGTAGAACTCAGGAATGGACTTTTCCATACCATGCATGTTGTAGTTCATCACAAAGCTCTTGTAGCTAGGTGGAAGCGACTTGAGGATTCTGTCAATGACCGAGTCATCCGAGAGATCAACTCCCAGCTGAGTCAAGCGGTTGTGCAACCCAGACATTTTGTGTATGTGCTCACTGACAGAACTGTTTTCCTCCATCTTACGACTGAAGAATTTGTCGGAGACATCATATCTGTCGACCCGGGCATCAGCTTGGAAAACCAGTTTAAGCTCTTGGAACATCTCATATGCTCCGTGTTGCTCAAAACGCTTTTGTAGCCCCGGTTCTAAATTGTAAAGCATGCCGCACTGAACACGGGAGTAATCATCACAGCGTGACTGCCAAGCGTTCATAACGTCTTGATCTGCTGGGAAAATGGGTGCGTCACCTAGCGGTGCATCAAGAACGTACAATCTTTTGGAAGCTATGAGGATGATCCTCAAACCACAGACCCATTCCGTATAGTTGCTTCCATCATCTTTCAGCTTGGTTTTCTCTAGGAACGCTTTGAAGTTGAGGGTGAGATTAGCGTTGGCCATTGGATCTACAATATAGATTGTAAAGGCAATTTTAGACTAAGTTCATGATAATTAAATTCACATAATCAAATTATTTAATGAACTCCCAATTAGATAGACATCTCTCTAGTCATCCAACTGACACATGATCCACGTCAACTAGCCCGTGTCCGATCATCACGTGAGACGGACTAGTCATCCATGGTGAATATCTCCATGTTGATCGTATCTTCTATACGACTCATGTTCGACCTTTCGGTCTTCCGTGTTCCGAGGCCATGTCTGTACATGCTAGGCTCATCAAGTCAACCAAAGTGTTTCGCGTGTGTAAATCTGGCTTACACCCGTTGTATGTGAACGTTAGAACCTATCACACCCGATCATCACGTGATGCTTCAGAAGAACGATCCCTAGCAATGGTGCACAATTAGGGTGAACACCTTTCTTGAAATTTTATTAAGAGATCATCTTATTTACTACCGTCGTTCTAAGCAAAGAAGATGTAAACATGATAAACATCACATGCAATCAATATAGTGACATGATATGGCCAATATCATCTTGCTGCTTTGATCTCCATCTTCGGGGCACCATGATCATCACTATCACCGGCATGACACCATGATCTCCATAATCTTATCTCCATCATCGTGTCTTCATGAAGTTGTCTCGCCAACTATTACTTCTACTACTATGGCTAACGTTTAGCAATAAAGAAAAGTAATTACATGGCGATCCTGATTGACACGCAGGTCATACAATAAAATAAGACAACTCCTATGGCTCCTACCGGTTGTCATACTCATCGACATGCAAGTCGTGAATCCTATTACAAGAACATGATCAATCTCATACATCACAATGCATCACGTCACTTCCTTTGGCCATATCACATTACAAGGCATATGCTGCAAAAACAAGTTAGACGTCCTCTAATTTGTAGTTGCAAGTTTTTACGTGGCTGCAATAGGTTTCTAGCAAGAACATTTCTTACCTACGCCAAAACCACAACGTGATATGCCAATTGATATTTACCCTTCATAAGGACCCTTTTCATCAAATCCAATCCGACTAAGGTGGGAGAGACAGATACCCGCTAGCCACCTTATGCAACAAGTGCATGTTAGGCGGTGGAACCGGTCTCCCGTAAGCGTACGTGTAAATTTGGTCCGGGCCGCTTCATCCCACAATACCGCCGAATAAAGATAAGACTAGTAGTGGTAAGCAAATTAACAAGATCGACGCGCACAACAACTTTGTGTTCTACTCGTACATAGATTATACGCATAGACCTAGCTCATGATGCCACTGTTGGGAGACGTAGTTGAAATCAAAAAAATTCCTACGATCACCAAGATCTATCTATGGATAAACCAGCAACGAGTGTGGATAGATTGCATCTTCATACCTTTGAAGATCGCTAAGCAAAAGCATTACAAGAACGCGGTTGGTGGAGTCGTACTCATAGCGATTCATATCGCGGTGGACTCCGATCTTAGTGCCGAACAACGGCGCCTCCGCGTTCATCACACGTACAGCCCGGTGACGTCTCCCGCGCCTTGATCCAGAAATGAGGAGGGAGAGGTTAGGGAAGAGCTCCAACAGTAGCACGACGGCGTGGTGATGGTGGAGCAGCAAGGTATTCCGACAGAGCTTCGTGTAAGCACTGCGGAGGAGGAAGAAGAGAGGCAGGGCCGCGCCGTCAGAGAGAGATCAAATCCTATCTCAAAACAGCCAAAAACTCAAGTATATATAGGAGGAGGGGGAGGGAGGTCTGCGTTGGCCCCTCCTCCAAGGAGGAGAGGTTCGGCCGAAGCTAGGGAGGAGTCCACCTTCCACAAGGGAGGTGGATCTCGTCCTTTTGAATGTCCTTTAGCCTTATCTCTTTATCCCTAGCCGCATGGTCCTTTCCGGAAGGACTTGGCCAGCCCAGTAAGGTCTGGTACACCTCCTCTAACAGCCCACGAAGTCCTTTGGTCGTCACACCCCTCACGGGGGTCCTCCGGCACCCTCCTGGCACTCTCGGTACACTACTGATGAGCCCAAAAACTTTCCGGTGACCAAAACAGGATTTCCTATATATCAATATTTACCTCCGGACCATTCCGGAGCTCTTCGTGGCGTCCGGGATCTCATCCGGTACTCCGAACAACCTTCGGTAATCACGTATACCATTTCCCTATGACCCTAGCGTCATCGAACCTTAAGTGTGTAGACCCTACGGGTTTGGGACACACGTAGACATGATCGAGACACCTCTCCAATCAATAACCAACAGCGGGATCTAGATACCCATGTTGGATCCCACATGCTCCATGATGATCTCGTCGGATGAACCATGATGTTGGGGATTCAATCAATTCCGTATACAATTCCCTTTGTCTACCGGTATGATACTTGCCCGAGATTCGATCGTCGGTATCTCTATACCTTGTTCAATCTCGTTACCGGCAAGTCTCTTTACTCGTTTCGTAACACATCATCCCGTGTCTAACTCCTTAGTCACATTGAGCTCATTATGATGATGTCTTACCGAGTGGGCCCAGAGATACCTCTCCGTCATACGGAGTGACAAATCCCAGTCTCAATTCGTGCCAACCCAACAGACACTTTCGGAGATACCCGTAGTGCACCTTTATAGCTACCCAGTTACGTTGTGACGTTTGGCACACCCAAAGCATTCCTACGGTATCCGGGAGTTGCACAATCTCATGGTCTAAGGAAACGATACTTGACATTGAAAAGCTTTAGCAGACGAACTACACGATCTTGTGCTATGCTTAGGATTGGGTCTTGTCCATAACATCATTCTCCTAATGATGTGATCCCGTTATCAACGACATCCAATGTCCATGGTCATGAAACCATGACCATCTATTGATCAACGAGCTAGTCAACTAGAGGCTCACTAGGGACATGTTGTGGTCTATGTATTCACACATGCATTCTGGTTTCCGGTTAATACAATTATAGCATGAACAATAGAGAATTATCATGAACAAGAAATACAATAATAACCATTTTATTATTGCCTCTAGGGCATATTTCCAACATCGAGGCGGGGCGTGGCAGCAAACAGTCTCTGCACCAGGGCAAAGTAACTCCCTGGGAGTGGCTCGCCGGGCCATAAGCGGGTGCAGAGGTCCTTCATGGCTGGCTCCGCCTTTTGGTGTAGCTCCATCAGTTGTTTCAACTGCTCCACCAGCAGAGGAGGATGCTCGGGGGCTCCGAACTGTGCCCAGAACATCCGAGCTTCGTCTTCCCCTCCCCGCAAGGCGAACATCTGATTGGCATCCGCCACACTCTTACGGAGATCGGCGGATGCGCCTGAGGATCGTCACACCCGAGTCAGCATTTTGAATCGGCTATCTCCTTGGCTTGGCGATCTTGCTCCTCGAAGAACCGTCTATCTATCCGCTCCTTTTGGAGATCGGATTTCGTGGTGGACAGTTCGGCCGAGCTCGCCTTATTCTTTTGCTCCAAGGCCTCGCACTTTTTTGCTAGCATCCTTGAGCTCATCCTGTATCTCCGCACACGAGCCTGGTGCTTATCGCTGGTGGCTTGTTGGGAAGAGAGCATGGTGGCCGCTTCTTTGGCTGCTGCCTTCTCAACGGCCGCTTCGTCATTGGCACGTTGAAGCTCGGCCTTGAGCTTTTCGATCTCTTTCGACGAAGCTGCAAAACGATAAAACTTTATATAAAAGGAATCTAAATTGACAGTATTCGGGGGAAAGTATTCAGATTTAGTTCGGAATTACCATTTTCCTCATCGAACCTCTTGTTGAGGGCCTCCACGTCATCCTCGGAGCGGTTGAGCTTCCGATGTAGCTCGTCCAGTTCGACACCGTTTTTGGCCACCCCTGATGACGAAGCCTACATTACACACACAATGCATACAACAGATCGGCACTCACTTCCCAAATTTTAGATATGACCCCTACGTGAGCTTGTTCACCTCACCTAGGGCTCGAGGGGCTGCCATGTATACAATACGAATAAATAAAAATCTTAGCAGAATATCGGACGTGTTACTTGAAAGCCCACAAGGAGACCTTTGAAGGCCTCCTTCAGTCCATTTTCAACGGACTAGACGCTTTGTAGTACCACACCCATGAGGGTGCGGTGATCCTCGGGGATGGAGGCGCTCGATAGAGCCTCCTCCATGGCCGACCACCTGTTGGTCGGCGGTACCGAGGATGATCGGATTTCCCGATCACCCATCAGGGATTGGACCGGCGCCTCCGGAGGCACAGTGCGCTCCGGAGATGTCCTCGGAGGGGACTGATTGCCCGTCCGTTCGGCCTCCTCGGTGTCCGGGCGGGGCGTTGTCCCCTGGTCTTCGGTAGCTAAAGCGTTAGCCTCGGCCACGGTGCTTTCTCACATGCCCCCTGTGTATGTCTTCATTGCAGTAGGATGGGACAATAGCTCCACGACGTCCTTCATGGCCCCTGGAGTGATGGGGTGCGAGGCATCCCCACTCTCTGCCAGTTCGGCAGGTGGGGTCTCCCCATCCGATACTACCTCGGTGGGTATAACGCGTGGGGGGTTGTTGGACCAATAACCTGCGTGTTAGCAAACTCTGAATCTACTAGTTATAGGTAGAAGGGTCTCGGGATCCTAACCTGGATGGAGGGTGCTTGACCCTTAGTCTCCTTCGTGGAACCTCCTCGGGGTCTTCAGACGCGGAGCTCGAGTCCAATCTGTCATCGGACAGAACCACCCGCGCCTGACGTGCCCTCTTCGGGGCTGGAGAAGCTGCCTGCCCCGAGGCTCCCAAAGACGCCGATCTCTTCTTGGTGCGGGGGAAATTGCCTCCCCCTCTCTCTCGACCTCCTCCTCTTCTTCTTCCTCCTCTTCGACCTCCTCCTGATTTGAGGAGGCGTGGGTGTCTTCGGATGTAGCATCAGGCTGGTCCTTGATGTGAAGGCCAGCTTGACCTGGTTTCTTGTTCTTGTATTTCTTCGTGGGAGCCTCGTAAGGCTTCTCCACAAGCATCCTGGCTAACAGCCCGGTCCTCTCGTCTTCGGGCTAAGGAGCCGGACTATTGATGTTGATGGCTTTCTTCTTCCATCTCTGCCAGAACACATCAGATATGAGGATGAAGGGATTCTCTATGTAATAGAGCCAACCAAGTTGGGGAAAATTATACCTCGGAATCCGTCTTGGCGGCATGCAGACCCTTGTCCTCCTCCTCGGATGGCCATCTCATCATTGACTTGAAGAGCGCCTTCCACAGCTTCTCCCGCGTAGTGTGGAAGAGATTCTAGATTGTGGGCTCGGCTTCGAGTTCTCGAGCCCACAAAGGAGTGTCCCGACCCTTGCAAGGGAGGATGCGTCTTCGGAGCATCACCTGGACCACATCGGCTAGCTTGATGCCCCCCTGGACCAGGGAGCGTAGGCGGTTCTGCAGGTCGGTCACCTCTTTGCCCGAACCCCAGACCAAGCCCTTTTCAGGTCATGAGGCCAGTCTAGTGGGGGGACCAGATCTAAATGTAGTGGCGGGGAGTTGGCCCTCTTCTAGTGGTTCGGTGACGTAGAACCACGCCTTTTGCCATTCTTTGATGGTGTCGATGAAGGTGCCCGACGGCCACCCGACGGGGCAAGCTTGCCGATGACTACCGCGCTGCAGTTCGCGTGCTTGCCGATGAGGCACTTGGGCTTGATATTGAAGACCTGTAGACAGAGCCCGAAGTGCGGCTCAACGCGCAGGAAGGCCTCGCAAACGAGGATGAACGCCGAGATGTGCATGATGGAGTTCGGCGGGATGTCGTGGACGTCGGGGCCGTAGAAGAACATTAACCCCCTGATGAAGGGGTGGAGTGGGAAGGTTAACCCCCTGATGAAGTGGGGGAGGAACACCGCCCTCTCGCCTGACCTGGGGGTGGGGATCATTTGGCCCTCCTCTGCCGCATGGTGAGGAATGTTGGCGGGGAGGTAACCAGCCTTCTTGAGGTCGAGTATGTCCTTGTTAGTGACCGTGGAAGCTTCCCACTGTCCAATGGAGCCCGCCATTGCTGAGCTGGAAGGTTGGGGGCGGAGAGACCTAGATCTGTGCTCTGGAGGCGCAAGGGAATGGGAGGCGGAGAAGTCAAATGCAAAGCGTAAAAACACTTTTGGGGTTTTCCTTCTCTTTTTATGAGGCCTGTCGATGTGGATTCCCCTCGCCGTGCCGTGAATCCCTCCACTTCCCGAGATGCGCGAGCTGTTGCGTGCTAGTGGTTAAGTATATCCCGTATAAAACGGGACACGGTCAGTATATTGATAGATCGTGATGATTAAAACGGCCTCGAACCGCGAATCGAGTCTACGCAACTGGTCTGGCGGTGATGGTGGGCCATAACCCTTTGTCAAAAAGGTCGTCAGAGGGCCGTTGTTTAGCCCCTGACATTTGGGCTTCAAAGCCGATCAATTTAAAGTATTCAAACGTGCCACTATGCGGGAGACTACTTGTCATTGAAGGCCAAACTACGACTCGGCAGGAAGGAACCAACCTTGCAAGCCGAAGACTCTATTCGCGAAGCAATCGGAGCTTAAGACCCTTGGTGTTGGAGGCAAGTTTGGGGGCTACTGAGGGAGTCCTGGATTAGGGGGTCCTCTTATAGCCAACCTATTATTATGGGCCGGACTATGAGGGCTACTTACCGAGCACCGAAGGATTTTAAGGCCCAATCTCTTAGATGGAAGCTTCGAGAAACTAGGCTTGTGCTCCACGTCTGATGTAATAGTTAGGCAAGTTTATCTCTTCAGCATGTAACCGACCATGTACAAACCCTAGGCACCCCCGGCATCTATATAGGACGGAAGGTTTTAGGGTATAGATAGAACAACTGATCTAGGGTTAGACATACGATCTTGAGGTAGATCAACTCTGTAACCCCTTACACCATCAATGCTACCAAGTAGGACGTAGGGTATTACCTCCATTGGAGGGCCCGAACCTGGGTAAACTCATGTCCCCTTTGTCTCCTGCTACAGTCGATCCTAGTCTCATAGTTCAGGACCCCCTACATGAGATTTTCCGGTTTTGACACCGACAACGGGCTTTGGTGCGATACTGGGATCATCCTCTTGGGCGGTTGGTGGGAAAAAATTCGATTCCATGCTGCATTGAGTGTTCGGAACTATAGTTTCCGAATCGTGCGAAGGATCCCGGACCAGTGATGGTCCGGCTTTAGAGTGATTCCCTACCTCTGGCTCACTAACAGAGTTTCGGTGATCAGCGATTGGGGTATAGACAGTTTTCAATTCCGACTGTCGGGCAGAATCCGTAGTCGGACACTCGATGATAGCGACAAGGTGGGTGACCGGAGGGACATGAATCTCCATGTCATCAGGTCTGATCCTGAGCCGATCGAAGATCGGAACCTGGTCAACCGATATACACATAGCTTTGATCCGATCGAACAACTCGTTTAAGAACGAGGAGATCGTAGGATGTGTGTTATTGAGACGAGTGGATTCATCAAGTGGAATGACGGTTCGAGAGCTACGCCAAAGCGGATCTGTGTGCTGTCCAACCATGAGACCTGATGTCTTCGGCGTCAAGGCGTCCCGACTTACATGTTTTTCTTCGAAGGTCGAAGGTTCCATTAGAACAAGTGTTCCCCGTGAATGAGCCATGAACTCTAAGGTTGCGAACTTGATACTATGATTGGGGGAAAAGCTTCCGGTTTGGCCATGACGACTGATCGGGCTGGCATGCAACAAGATGTCGTTGCCGGTGAGACTTTGATCTGGGGCGAGAGTCCCCTGGATGCAGATCTCGCTGCTTATGACGCGGTGAGCCATCGAGTCCTTTGGCGCTCACAGAGGAACTCTCAATGAAAGCACCAATGTTGGTGTCAAAACCGGCGGATCTCGGGTAGGTGGTCCCAAACTATGAGACTAGAATCAATGGTAACAGGAGACGAAGGGGACATAGATTTACCCAGGTTTGGGCCCTCCTATGGAGGTAATACCCTAGGTCATGCTTGGTTGTATTGATGGTATGAGGGGTTACATAGTTGATCTAGCTTGAGATCGAATAGATAACACTAGAATAGTTGTTCTCTCTATACCCCTAAACCCTCCGACTTATATAGACGTCGAGGGTGCCCTAGGTTTACACATGGTCGGTTACATGCCGAAGAGATAAGCATGCCTAACTACAGCTAATAACATGGGGAGTACGTCATGGATCCTCAAAGCTTCCATTTGGCGTAGGTGGTCTTTGATCGTCCGATGCTTGCTTTGGAGCCCATACAATCCGGCCCACAAACAATAGGTCGGCTATCCGAGGACCCCCTAATCCAGGACTCCGTCAGCTGCCTCATCCTCTAGCTGGATCTTTCGGCAGGCCCGTGGACTTCGGCTTCTGCACCCCTCCCTCGTCCGTGCAGTGTTGGTCTTCTCCTCCGCGCAATGCTGGCCCAGGAGCGGCCAAGCTCTCATTGGAGGCCCTAGCTATCTTTGTCTCCTTGTAATATGCATCCTCCTCCTATCTTTTTCTTCTTGTAATCTCCCCTAGGGGAGAAAGTTAAATAAAGATGTACTTAGGAAGATGTGATGATGTAAATTTCACCCTATTTGAATGATTGTATGTTATTCCTCTTGTTAGATACCTATTTGCATGGTGTTTTCCTACGTTTTTTCGGAAATACCTTACCGGCATGTGTAGCCCTACCGCGAGTGCTTTGAGGAGCGGGTCCTTGGCAGCCTACTGGCTGTCAGGACTAAGATGCGGTCCTATCCTTATTTCGGCACGAGGGCGTCGACAGGGATAGAAGCGCATCTCGTCGTGTTGCAAGAATGGATATCATTACAAGTACATGTACAGAAGAGATGAGTATATGGAATTGGCTTACACTCGCCACAACCTACAACAAGTTCACCTCAATACAACAACATACTCAAACATCATACAGAAGAGCAGGGTCCGACTACGGACGAAAACAAACGAGGAAATGACATCCATCTTTGCTATCCCAGGCTGCCGCCTGGAACCCATCCTAGATTGATGAAGAAGAAGAACTCCAAATAAAACAAGCATCGCGCTCACGTTCAATCATCACATTACCTGTACCTGCAACTGTTGTTTTAGTAATCTGTGAGCCACGGGGACTCAGCAATCTCATTTCCAAGGATATCAAGACTATTAAAGCTTAATGGGTGAGGTATGGTTAAGTGCTGAAGCTGCAGCAAGCGACTAAGCATTTATTTAAGTGTCTAACTTACGAGTACAGAAAGTAAAGTATGGTGGTCTACGCACAGTGGACGTGAACTAGTAATGATCACTAACTGATGATGAACACCTACTTACGTCAAACATAACCCCACCATGTTCTCTTGCGGATAAGGACTCACGAGAAGAGACAGTCACGGTTACGCACATAGTTGTTGTATTTTATTAGAGTTTACTTCAAGTTTGCTATGACTGGGTGTTAAACAAAATATCCAGTTTGCCACATAACCACGGGCATGACTTTCTGAAAGATTTAACCCTGCAGGGGTGCTCCAACTCATCCATCATAAATTAACCACATGCAGCGGGAATAACCTCGACCATGGATCTCGTGATATTCCTAGGCAATTCCATAGGAAATCTGCCACCACGAGATAGCCCGAAGAATAATCGGAATTCCTCACTCAAGACATTCGAAAAAGGTAAAACAAATCTAGCAAGGCCTCCCGACGTGTCGACGAACCCGATAGGAGCCGCGTATCTCGTTCTCAGGACACGACCAGATGAGCACAACATACAGTGGCCTGATAGAAATCTCCCGAGTTGCCCCGGGTTGGCCCCGCACACGACTCTAGTTTGGACTAACACTCATGTGGAGCACTGGCCTGGGTTGTTGATTAAGATCCTCGTGTTAATTACTCCCTATGCAGGTTTACTAATTTTTAGGCAAATGTAGTACCAATGTTGGGCCTTGCCAGACGAGTTTTATCCCAAAAAAAAAATCAAGGGGGTCCCCATAACAACCCCGAGCATGTTAGGAGCGCTCAATTATGGAACATAACACCGGTTCACAACTAACTAGGGCGGCAAGAGTGGAACAAAACACCGAGTAAAAGGCCAAGCCTTCCACCCTTTACCAAGTGTATAAGTGCATTAAATTAAATAACAATAATATTCTGATAACAAAAGAATGTCCATGTTGTCACATGGAAGCAATTGCACCTGCAGCTGGAACACTATAAGAAGGGCTGAGCAAGCAGTAACATAGCCAAACAAAGGTTTGCTAGGATGTGGAGGGGTTAGAGGCTTTCATGGCAATGTTGGGAGGCTTGACAAACAAGTCGTAGGTAGTGAGACATAACGATAAAAATGGGACATCTAGCATGCCAATGATATTAGTGGTATCTAGGGAAATGTATCATCTTGCCTGACATCCCTCTCAGAAGAAGAAAGAGTCCATGAAGAAGATGTGCCAACGTAGTCGAACGAATCCTCACACTCCGAACGCTTTTGGAACTCTATCGAGAAGGAACAATTCGAAACAACAATCAACACACGAGAAACACCACAACATATGCATGACACGACGTGCAAACAAATATGATGCATGTCCGGTTTAATATGCAACGGAGGCATGGCATGGCAAGCACAACAAACAACCACTACATCTTAAGTGAAGTTCAATATGCAATGAGTTGCATATTGACGAAACTCCACGCTTGAATTATTTAGTTCCCTCTCGTTAGGTACTCATCAATATTAAATGTTGTTAAACATGTCAAGAGGTGAAGCATGAACAACTATAACATCTAGGCATCTTAAATGAGGTCGGAAACAACGAATTAACAAATCCGGAATGACCTCATATGCATATTATGAATTTGGTCCAGATCTGTACTAAACATATTTTAGAGTTACTAAACGGCAATATAAATCTCACCATGTGATACTACACATTTTTCTAGTCAAGTTACATATCTAAAACATTTTAAACGGAGCTACGGTGATTTAGTTATGCAATAAACTGTTTTAACATGGCATTGATGCAAATTAATGCAAACAGAAAGTTTAAGTATTTTAAACATGTATGAAAGTTGGATATTATTAAACTGCACAAAATTTTAGTCAAGTTACATATATAATTTTTTTAATCCGATGCACGGTTAAAAAGTTATTAATTGCATGAACTACAAGCGTTTTTCTGAAATTCTATTTTCTGTGGATAATTGGCAAATTCGCATGCATGAAAAAAAACACTACGGGCCAAATCTGGTGGGCGCAAGATAACAAAGCATCGCCCTAGGCAAAGGATAGACAGGGTTGCTCACCTATGGCCCGTGGGCCGGCTGGGGCGCTGGGCCGCGGGAGGCTGCTGCTGGATCCAGCCCACGCGGGTGAGGCGCTGCGGGATCGGGCGTCGTCTCCCTCCCGCTCCAGGACGGCCATCGCGGTGGTCAATGGGGCAGCTGCTGGAGCTGCTGCGGCTCAACGGCGGCAGGGCGAATCCGATCCAGTGCGGGGAGGGATAGATCCGGCGATGGGGCCTCCGTTCCCGTTGACTGAGAGGCTTGGGGCGACGTGAGCGAGGAGATCGGCGACAAGCTTCAAGCTTCTACCATGGCACGAACAGAGAGGGAGAGGGGTTAGAGAGAGGGAGAAGAAGCCGGGGCATGTGAGGAAGGAGAGTGCGTGACCTGCGGTGGCGGCACGGCTTAGAGGCGCTCCGTCGATCGCCGGCGGGGTCGGCTCCGTCGGGGCTTGGCGAGGCATGGGGCTGGGCAGCGATGCTGGGGGAGCGAGGCACGGGCGCTCTCTTGGGCGCGGGGCTGAGCGGGCCATGCGCGGGCTGGCTGCGGTGGTCTTCAGGCCTGGGAGGGCCGGTTGCAGGCCGTGGCGGTGGGAGGCCTGGTTGGCCACGTGGCGGCACGCGGTTTGCCATGGACGGCGGTCGCGGCGGAGGCTCCATGCTAAGTGGCGACAGCAGAACTTGTGGGGCACTGAGCCCGAGGTGGGAGAGATAAGGCCATTGTAGGCAGAGGAGGGCTTCCTTTTATAGCATGGGGGACTAGGGTTTGGGTTTTTTAACCCGATTCGAGCCATTCGATCTCGATCGGACGGCTCTGGACGCGGGTAGGTGGTTGGGCTAAGGAGAGAGGGAGGTGGTGGCCCATGACACAAGTTTTTAATACACCGAAAAACGTATGACAAATAACCGATGACCGCACTACTACGGTTGAACGTTGGGGTATCAAACGAACTCGGAATGCGACGAAATTCGATACGCAGTCTAGCTACAATATAATAAGACCGCATGCCAGGTATCGACCCAATCCGAGAATAATTTAGCGCGTCTTTTAAAACATTTTTTAAATGATGCCGTAGGCGCATGAGTGTGTGGTTGGTCTCAAAATGGTCAGCGGCAAGAATGGAGAGAACCGGCAACTACGAACGGATGAAAGGTTTGAAAACGAGTGACGATGCTATGCAGATGATGCAAATGATGCGATGATGAATGCAACACCCAAACAAAACACAGACGAGAATGGAAATAAAAAGGGATCTTGTGGAGCGTCGGTCCTGGGCTGTTACAACTCTCCTCCACTACACGAGGATCTCGACCCGAGATCTAGAATGAGAAGGGGAAGAGAAAGAGCAAGAGGAAAGGAAGAGGTAAAATTTAGTTGCTTCTTTGACAAACGAGTGAAACCAATGAATCTTGAAGGATGCAAAGAGATGAAGAATGACATGAGGAACAAGCAAGAATTCACAAGAAATTTCGGCAGCACTTCGGTAGGATAGAGGGACAAAATTGATAAAATAGAAAGAAATTGAAGGAGAGACACAAAACTTCGATTGAATTAGAATCAAAACTTCATGATATGGAAGGACATGAAAAATTTCACAGCACTCCGGTTAATGAATAAGCAAAGAAAGAACATGATCTTGAAAAACCAAGATGATAGATTGAAGAGAGCAACATCACAAGGCCTCCGCAACAAGAGAATAGAAACTGGATTGATAGAAGGAAAAGAACGAATAAGAAAATAACAACTTCTACCACCATTGAATTGATAAATCTTGGTTGAACGTAGTTGATGGAGTATCAACAATGAAAAGACTAGCTTTTTATGGAGTTAAAGAAAACATCTCAAAATTATGAGGTGACAACCTGCCACAACAAAAATAATTGATTGCTTGAGAGCAAAAAGATGTGCACAACTTCTTTCACCAAGAGGTGGAGGAGACACTTGAATCATTTATGACCCAATGATAGCAACAATCCTTAGGAAATGCTTTAGGTGAAATCCAACCCAAGATAACTCCGAGAAGAAAAGATGGGTTTACTTATCTTTATTCTTGACAATTTTCTTCGAGACTCCCCATAATCAAGAATTTAATAATACCATCTCCATAGACCATGGAGAAGGAATTGAACTTAGAAATGTGAGAAAAGAATGGTTGAGCTTCTCCAACAAGAATCTTGAAGAACACTTCGGGAAAGAATGACATCATTAGAAAACCACCATGAAGGACCTCTTGGAGAACACTGTGATGAAAGAAAGATAGAAAAGAATCGAAGGTTGCAAAATGAACAAGATTGAGGCCTTGCTATGAATTAGATGAAGCTTAGCGACAAGATACTTGAGAAAACTAGGAACTCCAGAAAAGGAAAGATGAGAACACTTGAAACTAGAATTGATATCATGCACAACTCCGGAAGAGGGATTGAAATATCCTTGATGAAACTAGAATAAGAATTATGTTATTCTTATCCTTCATCAAGTTAAATTGATGACAAGCAACGGATTTAGCATACCACTTATTCTTGTTGAAAAGAATTGAAGGGAGAGATCGGGTACAAACTCGAAGAAGTCTTGAACGAGACACCAGCAAGAATTTACAATGAATGAGGATACTGCGAATGAATGGAATAACATGAGGATGAAGGGAGCATGATCTACCTAATAGAAAACTTGAACGAAGCACCGGAATAATTGAGATATGAACGACGGAGCAACAATTGAGAAGAATTTGAGAATGAAAGTTGAAAGCTGAATGCAGAAATCTTCTGAAATGATGGCCTTCAGGAGGATCAAAAAATGAAAACAACTCTGAATGCATTGGGTAGATAAGGATGGAATTACTCATGAATGGAAACAACTTGAGAGGAAAGCATCAAGATGAGATGACAAATCTTCAAGAGAATGGACCAAGATTAAGAGAAACTCTCCTTTGGTATTCAATACTGAGAATGAAGATGAGAACACTACCAAAAATTACTGTGACACTCCGGAAGAATGAATAAGGAAAGGTTGAGCCAACAATGAAAATGATTCGGAAGCGATCTTGGAGAAGGAATATGACTGATGAAAATCATTCTTACGTCATATTTAAAAAGAACTTGAGGACATCTCCGGAAAGATTAGAAGAGCCATGTAAGATCCTAGGGAAAACCTCTATGGGTTATGGGCCCACTCAAAGAGATCACTGTTGAAACAATTGCTTAAAAAGAGAGATTGCGCCGGTACAAATTAAGAACTTGATGATATGAGACCCTTCAAATATCTTGAAAGGATTATGAATGGAAATGAAAGTCTTCTAAAATATCTTCAGCACTCCGGACAGAATAGAGATAAGAATAAGGAAGAGAGGCTTGATAAAGAATTCCAACATAGGAGAGCAAATAGAGAATGAAAATGATATGATGAACACCAAGAACTTGAATTGAATCCACTTGAGAAGAATAACAACAAGAATAAAGAATATGAGGATAGACCTTGAAATTGAAACTCCTGAGAATATTCACAAAGAATCACCGGAAACAAGATAGAAAAAAAGATAGCGGAAGATTACATGAATAGAAAAGACACTTGAATGAGAATTCAATCATTGAAATAAAAGGGCGGGAGGGTGGGAAAAACAAAGAAACTTGGAACAGATGAGACAAACTCCAAAACGAAATATGAGGATTGGTCTTGAAATATTGAAGAGGATAGAATTATCTTGAAGAGAAGCACACCGGTAGGAAAAAAATTGATATGATAACTTGATTGGGCAAAAGAATTATCATTCCCATAGAAACATGAGAACACTTCTTAGGGAAGATATGAGATCACCACTTTATATCGAAGCAACTCGAATTACCTTACACAAAACAAAACGAAGGATGAGGCTTACGAAACAAGCCAGAACAAATACATACCCAGTATGCACTTGTCTGAAAGATAATCCTAGGTACCTACTTGAATTCCCACCTAAGAACTTCCGAAAAATTTCTGGTTATCCAATCTGGTGTGGCGGATACAAGGAGGAAATATCTCAGACAACTAACAAACCCACACCCCAACTGTATCCATCCTTCAACACATAACCACAGGCTTTCGCAAGTCCATCTAACTCAGATCCTCGAAAGCACAATGATACTAACCATGGTGGTACCCCGGACGCTTCCCAGTACTGGGTGACTCTGACCTTATCTCACCATGACAAGTATTGAAGCAATTCCGAACACCCTCCGTCCTGAGATACTAAGAAAGCTGAATGATAATGATGTGCCAAGAATCCCCTGGAGCTCAACTCCTTGGAAGAAATCAAGTCAGACTGGAGGCACCAAGACACAACTCCGTCACATCGGCATCATAGATATTCCAAAATACCCTCGTTATCCTAAAAAATTTGAGCGAGAAGAGGACTAGAATGAAAATTTCTAAGTCGATTACCTCACCAGAGCATAGAAGAGGTGTAAAAAGAATCCTACTCTCCGATATAACTAGACTCAATATAGTTTTTCACTAGACTCGACTCGGCCAAGTTCGATCAATCCAGGGGGATCCTAGGTCGGTACAGGCTCTGATACCAACTTGTCACGCCCAAGATGCGGTCCTATCCTTATTTCGGCACGAGGGCCTTGATGGGCATAGAAGAGCATCTCATCGTGTTCCAAGAATGGATATCATTACAAGTACATGTAAAAAAGAGATGAGTATATGGAATTGGCTTACACTTGCCACAAGTTACAACAAGTTCACCTCAATACAACAACATACTCAAACATCATACATAAGAGCAGGGTCCGACTACGGACGTAAACAAACGACAAAATGACATCCATCCTTGCTATCCCAGGCTGTCACCTGGAACCCATCCTAGATTGATGAAGAAGAAGAACTCCAAATCAAAAAAGCATCGCGCTCACGTTCAATCATCACATTACCTGTACCTTCAACTATTGTTGTAGTAATTTGTGAGCCACGGGGACTCAGCAATCTCATTTCCAAGGATATCAAGACTATTAAAGCTTAATGGGTGAGATGTGGTTAAGTGGTGAGGCTACAGCAAGCGACTAAGCATTTATTTGAGTGGCTAACTTACGAGTACAAAAAGTAAAGTATGGTGGTCTACGCACAACGAACATGAACTAGTAATGATCACTAACTGATCCTGAACACCTACTTACGTCAATCATAACCCCACCGTGTTCTCTTGCGGATAAGGACTCACGAGAAGATACAGTCACGATTACGCACACAGTTGGTGTATCTTATTAGAGTTTACTTCAAGTTTTCTATGACTGGGTGTTAAACAAAATATCCAAGTTTGCCACATAACCGCGGGCACGGCTTTCTGAAAGATATAACCCTGCAGGGGTACTCCAACTCATCCATCATAAATTAACCACACGCAATGGGAATAACCTCGACCACGGATCTCGTGATCTTCCTAGGCAATTCCATAGGAAATCCGCCACCTTGAGATAGCCCGAAGAATAATCGGAATTCCTCACTAAAGGCATTCGAAAAAGGTAAAATAAATCCAGCAAGGACGCCCGGCGTGTCGACGAGCCCGATAGGAGCCGCGTATCTAGTTATCAGGACACGACCAGATGAGCGGAACGTACAATGTCCTGATAGAAATCTCCCGAGTTGCCCCGGGTTGGCCCCGCACACGACTCTAGTTTGGACCAACACTCCTGTGGAGCACTGGCCGGGGTTGTTGATTAAGATCCTCGGGTTAATTACTCCTCGTGCAGGTTTATTAATTATTAGGCAAATGTACTACCAATGTTGTGCCTTTCCAGACGAGTTTTATCCCAAAACGAAAATCAAGGGGGTCCCCATAACGACCCTGAGCATGTTAGGAGTGCTCAATCATGGAACATAACACTGGTTCACAAGTAACTAGGGCGGCAAGAGTGGAACAAAACACCGAGCAAAAGGCCAAGCCTCCACCCTTTACCAAGTGTATAAGTGCATTAAATTAAATAAAAATAATATTGTGATAACAAAAGAATGTCCATGTTGTCACATGGAATCAATTGCACCTACAGCTAGAATGCTATAAGAAGGGCTGAGCAAGCGGTAACATAGCCAAACAAAGGTTTGCTAGGATGTGGAGGGGTTAGAGGCTTTCATGGCAATGTTGGGAGGCTTGACAAACAAATGGTAGGTAGCGAGACATAACGTAAAAACGGGACATCTAGCATGTCAATGATAGTAGTGGTATCCAGGGAAATGTGTCATCCTGCCTGAGATCCCTCTCGGAAGAAGAACGAGCCCATGAAGAAGACGTGCCAATGTAGTCGAACGAATCCTCACACTCCGAACGCTTTCAGAACTCTATCGAGAAGGAACAATCCGAAACAACAATCAACACACGAGAAACACCACAACATATGAATGACACGATGCGCAAACAAATATGATGCATGTCCGGTTTAATATGCAACAAAGGCATGGCATGGCAAGCACAACAAACAACCACTACATATTAAGTGAAGTTCAATATGCAACGAGTTGCATATTGACGAAACTCCACGCTTGAATTATTTTGTTCCCTCTCGTTAGGTACTCATCAATATTAAATGTTGTTAAACATGTCAAGAGGTGAAGCATGAACAACTATAACATGTAGGCATCTTAAATGAGGTCGGAAACAACGAATTAACAAATCCGGAATGACCTCATATGCATATTATGAGTTTGGTCCAGATCTGTACTAAACATATTTTAGAGTTATTAAACAGCAATATAAATGCCTTCATGTGAAACTACACATTTTTCTAGTCAAGTTACAAATATAAAACATTTTAAACGGAGGTACGGTGATTTAGTTGTGCAATAAACCGTTTTAACATGGCATTGATGAAATTAATGTAAACAGGAAGTTTAAGTATTTTAAACATGTATGAAAGTTGGGTATTATTAAACTACACAAAATTTTAGTCAAGTTACATATATAAACTTTTTTAATCCGATGCACGGTTAAAAAGTTATTAAATGCATGAACTACAAGGGTTTTTCTGCAATTCTGTTTTCTATGGATAATTGGCAAATTCGCATGCAGGAAAAAAACATTACGTGCCGAATCTGGTGGGTGCAAGATAACGAAGCATCACCCTAGGCAATGGATAGATGGGGTTGCTCACCTATGGCCCGTGGGCCGGCTGGGGCAGGGCGAACCCGATCCAGTGCGAGGACGGATAGATCCGGCGATGGGGGCTTCGCTCTTGTTGATAGAGAGGCTTGGGGCGGCGCGACCGAGGAGATCGGGGACGAGCTTCAAGCTTCTGCCATGGCACGAACAGATAGAGAGAGAGAGAGGTTAGAGAGAGGGAGGAGAAGCCGGGGCATGGCAGGAAGGAGAGGGCGTGACCTGCGGCGGCGGCACAGCTCGGAGGCGCTCCGACGATCGCCGGTGGGGTCGGCTCCGTCGGGGGCTTGGTGAGGCATGGTGCTGGGAAGCGACATTGGGGGAGCAAGGCATGGGCGCTCGCACGGGCACGGGGCAGAGCGGGTTACGCGCGAGCTGGCTGCGGCGGTCCTCGGGCCTAGTAGGTCTGGGTGCGGGCCGTGGCGGTGGGAGGCCTGGCTGGCCACTTGGCGGAACGCGGTTGGTCGTGGACGGCAGCCGCGGCGGCGGCTCCATGCCAAGTGGCGACGGCAAAACTTGTGGGGTGCTGAGCCCTAGGTGGGAGAGAGAATGCCATTTTGGGCAGGGGAGGGCTTCCTTTTATAGCACGACGGACTCGGGTTAGGGTTTTTTAACCCGACTCGAGCCGTTCGATCTCGGTCGGACGGCTCCGGACGTGGGTAGGTGCTAGGATGGGCTGGTTGGGCTGTGAAGAGGTGGTTGGGCCAAGGATAGAGGGAGGTGGTGGCCCGTGACACAAGTTTTTAAAACATCGAAAAATGCCTGACGAATAACCGATGACCGCACTACTACGTTTGAATGTTGGGGTATCAAACACACTCGGAATGTGACAAAATTCGATAGACAGTCTACCTACAATATAATAAGACCGCATGCCAGGTTTCGACCCAATCCGAGAATATTTTTTGCTCGCCTTTTAAAACATTTATTAAATGATGTCGCGGTCGCGTGCGTGTGTGGTTGGTCTCAAAATGGTCAAGGACGAGAACGGAGAGAACCGACAACTACGAACAGATGAAAGTTTTGAAAACAAGTGACGATGCTATGCAGATGATGCAGATGATGCAATGATGAATGCAACACCCAAACAAAACACAGACGAGAATGAAAATAAAAGGGGAATCTTCTGGAGCAACGGTCCCGGGCTGTTACACTGGCGGTGCTACTGCCGGCAAGATACCTTGAGGTTCTTGGCGGGGCCACTTAAGCTATTGAGCGGACTCGAAACAGAGTAAGGGCGTGAGGAAAGCCACTTGAGTCGTTGAGCGGACTCGAAACAGAGTAAGGGCGCGAGCGCAGCCACTTAAATTGTTGAGTGGACTCGAAACAGAGCAAGGACGCCATCAATTATGGCAAGGTTCCTTACCATGCAGGTTTTCCATACAAAAGTCGAAATCATCCAAGGAAAATAACTTCACAAAAAAATTTACTTAGGGTTTAGCAACTTATCTTTCCATCACGGTACTTTTTCCACTCCTCTTCGCAAGATGCCAATTTTGGACATCATTGGTGTCCATACCATCTCATTCATCCCCCCGATAAACTTGTACGCGAGAGAACCTTCTGTCTTTTAAGAAAAAGGAAGAAGAGAAAATAGGGATGGGGAACCTTGATGGTCTGTTAGTAATTGCCGGGAATAGGCGTAATGTAACATCTTGGATAAGCATGCAAAACAAGTAAACATGGAAATCGACAAGAGTTGCAGAACGCTCGGTCTTCTTCAGCTATGCACAGGATCTGTGCCTAGCTTTGTACAAAGGATCACATGCCTTGCCGGCAATACTCATACAAAAGGTGGTTGCTCGGGGGCCCGGCAACCGCGCCTTATGGGTAGAACTTACGAAGATGCTCGATGTTCTAGGAGTTGCTCACCGGAATGCCATCTTTGGTCTCCAAGCGGACTGCACCAGGCCTAGTGACTCATACTACCCGATAAGGGCCTTCCCACTTTGGCGTCAACTTGTTTGAATTCTTGGGTGACTGAACGCGCTGAAGAACAAGGTCGCCTTCCTCAAGGCTTCGGGCACGAACCTTGCGGCTATAATAGCGGTGCAAATCTTGCTAGTACCGTGCAGCTCTCACAGCAGCCCGAAGATGGTCTTCCTCAAGGAGCGTCACGTCATCTTGTTGCAACTGCTCTCACCCAAGCTCATCATAAGCGAGCACTTGCGGTGACCTGTATATGAGTTCCATGGGGAGAACTGCTTCTGCCCCGTATACCAAGGAGAAGGATGTCTGGCTGGTGCCTAGATTTGGTGTTGTTTTGATCGACCAAAGAACCACCAGCAGCTCATCAATACAACGCCTTCCACACTTGTGCAACTTGTCGAAAGTTCTTGTTTTAAGAAGTCGTAGCACTTCAGCATTCGCCCTTTCCACTTGGCCATTGCTCCTTGGGTGAGCGACAGAAGCGAAATAGATTTTGCTGCCAAGGTCTTGGACATACTGCATGAAGGTGCAGCTTGTGAACTGTGTGCTGTTGTCAGTGATGATCTTGTTGGTAACACCAAAGCGGTAGACTAGTCCTTTGAAGAACTTGACGACTCACTGTGATGTCACCTTTCTCACTTCCTCCACTTCCAGCCACTTTTTGGACTTGTCGATTGCAACATACAAGTACTCAAAGCACTCGATAGCACGGGGAAAGGGGCCCAAGATGTCGAGCCCCTAGACTGAAAATGGCCAGGAGAGAGGGATTGTTTGAAGACCTTTAGCTGGTTGATGTAGCTCCTTTGAATGGAACTGGCATGCTTCACACTTGGTTACTAGCGTAGTTGCATCCTCGAGGGCGGTGGGCTAGAAGAAACCTTGCCGGAATGCTTTGCCGACCAGTGCTCTTGACCCTATGTGGGAGCCACATATGCCTCCATGTATCTCTGCCAACAGCTCTAGTCCATCGCCCGAGGAATGCACTTCAATTTCACACCGTTTGGTCTCTTTTTATACAGGACATCGTCCACAAATAGGTACATACTGGACTGACGGGCTACTTTCTCCGCTTCCTGTTGTTCCTCAGGGAGTTCTCCTCATTGGAGGAACTGGACAATGTGTTGCGCCCATGCCATAGCCTGGGGCTTGACGGCAAGG
This sequence comes from Hordeum marinum, assembly GCA_022496015.1. NCBI lineage: Eukaryota > Viridiplantae > Streptophyta > Magnoliopsida > Poales > Poaceae > Hordeum > Hordeum marinum. Next base: position 479,957,510 of record CM039674.1, read on the forward strand.
ACTAAAGTCATGTCCTCTGCCGCAGGAGCGTTTGTCTCTACGGTGAAGATCTGAGGTCTTACCGGAGCCTGTTGCCCCCCGGCAAGCTTGGCACCGTTCTAGGCAACTCCCTCATTGGCGGCTTCTAGAAGCTCTGTGGGGAAGTACTGGACGGAATTCAACTTCCTTCTTTTATCTTGTTTTGTTGATGGTGCTACGGTTGGCTGAGTTAGCTTGAGCACAAAAGTTCCTGGTTCCACAGGTAATTTGAGGGCAGCGCGCTTCGATAGGTCATCGGCAATGATGTTCTCCGCATGAGGAACGTGCTCTGTTTGCAGGCCATCGAAGTGCTCCTCCAGCTTTCTCACTTCATCCACGTAAGCGTCCATCAACGGGCTATGATAATCCTTGTTGACTTGCTTGTTGACACGCTGTGAATCACCACTGACAATGAGCTTTTTGATTCCAAGGTCTGCCGCGATCCTAAGACGGCAAGTAATTCTTCATACTCTGTCATATTGTTTGTTGATCTTTCCCGAGGGAAGTGCATCTGAATCACGTCCTCAAGGTGCTCTCCGGTGGGTGTGACAATCAGCACGCCGACACCGGCCCCTTGCAGGGAGAAAGCCCCATCAAAATACGTAACCCATTCTTGCTGAGTTTCCTTGCCGAGAAGAGTTGTTTCTTGGACCTCTTCGTCTGGCGTTGGAGTCCATTCTGCAATGAATTATAGCAGAGCTCTGCTTTGGATAGTTGAAGTACTTTCAAACATGAGACCAAAGTTCGACAAATCCAAAGCCCACTCAACAATCCTGCCGGTGGCATCTGTATTCTGTAGAATCTGTTGCAGCGCAAAGCGAGTGACGACGGTGGTCTCATGTGCTTGGAAGTAGTGGTGCAGCTTCCTCGAGGCCATAAGGAGACTGAAAAGCAGTTTTTGCACACCAGAGTATCTCCACATAGCTCCCTCGAAGAGGGAACTGACAAAATAAATTGGGCTCTGCACCACGTTCTTCTTCTGCGTTGCTTCATTAGTCTGTACTGACCCTACCTTGCCTGCATCGGGACCTGCCGGGGGAGCTCCTAGCTCATCGCTTGGCAGCCTCGCTCCTACCGTTGCCTCTTTGTCAGCTTCCCTCCGTGCCACCAACGCAGCGCTAGCCACTTGATTCATCGTTGCTATATATTGTAGCAACGGTTCTTGTGGCCTAGGTGCGACTAGTGTTGGCGGAGAGGAGAGGTACTTCTTCATATCCTGCAGCGCTGCCTCTGCTTTTAGAGGCCATTTCATTGGACCTGCCTTCTTCAAGATTTTGAAGAATGGTAGGGCGTGCTCAGTGGATTTTGAGAAGAACCTGCTTAGAGTTGTGATGCAACCGGCAAGACGGCGTCCATCCTTGACGCGCTTTGGTGCTTCAATCTGCTCAATCACCTTGATATTGTCAGGGTTTGCTTCAATCCCATGCTGGGACACAAAGAACCCGAGAAGCTTGCCAGACGGGATGCCAGACACACACTTCTCGGGATTGATCTTTAGGTTGATCTTTTGCAAATTTGCAAACGTCTCTTCTAGGTCTTGTATTAGTGTTTCCTTGTCCTTGGCTTTGACCACTATGTCATCTATATAAGCTTCCATATTCCTATGCAGCTAGGATTGAAAACCAATCTGGAACGCTCTTGCAAATGGTGAACCAACACTTTTCAACCCGAAAGGCATTCGCACAAAGCAGTACATACCACATGGGGTGATAAATGCGGTCTTCTCTTCGTCTTCCTTCGACATGAAGATCTGATGGTACCCAGAGTACGCATGGAGGAAAGACAGCAAGTTACAGCCGGCAGTGGAGCCCACAATCTGGTCAATGTGCGGCAAGTGAAAGGGATCTTTTGGATAGGATTTATTGAGATCCGTATAGTCAATACACAGCCTCCATTTCCCATTCGCCTTGCGCACTACGACTGGATTGGCCAACCATGTTGGGTGGAGCACCCCTCGGACCAGACCTGCTACTTCTAGCTTTCTAATTTCCTCAGCAATGAATTCTTATCTCTCCAAAGCTTGCTTCCTCACCTTCTACTTGACGGGCCACGCATGAGGACAGGCGGCAATATGGTGCTCAATCACCTCCTTGGGAACACTGGGGACATCAGACGGTTGCCACGCAAACACATCAACATTCACCCACAGGAAGGAAACGAGCGTGCTTTCCTATTTGCTATCGAGGGTGGAACTGATGGTGAAAGCTCCCCCCATGCCATCCTCCTTGACGGGCACCTTTTTGGTCTCAAGTGGAGCTGCTTTGGACTTCTTGTTCTTGCCAGTGGAGCTCTCTGGCACATCATTAACGGGAGCGCAGCACTCCGAGGACGTGCGCTGGCCGGAATGCGTGCTAGAGGCCTTGACGGTCTTCTTCCCCCTGGGAGATTCGGCGGCAGGAGCAAGTGCCTTGGCGGCACGTGCTGCAACTACCTCCCGGTAGAGTTGGTCGGCGCAGACAAGTGCACCTTTCTTGTCAGAGCTGATCGTGATGATGCTCATTGGTCCGGGCATCTTCAGTACATTCTAAGCGAAGTGGGTGGCCGCCATGAACTTGGCCCACGCTAGGCGGCCAAGGATACCATTGTATGGAAATGAGATCTTGGCGACATCAAAGACGATCTTCTCTCTCCTAAAATTTATGCCACTACCAAATGTTACTGGTAGTGTGAACTTGCCCTTTGGCCGAGTCCTCCCTGAATTGAACCCTTGGAATGTGCGTGTTGGCTCGAGATCTTCATCAAGGATTTGTAACCTATGGATGACATCTGGCGAGATTAGGTTCAGGTTGGCCCCACTATTGACTAGCATTTTTGTCACCTTGAGCATGTGAATTGTCGGTCAAACCAACAATGGCAGACACACGATCGTGGTTGTGCGGTCAGGGTGATCCTCGGCGTCGAAAATGATAGGAGTGTTGGACCACTTCAGATGTTTCTGGGCACCGACAGACGGCTCTGCCGCATTGACCTCGCGCGCCCATTGTTTGAGTTGGCGGTGAGAGGAATGCGACGAGGCACCTCCCTTGATGCACATCATGTCTGTAGCCTTCTCGAACTCATACTCACTGGACTCGTTGTCCTCTTCGTTGAAATAATCATACCCTCCTTCTTCGTTGTGGCCTCGAGCGGGCCTCTCCTTTTGTTGCTTGGCCTTGCCGCGGCAACCTCCTCGGTTTCTGCATTTCTTACCGGACCCTTCAGCACCATTTTGGGCTTTCTCCTTATCTTTTCTCACATACTCAGCCTTCTACTTCTCGACGAGTTGCTCGACCTGTCAGCAATTTTGGAGGTCATGGCCCTTGATGCGATGGATCTTGTAGTACTACTTGTCGGAGCCTTCCGTCTTGTCGGCGACTGTCAAGACCTGACACGAGGTGCACCTCGCAACCTCCTTGCCGGGATTGTCAACCTTAGTATTCTTGGCAGCATCGACGTTGTCGAATCCCTTGACAGCAAGCATAGTCTTACTCTTGCGCTTGTTGTTCTGCCGCCGGTTTTTCTTTGCCGGGGCGGTGTCGTCTGCGTCATCGGAGTTGACTCCAATGCCAGCTTATTCGCCGGAGAGTCTCCTCCCTTCTTTGGTTCGGGCACATCTATCAGCGAGAGCATAAAGCTCGGCAACATCCCTGACCTTGTTCATCGCCTGCTCTTCATGCTTCCTGCGGTTGCACACGTTCTGGTGGAGCAAGCTAATAACAACGGCATGATGAATGTCCGGGATGTTGTGATGCACATGGCTGAACCTTTGAACGTACTTGCGCATGGTCTCACCTTCTTTCTGGGGAATGATGTGCAAGTCACTTTCTTGACTAGGAGCTTGGTGGCCTCTGGTAAAGGCGCCAACAAAATCATGGCACAGGTCTGCCCAGGAGGTGATGGAATTCTCTGGCAGGTGCATCAACCATGACCTGACGTTGTATTGAGTACCAATGGGAAGTAGGACGCAAGTATCTTGTCGTTGCGCGCTCTGGTAGCCTGCACCGCAATGGTGTAGATGTTGGGGAACATTGCATGGGAAACAAAAAAATTCCTATGCTTCACCAAGATCAATCTAGGAGATGAGCATCTACGAGAGGGGAGGGTGCATCTACATAACCTTGTAGATCGCTAAGCGAGAAGCGTTAAGAAACGTGGTTGATGTAGTCGAACGTCTTCGTGATCGAAATCATCGAGCGTCTCGCGATCCAATCACGATCCGTCCGGATCTAGCATCAAACGGACGACACCTCCGCATTCATCACACGTACGGCTTGATGACGATCTCCGCCTTCTTGATCCAGCAAGAGGGAGCGGAGAGGTAGACAAGTTCTCTAGTAGCGCGATGGTGTTGCGGCGATGGTGGATGAGTAATTCCAGTAGGGCTTCGCCTAAGCACTGCTGAAACCGATCTAGAGGAGAAACTATGGACTAGAGGAGAAGGCAGCATGTGGCTAAAATTTTGTAGCAAAAACCCTCAAAACCTCTAGTATATATAGGAGCAGGGGAGGGAGGAGACTTTGCTCCCAAGGTATCCAAATTCACTTCAGCCGAAGTGGAGGGAGGAGTCATCCTCCTCCACTCCTAGTAGGATTAGGACTCCTTCCTTTTTCTCCACTTTTGCCTTTATTTCGACCTTGGGTTTCTTCCCCAGCCGCATGGGCTTCCTATGGGCCTTCGTCCATCCCACTAAGGGCTGGTATTCCTTCTCCCACATACCATGTAGCCACTTGGGTGGAAATACCCCTCCCGATGGTCCCCCGGTACCCTCCCGGCACTCCCGGTACAATACCTATGAGCCCAAAACTTTTCCGATGACAAAAACAGGACTTCCTATATATCAATCTTTACCTAAGGACCATTCTGGAGGACGTCCGAGATCTCATTCGGGACTCTGAACAACCTTCGGTTACAACCATGCATAACTCTATACTACCGAAACTTCACCAAACCTTAAGTGTCCAGACCCTGCGGGTTCAAGAACTATGTAGACATGACCGAGACACCTCTATGGTCAATAACCAATAGCGGGACCTGGATGCCAATATTGATTCCTACATATTCTATGAAGATCTTTATCGGTCGAACCCCTATGTCAAGGATTCAGTTAATCTTGTATGATGTTCCCTCACTAGTAGAAAACAGGGCTTTGGTCTAGGCTGGGCCAGCCCATTAGTCCCGGTTCACTCATGAACCGGGACCCATGAGGGTAATGGTCCCGGTTCATAGGACCCCTTTAGTCCCGGTTCCAGATACCAACCGGGACCAATGGGCCTCGCTCCTGGCCCACAACCATTGCTCTTGGTTTGTGGATGGAACCGGGACAGATTCGGGTCCTTTAGTCCCGGTTCCATCCACGAACCGGGACCAATGAGATGCCCATATATACCCCCTCGCCAGCGAGCATCGCACTCCACATTGATCTATTTTTCTGGCCGGCAAGGGGAGAGCTTTGTGGTGCTCTAGCTCACCTCCTATGCATATGAGGTGTTTGATGAAATTCCCAAGCCACACTTAATATTTCTCCTCTCGAAGCTCCTTTTCCAAGCTCCATTTTCCTCAAGATTTGTCTAGGTTTGGCGGTTCGTCCTGTTTCGTCCCCGTCCTCACCGTCGTCAAGCGCCTGTGCCCATCTCGGTGCCCGCACCACCGTGGTTAGCCTCTTCTTCTTATCTTCTTTATAAAAGGAAAAGTTTTTACTTGTATGATTTAGATAGATACTTGTGTAATTTTATTACTTTTATTATTGTTTGTTATTATATAGTGCGATGGTTTTGTAACTATTTGTCGGCCCTCGTCCTGTCTATGATTCAGATGTGGTATATATTATCTTTTATAACTATTTCTTTTATTTAGTGTTTATGACAATTATGCTGACCAACGTGACATAGATTTTTTTATCTAGGAGGAGGTAGTTGAACCGGAAATTCCAACCCACATAGCAACTCTTGTCGAGAAGTTAAATTGTTTGAAAAAGAAAACAATGACTTGAAAGAAAAATTACAAAGAGTTGAAGAGGAGAAGATGAAGTTGGAGTTGCATGTTGCCGATGTCGTCGATGATCACATGACCAAGATGGACGCAATGCGCTTGAAGATTAGAAAGATTAGAAAATATGCCATTCATACTGAGGCTTGGTATCATTATGCCGTTGGATCCATTAGTACCTTAGTAGCGGTTATGATCGCATTTGTTTTTGCATTTAAATTTTTTATATAGTTTGGATGTATGTTTTAATTATATGCTCTAGAGAGCTATATGTTATTCAATAATGAGAACTATGTATGAACTGTATGTATTTATTTTGGTCACTATTGTACTTTGGCTTTAATGTGATGATGAATTTCTATTAATTTGGTCACTTCTCTATTCATGATATGTTCTAATGGTTTTTAATACACTTTAGTATATAACATGTTATGTGGGTGAAATGATGATACCATGCCAACTTTCAACCTTTTTAGAGTTCATTTGAAGTGCTTTTCAATTTCAGGGTCATTTAGCTCCAAAAAATCAGTAAGTGCATGAAAAATACCAAATGAAGTCAGAAAGGGTTAAAAATTGATGATGTGGCGTTGAATGGTACATTTTGAACACACACAAATTATAAAGTTCAAATAATTTCAAAAAAATGAATCCCTTTGTAACAGATGAGTTTTCGTTCAAAACCGTGATACTTCGGAAGACATTGTCCATTTTGTACACGAAGTGCATCCAGTTTTTGTCGTAACCCTCTCAACTTTTTATAACATGCTATGTGGGTGAAATGATGATACCATGCCAACTTTCAACCTTTTCAGAGTTAATTTGAAGTGCTTTTCAATTTCAGGGTTATTTAGCTCAAAAAAGTTAGTAAGTGCATGAAAAATACCAAATGAAGTCAGAAAGGGTTGAAAATTGATGATGTGGCTTTGAATGGTGCATTTTGAACACACAAAAGTATGGAGTTAAAATAAATTAAAAAAATGAAATCCCTTTGTAACAGATGAGTTTTCGTCCGAAACCGTGATACTTCTAAAGCGATTGTCCATTTTGTACACGAAGTGCACCCAGTTTTTGCCGTAACCCTCTCAACTTTTTATAACATGCTATGTGGGTGAAATGATGATAGCATGCCAACTTTCAACCTTTTCAGAGTTCACTTGAAGTGCTTTTTAATTTTTTTCAAAACATCGTGGGAGTGGAGTTCAAAATTGAATCAACTAAAAAGCTTTTATAAACCTCTAGTATTTTTTAAACTATAATTATAAAAAATTATGCAACTAAAATTATCAAAGTATTGTTTGTTCAAAACATTAATAGTAAAAATAATATAATGATAAAACACACTGGAAATAAATAAAGCAAAAAATAAAACAAAAATAAATAAAGCAGAAAACAAAACAAAAATAATGGAAATTATGCAACTAAAATTATCAAAGTATTTTTTGTTTAAAACATTAATAGCAAAAAGAAGATAATGATAAAACACACTCGAAATAAATAAAGCAAAAAACAAAACAAAGATAAATAAAGCAAAAAACAAAACAAAAATTATCGAAATTATGCAACTAAAATTATCAGAGTATTTTTGTTCAAAACATTAATAGCAAAAAGAATATAATGATAAAACACACTAAGCCACCATAAAGTATTTTTTGTTAGGAGCTTTTAATATGCAAAAAAATAACATAAAAAATGCCCACATACTAAGCCACCATGGCCTGCATATGACCAGTAACCCAATATACATGGGCCAGGATGCAGGCCCACGGGGCAAGTAGTCCCAACAGGGCAGAGACATTCAGGCATGCAATGCCTGTGGTAGAGAGGAGCTCGAGACGGTAGGAGCAGCCAAGCTTATAAACCAGTACGACCACTCCTCACTCTGCGAGGTGGGACTAAACTCCCACCGTGCCAAGAACAGGGCTTTAGTACCGGTTGGTGCCACCAACCGGGACCAAAGGTCCCTCTTTCCCGCCCATTGGGCTGACGAAAAGGGGCCTTTGGTCCCGGTTGGTGGCACCAACTGGGACTAATACCCACCTTTAGTCCCGGTCGGTGCCACCAGCCGGGACCAAAGGTCTGTGCCTCCCGACCTTTGGGATGACGAAAAGAGACCTTCGGTTCCGGTTGGTGGCACCAACCGGGACTAAAGGTGGGCATTGGTCCTAGTTGGCGCCACCAATCGGGACCAATGCTTCTTCTATATAAGCAAACACATAGAAATTTCAGTTTTCATCGCCACTTCGCCCAGCCGCCGTCCTCGTCCTTGTCGCTATGTGCCGTCCCGAGCTCGTCATCGTCATCGCCATCACCACCCCCATCGCCTCCCCGTTGCGCCCCGATCTCGCCGTCGTCATCGCCGCCCCCGTCGCCGTCCCTTTCGCCACTCGTCCCCATCGCCTCCCCGTCTCCGCCCCGTCCCCGTCTTGTCGCCGCCTTGTCGCCTCCTCGTCGCTGCCTCGAGCCCGCCGTCGTCGTTGCCGCCCACCCTGGTCGCCGCCCCGAGCCTGCTGCCGCCCCCGTCGCCGCCCTTAGCCCTCTGTCGTCGTCGCCGTCCCCGTCGCCACCCCCGTCGTCGTCCCATACCCATCGCTGCCCTGCCCTCGTCCCGTCACGTCCACATTGTCGCCCCGTCACGGTCCCGCCGCCTCCCCATCGCCGTCCCAAGTGACCACCCTTTCCCATATTCCCCTTCTCGAATACGACGACACGGACACGGTGACATGCATACAGGGACATGGGATATGGCATTTTCCAAAAACAGCCCATCGGGGGCACGGCAAGTATATATAAAGATAAATGAAAATATGTCATGAGTTAAAGAAAGAAAAATAACGAGAAAGAGATCACACCCTCCCCCATATAACTTCGACATGAGGGGGGGTCGATATACATTTTTTCCATGTATGTATGTCGTTGTCATTGAGTTAAACAAAGAAAAATAATGAAAATATGTCATGAGTTAATGAAAATATATAATATATGTATGTGGCTATGTATGTATAGATGGATACCATTTTTTCCATGTATGTATGTCGTTGTTGATATACCCCCTCCCCAATAACTTCGACATGAGGGGTGGGGTTGATATACCCCTCCCTGATAACTTTGACATGAGGGGAGGTCGATATACCCCCTCCCCGATAACTTTTTGTCATGTTGTGTGTCAAAGTATTGAAGAAATCCATGGCTTCATCATCAGCCGGAACTAACCGGCGTATGATGTTATGAAGCTCTTCAAAGTTGTTTTGGAACGGAGTTCCAAATAGAATAATCCACTTTTTGGTACGAATTTCAGCAGCGGCCTTCCAAATAGCGATATTCGGAATGCTCTTGCTGAACTTCGTACGCAAAAGCTAATTATCCTATCCGGGACTCTGTTCGAAAACAATTTTGGAGAGTTTTGTGCCATTATGCGCATGTTACTTCTGGCTAATGATGAAGCCATGGTTTTGTTGAATCCTTTGACACTAGACAACATGACATATAGAAGGGTAGATGAGATGAGGAAAGATTTGGACCATTTTCTGCACATCCAGAATGGCGCCGTTTTGTTAAATCCCTACAAGGTTAAGAGAATCCTGGCCCTTTGGCCTGACCAAACCCTAGAAGCGTTGAGGGTCACCCCTACCCCTGGAAGAGTTGTCGAGGCCACCCCAAATCATAGAGAAGTATATTAATTGCCATGTTTTTATATTTGTAGAAACTATGGATCAAAGAGACTTGGAACAAGAACAATTGTTGGGGGACATAATCCAAGGCAATAATCCAGATGTTGTCTTGTCATATCTCGACGATAGCGATGGTCTTGAAGGAGAGGAAGGACATGATCATGATGGATCCAATGACCGAATGTCGGAGGAAGAAGGGGACCATGGTGAGGGCTCCGGTGACCGAACGGAGGAGGGAGATGTTGCAAAGTCCGGCGAGGTATATATATTAATTAAGCATGTGCTGACTAGCTAATTGATGCATTAATTGTTTTGGTATGTACATATATTAACTCTTTTCGTCTTTTATATAGCCCTCCGGATCGAGCCAAACTTCGGTAACGAGACGAGGTCCAAAGAGAAGGTTGAAAAATGAAGAAAGGTTCACGATCACAACACTCGTGGACGATGGCCTACCGATTGAACCAAAGCAGACCAAGGACGCATTTGCTGCTCAGTGCGGAGCTATTGTTAGGGACAACATCCAGATTAGCATCAAGCAATGGAATAAGCCTAAGGACAATGCCCATGATGGTGATTATGTCACCGATAGACATAAAGATGATCTTTGGACCGTGCTGAAGGGTAATTTCACCCTACTGCCAGAGGAGGATCCGAATTAGCCAGTTATAGAGCCACAAGGTGTGTGATCTTAAGAAGATGGTAGATCTATTCGGGAGGTGGAAGAATTAGTTGAAATCAAAGTTTGTCGACAAAGGGAAGACTCCAAAATTCATCTGCCGATTTGAGAAGATAAGAGATCACTGGCCTGCATTTGTGGCCTACAAGACATCGGAGAAGAGTAAGAAAATGTCTAAGACAAACAAGATCAATGCAGCGAAGAAGCAGTATCACCATTACATGGGGTCAGGTGGCTACCTCAAAGCCTAGCCGTTGTGGGACAAAGCTGAGAATAACCTGCTTGCTAAAGGTGTCCAACCACAGACATATAACTGGTCAGACCATTCAAGGACTTTGTTCTTCGGGGTTGGGGGAACTTTGGACTCTGAAACAGGGAAGTGTCGTTGGACGAACGAGCAACTTGCAATACCCGTCATGAAGCTTCAGAAGTATATAGCCGCAGCGCAGGAAGAGACGTTCATTCCTGACAGAGAGAAGGACGAGGTGACTAAGGCCCTAGGGAATGCTGAGCACCCTGGATGAACACGAGGCACACCAGGCTCCATTCCGTCGAAGGTTGGGTTTCCCAACGAACGCGGTTATAGAAGCCAGCAGAAAAACAGGAAAGCGGAGCTGAGAGAAATGCAGAAGCTCAATGCAAGACTAGAAAACCTAGAGGAAGATGAGAGCCAGCGACCTGCCGACCAACCATCTCAGCGGCACGAAGCTACCCTAGAAGGTACCCCACTATCTCAGTGGAGAAGCAGCGTGGCTTCCATGGAGCTCGTTCAGCCTGACTTCACGACTCCTAGCTACCCCGTGAATACTATCATGGAGGTTCAGAATTGCGAGCTTTGGACAAAATTCCGGAACCTCACTTTCAAGGCGGCTCTCGGCTCTGTTGCAACCCAACGGAACTTTTCAGTACCTTTCGATTCCACATGGCTATGCTGTTGTGATGGTGGATGAAGTAATGGAGGGATTTGATGATTTCGAGCTTGACCACCTTACTTGTGAAGGGGAGAAGAAGCTGGTTAATGCTCTAAGGAGTACATGCCTATGGCCGAAGGAGTACATCAAGCTTCCAAATTGGATGCCTCAGTCTCCACCTCCTCCTCCGGCATGTTAGGGCACTCCGCCTCCTCCTCCTCCTCCCACATGTTAGGGCACTCCACCTCCTTCGGCAAGTGATCAGGGCACTCCGCCTCCTTCTCCGGCTCCTCCGACGCGTGACGGCACTCCGCCTCCTCCTTCGCCTACTCCGGTGCATCACAGCAGTCCGTCTCCTCCTCCTCCTCGTCGGCAACGGCAAAAGACAGACGCCACCGCTCTATCTCCTCCGGCGCGTCGGAGCACCCTGCCTCCTTTTCTGCCTTGTCAGCAAGGATGGAAAAGAGACGTCGCCGCTCCGGCGGCTAGTAGTACAAGCAGAGGCGGGAGATAATTCAGATACGGTCCATCTCTCAAGCCTGTGGAAAAGTTACCATATGAGAGGACTGAGCAGGAAACCGAGAACATATGTCATGCCCAAGTGAGGTACCATTTTGCAAAGAAAACTCCACCTGCGAAGGAGAAGCTAGATCTGGTGAAAGTGAAGCGCACTATCGATGCCCTGAAGCGACCACCATTGCCTCTACCGAATTCCAACTATGTCCCCTGTCATAAAAAGACATATCAAGATGCGCGGCAGTCGGGAAGTACTTCGGAGTAGCTCCGCGAAGTGCAAAAAAAGTCCCTAGCTCCGCGAACAGGAGAACCAATCGTGCCCCCCGCTCAAGGTGTCTAGCGATATCGCCGCTGAATATCCGGGGATGGTGCCCGGTACCAATTGTTGGTAGACGTAGTAGTAAATCAAAAAATTTCCTACGATCACCAAGATCTATCCATGGAGAAACCAGAAACGAGAGGGGAGAGATTGCATCTTCATACCTTTGAAGATCGCGAAGAGGAAGCGTTACAAGAACGCGGTTGATGGAGCCGTACTCGCAGCGATTCAGATCGCGGTGGATTCCGATCTTAGCGCCGAAGAACAGTGCCTCTGCGTTCAACACATGTGAAGCCCGGTGACGTCTCCTACGCCTTGATCCAGCAAGGAGGAAGGAGAGGTTGAGGGACAGCTCCGGCAGCACGACGGCGTGGTGACGGTGGAGCTACGTGAACTCCGGCAGGGCTTAGCCAAGCGCTACGGAGAACGAGGAAGAGGAAGGGTAGGGCTGCATCGAGAGAGAAAGAAGTCGTGTCTCAAAACAGCCCAAACCCTTGCATATATATAGGAGGAGGGAGAGGGAGGGCTACCTTGGCCCCTCCTCCAAAGAGGAGATGTTCGGCCGACCCTAGGGAGGAGCCCACCTCCCACAAGGGAGGTGGATCTCTTCCTTTTGAATCCTTTTCAGCCCTATCTCTTATCTCCAGCCACGTGGGCCTTTCTAGAAGGTCTTAGCCAGCCCAAAAAGGGATGGCACACTTCCTCTAAGGGCCCACGAAATCCTTTGGTCGTCACACCCCTCCTGAGGGTCCTCCGGCACCCACCCGGCACTCCCGGTACACTATCGATGAGCCCGAAAACTTTCCGGTGACCAAAACTGGACTTCCTATATATCAATCTTTACCTCCGGACCATTCCGGAGCTCCTCGTGACATCCGGGATCTCATCCGGTACTCCGAACAACTTTCCGTAATCACGTATACCATTTCCCTATAACCCTAGCGTCATCGAACCTTACGTGTGTAGACCCTACGGGTTCGGGAGACACGTGGACATGACCGAGACACTTCTCTTGCCAATAACCAACAGCGTGATCTAGATACCCATGTTGTCTCCCACATGCTCCACGATGATCTCATCCGATGAACCACGATGTCGGGGATTCAACCAATCCCGTATACAATTCCCTTTGTCTATCGGTATGATACTTGCCCGAGATTCGATCGTCGGTATCTCTATACCTTGTTCAATCTCGTTACCGGCAAGTCTCTTTACTCATTCCGTAATACATCGTCCCGTGACTAACTCTTTGGTCACATTGAGCTCATTATGATGATGTCTTACCGAGTGGGCCCAGAGATACCTCTCCGTCACACGGAGTGACAAATCCCAGTCTCGATTCGTGCCAACCCAACAGGCACTTTCGGAGATACCCGTAGTGCACCTTTATAGCCACCCAGTTACGTTGTGACGTTTGGCACACCCAAAGCATTCCTACGGTATCCGGGAATTGCACAATCTCATGGTCTAAGGAAACAATACTTGACATTGAAAAGCTTTAGCAAACGAACTATAAGATCTAGTGCTATGCTTAGGATTGGGTCTTGTCCATCACCTCATTCTCCTAATGATGTGATCCCGTTATCAACGACATCCAATGTCCATGGTCATGAAACCGTGACCATCTATTGATCAACGAGCTAGTCAACTAGAGGCTCACTAGGGATAAGTTGTGGTCTATGTATTCACACATGTATTATGGTTTCCGATTAACACAATTCTAGCATGAACAATAGACAATTATCATGAACAAGGAAATACAATAATAACCATTTTATTATTGCCTCTAGGGCATATTTCGAACAGTCTCCCACTTGCACTAGAGTCAATAATCTAGTTATATTGTGATGAATCGTACACCCATAGCATTCTGGTGTTGATCATGCTTTGCTCGTGAGAGAGGTTTAGTCAATGGATCTGCGACATTCAGATCCGTATGCACTTTACAAATATCTATATCTCCCTCCTGAATGTAATCACGGATGGAGTTGAAGCGGCGCTTGATGTGTCTTGTCTTCTTGTGAAACCTGGGCTCCTTCGCAAGGGCAATAGCTCTAGTGTTGTCACAGAATAGAGTCATCGGGCCCGACGCACTTGGAATTACTCCTAGGTTGGTGATGAACTCCTTCATCCAGACTCCTTCCTTTGCTGCTTCCGAAGCAGCTATGTACTCCGCTTCACATGTAGATGCCGCCACGACGCTTTGCCTGCTGCTGCACCAGCTGACTGCCCCTCCATTCAAAATATACATGTATCCGGTTTGCGACTTGGAGTCGTCCGAATCTGTGTCGAAGCTAGCATCGACATAACCCTTTACGACGAGCTCTTCGGCACCTCCATATACGAGAAACATGTCCTTTGTCCTTTTCAGGTACTTCAGGATATTCTTGACCGCTGTCCAGTGTTCCGCTCCGGGATCACTTTGGTACCTCCCTACCAAACTTATGGCAAGGTTCACATCAGGTCTGGTACACTGCATGGCATACATAAGAGAGCCTATGGCTGAAGCATAAGGGATGACACTCATCTCTTCTCTATCCTTTGCCGTGGTCAGGCATTGAGTCGTACTCAATCTCACACCTTGTAACACAGGCAAGAACCCCTTCTTGGACTGATCCATATTGAACTTCTTCAATATCTTTTCAAGGTATGTGCTTTGTGAAAGACCTATGAGGCGTCTCGATCTATCTCTATAGATCTTAATACCTAATATGTAAGCAGCTTCTCCAAGGTCCTTCATTGAAAAACACTTATTCAAGTAGACCTTTACACTTTCCAAGAGTTCTATATCTCCCATTATCAGTACTTCATCCACATATAATACGAGAAATGCTATAGAGCTCCCACTCACTTTCTTGTAAATACAGGGTTCTCCATAAACCTGTACAAACCCAAAAGCTTTAATAACATCATACCTTGTTAACATAGATGGAGCACTGGAGCTTGCATACCTTGTTAGCATCTTTAGGATCGACAAAACCTTCCGGGTGCATCATATACAGTTCTTCCTTGAGGAAGCCATTAAGGAATGCCGTTTTGACATCCATTTGCCAGATCTCATAATCATAAAATGCGGCAATTGCTAACATGATTCGGACAGACTTCAACATCGCTACGGGTGAGAAAGTCTCATCGTAGTCAACTCCTTGAACTTGTCGATAACCCTTAGCAACAAGTCGAGCCTTATAGACGGTCACATTACCATCCTCGTCAGTCTTCTTCTTAAAGATCAATTTATTTTCAGTGGCTCGCTTATTATCAGGCAAGTCCACCAAAGTCCATACTTTGTTCTCATACATGGATCCTATCTCGAATTTCATGGCTTCAAGCCATTTGTTGGAATCCGGGCCTGCCATCGCTTCTTCATGGTTCGAAGGTTCATCGTTGCCTAACAACATGATCTCTAGGACAGGGTTGCCGTATCACTCTGGTGTGGAACGTGTCCTAGTGGACCTTCGACGTTCAATAGTAACTTGATCTGAAGTTTCATGATCATCATGATTAACTTCCTCTCCAGCCGGTGTAGGATCCACAGAAACAACTTCCTGTGCTGCGCTACTCTCCGGTTCGAGTGGAGGTAAAATTACCTCATCAAGTTCTATTTTCCTCCCACTTACTTCTTTCGGAGAAACTCTTTCTCGAGAAAGGATCCATTCTTGGCAACAAAGACTTTGCCCTCGGATCGTAGGTAGAAGGTATACCAAATAGTCTCTTTGGGATATCCTATGAAGATGCACTTTTTCGCTTTGGGTTCGAGCTTCTCAGGTTGAAGTTTCTTCACATAAGCATCGCAACCCCAAACTTTTAGAAACGACAGCTTAGGTTTCTTTCCAAACCATAATTCATACGGTGTTGTCTCAACGGATTTTGACGGTGCCCAATTTAAAGTGAATGCGGCAGTCTCTAATGCATATCCCCAAAATGATAGTGGTAAGTCGGTAAGAGACATCATAGATCATACCATATCTAATAGAGTGCGATTACGACGTTCAGACACACCATTTCGCTGAGGTGTGCCAGGCGGCGTGAGTTGTGAAACAATTCCACATTTCCTTAGGTGCGTGCCAAACTCGTGACTTAAATATTCTCTGCCACGATCAGATCGTAGGCACTTTATCTTCCAGTCACGTTGCTTCTCTACCTCACTCTAAAATTCCTTGAACCTTTCAAAAGTTTCAGACTTATGCTTCATTAAGTAGACATACCCATATCTACTCATGTAATCAGTGAGGGTGAGAACATAACGGTAGCCACCACGAGCCTCGACACTCATTGGACCGCACACATCGGTATGTATTATTTCCAACAAGTCAGTTGCTCGCTCCATTGTTCCGGAGAATGGAGTCTTAGTCATCTTGCCCATGAGGCATGGCTCGCACGTGTCAAATGATTCGAAATCAAGAGACTCCAAAAGTCCATCAGTATGGAGCTTCTTCATACATTTGACACCAATATGACCAAGGCGGCAGTGCCACATGTAAGTGGGACTATCGTTATCAACCTTACACTTTTTGGTACTCACACTATGGACATGTGTAACATCACGTTCGAGATTCATCAAAAATAAACCATTGACCAGCGGGGCATGACCATAAAACATTTCTCTCATATAAATAGAACAACCATTATTCTCAGATTTAAATGAGTAGCCATCTCGCATCAAGCGAGATCCAGATACAATGTTCATGCTCAAAGCTGGTACTAAATAACAATTATTAACGTTTAACACTAATCCTGAAGGTAGATGTAGAGGTAGCATGCCGACGGCGATGACATCGACCTTGGAACCATTCCCGACGCGCATTGTCACCTCGTCCTTTGCCAGCCTCCGTTTATTCCGCAGCTCCTGCTTGGAGTTACAAATGTGAGCAACTGCACCGGTATCAAATACCCAGGAGCTACTACGAGCGCTGGTTAGGTACACATCAATAACAAGTATATCACATATACCTTTAATGTTGCCGTCCTTCTTATCCGCTAAGTACTTGGGGCAGTTCCGCTTCTAGTGACCGGTACCCTTGCAGTAAAAGCGCTCAGTCTCAGACTTGGGTCCATGCTTGTTCTTCTTCTTCCCAGCAACTTCCTTACCGGGCGCGGCAACAACTTTGCCGTCCTTCTTGAAGTTCTTCTTACCCTTGCCTTTCTTGAAACTAGTGGTCTTATTTACCATCAACACTTGATGCTCCTTTTTGATCTCGACCTCTACTGATTTCAGCATCGAGTACAACTCAGGAATGGACTTCTCCATCCCTTGCATGTTGTAGTTCATCACAAAGCTCTTGTAGCTAGGTGGAAGTGACTGGAGGATTCTGTCAATGACTGAGTCATCTGGGAGATTAACTCCCAGCTGAGTCAAGCGGTTGTGTAGCCCGGACATCTTGAGGATGTGCTCACTGATAGAACTATTCTCCTCCATCTTACAGCTGAAGAACTTGTCGGAGACGTCATATATCTCGACCCGGGCATGAGCTTGGAAAACCAGTTTCATTTCTTGGAACATCTCATATGCTCCATGTTGCTCAAAATGCTTTTGGAGCCCCGGTTCTAAACTGTAAAGCATGCCGCACTGAACAATGGAGTAATCATCGCAGCGAGAATGCCAAGCGTTCGCAACGTCTTGCTCTTTTGGGAGAAGGGGTGGGTCACCTAGTGGTGCATCAAGGACATACAATTTCTTGGAAGCTATGAGGATGACCCTCAAGCCACGGACCCAGTCCGCATAGTTGCTTCCATCATCTTTCAGCTTGGTTTTCTCTAGGAACGCGTTGAAATTGAGGGTGACATTCGCGTTGGCCATTGGATCTACAATATAGATTGTAAAGCTAATTTTAGACTAAGTTCATGATAATTAAGTTCACATAATCAAATTATTTAATGAACTCCCACTTAGATAGACATCTCTCTAGTCATCCAAGTGACACATGATCCATGTCAACTAGCCCGTGTCCGATCATCACGTGAGACGGACTAGTCATCCATGGTGAACATCTCCATGTTTATCGTATCTTCCATACGACTCATGTTCGACCTTTCGGTCTTCCATGTTCCGAGGCCATGTCTATACATGCTAGGCTCGTCAAGTCAACCTGAGTGTTCTGCGTGTGTAAATCTGGCTTACACCCGTCGTATGCGAACGTTAGAACCTATCACACCCGATCATCACGTGGTGCTTCGGAGCAACGATCCTTAGCAACGGTGCACAGTTAGGGTGAACACTTTTCTTGAAATTTTAGTGAGAGATCATCTTATTTACTACCGTCGTTCTAGGCAAATAAGATGTAAACATGATAAACATCACATGCAATCAATATAGTGACATGAGATGGCCATTATCATGTTGCTCCTTTGATCTCCATCTTCGGGGCACCATGATCATCACTATCACCAGCACGACACCATGATCTACATCATCATGATCTCCATCATTGTGTCTTCATGAAGTTGTCTCGCCAACTATTACTTCTACCACTATGGCTAACGTTTAGCAATAAAGTAAAGTAATTACATGGCGGTTATGATTGACACGCAGGTCATACAATAAAATAAGACAACTCCTATGGCTCCTGCCGGTTGTCATACTCATCGACATGCAAGTCATGAATCCTATTACAAGAACATGATCAATCTCATACATCACAATGCATCACATCACATCCTTTGGCCATATCACATCACAAGGCGTATGGTGCAAAAACAAGTTAGACGTCCTCTAATTTGTAGTTGCAGTTTTTACGTGGCTGCTATAGGTTACTAGCAAGAACGTTTCTTACCTACACCAAAACCACAACGTGATATGCCAATTTCTATTTACCCTTCATAAGGACCCTTTTCATCGAATCCAATCCGACTAAGGTGGGAGAGACAGACACCCGCTAGCCACCTTATGCAACAAGTGCATGTCAGGCGGTGGAACCAGTCTCACGTAAGCGTACGTGTAAAGTCGGTCTGGGACGCTTCATCCCACAATATCGCCGAATATAGATAAGACTAGTAGTGGTAAGAAAATTAACAAAATCAACCCCCACAACTGCTTTGTGTTCTACTCGTGCATAGATTCTACGCATAGACCTAGCTCATGATGCCACTGTTGGTAAACGTAGTACTAAATGAAAAAAATTCCTACGATCACCAAGATCTATCCATGGAGAAACCAGCAACGAGAGGGGAGAGATTGCATCTTCATACCTTTAAAGATCTCTAAGCGGAAGCGTTACAAGAACGCGGTTGATGGAGTCGTACTCGTAGCGATTCAGATCGCGGTGGATTCAGATCTTAGCGCCGAACAACGGCGCCTCTGCGTTGAACACACGTGCAGACCGATGACGTCTCCTATGCCTTGATCTAGCAAGGAGGAAGGATAGGTTGAGGGAGATCTCCGGAAGCACGACGGCGTGGTGACGGTGGAGCTACGTCAACTCCGGCAGGGCTTCGCCAAGCGCTACGGAGAACGAGGAAGAGGAAGGGTAGGGCTGCACCGAGAGAGAAAGAAGTCGTGTCTAAAAACAGCCCAAACCCTTTCATGTATATAGGAGGAGGGAGAGGGAGGGATGCCTTGTCCCCTCCTCCAAAGAGGAGTGGTTTGGCCGACCCTAGGGAGGAGTCCACCTCCCACAAGGGAGGTGCATCTCTTCCTTTTGAATCCTTTTCATCCCTATCTCTTATCTCCAGCCACGTGGGCCTTTCTAGAAGGTCTTGGACAGCCCAATAAGAGTTGGCACACTTCCTCTAAGGGCCCACGCAATCCTTCGGTCATCACACCCCTCCCGGGGGTCCTCCGACACCCTCGCGGCACTCCCCGTACACTACCGATGAGCCCGAAAACTTTCTTGTGACCAAAACTGGACTTCCTATATATCAATCTTTACCTACGGAAGATTCCGGAGCTCCTCATGACGTCCGGGATCTCATACGGTACTCCGAACAACTTTCGGTCATCACGTATACCATTTCCCTATAACCCTAGCGTCATCGAACCTTAAGTGTGTAGACCCTACGGGTTCGGGAGACACGTGGACATGACCGAGACACTTCTCCGGCCAATAACCAACAGCGAGATCTGGATACCCATGTTGGCTCCCACATGCTCCACGATGATCTCATCGGATGAACCACGATGTTGGGGATTCAATCAATCCCGTATACAATTCCCTTTGTCTATCGGTATGATACTTGCCCGAGATTCGATCGTCGGTATCTCTATACCTTGTTCAATCTCGTTACTGGCAAGTCTCTTTACTCGTTCCGTAATACATCATCTCGTGACTAACTCCTTGGTCTTACCAAGTGGGCCTAGAGATACCTCTGCGTCACACGGAGTGACAAATCCCAGTCTCGATTCGTGCCAACCCAACAGACTCTTTCGGAGATACCCGTAGTGCACCTTTATAGCCACCTAGTTACGTTGTGACGTTTGGCACACCCAAAGCATTCCTACGGTATCTGGGAGTTGCACAATCTCATGGTCTAAGGAAACGATACTTGACATTGAAAAGCTTTAGCAAACGAACTATACGATCTAGTGCTATGCTTAGGATTGGGTCTTGTCCATCACATCATTCTCCTAATGATGTGATCCCGTTATCAACGACATCCAATGTCCATGGTCATGAAATCGTGACCATCTATTGATCAACGAGCTAGTCAACTAGAGGCTCACTAGGGATATGTTGTGGTCTATGTATTCACAGATGTATTATGGTTTCCAATTAACACAATTATAGCATGAACAATAGACAATTATCATGAACAAGGAAATACAATAATAACCATTTTATTATTGCCTCGAGGGAATATTTCCAACACCAATCCTGCTGATTACATGTGCGATGATGTACTGTTTGAGCCGTTGGAGGTGGACGAATTCAGATACCGGTACGGGCAGCCTCTGGTCAAACCTGATCCTCCTCCTCTAACAACGATGATGCAAAAATTCCATGATTGGTACTTGGAAACCTTGCCGCAAATCTGGGAAGGATATTGTGACGATGAGAATTAAAGAGGAGCAAGACCTTGCTGGAATGGAGCAGTTGTTTGTTGAATTTGAAGAGTTATTCCAGTTGTACAATCAAAAGGCCATCGACAAAACAATCATGATTTGCTACTGTCTGTAAGTACTAGTTTTGTAATTAAGTCTCTATATATAGCTCATCTCTTTCATTGCATGTATATATAATTGTCCTCACAATATTATGCAGATTGAAGGTCGTTGAATGCTGAAAAGCACAAATCTATGACATTGGGTTCATTAACCCAAATATCATACATGAGTATACGGTCAAAAAGAATGCCACAAGAACCGAGGACAACTTGCTACAATCGTTGCTTGCAAATCAAAAAAAGAGGCAATACTCTTTCCTTACAACTTCAAGTGAGTCCTACTGCCTTGTGCATATTCGGTTTCCCTTATTACTCGAGGTTATAGTAATGTAGTTGATGAGTTATGCATGCGTGCGCAGCTTCCAATTTATTCTGCTAGAGATTAAGGTTGAGCAGGGAGTAGTAACCATCTTAGACTCGAAATGAAAAGATCCCCAAGATTATGTGGACATGACTGAAATGCTCTAGAAGTAAGTTCAATCGATCATTATCGCATCATATCGGCAACTTTGTTCATTTCCTGATATCAAGTAATTATTTTCTTTGTCTGGCAGGGTTTGGAAAGAGTTCATCGCAATTCTTCGGCAGTGCCAAGGGAGGTGCAATTTACACAGCTGAAAGTAAGAACTACTAGCTAGTTCCGCGCATCTCCCATTGATTCTAGTTTCATCAATACCATTTATCATGCTTGATTATGAGTTTGATTGAACTCTATTTCTCGTAAAGTGCTTGTGGTAGGAATCCATGAATGATTTTTGTGGATACTACGTTTGCGAGTTCATCTATAACGCGACGACCCCTAAGCGGGGCTACTCTCAATAATATTCACAATTTTATTTTATTACAATGATTTGTATTCAGTTTCATTCATATATATGTATTGACCCACTTCTTCACATTAGATGTGGCTAATGCAGGATGAACTCCTACCACATGATTGCATACGAGCAATTCAAGAAGAATTGGCAGGATTCTTATTTGACCACGCCATAAATAAAGCCGGAGAATACCGTCTGGAATTTGACATTAGATGTTAGGGATTGTAAGAGATCTTATATTGTATATATGTAGCTAGTAGCGTCGGATGGATATACAGAAACTTGTTGTACGACCAATCTCTTAGAGAAAGAGAGGTCGATGACTTCTCTCTATATATGTTCATGACGATCTTCTCTACTTAATGTTTCCTTCATTTGCTTACTAGCTAGCATGTCGAGTTCTCTCTATAGTAACTAGCATCGACCAAGCATGGACAAAGAGAGGACACTTATCTCTATTAATTAGCTAGCTAAGACAATATAAAACCCCTAAATTAACCCTCCAAAAACCCCTAACCCCGCCCTTTCAAAAAAAACCAGCAACTGCCAGATGTTGACGCATGGATGTCTATTGGTCCCGGTTGGTGTTACTAACCGGGACTAAAGGTCCTCCTGCCTGGGCTCCCCGCAGAGGCCACATGGAGTCCCTTCTGTCCCGGTTTGTAAGCGAGCGAGGACTAAAGGTGTGGGGCTTTAGTCCCGCCCTTTAGTCCCGGTTCCAAAACCGGGACTAATGGGCCTCTAGAACCAGGACAAATGGACCATTTTCTACTAGTGCCTTTGTTCTTCGGTATGTTACTTGCCCGAGATTCGATCGTCGGTATCTCCCTACCTAGTTCAACCTCGTTACTGGCAAGTCTCTTTATTTTTTTCCATAATATAAGATCCCATGACTAACACTTAGTGACATTGCTTTCAAGGCTTGTTGTGATGTTGTATTACTGAGTGGGCCTTGTGATACCTCTCCGTCACACGGAGTAACAAATCCCAGTGTTGATCCATGCCAAGCCAATAGACACCCTCAGAGATACCTGTATAGCCCCTTTATAGGCACCCAGTTACGTTGTGACGTTTGATACACACAAGGCTCTCCTCCGGTGTCCGTGAGTTGCATGATCTCATGGTCATAGGAACATATACTTTACATGCAGAAAACTATAGCAATAAACTGACACGATCATATGCTATGTTTATAGTTTGGGTCTTGTCCATCCCATCATTCTCCTAATGACGTGATCCCGTTATCGAATGACATCTCATGTCAATGGCTAGGAAACCTTGACCATCTTTGATCAACGAGCTAGTCTACTAGAGGCACACTAGGGACAAAGTGTTGTCTATATATCCACACATGCAATGTGCTTCCAATCAATAAAATTATAGCATGGATAATAAACAATTATCATGAACAAGGAAATATAATAATAAACACTTTATTTATTGCCTCTAGGGCATATTTCCAATAGTCTCCCACTTGCACCAGAGTCAATAATCTAGTTCACATCACTATGTTATTTACATTGTAATGAATCAAACACCCACGCAATTCTGGTGTTGATCATGTTTAGCCCTTGGAAGAGGTTTAGTTAACGGGTCTGCAACATTCAGATCCATGTGCACTTTGCAAATATTTATGTCCTTCTTCTCGATGTAATCGCGGATGGAATTGAAGTGTTGCTTTATGTGTCTGGTCCTCTTGTGAAACCTTGGTTCCTTGGCCAGAGCAATGGCACCAGTGTTGTCACAGAACAAAGTCACTGGATTCAGTGCACTGGAAACTACTCCAAGATCTGTCATGAACTGCTTCATCTAGACACCTTCCTTTTCTACCCCCGAGGCTGCGATGTACTCCGCTTCACATGTACAATCGGCTACCACGCTTTGCTTGGAACTACACCAGCTTACTGCTCCCCCATTGAGAATAAATACGTATCCGGTTTGTCACTTAGAGTCATCCGGATCAGTGTCAAATCTTGCATCGACGTAACCCTTTATGACGAGCTCTTGATCACCTCCATAAACGAGAAACATTTCCTTAGTCCTTTTAAGGTACTTAAGTATATTCTTGACCGTCATCCAGTGCTGCATTCTAGCATCACTTTGAAACCTTCCGGCCATACTTATGGCAAGGCTGACATCGGGTCTTGTGCACAGCATTGCATACATGATAGAGCCAATGGCTGAAGCATAGGGGATGACACTCATCTTCTCTCTATCTTCTATAGTCATTGGGCATTGAGTCTTACTCAACTTCACACCTTGTAACACAAGCTAGAACCCCTTCTTGGACTGATCCATTTTGAACTTCTTCAAAACTTTATCAAGGTATGTGCTCTGTGAAAGTGATATCGAGCGTCTCGATCTATCTCTATAGATATTAATGCCTAATATGAAAGCAGCTTCTCCTAAGTCCTTCATTGAAAAACTCTTGTTCAAATATTCCTTCACGCTTTCCAGCATTTCTATATTGTTTCCAATCAACAATATGTCAATCACATATAATATTAGAAATGCTATAGAGCTCCCACTCACTTTCTTGTAAATACAAGCTTCTCCATAAACTTGTAGAAACCCAAACGCTTTGATCACCTCATCAAAGCGCTTATTCCAACTCTGAGATGCTTGCACCAGTCCATAAATGGATCGATGGAGTTTGCAAACTTTGTCAGTATTCTCTGGATCGATAAAACCTTCTTGTTGCATCATATACAACTCTTCCTCAAGGAAAACCGTTCAGGAACGCTGTTTTGACATCCATCTACCAAATTACATAGTCGAAATATGCAGCTATTGCTAACATGATTCTGACGGACTGAAGCATCGCTACGAGTGAGAAGGTATCATCGTAGTCAACTCCTTGAATTTGTGAAAAACCCTTTGCCCCAAGTCGAGCTTTATAAACGGTGATATTACCGTCCGCGTCTGTCTTCTTCTTAAAGATCCATTTGTTCTAAATGGTCATTCACCCTTCAGGTAATACTTCCAAATTCATACTTTGTTTTCATACATGGATCGCATCTCGGATTTCATGGCCTCTAACCATTTCTCAGAATCCGGGCCCATCATCGCTCCTCCATAGCTCGTAGGTTCATTGTTGTCCAACAACATGACCTCCAAGACACGGTGGACGTACCACTCAGGAGTAGTATGTGCCCTTGTCGACCTACATGGTTCAATAGTAACTTGATCTGAAGCCTCATGATCATCAACATTAACTTCCTCTTCAACTTTTGTAGTCTCCACAGAAACATCTTTCTGCGCTGCACTACTCTCTGGTTGAAGTAAAGGTTCAATAACCTCATCAAGCTCTATTTTCCTCCCACTCAATTCTTTCGAGAGGAATTCTTTCTCAAGAAATGTTCCATTCTTAGCGACAAACACTTTGCCTTTGGATATGAGATAGAAGGCAGACCCAACTATCTCTTTTGGGTATCCTATGAAGATGCATTTCTCCACTTTGGGTTCCAGCTTTTCAGGCTGAAGCTTTTTGACATAATCATCACATCCCCAAACTTGAAGAAATGACAACTTTGGCTTCTTGCCAAACCATAGTTCATATGGCGTCGTCTCAACGGTTTTTGATGGTGCTCTATTTAAAGTGAATGCAGTTGTCTCTAATGCATAACCCCAAAACGATAGTGACAAATCGAAAAGAGACAACATAGAATGCACCATATCTAATAAGAACAACCATTATTCTCTGATTTAAATGAGTAACCGTCTCAAAATAAACAAGATCCAGATATATTGTTCATGCTTAACGCAGGCACTAAATAACAATTATTCAGGTTCATCACTAATCCCGATAGTAATCGAAGAGAGAGCGTGCCAACGGCGATCACATCAACCTTGGAACCATTTCCCACGCGCATCGTCACTTTGTCCTTCGCCAGCCTTCATCTATTACGTAGTTCCTGTTTTGAGTTGCAAATGTGAGCAAGCGAACTGGTATCAAGTACCCAGGCACTACAACGAGAGCTAGTAAGGTACACATCAAAATCATGTATATCATATATACTTTGTTTCTTGTTGGTCGCCTTCTTGTCAGCCAGATACTTGGGGCAGTTCCTCTTCTAGTGACTAGTTCCCTTGCAATGAAAGAACCCAGTTTCTGGCTTGGGTCCAGCCTTGGGTTTCTTCACAGGAGGGGTAACTGTTTTGCCACTCTTCTTGGAGTTACCCTTCTTGCCCTTGCCATTCTTCTTGAAACTAGTGGTTTTATTGACCATCAACACTTGATGTTCTTTCTGGATTTCATACTCAGTGACTTTCAACATCGCAAACAGCTCGGCGACTGACTTTTTCATACCGTGCATGTTATAGTTCATCATAAAGCTCTTGTAGCTAGGTGGCAGTGACTGAAGAACTCTATAAGTGATCGCCTCTGGCGGAAGGGGCATTCCCAGCTCTACCAGATGAGTCGAATACCCAGACATTGTGAGTATATGTTCACTGATAGACCTGTTCTCCTCCATTTTGCAATTATAAAACTTATCGAAGGTCTCAGACCTATCGATCCGGGCATTCTTCTTAAAGATGAACTCCAACTCCTGGAACATCTCATATGCTCCATGACTTCCAAAACGTCTTTGAAGTCACGGTTCTAAGCCATACAATATTGCACACTAAACTATTGAGTAATCTCCAGAACGTGCCTCCCAAGCGTTCTTAACGTCTTGGATGACATGTCTTCGGGTTGGTTACCAAGCGGTGCATCAAGGACATATGACTTCTGGGAAGCCATGAGCATAATCCTCAAATTACGGGCCCAACCCACAAAGTTACTTCCATCATCTTTCAACTTAGCTTTCTCTAGGAATGCATTAACATTCAGGGGTGCTACTACGCGAGGAATTGATCTATAACACAAATATGCAAAGGTTACTAAGACTATTGTTCAAGATAATGAGTTTAGTTAATCAAATTACTAAAGCTCCCACTCAAATTGACATCCCTCAGGTCATCTGAGTGATACATGATCCAAATTCACCAACTCAAGTCCAATCATCAGGTGAGTTGAGGTGGTTTCAATGGTGAACATCATCATGTTGATCATATCTACTATATGACTCATGTTCGACCTTTCGGTCTTTTGTGTTCCGAGGCCATGTTTGTACATGCTAGGCTCGTCAAGTTTAACCCGAGTGTTCCGCACGTGCAACACTGGCTTGCACCCGTTGTATGTGAACGTAGAATCTATCACACCTGATCATCATGTGGTGTCTCGACACAATTCATCTTGAAATTTAAGTGAGGGATCACCTTATAATGCTACCGTCATCCTAAGCAAAACAAGGTGCATAAAAGGATTAACATCACATGCAAATCATAACTGACATGATATGTCCATGAACTTGTGCTTTTGATCTCCATCTTGAAAGCACCGGCATGATCTCCATCGTCACCGACATGACACCATGATCTCCATCAGCATGTCGCCATCAGGGTTGTCACGCCCATCATGCTTCTACTACTATTGCTACCGTTTAGCGATAAAGTAAAGCATTACATAGCGCTTAATGATTGACACGCGGGTCATACAATAATTAAAGACAACCCTATGGCTCCTGTTGGTTGCCGTACTCATCGACATGCAAGTCGTGATATTCTATACTCCCACCGTCCCAAAATAAGTGACTCAAAAATGACTCAGCTTTGCACTAACTTTAGTACAAAGTTGAGTCACTTTTGAGTCACTTATTTTGGGACGGAGGGAGTACAACACATGATCATCCCATACATCATATACATCTCATCATGTAATTGGCCATATCACATCATAACATACCCTGCAAAAACAAGTTAGACGTCCTCTAATTGTTGTTGCAAGTTTTACGTGACTGCTACGGGTATCTAGCAAGAACAATTCTCACCTACGCAAAACCACAACGACGATACATAAGTTGCTTTTCGACCTTCTCAAGGACCGCCTTTGTCGAATCCTATCCAACTGAAGTAGGAATAATAGACACCCGCCAGCCATCATTGTAAAATGAAGTTACACGTCAGTCGATGGAACCGGTCTCTTGTAAGCGTACGAGTAAGGTTGGTCCGGGCTGCTTCATCCCACAATACTGCTGAACCAAAGCACAACCAAGGGAGGAATAAATCTAACCATCAACGTCCTCAAACTCATTGTGTTCTACTCGAGATCTCATGTACACGGAGACCTAGCTCATGATGCCACTGTTGGGGAACGTTGCATGGGAAACAAAAAATTTCCGACCCTTCACCAAGATCAATCTAGGACATGAGCATCTACGAGAGGGGAGAGTGGATCTACATACCCTTGTATATCGCTATGCGGGAAGCGTTAAGAAATGTGGTTGATGTAGCCGAACATCTTTGCGATCCAAATCACCGAGCATCCCGCGATCCAATCACGATCCGTCCCGATCTAGCACCGAACGGACGACACCTCCACGTTCAGCACACGTACGTCTTGATGATGTTCTCCGACTTCTTGATCCAGCAAGAGGGAGTGGAGAGGTAGACGAGTTCTCCGGCAGCGCGACGGTGTTGCGGCGATGGTGGTGGAGTAATTCCAGCAGGGCTTCGCCTAAGCACTGCTGAAACCGATCTAGAGGAGAAACTACGGACTAGAGGAGAGGGCAGCACGTGGCTAAAATTCTGTAGCAAAAACCCTCAAAACCTCTAGTATATATAGGAGGAGGGGAGGGAGGAGACTTGCCTCCCAAGGGATCCAAATCCACTTCGGCCGAAGTGGAGGGGGGAGTCCTCCTCCTCCGCTCCTAGTAGGATTAGGACTCCTTCCTTTTTTCCACTTTTGCTTTCTTTCCACCTTGGATTTCTTCCCCGGCTGCATGGGATTCCTATGGGACTTCAGCCAGCCCACTAAGGGATGGTATTCCTTCTCCCACAACCCATGTAGCCTCTTGGGTCGAAATACCCCTCCCGATGGTCCCCCGCTACCCTCCCGGCACTCCCGGTACACTACTGCTGAGCCCGAAACTTTTCCGGTGAACAAAACAGGACTTCCTATATATCAATCTTTACCTCCGAACCATTCTGGAGCTCCTCATGACGTCCAGGATCTCATCTGGGACTCCGAACAACCTTCAGTCACCACCATGCACAACTCTATACTACCGAAACGTCACCAAACCTTAAGTATGCAGACCCTGCGGGTTCGAGAACTATGTAGACATGACCGAGACACCTCTACGGTCAATAACCAATAGCGGGACCTGGATTCCCATATTGATTCCTACATATTCTATGAAGATCTTTATCGGTCGAACCTCTATGTCAAGGATTGAGTTAATCCCGTATGATGTTCCCTTTGTTCTTCGGTATGCTACTTGCCCGAGATTCGATCATCGGTATCTCCATACCTAGTTCAACCTCGTTACTGGCAAGTCTCTTTACTTGTTTGCGTAATATAATATCCTGTAACTAACACTTAGTCACATTGCTTGAAAGTCTTGTTGTGATGTTGTATTATCGAGTGGGCCCTGGATACCTCTCCGTCACACGGAGTAACAAATCCTAGTGCTGATACATGCCAACCCAATAGACACCCTCGGAGATACCTGTAGAGCACCTTTTTAGTCACCCAGTTATGTTGCAACGTTTGATACACACAAGGCACTCCTCCGATGTCCGTGAGTTGCATGATCTCATGGTCATAGGAACATATACTTGACATGCAGAAAAATGTAGCAATAAACTGACAAGATCATATGCTACGTTTATAGTTTGGGTCTTGTCCATCCCATCAAATGACATCTCATGTCAATGGCTAGGAAACCTTGACCATCTTTGATCAACGAGCTAGTCTACTAGAGGCACACTAGGGACAAAGAGTTGTCTATATATCCACACATGCAATGTGTTTCCAATCAATACAATTATAGCATGGATAATAAACAATTATCATGAATAAAGAAATATAATAATAAACACTTTATTTATTGCCTCTAGGGAATATTTCCAATAGTAGATGCTCAAGAACTCCGACGACTGAGTCTTGCCGTCATATTTCTCCGGGACCTTTGGCTTGAATGTTCGGGAGTTGGGCCACAGGACTCGCCGCAGCTCATGGGTAAACGCTGGACAGCCCACCTCGTAAGGTAGGATGACAAGATACCCTGGCATGGATTTTTCCATAGTGGGCCCCACGCGCTTATCAGATTGGTGGTGCGCTTCCCGCGGTCGCTCGCTCGTAGTACGAGGATCTTATTTGCTTCGCTCCTGAAGAACTTGACGCTGATTGCGGCGAGTCCGTGGATCAGACAATGCCGTCGAGTAACCGTCACAAGCGTTGGTCCGACTAGTCGGTGACCGGTGTTGTTGCTGTGGAGGAGGGTGCACCATGGTCGCACTGCCTCCAACCTTCTTGCCACTAGCGCAAGTCGGCTCGGTGCACCAAAACATATCGGCGAGTTTGAGGAGGCTCCGAATGTTGCCTCTCCACTCGTCGAGCTTCTCCGCAGCAGGAGGGAAGTTCAAGAGTAGTTGTGCCCGCGCCATTGCTTCTTCCGACGTGGTCGGCGGTGAACGACATGAAGGACGCAAGTGCTCTGACTCCTAACTGTGTTAGAAGGAGCTCCGTCGCGGTTTCGCGATGGCACGCCACTCCCACTAGCATGCTAGTGTGCATGCTGGTCCCGCGCATCTTGGGAGCGGTGCGCAGGAGCTTTTCCGTCAGTACATTGGGAACCACCAACACCGTGGCACTGCTCTTGGCACGCGTCCTGAGAAGGTCGCGGCATACATATCGGTGTGGGTGTCTTGGAGGGTGCCCATCCTTCCCTGGAGTTCACCGTACCGCCCGCAGGCGGTATAGCTTCGTCCTGAGACCCAGCGGCGCGGGAGTTTGTGCCGCCGCCGTGAGCATCTCCACGGCGAGCCTCGCCACTTCCTTGGCCTTGATCACTGGACCACTGCGTGGGCACGGTGTCTCCACTTCCTCTGCCCGCGTCCACTCCGTCGCCCGCTTGGGCGACTACGGGCGCGGCGGATGTGGAGGGATCCACCGCCGTGAAACCCTTCTTCTTGGGAGCCATGGTGATGGATATTATGAAGGAACTGACGCGCTGATTGTTGGACCAGATTTACGCAACCAAGCCCCCTACCTGGCGTGCCAGAGATGTCGTGGGGGACAAACACCTATGGGACCGGGAGGACCCCTTTCGGTTAGGCAGGGAGACGGATATGCGCAAAGAGCAGGACGAACGAGCAGCGCGGAGGATTTTTACCTAGGTTCGGGAACCTGATAAGCGTAAAACCCTACTCTAGCTTTGTGTAGTATGGGTGTTCTTGGGTTCTAGCCACAGGAGGACTATGTGGGTGATCGGGCACGGCGGCTACGCATGCGAGCTAGAAGATTGGTCAAAAGATCCTCTACTGTAATGCCCTCGGCCTCCTTTTATATGACTAAGGGGATCCCAATAGCGGCGTACAGTGCGCACGCGAGGTGTATAGTGCTATAGTGCAATCGTACCTAACACTGACGTTGTAAGATAGACGCATTTAATGCTCCGTCTAGTGCCTCTGGCCGTCTATGGGACGGGACAGGACCCCGTCCCATCGGCACCGCTTAGCCTCCTCCATCGCTAGCACCTCGACACGTGCCTAGGTGGGGCGACACCTAGCCTCTGCACTGGTGGGATCTTGCCGATGCTTCGCCTTGCTGGGGGCCTAAAGGCCATCCCGGCACGGTCTTGCCAGGGGTCTAGCATTTGGCCTTCATTCTTTGTTTGAATGTTCTCTTGATTTTCCTGTATCTGCATCTAGCAGTTCCCTGTCGGGCTCTGCCACCGGTGTGGCTACTACTGCCTGTGCATGAGTAAGGGGCACCGGAGAACCCAAAACTCTAGTGCACCGACATTGTATTACCGAGTGGGCCCTGAGATACCTCTCCGTCACATGGAGTAACAAATCCCAGTCTTGATCCATGCCCACTCAACAGACACCCTCGGAGATACCTGTAGAGCACCTTTATAGTCACCCAGTTACATTGCGATGTTTGATACACACAAGGTACTCCTCCGGTGTCAGTGAGTTGCAGGATCTCATGGTCATAGGAACAGATACTTGACATGCCAAAAACTATAGCAATAAACTGACACGATCATATGCTATGTTTATTGTTTGGGTCTTGTCAATCACATCATTCTCCCAATGATGTGATCCCATTATCAAATGACATCTTATGTCTATGGCTAGGAAACCTTGACCATCTTTGATCAACGAGCTAGTCCACTAGAGGCATACTAGGGACACAATGTTGTCTATATATCCACACAAGCAATTTGTTTCCAATCAATACAATTATAGCATGGATAATAAAGGATTACCATGAACAAGGAAATATAATAATAACCATTTTTTATTGCCTCTAGGGCATATTTCCAACAACTCTTACTTATCGAAAAATGCTACAAATGACCCCCTACACTTGTTAGTTATCAAGACCTTTTTCTAGCGCCGTTGCCGGGGAGAAATAGCGTGTGGTGAATATCCTGGTGTGTTCTTGTTTGCTTTATCACTAAGTAATTTTTATTTTCAGTTATTAGTTGTTTTACATATTTAATTATGGATACGGAACACGAAACACCAAAAAATAGTGGTAATTGCTACTCGTGGAGATGGGAACCTCCTAAAACCCTCGATGCTAGTTATGTGCAAGATATTAAATACTACTTTCATAATCCTGAGAAAACCCCATTCAACTTGATAATGGGTGTAATGTTGGATCGATGTGAATAATTTAGGTATTATCGCTTGACTCAAAAAGGGAAATTGTTATGGGATCAAATTCATATGTTGCATTGGTATGCTCAGGAGCTATGCTTGAAACATGATATTACTTGTTGTTCTAGGATGAACGCTCCACACCTTCCCTTTTCATGCGAATTCAATGATAATGAAACCTTAGCTTCTTATCCTAATGGTATATATGATTACTATGATGTGAAACAAAAAGAAGAATTTGTTGCTTTTAAGGGTGCTTATGAAATTGCTTCTTTGATGGAAACGTATGATGATGTTTCTTAGGAATCTGAAATTTTTGCCATACTTAAATATTGTTATGATAATTATGAATGCAATGCTGATATTATTAAATTTATTGAGAGAATGTCGTGTGCCTTGGAAGAAACTACTATTTTGCAGGAATCTATGGAAGAGGAAGTTGCTGAAACTGTGAGCTCATTAGATGAAAAAGATGAGGAGGAGAGCGAAGAACAAAAGGGGGAAGAGCGGATTGATCACCCGTGCCCACCTTCTAATGACAGTAACTCTTGAACTCATACACTGTTTAATTAGTCTTTGCACTTAGTGAAGGATGAATGCTACGATAATTACTATGATCCCTTAGATTCATTTGAAATATCCCTTTTTGATGAACTTGATGCTTCCTATCCTTGTGGCCAGGATGCCAATATGAATTATTCTTATGAAGATGAACTTGCTATAGTTCCTTATGTTCAGCATGAAATTGTTGCTATTGCACCCAAACATGATAGTCCTACACTACCTTTTTGAATTCTCCCTACTACACTATATTGGAGAAGTTTGCTCTTGTTAAGGATTATATTGATGGGTTGCGTTTTACCACTACACATGATGATTTTGATGAATATAATATGCATGTGCTTTCTTCTCCTACTTGCAATTATTATGACATAGGAACCAAATCTTCACCTCTCTATGTTTCCAATACTATAAAATTGCAAGAAACTATTTATGCTATGTATTGGCCTTTACACTACTAGGGAAAACCCTAGTAGTAGCGCTCGAAATATGCATATTAGTAGCGCTGGGTCCAGCGCTACTGCTATCGCGCTACAGCTAAGTTTTAGCAGTAGCGCTGGCCTAGCAAGCGCTACTACTATGTGTTGTTAATAGTAGCACTTGCCTGGAAAGCGCTACTGCTAAACCAGCGCTGCTATTACATGATTTCCAGCGCTACTGCTAGTATTCCTGCTTTCACAGATTTACACCCTCTACGTATTTGTGATGTATTTATCCAGGATCTATACAGTAGTTTCATCAGATCATACTAAACATACACTATTATCATCATATCATAGACATACAGTACTCTCGTCATACTATCATCATCATTCAACACAAATACCATCACATCTCGAAAATAGCGATACACATGAGTGATCATGTCATGTCTCGAATAAGTGCAAATGCATAGTCATGGCACAAACACAAGTTTTCATCATCTCTATCTAAACCATGTTTTAGAGGAGAAGAGCGATCAGCTTGAGCAAGAGCGTGACTATGTAGTACTTGAGGCACCGGTGATCCCGCCCACGCTCATGCTGGAGTGTCCACCTCAAGTAACTACTGTCCGCTTCGGCTCTGTTGTCAAACCCTCTGTGGCTAGCACCCGGGGCCCTGTACACCTAGGCCTGAGCGTGTGGCCAGTTGTCATAGACTTGTAGAACCCTCCCAACGAACACGATATGCCAGCACTTCTCCATCTCTAATCTATGTACCTGCCTCGACAGTTGATCAATTGAACGATAATATGCAACATAATGTACTTAAGAAAACAAAGAGGCATAATTAGCAAAATACAGGCAACTTATAGTAAATATAAGTGACGAAGTTCCTCATATATAACCAAACTAATTAACTAGCAAGAGCGATTAGTCCTCCATGTCGGCGGTCCAATCTTCATAGTCCGGGACGAAGCACCCGAGCTTCGTGAAAGTCTTAAGGTCCAAACGCTGAGCGAGTAGCAGTGCTCGGACATCATCCCGCTTCATTGTTGGCCCATGGCAGAACATCCCTGTTGGTTCGAGAACCTGCTTCATTTCACACGTACATGATAAAACTCAGCTCGGAGTCGATGATCCGGTGTCTATCCTATGCTTGTGGCCCAGCTGACAATCTCGGCATCTTCGGTACTAGGTGACATGCGAAGGCATTGATTATCCTTTCTATACTCGAGCAAGTGATGCATGAGGTAGAATCCATCAGCCTAACTGGTGTGCAATTGCTGGATGTAGCAGAACTCGGTCTTATGGCGGAAAACCAACCCATCCTTCCTATTCCTTTTCACCTTTATATATCCACCAGACATGCTGAAGGTAAACAAGGCACTATTGAGAACTCTCTTTAGGTGCATGTAATCATTTTTCTTGATGTTCTTTGATGAGTCCAAATATATAGCATGGGAGTATTCCGGGTACAGAACGATGAGAACGGCCGCCCCCGCTGCACAAATGAAGTACACACCTCTAATTAGCCTCCATGCTTGCAAAGGATGATTAACGATACTTATGAAAGCATATGCGCGGATGACTTACGTGGGATGATAAGGCAGGAGAATCGCTTCCTTGTCCTTATTACCGATCATGAACATGCCGAGGTACTTGCTCGCATAGTCATGGTGCTCTTTGCAAACTGCCAAGTAGCTCTCGTGCATATAGAACGGGTCCGCGACGCAGATATATCGTATGCTCTCGATCCTGATGAAGTAGTTGAGATATATCGCATACATGCGGAGGAACCAGAAATCCAGCTTGGTCATGCGGAACATGTTGTAGATGTAGTCGAATCGCAGCATGCACTGATTGACGGGCCAGGTGTCGACGTACAACTTCCCACCCGGCACCTGAGCCGCGGAAAGCGGGTATCCTAGTTTTTCCGCGATCAGAAGGCTTTTTTCTCTGGCCAACACATCTTCATGGAGTCTCCTTAGATCATTGTTCAGTATGTTATCTAGCACTTAGGGGGGTAGGATCGGCTCGCCGGTCACATGGAAACGATTCTGACCTTCGACAGGTATTCTGTCTACCACCTGGGGCTTCAGAGGCGGCTGGCTGCTTGAAGAAGCTCTGGCGCCTTTAGGGACTTTCTTTTCCGGTCTCCTCCTTTCCTTCCATTTGGGTCGCAGCGGTAGTGAGGCCAACATACCTTCCCTAACCACCCCCCAAGTGTCGTCGGGCTAAACATTGGATGGGCCTCGGGGGCTTGCTGGGTAGAGGCGGCATGTGGAGGTGTCTCCTGCGAGGATTGCTTGAAGAGAGACTTTTTGCATTCCGCAATAGGATGTTCCGGCTCCGGCAAATCAGGCAGCATCAAGTCATCATCTCCATGCTCATAGCCTGAGTCATCGTCGTCCTGAGCCATCAACCTTCCATCATCGTAGGCGGTGTTGAAATAATTGTCTAGGTCATCATCATCTGGCACTAATGGAGGCTCTCCCTCACGTCATCCGCTACCACCCGCCACGACAGGTGCTGGTAATGTGGTAGGTGGGTGGTGTTCATACCTTCTTGAGAAGGTGGCGTTGGCATGATACTGGGCGCCTCGAGACGAAGAAGAGACTTCGGCCAAGGCAAGAACCAGCTCTTGCATGTGCCAATCCTCTAGGGGGGTCTCGTCGTCATCGGCTGGTACTAGAGGAGGCAAATCCTTAAAGCCCGCTAAGACATTGACCACATTAACCTTGAAGACGCCATCAGGCATCTCTCGGTTGTGGAACATGCGGTCCTTTGGCTTCACGATCGTTGCCTTTCACACGGCCACCTTTTGGCCCTTGATGTCGTAGAGTAGGGTGCACGAAGTATCGTCAGCCTACGAAGAAGACATGTCTGCAACGTCAAACATCCGAAAGGCAACTGAAACAGAAGGCTATAGACATGCTGGTGAAAAGGGTATGACGCATAATTACTCTGAGGGCATCGAGCTCAGCCAGCGATGAAGGCCCGCCGAGCATGCAAGAGATGGAGGTCAGGCTGCTATGAACAGGAGCAGACCTTTTGCGGTTGCTTGAGCAGGTCTCGGTGCTATGGTGTTCGCTGAATTGCTCCCGACAAAGCTGGGAAGGGGAAAGTCCTCTGGCCGTGCATTTGGATAGTTCTTCGTGAAATCGAATTTGCGGGAATCAAGCTGGCCACCGTGTCAGTGACCGCTGGATTGACGGTCCCGCCTATCTCTTCTTTGGTCTCAGCTTTGGTCTTATTGACCGCAATCGCGATCTTCTTGTCGATGGTCTGCTGAGTGACGACCGACCATCTCTTCCTTCTTTCCTCTGGCTCCTCACTGTAGCACGTCTTCCACGAGGTGCCATCTCCGACGCCGTGCACATGTCCATAGGATGGCGGCTTGTCCACTAGGACTTTTTTGAGTATGTTCAGGGCCCAGTTGAATGGGGTGTCGCACTTATGCCTCGCCGATTACTGTGACGACTCGTCGCTTTCGGCTGCCTTTTGTTGCTGCTCTTTCTGCAAAAGGGACATGGATGGTTTACTAATGTGACAAAACTTATAGTCAAACTATTTGGCAGCTAATATGATAATGTGTTAATATAACAATTACCAGAATTCATGAACTCCCTCATATTCAGGTCCGTGTACAAGATCTTGTTGACTTTGTCCCACTTGTACCGGGCCCTGATCCAGTCATGCTCCAGCTGGTCGGTGAACTCCGCCAAGGGGTCTGGGATTCCGTGACTTTCACGTTCGGCGTCCTCCTTGGCCCATACGTGCTTCTTCCCCTCCTAACCACGGCTTCCGAGGCAGTGGGGAGGCGTGTTCCTGGCCTGGAGCGCCTTCATTTTCTCCGACCTTGCCTTGACTTATTCTTTACCGCAATTCTCCTTGAATTTTCAAAGTCCTCTTCCATTATTGACAGATTATCAGTGTGAATCTTGGACCATGGTTCATTCTTCGTAATCGCTTTTTTCACCTGAACTTTCCAGGAGGACATGTCGTTGGTGAACGTCACCATCGGCTTGGCGTTTATCTTTGTCATGGCGACGTCGTCCCGTGGGCCTTTAATTTTTTCATCCCGGCCAGGGAATAGGAACCTATTATGCACCTTCTTTAGGAGCATGTGCTCCATATATGGTATCTTCTTCAACAGAACGTCGTTGATGTTCGCGGTTTCCCTAAGGATGCATCCTAGTTGATTGCCCCAGCACGAGCGCGCTTCCTCTGGCACCGTTGGCTCTAACTTCTTGGGGTGCATCTCCGTGACCACAATTTATCCGATGCCGAGCTCGTTTGGTTTTCGTGACCTCTTCTTCTTCGGTGATTTACCGGCTACGACAGCATCGTTGCCGGTCTCAAGGGTGGTGTAGGTGTCGGTGCTAGTGTTGGTGTCGGTGTTAGGGTTGGTGGCACTGCCGCCACCATGCAACCCCATCTGGTGTTCATCCAGGTAATCGAAATATGCATTTGCTGCCTCGTGGGGGGTCTACTACGAGGCGAGGAGAACCCTCGGCTTCGGCGTTGTTAGGCATGTTTCCTATTCAACAATTGTAAATAAAAGATATAATGAAGAGAAAAAAGGGGTGTCAAATCCCTAGCTTTAGCATGCATTTGTATCCATGTTGTGATTGCATCATGTTTAAATTCTTTTTAAATGTGAAATGGGGATGATCAAAACCCTAGCACAATTGAATTCAAATAAGCGCAACCAAAAATATTTTTCAATAATCCAAAGTGGCTCTGAAAAATGTTCATCTTCTCTAGAATAATGTGGCAACCTAAACCAAGGGTGGTGCATATTTGAAAAATGTCATTTTGCGTATTGAATTAAATCAATAAGTATTCAGATTGGGGTTTTAAAATGCTATAAGTATTTTTGAAGCTCCAGCAAATTTGAAACTTGGCCAGGGCCTTTGGAATAATTCCTCTAGTGCCCCAAAAAAGTTTCACAATTTTACAAGATATTTGGGTGCCTAAAATAAAATAAATGAAATAACAGAAATAGTAAAAAAGAACAAAATTCAAAAAAAGAAGGAGGCCCGGGAGGGGCTGGCCCAGCCAGCCTCCACCGTCTTCAACGTCCTGCCAGTAGGCAGGAGGGCATGTGGAAGGGGCGCACCGGCACAGGCCAGCCACCTCCGTCCTGGCTCCCTGCCCTGGAGGCCTCCGGGGCCGCCAGCGCAACCCCCTCCCCACTGTGTCTCTGTTCTCCCCTCTCTCTCTCTCTCTCGCCCTGCCGCTCTCTCTCCCGCTCTCTTCCCCATATGCTCTCTCCCACGCATGGCCGAACCCGCCATCGCCAGCCTCACATGTTGCACCCGCACCCTTCTGAGACCCCAAAGGGTCCGTCGTGACCTCGCCGTCCTCCCCGTCGAGCCGCAGAAGGCCGGACGCCCTGCATCGCCGTCAGCGCCGCCGTCTTCTCCACCTCCGGCCGCCTCTCCCCGTCGCTGATTCGCCGCCGCAGGAGCCTCCCCGAGCTCGCCCTTGATGCCATCGAGCCCCCTATGAGCCGCCGCGTCCTTTTCCCCTCTTCCCCAGCTCTTCCGCGGCCCCTAGGCCCAACGCTGCCAGGGCCGAGCTCCGGCCATCGTTTCCGGTGTCGCAGCCGCCATCCCCGGCAACCCTCGCGGCCCTGGCTAGCCTCCCCTCGTTAGGTGATTAGCTTAAGGCTAATCACTCGGTTAGTTAACCCCCGAGTCACTGACATGTGGGCCAGGCCATGTTAAATTATTAGTTAGTTTAATTTAAAAAAACTATTAGATGAGTGAGTCAGTGACAGGTGGGGCCTAGCCGCCAGGTTTGACCTAGGCTGGCGCCTTTGACCTGCTGACGTCATCATGACGGCAGGCTGACATAATAAAAGCATTTATGTATATTTAAATAAATTCTAGAAATTAATAAAAAACTTCTAAAATTCATAGAAAATAATTTGTAAATCAGATGAAAATAATTTATATATGAAAATTAATCAGAAAAATCCAATGAATCCATCTCTACCATTTTCATGCATGTTAGAGCAACCTAAATAGGTGAAGTTGGACATTTTAGTTCAAATACATTATGGAACTCCATATATGAAGTTGAATTTGAATCTTGAGTTCAAACCTACTTCATTTAAACTTGTTGCTAGATGCATTAGCTCAAACACATCATGTTGCCATGTCATATTCATGCATCATATTGTTGCATTTGATGTGTATTGATTTGTTCCCCTTCGATGGTTGTTCTTCGTGTTAGGCACTGTTCCGGAGGATACGGTCAAGTATCCATCTGAGGAGCAGTAACGTGTGATCGTCTTATCAGGCAAGCAACCCCCTTGAACATATCCGATACAAACCCACTCTCTCTCTCTTGCTCTCACTTATTGCATTAGGACAAAACGTTTCAACTTTTACATGTTCCGGTAGTTGAACCCATTCCTGTGCATGACCTGTCATTGTCATAGTAAATAGCTGAACCATGCAACCTAGCATACCTGGTAGATGCTTGATCTCTGTTGTCCCTTTAACCTGCTATGCTTGCTATGCTTGG
This sequence comes from Hordeum marinum, assembly GCA_022496015.1. Taxonomy (NCBI): domain Eukaryota; kingdom Viridiplantae; phylum Streptophyta; class Magnoliopsida; order Poales; family Poaceae; genus Hordeum; species Hordeum marinum. Next base: position 479,997,738 of record CM039674.1, read on the forward strand.
AGTTGTGTTAGGTCTGATTCATCTGGGTGATTAACCAGAGTGAACTGAACTTGTTCTGATAATGAGAGTTAAGTTGTGAACACGATTTGGTAAAGGTAGTGGTGAGAGGCCATGTAGGAGTACATGACGGGTTGTCTCATTGGGACCGTCCTTAAGAACTGAGTCTTGTGTATGTTGTCCAAGACTAGCTACTACCGCACATTGGGATCCTTAATTGACTCTCTCGACTTATTAACCGACTTGATCTCTGTCTAGGAGTTGCAACTAGTTTCTCGTGTTTGTAGGATATGCTAGTAGTCTACCGAGTGGCACCCCGTACAGGTGGGCTTGGGACAGACTAGGCATTGTGGCCCGGTGTACCAAGCGTAGTACCATCCGTCGAGGTGGGCTTGGGAACCCTGTACACATCGTTTGGGGCCGTTGAGGAAACTTTGGCCGGACTTCCTTGCGAGTTCAGTCTCAAATAGGCGATAAACCTGGACTAGAGTCTTGTGTGGTTAGTCAGGTCGTGGCCGACTCCCTTGCCGGGCTTCTGCTTGAAGGTTGCCGAGGTGCCTTTCTACAAGCACATGGCGGTAAGTGGCGAGAGCATGTGTGATGATGTACACCCCTGTAGGGTAATCAATCTATTTGAATAGCCGCGTCCGCAGATATGGACTTCTTGGATAATTATATGGTTCATAGACAATTTAAAAGGTTACTCATATAATCTTCAATACAAGTGTGAGTACCACGGATGGCACTCTTGTAGGAAGACGGGAGCGGATCCATGGTGGTGTATTGTTGTGGTGTTAGTGGACTCGAGTACGCTTTATAAAACTTTTCAAAGTTAAGAAAATCATAGTACAGGATAGCCACCGAATCAAAGCTCGCTTGCTGCATTGAACCCCACAACTTCCTTGCTGATACCGATGCATATGTAGTTAGTTCTGATGTAAGTCTTGCTGAGTACTTAGTACTCACTATTGCTTAATTATGTTTTTGCAGAGGAGACTCTAGTCTCGCTAGTGGTTTCTTCGATAAGATCGATGTTGGCCATTTAGCTTGGGAATCCCAGCCAGAGGTCTGGTTCCTTTGGAGGGCCTTGTAGATAGACAAGCTTCCTCAGCCTTCTTCTTTTCTAGATGTCTATACCTAGACATGTTAAGCTTCTGCTTGTTGTTTGTATGATTTGTGTGTTGGTCATGTGACCCCTGTTTGTAATATCACTCTATGTTGGCTTTTATGAGCCTTCTAAATAAATGTTGTGTTGTTATATGGTTATGTTGTGATGCCATAGTTGTATCTACGCATATCGGGCATGTCGCGCGTACATGTGACGTGCAATGATATGTATGGGATTCGACATCTAGTTGTGTGCCTTTAGTAGTACTTTTACAGGGAACTGCCTCTTGTGCTTCCACCGAGCCTTGGTAGCTTGCTACTGCTCCGGACACATTGATTGACCGGCATGTATCCTTCTTTGTTGTTGTGTCTGTCCCTTCGGGGAAATGTCTCGCAATGTAATGAAGTCCCTATAGCCTGCTACGACTCGTCTACATGCAATGATGACATTTATGTCCCATGACATAATGGAGTCCTTGTAGCTTGCTATGACTCGTCTACACACGCTAGAGGCCGACACCTGCATTGTTGGGTTACGTATGCCTGTTCCTGTACGGATGTGCCACTTGGGTTCTACGACTAGTCATGTCGACCCGGGTTCTTTGACGTTTGAATGCTGGCGACATATTACATACGTGAGCGAAAAGACGCAAACGGTCCCGACCCAGGTAAGGTGGTAGCCATGGAGTTAACCGTGCGTGAGACCACAAAGTGATGTATTGTGTTACATGCTGGATTCTTATGGCTTAGGATCGGGATCCCGACAAGGGGCCTATATATATTTGGTCGGAATGTTGATTAATTCCCCTTTCGGCAAATCCCGAACACTCCATATGTCCTAGTTTATAGCACAAGTCATGCTGAAAATCACGGAAATTTTCGGCATGAACTTTGCTAAAAAGTTGACATATGGAGCGCCTGAAATTTGTCGGAACGGAAATGAATCAACATTCCTGCAAAACATAGGCCACTCAGACATTCTGGCAAAACATCAATGTAATATATGAGATACCAAATGACATATATCATATAGCATATAGCAACAATGAACAACAATGAACATATATCATACTACATTCCTAAAATGTAGAATATGCAAATGAACATATGGCAACAATGAACATCAATGACATATATCATATAACAATAAACATCACTTCTTTTTTTGTCCTAAATAATTTTTTGTCCTAGCTAATTTTTCTACCCTGGCTAATTTCATAAAAAAATTGCCCTAGCTAGCTTTTTGTCCTAGCTAATCTTTTGTCCTAGATAACCAAGCAACAATGAACATCAATGAAAACTAAATGCTACTGTTTTTTGCCCAAGATAATTTCCTAAAAAAATCCCTAGCTAATTTCCTTTTTTTGGCCTTAGCTAAAGAGAGAGGAGGGCAGGGCAGAGGTGAGCGAGAGGCTTATGGCGGATAGGTCTAGGGCAGGCAGGGAAAAGGGCAGCGGCGGCGGTGAGGTCGAGGGAGGGCTCGGGCGGCCGGTGGCGAGGTCGAGGGAGGCCACGGGCGGCGGCGACAGAGGAGAGGGGGAAGAGAGTGGAGAGGGCAGCGATGCTGTGAGTTCGAGGGTGGCCGGCGGCGAGGTAGAGGGAGACCTCGGGCAGCAGCGACAGCGGAGAGGGGGAGAGAGTGTAGAGGGCGGCGACGACGTGAGTTCGAGGACGGCTGGCGGCGAGGTCAAGGGCGGGCAGGGGAGAGGGTGGCGATGGCGTGTGGCGTGAGGTCGAGGGAGTCCTCGGGCGGCGGTGGGGCATAGAGTGGAGAGGGGCGGGGGGAAGGAGTTGGCGAAATTTTGAGTTGAAGCGGCGGGGGTTTAACCCCAACTAGCAGTAGCGTTGGTTTAGGAACAAGCGCTATAGCTACCTTAGCTATAGCGTTGGTTCCTAAACCAGCGCTCCTGCTACGGGGGTGCCCGCATGGGGGTTAACCCCAAATAGCAATAGCGCTTGTTTAAGAACCTGCACTATAGCTAAATATTTCAATTTTATTTTTTAAATCATTTTTCCTTTTCTAGTTTTTAGTTTTCTTTTCTTTTATTATTTTCCTTTTCTTTTCTCTTTACTTTAGTTTTCTTTTGTATTACTTTCTCCCTTTTGTTTTTGTTTTTATGTTTTTTTGTTTTTCCCCCGACGACGGCGTCACCCTCTCGCACACTGCGCAAATATTATCACCAGTACCATGCATGTGGTGGTAACATATCAGTTGACCGATAACGGTTAATTTAGTGCGTACACAAAGTAGATACATATATAAATGATGCTTTCTGATCAGCTGTGTCGACGATGTTTCACATTGAGCTTCTTCCCTTTCTTGTTCGTTGCCGAGTAATTGCACCCCTCCTTGTGACTTTTCCGGAGCCATGGTGTACAATCTTTCTTAGGTAATGTATTATTTATTCTTATGTTCACGTATGCTTCATCGTCATAGTCATCTTGCCTCATTGGGTTGCCGTATTGGTCGTAGTCTTCCTTGCTGGCAACTCCATCCATTCCGATGATGCTCCTTTTGGATCTCCTCACGACAACACGGTTGGGATTGGCCGGGTCGGTTATGAAGAAGCATTGTGTCACGTGCTTAGCGTGTACCCATGGCTCATTTTTGGCAATGACGTTAACGTTCAAGGGAGTGCTCTTCGCGTTCGGTATAGATATGATGGTGAAGTACTTGTTTTCTCTTACGACGTCCTTGGCCCATCTGACACGAAACATCGTTGCATCGTGCCTTCCAGCATAGTCAAGCTCCCAGATCTCTTCGACCCTTCCATAGAATCTTTCAGTTCTGCCATTGGCGTTGGTCACACATTGAATTGTTACCCCGTAGTTCTGGTAATCACTGTCCATGTCTTTGGCCTCCGTGTAGAACGTGTACCCATTGATATCGTAGGACTGATAGGTCGCGAGATTTGGCGCGGGGCCATGTGCTAAGGCGTGTATTAGCAATCCGTTCGAACTGCCCTCTTGCGGGGGATTTTCAAGAACTTGCTCTTTGAACCTACGCAAGAAAGTGGCGTTGTGCTCTGTAATAATTTCGTCGTCCATCTTGAGTATCCCCTTATCATGGTACTTCTTTGCGATGCTTTCTTTGTGTCGTGCCACATAATCATCTACCACATCTAGGTTTTGTAGCACTACTAAGTTAGCCATGTCAAAGTCGTTCCGTCGATCCGAGTAGTCCACGTGCAATTTCCTCCGGTCGTTGTTATGACCATCTCCTTCGAGATTCCCATCATGCTTCTTGACGGGAAAACAAACAACAGGGTCTCTGATGCCTATATAATTCGTGCAAAAGGAGACACACTCATGCGTCATATACCCCTGGACGATGCTCCCTTCGGGACGAGACATGTTACGAACGAATCCTTTGATTACCCCATTCATCCTCTCGAACGGCATCACGCAGTGAAGGAATGTTGGCCCGAGGTCAATGATGTCGTCCACAATGTGGACACACAGATGCACCATGACGTCAAAGAACGCGGGCGGGAGGTACATGTCAAGATCACATAGTATGACAACGATCTCTTCGTATAGCCTTCGGAGCTGCTTCACACTTATGGACTTTCGGGAGATAACGTCGAAGAAGTTGCAGAGACCAGTAAGTGTGTCACGGACGTGCTTCTCCATTATCCCTCTAATGGCAACCGGGAATATCTGCATCATAATCACGTGACAGTCATGAGACTTCATCCCACTGAACCTTTTCTTCTTGGAGTTTGGAAATCTGCTTATCTTCCCATAGTAACCGGAATTGACTTTGATTCCCATAAGGCACTTGATGAATTGATCGATCTCCTTCGCACTTAAGGTGAAGCAAGAAGGGGGAATAATTATCCTCCTTCTTGTTGACTTTTCTGCCCCTTTCCCCCTCCTCCGTCTTTGTCTCCGTCTCCTCCATTGACTCTGTACGGTGGAGATTTGTCCTGATTTTCAGATCTACCAAGTCTTTCCTTGCCTTCGGCCCATCCTTGGGCTTCTCCGACATGTTCTTCAGTGTGCCAAGCAAGCTCTCGACGATATTATTCGTGATATGCATTTGATCAAGGCAATGAGGTGTGTCGTGATTGGGCCAGTACTCCAAGTCCCAAAAACCAGACCTCGTTTTCCATACCTTCAGCAGCGGCTCCGATGCCTTTTTGATCTTTCCTAGTGCGAGGCATTGTTGCCAGTTTCTCAACAGCTTGTCGATTTCTGTGCCGCTCCTCCTATGTGGAGGTACTCGAAGCTCATCCAACCCATTGAATAGATCTCCACGCTATCTCCACGGGTCATCCTTCTTGAGCTATCTATGATGGTCCATGTACACGATTTTCCCGGACCGGCCATCTTTCGTTGACGTAAGCTGCTGAGACGTTGTATCATCCATGCACCTCGTGCATCCATAGTATCCATGGCACACCTGTCCTGAGGTGTACCCGTAACCGAGATAGTCCTGCACTGTCGTCATTAGCGCAACTCGCATATGGAAATACTCTCCTTTGCTGGCGTCCCATGTCCATGCCGGTGTCTTCCATAACGTGTATAGCTCCTCTTGCAGAAGCCCCATATACAGGTAAATACTATTTCCCGGTTGTTTCGTCCCTTGAATCAACATGCTCATGTGTACGTACTTTGTCTTCATGCACTTCCATGGGGGGAGGTTGTACATCCAAACAAACACGGGCCATGTGTTGTGGTTGGTGTTCTGGTTTCCAAACGGATTCATGCCATCGGTACTCGCACCAAGCATGATGTTCCTTGGATCTTCTGTAGCAAATCCATATACAGCATTGAATGCTCTCCACTAGCTATCATCTATGAGGTGTCTCAGCTTCGTATCATCTCCATCGTCGGGCTTCTTCCTCTCCATGTGCCAGCGCATGAGCTTTGCTTCCTTAGGATCTATGAAATACCGCTATAGACGGGGAGTGATCGGAAAGTACCATACAACTTTCTGAGGAGCTTTCTTTCCCGCCTTCTTGTATCGAGAAGCATTGCACACTAGACAGCTGGTTTTTCCCGCGTGCTCCCCCGATAAATGATGCAATCGTTGATGCATGTGTGGTACCTAATATGCGGCAAATCAAAAGGGCAAACGATTTTCTTGGCCTCCTCGACACTAGTAGGACATAGGTTCCCCGCGGGAAGAACTTTATTATGTAGATACTTCAAATGCTCATTGAGGCTTTTGTCTGTCCATTTGTTTTTGGCCTTTGTCTTCAGAAGTTCGAGCGTGAAACTCAAGCGGGTCACCTCGGGATCGCAACCGTAATACAATGGAGTCTTCAAGTCTACTTCAAGTTGCCGCAGCTTGGCCTCCTCTCTAGAAGCAGCTCTCTCGCTACTCGTACTCTTGTGAAGGAGGTCTCGAACATGAGGGTCCTGCACGACTGCACTTAGTAGCATCAAAGACTACAGCGTGCCCTCTTCTCCTCCATGTCCGGACTCTTCTTCGTCGTGTCCGGAATCTTCTTCGATGCTGTCATTTCCAGACTCTTCGCTGGTGCCATCGTCGTGTCGATCGGTCATCTCTTTGTCGAGCCCCATGTCATTATTCCCTGCCATGTGGACGTCCTCGTCATCATCAACTTCTTCACTTATCCACTGAGTATAGCCATCCATGAAACCATTCTTCAACAGGTGCGCCGTCAAAGTGCCACGATCAAAAGGGTCCAAAAGGACTGCTTCCTTACATCTTGCACATGGACATCTAATCCTAGTCCGATTATTTGCGTACATGTCCATCACCGTGAATTGCATGTACCGCTCCACCTTCCATCCACTCACCTTCATGACCGACTGCATGGTATAACAAGCAGAAGGGTTATAAAATAAATGATGCATGCATGCTTCAAAGTCATATAAAATTTTGCCATGAACTTGCCTAAAAATAGGACATATTGAGTTTGCTCGAAATTCACCGAAACGGAAATAAATCGACATCTCGGCAAAACAAAAGCAACTCGAGGGCATATCACTCACACAAATCTCTCCATATATCCCAAACACACATATTCGCATTCACACATATATTCCCATTCTTGAAATGAACAAGTTTTTACTCACCTATATATCTCCCGAGAGCGATATCGATCGAGAGAGGACGTCGTTAATTAGATGATGAGACAGACTGATCGAGACGTTTGGATGCCTAAATAGCTAGCTAGATCTAGTTCTTGGGGAGGAGAGGTGAATCTAGCTAGCTAACTAATGGAGAGGGAGTTATGTTGGAGGGGGACATTAATGGGGGGTGAGGAAGAGAGGTAGGAGAAAGAGAGATAATGTGAGAGAGGCCATTTATGGAGGAGATTTATGGTGGAGGGGGACATTAATGAGGAGAGAATTAGAGAGCTAGGAGGAAGAGAGAAGAAGAGAAACGATGGGGGAGAGTGGAGTGGGGAAAGGAAGGGAGAGAGGGCAAAGTGGGAGAGAGAGGGAGGGGTGAAAAGGTGGCAGCAGCCGCAACTAACAGTACCGCTTCTTACAAAAAAGCGCTACTACTATGTGTGGCACATTAGGAGGAGCGCTTGCATGTCATAAAGCGCTACTGGCAGTAGCCTTAGCAGTAGCGCTTCCTTCCACCCAGCGCTATTACTATAAATAATGTCGGCGGGGTCATCGGGGCCACCTTATCAGTAGTGCTTTCTTAGCGCCCAGTGCTACTGCTAAGCCCTTAGTTTTAGCGCTGCAGGAACACAACACTACTGGTAATTAGCAGCAGCGGTTTAATTTTTCCAGCGCTACTAGTAGGCTCCTGTCTATAAGGTTTTCCCTAGTAGTGTTACCAGATGTGCATGAATTGTTCTTGTATGAAATGCTGATGCATAGGAAGAGAGTTATACTTCATTGTCACATGATATATATATCACTTTGTGCTCACTACTAAATTACAAATTATTCTTAATTACAATTGGCTTTGATATACCTTGGGATCATGGTGGATTCATAACTTGAGCACTTTATGCCTAGCTTAAAGGCTTTAAAGAAAGCGATGCCAGGCAGACAACCCGAAAGTTTTAGAGAGTCATTTTATTCTGTTGTGTGATTTTATAAAGCTTAAAAACAAAGATAATATAGATGGGAACCTAAAACTTCACAAAAGGAAAGGTGAAAGTGACAGAGATGATGAGCATCAATGAAGTGGGGTACGTCCTTGAACTTTTGTTCATGCCCATGGAAACATTGTGAGTATTGAATCACGGAAATTTGTCCAAAAAAAATAATTATCCCCTTGTACAAATGCAATATATTATAAGATTACTGTGCCAAGATTTGCCTTTAGGATGATTAGATTGCTTGTTTGTATGTGCGGCGTAAAAACAGAAAATTTGGCTGTAGTGCGTGAAATTTCGTTTTTTACTAGAACGCCGAAAGTTTCTGAATTTTTTACACAGTATTACTATACAAAAATTATATTTCTTCCTAATATTTCATAATTTTTTTAGTTACAGAAGAATGGTCAAAATTCATATTACTACAGATTGTCCTGTTTAGGATATATTCTAATTTTGATGCATTGTTTTGCTTGTTTTGATGAAACTATCAATTTTATCGTTGGTATAATCCATGGAAAAGTTATAATACAGCGGGGATAATGCAAATATAAAATATTAATGAGTTTCCAGCAGTACTTAAAGTAGTAGTTTACTTTATTATACTAAGGATCTTACCCGTCTTCTGTTAAGTTTTGTGTGGATGAAGTGTTTGAAGATCGAGGAGGTCTCTATATGAGGAGAAGGAGGAGAGGCAAGATTTCAAGCTTGGGGTTGACCAAGGCACCCCAAGTAAATATCCAAGGAGACTCAATCGTCTAAGCTTGGGGATGCCCAGGAAGGCATCCCATCTTTCTTCGACAAGTATCGTTATGTTTTCGAATTCGTTTTGTTCATGTGATATGTGTAAATCTTGGAGCGTCTTTTGTGTTTATTTTTCAATTTTATTTTATGCACCATGCTGGTATGAGATAATCCATGGCCTATTTATAGAATTACCATTGCACTTCACTTATATCTTTTGAGTATGGTCTTATAGAATGCTTCATGTGCTTCACTTATATCATTTGAAGTTTGGATTGCATGTTTCTCGTCACATATAAAACCGTTATTCGTGGAATGCTCTTTGATTCACTTATATTTATTAGAGGATGGTATTTTGTGTAAAGAATTAAACTCTCTTCCTTCACTTATATATATTCAGAGACTCAACAGGAACTGGTCATTCACATGGTTAGTCATAAAATCCTACATAAAACTTAAGGGTCACTGAATATGATATGTTTGATTCCTTGCAATAGTTTTGCGATATAGAGATGATAATATGTGGGAGGTACTGGTGGATGGCCGTGTTTAGTAATACATTGGTGTTAAGGTTCGTCATTCCCGAAGCATGCACGCATAATATCCTGTTATGCTAGGAACTTGGAGCATAATTTATCCTTGATTGTCTATCTTTGTGTGAAGGTCGGGGGCGCGCGATGGTTAACTCCTACCAACCTCCCCCTAGGGAAATGCGTAGTAATACTTTGCTTGGAGGGCTAATAAAAATTTGCAATAAGTCCACATCAAAAATTATGCTAGGTAGCCTTTCTGCAATTTGCGAGCCTGTACGGTATATGATGAAGATTATGCTAGGTAGCATTCCACATCAAAAATTATCTTTTTTATCATTTACCTACTCGACGACGAGCAGGAATTAAGCTTGGTGATGCTGATACGTCTCTATCATATCAATAATTTTTGATTGTTTCATGCCAATATTATACAATTTTCACATGCTTTTGGCAACAATTTATATGATTTATTGGACTAACCTATTGATTGAGTGCCCACTGCCAGTTCCTGTTTTTTGTGTGTTTTTTGTTTTGTAGAAATTCCATATCAAACGAAGTCCAAATGCGATAAAAATTTATGCAGATTTTTTTGGAATATTTGTGAACTTTGAGAAGTGGAATCAACACAAACGGAGACCCAGAGCAAGCACAAGACACCAAGATGCGGGCTAGGGCCCAAGCGTGCCCTTGTGGGTGGTGCTCACCTTGTATGTCGGTTGGAGCTCTCCTTCTGCCACAAGAAAGCTAATTTTTAGATAAAAATCCCCTCAAAATTTCAGCCTGATCAGAGATATGGATATCCGGGAATATAAGAAATGGTTTTCAGCCACAAAATAGGAGCAAAACAGAAGAGAGGCCGACCTATTCGCCAATCTAGGAGGTGAGGGAGTCCTAGATTAAGGGGTCCTGGCGAGGCCGACCTATTCCTTATGGGCCGGACTGTATGGGCCGTTTGCCGAGCATTGGATCGATCGAAGGCCCTGTCTCTAGGAAGGAAGCTTCGGGAATTATGGCTTGTCCTCCATGTTTGATGTACCGAATAGGCATGTTTGTCCCTTCTTCGTGTAATCGACCATGCGTAAACCCTAGGTACCCTCGGCATTTGTATAAGCCAGAGGGTTTTAGGTTGTAGACAGGGACAACTCATCTAGGGTTTAGCTCTTTGATCTCGAGGTAGATCGACTCTATAACCTATACATCATCAATACAATCAAGTAGGACGTAGGGTATTACCTCCATAGAAGGGGCTAAACCTGGGTAAACATCGTCTCCCTTGTGTCCTGTTACCATCGATTCTAGTCTCATAGCTCGAGACCCCCTACCCGAGATCCACCAATTTTGACACCGACATTGGTGCTTTCATTGAGAGTTCCGCTGTGATTGCCCAAGGAATCAATAGCACGCCTTGTCATCAACGAAGAGGTCCGCAACAAGGGCACTTTCGACCCTGGACACGTCTTCGCCTTCGGCAGCATTGTGCTGCAAGCCGACCCGGTCGGCCATCTAGGCCCTGTCATTAACCGGGCTCGCAGTTTCGCCTACCACGCCCGAAGACTCCGAAGCTTTAACTTTGGATTCCTTTTTCGGTCACACCCACATGATGAATCCTACCGATGACCTGACTCTTAGTATGGTTCCGTCCATAGTGCCTGAAGTCCGAATATTTGTTCTTGCTGAACACTCCACTCGCCTGGACGCGTCGGAGGTCAGCTCTGAAAGCTATGGGCAGGTTGACCCGATCAAGCTCTCGACACTCAACGAGGCCCTAGATCGGATCTCATTGATGAGGATTACCGATGGTCCAACTCCGATCTATGTGCAGATCGGTCACAGGGCGGGTCAGGATGAATTTTGTTTCCCACCCACCACCCACTTGGTATCCACAATCAAAGATTTAACCGACATGCTGGATTATGCCTCTGAGGAGTTAGCTTACATGCATGATGAGGATTGCGCTCCCACCCCCATGAACACCAGGTGATGGGTCGCCACCTCTACATACGACGTCTACATGGTGGACACTCCTGCCACTATTGGCGAGAACACGCCTAGTGACAATGGCAACAAGTCGGGTGCTACCTCTTGAGCTTGCGTTGGACCCGTATGTCTATGGTGGACTACTCACGCATCATCGGAGGGGCAATGGAGTTGATGTAGATGCCCTCAGTGATTGAAACCCCCTCCGGCAGATTACCGAAAAAGGCTCCAAGATTGGATCTCTCGGGAACGAAGGCTTCTGGCGGCGGAAAAGTATTTGTGTGGCTCTTTTTGGTGTTGGGGAAATATTTGGGTATTTATAGGACCAAGAATAGGGTTAGGAGACCTGCCAGGAGACGACAAGCCAACCAGGCGCGGACAGGGGGGTGGTCGCGCCTACCAGGCTTGTGATCGCCTAGTAGATCCCCTAGCGTGCACTCCAATCCTGGTTGATTCGTTTCCTTCCAGAAAAGATCATTCCAAAGATTTTATTCGGTTTGGACTCCGCTTAATATTCCATATTAACAAAACTCAAAAACAAGGGAAAAACTGGCACTAGGCTCTAGATTAATAGGTTAGTCCCAAAAATAATATAAAATAGCATATTAATGCATATACTACATCCAAAACAAATAATATAATAGCATGCCATCATAAAAAATTATAGGCACGTTGGAGACGTATCAGCATCCTCAAGCTTAAATCATGCTCGTCCTCGAGTAGGTAAATGATAAAAACATAATTTTTGATGTGGGGTGCTACCTAACATATTTATCCATGTAATATTTTCTATTGTGGCATGAATATTCAGATCCGTAAGACTCAAAACGAAAGTTAATATTGATACAAAAGAAATAACATTGCAACCATACTAGCAAAGCAATTGTATCTCTTCGAAATATAATGGCAAAAGAAAGTTATCCCTACAATTTCATATGGTCTCGCTATGCTCCATCTTCCCCAGACAACGTATTTATATCATGCACACCCCCGCTGACAAGTCAAGCAATTGTTTTCACACCTTTATTTTCTCAAACTTTTTCAACTCTCATGCAATACATGAGCGTGAGCCATGGGTGTAGCATTATAGGTGGAATAGAATATGGTGGAGGGTTTCAAGGAAAGGAGAAGATAGTCTCACATCAACTAGGCGTATCAACGGGCTATGGAGATGCCCATCAATAGATATCAATGTGAGTGAGTAGGGATTGCCATGCAACGGATGCACTAGAGCTACAGGTGTATGAAAGCTCAAGAGGAAACTAAGTGGGTGTGCATCCAACTTGCTTGCTCATGAAGATCAAGGGCAATTTAATAAAGCCCATCATTGGAATATACAAGCCAAGTTATATCAAGAAAAATTCCCATAAGTATATGAAAGTGACAAAATAGGAGACTCTCTATCATGAAGATTAGAGTGCTACTTTGAAGCGCAAGTGTGGAAAAAGATAGTAGCAATGTCCCTTCTCTCTTTTCTCTCATTTTTTTATTTTATGGCCATCTAAGGCCTCTTTTATTTTTTTTTATTTGGGCTTTGTTGGCCTCTTTTATTTTTCACAAAGTCCGTAATCACATCCCCACTTGTGAGGGAATAATAGCTTCCATCATACTTTCCTCACATGGGACATGCTCTAATAATGATAATCATCACACTTTTATTTACTTACAACTCAAAAGAAACGTACAACTTGATACCTATGACAAAATATGACTCTATTTGCATTTAAATATATCTCGGAATGGCTATGGAAATGACATAATAGGTAGGTATGGTGGATGTTTTGAGGAAAGATATATGGTGGATGTTTTGAGGAAGGTATACGGTGGCTGTTTTGAGGATGGTGTTTGGTGTACCGGCGAAAGTTGAGAGGTACTAGAGAGGCTAGCAAAGGTGAAAGGTGAGAGTGTGTATATTTCATGGACTCAACATTAGTCATAAAGAACTCACATACTTATTGGAAAAGTCTATTAGTCATTGAAGAAAAGTATTAAATGCATGCTCCTAGGGGATAGGTTGGTAGGAGTTAACCATCGTGCGCTCCCGACCCTCACACAAAGGTTGACAATCTATAAACAAATCATGCTCCGACTTCCTTACATAACGGTTCACCATACGTGCATTCTACGGGAATCACAAACCTTTACACAAGTATTTTTACCAAATCACAATTACTTCCTAACATGACTCTTAACATTACCATCTTTGTATCTCAAAACTTTATGCAAGGAATCAAACTTCTCATAATATTCAATAAACTTAATATGGAAGTTTTTATTATATCCCTCTTGGATGCCTATCATATTAGGGCTAAATTCATAACCTAGACCAATTACCATGTTGTTTACAAACTCTCAAAATAATATAAGTGAGGTACGAGATTTCAATTATTTCTATAAAACACAAACACCATCGTGCTCTAAAAAATATAAGTGAAGAACATAGAGCAAAATTGCCTAACTCAAGAAATATAAGTGAAGCATATAGAGTATTCTAATAAATTCATGATTAATCGTGTATCTCTCAAAACATGTGTACAACAAGGATTATTGTGGCAAACTAAGAAGCAAAGACTCATATCATACAAGACGCTCCAAGCAAAACACATATCATGTGGTGAATAGAAATATAGCCTCAAGTAAATTTACCGATGGATTGAAGACAAAAGAGGGGATGCCTTCCGGGGAATCCCCAAGCTTAGGCTCTTTGGCATCCTTGAATATGACTTGGGGTGCCTTGGTCATCCCCAAGCTTATGATCTTGCCACTCCTTATTCCATAGTCCATCAAATCTTTACCCAAAACATGAAAACTTCAAAACACAAAACATAACAGAAGACTCGTGAGATCCGTTAGTATAAGAAAATAAATCACTACCTGTGGTACTGTTTTGAAGTCATTCTTTATTTATATTGGTTTTATACCTACTCCATTGTAACTTCTCCATGGTTCATACCCCATGATACAACCCACAGATTCAACAAAATAGGCAAACAACTCAAAGAAAACAGAATCTGTCAAAAACAGAAAAGTCCGTAGCAATCTGAAAACTTCGTATACTTCTGTAACTCAAAAAATTATGAAAAATTATGACAACCTGCAAAAGTTATATATAAATCTTGTGCAAGACTTTAAGGCTCATTCAACGCTTCGAAAAATTTAGAAAATTCCTGGACTGAGCGCAAAAGTTTCTGTTTTTCAGCAAGATCAAATCAACAACTACCATAGATCACCCCAAAGGTTTTACTTAGCTCAAACACTAATTAAAACACCAAAACAAAATTATTAAATAAGTAATAAAGTGGGAAACACTCAAAAACAGAAGCACAGAATACAAAAATAAAATTGGGTTGTCTCCCAACAAGCACTATTGTTTAACGCCCCTAGCTAGGCAAAACGCAATAGATCTAGGGATTATCATCTTTGGTATGAAATTCCTCAACTGCACACTTATGAGCCTTAGGTGGTCCATTGTTCTTATCTATAATAAATCACCTAGGCAAAAAGTCAAGAGAATTAATGATGTCTATTGGTTCTTTAATGATATTGAAAAGGCTAGGGTGAATACCAATCATCTTGAGATCTTCACTAGAAGATTCACCCTTGTTTTTAGGAACATAAACAAACTTGGAAGCCTTAGGAGGGAGAGGAGTAGGGGTAGTTTGAACCAAAGCAAAAGCATATCCCAAGTGGGTAATAATGTCCTCTACCTTGCCAATTCTAGAGGAATCTTGTTCCAATTTTTCATTAACTATGGGTTCCTTTTCCTTTAGATTTTTTGATGTAACTCCTACTTTAGATCCGTATTGAGTAATGTGATTATGAATTTATCCAAGTTTTCAATAAGCTCAATTGTAGCAACCTTTTTTCAATAATATCAAGCCTTTGTATCACATGTTCCAAGGTCAAGTTTGTTCCATTAACCATGATTGGGGGTGAACCTAACAAATTTATCATAGCGTTATAAGAGTCAAAGGTATGGCTTCCCAAGAAATTCCCTCCCATCATGGTATTTATAACATATCAATTCCAAGGAGTAATACCCACGTAAAAATTGTGAAGGATAATGGTAGTAGATTTCTTACAAATAGATCTATTTTGAGCATTGCAACTTCTATACCAAGCATCTTTTAAGATTTCTCCTTCCCTTTGCTTAAAATTAATAACCTCGTACTCTAGAGTATTAGCTATAGTGGTAAGGCTAGCCATGAATTCAAGCAATCCATCAAATGAGCGAACGAATGGCAAATGAAAGAAGGGCGAATAAAAAGTCAAATCTTTTTGGTATTTTCTGAAAAGCATTTTAGAAGTGGGGGAGAGGAAAACGAGAGGCAAATGGCAAATAATGTAAACGCAAGAGATGAGTTTGTGATGGGTACTTCGTAGGCTTGATGTGTATCCTCCTCGACAATGGCGCCAAAAATCCTTCTTGCTACCTCTTGAGCTTGCGTTGGTTTTCCTTGAAGAGCAAAGGGTGATTCAGCGAAGTACATAAGTAGTTCCCTCGGTTGTTGAGAACCAAGGTATCAATCCAGTAGGAGGAACAAGCAAGTCACCAATGGATGCACCTACGTACACAAACAATCAAACTCTTCCACCCAATGCTATAAAGGGGTTGTCAATCCCTTCACAATTATTTGCAAGGATTAGATCCGATAGATATAGACGTAAACGAGAACGGAAAGTAAAAGGTAAATAAATTGCAGCAAAGTATTTTTGGTATTTTTGGTTTATAGATCTGAAAATATATTATGGAAAGTAGACCTGGGGGGCATAGATTTCACTAGAGGCTTCTCTCTTGAAGGAAAATGTCATGGTGGATAAACAAATTACTGTCAAGCAATTGATAGAAAAGCGAATAATCATGTAGTTATCCAAGGCAATGATCTTGCATATAGGCATGATGTCCGTATCAAGTAGACCGAAACAATTCTGCATCTACAACTATTACTCCACACATCGACCGACTCCTGCCTGCATCTAGAGTATTAACTTCATGAAGAACAGAGTGACACATTAAGAAGGATGACAGGATCTAGAGGGATAAACTCAAGCAATATGATGATAACTCCATCTTGTTACCCTTGATGGCAACAATACAATACGTGCCTCGCTACCCCTACTATGTCACCGGGTGAGGACACCGCAAGATTGAACCCAAAACCAAGCACTTCTCCCATTGCAAGAATTACCAATCTAGTTGACCAAACCAAACCAATAACTCGAAGAGACTTACAAGGATATGAAATCATGCATATAAGAATTCAGAGAAGATTCAAATAAGATTCATGGATAATATTAACATAAACTGACAATTCATCAGATCATGACAAACACACCACAAAAGAGGATTACATCGGATAGGTCCCCATGAAGATCATTAAGAACATAGTGTTGAAGATCAAAGAGAGAGAGAAAGCCATATAGCTACAAGCTATGGACCCGTAGCTCTATGGTGCACTACCTACGCATCATCGGAGGGGCAATGGAGTTGATGTTGAAGCCCTCCGCGATCGAAACGCCCTCCGGCAAATTACCGAAAAAGGCTCCAAGATTGGATCTCTCGGGAACGGAGGCTTCTAGCGGCGGAAAAGTATTTTCGTGGCTCTTTTTGGTGTTGGGAGAATATTTGGGTATTTATAGGACGAAGAATAGGGTTAGGAGAACTACCAGGAGATGGCAAGCCTACCAGGCGCGGCCAGGGAGGTGGCCATGCCTACCAGGCTTCTGATCACTTGGTAGATCGCCCGGTGCATACTCCAAGCCTGGTTGATTTGTTTCCTTCTAGAAAAAATCATTCTGAAGATTTTATTCTGCTTGGACTCGGTTTAATATGCCATATATGCAAAACTCAAAAACAAGGAAAAACAGAAACTGGCACTAGGCTCTAGATTAATAGGTTAGTCCCAAAAATAATATAAAATAGCATATTAAAGCATATAAAACATCCAAAATAGATAATATAATAGCATGCCATCATCAAAAGTTATAGATACGTTGGAGACGTATCATCAGGGGATGGAGCTACCCCAGAAGACCCCGGCGATCCCGCTACCCACGAAAACCCACTAGAGGGTCAGGAGAGGCCTGAAGACCAGCACAACCCCGACGACCTCGACAATTCCAGGGACGACAACTACCTCCCCCCTGTCAAGGAGGAGGACATCCCAGAAGCCGATCACTTCGACATTCCCGATAACCATGAAGATAAGGAATTGGTCAGGCAACAACTTATAGGCACAACCTGCAGCCTGAAAACAATAGAACGGTAGCTGAAAGCCAAACAAGATAACCTCAACGATCAGTGGACGAGAGTCCTCGTAGCTGAGGAAGGATATGGTATCGGTCTGTCGGACCAACCTAAGAGCTATCCACGTAGAAGGCTGCTGCCGCAATTCGACGATGAGCTCACTAATACGCTGTCTCCTAAACATACCCCATACGATAAGCCAGACCGACCTCCTTGAGTAAGAGACAGGACGGCTGACGACACCGGTTATAGGTCGGCGATGCCCCAAAGATGGGGAAAGGAGCCATTAGAGCCCAATGATAGGTTTGACCTATGAAATGACCAGGACTACAAAGCAGGTGGTAGGAGATCCATCTATGGATCCAGAAGGAACTCACCCGATGGATGAGACGGGCATAGGCCCTGGCTCGACCGCAATGATAGAGGTCAAGAATGCAACCGGACTAGAACAGATGCCATACCTGCGTGACATAGCTCGCGTCAGAGGCGCTGCCCACCCACTGTGTTTAACGGACGAGGTAATGCAACATCAGCTCCTAGAGGGGTTTAAACCTGTGAACATAGAGCAGTATGATGGGGCGACTGACCCCACCGTATGGATTGAGGACTTCCTCCTCCACATCCACATGGCACAAGGAGACGATCTCCACGCCATCAAATATCTCCCCCTAAAACTCAAGGGGCTAGCTCGGCACTGGTTAAAGAACCTCCCCGAAAACTCCTTTGGATGCTGGGAAGACCTAGAGGATGCATTCCGATCTAACTTCCAAGGCACCTATGTTCGGCCACCGGATTCCTCCGACGTGAGCAACGTCGTTCACAAGCCTAGAGAGTCGGCACGACAATTCTGGCATTGGTTCTTCACGAAGAAAAACCAGATTGTTGACTGCCCGGACACTAAGGCAATATCCTCCTTCCGGGACAACATTCGGGATGAATGGTTGGCCTGGCAGCTCATCCAGGATAAACCTCAGACTATGTCCGCCCTTACATCACTCATGACCCGCTTTTGCACGGGCGAAGAGAAATGGCTAGCAAGACGCAGCCACAACTCTGAAGACCCCAGAACCTCCAAAGTTCGGGACGACAACGGGAAACTGAAGCGCAACAAGAACAAGCGCTGGCACAAAAATAGTGATGTTGATGACACGCTTGTTAACGCTGGCTTCCACAATTCCCGGCCTGGTCAATGGAAGAAGCCTTCTAAAGGCAATCATGACGGACCCACCTGAGGGAGTCCAAGATTAAGGGGTCCTCAGGAAGCCGACCTATGTCTTATGGGTCAAACTGTATGGGCCGCTTACCGAACATTGGATCGATCGAAGGCCCTATCTCCAGGAAGGAAGCTTCAGGAATCGTGGCATGTTCTCCATGTTTAATGTAGCGAATAGGCATGTTTATCACTTCGGCATGTAACCGACCATGTGTAAACCCTAGGTACCCTCGGCGTCTATATAAGACAAAGGATTTTAGGTTGTAGGGAGAGGACAACTCATATAGGGTTTAGCTCTTTGATCTCGAGGTAGATTGACTCTGTAACCTATACACCATCAATACAATCAAGCAGGATGTAGGGTATTACCTCCATAGGAGGGCCCGAACCTGGGTAAAACCATGTCCCCTTTGTCTCCAGTTACCATCGGTTCTAGTCTCATAGCTCGGGACCCCCTACCCGAGATCTGCCGGTTTTCACACCGGCATTGGTGCTTTCATCGAGAGTTCTGTTGTGAGCGCCCACGAAATCGATTTCTCGCCTTGTCATCAACGAAGAGGTCCACGACATGGACACTTTCGTCCATGGACAGATCTTCGCCTTTGGTAACGTTGTGCTGCACGCCGACCCGACCGGACGTCTAGGCCTTGCCGAAAGCTTTGCAACTCATCGAGAGGTCAGATTCGGGAACCTAGAGTTCTCCGTAGATTCTCGAGGGGACTTGTCACTAACTGGGCTCGCAGTTTCGCCTGTCACGCCCGAAGACCCTGACCCCTTAACCTCGGGTCCCTTCTTCGGCAACGCCCACGGGATTATCCCCGACGATGGTTCGATTCTTATTCCGGATCCAGCGATAGTGTCGGTGGACCGGATACCCATTTTTGTCAAACACTCTTCTCCCTGGACACATTAGAGCCAACTCGGAAGCTCCAAGCAGCTTGATCCGATCATGCAATCGACGTTTAACGAGGACCTAGATTGGATCTCGTCGATGAAAATTACCGATGATTCAACCCCGATCTATGCTCAGATCGGTTACACAGCAGGCCAGGACGAATTTTTCGACCCACCCACCACCCACCTGATAGTCGCAGTCGAAGATTTAACCTACATGCTAGACCATGCCTCAAATGAGGCAGAATACATGGATGAAGAGGATTGCGCTCCAACCCCTGTTAACACTAGGCGATGGGCCGCCACTTCTACACATGAAGTCTACATGGTGGACACTCCTACCGCTAATGACAACAAAACCCCTAATAATGATGGCGACCAGTCGGGCGACGCACCGTCAAGGCGCTGAAAACCGCATAAGCGGTCAAAAGGCAAAATGGGAAGGAAAGCTATTGTCGGCATCAGGGAAGGAGATACCCGTGAGGACCATGGCGATCCCGCTATCCCCGAACACCCGATAGATGTTCAGGAAAGGCCTGAAGACTAGAGCAACCCCGACGACTTCAACGATTCCAAGGATGAGAACTACCTCCCTCCCATTGAGGAGGAGGATATCCCGGAAGCTGATGACCTAGACATTCCTGATAACCTTGAAGATTAGGAACTGTTCAGACAACACCTCATATCCATGGCCTGTAGCCTGAAAGCAAAGGAACGACAACTTAAAGCCGAAGAAGATGACCTCAATGATCGATGGACAAGAGTCCTCTCAGCTGAGGAGGAATATGGTACCGGTCTGTCAGACCAACCTAAGAGTTATCCAAGCAGAAGGCTGCTGCCGCAATTTGACAACGAGCTCACCGATACCCCGTCTCCGAAACATACCCCATACAACAAGCCGGACCGCCCTCCATGCCGGCATGATAGGATGGATAACGACACCGGTTATAGACAAGCTATGCCCCGAAGACGAGGAAAGGAGCCACTAGAGCCCAGTAACAGGTTCGACCTGCGAGATGACCTAGACTACAAAGCAAGCCGCACAAGATCCATCTACGGATCCAAAGGCTACTCACTCGATAGACGGGTTGGGTACACACCATGGCTCGACCGAAGCCATAACAGAGGACGGGAACGTAACCGAACTAGAACTGACGTCGAATACAGGCGCGACATATCTCAGGTTCGAGGTGCCGCTCACCATCTAAGCTTGGGGATTCCTCGGAAGGCATCCCCTCTTTCGTCTTCAATCCATCGGCAAATTTACTTGAGGCTATATTTTTATTCACCACATGATATGTGTTTTGCTTGGAGCGTCTTGTATGATATGAGTCTTTGCTTTTTAGTTTGCCATAATCATCCTTGATGCACACATATTTTGAGAGAGACACGTTGAATCGTTAATTTGTTAGAATACTCTATGTGCTTCACTTATATATTTTGAGTTGGGCAATTTTTCTCTATATGCTTCACTTATATCTTTTAAAGCACGGTGGTGTTTTTGTTTTATAGAAATACTTGAACTCTCGTACCTCATTTATACTATTTTGAGAGTTTATAAAAACAGCATGGTAATTGGTCTAGATTGTGAATTTAGTCCTAATATGATAGGCATCCAAAAGGGATATAATAAAACTTTCCATATTAAGTGCATTGAGTATTATGAGAAGTTCGATTCCTTGCATAAAGTTTTGAGATATAAAGATGGTAATGTTAAGAGTCATGTTAGGAAGTAATTGTGAATTGGTAAAAATACTTGTGTAAAGGTTTGTGATTCCCATAGCATGCACATATTGTGAACCGTTATGTACGGAAGTCAGAGCATGATTTGTTTACAGATTGTCGACCCTTGTGTGAGGGTCGGGAGCGTGCAATGGTTTACACCTACCAACCTCTCCCCTAGGGGCATGCGTCTAAAGCTTTGCTTCGATGACTAATAGACTTTTGAAATAAGTATGTGAGTTCTTTGACTAATGTGAGTCCATGGATTATACACGCTCTCACCTTCCAACCTTTGTTAGCCTCTCTAGTACCGCTCAACTTTCGCCGGTGCGATAAACCCACCTTCCTCAAAACAGCCACCATATATCTTTCCTCAAAACAGCCACCATACCTACCTATTATGGCATTTCCATAGCCATTCCGAGTATTATTTCCATGCAACTTCCACCGTTCCGTTTATTATGACATGCACCATCATTTTCATATTGCTTTGCATGATCGTAAGATAGATAGCATGATGTTTTCATGGATTGTCCGTTTTTTGATGTCATTCTCTATGCTAGATCATTGCACATCCCGGTACACCATCGGAGGCATTCATATAGAGTCATAATTTGTTCTGGTTATCAAGTTGTAATTCTTGAGTTCTAAGTAAATAAAAGTGTGATGACCATGATTATTAGAGCATTGTCCCATATGAAGAAAGTATGGTGGAAGCTATGATTCCCTCACAAGTGGGGATGAGACTCCGGACTTTACGAAAAATAAAAGAGGCCAGCAAAGCCCAAATATAAAAAGGCCTTAGATTCCCAACAAAAAATGAGAGAAAGGAGAGAAGGGATAATGTTACTATCTTTTTTTCCACGCTTGTGCTCCAAAGTAGCACCATGATCTTCATGATAGAGAGTCTTCTATTTTGTCACTTTCATATACTAGTGGAAATTTTTCATTATATAACTTGGCTTGTATAGTCAAATGATAGGCTTCCTCAAATTGCCCTAGGTCTTCATGAGCAAGCAAGTTAGATGCACACCCACTTAGTTTGCTTTTGAGCTTTCATACACTTATAGCTCTAGTGCATGTGTTGCATGGCAATCCCTACTCACTCACATTGATATCTATTAATGGGCATCTCCATAGCTCGTTGATATGCTTAGTTGATGTGATACTATCTTCTCCTTTTCCTTCACAACCTCCACCATATTCTATTCAATTATAGTTCTATATCCATGGCTCACGCTCATGTATTGCGTGAGAGTTGAAAAAGTTTGAGAAAATTAAAGTGTGAAACAGTTGCTTGACTTTACCCTGTGTTGTGCATGATATAAATACTTTGTGTGGGGAAGATGGAGCATAGCCAGACTATATGATATTGTAGGGATAACTTTCTCTTGCCATTATATTATGAAGAGATACAATTGCTTTGCTAGTATGCTTGAAATATTATTGTTTTTATGTCAACATTAAGATTTTGTTTGAGTCTTATGGATCTGAATATTCATGCTACAATAGAGAATATAACATGGATAAATATGTTAGGTAGCACTCCACATCAAAAATTCTGTTTTTATCATTTACCTACTCGAGGACGAGCATGAATTAAGCTTGGGGATGCTGATACATCTCCAGTGTATCTATAACTTTTGATCGTGGCATGCTATTATATTATTTTATATTACTTTTGGGACTAACTTATTAATCTAGAGCCTAGTGCCAGTTTTGTGTTTTCCTTGTTTTTGAGTATTGCAGATATGGAGTATTAAACGGAGTCCAAACGGAATAAAATCTTTGGAATGATTTTTTCTGGAAGGAAAGAGATCTACCAGACTTGGAGTGCATGACAAGGCATGTGCCACAACGTCACAAGCCAGGGGGCGCGGCCACCCCCCTGGTCGCGCCTGGCAGGCTTGCCACCTCCTGGCAGGTCTCCTAGGCCTAATATTCATCCTATAAATACCCAAATATTACCCTAATACCAAAAAGAGAAACACAAATACTTTACCACCGCTAGAAGCCTCCGTTCCTGAGAGATCCAATTTTGGAGCCTTTTCGATAATCTGTCGGAGGGGGATTCGATGATGGAGGGCATCTACATCACTTCCATTGCCCCTCCGATGATGCGTGAGTAGTCCACCACAGACCTACAGGGCCATAGCTAGTAGCTAGATGGCTTCTTCTCTCTCTTTGTGCTTCAATACCATGTTCTTCGTGATCTTCATGGAGATCTATCCAATGTAATACTCTTTTGCAGAGTGTTTGTCGAGATCCAATGAGTTGTGGGTTTATGTTCAGATTATCCATGAACATTATTTCAGTCTTTTATGAATTCTTATATGCATGATTTCATATCTTTGCAAGTCTCATAGAGTTATTGGTTTGGTTTGGCCAACTAGATTGGTAATTCTTGCAATGGGAGAAGTGCTTAGTTTTGGGTTCAATCTTACGGTGTCCTCACCCAGTAACAAAGTAGGGGTAGCAAGGCACGTATTGTATTTTTGCCATAAATGGTAGAAAGATGGAGTTTTCATGATATTGCGTGAGTTTATCCCTCTACATCATGTCATCTTACCTAATGCGTTACTCTGTTCTTCATGAACTTAATACTCTAGATGCAGGCAGGAGTCGGTCAATGTGTGGAGTAACAGTAGTAGATGCAGAATTGTTTCGGTCTACTTGACACGGATGTGATTCCTATATGCATAATCATTGCCTTGGATATCTTCATAATTATTCACTTTTCTATCAATTGCTCGATAGTAATTTGTTCACCCACCGTGATACTTTCCTTCAAGGGAGAAGCCTCTAGTAAAACCTATGGCCCCTGGGTCTACTTTCCATAATATATTTTATGATCTATAAACCAAAAATACCAAAAATACCTTGCTGAAATTTGTTTACCTTTTTACTCTCCGCAATCTTTTACATATATCTATATCGGATCTAATCCTTGCAAATAACGTGAAGGGATTGACAACCCCCTTATAGCATTGGGTGCAAGAGTTTGATTGTTTGTGTAGGTGCATCCATTGGTGACTTTCTTGTTCCTCCTACTAGATTGATCACTTGGTTCTCAAAAACTGAGGGAACTAATTATCTAATTTGGTGCATCACTCTTTCCTCTTCAAGGGAATACCAACGCACGCTCAAGAGGTAGCAGCCGACATCTGCCGTAAAGGCACCCAAGGTTGGGAAGCGAGCACCGTTTCAACTAGAGCTCTCAGACCCTACCTCTCCCTTTAAATACGGACTTGCCCCCCATCGCACAAACCTAGTACCAGCGAAGTATGTGCCAAGGAAGCACAACTTTGCACTTGAAATTCCAAGGGTGGTGGTGGGGAAAAAAGGGTAAGTGTTCAGCTGAACTGAGCTACTACCATCAAATGTCTTCGGACACACCGTAGGTACTATCAAGGGCCTGCTAAAGGCATGAAGCTTATCCACACTTCGGTAACTTCTCGAGACCTTCTTTGCAAGATCCGTTCGCTGAACAGTACCACCTATCGAGGTGCACCACTTCCCAGGAGGCACAAGAATAGACAAGCAATGGGGCACATCGAGGACGTAAGGTCACCAATCGAAGACCCTTGGTACAACCACCCCTGTAAAATTTCTTTTTTCAAATACTTTTAAACAGTTGCTTTGGAAATCCGAGCAAAAAGAGTTGTTGAGAAATATAAAACATCACCATACATGTTTATCTCGCTGTCCTTTTTGTCACGTATTTTATTTTTTCCCTCTTCTCGCGAAATTGTTCGGTATATGATAATGCAACCGGCTAATACACCGGGGGCTCGAGTTTTAAAAAATCACCTTACATGCAATTGATTATGCGTTTGGCGTCTTTGAATTTGCTTTATATGCATCGGTTCCGAACTATGTTTTTGTGCGGCTCCTATGCTTGCCCCTTTACGTTCCGCTCGTTCGGCTAAATGGGAAATGGGAGAACCCCTGCGATTGTGTTTCTGGCTAGTCTGCTCAAGCACCTGAAGGGAGAAAGCCAAAAACTGACTGTCATAGTATGCGAGAACCGGTCTGTAAATCCGAGCTTAAAGTGTTATACTCAAATCCTCATCAGAGGATACTCCATGTCATACGAGGGGTTTTTTCTTTATAAAAATCATGTGATATTGGCTTTAGTCGCGGTTCCCCTGAACATCGCAAAACACCGGGGGCTAGTCATCAGCCCCACGCAGTCCTTTTTGTGCCCCTATGGCTAAGTGAAAGCAATAAAGAATTATGGTTTGACTGCCTGGTCCACCGCACTCCACTACCTTTGGGTTCCAATAGCTCGGCTAAGGGACATAGTGCATTGGTAGAGACACCCCATGTAGTATCTACATGGGGGCTGAAGCTGACGACTCGTAGCTTTCGGTTTCAATGGCCACACACGAGTTATAAGGAATGCAAAACATTGAAAGCATGATAATTATAACGTTAAAATGTTAAACTGTCTTTGGAGACATTACAATCTACTCATACATGTTCTCTTTCGAACACTACGATTCTATCGCCCGAGCACCATCCATTACTCTGGAGAAGTACAGCTTGGGGCGCCTGTGTTCCTTTCCAGGAGAAGGAGGAGCCATGGCTATCTTCATCGGAACAAGCCCCGGCCAGTGCACCTTGGCCTTTGCAAAGGCCATCTGAGCCCCTTTCATATAGGAGGAGCACTTCAATGCGTCGATTCGAGGCAAGGCGTCGACCAGCTTCTGCACCAGTCAGAAGTAACTACCTAGCAGTTGCTCATTGGACCATAGCCGGATACAGAGATCCTTCATGGACGGTTCGGCCATCCGGTGCAGATCCATCAGCTACTTTAGCTGCTCATTAAGAAGAGGAGAGCGCTTGGGGGCTTCAAACTGTGTCCGGAATAGACAAGCTTCATCTCCTTCTCCCCGCGAAGCATACAACTGATTCGCGGCCACTACGCTCTTCTAGAGGTTGGAGCAGGCGCCTGAGGAACGCCACACCTGGGTAAGCAACTCGAACTCTCTATCCCCGAAGACACGCTTCAATAAGTATAGCTTACCATCTGTTATAACCTTCGCCTGGCAAACTTGCCCTTCAAAGAACCTCCTATCCACCTGCTCCTTTTGGAGTTCGGTTTTCAGGGTGGATAGTTTGACGGGTTGTTCCTTGCCTTTCTGATCAAGGACCTCGCACTTGTGGCCGGCGTCCTTGAGCTCCTATTGGATCTCCTTCACCTGAGCCTCGTGCTTGTCGCTAATGACTCTTAAGGATGACAGTGCGAAAGCCGCTTGTTCGGCGGCCACCCTCTCGACCGAAGCCTCCTGCTTCGTATTTTGTAGCTCGGCCATGAAGTTCTCCATTTCCTTCACCGAGGCTATGTAAGCATCAAGAATAAGAACACTGCATCGATAGTAGGATGGCCAAAAAAATTAGATACTGAGTAAAGGCTTACCTTGCGCCTCATCAAATGTCTTGTTAAGAGCGTCAAGCTCGTCTTCGGAGCTTTTGAGCTTTCGATTCAGCTCATCTAGCTCGGCTACATCCACAGCCGCCGCCGATGACGAAGCATGTACAAAGCAAATCCTTATCACGTTACATGGGTTCAAAATTACCGAACTGGCGTCAATCTAATGTCTGGTCTTCTTAAGGGTTGTTAGAACATTCGAACATATAATTTGTTATATAGTTCAGAAAATGATCCATGATTGACCCCAATGTGAGTTTTTTCAAACTCACTTGGGGCTCGGGGGCTGCCATGTACATAATGATAACACAAATAAATTAATATCTTACAAATACAGTGTCGTGTGGCTCACCTAAAAGCCCGTCAGGAGACCCTTGAAGGCCTCCTTCAGTCCGTTGTAGACTCACTGAATGCTTTGCAATATCATACCCATAAGGGTGCGGTGCTCCTCGGAGATGGAGGCGCTCGATAGAGCCTCCCCCATGATCGGCCACCCACTGGTCAGTGGTGCCGGTGGTGATCGGATAACCCGATCACCAACCGGGGATTGAATCGGTGCCTCCGGAGGCATGTTGCGCTCCGGAGACGTCCTCGGAGGAGACAGGACGTCTACTCGTCCGGTCTCCATGGTATCCAGGTGGGGTCCCACCCCTCGGTGTTCGGTGGCCGAGGCGTTAGCCTTGACCATGAGATCGTCTCCCCCACCACTGGTGCCCGGCTCCATAGGAGCATGACGGGATGACACCTCCGCGGTGTCCTTCATGGTGGCCGGAGGAGTATCATGCGACGCATTCCCGATCTCCTCTAGATCGGCGGGCGGGTCTCCCCATCCGAGATCTGGTCGATAGGGAGGACACGCGGCGGACTGCATAATCAGTAAATGCTCGCATGTTAGTAACCCTCAAAATCTATCGATGATAGCCGAGGAAGTATTCGATCCTTACCGCCGAGCTGGGGCTTGACCGTTAGGTTCCTTCATGGAACCCTCTCAAAGTTATCGGACTTGCTATCCAAGTCTGAACTGTCGTCGGACAGGATTACTTGTGTCCAATGAGCTTTCTTCTCGGCTGGAGGCGGCACGTCCTCCGTGGCGTCCGATGACGCCGCCCTCTTTCTTGTGAGGGGGGAATCGCCCTCCCCCTCGTCCTCGTCCTCATGCTCCTCTTGATTCAAGGAGGCATGGGTTTCTTCAGACACAGCCGCTGGCTGGTCCCTCATGCGAAGGCCTTCCCGGCCTGGTTTCTTCTTCTTCTCCTTCTTTGCAGGCGCCTCGACGAGCATCCCCGCCAATAGCTTGGACCTGACATCTTCAGGCTGAGGTGTCGGGTAGTCGATGCCCATGGCTTTGCTCATCCATTTCTGCAAAGGTGATCAGAAGGATGTTTTAGATTTTCTTTAGGGAAAATAAAATCAATCAGTCAAAACTATATTGTACATCGGTAGGAGGCTTATCGGCATGTACACCCCAATCCTCCTCTTCGACTGGACATTCCTTCTGCACCTTGAACAAGGCCTTCCACAGCTTCTCCCGCATAGTGCGGAAGAGGCGACAAATCGTGGGCTCATCGTCGAGCCGACGAGCCCACAGGGGAGTATCCCGGCGCTGCCAGGGGAGGATGCGCCGCTGATACGTCTCCAACGTATCTATAATTTTTTATGATGGCATGCTATTATGTTATTTGTTTTGGATGTTTTATATGCATTAATATGTTATTTTATATTGTTTTTGGGACCAACCTATTAATCTAGAGACAAATGCTAGTTTATGTTTTTTCCTTTTTTTTGAGTTTTGCAGATATGGAATATTAAATGGAGTCCAAACAGAATTAAACCTTCGGAAGGAATTTTTCTGGAAGGGAACAAGTCATCCAAGCTTTGAGTGCACGTCACGGGAGGTGCCAGGGCGCCACAAGCCTGCTAGGCGCCCCCTCGCTGTGCCTAGCAGGCTTGTCGCCTCCTGGCAAGTCTCCTAACCCTAATTCTTGGCCTATAAATACCCAAATATTCCCCCAACATCAGAACAAGCCATGCAAATACTTTTCCGCCGCTAGAAGCCTCCATTCTCGAGAGATCCAATCTTGGAGCCTTCTCCCGTAATCTCCCGGAGGGGGAATTGATCATGGAGGGCATCTACATCAACTCCATTGCCCCTCTGATGATGCATTAGTTACACCACAGACCTACGGGTCCATAACAAGTAGCTAGATGGCTTATTCTCTATCTTTGATCTTCAATACCATGTTCTTCATGATCTTCATGGAGATCATTCCGATGTAATCTTCTTTTGTGGTGTGTTTGTCAAGATCCGATGAATTGTGAGTTTATGTTAAGATTATCCATGAATCTTATTTGAATCTCGTCTGATTTCTTTTATGTATGATTTCATATCCTTGCAAGTCTCTTCGAGTTATTGGTTTGGTTTGGCCAACTAGATTGGTAATTCTTGCAATGGGAGAAGTGCTTGGTTTTGGGTTCAATCTTGCGGTGTCCTCACCCAATGACAAAGTAGGGGTAGCAAGTCATGTATTGTATTGTTGCCATCAAGGGTAACAAGATGGGGTTTTCATCATATTGCTTGAGTTTATCCCTCTACATCATGTCACCTTTCCTAATGTGTTACTCTATTCTTCATGAACTTAATACTCTAGATGCAGGCAGGAGTCGGTCGATGTGTGGCGTAATAGTAGTAGATGTAGAATCGTTTTGGTCTACTTGCCACAGACATGATGCCTATATGCATGATCATTTCCTTGGATAAGTACATTATTATTCGCTTTTCTACCAATTGATTGAAAGTAATTTGTTTACCCACCATGGTATTTTCCTTCAAGAGAGAAGCCTCTAGTGAAACCTATGGCCCCGGGGTCTATTTTCCATCATATATTTTCAGATCTATACTTGCTGCAATTTATTTACTGTTTAGTTTCCGCACTCATTACATCTATCTCTATCGGATCTAATCCTTGTAAATAACCGTGAAGGGATTGACAACGCATTTATAGCGTTGGGTGCAAGAGTTTGATTATTTGTGTAGGTGCATCCATTGGTGACTTGGTTGTTCCTCCTACTGGATTGATACCTTGGTTATGAAAAGCTGAGGGAAATACTTATCTACTTTGCTGCATCACCCTTTCCTCTTCAAGGGAAAACCAACGCATGCTCAAGAGGTAGCAATAAGGATTTCTCGTGCCGTTGCCGGGGAGGATACACATCAAGCCTACCAAGTACAAATCACAAAATCATCTCTTGACGTTACTTTATTTTCCATTTGCCTCTCGTTTTACTCTCCCCCACTTCTAAAACAATTTTCATAAAATACCAAAAATATTTGCCTTCTTATTCGCGCTTCTTCAGTTCGCCTTTTCGTTGCTATGTTTGCTTGTGTTGCCATGTGCCTTCTATTTGCTTGCATCTTCGCTTGCTAAAAATCTATTGATATGGATCCTCATCCACGTGCTAACCTTTTCAAAATACCAAATTACAACGAACCAATTTCTAGTGAGTTGAGTGCACTTGATTATCTCTATGAAGTTTTGTTTAAAAATCATGAATCTGGAAATTTTGATGAAGTATTTGAAGAAGAAATATATAAGGAGATTCATGATAGTTCCTTGAATGAAAATCATGATTGCCATGTTGTTAGTATGTTTTCTCTGAATCTCCATGATGCTAATGACATGCAAAACTACAAGCTTGGGATGCTATGCTTGATAAAGATGATATTTTTTGTTCCCCAAGTTTTGGTGATGACACATATGCTATAATTGATCATGAAAAAAATACTTTATGTGACAGTTATATTGTGAGATTCCTTCATGGTGTTACTAAAAATTCTTATGAGGGAGGAACATATTCTTGTAGGAATTGCAATAATATCAAGTTTCCTCTCTATGTGTTCAATGTTTTGAAGTTATGCTTGTTTTGCCTTCCTATGCTAAGTGATTCTTGTTCCCATAAATAGTTTCCTCACAAAATCCCTAGGCATAGTAAGTGGGTTAGATTTAAATGTGTTTTTCATGCTATTCATGATGCTCTTTTATATATCTCAATTACTACTCTTATTGTGAGCATCATTGAAATTGTTATGCCTAGCTAGGGGCGTTAAACAATAGCGCTTGCTGGTAGGCAACCCAATTTTATTTTTGTGTTCTGTTTTTCTTATATTTTTGAGTGTTTCCCACTTTATTACTTCTGTAGTAATTGTGTTTTGGTGTTTTAATTAATGTTTGATCCAAGTAAAACCTTTGGGTGATCTATGGTAGTTGTTGATTTGATCTTGCTGAAAAAAAGAAACCTTTGCGCTCAGCCCAGGAATTTTAGATTTTTTCAGAGTTTCTAATTGATCTAAAATTTTACACAAGATTTATATATAAATTTAAAAGTATGTCCTAATTTATCAAAAGTTTTTTAGTTATAGAAGTATACGAAGTTTTCAATTTGCTACAGACTGTTCTGTTTTTGACAGATTCTGTTTTCTTTGAGTTGTTTGCCTATTTTGATGAATCTATGGGTTGTATCATGTGGTATGAGCCATGGATAAGTTAGGTTATAGTAGGTATAATACCAATATAATTAAATAATGAGTTCACAACAGTACCTAAAGTGGTGATTTATTTTCTTATACTAACGGATCTCACGAGTTTTCTATTAAGTTTTGTGTTGTGAAGTTTTCAAGTTTTGGGTAAAGATTTGATGGACTATGGAATAAGGTGTGGCAAGGGCCTAAGCTTGGGGATGCCCAAGGCACCCCAAGTCATATTCAAGGATGCCAAAAATCCTAAGCTTGGGGATGCCCCGGAAGGCATCCCCTCTTTCGTCTTCAATTCATCAGTAAATTTACTTGAGGTTGTATCTTTATTCACCACATGACATGTGTTTTGCTTGGAGTCTCTTGTATGATATTTGTCTTTGCTTGTTAGTTTGCCACAATCATCCATACTTCACACATATTTTGAGAGAGACACACTGAATCATTAATTTTTTAGAATACTCTATGTGCTTCACTTATATCTTTTGAGATGGGCAATTTTGCTCTATATGCTTCACTAATATCTTTTAGAGCACGGTGGTGTTTTCCTTTTATAGAAATACTTGAACTCTCGTACCTCACTTATACTATTTGAGATTTTCTAAAAGCAGCATGTTATTTGGTCTAGGTTGTGAATTTAGTCATAATATGATAGGCATCCAAAAGGGATATAATAAAAACTTCCATATTAAGTGCATTGAGTATTTATGAGAAGTTTGATTCCTTGCATAAAGTTTTGAGATATGAAGATGGTAATGTTAAGAGACATGTTAGGAAGTAAATTGTTATTTGGTAAAAATACTTGTGTAAAGGTTTGTGATTCCCGTAGCATGCACGTATGGTGAACCGCTATGTAAGGAAGTCGGAGCATGACTTGTTTATAGATTGTCGACCTTTGTGTGAGGGTTGGGGGCATGCGATGGTTAACTCCTACCAACTTCCCCCCTAGGAGCATGTGTTTAATACTTTGTTTCAATGACTAATAGACTTTTGCAATAAGTATGTGAGTTCTTTATGACTATTGTTGAATCCATGGATTATACGCACTCTCACCCTTCCACTTTTGCTAGCCTTTCTAGTACCGCGCAACTTTAGCTGGTGCAACAAACACCTTCCTCAAAGCCACCATATACCTTCCTCAAAATAGCCACCATATATATATCCTCAAAAAATCCACCATACCTACCTATTATCGCATTTCCATAGCCATTCCGAGATATATTGCCATGCAACTTCCACTGTTTCCTTTTATGACATGCACACCATCACTTCCATATTGCATATAGAGTCATATTTTGTCATAGGTGTCGAGTTGTAATTTTTCTTTTGAGTTGTAAGTCAATAAAAGTGTGATGATTTTCATTATAGAGCATGTCCCATGTGAGGAAAGGGTGATGGAAGCTATGATTCCCTTACTAGTAGGGATGAGATTCCGGACTTTATGAAAAATAAAAGAGGCCAGCAAAGCCCAAACAAAATAGAAATTAATAAAAGAGGCCTTAGCTGCGAGACTAAAAAATTAGAGAAAATAGAGAAGGGACATTGCTATTACCTTTTATCACACTTGTGCTTCAAAGTAGAACCATGATCTTCATGATAGAGAGTCTCCTATTTTGTCACTTTCATATAGCTAGTGGAATTTTTCTTTTTAATGCACGTCCACTTAGTTCCTTTTTGAGATTTCATACACTTATAGCTCTAGTGCATCCGTTGCATGGTAATCCCTACTCACTCACATTGATATCTATTGATGGGCATCTCCATAGCCCGTTGATACACCTAGTTGATGTGAGACTATCTTCTCCCTTTTCCTTGACAACCTCCACCATATTCTATTCCACCTATAGGGCTATATCCATGGCTCGCGCTCATGTATTGTGTGAGAGTTGAAAAAGTTTGAGAAAGTGGGTGTGAAAACAATTGCTTGACTTTTCATCGCGGTTGTGCATGATGTAAATACTTTGTGTAGGGAAGATGGAGCATAGCCAGACCATATGATATTGTAGGGATAACTTTCTTTTGCCATTATATTTTGAAGAGATACAATTGCTTTGCTAGTATGCTTCAAATGTTATTGTTTCTGTATCAATATTAAGCTTTTGCTTTGAGTCTTATGAATCTGAATATTCATGCCACAATAAAGAATGTATCTTGGATAAATATGTTAGGTAGCACTCCTAATCATAAATTCAGTTTTCATCATTTACCTACTCAAGGACGAGCAGGAATTAAACTTGGGGATGTTGATACGTCTCCAACGTCTCTATAATTTTTTATGATGGCATGCTATTATATTATCTGTTTTGGATGTTTTTATATGCATTAATATGCTATTTTATATTATTTTTGGGACTAACCTATTAATCTAGCGCCAAGTGCTAGTTTCTGTTTTTTTCTTGTTTTTCAGTTTTGCAGATATGGAATATTAAACGGAGTCCAAACGGAATAAAACCTTCGGAAGGAATTTTTCTAGAAAGAAACTAGTCATCCAAGCTTGGAGTGCACGTCAGGGGAGGTGCAGGGCGCCACAATCCTGCTAGGCGCCCCCCTGGCCGCTCCTAGTAGGCTTGTCGCCTCCTGGCAGGTCTCCTAACTCTAATTCTTGGCCTATAAATACCCAAATATTCCCCCGACATCAGAACAAGCCATGCAAATACTTTTCCGCCGCTGGAAGCCTCCGTTGCAGAGAGATCCAATCTTGGAGCCTTGTCCGGTAATCTTCCAGAGGGGGAATCGATCATGGAGGGCATCTACATCAACTCCATTGCCCCTTCGGTGATGCGTGAGTAGTCCACCACAGACCTACGGGTCCATAGCTAGTAGCAAGATGGCTTCTTGTCTCTCTTTTATCTTCAATACCATGTCCTTCATGATCTTCTTGGAGATCTATCTGATGTAATCTTATTTTGTGGTGTGTTTGTCAAGATCCGATAAATTGTGAGTTTATGTTTAGATTATCCATGAATCTTATTTGAATCTCCTCTGATTTCTTTTATGCACGATTTCATATCCTTGCAAGTATCTTCGAGTTATTTGTTTGGTTTGGCTAACTAGATTGGTAATTCTTGCAATGGGAGAAGTGCTTGGTTTTGGGTTCAATCTTGCGGTGTCCTCACCCAATGACAAAGTAGGGGTAGCGAGGCACGTATTGTATTGTTGCTATCAAGGGTAACTAGATGGGGTGTTCATCATATTGCTTGAGTTTATCCCTCTACATCATGCCATCTTTCTTAATGTGTTACAATGTTCTTCATGAACTTAATACTCTAGATGCAGGCAGGAGTTGGTCGATGTGTGGAGTAATAGTAGTAGATGCAGAATCATTTCGGTCTACTTGCACGGACTTGATGCCTATATGCATGATCATTACTTTGGATAACTACATGATTATTCACTTTACTATCAATTGCTTGACAGTAATTTGTTCACCCACCATGATATTTGCCTTCAAGTGAGAAGCCTCTAGTGAAACCTATTCCCCCCGTGTCTATTTTCCACCATATATTTTCAGATCTATACTTGGTGCAATTTATTTACCGTTTACTTCTCGCACTCGTTACATCTATCTCTATCGGATCTAATCCTTGCAAATAACCATGAAGGGATTGAGAACCCCTTTATAGCATTGGGTGCAAGAGTTTGATTATTTGTGTAGGTGCATCCATTGGTGACTTGCTTGTTCCTCCTACTAGATTGATACCTTGGTTCTAAAAAAACTGAGGGAAACACTTATCAAGTTTGCTACATCGCCATTTCCTCTTCAAGGGAAAACAAATGCATGCTCAAGAGGTAGTTGCCGCGGGAGCATAACCTGGACCAAGTTGGTCAGTGTGATGTCGTTTCTGACCATGAAGGTGATGGGCTTATGTAGGTTGTCCACTTCCTTGTCTGACCCCCAGTTGAGGCCCTTTTAGAGCCATCAAGTCAATCTGGTGGGGGGAGTGGACATAAATTCGTCCGGCGTAGCTCGGCCTTCCTCCCTTGGCTCTGTGATCTAGAACCACTTTTTCTGCCATAGTTTGACGATGTCGATGAAGGTGCCTGATGCCCATCGAACGTGGGAGAGTTTGCCGATGACAGCCCGCCGCAGTCTACGTGTTCGCCTTCGACACACTTCGACTTGATATTAATATCTTGAGCCAAAGTCCGAAGTGTGGCTTGACTCGCAAGAAGGCCTCGTAGACGATGATGAAGGTCGATATGTGCATGAAGGAGTTCGGAAGGAGCTCGTGGAGGTCAAGGCCATAGAATAACATGATCCCCCTGACGAAGGAGTGGAGAGGGAAGCTCAGTCCCCAGATGATGTGGGTTATAAATACCACCCTTTCGCCTAGCTTGGGAGTGGGAATCACCTGGCCCTTCTCCGGCGCGCGATGGAAGATGTTGGCGGGGAGGTAGCCGGCATCCTTAAGGTACCGAATGTCCTCGTCGGTGACTGTGGAAGCCTCCCAGTTGCCATTGGAGCTGGAGCCCTCCATGGATTATCTTGGAGGAGGTGTGGTGGAAAACCTAGATCTGCGCTGTGGAGGCTCAGAAGATTGGGGAAGCAAAGGATGCGAATGGGAAGCAGGGTTAGGCCTTGGGGTTTTCTTTCCCTTTTTATGAGGCTTATCGTCGTGTGGCCTCCCTTTGCTGTGCCGTGAAACCCTTTTCTTCCTCAGACGTGTGTGTCGTTGCACGCGCATGATTAAACATATCCCATGTAAAATGGGGCATGATCTGTGCGTCGATGGATCGTGCTGATGAAAACGGCCTTGAATAGCGAATCGAGTTTCTTCAACTGGTTCAGCGGTCGTGGTGGGTCATGACCTTTCGTCAGAAAGGTCGTCATGGGACACTATTTTACTCCTTGACGCTTGGCCTTCAAGGCCGACCTATTCACAGTGTTCGGACGCGCCTCTAATCGGAAAACTACATCGGAGGCCGAACTAAACTCAACCGGAGGGACTCACCTTGCAAGCCAAAGACTCTAATTATATGAAGCAACTAAATCTCAAACACTTGGTGTTGGAGGCAGGTTCAGGGGCTACTAAGGGAGTCCTATATTAAGGGGTCCTCGGGAGGCCGACCTATTCCTTATGGGCCGGACTGTATGGGTCGTTTGCCGAACATTGGATCGTCAAAGGCCCTATGTCCAGGAAGGAAGCTTCGGGAATTATGGCTTGTCATCCATGTTTGATGTAGCAAATAGGCATGATTATCCCTTCGGCGTGTAACCAACCATATGTAAACCCTAGGTAACCTCGACATCTATAAAAGCCATAGGGTTTTAGGTTGTAGACAGAGACAACTCATCTAGGGTTTAGCCCTTTGATCTCGAGGTTGATCGACTCTCTAACCTATACATCATCAATACAATCAAGCAGGACGTAGGGTATTACCTCCATAGGAGGGCCCAAACCTGGGTAAACATCGTCTCCCATGTCTCATGTTACCATCGATTCTAGTCTCAAAGCTCGGGACCCCCTACCCAAGATCCGTCGGTTTTGACCCCATCAGGACGGGCTCCTGCCCCTCCGGCACCATGGAGGCCATGGACCAGATGGGGAACTCTCCTCACATCTAGGAGGGAGGCCAAGGAATAACAAGAAGGAGGGGGCTCTCTCCCCCTCTTTCCCGATGGCGCCGAAATGCCACTGGGGCAAGCATCATGACAGCGATCTACACCAACAACTTCGCCACCATCAACACCAAATCTCTCCCCCTATGAAGCGGTGTAACACCTCTCTTCCCTACTATAATATCTACTTAAACATGGTTCTCAACTCCATATATTATTTCCCAATGATATTTAGCTATCATATAATGTTTGAGTAGATCTCTTTTTTCCATTGGGTTAATTGTGGTATGATGTTATGGATGTGAGTTGTATGTTGATATGGTGCTGTCCTATGGTGCCCTCTATGTCGTGCAAGTGTGAGGGATCCTCGTTGTAGGGTGTTGCAATATGTTCATGATTCTCTTATAGTGGGTTGCTTGAGTGACAGAAGCATAAACCCGTGTAAGGGGGTGATTCGTCTCCAACGTATCTGTAATTTTTTATGATAGAATGCTATTATATTATCTATTTTGGATGTTTTATACGCATCAATAAGCTATTTTATATTATTTTTGGGAATAACCTATTAATCTAGAGCCAAGTGCTAGTTTCTGTTTTTTCCTTGTTTTTGAGTTTTGCAGATATGGAATATTAAACGGAGTCCAAACGGAATAAAACCTTCAGAAGGAAACAATTCATCCAATCTTGGAGTGCACGTCAAGGCAGGTGCCAGGGCGCCACAAGCCTGCTAGGAACCCCCTAGCCGCACCTAGCAGGCTTGTCGCCTCCTAGCAGGTCTCCTAACCCTAATTCTTGGCTTATAAATACTCAAATATTCCCCCAACATCAGAACAAGCCACACAAATACTTTTCCGCCGCCGGAAGCCTCCATTCCCGAGAGATCCAATCTTCGAGCCTTCTCCGGTAATCTGTCGAAGGGGGAATCGATCACGGAGGGCATCTGCATCAACTCCATTGCCCCTCCGATGATGCGTGAGTAGTCCACCATAGACCTACTGGTCCATAGCTAGTAGCTAGATGGCTTGTTCTCTATCTTTGATCTTCAATACCATCTCCTTCATGATTCATGGAGATCTATCCGATGTAATCTTGTCTTGTGGTGTGTTTGTCAAGATCCGATGAATTGTGAGTTTATGTTTAGATTTTCCATGAATCTTATTTGAACCTCCTCTGATTTCTTATATGCATGATTTCATATCCTTGCAAGTATCTTCGAGTTATTGGTTTGGTTTGGCCAACTAGATTGGTAATTATTTCAATGGGAGAAGTGCTTGGTTTTGGGTTCAATCTTGCGATGTCCTCACCCAATGACAAAGTAGGGGTAGCAAGGCACGTATCGTATTGTTGCCATCAAGGGTAACAAGATGGGGTTTTCATCATATTGCTTGAGTTTATCTCTCTACATCATGTCATCTTTCTTAATGTGTTACTCTGTTCTTCATGATCTTAATACTCTAGATGTAGGCAGGAGTGTGTGGAGTAATAGTAGTAGATGCAGAATCGTTTCAGTCTACTTGTCACGAACGTGATGCCTATATGCATGATCATTGCCTTGGATAACTAGATGATTATTCGCTTTTCTATCAATTGCTTGACAGTAATTGTTTTACCCACCATGATATTTGCCTTCAAGAGAGAAGCATGTTGTGAAACCTATGGCCCCCGAGTCTATTTTCCATCGTATATTTTCAGATCTATACTTGCTGCAATTTATTTACCATTTACTTTCTGCACTCGCTACGTCTATCTCTGTCGAATCTAATCCTTGCAAATAACCGTGAAGGGATTGACAACCCCTTTATAGCGTTGGGTGCAAGCAAGGTTGTCAGAATCACGATTCTGTTATACGATTCTATGACTTTACGATCCAAACTAACCCCTTTGATTCTACGATTTTAGTTCATAGAATCTACGTTTCTACGATACTGATAGTGAAGATTCTACGATTTGCGATCCTACCATCGGAGTTCCGATCCGATTCAAAATCATGATTCTAACAACCTTGGGTGCAAGAGTTTGATTGTTTGTGTAGGTGCATCCATTGGTGACTTGCTTGTTCCTCCTACTAGATTGATACCTTGGTTCTCAAAACCTAAGGGGAATACTTATCTACTTTACTGCATCACCCTTTCCTCTTCAAGGGAAAACCAACACATGCTCAAGAGGTAGCAAGAAGGATTTTTGGCACCGTTGCTGGGGAGGATACACATCAAGCCTACCAAGTACCCATCACGAACTCATCTCTTGCATTTACTTTATTTTCCATTTTCCTCTCATTTTCCTCTCCCCACTTCTAAAATGATTTTCAGAAAATACCAAAAAGATTTGCCTTTTTGTTCGCCCTTCTTTCGCTTGCCTTTCGTTTGCTTGTGTGCTTGATTGCTTGATTTGTCAAGATGTCTGAAAATACCAAGTTGTGTGATTTTTGCAATACTAATAATAATGATTTTATTAGTACTCCGATTGCTCCCGCCACTAGTGCGGAATCTTATGAAATCAATGTTGCCTTTCTTAATCTTGTCATGAAATAACAATTTTCTGGCCTTCCTAGTGAAGCTGTCACATCCCATCTAAATACTTTCATTGAGTTGTCTCGTATGCAAAAGAATAAAGATGTGGATAATGATATTGTTACATTGAAGCTATTTCCTTTGTCGCTACGAGATCATCCTAAAACTTGGTTTTCATCTTTGCCTAAAAATAGTATTGATTCATGGAATAAGTGTCAAGATGCTTTTATCTCCAAGTACTTTCTGCCCGCTAAGATCATCTCCCTTAGGAACGATATAATAAATTTTAAGCAACTTGATCATGAGCATGTTGCACAATCATGGGAAAGGATGAAATTAATGGTTAGAAATTGTCTCGCACATGGTTTGAGTTTATGGATGATTATACAAAAAAATTATGCGGGATTGAATTTTGCATCTAGAAATCTTTTAGATTCTGTCGTGGGTGGTACTTTTATGAAAATCACGTTAGGATAAGATACTAAACTCCTAGATAATATCATGACAAACTACTCTCAAGGGCATACCGAAAGATCTCCTACTAGTAAAAAGTGCATGCTATTGAAGAAATAAATACTTGGAGTGAAAAGATGGATGAATTGCTGAAATTGTTTGCTAGTAAGATTTATCCTATTGATCCTAATGATATGCCTTTGTCTTGTTTGATTGGAAATAATAATGAATCTATGGATGTGAATTTTGTTGGCAGGAACAATTTTGGTAATAACGCGTAAAGAGGTAATTTCAACCCTAGGTCATTTCCTAGTAATTCCTCTAATAATTATGGTAATTCCTACAACAATTCTTATGGAAATTAT
This sequence comes from Hordeum marinum, assembly GCA_022496015.1. Lineage (NCBI taxonomy): Eukaryota > Viridiplantae > Streptophyta > Magnoliopsida > Poales > Poaceae > Hordeum > Hordeum marinum. The sequence goes on from CM039674.1 coordinate 480,038,059, forward strand.
AATAAGATGACCTCCGATCTTGAGAATATTTTTAAGGATTTTATTGGTTTGCAAAAAGTTTTCAATGCTTCTATTGAAGAAAAAGTGCTCAATATTGATGATTTGGCTAGGAGCGTTGATAGAATTTCTCTTGAAAGCTAGAACTACTGCACCCAAGCATGATATTAATGAGTCTTTAAAAGCTATGAGAATTTCTATTGATGAAAGTAGGGAAAGAACCGCTAGAATTCGGGCTAAGCGTGAATGGCTTGAAAAGGTGTTTTCTCGCAATAATAAAGATGAGGATCTTAAAGTGATTGATGTGACTCCTATTGAATCTTTGTTTTCCGATATAAATCTTGATAATGATGGGACTGGATTTAAGTCAATTTTAGTTACAAGGCGTCCCAATGATTTGGTGTCTATAGATCTTAATGGTAAGATTGATAAAAGTGGGATTGAAGAGGTCAAAACTTTAAATAGCAATGAACCCACTCTTTTGGATTTCAAGGACTTTAATTATAATAGATGATCTTTGATTGATTGTATTTCCTTGCTTCAATCCATGCTGAATTCTCCTCATGCTTATAGTCAAAATAAAGCTTTTACTAAATATATAGTTGATGCTATGATGAAATGTTTTGAAGAAAAACTTGAGTTAGAAGTTTCTATTCCTAGAAAGCTTCATGATGAGTGGAAAACTACTATTAATATCAAAATCAAAGATTATGAGTGTCATGCTTTGTGTGATTTGGGTGCTAGCGTTTCCATGATCTTGTTGATTGCTCTCTAAATTGACATCTTGCGGATTCCACAATTAAGAAACGTATGAGAATGATTAATGATGTTCTTATTGTTGAAAATAGGAATTATGTTCCCGTAGATTTCATTGTTCTTGATATAGATTACAATCCTATATGTCCTATTTTTCTTGGTAGACCTTTCCTTAGAACGATCAGTGCAATTAGTGACATGAAAGAAGGAAACATTAGATTCCAATTTCCATTAAGGAAAGGCATGGAACACTTTCCTAGATAGAAAATAAGAATTCCTTATGAACCTATTATTAGAGCTACTTTTGGATTGCAAACCAAACATGACAATACCTAGATCTATCGTGTTTTGCCTAGCTAGGGGCGTTCAACAATAGCGCTTGTTGGGAGGCAACCCAATTTTATTTTTGTGTTATATTTTTGCTTCTGGTTTTGATTGTTTCCGACATTATTACTTATGTAGTAATCGTTTTTTGGTGTTTTAGTTAGTATTTGAGCAAAGTAAAACATTTGGGGTGATCTATGATAGTTATTGATCTGATCTTGCTGAAAAACAAAAAAAATTGTGCTCAGTCAAGGAATTTTCTATTTTTTCAGAGAGTCTAATTGATCTGAAATTTTTACACAAGATTGATATATAAGTTTTCCAGGCTGTAGTAGTTTTTAGAACTTTTTGAGTTACAGAAGTATACGAAGTTTTCAATTTGCTACAGATTGTTCTGTTTTTGACAGATTCTATTTTATTTGAGTTGTTTGCCTATTTTGATGAATCTATGGGTTGTATCATGTGGTATGAGCCATGGAGAAGTTAGATTACAGTAATTATAACACCAATATAAATAAATAATGAGTTCACAACAGTACCTAAAGTGGTGATTTATTTTCTTATACTAACGGATCTCATGAGTTTTCTGTTAAGTTTTGTGTTGTGAAGTTTTCAAGTTTTGGGTAAAGATTTGAAGGACTATGGAATAAGGAGTGGCAAGAGCCTAAGCTTGGGGATGGAAGAGGCACCCCAAGTCATATTCAAGGATTCCAAAAATCCTAATCTTGGGGATGCCTCGGAAGGCATCCCCTCTTCCGTCTTCAATCCATCGGTAAATTCACTTGAGGCTATAATTTTATTCACCACATGATATGTGTTTTGCTTGGAGCGTCTTGTATGATATGAGTCTTTGCTTGTTAGTTTTCCACAATCATCCTTGCTGCACACATATTTTGAGAGACACACGCTGGTAGTGTTTTTGTTTTATAGAAATACTTGAACTCTCGTACCTCGCTTATACTATTTTGAGAGTTTCTCAAAACAGCATGGTAATTGGTCTAGGTTGTGAATTTAGTCCTAATATGATAGGCATCCAAAAGGGATATAATAAAAACTTCCATATTAACTACATTGATTATTTATGAGAAGTTTGATTCCTGGCATAAAGTTTTGAGATATAAAGATGGTAATGTTAAGAGACATGTTAGGAAGTAAATTGTGATTTGGTAAAAATACTTGTGTAAATTTTTGTGATTCCTGTAGCATGCACGTATGGTGAACCGCTATGTAAGGAAGTCGGAGCATGACTTGTTTATAGATTGTCGACCTTCGTGTGAGGGTCGGGGGCGCGTGATGGTTAACTCCTACCAACCTCGCCCCTAGGAGCATGCGTTTAATGCTTTGCTTCAATGGCTAATAGACTTTTGCAATAACTTTGTGAGTTCTTTATGACTAATGTTGAGTCCATGGATTATACACACTCTCACCCTTCCACTTTTGCTAGCCTTTCTAGTACCGCACATTTTTTCCCTGTGCAACAAACAATTTCCTCAAAATAGCCACCATATACCTTCCTCAAAATAGCCACCATATATATCTTTCCTCAAAACAGCCACCGTACCTACCTATTACGGCATTTCCATAGCCATTCCAAGATATATTACCATGCAACTTCCATTGTTTCCTTTTATGACATGCACACCATCACTTCCATATTGCATACAGAGTCATATTTTGTCATAGGTATTGAGTTGTAATTTTTCTTTTGAGTTGTAAGTAAATAAAAGTGTGATGATTTTCATTATAGAGCATGTCCTATGTGAGGAAAGGATGATGGAATCTATGATTCCCTTACTAGTAGGGATGAGAGTCCGGACTTTATGAAAAATAAAAGAGGCCAGCGAAGCCCAAAAAGAATAGAAATGAATAAAAGAGGCCCTAGATGCCCAACAAAAAATGAGAGAAAAGAGAGAAGGGACATTGCTACTACCTTTTGCCACACTTGTGCTTCAAAGTAGCACCATGATCTTCACGATAGAGAGTCTCCTATTTTGTCACTTTCATATGGCTAGTGGAATTTTTCTTCTTAATGCATGTCCACTTAGTTCCTTTTTGAGCTTTCATACACTTATAGCTCTAGTGCATCCGTTGCATGGCAATACCTACTCACTCACATTGATATCTGTTGGTGGGCGTCTCCATAGCCCGTTGATACGCCTAGTTGATGTGAGACTATCTTCTCCCTTTTCCTTGACAACCTCCACCATATTCTATTCCACCTATAGTGCTATATCCATGGCTCGCGCTCATGTATTGCGTGAGAGTTGAAAAAGTTTGAGAAAATGGGTGGGAAAACAATTGCTTGACTTTTCATCAGGGTTGTTCATGATGTAAATACTTTGTGTGGGGAAGATGGAGCATAGCCAGACAATATGATATTGTAGGGATAACTTTCTTTTGACATTATATTTTGAAGAGATACAATTGCTTTGCTAGTATCCTTGAAATGTTATTATTTCTATATCAATATTAAGCTTTTGTTTTGAGTCTTATGAATCTGAATATTCATGCCACAATAAAGAATGTATCTTGGATAAATATGTTAGGTAGCAGTCCAAATTAAAAGTTCTGTTTTTATCATTTACCTACTCGAGGACGAGCAGGAATTAAGCTTGGGGATGTTGATACGTCTCCAACGTATTTATGATTTTTTTATGATGGCATGCTATTATATTATCTGTTTTGGATGTTTCATATGCATTAATATGCTATTTTATATTATTTTTGGGACTAACGTATTAATCTAGAGCCAAGTGCCAGTTTCTGGTTTTTCCTTGTTTTTCAGTTTTGCAGATATGGAATATTAAACAAAGTTCAAACGGAATAAAACCTTCGGAAGGAATTTTTCTGGAAGGAAACAAATCATCCAAGCTTGGAGTGCACATCAGTGGAGGTGTCAGGGCGTCACAAGCCTGCTAGGCACGGGACCCCCTAGCCGCGCCTAGCAGGCTTGTCACCTCCTGGCAGGTCTCCTAACCCTAATTCTGGGCCTATAAATACCCAAATATTCCCCCAACATCAGAACAAGCCAAGCAAATACTTTTCCGCCGCCGGAAGCCTCCGTTCCCGATAGATCCAATCTTGGAGCCTTCTTTTGTAATCTGTCGGAGGGGGAATCGATCACGGATGGCATCTACATTAACTCAACTACCCCTTCGATTATGCGTGAGTAGTCCACCACAGACCTGCGGGTCCATATCTAGTAGCTAGATGGTTTCTTCTCTCTCTTTTATCTTCAATACCATGTTCTTCATGATCTTCATGGAGATCTATCCGATGTATTGTTCTTTTGTGGTGTGTTTGTCAAGATCCGATAAATTGTGAGTTTATGTTCAAATTATCCATGAATCTTATTTGAATCTCCTCTGATTTCTTATATGCATGATTTCATATCCTTGCAAGTCTCTTCGAGTTATTTGCTTGGTTTGGCCAACTAGATTGGTAATTCTTGCAATGGGAGAAGTGCTTTGTTTTGGGTTCAATCTTGCGGTGTCCTCACCCAGTGACAAAGTAGGGGTAGCGAGGCACATATTGTATTGTTGCCATCAAGGGTAACAATATGGGGTTTTCATCATATTGCTTGAGTTTATCCCTCTATATCATGTCATCTTTCTTAATGTGTTACTCTGTTCTTCATGAACTTAATACTCTAGATGCAGGCAGGAGTCAATCAACGTGTGGACTAATAGTAGTAGATGCATAATCATTTTGGTCAACTTGTCACGGACGTGATGCCTATATGCATGATCATTGCCTTGGATAACTACATGATTATTCGCCTTCCTATCAATTGCTTGACAGTAATTTGTTTACCCACCATGATATTTACCTTCAAGAGAGAAGCCTCTAGTGAAACATATGGCCCTGGGCTGTATTTTCCATCATATATTTTCAGATCTATACTTGCTGCAATTTATTTACTGTTTACTTTTCGCACTCGTTACATCTATCTCTATCGGATCTAATCCTTGCAAAATAACGTGAAGGGATTAACAACCCCTTTATAGCGTTGGGTGCAAGAGTTTGATTATTTGTGGAGGTGCATCCATTGGTGACTTGCTTGTTCCTCCTACTAGATTGATACCTTGGTTCTCAAAAACTGAGTGATATACTTATCCACTTCGCTGCATCACCCTTTCCTCTTCAAGGGAAAACCAACGCATGCTCAAGAGGTAGCAGGGGGTTGTTGCGTATGTGAGTAAAGAGGACTTGATACTTAAGGCTATGGTTGGGTTTTACCTTAATGATCTTTAGTAGTTGTGCATGCTTGCTAGAGTTCCAATCATAAGTACATATGATCCATGTACAGAAAATTTGTTAGCTTATGCCTCTCCCTCATTGGATAAAACAAGTATCTATTGTATCATATTCAATTGCCTATGGACAATCTTTCTCTTGCGTTACACAAAAAGCTTTCTACGAAACTATTTACTTTTGTTGTTATTTTATTAAAACCTCTGCAAGATTTTAGTTCCATGTTCTTTATTATCTCGCAAAGTACTTCTAGTTTTATTCCCGCAAAGTAGTTTCATACTTGTTCTAGGTAAAGCAAGCATTAGCGTGCGTAGAGTTGTATCGATGGTCGATAGAACTTGAGAGAATATTAATTCTACTTTTAGCTCCTCATTGGGTTCGACACTCTTACTTATCGAAAAAGGCTACAAACGACCCCCTACACTTGTGGGTTATTAGTGAACTACTCCCTCCTCGTCATGTCCTCTGCCGAGATGATGAAGATGGCCACTGGTGATGGTTTACCCTCTCCGGAAGGGTACTGGAACAGATCCAGATTATTTTTTTGTTGATACAGAGAGTTGCGGTGGCGGAGCGAGGAGTCTCTGTTTATTTTTGGGGTTTTGGGTACTTATAGGATTTTTCTGCGTTGGAATCACGCACAACAGAGCCACGTGGGCCCCACCGCATATCAGGGCGCAACCCCCCCCCCCATGGTCGCGCCCTGATGGCTTGCGGCCCAAGGGCGGATCCCCTTCAATGGTTCTTCGCTCCAGTATTGCTTATTTCCTCCAGAAAAAATCACCAAAATGTTTCGGGCGATTCCGAGAACTTCCATTTTCTGCACAAAAGCAACACCACAATAATTCTGCTGAAAACAGCATCAGTCCGGGTTAGTTCTAAATAAATCATATAAAGTGCATCATAACCATATAAAATTATTTTAAACATAGAAAATAATGTCATGAATACTTCATAAATTATTGGTACGTTGGAGACATATCAGCATCCCCAAGCTTAATTCCTACGCGTGTTCGAGTAGGTAAATGATAAAATAAATAATTTATGAAGTGTGAATGCTAGGATAGTATATAAGTTTGATCAATGATAATTTTAGTCACTTTTCTAGCATCATAACCAGTAACTTTTTCTTATAAAAATCATCATGATAGAGTAGCAATTAATTCACATGTCTGGTTCAAACAATGCATTCTCTTGAAACTTAACAACATATGTTCTTAGTCACAAAACAACTTCAATGCGTCATCAAATCTAAGTAAGATCTCCACATACTCAATTATCATATAGTCTTCTATGATTACTTATATTCAAGGAATATTTTTAGAACAAACAACATCCATCGAATACAATGAAAGATCGGGGCTTAGTTTCACCTCCAAACATACCTATCATAAGGATAGTTGTCAACAATAATGAATCATGATCAAATATATTTGACTAGATATATGTGCTTGGATCTTTCCCCACCACATGGTCTAGTCTCCCAGCTGTCGGAGGGGACCTCCTAGCAAAGGCCGGACCGGCACTGCAGAGGGTGGCGGAGGGGCACTTGTCCCTGTGGTGGCGCGGGCGCGCGAGGCACGACATCTTGGAGCCACAGGCAGCGGCGTACACCATCGCGGGATGGGAACGGCGGCGCTCCGGATCGTGATGTGTGATGCCGATGCAGCCTGGGCATTCCTAGCTTGGCGGCATTGGCTCAATCTCCTAGATCTGGGGATCCCTTCTCCAATCTGGCAATGGGTCGGGCTTCCAGGCCAGGTGCGGCCAGGGGGGCGGCGTAGAGGTGGCGATCGTCTAGGCTATGCGTTCGCTGTTGGAAATATGCCCTAGAGGCAATAATAAATTGGTTATTATCATACTTCCTTATTCATGATAATCGTTTATTATCCATGCTATAATTGTGTTGATCAGAAACTCAGATACATGTGTGGATACATAGACAACACCATGTCCCTAGTATGCCTCTAATAGACTAGCTCATTGATCAAAGATGGCTATGTTTCCTAGTCATGGACATGAGATGTCATTTGATACCAGGATCACGTCATTAGGAGAATGAGGTGATGGACAAGATCCAAACTACAAACGTAGCATATGATCGTGTCAGTTTATTGCTACTGTTTTCTGCATGTCAAGTATTTGTTCCTATGACCATGAGATCATGCAACTCACTGGCACAGGAGGAGTACCTTGTGTGTATAAAATGTCTCAACGTAATTGGGTGACTATAAAGGTTCTCTACAGTTATCTCCGAGGGTGTCTGTTGCGTTGGCATTGATCAAGACTGGGATTTGTTACTCCGTGTGACAGAGAGGTATCTCAGGGCCCACTCGGTAATACAACATCACAATAAGCCTTGCAAGCAATGTGACTAAGTGTTAGTCACAGGATCCTGTATTACGGAATGAGTAAAGAGACTTGACGGTAAAGAGGTTGAACTAGGTATGGAGATACCGACAATCGAATCTCGGGCAAGTAACATACCAAAGAACAAAGGGAACATCATACGGGATTAACCGAATCCTTGACATAGAGGTTCGACCGATAAAGATCTTCGTAGAATATGTAGGAACCAATATGGGCATCTAGGTCCCGCTATTGGTTATTGAACATAGAGGTGTCTCGGTCATGTCTACATAGTTCTCGAACCAGTAGGGTCTGCACACTTAAGGTTCGGTGACGTCTCGGTAGTATAGAGTTATGTATGGTGGTGAACAAAGGTTGTCGGAGTCCCGAATGAGATCTCGGACATCATGAGGATCTCGAGAATGGTACGGAGGTAAATATTTATATATAGGAAGTCATGTTTTGGTCGTCGGAAAAGTTTCAGGCTCATCGGTAGTGTACCGGGAGTGCCGATAGTGTATCGAGGGACCATCGGGAGAGGTATTTCGACCCAAGAGGCTACATGGGCTGTGGAAGGAGGTAAACCAGCCCCTGGTGGGCTGGACGAAGCCTCCTCTAAGGGCCCATGCGGCTGGAGTGGTTTGAGAAGGAAAAAATCCAAAAGTGGAGAGGTGGAAAGAGTTTCGAAGTGTAAATGATGAATCCTACTCCTAATAGGATTGGAGTAGGACTCCTCCACCTCCAATTTCGACCAAACCTTGAGGGTTGGAGGCTGCCTCCTCCCCTCCCTCCATCCTATATATACTAGAGGATTTAGAGGAAAAATGTAACCCTAATAGCCACGTGCGACCTCTCCTCTAGATCGCAGTTTTTCCTCTAGATCGGTTTTCAACAGTGCTTAGGCGAAGCCCTGCTGGAATAGCTCCACCACCATCACTGCAACGCCATCGTGCTGCCAGAGAACTCATCTACCTTGAGGAGGTGTCGTCCGTTCGGCACTAGATCGGAAGGACCGTGATCAAGATCGCGAGACGGATTGTGATGAGATCACAGGACGGATCGTGATGAGTTCGCGGGACAGATCGTGATTGGATCGCAGGACGGATCATGATGATATCTTGGGATGCTTGGCGATTTGGATCGCGAAGACGTTCGACTACACGAACCGCGTTTCTTAAAGCTTCCCGCTTAGCGATCTACAAGGGTATGTAGATCCACTCTCCCTCTCGTAGATGCTCATCACCATGGATAGATCTTGCGTGTGCGTAGGAAATTTTTTGTTTCCCATGCAACGTTCCCCTACATTCGCGTGGTCATAGCAGCCGGCCAAGTGGTGGCGGCGGGTCTACTCTTAGATCTATCCGGCGGCGAGTTTGGAGTGAAAAGACAACCGATGAATACCAAGCCTCGACTATGGTCATGGCGAACGATGATGGTGTCCCTTGGCATCGTTACCTTGTTGAAGGCATCGTCATAGCATGTCGCGTCGCTCCTTTCGGCCTGCTCTAGGGGAAACCCTAGATCTGTTATTAGATCGGATGGTGGCGACGTCTCGCGCCATGCTCCTTCCTACAGGCATCGTTATGGAGCAGGTGCCGACTCGAGTGCACAGCTAGTGGAGCGGTGCTTCATCCTACACATTGAGGGTGGCGGATCTCAACAGCATGGCACAGTGAAGACTTGGTGTCTGATGTGTGGCAATCGACTCGCGCAGAAGGACGATGTTGTCTGGTGTCGTGGTGACATCGATGGCAGAGAGGCATGGAAAGGTTGATGCATTGGTATGTGCTCTGAATATGGATCGATGTAAGACGGAGGTGACGGCCCTTGCAGCAAGTGCATGTGGTACTCATTGTGAGTGTGTCGAACTATGTGTGCCCCAGTCCACGTATTGTGGCTTGGTTGGGACATCCGGCTTTAGATGTTAGGATTTGGTGTGATGTCTGTTTGGTATTAGGCTCGGACATTCGGCACACCTTCATCAAGGGGATAGGAGTAGCGACAGGTGTTGCCAAGATGGTCGTTTTAGGCTTATTGATGTATTACCTTGTAAGGTCTTTCTGAATAATTAATAATATGGTTGCATGCATCGTTCAGATACAGAGGCCGGGGGTACATCCTCCTTTTCTAAAAAAAATATTGGGGTTGGAATAAGAAGTTGACTCAATAAGAAAAGTAAATAACATGAAAGTAAATAGATTGTACCTTCGCAGAGGAAAGGAGGGATTTGCAAAGGTGCTAGAGCTCATTATTTAAAACATAGATGAATATGGAATTTTGGGTGGTGTGCCTTTGCTGTCAATGTCACAACAGAGTTTTCAATACCTTCCATGCTAATCATATTATTAGCGGTTCGCAAATAGAATTGAATTTTTCTTACACCCCCTCCACCATTCAAACACTTTCCATGGCTGGCCGAATCCACGGTTTCCCTTCAAACAATCAACTTTCTAGGGGGAGTTCTTGTTTATTTTTTTTATTATGCAGGACTGGGAATCCTTTTTACCAGCCTCTCTCATGCAATGACAAGTGAATAAACACTCGTCTTGAGAATAACTCGCTTAACATGGAAGATAATGGCCACCCTGTCGCTCCATGAGCGGTACGAGCACACAAAACGGATGTTTATTTGAATGTTTAGAGGTGGCACATGATAATTTACTTGGAATGGCAGTGAAATACAATATATAGGTAGGTATGGTGGACTCTCATGGAAGAAACTTGGCTCAAGGATGTGGATGCACAAGTAGTATCTCTACTAAGTACAAAGTTTTGTCTAGCAAAAGGTTCTAAACGAGCACCACATCTTGGAGGATCCATAACAATATAAACTCTATGAAAATATACCCAAACCTAACCATTACATTGTCTTGCTTGTCCAACTTCAACTATTTGATCAAGTTTGAAAATAACTAATGGGTATTCACAATCATAAAAGATGTCCAAGATAATATATTTGTATGCGAAAGTTCTCTTTCTTGTACTAACCATTCATGAATTGCTTGTATGACCAATATGATGATTGTCAAACTTCAATAGATTTTACTTTATGAACCATATGTGAAGCTACTAATAAGCATAAAGCAAATTGATAATTTCATATTTATGGTATTTCATTCATTCACAAGTTACTCTTAGGATATGAGTGAAGCACAGGAGTAAACATCAAACTACTCTCAAAATATATAAGTGAAGATCAATGAGTAGTCAAATAATAAAGTAGCTAAGTGAGGAATCTCTCTCTATCTCAATAAATATTATCATATCTGAGAATTTTATTCAAACTCCAAAGAAAACAATTGACTCCATGAATAGCACATATCATGTGGACAGATAAAAATTTAGGCTCAACATAGGCTAACAGATAGTTGTTGATGAAGAGAGGTGGGATGCGTAGCATCCCCAAGCTTAGATAGTTGAGACTTGTTGAAATATTTACTTAGGGTGCAATAATTTTCCAATATCATCTACTGTTTACTATCATTTCCCCAATTTATATCTACCAATATAGGCTATGGAAACTATAGGATAAGTAGATAACAAAACTAGGACAGCAACCTGTCCAAACAGAACAGTCTGTAGCAATCTATTAAACGAGTGTACTTTTGTAACTCCAAAACTTCTGACAATTTAGTACAGGATAAATAATTTGCATTAAAATACTGTGTACAAATTTCAGAAACTTCCCATGTTCCGGTAAAATATGAAAATTCAAACACTACAACAAAAGTTTCTGTTTTTACACAACACACATCAACAAATGCAATTCAAGAATTCTAAAGGCAATTCTTGGACATTTTTATTAAAAATTAAGATTATAAATAGCATATAATATATAACAACAAAATAAAATGATTCTCCAAGCAAAACACATATCATATGACGAATAAAAATATAGCTCCAAGTCAGATATACCGATAATGTTGGAGACGAAAGAGGGGATGCCTTCCGGGGCATCCCCAAGCTTATACGCTTGAGTCTTCCTTGGATATTACCTTGGGGTGCCTTTGGCATACCCAATATTAGGTCCTTTCTGCTCCATGTTCACCTCATATCGGTATCTCACCCAAAACTTGGAAACTTCAATCACAAAAAACTTAACGGAACTTCCTGAGATGGGTTAGTATAATAAAGATAGATCATTCACTTAGATACTATAAAGACAAGATTTATAATTGTTCTCACATAATAACATTCCCATAATTTATATCACTCAATATAAGCTATACAAATACTTAAAACAAGCAAACTATGCATGCAAAACTGAATCTGTCAAAAATAGAACAGTTTGTGAAGATCTGAATGAATACCATACTTCTCTGACTCTAAAAATTCCGAAAAATAGGAAAATGCATATAATTTGCATAGATTATAAGATAAAATTGGTTTAGGTAGTAGAACCACCTCAAAGTTATTATTTCCAATCAATCTTTTGGGCTATTCCTATAAGTGTCACAAATAGCCCTAGAGTTCGTACTAAAATAACACCAATGATACATATCAATCAACCCTAATGTCACCTAGATACTCCAATGTCACCTAAAGTATCCATGGGTAAATTATGCGACATGAGTCAAACAATTTGAGATCTATCATATTAAATCCAAAATAAATAACTTCAAGGAGCATCCCAAGATTTCTATCCGAGAAAGTGGTATGAAAACGTGCAATTAGCCCCTATGCATAGATCCCCGAGGTCACCGGAATCCGCAAGTTGATGTAGTAACATATATCAAGTGAATCACCTAGATACCCCAATGTCACTATCGGTATATGCATGCAAGACATACATCAAGTGTTCTCAAACCAAAATATTCAATCCAAGATAACGAGATCTCAAAGGGAAAGATTCAATTCATCATAACAAGGTAGCAAGGGAATAACATCATATTATCCAACTATATTAACAAAGCTTGTGATACATCAAGAATGTGACATCTCAAGAACACAAGAGAGATAAAGAGAGAGATTGAACACATAGCTACTGGTACATAGCCCTTAGTCCCGAGGGTGAACTACTCCCTCCTCGCCATGGCCTCCACCAGGATGATGAAGATGGCCACCGATGATGGTTTACCCTCTTTGGCAGGGTACTGGAACGGCTCCAGATTAATTTTTCATTGATACAAATAGTTGTGGTGATAGAGCGAGGAGTCTATGTTTATTTCTGGGGTTTTGGGATTTGTAGGGTTTTTTCAGCGTTGGAATCACACGGCAACGGAGCCACGTGGGCCCCACCACATATCAGGGTGCGGCCGCCCCCCCCCCCCCCCCATGGCCCAAGGATGGCTCCCCTCCGATGATTCTTTGCTCCAATGTGGCTTATTTCCTCCAGAAAAAACACCAAGAAGTTTCGAGTGATTCTGAGAACTTTCATTTTCTGCACAAAAACAACACCACTCTTATTCTACTGAGAAGAGCGTCAGTCTGGGTTAGTTCAAAATAAAAATTACAAAATGCATCAGAGCCATATAAAAATATTGTAAACATAGGCAATCATGGCATGAATACTTCATAAATTATCGATACATTGGAGACGTATCATATGGTTGCCCGCATTTAGTTCTCACGCATTAGGGGATAGCTTAGCGCACGGTGTTTGGTTGCTCGCATTGTCTGAACTCACACATAAGTGTGTTGTTTGGTTGCACACACGGTGCAAGGTGTGCTAATCTTGTAGCCTATGTGGTGAACTTAGCTAACACATGATCACACCTAGCACACCAACGCCGCCGTAGAGCAATGGCGACAAACTATACAATGATCATGAAGTTCTTCACCACAATGTTTACAACTTCAAACATGCAAACTTTGTGCTTTTGCACATAGTTAGTGTAAGCTTGTTCTGTTTCCTGCCTAGTCTTAAACCCTCTATGGCTGCTATTGTTGTAAGAGGCAACTTGTTCACTTCAAGCTTCCCATGACCTGTAAACCCTAGGTGCCTTCCCGACGAACACCGCATACCATTTGTCCTAGCAGTGCACAAGAGCATCAGTAGAAGCAGCACGCAAAAGAACAATCAAGAAGAAAGAAATGTAGCAGAAGTAGTAAGCATGCATGTTCATATGGCATAGCAAGTTTAAACCTAGCACTTCTCGGGTGTCACCCTACCACCACATCCAAAAGAGGGTGCCATCCTACCACCGCAAGTTCACAATCATCATGATGGGTTAGTATATATCACCTCAACAAAATATACAGACCATCAAACAGTTTTCAAGCCCTAGCTACATAAAATATACATCATCATCGTCATCATCATCGCTGTCACCATTGCCATCGCCATCACCACCCAGGATCATGCACGCGGTAACCAGCAGTAAGATCTAGTAGTAGTGCTTTCCCAGACAGCTCCTAAGACAGAGCACCTTATGGGCGTCTGCATTGGCAACAAACCCAACACCTTCGGCCTTGTTGTCCAACAAGTGGCTTAAAGCTGCCATGAGAGCCTCATTGTTGAAGCGACCTTGCTCAATGATGGCAATGTACACGTCAGGGTGGACGTCGAGGGTCTTGCTCTCCCTAATGAAGGTTGCCACCTTCTTCACGTCCTCGGTCATGCTGGTGAAGACAGTGATCTCCTCCTCCATCAAGCCACCCCTCTTACTTTTCCTATCGAGCATAGGGGCAGGCTCAAATGTCTTCTCAGGGCCATCAAGCACTGTCTCTACGTCCGGGTTGCCTGGGAACTCTGGCCACATGGGAGAACTGGGAGCCTCACAGGAGCCCATGGCATGCTTGTCAGTTGCCAAGCCAAAGGAGAAGATGTGTTGCTTCTGGTTGTAGTTCTGGATGGGTGTGTTGAGGAACTCAGCATCCTTGGGGTGGTCCTAAATTAGAAGCACAAGTGTTGTTAGTTTCTATAAGGCAATGGTTTACAGAGTGCAAAACAAAGGGACACTGAACTAACAACGACATGGCCAGTGTAATGCTTTGCCTCTAGAACGATAGAGCAAATGCTCTGATCCGAGGAAGCGCCACTAAGGTCTGTGAGCTTGGACACTTGGATCCATCGAGCTCTCCACTTCCTCAGGTGGTTGTACACCTTGGTGGCTCTCCCCTCCTGGACACAGAACTCGAACACCTGCTTGGCAACGTTGTTCAAGTGCACCTCCTTGAAGCCCTAGTCAGTCCTAACCCCACTAGAGATGACCTCGCACATCTTGTTCAACACGAATGTGGACATGAACGGCTGCCACTTCATATTGTTACTATCATCTTTCTTGGCCCTTAGTGCAACGACAAAATAAGTGGGAGTTGTCTCAATGAGCACAACTGGCAAAAAGATACAAGCACCAGGTGACACTTTGAACACCTCTGAATTAGCATGCATGTTCTGTTCGAGGAGGGGCTGCGAGTCCTCCACATAGGAGGTCATGAATTGGTTGTCCGCGAGGACAAGGACTTGACTAAGATCTTATGTCTGTGTGATCATGTCCTACAATCATATCACACATAGATAGTAAGCATAGCACAAAAAGTACAACAACATCCCAACCGGACAATCGATGAAAGTAGGAACGTGCATGACAACTAGATATGAATCCATCACCAATAGCTACATGAACATAAGAACTAACTGCTCTAGCATGCTACAAGTCTATAGTGTTCATCACTATCATACTACTGGAGCTACACAGATCCAACACAAATACCTATCACAACATCAAAATCTAGCATCTGCTCACAAATCAATGCATGAATCAATCCTGCCACATGCTTGCACATCTAACCCTATGACCGCACCCTCTCAGGTTTAGCTAGAACGAACAATGAGGAAGAGGTGACTGAAGTCACATAGGCCATGGCCGCAGCTCATTGGGATGCGGGAGGGGTCGGAGAAGCTAATGAGGGGAGTCCCCGCCGTCGTGGACCGTTAGTCAGTGAAGGAGCTCCGCTTACCTCATTGTTGGTGCATATGTGCATCAACAGGAAAGATTGAAAGGGGGAGAAGGGTCACAAGGCTTTGGGCGGTGAGAGGAGGGGGGCTAAATAGGGCGACCGAATCGGCAGGAGGTGAGCCAAAATCCTCCGCCAATTTTTCGGAGACGCGCACGAGCTCGCTCCATATCCCTGGTCACACGAGCTTAGCATCGTGTTCCCCTCCTCTGCCTCGCACAAGCCTGTCTCTAGAGAAACTGTCGATCTAGGCGTAGGTCATGGGCCTAGCTAGGAGTGATGTAAAGTTCGTTTGGAGTAGACCAAACAATGTATGCAGGCCAACCAAACAACCCGATTCCTTCCCCCACGGGCCTGGTTTGTGCGGGCCACCAAACACACCCTAAACTTGTTTAGAATTGCATGTAGTTTCATAATATCCTTTTTCATACACGATTAATGTAGTGACCCGACTCAAAAAAGTCAAGCCTCTATGTGTTAGTGCTATCCCTGGATCAATATGATGGCACACATAGTACATCAATGTATATATCAAAGTGCAATCACATGTAAATAACGTAAAACTGATATATACCTCAAAATCTCAGAGGAAACGGTCAACGGGTGTCATGGATTTGTCATGGCAGATGTCTGGGTGAACGGACTTAGGTTCGGGGCGAAGACACAACTACGTGGCGGCTTGAAGGGGTTGATCGGAATCGAGAGACACGGAGTTTACCCAGGTTTGGCCCCTCCGATGGAGGTAAAATCCTACGTCCTGCTTGCCTGGTATTGATGATGAAGAAGATCTCTCGGTTACATGGGTGCCGTTTTCTACCTCTAATCACGAGAGCCTCTAATCTGTCTATCTCTAATCTCTTGGGTTGTCTAAACTTGTGGACTTGTGTGCCTTCTCCCTCTAGGGGTGCTCTACCCCTCCTTATACAAGTGGAGAGGGCAGGTTTACAAATAGAGTCCTACTAGGAGTAGGATTAGGACTAGTCTCTCTAGAATCCTATTCCGGGTCTTGTAACCTTCGGCAGGGAGTCTTTCTCTCTTTGAGCATTCTCTTGTGAGTCGCCTGACACCGGCTTACACGCCGGGTTTTGGGCCTGGTCGTCCTGTGATCCGCCTGTTGGGTCATTAATAAAATATCATGTCTTTTCCGGGTCTCCTGTGAGTCGCCAGGCCGGGTTATACTGTGGGGTATATCCCCGACAACGTGAGTGGATTCCCAATAAACACCAACAGCAGGTTGAGTGTAAACCGTAACCCTGAATCATACTCTTACTCGTCGTAGAAAAGTATCTGCAACGATGTTGCAGCCGTGTAGGTCACTACATTGAATGTACCAGCAAGATCACCATAGAAAGAATGATAAAGTCTATTCTATATGCAAAAGGCTTTGTGGATGTGTGTCTAAGTTTTTGCAGAAAAGCTGGTTTTATTTTCCAAAAAAGGAGTGAAACAGAAATCATTACTAACAGTTGGTTGTTAATGAGATGGTTCCACCAACCAATTCTCATGTCCTAAAATTATTAATAGACCCACTCATCACAAAAGTTATTAATTGTGTTGAGAATGGCTGATAGTATCATCTCTGGTGCTCATGTTGTCTATAACCGGGGACACGGCTAATTGATTAGTTTGTCACTCTGCAGAGGTTTGTACACTTTACCCGCAAGAATCGATCCCTCCCGTTATTTCCAGGCACTACCTGGTGTTTGAGAACGAGACGATCAAAACATGGTCTTCCATAGTGATCCTCCGATAGAAAGTCAGTGCCCATCCAAATCCTACCGTTCTTCTACATCTCGTAGCAACTGACCTACCGGAGTCACCACTAGGGTCAACCAAGCCAGAGCCCATATTGACTTATAGTTGCACACGTAAGCTTTCCGGCCTTGAAGTATCCATCCATCTCTATGAGCCTGGGTGGCATTCCATTGGTATGATCACATGTAGATACCAGGATTCCCGGGCATAACCATGATAGATATCAGGCTGCCAAATGCATGTCCAATCCACCCGGACGTATATTGAGTCCTTGAAGTCTTGAAGTCTTGATCATCATGCAGGTCTTGAAATAATTAATTAACCTCACAACACTCCTGAATCTCACAACCAACCCCGTCTACTAAAGCATAGCAATTGTAAGTAAGGTCCCTTCTCGGGCAAGTGGTAACAGGATGTTGGGTTTCTCCTACCTCATGATACAACTACAAGTTCAAGCTCAATATCCTACTGGATGTAGATGGAAAGATTGATTCTAATGCAAATAAAACATAGGTAATGTAAGATGATCAAAGTGAACTTGCATGTACTGTTGATGAAGATAAATATCACTCTCAGAAAATACTTGATAGAACTATTCGTCACTCTTCGATGAAATCTATATAATCAAACGTCTTATGTTGCACGTACGTTTCTATGATGAGTAAGAGTACGATTCAGGGTTACGGTCTACACTCAACCTGCCGTTGGTGTTTATTGGGACTCCACTCCCGTTGACTGTTTCCGCTGAGATTTTGAGGTATATTTCAGTTTTACGTTATTTACATGTGATTCACTTTGATATATACATTGATGTACCGTGTGTGTCAGCATACTTATCCAGGGATGGCACTAACACATAGAGGCTTGACTTGTTTTGAGTCGGGTCGCTACAATTAACTTGAGGCATAACGATATCCACTGCATGCTACAAGACTCACTAGATTGCATACATCAACATGTATCATTTCCAATGAATCACTTGCCCGCTCCATCCAACGGGGTCCTTTAGTCATCTTGCCCAAGAGGCATGGTTCGCATGTCTCAACCGATTCGAAATCGAATGAGTCCAAATATCCATCAGCATGGAGTTTCTACATGTGCTTTATACCAATATGACATTTAGCGGCAGTGCCACAAGTATGTGGTACTATCATTATTAACTTTGTATCTTTTGACATCAATGTTATGAACATGTGTAATACTACGATCAAGATTTCAACAAACCATTCTCACTGGGTGCATGACCATTGAAGGTATTATTCATGTAAACAGAATAACCATTATCTCTAACTTAAATGAATAACCGTATTGCAATAAACATGATCTCATCATGTTCATGCTCAACGCAAAACACCAAATAACATTTATTTAGGTTCGTCACTAATCCTGAAGGTAGAGAGAGCGTGCGATGTTGATCACATCAACCTTGGAAACACTTCCAACACATATCGTCACCTCACCCTTAGCTAGTTCTCCATTTATTCCGTAGCTTTTATTTCGAGTTACTAACATTTAGCAACCGAACCGGTATCCAATACCCAGGTGCTACTAAGAGTACTAGCAAGGTACACATTAGTAACTCGTATATCAAATATACTTCTATCAATGTTGCCAGCCTTCTTATCTACCAAGTATCTAGGGTTGTTCCGCTTCAGCGACCGCTCACCTCATAACAGAAGCACTTAGTCTCGGGTTTGAGTTCAACTTTGGGTTGCTTCACTGGAGCAGCAACTGACTTGCTATCCATGAAGTTTCCCTCCTTGCTCTTGCCCTTCTCGACACAAGTGGTTTGATTAACCATCAACACTTGACGCTCCTTCTTGATTTCTACCTTCGCGGTGTCAAACATCGCGAACAGCTCAGGGATCAACATTTCTTTCCCTGGCATTTTATAGTTCATCACCAAGTTCTAGTAGCTCAATGATAGTGACTTGGAGAACTACATCAATCACTATCTTATCTGGAAGATCAACTCCCACTCGATTCAAGCGATTGTAGTACCCAGACAGTCTGAGCACATGCTCAACGATTGAGCTATTCTCTTTCATCTTGCAGGCAAAGAATCTCATTGGAGATCCTATATCTCGCAACTCGGGCACGAGCCTGAGATCACAATCTCAGCTCTTAGAACAACTCATATGTTCTGTGACGTTCAAAACGTTTCGGAGCCTCAATTCTAAGCCGTAATGCATGACGCACTAAACTATTAAGTAGTCATCAAAACGTGTCCGTCAGATGTTCACAACATCTACAGACGACGCTAGATGGGGTGGCGCACCGAGCGGTGCATTAAGGACATATGCCTTCTGTGCAGCAATGAGGACAATCCTCAGATCACGGACCCAGTCCGCAATTTTGCTACCAACATCTTTCAATTCTATTTCTCTAGGAACATATAAAAATACAAGGGAGCTACAGCGCGAGCTAGTAATCTACAACATAATTTGCAAAGACACTTTGACTATGTTCATGATAATGAGTTCAATTAATCATATTACTTAAGAACTCCCACTCAAATTGACATCCCTCTGATCATTCGAGTGATACATGATCCAAATTCACCAACTCAAGTCCGATCATCACGTGAGTTGAGGTGGCTGCAATGGTGAACATCATTATGTTGATCATATCTACTATATGACTCATGTTCGACCTTTCGGTCTCTCGTGTTCCGAGGCCATGTTTGTACATGCTAGGCTCGTCAAGTTTAACCCGAGTGTTTTGCGCGTGCAAATCTGGCTTGCACCCGTTGTATGTGAACGTAGAGTCTATCACACCCGATCATCACGTGGTGTCTCAACACGACGAACTTTCGCAACGGTGCACACTCGGGGAGAACACAGTTCATCTTGAAATTCAAGTGAGGGATCACCTTATAATGCTACCGCCGTACTAAGCAAAACAAGGTGCATAAAAGGATTAACATCTCATGCAATTCATAAGTGACATGATATGGCCATGAACTTGTGTTTAAGATCTCCATCTTTGAAACACCGGCATGATCTCCATCGTCACCGGCACAACACCATGATCTCCATCATCTTGATCTCCATCAATGTGTTGCCATTGGGGTTGTGGCGCCAGCCCTGCTTCAACTTCTATTGCTACCGCTTAGCGATAAAGTAAAGCATTACATAGCGCTTAATGATTGACACGCAGGTCATACAATAATTAAAGACAACCCTATGGCTCCTGCCGGTTGCCGTACTCAATGACATGCAAGTCGTGAAATTCTATACATCACATGATCATCTCATACATCACATATATCTCATCATGTAATTGGCCATATCACATCACAACATACCCTGCAAAAACAAGTTAGACGTCCTCTAATTGTTGTTGCATGTTTTACGTGGCTGCTACGGGTATCTAGCAAGAACGATTCTCACCTACGCATAAACCACAACGGTGATACATAGATTGCTTTTCAACCTTCTCAAGGACCGCCTTTGTCGGATCCGATCCAACTAAAGTGAGAGAAACTGTCACCCGCAAGCCATCTAAGCAACAAGTTGCGTCGAGGAAACCGATCTCTCGTAAGCGTACGAGTAATGTTGGTCCGGGCCGCTTCATCTCACAATCCCGCTGAACCAAAATCCGACCAAGGGAGGAAGCAATCTCAGCATCAACGCCCACAAACCTTTTGTGTTCTACTCGAGATCTCATCGAACCATCAACCTAGCTCATGATGCCACTGTCGGGGAACGTCGCATGGGAAACAAAAAATTTCCTACGCACACGCAAAACTATCCATGGTGATGACATCTACGAGAGGGATAGTGGATCTACGTACCCTTGTAGATCGCTAAGCGGGAAGCTTTAAGAAACGCGGTTGGTGTAGTCGAACTTCTTCGCGATCCAAATCGCCGAGCGTCCCGCGATCTCATCACGATCCATCCCGCGATCCAATCATGATCCGTCCCGTGAACTCATCATGATCCGTCCCGCGATCTCATCATGATCCGTTCCGCGAACTCATCACGATCCGCTCCGCGATCTCATCACGAACTGTCTCGCGATCTCGATCATGGTCCTTCCGATCTAGCGCCGAATGGACGGCACCTCCGCGTTCAGCACACGTGCAGCTTGATGACGATCTCCACCATCTTGATCCAGCAAGAGGAGGTGGAGAGGAGTGAGAGTTCACCGCCAGCGTGACGGCGCTCCGGTGATGGTAGTGGAGTGATTCCGGCAGGGCTTCGCCTAAGCGCTGCGGAAAACCGATCTAGAGGAGAAACTGTGCACCGGTGAAACGGGTAGCACGTGGCCGGAAATTCTGTCCAAAAACCACCCAATCCACTAGTATATATAGGAGGAGAGGAGAGGATAGGCAGCCAAGGCCTTTGGGTCGGCCGAAATAGGAGGTGGGAAGCAATCCTACTTCACCTCCAATCCTAGTTGGAGTAGGATTGCCTCCTATTGGCTGATTTTCCACCTTTTGCTTTAGGACTTTCTCTCCTGCGCCAAGGGCCTTTGTGGCTGTTTTCCCAGCCCACTAAGGGCTGGTTAATATTATCCCACAGCCCATGGACCTCTTGGGGTCGAAGTACCCCTCCCGGAGGTCTCCCGGTACACTATCGGCACTCCCGGTACACTACCGGCACTCCCGGTACACTACCGATGAGCCCGAAACTTTTCCGGAAACCAAACTGGGACTTCCTATATATGAATCTTTACCTCCAGACCATTCCGGAGCTCCTCGTGACGTCCGGGATCTCATCCGGGACTCCGAACAAACTTCGGTCACCACCATACATAACTCTACACTACCGAAACGTCACCGAACCTTAAGTGTGCAAACCCTGCGGGTTCGAGAACTATGTAGACATGACCGAGACACCTCTACGGTCAATAACCAATGGCGGGACCTGGACGTCCACATTGGTTCCTACATATTCTACGAAGATCTTTATCGGTCAAACCTCTATGTCAAGGATTCAGTTAATCCCGTATAACATTCCCTTTGTTCTTCGGTATGTTACTTGCCCGAGATTCGATCGTCGGTATCTCCATACCTAGTTCAACCTCGTTACCGGTAAGTCTCTTTACTCGTTCCATAATACAAGATCCTGCAACTAACAATTAGTCACATTGCTTGCAAGGCTTATTGTGATGTTGTATTACCGAGTGCGCCCTGAGATACCTCTCTGTCACACAGAGTAACAAATCCCAGTCTTGATCCATGCCAACTCAACAGACACCATCGGAGATACCTGTAGAGCACCTTTATAGTCGCCCAGTTACGTTGCGACGTTTGATACACACAAGGCACTCCTCCGATATCCGTGAGTTGCATGATCTCATGGTCATAGGAACATATACTTGACATGCAGAAAACAGTAGCAATAAACTGACACGATCATATGCTATGTTTGTGGTTTGGGTCTTATCCATCACATCATTCTCCTAATGGTGTGATCCCGTTATCAAATGACATCTCATGTCCATGGCTAGGAAACCTTAACCATCCTTTGATCAACGAGCTAGTCCATTAGAGGCATACTAGGGACATGATTTTGTCTATGTATCCACACATGCATTTAAGTCTCCGATCAATACAATTATAGCATGGATAATAAACGATTATCATGAACAAGGAAATATGATAATAACTAATTTATTATTGCCTCTAGGGCATATTTCCAACATGTCATTCCAAGTAAATTTGCATGTGCCATCTCAAAACTTTCAAATGAACATCTGTTTTGTGTGCCTGGAGCGCTCACGGGGTGACAGGGGGCGATCAATATCTTCCATGTTAAGCGGGTTATTCTCATAATGAGTGTTTATTCACTTCTCCTTGCACGAGAGGGGCGGTAATAGGGATTCCCAGTCCCGAAATCAAAAAAATACAAATAATTAAACAAAACTCCCCCAGTAATGTTGTTGGTATGAACAGTACCCGTGGATTCGGCTAGCCGTGGAGTGTGTCTGTCGGTGGAGGGGGAGTAAACCTTTACTTTTACCGCCTAGGAACCGCCGCTAATGTGTTTAACATGGAAGATATTCATAACTCTCGGTCGTAACGCTGATAGGAAGGGTGCACCTCCCAAAATTTTATATATATATCGGATTTAAGCTTTGAGCTCTGGCACCTCTGCAAATCCCTGCTTCCCTCTATGAAGGGACTATCTATTTACTTTTACGTTGAGTCATCACCTTCTCAAATAAGCGTCAGATCTGGGAGAACAATTGTCATCCTCAAGCATTGTGTACAGTTTATGTTGGCTGCATCATGACTGGACCTTTTCTACCATGAATTACAATGTCTAGTCGCTTCTTGAACTTTGGGGGTGCTCTGCATTTAGGTTTTGCGGTATCAGAAAGGGCTAGCGAGATACCACTATTGTCATATTATAGCATGAGTGTTTTGACAAAATGTTTGCACTTGAGATATTTTATTATTGCTCGCTAGTTGCATATGTCATTGATATGCATTAATATAATGTTTAATAGTTATTGTTGACATGGTTAGTCACAATCTTTGCTGAAAACCTAGGTGCTACTTAAGTATATGTATGTAAACAAGAACAAAAGAGTTTGTAAAAGTTTTTCTTTATCACTTTCAGTTTCTCAACTAAATTGCTTGAGGACAAGCAATGGTTTAAGCTTGGGGAGTTGATATGTCTCCATCGTATTTACTTTTCCTAACACTTTTACTCTTGTTTTGAACTCTAATTTGCATTATTTGAATGAAACTAACTCGGGCTAACGTTGTTTTCAGCAGAACTATCATGGTGTTGTTTTTGCGCAGAAATAAAAGTTCTCGGAATTGAACGAAACTTTTTGGAGATTTATTTCAGATTAAATAAAAAAATACTAGAGCCAAAAATCACAGGAGGAGGGGGCCTGACTGGCCACAAGACACCAGGGTGCGCTAGCCCCCCAGGCGTGCCCTGGTGGGTTGTGCCCACCTCGTGGCCCCGCTGGTCCTAATTCCCGCACTATAAATTCCTATTTTTGGAGAAAAAATCAAGTAGAAAGTTTCATCACGTTTTACGACACGGAGCCACTGCCACCTCCTGTTCTTCATTCGGAGGCCAGATCTGGAGCCCGTTTGGGGCTTCGGAGAGGGAAATCTTCGGTCTTCGTCATCATGAGCCCTCCTTCATCGCCAATTCCATGATGCTCCCAATAGGGAGTGACTAATCCCTTTTTAGGCTTGCTGGTCGGTGAGTAGTTGGATGAGATTCATCATGTAATCGAGTTAGTTTTGTTAGGGCTTGATCCCTAGTATCCACTATGTTCTAAGATTGATGTTGCTATGACTTTGCCATGCTTAATGCTTGTCACTAGGGCCTGAGTGCCATGATTTCAGATCTTAATCGTTTATGTTATCACCATTATATCTATGTTCTTGATCCAATCTTGCCTAGTCATATGCACCTATTACGTGTTATGATCTGTAAACCCCAAAGTGACAATATTTGGGATACTTTCCGATGATGAACGTAGTTTGAGGAGTTCATGTATTCGTCATGTGTTAATGCTTTGTTCCGGTTCCCTATTAAAAGGAGGCCTTAATATCCCTTAGTTTCCTTATGGACCCTGCTGCCACGAGAGGTTAGGACAAAAGATGTCATGCAAGTTCTTTTCCATAAGCACGTATGACTATTTACAGAATACATGCCTACATTACATTGATGAACTACAGCTACTTCTGTGTCGCCCTAGGTTATGACTATTACATGATGAATAACATCCAACGAATACACCGATCCAGTGCCTACGAGTTTTCCACATATTGTTCTTGCTAAGTTACTACTACTGATGTCACTATTGCACTTGCTACAAAACCATTACTGCTACTATTACTGCTACTGTTACTGTTACCACTGCTATCAAACTATCATAGTAATGTGCTACTGATCACTTTGTTGTAGATATTTAACCTCCAGGTGTGGTTGAATTGACAACTCAAGTACTAATACTCTCAAATATTCTTTGGCTCCCCTTGTGTTGAATCTATAAATTTGGGTTATCAATGGTGGATGACGCGCTGCCCCTTTTCTGCCGCGGCAATAGGGCCGAGATTCAGGCTGAGATGTATGTCTTTGATGAGTGGGGTCTGGTCCTTGAAGTCCATGTGGGGCCACATGACAACCCCATCCTCGTGATGCCCGCTTCAAGGGACTTTGAAGATGAGTGGCCCTCCTCAAAAACTGATGCCGGCAGCAGTAGGTAGGACCGCATGCCGAGCCACCGCAAGCTGCTACTAAGGGACAATGATGACGTCGATGACGACGAGGAGAACCCTCTATTCGTGGCCGTGCTGACATGGCTTCTGACTGCATCGGTATTTCCCCGAAGACAAAGGGATGATGCAGCATAACGATTGTAAGTATTTTGCTCAGTTATGAAACCAAGGTATCGATCCATCGAGGAAGATCAAGCACCTACATAAACAACACATGCACACAAATAACAAATACTTACAACCCGACGCGTAGGAGAGGTTGTCAAGCTCTCAACGATAAAAAGATAGATTAGGTAATGATAGTTTTGGCAAATAGATCTCGCAAGAACACAAAATAAAATAGGTAAACAAAAAGTGCATCAAGGTATTTTGGTTTTTTTGGATTAATATATCTGAAAACAAAATGGCAAAATAGTAGATCGAAAAGCAATATGTTGGAAAATTAGACCAGGGGTTCGTAGGTTTCACTAGTGGCTTCTCTCATGAGTATAGCACATGGTGCACGAACAAATTATTGTTGGGAAATTGATAGAAGATCAAATAATCATGATGATATCCAGGCAATGATCATTATATAGGCATCACATCCAAGATAAGTAGACCGAAACGATTCTGCATCTACTTCGATTACTCCACACATCGACCGCTATCCAACATGCATCTAGTGTATTAAGTTCATGGGAAAACGGAGTAATGCAATAAGAATGGTGACATTATCTAGACAAGATCTATTCATGTAGGAATAGACCCCATCTTGTTATCATTAATGGCAACGATACATGCATGCCTTGTTGCCCCTTCTGTCACTCGGAAAGAACACCGCAAGATTGAACCCATCATAAAGCACCGCTTCCCATGGCAAGAAAAAATGATCTAGTTGGCCTAACTAAACCAAAGATTGGAATAAGAAATGCGAGTCTATAAGTAATCATGCAAATAATAGATCAAAGAAGACTCAAATCATATTCATGGATAGAAACTGATCATGAACTCAAAATTCATCGGATCGTAACAAACACACCACAAAAGTCATTCCATCAAATAAATATCTAAGAGACCATTGTACTGAGAATCATAAGAGAGAGAGGAAGTCATCTAGCTACTGCCTATAGACCCATAGGTCTATGGTGGACTACTCACGCATCATCGGAGATGCACCTATGAAGAAGATGAACCCCTCCGTGATGGTGTTAGATGGATCTCGAAGTTCTGGAACTTGCTGCGGGTGGAATTGTGTTTCGTTGAGTTATCTAAGGTTTCCCAAATATTTGTGAATTTATAGAGGCGATAGTCGGTGGAGGGGGGTCCCGAGGTGGGCACCGCCCACCAAGCCACGCCAAGGGCCTCTAGCATGCCCTGGTGGGTGTTCCCCACCTCGGGCCTCCTATATGGAACTTGTTTAGCCCATCTGATGTATTATGTTCCAAAACAATTCACCAAAAAAATTCACAGTGTTTGGGCTTCGTTTGGTACTGATTTTCTGTGATGTAAAAAAACAAGCAAAAACAACAACATGCACTTTGGCACTATGTCAATAAGTTAGTCCCAAAAAATGATATAAAGTTGCTATAAAATGATTGTAAACATCGAAGATTGATAATATAACAGCATGGAACAAGAAAAAAATTATAGATATGTTGGAGACGTATCACGCGCCCTATGGACGCGTGGAGGAGGAGGAGGATGATGAGGAGGTGGTGGTGGTGGAGGACCCCCCACAAGGGGGCAACCGAGGGGGCTATTGTGCCCAAAAGGAGACGGGCCAGTCTAGCAGGCCTAGCTCGAGCTCCAGCAGCCTCACAGGGTGCCCTCCGGAAGCAGCTTGGGCGGGCCACACGGGAGCGGTAGCGGCGGCCGCTCCAATCCCCTCTTGAAGAAGAGGCGATGGGTCGCCACCGACGAGTAAGTTCATTCAATCAACCTTTCTTTTCCTTTTGCTTGGTGCATTCGGGGCTCAGAATTGAGCCATGAAATCCGCAGGGCGCCCGCGCACAAGCGACAGAGGGCCGCAACATCGGCATCGCCCTCGCCCACAACGCCACCCGTGGGAGCCAGTGTGCCCCCTCTAGGCCCTACGGGGCACGACGAAACCTCCCGTCAACCGAAAGCTGAGACGGAGCGTATCGTGGAGGAGGAGGGTGCTACTTCTTGAGCGTGCGTTGGTTTTCCCTTGATGAGGAAAGGGTGATGCGGCTAAGTAGATAAGTATTTCCCTAAGTTGATGAGAACCAAGGTATCAATCCAGTAGGGGAACAAGCAAGTCGCCAATGGATGCACCTAACTCTTGCATCCAATGCTATACAGGGGTTGTCAATCCCTTCATATTTATTTGCAAGGATTAGATCTGATAGAGATAGATGTAAACGAGTATGGAAAGTAAAAGATAAATAAATTGCAGCAAGGTATTTCTGGTATTTTTGGTTTATAGATCTGAAAATATATTATGGAAAGTAGACCCGAGGGGCATAGATTCCACTAGAGGCTTCTCTCTTGAAGGAAAGTATCACGGTGGGTAAACAAATTACTGTCAAGCAATTGATAGAAAAGCTAATAATCATGTAGATATCCAAGGCAATGATCATGCATATAGGCATCATGTCTGTGTCAAGTGTACCGAAACGATTCTGCATCTACTACTATTACTCCACACATCGATCGACTCCTGCCTGCATCTAGAGTATTAAGCTCATGAAGAACAGAGTAACGCATTAGGTAAGATGACATGATGTAGAGGGATGAACTCAAGCAATATGATGAAAACCCCATCTTTTTACCCTTGATGGCAACAATACAATACGTGCCTCGCTACCCCTACTTTGTCACTGGGTGAGGACACCGCAAGATTGAACCCAAAACCAAGCACTTCTCCCATTGCAAGAATTACCAATCTAGTTGGCCAAACCAAACCAATAACTCAAAGAGACTTGCACAGATATGAAATCATGCATATAAGAATTCAGAGGAGATTCAACTAAGATTCTTGGATAATCTGAACATAAACCCACAATTCATCAGATCTTGACAAACACACCGCAAAAGAGTATTACATCGGATAGATCTCCATGAAGATCATGAAGAACATGGTATTGAAGCACAAAGAGAGAGAAGAAGCCATCTAGCTACTAGCTATGGACACGTAGGTCTTTGGTGGACTACTCACGCATCATCGGAGGGGCAATGCACTTGATGTAGATGCCCTACATGATCGGATCCCCCTCCGGCAGATTACCGGAAAAGGCTCCAAGATTGGATCTCCCGGGAATAGAGGCTTCTGTCGGCGGAAAAGTATTTGTGCAGCTCTTTTTGGTGTTGGGGAATATTTGGGTAATTATAGGACGAAGAATAGGGTTAGGAGACCTGCCAGGAGACGGAAAGCCTGCCAAGCACGGCCAGGGGGGTGGCTGCGCCTCCAGGGCTTGTGACCTCCTGGCAGGTGCCCTAGCGTGCACTCCAAGTCTGGTAGATCTCTTTCCTTCCATAAAAAACCATTCCAAAGATTTTATTCCATTGGGCTTCGTTTAATATTCCATATCTGCAAAACTCAAAAACAAGGAAAAAACAAAAACTAACACTAGGCTCTAGATTAATAGATTAGTCCCAAAAATAATATAAAATAGCATAGTAATGCATATAAAACATCCAAAACAGATAATATAATAGCATGACACCATCAAAAATTATAGATACGTTGGAGACGTATCAGCGTCCCCAAGCTTAATTCCTGCTTGTCCTCGAGTAGGTAAATGATAAAAATAGAATTTTTTATGTGGAGTGCTACCTAACATATTTATCCATTTAATATTCTCTATTGTGGCATGAATATTCAGATCCATAAAACTCAAAGAAAAATCTCAATATTGATATAAAAACAATAACATTTCAAGCATACTAGCAATGCAATTGTATCTCTTCAAAATATAATGGCAAAAGAAAGTTATCCCTACAATATCATATGGTCTCGCTATGCTCCATCTTTCCCACACAAAGTATTTATATCATGCACAACCCCAATAAAAGTCAAGAAATTGTTTCACACTTATTATGTTCTCAAACCTTTTCAACTCTCATGTAGTACATGAGCGTGAGTCATGGATATAGCACAATAGGTGGAATAGAATATGGTAGAGGTTGTCAAGGAAAAGGAGAAGATAGTCTCACATCAACTAGGCGTATCAACGGGCTGTGGAGATGCCCATCAATAGATATCAATGTGAGTGAGTAGGGATTGCCATGTAATGGATGCACTTAGAGATATAAGTGTATGAAAGCTCAAAAAGAAACTAAGTGGGTGTGCATCATGAAGAAAAATTCCACTAGTTATATGAAAGTGAAAAATAGGAGACTCTCTACAATGAAGATCATGGTGCTACTTTGAAGCACAAGGGTGGAAAAATATAGTAGCAATGTCCCTTCTCTCTTTTATCTCATTTTTTTGTGGGCATCTAAGGCCTCTTTTATTCATCATTTTTATTTGGGCTTCATGGCCTCTTATTTTCATAAAGTCCGGAATCTCATCCCCACTTGTGAGGGAATCATAGATTCCATCATCCTTTACTCACATGGGACAGGCTCTAATAATGATAATCATCACACTTTTATTTACTTACAACTCAAAAGAAAATTACAACTCAATACCTAGAACAAAAATATGACTCTATATGCAATATGAAAGTGGTGGTGCATGCCATGATAAAAGGGAACGGTGGAAGTTGCATGGCAATATATCTCAGAATGGCTATGGAAATGCCATAATAGGTAGGTATGGTGGCTGTTTTGAGGAAAGATATATGGTGTCTGTTTTGAGGAAGGTAGTTTTATTGTACCAGCGAAAGTTGCGCGGTACTAGAGAGGCTAGCAAAGGTGGAAGGGTGAGAGTGCGTATAATCCATGGACTCAACATTAATCATAAAGAACTCACATACTTATTGCCAAAGTCTATTAGTAATCGATGCAAAGTATTATAAGCATGCTCCTAGGGGAGAGGTTGGTAGGATTTAACCATCGCGCGCTCCAGACCCTCACACAAAGGTCGACAATCTATAAACAAATCATGCTCCGACTTCCTTACATATTTCTCTTGGATGTCTATCATATTAGGACTAAATCCATAACCTAGACCAATTACCATGCTGTTTAAAGACTCTAAAAATAATATAAGTCAGGTATGAGAGTTCAATTATTTCTACAAAATGCAAACACCACCGTGCTCTAAAAATATAAGTGAAACGCATAGAGCAAAATTGCCTATCTCAACAGATATAAGTGAAGCACATAGAGTATTCTAATAAATTCACGATTCAGTGTGTCTCTCTCAAAATATGTGTGCAGCAAGTATGATTGTGGCAAACTAAAAAGCGAAGACTCATATCATACAAGATGCTCCAAGCAAAACACATATCATGTGGTGAATAAAAATATAGCCTCAAGTAAATTTACTGATGGATTGAAGACGAAAGAGGGGATGCCTTCTGGGACATCCCAAAGGTTAGGTTCTTTGGCATCATTAAATATCACTTGGGGTGACTTGGACATCCCCAAGCTTAGGCTCTTGCAACTCCTTATTCCATAGTCCATCAAATCTCTACCCAAAACTTGAAAACTTCACAACACAAAACTTAACAGAAACCTTGTTAGATCTGTTAGTATAAGAAAATAAATCACCACTTTAGGTACTGTTGTGAACTCATTATTTATTTATATTTGTAACATCCCAAAATTTCATTTTGGCATGTTATGATATATAGCTATGCATCATCATCACATTGTTTGAATGAATAAAATGGATGAAGTGCTTCCTTTGAATTTCTGAAAGGCCACTTTCATCTTTTCCTTTTCTTGTTTCAC
The DNA here is from genome assembly GCA_022496015.1 of Hordeum marinum. Classification (NCBI taxonomy): domain Eukaryota; kingdom Viridiplantae; phylum Streptophyta; class Magnoliopsida; order Poales; family Poaceae; genus Hordeum; species Hordeum marinum. The sequence continues at coordinate 480,069,437 of CM039674.1, forward strand.
CTATTTGAAAACCTTTGGAAACGTTCAAAGAAAGAGAGGAGTAACATGAAACTCCACACCAGGGGTATCTTGGTGAGATATTTGAGCAATTAAACCAGGGGGTTATTTGAAAAAAAAATCTCCAAAACGATTTAAAATCAATTAGGCATTTTCTAAAAATTAATTTTTAAAAGTTATTCAAGTTCTAAAAATAATGTTCATTAAATAGCATTAATTCTCCTGATCATTTTGATATACATATTTCCTATATTTGGAAATGATTTGAATGTTTTAAAAGAGTTTTAAATGCTCTGGAAATAGATAAGGAAACGTTTTAAATAAAAAACGGGCCGGCCCACAGCCTTTAAGTCCCGAAATCGCTCCGAGCCGACCGACCGACACGCTGACGCCGCCCTCTCTCTCTCTGACACCCCGTCCCCACTGCCCGATCCCGATAACCTTCCTCCTCGTGCCAGACAGAGCTCGCCAGAGATCTCTCCTCTCCGGATCTCCCTCCCCTTGCCATCTGGAGCATGCCTGACCCCTCCTATAAAAGCCCCGGCGTCCCCGCACCCCGTTCCGCCCGTTTCCCCCTTATCCGACCCCCTCCCCTCACCGGAATCCCACGCCGGAGCTCCACCCCCCATCCGAAGCTCCAGGAGCTCGAGGAGCTCGCCTCTGTCGTCCCCAGCCCCAACCGTCGCCACCAACGGACACCGGAGGTCCGACGCCGTCGACAGGAAGCCCCGGACGCCGTCCCCAATGACCGGAGCGCCACCCCCGTCGACTCGCCGCCTCGGCCTCGCCCTAGAAACTCCACCACCGGCGACCCTCCCTCTGTGAGCCCCTCTCCCCCACCCTAGATCGTCCGATCTTAATCCAACGCCTAGGATTAGATCATTTTAAACCCAAACCGGTATCCTCTACAGCTCGGACGTCCCCTCGAATCGTCAGATCTCACACACCCTGTAACTAATCAGAGAATGCCACGTCATCCTGTCCGTTCAATCAGTTTTTTTCTTTTCTTTTCTGTTTTAGAAAACAGAATGTTTTCTCTTTTTGTTTTAGTTGTAACTTTTAATGTAATTAGTGTTTTTAATTGATTCTTTTTGCATTAGTTCGCAAATTTGTTGTAGTTTATGTCTGTATGCTTAGATTTCAAATTTGAACCTTAAATTTTGAATATAATCAAATTTGTTTAAATTACTAAAATTTGTATAACTAGAGTTTAAAAATATATTTTTGAGTGAATCTTTTTGCCACTGTTTGGTATTAGTAAAGCCTGTCATTGAACATAACTTGAGTTTTTTTTTGAATTAATTTAGTTACTGTTTTTAACAAAAACAGAATCTGTCTAGTTCTTAATAGGTTTTAACTAAATTGATTTTTTATTCAATTTGAACCTAAATTAGTTTAACTTTTGTTTTAGATTTCATTAGGTTCTGTTGATTCAAATTTAGGTGTATTTTTTTATGTTAATAAAATATGTTTCAAATTGTTTTCTACTTTAGTTGGAATAGGTTCATCTTGTTTTCTCCATGTATATTGTTTAGAAGAAGTTTTGTAATACTTCTTTTAGCACAATATTTTCATAATGAAATACTTTCTGTTTTCAAATAAAAAAAATTATTTTTTTTCTGTTATCTAAAATGTCTAGTTGTTCAAAACCAAATTTTGACTTGTATGTCTTAGTAGAGATTTTGACCCCAATATTTTTATAGACCTATACCTTAAATGATTCTTCTTTTGATTGTGATTTTGTTTGTTGACGCATTGTTTACCTAGCTGTTGAATGAATTGTTATGTGTTTATGCTTATGGTGTGCTCTTGTTTGATTCGTTAGATCATCCGGAGTGCGAAGCTTGTTATCTAGAGTCACTTGATTACGAAGATCATCAGCAAGGCAAGTCACTTTGACCATGTATACCTATGTTTTCTTGCATTAGTTCTTCCGTCTCCCCAACTGCATGCAAAGCAGGTAAACTGGAAACTTGGTTACTTATTGTAGTATCATGTGGGAGGTACCCCTCAATCCTTTGACACATTGGCCCCGGGAAACGTTGTTTTACATTTTGCTATGCTATTACTAGACGGGGTTGGTTGTGTGATTCATGAGAATTGTGAGTTAATAATTTCAAGACCTACATGATGATCAAGTCTTCAAGACTCCGAGTTTTCAACTTACCTCTGGGTGGACGATGGTTGAACGGCGCCCTGGAGAAACCAGTGGTTAGCCTAGATGATGCCGGAGATGTGCCAGTATTCATGCGGAAAGGTCCACCCAGGCACAAAGAGATGGATGGATGCTTCAAGACCCAAGGCTTACCTGCACAGCCACAAGCCATTATGGGCTCTGGCTTGGTTGGATATCGTGGCGACCCTGGACAGAGTCTCGGGGAAACCCTTTAAAAGACCATGTTTTGGTCATCCTTTTCTCAAACACCATGAAGTGCGAGAAGTCCAATGGAGGCGATCAAATCTTGTGGGGAACGTGTGCAAAACTCTGTAGAGTACCCAAACCTAATCGATTAGCCGTGTCCACGGTCATGGACAGTTTGAGCCAAAGGAACTAAAATTATCTGGAACTCTAAACACAATTAATTATATTGATGTGGGTTATTAATGTCAACTTAGGTATGAGAATTGGTTGGTGGGACCATCTCATTAATCAACCAACATTGTAGTAATTATGCTTTTGCCCTCTCTTGTTGTAGGAAAATTTTGGCTTTATGCAAAAACTTACTACCCCACCTGCCATATTTGCATATAAACTTGATGATTACTTTACCCCTCTCTTGTGACTTTGCCGGCATATTCAATATGGTGACCTACACGGCTGCAACGTATAATGTTGTAGAGTACTTTTCCGACCAGGAGTGAGGATACGCTCTACGCTCGGTGAGATGCCCTTGGAGTCAGATGGACTCAACTACCTTTGAAGCTTCCGCAAGTTTAGTTATTCTCATGAGTTGGCCTTCAGCCACTTTATTGTAATTCTTATTGCAATAAAGGACTCGATATGAGATTTCGATTAATTAATGTTGTGTGATTTCCCTTTGATATATGCATTGATGTACTGTGTGTGTACCAGCATGATCTTGGGATGGTACAGAAACACCGGAGATTCGACCTTTCAGGTCGGGTCGCTACAGAAATGGTATCAGAGCACACGCTGACCGTAGGACGTAACCTATAGGATTGGAAAAGCCTTAGGATTTATTTTCTCTTTGGTCTTTAAAATTCTTATACTCTCATCTACTCGTTTCTGACTTCCCTCTGATTTATTTCAAAATTTATAGATGGCCACCTTCATCCCAGTTTTGATCATGGAGTTTTGCCAGCCTGACGCGACGATGCCCTTTGGCAAGGAGTTGATGAGGATCGTCGGGGACATGAGGATTGCTTTGCCGAGCATCACCGAGACTCCTATCATGTCCTTTCCACAAGACGGACGCTACAGGATCGATGTGCACATCCCAAGGAAGACCTTTCTAAATCGTAAGGAACCCGTCGACTTCAAGTTTGTGGCACCCAGCTGGATCCTTGGGAGAGACATGGCCATTCATCGTGCCCTTGGATGTATTCAGGAGGAATACAAAGGTGGAACCATTTCACCAGGACTCAGCGTGGTTTGTCGCAGGGATGCCAATGGAAATCTCATAACCACTCCCACTGAAGACACCACCATTTCCTATATCCAGACTTTGGAGACACACGTTAGGACCTTGGAGCTTCGGGTATGTGCCGACACGAAGACGATCAAGAGGCTGATGAACCGTGAGATTGACCTCGAAGCTGACTTATGGGAAGCCGAGTACGAGCATGAGTATGAGGTGAAGGATTTCTTAGAGAGGATCGATAAGCTGAACACTCGCATCGCAACTCTGGAGGAACAGATGGACATGGGCGAAAATCTTCATCCAAAAGGAGACATGGCTCCTTTGATGAGCAACGATGATGACTATGAGGAGAGCACCACCGGAGGAGGCTCCGTCACCATGTACTTTTGAGGAGAACTTTAGTTATGCCCCCATGTATCTTCATTTTTTTCGTCGTTAAACGTAGGTCGATGTTTAGCTTGATTTTGGAGACTTGTATCTCGATGTTTGAACCTTGAGTTGAATAAATGAATGAGTGTTTGGTGTGATATGTTTGTTGCATTGCATATGGGTAGTGAATTTCCCTTTTAGGTCATTGTTCTATTCTAATTCTCACCCCTCTGAAAATAGCAAGATGCCTCCGCGACATGAGCCCGACTTCACTTTCCCGCCAGAGCTCACACAACTTCTTCAGCAGCAGAACGCCCTAATGCAGCTGTTGTTTCAGAATCAGACCAACAACCACAACAACCACCCTCCACCACAAGGCGACAACCTCACCCGTTTTCTGAGACTGAATCCCCCAACTTTCTCCAGCAGCACTGAGCCCATTGTGGCAAATGATTGGCTCCGCAAGATGGAGAGGGAACTCACCACCGTAGGATGCACTGAGGCGGAAAATTGCGCTTTGCCGCCCATCAACTGGAGGGGCCAACAACTTCATGGTGGGAGAACTACACCACCACATACCCCATTGCTGGTGTGACTTGGGAGCAGTTCAAGCAAGCTTTCCGCACCGCACATGTCTCAGCTGGAGCCATGAGTCTGAAGAAGCGTGAGTTTCGCAACTTACACCAGGGGAACCGTTCCGTGCCCCAGTACGTGGATGACTTCAGCACGTTGGCTCGTTATGCACCAGGAGATGTGGCCGATGATGCAGCTAAGCAGGAGAAGTTCTTGGAAGGACTCAATGATGAGTTGAGCATGCAACTGATGGTAGCTACCTTCAGCCACTACCAGGAGCTAGTAGACAAGGCCCTCATCTTGGAGGGGAAGCAGCAGCAAATCGAGAACCGCAAGAGGAAGTATGCACAGGGGAAGTCTACCTCTGGAGCTCATCAGAACCCCCGTTACTCCTCGTACCCAGGCAATACCGGTTCAGGGACCGGTAAGTATGGAGGACACACTCATCCCGTGCACAACCATGGAGGCCACAACCATGGAGGAAATGGGAATAATCGTCCCAACAATGGCAGCTTCAAGCATGGTAATGGAAGTGGGAAGGGCAACCAACACCGTCCCGCTCCAGCTCAGAAGGATCTGAACCATATCACATGTTTCAAGTGTCAGAAGATAGGGCACTATGCCACTGAATGCCCTCAGAACAAGCAAGGGAATGGAAACGGCAAAAAAACAGCAACTCCATAGCTAAGAAGCCAAACTCGTTTCCTCTTGCTCAGGTGAACCACCTCGATGTGGAAGAAGTCTATGATCAGCGCGAGACTGTGGTTGGTAAGTTTTTATTGCATTCACGTCCAGTTATGGTACTCTTTGATTCTGGTGCAACTCGTTCATTCATATCAAGGGTAGTTGTGGAAAAGTATGGTTTACCCACCAGAACCCTTAGTCAGCCCATTAAGGTCAATTCCCCAGGAGGTATGATGATGGCAGGGATAGGATGCCACGCCCTGAAACTCCACATAGGAAACCATGTTTTTCCTACCGACCTCATCGTCTTAGAATCCTAGGGATTGGATGTAATCCTAGGCATGGATTGGATGACCAAGTATGAAGGAAACCTTGATTGCCCCAGCAAGTCTATTTCACTCACCACTCCGGAAAACAAGAAGATTAAGTATGTATCCCGACGCACACAGATGAGTGCTCGGTTAAATTCCCTCACAGGAGTTGTTCAGGAGGAAGTGCCAGTTGTACGAGACTTTCCAGATGTATTCCCAGAGGAATTACCAGGCATGCCACCAGATAGGGAGATTGAGTTTCTAATAGAACTACTACTAGGGACAGCCCCAATTTCCAAGAGACCCTATCGGATGCCCGCAAATGATTTAGTAGAAATCAAGAAGCAGATTAAGCAGCTATTGGACAAGGGATATATTCGCCCAAGTTCATCACCTTGGGAGCCCCAGTTCTTTTGGTGGAGAAGAAAGACAAAACCTTGAGGATGGTGGTCGATTATCGAGCATTGAACAAGGTGACTATCAAGAATAAGTACCCTCTGCCGATGATTAATGACCTGTTTGACCAGCTAGTAGGCGCCAAAGTATTCTCCAAGATCGATCTTCGATCAGGGTATCACCAAGTGAAGATTCGTGAACAGGATATATCCAAAACAGCTTTCACCACCAGGTATGGCTTATATGAGTATCCAGTCATGTCCTTCAGTTTGACTAATGCTCCTCCCTACTTCATGAATTTGCTGAACAAAGTGTTTATGGAATATTTGGACAAGTTTGTCATGGTGTTCATCGATGACATTTTGATATTCTCCAAGAGCGAGGAAGAACACAAGGAACACTTGCGTTTAGTTCTGGAGAAGCTTAGAGAGCACCAGTTGTATGCCAAGTTCAGTAAATGTGAATTCTGGCTGACGGAAGTCGGATTCCTTGGACATGTTATTTCCGGAGAAGGAATAGCAATAGACCCCGCTAAGGTTGAAGCAGTCACTGAGTGGAAGTCACCCACCTCAGTTAAGGAGATCCGCAGTTTTCTCGAACTTGCCAGATATTACCGGAGATTCATTGAGAATTTCTCAAAGATTGCCAAGCCCATGACAGAGCTATTGAAGAAAGAGTCTAAGTATGTCTGGACTGAGGAATGTGAGGCCAGTTTCCAGGAGTTGAAGAAACGTTTGGTCACAGCCCCAGTATTGATACTGCCAAACATTCGGAAGGACTTCCAGGTTTATTGTGACGCGTCCCGTCAAGGACTTGGAGGAGTACTCATGCAGGAGGGAAAAGTTGTAGCATATGCATCCAGACAGCTACGACCCCATGAGTTGAATTATGCCACCCATGATTTGGAACTAGCAAGCGTAGTGCACGCACTCAAGGCCTGGAGACATTTCCTTATCGGAAATAGTTGTGATGTGTACACTGATCATAAGAGCCTAAAGTATATCTTCACGCAGAAGGAGTTGAACCACAGACAGAGGAGATGGTTAGAGTTAATCAAGGACTATGACATGATGTAACATCCCAAATTTTGGAATGTTATAATAAATACTAGAATGATTGTTTGTTTGCTTGAGTGATTAAAATTGAGTGAAAGTTGAAACTTTTGAAAACTTTTGAATGAGAGGGAATAAAATGACTTTCCCAAAATTTTCACTCAGCAGGAATTTAAATTCCTTTCATCACAAAATCCCAGAGTGAAGATGATATGACTTCTTCCACCTAAAGTAATGAAAAGGGATTTGAAAATGGTTTGAATTTCATTTGAAAATATTTCAAATTCAGAAACTTTATGCAACTCAATGATTTTCATGAGAGAGGATAAAATGACTTCTTCAAATTATATGAAATATGAGTTGGAAGTTTAAAAGAAGGTTATGAAAACTATTTCAGAAATTCTCAAATGGAGTTTCACTTCCATATTTGAATTCCCAATTTGAAATTGTAAGCATTCAAACCCCTTGGCAAAGTTTTTGAGAGGAGTAACATGACACTCCACACCAGGGGCATCTTGGTGAAATATTTGAACAATAAAACCAGGGGGCTATTTGAAAAATTATTGCAAAAGGATTTAAAATCAAATAAGCAATTTCTAAAAATAATTTTTTTTCAAAGTATTCAATATGACAGAGGAAAAACGTTCATTGAATAGCATTAATTCTCCTGATCATTTTGATATATATATTTCCTACATTTGGAAATATTTTGAATGCTTTTAGATGAGTTTTACTGCTCCGGATATTAAAAAGGAAACGTATTAATTTGAAACGGGCCGGCCCATAGAAGTTAATTCCCGAAACCCTCCGATCCGACCGACCGACGCGCTGACGCCGCCCTCCCTATGTATGACGCCCTGGCCCCACCATCCGATCCCGAAGACGCCGCGGTCGCCTTCCTCCTCGCGTCGACAGAACCTCGCCGGCGATTCCTCCTCTCCGGATCTCCCTCCTCTTTCCTTCCCCGACCACCGCACCGTCCCTATAAGTAGCCCCGACCCTCCGCTCCTCATTCCACCCCCGAGCCCCCACTCTACCTCGCCAGAGTGCTGCCCACACCCTCGCCGGAGTTCGGATCTCGACCGAACCCTTCCAGAGCTCATGCACGTCGCCTCTGTCGTCCCCACTCCTCTCCGACACCACCAGAGTGCGTCGGAGCCCCACCGCCGTCGTTTGAAGCCCTCGGACGCCATCCTAACCACCGAACGCACATACCGGAGAACCCCCTCGCCGATGACCTCTTCTCTGTAAGCCACCGAACCCCTCTCTTAGCCGTTCGATCCAGATTCGACGCGTCAGATTAGATCATTTTAAAACCCGAACCGGTATGTGCTAAGCTTTGGACGCCCGCCCGCAAACGCCCGCCCGCACACTCTTTTGACCAATAGGAACCTGCCACGTCACCCCCCTGTCCGTTAGTTTAGTTTTCCTTTTTCTGTTTTTGTTTTAGAAAACAGAATAGGTTCTGTTTTTATTGTATAGATTTTCATCAGAGAGTGACGAATAGTCTATCAGTTATCTCTGAGAGCGATATTATTTCTTCATCAACAGTGCAAGCAAGTCACTTTGACGATGTATACCTATGTTTTATTGCATTAGTTCTTCCATCACCCCAATTGCATGCAAAGTAGGTAAATTGGAAACTTGGTTACTTGTTGTAGTATCATGTGGTAGGTACCCCTCCACCCTTTGACTCATTGGCCCCGGGAAACGTTGTTTTACATTTTGCTATGCTATTAGTAGACGGGGTTGGTTGTGTGATTCATGAGAGTTGTGAGTTAATAATTTCAAGACCTACATGATGATCAAGTCTTCAAGACTTCAAGTTTAACTTACCTCTGGGTGGATGATGGTTGAACGGCGCCTTGGAGAAACCAGTGGTTAGCCTAGATGATGCTGGAGATGTGCCAGTATTCATGCGGAAAGGTCCACCCAGGCACAAAGAGATGGATGGATGCTTCAAGACCCAAGGCTTACCTGCACAGCCACAAGTCATTATGGGCTCTGGCTTGGTTGGATATCGTGGTGACCCTGGACAGGCGGTCCTACGAGATGTAGAAGAACGGTAGGAAAGGATGGGCACCGACAGAGTCTTAGGGAAACCCTTTAAAAGACCATGTTTTGGTCATCCGTTTCTCAAACACCATGAAGTGCGAGAAGTCCAACGGAGGCGACCAAATCTTGTGGGGAACGTGTGCAAAACTCTGCAGAGTACCCAAACCTAATCGATTAGTCGTGTCCACGGTCATGGACAGTTTGAGCCAAAGGAACTGAAACTATCTGGAACTCTCAACACCATAAATTATATTGATGTGGGTTATTAATGTCAACTTGGGTATGAGAATTGGTTGGTGGAACCATCTCATTAATCAACCAACATTATAGTAATTATGCTTTTTGCCCTCTCTTGTTGTAGGAAAATTTTGGCTTTATGCAAAACCCACTACCCCACTTGCCATATATGCATGTAGAATAGATGATTACTTTACACCCCTTTTGTGACTTGCCGGCATATTCAAAATGCTGACCTACACGGCTGCAATGTCTTATGTTGAAGATAAGCTCTACGACGGGTAAGATTACGATTCAGGGTTACGGTCTACACTCAACCTGCCGTTGGTGTTATTGGGACTCTACTCCCGTTGACTGTTTCCACTGAGATTTTAAGGTACATATCAGTTTTACGTTAATTACATGTGATTGCACTTTGATATATACATTGATGTACTGTGTGTGCTAGCATACTGCTCCAGGGATGGCACGAAAAACACAGAGGCTTGACTCGTTTTGAGTCGGTCGCTACAGAAATGGTATCAGAGCACATGTTGACTGTAGGACGTGACCCTAGAAACTGGAAAGCCCTTAGGAAATGATTTCTTGAAAAACTTTGTTTTCAAAAGACCTTTTACTTCTCATCTTATTTAAGCCTTATCAAATGATCTCTCTTACCTCAAAAAGTTAGAAAATACCTTTTTCCCCTTGACCACACTAAGGATCAACTGAGACCACTTCGAGAAGGACAAGATATCGAAACAACTGATGGTCACCTCAAAGTAAAGAAGATTTCACCCTGCATTAGAAGAGTTGAAGCTACACGAGTTGAAGACTGTGAAGACCCGAAGAAATTGAAGACCATGAAGAATTTCCAAGATATTATGCCCTAGAAGACAAAACCCCTGTTGTATACTTACGTTAGATACGATGATTTGTGAGCCGTCATTTGTCTGTAATTTTCGATAACCACAACAAAAATCTATTTTCAAAACCATTGTTTGTATTGTGTGTATCCCCTCCTTTATCTCTCTTACCCATCTCAGCCCCAAAACCTTGAACCCAATATATGATGAGTGAAGATGGACTCGTGTATTCTGGATCGATGACTCGGTTAGAGACAGAAGAATGGATTCAGAACATGGAGGATCATCTAAGGAGTAACCATGTTGCAAGAAAAGAGATGGTCCAGTATGCTTTTTGGTATTTTGCAGAAGGTGCTGCAAATTGGTGGAAGATGCATGAAGATATCCATGATAGGCAAGCATCAAACACTTGGGAAGAATTCAAGATAACTCTACAAGGATCTCATGTTGTTACCAACACCTAGAAGCCCCGTGGCAAAGATGTGAAGAGGATTTGTGCATGCAGGATATGTGGAGAGATAGGACACACCCAGGAAGAACACAAGGAAGGATGCCCTCATTGTGAAGAAAATCACCGAGCTGAGGAATGCCCAACTGGGCAGGTAACAAGTTTCTTGTGCGAAGGAACTACGCATTACCCGGCTCAATGCCAAATGTACCCCAAGGTACAAGAAGTCATCAAGTACCAGAAGGAAGCCATGAAGGAAGCTTTCAGAGAAAATTTAGGAGAACTTGTGATGAAGGAAGATGTTGAAGACCCTAATGGATAAAACCTAACAAGATTTTACTCCAATGCCTGCTATTCATGTGGAGCAGAAGGACATTTCTCACAGGACTGTACGAAGGAAAGAAAAGAGTATCTAGGAAACTTCCCGACAGAAGAAGTGGAGTTTGATCCACAGGAAATTGAAAGTTTGATCGGAACAAGGGAGCCCAAGAAGAGAAACGGAAGACGTTCTCAGAACAACCCAATTTCTACAAAGAAGGATCTGAGTCAGATCATGTGTTTCCGGTGCAAAAAGACAGGACAATACTCCTATACCTGCCCGGAGAAGAAGGCTAAACATGAGTAGTTTGAGTTTTGGATTTTGGAAGTAATAAATGTAATAGGTAGCACTCTTATCATTTTGAAGTTATGTAATGGGAGTCTCAGAGTTTGTAATAAATTCATGAGATCAATGGAATTTGTGGTGTTATGATTCTCCTGTGTTGAATTATATGAGTTGCCACTCTAAGAACAAAGATCTCTGACCAATTTTCGAGGATATGAGAAATATGGTCTATGCAGGCATGCGTGCATTTCATTTTAAGTGTGGTAGCAACCACAGGGACAAAAGAAATGAAGAAAATACCATTAAGGAGTTTGGATAACTGAATACAGGTGAAGAGAATGTGGAACCACCTCAAACTATCTGGATGATAACATTTGTGACAAAGTGATTTTGAAGTTGGAATATCGAGAAAAGGAATGATTGTGATGAAACCATACCCAAGGTTAAACAGACCAATGGAAAGGAAAAGTAAATTCTGCGGAGTGGAATCTAGACAAGAACAGGTCTGTGATTTGTTAGCTTGAAGGTACGATGGAGTGAATGGAAGGCAATGTTGGAATATGGATCAATAGTAACCCCAAGAATGAGATGAAGCTGTATCCAAGTGAACCCACAACTCACTGACCTCAGGATTGATAAGGATCATGCACCACCTTTGTTGAAGAAGAAACTTGGAAGAAGCTACGACTGATCAGCAAAATGTTTTTTAGGAGTATACGAAAACCTGAGAGTTGTGAAGAAACGATAGATGTTTTTGCTTAGCTTGCAGAATCAATGGATTTATCCGAGCTTCTTTCGTTGACAAGAGAAATTTCTGCAATGCTTGTGAGGAAGCCCAAGTGTTAGAATACGAGATTCACTAAACCTTATACAAGGTAATGATTTCAGTGCGACATGGCTTGGCCACCATGACGACTTACTCTTATCATTCTCTTGCTATTCGGATTGGTAAATCTGAGTGACTTACCCATAGTAAAGAGATGACGTTCTTTGAAGCTTTTGTTTAAGCCTTAGAATGGTATGATGTAAACCCCTTGTAAATGGCAGTCGTTGTCATACGTAGGAATTTTATAGTGAGGAATGAAGCCAAGACCCATTTCATTGCAGGATAACCACAAATGGTAGACCACCACGAGATCTTCGATAAGTTAGAATGAACGCGAGACTTATCAGTTAAGAAGACCCAGTATCGGAGGAAATACAATTTGTTATGAGAACACAAGATTTTGATTTAAACGGAAGAGCATCACCAAGGAAGTTACTGTAAAGTATGTGAAGAGACAGATGCACCCAGAAGACTGCCATGATTTTCAGGGACCAGTAACTCTCATTTTAAGTGTGGTAGACCCCACACCTTCTTGGTCAGTGGATTTGTTAGAAGACCCCAAACCCTAACCTTTTCTTTCTAGCCCTTTCGAATGTCGAGGACGAGATTCATTTTAAGTGGGGTAGGTTTGTAACATCCCAAATTTTGGAAAGTTATAATAAATACTAGAATGATTGTTTGTTTGCTTGAGTGCTTGAAATTGAGTGAAAGTTGAAACTTTTGAAAACTTTTGAATGAGAGGGAATAAAATGACTTTCCCAAAATTTTCACTCTGCAGGAATTTAAATTCCTTTCATCACAAAATCCCAGAGTGAAGATGATATGACTTCTTCCATCTAAAGCAATGAAAAGGGATTTGAAAATGGTTTGAATTTCATTTGAAAATATTTCAAATTCAGAAACTTTATGCAACTCAATGATTTTCATGAGAGAGGATAAAAGGACTTCTTCAAATTATATGAAATATGAGTTGGAAGTTTAAAAGAAGGATATCAAAACTATTTGAGAAATTCTCAAAGGGAGTTTCACTTACATATTTGAATTCCCTATTTGAAATTGTAAGCATTCAAACCCCTTGGCAAAGTTTTTGAGAGGAGTAACATGACACTCCACACCAAGGGCATCTTGGTGAAATATTTGAACAATAAAACCAAGGGGATATTTGAAAAATTATTACAAAAGGATTTAAAATCAAATAAGCAATTTCTGAAAACAATTTTTTTTCAAAGTATTCAATATGACAGAGGAAAAATGTTCATTGAATAGCATTAATTCTCCTAATAATTTTGATATATATATTTCCTATATTTGGAAAAGTTTTGAATGCTTTTAAGTGAGTCTACTGCTCTGGATATTAAAAAGGAAACATTTTAATTTGAAACGGGCCAGCCCACAGAAGTTAATTCCCGAAACCCCTCCGAGCCGACCGACCGACGCGCTGACGCCGCCCTCCCTCTCTCTGACGTCCTGGCCTCACCGTCCGATCCCGAAGACGCCGCGGTCGCCTTCCTCCTCGCGTCGACAGAACCTCACCGGCAATTCCTCCTCTCCGGATATCCCTCCTCTTTCCTTCCCCGACCACCGCACCGGCCCTATAAGTAGCCCCGGCCCTCCGCTCCTCATTCCACCCCCGAGCCCCCACTCTACCTCGCCAGAGCGCTGCCCACACCCTCGCCGGAGTTCGGATCTCGACCGAACCCTTCCAGAGCTCGTGCCCGTCGCCTCTGTCGTCCCCACTCCTCTCCGACACCACCAGAGTGCGCCGGAGCCCCGCCGCCGTCGTTTCAAGCCCTCGGACGCCATCCCCAACCACCGGAGCGCCGCCCCCGATGACCTCGCCGCCTCGGCCTCGCCGGAGAACCCCCTTGCCGGCGACCACTTCTTTGTAAGCCACCGAACCCCTCTCTTAGTCGTTCGATCCAGATTCGACGTGTCAGATTAGATACTTTTAAAACCCGAACCGGTATGTGCTAAGCTTCGGTCGCCCGCCCGCAAACGCCCGCACGCACACTCTTTCGACCAATAGGAACCTGCCACGTCACCCCCTGTCTGTTAGTTTAGTTTTCCTTTTTCTGTTTTTGTTTTAGAAAACAGAATAGTTTCTGTTTTTATTTCTGTTATATCTTTTAAAATATTAGAGTTTTTGATTGATTCTTTTTGCATTGTGTCACAAATTTTATGTAGCTTCTGTAGATATCCTGTTTGACCAAATTTTATTAGTTTAAAATTAAATTCAAACAGCTTTGATTCAAATCTTGTTTTTTAATAACTTGAGTTTAAAATTTTATTTTTGAGTGATTCTTTTTGCCATTGTTTTGTACTAGTTAGGTTTATCATTCAGCACTGTTTGAGAAATTTTTTAGGATAATTTAGATTAGGGTTTTTAACTAAAACAGAATCTGTTTAGTACCTAATAGAATTTAGTTAGTTTAATTTTTTCTTTAGTTTATTTTTGAAATCTGAATTAGTTTAACTTTTGTTTTAGTTTTCTTTAGTTCTGGTGTCCAATATTAGGTGACTTATTTGTTGTTAATAAAAATAGTTTTGCGTTGTTTTATATCCTAATGATATAGGAAACTATACTCTTCTTCATTAGGAAATGTTTTACAAAACAATTTAGTTTTAGTAGTAATTCTTTTCACAAATGTTTTAGAGGATTTAATTCTCTTTTTCTAAATAAAAATGTTAGTATTCTTTTCTGTTAAGGATTGTTTTGCTACTAAATATAGTTTTGTCTTGTTTTATAATAATAGTAGTTTAGCCACCAAAATTTTAGAGCCCATTACTTTGTTTTGTTTTTCTTTGTTGTATTGCTCTAGTATTGCTAGTTGATTTCTTATTTGAAAATACTTTGTTATTCTAATATTTTAATTGTTTTATTTGTTTTCTTGTTGTTAAGTTTATTAGACTAAAACCTATGTTGTTTAAGTGTTGTTTTTCATAATTCTTAGTTGTTCTTCAAAAGTAATTCTTTTTGCTAAGTAAAATATTTACTAAACTACTTTTGATTATATTTTACTTTGTTTTTGTTTGCTATTTTTGAAAATTTGGATGTACTTGTAGAGAAAACCAACCCTTGGTTGTGTTGATGAAGTTTTGTTATTTTGAGTTTTGTCTTAAGTATTTCCTTCATCACCACCATGTTGCTTTTGGTTTTGTGTTGCCTTTTTGATTGATTAGTATTGACTGCTAGTATGATTGCTTATAAGAATGCAATGTTTGATTTTATAGATTTTCATCGGAGAGTGACAAATAGCCTATCAGTTATCTTTGAGAGCGATATTATTTCTTCATCAACAGTGCAGGCAAGTCACTTTGACCATGTATACCTATGTTTTATTGCATTAGTTCTTCCATCACCCCAATTGCATGCAAAGTAGGTAAATTGGAAACTTGGTTAATTGTTGTAGTATCATGTGGTAGGTACCCCTCCACCCTTTGACTCATTGGCCCCGGGAAACGTTGTTTTACATTTAGCTATGCTATTAGTAGACGGGGTTGGTTGTGTGATTCATGAGAGTTGTGATTTAATAATTTCAAGACCTACATGATGATCAAGTCTTCAAGACTTCAAGTTTAACTTACCTCTGGGTGGATGATGGTTGAACGGCGCCTTGGAGAAACCAGTGGTTAGCCTAGATGATGCTGGAGATGTGCCAGTATTCATGCGGAAAGGTCCACCCAGGCACAAAGAGATGGATGGATGCTTCAAGACCCAAGGCTTACCTGCACAGCCACAAGTCATTATGGGCTCTGGCTTGGTTGGATATCGTGGTGACCCTGGACAGGCGGTCCTACGAGATGTAGAAGAACGGTACGAAAGGATGGGCACCGACAGAGTCTCAGGGAAACCCTTTAAAAGAGCATGTTTTGGTCATCCGTTTCTCAAACACCATGAAGTGCGAGAAGTCCAACGGAGGCGACCAAATCTTGTGGGGAACGTGTGCAAAACTCTGCAGAGTACCCAAACCTTATCGATTAGCCGTGTCCACGGTCATGGACAGTTTGAGCCAAAGGAACTGAAACTATCTGGAACTCTCAACACCATAAATTATATTGATGTGGGTTATTAATGTCAACTTGGGTATGAGAATTAGTTGGTGGAACCATCTCATTAATCAACCAACATTATAGTAATTATGCTTTTTGCCCTCTCTTGTTGTAGGAAAATTTTGGCTTTATGCAAAACCCACTACCCCACTTGCCATATATGCATGTAGAATAGATGATTACTTTACACCCCTTTTTTGACTTGCCGGCATATTCAAAATGCTGACCTACACGGCTGCAATGTCTTATGTTGCAGATAAGCTCTACGACGGGTAAGATTATGATTCAGGGTTACGGTCTACACTCAACCTGCCGTTGGTGTTATTGGGACCCCACTCCTATTGACTGTTTCCGCTGAGATTTTAAGGTATATATCAGTTTTACGTTAATTACATGTGATTTCACTTTGATATATACATTGATGTACTGTGTGTGCCAGCATACTGATCCAGGGATGGCACGAAAACACAGAGGCTTGACTCGTTTTGAGTCGGGTCGCTACAGAAATAGTATCAGAGCACATGTTCACTGTAGGACGTGACCCTAGAAACTGGAAAGCCCTTAGGAAATGATTTCTTGAAAATCTTTGTTTTCAAAAGACCTTTTACTTCTCATCTTATTTAAGCCTTATCAAATGATCTCTCTTACCTCAAAAAGTTAGAAAATACCTTTTTCCCCTTGACCACACGAGGGATCAACTGAGACCACTTCGAGAAGGACAAGAGATCGAAACAACTGATGGTCACCTCAAAGTAAAGAAGATTTCACCCTGCATTAGAAGAGTTGAAGCTACACGAGTTGAAGACTGTGAAGACCCGAAGAAATTGAAGACCATGAAGAATTTCCAAGATATTATGCCCTAGAAGACCAGACCCCTGTTGTATACTTACGTTAGATACGATGATTTGTGAGCCGTCATTTGTGTGTAATTTTCGACAGCCACAACAAAAATCTATTTTCAAAAGCATTGTTTGTATTGTGTGTATCCCCTCCTTTCTCTCTCTTACCCATCTCATCCCCAAAACCTTGAACCCAATATATGATGAGTGAAGATGGACTCGTGTATTCTGGATCGATGACTCGGTTAGAGACAGAAGAATGGATTCAGAACATGGAGGATCATCTAAGGAGTAACCATGTTGCAAGAAAAGAGATGGTCCAGTATGCTTTTCGGTATTTTGCAGAAGGTGCTGCAAATTGGTGGAAGATGCATGAAGATATCCATGATAGGCAAGCATCAAACACTTGGGAAGAATTCAAGATAACTCTACAAGGATCTCATGTTGTTACCAACACCCAGAAGCCCCGTGGCAAAGATTTGAAGAAGATTTGTGCATGCAGGATATTTGGAGAGATAGGACACACCCAGGAAGAACACAAGGAAGGATGCCCTCATTGTGAAGAAAATCACTGAGCTGAGGAATGACCAACTGGGCAGGTGACAAGTTTCTTGTGCGAAGGAACTACGCATTACCCGGCTCAATGCCAAATGTACCCCAAGGTACAAGAAGTCATCAAGCAGCAGAAGGAAGCCATGAAGGAAGCTTTCAGGGAAAATTTAGGAGAACTTGTGATGAAGGAAGATGTTGAAGACCCTAATGGAGAAAACCTAACAAGATTTTACTCCATTGCCTGCTATTCATGTGGAGCAGAAGGACATTTCTCACAGGACTGTACGAAGGAAAGAAAAGAGTATCTAGGAAACTTCCCGACAGAAGAAGTGGAGTTTGATCCACAGGAAATTGAAAGTTTGATCGGAACAAGGGAGCCCAAGAAGAGAAACGGAAGACGTTCTCAGAACAACCCAATTTCTACAAAGAAGGATCTGAGTCAGATCATGTGTTTCCGGTGCAAAAAGACAGGACATTACTCCTATACCTGCGCGGAGAAGAAGGCTAAACATGAGTAGTTTGAGTTTTCGATTTTGGAAGTAATAAATGTAATAGGTAGCACTCTTATCATTTTGAAGTTATGTAATGGGAGTCTCAGATTTTGTCATAAATTCATGAGATCAATGGAATTTATGGTGTTATGATTCTCCTGTGTTGAATTATATGAGTTGCCACTCTAAGAACAAAGATCTCTGACCAATTTTCGAGGATATGAGAAATATGGTCTATGTAGGCATGCGTGCATTTCATTTTAAGTGTGGTAGCAACCACAGGGACAAAAGAAATGAAGAAAATACCATTAAGGAGTTTGGATAACTGAATACAGGTGAAGAGAATGTGGAACCACCTCAAACTATCTGGATGATAACATTTGTGACAAAGTGATTTTGAAGTTGGAATATTGAGAAAAGGAATGATTGTGATGAAACCATACCCAAGGTTAAACAGACCAATGGAAAGGAAAAATAAATTCCACGGAGTGGAATCTAGACAAGAACAGGTCTGTGATTTGTTACCTCGAAGGTACGATGGAGTGAATGGAAGGCAATGTTGGAATATGGATCAATAGTAACCCCAAGAGTGAGATGAAGCTATATCCAAGTGAACCCACAACTCACTGACCTCAGGATTGATAAGGATCAAGCCCCACCTTTGTTGAAGAAGAAACTTGGAAGAATCTACGACTGATCAGCAAAACGTTTTTTAGGAGTATAGGAAAACCTGAGAGTTGTGAAGAAACGATAGATGTTTTTGCTTAGCTTGCAGAATCAATGGATTTATCCAAACTTCGTTCGTTGACAAGAGAAATTTCTGCAATGCTTGTGAGGAAGCCCAAGTGTTAGAATACGAGATTCACTAAACCTTATACAAGGTAATGATTTCAGTGCGACATGGCTTGGCCACCATGACGACTTACTCTTATCATTCTCTTGCTATTCGGATTGGTAAATCTGAGTGACTTACCCATAGTAAAGAGACGACGTTCTTTGAAGCTTTTGTTTAAGCCTTAGAATGGTATGATGTAAACCCCTTGTAAATGGCAGTCGTTGTCATACGTAGGAATTTTATAGTGAGGAATGAAGCCAAGACCCATTTCATTGCAGGATAACCACAAATGGTAGACCACCACGAGATCTTCGATAAGTTAGAATGAACGCGAGACTTATCAGTTAAGAAGACCCAGTATCGGAGGAAATACGATTTGTTATGAGAACACAAGATTTCGATTTAAACGGAAGAGCATCACCAAGGAAGTTACTGTAAAGTATGTGAAGAGACAGATGCACCCAGAGGACTGCCATGATTTTCAGGGACCAGTAACTCTCATTTTAAGTGTGGTAGACCCCACACCTTCTTGGTCAGTGGATTTTTTAGAAGACCCCAAACCCCTAACCTTTTCTTTCTAGCCCTTTCGAATCTCGAGGACGAGATTCATTTTAAGTGTGGTAGGTTTGTAACATCCCAAATTTTGGAATGTTATAATCAATACTAGAATGATTGTTTGTTTGCTTGACTGCTTGAAATTGAGTGAAAGTTGAAACTTTTGAAAACTTTTGAATGAGAGGGAATAAAATGACTTTCCCAAAAATTTCACTATGCAAGAATTTAAATTCCTTTCATCACAAAATCCCAGAGTGAAGATGATATGACTTCTTCCATCTAAAGCAATGAAAAGGGATTTGAAAATGGTTTGAATTTCATTTGAAAATATTTCAAATTCAGAAAATTTATGCAACTCAATGATTTTCATGAGAGAGGATAAAAGGACTTCTTCAAATTATATGAAATATGAGTTGGAAGTTTAAAAGAAGGATATGAAAACTATTTGAGAAATTCTCAAATGGAGTTTCACTTACATATTTGAATTCCCTATTTGAAATTGTAAGCATTCAAACCCCTTGGCAAAGTTTTTGAGAGGAGTAACATGACACTCCACACCAAGGGCATCTTGGTGAAATATTTGAACAATAAAACCAGGGGGCTATTTGAAAAATTATTGCAAAAGGATTTAAAATCAAATAAGCAATTTCTGAAAACAATTTTTTTTCAAAGTATTCAATATGACAGACGAAAAATGTTCATTGAATAGCATTAATTCTCCTAATCATTTTGATATATATATTTCCTATATTTGGAAATGTTTTGAATGCTTTTAGATGAGTTTACTGCTCTGGATATTAAAAAGGAAACATTTTAATTTGAAACGGGCCGGCCCACAGAAGTTAATTCCCGAAACCCCTCCGAGCCGACCGACCGACGCGCTGACGCCGCCCTCCCTCTCTCTGACGTCCTGGCCTCACCGTCCAATCCCGAAGAAGCTGCGGTCGCCTTCCTCCTCGCGTCGACAGAACCTCGTCGGCGATTCCTCCTCTCCGGATCTCCCTCCTCTTTCCTTCCCCGACCACCGCACCGGCCCTATAAGTAGCCCCGACCCTCCGCTCCTCATTCCACCCCCGAGCCCCCACTCTACCTCGCTAGAGCGCTGCCCACACCCTCGCCGGAGTTCGGATCTCGACCGAACCCTTCCAGAGCTCGTGCCCGTCGCCTCTGTCGTCCCCACTCCTCTCCGACACCACCGGAGTGCGCCGGAGCCCCGCGGCCGTCGTTTGAAGCCCTCGGACGCCATCCCCAACCACCGGAGCGCCGCCCCCGACGACCTCGCCGCCTCGGCCTCGCCGGAGAACCCCCTCGCCGGCGACCACTTCTCTGTAAGCCATCGAACCCCTCTCTTAGTCGTTCGATCCAGATTCAACGCGTCACATTAGATCATTTTAAAACCCGAACCGGTATGTGCTAAGCTTCGGTCGCCCACCCGCAAACGCCCGCACGCACACTCTTTCGACCAATAGGAACCTGCCACGTCACCCCCTGTCTGTTAGTTTAGTTTTCGTTTTTCTGTTTTTGTTTTAGAAAACAGAATAGTTTCTGTTTTTATTTCTGTTATATCTTTTAAAATATTTAAAGTTTTTGATTGATTCTTTTTGCATTGTGTCACAAATTTTATGTAGCTTCTGTAGATATCCAGTTTGACCAAATTTGATTAGTTTAAAATTAAATTCAAACAGCTTTGATTCAAATCTTGTTTTTTTAATAACTTGAGTTTAAAATTTTATTTTGAGTGATTCTTTTTGCCACTGTTTTGTACTAGTTAGGTTTATCATTCCGCACTGTTTGAGAAAATTTTTAGGATAATTTAGATTAGGGTTTTTAACTAAAACAGAATCTGTTTAGTACCTAATAGAATTTAGTTAGTTTAATTTTTTCTTTAGTTTATTTTTGAAATCTGAATTAGTTTAACTTTTGTTTTAGTTTTCTTTAGTTCTGTTGTCCAATATTAGGTGACTTATTTTTTGTTAATAAAAATAGTTGTGCTTTGTTTTATATCCTAATGATATAGGAAACTATACTCTTCTTCATTACGAAATGTTTTATAAAACAATTTAGTTTTAGTAGTAATTCTTTTCACAAATGTTTTAGAGGATTTAATTCTCTTTTTCTAAATAAAAATGTTAGTATTCTTTTCTGTTAAGGATTGTTTTGCTACTAAATATAGTTTTGCCTTGTTTTATAATAATAGTAGTTTAGCCACCAAAATTTTAGAGCCCATTACTTTGTTTTGTTTTTCTTTGTTGTATTGCTCTAGTATTGCTAGTTGATTTCTTATTTGAAAATACTTTGTTATTCTAATATTTTAATTGTTTTATTTGTTTTCTTGTTGTTAAGTTTATTAGACTAAAACCTATGTTGTTAAAGTGTTGTTTTTCATAATTCTTAGTTGTTCTTCAAAAGTAATTCTTTTTGCTAAGTAAAATATTTACTAAATACTTTTGATTATATTTTACTTTGTTTTTGTTTGCTACATTTGAAAATTTGGATGTACTTGTAGAGAAAACCAACCCTTGGTTGTGTTGATGAAGTTTTGTTATTTTGAGTTCTGTCTTAAGTATTTCCTTCATCACCACCATGTCGCTTTTGGTTTTGTGTTGCCTTTTTGATTGATTAGTATTGACTGCTAGTATGATTGCTTATAAGAATGCAATGTTTGATTGTATAGATTTTCATCGGAGAGTGACGAATAGTCTATCAGTTATCTCTGAGAGCGATATTATTTCTTCATCAACAGTGCAGGCAAGTCACTTTGACCATGTATACCTATGTTTTATTGCATTGGTTCTTCCATCACCCCAATTGCATGCAAAGTAGGTAAATTGGAAACTTGGTTAATTGTTGTAGTATCATGTGGTAGGTACCCCTCCACCCTTTGACTCATTGGCCCCGGGAACCGTTGTTTTACATTTTGCTATGCTATTAGTAGACGGGGTTGGTTGTGTGATTCATGAGAGTTGTGAGTTAATAATTTCAAGACCTACATGATGATCAAGTCTTCAAGACTTCAAGTTTAACTTACATCTGGGTGGATGATGGCTGAACGACACCCTGGAGAAACCAGTGGTTAGCCTAGATGATGCTGGAGATGTGCCAGTATTCATGCGGAAAGGTCCACCCAGGCACAAAGAGATGGATGGATGCTTCAAGACCCAAGGCTTACCTGCACAGCCACAAGTCATTATGGGCTCTGGCTTGGTGGGTTATCGTGGTGACCCTGGACAGGCGGTGCTACGACATGTAGAAGAACGATAGGAAAGGATGGGCACCGACAGAGTCTCAGGGAAACCCTTTAAAAGACCATGTTTTGGTCATCTGTTTGTCAAACACCATGAAGTGCGAGAAGTCCAACGGAGGCGACCAAATCTTGTGGGAAACGTGTGCAAAACTCTGCAGAGTACCCAAACCTAATCGATTAGCCGTGTCCACGGTCATGGACAGTTTGAGCCAAAGGAACTGAAACTATCTGGAACTCTCAACACCATAAATTATATTGATGTGGGTTATTAATGTCAACTTGGGTATGAGAATTGGTTGGTGGAACCATCTCATTAATCAACCAACATTATAGTAATTATGCTTTTTGCCTCTCTTGTTGTAGGAAAATTTTGGCTTTATGCAAAACCCACTACCCCACTTGCCATATAGGCATGTAGAATAGATGATTACATTACACCCCTTTTGTGACTTGCCGGCATACTCAAAATGCTGACCTACATGGCTGCAACGTCTTATGTTGCAGATAAGCTCTACGAGTGGTAAGAGTACGATTCAGGGTTACGGTCTACACTCAACCTGCCATTGGTGTTATTGGGACTCCACTCACGTTGACTATTTCCGCTGAGATTTTAAGGTATATATCAGTTTTACATTAATTACATGTGATTGCACTTTGATATATACATTGATGTACTGTGTGTGCCAGCGTACTGATCCAGGGATGGCACGGAAAACACAGAGGCTTGGCTCGTTTTGAGTCGGGTCGCTACACATGAGATTACATTACCATCCAGGAAAGGCAAATGTTGTGGTAGATGCTTTGAGTCGGAAGAGTTATGTGAACACACTCATAGCCGGAGGATTACCCCAGGAGTTAACCAAAGATCTCAGAGAGCTTCGATTAGAGATAGTTCCGCAAGGATATTTTGCCACACTTGAGATTCAGTCCACCTTGACTGAAAGAATTCGAGAAGCCCAAAAATCAGACAAGGAGATAGCTGAGATAAAGCAGAGAATGAAGGAAGGCAAGGCTAAAGGCTTTCGTGAAGATGAACAGGGTACTCTATGGTTTGAGAACCAAATCTATGTGCCCCATGAACCAGAGCTCAGGAAGTTGATACTTCAAGAAGCCCGCAATTCACCATACTTGATACACCCAGGCAACACCAAGATGTACCTGGATTTGAAGGAAAGTTACTGGTGGACAGGTATGAAGAAAGATATTGTCGAACATGTTGCGGTATGTGATGTTTGCCAATGAGTAAAGGTGGAACATCAGAAACCAGCAGGGTTGCTCCAACCTTTGCCGATACCCGAGTGGAAATGGGATAAGCTTGGTATGGACTTCATCACAGGACTACCTAGGACCCGTTCAGGATATGATTCCATTTGGGTAGTGGTCGATCGTTTGACCAAGGTGGCTCATTTCATTCCAGTGAAAACCACCTATACCAGTACTAAGCTAGCCAAGATATATATGACCAGGATCATATGTCTGCATGGAGTTCCGAGGAGTATCATGTCAGATAGAGGAACACAATTTACCTCAAAGTTTTGGCATCAGCTTCATGAAACTTTGGGTACAAGGCTGGAATTCAGTACATCTTTCCATCCGCAGACCGATGGACAGACTGAGAGAGTCAACCAGATTCTGGAGGACATGTTGAACCTGTGCGCTAGACTATGGGTTCAGTTGGGATGACAACTTACCTTACGCAGAGTTCTCATACAACAACAGTTATCAGACCAGTCTGAAGATGGACCCTTTTGAAGCTTTATACGGAAGGAGGTGCAAAACACCATTGACGTGGGATGGTGTTGGAGACCGAAAACTTTTTGGTCCCGATCTTATCAAAGATTCTGAAGAGAAGGTCAAACTTATTCGAGACCGACTCAAGATCGCTCAATCCCGGTAGAAGAGCTATGCTGATAACAAATGCAAGGAGGTGACATATGAAGTAGGGGATCGAGCATATCTTCGTGTGTCCCCACTTCGAGGAATCAAGAGATTTGGTGTTAAAGGAAAGTTAGCACTCAGATTCATAGGCCCCTACAAAATTCTAGAATGTAGAGGCGAAGTTGCATACAAGCTGGAAATGCCGGAAGGACTGTCCGGAGTTCTTGATGTTTTCCATGTTTCCCAGCTAAAGAAATGCCATGCTGAGATGGCTGATATTCCTTTGAGAGACACAGTGCCCCTAGAGGCCATACAACTTGACAGTGACCTGACCTATGAGGAGAAGCCTGTCAGAATCCTCGAGACTACCAACAGAGTTACCCGAAGCAAGACCATCAAGTTATGTAAGGTTTTGTGGAGTCACCACACAGAGGAAGAAGCCACCTGGGAACGCAAAGAAGATCTTCGTAGAGACCACCCGCACCTATTTTCTAGCCAACCCGAATCTCGAGGGCGAGATTCATCTTAAGGTGGGTAGGTTTGTAACATCCCAAATTTTCATTTTGGAATGTTATGATATATAGCTATGCATCATCATCACATTGTTTGAATGAATAAAATGGTTGAAGTGCTTCCTTTGAATTTCTGAGAGGCCACTTTCATCTTTTCCTTTTCTTGTTTCACCTATTTGAAAACCTCTGGAAATGTTCAAAGAAAGAGAGGAGTAACATGACACTCCACACCAGGGGTATCTTGGTGAGATATTTGAGTAATTAAACCAGGGGGTTATTTGAAAAAATTTCTCCAAAAGGATTTAAAATCAATTAGGCATTTTCTGAAAATAAATTTTTAAAATTTATTCAATATGACAGAGGAAAATGTTCATTAAATAGCATTAATTCTCCTGATCATTTTGATATACATATTTCCTACATATGGAAATGATTTGAATGTTTTAAAAGAGTTTTAAATGTTCTGGAAATAGATAAGGAAACGTTTTAAATAAAAAAAGGGCCGGCCCACAGCCTTTAAGTCCCGAAATCGCTCCGAGCCGACCGACCGACGTGCTAACGCCGCCCTCTCTCTCTGACACCCCGTCCCCACTGCCCGATCCCGATAACCATGCGGTCACCTTCCTCCTCGTGCCAGACAGAGCTCGCCGGAGATCTCTCCTCTCCAGATCTCCCTCCCCTTGCCATCTGGAGCACGCCTGACCCCTCCTATAAAAGCCCCGGCGTCCCCACACCCTGTTCCGCCCGTTTCCCCCTCGTCCGACCCCCTCCCCTCCCCGGAATCCCACGCCGGAGCTCCACCCCCCATCCGAAGCTCGAGGAGCTCGAGGAGCTCGCCTCTGTCGTCCCCAGCCCCAACCGTCGCCACCAACGGACGCCAGAGGTCCGCCGCCATCGATAGGAACCCCCGGACGATGTCCCCAACCACCGGAGCGCCACCCCCGTCGACTCGCCGCCTTGGCCTCGCCGGAGAAACTCCACCGCCGGCGACCCTCCCTCTGTGAGCCCCTCTCCCCCTTCCTAGATTGTTCGATCTAAATCCAACGCCTAGGATTAGATAATTTTAAACCCGAACCGGTATCCTCTACAGCTCGGACGTCTGCTCAAATCGTCAGATCTCACACACCCTGTAACCAATCAGAGAACGCCACGTCACCCTGTCCGTTCAATCTATTTTTTTTCTGTTTTAGAAAACAGAATGGTTTCTGTTTTTGTTTTAGTTGTAACTTTTAATGTAATTAGTGTTTTTAATTGATTATTTTTGCATTAGTTCACAAATTTTTTGTAGTTTATCTATGTATGCTTAGTTTCAAATTTGACCATTAAATTTTGAATCTAATCAAATTTGTTTAAATTACTAAAATCTGTATAACTAGAGTTTAAAAATATATTTTTGAGTGAATCTTTTTGCCACTGTTTGGTATTAGTAAAGCCTATCATTCTACATAATTTGAGTTTTTTTAATAAATTTAGTTACTGTTTTTAACAAAAACAGAATCTGTCTTGTTCTTAATAGGTTTTAACTAAATTGATTTTTTATTCAATTTGAACCTAAATTAGTTTAACTTTTGTTTTAGATTTCATTAGGTTCTGTTGATTCAACTTTAGGTGTATTTTTTTTTGTTAATAAAATATGTTTCAAATTGTTTTGTACTTTAGTTGGAATAGGTTCATCTTGTTTTCTCCATGTATATTGTGTAGAAGAAGTTTTGTAATACTTCTTTTAGCACAATATTTTCATAATGAAATACTTTCTGTTTTCAAATAAAATTTTATATTTTTTTTATTTTTTTCTTTTATCTAAAATGTCTAGTTGTTCAAAACCAAATTTTGACTTGTATGTCTTAGTAGTGATTTTGACCCCAATATTTTTATAGACCTATACCTTAAGTGACTCTTCTTTTGATTGTGATTTTGTTTGTTGAAGCATTGTTTACCTAGCTGTTGAATGAATTGTTTTGTGTTTATGCTTATGGTGTGATCTTGTTTGATTCGTTAGATCATCCGGAGTGCGAAGCTTGTTATCTAGAGTCACTTGATTACGAAGATCGTCAGCAAGGCAAGTCACTTTGACCATGTATACCTATGTTTTATTGCATTAGTTCTTCCATCTCCCCAATTGCATGCAAAGTAGATAAACTGGAAACTTGGTTACTTGTTGTAGTATCATGTGGTAGGTACCCCTCAATCCTTTGACACATTAGCCCAAGGAAACGTTGTTTTACATTTTTCTATGCCATTAGTAGACGGGGTTGGTTGTGTGATTCATGAGAGCTGTGAGTTAATAATTTCAAGACCTACATGATGATCAAGTCTTCAAGACTCCAACTTTTCAACTTACCTCTGCGTAGATGATGGTTGAACGGTGCCCTGGAGAAACCAGTGGTTAGCCTAGATGATGCTGGAGAAGTGCCAGTATTCATGCGGAAAGGTCCACCCAGGCACAAAGAGATGGATGGATACTTCAAGACCAAGGCTTACCTGCACAGCCACAAGCCATTATGGGCTCTGGCTTGGTTGGATATCGTGGCGACCCTGGACAGGCGGTGCTGTGAGATGTAGAAGAATGGTAGGAAAGGATGGGCACCGACAGAGTCTCGGGGAAACCCTTTAAAAGACCATGTTTTGGTCATCCGTTTCTCAAACACCATGAAGTGCGAGAAGTCCAACGGAGGCGATCAAATCTTGTGGGGAACGTGTGCAAAACTCTGCAGAGTACCCAAACCTAATCGATTAGCCGTGTCCACGGTCATGGACAGTTTGAGCCAAAGGAACTGAAATTATCTGGAACTCTCAACACAATTAATTATATTGATGTGGGTTATTAATGTCAACTTGGGTATGAGAATTGGTTTGTGGAACCATCTCATTAATCAACCAACATTGTAGTAATTATGCTTTTGCCCTCTCTTGTTGTAGGAAAAATTTGGCTTTATGCAAAAACTAACTACCCCACCTGCCATATTTGCATATAAACTAGATGATTACTTTACCCCTCTCTTGTGACTTTGCCGGCATATTCAATATCCTGACCTACACGGCTGCAACGTATCATGTTGCAGAGTACTTTTCCGACCAAGAGTGAGGATACGCTCTACGCTCGGTGAGATGCCCTCGGAGTCAGATGGACTCAACTACCTTTGAAGCTTCCGCAAGATTTAGTTATTCTCATGAGTTGCCCTTCAGCCACTTTATTGTAATTCTTATTGTAATAAAGGACTTGATATGAGATTTCGATTAATTAATGATGTGTGATTTCCCTTTGATATATACATTGATGTATCGTGTGTGTACCAGCATGATCTTGGGATGGTACAGAAACACCGGAGATTCGACCTTTCAGGTCGGGTCACTACAATATTGGTATAATACCTACTGTATTCAAACTTCTCCATGGTTCATACCCCATGATACAACCCGTAGATTCATCAAAATAGGTAAACAACTCAAAGAAAACAGAATCTGTCAAAAACAGAACAGTCTGTAGCAATCTGAAAACTTGGTATACTTATGTAACTCAAAAACTTCTGAAACATTAGGAAAACATGGGAAAGTTATATATCAATCTTGTGTGAAAATTTCAGACTCATTCGGCGCTTTGAAAAATTTAGAAAATTCCTGGACTTGGCACAAAAGTTTCTGTTTTTCAACAAGATCAAATCAACAACCACCATAGATCACCCCAAAGGCTTTACTTGGCTCAGACACTAATTAAAACACCAAAACATAATTACTACAGAATTAATAATGTGGTAAACACTCAAAAACAGAAGCAAAAACAGAGCACAAAAATAAAATTGGGTTGCCTCCCAATAAGCATTATTGTTTAACGCCCCTAGCTAGGCAAAACGCAATAGATCTAGGTCTTGTCATCTTTGGTATGCAATCCAAAAGTATCTCTCATAATAGATTCATAAGGCAATCTTATATTCTTTCTGGGAAAGTGTTCCATGCCTTTCCTTAATGGAAATTGGAATCTAATGTTTCCTTCTTTCATGTCAATAATTGCACCAATCGTTATAAGGAAAGGTCTACCAAGAATAATAGGACATATAGGATTGCAATCTATATCAAGAACAATAAAATCTACGGGCAAATAATTCCTATTTGCAACAATAAGAACATCATAAATCCTTCCCATAGGTTTCTTAATAGTGGAAACCGCAAGATGCAAATTTAAAGAGCAATCATCAAGAGCATGGAATCCTAGCACATCACATAAAGTTTTCGAAATCGTGGAAACACTAGCACCCAAATCACACAAAGCATGGCACTCATAATCTTTAATTTTAATCTTAATAGTAGTTTACCACTCATCATGAAGCTTTCTAGGGATAGAAACTTCTAACTCAAGTTTTTTCTTCAAAAGATTTCATCATAGCATCGACGGTATGTTTAGTAAAACCCTTATTTTGACTATAAGCATGTGGAGAATTCATCATGGATTGTAACAAGGAAATACTATCAATCAAAGAGCAACTATCATATTTAAAGTCCTTGAAATCCAAAAGAGTTGGTGCATTGCTATTTAAAGTTTTGACCTCTTCCATCCCACTTTTATCAATCTTAGCATTAAGATCTATAGACTCCAAATCATTGGGATGCCCTTTATCTAAAGTTGACTTATCTCCAGTCCTATATTTATCAATATTTATATTGGAAAACAAAGATTCAATAGGAGTCACATCAATCTCTTTAAGATCTTCATCATTATAATCACGATAACACACCTTTTCAAGCCACTCATGCTTAGCACGAATTCTAGCGGTTCTTTCCTTACTTTCATCAATAGAAATTCTCATAGCTTTTAAAGACTCATTAATATCATGCTTGGGTGGAGTAGATCTAACTTTCAACGAATCAATCTCAAGCAAAATTCTATCAACGCTCCTAGCCAAATCATCAATCTTGAGCACCCTTTCTTCAATCGTAGATTGAAAACCTTTTGTGAACCAATAAATTATTTAACAATATTCTCAATATTTATATTGGAAAACAAATATTCAATAGGAGTCACATCAATCACTTTAAGATCCCCATCTTTATTATTGTGAGAAAACACCTTTTCAAGCCATTCACGCTTAGCATGAATTCTAGCGGTTCTTTCCCTACTTTCATCAATAGAAATTCTCATAGCTTTTAAAGACTCATTAATATCATGCTTGGGTGGAGTAGATCCAGATTTCAAGAGAAATTCTATCAATGCTCCTAGCCAAATCATCAATCTTGAGCACTTTTTCTTCAATAGAAGCATTCAAAACTTTATGCGAACCAATAAAATCCTTAACAATATTCTCAAGATCAGAGGGCATCTTATTATAATTTCCATAATAATTGTTGTAGGAATTACCATAATTATTAGAGCAATTACTAGGAAACGTCCTAGGGTTGAAATTAACTCTATACACGTTATTACCAAAATTGTTCCTACCAAAAAAATTTACATCCATAGATTCATTATTATTTCCAATCAAATAGGACAAAGGCATATCATTGGTATCAATAGGAGCACTCTTACTAGCAAACAGTTTCATCAATTCATCCATCTTTTCACTCAAAGTATTTATTTCTTCAATAGAATGCACTTTTTTACTAGCAGGAGATCTTTCGGTATGCCACTGAGAGTAATTTTTCATAATATTATCTAGGAGTTTAGTAGCTTCTCCTAATGTGATTTCCATAAAAGTACCACCCACGACGGAATCTAAAAGATTCCTAGATGCAAAATTCAATCCCGCATAGAAAATTTGTATAATCATCGATAAACTCAAACCATGCACGGGACAATTTCTAATCATTAATTTCATCCTCTCCCAAGATTGTGCAACATGCTTATGATCAAGTTGCATAAAATTCATTATATCATTCCTAAGGGAGATGATCTTAGCGGGCAGAAAGTACATGGAAATAAAAGTATCTTTACACTTATTCCATGAGTCAATACTATTTTTAGGCAAAGATGAAAAGCAAATTTTAGCACGATCTCGTAGTGAGAATGGAAATAGCTTAAATTTAACAATATCATTATCCTCATATTTCTTCTTTTGCATATCACACAACTCAATGAAAGTATTTAGATGGGATTTGGCATCTTCACTAGGAAGGCCAGAAAATTGTTCTTTCATAACAAGATTGAGCAAAGCGGCATTAATTTCATAAGATTACACACTAGTGGCAGGAGCAATTGGAGTACTAATAAAATAATAATTATTATTATTGGAAAAGTCACACAACTTGGTATTCTCAGACATCGTGACAAACAAGCAATCACGCACACAAGCAAGCAAAAGGCAAAAGTTTGAGGGGAACGGAAGAAGGGCGAATAAAAAGGCAAATCTCTTAGGAAATCATTTTAGAAGTGGGGGAGAGGAAAACGAGAGGCAAATTGCAAATAATGTAAATTCAATAGATGAGTTTGTGATGGGTACTTGGTAGGCTTGATGTGTATCCTCACCGGCAACGACGCTAGAAATCCTTCTTGCTACCTCTTGAGCATGCGTTGGTTTTCCCTTGAAGAGGAAAGGGTGATGCAGCGAAGTAGATAAGTATTTCCCTCAGTTGATGAGAACCAAGGTATGAATCTAGTAGGAGGAACAAGCAAGTCACCAATGGATGTACCTACACAAACAATCAAACTCTTGCACCCAACGCTATCAAGGGGTTGGCAATCCCTTCACGGTTATTTGCAAGGAATAGATCTGATAGAGATAGACGTAAAAAAGTATGGAAAGTAAAAGATAAATAAATTGCACCAAGTTATTTTTGGTATTTTTGGTTTATATATCTAAAAAATATATTATGGAAAGTAGACTCAGGGGCCATAGATTTCACTAGAGGCTTCTCTCTTGAAGGGAAGTATCACGATGGGTAAACAAATTACTGTTAAGCAATTGATAGAAAAGTGAATAATAATGTAGATATCCAAGGCAATGATCATGCATATAGGCATCACGTCTGTGTCAAGTAGATCCAAATGATTCTGCATCTACTACTATTACTCCACACATCGACCGACTCCTGGCTGCATCTAGAGTATTAAGTTCATGAAGAAAAGAGTAACGCATTAGGTAAGATGACATGATGTAGAGGGATAAACTCAAGAAATATGATGAAAACCCCATCTTGTTACCCTTGATGGCAACAATACAATACGTGCCTCGCTACCCCTACTTTGTCACTTGGTGAGGACACCGCAAGATTGAACCCAAAACTAAGCACTTCTCCCATTGCAAGAAATACCAGTCTAGTTGGGCAAAACCAAACCAATAACTCGAAGAGATTTGCAAAGATATGAAATCATGCATATAAGAATTCAGAGGAGATTCAAATAAGATTCATGGATAATCTGAACATAAACCCACAATTCATCGGATCTTGACAAACACACCGCAAAAGAGTATTACATCGGATAGATCTCCATGAAGATCAAGAAGAAAATGGTATTGAAGCACAAAGAGAGAGAGAGAAGCCATCTAGCTACTAGCTATGGACCCGTAGGCAGTGGCGGAGCCAGAATTGGAGCAAGCCCCGGGCCCAATTTCTTGTGGGGAAAATTTAATGTCTATAAGGCTTTTAACAATCTCAAAAGATACCCAATATAAAATATGGTTAACTTGCATGAAAAATAGAATTTAAATTGAATGCTTAACGATACAACAAAATAGATAAAAACATGACAAGAAACTACAAAAAACAATACATGATAAAGAATAGTACCAAAACAATGGTTTGCTTCATCAGTGCTTTGTGTAACCTCATCGATGGTGGGAGAAGAACCAACATCTTCAAGACATCAAAAGCAAAATTTAGTAAGAAAAGTCATAAACATCAAGTGAAATAATTATCATTGACACTAATCCAAAAACTTACCACTTCGATCAGATAAATGCCCTTTGGCATCCTATATGATTGGAAGCGCTATACAATATCATCATCATCATCATCAATACTTTCTAATACACTCGTCATGGACTAGTGACAAAATCTCTTCATCTAATTTTTCTGCAATATGAAATGAAATTGGCAATTACATCAATTTGAGTTCAACAATACCCTAAATATATGACTATGCATGCACGCACGCACACTATTTCAACTAAATTTCAGTCAAAGCAGTTTATATACTGATACAAGTAGAACATCGTATAAGTAGAAAGCATCAAGGGTGAAACACGGAAAGCATCAAAGAAGATTACAAGCTGCGGCAGCCGGCAGTGCAGCAGCGCCATGTGGGCGAACGACGAGCAGGAGTATAGGAGAGGAGGGCGGCGGCCTAGATCGTAGGAGCAGGGGGAAGTGGGTGGTCCCGGGGCGGAGGCACGGAGCCACGATGGACGGTGTCGCTGGCGTTGGAGTCCCTGCTGGAGAAGTGGAGATCAACCTTGCCATCCTGCGTGCGTGCGACTTGCCACCGCGGCTACGTGAGCGTTTCATTTTTATTTTTTTACCAACAGCGTTGATTATCCAGTGCGTGCGTGTTGCTATATCATGGAGCTTTTTTAGGTAAGCTAGATCGTGGGGTGGAGTTGCCTTTGTGCGTGTGTGCATTTCTGGTGAGAAAGCCTATCAAGACTTTGGGCCTTCTTTGTTTCGCTGGGCTGCACCCTGGGCCTGCAGAAAAGCCTATATGATTATAGCCTATTAAATTTTCCATGCCCCGGGCCTAAGCCCTGGGTGCCCGGGTCCCACCTCCGCCCCTGCCCGTAGGTCTATGGTGGACTACTCACGCATCATTAGAGGGGCAATGAAGTTGATGTAGATGCCCTCCATGATCGGATCCCCCTCCGGTAGATTATCGGAAAAGGCTCCAATATTGGATCTCTCGGGAATGGAGGCTTCTGTTGGCGAAAAAGTATTCGTGTGGCCCTTTTTGGTGTTGGGGGAATATTTGGGTATTTATAGGACGAAGAATAGGGTTAGGAAACCTGCCAGGAGATGGCACGCCTACTAGGCGTGGCCAGGGGGTGGTCGCGCCTCCAGGGCTTGTGACCTTCTGGCAAGTGCCCTAGCGTGCACTCCAAGTATGGTAGATCTCTTTCCGTCTAGAAAAAATCATTCCAAAGATTTTATTCCGTTTGGGCTCCGGTTAATATTCCATATCTACAAAACTCAAAAACAAGGAAAAAACAGAAACTGGCACTAGGCTCTAGATTAATAGGTTAGTCCCAAAAATAATATAAAATATCATATTAATGCATATAAAACATCCAAAACAAATAATATAATAACATGACATCATCAAAAATTATACATACGTTGGAGACGTATCAGAGGGGCACCAGGTGCCTCCTGCCCGACGTGAAGATCTGCCTCCCTTGCCTGGGTAGGAGGGAGAGGAGAACGCCCCTCTGAAGGCGCCTGACGTAGGCGGCGCCACCGTGATGGAGGCGAAAGTCGAGGCAGACATCATGGCGGGCAGCACACCTGTCGGGGGGATGATGCCCAACAAAGAACTGCAATGAGTCCCATGCGCACGTCACCACGGTAGGGTGAAGAAGAGACTGTGTGCATCCACCAACGCGCAACTAATGGGGAGGACCTTGCCAAGGGCAAGGGGCGCGAAGAGGAGGAGGCCCTTGCAGGGTCCTCGTGGGCGACCAGCGCGAGCAGTGGCGCTCAAGAGTACCCATGTCGGGCCCTCTAGTTGATAAGTGGCAACGCCCTGGTCAAGCGCGGGGCCTTCTAGAGCGCCAGGGCTGTGCTCGATGTGCTCAAGGCCAACCTCCAGGCGTAGGAGGCGCGCCTCGTGACTGAGCGCCTGGGGCTCGACCTCGAATGATGCAAGCTCCAGGGTGGACATCAAGCACCCAAGAGAAGAGGGTCAAGGCGCCTTATGTCTCCAAGGATATCTGGGACAACACTGTCCGCGAGGTGCAGGCGGCCTGCCTGCAGCGCCAGGAGGCGAAGGCCCGTTGTCACGCACAAGATGCGTGCCTATCCATATTAAGACACGAGGTACTCGATAGGGATAGAGGCGCATCTTGCCATTCGCAAGTACAGTATCATTACATACATTTAGGAAGAGAAGAGTATATGAGTTGGCTTACACTCGCCACATGCTAAATTACAATTCCACAGAACTTATTCAATCATCCATAGAAAGGCAGGGTCCGGTTACGGACAAAATCAAACGATAAAATGATGCAAAGACACTGGCTTGCTAGCCCAAAGGTCTCGACCACGGCCACTCTACTCATCTGGATAGGTGACGTACATCCTGCCACGCTCCTCGTCATACTCCCATTGGAGCTGCGCCACATCATTTGGCACGATCTCATCTGTACCTGCACCTGGATTGTTGTAGTAATCTGTGAGCCATGGGGACTCACCAATCTCGCGCCCGGGTATCGAGACTATTCAAGCATATAGGTTGGAATAGGGTATGTGTTTAGTTTGCTGTAGCACTAAGCATTTATGGTGGCTAATCTTACAAAACATGAAAGTAAATATGTGTTCTATGATAAACGATTGAGAACTAGAATGACCTCTAAGAGATCGTGAACACCTACTTACGTCAATCATAACCCCACCATGTTCTCTCTTGGTTCATGTTCACAAGCAGAGACGATCATGGTTACTCACACAATTGGTGCATTTTATTAGAGTTTACTTCAAGTTAACTATAACCGGGTATTAAACAAATATCCAAGTTGCCACATAACCGCAGGCATGGCTTTCCGAAAGTTTTAACCCTACAAGGGTTCTCCAACTAATCCATCATAAACTAACTACACTCCGCGGGAATAACCTCGACCACGGATCTCGTGATCATCCTAGGCAACTCCAAAGGAATTCCGACACCTCGGGATAGCCCGAAGAAAACCATAGTTCCACACGCAAGCCACTCAAGAAAGGTAAAACAAGTCTGGCAAGACCACCCGACGTGTCGACGAACCCGACTAGAGCCGCGTATCTCGTTCTCAGGACACGACGGGTAAGCGACACGTATGGAGGCCTGATAGAAATCTCTCGATTTGCCCCGGGTTGGCCCCGCACAGTGCTCTAGTTTGGACCAACACTCATGAGGAGCACTGGCCCGGGGATTGATTAGTTATCCACGGGGTTGCAAAGCCCTATGCAAATTTTATTAAGTTATTTAAGCAAATAGTACCAATGTTGGGTCTTGCCAGACAAGTTTTAATCTCAACCGAATAATCAAGGGGGTCCCCATAACAAGCCCGAGCATGTTAGGAGCGCAAAGTATGGAAAACATAACACCGGTAACAAGAAACTATGGCGGTAAAAGTGGAACAAAACACCAAGCAAAAGGACAAGCCTTCCACCATACCAAGATATATATGTGCATTAAATTGAATAGCAGATAATATTGTGATATGCCAAATCCATGTTATCACATGGATACAACCTGCACCTGCAACTAAGAACGCTATAAGAGGGGTTGAGCAGCGGTAACTTAGCCAAACAAGGTTTGCTAGGATGTGGAGGGGTTAGAGGCTATCATGGAAATGTAGGGGCATTGACATTCAAGTGGTAGGTAATGCATATGTAATGATAAGAGCGAGACATCTAGCAAAGCAAAAAAATAGTGTCGGGATCCGGGTACGATCATCTTGCCTGTTGGTTCTTCAGAGGGACAAAGAGCGGGGTCCTTGTAGTGGTACTCTCCTGGATCCTCGTACTCAGTTTCAACACTCGCGTCTACCCAAGAGAAACAGAACCAATAAACATCCAACCAATGTGCAATGCACAAACAAGATGATGCATGATTCATTTGAAGTATTTAACATGGCAATCCTAAACTAGTCATGTTTCACATGCATTAGTTTAGTTGTTTACAATTCGGGACAGAACCTCATGTTAAGTTATTTAAACATGCATGATCATGGAAAATATGGATGCTTCATGCAAAATCGATACAAATGCATATGTAGAAGGTAGGAAACGGAGTTACGGTTCACATGCTACGCTCACGACAAGTTACGAAGGCAAAACACAAGACAAAGAAGGCCATGGGCTGTTCTTTGGCATTCCAAGGTAGCTACTGGTTAGGCAATGAAAACCTAACCACAATGGAGTCAAAGATAAAGCAATTTTATGGAGTATAGCTCCCACAAGTCACAAAACACTAAAACAAACAATCTGCCACAAAACAGCAACATAGCAACTTTCACAGCCAATAACTAGAGCTACAGGAAGTCTCCAACCACAAGCAAGGCATTGAAAGAAACTACATTGCATTCTTATCATAATATCCAACTACAATCTGGAATGGAGGCACACATCAATAAGCATGAAGCTCACAAGTTGGCATGATGAAACAGATTTTAGGGACTTAGAGAAAATAATAGTTTTCTGGAATCTGAGTTAAGCTGATAGCAAATTGACAGCAGAAACTAATTGTGATAGAGACCACCTCATGGCATGAAAATTTAACAGGATGATAGAGGGCAACATCTACTTCAAAACACTAGCACTGAGCTTGAGCTAATTCTCAATATATCACTTCGTAGCATCCACTCTTCATGGCATAAAAATATTGCCAGATTCTTAGACTTAGAAATATTTAGCATGTTTGAAAACAGCAACATTTTAGTGGATACTTTATTGCATGGTTCCCACTTATAATCAAGTTTAGCATCATAAAAATAAATACCATGGCATTCTACTCATCAAAGGCTACCATATTCATGTTGGCACAATTATCATAGCATGCATGGATTAAATATAACAAAAATGACAAAATAGCACTTTGAGACAAAATGACATTTTGACAAACTTGCTCAAATGACCAAACAAGTTACACCAATGAATTCCTTGGGTGATTCTACCCCAAAATCATGTATCATACTTTTATGTTTGCATGGAGCAACATGGCAAAGCAATAGATAGCAAAATGCTCATCAGTCGTGTAAGTGAAAACTTACTAGAAATGCCCATCTTCATAATTGCACATATCCAGATTTGGAAATTTTACCAGAAATAGAAATTAACCTATTTACAACAATTAAAACACTAACATGATAAAATAAAAACAACAATTAGCAGGGAGCCCACCTAGCATAGACACCAGGGCCCCCTAGTGGCTGACAAGTGGGGCCTGGGCCCACTTGTCACACACACAACACCACACACACACACACTCACACAGTTATACACACACACACACACACCTCTAGATCTGGCAGCTACACCAGATCCACCACATACACACCACACACAAGCACACACACATCCACCACGGCCACAGCCGATCCGGACACGGCCGCACGGGATCCACACACAGGCCACACCACCACGCAGGATCCGACACACACACACACTCTGTATCCGCACACACAACACCATCGCGACCAATCAGAAAAAGAGCAAAAAGGGGGGAGCCGGGATTCAATCCCACAACCTCACGGTCGATCCCCGAGTCGGATGCCACTACGCCACTCGACAGATCTCAACACAAGGGGGGAACTACTGCTACTTGTACCAACACCACGAAACGAACCTGACGAAACTGAATATAAACGACCACCGGCAACAGAGAACGGCAGCGACGATCCCGGCAACTACTCGGCCTTTTCGGCAACGTGGAGCACCCGCAGGGAGAGCGGGGACCTACGGGTATCCAATCCCCTGCTCATCTCGCGATGAGGAGGACGGAGGCAACGGCCCTCAAGGCCACGCCTTGCACTATGTGGTGGCGATGGCGAGCTCTACGTGACGAAGCCAGAAGGGGGCGACGGCGAAGCGAGAAGTCTGTGGGGAGGAGGCGCTCACCGAGGGCTGCTCGGAGACGCGGGAACGCGGCGACGACGAGGAAGAAGACGAAGAAGGCGGCCGGCGACAGCTTGTCCGCTTGCGGACGACGGCGACGGGGAGGCGGCGCTGCGGGGGTGCTCCTCACCCCCTAGCACCGGGAATGGAACGCAGAAGACACCCGCGTGCTCCACACCATCTCCACCAGCGACGAGGGCCACCGGAGGCGACGGCGACGACGCGGAGACAACAGGACTCTGCTCTCTGAACCTTAGCTCTCTGAAACCTTACCTGACAGGGGAACAAAGGAGATGGGAGAGGAGGAAGGAGAATCAGATAGGAGCAACAGCGGCAGGAGGGGAAAGAGGAACCCTAGGCGGAGCCGCACGCACGTTGAGGTGGTTTAAAAGCCCCGGAGCAGATAGCGACGAACGGCGCAAGGACACGGTGGAGCGCTCTCTCTCTCAGCTCACTCTAAACCTGACGGAAAGAAACAAACGGGAGCAGGTCTCCGCTATGCTATGGCTGGGCCGCGCGCGGGGAGGCTACCTGGGCCAGGAAAGGCCCAATGCCCACTCTCTCTTGCAGAAAAAAAACAGAGGGAGTTCCTGTTAATAAAAAGATAAAAACAAGAAAAAGCCCTCGGAGAAAAAGAAAAGGGTTTGATATAAAACAAAAATACCTTGCCTGAGCAAATAATGTGCCCCATTTAAATAAAATGAAGAGATGATTTTTGGAACAAAGAAATTGAATGCTTTTAAATATGAACAGCCCGTGTTCTTTAGCAAAACCCCAAGAGCCCAAGTCCAAACATCACAGAGCGCAACACACACAAACTCAAAATAATATTTCCTACAACTTGAACATTTTTAACAGATTTATAGAGCAAGTTAATTCTGTTGAAGAAAAA
Organism: Hordeum marinum; assembly: GCA_022496015.1. Classification (NCBI taxonomy): domain Eukaryota; kingdom Viridiplantae; phylum Streptophyta; class Magnoliopsida; order Poales; family Poaceae; genus Hordeum; species Hordeum marinum. The sequence continues at coordinate 480,109,012 of CM039674.1, forward strand.
CAAAAGGAATAAAAGGCTTAGGTTAAGATTTGAAAATAAGGGAGAGGAGAGGAATTGAAGCGCACACATGCACACAACCACATCACACAAGAACTTCTCACACCTCACCACAAGATCACATGGGAGCGCACCACAAGATATTATGCATGACATGATGATGAGATGCATGATGCATGATGGATGAGACAATGACATGGCAAAGGAGCAAACTCAATCATACAACACATGACACATGGGTCCACATAGGTTACATGGCCATAAAGGGTAGGGGCAGCACTTGGGCTGTCACACCCGCGCCAAGCAGACGAAGACGCGACCACGATGAGCGAGCTGCACTATGCCTCCCGGGAGGAGGAGTTGGCCGAGAAGGAGGAAGCCCTCGCCAACCACGAGGAGGACCTAGCAATCCATGAGCGCGAGCCTGCCAGGACCACCTCCAACTAGGAGACAGAGCGTGGGCGCCTCACGTCACTGGAGAGCCAAGTGGCGGCCGCCCAGGCCGCCTTCGACGAGGCGCGCTCCAAGTCCAACATGCAACTAGAGAGGAAGGAGGCGAAGTTCCAGGCTGACGCTGACGCGATGGTCACGAGGGAGTGTGCGGACCTCACGAAGGAGTACCACCGCAAGCTGAAGTGACAGGAGCAGCACTTCCAAGCCAAGCGCGAGGAGCTTCAGAAGGAGGTCGCCGAGCTCAAGCAGTGGCTCCAGCAAGCTGAGTCCCATCTCCACCTCGCCCTCAAGGGCAAGGAGAACGTTGACGGGGAGTTGTGGCCACCCCTGGTGTAGGTCGGCGATGTCTCCGAGGTTGCCAAAAAGGCTAGGGAGGAGGCTGCACGCGCGCGGACCATGTAGTCCCAGCATGCCAATCTATTGTTGGGACTCGCCGCACGCGCTCGCGGGGCGCTCAACCGCTTTGTTGAGGATGTCTCAAGCCTGCCCATTGTGGAGTGCGATGTCTCAAGCCTCGCGGGACTTCTTCACGCAGCCCGCAACCTCATGGACCAGGCAACAACGTGGGTCTTCAGCAACCTCATCCGCTACGATCCCTACTTTGACCTTGCATCGTGGTGGACCATGTGCCTGCAGAACTCTAGAACCATCTCAAGAGGGAGGTGTGTGAGCATGTTGACTCCCTCATCGAGTGGTTCGCTCATGTCGTCGAGCCTTTCAAGGAGGCTGGTGACCCTAAGGCGGACAACCCTGATGACGACAAAGATGGTGCCTCCTCGGCCTGAGGCCTTTATCTTTTCTTTTCCTATTGTATTGGCCGAGATATTACGCTGCTATGGGGGGCCTTGAAACTTGGGGGCCCGAGGCGGCCGCCCCGCTCGCCCCTCCCCACCCCCCCCCCCCCCAAAGGTTGGGCCTGTGTCAGATCGATTTTAATCAGATGGTTTGGGAGCAACGTATTACCTAGACTAATTTTCACAACTAAGCCATTGTTGCAACGCTCCCACCGCAAAAAGTGATGTGTTGTTGGATCTGGATTTGGATCCCCTCTTGCTCTCCCAAGATCCACGTCAAGTCGATGCCTCCATGCACTGCTTCAACCGCCATCATGACAGCTCGCTGTCGGCAGCACACGGACGAGGACACGCACAAGCACGTCGATCAGGTTGCCTCTCCCCGTCCCCCTGTGTTCGCTCATGACCAATGGCCATGTCCGCTTGACCACGCATGCAAGAGCTCTGCTCTGGATGCTGTCGCCAATCTATGTTGCTTCGACCCCATGTTGCATCGCCTCCACCACCACCATAATCACGTGTGCAACACCCCCTCCTCCCTTCCCCAACAAGATCGAGCTTCTACTCGAGGCCATGACCACAAGCAACGTAACACGATCACTTTCTACAACAAGGCATCTGTTACAAGAAAAAATTGCAACAAGAGATCCGTTTTAAAAAACTAAAAAATATTCTGCAACAAGACCTTCGTTGCAAAAAAAATCTTCAACACAACCTTTATTACAAAAATCTCTCCAACAAGACATGTGTCGCAAAAGGGTTCTAGCAACATGACTTCTATTGTGGAAATGACAGTGACGCTTGACCTGGAGATAATTTTGGATTGTATGACTCATAGACCGGCATATCTTTTTAAAAGATATAAAAATATCGGTCGATAGATGCGTAGCACAACACATGTTTGAAAGGAAAACGCTTGCGTTCAGCGCGTCGGCTGAAACTTTGGCCGGTCGTGTCCATGTGCACAATGTTGGTACGTCTCCGTTGTATCTGTAATTTTTGACTGTTTCATACCAATATTATACAACTTTCACATACTTTTGGCAACAAGTTATATGATTTATTGGGCAAACCTATTGATCCAGTGCCTAGTGCCAGTTCCTTATTTTTTTGTGTTTTTCTTTTCGCAGAAATTCCATGTCAAATGAAGTCCAAACGCGATAAAAATTCACAAAGATTTTTTTCAAATATTTGTGAATTTTGAGAAGTGGAATCAATGCAAACAGAGTTCCATAGCCTCCACCCTCTACCAGGGTGCGGGTCAGGGCCCAAATGCGGCCTGGTGGTGTTGGGGAACGTTGCATGGGAAACAAAAAAATTCCTAGGTTCACGCAAGACCTATCCATGGTGATGAGCATCTACGAGAGGGAGACTGGATCTGCATACCCTTGTAGATCGCTAAGCGGGAAGCGTTAAGAAACGCGGTTGGTGTAGTCGAACGTCTTCGCGATCCAAATATCCGAGTGTCCCGCGATCCAATCACGATCCATCCCACAAACCAATCATGATCCGTCCCGCGAACTTCATCATGATCCATCCCGCGAACTTGATCACGGTCCTTCCGATCTAGCGCCGAACGGACGGCACCTCCACGCACAGCACACGTACAGCTTGATGACGATCTCCGCCGTCTTGATCCAGCAAGAGGGAGCTGAGAGGAAGAAGAGTTCTCCGGCAGAGTGACGGCGCTTCGGCGATGGTGGTGGAGCTATTCCGGCAGGGCTTCGCCTAAGCACTGCAGAAATCTGATCTAGAGGAGAAACTATGCACTGGAGGAACGGGCAGCACGTGGCTGAAAATTCTGTGCAAAACCCCTAAAACCTCCAGTATATATAAGAGGGAGGGACGAGAGGACTTGGCGCAAGGGCCAAGCCTCCTTGGTTCAGCCGAAGTGGGGAGGAGAGGAGGACTCCTCCTCCAATCCTAGTAGGACTAGGATTCCTCTTTTTTGGCCTTTTTCCACCTTTTTCCCTTTGGGATTTTCTTCCCAGCCGCATGGGCCTTGTGTAGGACTTCCACCAGCCCACAAAGGGCTGGTATTTACTCTCCCACAGCCCATGTTGTCTCTTGGGTCGAAATACCCCTCCCGATGGTCTCTCGGTACACTACCGGCACTCCCGGTACACTACCGATGAGCCCGAAACTTTTCCGGCGACCAAAATAGGAATTCCTATATATAAATCTTTACCTCCGGACCATTCCGGAGCTCCTCGTGACGTCCAAGATCTCATCTGGGACTCCGAACAACCTTCGGTCACTACCGTACATAACTCTATACTACCAAAACGTCACTAAACCTTAAGTGTGCAGAACCTGCGGGTTCGAGAACTATGTATACATGACCGAGACACCTCTACGGTCAATAACCAATAGCGGGACCTGGATTCCCATATTGGTTCCTACATATTCTACGAAGATCTTTATCGGTCGAACCTCTATGTCAAGGATTCAGTTAATCCCGTATGATGTTCCCTTTGTTCTTCGGTATGTTACTTGACCGAGATTCGATCGTCGGTATCTCCATACCTAGTTCAACCTTGTTACCGGCAAGTCTCTTTACTCGTTCCGTAATACAAGATCCCATGACTAACACTTAGTCACATTTCTTGCAAGGCTTACTGTGATGTTGTATTACTGAGTGGGCCCTGAGATACCTCTCCGTCACACGGAGTAACAAATCCCAATCTTGATCCATGCCAACTCAACAGACACCCTCGGAGATACCTGTAGAGCACATTTATAGTCACCCAGTTATGTTGCGACGTTTCACACACACAAGGCACTCCTCCGGTATCCGTGAGTTGCATGATCTCATGGTCATAGGAACATATACTTGACATTTAGAAAAAGTAGCAATAAACTGAGACGATCATATGCTACATTTGTAGTTTGGGTCTTGTCCATCACATCATTCTCCTAATGATGTGATCCCGTTATCAAATGATATCACATGTCAATGGCTAGGAAACCTTGACCATCTTTGATCAATGAGCTAGTTCACTAGAGGCATACTAGGGACATCGTGTTATCTATTTACCCACACATGTAATGTGTTTCCAATCAATACAATTATAGCATGGATAATAAACGATTATCATGAACAAGGAAATATAATAATAAACACTTTATTTATTGCCTCTAGGGCATATTTCCAACAGGTGGACCATGCACACCTCGTATGTCGGTTGGAGCTCTCCTTTGGGCACAAGAAAGGTAATTTTTGGATAAAAATCCCCTAAAAATTTCAGCCCGGTTGGATTAATGGATCTTTGAGAAACGTTTTCAGCCAAAAATAGGAACGCGGAATAGAAGAGAATAGAGAGGGATATCCAATCTCGGAGGGACTCCTGTTGGAGAACGTTGCATGGGAAACAAAAAAATTCCTACGCACATGCAAGATCTATCCATGGTGATGAGCATCTACGAGAGGGGGAGTAGATCTACATAGCCTTGTAGATCGCTAAGCAAAAGCGTTAAGAAATGCGGTTGATGTAGTCACACGTCTTCACGATCCAATCACAATCCGTCCCGCGATCTCATCATGAGCCGTCCCACGATCCCATCGTGGTCCTTCCGATCTAGTGTTGAACGGATGGCACCTCCGCGTTCAGCACACGTATAGCTCGATGACGATCTGCCTTCTTTATCCAGCAAGAGGGAGCGGAGAGGTAGATGAGTTCTCCGACAGCACAACGGCGTGGTGGCGGTGGTGGTGGAGCGATTTCAGCAGGGCTTCACCAAACGCTGCCGCAAACGCATTTTGGAGGAGAAACAGATCTTGGGAGAGAGGGAGGGCTACACCTATGCCTTATGGTTGTGCTGCCCTCCCTCTCCCTCTTTATTTATAGGAGGAATGGGTAGGTAGGGCACATCCTTGGCCCCTCCTCCAAGGAGGGATGGCCGGCCAAGATAGGGAGGAGTCCACCTCCCATAAGGGAGGTGGGCGCCCTAGGGAGGTCTCCCTCCTCTCCAAGGCAGCTCCCCACCTACCCTTGGGCACTAGGGCCCTTTGTGGTCGGTTGCCCAGCCCATTATGGGCTATTGCGCAACCACTTAGGCCCACGTGGCCCCCCGGGGTGGGTGGGCCCCTCCCGGTGGACCCTCGGAACCCTTCCATCACTCCCGGTACACTACCGGTAGTGCCCAAACGTTTCCGGAACCCAAATACCACTTTCCTATATATCAATCTTTACCTCCGGACCATTCTGGAGCTCCACGTGATGTCCGGATCTCATCCGGGACTCCGAACAACCTTTGGTCACCAACATACATAACTCAATACTACCGAAACATCACTGAACCTTAAGTGTGCAGACCCTGCGGGTTCGATAACTATGTAGACATGACCGAGACACCTCTACGATCAATAACCAATAGCGGGACCTAGATGCCCATATTGGTTCCTACATATTCTACGAAGATCTTTATCGGTCGAACCTCTGTGTCAAGGATTCAGTTAATCATGTATGTTGTTCCCTTTGTTCTTCGGTATGTTACTTGCCCGAGATTCGATCCTCGGTATACCTATACCTACTTCAATATCGTTACCGCCAAGTCTCTTCACTCGTTCTATAATACAAGATCCCGTGGCTAACACTTTAGTCACATTGCTTGCAAGGCTTGATGTGATGTTGTATTACCGAGTGGGCCCTGAGATACCTCTCCGTCACACAGAGTAACAAATCCTAGTCTTGATCCATGCCAACCCAACAGACACCCTCGGAGATACCTGTAGAGCACCTTTATAGTCACCCAGTTACATTGTGATGTTTGATACACACAAGGTACTCCTCCAGTGTCAGTGAGTTCCATGATCTCATGGTCATAGGAACAGATACTTGACATGCAGAAAACTGTAGCAATAAACTGACACGATCATATGCTACGTTTATAGTTTGGGTCTTGTCCATCACATCATTCTCCTAATGATGGGATCCAGTTATCAAATGACATCTCATGTCCATGACTAGGAAACCTTAACCATATTTGATCAACGAGCTAGTCTATTAGAGGCATACGAGGGACATGGTGTTGTCTATGTATCCACACATGTATCTGAGTTTCCGATATGGACAATAAACGATTATCATGACCAAGGAAATATGATAATAACCCATTTATTATTGCCTCTAGGGCATATTTCCAACAGTCTATCACTTGCACTAGAGTCAATAATTTAGCTCACATCATCATGTGATTCGCATTGTTATGAATCTAACACCCAATGAGTTCTGGGGCTCGATCATGCTTTGCATGTGAGAGAGGTCTTTAGCCAATGGGTCTGCAACATCCAGATCCGTGTGTACTTTGCAAATCTCTATGTCAAACTGTAAACACTGCTACCACACTGCACTTGGAACTATTCCAAATGGCTACTGCACTATACGTATCCGGATTGCTACTCAGAGTCATCCGGATCAATGTTAAAGCTTGCATCGATGTAACTCTTTACACGAACTTTTTATCACCTCCATAATCAAGAAAATATCTCCTTAGTCCTGTGGTTACTAAGGATAATTTTGACCGCTGTCCAGTGATCCACTCGTGGATCATTCTTGTACCCCTTGACAGACTCTTGGCAAGGCACGCACCAGGTGCGATACACAGCATGGCATAATATGGAGCCTATCGATTAAGCATAGGAGACAACCTTCGTCCTTTCTCTTTCTTCTATCGTGGTCGAGCTTTGAGTCTTACTCAACTTCACACCTTACAAATTAGGCAAGAACTCTTTCTTTGACTGATCCATTTTGAACTCTTTCAAAATCTTGTCAAGGTATGTACTTACTGAAAGTCTTAGTAGACGCCTTGATCTATCTCTATAGATCTCGATGGCCAACAATTAAGTAGCTTTATCCAGGCCTTCCTTTGAAAAACTCTTTTCAAACAACCGTTTTTGCTTTCCAGAAATTCTACATCATTTCCGATCAACAATATGTCAACCACATATACTTATCAGAAATTCTATAGCACTCCCACTCACTTTGTTGTAAATACAAGTTTCTCGTAAACTTTTTATAGACTCAAAGACTTTGATCACCTCATCAAAGCATATATTCCAACTCCGAGATGCTTGCTCCAGTCCATAGAAGGATCACGGGAGCTTGCACACCTTTGAGCATCTTTAGGACTGATAAAACCTTCTGGTTGTATCACATACAACCTTTCCTCAAGTAAACCATTAAGGAAACGTTGTTTTGACATCCATTTGCCAGATTTCATAATTGAAAAATGCAGCAACTGCTAACATAATTCCAACAGACTTTAGCATCGCTATGAGTGAGAAAGTCTCATCGTAGTCAACTCCTTGAACTTGGCGGAAACTTCTTTGTGACAAGTCAAGCTTTATAAGTGGTGACGTTCACCATCAGCGTCTATCTTCATCTTAAAGGTCCATTTGTACTCAACGACCTACCGTCCAATGAGCAAGTCTACCAAAGTCTATACTTCGTTTTCATACATGGATCCTTTCTCGGATTTCATGGCCTCTAACCATTTGTCGGAATTCGGGCCCATCATCGCTTCTCCATAGTTCGTAGGTTCATCGGTGTCCAACAACATGACCTCTAAGACAGGGTTGATGTACCACTCAGGAGTAGTGCGCTCCCTTGTAGACCTACGAGGTTTGATAGTAACTTGATTCGAAGCTTCATGATCATCATCATTAACTTCCTCTTCAACCGATGTAGGCTCCACAGAAACATCTTTCTGTGTTGCGCTACTCTATGGCTGAAACAAAGGTTCAACAACCTCATCAAGTTCTTTCTTCCTCCCACTCAATTCTTTCGAGAGAAAGTCTTTCTCGAGATAGGACCCAGTTTAGTAACAAACACTTTGTACTTGGATCTGAGATAGAAGGTATAACCAACTGTTCTTAGGGTATTCTATGAAGATGCATTTTTATGCTTTGGGTTCGAGCTTATCAGACATAAGTGTCGCATTCCCAAACTCTAAGAGATGACAACTTAGGTTTCTACCAAACCATATCATGTCATCTCAATGGATTTATATGGTGCCCTATTTAAAGTGAATGTAGTTGTCTCTAATGCATAACCCCAAAATGATAGTGGCAAAAACGATAAGAGACATCATAATTCGCACCATATCCAATAGAGCACGACTACGACGTACGGACACACCATCACACTATGGTGTTCCAGGTGGCATGAGTTGTGAAACAACTTTTCACATTGTCTTAAGTTGTATACCAAACTCGTAACTCTGATATTCACCTCCACGATCATATCGTAGACATTTTATCTTCTCGTCACAATGATCTCAAACTTCACTCTGGTTTTGCTTGAACTTTTCAAACGATTCAGACTTGTGTTTCATTAAGTAAATATACACTATATCTACTCAAATCATCTGTGAAGGTAAGAAAATAACGATATCCACCACACGCTACAACACTCATTGGACCGTATACATCAACATCTATCATTTTCAATAAGTCACTTGCCCGTTTCATCAAGCCGGAAAACGGGGTTTTAGTCATCTTGCCCAAGAGGCATGGTCTGCATGTCTCAACCGATTCAAAATCGAATGAGTCCAAAGATCCATTAGCATGGAGTTTCTTCATGCGCTTTACACCAATATGACATTTAGCGGCAGTGCCACAAGTATGTGGTACTATCATTATTAACCTTGTATCTTTTGGCATCAATGTAATGAACATTTGTATTACTACGATCAAGATTCAACAAACCATTCTCATTGGGTGCATGACCGTTGAAGGTATTATTCATGTAAACGGAATAACAATTATTCTCTCACTTAAATGAATAAATGTATTACAATAAACACGATCTAATCATGTTCATGCTTAACGCAAACACCAAATAACATTTATTTAGGTTTGTCACTAATCCTGAAGGTAGAGAGAGCGTGCGATGTTGATCACATCAACCTTGGAAACATTTCCTACACACATCATCACCTCATAGTTAGCTAGTCTCCGTTTATTCCGTAGCTTTTATTTTGAGTTACTAACATTTAGCAACTGAACCGTTCTATACCCAGGTGCTACTAGGAGTACTAGCAAGGTACACATCAACAGCACGTATATCAAATATACTTCTGTCAATGTTGCCAGCCTTCTTAACTACCAGGTATCTAGGGTTGTTCCGCTTCAGCGACCGCTCTCCTCATAATAGAAGCACTTAGTCTCGGTTTTGGGTTCAACTTTGGGTTGCTTCACTGGAGCAGCAACTGACTTGCCATCCATGAACTTTCCTTCCTTACCCTTTCCCTTTTCAAAACTAGTGGTTTTACTAACCATCAACACTTGATGCTCCTTCTTCATATCTACCTTCGTGGTGTCAAACATCGCGAATAGCTCAGGGATCATCATTTCCATCCTTGGCATAATTATAGTTCATCACGAAGTTCTAGTAGCTTAGTGATAGTGACTTGGAGAACTATATCAATCACTATCTTATCTGGAAGATCAACTCCCACTCGATTCAAGCAATTGTAGCACCCAGACAATCTGAGCACATGCTCAACGATTGAGCTATTCTCCTTCGTCTTGCAGGCAAAGAATCTTGTTGGAGATCTCATATCTCACAACACGGGCACGGGCCTGAGATCCCAATTTTAGCTCTTAGAACATCGCATATATTCTGTGATGTTCAAAAACTTTTGGAGCCTCAATTCTAAGCCGTAATGCATGACGCTCTAAACTATCAAGTAGTCATCGGAATGTGCCTGTCAAATGTTCACAACATCTACAGACGACGCTAGAGGAGGTGGCGCATCGAGTGGTGCATTAAGGACATAAGTGTTCTTTGCAGCAATGAGGACAATCCTCATATCACGGACCCATTCCGCAATATTGCTACCATCATCTTTCAACTGTATTTCTCTAGGAACGTATCAATAAAATAGGGGAGCTACAGCGCGATCTATCTGCATCATAATTTGCAAAGACACTTTGACTATGTTCATGATAATGAGTTCAATTAATCATATTACCTAAGAACTCCCACTCAAAATGACATCCCTCCGGCCATTCGAGTGATACATGATCCAGATTCACCATATCAAGTCCGATCATCATGTGAGTTGAGGTGGTTTCAATGGTGAACATCATCATGTTGATCATATCTACTATAGGACTCATGTTCGACCTTTCGGTCTCTTGTGTTCTGAGGTCATGTTTGTACATGCTAGGCTCGTCAAGTTTAACCCGAGTGTTCTACACGTGCAACACTGGCTTGCACCCATTGTATGTGAACATAGAGTCTATCACACCCGATCATCACGTGGTGTCTCGACACGACAAACTTTCGCAACGATGCACACTCGCGGAGAACACAATTGATCTTGAAATTTTAGTGAGGGATCACCTTATAATGCTACCATCATCCTAAGAAAAACAAGGTGCATAAAAGGATTAACATCATATGCAAATCATAAGTGACATGATATGGCCATGAACTTGTGCTTTTGATCTCCATCCTTAAAGCACCGGCATGATCTCCATCGTCACCGGCATGACACCATGATGTCCATCATCTTAATCTCCATCAATGTGTCACCATCGGGGTTGCCATGCCCACCATGCTTCTTGTTGTCGTTTTCTCACGACAGATGCCATGGGGTGGCTTATCGTAGATGGTTGGGGCCGAAGGACGCTGACGGGCTCCGGGTGCGAGATTGGGCACAAGCGGTGTCGACACACAATGTACCTAGCTTCAGGGCCCTCCGAGGGAGGTAATACCCCTAGTCCTGCTTGGTTTGGTTGGATGGATGGGTATAAGTACAATGGTGCTCCTGGAGCTGCGTCTAGAGGAGGAAGAAGGGGCAACCGGCTCCTCTTCCTCCACTGCTAGTAGAGGTTGTGTGTGTGTGGAGATGATAGTTCGTGCGAGCGCATATCTGTCCCTGTTGCATGGGGGGCTCGGGGGGTTTTATAGGCCAACCCCACGGCTCTTACAATATGTTCTAAGTACAAAGGTGAGGGGACCCGGCTCGCGGTCTCTCAGGTTGGCCAGAGGGTCCCGCCGCTCGCGTCGTCTCGTCGTTGGTGGGGCCTGCCGGCCGAGCGGTGCAATCTTCTGTTGGGGCCCACCAGTAGGCTCTACGATTGGCCCTCGCCCACCTGCCGTGGCACGGGCCGCCTAGGGGGGCGTCGTCTAGTGCCAGCCGGCCGAAGCCTTCGGTACGGCCGGCGGCACTTTAGCCATGTCGGGGCAGGTAATCGAGTGGCGAGGGCATGCCGGCACTGTTCCCCCGCCCGGTCGTGCTCACCAAGGTCAGCGGCCGGGACGGTTGGACTGTAGCCACGCGTCGCAGTGCATAAGCGGACACTGTAGCCACAGGGCCTCTCGTCGTGCCGGTCATGTCGCGTCGTCATACCTGCACGCATAGGGACGGGACGGGGCATGTCCGTCCCAAGGTCAACGGAAGAGCCGGCCCGTGGGCAGCCGGACACGCCCAGCTAGCCGAGGGTCCTGCCGGCTCCTTGACCAGTCGGCCGGGGCGCCAGCCGGCACTGGCTCACGCTAGACGTCCTCTAGCCGGCCACGGCCAGCCGGTCGCGTAGTTTTTCTTCGAAGCGAAAGGGGGAAGACCCCGTTGCTTTGGCCTACCTAGGGGTAATAACCCCGTCGGTAGTCCCCGAAGTCGGCAGGGGCCCATGTCTAGCAGACGGTGGGGAGCCGGTGGCTTCCCCTCAGCGTTACCCGCCTCAGGCTCGAAGGCGAAGGGGCAGTCGGGTCGGCCGTTGGACCCGATGCCTCCGGTACCGGCGCGCCGCCTCGGGACCCGCACTGGCACGTGGCACTCCACACGGCGAGTAATGATGCGGTGGGTCCTGTGCACGCGGGAATATAGGACGTTGCCTGGGACTAGCCCGCTAGGACCCAGGCGTAGCCCAGTAGGCCCCGGGGCGCAGGGAAGGATCCTCTACACCCCGAAGCGGCCGTTATGGCCCGGGGCCACCCATGCGCGTGGAGTTTCCGGAGTGAGTGGGCACAAGCAATCCCACGTCCCTTGGTCGTGGCCTCCCCTATGAAAGGAGAGGAAGGGCAGGAGGCGGAGGTACCCGCGCCCCACTTGCCTTCTTGATGCCCTTCTTCGTTGCTTCTCTTCCTTCCTCGCACGCCGTTGCACCCGAGCCCGCACCCACGCCCGCACGCCGCACCACCGCCGCGATGGCCGATGGACGCGATGGCAACTGGGTTGTCTCCTTCGTGGTCGAGGCGGACATCACCGAGCTACGCCGCATGCGCATGCTACCGCCAGAGGAGCGGGTGGCCGCACGCGCACCGAGCGATGAGATAGTGTCGGTGCCACAGCCAGGGGAACATGTCGTGTTCCTCTGGCACTTCTCCCGGGGCTTCAGGCTCCCGGTGAGTATCTTCTTTCGTCTCCTTCTAGATACTTTCGACCTCCAGCCTCACAACCTTGGTCTGAATTCGATCCTTTACCTCTGCGCCTTTGTGACGTTGTGCGAGGGGTACCTCGGTATCCTTCCTTTCATTGACCTCTTCAACGCTCTCTTCTACCTCAAACCTCTGAAAAGCGACGCCTGCAAGGGTACGATGGTGTGTTGCCGTGGCGTCGCTCGCTTTCCTCCTCTTTCCCTCATCGATTCCGTCAAGGCGTGGCACCGGACGTTCTTCTACGTGAAGAACATCGACCCGAGGACGAATTACATCCGGCTGCCGCCATTTCAGGACAGGTAGTCCTCCCAGCAGAACTGGCTAGGGTCTGCCCCGCGCGGTGTGGCCCTGGACGAGCTTGGCCGGCTCACGAAGCTGGAGAGCTCCAAGGGGCTGGTCTCTGCCGACCTGGTGGCGACCTTTATCTCGCGTCAGGTGTCGGCCCTCTAGATGAGGCCACACTGGATTTGCGACATGTCCGTCTGGCATGACCCCTGCTGGCTGTCCACCGTCGAGCTGACGCCGGCTCAGGTGGCGAAGCGGGTGAATGCTCTCACGACGTTCAAGCTGAAGCCCGCCTCGTTGTCCTTCAGCATGGAGTCATACGAACGCATCAACTGGCCTCCCTGGTATGTTTTCCGTCGAGGCGGTTCTTTTTCGTTTGATATTCCCCAGCCGGCAGCCGGCTGGAGAACTTACTTTGATGTGTTGATCATAGCTGCTGGTGCGACAGAACACACCGGACGGCCTGCACCCGCAGATCTTCGAGGCGGAGCTTGAAAACTCTGACTCCAAAGACTACCACACGGGAGGCCCGCGCAGGAAGGAGTGGACTCCTCAGGAGGAGCCGAGGAGCCAGCCAACCCGCGAACCGGTGCTCCCAGTGGAGCCGGAGGATCCAGCGCGGCCGGGGAGCCTAGCGGAGCGGGTGAGTTCCCTCTTGACCCCTTGATCAAGGACTGGACGGATGATGATGATTATGATGACGCCTTGATGATTCTGAACGTGCCTCTCCCTTCAGCGCGCCAGGGCCGGAGGAGCGAGCAGCGGCCGGCTCAAGCCCCGGCGGCCGAAGTGGCCAACCGGGGGAAGAGGCCGGCTCAGGGGGGTTGGCGGCCCCGCCGCCCGGCCCGAAGCGGGTGAAGGTGGCCGCTCGGAAGCCACCGCCACGCGCCAAGCGGGCCTTGCCCCTTGTCATCGGGTAAGTTTTTATTTCACGTAAGTTTTTTGCTTTCGCCTCCCGAGCCGGTCAATGACCGGTCCTTGGGCGTTGCAGCGACCCCATCGAGCTCCACGAGGAGGAGCCGGCGGGGGAGCCGATGGATGTCGCCAGCCGCTGGCCCGCGAGCACGCGACCACCAAGCAGGAGGAGAAGAGGAGGCTCACGGAGCTGCGAGCCTCCAGGTCTGGGATGCGAGGAGGGGCCACGCACTCCGGGACCTCGAGCATCCGGAGACGGAGGGGGTCGACGGATCCTCCACGTGTGTCGGACTCGGCAGCGGAGTCAACCCGCATGTTGAGGCCTCCGTCAAGCGAGCCGCGAGGAGCGGCTATCGACCCACCAGCGCCTCCGCCCGCGCAAGAGACAGCCCAGGCAAGGAAGGCGACGACGGAGCTGGCTCCCGAGGTAACCCGACCTGAGGTGTCGGAGGTGACCCCGCCTACGGCTGAGCTAGCCCGGGTCGAGGTGTCGGAGGTCTCGGCGGCCCGGGAGGCGGTACCAGAGGCAGTGGCCATGGAGGTGGAGGTGCCTTTCGGTGCGACCGACGCACCAGAGCGGCCGGGAGAGGAAGCGGCGATGGCGCTGGGCGGGGGGCCAGCGGGAAGCGACTCCCGGCCCCTTGCCGTCATCAACCCGTCCCCAGCGGCTGGAGCCGCGGCGAGCCCGGGCGGCAGCGGCGGCCGGGCTTGGAGGACCCTGCGGTCAATGCAGGAGGTGGCTCGCGACTGGGAAGCACTAGTGAGCGCGCTGGCCCTGCCAGCCCCCCAAGCAGGCGGCCCGGTCCCCTCCTTTGCGAACCTGGGGAGTGTCCTGGACTGGTGCCAGCAGGACCTGGCCCGGTTCGTGGAGGCGGCAGACGCCGCCCTTCAGCGTGCGAAGGTAAGCCGGCTGTTTTAACTTAGGATTTTCAGTGGGGGCGCGCGAGCGCACCCACTGGGTGTAGCCCCCGAGATGCGGGTCGGCTGACCGACTGACGGGCAGCCGGGCCGGATCTTTTTTGAGCATGTCTTGACCTTTGCCGTTTCGTGGCAGGAAGGTACCTCCCTGTGGCAAAAGCTATTCACGGAGGCGGTCGCCATCCATGACCGCGGCAAATACGGCTTCTACCGCCTCGAGGAGGAGCTTACTCGTGTGCAAGGTCAGTTGCACTTCGTAGGAGGGGTACGTAGCCCTCGGGAGCCGGCTGACGCCCGTTGTGTCTTGCAGGTGAGCTGGCCACGCTTCAGGGGGAGAAGACCGGACTTGTCTCCGAGCGGGACCGACTGGCGCGAGACGTCCAGGTGGCCGCGCAGGATACAAAACGGCTGGCCACCCTGCTGGTCGACGGGGAGGCGGCCCGGGACCAGCTCAAGGCCGAGGCGGCGAAGGAAACGGCGGCCCGGGAGACGACCGTCAAAGAGGCGGTTGATGCCTCCCTAAGGACCGCCGCCCTTCAGGGCGAGGTGACCCGCCTCGAGAGGACGCTCGAGGAGGTCAAGGGTTCCCTCGCCACCTTGGAGGTGGCCCTGGCGTCGGAGCGCAAGGCAGTGTTCCACTTCGCCCTTGGGGTGGACAACGCGATCAAAGGTAGGTGCCAGTCTTTCTCTTCCCCAGCCAGTTGCTTTTCCCTTTGTTGTTCTCATGTTTCAACTTGCCTTTCTTTCCTTCTCTTTTTCTTCCTTCCAGGGAACTTCCTGGAAACTCGTTGCCATGTTGCGCGTGCTGTTGAGGAGCACCGGGAATACCTTCGGGAGTGTGGTCGCTCCATCAAGGAGCATGCCGCGTGGGACATGGACGAGATCGGTCTTGCCGTCGAGATGCGGATGACCCATCTTGAGCGGAGCGTGCAGCGGCTCAAAACCGCCGGCAAAGAGGTAAGCGTCGCGCTGTAGCCGAGTCACGGGGGAGCTCCGATGCACCGCGTGGCTCAGTGGCTGGAGCACAATGTACCCTGCCTTGAAGCCTGGAAGGCGTCGGCTGCCCGAGCCGAGGCGCAGATGGTGCTCCGGTTCATCGCGTCTTGGTACCGTGGCGTGGACCTGGGCCGGCTGGCGACCATGCGGGACGTGCCAGCCACAGAGCAGGAGGCCCGCGAGCCGGCCCTTGTCCAGCGGCCAACGAGCTCACGTCGTATGTCGACGCGAACGAGTTCCTGCTGGCCCTTGGCGAGGATGGCGAGCCGGTGCCCGAGGACTCCTTCGGCATCCCTCAGGACCAGGCGGATGATGAAGTCGCCGACGAGAGCACCGACTCGAGCGGAGAGACAGTCGAGACCGAGGAGCCCGCCTCGAAGGCCAAGGTGGTCGACCCGAAGGCCGCGACCACCTCTGAGGCGAGGACCGAGCCGCCCCGCGACTTGCCGGCTAGGGGCACGCCGGCTGGCGACGCGCCGGTGGCCTGAGCCCCCGGGCATCTTTTTTTTCTTTCTCTTTTTTCTCCCTGCATGTAAACTTGAATCCACCCACTGGGGATGTTTGTGTAATGAACTAAATGCCGTCCGTGGGCCGCTTTTGCCTTAATATTTATGCCATGAATATTTTGTCATGTTTGCCTTGTGACTCATGCCGCCTCGTCCTTATCCTTTTTTGCCCACCTCGACTCTTTTCATTTCTATTCCTTTTCCCCTTTGGTTTTGGCCCTGCCAGCCCGACAGCCGGGAACCGGTCTGTAGCTAGGTCGGGGCGTCCGCCTCAAGAGAGCCGGTTCAAAACTTAGGAATCGCGAGGGTTTTCAGGATAAGTAGAGCGGTAGAGACGCGGCGATGGTCCGGTTGGGCCCCGAAGGGGTCTCCCTTTGTTTCGACCTTTCGTGTGAGCCAAACCTTGTCGCCCTGAGGCCCCGTCAGCCGGACAGCCGGGAGCCGGTTCTGTAGCTGGTAAGGGTGGGGAAGTTTGGCCGGCTCACATTACTTAGCCGTTTTCCAGAGAGGCGCTTCTAGGCCCAGCCGGCTAGCCCACGGGCCCGGGAGCCGGGCGGGGGAGCCAGTGAGTGAGGAACACTTTTGAGAGAAACGAAACGGGGCGTGCCCCAAGAGCTGGCTTGGGGCGCCCATTGCATTCATAAGCCGAAAAGGGTGGGGATACATACATACATTGATTTATTTCAGTAGTAAAACGGGCGCAGGAGTGTCGCGTTATATGGGTGCTCCATCTCTTCGCTGGAGGCATCTCTTTTGCGCTTCTGTGGCTTCTGGGCATCTATCAGGTAGTATGCGTTGTTGTGTAGTGCCTTGCTGATGATGAACGGGCCCTCCCATGGGGAGGACAGCTTGTGTTGTCTGGCGGTTCGCTAGATCTGTTTGAGGACCTGGTCCCCCTTGCAGAACGAGAGTGGCTGGATCCGCTTGTTGTGGTAGTGCCAGAGCTTCTGCTGGTAGATCACCGTCCGGCTCAAGCCCAGTTCACGAGCTTCCTCGAGTAGATCGACGTTGTCTTCTCTTGCCTCCTTTGCATTCTTCTCCGTGTATAGGGCGACCCGAGGCGAATCGAACTCGATGTCGGTGGGGATGATCGCCTCAGACCCATACACAAGGAAGAAGGGAGTGTAGTCGGTTGACCAGTTTTGGGTGGTCCTGAGACTCCAAAGGACGGTCGGCAGCTTGTCGATCCAGCAGCCGGCCGACCTTACCAGCGGCATCACGAGCCGGGGCTTGATGCCGGATAGGATGAGGCCGTTCGCCCTCTCGACCTGGCTGTTTGACTATGGATGAGCGACGGAGGCCAGGTCGAGCCGGATTCCTTGCTTGGAGCAAAAACGCGCGAGTGCCCCCTTGGCAAAGTTGATGCCATTGTCGGTGATGATGCTGTGGTGAACGCCGTAGCATACCGTGATGTCATCGATGAACCGAACGGCCGTGGGGCCGTCCAGCTTCTTGATTGGTCGCGCCTCGATCCACTTGGTGAATTTGTCGACGGCTACCAGCAAGTGCGTCATGCCGCCTCGAGCGGTTTTGAATGGGCCCACCATGTCCAGCCCCCAAATGGCAAAGGGCCACGAGAGGGGGGTGGTTTGGAGGGCTGTTGCCGGCAGGTGGCTATGCATGCTGAAGCGTTGGCAGCCCTCGCACTCGTCGACCAGCTTCTTGGCCGCCTCGAGAGCCGTTGGCCAGAAGAACCGTGGCGGAAAGCCTTGGCCACTAGGGTCCGGGAGGCGTCATGATGCCCGCACTCGCCCTGGTGAATGTCGAGGAGGATCTGCAGACCCTTTTTCGGCTCGACGCATCGCTAGAAGACACCGGTGGTGCTGCGATGGATGAGCTCGTTGTTGATGATGCCGTAGGCCGTGGCCCGGCGTTGGACTTGCCTAGCCAAGGCCTCGTCCAAAGAGAGCTCGCCACATAGGAGGAACACCAAGATGGGTTGGGCCCATGAGGGGGGCGAGACGGGGGCCGGCTTGGGAGCCCCTGGTACTGGTTGATCAGTCCCCGAGACTGGCTCACCAGCCCCCGGGACTGGTTTCTCAGCCCCTAGGGCCGGTTCACCAGCCCCCGAGGCCGGCTGGTCGATGGTCATCATGACGACCGTGTTGCAGGAGTCGGCCGCCTCGGGCGCCGCCGTCTCGATTGGAGCCGGCTGGGCGGCCGACGGTTTGGGGGCCGGTTGCAAAGGTGCCGGAGAGGCAGTCGGAGCCGGTGAGGGGCCGGCAGGGCCTGCCGGCACGAAGATTGACTCCGATTCTGGGGAAGGCTTGATCTACGGTTTGAGCAGCCATTCGAGGGAGACGTCGGCTGGGATGGCCTACCGGGTGGAGCCGATCTTTGCCAGCGCATCCGCCGCCTCGTTGTCCACCCGGGGGACATGATGAAACTCACAGGCCTCGAAGGAGCCAGTGAGCTGTTTACGAGGAAGCGTTAGCTGGCCATGTTGGCATCCCTAGCGTCCCATTTGCCGGAGACTTGCTGCACCACGAGGTCGGAGTCGCCTAAGCAAATGATGTGCCTGATGCCGATTTCCTTGGCGAGCCAGAGGCCATGGACGATGGCCTCCTATTCGGCCACGTTGTTGGAGGCGGCAAAGTGGATCTGGAGGGCGTATTTGAGCTGATCACCTTTCGGGGAGGAGAGGACTATGCCGGCACCCAGGCCGGTCCTCATTTCGAGCCGTCGAAGTGCATGCGCCAATGCGTGGAGTCTGGGGGAGGCGGAACGAACTCTATCTCTGCCCAGTGGACGAGGAAGTCCGCCAACGCCTGTGACTTGATGGCGGTTCTTGGCTCGTACCAGATCTCATGATCGGCAAGGGCGATGACCCACTTGGCGATCCGGCCGATGGAGTCCCGACCGCTCATGATCTCGCCGAGCGGGGCCGTGCTCACCACGGTAATGGCATGCTCCTGGAAGTACTACTTGACCTTCTTAGCGATGAAGTATATGCCATAACAAATCTTTTGGTAGTGGGGGTAGTTTTGCTTGGATGCGGAGAGGACCTCGCTGAGGTAGTAGACGGGTCGTTGGACCGGTAGGGACTTGCCCTCCTCCGGCCGTTCGACCACCAGGACGACGCTGACGACGCGGGTGGTCGCCATGATGTAGGCGAGCAGTGGCACCTTCTCAGCCGGCGCGGCCAGGATGGGCGTGTGGGTGAGAGCCTTCTTGAGGCCACGGAAGGCCTCGTTCGCCTCGTCAGGCCAGCCGAAGATGCCCGGCCTCTTGGTTTGCCCCGGCTCGATTAGAGTCCTCTTGCAAAGGAGCCCGTAGAGGGGCAAGGCCTTCTCCCCCAACCGGCTGATGAACCGGCTGAGCGAGGCGAGGCAGCCGGTGAACTTCTGGATGTCGCGGAGCCGAGGAGGCTTTGGCATGCACTCGATCGCGCTGATCTTCTCGGGGTTAGTTTCCATGTCGCGAGCAGACACGAAGAAACCCAAGAGTTGGCCGGCAGGGACGCCGAAGACACACTTCTTCGGGTTGAGCTTGATCTTGTACTCGCGCAAGTTCGCGAAGGTCTCCCGGAGATCGTCGAGGAGGCTGAAGTGCTTCTTGGTTTTGATGACGATGTCGTCGACGTAGACGTGGACGTTCCTGCCTATCTGAGGAAGGAGGCACTTCTGCATGCACCGTTGGAAGGTGGCGCCTACGTTCTTCAGGCCGAAGGACATGGTGATGTAGCAGTAGGCCCCAAAGGGTGTGATGAAGGAGGTGTTGAGCCGGTCTTCCGGATCTAGCTTGATCTGGTGGTAGCCTGAGTAGGCGTCCAGGAAGGATAGCAAGTCGCAGCCGGCCGTAGACTCGATGACTTGATCGATCCGCGGCAGGGCGAATGGGTCCTTGGGACACGCCTTGTTCAGGCTAGTGTAGTCGATGCACATGCGCCAGGTCTTGTTCTTCTTCAGCACCAAGACTAGGTTGGCCAGCCAGTCCGGGTGGAACACTTCCATGATGAATCCGGCTATGAGCAGTCGGATGATCTCTTCGCCTATAGTACGCCAGAGAAGCAGCGCAGGGGTTGCTTGACCGGCTTGACGTTCGGCCGGACATGGAGTTTGTGCTCGGCGAAATTCCTCGGAACACCCGGCATGTCCTTGGGGGACCATGCAAAGATGTCCCAATTCTCATGGAGGAAGTCGACGAGCTCGCCTTCCTATTTGCTGTCGAGGTGGGAGGCGATGGTGACGCACTGAGCCGGGTTGGCCGGGTCGAGCGGGATTTTCTTGGTGTCTTTGGACGGCTGGAAGGAGGCCTTGCCGACGGATTGCGAGGGAGGAGCCAGCACGGCCGGCCGGCTGGTAGCAAGGGCCACGACCCGGTCGAGCTGCCACCTCTCCTCGGCGATCTCCAGGGCCTCGGCCAGCCGGCTGCCGTCTCGAGCACACTCGAGCGACATCTTGTAGTCGCCCTTGATGGTGATGATTCCCTTGAGGCCTGGCATCTTGAGCTTGAGGTAGGCATAATGGGGGACCACCATGAAGCTGACAAGAGTCGGTCGGCCCAACAGCGTGTGGTAGGGGCTCGCGAGGTCCACGACCTCGAACAGCACTGGCTCACGGCGGAAGTGGTCGGGTCCACCGAAGAGGACGTCGAGCGTGATCTTGCCGACAGGGGAGCAGGACTTCCCAGGCATGATGTCGTGGAAGACCGTCCGGCTCGCCTGCAGGTCTTTTGCTTTCAGCCCCAGCTTGTGCATCGTGTCGAGGTAGAGAATGTTGATGCTACTGCCACCATCTATCGGCACCCGAGAGAAGCGGCAAGCTCGGTCCTTGGTGGCGATGGTGGGGTCGAGGACCAAAGCATAGCTGCCGGGATTCGGCATCACGGCCGAATGGTCGGCCTGACTCCAAGTGACCGGCTTCTCCGACCAGTGCATGAACTGGGCAGTTGCCGGCATGGTGGCGTTCACCTCACGACGGAGCTGGCGCTAAGCGTGCTTGCCCATCTCTTCACTGGTGAAGACGACGTAGCAATCGTCCTGGTTGGGAAACTGGTCGATTAGACGACCGTCATTCTGGGCCTCAGTCGGAGCCGGCGCTGGGGCCGGCACACGGGTTGGCGGCACAGGAGGAGCCAGAAGGCCGTCCCCCCGGGGCCAATCGCTGTGAGAAGCTGCACTGCCGGAGCGTGTGCGTAGAGGGTTTGGCCCCTGAATGGTTCTTGCAGGGGAGGTCGAGCATTTGCTTGAAGGTGAGCTTTGGCTGCCAGGCAGCCTTACCGGTGCGTTGGCGCTGGCCGGAAGGCTGGGCAGCCGGCTCCTGGTCCTCGACGGTATTGACCTACCGGCTCCCGTAGCAGGGATCCGGCTAGTCGTTCTTGCCTTTGTTGTTCTGCGTCTGCCGGTTATCGGCAGCCGCCCGGGTCGTCGCTGGCGTTGTCGCCTTGGCGGCGGGGTCATCTTGACCCGGATGGCTGAATAGGCCCTTGCGTATTTGTCCGCCTTGGTCATGAGCTCGGCAAGCGTCGCCGGCTCGGAGCATAGGAGCTTATGCTTGAGAGGGGTGTCATCCCGGTAGCCATCAATGAAGTATTGCACGGCTTGCACCTCGTGCACCCTCTCGCAGGAGTTGCGGAGCTCGGTCCACCGGGTGAGGTAGTCGCGGAGGGACTTGTCCGGCCCCTGAATGCACATGGCGAGTTCACGGGGGCGGCCGGGCCGCTTGTAGGTGCCGGTGAAGTTGCGGACGAAGGCCTCCTCGAAGTCCGTCCAGGTGTTGATGTTGCCGGCCGCCAAGCTGTTGAGCCAGGTGCAGGCCGAGCCGATCAACATGAGGGGGGCGTAGCGAACGGCTACGCGCTTGTTCCCCTGGTGATACCCACCGCGGTGGTGTAGTCAATCAGCCAGTCTTCGGGCTTGGCTGCCCCGTTGTATTTCCGGGTGTCCCTAGGGAGCGTGAAGCCGGTAGGGAACGGCTCGGTGCGGATCCGGGGGCCAAAGCAAGTCAGGCCAATCGAGCCCTCCTCCTCGAGGAGGGCGGATTGCGCGAGCTTGTCGATGCAGTTGCGGGCGTCGTTCTCGTTGCGGGGGACGCGTGGTCTGAGCTGAGCCGAGAGCTCAGGGCAGACGGTGGTGTCGGGACCCCGATTCTAAGTCATATGAATCCATACTGTAACATATCACATCACTTTGCGGCCTCACGCGCGGTAAGCTCCACGGCTGCAGCCTTACCTTAGTCGGGACCGTTTGTGCCTTTTGGCTCACGTATGTGAACATGTCGCTGGCAATCAAACGACAAAGAACCCGGGCCGACATGACTAGTCATAGAACCCAAGTGGCACATCCATACGGAAACAGGCATACGTAACCCAGCAATGCAGGTGTCGGCCTCAAGCGTGTGTAGACGAGTCATAGCAAGCTACAAGGACTCCATTACACTGCGAGACATTTCCCCGAAGGGACAGACACAGCAGCAAAGAAGGATACATGTCGGTCAATCAATGTGTCCGAAGCAGTAGCAAGCTACCAAGGCTTGGTGTAAGCACAAAGAGGCAGTTTCCCATAAAGAGTACTACTAAAGGCACATGACTAGGTGTCGGATCCCATACATACCGTTGCACGTCACACGTACGCACGACATGCCCGATATGCATAGATACAACTATGGCATCACAACATAACCATACATCAACACAACTTCTATTTAAGAGGCTCAGAAGAGCCTTGCCTAATATGTTCTTACAGATAGGGGTCACATGACCCGACACTCAAGTCATACAAGAAAGTTAATACATACCAAGCGGAAGCATAAAGTTGTCTCAGTACAGACAGTTGAAAGGGTAAAAAGGCACATGGCCTGACTATCTATAGCCCGCCACAGGGCATAAGGTCGTAGCTAGGACACCAGCTATTTGGCATCGTCAACATCTAGATAGAACCCACCGGACGGGTCCTGAGTCTCATCTGCAAACATTTACTAAGCAAACGTGAGTACAAACATACTCAGCAAGTCTTTAAAACAAACCTAGACTATTCATTCTCATGTATCAACAAGGGGAGTGGTGGAGTTTATGCAGCAATGCTAGCTTTGACTCATGGCTAACCTACACTACACAATTTTATCTCTTTGTTTAAATTTTAGATATCGCACACGAGTCCACTAACTTCGGCCGAGTATGCAATACATGTTGGACTCGTGTGCAATACCTAAAATTTAAACAAGGAGTTAAAATTGTGTAGTGTAGGTTAGCCATGAGTCAAAGCTAGCATTGCTGCATAAAGTCCACCACTCCCCTTGTTGATACATGAGCATGAATAGACTAGGTCTATTTTAAAGACTTGCTGAGTATGTTTGTACTCACGTTTGCCTAATAAATGTTGCAGATGAGACCCAGGACCCACCAGGTGGGTTCTTTCTAGATGTCGATGATGCCGAATAGCTGGTGTCCCTGCTACGACCTATGCCCTGTGGCGGGCTGTAGATAGTCAGGCCATGTGCCTTTTTACCCTTTCATCTATCTGTACTCAGACAGCTTTATGCTTCTGCTTGGTTTGTATGAACTTGTTTGTATGACTTGAGTGTCGGGTCATGTGACCCCTACCTGTAAGAACATATTATCCAAGCCTCGTCTGAGCCTCTTAAATAAAAGTTGTTGCATGGTTATGTTGTGATGCCATGGTTGTATCTATGCATATCGGGCATGTCGTGCGTACGTGTGATGTGCAACGGTATGTATGGGATCCGACACCTAGTCGTGTGCCTTTAGTAGTACTCTTTATGGGAAACTGCCTCTTTGTGCTTCCACCGAGCCATGGTACCTTGCTACTGCTCCGGACACATTGATTGACCGGCATGTATCCTTCTTTGTTGTTGTGTCTGTCCCTTCGGGGAAATGTCTCGCAGTGTAATGGAGTCCTTGTAGCCTGCTACGACTCGTCTACGTGCAGTGATGGCATTTATGTCTCACGGTGTAATGGAGTCCTTGTAGCTTGCTATGACTCATCTACACACGCTTGAGGCCGGCACCTACATTGCTGGGTTACGTATGCATGTTTCCGTACGGATGTGCCACTTGGGTTCTATGACTAGTCATGTCGGCCCGGGTTCTTTGTCGTTTGATTGCCAGCGACATGTTCACATACGTGAGCTAAAAGACGCAAACGGTCCGGGCCAAGGTAAGGCTGCAGCCGTGGAGCTTACCATGCGTGAGGCCGCAAAGTGATGTGATATGTTACAGTCTGGATTCATATGACTTAGGGTCGGGGTCCCGACAGCGTTGGTATCAGAGCCTGACTGACTATAGGACTACCAAGCCAAACCGGTCGAAGTTGAGTCTAGAAACATTATAGAAAAGTAGGGGAGCTGATTGTGGAAAGGAACGTAAGGCTCTTTTTACTTCTCTTCCCAAGTTATTCTATACTGAGTCTTTCTCATCTTTTCTACGGGGATAAGAACTAGGCTTCTCATCTATTGCTTAGGATGACGAGTTACTAACCATGGACCACTAGCTAGCTTGTTTGCAAGTGAATGTCGGTACTTGAGTATTATTGGTGTGACAAACAGGTGGAGAAGAGATTTGAGTCTAGAAAGTTGAGTGGTTATGCTTTTCCAATCTTTTGCAATTGTCTCAAAATCCTTTTTGAGCAATTACTGTCGTTATGCTGTCCAATTTCTGCTAGAATCTCTAATGTCTTTGCATCATTCTCTGTTTCAGATGCCCCCTCGTCCTTCCTGTCAGGTGGTCCGTCTGACCAGGTGCATCGATGTACCGGGTCACACGGCCATGTTGGTTAGAGTAATGATGGAGGCTGGTTACCGTTGGTACCCAGAGTACACAGTGGAGGAACGGCATCAAGATTTCAACCAGAGTCAGTATTTGTGTACCGTTAAGATATATCCTTCATATCCTGGAGCTGCAGAGCCGCTTCACTGGACTTATGGATTAGGTGTCACCATAAATATGGCAGTTCAGGAGGCCGCCTACACCATGCTGACTATCATGAGGTTTCACCATGGTCTGCTTCAAAACATGGAGTTCTGTTATGTTCCTGATTCCATGGGAGGAGAGGATGGCTATCTTAGCGCAGTCTACTATGATCATTCTCATGAGGACCCTAGGTTGCAGGTGACCGCTCATGAGAACAGGGACCATGATGCACGTGCCCTTCGCATGGAGCTTTATGCCACCCGTGCACATCTTTGGACAGCCCTGATGTAGTTGGCACCTGTCGTGCAGACAGGCTATGGAGATTTGGAGATGCTGACCCCTTCGCGGACTCATCTGCCAGCACACATAGACTGGCCCGATGTTGGAGGCATCACCCCTCTTCGAGGACCGCTGTTGCCGCCAACAAGGGGACCAAGGCCACATCCGTGTCCTTACGGTTTCCAGGGATCACAGGCTAGAGTGTTTCAAGATCCTCAGGTTGAGCTCCCGGGTCATGGGGGTAACCTGTATGAGGCATTCTACGGTGATGCTTGAGTATGTGGATGTTAGTACTAGTATGTTAGTAGTCGTATCGCCACAGTCCTGCGCGTCTGGTGGGATATGATTGAGGTTGAGAGTTGAGTTCCGGAGGTGTAGATAGATAATGTATAGGAAGCTTGTAATGCCTCCGATGAGTTGTGTCATCTCTCTATAGTTTGTATTCAGCTTGGGCTTGTACTGAACTTTGTCATGGTGTGTATGAATCATGGTGTTCATATGGCAGTTGTTATTACCATGTTGTTTGGGTGTTTACCCTGCATGCCATGTTGTCCAGTACATACCTTATCTCATGTCTTTGAGTTGATGTCCTCTATGTTTAAGCTGTGGGTTTGTTTTCCCCAGGATGGTGGCCACGAGGAATAACCCAATGCCTGCCCCCGAGCAGGGCAAGGGAAGCCAGCCAAGGCAAGAGGACCTGCCACATGTGCCTTCTTTGGCAGAAGTGATGCTTGAAGCTGAAAGGAACAAGAGAGAGATCAACAGGTTGCTGGAACGAATTGAGCAGAACACAGCACGTGCTCCCCGCAATGATCACAATGATGGCATGTCACTCGGTGATTTCGTCAAGCTATGCCCACCTAAGTATCATCATTCGGTCGACCCACTCGACGCGGATGACTGGCTGTCCAGCATGTTCCGCAAGATCTGGGCTGCCAATGTGTCCAAGGCCAACAAGGTGACCTTTGCTACCTACTTTCTGGAAGGACCTGCCAATCTGTGGTGGGAAAATTATGAAGCCATGCGTCCCGCAGGCCCCGCACCAACTTGGGTAGAATTCAGCGTGGCATTCCGTATCCATCACATCCTAGAAGGGCTGATGGATTGCAAGAGAGAGGAATTCTGTGCTTTCACCCAGGGCAGACTGTCCGTGGATTTCTATAGCTGTGAGTTTGGCAATCTTGCTCGCTATGCTCCGGAGGAAGTTACAACCGATGCTAAGAAACAGGCTAGGTTCCGCAAGGGACTTAACCCTGAGCTCTGTCGAGATCTGCGCCTGCATGAGTGCAAAACCTTCCAGGCTCTCGTCAACAAGGCTATCAATGCCGAGTCTGGACAGTCTGACTATGAGGCCACGAGAAAGCACAAACGTGACTTCAGCCCCGCATCTGGCTCGGGCTCCAACAAACGCTGGGTGTGGGTGCCCAACGCAGCTCTGCCGCCAAGTTACACCGCGAGTCCATCCTTCCAGGCGCCTCGCCCAGCTCAGCCCAACCCTCCAGTCAGGCCATTTGGAGGTCCGCCTGTCAATGTTGCTCCTCGTGACACCGTGGTCTGCTACAAATGTGGGGAACCAGGACACTACTCTCGTGATTGTCCTCAGAGCAATGCTAAGCCCGCTGGACGTGGGAAGCCGGGAAAAGCCTTCTATGTGAAGCCAGCTCCTGCTCGTGGACGAGTGAACTATGTTTCTGCTGAGGAAGCCATTGAGGATCCTGATGTTATCCTAGGTACGCTCCTTGTCAATAGTCGTCCAGCATCTGTTCTATTTGATACTGGGGCATCTCATTCTTTCATCTCAGAAAGTTATGCACAGTTGCATAACATGTCTTTTTGTGATATGCCTACTCCTTTAGTAGTTCAGACTCCTGGTTCAAAGTGGCAAACTTCTAGAGTGATCCATGATAATGAGATTCTGGTGGATAGGCTAGTCTTCCTAGCATCTTTGATAGCCCTCAAGTCTTCGGACATCAATATCATCTTAGGCCTGGATTGGATGAAAGCCCACTATGCTAAGATTGATACTCATACTAGGAATGTTCAACTTACACATCCATCGGGTGAGATAGTTAATGTCTCCACTCGAACAGCCAAGCGCCAACTCTATTCCCTCAATGCTAGCCCTCTTCCAGAACTAGAAGATATTCTGGTAGTCCGTGACTTTCCGGATGTCTTTCCAGAAGAACTGCCAGGAATTCCTCCTGTCAGAGATGTTGAGTTTGTGATAGAGCTCATTCCAGGGACTGTCTCAATAGCCAGAAGACCCTATAAGATGGCACCCTTAGAACTAGCCGAACTTAAGATCCAACTCGATGAGGCTTTGAAGAAAAGTTTCATTCATCCTAGTTCTTCTCCTTGGGCTTGTCCCGTCCTCTTCGTCAAGAAGAAGGATGGATCGGATCGGATGGTTGTGGATTATCGGCCAGTGAATCTGGTCACCAGAAAGAACAAGTATCTGCTCCCCAGGATCAACGATTTGTATGATCAACTCGCTAGATCCTCTGTCTTTTCCAAAATGGATTTGAGGTTGGGATAGCATCAAATCAGAATTAGAAACGGGGACATTCCAAAAACGGCTTTTGTTACTCGTTATGGCCAATACGAGTACACCGTCATGTCCTTCGGTTTAACCAATGCTCCAGCCACCTTCTCTCGCTTGATGTTCGATCTTCATGGAGTATTTAGATAAATTTGTCGTGGTTTACCTCGACGACATACTCATCTACTCGAAGAATGAACAGGAACATGCCAAGAATCTAAGGCTGGTATTGATGAAACTTCGAGAGCACTGTCTGTATGCCAAATTCTCCAAGTGTGAATTTTGGTTGCTAGAAGTGACCTATCTAGGCCACGTGATCTCTGGTAAAGGTATTGTTGTCAATCCCGAGAGAGTTTAGGCCGTCCTTGATTGGACTCAACCTGAATCAGTTAAGCAAGTTTGGAGTTTCCTTGGCTTAGCGAGCTATTATCGCCGCTTTGTTGAGAACTTCTCCAAGGTTGCGAAACCTCTGACTGAACTCCTCACGAAATATAAAAAGTTCGAGTGGACTCCACAATGCGAGCACAGTTTTCAGGAGTTGAAAAGACGACTGACCTCTGCTCCCGTTCTGGTGCCACCAGACTTCTCTAAGGACTTTGTTATCTATTGCGACGCCTCGCGAGAAGGATTAGGTTGCATTCTCGTGCAAGATCGTCATGTGATTGCATACGCATCTCGATAGTTGTGTCCACATGAGGATAATTATCCAACACATGATCTTGAGCTTGCAGCTGTGGTCCATGCACTGAAAACCTGGCGACATTACCTTCTGGGTAATCGTTGCGAAATTTACACTAATCACCAAAGTCTGAAATATATTTTCACCCAGCCGGATTTGAATCTCAAGCAAAGACGATGGGTTGAGTTGATTACAGATTACGACTTAGGAATAACTTACACCCCGGGGAAAGCCAATGGTATGGCTGATGCACTAAGTCGTAAGTCTTATTGTAACAACCTGATGTTACAACAAGGTCAACCACTTCTCCATGAGGAATTTCGGAAGTTAAACCTTCACATTGTTCCTCAAGGATTCCTATCTAACCTGGTGGCGAAACTTACTCTTACGGATCAAATTATAGAAGCCCAGAAGCATGATGTCAGGATATCTTGGATCAAGAAAAACATTAAGAAGGGTAATGTTAGATGCTTCTCGGAAGATGATTGGGGTGTTGTCTTCTTTGAGAACCGCTTGGTGATCCCGAAGAAGCAACATCTATGATAGTTGATCCTTAAGGAGGCTCATGATTCTCCTCTCACAATTCATCCGGGTAGTACCAAGATGTATCAGGACCTACGCCAGAGGTTCTGGTGGACTAGGATGAAGAGAGAAATTGCCCAGTTCGTTGCTAATTGCGACATTTGTCGTCGCGTGAAAGCAGAACATCAAAGGCCTGCTAGCACCCTTCAACCTTTAGCTATTCCCGAATGGAAATAGGATAAGGTCGGTATGGATTTCATTACCGGATTTCCCAGAACCAAGAGAGGGACTAATGCTACCTTTGTGGTCATTGACCGCCTTTCCAAAGTGGCTCATTTTCTTCCTGTTCGGGAAAGTATAACTGCTAGCCAGCTAGCGGGGTCATATGTTTCTCGAATAGTCTCTCTTCATGGTGTTCCATTGGAGATTAACTCAGACAGCGGAAGTATCTTTACTTCTCGATTCTGGGAAAGTTTCCAAACCGCTATGGGGACTCATCTATCCTTTAGCACTGCTTTCCACCCGCAATCAAGTGGTCAAGTTGAGCAAGTCAATCAAATTCTCGAAGACATGCTCCGAGCTTGTGTTATATCCTTCGGTATGAATTGGGAGAAATGTCTTCCATTTGCCGAATTTGCATATAATAATAGTTATCAATCAAGCTTGGGCAAAGCCCCTTTTGAAGTTCTCTATGGACGAAGGTGTCGAACACCTCTTAACTGGTCAGAAACCAGAGAGAGGCAACTCTTTGGCCCGGATATGATCCAGGATGCAGAGGAGCAAGTTCGCATTATTCGTGAAAAGTTGAAAACGGCCCAATCTCGTCAAAAGAGCCAATATGATCACCATCATAAGGCTGTGACCTATGAAATTGACGAGAAGGATTACCTTCGGGTTACGCCTCTGAAGGGTACCCATCGATTCGGTATCAAGGGCAAGTTGGCTCCTCGTTACATTGGACCTTTTCGCATTCTTGCTAAACGAGGAGAGGTTGCCTACCAATTGGAACTTCTGCCACATCTTTCCAAGGTTCATGATGTCTTCCACGTCTTGCAACTCAGGCGTTGCTTCTCGGACACAGTCCGTGAGGTAGACCACGAAGCGCTTGATCTCCAAGATAACCTTACATATCAAGAATACCCTGTTCGTATTCTTGATCAAGCTGAGCGTACCACTCGGCGATGGAACGTCAAGTTTCTCAAGGTTCAGTGGTCACACCATTCTGAAAAGGAGGCCACATGGGAAAGAGAAGATCGTCTTCGACTAGAGTACCCCACGCTCTTCCTGACGACTTCAAAATCTCGGGACGAGATTCTTTTGAGTGGGGGTGAGTTGTCACATCCCTAGCTAGATGTCATAGGATAGCATGTGTGTGCATCATGTTTCAATTTTGCATCAACATGAAATGGGGAGTAAAAGAAACCCCAAGCTCACATTGGAATCAAATTAATTGAAAGTTTGTGAAAATTTACCAAACTCAATATGACAATACAAAATGTTCCCCATGTCTGATAAATATGGACATGAATATATCAGGGACCATTTTAAATATTTGAACAGTTATAGCAATTTAAAAATAAATAATAAAGCCACTGAAAATGCCAAATAAAGCATTATCATTATTTTATATTTCAAAATATCATAAAACTTTTTATTGGAGTTTGAAATATTCAAACTTGATATTATAAAATATTTGGGATATTTTATCAAATCAATTGTACCTAAAAAGAAAAGAAAACAAACGTCAGAAATAGAAAACCAAGAGAAAAAAAGAAGAGGCCCAGGGGGAACTGGCCCATCTGGCCCATGGCCAGTCATCCCTGTCCTCTTGCCAGGAGGATAGGGGCGTGCGCTCGCCGCGCGTGGGCACACCCCGGCCACCTCCTCCCTGCCTGGCTGCTGGCCTGGAGGGCTCGGAGAGCGCCAGCGCGAGGCCTCCTCGTTGTGGCCTCCTTCTCCTCTCCCTCTATCCCTCGCGCTCTCTCTCTCTCTCTCTCTTTCCTCCTCTGCTCCTCCATGGCCAAGCTCGTCTCCGTCGCGTCGCCGGAGTTCTAACCGCCCCCGCGCCTTTTTGAGCCAGCCAAAAGCCTCGCCATGACCTCCTCGTCCTCCCCATGAAGCCAGTCGACGCCGGGAGCCCTTCACGATGCGTCATCGCCGTTTCTTCCCCGCCGACCGCCAAAGCTTCCCTTCGGCGATTCGAGGTCGTCTGCGCATCCCCGAGCTCGCCGTCTCCCCCAGTAACCCCGTCGTGAGCCCCTGCTCCATTTCCCCCTCCTCTAGAGGCATGTCCCTCGCCGTAGGCGCCGTTCCTCTTGCTGCCCGAAGCTCGCCGCCGCTCAGGTCATCACCGGTCGTAGCTTCGGTAGCCCCCGAGCCCCCTCTGCCGCAGCGTTGGATGCGCGTGTGCACGGGCTACCTCCTGGTGCCCTCTACGCGCCAAATGGTCGTCGGAGGCGCAACTCTGGCGGGTCGCCGCAATGCTGTTGGTCATCGCCGGACCCGCTCCGGTGGGCGCCGACGTGGCCGACCATCAAGGGCTAATCCCCCTGATTAGTTAGGCCCCAGTCACTGACCAGTGGGCCCCAGATGCGGGTCAAACCCTGGTCAGTGCGGAATTTAGGCCTGTGTCACTGACGTGCGGGTCCCGCACGAAAGGTTTGACCTGGCCTGGTCAGCCGACCAGCTCACGTCGTAGTGACGTCGGGCTGACATCATATTTCATTTTCCAGTTTTAAAATAATTCCAAAAATTGTTTAAAACTTTAAAAATTCATATAAATTAATCTGTAAAACAGATGAAAATAATTTATGTATGAAAATTTATCAGAAAAATCCAATGAATCCAATGGAGCTATTATCATGCATGTTAGAGCAACCTATGTAGATGAACCTTGATATTTATTAATAGGTTACCATATGGAATTTGAAATGGAGAACGATTTCGAACCTATATTCAAACTCACTTCAAATTAACTTGGACACTAGTTGCATTAGCTCATCCATACATGCTACCATGTCATGATCATGCATCATATTGTTGCACTTGCGTGTATTAAATGCTATTTATCTGCATTGCGGTAGGCCCTGCTTCTGAGGATACCCCCGAGTATTCCATCAAAGGAGAGAACCTTCCCGCTACCCAGCAAGGCAAGCAACCCCCTTGATCATTCCGATAACATCCCACTCTCTCGGTCCTGCTCTTGTTTATTGCATTAGGACAACCGTTCACATGTCTATCATACATGGTAGCTGAACCTATTCTTTTGCATGACCTGTCATTGTCACAGTAAATAGCTAAACCTTGCAACCTAGCATGCCTGGTAGATGCTTGTGCCATGATGTGCTTAGCTTACTTTGCCTGCTATGCTTGCTATGATTAGAGTTGTGTCAGGTCTGATTCATCTGGGTGATGAACTAGAGTGAAACATTGTTCTTCCGATGTGATAAACTTATGATGAACCCGATTTGGTAAAGGTAGCAATGAGAGCCTATGTAGGAGTACATAGCGGGTTGTCTCATTGGGACCGTTCTTAGGAACCAAGTTCCGTGTTTGTGATCCAAGACTAGTTACTACCACACATTGCGTTCTGGTAACTCGACCCCTCTCGACTTATCAATCGCTTAGTCCTTAGTCCAGGAGTTGCAATTAGTTTCTGGTGTTTATAGCATGTTGGAGGCCGTGCGTAACGCTGACCGTAGGGGTGGGCTACGACGTGGTAGGCAGTGGCATGGTGTACCAAGGGTCACCCGAATGGTGGGCTTGGGAACCCTGTGCACATCGTTTGGGGCCGTAGCGGAAACTTCGGCCGGACTTCCGTGCGGGTTCAGTCTCAAATAGGCAGTAGCCTGGACTAGAGATCTGATGTGATTGACGGTCGTGGCCGACTCCCTCGCTGGGCTTCCGCTTGAAGGTTGCCGAGGTGCATGGTTTTAAGAGCACACGGCGATAAGTGGCAAGAGCGTGTGTGAAGAAGTACTCCCCTGCAGAGTATGAAACTATTCGAATAGCCGCGTCCTCGGATATGGACTACTTGAATAACTTATGCTGTGTATAGATAATTAAATGGATACTCATAAAAATATCAAGACAAGTGTGAGTACCGTGGATGGCACTCTCTCAGGTAAGGGAAGTGAATCCATGGTGGTGTATTGTCATGGAGTTAGTGGACACGTGTGCAATATCTAAAATTTAAACAAGGAGTTAAAATTGTGTAGTGTAGGTTAGCCATGAGTCAAAGCTGGCATTGTTGCATAAAGTCCACCACTCCCCTTGTTGATACATGAGCATGAATAGACTAGGTCTGTTTTAAAGACTTGCTGAGTACGTTTGTACTCACGTTTGCCTAATAAATGTTGCAGATGAGACCTAGGACCCATTAGGTGGGTTCTTTCTAGATGTCAATGATGCCGAATAGCTGGTGTCCCAGCTACGACCTATGCCCTGTGGTGGGTTGTAGATAGTCAGGCCATGTGCATTTTACCCTTTCATCTGTCTGTACTCGGACAGCTTTATGCTTCCGCTTGGTTTGTATGAACTTGTTTGTATGACTTGAGTGTCGGGTCATGTGACCCCTACCTGTAAGAACATATTATCCAAGGCTCGTCTGAGCCTCTTAAATAAAAGTTGTTGTATGGTTATGTTGTGATGCCATGGTTGTATCTATGCATATCGGGCATGTCATGCGTACGTGTGACGTGCAACAGTATGTATGGGATCCGACACCTAGTCATGTTCATTTAATAGTACTCTTTACGGGAAACTGCCTCTTTGTGATTCCACCGAGCCATGGTAGCTTGCTACTGCTCCGGACACATTGATTGACCGGCATGTATCCTTCTTTGCTGTTGCGTCTGTCCCTTTGGGGAAATGTCTCGTAGTGTAATGGAGTCCCTGTAGCCTACTACAACTCGTCTACGTGCAGTGATGGCATTTATGTATCACGGCGTAATGGAGTCCTTGTAGCTTGCTATGACTCATCTACACACGCTTGAGGCCGACACCTGCATTGTTGGGTTACGTATGCCTGTTTCCGTACGGATGTGCCACTTGGGTTCTATGACTAGTCATGTCGGCCCGGGTTCTCTGTCATTTGATTGCCAGCGACATGTTCACATACGTGAGCCAAAAGACGCAAACGGTCCCGGCCAAGGTAAAGCTGCAGCCGTGGAGCTTACCGTGCGTGAGGCTGCAAAGTGATGTGATATGTTACAGTCTGGATTCATATGACTTAGGATCGGGGTCCCGACACTCAGTCTCTAATAGAGCTAATTAACTAACTAATTACTAATTAGTTTAGGGTAGGGCCCACTGGTCAGTGAGCCATTAACTTAATTAATTTATTTAATTAAATTATTAATCCAGTTTTGACTAACAGGGCCCGGCCCCACTTGCTAGTGACCCAGGGGTCAAACCCCTGGTGGTCAAACTGGTTGACTCGCCGGCGTTGAGCCGCCGACAATGTCAGGGGCAGCGGAGGGGGTCAGGTTCCCTCCTTCGGCGACCAAAAGGACGGCAGAGGGCACCAATCTACTCTACTCGCTCGCGCGCATCGAGCCCGACACCTCCCAGGGGCTCGGATGGCCAGAATTGGCACTGGCGATGAGCATGGCGGCTGTCGGAGCTCAGGCAAGCACGGGCTCGTCGAGCCAGAGCTCGAATGAGCCACCTAAGGGCTCCTAGGGCAGCCTGAGATGATCGTGAGCACGACTACATGCTTAGGTGCGAGCTTGGGCTGCTGCAGCGACGGCCACGTCCTCGCCGGCGGCGAGAAGCTCTCGGACCCGAGGGAATCCGGCGCTAGGACTCTGTATCGAAGGGGGAAAGAGGGGGAAAAGGGTCAGGGGCTCACGGCGATTGCAGGGGCGTCGTGAGCGGGCTCAGGGAAGGCCTGGAGCAGCGGTGAGCTTCACTTCTTCGCTGGCGGCCGGAGGTTGAAGACAATGACGATGCGGCGATGCTTGGCTCAGCAAGAAGGAAGAGGGCATGAGGCGGAGCGATTAGGGGCTCATGAGTGAGGGGAGCGGCTGGAGCGATGGCGCTATGGCGGCGGGGCTTCGACGGCCATGGCGACAGAGGGGAACAGAAGGAGAGACGGGCGAGAGCGAGAGGGAGAGAGCAATGGGGACGGCTCTCTGTGCTTATCCCCATCGTGCTTGCGAGGGGGAGGCAGGCAGGCAGCTGCCACCGTGGAGGCACGGCCGTGCGCGCGTGGTGGCCACACGCCCGTCCTCCTGGCCGCCAAGAGGATGACGACCTCCCTAGGCTAGGTGGGCCGACCTGGCTTGGGCCTAGGTGAGCTTCCTCTTTTGGTTTTTCGTTTTCCCGTTTCTGTTTTATTTTTCTATCATTTGTTTTGTTTACTTTTAGACACAATTGCTAATTATAAAATATCCCAAATATTTAATAGAGCTAAGTTTGAATATTTCAAACTTCTATAAAAAGTTTTAGAATATTTTAAAATCTGAAATAATGATAATGCTTTATTAGGCATTTTGAGTAGCTTTAAAGTTTATTTTAAAATTGCTATAAATGTTCAAATATTTAAGATGGCCCCTGATATATTCATGTCCAT
The DNA here is from genome assembly GCA_022496015.1 of Hordeum marinum. NCBI lineage: Eukaryota > Viridiplantae > Streptophyta > Magnoliopsida > Poales > Poaceae > Hordeum > Hordeum marinum. Next base: position 480,144,727 of record CM039674.1, read on the forward strand.
ATTTATCAGACATAGGGGACATTTTAGATGGGCATTTTTGATTTGTTGGTTTTTCACAAACTTTGAATTAGTTTGATTCAAATGAGGGTTTGGGGTTTCTTTTAATCCCCATTTCAAGTTAATGCAAAAAGTGAAATATGATGCACACACATGATGTCCTAAGATGCTAGCTAGGAATGTGACAGGTGGGCGGCACCGACTGCCCCGACTCACGCCGCGGGGGCGGCGTGTACCTGTGGCTGCGCCGGCTGCTGCACGCCGGCGCTTCGTGGTAGCGGCCGCTTTGAGGCGGGTCGTTGGTGCACCGGCTGCTGACAGCCGGCTATTTGCTCCCTGGCGTCTGAGAGGGTCGGGCGTTGTTTGCTCCGGCCGGTGGCTGGAGACACGAGGGGAGCAGGAGTATTGGGCCGCCTGGCAGCCGACAGTTCTCGTGCTCTCGCGCTCGGGCCGGGGGCCTTTAGTGGCAGCGCTACCTATCGCGAGCAGATGCTGCTGCGCATTAGCAGCATCGATGAGCTCCTTGATGTGGTGCTCGTGGGCGGCGCTCTTCGCCCTCCATGGTGGCCAATTCCTCGTAGGCCACCTTGAGAGCCCGCAGGTTAGCTGCGGAGGTGTCGTAAACGGGCATCTTGCCGCCGAGGATTAAGGCGACCACGCGACCATGGTCGCGCACAGCCCCACGCCGGCTAGGCTCAGTGCCAACCGGGGTGAGTCCATAGGCGAAAGCGTACTCCCGCTACGCCGCCTCCATGCGGCACCGCGTGGCCGCGAGGGCGGTGGCATCCTCGAATAGGATGCGACGAGCTGCCTTGAGATCGGCCGCAGCGGTGTCAGGGTTCGTCATTGGGGCGATCGGAGCGCTCAAGCCCTGGAGGGACGCACCGAGCGGGTCGGATGTGCCAACGCAGGCGGCGGCAGCAGTAGCCGCGACCCACGCCCGTCCGGAGGCGGTGGAGGAGGTGATGGCCATCACTCCCACGCGATTGTGGGAGCCGCTGGACTGAGTCACAGAGAGTGCACCCACGGCCGTGGGCGGGCCAGCGCAGACGAGCACCCCCGCAGGGTACTCGTCAGCGGCCAGAGCCTCGGCGAGGCTGAGCCTGCCGAAGCGCTCGGTGAGTGCGTCGATGTCGGTCGTGAGGCCGATGGAGTTTCCTGCAAGGCGTGCCGAGGCAAGCCCCACGAGCTCCCCATGGTTTCGCCGAGACGAGCGGCAACGGAAGGGAATGGCGAGGGGTCCCGCCCGGAGCATGAATCCGGCCGGCGCCGCATACGGCCCCATGGTGGGCGCCAATTGTCGTCGTTTTCTCACGACAGATGCCATGGGGTGGCTTATCGTAGATGGTTGGGGACGAAGGACGCCAACGGGCTCTGGGTGCGAGATTGGGCACAAGCGGTGTCGACACACGATGTACCCAGGTTCAGGGCCCTCCGAGGAAGGTAATACCCCTAGTCCTGCTTTGTCTGGTTGGATGGACGGGTATAAGTACAATGGTGCTCCTGGAGCTGTGTCTAGAGGAGGAAGAAGGGGCAGTCGGCTCCTCTTCCTCCACTACTAGTAGGGGTTGTGTGTGTATGGAGATGATAGTTCGTGCGAGCGCGTATCCGTCCCTGTTGCATGGGGGCTCGGGGGGGTTATAGGCCAACCCCCCGGCTCTTACAATATGTTATAAGTACAAAGGAGGGGGACCCGGCTGGCAGTCTCTCCGGCTGGCTAGAGGGTCCCGTCGCTCACGTCGTCTCGTCGTTGGTGGGGCCCGCCGGCCGAGCGGTCCCATCTCCCATTGGGGCCCGCCAGCCAGCTCTGCGATTGGCCCTCACCCACCTGTCGCGGCACGGGCCGCCCGGGGGGGCGTCATCTAGCGCCAGCCGGCCGAAGTCTCCGGTACGGCCGGCGGCACTATAGCCACGCTGGGGCAGGTAATCGAGTGGCGAGGGCATGCCGGCACTGTTCCCCTTCCCGGTCGCGCTCACCAAGGTCAGCGGCCGGGACGGTTGGACTGTAGCCACGCATTGTAGTGCGTAAGCGGCCATTGTAGCCACAGGGCCGCCCGTCGTGCCGGTCACGTCGTGTCGTCGTACCCGCGCGCACACGGACGGGATGGGGCATGTCCGTCCCAAGGTCAACGGAAGATCCGGCCCGTGGGCAGCCGGCCGAGAGTCCAGCCGGCTCCTTGACCTGCCAGCCGGGGCGCTAGCCGGCACTGGCTCACGCCGGACGTCCTCCAGCCGGCCGCGTAGTTTTTCTTCGAAGCGAAAGGGGGAAGACCCCGTTGCTTTGGCCTACCTAGGGGTAATAACTCCGTCACTTCTACTACTATTGCTACCGCTTAGCGATAAAATAAAGCATTACATAGCGCTTAATGATTGACACGCAGGTGATACAATAATTAAAGACAACCCTATGGCTCCTGTCGGTTGCCGTACTCATCAACATGCAAGTCGCGATATTCTATACAATACATGATCATCTCATACATCACATATATCTCATCATGTAATTGTCCATATCACATTATAACATACCCTGCAAAAACAAGTTAGACGTCCTCTAATTATTGTTGCAAGTTTTACGTGGCTGCTATGGGTATCTGCCAAGAACAATTCTCACCTACGCAAAAACCACAACGGTCATACATAAGTTGATTTTCAACCTTCTCAAGGACCTCCTTTGTCAAATCCGATCCAACTAAAGTAGGAGAAACAGACACCTGCTAGTCATCTTTGTGCAACAAAGTTACACGTCAGTCGATGGAACCGGTCTCTCGTAAGCATACGAGTAAGGTTGGTCTGGGCCGTTTCATCCCACAATACCGCTGAACCAAAACACGACCAAGGGAGGAAGCAATTTAAGCATCAACTCCAACAAACTCCTTTGTGTTCTACTCAAGATCTCATCTACACATAGACCTACCTCATGATGCCACTGTTGGAGAACGTTGCATGGGAAACAAAAAAATTCCTACGCACACGCAAGATCTATCCATGGTGATGAGCATCTACGAGAGGGAGAGTGGATCTACATACCCTTCTAGATCGCTAAGTGAAAGCATTAAGAAATGCGGTTGATGTAGTCGAACGTCTTCACGATCCAATCACGATCCGTCCCGCGATCTCATCACGAGCCGTCCTGCGATCCCATCGTGGTCCTTCCGATCTAGTGCCGAACGGACGACACCTCCTCGTTCAGCACACGTACAACTCGATGACGATATCCACCTTCTTGATCCAGCAAGAGGGAGCGGAGAGGTAGATGAGTTCTCCGACAACACAATGGCATGGTGGCGGTGGTGGTGGAGCGATCTCAGTAGGTGTTCGCCAAGCGCTGCCGCGGACGCGTTTTGGAGGAGAAACATATCTAGGGAGAGAGGGAGGGCTGCACCTATGCCTTAGGGTTGTGTTGCCCTCCCTATCCCTCTCTATTTATAGGAGGAAGGGGTAGGTAGGGCGCAGCCTTGGCCCATCCTCCAAGGAGGGCTAGCCAGCCAAGATAGGGAGGAGTCCACCTCCCATAAGGGAGGTGGGCTCCCTAGGGAGGTCTCCCTCCTCTCCAAGGCACCTACCCACCTACCCTTGGGTGCAAGGGCCCTTTGTGGTCAGTTTCCCAGCCCATTATGGGCTGGTGCACAACCACTTAGGCCCATGTGGCCCCCGGGGTGGGTGGGCCCCTCCTGGTGGACCCCCGGAACCCTTTCATCACTCCCGGTACACTACCGCTAGTGCCCGAAACTTTTCCGGAACCCAAATACCACTTTCCTATATATCAATCTTTACCTTAGGACCATTCCGGAGCTCCTCATGACGTCCGGGATCTCATCTGGGACTCCGAAAAACCTTCGGTCACCAACATACATAAGTCAATACTACTGAAACGTCACCGAACCTTAAGTGTGCAGACCCTGCTGATTCGAGAACTATGTAGACATGATCGAGACACCTCTACGGTCAATAACCAATAGCGGGACCTGGATGCCCATATTGGTTCCTACATATTCTACGAAGATCTTTATCGGTCGAACCTCTATGTCAAGGATTCAGTTAATCCCATATGTTATTCCCTTTGTTCTTCGGTATGTTACTTGCCCGAGATTCGATTGTCGGTATCCCTATACCTAGTTCAATCTCGTTACCGACAAGTCTCTTTACTCGTTCCGTAATACAAGATCCCGTGGCTAACACTTTAATCACATTGCTTGCAAGGCTTGTTGTGATGTTGTATTGCCGAGTGGGTCCTGAGATACCTCTCTGTCACATGGAGTAACAAATCCCAGTCTTGATCCATGCCAACCAAACAAACACCCTCGGAGATACCTGTAGAGCACCTTTATAGTCACCCAGTTACGTTGTGACGTTTGATACACACAAGGTACTCCTCCGGTGTCAGTGAGTTGCATGATCTCATGGTCATAGGAACAGATACTTGACATGCAAAAAACTGTAGCAATAAACTGACACGATCATATGCTACGTTTATAGTTTAGGTCTTGTCCATCACATCATTCTCGTAATGATGTGATTCCATTATCAAATGACATCTCATGTCCATGGCTAGGAAACCTTAGCCATCTTTGATCAACGAGCTAGTCTATTAGAGGCATACTAGGGACATGGTGTTGTCTATGTATCCACACATGTATCTAAGTTTCCGATATGGACAATAAACGATTATCATGAACACGGAAATATGATAGTAACCCATTTATTATTGCCTCTAGGGCATATTTCCAATAGCTCCCGCCCCTCCGCCGCCATGGAGACCATGGACCAGAGAGGGAACTCTCCTCCCATCTAGGGGGCAGCCAAGGAAGAAGAATAAGGAGGGAGTCTCTGTCCCCATCTTTCCCTGTGGCGCCGAAACACTGCCGGGCAATCATCGTGACGGCGATCTACATCAACAATCTTGCCGCTGTCAACACCAACTCTCTCCCCCTCTATGCAGCAGTGTAACACCTCTCTTCCCCACTGTAATATCTACTTAAACATGGTGCTCAACTCCATATATTATTTCCCAATGATATTTATGTTGGAGAACGTAGTAGTAAATCAAAAAAATTCCTACGTGTCACCAAGATCAATCTATGGAGAAACCAGCAATGAGAAAAGGGGGAGTGCATATTCATACCTTTGAAGATCGCAAAGCGGAAGCGTTACAAGAACACGGTTGGTGGAGTCATACTCGCAGCGATTCAGATCGCGGTGGATTCCGATCTAAGCGCCGAACAACAGTGCCTCCGCGTTCAACACACGTGCAGCCTGGTGACGTCTCCTACGCCTTGATCCAGCAAGGAGGAAGGAGAGGTTGAGGGACAGCTTGGCAGCACAACGGCGTGGTGACGGTGGAGCTGTGTGGTACTCCGGCAGGGCTTCGCCACGCGCTACGGAGGACGAGGACGAGGAGGAGTAGGGCTGCGCCGAGAGAGAGAGAGAGAGAGACTTGTGTTCTTGGCAGCCCCAACCCCTCCACTATATATAGAAGGAGGAGGAGGGAGGGCGCAGCCCCTAGGGTTCCCAACCCTAGGGCGGCGGTCGGCCCTAGATGGCCCTTGGGGCGGCGGTCAAGAGAGGGCAGAGGAGGGGCAGCGCCCTAGGTGGGCCTAGGGGCCATCTGCGCCTAGGGTTTGCCCCCCTCCCACTTTGTTGCGCCTTGGGCCGTTGTGGGAGGCGCACCAGCCCACCTAGGGGCTGGTTCCCTCCCACATTCAGCCCACGCAGCCCTCAGGTGCCGGTGGCCCCATACGGTGGACCCCCAAAACCCTTCCGGTGGTCCCGGTACGTTACAGGTGATGCCCGAAACACTTTCGGTGACCAAAACCTCACTTCCTATATATGAATCTTTACCTCTGGACCATTCCGTAACTCCTCGTGACATCCGGGATCTCATCCGTGACTCTGAACAACCTTTGGTAACCACATACACAATTTCCCTATAACCCTAGCATCATCGAACCTTAAGTGTGTAGACCCTACGGGTTCGGGACGCATGTAGACATGACCGAGACACCTCTCCGGTCAATAACCAACAGCAGGATCTAGATACCCATGTTGGCTCCTACATGTTCCACGATGATCTCATCGGATGAACCACGATGTCGGGGATTCAATTAATCATGTATACAATTCCCTTTGTCTACCGGTATGATACTTGCCCGAGATTCGATCGTCGGTATCCCTATACCTTGTTCAATCTCGTTACCGGCAAGTCTCTTTACTCGTTCCGTAATACATCATCCCATGGCTAACTCCTTAGTCACATTGAGCTCATTATGATGATGTCTTACCTAGTGGGCCTAGAGATACCTCTCAGTCACACGGAGTGACAAATCCCAGTCTCGATTCATGCCAACCCAATAGATACTTTCGGGGATACCCGTAGTGTAACTTTATAGCCACCCAGTTATGTTGTGACGTTTGGCACACCCAAAGTATTCCTACGGTATCCGGGAGTTGCACAATCTCATGGTCTAAGGAAACGATACTTGACATTAGAAAAGCTTTAGCAGACGAACTACACGATCTTGTACTATGCTTAGGATTGGGTCTTGTCCATCACATCATTCTCCTAATGATGTGATCCCGTTATCAACGACATCCAATGTCCATGGTCATGAAACCGTGACCATCTATTGATCAATGAGCTAGCCAACTAGAGGCTCACTAGGGACATGTTGTGGTCTATGTATTCACACATGTATTATGTTTTCCGGTTAATACAATTATAGCATGAACAATAGACAATTATCATGAACAAGCAAATATAATAATAACCACTTTATTATTGCCTCTAGGGTATATTTCCAACAGTCTCCCACTTGCACTAGAGTCAGTAATCTAGTTACATTGTGATGTATCGAACACCCATAGAGTTCTGATGTTGATCGTGTTTTGCTCGTGAGAGAGGTTTAGTCAACAGATCTGCGACATTCAGATCCATATGTACTTTACAAATATCTATATCTCCTTCCTGAATGTAATCACGAATGGAGTTGAAGTGGCGCTTGATGTGTCTTGTCTTCTTGTGAAACCTAGGATCCTTGGCAAGGGCAATAGCTCTAGTGTTGTCATAGAATAGAGTCATCGGGCCCGACGCGCTGGGAATCACTCCTAGGTCGGTGATGAACTCCTTCACCTAGACTCCTTCCTTTGCTCCTTCCGAAGCAGCTATGTACTCCGCTTCACATGTAGATGCCGCCACGACGCTTTGCTTGTTGTTGCACCAGCTGACTGCCCCTCCATTCAAAATATACACGTATCCGGTTTGTGACTTGGAGTCATCCGGATCTGTGTCGAAGCTAGCATTAACATAACCCTTTACGACGAGCTCTTCGGCACCTCCATATACGAGAAACATGTCCTTGGTCCTTTTCAGGTACTTCAGGATATTCTTGACCGTTGTCCAGTGTTCCGCTCCGGGATCACTTTGGTACCTCCCCACCAAACTTATGGCAAGGTTCACCTCAAGTCTGGTACACAGCATGGCATACAAAATAGAGCCTATGGCTGAAGCATAGGGGATGACACTCATCTTTTCTCTATCCTCTGTCATGGTCGGGCATTGAGTCGTACTCAATCTCACACCCTGTAACACAGGCAAGAACCCCTTCTTGGATTGATCCATATTGAACTTCTTCAATATCTTGTCAAGGTATGTGCTTTGTGAAAGACCTATGAGGCATCTCGATCTATCTCTATAGATCTTGATGCCTAATATGTAAGCAGCTTCTCCAAGGTCCTTCACTGAAAAACACTTATTCAAGTAGGCCTTTATGCTTTCCAAAAGTTCTATATCATTTCCCATCAACAATATGTCATCCACATATAATATGAGAAATGCTACAGAGCTCCCACTCACTTTCTTGTGAATACAGGGTTCTCCATAAACCTGTATAAATCCAAACGCTTTAATCACCTCATTAAAGCAAATGTTCCAACTCCGAGATGCTTGCACCATCCCATAGATGGAGCGCTGAAGCTTGCATACTTTGTTAGCATCTTTAGGATCGACAAAACCTTCCGGATGCATCATATACAGTTCTTCCTTAAGGAAACCATTAAGAAATGCCGTTTTGACGTCCATTTGCCAGATCTCATAATCATAAAATGCGGCAATTGCTAACATGATTCGGACAGACTTCGGCATCTCTACAGGTGAGAAAATCTCATTGTAGTCAACTCCTTGAACTTGTCGATAACCCTTAGCGACAAGTCAAGCCTTATAGACAGTCACATTACCATCCATGTCAGTCTTCTTCTTAAAGATCCATTTATTTTCTATGGCTCGCTTATCATCGAACAAGTCAACCAAAGTCCATACTTTGTTCTCATACATGGATCCTATCTCGGATTTCATGGCTTCAAGCCATTTGTTGGAATCTAGGCCCACCATTGCTTCTTCATAGTTCGAAGGTTCACCATTGTCCAACAACATGATCTCCAGGACAGGGTTGCCGTACCACTCTGGTGTGGAACGTGTCCTTGTGGACCTTCGAGGTTCAATAGCAACTTGATCTGAAGTTTCATGATCATCATCATTAACTTCCTCTCTAGTCGGTGCAAGCTCCACAGAAACAACTTCTGTGCTGCGCTACTCTCCTGTTCGAGTGGAGGTACAATTACCTCATCAAGTTCTATTTTCCTCCCACTTACTTCTTTCGAGAGAAACTCTTTCTCCAGAAAGGATCCATTCTTGGCAATAAAGACTTTGCCTTCGGATCTGAGGTAGAAGGTATACCCAACAGTTTCTTTGGGGTATCCTATGAAGACGCACTTCTCCGCTTTGGTTTCGAGCTTATCAGGTTGAAGTTTCTTCACATAAGCATCACATCCCCAAACTTTCAGAAACGACAGCTTAGGTTTCTTTCCAAACCATAATTCATACGGTGTCGTCTCAAGGGATTTAGATGGTGCCCTATTTAAAGAGAATGCGGCAGTCTCTAATGCATATCACCAAAATGATAGCGGTAAGTCGGTAAGAGACATCATAGATCGCACCATATCCAACAGAGTGCGATTACGACGTTCAGACACACCATTTCGTGAGGTGTGCCAGGCGGCATGAGTTGTGAAACAATTCCACATTTCCTTAGGTGCGTGCCAAACTCGTGACTTAAATATTCTCCGCCATGATCAGATCGTAGGCACTTTATTTCCCTGTAATGTTGATTCTCTACCTCACTCTAAAATTCCTTGAACCTTTCAAAGGTTTCAGACTTGTGTTTCATTAAGTAGACATACCCATATCTACTTAAGTCATCAGTGAGGGTGAGAACATAACGGTAGCCACCGCGAGCCTCAACGCTCATTGGACCGCATACATTGGTATGTATTATCTCCAACAAGTCAGTTGCTCGCTCCACTGTTCTAGAGAACGGAGTCTTGGTCATCTTGCCCATGAGGCATGGTCCACGCGTGTCAAATGATTCAAAATCAGGAGACTCCAAAAGTCCATCAGCATGGAGTTTCTTCATGCGTTTGTCACCAATATGACCAAGGCGGCAGTGCCACATGTAAGTGGGACTATCGTTATCAACCTTACATCTTTTGGTACTCACACTATGAACATGTGTAACATCACGTTCGAGATTCATCAAAAATAAACCATTGACCAGTGGGGCATGACCATAAAACATTTCTCTCATATAAATAGAACAACCATTATTCTCAGATTTAAATGAGTAGCCATCTCGCATCAAATGAGATCCAGATACAATTTTCATGCTCAAAGCTGGTACTAAATAACAATTATTAAGGTTTAAAACTAATCCCAAAGGTAGATGTAGAGGTAGCGTGCCGACGGCGATCACATCGACCTTGGAACCATTCCCGACGCGCATCGTCACCTTGTCCTTCACCGGTCTCTGCTTATTCCGTAGCTCCTGCTTGGAGTTACAAATGTGAGCAACTGCACCGGTATCAAATACCCAGGAACTACTACGAGCGCTGGTAAGGTACACATCAATAACAAGTATATCACATATACCTTTAACGTTAACGGCCTTCTTATCCGCTAAGTACTTGGGGCAATTCTGCTTCTAGTGACCGGTACCCTTGCAATAAAAGCACTCAGTCTCAGGCTTGGGTCCATTCTTGTTCTTCTTCCTGGCAACTTGCTTACCGGGTGCGGCAACTGCTTTGCCATCCTTCTTGAAGTTCTTCTTACCCTTGCCTTTCTTGAAACTAGTGGTCTTATTGACCATCAACACTTGATGTTCCTTCTTGATCTCAACCTTCGCTGATTTTAGCAGCGAGTACAACTCAGGAATGGACTTCTCCATACCCTGCATGTTGTAATTCATCAGAAATCTCTTGTAGCTAGGTGGGAGCGACTGGAGGATTCTGTCAATAACGTCATCCGGAAGATTAACTCCCAGCTGAGACAAGCGGTTGTGCAACCCAGACATTTTGAGTATGTGCTCACTGACATAACTATTTTCCTCCATCTTACAACTGAAGAACTTGTCGGAGACATCATATCTCTCGACCCGGGCATGAGCTTGGAAAACCATTCTCGGCTCTTGGAACATCTCATATGCTCCGTGTTGATCAAAACGCTTTTGGAGCCCCGGTTCTAAACTGTAAAGCATGCCGCACTGAACCAGGGAGTAATCATCACAACGCGACTGCCACGCGTTCATAACATCTTGAGTTGCTGGGAAAATGGGTGCATCACCTAGCGGTGCATCAAGGACATATAATTTCTTGGAAGCTATGACGATGATCCTCAAGCTACGGACCCAGTCCGTATAGTTTCTTCCATCATCTTTCAGCTTGGTTTTCTCTAGGAACGCGTTGAAGTTGAGGGCAACATTAGCGTGGGCCATTGGATCTACAATATAGATTGTAAAGACAATTTTAGACTAAGTTCATGATAATTAAGTTCACATAATCAAATTATTTAATGAACTCCCACTTAGATAGACATCTCTCTAGTCATCCAAGTGACACATGATCCACGTCAACTAGCCCGTGTCCAATCATCACGTGAGACGGACTAGTCATCAATGGTGAACATCTCCATGTTGATCGTATCTTCTATACGACTCATGTTTGACCTTTTGGTCTTCCGTGTTCCAAGGCCATGTCTGTACATGCTAGGCTCGTCAAGTCAACCTAAGTGTATCACGTGTGTAAATATGGCTTACACCCGTTGTATGCGAACGTTAGAACCTATCACACCCGATCATCACGTGGTGCTTCGGAACAACGAACCTTAGCAACGGTGCACAGTTAGTGGGAACACATTTCTTGAAATTTTAGTGAGAGATCATCTTATTTAAGCTACCGTCGTTCTAAGAAAATAAGATGTAAAACATGATAAACATCACATGCAATCACATAGTGACATGATATGGCCAATATCATCTTGCTCCTTTCATCTCCAGCTTCGGGGCACCATGATCATCATTGTCACCAGCACGACACCATGATCTCCATCATCGTGTCTTCATGAAGTTGTCTCACCAACTATTACTTCTACTACTATGGCTAATGGTTCGCAATAAAGTAAAGTAATTACATGGCATTTTTGATTGACGCGCAGGTCATACAATAAATTAAGACAACTCCTATGGCTCCTGCCGGTTGTCATACTCATCGACATGCAAGTCATGAATCCTATTACAAGAACATGATCAATCTCATACATCACATATATCACATCACATCCTCTGGCCATATCACATCACACGGCATATGTTGTAAGAACAAGTTAGACGTCCTCTAATTGTTGTTGCAAGTTTTTACGTGGCTGCTATGGGTTTCTAGCAAGAACATTTCTTACCTACGCAAAACCACAACGTGATATGCCAATTGCTATTTACCCTTCATAAGGACCCTCTTCATCAAATCCGATCCGACTAGAATGGGAGAGACAAACACCTGCTAGCCACCTTATGCAACAAGTGCATGTCAGGCGGTGGAACCAGTCTCACGTAAGCGTAGGTGTAAAGTCAGTCTGGGCCGCTTCATCCCACAATGCCGCCGAATCAAGATAAGACTAGTAGCGGCAAGAAAATTGACAAAATTGACACCCACAACAACTTGTGTTCTACTCGTGCATAGATTCTATGCATAGACCTAGCTCATGATCCCACCGTTGGAGAACGTAGTAGTAAATCAAAAAAATTCCTACGTGTCACCAAGATCAATCTATGGAGAAACCAGCAACGAGCAAAGGGGGAGTGCATATTCATACCTTTGAAGACTGCAAAGCGGAAGCATTACAAGAACGCGGTTGGTGGAGTCGTACTCGCAGCGATTCTGATCGCGGTGGATTCCGATCTAAGCGCCGAACAACGGCGCCTCCGCGTTCAGAAAACGTGCAGCCCAGTGACGTCTCCTACGCCTTGATCCAGCAAGGAGGAAGGAGAGGTTGAGGGAGAGCTCCGGCAGCACGACGGCATGGTGACGGTGGAGTTGTGTGGTACTCCGGCAGGGCTTCGCCAAGCGCTACGGAGGACGAGGGCGAGGAGGGGTAGGGCTGCACCGAGAGAGAGAGAGAGAGAGAGAGAGAGAGAGACTTGTGTTCTTGGCAGCCCCAAACCCTCCACTATATATAGGAGGAGGAGGAGGGAGGGCACAGCCCCAAGGGTTCCCAACCCTAGGGCAACAGCCAAGAGAGGGGAGAGGAGGGGCGGCGCCCTAGGTGGGCCTAGGGCCCATCTGCGCCTAGGGTTTGCCCCCCTCCCACCTTTGCTGCACCTTGGGACCTTGTGGGAGGCGCACCAGCCCACCTAGGGGCTAGTTCCCTCCCACCTTCGGCCCACGCAGCCCTCTGGTGCCGGTGGCCCCACACGATGGACCCCGGAACCCTTCCGGTGGTCCCGGTACGTTACCGGTGATGCCCGAAACACTTCCGGTGACCAAAACCTCACTTCCTATATATGAATATTTACCTATGGACCATTCCGGAACTCCTTGTGACGTTCGGGATCTCATCCGGCACTCCGAACAACCTTCGGTAAACACATACACAATTTCCCTATAACCCTAGCATCATCGAACCTTAAGTGTGTAGACCCTACGGGTTTGGGAGGCATGTAGACATGACTGAGACACCTCTCCGGTCAATAACCAACAGCGTGATCTGGATACCCATGTTGGCTCCCACATGTTCCACGATGATCTCATCGTATGAACCATGATGTCGGGGATTCAATTAATCCTGTATACAATTCCCTTTGTCTACCGGTATGATACTTGCCCGAGATTCAATCGTCAGTATCCCTATACCTTGTTCAATCTCGTTACTAGCAAGTCTCTTTACTCATTCCATAACACATCATCTCGTGGCTAACTCCTTAGTCACATTGAGCTCATTATGATGATGTCTTACCAAGTGGGCCCAGAGATACCTCTCCGTCACACGGAGTGACAAATCCCAGTCTCGATTCGTGCCAACCCAACAGATACTTTTGGGGATACCCGTAGTGTAGCTTTATAGCCACCCAGTTACGTTGTGATGTTTGGCACACCCAAAGTATTCCTACGGTATCCGGGAGTTGCACAATCTCATGGTCTAAGGAAACGATACTTGACATTAGAAAAGCTTTAGCAGACGAACTACACGATCTTGTGCTATGCTTAGGATTGGGTCTTGTCCATCACATCATTCCCTAATGATGTGATCCCATTATCAACGACATCCAATTTCCATGGTCATAAAACCGTCACCATCTATTGATCAATGAGCTAGCCAACTAGAGGCTCACTAGGGACATGTTGTGGTCTATGTATTCACACATGTATTATGGTTTCCGGTTAATACAATTATAGCATGAACAATAGAAAATTATCATGAACAAGGAAATATAATAATAACCACTTTATTATTGCATCTAGGGCATATTTCCAACAATTTATCTATCCTATGATGTTTGACTAGATCTCTTTTGTCCTATGGGTTAATTGTGGTATGATGTTATGGATGTGAGTTGTATGTTGATATGGTGTTGTCCTATGGTGCCCTTAGTGTCACGCAAATGTGAGGGATCCCCATTCTAGGGTATTGCAATATGTTCATGATTTGCCTATGGTGGGTTGTGTAAGTAACAGAAGCACAAACCCGAGTAGGTGGGTTGTTGTGTATGGGAGTAAATAGGACCTTATACTTAATGCTATGGTTGGGTTTTACCTTAATTATATTTAGTAGTTGCGTATGCTTGCTAGAGCTCCAATCATAAGTGCATATGATCTAAGTAGAGAAAGTATGTTAGCTCATGCATATCCCTCATTGCATATAACAAGTATCTATCGTATCATATTCAATTGCCTAGGGACAATCTTTCTCTTGTGTTACGAAAAGCTTGTTGCTGCACTACTAAGTTTATTTTCTTGCAAAGTACCCGTAGTTTTATTCCTGCAAAGTAGTTTCATTTTTGTTCTAGATAAAGCAAACATTAAGTGTGCGTAGAGTTGTATCGGTGGTCGATAGAACTTGAGGGAATATTTGTTCTATCTTTTGCTCCTCGTTGGGATTCGACACTCTTACTTATCGAAAAAGACTACAAACGATTCCCTACACTTGTGGGTTATCGAGACCTTTTTCTGGCGCCGCTGCCGAGGAACGATAGCGTGGGGTGAATATTCTCGTGTGTGCTTGTTTGCTTTATTACTAAGTAATATTTATTTTCTATTATTAGTTGTTTTATATCTTTATTTATGGATAGGGAACACGAAACACTAAAAAATTAGTGGTACTTGCTACTCATGGAGATGGGGAACCTCCTAAAACCCTCGACGCTAGTTATGTGTGAAGTATTAAATACTACTTTGATAATCTTGAGAAAACCCCATTCAACTTGATAATGGGAGTATTGTTGGATCACCATGAATACTTTAGGCATTATCGCTTGACTCAAAAAGGGAAATTGTTATAGGATCAAATACATATGTTGCGTTGGTGTGCTCGGGAGCTATGCTTGAGATATGATATTACTTTTTGCTCTAGGATGAATGCTCCACATCTTCCCTTTTTATGCAAATTTAATGTTAATGATAATGAAACCTTAGCTTCTTATGCTAATGGTATATATGATTACTATGATGTGGAATGAATAAAAGAATTTGTTGCTTTTAGGGTGCTTATGAAATTGCTTCTTTGCTTGAAAAGTATGATGATGTTTCTTACGAATCTAAAATTTATTCCATACTTAAATGTTGTTATGATAATTATGAATGCAATGCTGATATTATTGAATTTGTTGAAAGAATGTCCGCTGCCTTGGAAGATACTAATATTTTGCAGGGACCTATGGAAGAAGTTGCTAAAATTGTGAGCTCATTAGATGAAAAAGATGAGGAGGAGAGAGAAGAACAAAAGGAGGAAGAGAGAATTGATCACTCGTGCCCACCTTCTAATGAGAGTAACTCTTCAACTCATACATTGTTTAATTACCCTTCGTGCTTACCGAAGGATGAATGCTATGATAATTGCCATGAACCCTTGGATTCATTTGAAATATTCCTTTTTGATGAACTTGATGTTTGTTATGCTTGTGGCCAAGATGCCAATATGAATTATGCTTATGAATATGAACTTGTTATATTTCCTTATGTTAAGCATGAAATTTTTGCTATTGCACCCACACATGATAGTCCTATTATCTTTTTGAATTCTCCCAACTACACTATATCGGAGAAGTTTGCTCTTGTTAAGTATTATATTGATGGGTTGTGTCTTGCTACTACATATGATCATTTTGATGAATATAATATGCATGTGCTTGATGATCCTACTTGCAATTATTATGAGAGATGAACTACATCTTCACCTCTCTATGTTTCCAATACTATAAAATTGCAACAAACTACTTATGCTATGCATTGGCCTTTACTTAATGTGAATGAATTGTTCTTTTATGACATGCCGATGCATAGGAAAAGAGTTAGGGTTTGTCATTGAATGATATATATCACTTTGTGCTCACTACTAAATTAAAAATCATTGTTTATTGAAATTGGCTTTGATATACCTTGGGATCCTGGTGGATCAATTACTTGAGCACTTTATGCCTAGCTTAATGGCTTTAAAGAAAGCCATGCCAGGGAGACAACATGGAAATTTTAGAGAGTCATTTATTTCTGTTGTATGCTTTTATAAAGTTTAAAAACAAAAACAAATATAGAGGGGAACCTAAAACTTCACAAAAGGAAAGGTGAAAGTGAGAGATGATGAAGAGCTTCGTTGAAGTGGGGGACGTCCTTGAACTTTTGTTCACGCCCATGAAAACTTTCTGAATCTTGAATCACAGAAACTTTTCCAACAGAAATAATTATCCCCATGTACAAATCCATTATTATAAAAATAATGTGCCAAGATTTGCCTTTAGGATGATTATATTGCTTGTTGGTATATGCGGTGTAAAAACAGAAACTTTGGCTGTAGTGCATGATTTTTCATTTTTTTACTGGAAGGTCAAAAGTTTCTGAAATTATTACACAGTATTCCTATACAAAAATTTTATTTCGTCCTAATTTTTCAGAATATTTGGAGTTACATAAGTATGTTCAAAGTTCATATTACTATAGACTGTCCTGTTTAAGACAGATTCTGTTTTTGATGCATTGTTTTGCTTGTTTTGATGAAACTATCGATCTTATTGGTGGAATAAGCCATAGAAAAGTTATAATACATCAGGTATAATGCAAATATAAAATATGAATGGGTTTTCAACGGTACTTAAAGTAGTATTTTGTTTTATTATACTAATGGATCTTACCAGTCTTCTATTAAGTTTTGTGTGGATGAAGTGTTCGAAGATCGAGGAGGTCTCGATATGAGGAGAAGAAGGAGAGGCAATAATTAAAGATTGGGGATTCCCAAGGCACCCCAAGTAAATATCCAAGGAGACTCAAGCGTCTAAGCTTGGGGATGCCCCGGAAGGCATCCCATCTTTCTTCAACAAGTATCGGTATGTTTTCGAATTCGTTTCATTCATGTGATATATGTAAATCTTGGGGCATCTCTGATGTCTACTACACAACCTTCTTCTTGTAGACTCGTGTTGGGCTTCCAAGCGCAGAGTTTTGTAGGATAGTGGCAACTTTCCCTCAAGTGGATGACCTAAGGTTTATCAATCTGTGGGAGGTGTAGGACGAAGATGGTCTCTCTCAAACAACCTTGCAACCAAATAACAAAGAGTCTCTATGTTCCCGACACACCCAATACAATGGTAAATTGTATAGGTGCACTAGTTCGGCGAAGAGATGGTGATACAGGTGTAATATGGATGGTAGATATAGGTTTTTGTAATCTGAAAATATAAAAACAACAAGGTAAAAAATGGTAAACAACGAGCAAAATGTTGTATAAATGCTTGGAAACAAGGCCTAGGGTCCATACTTTCACTACTACAATTTCTCTCAACAATACTAACATAGTTGGATCATATGTAAATACCTCTCGTGCGACAAAGAGTTCACTCCAAAGTCACAAATAGTGGAGAACTAACAAAGAAATTATTGCAGGGTACGAAACCACCTCAAAGTTATCTTTTCCGATCAATCTTATGAGCTATCCCTATAAGTGTCACAAACAGCCCTAGAGTTCGTACTAAAATAACACCTTAAGATACACATCAACCAACCCTAATGTCACCTAGATACTCCAATGTCACCACAAGTACCCATGGGCTTGATTATACAATATGTATCACATAATTTCAGATTCATCATGTTCAATCCAACACAAAGAACTTCAAAGAGTTCCCCAAAGTTTCTACCGATAAGAAAACTTCAAAGGGAAAACTCAATTCATCACAACAAGGTAGAGAGGGGAAAACTCCATATGATTCATCTATATCAATAATGCTCGCGGTACATCAAGATCGTGCCATTTCAAGAACACGAGAGAGAGAGAGAGAGAGATCAAACACATAGCTACTAGTACATACCCTCAGTCCCGAGGGTGAACTACTCCCTCCTCGTCATGGAGAGTGATGGGATGATGAAGATGGCCTGTGGTGATTGTTTCCCAATCCGACAGTGTGCCAGAACAGGCTCCCGATTGGTTTTTCGTGGCTCTAGAGGCTTGCAGCGGCAGAACTCCTGATCTAGGTTTCTTTACGGGGGTTTCTGTATTTATAAGAGTTTATGGCGGCAGAAACAAGTCAAGGGGGTCCACGAGGAAGTCACAAGCCAGGGGGCGCGCCCTAGGGGGTGGGTGTGCCCTATGGCTTGTGGCTTCCTCGGCCTTCCTCTCCGATGACTCTTCGCTCCAGTATTTTTTATATTTTCCAAAAATACTCTCCGTAAATTTTCAGCTCATTCTGAGAACTTTTATTTCTGCACAAAAACAACACCACGGTAGTTCTCCTGAAAACAGTGTCAGTTCGGGTTAGTTCTAATAAAATCATACCAAAATCATATAGAATTATTGTAAACATGGCATGAATACTTCATAAATTATAGATACGTTGGAGACGTATCAACATCCCCAAGCTTAATTCCTGCTCATCCTCGAGTAGGTAAATGATAAAATAAATAATTTATGAAGTGTGAATGCTAGCAAGTGCACAAGTTTGATCCATGATAATTCCAAACACTTTTTCTAGCATCATTATATATCATAAACAGTAGCTCATCTCATAAACCTTCTCATGATGAAATAACAAGCTATCCACATGTTAAAGTATAGACTAACAAACTATGCTTTCAGTCACCACACAATTGCAATTCATATTATTTTCAATGAGGGTCTATGTAAGAGCTTTGATTTAGCAAATTCCACATACTGAACTATCATATAGTCTTCCATGATTGCTAACACTCAAAGCATATTTTTAGAACAAATAGCATTCATCGAACACAGAGAAAGATAGGGGCTTAATGCTTTGCCTACCAACTTATTTATCATATAGATAATTGTCAACAATAATAATTCATGATCAAATATATTTGAATGGCCATATATGCTTGGATCTTTCCCCAACACATAACGCTTGCCAGGAGAAAAAGGAAAAATATAGGAAATGGTGAAGACCACCATGACTCTTGCATAAAGGTAAGTACTAGAGCCATTCGTAGAGGGAAGCATTGATTTGTAGAGGTGCCAGAGCTCGAGCTTTTAAAACAGAGATGAATAATAATTTTTAGGGGTATGCTTTCATTGTCACCATAAAAACTGAGAGATCTCAGTATCTTCCATGCTAGATACATTATAGGCGGTTCCCAAACAGAATGGTAAAGTTTTTACTCCCCCTCCACCAATCAATCACACTCCACAGCGAGCCGAATCCACGGGTACCGTCCATACCAACAACATTCCTGGGGGAGTTTTGTTTAATTATTTGCATTCTTTTTCTTTGATTTCGGGACTGGGAATCCCTATTACCAGCCACTTTCTCATGAATGATAGTGAATCAACACATATCGTGAGAATAAACCACCTAGCATGGAAGATACTGACAGCCCCTAGTTACCATATGAGAGATTCGGGCATACAAAACAGAATATTATTTGACGGTTTAGAGTTTGGCACATGCAAATTTATTTGGAACGGCAGGTAAATACCGCATATAGGTAGGTATGGTGGACTCATATGGAACAACTTTGGGTTTAAGGGTGTTTTTATGCACAAGTAGTATTTATACTTTGTGCGGAAGTTTTGGCTAGTATGAGGTGGAAGCAAGAACCACATGTTGGAGGATCCATACCAATATAACTTCTATACAAATATACCCAAGCATAACTCATTACGTTGTCTTCCTTGTCCAACTTCAACTCATTTTCTCAAGTTTGAAAATTATTAATGGGTATTCACAATCATAGAAGGTGTTCAAGATAGTATATTTATATGTGAAATCTCTCTTCCATCAATATTCTTTCATGAATTGTTCAAGTGACCAATGCGGTGTTTGCTAACTTTCAAAAAAATTTACCACCTATACTTCCTATATGTGAAGTCATTACTCCCCATGGTATAATCATATAAAACATATATAATTGAAGATTTATGATATTCAATTCATTCAACCATTTACTCATAGGATATAAGTGAAGCACGAGAGTGAATGACAAAACTACTCCAAAACATATAAGTGAAGATTAATGAGTGGTCAAA
The DNA here is from genome assembly GCA_022496015.1 of Hordeum marinum. Lineage (NCBI taxonomy): Eukaryota > Viridiplantae > Streptophyta > Magnoliopsida > Poales > Poaceae > Hordeum > Hordeum marinum. The sequence continues at coordinate 480,164,783 of CM039674.1, forward strand.
CAATTAAGTAGCTATGTGAGGACTTTCTCTCTCTCTATCTATCTCAATAAAGATTTTCAGATCTGAGTATTTTATTCAAAAGCAAGCAAAAGAAAAATAGCACTCCAAGAATAGCACATATCATGTGGACAAATAAAAATTTAGGCTCAACATAGGCTAACCGATAATTGTTGATGAAGAGAGGTGGGATGCGAGGCATCCCCAAGCTTAGGCATTTGAGTCTTCCTTGGATATTACCTTGGGGGTGCCTTGGTAATCCCCAATATTAGGTTCTTGTCACTCCTTATTCTCCTTATATCGGTATCTCACCCAAAACTTGAAAACTTCAATCACACAAAACTTAACGGAACTTTGTGAGAAGGGTTAGTGTAATAAATAAAGATCATTCACTTAGGTACTGTCAAGACAAGATTAATAAATGCTCCCACATGATACCTACTGCATTATATCATTCCCACAATTTATATTACTCAATATAAGCTATAGAAACACTTGAAACAAGCAAACTATTCATGCAAAACAGAATCTATCAAAAACAAAACAGTCTGTAAAGATCTGAATGATCACCATACTTCCCTGACTCTAAAAATTCTGAAAAAATAGGACATATCAATTAATTGCATATAAGCATTTTGTAGAAATTTCAGAATTTTTTGACTCTCCAGTAAATCAGATAATTCATATACTAGACGCAAAACTTTCTGTTTTTGCACAGAATCAAACAAGCAAGTATCAACACTATCCCAAAGGCTTTACTTGGCACTTTATTGGAATAAAAGACACAAAACATGATTAATAAAGTATATTAATCATGTGAACACATGAAAACAGAAGGTAAAAGTGTTGGGTTGTCTCCCAACAAGTGCTTTTCTTTAATGCCTTTTAGCTAGGCATGATGATTTCAATGATGCTCACATAGGAATAATAATTGAAACATGCAAAAGAGCATCATGAATCTCATGAAAATAACATTTAAGTCTAACCCACTTACTATGCATAGCGATTTTGTGAGCAAACAATTTATGGGAGCAAGAATCATCTAGCATAGGAAGGGAAAACAAGCATATCTTCAAGAATTTGAACACATAGAGAGGAAACTTTATATTATTGCAACTCCTATAAGCATATGTTCCTCCCTCATAATAATTTTCATTAGCATAATGAAATAATTCCACAATATAACCAGCACATAAACCATTCTTTTCATGATCTACAAGCATAGAAATTTTACTACTCTCCACATAAGCAAATTTCTTCTCATTACTAATAGTGGGAGTATCATAAAAGACTTGAATACTACAAATTGGTTCCACACTAAAAGAGTAATATTTAGTAAAAGGATATTCATAATTATGACAAGGATCATAATAGTAATCATCACTCTTTTTCATTGCATAAGTATCATCACAATAATCATCATAAGTAGGAGGCATCAATCATTATAACAAATTTGATCATTCAATGTAGGGGGAATAAAAAGATCATCTTCATCAAGCATAGCATCCCCAATCTTGGTACAAACATTAATTGAAGCAAATAAATTCTCAAACATGACATTTTCATCAAACATAGCATCCCCAAGCTTGTGGCTTTGTATATCATAAACATAATCACTCTCATCATTAATGGTATGAATAGCACCAATAGTATAGCAATTATTATCATCCTCCTCCAAGTTGGTGCCATAAATATTTTCAAGATTATAATAAGTATAATTATCTTCCCAATCATAATTATCACAACAAGAAATAGGCATAACAAAATCATCCTCAAGTGTATCATCTTCCACAACTATTGTTGATTCATTCATTCTCATGAGGCCTATCAATAATGGGAGCAATATTATTTGGGAGAGATACCTCTTTACCTTTACTTTTCCTTCTTTTATTATTACTCACCACATTATGTATGGCTTTATTTAATTCCTCAAAAGTTCTTTTTGAAGAGGTTGGTTGAATAAAAAGCTTCTCCTCATTACCTGATTTATCATAAGAAAAAATAGGAGGATATTGGGAAACCTCTTCCCCTTCATTAGTATTATATTCCTCTTCTATTTGTTTTCTTATATTTAAGTAATTGGCAATATAATTATTCTCAATGTAGTTTACCATGCAATACATATAGATTTCATTTAGATCAAAATCAATCATTTTCATGAGAATCCAAGTTGGAACATCCTTAGTTTCATGTTTCATTTCTTCATACCCCAAGAATAGACTAAGTTCATTATGATGCTCAAGGGTAATGAGGTTATCACAATTTTTATACACAATTCGATCATGAAATAATTCACATTGGAAATTAAAATGACCACTTTCATTGCAAAGTTCACAAGGATGGCGAGAAATATTAAGTCTTTCAACACAAACATATAGCCTCTCTTGCAACCATTTAGTTTCTAAATACTTATGCCTCTCACAAATATATCTTCCCTTTTTGGCATGTCTTGACAAACTCTATGCACTCCACAAAAATTGACATGCTTATAAGAAATATTTTTATCATGACTAGTGCAATCATCATTAGTACTATGGATATTCAAAAGAATTCATACTAACAACATTGCAATCATGCTCATCACTCAAAGGTTTAGTGCTAAACATTTTCATAACTTCTTCTTCTAACACTTGAGCACAATTTTCCTTTCCATCATTTTCACGAAAGACATTAAAAAGATTAAGCATATGAGGCAACCTCAATTCCATTTTTTTAGTTTTCTTTTATAGACTAAACTAGTGAAAAACAAGAAACTAAAATATTTAATTGCAAGATCTAAAGATATACCTTCAAGCACTCACCTCCCTGGCAACGGCGCCAAAAAAGAGCTTGATGTCTACTACACAACCTTCTTCTTGTAGACTCGTGTTGGGCCTCCAAGCGCAGAGTTTTGTAGGACAGCGGCTATTTTCCCTCAAGTGGATGACCTAAGGTTTATCAATCCGTGGGAGGTGTAGGATGAAGACAGTCTCTCTCAAACCACCTTGCAAACCAAATAACAAAGAGTCTCTATGTTCCCAACACATCTAATACAATGGTAAATTGTATAGGTGCACTAGTTCGACGAAGAGATGGTGATACAAGTGTAATATGGATGGTAGATATAGGTTTTTGTAATCTGAAAATGTAAAAACAGCAAGGTAACAAATAGTAAACAGCGAGCAAAACGTTGTATAAATGCTTGGAAACAAGGCCTAGGCTTCATACTTTCACTAGTGCAATTCCTCTCAACAATACTAACATAGTTGAATCATATGTAAATACCTCTTGTGCGACAAAGAGTTCACTCCAAAGTCACAAATAGTGAAGAACTAACGAAGAAATTATTGCAGGGTACGAAACCACCTCAAAGTTATCTTTTCCGATCAATCTTATGAGCTATCCCTATAAGTGTCACAAACAGCCCTAGAGTTTGTACTAAAATAACACCTTAAGATACACATCAACCAAAACCCTAATGTCACCTAGATACTCCAAAGTCACCACAAGTACTCATGGGCTTGATTATACGATATGCATCACATAATTTCAGATTCATCATGTTCAATCCAACACAAAGAACTTCAAAGAGTGCCCCAAAGTTTCTACCGGAAAGTCAAGACAAAAACGTGTGCCAACCCTTATGCATAGATTCCCAAGGTCACGGAACCCGCAAGTTGATCACCAAAACATACATCAAGTGGATCAATAGAACATCCCATTGTCACCACGGATATCCCATCGCAAGACATACATCAAGTGTTCTCAATGTTGTGGAACGTTGCGTGGGAAACAAAAAATTTCCTACGTTCACGCAAGACCTATCCATGGTGATGAGCATCTACGAGAGGGAGAGTGGATCTACATACCCTTGTAGATCGCTAAGCGGGAAGCATTAAGAAACACGGTTGGTGTAGTCAAACGTCTTCGCGATCCAAATCGCCGAGCATCCCGCGATCTCATCACGATCCGTCTCGTGATCCAATCACGATCCGTCCCGCGAACTCATCACGATCCGTCCCGCGAAATCATCACAATCCGTCTCGCAATCTTGATCACGGTCCTTTCAATCTAGCGCCAAACGCACGGCACCTCCGCGTTTAGCACACGTACAGCTCGATGACGATCTCCGCCTTATTGATCCAGCAAGAGGGATCGGAGAGGTAGATGAGTTCTCCGGCAGCGCGATGATGTTGCGGCGATGGTGGTGGATCTATTCTGGCAGGGCTTCGCCTAAGCACTGCTGAAATCCAATCTAGAGGAGAAACTATGCACTGGAGGAACGGGCAGCACGTGGCTAAAAATTATGTGCCAAAACCCTAAACCCTCTAGTATATATAAGAGGAAGAGAGGAGGCTTTGCACAAGGGCAAATCCCACTAGGAGGCTTCGGTCGAAGCTAGGGAGGAGAGTCCTCCTCCTCCTACAATCCTAGTAGGATTAGGACTCTTCCTTTTTTGCCTTATTAACTTTTTTCCACCTTTTCTCTTTGGGCTTTTCTTCCCTAACCGCATGGGCCTTGTGTGGGAATTCCACCATCCCACAAAAGGCTGGTCTTTATTCTCCCACAGCTAATGAAGCCTCTTGGGTCGAAATACCCCTCCCGATGGTCTCCCGGTACACTACCGATGAGCCCGAAACTTTTCCGGTGACCAAAATAGGACTTCCTATATATCAATCTTTACCTCCGGACCATTCCGAAGCTCCTCGTGACGTCCGGGATCTCATACAAGACTCCGAACAATCTTCGGTCACCACCATACATAACTCTATACTACCGAAATGTCACTGAACCTTAAGTGTGCAGACCCTGCGGGTTCGAGAACTATGTTGACATGACCGAGACACCTCTACAGTCAATAACCAATAGCGGGACCTGGATGCCCACATTGGTTCCTACATATTCTATGAAGATCTTTATCGGTCAAACCTCTATGTCTAGGATTTAGTTAATCCTATATGATGTTCCCTTTGTTCTTCGGTATGTTACTTGCCCGAGATTCGATCGTCGGTATCTCCATACCTAGTTCAACCTCGTTACCGACAAGTCCCTTTACTCGTTTCGTAATAAAGATCCCGTGACTAACACTTAGTCACATTGCTTGCAAGGCTTGTTGTGATGTTGTATTACCGAGTGGGCCCTGAGATACCTCTTTGTCACACGAAGTAACAAATCCCAGTCTTGATCCATGCCAACCCAACAGACACCCTCGGAGATACCTTCAGAGCACCTTTATAGTCACCCAGTTACGTTGCGATGTTTGATACACACAAGGCACTCCTCCGATGTTCCTGAGTTGCATGATCTCATGGTCATAGGAACATATACTTGACATGCAGAAAACAGTAGCAATAAACTTTCACGATCATATACTACGTTTGTAGTTTGGGTCTTATCCATCACATCATTCTCCTAATGATGTGATCCCGTTACCAAATGACATCTCATGTCCATGACTAGGAAACCATAGCCATCTTTGGTCAACGAGCTAGTTTATTAGAGGCATACTAGGGACATGGTGTTGTCTATGTATCCACACATGTATCTGAGTTTCCGATCAAGACAATTATAGCATGGATAATAAACGATTATCATGAACAAGGAAATATGATAATAACTAATTTATTATTGCCTCTAGGACATATTTCCAACAGTCTCCCACTTGCACTAGAGTCAATAATCTAGTTCACATCACATGTGATTCGCATTGTTATGAATCTAACACCCACTGAGTTCTAGGGCTCGATCATGCTTTGCATGTGAGAGAGGTCTTATAGTCAACGGGTCTGCGACATTCAGATCCGTATGTACTTTGCAAATCTCTATGTCAACTGTAAACACTGCTACCACACTCCACTTGGTACTATTCCAAATGGCTGCTCCACTATACGTATCCGGATTGCTACTAAGAGTCATCCGGATTAGTGTTAAAGCTTGCAACGACATAACTTTTTATGACGAACCCTTTATCACCTCCATAATCGAGAAACTTTTCCTTAGTCTTTTAGTCACTAAGGATAATATTGACCATTGTCCAGTGATCCACTTCTGGATCACTCTTGTACCCCTTGACGGACTCATGGCAAGGCATACACAGGTGCGGTACATAGCATGGCATACTATACAAAGCCTATGGCTAAGGCATAGGGGACGACATTCATCTTTTCTCTTTCTTCTGTCGTTGTTGAGCTTTGAGTCTCACTCAACTTCGCACCTTGCAAATCAGGCGAGAACTCTTTCTCTGACGGATCCATTTTGAACTCTTTCAAAATCTTGCCAAGGTATGCACTCATTGAAAGTCTCATCAAGCATCTTGATCTATCTCTATAGATCTTGATGCTCAACAATTAGGTAGCTTTATCCAGGTCTTCCTTTGAAAAACTCTTTTCAAACAACCGTTTATGCTTTCCAGAAATTCTACATCATTTCCGATCAACAATATGTCATCCACATATACTTATCAGAAATTCTATAGTGCTCCCACTCACTTTATTGTAAATACAAGTTTCTCGTAAACTTTGTATATACTCAAAAACTTTGATCACCTCATCAAAGTGTATATTCCAACTCTGAAATGCTTGCTTCAGTTCATAGAAGAATCACTGAAGCTTGCACACCTTTTAGCATCCTTAGGACTGACAAAACCTTCTGGTTGTATCACATACAACCTTTCCTCAAGTAAACCGTTAAGGAAACTATGTTTTGATATCCATCTGCCAGATTTCATAATTGAAAAATGCAGCAACTGCTAACATAATTCCAACAGACTTTAGCATCGCTACGAGTGAGAAAGTCTCATCGCAGTCAACTCCTTGAACTTGTCATAAACTTGTCTGCAACAAGTCGAGCTTTATAAATGGTGACATTTACCATCAGCGTTTGTCTTCATCTTAAAGGTCCATTTGTACTCGACGACCTGCTGTCCAACGAGCAAGTCTACCAAAGTCTATACTTGGTTTTCATACATGGATCCTTTCTTGGATTTCATGGCCTCTAACCATTTGTCGGAATCCGGGCCCATCATCGCTTCTCCATAGCTCGTAGGTTCATCGTTGTCCAACAACATGACCTCCAAGACAGGGTTGTCGTACCACTCAGGAGCAGTACGCATCCTTGTCGACCTACGAGGTTCGATAGTAACTTGATCTGAAGCTTCATGATCATCATCATTAACTTCCTCTTCAACTAACGTAGGCTTCACAGAAACATATTCCTGCGCTGCGCTACTCACTTGTTGAAACAAATGTTTAATAACCTCATCAAATTCTATCTTACTCCCACTCAATTCTTTCGAGAGAAGCCTTTTCTCGAGAAAGGACCCAGTTTTAGCAACAAACATTTTATGCTTGGATCTAAGATAGAAGGTTCACCCAATTGTTCTTAGGGTATTCTATGAAGATGCATTTGTTTGCTTTGGGTTCGAGCTCATTAGGTTTTCCACACAAGCGTCGCAGCCCCAAACATTAAGAAATGACATCTTAAGTTTCTATCAAACCATAATTCACACGGTGTCATCTCAACAGATTTAGATGGTGCCCGATCTAAAGTGAATGTAGTTGTCTCTAATGCATAACCCCAAAACTATAGTAGCAGAACGATAAGAGACATCATAGCACGCACCATATCCAATAGAGCATGACTATGACGTTCGGACACACCATCACACTACGGTGTTCCAGGTGGCGTGAGTTGTGAAACAACTTTCACATTCTCTTAAGTTGTATGCCAAACTCGTAACTCCGGTATTCACCTCCATGATCATATCGCAGACATTTTTATCTTCTTGTCACGATGATCTTAAACTTCACTCTGAATTTGCTTGAACTTTTCAAACGATTCAAACTTGTGTTTCATTAAGTAAATATACACTATATCTACTCAAATCATCAGTGAAGGTAAGAAAATAACGATATCCACCGCACGCTACAAGACTCATTGGATTGCATACATCAACATGTATCATTTCCAATAAATCACTTGCCCACTCCATCAAAGCGAAAAACGGGGTCCTTAGTCATCTTGCCCAAGAGGCATGGTTCACATGTCTCAACCGATTCAAAATCGAATGATTCCAAAGATCCATCAGCATGGAGTTTCTTCATGTGCTTTATACCAACATGACATTCAGCGGCAATGCCACAAGTATGTGGTACTATCATTATTAACTTTGTATCTTTTGGCATCAATGTTATGAACATGTGTATTACTACGATCAAGATTCAACAAACCATTCTCACTAGGTGCATGACCATTAAAGGTATTATTCATGTAAACAGAATAACTATTATTCTCTAACTTAAATGAATAACCGTGTTGCAATAAACACGGTCTAATCACGTTCATGCTCAATGCAAAAAACCAAATAACATTTATTTAGGTTCGTCGCTAATCCCGAAGGTAGAGAGAGCGTGCGATGTTGATCACATCAACCTTGGAAACACTTCCAACACACATCGTCACCTCACCCTTAGCTAGTTCTCCGATTATTTCGTAGCTTTTATTTCGAGTTACTAACATTTAGCAACCGAATCGGTATCCAATACCCAGGTGCTACTAGGAGTACTAGCAAGGTACACATCAATAACACGTATGTCAAATATACTTCTGTTGACATTGCCAGCCTTCTTATCTACCAAGTATCTAGGGTTGTTTCGCTTCAGTGACCGCTCTCCTCATAATCGAAGCACTTAGTCTCGGGTTTGGGTTCAACTTTGGGTTGCTTCACTGGAGCAGCAACTGACTTGCTATCCATCAAGTTTACCTCCTTGCTCTTGCCCTTCTCGAAACTAGTGGTCTGACTAACCATCAACACTTTGACGCTCCTTCTTGATTTCTACCATCGTGGTGTCAAACATCGCGAATAGCTCAGGGATCATTATTTCTATCCCTGGCATTTTATAGTCCATCACCAAGTTCTAGTAGCTTTAGTGACAGTGACTTGGAGAACTATATCAATCACTATCTTATATGCAAGATCAACTCCCACTCGATTCAAGCGATTGTAGCACCCAGACAATCTGAGCACATGCTCAACGATTGAGCTATTCTCTTTCATCTTGTAGGCAAAGAATCTTGTTGGAGATCTCATATCTCGCAACACGGGCACGAGCCTGAGATCCCAGTTTCAGCTCTTAGAACATCTCATATGTTCCGTGACGTTCAAAACGTTTTGGAGCCTCAATTCTAAGCCGTAATGCATGACGCACTAAACTATCAAGTAGTCATCAGAACGTGTCTGTCAGATGTTCACAACATCTACAGACGACGCTAGAGGGGTTGGCGCACCGAGCGGTGCATTAAGTACATAAGCCTTATGTGCAGCAACGAGGACAATCCTCAGATCATGGAGCCAGTCCGCAATATTTCTACCATCATCTTTCAACTCTATTTCTCTAGGAACATATAAAAATTCAAGGGAGCTATAGCGTGAGCTAGTAATCTACAACACAGTTTGCAAAGACACTACTGACTATGTTCATGATTATGAGTTCAATTAATCATATTACTTAAGAACTCCCACTCAAATTGACATCCCTTCGGTCATTCGAGTGATACATGATCCAAATTCACCAACTCAAGTCCGATCATCACATGAGTTGAGCTGGTTTCAATGGTGAACATCATCATGTTGATCATATCTGCTATATGACTCATGTTCGACCTTTCGGTCTCTTGTGTTCCGAGGCCATGTCTGTACATGCTAGGCTCGTCAAGTTTAACCCGAGTGTTCTGCATGTGCAACACTGGCTTGCACCCGTTATATGTGAACGTAGAGTCTATCACACCCGATCATCATGTGGTGTCTCAACACGACGAACTTTCGCAACGGTGCACACTTGGGGAGAACACAATTCATCTTGAAATTTAAGTGAGGGATCACCTTATAATGCTACCATCATCCTAAGCAAAACAAGGTGCATAAAAGGATTAACATCACATGCAAAACATAAGTGACATGATATGGCCATGAACTTGTGCTTTTGATCTCCATCTTGAAAGCACCGGCATGATCTCCATCGTCACCGGCACGACACCATGATCTCCATCATCTTTATCTCCATCAACGTGTCGCCATCGGGGTTGTCGCGCCCATCATGCTTGTACTACTATTGCTACCGTTTAGCGATAAAGTAAAGCATTACATAGAGCTTAATGATTGACACGCAGGTCATACAATAATTAAAGACAACCCTATGGCTCCTGTCGGTTGCCGTACTCATCGACATGCAAGTCGTGATATTCTATACAACACATGATCATCTCATACATCACATATATCATATCATGTAATTGGCCATATCACATCACAACATACCCTGCAAAAACAAGTTAGACGTCCTCTAATTGTTGTTGCATGTTTTACGTGGCTTCTACGGGTATCTAGCAAGAACAATTCTCACCTACGCATAAACCACAACGGTGATACATAAGTTGCTTTTCAACCTTCTCAAGGACCGCCTTAGTCGAATCCGATCCAACTAAAGTAGGAGAAACAGACACCTGCCAGCCATCTTTGTGTAACGAAGTTACACGTTAGTCGATGGAACCGGTCTCTCGTAAGTGTACAAGTAAGGTTGGTCCGGGCCGCTTCATCCCACAATACCGCTGAACCAAAACACGATGAAGGGAGGAAGCAATCTAAGAATCAACGCACACAAACTCTTTGTGTTCTACTTGAGACCTCATCTACACATAGACCTAGCTCTGATACCACTATTGGGGAACGTAGCATGGGAAACAAAAAAATTCCTATGTTCACGCAAGACCTATCCATGGTGATGAGCATCTACGAGAGGGAGAATGGATCTACATACCCTTGTAGATCGCTAAGCGAGAAGCGTTAAGAAACGCGGTTGGTGTAGTCGAACGTCTTTGCGATCCAAATCGTCGAGCGTCCCGCGATCTCATCACGATCCGTCCCGTGATCCAATCATGATCCGTCCCGCAAACCTATCATGATCCGTCCCGCGATATCATCATGATCCGTCTCGCGATCTTGATCACGGTCCTTCCGATCTAGCACCAAACGGACGACACCTCCGCGTTCAGCACACGTACAGCTCGATGACGATCCCCGCCTAATTGATCCAGCAAGAGGGATCGGAGAGGTAGATGAGTTCTCCGGCATCGCGACAATGTTGTAGCGATGGTGGTGGAGCTATTCCAGTAGGGCTTCGCTTAAGCACTGCTGAAATCCGATCTAGAGGAGAAACTATGCATTGGAGGAACGGCCAACACGTGGCTAAATTCTGTGCCAAAACCCTAAAACCTCTAGTATATATAAGAGGAAGAGAGGAGGCTTGGCGCAAGGTCAAAGCCCACTAGGAGGCTTCGGCCGAAGCTAGGGAGGAGAGTCCTCCTCCTCCTCCAATCCTAGTAGGATTAGGACTCTTCCTTTTTTGCCTTTTTGCCTTTTTTCCACCTTTTCTCTTTGGGCTTTTCTTCCCTAACCGCATGGGCCTTGTGTGGGACTTCCACCAGCCCAAAAAAGGCTGGTATTTATTCTCCCACAGCCCATGAAGCCTCTTGGGTCGAAATACCCCTCCCGATGGTCTCCCGGTACACTACCGGCACTCTCGGTACACTATCGATGAGCCCGAAACTTTTTCGGCGACCAAAATAGGACTTACTATATATCAATCGTTACCTCCGGATCATTCCGGAGATCCTCGTGACGTCCGGGATCTCATCCGGGACTCCGAACAACCTTCGGTCACCACCATACATAACTCTATACTACCGAAACGTCACCGAACCTTAAGTGTGCAGACCCTGCGGGTTCGAGAACTATGTAGACATGACCGAGACACCTCTACGGTCAATAACCAATAGTGGGACCTGGATTCCCATATTGGTTCCTACATATTCTATGAAGATATTTATCAGCCGAACCTCTATGTCTAGGATTTAGTTAATCCCGTATGATGTTCCCTTTGATCTTCGGTATGTTACTTGCCCGAGATTCGATCGTCGGTATCTCCATACCTAGTTCAACCTCGTTACCGGCAAGTCTCTTTACTCGTTTCGTAATACAAGATCCCGTGACTAACACTTAGTCACATTGCTTGCAAGGCTTATTGTGATGTTGTATTACCGAGTGGGCCTTGAGATACCTCTCCGTCACACGGAGTAACAAATCCCAGTCTTGATCCATGCCAACCCAACAGACACCCTTGAAGATACCTGTAGAGCACCTTTATAGTCACCCAGTTACGTTGCGACGTTTGATACACACAAGGCACTCCTCTGATGTCCGTGAGTTGCATGATCTCATGGTCATAGGAACATATACTTGACATGCAGAAAACAGTAGCAATAAACTGACACGATCATATGCTATGTTTGTAGTTTGGGTCTTCTCCATCACATCATTCTCCTAATGATGTGATCCCGTTACCAAATGACATCTCATGTCCATGACTAGGAAACCATAGCCATCTTTGATCAACGAGCTAGTCTATTAGAGGCATACTAGGGACATGGTGTTGTCTATGTATCCACACATGTATCTGAGTTTCCGATCAACACAATTATAGCATGGATAATAAACGATTATCATGAATAAGGAAATATGATAATAACTAATTTATTATTGCCTCTAGGGCATATTTCCAACACTCAAATCCTTAAAGACTCAATCCGATAAAAAAACCTCAAAGGGAAAACTCAATTCATCACAACAAGGTAGAGAGGGGAAAACTCCATATGGTTCATCTATATCAATAATGCTCGCGGTACATCAAGATCGTGCCATCTCAAGAACACGAGAGAGAGAGAGAGATCAAACACATAGCTACTGGTACATACCCTCAGCCCCGAGGGTGAACTACTCCCTCCTCGTCATGGAGAGCGACAGGATAATGAAGATGGCCTCCGGTGATGGTTTCCCCCTTCAACAGGGTGCCGGAGCGGGCTCCCGATTGGTTTTTCATGGCTCTGGAGGCTTGTGGCGGCGGAACTCCTGATCTAGGTTTCTTTTCGGGGGGTTCTGTATTTATAAGAGTTTGTGGCGACAAAAACAAGTCAAGGGGGTTCACGAGGAAGTCACAAGCCATGGGGCGCGCCTTAGGGGGTAGGCGTGTCCCTGTGGCTTGTGGCTTCCTCGGCCTTCCTCTCCAATGACTCTTCGCTCCAGTATTTTTTATATTTTCCAAAAATATTCGCCGTAAATTTTTAGCTCATTCCGAGAACTTTTATTTCCGCACAAAAACAACACCACGGTAGTTCTCCTGAAAACAGCGTCAGTCGGGGTTAGTTCTAATAAAATCATACCAAAATCATATAGAATTATTGTAAACATGGCATGAATACTTCATAAATTATAGATACGTTGGAGACGTATCAATCTTCTCTGTTCAGTTTTCACTTTTATTTTATGCACCATGCTGGTATGAGATAGTCCATGGTTGATTTATAGAATGGTCATGGCACTTTACTTATATCTTTTGAGTATGGCTTTTATAGAATGCTTCATGTGCTTCACTTATATCATTTGAAGTTTGGTTGCCTGTTCCTCTTCACATAGAAAACCGTTATTTACTTATTTGTAGAATGATCTTTTGCTTCACTTATATTTATTAGAGCATGGTCTTTTGTAGAAAGAATTAAACTCTCTTGCTTCACTTATATCTATTTAGAGAGTCAACATGAATTGGTCATTTACATGGTTAGTCATAAAATCCTACATAAAACTTATGGATCATTGAATATGATATGTTTGATTCCTTGCAATAGTTTTGCGATATAGAGATGATAATATGTGGGATGTACTAGTGGATGGTCGTGTTTAGTAAGATATTGGTGTTAATTAAGGTTTGTGATTCCCGAAGCATGCACGTATAGTCTTTAGTTATGCTAGGAAGTTGGAGCACAATTTATCCTTGATTCTCTATCTTTGTGTGAAGGTCGGGGGCGCGCGATGGTTAACTCCTACCAACCTCCCCCCTAGGGGCATGCGTATAATACTTTGCTTCGAGGGCTAATAAACTTTTGCAATAAGTATGTGAGTTCTTTATGACTAATTTGAGTCCATGGATTATACACACTCTTACCTTTACGCAATTTGCTAGCCTTTGCGGTACCGCGCATTGCCCTTTCTCACCTTGAGAGTCGGTGCAACCTTTGCTGATGCATCCAAACCCCGCGATATGATACGCTCTATTGCACATAAGCCTTATTATATCTTCCTCAAAACAGACAACATACCTACCTATTATGGCATTTCCATAGCCATTCTGAGATATATTGCCATGCAACTTCCACCGCTTTCGTTTTGATGACCTGAGCATTCATTGTCATATTGCTTTACATGATCGTAAGATAGCTAGCATGATGTTTCCGTGGCTTGTCCTTTTTTGATATCTTTGCGATGCTAGATCTTTGCACATCATTCATATAGAGTCATACTTTGTTCTAGGTATCGAGTTGTAATATTGAGTTATAAGTAAATAGAGGTGTGATGATCATCATTATTCATTATTAGAGCATGTCCCAGTGAGGAAAGGATGATGGAAACTATGATTCCCCCACAAGTCGGGATGAGGCTCCGGACACAAAAAAAGAGAAAAAGAGAAAAAAAATGAGAGACAAAGAGAGAAGGGGCATGCTAATTCCACACTTGTGCTTCAAAATAGCACCATATTTTTCATATAGAGAGTCTCCTATGTTGTCATTATAGAGTTAGATGCACACCCACTTACTTTTCATAATGAGCATTCATACACTTATAGCTCTTAGTGCATCCGTTGAATGGCAATCCCTACTTCTCACATTGATATCTATTGATGGGCATCTCCATAGCCCATTGATACGTTGAGTTGATGTGAGACTTTCTTCTCCACTTTTACCCATTTGAAACCTACCACCATATTCTATTCCACCCATAGTACTATATCCATGGCTTGCGCTCATTTATTGCGTGAGAGTTGAAAATGCTGAAGCGCGTTAAAAAGTATGAACCAATTGCTTGGCTGACACCGGGGTAGTACATGATTTATACTTTGTGTTAAGAAGACCGGGCATGACAAGGCTATATGATTTTGTAGGGATAGCGTTCTTTAGCCTTGATATTTTGAAAGACATGATTGTTTGTTGGGATGCGTGAGTATTAATGTCTTTATGTCAAAACCATACTATTGCTTTGAATCACTCATGTCCTAATATTCATGCCATGATTATATATATGATCAAGATTATGCTAGGTAGCATTCCACATCAAAAATTATCTTTTTATCATTTACCTACTCGAGGACGAGCAGGAATTAAGCTTGGGGGTGCTGATACGTCTCCGTCGTATCTATAATTTTTGATTGTTTCATGCCAATATTATACAACTTTCACATGCTTTTGGAAAAAATTTATACGATTTATTGGACTAACCTATTGATCCAGTGCCCAGTGCAAGTTCCTGTTTTTTGTGTGTGTTTTTGTTTCACAGAAATTTCATATCAAACGAAGTCCAAACATGATAAAAAATTACGGTGACTTTTTTTGGAATATTTACGAATTTTCAAGTGGAATCAATGCAAACGGAGTCCCACAGCCTCCACCCTCTATCAGGGCGTGTGTCAAGGTCCAAATGTGGCTTGGTGGACTGTTCCCACCTCGTATGTCGGTTGGAGCTCACTTTTGGGCGCAAGAACGCTAATTTTTGGATAAAAATCCCCTCAAAATTTCAGCCTGATCGGAGTTACGAATCTCCGGGAATATAAGAAACGGTTTTCGTCCAGAAATGGGAACGCGAAACAGAAGAGAACAAAGAGGGAGATCCAATCTCGGAGGGGCTCCCGCCCCTCCACCGCCATGGAGGCCATGGACCAGAGGGGGAACTCTCCTCCCATCTAGGGGTAGGCCAAGGAAGAAGAAGGAGGAGGGGGGCTCTCTCCCCATCTCTCCCGGTGGCACCGGAACGCCGTCGGGGCAATCATTGTGGCGGCGATCTACATCAACAATCTTGCCTTCTTCAACACAAACTCTCTCCCCCTCTATGCAGTGGTGTACTGTCTCTCTTCCCATTGTAATCTCTACTTAAACATGGTGCTCAACTCCATATATTATTTCCCAATGATATTTGGCTATCCTATGATGTTTGAGTATATCTCTTTTGTCCTATGGGTTAATTGTGGTATGATGTTATGGATGTGAGTTGTATGTTGATATGGTGCTGTCCTATGGTGCCCTCTATGTCGTGCAAACCTGAGGGATTCCCGATGTAGGGTGTTGCAATAAGTTCATGATTTTCCTATGGTGGGTTGTGTGAGTGATAGAAGCACAAACCCGAGTATGTGGGTTGTTGCGTATGGGAGTAAAGAGGACTTGATACTTAATGCTATGGTTGGGTTTTACCGTAATGATCTTTAGTAGTCGTGGATGCTTGCTAGAGTTCCAATCATAAGTGCATATGATCCGACTAGAGAAAGTATGTTAGCTCATGCCTCTCCCTCATTGCATATAACAAGTATATATCGTATCATATTCAATTGCCTAGGGACAATCTTTCTCTCGTGTTACAAAAAGCTTGCTACTACACTACTAAGTTTATTTTCTTGCAAAGTACCCGTAGTTTTATTCCCGCGAAGTAGTTTCATTTTTGTTCTAGATAAAGCAAACGTTAAGTGTGCGTAGAGTTGTATCGGTGGTCGATAGAACTTGAGGGAATATTTGTTCTACCTTTTGCTCCTCATTGGGATTCGACACTCTTACTTATCAAAAAAGACTACAAACGACCCCCTACACTTGTGGGTTATCAAACGTCCCAGCGAATAGTGATTCAGATCGAGATAGTGGACCCACGTGCCCCAGCGAATCTCCTCAGCCCCTCCCTTCCACGTCCAGCCGTCGCGGCTCTTCTCCTCCATAGCCGCTCCCACGCAACTTGCAACCCCCACAAGCTCTCCCACCGGTGGCAAGCACTCGCATTGCTCCTTGCACACACACCGTTGTGAGGTCGACGCTCACAAAGATGCAGCAATCACCATGGATGTGCCTATAGAGCTTCACTTTTTTCCAACGTGAGCTGCAACCGGTGCCCAAGAGAAATGTCATCATGGATGGCGAGCATGGCGACCGCGAGCTGCAAGGACGGAGGCTGTTCCGAGGAACACTACAAATGTCGCGGTTTTCTGTTACATGCTACAACTGGTGTCACAATTTGCTACGACCAGCCTATCATTAAGTTGTAACCGACGGTTGCGTTTTGCTACATCACACGAACCGTCGTTTTTCTCTGCTACATGCTACAACAGGTGCCATGAATTGCTACAATCGGTGTCTCATCCGACTACAGCTAGCATTGCGTTTTGCTACATCGCACTATGGTTGCATTTTTTATCTATAACCGACGCACGTGTCCCGCTTCAACCAGCATCAGAAATTGGTACAACCGGCAAAGCCGAATGCTGGAACCAACATCCATTTTTACCGCATCATCGGAGTGTTTCTGCGGTGACAACGGAGGAGCACACGATTTTGTTGCAACTAGCAAAGTCGGAGCTGGAACCAGCTTGCGTTTTTGCTGCAATCGAGCGCAGGAAGCACGGGCAACGCTGCTCCAAGCAACAATTTGTGTCACGGGGGGGGGGGGGGATTTGTTGTGGCGACGAGTTGCTACCATCGCCACCGGAGCTACAATTGTCTTTGCGTGGTGCTGCAACCGCGGGTGCAGCTACAACATGGGTGGAGCCGACGGCGTGGACGGACGACGAGGGCCTTAACTGGCGACAAGGACGACCGGCGAGGGCGGCGACCGACGCGAGGACGGACTGCGAGGGACGACTTGCATAAAGCATATGCCCCGGCGAGATGAAGGGGATCCACGAGATGTATGGGGAGGCGTCCCTTCGTATGGACGGGGCGAGGAAGGCACAAAAATTACGATCCATAAGTCGGGCAGCTGCGGGCGGAGCAGGCAAAAACCAAGGCAACCGAACCCGAGCAGGGGAAAAAAAAGGAAAACCGAACCCGAGCAGGCAAAAACGAAGGAAACCGACCGGTAATAAACCGGATAAACCGAACGCCCGAACCACGCAGCGTATCGCATTCGCACACCCCCAGACCCCCTCCCCCTCCGCCTCCCTCACCGTCTCTCATCCCCGTCTAGCACTGCCGCCACCGCCTCCTCCTTCCTCAGGCCTCGCCACCTCCCATGAAACCCTAGTTCCCCCGAAACCCAACACCGCGCCCGCTGCCATGTCGCCTCCGCTCCAGGCGCCGGACTACAAGTACGTCACCGAGGAGTGCCTCCGCGAATGGAAGGGCCAGTCCGCCGCCGCCTTCCGCCTCCCCGATCCGGTCCCCATGCCGCGCTTCCTCTACGAGCTGTGCTGGGCGACGGTGAGCTCCCCTCCACTCTGTACTCAGCTCGCTGGGCCTTTCCTTGTCGTCTTCGCGCTGACTGCGTGGGTTGGATTGCGCAGCTGCTCGGGGACCTCCCGCCGCACAAGTGCCGGGCGGCGCTGGATTCGGTGGTGTTCGCGGAGGAGGCGTGGCAGGAGGACTCCGGCTCGGTGCTCGCCGACATCGTCGCCCACCTAGGGCAGGATGTGAGTATTCTCCTCCCCTTTTTCTTTCGCTGCTGTGTGGTCCTCGCTGCTTAGTCAGTTTCCAGTTCCAGTGGGCACTGGCTCGATGGAGTGTGTCTGATTATTAGCCAATTTGCTATTGAGTGGTCGTAGGGAGTAACACAGTATGCAATACTTAGCTGAATTGGCCAAAACAAATTTGACTGGGAGAATTAGCCAGTTTGTAGTCTATGTTACTTTTTGTGCCAGCTGAAGTGATGACCTGGTTGAATTGCAAGAGGTTTCAGTGATGAACAATCATTTCACTGGAAGTGATAGTGTGTGGCAGCTCTGGACAAGTTCTAAAGGCTATGTTTGGAAAAAGTATTCTGCTGAAGCTGTAGCAGAAAAGAAGGTTTGAATTATGCTCTTACTGATGAACATGGAACTACCATCTTTGGGAATGATGGTAGCAGACCTTATAACGGCCGAGAGCACAAACCTATTCATTGTTATTCGAATTGTAGGGCGGGAGTGTTCAGATTTGCATGCTCATGAACATGAATATGGATTTTAGTTGTAGCTAGCAACATATCTCTCTGCAGTTAAGTGCAAGACAATCTTACAGATAAGCGAGGTGATTAATGTACAAAAGCTCGTGATGTTTCTTTCCAGTTTTCAAAGGTCTACCCTGCATGGCTTTAGTTCTCCTGTTCAGTGGAACTGGTCTAAAATTGAACTGTTCTGGATCTATACCACAAAACAGTTACCAAGAGCATTGTTGTCTAGGAGTTACCAAGTTGTCGAGTGTCACCTGATCACGGACGCAGGTGACAGGGAGTGTCACCCAGAGATTTCTGGTTTGGCTGACGAATCTAGTGGGATGGGCAGGTCTGGTGGCGTTGAGCTCGAGGGCCGAGTGGGGTCCCCAACTTGGACTAGGAAGCAGTGATCCTCCACCTCCTGGCTTCTGTCATAGTTTCTGTTTCCCCATTTACTCAACTGCTGTGGTGAACTGGGTTTATGAGGTGAGGATGAGTGTAGCAGTAGAGGAAAAGGGCAGGCTGTGTACTCTGCTGCTGTGGTTAGGCAAGACAGGCTGTGTCGTGGTTGTAGTGAGGAAAGGGCTGTGGGGAATTAAATTAGGCCAGCAAGTGGCAGATGGCTCACAAATCAAGACATAGATGGTCTTTTTGGCTGTAGAAATTTTGTAATAACCATCTGGAACTCCCCTGCCACTAGAATTGCACCCATGGGCATTCTCCATGTCATTTGAGTTATAAGTGCCAATTTGGCCAACATGTGTTATCTCCTGAGTATTGACATGGTGCACACCATGTTGACAATGTCATCCTGAAGCCCGGTTGTCGCTGCGACTCTCGCTGGGATGCCCTGGCAGCCTTGACCTATAGATGCCGCTACGGTGTTATTGTTGTTTTCCCAACAATCAGGGTCAATAGAAACGTAAAAATGAAAATATCTTGACACCTTTGTGTCTTGCTTACTCATTATCATGGGACTTCAATCAATAACCTTTTATTTCCCACCTATCAGTGCGGTTCTGCTTTTGATCCAGGGCTGATGCCTAAGTCCAAGATGCATTTATTCGAATCATGTAACTTAGATTTACCATTCCATTGCTTGTGCTGCCATTTCCTCATAATGAATGAATGCTACGTTATTAGTCGATCTGACCTGAAGTTATGCGCAGATTACAATTTCTGGTGAACATCGCAACCGTCTTGTCAAAATGGTAAAATATATTTTTGATACTTCAACACCTATTCATAATTTTAGTATGCAAATAGGTTATCTATCTTCTTGGCCCCTACTTTTTTGTGGTGGAGGATTTAGTCCTCACTTATTTCCTTTAAATACTACTCTTGGCTGCAGACTAAGTCATTCGTAGAGTCTTCACTGATTGCACCTAGGCTTCTTCAAGAGCGATGTGAAGTGAGTATTTGTTGTTCATCATACTAGGGCATCACATCTTTGTTGAAACCACCTTTTATGATTCAAGGCAGCTGACACCATGTCGTCTCTGTTTCCTGTATGTGCACATTTTAAGGAAGAATTCCTATGGGAGGTTGAACAGAGTAAGTCAAAGGGCCAGGATTTAAAAGCCAAGGAGGTATGTGTCACATACTAATACCATGCATATTGTTAGGACTTAGGATATCATGTAGTCATCAACTGATCATTGATTCCTGATATTTTGTGTGTGCTCACATAAAGTACAATATACCATGTCACATTAGCGCATATATCTTTTAAACATGGTTTCTGTGCGACAACCTTCTCCTTATTTTGCACATTTTATTTTTTACCTGTTTATTGCATCATTTCCTTAACGGCTGCTTGTAATAATTGGCAATAGGTCAGAGTCAACACACGGCTTCTTTATCAGCAAACTAAATTCAACTTGCTAAGAGAGGAAAGTGAGGGCTATGCCAAGTTGGTATGTATATCTGCCCGTGAAACTTCCACCCTTTGTTCTTGTTATATGGTTGTACATTGGTTCATTAATATTTTTCAGAAAATTTTAAGTAATCATTGTTACTCCCTCCGATCCAAAATAAGTGTCGCAGCTTTGAACTATGGTTGAACTAACCTCAGTTCAAAGCTGCGACACCTTTTTTTGGAATGGAGGGAGTATTTCTTTGTGCTATATGGATTGATTAGCATAACATATCTTTATGTGCTTCTACTTTCGTCACTGATGCTTTGTTGAGCGGTATTGCACTAAATTCTGCAAACTTATTTGATCCTTATTACTAACTGGATATCTATAGTGCAAGGGGAGTCTGTAAAACAGTCAACTAATTGCAGACTTTGATTTATTATTGATCCTAAAATTACAGAGTTGGACACGTGTACTATAAAATAGTGGAAGCCAAATAACCTGTGTTTCTCAAAGTATTTGTTTAAAAAGATGCTCTAGAACACTTGTCTTGATTAGCATCTGCCCAGACACCACAAACCCATGTTATTACCCGAACACACTATGAAGTTGTAGTCATATGCTGGACATTTTTTGCTGCCTGAAAACTCTAGAATAACTGAATAACCATGCCCGTTTGCTATTACACACTTTGATGTCTACTAGCAAATGGACACAACTTTATGATGTGTCTAAGTATCTGGGCTGTGACACAATCAGGTAATGTCAATCAAGTGCAGTTTCCTGCAGCCAATTTTGCCTTCCTCTTTTTAACACGTGTTCTACCAAATCTAGAGGGTAAACTCTATAATCTAGATACTTCTAGAAACAATTGTAATTGTGGTTGCTGATGTATATATCCACACACGTGTTCAAACTTCTTATATGTCCAGTTTGAAATATATTTGAGAGTAAATTGCAATCGTGTGGGATTTTCAGCTAAGTTCCATTATCATCTTAGTTTTCAAATGATGCGTCTAAAATGGTTTACTGGAGCTTGGTGTATTTTTTTAACATAGTTCCCTTTGTTTGTCTACAATTCAGGTAACCCTACTGTGTCAAGTCAGTTCAGATTTGGCTTGCCAAAATACTTCTTCAGCTACTATCAGCATTATAAAGGTTGGGTGTTGGAATTTTCTTTCTTACTCCTATGTTATGATTTGACCATGTAAACAGTATTGTGTAATGACATAATGTTCTTGTGACAGTCATTAATTGGACATTTTGACCTGGACCCAAATCGTGTATTTGACATTGTGAGTTTTCGTTTTTTATCCTGGTATTACCATCTGTTGTTGTAAAAGTATGTCATTGCTACAATGCAATTACATTTTTCCTTGTTTGCCTGCTAGGTGTTGGAATGTTTTGAGCTCTATCCAGATAACAGTATCTTTTATCAGCTTATACCTCTTTTTCCAAAGGTATTCTATTAGTTTTGAATAAGATACTTAGACTGCCTGTAAAGATCATTACCATACTCCACGTAGTACTTTGATTCAGCCCATCTTATGACTTCTGTTTATTACAGTCTCATGCTGCTAAAATTTTGGGGTTCAAATTCCAATACTATCAACAATTGGATGTAAACATCCCTGTTCCATCTGGTCTTTTCCGAATAGCAGCCCTGTTGGTCAAATCTGGTCTTATTGACCTTGATAACCTGTAAGTTTTTTAGTTGTCCTTGTGTTATTCTGTACACTTCTTGAACTCAAACTGTTATTTCGGACATCCTCCTTCAAAATATTTGTTCTAAAAAATAATCTACAGTAAAGAAAACTTCTGTAAGGTTTACATACATGTCAAATTGGTACTTCTAACATCACATTCCTTTGGCGATGCCTTTTTCAACTTCTGCTCTTATTTTGATGGCCATTTCTTGTAACTATGTGATGACTTTTATAAGCAGTACTCCCTCCATTCCATAATATAGTGCGTCCTCGATTTTCAAGCTTTAAGTTCGACCATGAATTTAACCAACGAGACCGATTGCAGCGGGATTAAAAATTGTACCATCGAAAACTTCATTCGAATACGAATTCAATGATATAATTTTTACTTCCGCCACAATCGGTCTCGTTGGCTAAATTTATGGTCAAACTTCGATTTGGGGAAGTGTGGGCGCACTACATTATGGAATGAAGGGAGTACTAGATTGTTAGGTCATTTTCCTCAGAAGGCACTGCAATACCGAGAAAAAATAATCCTATTCGGTATGAATATTATTAATTACTACTACCTCTGTCCGGGTTTTCAAGTCCTCTCGACCAAAACGCACGGACCAATGCAAAATTAACTCGGCGCCAGTTACAGAAACTTTTTTGTTTTGCGTGCAATGCGGTCACATGCACCAATAGACAGAGAAAGGAAAGAGGAAGACCCTTCTAAATCGGGCATGCACTGGCCGTTGCTTCAATTACGCAGATGTAACTAATTGAATTCTGCATGCAGCCTCGCCCCTCGCGCTTGCATGGAAACAGCTTCTCTGGAGAATTAATTCACCAATCAACGGATGTACTGCCAGCCTTACCCAGCGAAAAAGTAGGGAACTGTTTACAAGCGGACTTAGAAATACTGACGCATGATCAAGGCTGGCTGGCCTTTTAAACCCGGACGGAGGTAGTACCTCTGTACACTAAGATAAGACGTTCTTGTAGTTCAAATTGAACTGCAAAAATGTTTTACATTAATGTACAGAGGGAGTATTTCACTAACCAACTAACCATACCCCTTGTCTCAAGTCCTTGTTTGCTTTTATTTTCAGAGTCCTTTATGCTGTGTCAATATGAATAGTGTTGCTGCTGTATCAATTTGTGTAGGAATATCCTTTTCAACTACACCTCAGATGCTTCATAAATCATGACCCGTTTATGCCTTCTGTTTCAGCTATGCTCATTTACTTCCAAATGATGATGAGGCATTTGAGCATTTTGGCTCCTTTGTTTCAAGGAAAATTGACGAGGTTAGTATGTAGTTTTCCAGTTGAATTCATTCTGTTCTAAAAAAAGTTTTGCTGTATTTCGTATGGCCATAATGAGAATTATATAAATCTCGCTGCAATGCACCCAAATAATAAAAGTGTCACCACAGATTTTCAATAACCATATATTTTGTGCTTCGACTCTTAGATGTAACAGAAGACTACCATTTGAAAAAGGAAACAACACCGTGTAAAGTCCTGTTTAAGCAAATACCATGATAATTCTTATTGGAACCACAACTTCATGAGGAATAACAGTCAGTTGCCACACTACGATATTTTTTCATGAAACCATAACTATCACGCTAATTATTCATGCAACTCCCAAACCCCTTGTTTGATGGCAAAACTGACACGTCAGTCATGACGTGATTATTTTGCCAGCATGATTTTGCCAATGTGGACCGACTGAACTCTTCTTCCGCCCCTGAATCTGTATCCTCTGCTCCACCACTGTGCCATCTTCTCATGAATGATCTGTGCTTTGCTGCAGTGAAGCTGGCAACAAATTCCCTGACTTCACCGCTGGACTACTCCAGTGTCGTCCTCTGGTCGATGTCCTTGGCTTTGTACTTGGTGCCGGCCCTGAGGAGTGGGAATGTCACCCTCGGTAGTGTCCAGTCTCAACAGGATGTCCACTGGCTGGATGCTCTGGTTCTTGCTTCCATCTTTGTCCTAGTTGTGCTCCATCATGAGCATCCCCATGTATTTGAATTACAGCACAGATTAAACTCACAGTCACTGTCAGATGTAAGCACCTAGTAATGGAGATTCAGATCTAATTTAACCACTGGCTTTATCCCTGCCCTATCCTGCTTGCCATGGATGCCAGCACCCTTGCTATCCTTGCAGCTGAACTTGAACAAGCCCCGCAGGCCCAGCCGCCGACGGTGATTAACGGAGACACGGCGGTCATGAAGCGGGTGGTGTCACTCTCTTGTTTGTTGCCATTGATCTCATCCCAAATCTCTGTAGCAGTACTGTGCAGTGATTGCAAGCTCCAGAGCATCACGAGTATCTCACCCAATGGCTCGGGGCTTGCCGCACTGTCATTTTCATTATCAGTGACTGCCTTCAACATCTTATCTCTCTTGTTCGGGCTCTCCTCCATCTCTTTGTAAGGCATTGGAAATGACGCTCCCTCTCCCCACTTCACTCAGACAAAGTATCACCACTATTGACTCCATCTCGAATTTTGCTTACTCAACATGGTAGTGCAGCTACGGTGTGGCTTTGGATAGTTGTGTCTCCTATCAGCTTGGTTGCAGCTAACGGTGGGTCATTCCTCCACTCAAGCTCCAACTTGGCCAGGAGGCATGCCCTTTTTTTTCTGTGAAGGGGCGGTGGATGGTTCCAGAACATGGCGGAGGCAGCACTTGGCTACTGTTCACTGTGAATGCGCCACTGCTCTCAACTGTTAGATTTAGGAGCCCAGTGGTTAGGATTGATGCTCTGATCTGATTCAAAATTGGTACACTATATAGTATTATATATATAGAAATTGGAACTAGAGTGGCAAAAATGTAATTGTTTTGATTGTCATCTTGTAGTTTAGGTTTTGAAGGATTGTCATATTTACAGTTACCTCTAGGTATAAGAACCTCTTTGTCAACAGTAGAGACACACTAATACAGCCGCACCACTGGTTGTAGGATGCTATAACTGTGTTTCAAGTTACTGGAAATATTTTGAACTGTGCATGTAGATCTGGTCTTACATTTATGCTATGTCTGCACTGATCTTCAGTATACTTCAATAATTATCGACACATCGGGTTCAACTTGTAGTTACTCATCTCTTTCTTGATCACAGGCTACTAAAATAGGCAAAATAAATCTTGCTGCTACTGGAAAGGATCTTATGGACGACGAGAAGCAAGAAATAACGATCGATTTATACACAGCATTGGAGATGGAAAATGATATAGTTGAGGAGCGAGCCCCTGAGATAGAAAAGAACCAGAAGCTTGGGCTTCTTCTTGGTTTCCTCTCAGTTCATGATTGGTATACCTTCCGTGCCATTGATCTTGGATGTTGTATTATAATACTGCAAAGTTTCTTTTAATAACGATTCATTGTTAGTCACTTCGTACCGTTTCACTCCTGCAGTAAACACATTCGTCTTCTTTGACATGTTATTATTTCACTGATGGACTTCTGCTGTTATTTGTCAGGGACCATGCACAGCTACTATTTGAACGTCTTGCACAGCTAAATCCTGTTGAGCACATTGAAATATGTGATGGTTTATTTAGGTTTGTCGACTTCCTCTGCATATTCTACATGTTCTATCAGCAGCCTCAGCAGATGTATGCTGTTATGATATTATCTGTGCTAATAGGAAATATGACATATTATGGTGTGCCCGATATGTCTCTTGTAATGCAATGGTTGAGTTCCCTGTTTTGTGTTGTTCAGTTCTACTTTCATTTGTGCAGAATTATTGAGAAGACTATTTCTTCAGCCTACAGTGCATATTGTCAAACGCATCACAAAATCTCCCGTAAAATTGACACTCACATGATAGATGCATCATCTGTCTCTTCACCAAGTTATTTGGTTCATCTGCCGAAGGTGTTTTTCCAAATGCTTGCTGTTTGTGGACCATACCTTCATCGTGACACACAATTATTTCAAAAGGTACCATTAGATCTTTTAGTGTTGAATTCTTCTCTTATTTGATCTGCTTGATGTCCTGCTGCCCTACTGGATATGACTTGTTCCAGGGATGGGTGCACACAGCACCTGTTCCATTCATACTTAGCGTGCTTGCTACCAGAGTATACCTTTTTTTCATATGGCAAGAAAAGTTATACAGCACTGCATTTGTTTCAAAGCATTTGGAAAGGTCCTATGACTACGAACACCTTTGCTTACAATTAAACAGTTCCTCCTGGAGTATCTAGTTGCAAAAATTGTTGGATATTGTTTATTTAATGGCGCATGGTACATTTGTTGTGTTCATTGTCAGGTTTGCAGAGTGCTAAAGGCGTACCATGCCTCATCGAAAGAATTAGCCCATACAGCAGGTGTCATGTCTCCAGAATCTCACATTGAAGAAGCACTTGGGTCATGCTTGCTTCCTTCACTGCAACTTATACCTGCCAATCCTGCTGTTGATATGGAGATATGGGGAGTTCTTTCCCTTCTTCCTTATGAGGTTTGCCATGCTTCATGATTGTTGCTTGTTATTATTGAACTACCTTTTTAACCAATCTGTCACTGTTCATGTTTAGGTACGCTATCGTTTGTATGGTGAGTGGGAGAAGGACGCTGAACAAAACCCAGTTGTCCTTGCTGCAAGGCAAACAGCAAAGGTTGTCTGCTTATTCCATGCCTGGGTTTCCTTTCTTTCACCTATCATTTTAGCTTGAGCTTTAGATTCACCAGCATATGCTTAATTTCTCAATTAGCTGGATACCAGAAGGCTCTTAAAACGGCTGGCCAAGGAAAATCTGAAGCAGCTTGGCCGCATGGTGGCTAAACTTGCTCATGCAAATCCAATGACTGTACTTCGGACAATTGTCCAACAGGTATTTTGAACCAACTATGCGCATACAATTTATTCAAAGCAATAATAGATTCTGCATGTAGCCCTACTTCCATTTGGACTAGCAGCTGTGGTATTTGTGGCCTTCTGCAATTAACGTTTTTCTGGCAAGCTCTTTTTGCGAATATCTTATTTCCCCTTGTTCTGTTTTAGTTCACTTATGTTGGAGATGACCAACCATTGTTACATCTGCTGACAGCTCCATTCGGACTGTATTTGGCTCTTTTATCTTCTCTGGAACCAGTGGAATGTCTTTGTACCAACCTGGCAGTGTCCAAATCCATTATATGTTTTTATCCTAGATGCTGAACTTACCAAGTGCATTCTATTCTAGTTTACCCTGGCTACATCAGCTCATTGTGCACTAGTTCTGCCATTGCGTATGATCCATGGTGTCCTTATCAACTAAACTGGCAGCAGACCCTTGAATGTTGGTCTGCTGTTACTACATCCTCTGTGTATCCTTTCAAGGATCCAGTTGTGGTTAATAGACATAGTGGTTGAGAGTAGTCAAATTGGAACTAATCAATGTTAAGGGGAATGCTAATCTCATATTCTCATTAGTGTTAAATTTGTTAATTAATCATAATAGTGCTGACAAAAAAGAGGGGCGGGGGGGGGGGGGGGCAAAAGGTAGCAGAGCCTCCTAAGTCCTACTGCTCTATATAATAGTAGTAATATAATGGAATGTTTACATGTGGAGGGAGTGTGCTCCTTAGGGCTACACAGCACTTGATGAAGCAACAGAGGGAGTCTGGGCAAATGATTTCTGAATATATTGTTTTTATTGGGTAATTGATAATTCATTGATTCTGGAACTTCACCTTTATAATTGCAATCCCTCGTTGACGTGTTTCAATTATTTACCTCTACAATACGTTCACAACTTTCAGGTCGAGGCATACAGGGACATGATAAATCCAGTTGTGGATGCTTTTAAATACTTGACTCAGGTATTAGCTGTGTATGTGATGCTGGTGCATGTTTTATACAAATACAGATGCCCATACCCTTCTTAGAGTCGGTTGTAATTGTTTTGCTTGTGTCTTTGAATTATTTTGTAAGTTGAATTTCCAGTTTTTCCTAAGTATGCTTCTTTTACAGCTGGAGTATGATATCTTGCAATATATTGTAATAGAACGGCTGGCCCAAGGTGGTCGTGAGAGAGTAAAAGATGACGGTCTTAATCTGTCAGATTGGCTTCAGGGTCTTGCATCATTCTGGGGACACCTGTATGTGGTTTTGACTCCTGTCTGTTATTACATTATTTGCACAACACATGATGTGATGTACTGCTCAACTTTTAGTTAAACCTGATGATCCAGCGATATTTAGTGATTTATGTTCTTGCTTATTGGGCACTTGTAAGTTGCATTGAACTGTTCATTTTTTTTATCTATCGTAGTGGTTAGCAGCAAACTAGCTGAAATGAATACCTGTGTAGGATGCAGTTTTAATAAATATCACAAAGATTCTTCTCTACTCGTATTCGTACGTGGTAAGCTAAGCATACTATACATTATGTCGAACATGCATGCCAATGATATTAGTATGCTAATGCAACATAAGGTAATTGATTTATAACCTAAATATTTAGATGTTTACCTTTCGCTTTACAGCTAGGATCTTTGGCTGTTATCTTGTCCAGAATCTTGAGTTGCCCTCTCCCCATTTGTTTGCTCATTCTAGCATCGTGTCTGTAGAAGTTTTGTAGAACGAAGATATCGCCGATTTGCCAAGACTCCAAATTCTTGTTATTTGTTTATCATGTTTGATCTTGAATTTTGATCGATGGATAATTGCTGTGTCCAACTCTCAGAATAAGTCTTTAATCTTTATGCTTTTAAAAAAAGCAAGCAATATATCTACTGGTGTTGTATATCTTTCTAATATGTGGGGTGCTTGTGTTTCCCTTCCGAGTATTGTTATTATCTTTAATCTTTATATGCTCCTACTCTGAACCAAGAAATTTTAACAGATGCAAGAAGCATTTTTCCATGGAGCTAAAATGCCTTTTCCAATACATAGTTAATCAACTGAAGAAAGGATTGGGCACTGAGCTTGTTGTACTTGAGGTTTGTTGGCTATGTCGAAACTTTCTTGCTACCTTGGTTTTGTAGGAATCTGAAGTTTAAAATGATGTAACATGCAGGAACTCATTCAACAAATGGCAAATGTACAGTACACTGAGAACATGACTGATGAACAGGTTGATGGTATGGCAGGGAGCGAAACATTGCGACTTCAATCTTCACTGTTTGGCTCAACACGGAACTATAAGGTTTAACGAGGAACCCAAGGCTCTTTTCTTTATTTCCTGGTAAGGTCAAAAAACAGTTTTACCAAATCATTTTTTTGTAGGTCCTGAATAAGTCTACTAACAAGTTGCGGGATTCTCTGCTGCCAAAAGATGAACCTAAACTTGCAATTCCCCTACTACTGCTTATTGCCCAGCACAGATCCAAGTAAGCCCCCCCCCCCCCCCCCCCCCGGTTCATAATTTGGTCTGCTCCCTCTGCTAAGTGGACTTTAGTCTTACTGTAGTTGTGTAATATAGATGGCATACTGATGGTTAGAAATAGATGTATTCTAATGGATGAAATTCTTGACTATATTTCTGGAATTCTGCATTTACTTATTTAGATAGTATATGCCAAAGCAAATACTCAGAAGCATTAGCTAAAGCTTTATTATCTGCATTGTGGGGTTCATGTTTTAGCTTAGAAGCCTGTCATTTCAGTTTTTTATATTTGCACTGTCTGTTGAAGTTGATAATGTTGGCATTATTCTCAGGGTTATAATAAATGCAGATGCCACATATATCAAGATGGTCAGCGAGCAGTTTGATAGATGCCATGGAATACTACTTCAGTATGCCGAGTTTCTTTCAAGTGCTGTAACTCCATCAACCTATGTTCAACTAGTACCTCCTTTGGAAGATCTGGTTTATAAATATCATATTGAGCCAGACGTAATACACTCGTACCTTGCACACTATTTTTTTTAGTGCGTGGGGGATTTCATTGTGTAATCATGCCTCAGTGAGTTAACATCTTAGCAATTTTACTTCATTCTAGGTTGCTTTTCTTATATACCGCCCTGTAATGAGGCTTTTCAAAAGCGCTAGTAGTGGTGAAGCCTGTTGGCCTCTGGATGGCAATGAAGAAGGGGAGTCTGTATCATGTGATGATATGATCTTGCATGGTGATTCATCCCAGAAGTTAATCATGTAAGTCTTCTATGAACATCTGCCACGAGTCTCCCGATCAACCATTCAGTGGTATGGGTTATCACCAGCAACTCCTAGTTGAGCCTGGGCTCCTGGGCTCACCTACACCTGTCTAACGAAATCCACATTGCAAACTATTCTGGAAACAAAAATCACATGTAAATATGGCAATACACACTTGCAAATTTTCGTGCAAACATACGCGTTGTTCATTGCAAAAAAAGGGGGTGTACATATAGTAGTTAATCCCCATCCTCGTCTTTTTTGTGCAGACCACGAACAGACATATTTTTCCATGTGACGTAGTCTGATTTCTTTTTGATTTTTGTCAGAACTTTAAAACACACTTTTTGTTTTTTGTTCTTAAAAAAATGGTACAAATGTTTCTGAGAGCTTGAATTCTGCCTTAGGATTATCACATCTTGGTTATTCCACTTTCATCTTTTGGTTCATGTTGAAATAAATTGAAAAGTAAATTGCCAAGGAAGGTGACTTCGGAGAAAATATGCACCATCGAATCATCTGAGTACAAGAATGAGAAATTTGATCCTCTCCTTGTTTGCCACTAAAAGATCAGCAAAAATCTTGTGTCCTTGGAAGCTGGTAGGGTAGCTAGCAACTACTATACCTTTGATAATGGCTGCTTTCAGAAATTTATAATTAAACTGTTTAAGCCTCGTTTAACTGTGGTTCCAAATTTCTGTTTCTAAATGATATTGGAACTCCATTGACATCTCCATGATATTTTAGGTTTTATTCATATGCAATTGTCTGTATTCTTTTTTTTACAGGTGGTCAGATCTTCTTAACACAATCCGAACAATTTTACCAACAAAAGCCTGGAACGGTCTTTCACCTGAATTGTATGCTACTTTCTGGGGGTTAACACTCTATGATCTCCATTTCCCAAAAGATCGTTATGATGCAGAGATCAAGAAGTTGCATGACAATCTCAAACAACTCGAAGATAACTCAGATAATTCTAGCATTGCAATATCACGACGTAAGAAGGACAAGGAGAGAATCCAAGATTTAGTTGACAAGTTGAACAACGAATCTGACAAGCATCAACAACATGTTGCGTCAGTTCTCCAAAGGCTAGCCCGTGAAAAGGATACATGGCTGAGTTCCAGTCCGGACGCACTGAAGATCAACATGGAATTTCTCCAGCGTTGTATATATCCACGTTGCGTTTTTAGCATGCAGGATGCTGTGTATTGTGCTACATTCGTCCAGACGATTCATTCACTTGGGACTCCATTTTTTAACACAGTGAATCATATAGATGTTTTCATCTGCAAGACACTACAGCCAATGATCTGCTGTTGTACAGAATATGAAGCTGGCAGGCTTGGACGGTTTCTTCATGAGACACTAAAGATGGCCTACTATTGGAAGGTAGTTTCTTGATTCATGTGCTAGACACTTTCCATTCCACCACAGCTTTTCTGATGGTTATTACATTGTTTTAATGCTTCTGAGTTTGCATATACAACTTTTTGCAGAGTGAGGAAGCAATATATGAGCGTGAATGTGGAAATAAGCCGGGATTTGCTTTATACTTCAGATTTCCAAACAGTCAACGTGTACCTTATGCTCAGTTCGTTAAAGTATGCTTTACACACTCCTTGAAGTTATGTGTGTCGCATAATTAAGTTATGTATGCTTATCATTTCCTTACGTGCATCTTAGTCCTAAAATTTTAGAAATAGCGATCAAAACATAGATAGGAGTTCCTATGGGTGATCTGTAGTACGAAGGCACAACCATGTGCACAAGTAAACTTCTTTTAGGCATGGAATCAGCATAGAGAATAAGCCTATTATGTAGTTTATGTGTATTGTCACCTTCTTAAATTACTTCAAACATAAATCTTTTGCACTAGATATTTTTCACCAATAGAGGCCCCATAGATGTGCATAAAAACAGTAAGTTCCGTTCTATCTCAGTTCAGAAGTTAATCATGTGAGGAATACTAATACACAAAACCATGTTTACGTGCCAACTCTAACTCTTTAGTGTGAGCTGTTGGCACACCAGATTTTGATGGACTAGTTTAATGGATTTACAGTTTTGCAAATGAACTAGTTCACAAATTTACAAACTATGTTAGAGGAACCCAGACTGATTCATCTAAATCTGGTGTCTCCAATGCCCCATACAACGGCACATTTTGTGTTGGCATGCTAGTTCCAAGTTACAGATACTTTACCTTAATTCCACGCAAAGAGGGCGTAAGGGTTAAAATCTTTGTACTCTGCTTGCTGAGAATAAGTTATCTTGCCACATTTTTGTGAAGGAAAGCTCATTCTTAGTAAGTAGGCCCCATCTGTTGTTTATCATGCCAAACATGTCAGAGTTCAGTTTGGGAATTGTGTTTCTGCC
Source organism: Hordeum marinum (assembly GCA_022496015.1). Taxonomy (NCBI): domain Eukaryota; kingdom Viridiplantae; phylum Streptophyta; class Magnoliopsida; order Poales; family Poaceae; genus Hordeum; species Hordeum marinum. The sequence goes on from CM039674.1 coordinate 480,197,836, forward strand.
TATCATGCAGCCTTTTTATTTAAAGGGAATAAAGGTTAATCCTGCAAGTTTTCCATAATGTGTAAATGTATCTGTACAAAATGATCCACTGCATACTTCCTATTGATACGCATCTGCCCATTTTTGTTTGTGAGATTTCTGTTTCTTGAACAGGTATAAATTTAGCATGGTTTCGTTGACTCTAGTATATATTATTGTCACTTGCTGCTTTTTTCGTAGATTTTGTTCATGTCACCTGAATTAATAAAAAAGACATGTGAATGTCTAGTATCCAAAAAATTATGTTGTCCTGCTATATTCTTCACATGTGTTCTTTAACGTCTTTTTTATGTGCTTTTGAAAGGTTCATTATAAATGGAGTACAAGAATTACCAAGGTGCTTAATCAATGTATGGAATCAAAAGAATACATGGAAATCAGGAACGCTCTTATTGTGCTCACAAAGATAACTAGTATTTTTCCTGTGATTCGGAAAAGCGGTATCAACATTGAGAAAAGGGTAAGTACATCAGTAGTCACCACTTGTGATATGCTGTTGGGCTATTACTCACAGATATGTCAACCAGGTTGCAAAGCTAAAGGCGGATGAGAGGGAAGATCTGAAAGTACTGGCCACTGGTGTAGCTGCTGCTCTGGCAGCTCGCAAGGTAAGTGTTACATCTTCACTGGTGCCTTTTTTCCTCCCTATCAGGAGACAACCACCTGTGCATGATTATGAGATGTATGTGTGGAATGCCCAATTATTATGCAGAGTTCATGGCTATCTGAAGAAGAGTTTGGTATGGGTCACCTTGATCCGAAGCCAGTGCTTGCAAAACCTGTTCCTGGTAAATGGAAGATACAGAAGGCTTTTTTTTTTGTCGGACCACTATGATTAGCTGGAGCATAACTGTTCCTTGGATCTCCTACAGGAAATCAGTCTGCAGATCCCTTAACGGCAAAAGATCGCAGCATTCGTGCAAAGTCTACAGAAGGTAGGCATGAAAGGTCAGAAAATGCAATGAGGCCTGATGCTCAACATAAGAAGAATGCCTCGACTGCAAATGGATCTGATAGTCAAATGCCATCTTCCTCTGCACAAGGAAAAGTTTCAGGGCCTGCACGAGTTGCAGATGAACCTCCAAAACTTTTGTCTGATGAGGGAGTTAAAGTTTTGAAGCCTGCTGCAGAATCTGAGGTACCTCTCAGTTTATCATGCGGAAAGTGTTTAAATTAATCTTTTTTCCTAAAAGGTAGCATATGGCAATAGTATGTGCATATGTACATATTTGTGCAAAAATTGGCATTTTTGGTTCAAAAATAATGTCTATTTTAATCCTTCACCCTTGTCTTATTTTCTCCAGACGACAAATAAATGTACTTCACAGATATTTGCAAGTAGATAAGTGTATTTCCACATGTAAATTTTTAGGATTTTTTTTTAAATTAACTGCCTCTCTTTTTCTTTCTTTCTTTCTTTCGACACAATGTATTCATGTTTTTCTTGTTAGAACACAATCCACTTCTTCAATTTATAGTCCTTTATTATTTCATGGAGCATAGCAGTTACCAGTGAGCAATTTTTTCCTGGATAGTTTGCAACTTTCAATTGTTTCTAATAGTTTCTATGACAACCAGACAAGAGCACCACAAAAGCGCGATGCACACAATGCTGCAAAGGTTTCTAAACATGATTTGATGAAGGAAGATGCAAAACCTGGGAAATCTGCCAGCAGGGTTCTTAATCAAGAAGCCTCTACTATTCCTGCTGACAGAAAAGTATTGTCTCAGCCAGCTGATGGTGGGCTGGATACTCTTCCCACTAGTTCGTTGGTTGGCACCAACGGTAATGTACATCCGGCACCACAGAAGGTATCGGCATCCTCCCAAAGATCAACGGTGTTGGCTGCACATAGTGATGCAACAGCTAATCCCACCGGTGAAGTTGAATCTACTGACTTGGTTGATTATACCGTGAAACAGCAAAAAAGATCTGTTCCCGTTGAACAACAGGAGAGGACAGGTAAACGAAGGAAAGGAGAAATTGAAGGCCGGGATGATAACTTAACAGAACATCATACGGACAAAGAGAAAAAAATGGAATTGCGATTGGTAGATAAATTCGATTCTTTAGATCATGAGAGAGGTAATAATGAAGAACAAAACCTAATTCGGACAGAGAAATTAAAAGAAAAGGTCGATGAGAAATACGACAGAGATCATAGAGAAAAAACAGATCGGACTGATAGGCGCCGTGGAGATGGCGTGGTTGAGAGACCAACAGACAGATCAGTGGAAAGGAGAGAACATTCTATTGAAAGGATGCAAGACAGAGGGACGGACAGGGTTCCTGAAAAAGGAAGAGAAGACAGGAATAAGGAGAGAAGCAAAGTTAAGCATGCTGAACCCTCCGTAGACCGGGTACATACTTCTGATGAACGGTTCCGAGGGCAAAGCTTGCCACCACCTCCACCTCTTCCAGCTAGTTTTGTACCCCAATCAGTCGCTGCTAACCGAAGAGATGAAGATAGTGACCAAAGGGGTGGAAGCACCAGGCATACGCCGCGGTTGTCTCCCAGGCATGATGAGAAAGAAAAGTGGCACGTGGAGGAGAATGCTCCGCTGTCGCAGGATGATGGGAAGCACAGAAGAGAGGAAGATCTTCGGGATAGAAAGCGCGAAGATAGGGATGTTTCATCAAGCAGGGTAAATATGCCTTCACTCCCTAATACTCTTCTGTGATTTGTGATCAATTTTTGCTCAATAGTTCAGTTATATCGATATATGTCTTCACTCCCTAATACTCTTCTGTAATTTGTAATCATTTTTTGCTCACTAGTTCAGTTACATTGATATATGTCTTCACTCTCTAATACTCTTCTGTGAGTTTGATCAGTTTTTGCTCACTAGTTCAGTTATATCGATAATGGTTATGTGTGTCTTGTGCTCAGACTTGGAATGCAATCACTCTTTTGGATCTTACATTGTATAACCGAACATTCTTGCTTGATCACTAATGCTATGTTATTTTTATAGGTAGATGACATGGATAGGGACAAAGGTAATACTATGAAGGAAGATAGTGACCCTAATAGTGCATCCAAACGGCGAAAAAATAAGAGAGATCAGTCTGCTTTAGAGTCTTGGGAATATGCACCTTCTGCTCCACAGCCTCCGAGTCTTGGGGCTGGTAACTCGCAATTTGAAATACGAGAGAGAGAAAGAAAGGGTGCTATTTCACAGTATCGGCAGTCACATGCTGATGACCTCCCTAGGATGCATGCCAAGGATTCACCAAGCAAGACAAGTCGTAGAGAGGCTGACCAGTAAGTTTGGAAATGAGGATCTCATTGAACTAAGCATGCACACTTTCCTACAATTTATAACATTTTTCACTTTCCGATGTGTTCTTTATACCTTAGCTGTCATGTGAAACACACAATCTGTTTTGCGGGAATGATCAATATCTCGTGCAAATTGTAGCCCATTTTTTCCTTGACCTCTTTTAGTATGCACCTGACCCGCCTCTTCCTAAATTGAAGAAATATTTAGTCAAATAAAATAATGATTGTATTCCCAGGTTTCTAGTCTATGCAGGTAAAGAATGTTGAAAATTCACCATTTCACCTTCCTAAATTGTACTCCCTCCGTCCCATAATATAAGACATTTTTGCAAGCTCACATAGCTTGCAAAAATGTCTTACATTGTGGGACAGAGTGAGTAGATAAGATGGTGTCATGCACTTAAGGTATGGTGTGGCTGGCAACTAACCACTTAAGCTAGCGATATTGCGAAAGCTACCTCGAAGGTGGTTCAAGAATTGAAAAGTATAAATACATGCAACTAAAAACTGTCATTTTATTAGACCGTACAAGTAGCTACATGACACAAACAGTTCAGCGGGGTAATGTGTTACCAAGAATGGATAGTATCCAAATTATTTGTTTCCATTGGTTGAGAATTATGATATTTATGACACTGTTAAATCCTTGCTACCAAAACCAAGATCAATGGATAGTATATGCAAAATTGGTATTACTCTCCTTTTTCCCTCGTGTGTAAGTGTCCTCAAGGAAGTGAACACTGAAAGTTTACACATGTAAAATGCAACATACTCTTGCATCTCTTTGTTGTCTTGAAGCATATTTTAACGGCTTGATTCTGCATGAATTCTGATTTATGTATTTAAAATTGTGTTAATCCTTGTTTGGGTTTTAATACGAGCTTGAGATTGTAATGAATTTCTGAGTTACATATAGAAAAGAGAGTAATCACATCGTTATGAGTAGGCTGGCTTAATGTCTTACCTAGTTACCTTACATATGTAGCAGAGGTGTATATAAATAAATCTGTAGAAAGATGATTAGTAGGATGATTTTCTCTTTCCAGTTCTGCACAAAAGTTATGTAATAAAGCATCTGCTTGAGCCGCGATTGTTGTTATATACCTTTTTAAAATATAAGTTTTGTTTCTCTAACAAACCTTTAAACTGCAGAGCGCATGATAGAGAACGGGAAGAGGAAAAGAGGCCAAGAACTGAAGCAAGAAGAAAGCATCGGAAATAGGTTCTTGCGAGACTTTTGATCATGCCACGTGACATGATTCCACCTCGAGAGTGCTTTGTTGTAAGCAGGAAGATCACCTCCGAACAATAGTGCTTTGTTGTAGCAGGAAGATCCATCTGGAGATATTTGAAACATTCAGCGTGTATGTCTTGATCCTTCAGCCGTGTCCTTCAGCCGCACTTCATCGATGCTACACAGTGTCGCTGTCCAGATGCACCGAGTTATGAAGAATGTCATTGTGCAATGAATAGGCATCTGGGCCATATGGTCGATAGATTATACAAGCTGTTATAAACATTGTACCGTAGAATGCTGAGCAACAAAACTATGGGCCATATTAACCTAGACGAATCTGCTGTAAACAAGGATGAGCAGATGTGTTCATCCAGCTATTTTTGTAATTCATTTGTGTGCCAGCTGCAGTGTTATACAGTAGGAAGCATTCGAGTTTACTTTTCTGCCACTGCCTAGGAGGCCGTCAGAGTTGCGGTTTTTTCACTGAGATGGCTGCACATCATCTCTTATTTGGGTCATTGCTGACTGTAGCCTCTGCGATTTCGTCGTCGTGTCTGCGCGTCTACTCGTGGAAATTCAGATAAGCGCCGGTTTGACCTCGGGTGTCCGGCAGGTAAAGTTTTGGTTTTATTTCCGTCACTAGACTTCGGTGATTCGACAAGCGCGCTGCCAAATTTTGAAAGGCGTCTCGCCAGCCTCAGCCATTTAGTTCGCTTGTTGAAGAATCAATGGTGAGGCGCAGTGCCCGTCCATGGACGAGAAAAACTTGGTTCTGTGACAGCGTGTGCCTGGCTGCTTGAATTCTCGAAACGCGGCAAAACAAAACTGAACCCAGCTAGTATTACACACAGAAGAGTAACATTAAACAACGGTAAAAATACGAAGTTGCAAAAGTTTACTGCGGATGGTGTTTTCCTCGAAAGCAAAACCCTCTCCAGAAACAGAAGCTCTCAAGACAGATGCACTGCCCGCTGAACAAGAGAGTCTCTCTCTCTCTCTCGTACAGAAGTTGGAGGTATCATATTCATATAGGCTCTGGTATAAAAGCCGGGTGCCTGTCCGGTCTCCGTCTCCACCGTCGTCCGCGCCGCGCGCCTCCAGAACGGCCGGCGCTCCTATTTCTTCCTGTTCTTCTTCTGCTGCTTGGCTGCAGGCAGAACCAGCAGAGTTGCAGACACAGAAGTCACATTGAGACGTGGAACAAGCATCACGGATTGGGGAAAATTAGCAGAGAAAACAGGGCGGCTTTTACCCAGCCTCCTCTTGGCGTCGGCCTTGGCGAAGAACTCGGCCCACTCCTCCGTCAGAACGAACACCGGCTCCTCCTCCTCCCCCAACTCTTCCTCCTGCCCGACGAGGTAAACTTCCTCTCCTCGCTCCGCCTGCGGCCCTTCCGCCGCGGTCGGCGGGCAGGGCAGCGCGTGGGGAGGAGGAACCGATGTGTGCTGGTGGTGGTGGTGGTGGGCACAGGGAGCGGCGGCGGGGAGGGGGTGGGCGGCGTGGTGGCGGAGGTCGATGTGGATGCGGTGGTGGTGTCCGGGGTCGAGGCGGAGGTGGAGCCGGTGGTGGTGGTGGTGGTGGTGTGGCTGGTGCGGCGGATCCATGGCGTCTGCTCTGTTTCTCGAGCCTCCCCTCTGTTTGCCGACTATGGGTAGGGTTCAGAGCGGCGCCGGTACAAATCGCTTTGCCACCAAATCGACTATTAACGTCGGTGCACACGCGTCCGCCACACCGTTAGACTCTCTCCTACAGAATCCAGATGAACTCTCAAAATTTTCACCGTCAGCTCGCCAATTGACCCAAATGGCCTCATGTTATCTATCCTTGGAGATGAACAGGAGTGGGTTTACACTGGCTTTTTCACGTCAACTTCGGAATGTTCAAATTGGATTAGGGCAACTCCCACGCACAACCATATTTCGTCCGTCTCGGTCCGTTTCGACCCAAAACAATGAAATTGCATCCGGTTCGTGTCCACTCCAGCTTGATCAGGAGTCCTCTCCACGTCCGCCCTCGGGCCCGCGTGTTGGCCGTCCAAACTACTTCAAATTGATTTAAGTTCTACTAGTTTATGTCCTTCTTTGCTACGAAATTTAAATTTCAATTTCGGATGAGATCTGGAATGTGTTCGTTATTTCCGGGTATTTTCGTTGCATTCAATTAGAGCAAGAAACAACCACCAGCGTTTGGTGGACAGAAACCGAACGAAAACCATGTCGTATAACAAGAAACAAACACCAGCGTTGTTGCCCTTATTACCCGACGAGTCACAATTGATAGCCCAATTGTTAAGTGCTAAGCAAATTATGTTAACAAGCTTCGATGGCAGACTGACAAATAGTACTCATATTATGAAGCCTCAATTCTTGACTAAAAAGAGACACCAAAATATGGAAGGACGGAGTTTCTTTCTTTGCGTTTTTCGTCAAAGAGAACAATGAAGATAAATGTAAGTGCCTGATCGACTTAAGAAATTGAACAATAAAGATACATGGCAAGTGCCAGATTGATTGGATCAGCCAGTATTAGAAAATGAAGATAGATGGCAAGTGCCAGGTCGATCTGATCAGGAGGATGTCTCAGCAAGATATATAATTACAGCTTCTACTAATCCGTAGCTAGCCAGAATCAGCCGAGCATTTCTTTTTTGTAACTTGAAGCAGCAATGGAAGAGCACGAGGAAAACACAATGCTGAATGCAATAGATAATACTCAGAATTTATGATCACACTAACATCTGCAATCATTCACTACACGTACACGGTGCAACATACGGCAAAATGCATGAACTTCCTAGAGATTCATCCGAGTCTCGAAGCAGCATACACGATTTTACTCTTGTACCATCAAGACAAGAAACAAACCAGAAACAAAAATACCATAGAACTGCGCCCCTATTTGAGTTCAACGATCACAGATGACAGACAGACGTAACATTGGTTCCACATGATCAACACACTGTCCTAAAAGCTCGTTATTTTAAATCTTGATGCTCGGTGCTCTTCTTAGTAGGAATCACGGCCTCCACCGCCGCCGTAGCCACCGCCGCCATATCCACCACCGCCACCACCATAGCCGCCACCACCACCTCCGTAGCCACCACCACCACCAGAACGGAAGCCACCTCCACCGGAAGGTCTCTCATTGGCAAAGTTCACACGGACGTTCCTACCCCCAAGCTCCTGCAAGTATAGGAAGGGCATTAGAACCTTACCACGTAGCAGACAGTGAGACATAGCATCAATATCAGACACTGCCATTGGCATAAGGCAGACACAAAACATTGAAGCAATAATCAACAAGGTGCATGCCCCTAAGTACATGGTGAAAACTATCAAACGCTAATCAGCATCTAAATGGTAGAAAAGTAAACTCTATTATTAAGTAGAACAGCGCATGGCTGTTGCTCAGGTTTTGACTGACCTGACCGTCCATGCCTTTCGCAGCATTACCAGCATCCTCATCACTGGCGAAGCTCACAAAACCAAACCCTCTAGACCTTCCAGTCTCTCTGTCAGTGATGACACGTGCTGTAACATGAAAGACAAGGATTATGAAGTGGCAAGTAAAGATAAGCTGAAAAGCATTAGAATAACCAGCAGTCAAGCAAATTCAATGTATTGCTGCACATTTAGATCTTGAAACAGCAAGTACAATATTAACCTGAACCATACCAGAACCAACAGCTAATACCATGTATTATTGTACAGATAGCAGAAAAAATGACTTAGAAGGATATACACTTACCTTCGGTAACCTCTCCAAAGCTTTGGAACGCCTCCTTCAGCGAGTGGTCATCAGTACCCCAGGCAAGACCTGGTAAATAAAAGTAAGTCCTGGTTGTCTAGACAAGGTTATGGACATACAGTACAAGCAAAGTGAGGCAAAGAAAGCTCACCACCGACGAAAAGCTTGGAGCCACTAGCGGGCTGGCCGGCGCACATGAAGCGGGCAGCGTTGAACAGGGCAGGAGCCGAGCCTGTGGAGGCACTGCTCGCGAAAGCACTCTGCCTAAGAAGGCTTCCGAGCTTGATGAGGGCCGACATGGTGGAAGACTAGACCTGTATCGACAAAATAAATCAGCACAAACTAGTTGACGATCCGAAGGGACAGACGGTGCAACCAGACGACAAGAATACTACGCGTGGCACAGATTTGTGAACAAAAAAAAAAGGAAATTTTACTGGTGCAAACTCGCTAAAAACATGATATATGCTTGCTATTATAGATTAATCCAACAGATCAGAGCACCCCGCCTATTTCAGGCAGAGATCCCAGCAAACTTCCGCGTTGGAACCCCAAAGTTGTCATCCGAAACTTGCAGCGCGAACTGCCTTGACCATGGCCCCGAAATAAATCAACAAAACCGAAGGAAATCGAACGCCGTAGCCGCTACATACAGACCCACGCGAATTAGAGATCAAGAGAACAGGCACGCGAAACCCTCCCCTTTCCTCCGCCAATCTAATAACAACAACTACCCCCAATTAACGACGACTGACGAACAATCTAGCGGAAGGGGGCGACGGATCACGGCCAGATCCGCGGCGCCGGGGCGAGATCGGGCGGAAAGGGACGGGGGGAGAGGGCGGCGCGCGTACCTCGGGAGTGATGAGCTTGGGACGAGGCGAGACGGCGGGGGAGGGGGGAATGGGAGAGGGGGAGTGGGGGCTGGGGTTTAAGAGGAGAGGGGGGCGGAGGCGGCTAGGGTTTTGTGGTGCGGCGCACCGGGCTTCCAAAATATCTCAGGGTTTGGGAGGAAAATATCTGGTGGGCTCGTGGTGGGCTGGATAGGAATGAGCCAGCCGGTGATCTCGGCCGCTACCTACGGGCATGCCGATTTTTGTTTGTACTCCTTGCCCTCCTCTCCAAGAAAGCACCTTTTTTTTTTGCCGGAGCAAGAAAATATAGTTTTTTCGGGAGCAAGAAAACATTTCTCCTATTAATGTTTTGCATTCACTCGCTTCGCTGGGTAATCTTTGGGGCATAAATCGGAGCAAAACACTCCGGTACATCCTTGAAAAATAATCCAGAACTGTGTTATTAGTTTTTCCACGCATATAAAAGTGGTACGTGGGCCTCTTTGGTAAGAGAAAATGATCTTAGCACCATGTATAGGTGTGTGCGCCATCAGTTTTGCGTCGAGACTAACATGATAAGCATACATGCTTTTCATCCGCGTTCCTAGAAAAGGGACAGTAGAAGTAATTTCGATGCGGAAGTTTGATGCACTACTATGTTATGCCACAACAATTGTGTGTTCATATTTTGACAAAAAAAATTATGTGTTCATGCATTAGCATAGATCCATCCCTAAAGAAGCTACTCTGTCCGTCTCATATAAGTATTTAGATTCATCTGTTTGAGCGACATTTAATATGAAACGGAGGTATTAATATTAAATATAGAAATACTGGAGCAGGGGCTTGATGGGCATCGCGGACCTCAGTTAAGCCCGAGAGCAATAGATAGATTAGCCACATGAGCATATCTCGCTTATAATGATACGATATCTTCTCTCGTGCCAGGCACCACACGAGCCGCCCAACCAATAAGTGTAAGATTCCCTTGTTGTAGGTTCGGCCTGCTTAGATTTTCTCTTGTGTTTTTTTCTTGGTTTTCTTTTTCACCATTTTCCGCACAAAGGTCAGAGCTCTGTGATGCCATGCTTGTCCGGCTCTGCTGATTTTTTTTTGCAATGAACATAGAGTTTTATTCAAACGAAAGTGTTCGTTGGACAGTCAACCATAAGGCTGCTAACCAAAAAACTTGGAGTTTCGGAGAGCCAGCTCTCGGTTACAGTCACATTGCATGCCCGCTGCGCACACAAATGTGCTGGACCGTTTGGTGATCTAGTAACATGGTGAATTACAAAAGAGTTAAAACTAGGAGCAAGTTCTTCAACTCCATGGAGAACAGGAGCCACAACCGAGCGGCTGGTGAGGCAAGTGTTCCAGAGATTGACAATCTCCAGGCTATCGGTCTCCATTATCACATGCGCATAGGCCCTTAGATTTGCGAAGATAACTCCATCCCGAAGGGCTAGCGCCTCAGCAATCAATGGATCAGTAACCCCCAGGTGGGATTTACACCAAGCACCAAGAAGCGCATTCTGGGAGCAAGCAACACCCCCTGCACCGCTCTTTTCTTCAGAATTCCGAACAGCAACATCTGTGTTGATTTTCACTTGCTCCCCTTCAGGTGGCCTCCAGCCATGGCCCAGGAGCATTGTAGCCTGCTGTTTGGGCACCTCCAACAAGGCCAGAGTCTCTCTCGTTAATCTGATCGACTTCGCCAAGTCATATTTTTCGCCGTCGTGTGTCCACTTATTGCGTGAGTTCCAGATAGACCACATGATGGTGATGATAGTAGCACGTTCCTTGCCCGAAAGCATAGGTCCGCATAAAATGTCGCTCGCCCAGTAGGTTGGATGGAGCCTTGGTAATTTGATGTTCAGAACCAATCTTGCTTCATCCCAGAACTGACGAGCATGCGAGCAGTGCATCAGTGCATGCTCGAGGTCCTCCTCTTTGGCTTGACAAACTTTGCATAAACTGACATCTCGGATGTGTCTGTACTTTAGCGTTGCTTCATCGGGTAGGATGCCCCGAATGACCAGCCACCAGAACACACGAACCCTTGGGATTACCTTGAGAGACCAAAGAGCTTTCCACATGTGTTATTGATCCCCTGAAGTTCCTGTATCCTGCCCTTCACCTTGAGCCGAGTGCTCATTCCGGTTCATTAGAGCTTGGTACGCTGATTTCACACCGTAGTTGCCTGATTTCTCATGCACCCATGCAAGAAAATCTTCTCCTCCACACCGTCTCAAAGGAATATTTAGTATTGCTTCGGCATCAGGTGTGATGAAAGTTTCCCTGACCAACTCCCTCTTCCAAGTCCAATTATTAGTATCAATAAGATCACTCACCAACTGCACATTCGTGCTTGCAGGTTTGAACATTGGAGACCTTGAGGTCGTGGTAGGGATCCACTTATCTGTCCAGGCGTTGATGGTTGAGCCATCACCCACCCGTTGAACAATAGCCGCATTGAGAGCTTCGCGCCCCACCACAATTGCACGCCATATAGCCGAGGCAGAGTGAGGGACCTCGGCATCCATGAAATCTGTGTCCGGGAAATATCTTCCCTTTAAAACTCTAGCACATAAGGAATTAGGATTTGTCAAGAACCTCCGTCCATGCTTTCCCAATAGTGCTAAGTTGAACAGGTGGTAGTCGCGTAATCCCATGCCGCCTTTGCACTTCGGTGTTGTGAGATCTTTCCATGAAATCCAATGAAGAGATCTTCTATCAATTGAGCTACTCCACCAATATCTAGCCATGCTAGAAGTCAGGCTTTTGCATACTTTCTTTGTCAATAAGAAGCAACTCATGTTGAATGTGGGTATTGCTTGAATAATCGATTTTAGTAATATCTCTCTACCTGAACAAGCAAAGAGACTTTCAGACCAGTCATGCATCTTGCTTTGTGAGCGCTCCTCAATATGATCAAAAGCTCTGCTGGTGATCCTTCCCACAGCGGTTGGGAGGCCAAGGTATCACTCACTAAAATCTTCCACATGCACCCCTAGGAGTGCTTTCAAAAGTTGCCTCGATGTATGCGAGGTATTCGGACTGAAGTATATAGCACTTTTGTCCCTGTTTACACATTGCCCCGATGCTTCTCCATAAATCCACAAAATATGGTTCAGTCGCTCAGCACTAGTTGTGTTTGCATTTATAAAAATTAGACAATCATCTGCAAAAAGGAGATGATTGACCCATGGCGACCGAACACTGACTCTTATTCCCCTATCGATGTATCCACCATAATATTTCAAAAGGGATGATAACCCTTCAGCACAAAGGAGAAATAGATACAACGAGATTGGGCATCCCTGTCTGAGTCCTCATGATGGAGAAAAGTAAGGTTGTAGCTCTCCATTAACTCGGACTGAAAAACATACAGAGGTGACACACTTCATAATGAGTCGAACCAGTGTGGTACTGAAGCCGAGTCTGAGAAGAATGGCTTCAAGATAGTGCCATTCAATGTGGTCGTATGCTTTCATCATATCCAGCTTCACAGCACAAGCAATGTTCTTCCCCTTCTTCCTTCTTCGCAAAGTGTGGACACTTTCGAAAGCAACAAGAACATTATCGATAATTAAGCGCCCCAGAACAAACGCGCTTTGCTCCTCGCTGATAATTTCATCCATGCAGCCCCTCAAACGGTTTGCAATTGCCTTAACAGCTATTTTATACAATACAAGGCACAACATGATTGTGCGAAATTGAGAGATCATCTAAGGGTGACGCACCTTGGGGATAAACCCAGAACTGTAGTTGTGACATCATATTTCAACAGCTGCCAATGTCTTTGGAAGAATCCCGCCGTATATCCATCCACCCCAGGAGCCTTTGAAGGGGCCATTTGGAATAGGGCATCATGCACCTCCCTTGGTTCAAATGGTTTGTCAAGAAACAAATTCATCTCTAGTGTCACCTTTGCAGGGACATGTTCTAACAGCTCACTCATATAAAAAAACTGTGAGCTTTACAGGTTTTGATAAAATGATTGTATTTCCACCTTATCCTCTTCTGCATCAGCACAAACTGAGCCATCAACTCTCTTTAAACCAAAGATTTTATTCATGTGTTGACGTTGTTTGGCTTGAGCTTGAAAGTAGCCAGTATTGCGATCTCCTTCCGAAGCCAACTCACTCGAGATCGTTGCCTAAGCCATATTTCTTTTTGCTTGAGCGCTTCCCGGAGCTGGCTTGCAACACTCTTCTCTTCATCCGATGATCCTCGCCCAATAGACTGTCGTCGCAGCTTTTCTAGCTTTTTATGTAGCTGCCTGACTGTCCTGGTGACACTACCAAATTCACGTGTACCCCACGGTTCAAGTGTCCGCTGCACCGCCCCCAAGCGATTCAACAATCCCTTGCAGGCCCGATGAATGGTTCTGTTTGAGCCAGGTTTCTGTGACCAGATCCTCATACTCCCTATGAGTTTGCCAAACATTCTCATATCGGAGCATGTGATTTGTCTCGCATTTCTACAACAATAAAGCAATGATCAAATTCCACCGCACTGATATGGCGAACACAAATAGATTCGTAATGCTGACGGAAGGCTATTGGAAATATGCCCTAGAGGCAATAATAAAATGGTTATTATTGTATTTCCTTGTTCATGATGATTGTCTATTGTTCATGCTATAATTGTGTTAACCGGAAACCATAATACATGTGTGAATACATAGACCATAACATGTCCCTAGTAAGCCTCTAGTTGGCTAGCTCGTTGATCAATAGATGGTCACGGTTTCATGGCCATGGACATTGGATGTCGTTGATAACGGGATCACATCATTAGGAGAATGATGTGATGGACAAGACCCAATCCTAAGCATAGCACAAGATCGTGTAGTTCGTTTGCTAAAGCTTTTCAATGTCAAGTATCGTTTCCTTAGACCATGAGATTGTGCAACTCCCGGATACCGTAGGAATGCTTTGGGTGTGCCAAACGTCATAACGTAACTGGGTGTCTATAAAGGTGCACTACGGGTATATCCGAAAGTGTCTGTTGGGTTGGCACGAATCGAGACTGGGATTTGTCACTCCGTGTGACGGAGAGGTATCTCTGGGCCCACTCAGTAAGACATCATCATAATGAGCTCAATGTGACTAAGGATTTAGTCACGGGATGATGTATTACGGAACGAGTAAAGAGACTTGCCGGTAACGAGATTGAACAAGGTATAGAGATACCGACGATCGAATCTCGGGCAAGTATCATACCGATAGACAAAAGGAATTGTATACGGTATTGATTGAATCCCCAACATCGTGGTTCATCCGATCAGATCATCGTGGAGCATGTGAGAGCCAACATGGGAATCTAGATCCCATCGGTATCTCACGGGTCTACACACTTAAGGTTCGATGACGCTAGGGTTATAGGGAAATGGTATACGTGATTACCGAAAGTTGTTCGGAGTCCCGGATGAGATCCCGGACATCACGAGAAGCTCCGAAATGGTCAGGAGGTAAAGATTGATATATAGGAAGTCCAGTTTTGGTCACCGGAAAGTTTTCGGGCTCATCGGTATTGTACCGGGAGTGCCGGGAGGGTGCCGGAGGACCCCCGGGAGGGGTGTGACGACCGTAGGACTTTGTGGGCCCTTAGAGGAGGTTTGCCAGCCCTCATTGGGCTGGCCAAGACCTTCTAGAAAGGCCCATGCGGCTGGAGGAGTAGAGATAAGGGCAAAGGAGTTTGAAAAGGAGGAGATCCACCTCCCTTGTGGGAGGTGGACTCTCCCTTTGATTCGACCGAAACTCTCCTCCTTGGAGGAGAGTCCAAGCCAACCCTCCCTATCCCTCCTCCTATATATACTTGAGGTTTTGGCCTTTTGAGGACAGTTCTGAACTCGCTCTCTCACGGCAAAGCCCTACCTCTCTTCTTCCTCCTTTGCAGCGCTTAGGCGAAGCCCTGCCGGAATACCTTGCTACTCCACCACCACCACGCTGTCGTGCTGCTGTTGGAGCCCTTCCCTAACCTCTCCTTCCTCCTTGCTGGATTAAGGCGTAGGAGACGTCACCGGGCTGCACGTGTGTTGAACGCGGAGGCACCGTTGTTCGGCGCTTAGATCGGAATCCACCGCGATCTGAATCGCTGCGAGTACGACTCCATCAACCGCATTCTTGCAACGCTTCCGCTTAGCGATCTTCAAAGGTATGAAGATGCAATCTCTCCCCACTCGTTGCTGGTTTCTCCATAGATAGATCTTGGTGACACGTAGGAAAATTTTCATTTACTACTACGTCTCCCAACAAAGGCCTCATTCGCAAAAGCTCGATCAATCCTCGCCTTCACATTAGCACTACCTTGTTATCTATTATCCCAAGTATAGGGCAAACCAGACCACCCCAAATCTTGGAAGGCGACCTCATCTACTACTTCTCTGAAGGCGAGCATTTGCCACTCCGGCCGAGCCGTTCGACTGAAATGGTCATCACAAAACAGAGTCTCGTTAAAATCACCCATGCATAGCCAAGCTGAATGTGACAATGCATACAAAGTTCTCAGGAAACGCCAGCTGTGGTGCCTATTCTCAGCTCTAGGCGCTCCATAGAAACTTGTGAATCGCCACTCCTTGGAGTTTTGATCCCTTGTCCGCACCATCGCATCAATATGGCCGGAACTATAGTTCTTCAACTGAACATCGTGATTTTTAGACCAGAAAAGGCCAATGCCACTGCTTAGCCCTTCACTGTCCACAACAAAACATCCTGCAAAACCTAGTTGGTAACACAGATCTTCAACCCTTTTTGCCCTAATTTTAGTCTCCATTACGAATAGCAGGGCAGGAACTTCTTGCTTCACTATGCTACTTTTTTCATATACATCTGAAACATTTATTTGACATATGCTTAACATTTTTCTTAATACATGATAAAAAATTATAATGTCACATACACATTGCTTTGTATTTTCTTTTTAATCTATCGATTTGGTTTGGCCAACTAGATTAATTTATTAAGCTGTGAAGCAGCATCCTCATTAGGATGTGGAGCAACATCCTCATTAGGACTTCTAGCAAATTGTTCATTCATACCATAATTTAGCAATGTGGCACTAATATCATAAAACTCCGCACTAGTGGAGGGAGGTATATGAGTACTATAATAAAATCATCATTATTAGTATTTGAGAAATCACATAGTTTGGTATTTTCTTGAGACATAGTGACAAAGCAAGCAAACTAATAAGCAAAACAAGTATACTAACAAAGATAAAACATATGTTTTTGATATTTTTAAGAAAGAAAATATAAAGGAAAATAAAAAGTAGAGCAAGTGAATGAAATTTTGTACGAAGGAACCTGATGAGAATTTGATGATGTTTCCCCGGCAACGGCGCTAGAAATTCTTCCTGCTACTTGTAAACTGCGTTGGTTTTTCTCCGAAGAGGAGACGTAAGTATTTCCCTCTGTGAGAACCGTGGTTATCAAACCAATAGGAGAGCCAAGCAAACTCTCGTCGTCAGCGCCTACACACACAAAACCAAACACTAGCACCCAACACGAGCAAGAGGTTTGTCAAGCCCCTTGAACTCGTTACTTGCAAGGATTACTTCTGATAAATAGATGATATAAATAAAAAAAAGTAAATAGAGTGGAGCAAGGTAAACTGAGTTTTTAACAACATGATTAAGTAGACCCGGGGGCCATAGTTTTCATTAGAGGCTTCTCTCTTAAACATAACACACGGTGATTGATACGTCTCCAATGTATCTATAATTTTTTATGATGACATGTTATTATATTATCTATTTTGGATGTTTTATATGCATTAATATGCTATTTCATATAATTTTTGGGACTAACCTATTAATCTAGAGCCAAGTGCCAGTTTCCGTTTTTTCCTTGTTTTTGAGTTTTGCAGATATGGAATATTAAACGGAGTCCAAATGGAATAAAACCCGTGGAAGGAATTTTTCAGGAAGGGAACAAGACACCCAAGCTTGGAGTGCACGCCAGGGGAGGTTCCAGGGCGCCACAAGCCAGCTAGGTGCGGGCCCCCTAGCCACGCCTAGCAGGCTTGTCGCCTCCTGGGAGGTCTCCTAACCCTAATTCTTGGCCTATAAATACCCAAATATCCCCCCAACATCAAAAAGAGCCATGCAAATACTTTTTCGCCGCTGGAAGCCTCCGTTCCCGAGAGATCCAATCTTGCAGCCTTTTCCGGTAATCTGCCGGAGGGGGTTTCGATCATGGAGGGCATCTACATCAACTCCATTGCCCCTCCGATGATGCGTGAGTAGTCCACCACAGACCTACGGGTCCATAGCTAGTAGCTAGATGGTTTGTTCTCTCTCTTTGATCTTCAATACCATGTTCTTCATGATCTTCATGGAGATCTATCCGATGTAATCCTCTTTTGTAGTGTGTTCGTCAAGATCCGATGAATTGTGAGTTTATGTTCAGATTATCCATGAATCTTATTTGAGTCTCCTGTTATTTCTTATATGCATGATTTTCATATCCTTGCAAGTCTCTTAGAGTTATTGGTTTGGTTTGGCCAACTAGATTGGTAATTCTTGCAATGGGAGAAGTGCTTGGTTTTGGGTTCAATCTTATGGTGTCCTCACCAAGTGACAAAGTAGGGGTAGCGAGGCACGTATTGTATTGTTGCCATCAAGGGGAACAAGATGGGTTTTTCATCATATTGCTTGAGTTTATCCCTCTACATCATGTCATCTTTCCTAATGCGTTACTCTATTCTTCATGAACTTAATACTCTAGATGCAGGCAGGAGTCGGTCGATGTGTGGAGTAATAGTAGTAGATGCAGAATCGTTTCGGTCTACTTGATACGGACATGATGCCTATATGCATGATCATTGCCTTGGATGACCACATGATTATTCGCTTTTCTATCAATTGCTTGACAGTAATTTGTTTACCCACTATGATATTTGCCTCCAAGAGAGAAGCCTCTAGTGAAACCTATGGCCCCCGGGTTTATCTTCCATCATATATTTTCAGATCTATACTTGCCACAATTTATTTACCTTTTACTTTCCGCACTCGTTACATCTATCTCTATCGAATCTCATCCTTGCAAATAACCGTGAAGGGATTGACAACCCCTTTATAGCGTTGGGTGCAAGAGTTTGATTATTTGTGTAGGTGCATCCATTGGTGACTTGCTTGTTCCTCCTACTGGATTGATACCTTGGTTCTCAACAACCGAGGGAAATACTTATCTACTTCACTACATCACCCTTTCCTCTTCAAGGGAAAACCAACGCATGCTCAAGAGGTAGCAAGAAGGATTTCCGGCGCCGTTGCCGGGGAGGATACACATCAAGCCTACCAAGTACCCATCAAAAACTAATTTTACTTTATTTGCCATTTGCCTCTCATTTTCCTCTCCCCCACTTCTAAAATGATTTTCAAAAAATACCAAAAAGATTCACCTCTCTATTCTTCCTCTTTTGGTTGCTTCTTTCTTGTTGGACCACTATGTCTAATATTACCACGTCCCCCTTGTCACCAGATTTTGAATTCCTTGACTTCAAACAAAAACAAGGGAAAATTTAAAAGATGCTTGGTATAGATTAATAGAATCTTATCGTATTTCCAATCTAAAAGGGGATGCGAAAGTTTTGCTTAGAAATTTTTACATTGGTTTAGGTTTGCATCATAGGGAGCTTCTAGATTTCGCCTCAAAGGAAATTTTAGTGAGCTTGACACGAATGTCGCTTATGAAGGTTTAGAAGGGATTTTGGGGGTTCTGTTGGAAATATGCCCTAGAGGCAATAATAAATTAGTTATTATCATATTTCCTTGTTCATGATAATCGTTTATTATCCATGCTATAATTGTATTGATCGGAGACTTAAATGCATGTGTGGATACATAGACAAAACCATGTCCCTAGTATGCCTCTAATGGACTAGCTCGTTGATCAAAGGATGGTTAAGGTTTCCTAGCCATGGACATGAGATGTCATTTGATAATGGGATCACATCATTAGGAGAATGATGTGATGGATAAGACCCAAACTACAAACATAGCATATGATCGTGTCAGTTTATTGCTACTGTTTTCTGCATGTCAAGTATATGTTCCTATGACCATGAGATCATGCAACTCACGGATATCGGAGGAGTGCCTTGTGTGTATCAAACGTCGCAACGTAACTGGGTGACTATAAAGGTGCTCTAAAGGTATCTCCGATGGTGTCTGTTGAGTTGGCATGGATCGAGACTGGGATTTGTTACTCCGTGTAACGGAGAGGTATCTCGGGGCCCACTCGGTAATGCAACATCACAATAAGCCTTGCAAGCAATGTGACTAATTGTTAGTTGCGGGATCTTGTATTACGGAACGAGTAAAGAGACTTGCCGGTAACGAGGTTGAACTAGGTATGGAGATACCGACGATCGAATCTCGGGCAAGTAACATACCGAAGAACAAAGGGAACGATATACGGGATTAACTGAATCCTTGACATAGAGGTTCGACCGACAAAGATCTTCGTAGAATATGTAGGAACCAATGTGGACGTCCAGGTCCCGCCATTGGTTATTGACCATAGAGGTGTCTCGGTCATGTCTACATAGTTCTCGAACCCGCAGGGTCTGCACACTTAAGGTTCGGTGACGTTTCGGTAGTGTAGAGTTATGTATGGTGGTGACCGAAGGTTGTTCGGAGTCCCGGATGAGATCCCGGACGTCACGAGGAGCTCCGGAATGGTCCGGAGGTAAAGATTCATATATAGGAAGTCCCAGTTTGGTTTCCGGAAAAGTTTCGGGCTCATCGGTAGTGTACCGGGAGTATCGGTATTGTACCGGGAGTGCCGGTAGTGTACCGGAGGACCTCCGGGAGGGGTATTTCGACCCCAAGAGGTCCATGGGCTGTGGGAGAATAATAACCAGCCCTTAGTGGGCTGGGAAAACAGCCACAAAGGCCCATGGCGCAGGAGAGAAAGTCCTAAAGCAAAAAGTGGAAAATCAGCCAATAGGAGGCAATCCTACTCCAACTAGGATTGGAGGTGAAGTAGGATTGCTCCCACCTCCTATTTCGGCCGACCCAAAGGCCTTGGCTGCCTCTCCTCTCCTCTCCTCTTATATATACTAGTGGATTGGGTGGTTTTTGGACAGAATTTCCGGCCACGTGCTACCCGTTTCACCGGTGCACAGTTTCTCCTCTAGATCAGTTTTCCGCAGCGCTTAGGCGAAGCCCTGCCGGAATCACTCCACCACCATCACCGGAGCGCCGTCACGCTGCCGGTGAACTCTCTCTCCTCTCCACCTCCTCTCGCTGGATCGAGACGGTGGAGATCGTCATCAAGCTGCACGTGTGCTGAACGCGGAGGTGTCGTCCGTTCGGCGCTAGATCGGAAGGACCGTGATCGAGATCGCGAGACAGTTCGTGATGAGATCGCGGAACGGATCGTGATGAGTTCGCGGGATAGATCGTGATTAAGATCGTGAGACGGATCGTGATGAGATCGCGGGACGGATCGTGATGAGTTCGCGGGACGGATCGTGATTGGATCGCGGGACAGATCGTGATGAGATCGCGGGACGCTCGGCGATTTGGATCGCGAAGATGTTCGACTACACCAACCGCGTTTCTTAACGCTTCCCGCTTAGCGATCTACAAGGGTATGTAGATCCACTCTCCCTCTCGTAGATGCTCATCACCATGGATAGGTTTGCGTGTGCGTAGGAAAATTTTTGTTTCCCATGGGACGTTCCCCAACAGTGGCATCATGAGCTAGGTTGATGGTTCGATGAGATCTCGAGTAGAACACAAAAGGTTTGTGGGCGTTGATGCTTAGATTGCTTCCTCCCTTGGTCGTATTTTGGTTCAGCGGGATTGTGAGATGAAGCGGCCCGGACCAACATTACTCGTACGCTTACGAGAGACCGGTTCCCTCGACGCAACTTGTTGCCTAGATGGCTTGCGGGTGACAGTTTCTCTCACTTTAGTTGGATCGGATTCGACAAAGGCGGTCCTTGAGAAGGTTGAAAAGCAAACTAGTGTATCACCGTTGTGGTTTATGCGTAGGTGAGAATCGTTCTTGCTAGATACCCATAGCAGCCACGTAAAATATGCAACAACAATTAGAGGACGTCTAACTTGTTTTTGCAGGGTATGTTGTGATGTGATATGGCCAATTACATGATGAGATATATGTGATGTATGAGATGATCATGTGATGTATAGATTATCACGACTTGCATGTCGATGAGTACGGCAACCGGCAGGAGCCATAGGGTTGTCTTTAATTATTGTATGACCTGCGTGTCAATCATTAAGCGCTATGTAATGCTTTACTTTATCGCTACGGTAGCAATAGTAGTAGAAGCATGCAGGGCGTGACAACCCCAATGGCAACACATTGATGGAGATCAAGATGATGGAGATCATGGTGTTGTGCCGGTGACGATGGAGATCATGCCGGTGTTTCGAAGATGGAGATCTTAAACACAAGTTCATGGCCATATCATGTCACTTATGAATTGCATGAGATGTTAATCCTTTTATGCACCTTGTTTTGCTTAGTACGGCGGTAGCATTATAAGGTGATCCCTCACTTGAATTTCAAGATGAACTGTGTTGTCCCCGAGTGTGCACCGTTGCGAAAGTTCGTCGTGTTGAGACACCACGTGATGATCGGGTGTGATAGACTCTACGTTCACATACAACGGGTGCAAGCCAGATTTGCACGCGCAGAACACTCGGGTTAAACTTGATGAGCCTAGCATGTACAGACATGGCCTCGGAACACGAGAGACCGAAAGGTCGAACATGAGTCATATAGTAGGTATGATCAACATAATGATGTTCACCATTGCAGCCACCTCAACTCACGTGATGATCGGACTTGAGTTGGTGAATTTGGATCATGTATCAGTCGAATGATCGGAGGGATGTCAATTTGAGTGGGAGTTCTTAAGTAATATGATTAATTGAACTCATTATCATGAACATAGTCAAAGTGTCTTTGCAAATTATGTTGTAGATTACTAGCTCGCGCTGTAGCTCCCTTGTATTTTTATATGTTCCTAGAGAAATAGAATTGAAAGATGTTGGTAGCAAAATTGCGGACTGGGTCCGTGATCTGAGGATTGTCCTCATTGCTGCACAGAAGGCTTATGTCCTTAATGCACCGCTCGGTGCGCCACCCCCTCTAGCGTCGTCTATAGATGTTGTGAACATCTAACAGGCACGTTTCGATGACTACTTGATAGTTTAGTGCGTCATGCATTACGGCTTAGAATTGAGGCTCCAAAATGTTTTGAACGTCACGGAACATATGAGATGTTCTAGGAGCAGAGATTGTGATCTCAGGCTCGTGCCTTTGTTGCGAGATATGAGATCTCCAACAAGATTCTTTGCTTGTAAGATGAAGGAGAATAGCTCAATCGTTGAGCATGTACTCAGATTGTCTGGGTACTACAATCGCTTGAATCAAGTGGGAGTTGATCTTCCAGATAAGATAGTGATTGATATAGTTCTCCAAGTCACTGTCACTAAAGCTACTAGAACTTAGTGATGAACTATAATACACAGGGATAGAAGTATTGATCCCTGAGCTGTTCGCGATGTTTGACACCGCGAAGGTAGAAATCAAGAAGGAGCGTCAAGTGTTGATGGTTAATCAAACCACTAGTTTCGAAAAGGGCAAGAGCAAGGAGGGAAACTTCATGGATAGCAAGTCAGTTGCTGCTCCAGTGAAGCAACCCAAAGTTGAACTCAAACCCGAGACTAAGTGCTTCTATTATGAGGTGAGAGGTCGCTGAAGCGGAACAACCCTAGATACTTGGTAGATAAGAAGGCTGGCAACATCGACAGAAGTATATTTGATATACGAGTTATTGATGTGTACCTTGCTAGTACTCCTAGTAGCACCTGGGTATTGGATACCGGTTCAGTTGCTAAATGTTAGTAACTCGAAATAAAAGCTACGGAATAAACAGAGAACTAGCTAAGTGTGAGGTGACGATGTGTGTTGGAAATGTTTCCAAGGTTGATGTGATCAACATCGCACGCTCTCTCTACCTTCAGGATTAGTGACGAACCTAAATAAATGTTATTTGGTGTTTTGCGTTGAGCATGAACATGATTAGATCATGTTTGTTGAATACGGTTATTCATTTAAGTCAGAGAATAATAGTTATTCTGGTTACATGAATAATACCTTCAATTGGCATGCACCCAGTGAGAATGGTTTGTTGAAATCTTGATTGTAGTAGTACACATGTTCATAACATTGATGTCAAAAGATACAAAGTTAATAATGATAGTACCACATACTTGTGGCACTGCCGCTAAATGTCATATTGGTATAAAGCGCATGTAGAAACTCCATGCTGATGGATATTTGGACTCATCGATTTCGAATCGGTTGAGACATGCGAACCATGCCTCTTGGGCAAGATGACTAAAGGACCCCGTTGGATGGAGCGGGCAAGTGATTCATTGGAAATGATACATGTTGATGTATGCAATCTAGTGAGTCTTGTAGCGTGCAGTGGATATCGTTATTTTCTTACCTTCACTGATGATTTGAGTAGATATAGTGTATATTTACTTAATGAAACACAAGTCTGAATCGTTTGAAAGGTTCAAGCAAATTCAGAGTGAAGTTTAAAGATCATCGTGACAAGAAGATAAAAATGACCGCGATATGATCGTGGAGGTGAATATCTGAGTTACGAGTTTGGCATACAACTTAAGACAACGTGAAATTTGTTTCACAACTAACGCCACCTGGAACACCATGGTGTGATGGTGTGTCCGAACATCATAGTCATGCTCTATTTATATAGTGCATACTGTGATGTCTCTTATCGTTTTACTACTATAATTTTTGGGGTTATGCATTAGAGACAACTACATTCACTTTAAATAGGGCATCATCTAAATCCGTTGAGATGACACCGTGTGAATTATGGTTTGATAGAAACCTAAGCTGTCATTTCTTAATGTTTGGGGCTGCGATGCTTGTGTGGAAAATGTTTTCACATAATAAGCTAGAACCCAAAGCGGACAAATGTATCTTCATAGAATACCCTAAGAACAGATGGGTATGCCTTCTATCTCAGATCCGAGTGCAAAGTGTTTGTTGCTAGAACTGGGTCCTTTCTCGAGAAAAAGTTTCTCTCGAAAGAATTGAGTGGGAGGAAGATAGAATTTGATGAGGTTGTTAAACCTTTGTTCAACCAGGGAGTAGCGCAGCGCAGAAACATGTTTCTGTGAAGCCTACGTTAGTTGAAGAGGAAGTTAATGATGATGATCATGAAGCTTCAGGATCAAGTTACTATCGAACTTCGTAGGTCGACAAGGATGTGTACTGCTCCTGAGCGGTGCGACAACTCTGTCTTGGAGGTCATGTTGTTGGACAACGATGAACCTACGAGCTATGGAGAAGCGATGATGGGCCCGGATTCCGACAAATGGTTGGAGGCCATGAAATCCGAGATAGGATCCATGTATTAAAACCAAGTGTAGACTTTGGTAGACTTGCTCGTTGGACGGTAGGTCGTTGAGTACAAATGGATCTTTAAAATGAAGACAGACACTGATGGTGAATGTCACTATTTGTAAAGCTCGACTTGTTGCAAAGATGTTTGTGACAAGTTCAAGGAGTTGACTACGATGAGACTTTCTCACTCGTAGCGATGCTAAAAGTCTGTTGGAATTATGTTAGCAGTTGCTGTGTTTTCAATTATGAAATCTGGCAGATGGATGTCAAAACATCGTTTCCTTAATGGTTTACTTGAGGAAAGGTTGTATGTGATACAACCAGAAGGTTTTGTCAGGCCTAAGGATGCTAAAAGGTGTGCAAGCTTCGGTGATCCTTCCATGGACTGAAGCAAGCATCTCGGAGTTGGAATATACGCTTTGATGAGGTGATCAAAGTTTTGATGTTTATACAAAGTTTATGAGAAACTTGTATTTGCAATAAAGTGAGTGGGAGCACTATAGAATTTCTGATAAGTATATGTGGATGACATATTGTTGTTCAGAAATAATGTAGAGTTTCTGGAAAGCATAAAACGGTTATTTGGAAAGTGATTTTCAAAGGAAGACCTGGATAAAGCTACCTAATTGTTGAGCATCAAAATCTATAGAGATAGATCAAGATGCTTGATGAGACTTTCAATGAGTGCATACCTTCACAAGATTTTGAAAGAGTTCAAAATGGATCAGCCAGAGAAATAGTTCTCGTCTGATTTGTAAAGTGTGAAGTTAAGTGAGACTCAAAGCTCGACAACGGCAGAAGAAAGAGAAAGGACGAAGGTCGTCCCCTATGCCTTAGCCATAGGCTCTATATTATGCCATGCTGTGTACCGCACCTATGTGTGCCTTGCCATGAGTCTGTCAAGGGGTACAAGAGTGGTCCATGAGTGGATCACGGGACAGCGGTCGGAATTATCCTTAGTAACCAGAGGACTAAGGAAATGTTTCTTGATTATGGAGGTGATAAAGAGTTCGTCGTAAAGAGTTACGTCGATGCAAGCTTTAACACCTATCCGGATGACTAGTAGTAGCAATCTGGATACGTATAGTGGAGCAGCCATTTAGAAATAGTACCAAGTGGAGTGTGATAGCAGTGTTTACGGTTTGACATAGAGATATGCAAAATACACACGGATCTGAATATCGCAGGCCCGTTGACTATAAGACCTCTCTCACATGCAAAGCATGATCGAGCCCCAGAACTCATTGGGTGTTAGATTCATAACAATGCGAATCACATGGTGATGTGAACTAGATTATTGACTCTAGTGCAAGTGGGAGACTGTTGGAAATATGCCCTAGAGGCAATAATAAATTAGTTATTATCATATTTCCTTGTTCATGATAATCGTTTATTATCCATGCTATAATTGTATTGATCGGAGACTTAAATGCATGTGTGGATACATAGACAAAACCATGTCCCTAGTATGCCTCTAATGGACTAGCTCGTTGATCAAAGGATGGTTAAGGTTTCCTAGCCATGGACATGAGATGTCATTTGATAATGGGATCACATCATTAGGAGAATGATGTGATGGATAAGACCCAAACTACAAACATAGCATATGATCGTGTCAGTTTATTGCTACTGTTTTCTGCATGTCAAGTATATGTTCCTATGACCATGAGATCATGCAACTCACGGATATCGGAGGAGTGCCTTGTGTGTATCAAACGTCGCAACGTAACTGGGTGACTATAAAGGTGCTCTAAAGGTATCTCCGATGGTGTCTGTTGAGTTGGCATGGATCGAGACTGGGATTTGTTACTCCGTGTAACGGAGAGGTATCTCGGGGCCCACTCGGTAATGCAACATCACAATAAGCCTTGCAAGCAATGTGACTAATTGTTAGTTGCGGGATCTTGTATTACGGAACGAGTAAAGAGACTTGCCGGTAACGAGGTTGAACTAGGTATGGAGATACCGACGATCGAATCTCGGGCAAGTAACATACCGAAGAACAAAGGGAACGATATACGGGATTAACTGAATCCTTGACATAGAGGTTCGACCGACAAAGATCTTCGTAGAATATGTAGGAACCAATGTGGACGTCCAGGTCCCGCCATTGGTTATTGACCATAGAGGTGTCTCGGTCATGTCTACATAGTTCTCGAACCCGCAGGGTCTGCACACTTAAGGTTCGGTGACGTTTCGGTAGTGTAGAGTTATGTATGGTGGTGACCGAAGGTTGTTCGGAGTCCCGGATGAGATCCCGGACGTCACGAGGAGCTCCGGAATGGTCCGGAGGTAAAGATTCATATATAGGAAGTCCCAGTTTGGTTTCCGGAAAAGTTTCGGGCTCATCGGTAGTGTACCGGGAGTATCGGTATTGTACCGGGAGTGCCGGTAGTGTACCGGAGGACCTCCGGGAGGGGTATTTCGACCCCAAGAGGTCCATGGGCTGTGGGAGAATAATAACCAGCCCTTAGTGGGCTGGGAAAACAGCCACAAAGGCCCATGGCGCAGGAGAGAAAGTCCTAAAGCAAAAAGTGGAAAATCAGCCAATAGGAGGCAATCCTACTCCAACTAGGATTGGAGGTGAAGTAGGATTGCTCCCACCTCCTATTTCGGCCGACCCAAAGGCCTTGGCTGCCTCTCCTCTCCTCTCCTCTTATATATACTAGTGGATTGGGTGGTTTTTGGACAGAATTTCCGGCCACGTGCTACCCGTTTCACCGGTGCACAGTTTCTCCTCTAGATCAGTTTTCCGCAGCGCTTAGGCGAAGCCCTGCCGGAATCACTCCACCACCATCACCGGAGCGCCGTCACGCTGCCGGTGAACTCTCTCTCCTCTCCACCTCCTCTCGCTGGATCGAGACGGTGGAGATCGTCATCAAGCTGCACGTGTGCTGAACGCGGAGGTGCCGTCCGTTCGGCGCTAGATCGGAAGGACCGTGATCGAGATCGCGAGACAGTTCGTGATGAGATCGCGGAACGGATCGTGATGAGTTTGCGGGACAGATCGTGATCAAGATCGTGAGACGGATCGTGATGAGATCGCGGGACGGATCGTGATGAGTTCGCGGGACGGATCGTGATTGGATCGCGGGACAGATCGTGATGAGATCGCGGGACGCTCGGCGATTTGGATCGCGAAGATGTTCGACTACACCAACCGCGTTTCTTAACGCTTCCCGCTTAGCGATCTACAAGGGTATGTAGATCCACTCTCCCTCTCGTAGATGCTCATCACCATGGATAGGTTTGCATGTGCGTAGGAAAATTTTTGTTTCCCATGCGACGTTCCCCAACAGGTTCCTCCACCAAAAAGGGGGTTTGCTTTATCACAAGAGGGAGCTCAAGTGCTGGACAAATTGAGTGACTTACATAAGCACTTGGTCGAATTACAACAATATCACGAACCCCTAAAACATATCAACGGGAACCTTAATCGTTTGAATACTTTGATTACCCTTTGCAATAAGCGTTTGGACATTTTGGACACCAAGATGGGTCCCCCCTATAAATGGGGGAAAAAGGAAAGAAACCCCTAGATTCGAGAAGGTCCTCACAAAAGTTGCCAACACCAAAGATGACAATACCTAGTCTATTGTGTTTTGCCTTGCTAGGGGCGTTAAACAATAGCGCTTGTTGGGAGGCAACCCAATTTTATTTTTGTGTTATGTTTTTGCTTCTCTTTTGAGTGTTTCCCACATTATTACTTATGCAGTAATTGTTTTTTGGTGTTTTATTTAGTGTTTGATTCAAGTAAAACCTTTGGGGTGATCTATGGTACTTGTTGATTTGATCTTGCTGAAAAACAGAAACTTTTGCGCTCAGTCCAGGAATTTTCTAATTTTTTCAGAGAGTCTAATTGATATGAAATTTGTACACAAGATTGATATATAGTCTTACCAGGTTTTAATAATTTTTAAGAGTTGTTTGAGTTACATAAGTATACAAAGTTTCCATATTTCTATAGACTGTTCTGTTTTTGACAGATTCTGTTTTCTTTGAGTTGTTTGCCTATTTTGATGAATCTATGGGTTGTGTCATGTGGTACAAGCCATGTAGAAGTTAGGTTAGAGTAGGTATAACACCAATATAAATAAAGAATGAGTTCACAGCAGTACCTAAAGTGATGATTTATTTTCTTATACTGACGGATCTACGAGTTTTCTGTTAAGTTTTGTGTTGTGAAGTTTTCAAGTTTTGGGTAAAGATTGGATGGACTATGAAATAAGGAGTGGCAAGAGCCTAAGCTTGGGGAAAGCTAAGGCACCCCACGTCATATTTAAGGATGCCAAATAGCCTAAGCTTGGGGATGCCCCGAAAGGCATCCCCCCTTTTGTCTTCAATCCATCTGTAAATTTACTTGAGGCTATATTTTTATTCACCACATGATATGTGTTTTGCTTGGAGCGTCTTGTATGATATGAGTCTTTTCTTGTTATTTTGCCACAATCATACTTTATGCACACATATTTTGAGAGAGACATGCTGAATCGTGTATTTATTAGAATACTCTTTGTGCTTCACTTATATCTTTTGAGTTGGGCAATTTTGCTCTATGTGCTTCACTTATATCTTTTAGAGCACAGTAGTCTTCTCGTTTTATAGAAATACTTGAACTCTTGTACCTCACTTATATTATTTTGAGAGTTTCTAAAAACAACATGGTAATTGGTCTAGGTTATGAATTTAGACCTAATATGATAGGCATCCAAAAGGGATATAATAAAAACATCCATATTAAGTGCATTGAGTATTTATGAGAAGTTTGATTCCTTGCATAAAGTTTTGAGATATAAAGCTGGTAATGTTAATAGAAATGTTAGGAAGTAAATTGTGATTTGGTAAAAATACTTGTGTAAAGGTTTGTGATTCCCGTAGCATGCACGTATGGTGAACCGCTATGTAAGGAAGTCGGAGCATGACTTGTTTATAGATTGCCGACCTTTGTGTGAGGGTCGGGGGCGCGCGATGGTCAACTCCTACCAACCTCCCCCCTAGGAGCATGCGTTTAATTCATGACTAATAGACTTTTTCAATAAGTATATGAGTTCTTTATGATTAATGTTGAGTCCATGGATTATACACACTCTCACCTTTCCAATTTTGCTAGCCTTTCTAGTACCGCGCAACTTTCGTCGGTGCAACAAACACCTTCCTCAAAACAGACACCATATACCTTCCTCAAAACAGCCACCATATATCTTTCCTCAAAACAGCCACCATACCTACCTATTATGTCATTTCCATAGCCATTCCGAGATATATTGCCATGCAACTTCCACCGTTTCCTTTTATGACATGCACCATCACTTCCATATTACATATAGAGTCATATTTTGTCATAGATCGAGTTGTAATTTTCCTTTTGAGTTGTAAGTAAATAAAAGTGTGATGATTTTCATTATAGAGCATGTCCCATGTGAGGAAAGGATGATGGAAGCTATGATTCCCTTACTAGTAGGGATGAGAGTCCGGTCTTTATGAAAAATAAAAGGGGCCAGCGAAGCCCAAATAAAAAAAAGATGAATAAAAGAGGCCTTATATGCCCAACAAAAAAATGAGAGAAAAGAGAGAAGGGACATTGCTACTACCTTTTGCCACACTTTTGCTTCAAAGTAGCACCATGATCTTCATGATATAGTCTCCTATTTTGTCATTTTCATATAGCTAGTGTAATTTTTCTTCACGATTCACGTCCACTTAGTTTCTTTTTGAGCTTTCATACACTTATAGCTCTAGTGCATTCGTTGCATGGCAATCCCTACTCACTCACATTGATATCTATTGATGGGCATCTCCATAGCCCGTTGATATGCCTAGTTGATGTGAGACTATCTTCTCCCTTTCCTTGACAACCTCCACCATATTCTATTCCACCTATAGTGCTATATCCATGGCCCGCGCTCATGTATTGCGTGAGAGTTAAAAAAGTTTGAGAAAATAAAGGTGTGAAAAAATTTGCTTGACTTTTCATCGGGGTTATGCATGATATAAATACTTTGTGTGGGGAAGATGGAGCATAGCCAGACCATATGATATTGTAGGGATAACTTTCTTTTGCCATTATATTTTGAAGAGATACAATTGCTTTGCTAGTATGCTTGAAATGTTATTGTTTCTATATCAGTATTAAGCTTTTGTTTTGAGTCTTATAGATCTGAATATTCATGCCACAATAAGGAATATTACTTGGATAAATATGTTAGGTAGCACTCCACATCAAAAAATTTGTTTTTATCATTTACCTACTCGAGGACGACCATGAATTAAGCTTGGGGATGCTGATACGTCACCAACGTATCTATAATTTTTGATGATGGCATGATATTATATTATCTGTTTTGGATGTTTTATATGTATTAATATGTTATTTTATATTATTTTTGGGATTAACCTATTAATCTAGAGCCAAGTGTTAGTTTTTGTTTTTTTCCTTGTTTTTGAGTTTTGTAGATATGGAATATTAAACGGAGTCCAAACGGAATAAAACCTGTGGAAGTTATTTTTCTGGAAGGAAACAAGTCATCCAAGCTTGGAGTGCATGTCTGGGGAGCTACCGGGGCGCCATAAGCCTACTAGGCGCGCCCCCCGGCAGCGCCTAGTAGGCTTGTCGCCTCCTGGCAGGTCTCTTAACCCTAATTCGTGGCCTATAAATACCCAAATATTCCCCCAACATAAAAAAGAGCCACTCAAATACTTTTTCGCCATCGGAAGCCTCCGTTCCCGAGAGATCCAATCTTGGAGCCTTTTTCGGTAATCTGTCGGAGGGGGTTTCGATCATGGAGGGCATCTACATCAACTCCATTACCCCTCCAATGATGCGTGAGTAGTCCACCACAGACCTACGGGTCCATAGCTAGTAGCTAGATGGCTTCTTCTCTCTCTTTGATCTTCAATACCATGTTCTTCATGATCTTCATGGAGATATATTCGATGTAATCCTCTTTTGTGGTGTGTTTGTCAAGATCCGATGAATTGTGAGTTTATGTTCAGATTATCCATGAATCTTATTTGAATCTCCTGTTATTTCTTATATGCATTATTTCATATCCTTGCAAGTCTCTTTGAGTTATTGGTTTGGTTTGGCCAACTAGATTGGTAATTCTTGCAATGAGAGAAGTGCTTTGTTTTGGGTTCAATCTTGCGGTGTCCTCACCCAATGACAAAGTAGGGGTAGCAAGGCACGTATTGTGTTGTTGCCATCAAGGGTAGCAAGATGGGGTTTTCATCATATTGCTTGAGTTTATCCCTCTACATCATGTCATCTTTCGTAATGCGTTACTCTGTTCTTCATGAACTTAATACTCTAGATGCAGGCAGGAGTCGGTCGATGTGTGGAGTAATAGTAGTAGATGCAGAATCGTTTCGATCTACTTGATACAGATATGATGCCTATATGCATGATCATTGCCTTGGATGACTACATTATTATTCGCTTTTCTATCAATTGCTTGACAGTAATTTGTTTACCCACCATGATATTTGCCTTCAAGAGAGAAGCCTCTAGTGAAACCTATGGCCCCCGGGTCTGTTTTCCATCATATATTTTCAGATCTATACTTGCTGCAATTTATTTACCTTTTACTTTCCGCACTTTTTACATCTATCTCTATCGGATCTAATCCTTGCAAATAACCATGAAGGAATTGGCAACCCCTTTATAGCGTTGGGTGCAAGGTTTGATTATTTGTGTAGGTGCATCCATTGGTGACTTGCTTGTTCCTCCTACTAGATTGATACCTTGGTTCTCAACAACTGAGGGAAATACTTATCTACTTCACTGCATCACCCTTTCCTCTTCAAGGGAAAACCAACGCATGCTCAAGAGGTAGCAAGGAGGATTTCTGGCACCGTTGCCGGGGAGGATACACATCAAGCCTACTAAGTCCCATCACAAACTCATCTCTTGCATTTACTTTATTTGCCATTTGCCTCTCGTTTTTGTCTCCCCCACTTCTAAAATGATTTTCAAAAAATACCAAAAAGATTCGCCTCTCTATTCTTCCTCTTTAGGTTGCTTCTTTCTTGTTGGACCACTGTGTCTAATATTACCACGTCCCCCTTGTCACCAGATTTTGAATTCCTTTACTTCAAACAAAAACAAGGGAAAATTTTAAAAGATGCTTGGTATAGATTAATGGAATCTTATCGTATTTCCAATCTAAAAGGGGATGCAAAAGTTTAGCTTAGAAATTTTTACATCGGTTTAGGTTTGCATCATAGGGAGCTTCTAGATTTCGCCTCAAAAGGAAATTTAATTGAGCTTGACACGACTGCTGCTTATGAAGTTTTAGAAGGGATTTTAGGGGTTCCTCACCAAAAAGGGGGGTTTGCTTTATCACAAGAGGGAACTCAAGTGTTGGACAAATTGAGTGACTTACATAAGCACTTGGTCGAATTATAACAATATCACGAACCCTAGAGCAAGATGACATGATGTAAGACAAGATGACTTACATAAGCACTTGGTCGAATTACAACAATATCACGAAGCCTGGAGCAAGATGACATGATGTAAGACAAGATGACTTACATAAGCACTTGGTCGAATTACAACAATATCACAAACCCTGGAGCAAGATGACATGATGTAGACAAAGTAAGACAAGCAATATGTTCAGACACCATCATTTTATCCCTAGTAGCAATAGTAAAAATATGCATCTTTTCCCCTTCTGTCACTGAGATATAGAGCACCACAAGATTGAACCCACTATAATGTGCCACTCCGACTGAAGATAAATCAATCTAGTCGGCCAAACCAATTGGATAGATGGGAAAGAAATATGAAGCTATAATAATCATGCATAACAGAATTTAGAAAAGACCCAGTTACTTTCAATGAATACTCTGATCACAAACCCGCAATTCATTGGATCCCAACAAACACACTACAAGAGAGGATTACATCAAATAGATCATCACGGGTATCGCGGTGAACATTGTATTGAAGATCATAGAGAGAGAAGAAGCCATCTAGGTACTAGCTATGGACCCATAGGTCGGTGGTAGACTACTCACACATCATCACGAAGGTAGCAAGGTTTATGTAGATGGCCTCCATGATCGATTCCCCACCGGTAGGGCACCGAAAAAGGTCTCTAGATGGGATCATGGTGGAACGGAGACTTGTCGCAGTGAAAAAGTGTTTCTGGCGGCTCTTTCTTGGCTTCCCAATTTTAAAGAATTTATGGAGGTGGGATTAGGTGAGACGGAGCCACATGGCCCCCACGAGGCATAAGGGCACGCCTACCCCCTGGGCGCACCCTATTGCCTTCATGTCTCCTCGCTTCTCGTGTGGTCTCCTTCCAAAGGTCCTAGGGTCTCTTTTGCCAAAAAAACATCAAAAAGTTTCGTAGCGTTTGGATTCCGTTTGGTACTAATTACCTAGGAAACCAAAAACAAGCAGAAAACAACAACTGACACTTGGCCCTGTGTTAATAGGTTAGTTCCCAAAAATGATATAAAATAACATATTATTACATATAAGTATCCAAGATTGATAATATAATAACATGGAACAATAAAAAATTATCGATACATTGGAGATGTATTAGCGTGGTGGGCTAGATTGCTAGTGTGGAGAAGGCTATGTGTTGGATTGGTCATGACCACAAACTTGTTCTTAGTTTGGATCATGGTTTTTGGCATGTCAATGCTTCTTTGCGCACCCTAGTTCATTTTTCTTATCCCTTCGTCATGTACTCCCAAGCAAACACGAGACTACAGTTCCTGCCTCCCATTGGCACCGTTGATCTGCCTCATCTCCAGT
The DNA here is from genome assembly GCA_022496015.1 of Hordeum marinum. Classification (NCBI taxonomy): domain Eukaryota; kingdom Viridiplantae; phylum Streptophyta; class Magnoliopsida; order Poales; family Poaceae; genus Hordeum; species Hordeum marinum. Next base: position 480,232,184 of record CM039674.1, read on the forward strand.
GGCCTCAGGACTACGGGAGCGCAGTGGATCCTGGTCTTTGTCGGTGGGAGGGCTTCATCTTTAGATGTTTCTTTAAGTTTTGTTAGGGTTGTGTCCTGCTCAGAAAGATGAGACGACAGTGGATGTTTGAAGATGGAATAAGCTTCTTCCCGCCTACCCCCATCCTGGTGGTGCTATTACTATCGTTGGAGGGTGTGTGGAGGTGTGTATCCGGCAGATCTCGCGGGGTTCTATCAGTGGTTGTCTTTGGTGGACCTGCTCAGATTCGTCTATTCCATCTACGTTCATGTGTCTTTAGGTTGGATCCTTCGTATCCATGTGTCTCTTCATTGGCGGCGGTTGCTGTTCCGATGCACTCGTCCTGTGGGGCCTTAGCACGATGGCTTGCCGACTGTCTACTACAACATTTTTTTCTCAGCTCCAATCAGGGAGGGGCGACGACGACGGTGCGCCTTCAGCTCGCTTCAGTGTTTGTAGTCGCCACTAGGTGGTCTACAGATTTGGATGTAATTTTTATTATTTACAAAGTTTGTTGTACTGCGGTGATTGAAGATGATGTTATCTCAAATAGTTGGAAGAATAGTATGCGGTATATCTCACTCGGACAAAAAAAAACAAAAGAAATTATATCTTATTCTTGATTGTTCCTTCCTTTACATAATTACTTAAAAATTCCATTACAACCACAAATCCAATACAGTTGATGAAGGCGATTTCAGAATAGAAAAGTAAAGTCAAAATTATTTACCTTATTCTCTCAATTTCAATCGATCTCTGCTGGAACCCACAAGAAGCAACTCGTCGAATTGTATGTGCCAATTATTATTTAGCTACCAAGCCCATCGATATTGAAGTTCCCCAAGATGTCCTTCCCGATAATGTATTTGAAGCAGTTCTTCATCGCAATCTGGTATATATCATTTATAATAAATTTTTCCAAGGAATTCATTATAGGAATAGTTTGCTTTTGCACATCAAAACCAAACATTATTCTCGCAGATACATATAATTTGAAAGAATAGGTAAGTGATTCATACACAACATTTCTTTCTTTTATCGAGGGTTCTAGAAATTGATATCCTTTCGCAAATAATTGGAATGCAATTCCATGATCTGGATCTTTAATTGTTGGAAACTTGTCAAATTCTTCTTCCAAGGCTTGAGTAATGAACCTACAAAATCCCTCAAATTGGATACAACAACTTTTCCATTAGGTAGGTTTTTGTTAGCCCAAGCCTTTATTTGTTGAGGGGAAATGAGTCCAAATTAAAGTTTTTGATGTTTATATTTGTTAATCATAAAATAGAAATAATAAAAATTAGATTGAAAGGATTCCTGAGGAAAAGCTTCATTTTTCTTGCCGTGCTGGCTAAATCATTGAATGGTAAAACTTGACCAAAATAGTAGCAAGCCAAATACTCTATTTGCAGGCTGCGGCATGGAGACCACAATACTAAATTCTTCCATCAAAAGCAGTGTGGAGAGCTAGAAAAAACAAAGCCAAATATTTGTTGGATGATACAGGGAACATGCATATATACCGAACATAGTGTGATGGGCGGAATGCCTACTGATTTTCAGAACATGTTTACTAAAGATGAGTTGCTAGACCCCAACCTGTCGTGGATCTGTTTGATGAAAGTGTCACACCAAATATGAATGATAGCCTTGGTGCTCCTTTCTCATACAAGGAGATTGTGGAATATTTACTGCAAATCATCCTTTTAGAAGCTCCGGGAGCGAACGGGCTTCTTAGACGTTTTTTCAAAGGAACGTGTACACGCTAAAAGAGGAGGTCACTGTGCTATTAAGGAATTTTTACGCACATGAATAATTCCCATAGGTGTAAATGATATGGTAATAGTTCTCATCCCAAAAGTTAATGACCCAGTTCATCTCACTGATTTCAGGCCTATGAGCCTTGATATGTCTCCAACGTATCTATAATTTATGAAGTATTCATGCCATGTTTACAATAATTCTATATGATTTTGGTATGATTTTATTAGAACTAACCTGGACTGACATTGTTTTCAGCAGAACTACCATGGTGTCGTTTTTTTGCAGAAATAAAAGTTCTCGGAATGGGCTAAAAATTTACAAAGAATATTTTTGGGAAATATAAAAAATACTGGAGCAAAAAGATACTGGAGAGGAGTCCCGAGGCAACCACAAGCCACCAGGGCATGCCCACCTAGGGTGTGCCCCTGGATTGTGGGCCCCTCGGGAGTCCCCTTGACGTGATTCCAACACCAAGTAGTCCTATAAATCCAGTAACCCCCAGTAAGAAACCTAGATCGGGAGTTCTGCTGCCGCAAGCCTCTATAGCCATGAAAAACCAATCGGGAGCCCGTTCCAGCAGGGCGGCACCCTGCCGGAGGGGAAACCATCACCGGAGGCCATCTTCATCATCCCGGCTGTCTCCATGACGAGGAGGGAGAGGTTCACCCTCGTGACTGAGGGTATGTACCAGTAGCTATCTGTTTGATCTCTCTCTCTCCCGTGTTCTTGAGATGGCATGATCTTGATGTACCACAAGATGCTTTATTAATATAGATGAATCATATGGAGTTTTCCCCTCTCTATCTTCTTGTGATGAATTGAGTTTCCCTTTGAACTTTTCTTATTGGATTGAGTCTTTAAGGATTTGAGAACACTTGATGTATGTATTGCGATGGGATATCCGTGGTGGCAATGGGATGTTCTATTGATCCACTTGATGTATGTTTTGGTGATCAACTTGCGGGTTCCGTGACCTTGGGTATCTATGCATAGGGGCTGACACATGTTTTCGTCTTGACTCTCTGGTAGAAACTTTGGGGCACTCTTTGAAGTTCTTTGTGTTCGATTGAACATGATGAATCTGAAATTGTGTGATGCATATCATATAATCAAGCCCATGGGTACTCGTGGTGACATTGGAGTATCTAGGTGACATTAGGGTTTTGGTTGATGTGTATCTTAAGGTGTTATTTTAGTACGAACTCTAGGGTTGTTCGTGACACTTATCGGGATAGCTCATACGATTGCTCGGAAAAGATAACTTTGAGGTGGTTTTGTACCCTACAATAATTTCTTCGTTTGTTCTCCGCTATTTGTGAGTTTGGAGTGAACTCTTTGTCGCATGTGAGGGATTTACATATGATTCAACCATGCAGTATTGTTGAGAGAACTTGCACTAGTGAAAGTATGAACCCTAGGCCTTGTTTCTAAGCATTGCAATACCGTTTGTGCTCACTTTCATAATTAGTTACCTTGCTGTGTTTATATTTTCAGATTACAAAAACCTATATCTACCATCCATATTACGCTTGTATCACCATCTCTTCGCCAAACTAGTGCACCTATAAAATTTACCATTGTATTGGGTGTGTTGGGGGACACAAGAGACTGTTTGTTATTTGGTTGCAGGGTTGTTTGAGAGAGACCATCTTCATCCTATGCCTGCCACGGATTGATAAACCTTAGGTCATCCACTTGAGGGAAATTTGCTACTGTCCTACAAAACTCTGCGCTTGGAGGCCCAACACGAGTCTACAAGAAGAAGGTTGCATAGTAGACATCAAGCTCTTTTCTGGCGCCGTTGCCCGGGAGGTGAGTGCTTGAAGGTATATCTTTAGATCGTGCAATTGAATCTTTTAGTTTCTTTTTTATTCACTAGTTTGGTTTTATAAAATAAAACTACAAAAAATGGAATTGAGGTTGCCTCATATACTTCATCTTTATAATGTCTTTCGTGAAAATGATGGTTTGGAAAATTGTGCTGAATTGGCAGAGGAAGAATTTATGAAAATACTTAATGAGAATTCCTTTAATGATGAGCATGATTGCAATATTGCTAGCATGAATTCTCTTAATATCCATGATGCTAATGATATGCAAAGCCACAAGCTTGGGGATGTTATGTTTGATGAAAATTATATTTTTGTCCCCCAAGTTTTGATGAGCAAATTTGTTATGATAATGACATGCCTACTATCTATGATGATTATGATGATGACATGTATGATATAAAGAGTGACAGTAACCATGAAACTTGTCGTCATGATTTTAATATTCAATGTGGTTATGTCAATCAAGTATCTCATGATAGTTATTTTGTTGAGTTTGCTCCCAATATTATGAATGAGAAGAAGTTTGCTTATGTGGAGAGTGATAAATCTTCTATGCTTGTAGATCATGAAAAGAATGTTGTATGTGATAGTTATATTGTTTAATTCCTTCATGATGCTACTGAAAACTATTTCCAGGGAGGAACTTATGCTTGTAGGAATTGCAAAAATATCAAGTTTCCTCCCTATCTGTTCAAAGTTTTGAAGTTGTGCTTGTCTTCCCTTCCTATGCAAGTTGATTCTTTTTCCCATGAATTTTTTGCTGAAAAAATCCCTATGCATAGGATTTGTGTTAGACTTAAATGTGCTTGTCATGTGATTCATGATGCTCTCTTGCATGTTTCAACTACTTTTCCTATACGAGCATCATTGAAATCATCATGCCTAGCTAAAAGGCATTAAAGGAAAGCGCTTGTTGGGAGACAACCCAACACTTTTACTTTCTGTTTTTGTGTGTTCACATGATTAAGCTTCTTTAGTAATCATTTTTGTGTCTTTTATTTCAAAAAAAGTGCCAAGTAAATCCTTTGGGATAGTGTGGATACTTGCTTGTTTGATTTGGTGCAAAAACAGAAAGTTTTGTGTCCAGTATATGAATTATCTGATTTTACTGGAGCGTCAAAAAATTCTGCAATTTTTACACAAAATATATATTCAAATTCCTTGAGTTTTTCTAATGTCTCATAATTTTTAGATACATTAAAGTATGGCTATACTACATATCTTAACAGACTATTCTGTTTTTGACAGATTCTGTTTTGCATGCGTAGTTTGCTTGTTTTAGTGTTCCATAGCTTATATCAAGTGATATAAATTATGTGAATGGTAGAATATGGTAGGTATTATTTGATAACAATTTTCAATCATGTATTGATAGTACCTAAGTGAATGATTTATCTTTATTACAGTAACCCTTCTCACGAAGTTCCGTTAAGTTTTGTGTGATTGGAGTTTTCAAGTTTTGGGTGAGACGCCAGTATGAGGAGAATAAGGAGTGACAAGAACCTAATATTGGGTATTACCAAGGCACCCCTAAGTTAATATTCAAGGAAGGCTCAAGCTCCTAAGCTTGAGGATGCCCCGGAAGGCATCCCCTCTTTCGTCTTCAACACTATCGGTATATCTTACTTGGAGCTATATTTTTATTCATCACATAATATGAGTTTTGCTTGGGTCATAATTTTACTTTGTTGTTATCTGTTAGGTGTTATTTATAATCTTTTTTTAAAATAAAAAGTTCCAAGAATTGCCTTTAGGATGCTTGAATTGCATGTTTGATATGTGTTGTGTGAAAACAGAAACTTTTGCCGTAGTATTTGAAGTTTCATATTTTACTGGAACATGGAAAGTTTCTGAAATTTTTACAAAGTATTTTAATATAAAAATTTTAGTATGTCCTAAATGTTAATAATTTTTTGAGTGATATATGTACACTGGTTTAATAGATTTCTACAGACTGTTCTGTTTGGACAGATTGATGTCATAGTTTTGTTATATACTTATCCTATAGTTTCCATAGCCTATATTGGTAGATATAAATTATGGAAATGATAGTATACAGTACCTAATGTTTGAAAATTATTGTGCAACTTGTCTTGGCAGTACATAAAGAGTTGATTTATTATTATGTGTACTAACCTATCTCATGAGTTCTTTTCGAGTTTTGTGTGGATGAAGTTTTTGAGAATAGGTGAAACCATGATATGAGAGGATTGAACAAGATACAAAAGCTCAAGATTGGGGATGCCCAAGGTACCCCAATTAAATATTTCAAGAAGTCTCAAGCATCTAAGCTTGGGGATGCTACGCATCCCACCTCTCTTCATCAACAATTATCGACTAGCCTACGTTGAGCCTAAATTTTTATTCGTTCACATGATGGGTCCTATTCTTGGAGTGATATTTTTATTTTTCTTGATGTTTAAATAAAATACTCATATCTGAAAATCTTTATTGAGAGAGAGAGAAAGTCCTCACATAGCTACTTAATTGTTTGACTACTCATTGATCTTCACTTACATGTTTTGGAGTAGTTTTGTCATTTACTCTCGTGCTTCACTTATATCCTATGAGTAAATAGTTGAATGAATTGAATATCATAAATCTAAAATTATATATGTTTTATATTCTTATCCTATGGGGAGTAATGACTTCACATATAAGAAGTATATGTGGTAAAATTTATTGAAAGTTAGCAAACACCGCATTGGTCACTTGAACAATTCATGAAAGAATATTGAAGGAAGAGAGATTTCACATATAAATATACTATCTTGGAAATCTTCTATGATTGTGAATATTTATTTTTGAACTTAAGCAAATTAGTTGAAGTTGGACAAGGAATACAACGTAATGAGTTATGCTTGGGTATATTTGTATAGAAGTTATATTGTTATGGATCCTCCAACATGTGGTGCTTGATTAGGATCTTTTGCTAGCCAAAAATTTGTACTAAGTAGAGATACTACTTGTGCATCCAAAACCCTTAAACCCAGTTTCTTTCCATGAGTGTTCACCATATCTACCTATGTATTGAATAAGATCCTTCAAGTAAGTTGTCATCGGTGCAAAAAGCAATAAAAATTTCTCCTAAATATGTATGATATTTTATTGTAAGGTAAAATAAGCGTTGTACGAACTTGTGATGGTAAAGAAATAAAAGCGACGGACTGCATAATAAAGATTGCTATCACAAAGGGCAATACAATGTGAAGTTCCTTTACATTAAGGGTTTGCACATCCAAAATTAAAAAGCGCATGACAACCTATGCTTCCCTATATGAAGGGCCTATCTTTTACTTTCATGTATTTACTTTTATGCAAGAGTTAATAGTATTCCTTCTTATTCAACCTCAATTATTCTTTAGTTGGCAAGCATCATGTGGTGGGGAAAGATCCAAGCATATATGGCCATTCAAATATATTTGATCATGAATTATTATTGTTGACAATTATCTACATGATAAATAAGTTGGGAGGCGAAACTTTAAGCCCCTATCTTATCTGTGTTCGACGGATGCCATTTGCTCTAAAAATATGCTTTTGAGTGTTAGCAATCATGGAAGACTATATGATAGTTGAGTATGTGGAATTTGCTGAATCAAAGCTCTTACATAGACCCTTCATGAAAATAAGATGAATTGCAATCGGTTGGTGACTGAAAGCATAGTTTGTAAGTTTTCAAGAAACTTTATGGTCTATACTTTAACATGTGAATAGCTTGTTACTTCATCATGAGAAGTTTTATGGGATGAGCTACAGTTAATGATATATAATGATGCTACAAAAAGTGTTTGGAACTATCATTGATCAAATTTATGCACTATGCTAGCATTCACAGTTCATAAATTATTTCTTTTATCATTTACCTACTCGAGGACGAGCAAGAATTAAGCTTGGGGATGCTGATATGTCTCCAACATATCTATAAAGTATGAAGTATTCATGCCATGTTTACAATAATTCTATATGATTTTCGTATGATTTTACTAGAACTAACCCGGACTGACGTTGTTTTCAGCATAACTACCATGGTGTCGTTTTTTGTGCAGAAATAAAAGTTCTTGGAATGGCCTGAAAATTTACGAAGAATATTTTTGGAAAATGTAAAAAAATACTGGAGCAAAAACATACGGAGAGGAGTCCCGAGGCAGCCACAAACCACCAGGGCGCGCCCCTCGCTTGTGGGCCCCTTGGGAGTCCCCTTGACGTGATTCCAACACCAAGTACTCCTATAAACCCAGTAACCCCTAGAAAGAAACCTAGATCAGGAGTTCCACTGCCGCAAGCCTCTATAGCCACGAAAAACCAATCGGGAGCCCGTTCCGGCACCCTGCCGGAGGGGGAAACCATCACGGGAGGCCATCTTCATCATCTCGGTTATCTCCATGACGAGGAGGGAGTAGTTCACCCTCGGGGCTGAGGTTATGTACCAGTAGCTATGTGTTTGATCTCTCTCTCTCTCTCTCGCATGTTCTTGAGATGGCATGATATTGATGTACCGCGAGCTTTATTAATATAGATGAATCATATGGAGTTTTCCACTCTCTATCTTCTTGTGATGAATTGAGTTTTCCCTTTGAACTTTTCTTATCGGATCGAGTCTTTAAGAATTTGAGAACACTTGATGTATGTCTTGCAATGAGATATCTGTGGTGATAATGGGATGTTCTATTGATCCACTTGATGTTTGTTTTGGTGATCAATTTGCGGGTTCTGTGACCTCGGGAATCTATGCATAGGGGTTGGCACATGTTTTCGTCTTGACTCCCCGGTAGAAACTTTGGGGCACTCTTTGAAGTTCTTTGTGTTGGATTGAACATGATGAATATGAAATTGTGTGATGCATATCATATAATCAAGCCCATGGGTACTCGTGGTGAAATTGGAGTATCTAGGTGACATTAGGGTTTTGGTTGATGTGTATCTTAAGGTGTTAGTTTAATACAAACTGTAGGGCTGTTCGTGACACCTATAGGGATAGCTCATACGATTGATCGGAAAAGATAACTTTGAGGTGGTTTCATACCCTACAATAATTCCTTCGTTTGTTCTCCGCTACCTTTTACTTTGGAGTGAACTCTTTGTTGCACGTGAGGGATATACATATGATTCAACTATGTCAGTATTGTTGAGAGAACTTGCACCAGTGAAAGTATGAACCCTAGGCCTTGTTTCTAAGCATTGCAATACCGTTTGTCCTCACTATTACCATTAGTTACCTTTCTGTTTTTATATTTTCAGATTGCAAAAACCTATATCTACCATCCATATTACACTTGTATCACCATCTCTTCGCCGAACTAGTGCACCTATACAATTTACCGTTGTATTGGGTGTGTTGGGGACACAAGAGACTTTTTGTTATTTGGTTGCAGAGTTGTTTGAGAGAGACCATCTTCATCCTACGCCTCCCACGGATTGATAAACCTTTGGTCATCCACTTGAGGGAAATTTGCTAGTGTCCTACAAAACTCTGTGCTTGGAGGCCCAACACGAGTCTACAAGAAGAAGGTTGCATGCTAGACATCAAGGCTCTACAACATTTGTTGGGGAACGTCGCATGGGAAACAAAAAAATTCCTACGCACACGCAAGATCTATCCATGGTGATGAGCATCTATGAGAGGGAGAGTGGATCTATGTACCCTTGTAGATCTCTAAGCGGGAAGCGTTAAGAAATGCAGTTGGTGTAGTCGAACATCTTCGCGATCCAAATCGCCGAGCGTCCCGCAATCTCATCACGATCCGTCCCGTGATCCAATCACGATCCGTCCCGCGAACTCATCACGATCCGTCCCGCGATCTCATCACGATCCGTCCCGCGATCTTATCACAATCCGTCCTGCGAACTCATCACGATCCGTCCCGCGAACTCATCATGATCTATCCCGCGAACTCATCACGATCCGTCCCGCGAACTCATCACGATCCGTCTCGCGATCTTGATCACGGTCCTTCCGATCTAGCGCCGAACGGATGACACCTCCGTGTTCAGCACACGTACAGCTTGATGACGATCTCCGCCGTCTTGATCCAGCAAGAGGGATCGGATAGGAACAAAAGTTCTCCAGCAGCGTGACGGTGCTCCGGCGATGGTGGTGGAGCTATTCCGGCACGGCTTCGCCTAAGCACTGCAGAAAACCGATCTAGAGGAGAAACTACGCACTAGAGGAACGGGTAGCACGTGGCTAAAATTCTGTGCCAAAACCCTAAAATCCTCTAGTATATATAGGAGGAGAGGAGGAGGAGGCTTGGCTTCCAAAGAGGCAGCCCTTGGGTCGGCCGAACCTAGTGGGATTGGAGGATTCCTCCTCCAATCCTAGTAGGACTAGGACTCCTCCTTATTTTTGCCTTTTTTTGCCTTTTCCACCTTTTTCTCTTTGGGCTTTTCTTCCCAGCCGCATGGGCCTTGTGTGGGACTTCCACCATACCACTAAGGGCTGGTAAACACTCTCCCACAGCCCGTGGAGCCTCTTAGGTCGAAATACCCCTCCCGATGGTCTCCCGGTACACTCCCGGCACTCCCGGTACACTACCAGTTAGCCCAAAACTTTTTCGACGACCAAAACAGGACTTCCTATATATGAATCTTTACCTCCGGACCATTCCATAGCTCCTCGTGACATCCGGGATCTCATCCGGGACTCCGAACAACCTTCGGTCACCATCATACATAACTCTATACTACTGAAACGTCACCAAACCTTAAGTGTGCAGACCCTGCGGGTTCGAGAACTATGTAGACATGACCGAGACACCTCTATGGTCAATAACCAATAGCGGGACCTGGATGCCCATATTGGTTCCTACATATTCTACGAAGATCTTTATCGGTCGAACCTCTGTGTCAAGGATTCAGTTAATCCCGTATGATGTTCCCTTTGTTCTTCAGTATGTTACTTGCCCGAGATTCGATCATCGGTATCTCCATACCTAGTTCAACCTCGTTACCGGTAAGTCTCTTTACTCGTTCCATAATACAAGATCCCATGACTAACACTTTAGTCACATTGCTTGCAAGGCTTATTGTGATGTTGTATTACCGAGTGGGCCCTGAGATACCTCTCCGTCACACGGAGTAACAAATTCCAGTCTTGATCCATGCCAACTCAACAGACACCCTCGTAGATACCTGTAGAGCACCTTTATAGTCACCCAGTTACGTTGCGATGTTTGATACACACAAGGCACTCCTCCGGTATCCGCGAGTTGCATGATCTCATGGTCATAGGAACATATACTTGACATGTAGAAAACAACAACAATAAACTGACACGATCATATGCTACGTTTGTAGTTTGGGTCTTGTCCATCACACCATTCTCCTAATGATGTGATCTCGTTTATCAAGTGACATCTCATGTCTATGGCTAGGAAACCTTAACCATCTTTGATCAGAGAGCTAGTCTATTAGAGGCATACTAGGGACATGGTTTTGTCTATGTATCCACACATGCATCTAAGTCTCCGATCAATAAAATTATAGCATGGATAATAAACGATTATCATGAACAAGGAAATATGATAATAACTAATTTATTATTGCCTCTAGGGCATATTTCCAACAGTCTCCCACTTGCACTAGAGTCAATAATCTAGTTCACATCACCATGTGATTCGCATTGTTATGAATCTAACACCCAATGAGTTCTGGGGCTCGATCATGCTTTTCATGTGAGAGAGGTCTTATAGTCAATGGGTCTGCGACATTCAGATCCGTGTGTACTTTGCAAATCTCTATGTCAAACCGTAAACACTGCTACCACACTCCACTTGGTACTATTCCAAATGGCTGCTCCACTATATGTATCCAGATTGCTACTACGGGTCATCCAGATTGGCGTTAAAGTTTGCATTGACGTAACTCTTTTACGACGAACTCTTTATCACCTCTATAATCGAGAAACATCTCCTTAGTCTTTTAGTTACTAAGGATAATCTTGACCGCTGTTCAGTGATCCACTCCTAGATCACTTTTGTACCCCTTGACAGACTCATGGCAAGGCACACACCAGGTGCGGTACACAACATGGCATAATATAGAGCCTATGGCTAAGGCATAGGGGACGACGTTCGTCCTTTCTATTTCTTCTGCCATAGTCGAGCTTTGAGTCTCACTCAACTTCACACCTTACAAATCAGGCGAGAACTCTTTCTCTGACTGATCCATTTTGAATTCTTTCAAAAACTTTGTCAAGGTATGTACTTATTAAAAAATCTCATCAAGCTTCTTGATCTATCTCTATAGATCTTGATGCTCAACAATTAGGTAGCTTTATCCAGGTCTTCCTTTGAAAAACTCTTTTTCAAACAATCGTTTATGCTTTCCAGAAATTCTACATCATTTCTGATAAACAATATGTCAACCACATATGCTTACCAGAAACTCTATAGTGCTCCCACTCACTTTATTGTAAATAGAAGTTTCTCATAAACTTTGTATAGACTCAAAAACTTTGATCACCTTATCAAAGTGTATATTCCAACTCCGAGATGCTTGCTTCAGTTCATAGAAGGTTCACTGAAGCTTGCACACTTTTTAGCATCCTTAGGACCGACAAAACCTTCTGGTTGTATCTCATACAACCTTTCCTTAAGGAAGGAAATGATCTTTTGGTATCCATCTGCCAGATTTCATAATTGAAAAATGCAGCAAATGCTAACATATTTCCAACAGACTTTAGCATCGCTACGACTAAGAAAGTCTCATCGTAGTCAACTCCTTGAACTTGGCGGAAACTTCTTTGCGACAAGTCGACCTTTATAAATGGTGACATTCACCATCAACGTCTGTCTTCATATTAAAGAACCATTTGTACTCAACGACCTACCGTCCAACGAGCAAGTCTACCAAAGTCTATACTTAGTTTTCATACATGGATCCTTTCTCGGATTTTATGGCCTCTAACCATTTGTCGGAATCCGAGCCCATCATCGCTTCTCCATAGCCCGTAGGTTCATTGTTGTCCAACAACATGACCTCCAAGACAGGGTTGTCGTACCACTCAGGAGTAGTACACATCCTTGTCGACCTACGAGGTTCGATAGTAATTTGATTCGAAGCTTCATGATCATCATCATTTACTTCCTCTTCAACTAACATAGGCTTCACAGAAAACAACGTCCTGCGCTGCGCTACTCTCTGGTTGAACAAAGGTTCAACAACCTCATCAAGTTCTATCTTCCTCCCACTCAATTCTTTCGAGAGAAACTTTTTCTCGAGAAAGGATCCAATTTTAGCAAGAAACACTTTATGCTTGGATCTAAGATAGAAGGTTTACCCAACCGTTCTTAGGGTATTCTATGAAGATGCATTTGTCCGCTTTGGGTTCGAGCTCATTAGGTGAAAACATTTTCCACACAAGCGTCGCAACCCCAAACATTAAGAAATGACATCTTGGGTTTCTATCAAACCCTGATTCACATGGTGTCATCTCAACGGATTTAGATGGTGCCCTATTTAAAGTGAATGTAGTTGTCTCTAATGCATAACCCAAAAATTATAGTAGCAAAACAATAAGAGACATCATAGCACGCACCATATCCAATAGAGTATGACTATGACATTCGGACACACCATCACACTATGGTGTTCCAGGTGGCGTGAGTTGTGAAACAACTTTCACATTGTTTAAAGTTGTATGCCAAACTCGTAACTCAGATATTCACCTCCACGATCATATCACGGGCATTTTTATCTACTTGTCACGATGATCTTAAACTTCACTCTGAATTTGCTTGAACCTTTCAAACGATTCAGACTTGTGTTTCATTAAGTAAATATACACTATATCTACTCAAATCATTGGTGAAGGTAAGAAAATAACGATATCCACCGCACACTACAAGACTCATTGGATTGGATACATCAACATGTATCATTTCCAATAAATCACTTGCCCGCTCCATCCATGTGGAAACGGGGTCCTTAGTCATCTTGCCCAAGAGGCATGGTTCGCATGTCTCAACCGATTCGAAATTGAATGAGTCCAAAGATCAATCAGCATGGAATTTCTTCATGCGCTTTATACCAATATGACATTTAGCGGCAGTACCACAAGTATGTGGTACTATCATTATTAACTTTGTATCTTTTGGCATCAATGTTATGAACATGTGTATTACTACGATCAAGATTCAACAAACCATTCTCATTGGGTGCATGACCATTGAAGGTATTATTCATGTAAACAGAATAACCATTATTCTCTAACTTAAATGAATAACCGTGTTGCAATAAACACGATATAATCACGTTCATGCTCAACGCAAAACACCCAATAACATTTATTTAGGTTTGTCTCTAATCCCGAAGGTGGATAGAGCGTGCGATGTTGATCACATCAACCTTGGAAACATTTCCAACACACATCGTCACCTCACCCTTAGCTAGTGCTCCGTTTGTAGCTTTTATTTCGAGTTACTAACATTTAGCAATCGAACCGGTATCCAATACCCAGGTGCTACTAGGAGTACTCACAAGGTACACATCATTAAAACGTATATCAAATATACTTTTGTCCATGTTGCCAGCCTATCTTATCTACCAAGTATCTAGGGTTGTTCCGCTTCAGCGACCGCTCTCCTCATTATCGAAGCACTTAATCTCGGGTTTGGGTTCAACTTTGGGTTGCTTCACTGGAGCAGCAACTGACTTGCTATCCATGAATTTTCCCTCCTTGCTCTTGCCCTTCACGAAACTAGTGGTTTGACTAACCATCAACACTTGACGCTCCTTCTTGATTTCTACCTTCGCGGTGTCAAACATCGCGAACAACTCAGGGATCATTATTTCTATCCCTGGCATTTTATAGTTCATCACCAAGTTCTAGTAGCTTAGTGACAGTGACTTGGAGAACTATATATATCACTATCTTATCCGGAAGATCAACTCCCACTCGATTCAAGCGATTGTAGCACCCAGACAATCTGAGCACAAGCTCAACGACTCAGCTATTCTCCTTCATCTTGCAGGCAAAGAATCTTGTTGGATATCTCATATCTCGCAACAAGGGCACGAGCCTGAGATCCTAATTTAAGCTCTTAGAACATATCATATGTTCCGTGACGTTCAAAACGTTTTGGAGCCTCAATTCTAAGCCGTAATGCATGACGCACTAAACTATCAAGTAGTCATCAGAACGTGCCTGTCAGATGTTCACAACATCTACAAATGACGTTAGAGGGGTTGGCGCACCGAGCGGTGCATTAAGGACATACGCCTTCTGTGCAGCAGTGAGGACAATCCTCAGATCACGGAGCTAGTCCGCAATATTGCTACCATCAACTTTCAACTCTATTTCTCTAGGAACATATAAAAATTCAAGGGAGCTACAACGTGAGCTAGTAATCTACAACATAATTTTGCAAAGACACTACTGACTATGTTCATGATAATGAGTTCAATTAATCATATTACTTAAGAAATCCCACTCAAATTGACATCCCTCCGGTCATTTGAGTGATACATGATCCAAATTCACCAACTCAAGTCCGATCATCACGTGAGTTGAGGTGGTTTTAATGGTGAACATCATTATGTTGATCATATCTACTATATGACTCATGTTCGACCTTTCGGTCTCTTGTGTTCCGAGGCCATGTCTGTACATGCTAGGCTCGTCAAGTTTAACCCGAGTGTTCTGCATGTGCAACACTGGCTTGCACCCGTTGTATGTGAACGTAGAGTCTATCACACCCGATCATGACATGGTGTCTCAACACGACAAACTTTCACAATGGTGCACACTCGGGGAGAACACAATTCATCTTGAAATTTAAGTGAGGGATCACCTTATAATGCTACCGTCGTCCTAAGCAAAAAAAGGTGCATAAAAGGATTAATATCACATGCAAATCATAAGTGACATGATATGGCCATGAACTTGTGCTTTTGATCTCCATCTAGAAAGCACCGGCATGATCTCCATTGTCACCGGCAAGACACCATGATCTCCATCATCTTGATCTCCATCAACGTGTCGCCATCGGGGTTGTCGCGCCCAACATGCTTCTACTACTATTGCTATCGTTTAGCGATAAAGTAAAGCATTACATAGCGCTTAATGATTGACACGCATGCCATACAATAATTAAAGACAACCCTATGGCTCCTGCCGGTTGCCGTACTCATCGACATGCAAGTCGTGATAATCTATACATCACATGATCATCTCATACATCACATATATCACATCATGTAATTGGCCATATCATATCACAACATACCCTGCAAAAACAAGTTAGACGTCCTCTAATTGTTGGTGCATGTTTTACGTGGCTGCTATGGCTATCTAGCAAGAACAATTCTCATCTACACAAAAACCACAATGGTGATACACTAGTTGCTTTTCAACCTTCTCAAGGGCCGCCTTTGTCGAATCCGGTCCAACTAAAGTGAGGGAAACTGGCACCCGCAAGCCATCTATGCAACAAGTTGCGGTTGAGGGAACCGGTCTCTCGTAAGCGTATGAGTAATGTTGGTCTGGGCCGCTTCATCTCACAATACTGCTGAACCAAAACACAACCAAGGGAGGAAGCAATCTAAGCATCAACGCACACAAACTCTTTGTGTTCTACTCGAGATCTCATCTACACATAGACCTAGCGCATGATGCCACTGTTGGGGAACGTCGCATGGGAAACAAAAAATTTCCTACGCACACGCAAGATCTATCCATGGTGATGAGCATCTACGAGAGGGAGAGTGGATCTACGTACCCTTGTAGATCGCTAAGCGGGAAGCGTTAAGAAACGCGGTTGGTGTAGTCGAACATCTTTGCGATCCAAATCGCCGAGCATCCCACGATCTCATCACAATCCGTCCCGCGATCCAATCACGATCCGTCCCGCGAACTCATCACGATCCATCCCGTGATCTCATCACGATCCGCCCCGCGATCTCATCACGATCCATCCCGCGAGCTCATCACGATCCGTCCCGCGAACTCATCATGATCCGTCTTGCGATCTTGATCACGGTCCTTCCGATCTAGCGCCGAACGGACGACACCTCCGCGTTCAGCACACGTACAGCTTGATGACGATCTCCGCCGTCTTGATCCAGCAAGAGGAGCGGAGAGGAAGAAGAGTTCTCCGGCAGCATGATGGCGCTCCGGCGATGGTGGTGGAGCTATTCCGGCAGGGCTTCGCCTAAGCACTGCAAAAAACCGATCTAGAGGGGAAACTATGCACTAGAGGAACGGGTAGCACGTGGCTAAAATTCTGTGTCAAAACCCTAAAATCCTCTAGTATATATAGGAGGAGACTTGGCTGCCAAAGAGGCAGCCCTTGGGTTGGCCGAACCTAGTGGTATTGGAGGATTCCTCCTCCAATCCTAGTAGGACTAGGACTCCTCCTTATTTTTGGCTTTTTTGCCTTTTCCACCTTTTTCTCTTTGGGATTTTCTTCCCATATGCATGGGCCTTGTGTGGGACTTCCACCAGCCCACTAAGGGCTGGTAAACACTCTCCCACAACCCGTGGAGCCTCTTGGGTCGAAATACCCCTCCCGATGGTCTCCCGGTACACTACCGGCACTCCCGGTACACTATCGATTAGCCCGAAACATTTCTGACGACCAAAACAGGACTTCCTATATATGAATCTCTACCTTCGGACCATTACGGAGCTCCTCGTGATGTCCGGGATCTCATCCGGGACTCCAAACAACATTCGGTCACCACCACACAAAACTCCTGTCGGGAGACGTAGTAGTAAATCAAAAAAATTCCTAAGACCACCAAGATCTATCTATGGAGAAACCAGCAACGAGCAAGGAGAGATTGCATCTTCATACCTTTGAAGGTTGCTAAGCAGAAGTGTTACAAGAACGCGGTTGGTGGAGTCGTACTCGCAACGGTTCAAGATCGCGGTGGAATCCGATCTTAGCGCCGAACAATGGCGCCTCCGCGTTCAACACTTGTGCAGCTCGGTGACGTCTCCTACGCCTTGATCCAGCAAGGAGGAAGGAGAGGTTGAGGGAGAGCTCCGGCAGCATGACGGCATGGTGACGGTGGAGCTGCGTGGTCTCCGGCAGGGCTTCGCCAAGCACTATGGAGAACGAGGAGATGGAGGAGTAGGGCTGCGCCGTGGGAGAGAGATGCGTGTCTCCGGCTGCCCCAAGTGCTCCACTATATATAGGAGGAGGAGGAGGGAGGTCTACGCCCTAGGGTTCCCACCCTAGGGGCCGGCGGCAGCCCTAGATCAAATCTGGTGTGGCGGCTAGAGGGAGAGAGGGGACGTCGGTGCCCTAGGTGGGCCTTAGGCCCATCTAAGCCTAGGGTTTGCCCCCTCTCCTCCCTTGCTGCGCCTTGGGCCCTTGTGGGGAGCACACCAGCCCACCTAGGGGCTGGTTACCTCCCACTTGCGTCCCATGCAGCCCTCTGGGGCTGGTGGCCCCACTTGGTGGACCCCCGGAACCCTTCCGGTGGTCCCGGTATTCCCCGAAACATTTCTGGTAACCAAAACCTCACTTCCTATATATTAATCTTTACCTCCGGACCATTTCATAGCTCCTCGTGATGCCCGGGATCTCATTCGGGACACCGAACAACCTTTGGTAACCACATATACTATTTCCCTATAACCCTAGCATCATCGAACCTTAAGTGTGTAGACCCTATGAGTTCGGGAGACACGTAGACATGACCGAGACACCTCTCCGGTCAACAACCAACAGCGGGATCTAGTGACCCATGTTGGCTTCCACATGCTCCATGATGATCTCATCGGATGAACCATGATGTCGGGGATTCAATCAATCCCGTATACAATTCCCTATGTCTATCGGTATGGTACTTGCCCGATATTCGATCGTCGGTATCCCTATACCTTGTTCAATCTCATTACCGGCAAGTCTCTTTACACATTCCGTAACACATCATCCCGTGGTTAAATCCTTAGTCACATTGAGATCATTATGATGATGTCTTACCGAGTGGGCCCAGAGATACCTCTCCTTCATACGGAGTGACAAATCCCAGTCTTGATTCGTGCCAACCCAACAGACACTTTCGGAGATACCCGCAGTGTACCTTTATAGCCACCCAGTTACGTTGTGACGTTTGGCACACCCAAAGTATTCTTACGATATCCGGGAGTTGCACAATCTCATGGTCTAAGGAGATGATACTTGACATTAGAAAATCTTTAGCAGACGAACTACACGATCTTGTGCTATGCTTAGGATTGGGTCTTGTCCATCACATCATTCTCCTAATGATGTGATCCCGTTATCAATGACATCCAATGTCCATGGTCATGAAACCGTGACCGTCTATTGATCAACGAGCCAGCCAACTAGAGGCTCACTAGGGACATGTTGTGGTCTATGTATTCACACATGCATTACAGTTTCCGGTTAATACAATTATAGCATGAACAATAGATAATTATCATGAACAAGGAAATACAATAATAACCATTTTATTATTGCCTCTAGGTCATATTTCCAACAGTCTCCCACTTGCACTAGAGTCAATAATCTAGTTACATTGTGATGAATCGAGCACCCATAGAGTTCTAGTGTTGATCATGTTTCGCTCGTGAGAGAGGTTTAGTCAACGGATATGCGACATTCAGATCCGTATGTACTTTACAAATATCTATATCTCCCTCCTGAATGTAATCACGGATGGAGTTGAAGCGGAGCTTCATGTGTCTTGTCTTCTTCTGAAACCCAGGCTCCTTCACAAGGGCAATAGCTCTATTGTTGTCACAGAATAGAGTCATCGGGCCCGACGCACTGGGAATCACTCCTAGGTCGGTGATGATCTCCTTCATCTAGATTCCTTCCTTTGTTGCTTACGAAGCAGCTATGTACTCCGCTTCACATGTAGATGCTGCCACGACGCTTTGCTTGCTGCTGCACTAGCTGACTGCCCCTCCGTTCAAAATATACACGTATCCGGTTTGTGAGTTGGAGTCATCCGGATCTGTGTCGAAGCTAGCATCGACATAACCCTTTACGACGAGCTCTTCGGCACCTCCATCTACGAGAAACATGTCCTTGGTCCTTTTTAGGTACTTCGGGATATTCTTGACCGCTGTCCAGTGTTCCGCTCCGGGATCACTTTGGTACCTCCCTACCATACTTATGGCAAGGTTCACATCAGGTCTGGTACACAGCATGGCATACATAATAGAGCCTATGGATGAAGCATAGGGGATGACACTCATCTCTTCTCTATCCTTTTCCGTGGTCGGGCATTGAGTCGTACTCAATCTCACACCCTGCAACACAGGTAAGAACCCCTTCTTGGACTGATCCATATTGAACTTCTTCAATATCTTGTCAAGGTATGTGCTTTGTGAAAGACCAATGAGGCGTCTCGATCTATCTCTATAGATCTTGATGCCTAATATGTAAGCAGCTTCTCCAAGGTCCTTCATTGAAAAACACTTATTCAAGTAGGCCTTTACACTTTCCAAGAGTTCTATATCATTTCCCATCAACAATATGTCATCCACATATAATATGAGGAATGCTACAGAGCTCCCACTCACTTTCTTGTAAATACAGGGTTCTCCATAAACCTATATAAACCCAAACGCTTTAATCACCTCATTAAAGCGAATGTTCCAACTCCGAGATGCTTGCACCAGCCCATGGATGGAGCGCTGGAGCTTGCATACCTTGTTAGCACATTTAGGACCGAAAAACCTTCCGGCTGCATCATATACAATTCTTCCTCAAGCAATCCATTAAGGAATGCCGTTTTGACGTCCATTTGTCAGATCTCATAATCATAAAATGCGGCAATTGCTAACATGATTCGGACAGACTTCAGCATCGCTATAGGTGAGAAATTCTCATCGTAGTCAACTCCTTGAAATTGTCGATAACCCTTAGCGACAAGCCGGGCCTTATAGATGGTCACATTACCATTCGCGTCAGTCTTCTTCTTAAAGATCCATTTATTTTCAATGGCTCGCTTATCATCAGGCAAGTCCACCAAAGTCCATACTTTGTTCTCATACATGGATCCTTTCTCGGATTTCATGGCTTCAAACCATTTGTTGGAATCCGAGGCCGCCATCGCTTCTTCATAGTTCAAAGGTTCACCATTGTCTAACAACATGATCTCTAGGACAGGGTTGCCGTACCACTCTGGTGCGGAACATGTCCTAGTGGACCTTCGAATAGCAACTTGATCTGAAGTTTCATGATCATCATCATTAACTTCCTCTCTAGCCGGTGTAGGATCCATGGAAACAACTTCCCGTGCTGCGCTACTCTCTGGTTCGAGTGGAGGTACGATTACCTCATCAAGTTCTATTTTCCTCCCACTTACTTCTTTCGAGTGAAACTCTTTCTCGAGAAAGGACCCATTCTTGGCAATAAAGACTTTGCCTTCAGATCTGAGGTAGAAGGTATACCCAATAGTCTCTTTGGGATATCCTTTGAAGACGCACTTTTCCGCTTTGGGTTCGAGCTTCTCAGGTTGAAGTTTCTTCACATAAGCATCGCATCCCCAAACTTTTAGAAACGATAGCTTAGGTTTCTTTCCAAACCATAATTCATACAGTGTCGTCTCAACAGATTTTGACGGTGCCCTATTTAAAGTGAATGCGACAGTCTCTAATGCATATCCCCAAAACGATAGCGGTAAGTCGGAAAGAGACATCATAGATCGCACCATATCCAATAGAGTGCGATTACGACGTTCAGACACACCATTTCGCTGAGGTGTGCCAGATGGCGTGAGTTGTGAAACAATTCCACATTTCCTTAGGTGCATGCCAAACTCGTGACTTAAATATTCTCCACCACGATCAGATCGTAGGCACTTTATTTTCCTGTCACGTTGATTCTCTACCTCACTCTGAAATTCCTTGAACCTTTCAAAGGTTTCAGACTTGTGTTTCATTAAGTAGACATACCCATATCTGCTCAAGTCATCAGTGAGGGTGAGAACATAACGGTAGCCACTGCGAGCCTCAACGCTCATTGGACCGCATACATTGGAAAGTATTATCTCCAACAAGTCAGTTGCTCGCTCCATTGTTCCGGAGAACGGAGTCTTGGTCATCTTGCCCATGAGGCATGGTTCGCACGTGTCAAATGATTCAAAATCAAGAGACTCCAAAAGTCCATCAGCATGGAGTTTCTTCATGCGCTTGACACCAATATGACCAAGGCGGCAGGGCCACATGTAAGTGGGACTATCGTTATCAACTTTACATCTTTTGGTACCCACACTATGGACATGTGTAACATCACGTTCGAGATTCATCAAAAATAAACCATTGACCAGCGGGGCATGACCATAAAACATTTCTCTCATATAAATAGAACAACCATTATTCTCAGATTTAAATGAGTAGCCATCTCGCATCAAGCGAGATCCAAATACAATGTTCAAGCTCAAAGCTGGTACTAAATAACAATTATTAAGGTTTAAAACTAATCCCGAAGGTAGATGTAGAGGTAGCATGCCGACGGCGATCACATCGACCTTGGAACCATTCCCGACGCGCATCGTCACCTCGTCCTTTGCCAGCCTCCGCTTATTCCGCAACTCCTACTTGGAGTTACAAATGTGAGCAACTGCACCGGTATCAAACACCCAGGAGATACTACGAGTGCTGGTAAGGTACACATCAATAACAAGTATATCACATATACCTTTAACGTTGCCGGCCTTCTTATCCGCTAAGTACTTGGGGCAGTTCCGCTTCTAGTGACCGGTACCCTTGCAATAAAAGCACTCAGTCTCAGGCTTGGGTCCATGCTTGTTCTTCTTTCCGGCAACCTGCTTACCGGGCGCGGCAACAGCTTTGCCGTCCTTCTTGAAGTTCTTCTTACCCTTGCCTTTCTTGAAACTAGTGGTCTTATTCACCATCAACACTTGATGCTCCTTTTTGATCTCGACCTCCGCTGATTTCAGCATCGAGTACAACTCAGGAATGGACTTCTCCATACCCTGCATGTTGTTGTTCATCACAAAGCTCTTGTAGCTAGGTGGAAACGACTGGAGGATTCTGTCAATGACCAAGTCATCCGGGAGATTAACTCCTAGCTGAGTCAAGCGGTTGTGCAACCCAGACATTTTGAGTATGTGCTCACTAACATAACTATTCTCCTCCATTTTACAACTGAAGAACTTGTCGGAGACATCATATCTCTCGACCCAGGCATGAGCTTGGAAAACCATTTTCAGCTCTTGGAACATCTCATATGCTTCATGTTGCTCAAAACGCTTTTGGAGCCCTGGTTCTAAACTCTAAAGCATGTCGCACTGAACCAGGAGTAATCATCACAGCGTGACTGCCAAGCGTTTGTAACGTCTTGGTCCGCTGGGAAAATGGGTGGGTCACCTAGCGGTGCATCACAGACATACAATCTCTTGGAAGCTATGAGGATGATCCTCAAGCTACGAACCCAGTCCGCATAGTTGCTCCCACATGCTCCACGATGATCTCATCGGATGAACCATGATGTCGGGGATTCAATCAATCCCGTATACAATTCCCTTTGTCTACCGGTATGGTACTTGTCTGAGATTCGATCAGGGGTATCCCTATACCTTGTTCAATCTCGTTACTGGCAAGTCTCTTTCGTCATTCCATAACACATCATCCCGTGGCTAACTCCTTAGTCACATTGAGCTCATTATGATGATGTCTTACCGAGTGGGCCCAGAGATACCTCTCCATCACACGGAGTGACAAATCCCAGTCTCGATTCGTGCCAACCCAATAGACACTTTCGGAGATACCCGCAGTGTACCTTTATAGCCACCCAGTTATGTTGTGATGCTTGGCACACCCAAAGTATTCCTACGGTATCCGAGAGTTGCACAATCTCATGGTCTAAGGAAATGATACTTGACATTAGAAAAGCTTTAGCAGACGAACTACACGATCTTGTGCTATGCTTAGGATTGGGTCTTGTCCATCACATCATTCTCCTAATGATGTGATCCCGTTATCAATGACATCCAATGTCCATGGTCATGAAACCGTGACCATGTATTGATCAACGAGCTAGCCAACTAGAGGCTCATTAGGGACATGTTGTGGTCTATGTATTCACACATGCATTACGGTTTCCAGTTAATACAATTATAGCATGAACAATAGACAATTATCATGAACAAGGAAATACAATAATAACCATTCTATTATTGCCTCTAGGGCATATTTCCAACAACTCCTGCCTGTATCTACTACTATTACTGCACACATTGACCGCTATCCAACATGCATCTAGAGTATTAAGTATAAAACAGAGTAATGCTTGGAGCAAGATGACATGATGTTGACAAAGTAAACTCAAGCTATATGAATAAACCCCTTATTTTTATCCTTAATGGAAGCAATACAAATATGTGTCATGTTCCTTTCTGTCACTGGGATTGAGCACCGTAAGATTGAACCCATCACAACACACCCCTCACACTGAAGATAAGTCAATCTAGTTGGCCAAACCAAACCGATATATCGGAGATAAATACGAAGCTAGAATAATCATGCATACATATATTCATGAATAACCTGATCATAATCCCACAATTCATCGGACCCCAACAAACACACCGCAAAGAAGATTAAATTGAATAGATCACCGCGGGAATCACAGTGACTTTGTATTGAAGATCAGAGAGAGAGATAGCCATCTAGGGACTAGATATGGACCCATAGGTCTATGGTATACTACTCACACAACATGGTGGGGCAGCAAGGTTGATTTAGAGGCCCTCCATGATCAAACCCCCTCCGATCGGGCATCAGAATAAGCCTCTAGATGGGATCATGGCGGAACAGAGACTTGCGGCGGCGGAAAAAGTATTTTGGGTGGCTCTCTCATGTTTTCCCGATTTTTTGAGAATTTATAGAGGTGGAGTTAGGCCAGGAGGAGCTAGGGGTGGCCCCAAGGCATGAGGGCGCGCCCTGTTGCCTTGGAATGCCTCGTGCGGCCCCCAACCTCCCTCCGAAGCTCCCAAGTCTTATTTTTGTCCACAAAATCATGAAAAAGTTTCGTGGCATTTGGACTTCATTTGGTACTGATTTCCTGGAAAGCCCCAAACACGCAGAAAACAACAACTGACACTAGGCATCGGGCTAATAGGCTAGTTCACAGAAATGATATAAAACATCATATAGATGCATATAAAGCATCCAAGAATGGTAGTATAATAGCATAAAACAATAAAAACTATAGATGCGTTGCAGACGTATTAGCATCCCCAAGATTAATTCCTGCTCGTCCTCGAGTAGGTAAATGATAAAAACATATTTTTTTGATGCCACATGCTACCCAACATGTAATATTTTTCAGGTATGATCATTGTGAAATGATGAACTAATAAACATTAGCATAGTAATATCCATAAACATAAACACAATCATTAACTTCCAAAATATACGATCCTTAAAGAACATTACTACCCACTCATTTTATCATATTAGCATGGCATGGCTTCGTCTTCACCACATAAGTACAAATCATGAGCACCATGGTGTCAAATCAGGCAATTGGATCATACTTCTAATGCGATTCAGCATTTTCAACTTGACTTAATACATGGGCATGAACCATGGACATAGAATATGGGTGGAATAGAGTATGGTGGTAGAGATCAAAAGGAGTAAAAGTGGAAAAGAAAGTCTCGCATCAACTAGGCAGACCAATGGGCTATGGAGATGCCCATCAATCGATATCAATGCGAGGAGTAGGGATTGCCATGCAACAAATGCACTAGAGCTATAAGTGTATGGAAGCTCAACGGAAGCTAGGTGGGTCTACATCCAACTTGATTTCTCATGAAGACCTAAGGCATTTGAGTAAGCCCGTCATTGGAATATACAAGAAAAGTTCTATAATGAAAAATTCCCACTAGCATATGAAAATAACGACTCATGAGACTATCTATATGAAGAACATGGTGCTCCCTCTAAGCACAAGTGTGGAAAAAGAACTAGTAGTGCTGCCCCTTCTCTCTCTTACTCTCATTTATTTATTTCTTTTTTATTTTTCTCTCTCTTTTTTCCTTTCTATTTTCCCCCTTTTCTCTTTTTTATTTTTCTTTTTCCCTGTCCAGAGTCTCATCCCGAGTTGTGGGGGAATCATAGTTTCCATCATCCTTTCCTCACTGAGACAATTCTCTAATAATGATGAACATCACACTTTTATCTACTTACAACTCGATGTCACAACTCAGTGATGATAAAAAATGACTCTATATGAATGCCTCTGGTAGTGTACCAGGATGTGCAATGATCTAGCGTAACATGTAAATAATGATGGATGGTGGCTTTGCCACGAATACTATGTCAGCTGCATGATCATGCAAAGCAATATGATGATGAACAAAGAAGTCATGTGATGTAACGGTGGAATTTGCATGGAAATATATCTCATAATGGCTGTGGAAATGCCATAATAGGTAGGTGTGGTGGCTGTTTTGAGGAAGACATAAGGTGGCTTATGTGTGATAGAGCGTATCATATCACGGGGTTTGTATGGACCGACGAAGGTTGCACCGATCCTCGAGGTGAGAATGGGCAATGCACGATACAGAATAGGCTAGCAAATATGGAAAGGTGAGTGTGCATACATCCATGGATTCACATTAGTCATAAAGAACTCATATACTTATTGGAAAGCCTTAGGAGCTCTCTCAAAGCAAAGTACTACCGCATGCCCCTAGGGGGGAGGTTCGTAGGAGTTAACCATCGCGCATGCCGACCTTAAGAGCACTAGGATATCGACAACGAATAAGAATGCTCATACATCATCACCATGCCATAACCAATATTTAGATGAACGACAAGTGACACACTTTAGTTATCAATATTCCTACTAATCAACAATCATGTACTCCTGCCCTTACATATTACCACATCAATATCATTAACCCACAATTTCTCTTTTATGTGCGATAGTATCAATATCACTACCCTTACATATAGCCATCTAGGTACTAGCTATGTACCCGCAGGTCTATGGTAGACTACTCACACAACATCGTGGGAGCAACAAGGTTGATGTAGAGGCCCTCCGTGATCGACCCCCCCTCCGCCCGGGCATGGGAATAGGGCTCTAGATGGGATCATGGCGGAATAGAGACTTGCGGTGGCAGGAAAGGTATTTTGGGTGGCTCTCTGGTGTTTTCCTGATTTTAGAGAATTTATAGAGGCGGAGTTAGGTCAGGAGGAGCCACGGGTGCCCCAAGGCATTAGGGAACGCCAACCCCCTAGGGCGCATCCTATTGCCTTGGCACCACCTCGTGTAGCCTCTGGCCTCCCTCGAAGCTTCCAGGTCTTATTTTTCTCTAGAAAAAATTGTCAAAAAGTTTCGTCGCATTTGGACTTTGTTTGGTACATATTTCCTGAAAAGCCAAAATACGCAGAAAACAACAGCTGACACTTGGTAGTGGGTTAATAGGTTAGTTCCCAAAAATGATATAAACAACACATAAATGCATATAAAGCATCCAATAATGATAATATAATAGCATGGACCAATCAAAATTTATAGATGCGTTGGAGACGTATGAACCACCGTGTCAGCGACCTCATGGACGAGTGGGGGCACTGAAACCAAGAGCTTTTTCTCTGCCACTTCCTCATGCCGGATGTACACGAGATACTACAAATCAAGCCTTCGCCCCTTAGGCTTGAGGATGTCATTGTCGGGGCACCTAAGCCAGAAAGGTACCTTTAGTGTTTGGAGTGCCCATCGACTCACCCTTTAACAATATGTGCGCCATGAGCAGGGCACCGGATGGTACACATGTTGTTTGGAAGGCATTGTGGGGGCGCCTTGCCCCTCCCAAGGTGTTGGTGCTAAGACATGCAGATCTCGGGTAGGGGTTCCCGAGCTGGTGATCGTGGAATGATGGTGAACAAGAAGTAGAGAGAGACAATTTTATCCAGGTTCGGGCCCTCTCGAAGAGGTCAAACCTATGTACTCCTTGTATTGTATTGATTGTGGATGGGGTACAAATTATAGGGCACTATACCTCAACATCGTATGATTGTGTTCTAAGATCTAAAATTGTATGTGTGTCCCCCTAAATACTAAATCCCTCAGCTTATATAGGCACCAGGAGTATCTAGGGTTTACATATGGCCAGTTACAATCTTGGGATAAATACGCCGACTATTCAAATATGCCCTGAGGTATATGAAAGAGTGTGGTGCCCCCATGTGTGGTTTTCGTAATTGATGATAATCCCTATGGACTAATGTTTGATTTGAGTTATAATTTAAGGTTTGTCCATATGCATTGCTTGAAGATCATTCATTGCTTTCAAGGCTATATGTGAGACATGAACTATCCAAAGCTAGATCATGTGAGACATGAACCTATTGCAAGCATGTCTTGAAGAATAAGATTGTGGGAATATTCATGTTTACCTTCAATACATCATCTTTATGAATAGAAGATAAGTTACTATGTTGATCAAGACTAAGGCAAAGAGTGATTCGAGTTGATCAACACACAAAGCATAGAAGATATACCAATCCGGAACAAGTGATCCCATGGTATGGTAAGTATTGTCCATTATTATTTGTGTACTATCACATGATCTTTGTGAGGTCTCTATGTGGGGTTAGGTATCTTTCCATGGTATTGCATCGTCAAGAGGAATATCTCATACAACTCATGGAGGATGACATCAAGTGGTGATCATCATCAAGATTGCGGCATGCAGGTTCAGGTGTAGCATCATGAAGAGATCATGCTTGAATCTTGCCATCCATTGTGGTGACAATGAACTTGTGAAGATGTGTCTAAGAGGGGCCCACACATAGTGTAGTATGGGGGAGCAATCTACTAGTCTTCATCGAGCCATCGCAATCAAGAAAGGCGGTCCAACTCGAGGAGGACAAGATCGTCATCATTTAGATTAAGTGGATTATGTGCAAGGCAAATGTTTTCCCTTGATATGTTTTCTATTTTACCAATCTCATGATGTTTGTTGGGGGACCGAGATATAGGATTGATTGTTGTGCTATCAAGGGGGGCTCTCAAGTGAGTAGTTTGGTAGTATCGTTCGTAGAGAGCTCACACCATTGCATCCTTGCATCATCCTTCTTAGTTCTTGTTTGGTGTTTCTCTATGTGAGTTTTAGATCTTATGGTCATCTTCATGTGAAGCTTGCGTTCATAAAAAACGGAGTTCATATGCATCTTCTATGATGTTTTTGATGTTGGAGTTTTATCGGTTCTTCATTCATAGAGATTTCACATCTCTATATCATTGGCATTTTTCTACTACCACTTCTTATTATAACTAGTTGATGTTGGATAGTACTTGTTGTCATCTATTCAGAAAGCTTCACTTTGCTGATTTCAAAGTCCGTTTATAGAAGTTAAAGTTGTTCTAGTTTTGGGGCTTCATTCTTTTTTGCTTGGGCAGTAGTACTGCTTTAAGAGGTAGTAGAACGGTAGCAAAGCGGTAGTACCGCTCTAAGAAGTAGTAGGGCAGTAGTATTGCTTATGCGGTACTTCCGCCTCCTTCTACCGCAACCACTTTCGCTTACTTTTTTTTGCTTTTGTTGCCCTGTCTGCTTGAGCGATAGTCGAGCGGTAGTAGCTCTTATAAGCGGTAGTACCTCCTAGAGCGGTAGTACCTCTCTAGCAGAACTACCTCTCTTGTATTTCTATCTCGTTGGGTTCCGTTTACCATGCTAAGCGGTAGTACCGCTCCCCCAAGCGGTACTGCTACTTGTGCACGACTAGTGGGCATAACGGTTGGATTGGGGGGGGCTATTTAAGGGGGTCTTCTTCCCCAATAGTTCTTATCCTTTGAGCCTGTGTTCTTCCCACATTGTTGACCTTCTTTGAGCTAGCTATCTCTCAACCCCTCCAATGTTTCTTGCTAGTTCTCGAGGGAAAAGAGAGAGGATCTAGATTCCACATTTCCACCAATCACTTTCTCCTCTATGTGAGAGGAACCCCTTGGATCTAGATCTTGGAGTTCTTTGTGTTCTACTATTATTCCTCTCGTATTCCTCCATATCTATTGTTGTGGTGGTGGGATTTGGGAGTGTGGGACTTGACCACTTTGTGAGTTCTTGCCATTGCATTAGTTGCATCGGTTTTAGTTCTCCACGGTGATACGTCACTACTACAGGATGGACCTAAGACAACACTTGCATCAGAGACCCTTTGACAAAACTGTGTGCGATGCATGAATTGCAAACGACATAGTTCAAGGTCCATCACCAATAACACGAATTGTGTGCGATGGGGAATCCATCAAATATGATACAGAAAAGAGTTGCTTGTGCAATCTGCAGCATATAGTTGACCCAGATAAACTGTTTGCGATTAGCCAAATGACGCAAACGGTTAAGTAAATACAAGTGTGTGCGACATACGACATATAGTTCACCCGAATAAACTTTTGCATTGATCAAGCAGGACACAAATGATTTTCTAGATGATTATGTGTGCGATAGACGGCATACATGTCAGCATACATGTCACTCGGATGAACTATGTGTGATGAGCCAAAATAACAAAAATGATTTGGCATATCTAGATGTGTGTCATTTTTTACTTATGTGGCATGCTTAGCACCTATACACCATGGATCACCAGGAAGGGCACCAGTTCTTGTCAACCATCATCTGGCATGCATGGGAGGCTGATATTTCTCCAACGTATCTATAACTTTTGATTGTTCCATGCTGTTATATTATCAATCTTGGATGTCTTATATACATTTATTGGCAACTTTATATCATTTTTTGGAACTAACCTATTAACTTAGTGCCTAGTGCCAGTTGCTGTTTGTTGCTTGTTTTTTTACTTTGCAGAATAACAATACCAAACGAAGTCCAAATGCCACAAAACTTTTTGGAGATTTTTTTGGCAAGAAGGGAC
Organism: Hordeum marinum; assembly: GCA_022496015.1. Lineage (NCBI taxonomy): Eukaryota > Viridiplantae > Streptophyta > Magnoliopsida > Poales > Poaceae > Hordeum > Hordeum marinum. Next base: position 480,262,640 of record CM039674.1, read on the forward strand.
TCTGGAAGCTTCTGGAGGCCACGAGAGGAGGCATGTGGGCCTCACTAGGCACCAGGGCGCACCAGGGGCCTCCGGCCCGCCCTGGTGGTTAGTGCAGCCTACGGGAACCGCCTTGACCTACCTCCGACTCTACAAATACACTAAAATCCTAGAAACCCTAGGGGAGTGAACGAGATACTTTTTTCCAGCCACAAGTTCCAAAACCACGAGATCCAATCTAGAGGCCTTTTCCGGCACTCTGCCGGAGGGGTAACGATCATAGAGGGGTTCTTCATCATACTTGCCGCCCCTCCGATGATGCATGAGTAGTTTACCATAGACCTACAGGTCCGTAGTTAGTATCTAGATGGATTCTTCTCTCTTTTTGATCTTCAAAACAATGTTCTCCTCGATGTTCTTGGATATCTATTTGATGTAACTCTTTTTGCAGTGTATTTGTTGGGATCCGATGAATTGTGAGTTTATGATTTGATATATCCATGAATATTATTTGAGTCTTCTTTGAACTCTTTTATGCATGATTGTTATATCTGAGGGAGTCCGAGATTAAGGGTCCTCGAGTTGCCAGCCTATCTCTGTGGGCCGGACTGTGGGCCGCCTTGTGATTGTCAATGAAGGTCCAAGCACCTTAACCAAGACAGAATCTCTCAGGACATGGCGTGCACTCCAAGTACAAGAAGATGGGTTCGGCATATTCCTTTCTAGATGTAGCCGACATTGTGTAACCCTAGATACCCTTGGTGACTATATAAACTAAAGGGTTTTAGTCTGTAGGGCAAGTTAAGCTCATTACTCTTAGGGTTTAGACCACATCATACGATCTCGAGGTAGATCAACTTTTACTCGATACCCCATATAGAATAAAATCAAAGCAGGACGTAGGGTTTTACCTCCATGAAGAGGGCCCGAACTTGGGTAAATCTCGTATCCCTTGTCTCCTGTAACCCATCAATCCAAGATCCACAGTTGAGGACCCTCTATCTGAGATCTGTCGGTTTTGACACTGAAATTAGTGCTTTCATTGAGAGTTCCGCTACAAGATCGCTAGAGGATTGATGGCTCGCCTGATCGTCAATGATGAAGTCCGTAATAGGGACACCTTTGTCCCCGGGCAGATTTTCGCGTTTGGCACCATTGTGTTGCATGCTGACCCACCGACCATCTTGGCCAAATCAAAAGCTTCACCCCTGATCAAGAGATCAGGTTCGGGAACCTAGAGTTCCCCGTGGACTCCTGAGGCGACTTGTTCCTTATTGTGCTCGTGGTCTCATTTGACGAGCCCAGAAATCCCGAAGCTTTAACTTCGGGACTCCTGCTCGGCCCTACCCTTGGGCCCATCAGTGCCGGAGGTTCGACTTTAAGCTCGGACCCGATTACAACACCCAAGGACCAGTGGTCAGCCCTGTCTGAATATAATTTTTGTACAGATGCTCCGAAGGTTAGCTTTGATGGTGTCTGGCATATTAATCCGCTTGACCTCTCGCTTCTCAATGAGGCGCTGGACCGGATCCAGTCAATGAAAATCATGGATGACCTGACGTCGACCCAGGCTCAGATTGATCTAGAGGTAGGCCAGGAGGAATTTTACGGCCCACCCACCACCCACTTGGTAGCCACTTTCGAAGATTTAACCGATATGTTGGAACGCCTCCGAGGAGGCAGAAGACATGGAGGAGGAGGCCGATCCAACCGTCCCTGCCACCACTGGACGCTGGACAACAATCTCCACCTACGATGTTTATATGGTGGACACCTATGATGATAAGGGCAACCACACCCCCAAGAATAATGGCGACAAATCCAAAAAGGAATCATCTAGGCGCCAAAAACAGCGCAAACGATCCAAGGCCTTGGACGAAGTTTCGGCGGCGGCTCATAGTCACCACTTGAAGCCTAAAGGCAAAACAACAACAACTCAAAGTCGAACAAGATACCCTCAGCGACAAATGGACGAAGGCCTTGGAAGCCGAAGAAGGGTATGACACTGAGCGACCGGATCAAAACAAAAGTTACCCACGCCGGCGTCTGCTGTCGCAATTCGAGACAAGTCCTTTGAACCCGTATCTCCTAGGCACACCCAGTATGACCAGTCAGACCGCCCCCTCGAGGACGGGACAAGCCAACTCAAGAGACCGAGTATAGACCTGCGTTTCCCCACAACAGAGGAAATGATCATGTACATCATGAGGATCGATATGAGTTACGACAGGACTTGGACTATAACGCAAGATCCATCTACGGATCTAGAGAATACTCTCTCGCTAGACGGGACGGGTACCAACCGTGACTTGACCGCAACAAAAGAGATCGGGATCAACACTGGGCCCAAACGATGGCCGATCTTAGGCATGACGTAGCCCGGATCAGAGGTGCTGCACACCCACCGTGCTTCACACACGAGGTTATGCAACATTAGTTCCCTGAAGGGTTTAAACTAGTAAACATAGAAAATTACGACAGGAAAACAGACCCGGTAGTGTGGATTGGAGACTTTCTTCTCCACATTCATAGGGCCCGAGGATATGATCTCCACGCCATCAAATACTTGCCCCTAAAGCTTAAAGGACCAGCTTGGCACTGGTTAAACGACCTCCCCCAAAACTCCATTGGGAGCTGGGAACAGCTCGAAGATGCCTTCCGATCTAACTTCCAGGCACATATGTCCGGCCCCCGGACTCCTCCAACTTGAGCAACGTTGTCCAAAAAGCCGGCGAATCAACTAGACAATTTTGGAATCAGTTCCTAAGCAAGAAGAACCAGATCATTGATTGCCCGGACACTGTGGTAATAGCCTATTTCAGACATAACATCTGAGACGAGTGGCTAGCTTGTCAGCTCGGCCAGGACATGCTGAGAACAATGTCCGCCCTTACCTGACTCATGACCCACTTTTGCGCGGGCGAGCATAATTGGCTAGCTCGACAAACCAACAACCCTGAAGACCCTAACACCTCTGAAGTGCGGGATGGAAACACGAAACCACGGTGCAACAAGAACAAACGCCGACACAACAACGGTGATGCCGAGGGCATGGCCGTAAATGCCGGTTTCCGCAACTCAAAATCCGGACAGCGGAAGAATCCCTCTAAAGGAAATAGAGACGAACCTTCCACGCTAGACAAAATCATGGATAGGCCCTGCTAGATCCACGACACCCAAGACAAGCCTGCCACCCACACCAACCGTAATTGTTGGGTATTCAAACAAGCTGAAAAACTTGTAGCCGAGGAGCAGGGCAAGGACCCACACAGTGAGGACGATGAAGAGCCTCGCGGGCCAAACAATGGAGGACAAAAGCAATTCCCTCCCTAGGTAAAAATTGTGAACATGATATACGTTACACACATACCCGAAAGGGAGAGGAAGTGCGCCCTTCGGGAGGTCTACGCCGTAGAGCCCATAGCCCCAAAAATTAACCCATGGCCGGCTTGCTTGATCACCTTCGACCTTAGGGACCATCCGACTAGTATCCGTCATGGAGGCTTGGCAGCCCTTGTCTTAGATGCCATTGTCGACGGATGTCACCTCACCAGAGTCCTCATGGACGGAGGAACTAGCCTGAACCCGATTTATTCAGACACGGTGAAAAATATGGGCATCGATCCATCAAGGATCAAACCCAGCAACACTACCTTTAAAGGAGTAATACTAGGCATCGAAGCCCGCTGCTCGGGCACCATAACTTTGGAAGTAGTGTTCGGCTCTCCCGACAACTTTCGCAGCAAGGACTTGATCTTCCACATTGTCATTTTCCGCGAAGGCTATCACACACTGCTCGACCGTACAACGTTCGCTCGCTTTAACGATGTCCCCCATTACGCATATCTGAAGCTCCAGATGCCCGGACATAAGGGGGTCATCACTTTAAATGGCAATACATAGCGCTCCCTCTGTACTGAGGAACATACAATGGCCCTGGCAGCCGAATTCCATAACGGCAATGAAGTGCCATGGCCCCAATTAGCCATCAAGGCACGACAGGCGAGCAAATGGGTCTGAGCTCAATCTGATCTCCCGGAGCCATCCCCCGCTCAATGCAAATAGGAATACACACCCCACAACATGGCTCGGTTACCCGCAAGGTACATACTCCAGAATCATAAATTCACACTTAAAATTCCTTGGGAGGCTGTGGGGACCTATCATCCAAAGGCCTAGTGTTTGGCTAAACCAAACAGTGGTCATATATGTCTTCGGACAACACCAAGCTCCATCAAAGATCGAGTCAACGGCTTTAAGCTCACATAATTTGGCGACCTCTCAAGACTTTTTCTCACAAGGCACGCTCATCGAATAACACCTCCTCTAAAGGAGCACCCTCCAAGAGAACAAAAGCGCAGACATGCAACACGATACAGTAAAGGACTTCAAGCCATTCGTAAATGTCCTTTCTAACAGTTTTTCTCTGTAAAACTTTAATTTCACGTATATGTAATAGTTGCTTGAATAGATCGGAGTGTATGAATAAAAAGTTTATAGGAAATGAAGAACAATTTTTGCGGTCCTATGGCAGTCATTTATCTTGCACAAGCCTTTTCATTTCCCCTCTTTTCTTCATCACTCTCCGGTACAAAAACAAGCCAGTTCAATACACATCTTGGATGTGACCGGCTAATCGATCGGGGGCTCGGCCATTAAGCTCTCCCCAAGCATCACTCTAACACCCCAATTTTTTTGGAGTGTTTGGCATCTTGGATATTGCGTTATATGCATTGGTTCCGAATTATGTCCTTGGTCAAAAGTTGGGTTGCCCAGCTCCTATGTTCACCCATTTACATTCTGCTTATTCGGCTAAAAGGGTAAAGGGAGACCCGCTGCGGTTGTACTTCTAGTTCGTCTAGTTAAGTACCTTGGTGGAGAAAGCCGAAAACTGATTGGCATAATAAGCGCGAACCGGTCTGCGATCCGATGACAAGTGTTAAACTAAGATTTGATAGAAGTTCACCGTGTTAAAATGAAGGGTTTGGAGTAACACAAGCCATGAGATGCGGATTTTTCAATAATGCTAAACACCGAACATCACAGAGTAAAGGGGGGCTAGTTCTTACTCCCCGCATTTAAGCTCCTACGGTTAAGTGAAAGCAATAAAGCCACATAGTCTGATTGCCTCATTTTCTTCCAAACTACCGCCTACGGCTAGCAAGTCGTTGGCTAAGGGTAACAGTGCGGATATTGAAAATACCCTTTTTAGTATCTATAGGGGGTTAAAGCTTATGACTGGCAACTTTCAGAGTTAAAACAACCACACAGGAGTCAAAATTAACAAAAGCATAGTATAACATATACCATGACAATTCATAGACATTAAGATACAATAAAATTTCAACCATCAGCCGAAGGTAGTAGTTTCACTCAAAAATTACATCCTTCAGACACAAGGCTTCTATGGCCGAAGCATCGTCCATAACGGCGGGCAAGTACAACTCGGGGTCATGTGGCCTTTCACAGGGCGACATAGGAGCGGTGGCCATCTCGAGCGGCTTTAGCTTCGGCCAGTGCACCATGATCTTTGAGAATGCCACCCGAGATCCCTCAATACATGTAGAACGTATAAGGGCATCAACCTGGGGCGCGACAATGACCAACATTTTCAACAAGCTGAAGTAGCTGCCCAGCAGAAACTTTGTAGGCCATAGCCGGATACAGAGATACTTCATGGCCGGTTCAGTTATGTGGTGCAACTCCATTAGCTGTTTCAGCTGATCGGAGACAAGGAGTGGCTGTTCAGAGGCCCGAAACTACTCCCAGAACAGTCGTTGATCAGCATCCCCTTCCTAGGAGGCATAGTGATGCGCCGCATCCGCCACACTCTTTGGTAAAACCGCAAATGTGTGTGGAGAATGCCACACTCGAGTGATCAACAAAACCCTTTTTCCACCAATGGGGCATTGCAGTAAGTCTTGCTTACCACTTGCAATCTACTTTATTCAGTGGAGTACCTTCTCATCGCGCCACACCTCCATGCGTACCTCCGGGAGGGTTGCAGATTTCAAGGATAGTTCGGTAGCTTGCTCCTCGCTCTTCTGCTCAAGGGCATCGCACTTAGAGATGGCACCCTTGAGCTCCTATTGCACTTCCACAACCCTGGCCTCATGCCTATTACTTTCGGATTTTGCCAATAACATATCGGCAGCCGCCTTATGTTCGGCGGTCTCCTACCTCACCTTCGAAAGTCCAGACTTGAGATTCTTGATCTCCACGGCCACGGCTGCATTGAGCATTCACATGTTCACCTTTTAGGATACAACCATGAAAATTCATCGCTCATATGCGGTAAATAAATACATCCGTTGAGTTTGGACTTACCTTGCGCGGCATCAAGTCGCTTGTTCAGGGGGTCGAGCTCGTCTTCGGAGCTTTTTAGCTTCCGATTCATCTCTGCCAACTCCACAACACTGGGGGTTGTGGTCAATGTCATGGCCTGTATAAACCATTAACACATCTTAGATTCCCAAGTTATTGCGTTCTAAAATCCTTTGTCCGTATGTTTTTCACATTCCAGTAGAGTCTTGGGGGTTGCGGCTAAATTCCAACAAAACAGGAATTTTACTTCATATTTTTATCACATTCAACACCTGTGTGAGTTCTTGTTGACTCACACAAGGCTCGGGGGCTAATAAGTATGGAAATTGCATATAAATCCAAACATACTTTCAAAAACTGGGCCATACTATGCAAATTACCTTGAAGCCTGCTAGCAGGCTGCCGAAGGCTTCCTTCAATCTGCTATCAACGGATTGGATACCTTGTAGTGCCACGCTCAGGAGGGCACGGTCCTCTTCGGCGATGGATGAATCATTTAGACCCTCCTCCATCATGGCCGTCCACCCAGATTGAAACCGCTTTTGTCATGGGTCGCTCCGGGCGCGGCATTGCAGCTTATCCCCTTGGAGAAGCCAGAGTCTATGGCTCCAGAGGCTTGGAGGCCTTTGGAACAACCTCCGAAGAAAGCTCGGGTTCATCGAGCACTCCTCCTTTGCTTGCCAGGAGGGACTCGCCCTCTTGGTGTTTGGTAACCGAGGTGTTAACTTATACGTCTCCAACGTATCGATACTTTATGAAGTATTCATGGCATATTTTCCTATGTTTACAATACTTTTATATGGTTTTGATGCACTTTATATGATTTGTTTAGAACTAACCCAGACTAACACTATTTTCAGGAGAATTGCCATGGTGTTGTTTTTGTGAAGAAAATGAAAGCTCTCAGAATCGTCCGAAATGTTTTTGTGATTTTTCTGGAGGAAATAAGTAACATTGGAGTGAAGAACCACCGGAGGGGATCCACCTATGGGCCACAAGCCAATAGGGCATCCCCCCTAGGGGCGCGCACTAATGGCTTGTGTGGCCCACGTGGCTCTGTTGCGCATGATTCCAAGGCTGAAAAATCCTATAAATCCTAGAAACCCCAGAAATAAAGGGAGTCTCCTTGTTCCGCCACCGCAACTCTCTATATCAACAAAAAAACCAATATTGAGGCATTCCAGTACCATGCCGTAGAGGCAAATCATCATCCGGAGGCCATCTTCATCATCCCGATGGAGGCCATGATGAGGAGGGAGTATTCCACCATCGGGGCTGACGGTTTGTACCAATAGCTATGTGTTCAACCTCTCTCTCTCTCTCGTATTCTGGAGATGACATGATCTTGATGTATCACGGGATTTGTTAATATAGTTGGATCATATGGTGTTATTCCCTTGTCATCTTGTTGTGATGACCTGAATCTTTTCCTTTGAGATCTCTTTATGTTGGATTGAATCACTAGTAGAAAACAGACCTTTCGTCCCAAGCATTAGTCCAGGTCTGGTTACGAGCCGGTACTAAAGATGGTATTAGTCCCAGTTCATGCCAGCTCCAACGGCTAGGAGCAGGGCAACCTTTAGTACCGGCTCGTGAGCAATCTTTAGTACCGGTTCGTGTCACGAGCTGGTACTAAAGGGGCGTGACAGGCTTTTGGTCAGACTTGGGCCCCGCGTGCACCTTTAGTACCGGCTGGTGACACCAACCGGTACTAAAGGGCAACCTTTAGTACCGGCTGGTGTCAGTAGCCGGTACTAAAGACTTCCTACATATACGGTAATTTTTAGGTTTTATATAATTTTAGTTTCAAAAATACTAGAGGTTTATAAAAGCTTTTAGAGTTCCTTTTTGCTATTAGAGTTTTATAAAAGCTTTTTAGTTGATTCTTTTTGCTATTGAAGAATATTATAGTTCATAAAATAATATTTAAATTGATTATTTTTAGTTCATTCTTTTTGCTGGATGCACTTCATGTACAAAACGGACAGTCTCTTTCGAAGTATCAGGGTTTCGGACGGAAACTCATCTGTTACAAAAGGCATTTCATTTTCTTGAAATTATTTGAACTCCAGGCTTTTTGTGTGTTCAAAATGCACCATTTAAAGCCACATCATCAATTTTCAACCCTTTCTGAATTCATTTGTTATTTTTCATGCAGTTATTGATTTTTTTGAGCTAAATGACCCTGAAATTGAAAAGCACTACAAATGAACTCTGTAAAGGTTGAAAGTTGGCATGGTATCATCATTTCACCCACATAACATGTGCTAAAAAGTTGAGAGGGTCACAGCAAAATTTGGATGCACTTCGTGTACAAAATGAACAGTCTCTTTCGAAGTATCAGGGTTTCACACGGAAACTCGTCGGTTACAAAAGACATTTCATTTCTTGAATTTATTTGAACTCCAGGTTTTGTGTGTGTTAAAAATGCACCATTCAAAGACATATCATCAATTTTCAACCCTTTCTGACTTCATTTGTTATTTTTCATGCAGTTATTGAGTTTTTTGAGCTAAATGACCCTGAAATTGAAAAGCACTACAAATGAACTTTGAAAAGGTTGAAAGTTGGCATGGTATCATCATTTCACCCACATAGTATGTGCTAAAAAGTTGAGAGGGTTATGACAAAATCTGGATGCACTTCGTGTACAAAATGGACAGTCTCTTTCGAAGTATCAGGGTTTCGGAAAGAAACTCATCTATTACAAAAGGCATTTCATTTTCTTGAACTTATTTGAACTCCAGGCTTTTTTTGTGTTCAAAATGCACCATTCAAAGCCACATCATCAATTTTCAACCCTTTCTAACTTCATTTGTTATTTTTCATGCAATTATTGATTTTTTGAGCTAAATGACCTTGAAATTGAAAAGCACTACAAATGAACTTTGAAAAGGTTGAAAGTTGGCATGGTATCATCATTTCACCCACATAGCATGTGCTAAAAAGTTGATAGGGTTACGGAAAAAGCTGGATGCACTTCATGTACAAAACGAATAGTCTCTTTCGAAGTATTAGGGTTTCGGACATAAACTCATCTGTTACAAAAAGGCATTTCATTTTCTTGAACTTATTTGAACTTCAAGCTTTTTGTGTGTTCAAAAAGCACCATTCAAAGCCACGTCATCAATTTTCAACCCTTTCTGACTTCATTTGTTATTTTTCATGCAGTTATTGATTTTTTTTGAGCTAAATGACCCTGAAATTGAAAAGCACTACAAATGAACTCTGAAAAGGTTGAAAGTTGGCATGGTATCATCATTTCACCCACATAGCATGTGCTAAAAAGTTGAGAGGGTTACGGCAAAAGCTGGATGCACTTTGTGTACAAAACGGACAGTCTCTTTCGAAGTATCAGGGTTTCGGACATAAACTCATATGTTACAAAAGACATTTCATTTTCTGGAACTTCAGCTTCCCCCATTCCAGCATCACCGTATTCAGGGGGAGGGTAGTTGTCTTCATCCTCTTCTTCTTTGTTGTCTTCCATAATAACCCCTCTTCTCCGTGCTTGGTCCAAACATTATAGTGTGGCATAAAACCCTTCTGAAGCAGGTGGAAGATCATTTCTCTGTTTTCTCCCCTGTTCTTCTTCTTGCTCGAAGCTCATCCTCCATTTTTCCAAGGATTTGTCAAGATTTAAAGGCACCCCATCTATCCAAGTGTTCATAAAGGTTAGCAACTTTGCTCCTTCATCTCTCATCGAGTCCGGTTTCATGTCCGGCTATAGTTGTTGGACCAAACACGGAGAAAGAGGGGTTATAATGGAAGACAATGTAGAAGAAGAGGATGATGACAACTATCCTTTCGTCGATACAACAATGGGGGAAGCTGAAGAAGAGGCATCAATGGGGGAAGCTGAAGAAGAGGCATCAGATGAGCCCGCTGATGATTTGGGTCGGGTCATTGCTGATGCAAAGAGAAACTACAAAAATGATAAGGAGAGGTTGAAGTTGAAATGCATGTTAGAGGATCACCGGGGTTAGTTTAATATATCAAAAAAACTAGAGAAAAATTGGGACTCGTTTTCACCGGGGTTTACCCAGTGAAGTTTTCTCAGATTCTCGAAATCCTAAAAGTAAAAAAAGTTATTTCAAAAAGAAGTTTTTTTCCTACAAAATCAAAAGAAAATTTATATAAAAATAAATAAATGATGTCATATTTGGGTTCCTCACATTTTTCTGATATTAATGGATATATTATTTGTTGAATTTCGATTTACAGATTTAAAGATATTAATTATGCCATATGAATTGAATATATGGCAAAAAAATGAATAAAATAATAATATTACTTATTTTATTTTCATAGAAATTCAATATTATTATTATTTTTTATTTTAATAATTTTTTGGAATTGAAAAAAATTAAATAATGTGACATCAAGACCTAAGGGTTAATACGATTGATAGCTTACTATTGTCAAGAAAACAACAAGTGCAGACTTGGAAACAAAGGGTGATAGAACTCGAAAGTTAAGCGTGCTCGGGTTAGAGCAGTGAGAGGATGGGTGACCGGCTAGGAAGTTAGATGATTTGGAGTGAGGGGTGATTAGAGATTAAATTATCAAATAATTCAAAAGCAGTGAAGAGGGGTGATTAGAGATTAAATTGTCAGATAATTCACAGATTTGAAAATCAGAAAAAATAAAAAAAATCGAAAAAAAATTTAAAAAATTATATTAAAAACCGGTTGGTAACACTTAGTACCGGTTGGTATCACCAACTGGTACTAAAGGTCCTCCACCACCAGCCCACGCAGGCAGCCACGTGGTGGGCCTTTAGTACCGGTCCGTGGTCCAACAGGTACTAAAGATCTGGACCTTTAGTCCTGACCCTTTAGTACTGGTTGGGGAACCGGTACTAAAGGCACATCCCGACCGGGACTACTGATCGACATTCTACTAGTGAATATTTTGGTTTGAGAACACTTGATGGACGTCTTGCATGGGATACCCGTGGTGACATTGGGGTATTCTATTGATTCACTTGATATATGTTAAAGCATGAACTTGCATATTCTGGTGGCCTTGCGAATCTATGCATAGGGGCTGATTGCACGTTTTCATACCATGTTCTCCGATAGAAATCTTGGGGTGCTCCTTGAAGTTCTTTGTGTTGGATTGAATATGATAGATATGAGATTTTTTGATGCACATCACATAATTTACCCACGGATACTTAAGGTGACATTGGAGTATCTAGGTGACATTAGGGTGGATTGATATGTATCATTGGTGTTATTTTACTACAAACTCTAGGGTTGTTTGTGACACTTATAGGAATAGATCAAAAGATTGATCGAAAAGAATAACTTTGAGGTTGTTCTACTACCTACACCAATTACATCTATTTGTTATCCTCTAGATAGGAACTTTGGAATGATTCTTTGTTGCACGTTGAGGGATGATCATATGATTCAACTATGTTAGCATTGTTGGAAGATTGCACTAGTGAAAGTATGAACCATAGGTCATATTTCCAAGCATTTATACAATGTTTTGCTTGGTATTTTACACTTGGTACCTTGCTGTTTATATATTTTCAGATTACAAAAGCCTATATCTATCATCCATATTGCAATTGTATCACCATCTCTTCGCCAAACTAGTGCACCTATACAATTTGCCATTGTATTGAGTGTGTTCGGGACACAAGAAATTCCTTGTATTTGATTGCAGGGTTGCTTGAGAGAGACCATCTTCATCCTACACCTCCCATGGATTGATAAACCTTAGGTCATCCTCTTGAGGGAAAATTTCTACTATCCTACAAAACTCCGCGCTTGGAGGCCCAACATAGTCTACAATAATAAAGTTGCATAGTGGACATCAAGCTCTTTTCTGGCGCCGTTTCCGGGGATGTGAGTGATTGAAGGTACATCTTTAGATCTTGCAATTAAATCTTTTAGTTTCTTGTTTTTCACTAGTTTGGTTTTATAAAAGAGAACTACAAAAAACAATATGGAGTTTAGTTTGCATCAATTGTTTCGTCTTTTTAACGTCTTTTGTGAAAGTGATGGTTCAGAAAATTGTGCTCAATTGTAGAGGAAGAATTTATGAAAATACTTAATGAGAATTCCTTGAATGATAAGAATGATCGCAATATTGCTAGTATGAATTCTCTGTATATCCATGATGCTAATGATACGCAAAGCCACAAGCTTGGGGACGCTATGTTTGATGAAGATGATATTTTTAGCCCCTGCAGTTTTCATGAGCAAATTTATTATGATGAAAGCATGACTCCTATTTATGATGATTATTGTGATGACGTGTATGCTATAAAGAGTAATGAAAACCAAGAAACTTGTTATCATGATTCTAATATTCAATATGTTTATGTCAATCAAGTGTCATATGATAGTTATTTTGTTGAGTTTGCTCCCACTATTATGAATGAGAAAAAAATGCTTATGTGGAGAGTGATAAATTTTCTATGTTTGTAGATCATGAAAAGAATGTTTTATGTGATAGTTATATTGTTGAATTCCTTCATGATTCTACTGAAAATTATTATGATGGAGCGACATATGCTTGTAGGAATTTCAATAATATCAAGTTTCCTCCCTATGTGCTCAAAATTTTGAAGATATGCTTGTTCTGCCTTCCTATGCTATCTGATTCTTGCTCCCATAAATTGTTTGCTCACAAAATCCCTATGAATAGGAAGTGGTTTAGACTTAAATGGGCTTGTAATGTGACTCATGATGCTCTCTTTCATATTCCACTTTTATTCCTATACGAGCATCATTGAAATCATCATGCCTAGCTAAAAGGTTTTAAAGAAAAGTGCTTGTTATGAGACAACCCAACACTTTTATTCTATGTTTTTATGTGTTCATGTGATTAATCTACCGTATTAATCATGTATTGTGTCTTTCCAAGTAAATCCTTTGGGATAGTGTGGAAACTTGTTAGTTTGATTCTGTGCAAAAACAGAAACTTTTACGTCCAGTACAGAATTTCTATGATTTTACTGGAGAGTCAAGAAATTCTGAAATTTTTACAAATTCTTTCTATGAAAATTCTCCGAGTTGTCCTAACTGTTTAGAATTTTTAGAGACTGGGAAGTATGGTGTTCATTCAGATCTTTACAGACTGTTCTTTTTTTACAGATTCTGTTTTGCATGCATAGTTTGCTTGCTTTAGTGTTTCTATAACTTATATTGAGTGATATAAATTATGCAAATGGTATAAAACAGTAGGTATTATGTGAGAACAATTATGAATCTTTTCTTGACAGTACCTAATAGAATGATCTATCTTTATCATACTAACCCATCTCACGAAGTTCTTTTAAATTTTGTATGATTGAAGTTTTCAAGTTTTGGGTGAGATACCGATATGAGGTGAACAAGGAGCATCAAGGACCTAATATTGGGGATGCCCAAGTCACCCCAAGGTAATATCCAAGGAAGACTCAAGCGTATAAGCTTGGGGATGCCTCGGAAGGCATCCCCTCTTTCGTCTCCAACATTATTGGTATATCTTACTTGGAGCTATATTTTTGTTCGTCACATGAGATGTGTTTTGTTGGGAGCATCATTTTATTTTGTTGTTCTCTGTTAGATGCTATTTATAATCTTGTTTTCCATTTAAAAGTTCCAATAATTTCCTTAAGATGCATCCATTGCATGTTTTAATGTCTACTATATAAAAACAAATACTTTTGCCGTAGTGTTTTAATTTTCATATTTTACTGGAATGTGGTAAGTTTCTAGAATTTTGACATAGTATTTTCATATAAATTATTTATCATGTCCTAAATTTTGAGAATTGTGTGGGTTACAGAAGTACACTAGTTTAATAGATTGCTACAGACTATTCTGTTGGAACAGCTTGCTCTCATAGTTTTGTTATCTACTTACCCTATAGTTTCCATAGCCTATATTGTTGGAAATATGCCCTAGAGACAATAATAAATTAGTTATGATCATATTTCCTTGTTCATGATAAATGTTTATTATCCATGCTATAATTTTATTGATTGGAAACTCAAATACATGTGTGGATACATGCACAACAAAGTGTCCCTAGTAAGCCTCTACTAGACTAGCTCGTTGATAAAAGATGGTTAAGGTTTCCAAGACATAGACATGAGTTGTCATTTGATAACGGGATCACATCATTGGGAGAATGATGTGATGGAAAGGACCCAAACTATGAACGTAGCATATGATCATGTTAGTTTATTGCTATTGTTTTCTGGATGTCAAGTATCTGTTCCTATGACCATGAGATCACGCAACTCCCTCACACCGTAGGAATACCTTGTGTGTATCAAACGTTGCAACGTAACTGGGTAAATATAAAGGTGCTCTACTGGTTTCTCCGAGGGTGTCTATTGGGTTGGCGTGGATCGAGACTGGGATTTGTCACTCCGTATGACGAAGAGGTATCTCTGGGCCCACTCGGTAACACAGCATCACAAGAAGCTTGCAAGCAATGTGACTAAGGAGTTAGTCACGGGATCTTGTGTTACGGAATGAGTAAAGAGACTTGTCGGTAATGAGATTGAACTAGGTATGGAGATACCGATGATCGAATCTCGGGCAAGTAACATACCGATAGACAAAGGGGGCTACATACGAGATTGTCTGAATCATTGACATTGTGGTTCGACCGATAAACATCTTCGTAGAATATGTAGGAACCAATATGGGCATCCTGGTCCCGCTATTGGTTATTGGCCGTACAATTTTCTCAGTCATGTCTACATAGTTCTCGAACCTGCAGGGTCTGCACACTTAACGTTCAGTGACGATTTGGTATTGTTGAGTTATGTATGTTGGTGACCGCAGATTGTTTGGAGTCCTAGATGAGATCCTAGATGTCACGAGGAGCTACGGGATGGTCTGCAAGTAAAGATTTATATATGGGAAGTCATATTTTGGCTATCAAAAAAGTTTCAGGTTTTCCGGTATTATACTGGGAAGCTTCTAAAAGGTTCCGGAAACTTCCGGAGGAGTCAAGAATTCCACCAAGGATTCCACCACGTCCCAAGTGTCAGTGTCAAAACCCGCGGATCTCGGGTAGGGGGTCCCGAGCTGTGGATCTAGAATCGATGGGTAACAGGGGACGAAGGAGACGATGTTTACCCTGGTTTAGGCCCTCCTATGGAGGTAAAACCCTTCGTCCTTCTTGGTTGTATTGACGTGTATGAAGATTATAGAGTCGATCTACCTCGAGATCAAGTAGCTAAAACCCTAGATGAGTTCTTCAGCCCTCTACTATCTAAACCCCATGCTTTATATAGACACCGAGGGTACCTAGGGTTTACACATGATAAGTCTCCAGCCGGAAGTACAGACGTTGATCCTCCCATCTTGACTTGGAGTGCATGCCGCGTCTTCGGAGGTTTCCTTATAGAATGCGGGGTTGTCGCACATCCTAGTGCAATAATCAGAGAGCGGCCCATCAAGCCGGCCTATGAGAGATAGGCTGGTGGCCCGAGGACCCCTTAATCCAGGACTCCCTCAGTAGCCCCCAAACTAGCCCCCAACGCCAGGGGTCATGACACTAGCAGCTTCGCGTGATCAAAGTCTCCGGCTTGTAGGGTGAGTTCTTTTCCCCCTTTATGATCAGCTGGCCCTAGTCCGGCCGCCAATGACAGGTAGTTATCCAAATGGCATAAGTCGCTTAACCTCGAAGGCCGAACGTCAAAGTGTGAACAGTATTTACTGACAACCTTTCTAACGAAGGGTTGTGGCCTATCATGACCGCTGAGCCGGTTACAAAAACTCTATTCGTGGTTCGAGGCTGTTTCTCGATTGGCACGTCTTATCAACGTGTAGATCGTGTCCCCTTTCTTATGTGATATGGTTAATGCCCTGGGTTATCCCACGCGCGCATAATGTCATGAATGTTTCGGGAAGTGGCGAGGCCTGCGGCGCAGTAAAAGGGAGGCTCTCGGTATTACGGCACCCCATAAAAGGGAGAAAAAACCCCAAGGCCTATTCACGCTCCAAATTCGCACCCGTTGCCTGCTCAACCTTCCCAAGCTCCGACAGCCCAGATCCAGTTCTTCCTCAATCTTCCCTCCAAGTTTAGCCATGGCTGGTTCAAGATCCATGGGCAAGTGGGAGGCCTCCTCTGTCACCAACGATGACATTCGGGAGTTAAAGCACGCCCGCTACCTCCTTGCCAACATCACCCACCGCACTCTAGAGGTGAAGCAGGTGGTTCACACACCGAAGCCGGGCGAGAGGGTGGTGTGCGTTCCCGATTTCATCCGGGGACTGTGTTGGAAATATGCCCTAGAGGCAATAATAAGTTAGTTATTATCATATTTCCTTGTTCATGATAATCGTTTATTATCCATGCTATAATTGTATTGATCGGAGACTTAGATGCATGTGTGGATACATAGACAAAACCATGTCCCTAGTATGCCTCTAATAGACTAGCTCATTGATCAAAGATGGTTAAGGTTTCCTAGCCATGGACATGAGATGTCATTTGATAAACGGGATCACATCATTAGGAGAATGGTGTGATGGACAAGACCCAAACTACAAACGTAGCATATGATCATGTCAGTTTGTTGCTACTGTTTTAGGCATGTCAAGTATATGTTCCTATGACCATGAGATCATGCAACTCACGGATACCGGAGGAGTGCCTTGTGTGTATCAAACGTCGCAACGTAACTGGGTGACTATAAAGGTGTTCTACATGTATCTCCGAGGGTGTCTGTTGAGTTGGCATGGATCAAGACTGGGATTTGTTACTCCGTGTGATGGAGAGGTATCTCAGGGCCCACCCGGTAATACAACATCACAATAAGCCTTGCAATCAATGTGACTAAGTGTTAGTCACAAGATCTTGTATTACGGAATGAGTAAAGAGACTTACCGGTAACGAGGTTGAACTAGGTATGGAGATAACGACGATCGAATCTCGGGCAAGTAACATACCGAAGAACAAAGGGAACATCATACATGATTAACTGAATCCTTGACATAGAGGTTCGACCGATAAAGATCTTCATAGAATATGTAGGAACCAACATGGTCATCCAGGTCCCGCTATTGGTTATTGACTGTAGAGGTGTCTCGGTCATGTCTACATAGTTCTCGAACCCGCAGGGTCTGCACACTTAATGTTCGATGACGTTTCGGTAGTATAGAGTTATGCATGGTGGTGACCAAAGGTTGTTCGGAGTCCCGGATGAGATCCCGGACGTCACGAGGAGCTACAGAATGGTCTGGAGGTAAATATTGATATATAGGAAGTCCTATTTTGGTCGCCGAAAAAGTTTCGGCCTCATCGGTAGTGTACCCGGAGTGCTGGTAGGGTACTGGGAGACCATCGGGAGGGGTATTTCGACCAAAGAGGCTACATGGGCTGTGGGAGAGTAAATACCAGCCCTTAGTGGGCTGGTGGAAGTCCCACACAAGGCCCATGCGGCTGGGAAGAAAAGCCCAAAGATAAAAAGGTGGCAAAAGGCAAAAAAGGCAAAAATAAGGAGTCCTAGTCCTACTAGGATTGGAGGAGGAATCCTCCAATCCCACTAGGTTCGGCCGACCCAAGGGCTGCCTCTTTGGAAGCCAAGCCTCCTCCTCCTCTCCTCCTATATATACTAGAGGATTTTAGGGTTGTGGCATAGAATTTTTAGCCACATGTTGCCTGTTCCTCTAGTGCATAGTTTCTCCTCTAGATCGGATTTCTGCAGTGCTTAGGCGAAACCCTGTCGGAATAGCTCCACCACCATCTCCGGAGCGCCGTCACGCTGCCGGAGAACTCTTCTACCTCTCCGCTCCCTCTTGCTGCATCAAGAAGGCGGAGATCGTCATCGAGCTATACGTGTGCTGAACGCAGAGGTGCCGTCCGTTCGACGCTAGATTGGAAGGACCGTGATCAAGATCGCGAGACTGATCATGATGAGATCGCGGGACGGATCGTGATGAGTTTGTGGGACGGATCGTGATTGGATCGTGGGAGGGATTGTAATGATATCGCGGGATGCTTGGCGATTTGGATCGCGAAGACGTTCGACTACACCAACCGCGTTTCTTAACGCTTCCTACTTAGCGATCTACAAGGGTATGTAGATCCACTCTCCCTCTCGTAGATGCTCATCACCATGGATAGATCTTGCATGTGTGTAGGAATTTTTTTGTTTCCCATGCAATGTTCCCCAATAGTGGCATCATGAGCTAGGTCTATGTGTAGATGAGATCTCGAGTAGAACACAAAAGGTTTGTGGGCGTTGATGCTTAGATTGCTTCCTCCCTTGGTCGGATTTTGGTTCAGCGGTATTGTGAGATGAAGCAGCCCGGACCAACATTACTCGTACGCTTATGAGAGACCGGTTCCCTCGACCGTAACTTGTTGCATAGATGGCATGCGGGTGCCAGTTTCTCTCACTTTAGTTGGATCGGATTCGACAAAGGCGGTCCTTGAGAAGGTTGAAAAGCAACTAGTATATCACCGTTGTGGTTTTTTGCGTAGATGAGAATTGTTCTTGCTAGATACCCGTAGCATCCACGTAAAACATGCAACAACAATTAGAGGACGTCTAACTTGTTTTTGCAGGGTATGTTGTGATGTGATATGGCCAATTACATGATGTGATATATGTGATGTATGAGATGATCATGTGATGTATAGATTATCACGACTTGCATGTCAATGAGTACGGCAATCGGCAGGAGCCATAGGGTTGTCTTTAATTATTGTATGACCTGCGTGTCAATCATTAAGCGTTATGTAATGCTTTACTTTATCGCTAAACGGTAGCAATAGTAGTAGAAGCATGTTGGGCGCGACAACCCCGATGGTGACATGTTGATGGAGATCAAGATGATGGAGATCATGGTGTCATGCCGGTGACGATGGAGATCATGCCGATGCTTTCATGATGGAGATCAGAAGCACAAGTTCATGGCCATATCATGTCACTTATGATTTGCATGTGATGTTAATCATTTTATGCACCTTGTTTTGCTTAGGACGACGGTAGCATTATAAGGTGATCCCTCACTTAATTTCAAGATAAATTGTGTTCCCCCCGAGTGTGCACCGTTGTGAAAGTTCATCGTGTCGAGACACCACGTGATGATCGGGTGTGATAGACTCTACGTTCACATACAATGGGTGCAAGTGAGTGTTGCACATGCAGAACACTTGGGTTAAACTTGACGAGCCTACCATGTACAGACATGGCCTCGGAACACAAGAGACCGAAAGGTCGAACATGAGTCATATAGTAGATATGATCAACATGATGATGTTCACCATTGAAACCACCTCAACTCACGTGATGATCGGACTTGAGTTGGTGAATTTGGATCATGTATCACTCGAATGACTAGAGGGATGTCAATTTGAGTGGGAGTTATTAAGTAATATGATTAATTAAACTCATTATCATGAACATAGTCAGTAGTTTCTTTGCAAACTGTGTTGTAGATTACTAGCTCACGTTGTAGCTCCCTTGAATTTTTATATGTTCCTAGAGAAATAGAGTTGAAAGATGAGGGTGGCAATATTGCGGACTGGCTCCATGATCTGAGGATTGTCCTCATTGCTGCACAAAAGGCTTATGCCCTAAATGCACCGCTCGGTGCGCCAACCCCTCTAGTGTTGTTTGTAGATGTTGTGAACATCTGACAGGTACGTTCTGATAACTACTTGATAGTTTAGTGTGTCATGCATTACGGCTTAGACTTGTGGCTCCGAAACGTTTGAACGTCACAGAACATATGAGATGTTCTAAGAGCAGAAATTAGGATCTCAGGCTCATGCCCGTGTTGCGAGATATGAGATCTCCAACAAGAGTCTTTGCCTGTAATATGAAAGAGAATAGCTCAATCATTGAGCATGTGCTCAGATTGTCTGCGTGCTACAATCGCTTGAATCGAGTGTGAGTTGATCTTCCAGATAAGATAGTGATTGATATAGTTCTCCAAGTCACTGTCACTAAGCTACTAGAACTTGGTGATGAACTATAAAATGCCAGGAATAGAAATAATGATCTCTGAGCTGTTCGCGATGTTTGACACCGGAAGGTAGATAGCAAGAAGGAGCGTCAAGTGTTGATGGTTAGTCAAACCACTAGTTTCGAGAAGGGCAAGAGCAAGGAGGGAAAACTTCATGGATAGCAAGTCAGTTGCTGCTCCAGTGAAGCAACCCAAAGTTGAACCCAAACCCGAGACTAAGTGCTTCGATTATGAGGAGAGAGGTCGCTGAAGCGAAACAACCCTAGATACTTGGTAGATAAGAAGGCTGGCAACGTCGATAGAAGTATATTTGATATACGTGTTATTTATGTGTACCTCGCTAATACTCCTAGTAGCACCTGGGTATTGGATACCGGTTCGGTTGCTAAATGTTAGTAACTCGAAATAAAAGCTATGGAATAAACGGAGCACTAGCTAAGGGTGAGGTGACGATGTGTGTTGGAAATGTTTCCAAGGTTGATGTGATCAACATCGCACGCTCTCTCTACCTTCGGGTTAGTGAAGAACCTAAATAAATGTTATTTGGTGTTTTGCGTTGAGCATGAACGTGATTAGATCGTGTTTATTGCAACACGGTTATTCGTTTAAGTTAAAGAATAATGGTTATTCTGTTTACATGAATAATACCTTCAATGGTCATGCACCTAGTGAGAATGGTTTGTTGAATCTTGATCGTAGTAATACACATGTTCATCACATTGATGCAAAAAGATACAAAGTTAATAATGATAGTACCCCATACTTGTGGCACTACCGCTAAATGTCATATTGGTATAAAGCACATGAAGAAACTCCATGTTGATGGATCTTTGGACTCATTCAATTTCGAATCGGTTGAGACATGCGAACCATGCCTCTTGGACAAGATGACAAAGGACCCCGTTTTCTGGTTTGATGGAGCGGGCAAGTGATTTATTAGAAATGATACATGTTGATGTATGCAATCCAATGAGTCTTGTAGCATGCGGTGGATATCGTTATTTTCTTACCTTCACTGATGATTTGAGTAGATAATAGTGTATATTTACTTAATGAAATGCAAGTCTGAATCGTTTGAAAAAGTTCAAGCAAATTCAGAGTGAAGTTTAAGATCATTGTGACAAGAAGATAAAATGTCCGCGATATGATCGTGGAGGTGATTATCCGAGTTACGAGTTTGGTATACAACTTAAGACAATGTGAAAGTTGTTTCACAACTCACGCCACCTGGAACACCAGAGTGCGATGGTGTGTCCGAACGTCATAGTCGTGCTCTATTGGATATGGCGCAAATTATGATGTCTCTTATCCTTTTACCACTATAGTTTTGGGGTTATGCATTAGAGACAACTACATTCACTTTAGATAGGGCACCATATAAATCTATTGATATGACACCATGTGAATTATGGTTTGATAGAAACCTAAGTTGTCATTTCTTAATGTTTGGGGCTGCAACACTTATGTGAAAAAGGGTTTTCACCTGATGAGCTCGAACCCAAAGCGGACAAATGCATCTTCATAGAATACCCTAAAGACAGTTGGGTAAACCTTCTATCTCAGATCCAAGCATAAAATGTTTGTTGCTAAAACTGGGTCCTTTCTCGAGAAAGAGTTTCTCTCGAAATAATTGAATGGGAGGAAGATAGAACTTGATGAGGTTGTTGAACCTTTGTTCAACCGGAGAGTAGTGCAGCGCAGGAAGATGTTTCTGTGAAGCCTACGTTAGTTGAAGAGGAAGTTAATGATGATGATCATGAAGCTTCGGATCAAGTTACTATCAAACCACCTAGGTCGACAAGGACGTGTACTGCTCCTGAGCGGTACGACAACCCTGTCTTGGAGGTCATGTTGTTGGACAACGATGAACCTATGAGCTATGGAGAAGCGATGATGGGCCCGGATTCCGACAAATGGTTAGAGGCCATGAAATCCAAGAAAGAATCCATATATGAAAACCAAGTATAGACTTTGGTAGACTTGCTCGTTGGACGGCAGGTCGTTGAGTACAAATGGATCTTTAAAATGAAGATAGACACTGATGGTGAATGCCACCATTTATAAAGCTCGACTTGTCGCTAAGAAGTTTCCGGCAAGTTCTAGGAGTTGACTATGATGAGACTTTCTCACTCGTAGCGATGCTAAAGTCTGTTCGAATTATGTTAGCAGTTGCTGCATTTTTCAATTATGAAATCTGGCAGATGGATGCCAAAACATCATTTCCTTCCTGAAGGAAAGGTTGTATGAGATACAACCAGAAGGTTTTGTCAGTCCTAAGGATGCTAAAAAGGTGAGCAAGCTTCAGTGATCCTTCTATGGACTGAAGCAAGCATCTCGGAGTTGGAATATACACTTTGATAAGGTGATCAAAGTTTTTGAGTCTATACAAAGTTTATGAGAAACTTGTATTTACAATAAAGTGAGTGGGAGCACTATAGAGTTTTTGATAAGCATATGTGGTTGACATATTGTTGATCGAAAATGATGTAATTTTTTTGGAAAGCATAAAGGGTTGTTTGAAAGGAGTTATTCAAAGGAAAACCTGGATAAAGCTACCTAATTGTTGAACATCAAGATCTATAGAGATAGATCAAGATGCTAGATGAGACTTTCGATGAGTACATACCTTGACAAGATTTTGAAAGAGTTCAAAATGGATCAGTCAGAGAAAGAGTTCTCGCCTGATTTGTAAGGTGTGAAGTTTAGTGAGACCCAAAGCTCGACAACGGCAGAAGAAAGAGAAAGGATGAACGTCGTCCCCTATGCCTTAGCCATAGGCTCTGTATAGTATGCCATGCTGTGTACCGCACCTGTGTGTGCCTTCCATGAGTCCGTTAAGGGGTACAAGAGTGATCCAAGAGTGGATCACTAGACAGCGGTCAAGATCATCCTTAGTAACTAAAATACTAAGGAAATGTTTCTCGATTATGGAGGTAAGAAAGAGTTCGTCGTAAAGAGTTACGTCGATGCAAGCTTTCACACCAATCCGGATGACTCTTAGTAGCAATCCGGATACGTATAGTAGAGCAGCCATTTGGATTAGCTCCAAGTGGAGTGTGGAAGCAGTGTTTACAGTTTGACATAGAGATTTGCAAAGTACCAGGATCTAAATGTCGCAGACCCGTTGACTATAAGACCTCTCTCACATCCAAAGCATGATCGAGCCCCATAACTCATTGGGTGTTAGATTCATAACAATGCGAATCACATGGTGATGTGAACTAGATTATTGACTCTAGTGCAAGTGGGAGACTGTTTGAAATATGCCCTAGAGGCGATAATAAATTAGTTATTATCATATTTCCTTGTTCATGATAATCGTTTATTATCCATGCTATAATTGTATTGATCGGAGACTTAGATGCATGTGTGGATACATAGACAAAACCATGTCCCTAGTATGCCTCTAATAGACTAGCTCGTTGATCAAAGATGGTTAAGGTTTCCTAGCCATGGACATGAGATGTCATTTGATAAACGGGATCAAATCATTAGGAGAATGGTGTGATGGACAAGACCCAAACTACAAACATAGCATATGATCATGTCAGTTTGGTTCTACTGTTTTAGGCATGTCAAGTATATGTTGCTATGACCATGAGATCATGCAACTCACGGATACCGGAGGAGCGCCTTGTGTGTATCAAACGTCGCAACGTAACTGGGTGACTATAAAGGTGTTCTACAGGTATCTCAAAGGGTGTTTGTTGAGTTGGCATGGATCAAGACTGGGATTTGTTACTCCATGTGACGGAGAGGTATCTCAGGGCCCACTCGGTAATACAACATCACAATAAGCCTTGCAAGCAATGTGACTAAATGTTAGTCACGAGATCTTGTATTACGGAACGAGTAAAGAGACTTACCAGTAACAAGGTTGAACTAGGTATGGAGACACCGATGATCGAATCTCGGGCAAGTAACATACCGAAGAACAAAGGGAACATCATACGTGATTAACTGAATCCTTGACATAGAGGTTCGACCGATAAAGATATTCGTAGAATATGTGGGAACCAATATGGGAATCTAGGTCCCGCTATTGGTTATTGACCGTAGAGGTGTCTCGGTCATGTCTACATAGTTCTCGAACCCGCAGGGTCTTCACACTTAAGGTTCGGTGATGTTTCGGTAGTATAGAGTTATGCATGGTGGTGACCGAAGGTTGTTCAGAGTCGATGAGATCCCGGACGTCATGAGGAGCTCTGGAATGGTCCGGAGGTAAAGATTCATATATAGGAAGTCCTGTTTTGGTCGCCGGAAAAGTTTTGGGCTAATCGGTAGTGTACCGGGAGTGCCGGTAGTGTACCTGGAGACCATCGGGAGGGGTATTTCGACCTAAGAGGCTCCACGGGCTGTGGGAGAGTGTTTACCATCCCTTAGTGGGCTGGTGGAAGTCCCACACAAGGCCCATGCGGCTGGGAAGAAAAGCCCAAAGAGAAAAAGGTGGAAAAGGCAAAAAAAGGCAAAAATAAGGAGGAGTCCTAGTCCTACTAGGATTGGAGGAGGAATCCTCCAATCCCACTAGGTTCGGCCGACCCAAGGGCTGCCTCTTTGGCAGACAAGCCTCCTCCTCCTCTCCTCCTATATATACTAGAGGATTTTAGGGTTTTGGCACATAATTTTTAGCCACTTGTTGGCCGTTCCTCTAGTGCATAGTTTCTCCTCTAGATCGGATTTCTGCAGTGCTTAGGCGAAGCCCTGTCGGAATAGCTCCACCACCATCTCCGGAGCGCTGTCACACTACCGGAGAACTCCTCTACCTCTCTGTTCCCTCTTGCTGGATCAAGAAGGCGGAGATCGTCATCGAGCTGTACGTGTGCTGAACGCGGAGGTGCCGTCCGTTCGGCACTAGATTGGAAGGACCGTGATTCGGATAGCGAGATTGATCGTGATGAGATCGCGAGATAGATCATGATGAGTTCGCGGGACGGATCATGATTGGATCACAGGATGGATCGTGATGAGATCGCGGGCTGCTCGACGATTTGGATCGCGAAGACGTTCGACTACACCAACTGTGTTTCTTAACACTTCCCGCTTAGCGATCTACAAGGGTATGTAGATCCACTCTCCCTCTCGTAGATGCTCATCACCATGGATAGATCTTGCATGTGCGTAGGAAATTTTTTGTTTCCCATGCAATGTTCCCCAACAGACTGGGCTTTCCGCTCCACCCCTTTGTCAGGGGCCTCATGTTCTTTTAAGGGTTAGATTTCCATGACCTCTCCCCAAACTCCTTCACGTACATCTCGGTGTTCATCATCGTCTGCGAAGCCTTCCTGTGGGTACAGCCGCACTTCGACCTGTGGCTCAGAGTGTTCAACGTCAAGCCAAAGACAGTTGCGGGCATGCATGCGTATTGTGGAGGGGCGGTAATCAGCAAGCTCCCCCATGTCGAGTGTCCGGATGACACCTCTATTGACACGGTCAAGATGTGGCAAAAGGAATGGTTCTTCATCACCAAACCAAGGAGCACGAACTGGGTGGCACCTGCCGAGTTCAGATCCGGACCCCCCGCGAGGCTAACCTCGTGGCTCAAGAAAGGCCTTGACTGGGGATCGGCCGCAGAGGTAAAATCGCTGCAGAAGCGCATCCCGTGATGATTGAGGACAAAATCGAGCTGATCAACGTGATCCAGGTCATCCTCCGCCGCCGTCTCCTCCCCTGCTAGCACCGGGCCTCCCCAATGTGGGATCACCAGCTCGAGGACCCGACCACCGTGCATCAATTCTTCCGTAGTACCCATGAGAAATTATGGAAAGTGTTATTCAAGCCCTAGAAGAGCTGGCCAGCCGAGGAGGAGGACATCGGTCTTGACGCCGACACCCCTCCTACCAAGGTATGATAAAAACTTTAATTCTCCAACTGTTTTTTGATAGAGAGCTGAACCCCTTCTCCCTTATCTTCACAGAAATGGCTGAGCAAAGCCATGCAAATTGACTGTCCGGCCCCACTGCCCAAAGACCCCCGGTTAGATCTGTTGATGGAGATGCTCGTCATGGCACCGTATTCGGCGCCAGAGAAGAAGGAGAAGAAGAAGAAAAGGGAGAAGGAGGAGGCTCGAGAGGGTCTTCGGCTAAGGGGTCTTCCAGATACTAAGTCCGAGGAGACCCATGCCTCTTCCACTCACGAGGAACAGCACGAGGACGAAGGGGAGTGTGACTCCCCCATCACAAGGAAAAGGGCGGCGTTAGCGGACGCCGCAGAGGAACTACCTCCTCCTCCCCGAAGAGGACATGGCGGACAAAGGCAGTCCTGGCCGATGATAACTCAAACTCCGATAAGGAGTCTGAGGCTTTTGAGAAGGTTCCCCAAAGGAACCCAAGGGTTAAGCCCCCAACCCAGAGGTATGAATCCGAAGACTCTATGGGCACTTTATATAGAGATTTTAATGCTAAATGGGCGAACTTCTTTCAACTTGCAGCCCACCATGCTGTCTCCCCACCGACCAAATCTCAGACGGGGAGTCTCTTCCCACCGACCCGGCGGAAAGTGGGACTGTGTCACATCCTACGCCTGCTGAGGTCTCGAAGGAGGCCGCAGAGGTGTTATCACGCCAGGCTCCCTTTGAGCCAAACACCGGCGGTGGGGGTGACGACGTTATGGCTGAGGTTAATACGTCGTCCATCGAAGACTAGGAGGAGGAAAATCTCCTGGCGACTAAAGAGGGAGGACAAAGCCCGGTCCAGTCCCCTCCGAGGACATCTCCAGAGCGCTCTGTGCCTCTAGAGCTGCCAGCCCAATCCCCATCGGAGAGGGGGGTGGCAGGTCACTACCGATGCCGCCCATGACTGGGTGACCGGCCATGATGGAGGAAGCTTTATCCGGCTCCTCCATCGCCGAAGATCACTGCACCCTTATGGGTGCAGCTTTGCAAGGCATTCAGTTCGTTGATAGCGGACTGAAAGAGGCCTTCAATGGTCTCTTGACGGGCTTCAAGGTGAGTCACATAATACTTATTTCCAGAAGAAGTTAATTTACCAAGTTTATGCCATCCTTATAAGTGTAGTAGCCCCCGAGCCCTGGGTGAGTTTGAAAAACCCACCTAGGGGTCAAGTGTCCGAAAATTAGTAAGGATGCTCAAGGCGCCCTTTGTCCCTCATTATTCTAAGAGCTCCAAAGAGTACTTAGTAGAGGTTCTGAATCCGACAACTCAGGAGTTTTAATGCGCATAAGTTGTTTTTGTAGGCCTCGTCATCGTCGGTGGCCACTAACACAATGGAGCTTGCCGAGCTAAACCGGAAGCTCAAGAGCTCCGATGAGGAGCTCGATCGCCTAAACAAGAGACTTTCTGAGACGCAAGGTGAGTTTAAATTGTACCATTCGGGATATTGTCTATCCTCATTGATTGAGATATCCGGATTGTTATCCCTAAGTGTTATTCAGTAACTCTTACCACAACTACAGCTGCGAAGGTCGAGAACATCAAGGCCGAGTTGAAAAGGTTGAGGCAGGTGGCCGCGGATGAGAAGGTGATGGCCGAACAAGCAGTAGCCGGACTATCGGCGTTAAAGGTTGTTAGCGACAAGCATGAGGCCCGGGTGGTAGAGGTGCAACTAGAGCTCAAGGATGCTAGCACGAAGTGCGAGGTCCTTGAGCAAAAGAATGAAGACCAGGCCGCCAAACTGTCCGCGCTGAAATTCGAGCTCAAAGCGGAGTGAGTTGAAAGGCGGTTCTTTGAAGAAGGACTCTGCCAAGTCAAGGCGATCACGAATGGTAAGCCGTACTTACTTCAATGCGCCTTTGGTGGTAACAGGTTTGCATTGCTCACCCGGTTGTGGTGTTCCTCAGGCGCCTTTACACACCTCTCGAGGAGTGCAGCAGACGCGAACAAATACTTCGCCCCTTGGTATGGGGATGTTGAGTCTCGGTTGTTCTGGGTGCAATTTCAAGCCCCCGAGCATCCTCCCCTCCTGAGCAATCAAATGATACAATTGACGGAGCTGCACAGGATGGCGAAGCTGGCCATGAAGGACCTCTGCATTGGGCTGTGGCTTGTAGAGCCATTGCCAAGAAGTTACTTTGGCTTGGTGCAGAAACTGTGCGATGCTACGCCTCGGATTGACACTCCAAAGGGTTCTACGTGCATCGAGGGAGCTCGGATGGCCTTTGCAAGGACCATGATGCACTGGTCGAAGCTTAAGCCGACCGAGATGGCCACTGCGCCTCCACCCCCTGGGAAGGATCATAGGTGCCCCAAGCAATACTTTTCCATTGTGATGGATGGTGCTCGGGCGATAAAAGCCCAATGCCTTAAGGATGTATTTTATGAATGAACGTTTTGTTATGTATCCGATGACTGTTCCGCTTTATAATGCGATTGCATGGTTTATCATGTCTTTAAGCTTTGTATTATTTTGACTCCTATGTGGTCGTATCTGAAAGTTGCGAGTGGTCGTCTTCAGCCCCCATGTAGATACTACGCGAGGTGTTTCTACCTCCGCACTGTGACCCTTAGCCAACGTATCGATGCCCGAAGGCAGTAGTGCGAGGGGAACAAGGCAACCAGACTATGATGCTTTCGTTCTTTCACTTACCCGTAGGAGCTTGATTGCGGGGGCTGATGACTAGCCCCTAGTGTTTTGTAATATTTGGATAAACCGAGGTTGAAACCAGCATCACATGGTTTGTAATCGTACAAACCCCTCGTATAACACGAAATAACCTCTATCGATTTTAGTTTGACACTTATGCTCGGATTGCAGGCCGGTTGTCGCTTATTATGATGGTCAGTTTTCGGCTTTCTCCACTAAGGTACTTGACCTGGTGAGCTGGAAGAACAATCACAGTGGTTCTCCCTTTGCCCTTTTAGCCAAACGAGCGGAACGTAAGAGGTCAAGCACAGGAGCCGGGCAACCCAACCATTGAGCCAAGACATACTTCGGAACCGATTCATATAGCACAACATCCGAGACGCCAAACACGTAAACAATAGTGCCGGGGTGATGCTTATGGCAATTTTTATAGTCAAGCCCCCGGTCTATTAGCTAATCGCATCGTAATATGTACCGAACAACTTTGCTATCAGCATCGGTGAGTAGAGAACAAAGCATGTGACATAAGATACAATGAGGAGGCCGTAAAGGATGATCCTTATTTCTAATGAATTCTTATAACTCAAACTACCGAAGCGACTATTACAGGTATTTTGAAATGAAAAATAGAGTTTACAAAGGAGAGGTTTTACCCGGGGTCTTCGAGGGGTGGCTTGACGTCCTCAATGTGCCCTGTCTCATGTCTGCTCCTTTGCTCCTAAGGGGGGGCATTCCTTTAAAGGTGATTGCTATTGGCAAACGGACCTTGGGAAAAAGATCTTGGGAAGTCACCGCAGTGTGGATGAGCTTTACGCTTGGAAGGTCCTAGATGGTACCCGTGGTTTGTCCGAATACATGTGTTGGCAGTAGTTCGGTCCAACCGAACACTTGCCCTTTTGATAGTGGGTCCCCACAGCTGCCCATGGTATTTTGAGCGTGAAGTTGTGCCTTCTTGGCACATATTTCATGAGGACTGGGGCTGTGCTGTGGGGGGCGTATCCCTATTTTTGTTGGGAGGAAGATGATTCCGAGAGTTTGGGTTGAGATCGAGCTCGTTTACTAACCTGTTGTGCCTTTATGGCTGATTTGGGCGTCGGCCTATTGTCGCCATACTAGAATTCGGCTGCCAGGGCTGCTGTGGGTTCCTCAGTTTGGAGAGAGCGCTCTGTGCTGCCTTTGACAGTAATGACCCCCTTGGGCTCGGGCATCTTGAGCTTCATGTACGCGTAGTGGGGAGGCGACGTTAAAGCGAGCGAATGTTGTGCGGCCGAGTAGGGCATGATAACCGCTGCGAAAAGGGACAATGTCGAAGGTCAAGTCTTCGTTGCGGAAGTTGTCGGGCGAGCCAAACACTACTTCCAGATTCATGGTGCCCGAGAAGCGGGCTTCGACGCCCGAGATCACTCCTTTAAAGGTAGTGTTGCTAGGTTTGATCCTTGACGGATCTATACCCATGTTTTTCACCGTGTCCGAGTAGATCAGATTAAGGCTACTTCCTCCATCCATTAGGACTCTAGTGAGGTGATACCCATCGATAATGGGTCTAGGACGAGGGCTGCAAAACCTCCGTGATGGATACCGGTTGGATGGTCCCATTGGTCGAAGGTGACCGGGAAAGCCGACCATGGGGTATACTTCGGGGCTACCGGCTCTATGGCATAGACCTCCCGAAGGGCGCGCTTCCTCTCCTTTTTTGGTATGTGAGTGGCATATATCATGTTCATAGTTTTTACATCTGGAGGGAACTACTTTTGTCCTCCATTGCTTGCACCATGGGGCTCATCATCATCCTTGCTGCGTGGGCCCTTGCCTTGCTCTTTGGCTACGACTTTGCCAGCTTGTTTGAATACCGAACAATTATGGTTGGTGTGGGTAGCGGGCTTGTGTTGGGTGTCGTGGATCTGGCAGGGCCTATCCATGATTTTGTCCAGCGTAGTAGGTCCGTCTCGATTTCCTTTAGAAGGTTTCTTCCGCTGTCCAGATTTTGGGTTGCAGAAACCGGCATTAACGACCGTATCCTCAGCATTGTCGTTGTTGTGCCGGTGTTTGTTTTTGTTACGTCTTGGTTTCCCATTTCCATCTCGGACTTCGAAGGTGCTGGGGTCTTCGAGATTATGGCCTCGTCGAGCTAGCCAGTTATCCTCGCCCGCACAAAAGCAGGTCAAAAGCGATATAAGGGCGTTCATTGTCCTCAGCTTGTCCTGGCTGAGCTGACGAGCTAGCCACTCGTCCCGGATATTATGTCTGAAAGAGGTTATTGCCTCGGCATCCGGGCAGTCAACGATCTGGTTTTTCTTGGCCAGGAACCGATTCCAAAATTGCCGAGCCGATTCACCTACTTTCTGAACAACATTGCTCAGGTCGGAGGAGTCTGGTGGCTGGACATAAGTGCCCTAGAAGTTAGATCGGAAGGCATCCTCGAGCTCTTCCCAGATCCCGATGGAATTCTTGGGGAGACTGTTTAACCAGTGTCGAGTTGGCCCCTTAAGTTTTAGGGGCAGATACTTGATGGCATGGAGATCATCTCCTCGTGCCATATGAATGTGGAGGAGGAAGTCCTCAATCCACATGGCTGGGTCTGTGTTAATGGGTTTAAACCCTTCAGGGAATTGATGTTGCATCACCTCGTCTGTGAAGCACAGTGGGTGGGCAACACCTATGACCCGAGCTATGTCATGCCTATGATTGGTGGACGATCAAGCCCGGTCTTGTTCCCGACCTTTATTGTGGCAGTCGAGCCAAGACTGGTACCCGTCCCGTCTAGCAGGGGAGTACCCTCTACATCCATAGATGGATCTTGTCTAGCCTGCTCTACAATCCAGGTCCTGTCGTAAGTCATACCTGTCCTCAGGCTCTGCTGGCTCCCTTCCTCTCCTGCGTGGTATCGCAGATCTATAATCGTCCTTGTCGGTCGTCCTATCCTGTCCTCGGGGAGGGCGGTCCGGCTGGTCGTACGGAGTATGCCTGGGAGACGATGTTTCAAGGATCTCATCATCAAACTGCGGAAACAGCCGCCGGTGTGGATAGCTCTTGGGTTGGTCCGGTAGATCGGTACCGTACCCTTCTTCGGTTGCCAGGACCCTCGTCCATCTATCATTGAGGGTGTCTTGTTTGACTTTGAGCTGCTGTTGTTTTGCCTTTAGGCTTCGGGCAGTGGCTGAAAGCTGCCGCCTAAACTGTTCCTGATCCACATTGCTTTTGGGGATGGTGAAGTCTTTGGCTTCGAGGTTGTCCTCCTCCTCGACGGGGGGAAGGTAGTAGTCGTCCTCGAAATCATTAGGATCCTCGGTGTCATGCCGATCTTCGGGCTTTTCCTGGTCCTCCAGTGGCTGTTCGGGGACTTGAGGGTCGCCGAGGTCTTCCGGGATGTCATTTTCCCCGGTGCCTGCAATGGCTTCCCTTCCCTTGTTTGCCTTAGCTTGTTTGCGCTGTTTCCGGTGCCTTGATGTCTCCTCACCGGATTTATCGCCATTCTTCTTAGGGTTGCAATCGCCCTTATCGTCGGGGGTGTCTACCATGTAGACATCGTAGGTGGAGGTGGCAGTCCATAGCCCGGTGTTGACCGGGGTGGGGGCGTCGTCCTCTTCATCCATGTCTTCTGCCTCCTCGGAGGCGTAGTCCAACATATCGGTTAAGTCTTCCATAGTGGCTACCAAGTGGGTGGTGGGTGGGTCAAAAAATTCCCCATGACCCGCCCTTAGACCGATCTGAGCATGGGTCGAGGTCGGGACGTCTGTGATTTTTATTGATAGGATCCGATCCAGCGCCTCGTTGATCGTCGACAGCTCGACCGGGTCGATCTGCCTAGGACTTTTGGAGTTAACCTCCAATGTGCCCATACAAAGAGTGTGTTAGGCAGGGGCAAACCCCGGGCCCTCAGGTACTGTGACCGGATCCAGACTAAAAGCCAGATCATCGGGAGGGATAGACCCGAGGGCGAGGTTGAGAAGGAGATCCGAAGTTAAGGCTTCGGAGACTTCGGGCTCGTTAGATGAGATTGCGATCCTAGCGTGTGAAAGATCGTCCGGGGTGATGGTGTCCTGGACTAGGGGGTACTCACCACTCCGTCTCCCGACCAGTGGGTCGGGCCGAGGACCCCCAGGGTGACTCACTAATGGGCCACTTCGGGCAGCCCATGCCGAATACAAGGAGGATTCCACAAGACTTGGCGCCCAAGACAAGGACTCCTCTAAACCCTAGGCCTACGGTGCATATATATAAACAGAGGCCAGTCTAGGCGATAGATCATTACATTACATCTCATATTCATTACTACAATCTCGTGGTAGATACCTGTACTATGTACTATCCCCATATCAATACAATCAAAAGCAAGGTGTAGGGTATTATCTCCTTGAGAGAGCCCGAACCTGGGTAAAATCCTATGTCCATGTTACCATCGCTCCAAGACGCCTAGCTTAGGACCCCTACTACGAGATATGTCGGGAGTCTACGGAGAACTCTAGGTTCCCAAATTTGATCTCTTGATCGGGAACAAGACTCCTGATCTGACCAGGGTGGCCGGTCGGGTCGGCGTGCGCATGATGCTGCCGAAAGCAAAAATCTCTCTGGGGCAAAGGTGCCCCCATTATGGACTTCATTGCTGATGGTTAGGCGAGTCATCAATTCCTCTTGTGATCACAGCGAAACTCTCAATGAAAGCACCAATGTCGATGTCAAAACCGGAGGATGTCGGGTAGGGGATCCCGAGCTATGGATCTGGAATCGATGGGTAACAGGGGAGGAAGGAGACGATGTTTACCAAGGTTCGGGCCCTCCTTGGAGGTAAAACCCTACATCCTGCTTGATTGTATTGATGTGTCTGAAGATTACAGAGTCGATCTACCTCAAGATAAAGTAGCTAAAACCTTAGATGAGTTCTTCTGCCCTCTACTATCTAAACCCTCTAGTTTATATAGACACCGGGGGTACCTAGGGTTTACACATGATCCTCTCATCTTGACTTGGAGTGCACGCCGCGTCTTCGGAGGTTTCCTTCTAGAATGCGGGGTCGTCGTACATCCCGGCCCTTCATGCAATAATCAGAGAGCGACCCATCAAGTTGGTCTATGAGAGATAGGCCGGCGGCCTGAGGACCCCTTAGTCCAAGACTCCCTCACCAAGGGTTTGCATGGGATGAGGGGAGGTTCCCTGGCCTTATTGGGCCAGGCGCACAAGTCCCTAAAGGCCCATGTGGCTTGGGAGAGGTGGACAATCCACCTATTTTTGGAAAGGGGGGAACTGGACTAGGAGTCCAACTCCTCCCCCTTGGCTGCGCCCTAGGGCTTGGAAGGACTGATCTTCATGCCCCTCCACCTATATATAGAGGGGAGGGCCCCCCAAGAGGACACATGAAGCCCTTGGCGCCCCTCTCTCTCCCTAGATCGTTTTCTCCTTCCTTCGCGGTTTTGGTAGCGCTAGGCATAGCCCTGCTAAGATAGCACCACCACCACCGCCACCATGACATCGTTTTCCAAAGAACTCATCTACTACTCCGACCTCGCTCGCTGGATCGAGGTGGCAGAGATGTCATCGAGCTGTATGTGTGCTGAATGCGGAGGTGTCGTCCGTTCGGTGCTAGATCGGGACGGATCATGATTGGGTCGCGGGATGGATTGCAATTTGGATCATGTTTCTTAAGGGTATGTAGATTCACTCTCCCTCTCGTATATGTTGATCTCCATAGATAGATCCTGGGTGTTCGTAGGATTTTTTTTGTTTCCCATGCAACATTCCCCAACAGTGGCATCATGAGGTAGGTCTATGCGTAGATGAGATCACGAGTAGAACACAAAGGAGTTTGTGGGCGTTGATGCTCAGATTGCTTTCTCCCTTGGTATTTTCTTGATTCAACGGTATTTTGGAATGAAGCGGCCCAGACCAACCTTACTCGTCCACGTACGAGAAACCGGTTCCATCGACTGACATGTGACTTTGTTGCATAAAGATGGCTGGGTGTCTGTCTCTCCCACCTTAGTTGGATTGTATTCGACAAAGGCGGTCCTTGAGAAGGTTGAAAAGCAATTTGTGTATCACCGTTGTGGTTTTGCATAGGTAAGAATCGTTCTTGCTAGATACCCATAGCAGCCATGTAAAACATGCAACAACAGTTAGAGGACGTCTAACTTGTTTTTTCAGGGTATGTTGTGATATGATATGGCCAAAGACATGATGAGATATATTTGATGTATGAGATTATCATGTTTTGTAATAGTTCATATCCACTTGCATGTCGCTGCATACGGCAACCGGCAGGAGCCATAGGGTTCTCTTTAATTATTGTATGACCCGCGTGTCAATCATTAAGCGCTATGTAATGCTTTACTTTACCGCTAAGCGGTAGCAATAGTAGTAGAACCATGGTGGGCACGACAACCCCGATGGTGACACAATGATGGAGATCATGGTGTTATGCCGGTGACGATGGAGATCAAGCGGTGCTTTGGAGATGGAGATCAAAAGCACAAGTTCATGGCTATATCATGTCACTTCTGATTTGCATGTGATGTTAATCATTTTATGCATCTTATTATGCTTAGCACGGAAGTAGAATTATAAGGTGATCCTCACTAAAATTTCAAGATAAAATTGTGTTCTCCCCGACTGTGCTTCGTCATTTCGAAGCACCACATGATGATCGGGTGTGATAGACTCTACGTTCACATACAATAGGTGCAAGCCAGTGTTGCACATACGGAACACTCGGGTTAAACTTGATGAGCCTAGCATGTACAAACATGGCTTCGGAACACAAGAGACCGAAAGGTCAACCATGAGTCATATAGCAGATATGATCAACATGAATATGTTCACCATTGAAACCACCTCATCTCACATGATGATCGGACTTGGGTTGGTGAATTTGGATCATGTACCACTCGGATGACCGGAGGAATGTCAATTTTACTGGGAGTTCTTAAGTAATATGATTAATTGAACTCATTATCATGGACATAGTCTAAAGTTGTCCTTCCAAAATTATGTTATAGATCAATAGCTCGCGTTGTAGCTCCCTTGTGTTTTTGATACGTTCTTAGAGAATATAGAGCTGAAAGATGATGGTAGCAATTATGCGGACTAGGTCCATAATCATAGGATTGTCCTTAGTTGATGCACTGAAGGCTTATGTCCTTAATGCACAGCTCGGTGTGCCACCCCTCAAGTGGCGACCTTGGATGTTGTGAACATCTGACATGCATGTTCTGATGACTACTTGATAGTTCAGTGCGTCTTGCATTACGACTTAGAATTCAGGTTCCAAATATGTTTTGACCGTCACGGAGTATATGTGATGTTACAAGAGCTGAAATTGGATTTCAGACTCGTGCCCGTGTTGAGAGGTATGAGATCTCTAAAAATATTCTTTCCCTGCAAGATGAAGGAGAATAGCTCAATCAGTGAGCATGTGCTCAGATTGTCTGGGTGCTACAATCGCTTGAATCGAGTGGGAGTTGATCCTCCAGATAAGATAGTGATTGATATAGTTCTCCAAGTCACTGTCACCAAGCTACTACAGATTCGTGATGAACTATAAACATGCCAGGGATGGAAATAATGATCGCTGAGCTATTCGTGATGTTTGACACCATGAAGGTAGAAATCAAGAAGGAGCATCAAATGTTGATGGTTAGTAAAACCACAAGTTTCGAGAAGGGCAAGGGCAGGAAGGGAAACTTCATGAATGGCAACCCAATTGCTTCTCCAGTGGAGAAACCCGAGGTTGAACCCAAACTCGATACTAAGTGCTTCTATTATGAGGGAAGCGATCACTAATGCGGAACTCCCTAAATACTTCGTAGATAACAAGGCTCGCAGTGTCGACAGAAGTATTTTTGATATATATATATATATTATTGATGTGTACCTTGCTAGTACTCCTAGTAGCACCTGTGTATTAGATACCGATTCGATTGCTAATGTTAGTAACTCGAAGTAAAAGCTATGGAATAAACAGAGACTAGCTAAGGGTGAGGTGACGATGTGTGTTGGAAGTGTTTCCAAGGTTGATGTGATCACCATCGCACGCTCCCTCTACCTTCGGAATTAGTGTTGAACCTAAATAAATGTTATTTGGTGTTTTCGTCATGATTAGATTGTGTTTATTGCAATACGATTATTCATTTAAGTTAGAGAATAATAGTTATTATATTTACATGAATTAAACCTTCAATGATCATGCACCCAATGTGAATGGTTCATTGAATCTCGATCGTAGTGATACACATGTTCATAATATTGATGCCAAAAAGATGCAAAGTTAATAATGATAGTACCACATAATTGTGGCACTGCTGCTAAATGTCATATTGGTGTAAAGTGCATGAAGAAAACTCCATGCTGATGGATCTTTGGACTCACTCGATTTTTAATCGGTTGAGACATGCGGACCATGCCTCATGGGCAAGATGACTAAGACCCTGTTTTCGGTATGATGCAGTGGGCAAGTAACTTATTGGAAATGATACATGTTGATGTATGCGGTCCAATGAGTGTTGTAGCATGCAGTGGATATCATTATTTTCTTACCTTCATTGATGATTTGAGTAGATTTTGGCATATTTACTTAATGAAACACAAGTCTGGAATGTTTGAAAAGTTCAAGTATATTCGAAGTGAAGTTATAGATTATCATGACAAGAAGATAAAATGTCTACGGTATGATCGTGGAGGTGAATATCTGAGTTACGAGTTTGGTATACAACTTAAGACAATGTGGAAGTTGTTTCACAACTCACGCCACCTGGAACACCATAGTGTGATAGTGTGTCCGAACGTCGTAGTCGTGCTCTATTGGATATGGTTCGTACTATGATATCTCTTATCATTTTGCCACTATTGTTTTGGGGTCATGCATTAGAGGCAACTACATTCACTTTAAATAGGGCACCATCTAAATCCATTCAGATGACACCATATGAATTACGGTTTGGCAAAAAACCTAAGTTGTCATTTCTCAGAGTTTAGGAATATGACACTTATGTCTGATAAGCTCGAACCCAAAGTGAAAAGGTGCATATTCATAGGATACCCTAAGGAATCAATTGGGTATACCTTCTATCTCAGATCTGAGGCAAAGTGTTTGTTGCTAAAAACGGGTCCTTTCTCGAGAAAGAGTTTCTCTCAAAAGAATCGAGTGGGAGGAGAGTAGAACTTGATGATGTTGTTGAACCGTCACTTCAGTTGAAGAGTAGCACGACGCAGAAATATGTCTCTGCGATGCCTGCACCAAGTGAAGAGGAAGCAAATGATGATGATCATGAAGCTTTGTATCAAGTTACTACCAAACCTCGTAGGTCGACAAGGACACGTATTGCCCCGAGCGATATGGTGATCCTGTCTTGGAGTTCATGTTGTTAGACAACAGTGAGCCTACGAGCTATGAAGAAGCGATGGTGGGCTCGGATTCCAACAAATGGCTAGGAGCCACGAAATCGAGAAAGGATCCATGTATGAAAACTGAGTATGGAATTTGGTAGACTTGCCCGTTGCACGGCAGGCCATTGAGTACAAATGGAACTTTAAAGAAGAAGACAAACACTGATGGTAAATGTCACCATTTATGAAGCTCGACTTGTCGTGAAGAAGTTTCCGACAAGTTCAAGGAGTTGACTATGATGAGACTTTCTCACCCGTAGCAATGCTAAAGTCTGTTGGAATTATGCTAGCAGTTGCTGCATTTTTCGATTATGAAATCTAGCAGATGGATGTGAAAACATCATTTTCTAAACGGTTTCCTTAAGGAAAAGGTTGTATGTGATACAACCAGAAGGTTTTGTCAGTCCTAAGGATGCTAAAAGGAATGCAAGCTCCAGCGATTGTTTTATGGACCGGAGCAAGCATCTCAGAGTTGGAATATGCGCTTTGGTGACGTGATCAAAGTTTTTGGATTTATACAAAGTTTATGAGAAACTTGTATTTACAACAAAGTGAGTGGGAGCACTATTGAATTTCTGATAAGTATATGTGGATGAAATATTGTTGATCGGAAATGATGTAGAATTTCTGGAAAACATAAAGGGTTGTTTGAAAGGAGTTTTTCAAAGGAAGACCTAGAATGAAGCTACTTAAATATTGGGCATCGGGATCTATAGAGATAGATCAAGCGACTCATAAGACTTTCAATGAGTACATACCCTGACAAGATTTTGAAAGATTTCAAAATGGATCAGTCAAAGAAAGAGCTCTTTCCTAATTTGTAAGGTGTGGAGTTGAGTGAGACTCAAAGCTCGACCACGGCAGAAGAAAGAGAAAGGATGAAGGTCGTCCCCTATGTCTTAGCCGTAGGCTCTATATAGTATGTCATGTTGTGTACCACACCTGGTGTGTGCCTTGCCATGAGTCTGTCGGGTACAAGAGCGGTTTAGGAGTGCTTTGTGGACAACAGTCAAAATTATCCTTAGTAACTAGAGGACTAAGGAAATGTTTCTTGATTATGGAGGTGATAAAGAGTTCGTCGTAAAGGTTATGTCGATGGAAGCTTTGACACCAATCCGGATGGCTCTAAGTAGCAATCCAGATACGTATGGTGGAGCAGTCATTTGGAATAGCTCAAAGTGGAGCGTGGTAGCAACATCTACATTATGACATAGAGATTTGAAAAGTACACATGGATCTGAATGTCGCAGACCCGTTGACTAAACCTCTTCCACGTGCAAAACATGATCAACACCAGAACTGTATGGGTGTTAGATTCATTACAATGTAAATCACATGGTGATGTGAACTAGATTATTGACTCTAGTGCAAGAGGGAGACTGTTGGAAATATGCCATAGAGGCAATAATAAATAAGTTATTATCATATTTCCTTGTTCATGATAAACGTTTATTATCCATGCTATAATTGTATTGATTGGAAACTCGAATACATGTGTGGCTACATACAGAACAAAGTGTCCCTAGTAAGCCTCTACTAGACTAGCTCGTTGGTAAAAGATGGTTAAGGTTTCCTATCCATAGACATGAGTTGTCATTTGATAATGGGATCACATCATTGGGAGAATGATGTGATGGACAATACCCATACTATGAACGTAGCATATGATCATGTCAGTTTATTGCTATTGTTTTCTACATGTCAAGTATCTGTTCCTATGACCATGAGATGATGCAACTCCCTGACACTATAGGAATACCTTGTGTGTATCAAGCTTCACAACGTAATTGGGTGACTATAAAGGTGCTCTACAGGTATCTCCGAGGGTGTCTGTTGGGTTGGTGTGTATTGAGACTAGGATTTGTCCCTCCTTATGATGGAGAGGTATCTCTGGGCCCACTCGGTAACACAGCATCACAATAAGCTTACAAGCAATGTGACTAAGGAGTTAGTCATGGGATCTTGTGTTACGGAACGAGTAAAGAGACTTCTCGGTAACGAGATTTAACTAGGTATGGAAATACCGACGATCGAATCTCGGGAAGTAACATACCGATGGACAAAGGGAACTGCCTACGGGATTGTCTGAATCCTTGAAATCGTGGTTCGACCGATAAAAATCTTCATAGAATATGTAGGAACCAATATGGGCATCCAGGTCCCACTATTGGTTATTCACCATAGAGTTGTCTCGGTCATGTTTACATAGTTTTTGAACCTGCAAGGTCTGCACACTTAACGTTCGGTGATGATTTGGTATTATTGAGTTATGTATGTTGGTGACCAAAGGTTGTTCAGAGTCCCAGATGAGATACCGGATGTCACGAGGATCTACAGAATGGTCTGGAGGTAAAGATTTATATATGGGAAGTCATATTTTGGCTACCGAAAATGTTTCGGGGTTTTCCGGTATTGTACCGGGAAGCTTCTAGAAGGTTCTAGAAACTTCCGGAGGAGTCTGGAAGTCCACCAAGGATTCCACCACATCCCAAGGGTTTGCATGGGCTTAGGGGAGGCGCCTTGGCCTTATTGGGCCAGGCGCACAAGTCCCTCAAGGCCCATGTGGCTTGGGAGAGGTGGAAAGTCCACCTGTTTTTGGAAAGGGAGGGAATTGGACTAGGAGTCCAACTCCTCCCCCTTGGTTGTGCCCTAGGGCTTGGAGGGGCTGATCTCCACTCCCATCCACCTATATATGGAGGGGAGGCAGCACCCCAAGAGGACACACGAAGCCCTTGGCGCCGCTCTCTCTCCCTAGATTGTTTTCTCCTTCGTTTGCGGTTTCGGTAGCGCTAGACATAGCCCTGCCGAGATAGCACCACCACCACCGCCACCATGTTGTCGTGTTGTCGTAGAACTCATCTACTACTCCGACCTCGCTCGCTGGATCGAGGAGGCGAACAAGTCATCGAGCTATACGTGTGCTGAACGCGGAGGTGCCATCCGTTCGGCGCTAGATCAGGACGGATCGTGATTGGATCGCAAGACGGATTGTGATTTGGATCGCGAAGATGTTCGACTACATAAACCGAGTTTCTTAACACTTCCCACTTAGCGATCTACAAGGGTATGTAGATCCACTCTCCCTCTCGTAGTTGTTGATCTTCATAGATAGATCTTGGGTGTTCGTAGGATTTTTTTCCCATGCAACGTTCCCCAACATATATTGGTAGACATAAATTGTGGAAATGAAAGTAAACAATAGATGGTGTTTGAAAATTATTGTGCAACTTGTCTTGGCATTACAAGAAGTGTGGATTTATTCTTATGTGTACTAACCTTATCTCACGAGTTCTTTTCGAGTTTTGTGTGGATGAAGTTTTTGAGACTTAGGTGAAACCGGGATATGAGAGGATTGGAAGAGATATAAAAGCTCAAGCTTGGGGATGACCAAGGTACCCCAAGTAAATATTTCAAGATGTCTCAAGCATCTAAGCTTGGGGATGCTACGCATCCCACCTCTCTTCATCAACAACTATCATTTAGCCTATGTTGAGCCTAAATTTTTATCTGTCCACATGATATGTGCTATTCTTGGAGTGTCTTTTTTTGTTTGATGTTTGAATAAAATTCTGAGATCTGAAAATATTTATTGAGAAAGCGAGTCCTCACATAACTACTTCATTGTTTGACTAGTCATTAATCTTCACTTATATATTTCGGCAGTAGTTTGATTGTTTACTCTTGCGCTTCACTTATGTCCTAAGAGTAAATTGTGAATGAATGAAATATAATAAATATGAAATTATCACTGTGCTTTATGCTTTGCTTCACATCTGGTTTATAAAGTAAAATCTATTGAAGTTTTACAATCACTGTATTGGTCATATGAGCAATTCATGAATGATTAGTATAAGAAAAAAACTTTCACATATAAATATACTATCATGGAAATCTTTTATGATTGTGAATACCCATCAATTATTTTCAAACTTGATCAAATAGTTGAAGTTGAACAATAAAAACAATGTAATGATTATGTTTGGGTATATTTGCATAGAAGTTATATTATTATAACATGTGGTGCTTGTTTAGAACCTTTTGCTAGCCAAAACCTCGCACTAAGTAGAAATACTACTTGTGCATCCAAATCCTTGAGCCAAGTTTCTTCCATGAGAGTCCACCATACCCACCTATATATGGTGTTTCACCGCCGTTCCAAGTAAATTTGCATTGGCCACCTCTATACATTCAAATAAACATATGTTTTGTGTGCTCGTACTGCTCATGGAGCGACGGGGCGTTCATTATCTTCCATGCTAAGCGATTTATTCTCAAGATGAGTGTTTATTCACTTGTCATTGCACGAGAAAGGCTGGTAAAATGGATGCTCAATCCTACATAACCAAAAAAATAAACAAAAACTCCCCCTAAAATGTTGATTGTTTGGAGGGCAACCGTGGATTCGGCCAGCCAAGGAATGTTTTTGAATGGTGGGGGGGAGTAAAATTTCAATCTATTTGGGAACCAACAATAATGTGATTAGCATGGAAGGTATTGAAAACTTTGTTGTGATGTTACAAGAAAGGCACACCACAAAATTACTTATTCATCTCTGCTTTTAAACAATGAGCTCTGGCACCTCTGTAAATCCCTGCTTCCCTCTACGAAGGGACAATCCATTTACTTTCATGCTATTTCCTATTCATGTTGAGTCAACCTCTTATTCCAACCTCAATCTATTAGTTTGCAAGCATCATGTGGTGGGGAAA
Organism: Hordeum marinum; assembly: GCA_022496015.1. Lineage (NCBI taxonomy): Eukaryota > Viridiplantae > Streptophyta > Magnoliopsida > Poales > Poaceae > Hordeum > Hordeum marinum. The sequence continues at coordinate 480,305,507 of CM039674.1, forward strand.
GATCCAAACATATATCCAGTCAAATATATTTGATCATGATTCATTATTGTTGACAATTATCTTTATGATAAGTATGTTGGGAGGCAAAACATTAAGCCCCTATCTTTCTCTATGTTCGATGGATGTTGTTTGTTCTAAAACAGGCCTTGAGTATTAGCAATCATAAAATACTATATGATAATTAATTATGTGGAGCTCTTACTTAGACTTGATGATGCATTGATATTGCTTGGTGACCAAGAACATAGATTGTTAAGTTTCAAGTGAATGAATTGTTTGAACCATGACATTTGAATTGATTGCCACTCTATCATGATGATTTTTATGAGAAAAATTTGCTGGTTATGATGCTAGAAAAGTGACTGAATTATCAATGATCAAAACTATTCACTATGCTAGCATTCACACTTCATAAATTATTTCTTTTATTATTTACCTACTTGAGGACGAGCGGGAATTAAGCTTGGGGATGCCGATATGTCTCCAACGTATCGATAATTTATGAAGTATCCATGCCATATTTTCCTATGATTAAAATACTTGTATATGGTTTTGATGCACTTTATACGATTTATTTAGAACTAACCCAGACTAAGTTGTTTTCAACAGAATTACCGTGTTGTTGTTTTTGTACAGAAAATGAAAGTTCTCGGAATCGCCCGAAATATTTTTTTGTGATTTTTTCTATAGGAAATAAGTAACATTAGAGTGAAGAACAACTAGAGGGAAGCCACCTATGGGCCACAAGCCAACACAGCATGCCCCTTAGGAGCGCATGCTGATGGCTTGTGGGGCCCAATTGGCTCCGTTGCACGTGATTCCAACGCTGGAAAATCCTATAAATCCCAGAAACCCCAAAAATAAAGAGGTACTCCTCGTTCCGTATCCGCAACTCTCTATATTGATGAAAAACCAATCTGGAGGCATTCCAGTACCCTGTCGAAGAAGCAAATCATCATCCGGTGGCCATCTTCATCATACCGGCGGCGGCCATGATGAGGAGAGAGTAGTCCACCCTCGGGGCTAACGGTTTGTACCAGTAGCTATGTGTTCAATATCTCTCTATATCGTGTTCTTGAGATGACATGATCTTGATGTATCACGAGCTTTGTTAATATAGTTGGATCGTATGGTGTTCTTCCCTTGTCATCCTGTTATGATGAATTGAATCTTTTCATCTGAGATCTCGTTATGTTGGATTGAATATTTTGGTTTGAGAACACTTGACATACGTATTGCATGGGATACCCATAGTGACATTGGGGTATTCTATTGGTTCACTTGATATATGTTAATGTTGGGGAACGTTGCATGGGAAACAAAATTTTCCTACGCACACGCAGATCTATCCATGGTGATGAGCATCTATGAGAGGGAGAGTGGATCTACATATCCTTGTAGATCGCTAAGCGAGAAGCGTTAAGAAACGCGGTTGGTGTAGTCGAACATCTCCGCGATCCAAATCGCCGAGCGTCCCGCGATCACATCACGATCCGTCTCGCGATCCAATCACGATCCGTCCCGCAAACTCATCATGATCCGTCCCACGATCTCATCACGATCCTGTTGGGGAACGTCGCATGGGAAACAAAAATTTTCCTACGCACACGCAAACCTATCCATGGTGATGAGCATCTACGAGAGGGAGAGTGGATCTACATACCCTTGTAGATCGCTAAGCGGGAAGCATTAAGAAACGTGGTTGGTGTAGTCGAACATCTTCGCGATCCAAATCGCCGAGCGTCCCGCGATCTCATCACGATTCGTCCCGCGATCCAATCACGATCCGTCCCGTGAACTCATCACGATCCGTCCCGCGATCTCATCACGATCCGTCTCACAATCTTGATCACGATCTGTCCCACGAACTCATCACGATCCGTTCCGCGATCTCATCACGAACTGTCTCGCGATCTCGATCACGGTCCTTCCGATCTAGCGCCGAACGGACGGCACCTCCGCGTTCAGCACACGTGCAGCTTGATGACGATCTACACCGTCTCGATCCAGCGAGAGGAGGTGGAGAGGAGAGAGAGTTCACCGGCAGCATGACGGCGCTCCGGTGATGGTGGTGGAGTGATTCCGGCAGGGCTTCGCCTAAGCGCTGCGGAAAACCGATCTAGAGGAGAAACTGTGCACCGGTGAAATGGGTAGCACGTGGCCGGAAATTCTGTCCAAAAACCACCCAATCCACTAGTATATATAAGAGGAGAGGAGAGGAGAGGCATCCAAGGCCTTTGGGTCGGCCGAAATAGGAGGTGGGAGCAATCCTACTTCACCTCCAATCCTAGTTGGAGTAGGATTCCCTCCTATTGGCTGATTTTCCACTTTTTGCTTTAGGACTTTCTCTCCTGTGCCATGGGCCTTTGTGTCTGATTTCCCAGCCCACTAAGGGCTGGTTATTATTATCCCACAGCCCATGGACCTCTTGGGGTCGAAATACCCCTCCCGGAGGTCCTCCGGTACACTACCGGCACTCCCGGTACAATACCGATACTCCCGGTACACTACCGATGAGCCCGAAACTTTTCCGGAAACCAAACTGGGACTTCCTATATATGAATCTTTACCTCTGGACCATTCCGGAGCTCCTCGTGATGTCCGGGATCTCATCCGGGACTTCGAACAACCTTCGGTCACCACCATACATAACTCTACACTACCGAAACGTCACCGAACCTTAAGTGTGCAGACCCTGCGGGTTCGAGAACTATGTAGACATGACCGAGACACCTCTACGGTCAATAACCAATGGCGGGACCTGGACGTCCACATTGGTTCCTACATATTCTACGAAGATCTTTATCGCTCGAACCTCTATGTCAAGGATTCAGTTAATCCTGTATATCGTTCCCTTTGTTCTTCGGTATGTTACTTGCCCGAGATTCGATCGTCGGTATCTCCATACCTAGTTCAACCTCGTTACCGGCAAGTCTCTTTACTCGTTCCGTAATACAAGATCCCGCAACTAACAATTAGTCACATTGCTTGCAAGGCTTATTGTGATGTTGCATTACCGAGTGGGCCCCGAGATACCTCTCCGTTACACGGAGTAACAAATCCCAGTCTCGATCCATGCCAACTCAACAGACACCATCGGAGATACCTGTAGAGCACCTTTATAGTCACCCAGTTACGTTGCGACGTTTGATACACACAAGGCACTCCTCCGATATCCGTGAGTTGCATGATCTCATGGTCATAGGAACATATACTTGACATGCAGAAAACAGTAGCAATAAACTGACACGATCATATGCTATGTTTGTAGTTTGGGTCTTATCCATCACATCATTCTCCTAATGATGTGATCCCGTTATCAAATGACATCTCATGTCCATGGCTAGGAAACCTTAACCATCCTTTGATCAACGAGCTAGTCCATTAGAGGCATACTAGGGACATGGTTTTGTCTATGTATCCACACATGCATTTAGGTCTCCGATCAATACAATTATAGCATGGATAATAAACGATTATCATGAACAAGGAAATATGATAATAACTAATTTATTATTGCCTCTAGGGCATATTTCCAACAGTCTACATCATGTCATCTTGCTCCAGGGTTTGTGATATTGTTGTAATTCGACCAAGTGCTTATGTAAGTCATCTTGTCTTACATCATGTCATCTTGCTCCAGGCTTCGTGATATTGTTGTAATTCGACCAAGTCCTTATGTAAGTCATCTTGTCTTACATCATGTCATCTTGCTCTAGGGTTCGTGATATTGTTGTAATTCGACCAAGTGCTTATGTAAGTCACTCAATTTGTCCAACACTTGAGTTCCCTCTTGTGATAAAGCAAACCCCCCTTTTTGGTGAGGAACCCCTAAAATCCCTTCTAAAACTTCATAAGCAGCAGTCGTGTCAAGCTCAATTAAATTTCCTTTTGAGGCGAAATCTAGACGCTCCCTATGATGCAAACCTAAACCGATGTAAAAATTTCTAAGCTAAACTTTTGCATCCCCTTTTAGATTGGAAATACGATAAGATTCCATTAATCTATACCAAGCATCTTTTAAAATTTTCCCTTGTTTTTGTTTGAAGTAAAGGAATTCAAAATCTGGTGACAAGGGGGACGTGGTAATATTAGACACAGTGGTCCAACAAGAAAGAAGCAACCTAAAGAGGAAGAATAGAGAGGCGAATCTTTTTGGTATTTTTTGAAAATCATTTTAGAAGTGGGGGAGACAAAAACGAGAGGCAAATGGCAAATAAAGTAAATGCAAGAGATGAGTTTGTGATGGGACTTAGTAGGCTTGATGTGTATCCTCCCCGGCAACGGTGCCAGAAATCCTCCTTGCTACCTCTTGAGCATGCGTTGGTTTTCCCTTGAAGAGGAAAGGGTGATGCAGTGAAGTAGATAAGTATTTCCCTCAGTTGTTGAGAACCAAGGTATCAATCTAGTAGGAGGAACAAGCAAGTCACCAATGGATGCACCTACACAAATAATCAAACCTTGCACCCAACGGTATAAAGGGGTTGCCAATTCCTTCATGGTTATTTGCAAGGATTAGATCCGATAGAGATAGATGTAAAAAGTGCGGAAAGTAAAAGGTAAATAAATTGCAGCAAGTATAGATCTGAAAATATATGATGGAAAACAGACCCGGGGGCCATAGGTTTCACTAGAGGCTTCTCTCTTGAAGGCAAATATCATGGTGGGTAAACAAATTACTGTCAAGCAATTGATAGAAAAGCGAATAATAATGTAGTCATCCAAGGCAATGATCATGCATATAGGCATCATATCCATATCAAGTAGATCGAAACGATTCTGCATCTACTACTATTACTCCACACATCGACCGACTCCTGCCTGCATCTAGAGTATTAAGTTCATGAAGAACAGAGTAACGCATTACGAAAGATGACATGATGTAGAGGGATAAACTCAAGCAATATGATGAAAACCCCATCTTGCTACCCTTGATGGCAACAACACAATACGTGCCTTGCTACCCCTACTTTGTCATTGGGTGAGGACACCGCAAGATTGAACCCAAAACAAAGCACTTCTCTCATTGCAAGAATTACCAATCTAGTTGGCCAAACCAAACCAATAACTCAAAGAGACTTGCAAGGATATGAAATAATGCATATAAGAAATAACAGGAGATTCAAATAAGATTCATGGATAATCTAAACATAAACTCACAATTCATCGGATCTTGACAAACACACCACAAAAGAGGATTACATCGAATATATCTCCATGAAGATCATGAAGAACATGGTATTGAAGATCAAAGAGAGAGAAGAAGCCATCTAGCTACTAGCTATGGACCCGTAGGTCTGTGGTGGACTACTCACGCATCATTGGAGGGGTAATGGAGTTGATGTAGATGCCCTCCATGATCGAAACCCCCTCCGACAGATTACCGAAAAAGGCTCCAAGATTGGATCTCTCGGGAACGGAGGCTTCCGATGGCGAAAAAGTATTTGAGTGGCTCTTTTTTATGTTGGGGGAATATTTGGGTATTTATAGGCCACGAATTAGGGTTAAGAGACCTGCCAGGAGGCGACAAGCCTACTAGGCGCTGCCGGGGGCGCGCCTAGTAGGCTTATGGCGCCCCGGTAGCTCCCCAGACATGCACTCCAAGCTTGGATGACTTGTTTCCTTCCAGAAAAATAACTTCCACAGGTTTTATTCCGTTTGGACTCCGTTTAATATTCCATATCTACAAAACTCAAAAACAAGGAAAAAAACAAAAACTAATACTTGGCTCTAGATTAATAGGTTAATCCCAAAAATAATATAAAATAACATATTAATACATATAAAACATCCAAAACAGATAATATAATATCATGCCATCATCAAAAATTATAGATACGTTGGTGACGTATCAGCATCCCCAAGCTTAATTCATGGTCATCCTCGAGTAGGTAAATGATAAAAACAAATTTTTTGATGTGGAGTGCTACCTAACATATTTATCCAAGTAATATTCCTTATTGTGGCATGAATATTCAGATCTATAAGACTCAAAACAAAAGCTTAATACTGATATAGAAACAATAACATTTCAAGCATACTAGCAAAGCAATTGTATCTCTTCAAAATATAATGGCAAAAGAAAGTTATCCCTACAATATCATATGGTCTGGCTATGCTCCATCTTCCCCACACAAAGTATTTATATCATGCATAACCCCGATGAAAAGTCAAGCAAATTTTTTCACACCTTTATTTTCTCAAACTTTTTTAACTCTCACGCAATACATGAGCACGGGCCATGGATATAGCACTATAGGTGGAATAGAATATGGTGGAGGTTGTCAAGGAAAGGGAGAAGATAGTCTCACATCAACTAGGCATATCAACAGGCTATGGAGATGCCCATCAATAGATATCAATGTGAGTGAGTAGGGATTGCCATGCAACGAATGCACTAGAGCTATAAGTGTATGAAAGCTCAAAAAGAAACTAAGTGGACGTGAATCGTGAAGAAAAATTACACTAGCTATATGAAAATGACAAAATAGGAGACTATATCATGAAGATCATGGTGCTACTTTGAAGCAAAAGTGTGGCAAAAGGTAGTAGCAATGTCCCTTCTCTCTTTTCTCTCATTTTTTTGTTGGGCATATAAGGCCTCTTTTATTCATCTTTTTTTATTTGGGCTTCGCTGGCCCCTTTTATTTTTCATAAAGACCGGACTCTCATCCCTACTAGTAAGGGAATCATAGCTTCCATCATCCTTTCCTCACATGGGACATGCTCTATAATGAAAATCATCACACTTTTATTTACTTACAACTCAAAAGGAAAATTACAACTCGATCTATGACAAAATATGACTCTATATGTAATATGGAAGTGATGGTGCATGTCATAAAAGGAAACGGTGGAAGTTGCATGGCAATATATCTCGGAATGGCTATGGAAATGACATAATAGGTAGGTATGGTGGCTGTTTTGAGGAAAGATATATGGTGGCTGTTTTGAGGAAGGTATATGGTGTCTGTTTTGAGGAAGGTGTTTGTTGCACCGACGAAAGTTGCGCGGTACTAGAAAGGCTAGCAAAATTGGAAAGGTGAGAGTGTGTATAATCCATGGACTCAACATTAATCATAAATAACTCATATACTTATTGAAAAAGTCTATTAGTCATGAATTAAACGCATGCTCCTAGGGGGGAGGTTGGTAGGAGTTGACCATCGCGCGCCCCCGACCCTCACACAAAGGTCGGCAATCTATAAACAAGTCATGCTCCGACTTCCTTACATAGCGGTTCACCATACGTGCATGCTACGGGAATCACAAACCTTTACACAAGTATTTTTACCAAATCACAATTTACTTCCTAACATTTCTATTAACATTACCAGCTTTATATCTCAAAACTTTATGCAAGGAATCAAACTTCTCATAAATACTCAATGCACTTAATATGGATGTTTTTATTATATCCCTTTTGGATGCCTATCATATTAGGACTAAATTCATAACCTAGACCAATTACCATGTTGTTTTTAGAAACTCTCAAAATAATATAAGTGAGGTACAAGAGTTCAAGTATTTCTATAAAACGAGAAGACTACTGTGCTCTAAAAGATATAAGTGAAGCACATAGAGCAAAATTGCCCAACTCAAAAGATATAAGTGAAGCACAAAGAGTATTCTAATAAATACACGATTCAGCATGTCTCTCTCAAAATATGTGTGCATAAAGTATGATTGTGGCAAAATAACAAGAAAAGACTCATATCATACAAGACGCTCCAAGCAAAACACATATCATGTGGTGAATAAAAATATAGCCTCAAGTAAATTTACAGATGGATTGAAGACAAAAGGGGGGATGCCTTTCGGGGCATCCCCAAGCTTAGGCTATTTGGCATCCTTAAATATGACGTGGGGTGCCTTAGCTTTCCCCAAGCTTAGGCTCTTGCCACTCCTTATTTCATAGTCCATCCAATCTTTACCCAAAACTTGAAAACTTCACAACACAAAACTTAACAGAAAACTCGTAGATCCGTCAGTATAAGAAAATAAATCATCACTTTAGGTACTGCTGTGAACTCATTCTTTATTTATATTGGTGTTATACCTACTCTAACCTAACTTCTACATGGCTTGTACCACATGACACAACCCATAGATTCATCAAAATAGGCAAACAACTCAAAGAAAACAGAATCTGTCAAAAACAGAACAGTCTGTAGAAATATGGAAACTTTGTATACTTATGTAACTCAAACAACTCTTAAAAATTATTAAAACCTGGTAAGACTATATATCAATCTTGTGTACAAATTTCATATCAATTAGACTCTCTGAAAAAATTAGAAAATTCCTGGACTGAGCGCAAAAGTTTCTGTTTTTCAGCAAGATCAAATCAACAAGTACCATAGATCACCCCAAAGGTTTTACTTGAATCAAACACTAAATAAAACACCAAAAAACAATTACTGCATAAGTAATAATGTGGGAAACACTCAAAAGAGAAGCAAAAACATAACACAAAAATAAAATTGGGTTGCCTCCCAACAAGCGCTATTGTTTAACGCCCCTAGCAAGGCAAAACACAATAGACTAGGTATTGTCATCTTTGGTGTTGGCAACTTTTGTGAGGACCTTCTCGAATCTAGGGGTTTCTTTCCTTTTTCCCCCATTTATAGGGGGGGACCCATCTTGGTGTCCAAAATGTCCAAACGCTTATTGCAAAGGGTAATCAAAGTATTCAAACGATTAAGGTTCCCGTTGATATGTTTTAGGGGTTCGTGATATTGTTGTAATTCGACCAAGTGCTTATGTAAGTCACTCAATTTGTCCAGCACTTGAGCTCCCTCTTGTGATAAAGCAAACCCCCTTTTTGGTGGAGGAACCTGTTGGGGAACGTCGCATGGGAAACAAAAATTTTCCTACGCACATGCAAACCTATCCATGGTGATGAGCATCTACGAGAGGGAGAGTGGATCTACATACCCTTGTAGATCGCTAAGCGGGAAGCGTTAAGAAACGCGGTTGGTGTAGTCGAACATCTTCGCGATCCAAATCGCCGAGCGTCCCGCGATCTCATCACGATCTGTCCCGCGATCCAATCACGATCCGTCCCGCGAACTCATCACGATCCGTCCCGCGATCTCATCACGATCCGTCTCACGATCTTGATCACGATCTGTCCCGCGAACTCATCACGATCCGTTCCGCGATCTCATCACGAACTGTCTCGCGATCTCGATCACGGTCCTTCCGATCTAGCGCCGAACGGACGGCACCTCCGCGTTCAGCACACGTGCAGCTTGATGACGATCTCCACCGTCTCGATCCAGCAAGAGGAGGTGGAGAGGAGAGAGAGTTCACCGGCAGCGTGACGGCGCTCCGGTGATGGTGGTGGAGTGATTCCGGCAGGGCTTCGCCTAAGCGCTGCGGAAAACTGATCTAGAGGAGAAACTGTGCACCGGTGAAACGGGTAGCACGTGGCCGGAAATTCTGTCCAAAAACCACCCAATCCACTAGTATATATAAGAGGAGAGGATAGGAGAGGCAGCCAAGGCCTTTGGGTCGGCCGAAATAGGAGGTGGGAGCAATCCTACTTCACCTCCAATCCTAGTTGGAGTAGGATTGCCTCCTATTGGCTGATTTTCCACTTTTTGCTTTAGGACTTTCTCTCCTGCGCCATGGGCCTTTGTGGCTGTTTTCCCAGCCCACTAAGGGCTGGTTATTATTCTCCCACAGCCCATGGACCTCTTGGGGTCGAAATACCCCTCCCGGAGGTCCTCCGGTACACTACCGGCACTCCCGGTACAATACCGATACTCCCGGTACACTACCGATGAGCCCGAAACTTTTCCGGAAACCAAACTGGGACTTCCTATATATGAATCTTTACCTCCGGACCATTCCGGAGCTCCTCGTGACGTCCGGGATCTCATCCGGGACTCCGAACAACCTTCGGTCACCACCATACATAACTCTACACTACCGAAACGTCACCGAACCTTAAGTGTGCAGACCCTGCGGGTTCGAGAACTATGTAGACATGACCGAGACACCTCTATGGTCAATAACCAATGGCGGGACCTGGACGTCCACATTGGTTCCTACATATTCTACGAAGATCTTTATCGCTCGAACCTCTATGTCAAGGATTCAGTTAATCCCGTATATCGTTCCCTTTGTTCTTCGGTATGTTACTTGCCCGAGATTCGATCGTCGGTATCTCCATACCTAGTTCAACCTCGTTACCGGCAAGTCTCTTTACTCGTTCCGTAATACAAGATCCCGCAACTAACAATTAGTCACATTGCTTGCAAGGCTTATTGTGATGTTGCATTACCGAGTGGGCCCCGAGATACCTCTCCGTTACACGGAGTAACAAATCCCAGTCTCGATCCATGCCAACTCAACAGACACCATCGGAGATACCTTTAGAGCACCTTTATAGTCACCCAGTTACGTTGCGACGTTTGATACACACAAGGCACTCCTCCGATATCCGTGAGTTGCATGATCTCATGGTCATAGGAACATATACTTGACATGCAGAAAACAGTAGCAATAAACTGACACGATCATATGCTATGTTTGTAGTTTGGGTCTTATCCATCACATCATTCTCCTAATGATGTGATCCCATTATCAAATGACATCTCATGTCCATGGCTAGGAAACCTTAACCATCCTTTGATCAACGAGCTAGTCCATTAGAGGCATACTAGGGACACGGTTTTGTCTATGTATCCACACATGCATTTAAGTCTCCGATCAATACAATTATAGCATGGATAATAAACGATTATCATGAACAAGGAAATATGATAATAACTAATTTATTATTGCCTCTAGGGCATATTTCCAACAGTCTCCCACTTGCACTAGAGTCAATAATCTAGTTCACATCACCATGTGATTCGCATTGTTATGAATCTAACACCCAATGAGTTCTGGGGCTCGATCATGCTTTGCATGTGAGAGAGGTCTTATAGTCAACGGGCCTGCGATATTCAGATCCGTGTGTATTTTGCATATCTCTATGTCAAACCGTAAACACTGCTATCACACTCCACTTGGTACTATTTCCAAATGGCTGCTCCACTATACGTATCCAGATTGCTACTACTAGTCATCCGGATAGGTGTTAAAGCTTGCATCGACGTAACTCTTTACGACGAACTCTTTATCACCTCCATAATCAAGAAACATTTCCTTAGTCCTCTGGTTACTAAGGATAATTCCGACCGCTGTCCCGTGATCCACTCATGGACCACTCTTGTACCCCTTGACAGACTCATGGCAAGGCACACATAGGTGCGGTACACAGCATGGCATAATATAGAGCCTATGGCTAAGGCATAGGGGACGACCTTCGTCCTTTCTCTTTCTTCTGCCGTTGTCGAGCTTTGAGTCTCACTTAACTTCACACTTTACAAATCAGACGAGAACTATTTCTCTGGCTGATCCATTTTGAACTCTTTCAAAATCTTGTGAAGGTATGCACTCATTGAAAGTCTCATCAAGCATCTTGATCTATCTCTATAGATTTTGATGCTCAACAATTAGGTAGCTTTATCCAGGTCTTCCTTTGAAAATCACTTTCCAAATAACCGTTTTATGCTTTCCAGAAACTCTACATTATTTCTGAACAACAATATGTCATCCACATATACTTATCAGAAATTCTATAGTGCTCCCACTCACTTTATTGCAAATACAAGTTTCTCATAAACTTTGTATAAACATCAAAACTTTGATCACCTCATCAAAGCGTATATTCCAACTCCGAGATGCTTGCTTCAGTCCATGGAAGGATCACCGAAGCTTGCACACCTTTTAGCATCCTTAGGCCTGACAAAACCTTCTGGTTGTATCACATACAACCTTTCCTCAAGTAAACCATTAAGGAAACGATGTTTTGACATCCATCTGCCAGATTTCATAATTGAAAACACAGCAACTGCTAACATAATTCCAACAGACTTTTAGCATCGCTACGAGTGAGAAAGTCTCATCGTAGTCAACTCCTTGAACTTGTCACAAACATCTTTGCAACAAGTCAAGCTTTACAAATAGTGACATTCACCATCAGTGTCTGTCTTCATTTTAAAGATCCATTTGTACTCAACGACCTACCGTCCAACGAGCAAGTCTACCAAAGTCTACACTTGGTTTTAATACATGGATCCTATCTCGGATTTCATGGCCTCCAACCATTTGTCGGAATCCGGGCCCATCATCGCTTCTCCATAGCTCGTAGGTTCATCGTTGTCCAACAACATGACCTCCAAGACAGAGTTGTCGCACCGCTCAGGAGCAGTACACATCCTTGTCGACCTACGAAGTTCGATAGTAACTTGATCCTGAAGCTTCATGATCATCATCATTAACTTCCTCTTCAACTAACGTAGGCTTCACAGAAACATGTTTCTGCGCTGCGCTACTCCCTGGTTGAACAAAGGTTTAACAACCTCATCAAATTCTATCTTCCTCCCACTCAATTCTTTCGAGAGAAACTTTTTCTCGAGAAAGGACCCAGTTCTAGCAACAAACACTTTCCACTCGGATCTGAGATAGAAGGCATACCCATCTGTTCTTAGGGTATTCTATGAAGATACATTTGTCCGCTTTGGGTTCTAGCTTATTATGTGAAAACATTTTCCACACAAGCATCGCAGCCCCAAACATTAAGAAATGACAGCTTAGGTTTCTATCAAACCATAATTCACACGGTGTCATCTCAACGGATTTAGATGATGCCCTATTTAAAGTGAATGTAGTTGTCTCTAATGCATAACCCCAAAAATTATAGTAGTAAAACGATAAGAGACATCACAGTATGCACTATATCAATAGAGCATGACTATGATGTTCGGACACACCATCACACCATGGTGTTCCAGGTGGCGTTAGTTGTGAAACAAATTTCACGTTGTCTTAAGTTGTATGCCAAACTCGTAACTCAGATATTCACCTCCACGATCATATCGCGGTCATTTTTATCTTCTTGTCACGATGATCTTTAAACTTCACTCTGAATTTGCTTGAACCTTTCAAACGATTCAGACTTGTGTTTCATTAAGTAAATATACACTATATCTACTCAAATCATCAGTGAAGGTAAGAAAATAACGATATCCACTGCACGCTACAAGACTCACTAGATTGCATACATCAACATGTATCATTTCCAATGAATCACTTGCCCGCTCCATCCAACGGGGTCCTTTAGTCATCTTGCCCAAGAGGCATGGTTCGCATGTCTCAACCGATTCGAAATCGATGAGTCCAAATATCCATCAGCATGGAGTTTCTACATGCGCTTTATACCAATATGACATTTAGCGGCAGTGCCACAAGTATGTGGTACTATCATTATTAACTTTGTATCTTTTGACATCAATGTTATGAACATGTGTACTACTACGATCAAGATTTCAACAAACCATTCTCACTGGGTGCATGCCAATTGAAGGTATTATTCATGTAACCAGAATAACTATTATTCTCTGACTTAAATGAATAACCGTATTCAACAAACATGATCTAATCATGTTCATGCTCAACGCAAAACACCAAATAACATTTATTTAGGTTCGTCACTAATCCTGAAGGTAGAGAGAGCGTGCGATGTTGATCACATCAACCTTGGAAACATTTCCAACACACATCGTCACCTCACCCTTAGCTAGTTCTCTGTTTATTCCGTAGCTTTTATTTCGAGTTACTAACATTTAGCAACTGAACCGGTATCCAATACCCAGGTGCTACTAGGAGTACTAGCAAGGTACACATCAATAACTCGTATATCAAATATACTTCTGTCGATGTTGCCAGCCTTCTTATCTACCAAGTATCTAGGGTTGTTCCGCTTCAGCGACCTCTCACCTCATAATAGAAGCACTTAGTCTCGGGTTTGAGTTCAACTTTGGGTTGCTTCACTGGAGCAGCAACTGACTTGCTATCCATGAAGTTTCCCTCCTTGCTCTTGCCCTTTTCGAAACTAGTGGTTTGATTAACCATCAACACTTGACGCTCCTTCTTGATTTCTACCTTCGCGGTGTCAAACATCGCGAACAGCTCAGGGATCAATACTTCTATCCCTGTGTATTATAGTTCATCACTAAGTTCTAGTAGCTTTAGTGACAGTGACTTGGAGAACTATATCAATCACTATCTTATCTGGAAGATCAACTCCCACTTGATTCAAGCGATTGTAGTACCCAGACAATCTGAGTACATGCTCAACGATTGAGCTATTCTCCTTCATCTTACAAGCAAAGAATCTTGTTGGAGATCTCATATCTCGCAACAAAGGCACGAGCCAGAGATCACAATCTCTGCTCCTAGAACATCGCATATGTTCCGTGACGTTCAAAACGTTTTGGAGCCTCAATTCTAAGCCGTAATGCATGACGCACTAAACTATCAAGTAGTCATCGAAACGTGCCTGTTAGATGTTCACAACATCTATAGACGACGCTAGAGGGGGTGGCGCACCGAGCGGTGCATTAAGGACAAAAGCCTTCTGTGCAGCAATGAGGACAATCCTCAGATCACGGACCCAGTCCGCAATTTTGCTACCAACATCTTTCAATTCTATTTCTCTAGGAACATATAAAAATACAAGGGAGCTACAACGTGAGCTAGTAATCTACAACATAATTTGCAAAGACACTTTGACTATGTTCATGATAATGAGTTCAATTAATCATATTACTTAAGAACTCCCACTCAAATTGACATCCCTCCGATCATTCGAGTGATACATGATCCAAATTCACCAACTCAAGTCCGATCATCACGTGAGTTGAGGTGGCTGCAATGGTGAACATCATTATGTTGATCATATCTACTATATGACTCATGTTTGACCTTTCAGTCTCTCGTGTTCCGAGGCCATGTCTGTACATGCTAGGCTCGTCAAGTTTAACCCGAGTGTTCTGCGCGTGCAAATCTGGCTTGCACCCGTTGTATGTGAACGTAGAGTCTATCACACCCGATCATCACGTGGTGTCTCAACATGACGAACTTTCGCAACGGTGTACACTCGGGGAGAACACAGTTCATCTTGAAATTCAATTGAGGGATCACCTTATAATGCTACCGCCGTACTAAGCAAAACAAGGTGCATAAAAGGATTAACATCTCATGCAATTCATAAGTGACATGATATGGCCATGAACTTGTGTTTAAGATCTCCATCTTCGAAACACCGACATGATCTCCATCGTCACCGGCACAACACCATGATCTCCATCATCTTGATCTCCATCAATGTGTTGCCATTGGGGTTGTCACGCCCTGCATGCTTCTACTACTATTGCTACCGTAGCGATAAAGTAAAGCCTTACATAGCGCTTAATGATTGACACGCAGGTCATACAATAATTAAAGACAACCCTATGGCTCCTGCCGGTTGCCGTACTCATCGACATGCAAGTCGTGATAATCTATACATCACATGATCATCTCATACATCACATATATCTCATCATGTAATTAGCCATATCACATCACAACATACCCTGCAAAAACAAGTTAGACGTCCTCTAATTGTTGTTGCATATTTTACGTGGCTGCTATGGGTATCTAGCAAGAACGATTCTCACCTACGCATAAACCACAACGGTGATACACTAGTTTGCTTTTCAACCTTCTCAAGGACCGCCTTTGTCGAATCCGATCCAACTAAAGTGAGAGAAACTGTCACCTGCAACCATCTAGGCAACAAGTTGCGTCGAGGGAACCGGTCTCTCGTAAGCGTACGAGTAATGTTGGTCCGGGCCGCTTCATCTCACAATCCCGCTGAACCAAAATATGACCAAGGGAGGAAGCAATCTAAGCATCAACGCCCACAAACCTTTTGTGTTCTACTCGAGATCTCATCGAACCATCAACCTGGCTCTGATACCACTGTTGGGGAACGTCGCATGGGAAACAAAAATTTTCCTACGCACACGCAAACCTATCCATGGTGATGAGCATCTACGAGAGGGAGAGTGGATCTACATACCCTTGTAGCTCGCTAAGCGGGAAGCGTTAAGAAACGTGGTTGGTGTAGTCGAACATCTTCGCGATCCAAATCGCCGAGCGTCCTGCGATCTCATCACGATCCGTCCCGCGATCCAATCACGATCCGTCCCGTGAACTCATCACGATCCGTCCCGCGATCTCATCACAATCCGTCTCACGATCTTGATCACGATCTGTCGCGCGAACTCATCACGATCCGTTCCGCGATCTCATCACGAACTGTCTCGCGATCTCGATCACGGTCCTTCCGATCTAGCGCCGAAAGGACGGCACCTCCGCGTTCAGCACACGTGCAGCTTGATGACGATCTCCACCGTCTCGATCCAGCGAGTGGAGGTGGAGAGGAGAGGGAGTTCACCGGCAGCGTGACGGCGCTCCGGTGATGGTGGTGGAGTGATTCCGGCAGGGCTTCGCCTAAGCGCTGCGGAAAACCGATCTAGAGGAGAAATTGTGCACCGGTGAAACGGGTAGCACGTGGCCGGAAATTCTGTCCAAAAACCACCCAATCCACTAGTATATATAAGAGGAGAGGAGAGGAGAGGCAGCCAAGGCCTTTGGGTCGGCCGAAATAGGAGGTGGGAGCAATCCTACTTCACCTCCAATCCTAGTTGGAGTAGGATTGCCTCCTATTGGCTGATTTTCCACTTTTTGCTTTAGGACTTTCTCTCCTGCGCCATGGGCCTTTGTGGCTGTTTTCCCAGCCCACTAAGGGCTGGTTATTATTATCCCACAGCCCATGGACCTCTTGGGGTCGAAATACCCCTCCCGGAGGTCCTCCGGTACACTACCGGCACTCCCGGTACAATACCGATACTCCCGGTACACTACCGATGAGCCCGAAACTTTTCCGGAAACCAAACTGGGACTTCCTATATATGAATCTTTACCTCTGGACCATTCCGGAGCTCCTCGTGATGTCCGGGATCTCATCCGGGACTTCGAACAACCTTCGGTCACCACCATACATAACTCTACACTACCGAAACGTCACCGAACCTTAAGTGTGCAGACCCTGCGGGTTCGAGAACTATGTAGACATGACCGAGACACCTCTACGGTCAATAACCAATGGTGGGACCTGGACGTCCACATTGGTTCCTACATATTCTACGAAGATCTTTATCGCTCGAACCTCTATGTCAAGGATTCAGTTAATCCTGTATATCGTTCCCTTTGTTCTTCGGTATGTTACTTGCCCGAGATTCGATCGTCGGTATCTCCATACCTAGTTCAACCTCGTTACCGGCAAGTCTCTTTACTCGTTCCGTAATACAAGATCCCGCAACTAACAATTAGTCACATTGCTTGCAAGGCTTATTGTGATGTTGCATTACCGAGTGGGCCCCGAGATACCTCTCCGTTACACGGAGTAACAAATCCCAGTCTCGATCCATGCCAACTCAACAGACACCATCGGAGATACCTGTAGAGCACCTTTATAGTCACCCAGTTACGTTGCGACATTTGATACACACAAGGCACTCCTCCGATATCCGTGAGTTGCATGATCTCATGGTCATAGGAACATATACTTGACATGCAGAAAACAGTAGCAATAAACTGACACGATCATATGCTATGTTTGTAGTTTGGGTCTTATCCATCACATCATTCTCCTAATGATGTGATCCCGTTATCAAATGACATCTCATGTCCATGACTAGGAAACCTTAATCATCCTTTGATCAACGAGCTAGTCCATTAGAGGCATACTAGGGACATGGTTTTGTCTATGTATCCACACATGCATTTAAGTCTCCGATCAATACAATTATAGCATGGATAATAAACGATTATCATGAACAAGGAAATATGATAATAACTAATTTATTATTGCCTCTAGGGCATATTTCCAACAGATCCGTCCCGTGATCACATCACGATCCGTCTCATGAACTCATCGCGATCCGTCCCGCGAACTCATCACGAAGCATCTCGCGATCTTGATCACGGTCCTTCCGATCTAGCCCGAATGGACGGCACCTCCGCATTCAGCACACGTGCAGATTGATGACGATCTCCACCGTCTTGATCCAGCAAGAGGAAGTGGAGAGGAAGAAGAGTTCGCCGGCAGCGTGACGGCGCTCCGGCGATGGTGGTGGAGCAATTCCGGTAGGGCTTCGCCTAAGCACTACGGAAATCCGATCTAGAGGAGCACCGGTGGAACGGGTAGCACGTGGCTGTAAAAACTAGTCCAAAACCCTAAAATCCACCGGTATATATAGGAGGAGAGGAGGAGAGGCTGGCACAAGGGCCAAGACTCCGATAGGAGTCAGCCGAACTTGGAGGAGAGGAGTCCTCCTCCTCCACTCTTAGTAGGATTAGGACTCCTTCCTATTTTTGCCTTTTTGCCTTTTTCCACCTTTTTCTCTTTGGGTTTTCTTCTCCAGCCAAATGGGCCTTGTTTGGGAGTTTCCACCAGCCCACTAAGGGCTGATATTCACTCTCCCACAGCCCATGAAGCCCCTTGGGTAGAAATACCCCTCCCGGAGGTCTCCCGGTACACTACTGGCACTCCCGGTACACTACCGATGAGCCCGAAACTTTTCCGGCGACCAAAATAGGACTTCCTATATACGAATCTTTACCTCCGGACCATTCCGGAGCTCCTCATGACGTTCGGGATCTCATCCGGTACTATGAACAACCTTCGGTCACCACCATGCATAAATCTATACTACCGAAACGTCACCAAACCTTAAGTGTGCAAACCCTACGGGTTCGAGAACTATGTAGACATGACCGAGACACCTCTATGGTCAATAACCAATACAAGGACCTAGATGCCCATATTGGTTCCTACATATTCTACGAAGATCTTTATCGGTCGAACCTCTATGTTAAGGATTCAGTTAATCCCGTATGATGTTCCCTTTGTTCTTCGGTATGTTACTTGCCCGAGATTCGATCGTCGGTATCTCCATACCTAGTTCAACCTCGTTACCGGCAAGTCTCTTTACTCGTTCCGTATACAAGATCCCTCAACTAACACTTAGTCACATTGCTTGCAAGGCTTATTGTGATATTGTATTACCGAGTGGGCCCTGAGATACCTCTCCGTCACACGGAGTAACAAATCCCAGTCTTGATCCATGCCAACTCAATAGACACCCTCGGAGATACCTGTAGAGCACCTTTATAGTCACCCAGTTACGTTATGACGTTCGATACACACAAGGCACTCCTCCTATGTCTGTGAGTCGCATGATCTCATGGTCATAGGAACATATACTTGACGTGCAGAAAATAGTAGCAATAAACTGACACGATCATATGCTACGTTTGTAGTTTGGGTCTTGTCCATCACATCATTCTCCTAATGATGTGATTCCGTTATCAAACGACATCTCATGTCCATGGCTAGGAAACCTTAACCATCTTTTGATGAATGAGCTAGTCTATTAGAGGCATACTAGGGACATGGTTTTGTCTATGTATCCACACATGCAACTAAGTCTCCGATCAATACAATTATAGCATGGATAATAAACGATTATCATGAGCAAGGAAATATGATAATAACTAATTTATTATTGCCTCTAGGGCATATTTCCAATAGTAGAAGCATGTGTTAGAAATATGCCCTAGAGGCAATAATAAATTAGTTATTATCATATTTCCTTGTTCATGATAATCGTTTATTATCCATGCTATAATTGTATTGATCAGAGACTTAAATGCATGTGTGGATACATAGACAAAGCCATGTCCCTAGTATGCCTCTAATGGACTAGCTCGTTGATCAAAGGATGGTTAAGGTTTCCTAGCCATGGACATGAGATGTCATTTGATAACGGGATCACATCATTAGGAGAATGATGTGATGGATAAGACCCAAACTACAAACATAGCATATGTTCGTGTCAGTTTATTGCTACTTTTTTCTGCATGTCAAGTATATGTTCCTATGACCATGAGATCATGCAACTCACAGATATCGGAGGAGTGCCTTGTGTGTATCAAACGTCGCAACGTAACTGGGTGACTATAAAGGTGCTCTACAGGTATCTTCGATGGTGTCTATTGAGTTGGCATGGATCGAGACTCGGATTTGTTACTCCGTGTGACGGAGAGGTATCTCGGGGCCCACTCGGTAATGCAACATCACAATAAGCCTTGCAAGCAATGTGACTAATTGTTAGTTGCAGGATCTTGTATTACAGAACGAGTAAAGAGACTTGCCGGTAACGAGGTTGAACTAGGTATGGAGATACCGACGATCGAATCTCGGGCAAGTAACATACCGAAGAACAAAGGGAACGTTATACGGGATTAACTGAATCCTTGACATAGAGGTTCGACCGATAAAGATCTTCGTAGAATATGTAGGAACCAATGTGGACGTCCATGTCCCGCCATTGGTTATTGACCATAGAGGTATCTCGGTCATGTCTACATAGTTCTCGAACCCGCAGGGTCTGCACACTTAAGGTTTGGTGACGTTTCGGTAGTGTAGAGTTATGTATGGTGGTGACCGAAGTTTGTTCGGAGTCCTGGATGATATCCCGGACGTCACGAGGAGCTCCGGAATGGTCCGGAGGTAAAGATTCATATATAGGAAGTCCTAGTTTGGTTTCCGGAAAAGTTTCGGGCTCATCGGTAGTGTACCGGGAGTGCCGGTAGTGTACCGGGAGTGCCGGTAGTGTACCGGGAGGCCTCCGGGAGGGGTATTTCGACCCCAAGAGGTCCATGGGCTGTGGGAGAATAATAACCAGCCCTTAGTGGGCTGGTAAAACAGCCAAAAAGTCCCATGGCGCAGGAGAGAAAGTCCTAAAGCAAAAAGTGGAAAATCAGACAATAGGAGGCAATCCTACTCCAACTAGGATTGGAGGTGAAGTAGGATTGCTCCCACATCCTATTTTGGCCGACCCAAAGGCCTTGGATGCCTCTCCTATCCTCTCCTCCTATTTTATACTAGTGGATTGGGTGGTTTTTGGACAGAATTTCCGGCCACGTGCTACCCGTTTCACCGGTGCACAGTTTCTCCTCTAGATCGGTTTTCCGCAGCGCTTAGGCGAAGCCCTGTCGGAATCACTCCACCACCATCACCGGAGCGCCGTTACGCTGCCGGTGAACTCTCTATCCTCTCCACCTCCTCTCTCTGGATCGAGACGGTGAAGATCGTCATCAAGCCGCACGTGTGCTGAACGCAGAGGTGCCGTCCGTTCGGCGCTAGATCGGAAGGACCGTGATCGAGATCGCGAGACGGTTCGTGATGAGATCGCGGAACGGATCGTGATGAGTTCGCGGGATAGATCGTGATCAATATCGTGAGACGGATCGTGATGAGATCGCGGGATGGATCGTGATGAGTTCACGGGACGGATCGTGATTGGATCGTGGGACGGATCGTGATGAGATCGCGGGACGCTCGGCGATTTGGATCGCGAAGATGTTCGACTACACCAACCGCGTTTCTTAACGCTTCCCGCTTAGTGATCTACAAGGGTGTGTAGATCCACTCTCCCTCTCGTAGATGCTCATAACCATGGATAGGTTTGCGTGTGCGTAGGAAATTTTTTGTTTCCCATGCGACGTTCCCCAACAGTGGCATCATGAGCTAGGTTGATGGTTCGATGAGATCTCGAGTAGAACACAAAAGGTTTGTGGGCGTTGATGCTTAGATTTGCGTCCTCCCTTGGTCGTATTTTGGTTCAGCGGGATTGTGAGATGAAGCGGCCCGGACCAACATTACTCGTACGCTTATGAGAGACCGGTTCCCTCGACGCAACTTGTTGCCTAGATGGCTTGCGGGTGACAGTTTCTCTCACTTTAGTTGGATCGGATTCGACAAAGGCGGTCCTTGAGGAGGTTGAAAAGCAATCTATGTATCACCGTTGTGGTTTATGCGTAGGTGAGAATCGTTCTTGCTAGATACCCGTAGCAGCCACGTAAAACATGCAACAACAATTAGAGGACGTCTAACTTGTTTTTGCAGGGTATGTTGTGATGTGATATGGCCAATTACATGATGAGATATATGTGATGTATGAGATGATCATGTGATGTATAGAATTTCACGACTTGCATGTCGTTGAATACGGCAACCGGCAGGAGCCATAGGGTTGTCTTTAATTATTGTATGACCTGCGTGTCAATCATTAAGTGCTATGTAATACTTTACTTTATCGCTACGGTAGCAATAGTAGTAGAAGCATGTAGGGCATGACAACCCCGATGGCGACACGTTGATGGAGATCAAGATGATGGAGATCATGGTGTCGTGTCGGTGACGATGGAGATCATGCCGGTGCTTTCTAGATGGCGATCAAAAGCACAAGTTCATGGCCATATCATGTCACTTATGATTTGCATGTGATGTTAATCCTTTTTATGCACCTTATTTTGCTTAGGACGACGGTAGCATTATAAGGTGATCCCTCACTTAATTTCAAGCTAAATTGTGTTCTCCCCGAGTGTGCACCATTGCAAAAGTTCGTCGCGTTGAGACACCACGTGATGATCGGGTGTGATAGACTCTACGTTCACATACAACGGGTGCAAGCCAGTGTTGCACATGCAGAACACTCGGGTTAAACTTGACGAGCCTAGCATGTACAGACATGGCCTCGGAACACAAGAGACCAAAAGGTCGAACATGAGTCATATAGTAGATATGATCAACATGATGATGTTCACCATTGCAGCCACCTCAACTCACGTGATGATCGGACTTGAGTTGGTAAATTTGGATCATGTATCACTCGAATGATCGGAGGGATGTCAATTTGAGTGGGAGTTCTTAAGTAATATGATTAATTGAACTCATTATCATGAACATAGTCAAAGTGTCTTTGCAAATTATGTTGTAGATTACTAGCTCGCGCTGTAGCTCCCTTGTATTTTTATATGTTCCTAGAGAAATAGAATTGAAAGATGTTGGTAGCAAAATTGCGGACTGGGTCCGTGATCTGAGGATTGTCCTCATTGCTGCACAGAAGGCTTATGTCCTTAATGCACCGCTCGGTGCGCCACCCCCTCTAGCGTCGTCTGTAGATGTTGTGAACATCTGACAGACACGTTTCGATGACTACTTGATAGTTTAGTGCGTCATGCATTATGGCTTAGAATTGAGGCTCCGAAATGTTTTGAACGTCACGGAACATATGAGATGTTCTAAGAGCTGAGATTGTGATCTCAGGCTCATGCCCGAGTTGCGAGATATAGGATCTCCAACGAGATTCTTTGCCTGCAAGATGAAAGAGAATAGCTCAATCGTTGAGCATGTGCTCAGACTGTCTGGGTACTACAATCGCTTGAATCGAGTGGGAGTTGATCTTCCAGATAAGATAGTGATTGATGTAGTTCTCCAAGTCACTGTCACTGAGCTACTAGAATTGGTGATTAACTATAAAATGCCAGGGAAAGAGATGTTGATCCCTGAGTTGTTCGCGATGTTTGACACCGCGAAGGTAGAAATCAAGAAGGAGCGTCAAGTGTTGATGGTTAATCAAACCACTAGTTTCGAGAAGGGCAAGAGCAAGGAGGGAAACTTCATGGATAGCAAGTCAGTTGCTGCTCCAGTGAAGCAACCCAAAGTTGAACTCAAACCCGAGACTAAGTGCTTCTGTTATGAGGTGAGCGGTCGCTGAAGCGGAACAACCCTAGATACTTGGTAGATAAGAAGGCTGGCAACATTGATAGAAGTATATTTGATATACGAGTTATTAATGTGTACCTTGCTAGTACTCTTAGTAGCACCTGGGTATTGGATACCGGTTCGGTTGCTAAATGTTAGTAACTCGAAATAAAACCTACGGAATAAACGGAGAACTAGCTAAGAGTGAGGTGACGATATGTGTTGGAAATGTTTCCGAGGTTGATGTGATCAACATCGCACGCTCTCTCTACCTTCAGGATTAGTGACGAACCTAAATGTTATTTGGTGTTTTGCGTTGAGCTTGAACATGATTAGATCATGTTTATTGCAATACGGTTATTCATTTAAGTTAGAGAATAATGGTTATTCTGTTTACATGAATAATACCTTCAATGGTCATGCACCCAGTGAGAATGGTTTGTTGAAATCTTGATCGTAGTGGTACACATGTTCATAACATTGATGTCAAAAGATACAAAGTTAATAATGATAGTACCACATACTTGTGGCACTGCCGCTAAATGTCATATTGGTATAAAGCGCATGTAGAAACTCCATGCTGATGGATATTTGGACTCATCCGATTTCGAATCGGTTGAGACATGCGAACCATGCCTCTTGGGCAAGATGACTAAAAGACCCCGTTGGATGGAGCGGGCAAGTGATTCATTGGAAATGATACATATTGATGTATGCAATCTAGTGAGTCTTGTAGCGTGCAGTGGATATCGTTATTTTCTTACCTTCACTGATGATTTGAGTAGATATAGTGTATATTTACTTAATGAAACACAAGTCTGAATCGTTTGAAAGGTTCAAGCAAATTCAGAGTGAAGTTTAAAGATCATCGTGACAAGAAGATAAAAATGACCACGATATGATCGTGGAGGTGAATATCTGAGTTACGAGTTTGGCATACAACTTAGGACAATGTGAAATTTGTTTCACAACTAACTCTACCTGGAACACCATGGTGTGATGGTGTGTCTGAACATCATAGTCATGCTCTATTGATATAGTGCATACTGTGATGTCTCTTATCGTTTTACTACTATAATTTTTGGGGTTATGCATTAGAGACAACTACATTCACTTTAAATAGGGCATCATCTAAATCCGTTGAGATGACACCGTGTGAATTATGGTTTGATAGAAACCTAAGCTGTCATTTCTTAATATTTGGGGTTGTGACACTTGTGTGGAAAATGTTTTCACCTAATGAGGTCGAACCCAAGGCGGACAAATGCATCTTCATAGAATACCCTAAGATCAGTTGGGTGAACCTTCAATCTCAGATCCTAGTGCAAAGTGTTTGTCGCTTAAACGGATCCTTTCTCGAGGAAATGTTTCTCTCGAAAGAATTGAGTGGGAGGAAGATAGAACTTGATGAGGTTGTTAAACCTTTGTTCAACCAGAGAGTAGCGCAGCGCAGAAAGATGTTTCTGTGAAGCCTACGTTAGTTGAAGAGTAAGTTAATGATGATGATCATGAAGCTTCAGGATCAAGTTACTATCGAACTTCGTGGGTCGACAAGGATGTGTACTGCTCCTAAGTGGTACGACAACTCTGTCTTGGAGATCATGTTGTTGGACAACGATGAACCTACGAGCTATGGAGAAGCGATGATGGGCCCGGATTCCGACGAATGGTTAGAGGCCATGAAATCCGAGATAGGATCCATGTATGAAAACCAAGTATAGACTTTGGTAGACTTTCTTGTTAGACGGCAGGTCGTTGAGTACAAATGGACCTTTAGAATGAAGACAGACACTGATGGTGAATGTCACCATTTGTAAAGCTCGACTTGTTGCAATGTTGTTTGTGACAAGTTCAAGGAGTTGACTGCGATGAGGCTTTCTCACTCGTAGCGATGCTAAAAGTTTGTTGGAATTATGTTAGCAATTGCTGCATTTTCAATTATGAAATCTGGCAGATGGATGTCAAAACATCGTTTCCTTAACGGTTTACTTAAGGAAAGGTTGTATGTGATACAACCAGAAGGTTTTTTCAGTCCTAAGGATGCTAAAAGATGAGCAAGCTTCAGTGATCCTTCTATGGACTGAAGCAAGCATCTCGGAGTTGGAATATACACTTTGATGAGGTGATCAAAGTTTCTGTAGTTTATACAAAGTTTACGAGAAACTTGTATTTGCAATAAAGTGAGTGGGAGCACTCTAGAGTTTCTGATAAGTATATGTGGTTGACATATTGTTGATCGGAAATAATGTAGAATTTCTGGAAGGCATAAAAGGTTGTTTGAAAAGTGTTTTTCAAAGGAAGACCTGGATAAAGCTACCTAATTGTTGAGCATCAAAATCTATAGAGATAGATCAAGATGCTTGATGAGACTTTCAATGAGTGCATACCTTGACAAGATTTTGAAAGAGTTCAAAATGGATCAGCCAGAGAAATAGTTCTCGTCTGATTTGTAAGGTGTGAAGTTGAGTGAGACTCAAAGCTCGACAACGGCAGAAGAAAGAGAAAGGACGAATGTCTTCCCCTATGCCTTAGCCATAGGCTCTATATTATGCCATGCTGTGTACCGCACCTATGTGTGCCTTGCCATGAGTCTGTCAAGGGGTACAAGAGTGGTCCAGGAGTGGATCACTGGACAGCGGTAGGAATTATCCTTAGTAACCAGAGGACTAAGGAAATGTTTCTTGATTATGGAGGTGATAAAGAGTTCGTCGTAAAGATTTACGTCAATGCAAGCTTTAACACCTATCCGGATGACTAGTAGTAGCAATCTGGATACGTATAGTGGAGCAGCCATTTGGAAATAGTACCAAGTGGAGTGTGGTAGCAGTGTATACGGTTTGACATAGAGATTTGCAAAGTACACACGGATCTGAATATCGTAGACCCGTTGACTATAAGACCTCTCTCACATGCAAAGCATGATCAAGCCCCAAAACTCATTGGGTGTTAGATTCATAACAATGCGAATCACATGGTGATGTGAACTAGATTATTGACTCTAGTGCAAGTGGGAGACTGTTGGAAATATGCCCTAGAGGCAATAATAAATTAGTTATTATCATATTTCCTTTTTCATGATAATTGTTTCTTATCCATGCTATAATTGTATTGATCGGAGACTTAAATGCATGTGTGGATACATAGACAAAACCATGTCCCTAGTATGCCTCTAATGGACTAGCTCGTTGATCAAAGGATGGTTAAGGTTTCCTAGCCATGGACATGAGATGTCATTTGATAACGGGATCACATCATTAGGAGAATGATGTGATGGATAAGACCCAAACTACAAACATAGCATATGATCGTGTCAGTTTATTGCTACTGTTTTCTGCATGTCAAGTATATGTTCCTATGACCATGAGATCATGCAACTCACAGATATCGGAGGAGTGACTTGTGTGTACCAAACGTCGCAACGTAACTGGGTGACTATAAAGGTGCTCTACAGGTATCTTCGATGGTGTCTGTTGAGTTGGCATGGATCGAGACTGGGATTTGTTACTCCGTGTGACGGAGAGGTATCTCGGGGCCCACTCGGTAATGTAACATCACAATAAGCCTTGCAAGCAATGTGACTAATTGTTAGTTGCGGGATATTGTATTACAGAACGAGTAAAGAGACTTGACGGTAACGAGGTTGAACTAGGTATGGAGATACCAACGATCGAATCTCGGGCAAGTAACATACCGAAGAACAAAGGGAATGTTATACGGGATTAACTGAATCCTTGACATAGAGGTTCGACCGATAAAGATCTTCGTAGAATATGTAGGAACCAATGTGGACGTCTAGGTCCCGCCATTGTTTATCGACCGTAGAGGTGTCTCGGTCATGTCTACATAGTTCTCGAACCCGCAGGGTCTGCACACTTAAGGTTCGGTGACGTTTCGATAGTGTAGAGTTATGTATGGTGGTGACCGAAGTTTGTTCGGAGTCCAGGATGAGATCCCGGACATCACGAGGAGCTCCGGAATGATCCGGAGGTAAAGATTCATATATAGGAAGTCCCAGTTTGGTTTCCGGAAAAGTTTCGGGCTCATCGGTAGTGTACCGGGAGTGCCGGTAGTGTACCGGGAGGCCTCCGGGAGGGGTATTTCGACCCCAAGAGGTCCATGGGCTGTGGGAGAATAATAACCAGCCCTTAGTGGGCTGGGAAAACAGCCACAAAGGCCCATGGCGCAGGAGAGAAAGTCCTAAAGCAAAAAGTGGAAAATCAGCCAATAGGAGGCAATCCTACTCCAACTAGGATTGGAGGTGAAGTAGGATTGCTCCCACCTCCTATTTCGGCCGACCCAAAGGCCTTGGCTGCCTCTCCTCTCCTCTCCTCCTATATATACTAGTGGATTGGGTGGTTTTTGGACAGAATTTCCGGCCACGTGCTACCCGTTTCACCGATGCATATTTTCTCCTCTAGATCGGTTTTCGCAGCGCTTAGGCGAAGCCCTGCCGGAATCACTCCACCACCATCACCGGAGCGCCGTCGCGCTGCCGGTGAACTCTCTCTCCTCTCCACCTCCTCTCGCTGGATCGATACGGTGGAGATCGTCATCAAGCCGCACGTGTGCTGAACGCGGAGGTGCCGTCCGTTCGGCGCTAGATCGGAAGGACCATGATCGAGATCGCGAGACGGTTCGTGATGAGATCGCGGAACGGATCATGATGAGTTCGCGGGATAGATTGTGATCAATATCCCGAGAGGGATCATGATGAGATCGTGGGACGGATCGTGATGAGTTCACGGGACGGATCGTGATTGGATCGCGGGATGGATCGTGATGAGATCGCTGGACGCTCGGCGATTTGGATCGCGAAGATGTTCGACTACACCAACCGCGTTTCTTAATGCTTCCCGCTTAGCGATCTACAAGGGTATATAGATCCACTCTCCCTCTCAAAGATGCTCATCACCATGGATAGGTTTGCGTGTGTGTAGGAAATTTTTTGTTTCCCATGCGACGTTCCCCAACAGCATGTTGGGCGCGACAACCCCGATGGAGACACGTTGATGGAGATCATGGTGTCTTGCCGGTGACGATGGAGATCATGCCGGTGCTTTCTAGATGGAGATCAAAAGCACAAGTTCATGGCCATATCATGTCACTTATGATTTGCATGTGATGTTAGTCCTTTTAAGCACCTTGTTTTTCTTAGGATGACGATAGCATTATAAGGTGATCCCTCACTTAAATTTCAAGATGAATTGTGTTCTCCCCGAGTGTGCACCATTGCGAAAGTTCGTCCTGTCGAGACACCACGTGATGATCAGGTGTGATAGACTCTACGTTCACATACAACGGGTGCAAGCCAGTGTTGCACGTGCAGAACACTCGGGTTAAACTTGACGAGCCTAGCATGTACAGACATGGCCTCGGAACACAAGAGACCGAAAGGTCAAACATGAGTCATATAGTAGATATGATCAACATGATGATGTTCACCATTGAGCCACCTCAACTCACGTGATGATCGGACTTGAGTTGGTGAATTTGGATCATGTGACACTCAGATGACCCGAGGGATGTCAATTTGAGTGGGAGCTTTAGTCATTTGATTAACTAAACTCATTATCTTGAACAATAGTCTAAGTAAACCTTTGCATATTTATGTTGTAGATCAATGGCTCGCGCCGTAGCACCCCTGAATTTTAATGCGTTCCTAGAGAAAGCTAAGTTGAAAGATGATGGAAGTAACTTTGTTGACTGGGCCCGTAATCTGAGGATTATCCTCACGACTTCCCAGAAATCATATGTCCTTGATGCACCGCTTGGTGACCAACCAGAAGACATGACCTCCGAAGACGTTATGAACGCTTGGGAGGCACGTACTGGAGATTACTCAATAGTTCAGTGTGCAATATTGTATGGCTTACAACTGGGACTTCAAAGACGTTTTGAACGTCATGGAGCATATGAGATGTTCCAGGAGTTGAAGTTTATCTTTTAGAAGAATGCCCAGATCGAGAGGTATGAGACCTTCGATAAGTTCTATGCTTGAAAGATGAAGGAGAACAGGTCTATCAGTGAACATATACTCAGAATGTCTGGGTATTCAACTCGTCTAGCGGAGTTGGGAATTTCCCTTCCGCCAAAGGCGATCACTGACAGAATTCTTCAATCACTGCCACCTAGTTACAAGAGCTTTGTGATGAACTATAACATGCAAGGGGTGAACAAGTCAGTCGCCGAGCTGTTTGCGATGCTAAAAGTCGTTGAGTCTGAAATCCAGAAAGAACATCAAGTGTTGATGGTCAATAAAACCACTAGTTTCAAGAAGAATGGCAAGGGCAAAGGCAAGAAGGGTAAAACCAAGAAGGATGGCAAAGCAGTTGCTACTCCTGTAAAGAAGCCCAAGCATGGACCTAAGCCAGAAACTGAGTGCTTTCATTGCAAGGGAACTAGTCACTAGAAGCGGAACTGCCCCAAGTACCTGGCTGACAAGAAGGCGGCCAACGACAAACAAGGTATATATGATATACATGTTATTGATGTGTACCTTACTATCTCTCGTTGTAGTGCCTGGGTATTTGATATCGGTTCGGTTGCTCACATTTGCAACTCAAAACAAGAACTACGGAATAGACGAAGGCTGGCAAAGGATGAAGTGACGATGCGCATGGGAAATGGTTCCAAGGTTGATGTGATCGCCGTCGGCACGCTCTCTCTTCGATTACCATCGGGATTAGTGATGAACCTGAATAATTGTTATTTAGTGCCTGCGTTAAGCATGAACATTATATCTGGATCTTGTTTATTGCGAGACGGTTACTCATTGAAATCAGAGAATAAAGGTTGTTCTATTTATATGAGTAATATCTTTTATGGTCATGCACCCAATGTGAGGGGTTTATTCATATTGAATCTTGATAGTGAAGACACACATGTTCATAACATTGATGCCAAAAGATGTAGAGTTGATAATGATAGTACCACTTTCTTGTGGCACTGCCATTTAGGTCATATTGGTGTAAAACGCATGAGGAAGCTCCATGCTGATGGACTTTTGGAGTCACTTGATTTTGAATCACTTGACACATGTGAACCATGCCTCATGGGCAAGATGACTAAAACACCGTTCTCTGGAACAATGGAACGGGCGAGTGACTTATTGGAAATCATACATACTGATGTGTGCGGTCCCATGAATGTTACAGCGCGTGGTGAATATCGTTATTTTCTCACCTTCACTGATGACTTAAGTAGATATGGGTATATTTACTTCATGAAACACAAGTCTGAAACGTTTGAAAAGTTCAAGCAATTGAGTGAAGTTGAGAATCATCGTAACAAGAAGATTAAATTCATGCGATCTGATCGAGGAGGTGAATATCTGAGTTATGAGTTTGGCAGTCACTTAAGACAGTGTGGAATTGTTTCATAGTTGACACCGCCTGGAACACCACAGCGTAATGGTGTGTCCGAACGTCGTAATCGAACCTTATTAGATATGGTCCATTCTATGATGTCTCTTGCTGATTTGACACTATCGTTTTGGGGTTATGCATTAGAGACAGCTGCATTCACTTTAAATAGGGCACCATCAAAATCCGTTGAGATGACGCCATATGAGCTATGGTTTGGCAAGAGGCCAAAATTGTCGTTTCTTAAAGTTTGGGGATGTGATGCTTATGTCAAAAAGCTTCAGCCTGAAAAGCTGGAACCCAAAGCGGAGAAATGCGTCTTCATAGGATACCCGAAAGAGACAGTCGGGTATACCTTCTATCTCAGATCCGAAGGCAAAGTGTTTGTCACTAAGAACGGAACATTTCTTGAGAAAGAGTTTCTCTCGAAAGAATTGAGTGGGAGGAAAATAGAGCTTGATGAGGTTATTGAACCTTTACTTCAACCAGAAAGTAGCGCAGCGCAGAAAGATGTTTCTGTGGAACCTACGACGGTAGAAGAGGAAGTTAATGATGTGATCATGAAGCTTCGAATCAAGCTACTACTAAACCTCGTAGGTCGACAAGGGCACGTACTACTCTTGAGTGGTACGGCAACCCTGTCTTGGAGGTCATGTTGTTGGACAACAATGAACCTACGAGCTATGAAGGAGCAGTGATGGGCCCGGATTCCAAGAAATGTTTAGAGGCCATGAAATCCGAGATGGGATCCATGTATGAAAACAAAGTATGGACTTTGGAAGTATTACCTGAAGGGTGAAAGGCCATTCAGAACAAATGGATCTTTAAGAAGAAGACAGACGCGGACGGTAATGTCACCGTCTATAAAGCTCGACTTGTGGCAAAGGGTTTTTCACAAGTTCAAGGAGTTGACTACGATGAGACATTCTCACCTGTAGCGATGCTTAAGTCTGTCAGAATCATGTTGGCAATAGCTGCTTATTTCGATTATGAAATTTGGCAGATGGATGTCAAAACAGCGTTCCTCAACAGTTTCCTTGAGGAAGAGTTGTATATGATGCAACCAGAAGGTTTTGTCAATCCAGAGAATGTTGACAAAGTTTGCAAACTCCAGCGATCCATTTATGGGCTGGTGCAAGCATCTCGGAGTTGGAATAAGCGCTTTGATGAGGTGATTAAAGCGTTTGAGTTTATACAAGTTTATGGAGAAGTTTGTATTTACAAGAAAGTGAGTGGGAGCTCTATAGCGTTTCTAATATTATATGTGGATGACATATTGCTGATTGGAAACAATATAGAAATGCTGGAAAGCGTGAAGGAATATTTGAACAAGAGTTTTTCAATGAAGGACCTAGGAGAAGCTGCTTTCATATTAGGCATTAAGATCTATAGAGATAGATCGAGACGCTTAATAGCACTTTCACAGAGCACATACCTTGATAAAGTTTTGAAGAAGTTCAAAATGGATCAGTCCAAGAAGGGGTTCTCGCTTGTGTTACAAGGTGTGAAGTTGAGTAAAACTCAATGCCCAGTGACTGCAGAAGGTAGAGAAAAGATGAGTGTCATCCCCTATGCTTCAGCCATAGGCTCTATCATGTATGCAATGATGTGCACAAGACCGGATGTCAGCCTTGCCATAAGTATGGCCGGAAGGTTTCAAAGTAATCCTGGAATGGAACACTGGGCAGCGGTCAAGAATATCATTAAGTACCTGAAAAGGACTAATGAAATGTTTCTCGTTTATGGAGGTGATGAAGAGCTCATCATAAAGGGTTACGTCGATGCAAGCTTTGTCACTGATCCGGATGACTCTAAGTCACAAACCAGATACATATTTATTCTCAACGGGGGAGCGGTAAGCTGGTGCAGTTCCAAGCAAAGCGTGGTAGCCGATTCTACGTGCGAAGCGAAGTACATCACAGCCTCGGAGGCAGTGAAGGAAGGTGTCTGGATGAAGCAGTTCATGACAGATCTTGGAGTAGTGCCCAGTGCACTGAATCTAATGAACATGTTCTATGACAACACTGGTGCCATTGCTCTGGCCAAGGAACCAAGGTTTCACAAGAGGACCAGACACATAAAGTGATGCTTCAACTCCATCCGCGATTACATCGAGGAGAAGGACATAAATATTTGCAAAGTGCACACGGATCTGAATGTTGCAGACCCGTTGACTAAACCTCTCCCAAGGGCTAAACATGATCAACATCAGAACTGCATGGGTGTTTGATTCATTACAATGTAAATCACATAGTGATGTGAACTAGATTATTGACTCTAGTGCAAGTGGGAGACTGTTGGCCCTAGAGGCAATAAATAAAGTGTTTATTATTATATTTCCTTGTTCATGATGATCGTTTATTATCCATGCTATAATTGTATTGATTGGAAACAAATTACATGTGTGGGTAAATAGACAACACTATGTCCCTAGTATGCCTCTAGTGAACTAGCTCATTGATCAAAGATGGTCAAGGTTTCCTAGCCATTGACATGTCATGTCATTTGATAGTGGGATCACATCATTAGTAGAATAATGTGATGGACAAGACCCAAACTATAAACGTAGCATATGATCGTGTCAGTTTATTGCTACTGTTTTCTGTATGTCAAGTATATGTTCCTATGACCATGAGATCATGCAACTCACGAACATTGGAGGAGTGCCTTGTGTGTATCAAATGTCGTAACGTAACTGGGTGACTATAAAGATGCTCTACAGGTATCTCCGAGGGTGTTTGTTGAGTTGGCATGGATCAAGACTGGGATTTGTTACTCCGTGTGACGGAGAGGTATCTCAGGGCCCACTCGGTAATACAACATCACAATAAGCCTTGCAAGCAATGTGACTAAGTGTTAGTCACGGGATTTTGTATTACGGAACGAGTAAAGAGACTTGCCGGTAACAAGGTTGAACTCGGTATGGAGATACCGACGATCGAATCTCGGGCAAGTAACATACCGAGAAACAAAGGGAACATCATACGGGATTAACTGAATCCTTGACATAGAGGTTCGATCGATAAAGATCTTCGTAGAATATGTACGAACCAATATAGGCATCCATGTCCCGCTATTGGTTATTGACCGTAGAGGTGTCTCGGTCATGTCTACATAGTTCTCGAACCCGTAGGTTTTGCACACTTAAGGTTCGGTGACGTTTCGGTAGTATAGAGTTATGTATGGTGGTGACCGAAGGTTGTTCGGAGTCCCGTATGAGATCCTAGACGTCACGAGGAGCTCTGGAATGGTCCTGAGGTAAAGATTCATATATAGGAAATCCTGTTTTGGTCGCCAAAAAAGTTTTGGGCTACTCGGTAGTGTACCGGAAGACCATCGGGAGGGGTATTTCGACCCAAGAGGCTTCATGGGCTGTGGTAGAATAAATACCAGCCTTTTGTGGGCTGTTGGAAGTCCCACACAAGGCCCATGCGGCTAGGGAAGAAAAGCCCAAAGAGAAAAGGTGGAAAAAAGGCAAAAAAGGAGGAATCCTAGTCCTACTAGGATTGGAGGAGGAGTCCTCCTCTCCTCCCCACTTCGGACGAACCAAGGAGGCTTGGCCCTTGCGCCAAGTCCTCTCCTCCCCCCTCTTATATATACTGGAGGTTTTAGGGGTTTTGCACAGAATTTTTCAGCCACGTGCTACCCGTTCCTCCAGTGCATAGTTTCTCCTCTAGATCGGATTTCTGTAGTGCTTAGGCGAAGCCCTGCCGGAATAGCTCCACCACCATCGCCGGAGCGTCGTCACGCTGTCGGAGAACTCTTCTTCCGGTCCGTTTCCTCTTGCTGGATCAAGACGACGGAGATCGTTATCAAGCCGTACGTGTGCTGAACGCGGAGGTGTCGTCCATTCGGCGCTAGATCGGAAGGACCGTGATCAAGTTTGCGGGACGGATCATGATCAAGTTCGCGGGATGGATCGTGATTGGATCGCGAGATGGATCATGATTGGATCGCGGGACGCTCGGCGATTTGGATCGCAAAGACGTTCGACTACACCAACCGCGTTTCTTAACGCTTCCCGCTTAGCGATCTACAAGGGTACGCAGATCCACTCTCCCTCTCGTAGATGCTCATCGCCATGGATAGGTCTTGCGTGAACGTAGGAAATTTTTTGTTTCCTATGCAACGTTCCCCAACATACTGGTCATGACCGGTCGTGACCCTTCGCTTAAAAGTTGTGAGGTGGAGGCACTTTTCACACTCGAGCTGTTGGTCTTTGGGGCTAAGTAACACATATTGTTCGAAAATCGGGAAGTCATCGGTGGCCAAACTATTATCGGCCGAACATAGAAGGGGAGAAGAACTCGCCCCGCAAGTCGAAGACTTTGGCGCACAAGGCTGCTAGGGACTATGGACTATGTCATTGGATGCTAGTTCGGGGGCTACTGAGAGAGTCCTGGACTAAGGGGTCCTCGGGCCACCGACCTATCTCCTATGGGCCGGACATGGAGGCCGAGCTATAAGATGACTTCGTATTCAGGAAGGAGACCTTCGGTGCCTTGTTGCGTCCTCCAAGTCAAGATGGCAAGACGGCAACTGACTATGCGTAACCCTAGGTACCCCTGGTGTCTATATAAATCAGAGGGTTTAGTACGTAGAGGGGGAGAACCATTATTCCTACAAATTTAGGGTTTAGTTCATCTGATCTCATGGTAGATCGACTCCGAAATCGTCATACACACATCAATACAATCAAGAAGGACGTAGGGTTTACCTCTTCGAGAGGATCCGAACCTGGGTAAATATTGTTCCCGTGTTCCCTGTTCTCCATTGATCCAAGATCCACATCTCGGGACCCCCTACCCAAGATCTGCCGGTTTTGACACCGACATCGGGGAGGTCGGGGATGGCCGCCACGCAATGCATGACGCGACCATGGCCTGTAGATGGCCGCCACGCACAGGTTCTGCCTCCTCTCTGTACAGAGGAGGAAGAAAGGCCTGTGGTGGGCTTGGTCCATGCACTGTAGCAACATAGAGTCCACATGCACGGTAGTGTTTTAATATTTTCCTTTTCTTTTTTTGTCTGTAATTTTCCTTTTTGTTTTGTATTTTGTTTCCGTACCTAACGGATTTAAATATGTTAGGGTTTAAATAGGCCAGTTAGGTGTCGTTGGTTTAATTCTAAAATAGATAAGGGCATTTTTATGTTTCAAATGAAGTTGGTTCCTACATAGCAATTACTTAGTGAATATTTGCAACCCAACCAAGAATTTTCTTTTACAGTTTGAAGAAATAATAATTTGACTTTATTTTAAATTTGAAATTGGACTGGGTTAGGACCAAAGTGAAGTTTAGCAAAAATTAATTGTGATGACATGGCACTATTAGCATGAGCTTATTGTAGCATGACACTGGGGTTGTTACATGCTTGTTCTCTCGCATGGAAGGCCACCGGAGCTAGCGCATGGTGGAAAAGGCCACCGGAGCATGAGGGGCGGCTGGGCGCTGGCTGGAAGGATCATAGGGCGGCGGTGGGGGTGAGGACGGCGGGGCGAGGTAGTTGGTGATGGTTGACCGCGGGGGTCTGCGATACAGCATGCGCGGACACGCAAGGGAGAGGATGCAACGCTGTGTTTGGAGGAAGGAGAGGAGGCAGGGGAGCGTGGGATGGCACAGGATGTCCAAGCCAATGTGTCCACACCATGTGCCAGCACGCTCTGCGAGCACGTCCACGCCGAAGCGGCCATGCGGTGGCTCTTGTCAAACCCCGTCGTCGAAGTGCACACCCAACAGTAGTATGCCACGGCGTCGAGCAGAGGGGAGGAGCAACGACGCTCGAATGATACCACCAGTTGTCGACGACCCCACGCCGACGCAGTCTTTCCTGGGACCCCTCGATGAGCTTGAGCTCCACGATGAAGGCGAGGACGACGCTCCTCTCGTCGGATGATGCACACGAGCTGTTTGTGAAAATGCCAAAGAAAGATAGAGAGAGGAGGAAGAAGAATGGCATGTAGGACCCACCTATAATAACGGTTAACTTAACTGTTAAAATAAACGGATTTGACTTTGCTGCCACGTCGACCTTGACGGGTGGGTCCTGCATGTTACACATCGTTTAAACTGACCACTATCTGAAAATGTTAGTTTTTAGTCATAAAATTAAGAAATTTTGATAGTTTTCGGTTATTTTTAAAAAGTGATAGTTTTATGGGACGCATACCCTTGATAGTTTTCGATCATTTTTAAAAAGTGATAGTTCTATGAGTATTTTTTTTGTCAATCACTCAATGATATGATTTACTCTTTCGCAAAAACAGAAAAGAAGGCAAGCGCACCCGCAAAAAAAAAAAGAAAAAAAAAGAAGGCAAGCTTAGGCTAAAACCGAAAACATTGACGCCTTGAGATGTGGGTTGCACAATCCACAGCTACATCGCTCAGTAAACGTCGACGTATACACTCCCTGTCAGCAATCATTGGAATTTACGATCAGTAAAGAGCCACGACTACATCGCTCACTTCCACACACACACACACACAAACTGAATTCAAAAGATCGGCACACTGCAGAAGCTATCCAATCATCCATGGCCTCCGACCACCGCCTCGGCGCGCTCAAGTCTTTCGACGACACCAAGGCCGGCGTCAAGGGCCTCGTCGACGCGGGAGCCGCGGCCGTCCCCCCCATCTTCCACCACGCGGCCGAATCCCTCAACGACGCGCCCCATCACCATGACCACCTATTCGCCATCCCGGTCATCGACCTCGCCGGCCTCGCGACACCGTCAGGTCGAGCCTCGTTGGTCGACGCCGTGAAGGCGGCCGCGGAGACGGTGGGCTTCTTCCAGGTGGTGAACCACGGTGTGCCGGAGGCGTCCATGTCGGCGATGCTCGCAGCGCCGCGGAACTTCATGGAGGAGCCGACGGAAGCCAAGGCGTCGTACTACACCCGGGAACCCGGCCGGCGCGTGAGGTACGAGAGCAACTTCGACCTGTTCCAGTCGCCTGCAGCCAACTGGCGCGATACCTTGTTCATGGAGATGTCGCCGGAGCCGCCGGAGCCCGAAGAGATCCCGCTGGTGTGCAGGGCCATCGTGCCGGAGTTTGCTGTCGGAAGCTATGGGCCTCCGGCAAGGGCACCTGGAGGAGGACGACGCGTGCCTAGAGGGGATGAGCATCGCGTGCCACTACTACCCGGCGTGCCCGGAGCCGCTCGTGACGCTGGGCACCACCAAGCACTCCGACCCCAGCTTCCTCACCGTGCTCCTCCAGGACGCTGTCGGCGGCCTCCAGGTGCTCGTCGAGGACGAGAAACAGAAGCCGGCGTGGGTGGACGTGCCGGCACTGGGGGGGGCGTTGGTAGTGAACGTGGGCGACTACCTGCAGCTCATGTCCAACGACAGGTTCAAGAGCGTGGAGCACCGTGTGGTGGCCAAGAGCGTTGGGCCGAGGGTGTCGGTGGCCTGTTTCTTCGGGCGGGAGGCGTCGACGAGGGTGCTCGCGCCGATCGTCGTCGACGGCGGCCAGGCACGGTATAGGAACACGACGATAGCCGAGATAGGCGGGCACTACAGGGCCAAGGGCCTCGACGGCGTCTCCGCACTCCAACACTTCAGGATCTAATGAATCTCACCCAAATGTAATTGTTGTGCTTATGATCCTAATTGATTTTTAGGCTTGAGCCATATGATACGTCCTAGAAAATGCGAGATGCAATCTGTGTGCTCTTTCAGTGGTGGAATTGTGGGTTAGCTGGAAATGCAGATCAGGTGTACTAACTTGCAGGTAAGAAAAAATACAGTAACGTGAACTGGAAATCAACGGAACAGACCTCCTAGAAATTGAAGGTCATTATTTGAACTAACAGGAGAGCTGGGGCTGAAACTGATTTCAAACAAGACAAACTGATGGCTGATGATTTTTTTCAGCATCTTCCATGGCTACATGAGCCCCGCAGCTATGTATAGATACATGGCGATCCTGCAAACTGAATTACTTCCTCCTGTTTCTATTTTCATTACGGACTACTTACGAAGCAAAATAAATGAATCCACACTTTAAAATTTATTTATATACATTCGTATGTAATTCGTAATGTAATCTCTAAAAACACATGTTTATGAAGGGAGGAGTACAACTAAGCTAACCAAGCATGCATCCACTAAATTTGCCGGACATATAGGGGCTGTTTGGTTCATTGCCCTGAGAAGCCCTGCCAAAATATTGGACGTTGACTAGACATGGATGCTCATTTGAATGGTGACCAAATAATTGATGCGCCCATATGGCTCAGTGGCAGCTCTAGTTTAGTTTTCAGCCAACTTTTTGACAGAGTGTGGGTGACAAAATCGAGCGCCAATTATTTGACGAGCCAACAATTGGCAAGACGAACACTGGAATAAACCAAACAGCCCCATAGCCTTTTGACTTTTCGGTCGTGACATTCTTCTTACACATCATCAGCGAAGCGCATCGCCATTCAACGGGTCCAAGGAGAAATAGTGCAGAAGAACCCAAAGCAAAAACAC
The DNA here is from genome assembly GCA_022496015.1 of Hordeum marinum. Taxonomy (NCBI): domain Eukaryota; kingdom Viridiplantae; phylum Streptophyta; class Magnoliopsida; order Poales; family Poaceae; genus Hordeum; species Hordeum marinum. The sequence continues at coordinate 480,344,904 of CM039674.1, forward strand.
TTCAAAGATATTCACGCTACAACAACAAAAAAAATGTGCTTCTTTAGAGCAACTCTAGCCAAACCCTTAGCCGGTTTAACTTCTCAAAAAAATGTGAAGAACCCTTCGCCGTTTTGAAATTTGAGCGGTCGACCAAAGTTGTCAGTAAAAGGAATTCCTCCCCTCACGTCGCTGCCTCTCCCCCCCCCCCTCCACGTGGTCGAGAGTGTTGCCTTCGACGCCCACCAAGCACTCCCGCCCACATCCGTACCCCTGCCGGCCAACCATCCCACTCCGATTTGCTCGTCGATCGCCCACGTTGCCGGAATCGACACATCTAGGACTTGCTACCGTCCCGAGCTGGTCGGCAAGAAGGGCCACTACGAAGCAACATTTCGTTGGGAATGAAACCACACAGCCACCCCGAGTGCCCCGCTGCCCTCGGAGCTCCTCATGGGATGTCCTCCTTCTCTCGGCACTCGCATCTTGCCGCTCGACCAGGCCCAGCCGTCGTCCAACAACTTATCAGCTTGCCTCTGGCGCTTATAAAATGTGACGACTGCTAGCGGTTGATGATGTGCCAAGTCTCCACGATGGAGAAACATCCTAGATGGATCTTCTACAAGTGTGAAAAAGACAAAATGCAATATTGTGTGGCCGTTGTTCTTCTGTAGAAACAATGTGAGCTCAATGTTGGCTTAATACCATTATGTAGTAAGGTTGCAACTATTGGTACTCGGAAGAAGAATATATTGATCTATTGATTCAAAAGGTTTATTGAATATCGGTGCACTAGTTGCTAAAGATGATATTATAGAGAATACAATGTTCAAATTTCTTCATAATGTAGAAAGGAAACAAGTGTATGCAACCGCCTCCTCCCCAAACAAATCTAGGTTTCCTCTTCCTCCATTCGACACCGTCGTCGGCCAGTCTCGTCTCCGGTGGCTTTAGGGCCATAACAACGCGGTGGATCCCGGTCCTTGTCGTCGGGAGGGGTTCGTTTTTAGACGTTTTTTTAAGTTTTGTTACGGTTTGTGTCTTCTTTAAAATGACGAGACGGTGACGCATTCCTAAAGATGAAATAAGATTCTTTCCGTCTAGCTTCCGTCCCGATGATGAATCTAGCATCATCAATGGATGTATGAAGATGTGTCTTCAACGGATCTGTCATTGATGGATTTTGACCAAACACAACCGAAAACATTGCCGCTTTGAGACATGTGTTCCACAATCCCCAAGAGTTGGATTGGTTTTTCAGCAAATCCAGATTTGGACAATAGACATCGATGCCTATACACTGCGTGTCAGCAATCGTGGAAGGTACGATGAGTAAAGAGCCACGACTACATCGTCACTTCCACACACACACATAGTAGACAAACTGAATTCAAAAGATCGGCACACTGCAGAAGCTAGCTCCAATCATCCATGGCCTCCGACCACCGCCTCGGCGCGCTCAAGGCCTTCGACGACACCAAGGCCGGCGTCAAGGGCCTCGTCGACGCGGGAGCCGCGGCCGTCCCCGCGATCTTCCACCACGCGGCCGAATCCGTCAACGACGCGCCCCATCATCATGACCACCAGTTCGCCATCCCGGTCATCGACCTCGCCGGCCTCGCGACACCGTCGGAGCGAGCCTCGTTGGTCGGCGCGGTGAAGGCGGCCGCGGAGACGGTGGGATTCTTCCAGGTGGTGAACCACGGCGTGCCGGAGGCGGCCATGTCGGCGATGCTCGCGGCGATACGGAACTTCATCGAGGAGCCGGCGGAGGCCAAGGCGCCGTACTACACCCGGGAGCAGGGCCGGCGCGTGAGGTACCAGTGTAACTTCGACCTGTTCCAGTCGCCTGCAGCCAACTGGCGCGACACGCTGTTCATGGACATGTCGCCGGAGCCGCCGGCGCCCGAGGAGATCCCGCCGGCGTGCAGGGCCATCGCGCCGGAGTTTGCGGGGCTGGTGCAGCGGATGGGGAGCACGCTGCTCGGGCTGCTGTCGGAGGCGATGGGCCTCCGACAAGGGCACCTGGAGGAGGACGCCGCGTGCCTAGAGGGGCTGAGCCTCGCCTGCCACTACTACCCGGCGTGCCCGGAGCCGCACCTGACGATGGGCACCACCAAGCACTCCGACCCCAGCTTCCTCACCGTGCTCCTCCAGGACGCCGTCGGCGGCCTCCAGGTGCTCGTCGACGACGAGAAGCAGAAGCCGGCGTGGGTGGACGTGCCGGCAGTGGCGGGGGCGCTGGTGGTGAACGTGGGCGACTACCTGCAGATCATGTCCAACGACAGGTTCAAGAGCGTGGAGCACCGCGTGGTGGCCAAGAGCGCGGGGCCGAGGGTGTCTGTGGCCTGCTTCTTCCGGAAGGACGGGTCGACGAGGGTGCTCGCGCCGATCGTCGCCGACGGCGGCGAGGCGCGGTACAGGACCACGACGGTGGACGAGATGGTCAGGCACTACAGGGCCAGGGGCCTCGACGGCGCATCCTCACTTGAGCACGTCAGGATCTGACTAATCTCACTCACCCGAATGCATTTGTTGGGTTTATGATTGAAAATCATGTATGGGTCTGAATCAAATACCACTACAATGCAAGATCCAATATTAGTACTCTTTCCAATGGTGGGATCGTGGATTTAGTTGGAAATGCAGATCAGATTTAATTCCCTCAGATACGCAACACAACGAAATGACAAGTTATTCATACGAGAGCTGGGACTGAAACTGATTTCAGGCGAGACAGACCGATGGCTGATGACTTTCTTCAGCATCAGCCATGGCGGCGTACATGACAGAGATACATGATGATTCTGTATACTGAGTCACTGACTGAACTAACCATGTGTGGTCCGTGATGACCTCATCGCCGGAGTTGCTCAGCTCCTCGTACGGAGATACCTTTGGAAATATTCTGAACAGATACTTTGAATTTGTTGTCGAGAAGAAAAAAAACGATCCATTTGATCAGATAGAAATGGAACACAGAGGTGCTGGTGCAAATCAAACCATATGAATTTCTGGTCATTTACATTCTTGTCGCGGATCATCAGTGAAACAACGAAACCGGATAGTGCTTCCCACAAAAGCTTACATCTGATCGACACTCGGGTGATATATCTTGTAGGTGAACCAAATGGAAGGGGATTTGTTGGTTAAACTTGTTCGATACTACTCGTATCTACTTCCTCCGTTCCTAAATATAAGTCTTTTAAGAGTTTTCACTAGAAACTACGTACGGATATATATAGACATATTTTAGAGTGTAGATTCATTCATTTTGCTCCGTATGTAGTTTTCTTATGGAATCTCTTAAAAGACTAATATTTAGGAACGGAGGGAGTAATAGGAGTATGTATTTACAGAGTTTAAATGCTTGTATAGTGTAAGCTAATGCACCATCATTCCCTTCCACTAGTACTCCAGTTGGGAAGAAGATTGACAGCTGATTTACTACACCCTCTGTTCCTAAATATAGGACGTTTGCAGTTCAAAATTAGGAACAGAGGTAGCACCATGGAGCTACAAGGAGATCATGCATACTGTTGGTTGCAAGAAAAGACTATTTGATTTTGGTCAGGTTGCATTGTATCTCTGGTTAATATATGGCTATCATAGGTGTTACTTTGGTTCCAGCTCAATCATTCGCCATTCATGGATTACAAAATTTCAAGCACAAGACATAAGGCCTTCACCAGCATCAGAAATTTCAGAATCAGAGGCATCTCTTATTAGGGCTCAAGCTCCCATGAAGCCAATGTCAGAGGTTCTATCAGGAACTTATTCCAGTTGACACCACATCACATACAACACCGCAGGGAAGAAACCATCTTAATTACAGTGAAACCAACACCATGGCTCTCCAGCTGCATATGTGGCCTACACGACCATCGACCTAGATCCATATATCAGAGGTGCAGTCCCCACCAGGATATCTCATCTCATGGGCCAAGGAGGGACCTTCAGGTTCGGTGCCGAAATCCACGAAGAAGTCGGGGTTGACAGTCAGCCCTCCTTTCTCGGTGTCGACGTCGATCTGCAACATGTGAGATCCCTTCTTGAGAAGGTCAGGGCCGTAGAACTGCTCGTCCCACCGGCTGAATAGAGAATTGGTCACATACACCCTCTTGCCATCCAAGCTGAGCTGAATCATCTGTGGCCCACCTCTAAGCCGATGCCCCTGATTACAAGAAACTCCGTATGTCAGAATAATGTTGAGTGACTAGAAATAAACATGTTACTCGAACAAATATTGCAGTTTAATTGGATCATTTTATTATAGTTCAGAACAGGTGTCCATGTTTCCGACGCCGATATGCGTTCAATATCACAATGTATAGCAGCATGCGAGGTGAATGTGTTGCAGTTGGTACTTGAATCACTCATCAACTGAACTATATGTAACCACTACTGAACTGCAACTCTCAGGTTATTTAGACAAGATATTCTCAGGATTGTAAATTAAATACCGGGCCATTAAGATTTAAGAGGAATACTGAAGTTTACCTTGACTTGGGGTACAGTATATTGCTCTTCTGTGTCGCTGTCAGTCACATAGACAACTTCACTGCCCTTCTGAAGAAGCCCACCCACAAATACTTGTCCAGCCAACACAGGCTTTGTAGGGTCCTCGATGTTGTACTGCCTGATATCCCCATGAAGCCAATTCACCAAGTAGAGATAGCGGTCATCAAGGGAGATGACGAAATCAGTTATCAATCCTGGCATTTCCGGCAGGATCCAGTTGTGCACCTTCAGTGGTTTTATGGATATAGCTACCTACAAATGCAAGCACAAGAAGTGTAAATAAGATGGAAAAATAAACTTCACTATGTGTGAAAGAAGTAGGCATTATCAGCAGGTCGTTGCGGACAAACCTCATGGCTCCATGATCCATCTGCAGTTTTGAAGAATCTCACCATGTTGCTTGTTAAAGCGCAGCCAACATAGCCAGTGTCCTTTGATGGGTCGTGTAAAAACCTCACCTGCAGAGAAGAGAAAAGGAGAACTATGGTTATATGATATATGGGTGAATTACTGGACTCATGTACTCTTATTATCTGATACACACCTCCAGCGGAAGAAGACCTGTGCTGCCTAGATCCAGTGTCTGCTTGAGCTCACCACCAGGCCAGTCATACACATGCAGGTGCCTGCCATAGAGACCATCCTGGACATGCTGAAGATCAAAACCTGTCCGGAAAGCTGCCGGGGCTCCCCATGACGAACTAATCATCGTCTTGTGACGAGGCTGGTACCAGAAATCATAGCCAAACAAGGGGCTGTGGCCTGGCTTTTCCCAACTACAAGTAGCAAATGGTTAATCAATACAACTGCAGCCGCTACAAACTGTCTGTTTCTCAATAGTAAAGCATCAATATTAAAGTTTTACAAAACTCAAATATTACTGGGTGGTTTGATGATTGTAATATGCATCAGCATGAGATAGTTATATGGTAAAGTAATACTACCAGTATGTTACAGTATGTAATTTTGAGCTCACCGTCCTTTGACGTTAAATTCTGAATCCAACAGGAGAAAGCCATTGCCAGCAGCATTTCCTTCCTTGTCTCCCAGACAAGAGATCATTATATCGCCAGTTGCAAGGCAATGTGATGTGTGAGGGAACCCAAGCCCGGTCTTCTCAGCAATGTCCTCGGCCTGGACAACCTTGTGTAGGGCAGGCGCCCTCGGATCCGTCGCTGTGTCCACCACATACACGCGACCGGACCTGTGAACAACCACCAGATCAGCATTACAAACTCAGCTAAAATCCAACCGTTAGTCCATTTGAGCATCGTCGCTTCGTGTATATATATTACTCACAGCAACGAAGGGAGAATCAAGAAGCGCCGGCTCGTGGACGGATCGCCATGGCAGGAGCTGCAGGCGTTCCAGCCGGAGTGATGCAGCTCGTCGCCGATGTGGGTCGCCGAGAGCCTGTGGATCACCTGGGAGTACGTCGCTGAATTGGGGTCCACGTCCACCGTAGCCAGGTAATCCGGCTTGTCAATTCCAGTACCTGCAAAATTCAGTACAATCAGCACACACTTATTACCTGACACCTGTAGAAAACCATGGCCCTACATCTCTTCTCATGTTCACATGGCTTGTTCTGCCTTCAAAAACTGCCATGAAGAGAAACCATGTGAACCTCAGCAACGGACAGGGACTGGACTAGACGGTTCTGAGTGATCCATGACTCAGCCAACTTGGACCCCTTGTGTAACAGATAATGGCAGTTTCTGCCATGGAGGGCACATGCATGCTCCATGTACTACTGTATAAGCATATCAGCCTGTTCATTTGGTTAACCCATTACACTAAGCTCGACGGGCTAATAAAATCGGCTAATCTTGCATGCTAATCAACAAAGGCATACCCCACTGTCTTCGCCAAAGCAAGAAAAATTGCACATCTCCGACGAAAAATGACCGTATTAACGGAGGGGGTGCTAGATAATGACTGGAGATCTGAACCAGGGCTTTATTATTAGAAAGTTAGAATATCATAGGCATATGTTAATATTCTTCCTGACCAAATAAGGTATTGTTAGTGTCTTTCTTTTTAGTACTCCTTCCATCCGAAAATACTTGTCCTAAAACATTCATTTTTAGGATAAGTATTTCTGTAGGGAGTATTAGAAAGAGACTTCCAGGATTAAATTAGTGCTGCCTGTCCATCTCAGATCCTCAGTGCAGTCCAGGTTAAGCCTGTGCAAGCTCCTGTTGCCGTTGTACTGATTTTTTAAAGCCTGCAACAGAATTCCTAATTGCTCGCCCGAGATCTAAGCGCGAACTGCACAGCGGGCGCCAGCGGTGTGCGTGTGCGCTGGCCGTGCGTGTGAGTAGCCTTTCTTCGAACTTGGAAGAGGAGGGCCGGGTTGAAGGAAGGAACTAGGAAGGAAGGTTTGGTGGTACCATTGTAGACGCAGGTGACGTAGAGGAGCCCCTCGCGCGGGCCCTTCTCCATGGCCTCCCTGGGCGTGGCGTACCCGGGGCCCTTCGCCGCGCAGCACTCGGCCCCGGCGCAGTTCGCCTTCGCCGGCACCGCCGCTTCAGCCACCGCCGCGGCCATCTGTGATCTCAGGACGCCCGAACTAACCCCCCTGAAAGAAGGAAAACGGTGAGCCACGGGCCACGGGCAGCGGGAGGCGGAGGAGGAGAGGGCCTAGCTGAGTGCTGTGCTGACTCACCGGAGGTTGTTCCCTGCCGTTGTGCGAGAGGGACAGAGGGAGCAGAGGTGCAGAGGGCCGGAGAGGAGGGGTAATTATAGAGGAAGGGGGGCGGAGGCCGCCACGTGGGCGGTGGGGATGCCGCGAGGTGCGCCTTACGATGCGTGCGCGCTGGTATGGGCAGGACGGGGGAGGCCGGGGACGTGCGTGAACCGTGAACCTGGGCCCGGGGCGTGGGCAAGGAGGCGTGGTCGTCGTATCTGGACGATAATGCGGCTGCCTGCGTGGCGGGCGGGGTCGATCCGTCCAGGAACCGGGGTTGGAGAACGCTTGGACCTACGGGGGGATGGATGGCGACGAGGAGAACGGTTTGTGGCGGTGGCTCGGCGCGTCCCCGTCCGGGGCCTCGCGGTCGCAGCTGTGAGCGTGAGCCGTTTGTCTTGGCCTGGGCGTGTGCGTAGGCGCGCACGCCCGCCACGGGCTCACGTGGAATGGACCGTCCTGAGTGTGCAACGGACGCGGCACGCCGCAAGTTTTTTTAGAGTACGCAAATTATGTAGCATAGCTTTATACTCCGTTTAAAACATACTTTTTTGTCCGAAAATACTTGTTTTTAGAAATAAATAAAATAAATGGATTTATAACTAAAATAAGTCTAGATATATTCACTTCTAAATCAAGTATTTTCGGACGGAGGAAGTATTTATTAAAGAAACGAATAAAAATGGTTGTATTTAGAACTAAAATACGTCTAGATGCATCCATTCCTTCGGCAAGTATTTTCAGACGGAATGAGTAGAATATAAGAGAATTATAAGTATAAGACGACTACCACTTGTTGTGAACAACGAGCGTAGCATCCGGCTAGTCCAAAAATAGCCATCAACGGCAACACAACTACAAAGTCAAAGAGCTTGCCAAACAAAAAAAATCTCGTCACATCTTGATCGACGTCGGACACCTCCGAAGAACAATTTCCTCCTACCAAGCTTCCATTGTCAACGCACCATCCCCCCCTTAATGCCTAAAAGGGGGTAGCAAGAGGATAACAAGACTCGATCCGAACCGAGGAAGGCATTGTCTTGGATTCGCCAACGACGACCGTACATTGCGTCGAAGAAGAACAATCGTGGGCAACGACGAGCACTGGAGAAGCGCAACATATGACCTCCATGTCATGTCTCCCGACACGATGCTCTCAACAGAGGGACGATGTCGAATACGCCGCCATCGTGCCAATCCTGCATTGATTCAAGGCTTTAGCCAGAAGACAACAACCAACACCAAGAGAGCGATGGACATGGGACACACTGGCGACGCCTCCAAGGAGGGAAACGACACTTGCGAGCGTCATTGTCGCCGGCTAGATCAAAACCAGGCATGATTTTCATATGTAATGCCGCATATCTCCATATCTCCACACCTTAGAGGTTTAGGGCAGCCCCATCCAAGAGCCTCACACCGCAGTCATCGTAGCAACACGCTGCAACTTTGCATTTTGCGTAGCACGAATTGGCACTTTAATTGAAATTGGGATGAGCCGATGTTAGGGCACCTGCAATATTGACCCATAAAGCAGACACTCTATCTTCACTAGTAGAAAACAGGGCTTTCGTCACAGCTCGATCTACACATTAGTCCCGGTTGCCTTACGAACCGGGACTAATGTGAGCATTAGTCCCGGTTCGAGCGGCTAGGGCGTCGATCGGGCATTAGCCCCGGTTTGAGCGGGACCTTTAGTTCCGGTTGGAGACACCAACCGGGACTAAAGGTGAAGCCTTTAGTCCCGGTTGGAGACATGAACCGAGACTAAAGGGGTTGGGGCTTTAGTCCCGGTTCGTATCTCCAACAGGGACTAAAGGCTAGACCTTTAGTCCCGGTTAGAGATACCAACCGGTACTAAAGGGTTTTGAAAGTTTTTTTTGTTTTTCCTATTTGTTTTCTGTTTTCTGTTTTTGTTTTAAATTGGTTATATCTTTTAGGATATTTGATGTTTTTGAGTGATTCTTTTTGCATTAGATTCAATTTTTTGTCTAGTTAGTGTTTGTGCAATTATTTTTCAAATTTGAATGGTTTAAATTTGAATTTGTTCAAATTTACTTCAAACCCTAGATTGTGAATAACTTGAGTTTAAAAATAGTTTTTAATTTAATTCTTTTTGCTCCTAGGCACATGTTAGATGGTGCATGTTGAACGCACAAAAAGTATGGAGTTGAAATAAGTTTAAAAAATTGAAATGCCTTTGTAACAAATGATTTTTCGTCCAAAACCCTGATACTTCGAAAGGGATTGTCCAGTTTTGTACACGAAGCGCATCTACTTTTTGCCGTAACCCTCTAAACTTTTTATCACATGCTATGTGGGTGAAATAATGATACCATACCAAGTTTCAACCTTTTCAGAGTTCATTTGTAATGCTTTTCAATTTCAGGGTCATTTAGCTTAAAAATAATAATAAATGCATGAAAAACAGCGAATGAAGTGGGAAATGGCTGAAAATTGATGATGTGACTTTGAATGGTGCATGTTGAACGCACAAAAACTCTAGAGTTTAAATAAGTTTTAAAAAATGAAATGCCTTTGTAACAGATGATTTTTCGTCCAAAACCCTGATACTTCGAAAGGGACTGTCCAGTTTGTACACGAAGTGCATATAGTTTTTACCGTAAGCCTCTCAAATTTTAGCACATGCTATGTGGGTGAAATAATGATACCATGCCAAGTTTCAACCTTTTCAGAGTTCATTTGTAGTGCTTTTCAATTTCAGGGTCATTTAGCTCAAAAAAATTAATAAATGCATGAAAAATAGCGAATGAAGCGGGAAATGGTTGGAAATTGATGATGTGACTTTGAATGGTGCATGTTGAACGCACAAAAACTCTGGAGTTTAAATAAGTTTTAAAAAACGAAATGCCTTTGTAACAAATGAGTTTTCGTCCAAAACCCTGATACTTCGAAAGGAATTGTCCAGTTTGTACACGAAGTGCATCTAGTTTTTATCGTAAGCCTCTCAAATTTTTAGCACATGCTATGTGGGTGAAATGATGATACCATGCCAAGTTTCAACCTTTTCAGAGTTCATTTATAGTGCTTTTTAATTTCAGGGTCATTTAGCTCAAAAAATTAATAAATGTATGAAAAATAGCGAATGAAGTAGGAAAGGTTTGAAAATTGATAATGTGGTTTTGGATGGCTATGTTGAATGCACAAAAAGTGTGGAGTTGAAACAAGATTAAAAAAACGAAATGCCTTTGTAAGAGATGAGTTTTCGTCCAAAACCCTGATACTTCGAAAGGGATTGTCCAGTTTGTACACGAAGTGCATCTAGTTTTTACCATAAGCCTCTCAACATTTTAGCACATGCTATGTGGGTGAAATGATGATACCATGCCAAGTTTCAACCTTTTCAGATTTCATTTGTAGCGCTTTTCAATTTCGGGGTCATTTAGCTTAAAAAATTAATAAATATATGAAAAATAGCGAATAAAGTGGGAAAGGTTTGAAAATTGATAATGTGGCTTTGGATGGTGCATGTTGAACGCACAAAAAGTCTGGAGTTGAAACAAGATTAAAAAAGTGTTATGAAAAAGTAAAACAGCTATAACTTTTGCATACGATGTCGAAAAAAAGTGTTATGATTTTTTTATAGAAATGATGTCATATTTGGATTCCTCACGTTTTTCTGATAATAATGGATATATTATTTGTTAAATTTCGATTTACAGATTGAAAGATATTAATTATGCCATATTAAATGAATAAATTGCAAAAAATAAATAAAATAATATTATTACTTATTTTATTTTCATTGAAATTCAATATTATTATCAATCATTTATTGTTGATTATTTTAATAATTGTTTGGAATTCAAAAAATTAAATCATGTTACATCAAGACCCAAGGGTTAATAGGATTGATAGCTTACTATTGTCAAGAAAACAACAAGTACAGAGTTAGAAACTAGGGGTGATAGAACTCGAAAGTTAAGCGTGCTCAGGTTGGAGTAGTGAGAGGATGGGTGACCGGACGAGAAGTTAGACGGGTGATTAGAGATTAAATTGTCAAATAAATCCAGAGCAGTGAGGAGGGGTGATTAGACTTTATTTTCCTTCTACTTGCAAATAATATGTCGATCGTATGAGAAATAATGTCTTTTACATTTTAAAAAAGCAAGCCAGTGGCTTCTATCAAACATGTACTCCCTCTATAAAGAAATATAAGAGCATTTTAATGATCTAAATATTTTTATATTTTTTTACAGAAGGAATACCAAACATGCTACTCGATGCCACTTAATTAGTGCTTCCGCCTAGCAGCTTCCGCTAAACGCCTTCATCTTTCACCAAACATGAAAAAAAAATAGCAACTGCCTTCCGTCATCGAACGGATATGAGAGATATGTGGTGACTTTTAATTGGCCAGACGAATGTCTCGAGTCCCGCAAAATCCGCCTAATTTGCTTCCGATTTGTTGAAAAACAAACGTCTGGACATTGTATAGATGGATAGGAGACATATTTTGTCTGTAAAATTAATGGTTAAACTTAGATGCTTTTTATTTTTAACCTCTCTGCGCTCTGTTCAGTCTATCTGCCCGGACAAGCTGGAGGGTAGGTTGAAGATGCTTTTTACAGCCATGGAATTCTTTGTGCGTCTGCCATGCGTTTTAGCAACCCCGGGCTTTGGGGGTAGTCCACGAACGCCATGCTCGCTCTACCAACCGACGGATAGCTAAGCCAGTCAGCTGCTCGATCGTTACGTACGCTGCTCTACCACCTCTCATCTCTATCTCCTGGCGACACTTTGCGATTTGCCTCTTGAGTCAGCGGTGCATATCCCCTGGCGTCGCCTGATAAGGATGCATGCCCTAAAACACGTAACCCAATAGCACACGACCGAAAACTCCAAACTCACACGATCGAGCAACCAGCAAGTGCACGGGTCTGATGCCATCAGATTTAAGCTATCTGTTTCCTCAAAAACAAAAGGTTTGAGCTATCTGTCCGGATGGCACGGACCTGCTATTTGCCCTTGATCATCGTGGACTTTACGTGCTGCCAGCTTCCACGTCCATCACAAGGCGAGTAAAATAGCCCTGCATGCATGGTTATCTCGATCTCTGCCTCACTGCCTCACTGGAACTCCATATTCGGACATATAGCCGCTGCTCTATACTTTTGTTTTATCACCATGCGTCGCGTGCGGGCGGTGCAGATGGATTATCCATGCATTATCTCCACTCACACGGTCAGATGGATGTCTGGCTGGCACGATTCCATTGGCAGGAGAACACAATAGATACATGGATGGGTGAAGCGCAGCAGTTGACCAACTGAAGATTGCTATGCTAGCTGCAGACTCAGAGAAAATGCAGTCGATTGAGATCTCATCACTGTAAATATACTCCAGTTTTTTTTGTTTTTTTTTTGTAAATATACTCCAGCTGTACAGCCAATAAGTACTGTGATAGATGTTCTGATGTTCATGCTGTTGTTACGGGATGCCAGCACTCTACGTGGAATATAGAAGATTCTTTTACCGTGCTGCATCTGCATGCGCTGATCAACAAGTGGGTGCACGTAAACAACGTGCCTCTCAGTGAGTCACGGAGGAAATATTTCACAGCGTGCTATAGCAGATCCTGGATCATGAAACGTGACTGCGACGTGGTCCGTCTTCATGCATGTACCTAGCTTTAACTTTCGTGTTCGTCCTGTCAAATTGGCGATAGCGGCATGATTCAGCGAGACCTGTCAAATCAATGACACGAACAGAGTGAGAAATGTACGCAGAGAAACGAAGAAAACTAAGAAGGTGATTGCATGCCGGCAAATTGGACCAAATACTGTTTCGGATCCGACGATGATGGATTATGTTACGAGATCGAGTACCTTTGCATCTATGCACCTCCTCGGCGTTTCTGGAGTGGGAAAGCCGCAAAGCAGAAGTCGGCATGGGCAAGAAAAGGATAGTCCCTTCGTTTTCTAAATATAAGACCTTCTAAAAATTTCATTAAAATCTACATACAAATGCATATAGACATATTTTAGAGTATAAGTTCACTTATTTTGCTCCGTATGTAATCTATATTAAAAATCTTTAAAATGTCTTATATTTAGGAAAGGAGGGAGTAGATTGGATCTGCATCTTCGGCGTTGGTTCTTAAATCGGACGACCGGCAGGATAGTCCGCCGACACATATGCGTGAGTCGATCATCCAATCATAAAGGCATGCATCGGTATCTTTTTAATAATTCCGCACCCTCAAAATAACCGTATTTGTAGTGCCAGTTTAGCTAAAAAATGTTAAAATGCAAAAGTTGTTTCAATTTAAATATTATAATTCAATAAAGTATTTAAATTTTATCAATTCGAACTTGAATTTAACTAGTACTTCCTCCGTTCCTAAATATAGGTCTCTGTAGAGATTCCACTACGGACTATATATATGAAGCAAAATAAGTGAATCTATACTTTAAAGTATGTCTATATACATCCGTATGTACACTAGTAGAAAGCAGACCTTTCGTCCACCTTATTAGTCGCGGTTGGCTTTTGAACCGACACTAACATGATCATTAGTGCCGGTTCATGACGGGCATCATTAGTGACGGTTCGTTACGGACCTTTAGTCCCGGTTCGTGCCACGAACCGGCACTAAAGGTGTGGTGGCAGGCTGGCGTCAGCCTGGGGCCCCACAGGAACCTTTAGTCCCGGTTGGTGGCTCCAACCGTGACTATAGGCTAACCTTTAGTCGCGGTTGGAGCCACCAACCAGGACTAAAGATCCCCTTATATTGAAACCCTTCGGCGCCAGCCCGAGCAGAGTCCTCTGTTCTTCCCCTTTCCGCTCCTCTCTGTTCTTCCTCTCTTCCTCAAGCTTATCCTCCATTTTTACCAAAATTTGTCAAGATTTGGAGGCATCCCATCCATCCAAGTGTTCACAAAGGTTAGCAACTTTGTCCTTTCATCTCTCATTGCTAGATTAGCTCTTGCAATGCTCTATAAGTATAGTAATTTGTGGGTTTTAGTTTGTATGCGGCAGTTTATTTGATTTATGCAATTTGAGCTCAAATTAACTTCTTACTTTGCATTTGTAGGTGTGGTTTACTTAGTGCCTTCCTGTCCCCGTCCTAACCACCGTCGATCGCCCGTACCGTCTCGTCGCCGGCAGCACCTTGGCGAGCCTCTTGTTCTTATCCTTTTTATAATAAAAAACCATGTTTGTAAGATTTAGTTAGTTACTTGTATAGTTTTCTTACCTATATGGTTGTTTGTCATACATAGTGGCATGGTTTTGAAATCTGTCCCCGTCGGCCCTCGTCCGGTTTATGATGCGGATGTGGTATATACTGTCTTTTATAACTCTTTTGCATTTCGTGTTCATGACAATTATGCCAATCAAGTTGACATAGATGTTTTTATCTAGGAGGTATGTGAACCGAAGATTCCAACCGACATAGATATTCTTGTCAAGAATTTAAATTTAGTTAAAAAAGAAAACGAGTATTTGAAAGAAAAATTGAAAAGAGTTGAAGAAGAGAAGATGAAACTGGAGTTGTATGTTGCCGATGTCGTTGATGATCACAAGATCAAGATGGGTGCAATGCGCTTGAAGATTAGAAAATTTAAAAGATATGCCATTGATAGTGAGGCTTAGTATCACTATGATGTTGGATCAATTGTTACCTTAGTTGCGATGTTGATCGCATTTGTTGTTGCATTTAAATGCTTTAGCTAGAGAGTTTGTATGTTGTTTTATGAGAACAAGTGTGTATGCACTTTATGTACGAACTTGTATTAATTTGGTCTTTTCGGTGTTGTGTAATGAAGATGAACCGGCAATGGATGTATGACGACCGATGCTCTTCCCAGTTCATTAATGGCGTGCATACTTTTCTGGTTGCGGCTGAGGCAAACAAGCGGCCGGATGGTTTTATGTATTGTCCATGTGCTGGCTGTAAGAATGATCAAAATTACTCTAACTCAAAAACCATTCACGTACACCTGTTTGAGTCCGGTTTCATGTCCGGCTATAACTGTTGAACCAAGCATGGAGAAAGAGGGGTCCTAATGGAAGAGAATGAAGAAGAAGAGGATGATGACAACTATCCTGGCCATGGGTTCCATGAAAACGATGGTACAACAATGGGGGAAGAAGCTGAGCTGACAATGCGGGAAGGAGCTGAAGAAGAGGCATCAGATGAGCCCGCTGATGGTCTTGGTCGGGCCATTGCCGATGCAAAGAGAAACTGCGCAAGTGAAAAGGAGAAGCTGAAGTTGTAGTGCATGTTAGAGGATCACAAAAAAGGGTTGTATCCAAATTGCGAAGATGACAATAAAAAGCTGGGTACTACACTAGAATTGCTGCAATGGAAGGCAGAGAATGGTGTATCTGACAAGGTATTTCAAAAGTTGCGGATAATGTTAAAGAAGAAGCTACCAAAGGACAACGAATTGCCAGAGAGTACGTACGAAGCAAAGAAGGCTGTCTGCCCTCTAGGATTAGAGGTCGAGAAGATACATGCATGCCCTAATGACTGCATCCTCTACCGTGGTGAGTACAAGGATTTGAATGCATGCCCGGTATGTTGTGCATTGCGCTATAAGATCGGCCACGATGACCCTAGTGATATTGAGGGCGAGCGCCCCAGGAAGAAGATTCCTGCCAAGGTGATGTGGTATGCTCCTATAATACCACAGTTGAAATGTTTGTTCCAAAACAAAGAGCATGCCAAGTTGATGCAATGGCACAACGAAGACTGTAAGAAAGACGAGAAGTTAAGAGTGCTCGTTGATGGGTCGCAGTGAAGAAAAATTGAGAGAAAGTGGAAGGACTTTGCAAAGGATGCAAGGAACGTATGGTTTGGTTTAAGTGCAGATGGCATTAACTTTTGGGGAGCATAATAACAATCATAGCACATGGCCTGTGACTCTATGTATCTATAACCTTCCTCCTTGGTTGTGCATGAAGCGGAAGTTCATTATGATGCCAGTGCTCATACAAGGCCCCAAGCAACCCGGCAACGACATTGATGTGTACCTAAGGCCATTGGTTGAAGAACTTTTATAGCCGCGGAATGGAAAAGGTGTACGTGCGTGGGATGTCAAAGGTCAGGAGGAATTTGACCTACATGCGTTGCTGTTTGTAACCATCAATGATTGACCTGCTCTCAGTAACCTTTCAGGACAGACAAACAAGGGATACCACACATGCACGCACTATTTAGATGATACCGACAATATATATTTGGATAAATGTAAGAAGAATGTGTATCCGGGGCATTGTCGATTTCTTCAGAGCAGGCATCCCGTAAGAAAGAAAGGCAAGCATTTCAAAGGTGGGGCAGATCACCGGAAGAAGCCTCGCCACCGTACGGGTGATGAAATACTTGATATGGTCAAGGATTTAAAAGTCATCTTTGGCAAGGGTCCTGGTGCACAATCTGTTCCGAATGACGCCGACAAACGCGCACCCATGGGGAAGAAGAAATCTATATTTTGGGACCTACCGTATTGGAAAGACCTCGAGGTCCGCTCTGCAATCGATGTGATGCACGTGACGAAGAATCTTTGCGTGAACCTGCTAGGCTTCTTGGGAGTGTATGGGAAGACAAAAGATACGCCGGAGGCACGGGAGGACCAGCAACGTATGCACGGAAAAGATGGCATGGATCCAAAGCAGTTTCAGGGTCATGCCAGCTACGCTCTTACCAAAGAAGAGAAGGAAATCTTCTTCGAATGCGTGCTCAGTATGAAGGTCCCGTCTGGCTTCTCGTCAAATATAAAGGGAATAATAAATATAGCAGAGAAAAAGTTTCAGAACCTAAAGTCTCATGATTGCCACGTGATTATGACGCAACTGCTTCCGGTTGCATTGAGGGGGCTTCTACCGGAAAACGTTCGATTAGCCATTGTGAAGCTATGTGCATTCCTGAATGCAATCTCTTAGAAGGTAATCGATCCAGAAATCCTACCAAGGTTAGAGAATGATTTGGTGCAATGTCTTGTCAGTTTCGAGTTGGTGTTCCCACCATGCTTCTTCAATATCACGACGCATGTCCTAGTTCACCTAGTCGAGGAGATTGCCATTCTGGGTCTTGTATTTCTACACAATATGTTCCCCTGTGAGAGGTTCATGGGAGTATTAAAGAAATATGTTCATAATCGTGCTAGGCCAGAAGGAAGCATCTCCAAGGGCCATGAAACAGAGGAGGTCATTGAGTTTTGTGTTGACTTTATTCCTGACATTAAGCCGATAGGTGTTCTTGAATCGCGACATGAGGGCAGACTGGGTGGAAAAGGCACACTAGGAAAGAATTCACTAATATGCCGGGACAGGCATTCTTTGGCGCAAGCACACTACACAGTTCTACAAAGTTCCGCCTTGGTGGCTCCATATATCGAGCAACACAAGAATATTCTACACTCCAAACACCCTGGGAAGTCTGACGACTGGATTACACATAAACAAATGGTGACTTTCGCCGGTTGGTTGCAGATACGTCTCATGCATGACGACACTGTTGAAGATGACATGTACTTGCTGTCCAAGTTACCATATTAGACTATATTGACTTTCAAAGGGTACGAGATAAATGGGAATACATTTTACACGATTGCCCAAGATAAAAAGAGCGCCAACCAAAACAGTGGTGTCCACTTTGATGCAGCAAACAACAATGGGCCAAAGGACACATACTATGGTTACATAGAGGAGATATGGGAACTTGACTATGGACTTGATTTGAAGGTCCCTTTGTTTAGGTGCAAATGGGTCAATCTGATAGGAGGCGGGGTAAAGGAAGACCCACAGTATGGAATGACAACAGTGGATCTCAACAATCTTGGGTACGCAGACGAACCATTCGTCCTAGCCAATGATGTGGCGCAGGTTTTCTATGTGAAGGACATGTCTACCAAGCCGAGAAAAAGAAAAGATAAGGAAGCAAATACATCATGCTATGAGCCAAAGCGCCACATAGTTCTTTCAGGGAAAAGAAACATCGTGTGGAGTGGAGGACAAGACAGACATGTCAGAAGATTATGAAAAGTTTCATGAAATGCACAGTGAATGTTGACCCGAGCATCAAGTTAAACGATGAAGATTGTCCATGGTTATGACGCAAAGGGACACACGTGAAGAAAAAGTTTTACACCCAAAAATCCCACTCTGGGATGTGACCGGCTTCTCTAGTTAGTTTCTAGACTTATATATCTAGAAAGTCCCACTTCAGACAAACCGAAGGGAATCTTTGTAATAGTAGTGTACTTATGTGTTTTGTGCGTTCAATATGCACCATTCGAAGGGAGGCCATCAATTTTCAACCCTTTCCGACTTCATTTGCTATTTTTCATGCATTTACTGATTTTTTTGAGCTAAATGACCCTGAAATTGATAAGCACTACAAATGAACTCTGAAAAGGTTGAAAGTTGGCATGGTATCATCATTTCACCCACATAGCATGTGCTAAAAAGTTGAGAGGGTTACGGTAAAAACTGGATGCACTTTGTGTACAAAATGGACAATCTCTTTCGAAGTATCAGGGTTTCAGACGAAAACTCACGTGTTACAAAGACATTTCATTTTTTGAGTTTATACAAAGTTTATGAGAAACTTGTATTTACAATAAAGTGAGTGGGAGCACTATAGAATTTCTGATAAGTATATGTGGATGACATAGTGTTGATCGAAAATGATGTAGAATTTCTGGAAAGCATAAATGGTTGTTTGAAAAGTGATTTTCAAAGGAAAACCTGGATAAAGCTACCTAATTATTGGGCATCAAGATCTATAGAGATAGATCAAGATGCTTGATGAGACTTTCAATGAGTACATACCTGGACAAGATTTTGAAAGAGTTCAAAATGGATCAGTCAAAGAAGGAGTTCTTGCCTGGTTTGTAAGGTGTGGAGTTGAGTGAGACTCAAAGCTCGACCATGGCAGAAGAAAGAGAAAGGACGAAGGTCGACCCCTATGCCTTATCCATAGGCTCTATATTATACCATGATGTGTACCGCACCTGGTGTGTGCCTTGCTATGAGTCTGTCAAGGGGTACAAGAGTGATCCAGGAGTGGATCACTGGACAACGGTAAAAATTATCCTTAGTAACCAAAGGACTACGGAGATGTTTCTCGATTATGGAGGTGATAAAGAGTTCATCGTAAAGAGTTACGTCGATGCAATCTTTAACACCGATCCAGATGACTCTTGGTAGCAATCCAGATACATATAGTGGAGCAGCCATTTGGAATAGCTCCAAGTGGAGCGTGGTAGCAGTGTCTACAGTAAGACATAGAGATTTGCAAAGTACACACGGATCTGAATGTCGCATACCCGTTGACTAAAAGACCTCTCTCACATGCAAAGCATGATCGAGCTCCAGAACTCATTGGGTGTTAGATTCATAACAATGCGAATCACATGGTGATGTGAACTAGAATATTGACTCTAGTGCAAGTGGGAGACTATTGGAAATATGCCCTAGAGGAAATAATAAATTAGTTATTATCATATTTCCTTGTTCATCATAATCGTTTATTATCCATGCTAGAATTGTATTCATCGGAAACTCTGATACATGTGTGGATACATAGACAACACCATGTCCCTAGTATGCCTCTAATAGACTAGCTCATTGATCAAAGATGGTTAAGGTTTCCTAGCCATGGACATAAGATGTCATTTTATAACGGGATCACATCATTAGGAGAATGATGTGATGGACAAGACCCAAATTATAAACGTAGCATATGATCATGTCAGTTTATTGCTAATGTTTTCTGCATGTCAAGTATCTGTTCCTATGACCATGAGATCATGCAACTCACTTACACTGGAGGAGTACCTTGTGTGTATCAAATGTAGCAACGTAACTAGGTGACTATAAAGGTGCCCTAAAGGTATATCCGAGGGTGTCTTTTGGGTTGGCATGGATCAAGACTGGGATTTTTTACTCCGTGTGACAGAGAGGTATCTCAGGTCCCACTCGGTAATATAACATCACTATAAGCCTTGCAAGCAATGTGACTAAAGAGTTAGCCATGGGATCTTGTATTACAGAACGAGTAAAGAGACTTGCTGGTAACGAGATTGAACTAGGTATAGAGATACCGATGATCGAATCTCGGGCAAGTAACATACCGAAGAACAAAGGGAACAGTGTACGGGATTAACTGAATCCTTGACATAGAAGTTCAACCGATAAATATCTTTGTAGAATATGTAGGAACCAATATGGGAATCCAGGTCCCGCTATTGGTTATTGACTATAGAGGTGTCTCGGTCATGTCTACATAGTTCTCGAACCTGCAGGGTCTGCACACTTAAGGTTTGGTGACGATTTGGTAGTATAGAGTTATGTATGTTGGTGATATAAGGTTGTTAGGAGTCCCGGATGAGATCCCGGACGTCACAAGGAGCTCTGCGATGGTGCAGAGGTAAAGATTGATATATAGGAAGTCCTGTTTTGGTCGCCAAAAAAGTTTCGGGCCCATCGGTAGTGTACTGGGAGTGCCAGGAGGGTGCCGGGGGACCATCGGGAGGGGTGTCTCGACCCAAAGGACCTCATGGACTGTGGGAGGAGTCAAACCAGCCCCTGGTGGGCTGGTCTAAGCCCCACTAAGGCCCATGCGTCTAGGGGTGGGAAAACCCAAAAGGTGGAGAGGTGGAAAGAGTTTCCAAGTGGAAAGGAGGAATCCTACTCCTAATAGGATTGGAATAGGACTCCTCCACCTCCAATTTCGACCAAACCTTGAGGGTTTGAGGCTGCCTCCTCCCTTCCCACCCTCCTATATATGCTAGAGGATTTAGAGGGGAAAGCCAATCCTAATTGCCACGTGCTGCCCTCTTCCTCTAGATCTGTTTCTCCTCTAGATTAGTTCTACGGTGCTTAGGCGAAGCCCTGCAGGATTAGTTCACCACCACCGCCACCATGTCATTGTGCTGCCGGAGAACTCATCGACCTCTCCTCTCCCTCTTGCTGGATCAAGAAGGCAGAGATCGTCATCGAGCTGTACGTGTGCTGAACATTGAGGTGCCGCCCGTTCGGTGCTAGATCGGAAGGACCGTGATCAAGATCGCGAGATGATTTCGTGATTGGATCACGAGACAGATCGTGATGGGACCGCGGGACGGATAGTGATTGCATCGCGAGATGGATCGTGATGGGATCGCGGGACGCCCGGCGATTTGATCGTGAAGACGTTCGACTACATCAATCGCATTTCTTAACGCTTCCCATTTAGCGATCTACAAGGGTATGTAGATCCACTCTCCCTCTCGTAGATGCTCATCACCATGGATAGATCTTGCATGTGCGTAGGAATTTTTTGTTTCCCATGCAATGTTCCCCAACAGTGGCATCATGAGCTAGGTCTATGTGTAGATGAGATATCGAGTAGAACACAAAGAGTTTCTGGGCATTGATGCTTAGATTGCTTCCTCCCTTGGTCATGTTTTGGTTCAGCGGTATTGTGGGATGAAGCGGCCCGGACCAACCTTACTCGTACGCTTACGAGAGACCGGTTCCATCGACTAACGTGTAACTTCGTTGCACAAAGATGGTTGGCGGGTGTATGTTTCTCCTACATTAGTTGGATCGGATTCCACAAAGGCGGTCCTTGAGAAGGTTGAAAAGCAACTTATGTATCACCGTTGTGGTTTTTGCGTAGGTGAGAATTGTTCTTGCTAGATACCCGTAGCAGCACGTAAAACATGCAACAACTATTAGTGGACGTCTAACTTGTTTTTGCAGGGTATGTTGTGATGTGATATGGCGAATTACATGATGAAATATATGTGATGTATGAGATGATCATGTATTGTATAGAATATCACGACTTGCATGTCGATGAGTACGGCAACCGGTAGGAGCCATAGGGTTGTCTTTAATTATTGTATGACCTGCGTGTCAATCATTAAGCGCTGTGTAATGCTTTACTTTATCGCTAAACGGTAGCAATGGTAGTAGAAGCATGGTGGGCATGACAACCCTGATGGCGATACATTGATGGAGATCAAGACGATGGAGATCATGGTGTCATGCCAGTGACGATGGAGATCATGTCGGTGCTTTAAGGATGGAGATCAAAAGCACAAGTTCATGGCTATATCATGTCACTTATGATTTGCGTGATGTTAATCCTTTTTATGCACCTTGTTTTGCTTAGGACGACGGTAGTATTATAAGGTGATCCCTCGCCAAAATTTCAAGATAAATTGTGTTCTCCCCAAGTGTGCACCGTTGCGAAAGTTCGTCGTGTCAAGACACCACGTGATAATCGGGTGTGATAGACTCTACGTTCATATACAACGGGTCCAAGCCAGTGTTGCACATGCGGAACACTCGGGTTAAACTTGACAAGCCCAGCATGTACAGACATGGCCTTGGAACAAAAGAGACCGAAAGGTCGAACATGAGTCATATAGTAGATATGATCAACATGATGATGTTCACCATTGAAACCACCTCAACTCACGTGATGATCGGACTTGAGTTGGTGAATTTGGTTCATGTATCACTCGAATGACCGGAGGGATGTCAATTTGAGTGGGATTTCTTAGGTAATATGATTAATTGAACTCATTATCATGAACATAGCCAGTAGTGTCTTTGCAAATTATGTTGTAGATTACTATCTCACGCTGTAGCTCCCTTGTATTTTTATATGTTCCTAGAGAAATAGAGTTAAAAGATGATGGTAGCAATATTGCGGACTGGTCCATGATACGAGGATTGTCCTCATTGCTGCGCAGAAGGCTTATGTCCTTAGTGCACCGCTCGGTGCGCCACCCCGTCTAACGTTGTCTGTAGATGTTGTGAACATCTGACAGGCACGTTCTGATGACTACTTGATAGTTCAGTGCGTCATGCATTACTGCTTAGAACTGAGGCCCCAAAACGTTTTGAACGTCATGGAACATATGAGATGTTCTAAGAGGTGAAATTGAGATCTCAGGCTCGTGCCCGTGTTGTGAGATATGCGATCTCCAACAAGATTCTTTGCCTGCAAGATGAAGGAGAATAGCTCAATCGTTGTGCATGTGCTCATATTGTCTGGGTCCTACAATCGCTTGATCGAGTGGGAGTTGATCTTCCAGATAAGATAGTGATTGATATAGTTCTCCAAGTCACTTTCACTAAGCTACTAGAACTTCGTCATGAACTATAATTATGCCAGGGATGGAAATGATGATCCCCGAGCTATTCACGATGTTTGACACCGTGAAGGTAAAAATCAAGAAGGAGCATCAAGTGTTGATGGTTAGTAAAACCACTAGTTTCGAGAAGGGCAAGGGCAAGGAGGGAAACTTCATGGATGGCAAGTCAGTTGTTGCTCCAGTGAAGAAACCCAAAGTTGAACCCAAATCCGAGACTAAGTGCTTCTATTATGAGGAGAGCGGTCGCTGAAGCAGAACAACCCTAGATGCTTGGTAGATAAGAAGGTTGGCAACGTCGACAGAAGTATAGTTGATATATGTGTTATTGATGTGTACCTTGCTAGTACTCCCTGTAGCACTTGGGTATTGGATACCGGTTTAGTTGCTAAATGTTAGTAACCCGAAATAAAAGCTACGGAATAAACAGAGACTAGCTAAGGGTGAGGTGACGATGTGTGTTGGAGATGTCTTCAAGGTTGATGTGATCAACATCACACGCTCTCTCTACCTTCGCGATTAGTGACGAACCTAAATAAATGTTATTTGGTGTTTGCGTTAAGCATGACCATGATTAGATCATGTTTATTGCAACATGGCTATTCATTTAAGTTAAAGAATAATGGTTATTCTGTTTACATGAATAATACCTTCAATGGTCATGCACCCAATGAGAATGGTTTGTTGAATCTTGATCGTAGTAATACACATGCTCATAACATTGATGCCAAAAGATACAAAGTTAATAATGATAGTACCACATACTTGTGGCACTGTCACTAAATGTCATATTGGTATAAATCGCATGAAGAAACTCCATTCTGATGGATCTTTGGACTCATTCGATTTCGAATCGGTCGAGACATGCGGACCATGCCTCATGGGCAAGATGACTAAAAACCCTGTTTTCGGTATGATGGAGCGGGCTAGTAGCTTATTGGAAATAATGCATGTTGATGTATGCGGTCCAATGAGTCTTGTAGCGTGTAGTGGATATCGTTATTTTCTTACCTTCACTAATGATTTGAGTATATTTACTTAATGAAACACAAGGCTGAAACATTCGAAAAGTTCAAAAAAATTCATAGTGAAGTTTAAGATCATTGTGACAAGAAGATAAAAATGTCTACGATATGATCGTGGAGGTGAATATCTGAGTTATGAGTTTGGCATACAACTTTAGATAATGTGAAAGTTGTTTCACCACTCATGCCACCTGTAACACCATAGTGTGATGGTGTGTCTGAACTTCGTAGTCGTGCTCTATTGGATATGGTACGAACTATGGTGTCTCTTATCGATTTGCCAGTATAGTTTTGGGGTTATGAATTAGAGATAACTACATTCACTTTAAAAGTGGCACCATCTAAGTCCATTGAGATGACACCGTATGAATTTTTGGTTTGGCGGAAACCTAAGCTTTCATTTCTTGGTTTGGTGTTAGATTCATAACAATGCGAATCACATGGTGATGTGAACTAGAATATTGATTCTAGTGCAAGTGGGAGACTATTGGAAATATGCCCTAGAGGCAATAATAAATTAGTTATTATCATATTTCCTTGTTCATGGTAATCGTTTATTATCCATGCTAGAATTCTATTGATCAAAAACTTAGATACATGTGTGGATACATAGACAACACCATCTCCCTAGTATGCCTCTAATAGACTAGCTCGTTGATCAAAGATGGTTAAGGTTTCCTAGCCATGGACATAAGATGTCATTGGATAACGGGATCACATCATTAGGAGAATGATGTGATGGACAAGACCCAAATTATAAACGTAGCATATGACCGTGTCAGTTTATTGCTACTATTTTCTGCATGTCAAGTATCTGTTCCTATGACCATGAGATCATGCAACTCACTGACACCGGAGGAGTACCTTGTGTGTATCAAACGTTGCAACATAACTGGGTGACTATAAAGGTGCTCTACAGGTATCTCCGAGGGTGTCTGTTGGGTTAGCATGGATCAAGACTGGGATTTGTTACTCCGTGGGATAGAGAGGTATCTCAGGGCCCACTCGGTAATACAACATCACTATAAGCCTTTCAAGTAATGTGAATAAAGAGTTAGCCATGGGATCTTGTATTATGCAACGAGTAAAGAGACTTGCCGGTAGCGAGATTGAACTAGGTATAGAGATACCGATGATCGAATCTCGGGCAAGTAACATACCGAAGAACAAAGGGAACAACGTATGTGATTAACTGAATCCTTGACATAGAGGTTCATCCGATAAAGATCTTTGTAGAATATGTAGGAACCAATATGGGCATCTTGGTCCCGCTATTGGTTATTGACCGTAGAGGTGTCTCGGTCATGTCTACATAGTCTCAAACCCGCAGGGTCTGCACACTTAAGGTTTGGTGACGATTCGGTAGTATAGAGTTATGTATGGTGGTAATATAAGGTTGTTAGGAGTCCCGGATGAGATCTCGGACGTCACGAGGAGCTCCATAATGGTCCGGAGGTAAATATTGATATATATGAAGTCCTGTTTTGGTCATCGGAAAAGTTTCGGGCTCATCGGTAATGTACCGAGAGTGCCGATAGGGTGACAGGGGACCATCGGGAGGGGTGTATCGACCCAAAGGACCTCATGGGCTGTGGGAGGAGTCAAACCAGCCCCTGGTGGGATGGTCTAAGCCCCACTAAGGCCCATGCATCTAGGGGTGGGAAAAACCCAAAAGGTGGAGAGGTGGAAAGAGTTTCCAAGTGGAAAGGAGGAATCCTACTCCTAATAGGATTGGAGTAGGACTCCTCCGCCTCGAATTTCGACCAAACCTTGAGGGTTTGAGGCTACCTCCTACCCTCCCTCCCTCCTATATATACTAGAGTATTTAGAGGGGAAAGCCAACCCTAACTGCCACATGCTTCCCTCTTCTTCCTCTAGATCTGTTTCTCCTCTATATTAGTTCTGCGGTGCTTAGGCGGAGCCCTGCAAGATTAGTTCACCACCACCGCCACCATGCTGTTGTGCTACCGGAGAACTCATCTACCTCTCCGCTCCCTCTTGTTAGATCAAGAAGGCATAGATCTTCATCGAGCTGTACGTGTGCTGAACACGGAGGTGCCGTCCGTTCGGCGCTAGATCGGACGGATCGTGATCAAGATCGCAAGACGATTCATGATTGGATCACATGATGGATCGTGATGGGATCGCGGGACGGATCATGATTGGATCGCGAGATGGGTCATGATGGGATCACGGGACGCTTGGCAATTTGGATCGCGAAGACGTTCGACTACATCAACCGCGTTTCTTAATGTAGATCCACTCTCCCTCTCGGAGGTGCTCATCACCATGGATAGATCTTGCGTGTGCGTATGAATTTTTTTGTTTCCCATGCAACGTTCCCCAACAATAAACCCATTATCAATCGATTCTCACGGGAAAACTAATTACTCAAATAGCAGGAAGGTGCTCACTTAGGAAGTTCACTAAATGCATCATGATTTGTTTCTTGAAGCTTCATGCTTAGTGAAAAAAAGTAAGGCTTGGAGATTTTTCTAAAGTTTAGTATGGAAGTGTTGGAAATATTCCCTAGAGGCAATAATAAATTGGTTATTATCATATTTCCTTGTTCATGATAATCGTTTATTATCCATGCTATAATTGTATTGATCGGAAACTCAGATACATGTGTGGATACATAGACAACACCATGTCCCTAGTATGCCTCTAATAGATTAGCTCGTTGATCAAAGATGGCTAAGAATTCCTAGCCATTGACAAGAGATGTGATTTGCTAATGGGATCACATCATTAGGAGAATGATGGGATGGACAAGACCCAAACTACAAACGTAGCATATGATCGTGTCAGTTTATTGCTAATGTTTTCTGCATGTCAACTATCTGTTTCTGTGACCATGATATCATGGAACTCACTGACACCGGAGGAGTACCTTGTGTGTATCAAACGTTGCAACGTAATTGGGTGTCTATAAAGGTGCTCTATAGGTATCTCCGAGGGTGTCTGCAGGGTTGGCATGGATCAAGACTGGGATTTGTTACTCCGTGTGACGGAGAGGTATCTTAGGGACCACTCGGTAATACAACATCACAATAAGCCTTGCAAGCAATGTGACTAAGTGTTAGCCATGGGATCTTGTATTACGGAATGAGTATATAGACTTGTTGGTAACGAGGTTGAACTAGGCATGGAGATACCGACGATCAAATCTCGGGCAAGTAACATACCGAAGAACAAAGGGAACATCATACGAGATTAACTGAATCCTTAACATAGAGGTTCAACCGATAAAGATCTTCATAGAATATGTAGGAATCAATATGGGCATCCAGGTCCCGCTATTGGTTATTGACCATAGAGGTGTCTCGGTAATGTCTACATAGTTCTGAACCCGTAGGGTCTGCACACTTTAGGTTCGGTGATGTTTCGGTAGTATAGAGTTATGTATGGTGGTGACTGAAGGTTATTTGGAGTCCCGGATGAGATCCCAGACATCACGAGGAGCTCCGGAATGGTCCGGAGGTAAAGATTGATATATACGAAGTCCTGTTTTGGTCGCCGGAAAAGTTTCAGGCTCATCGGTAGTGTACCGAGAGTGCCGGGAGGGTATCGAAGGACCATCGGGAGGGGTGTCACGCCCCGAGGTGCCTCATGGGCTTTGGGAGGAGACAAACCAGCCTCTGGTGGGCTGGCCGAAGCATCCACTAAAGCCCATGAGGTTTGAGAAGGAAAAAATCCAAAGGTGGAGAGGTGGAAAGAGTTTCCAAGTGGAAAGGATGAATCGTACTCCTAATAGGATTGGAGTAGGACTCCTCCACCTCCAGTTTCGGCCAAATCTTGAGGGTTTGAGGCTGCCTCCTACCCTCCCTCCCTCCTATATATACTAAAGGATTTTGAGGGAAGAGATAACCTTAATTGCCACGTGCTGCCCTCTTCTTCCTCTAGATCGTTTTCTCCTCTAGATCGGTTTTCAGCAATGCTTAGGCGAAGCCCTGCTGTAATTCCTCCACCACCATCGCCGCAACGCCATCGCGCTACCGAAGAACTCATCTACCTCTCTGCTCGCTCTTGCTGGATCAAGAAGGCGGAGATCATCATCGAGCTGTACGTGTGCTGAACACGGAGGTGCCATCCGTTCAGCACTAGATCGGAAGGACCGTGATCAAGATCGCGAGACAATTAGTGATGAGATCACGGGACGGATCGTGATGAGATCGGGGGACGCTCGGCGATTTGGATCACGAAGACATTCGAAAACACTAACTGGGTTCTTAACGCTTCCCACTTAGCGATCTACAAGGGTACATAGATCCACTCTCCCTCTCGTAGATGCTCATCACCATAGATAGATCTTGCGTGTGCGTAGGGAATTTTTGTTTCCCACGCAACATTCCCCAACAGTGGCATCATGAGCTAGGTCTATGTGTAGATGAGATCTCAAGTAGAACACAAAGAGTTTGTGGGTGTTGATGCTTAGATTGCTTCCTCCCTTGGTTGTGTTTTGGTTCAACGGTATTGTGGGATGAAGCGGCCCGGACCAACATTACTCGTACGCTTACGAGAGACCGGTTCCGGCGACTGACGTGTGACTTCGTTGCACAAAGATGGCTGGTGGGTGTGTGTTTCTCCTTATTTAGTTGGATCGGATTTGACTAAGGCGGTCCTTGAGAAGGTTGAAAAGCAACTTATGTATCACCGTTGTGGTTTATGCGTACATGAGAATTGTTCTTGCTAGATACCCGTAGCTGCCACGTAAAACATGCAACAACAATTAGAGCATGTCTAACTTGTTTTTGCAGGGTATGTTGTGATGTGATATGGACAATTACATGATGAGATATATGTGATGTATGAGATGATCATGTGTTGTATAGAATATCACGACTTGCATGTCGATGAGTACGACAACCGGCAGGAGCCATAGGGTTGTCTTTAATTATTGTATGACCTGCGTGTCAATCATTAAGCGCTATGTAATGCTTTACTTTATCGCTAAACGGTAGCAATAGTAGTAGAAGCATGGTGGGCGCGACAACCCCGATGGCGACACGTTGATGGAGATCAAGATGATGGAGATCATGGTGTCGTGCCGGTGACGATGGAGATCATGCCGGTGCTTTCAAGATGGAGATCAAAAGCACAAGTCCATGGCCATATCATGTCACTTATGATTTGCATGTGATGTTAATCCTTTTATGCACCTTGTTTTGCTTAGGACAACGGTAGCATTATAAGGTGATCCCTCACTTAATTTCAAGATAAACTGTGTTCTCCCCGAGTGTGCACCGTTGCGAAAGTTTGTCGTGTCGAGACACCACGTGATGATCGGGTGTGATCGATTCTACGTTCACATACAACGGGTGCAAGCCAGTGTTGCACATGCAGAACACTCGGGTTAAACTTGACGAGCCTAGCATGTACAGACATGGCCTCGGAACACAATAGACCGAAAGGTCGAACATGAGTCATATAGTAGATATGATCAACATGACGATGTTCACCATTGAAACCACCTCAACTCACGTGATGATCGGACTTGAGTTGGTGAATTTGGATCATGTATCACTCGAATGACCAAAGGGATGTCAATTTGAGTGGGCGTTCTTCAGTAATATGATTAATTGAACTCATTATCATGAACATAGTCAGTAGTGTCTTTACAAATTATGTTGTATATTACTTGTTCGTGATGTAGCTCCCTTGAATTTTTATATGTTCCTTGAGAAATAGAGTTGAAAGATGATGGTAGCAATATTGCGGACTGGGTCCGTGATCTGAGGATTGTCCTCTTTGCTGCACAGAAGGCTTATGTCCTTAATGCACCGCTCGGTGCGCCAACCCCTCTAGCGTCGTCTGTAGATGTCGTGAACATTTGACAGGCACGTTCTGATGACTACTTGATAGTTTAGTGCGTCATGCATTACGGCTTAGAATTGAGGCTCCGAAACGTTTTGAACGTCATGGAACATATGAGATGTTCTAAAAGCTGAAATTAGGATCTCAGGCTCGTGCCCGTGTTGCGAGATATGAGATATCCAACAAGATTCTTTGCCTACAAGATGAAAGAGAATAGCTCAATCGTTGAGCATGTGCTCAGATTGTCTGGGTGCTACAATCGCTTGAATTGAGTGGGAGTTGATCTTCCAGATAAGATAGTGATTGATATAGTTCTCCAAGTCACTGTCACTAAGCTACTAGAACTTGGTGATGAACTATAAAATGCCAGGGATAGAAATAATGATCCCTAAGCTGTTCGTGATGTTTGACACCGCGAAGGTACAAATCAAGAAGGAGTGTCAAGTATTGATGGTTAGTAAAACCACTAGTTTCGAGAAGGGCAAGGACAAGGAGGGAAACTTCATGGATGGCAAGTCAGTTGCTGCTCCCGTGAAGCAACCCAAAGTTGAACCCAAACCCAAGACTAAGTGCTTCGATTATGAGGAGAGCGGTCGCTGAAGCGGAACAACCCTAGATACTTGGTAGATAAGAAGGCTAGCAACATCGACAAAAGTATATTTGATATATGTGTTATTGATGTGTACTTGCTAGTACTCCTAGTAGCACCTGGGTATTGGATACCGGTTCGGTTGCTAAATGTTAGTAACTCGAAATAAAAGCTACGAAATAAACGGAGAACTAGCTAAGGGTGAGGTGACGATGTGTGTTGGAAATATTTCCAAGGTTGATGTGATCAACATCGCACGCTCTCTCTACCTTCGGGATTAGTGACGAACCTAAATAAATGTTATTTGGTGTTTTGCGTTGAGCATGAATGTGATTAGATCGTGTTTATTGCAACACGGTTATTCATTTAAGTTAGAGAATAATGGTTATTCTGTTTACATGAATAATACCTTTAATGGTCATGCACCCAGTTAGAATGGTTTGTTGAATCTTGATCGTAGTAGTACCCATGTTCATAACATTGATACCAAAAGATACAAAGTTAATAATGATAGTACCACATACTTGTGGCACTTCCGCTAAATGTCATATTGGTATAAAGCGCATGAAGAAACTCCATGCTGATGGATCTTTGGACTCATTCGATTTCGAATCGGTTGAGACATGTGAACCATGCCTCTTGGGCAAGATGACTAAGGATCCCGTTTTCCGGATTGATGGAGTGGGCAAGTGATTTATTGGAAATGATACATGTTGATGTATGCAATCCAATGAGTCTTGTAGCGTGCAGTGGATATCGTTATTTTCTTACCTTCACTGATGATTTGAGTAGATATAGTGTATATTTACTTAATGAAACACAAGTCTGAATCGTTTGAAAGGTTCAAGCAAATTCAGAGTGAAGTTTAAGATCATCATGACAAGAAGATAAGAATGTCTGGGATATGATCATGGAGGTGAATATCCGAGTTACGAGTTTGCATACAACTTTAGACAATGTGAAAGTTGTTTCACAACTCACGCCACCTGGAACACCATAGTGTGATGGTGTGTCCGAACGTCATAGTCATGCTCTATTGGATATGGTGCATGCTATGATGTCTCTTATCGTTTTGCTACTATAGTTTTGGTGTTATGCATTAGAGACAACTACATTCACTTTAAATGGGGCACCATCTAAATCCGTTGAGATGACACCGTGTGAATTATGGTTTGATAGAAACCTAAGCTGTCATTTCTTAATGTTTGGGGCTGTGACGCTTGTGTGAAAAATTGTTTTCACCTAATGAGCTCGAACCCAAAGTGGACAAATGCGTCTTCATAGAATACCCTAAGAACAGTTGGGTGAACCTTCTATCTCAGATCCAAGCATAAAATGTTTGTTGCTAAAACTGGGTCCTTTCTCGAGAAAAAGTTTCTATCAAAAGAATTGAGTGGGAGGAAGATGGAACTTGATGAGTTTGTTGAACCTTTGTTTCAACCAGAGAGTAGCGCAGCGCAGAAAGATGTTTCTGTGGAACCTACATCAGTTGAAGAGGAAGTAAATGATGATGATCATGAAGCTTTGGATCAAGTTACTATCGAACCTTGTAGGTCGACAAGGATACGTACTGCTCCTGAGTGGTATGACAACCCTGTCTTGGAGGTCATGTTGTTGGACAATGATGAACCTACGAGATATGGAGAAGCGATGATGGGCCCGGATTCCGACAACTGGTTAGAGGCCATGAAATCAGAGAAAGGATCCATGTATGAAAACCAAGTGTAGACTTTGGTAGACTTGAT
This sequence comes from Hordeum marinum, assembly GCA_022496015.1. Classification (NCBI taxonomy): domain Eukaryota; kingdom Viridiplantae; phylum Streptophyta; class Magnoliopsida; order Poales; family Poaceae; genus Hordeum; species Hordeum marinum. Next base: position 480,377,387 of record CM039674.1, read on the forward strand.
TGTTGGACGGTAGGTCGTCAAGTACAAATGGACCTTTAAGATGAAGACAGACGCTGATGGTAAATGTCACCATTTATAAAACTTGACTTGTTGCAAAGTAGTTTATGACAAGTTCAAGGATTGACTGCAATGAGACTTTCTCACTCGTAGTGATGCTAAAGTCTGTTGGAATTATGTTAGCAGTTGCTACATTTTTCAATTATGAAATCTGGCAGATGGATGTCAAAACATCGTTTCCTTAAACGGTTTGCTTGAGGAAAGGTTGTATGTGATACAGCGAGAAGGTTTTGTTAGTCCTGAGGATGCTAAAAGGTGTGGAAGCTCTAGTGATCCTTCTATGGACTGGAGCAAGCATCTCGGAGTTAGAATATATGCTTTGATGAGGTGATCAAAGTTTTTGGGTCTATACAAAGTTTATGAGAAACTTGTATTTACAATAAAGTGAGTGGGAGCACTATAGAATTTTTGATAAGCATATGTGGTTGACATATTATTGATCGAAAATGATGTAGAATTTCTGGAAAGCATAAATGGTTGTTTGAAAGGAGTTTTTCAAAGGAAGACCTGGATAAAGCTACCTAATTGTTGAGCATCCAGATCTATAGAGATAGATCAAGATGCTTGATGATACTTTCAATGAGTACATACCTTGACAAGATTTTTAAAGAGTTCAAAATGGATCAGTCAGAGAAATAGTTCTTGCCTCATTTGTAAGGTGTGACGTTGAGTAAGACTCCAAGCTCGACCACGGTAGAAGAAAGAGAAAGGACGAATGTTGTCCCCTATGCTTTAGCCATAGGCTCTATATAGTATGCCATGCTGTGTACCGCACCTGTGTGTGCCTTGCCATGAGTCCATAAGGGGTACAAGAGTGATCCAGGAGTGGATCACTGGACATCGGTTAAGATTATCCTTAGTCATTAAAAGACTGAGGAAATGTTTCTCGATTATGGAGGTGATAAATAGTTCGTCGTAAAGAGTTACGTCGATGCAAGCTTTAACACCAATCCGGATGACTCTTAGTAGCAATAGCCCCAAGTGGAGTGTGGTAGCAGTATTTATAGTTTGACATAGAGATTTGCAAAGTACACACGCATCTAAGTGTCGGAGACCCATTGACTAAAAGACCTCTCTCACATGCAAAGCATGATCGAGCCCTAGAACTCATTGGGTGTTAGATTCATAACAATGCGAATCACATGGTGATGTGAACTAGATTATCAACTCTAGTGCAAGTGGGAGACTGTTGAAAATATGCCCTAGAGGCAATAATAAATTGGTTATTATCCTATTTCCTTGTTCATGATAATTGTTTATTATCCGTGCTATAATTGTATTGTTCGAAAACTCAGATACATGTGTGGATACATAGACAACACCATGTCCCTAGTATGCCTCTAATAGACTAGCTCGTTGATCAAAGATGGCTAAGGTTTCCTAGCCATTGACATGATATGTCATTTGATAACGGGATCGCATCATTAGGAGAATGATGGGATGGACAAGACCTAAACTACAAACGTAGCATATGATCATGTCAGTTCATTGCTACTGTTTTTTGCATGTCAAGTATCTGTTCCTATGACCATGAGATCATGCAACTCATTGACACCAGAGGAGTACCTTGTGTGTATCAAACGTCGCAACGTAACTGGGTGACTATAAAGGTGCTCTACAGGTATCTCCGAGGGTGTCTGCAGGGTTGGCATGGATCAAGACTGGGATTTATTACTCCATGTGACGGAGAGGTATCTCAGGGCCCACTCGGTAATACAACATCACAATAAGCCTTGCAAGCAATGTGACTAAGTGTTAGCCATGGGATCTTGTTTTACGGAACGAGTAAAGAGACTTGCCAGTAATGAGGTTGAACTAGGTATGGAGATACCGATGATCAAATCTCGGGCAAGTAACATACCGAAGAACAAAGGGAACATCATACGGGATTAACTGAATCCTTGACATAGAGGTTCAACCGATAAAGATCTTCGTAGAATATGTAGGAATCAATATGGGCATCCAGGTCCTGCTATTGGTTATTGACCGTAGAGGTGTCTCGGTCATGTCTACATAGTTCTCGAACCCGTAGGGTCTGCACACTTTAGGTTCAGTGATGTTTCGGTAGTATAGAGTTATGTATGGAGGTGACGGAAGGTTGTTCGGAGTCCCAGATGAGATCCCTAACATCATGAGGATCTCCGGAATGGTCCGGAGGTAAATATCGATATATAGGAAGTCCTGTTTTGGTCACCGGAAAAGTTTTGGGCTCATCGGTAGTGTATCGAGAGTGCCGGGAGGGTACCGGAGGACCATCGGGAGGGGTGTCACGCCCCGAGGGGCCTCATGGGCTGTGGGAGGAGACAAACTAGCGCCTGATGGGCTGGCCAAAGACTCCACTAAATCCCATGAGGTTTGAGAAGGAAAAAATCCAAAGGTGGAGAGGTGGAAAGAGTTTCCAAGTGGAAAGGAGGACTCCTACTCCTAATAGGATTGGAGTAGGACTCCTCCACCCCCAATTTAGGCCAGATCTTGAGGGTTTGAGGCTGCCTCCTCCCCTCCCTCCCTCCTATATATACTAGAGGATTTAGACAGAAGAGCTAACCCTAATTGCCACGTGCTGCCCTCTTCTTCCTCTAGATCGTTTTCTCCTCTAGATCGGTTTTCAGCAATGCTTAGGCAAAGCCCTACTGGAATTCCTCCACCACCATCGCCACAACGCGATCGCGCTGCCGGAGAACTCGTCTACCTCTCTGCTCCCTCTTGCTGGATCAAGAAGGCGGAGATTGTCATCGAGCTGTACGTGTGCTGAACGCGGAGGTGTCTTCCGTTCGGCGCTAGATCGGAAGGACTGTGATCAAGATCACGAGACTATTCGTGATGAGATTGCGGGAGAGATTGTGATGAGATCGCAGGACGCTCGGCGATTTGGATCGCGAAGACGTTCAACTACACCAACCACGATTCTTAACGCTTCCCACTTAGCGATCTATAAGGGTACGTAGATCCACTCTCCCTCTCGTAGATGCTCATCACCATAGATAGATCTTGCGTGTGCGTAGGAAATTTTTGTTTCCCGTGCAACATGCCCCAATAGGAAGAACTCTTAAATTTTCTCAATTGCATGGTGTTTAGTGATTCTGTATAAACAAAATAGTTGCAGGCTTGGTAAGGAAACAATATATGTATAGATAAAAGTAAGTAATCTTATGTAGGCTTCCACAAATTACTACAGGGTTCCACAACACACAAGAACTCCTGAAGAATTGGAACAACTGACATCTAGTAGGTCCTACAACAGAAAGAAAATATTACAATTTAGAGGAATTTTCTTAATTATCCCTGCAAAATTGGATCTAACAAATTTGCACACTAATATTAAGACACCAGAGATGTCTTATATGGCTTGGCATTTGATAATACAACTGGTGAGTGCAAGTGTACTTCATCAGCCAAAGGTACTAACATACTCTAAATCAAAATGTACCAAGTACAGGGCTGTACAAAATTTAGACAAACATGTGTGACAAAATGTGTTATACAAAAGAAAGCCCTTCCTTGCATTACAAGAAAACACTATCATAAGAAGACAAGTAGTGCAACCATTCAAGAGTGATAGATAAGTTTCATTTACCTTGGTAATTTCTCGGCCTTCTCTTTCAAAATTGATCAACGCGCTCATTCCACCCCGTTCACAAACACACGATACATGGGAAGGAACAAGCAGATACAAAACCTCAAATATATGTGAAATGGATCAAGGCCTTGTACTTGACTTCTAGTTCAGAATGCTATGCCTCAAGAACAAGTAAGCATATGTACAATCCTTTCAGGCATTCATCTATTTGGAAGGACAAAGCCAATAGTAAAAAAGCGAGAGCATGGATTGGATAATGTGTTTTGCAAACTAAGATTTAAATAAATCTGGAACCAATATATAAGCAAGAAATCAATGAAACGCTTTTGAAACAGAGGAATAATGGTAGACTAATAGGAACCCATTTCTTGATTTTTACCAACCTATTAATTTGTAAGGGATGATTAGTAGAGTATACCATGTGTGTCGTTCTCTAACACCATGGAGAAAGGGAAAAACCTTCTACCATGATATTATCCTCGTATAATTGTACTGACCAATACTAACTTTTTTAGCGAACTTGCAATATTGTTGATCTACACTAAGAGATGCTGGCTAAAACTGAATGAAGATAATAGAGATTGAGCAACAGATAAATAACAATGCACATAACGTTAATCCAGGGCAATTTAAATGGCGACTCTTAAACCTGGAAGAATATGAAATACTCCCTCCATAAAGAAATATAAGAGCGTTTAGATCACTAATTTAGTGATTTGAGCACTCTTATATTTCTTTACAGAGGGAGTAGATCAATGTGCCTAGTATATGCATATACTGTGTTTTACTTATATACATGCAACTATGGAGCAATATTACAGAAAACAAGAATACATCTGTAAGAGCACATTTCTCCATGTGTGGTTTTGGTAATTGATGACACCCCTATGTACTAACGGTTGCCTTAAGTTATATTCGAAGGACTTGTCCGTAGGTACTTCTTGAAGTCCATCTGTTGGTTTCAAGGAGTTTATATGGTGACCAAGGTGGTATTCAAGGTGTTATCCAAAGACTGGTCATATAGGAGTTGAGATTACTACAAGCATGTCTTGAAGAAGAAGACTGTGTGAGCATTCATGTTTACCTTCAAGACATCATCTTTATGAAGAGAGAAGATAAGATACAAGGTTGATCAAGACTAAGTCAAAGAGTGAACCAAGTTGATCAACACACAAAGGGTACAAGATGTACCGAGAAGAATCAAGTGATCCCATGGTATGGTCAGCATTGTCCATTATGCTTTGTGTACTAACCCATGGTCTACGTAAGTGTTCTTTGTAGGGTTATGTATATTTCCATGGGACTGCATCGAGAGGAAGATCCCATACAACCCATGGAAGATGACATCAAGTGGTGATCGTCATCAAGGTTGCAGTGTACAAGTTCAAGTGAAGCATCACGAAGAAATCATGCTTGTAGCTTGCCATCCATCCTGGTGACAATGTACTTGTGAAGGTGTGCCGAAGAGTGAATCACCCATAGTGGAGTATGGGGGAGCAATCATGTCATGCCCAAGATGCGGTCCTATCCTTATTTTGGCACGAGGTCCTCGACAAGGATAGAAGCGCATCTCGTCGTGTTGCAAGGATGGATATCATAACAAGTACATGTACAGAAGAGATGAGTATATGGAATTGGCTTACACTCGCCACAAGCTACATCAAAGTCACATCAATACAACATCATATGCAAACATCATACGGTAGAGTAGGGTCCGACTACGGACGTAAACAAACGACAAAAATGACATCCATCCTTGCTATCCCAGGCTGCTGCCTAGAACCCATCCTAGATTGATGATGAAGAAGAAGAAATCCAAATCAAACAAGAAACACGTTCACGTCAAATCATCGCATTACCTGAACCTGAAACTATTGTTGTAGTAATCTGTGAGCCACAGGGACTCAGCAATCTCATTTCCAAGGGTATCAAGACTATTAAAGCTTAATAGGTGAGGTATGGTTAAGTGGTGAGGCTGCAGCAAGCGACTAAGCATTTATTTGAGTGGCTAACTTATGAGTACAGAAATTAAAGTATGGTGGTCTACGCATAACGTACGTGATCTAGCAATGATCACTAAGTGATCCTGAACACCTACTTACGTCAAACATAACCCCACAGTGTTCTCTCTCGGATAAGGACTCACGAGAAGAGACAGTCACGGTTACGCACACAGTTGGTGTATTTTATTAGAGTTTAATTCAAGTTTGCTATGAACGGGTGTTAAACAAAATATCCAAGTTTGCCACATAATCGTGAGCACGGCTTCTCGAAAATATTTAACCCTGCAGGGGTGCTCCAACTCATCCATCATAAATTAACCACACGCTGTGGGAATAACCTCGACCACAGATCTCGTGATCATACTAGGCAATTCCAAAGGAATTCCGACACCTCGAGATAGCCCGAAGAAGATCAGAGCTCCTCACGCAAGACGTTCGAGAAAGGTAAAACAAATCCAGCAAGGCCGCCCGACGTGCCGACAATCTCGATAGGAGCCGCGAATCTCGTTCTCAAGGCACAACTGGATGAGCGCAGCGTACAGTGGCTTGATAGAAATCTTCCGAGTTGCCCCGGGTTGGCCCCGCACACGACTCTAGTTTGGACCAACACTCATGAGGAGCACTGGCCCGGGTTGTTGATTAATCCACGGGGTGATCATGCCCTATGCAAATTTTATTAGTTATTAGGCAAATGTAGTACCAATGTTGGGCCTTGCCAGACAAGTTTTATCCCAAAATGAAAATTAAGGGGGTCCCCATAACAACCCCGAGCATGTTAGGAGCGCTCAATTATGGAACATAACACCGGTTCACAAGTAACTAGGGCGGCAAGAGTGGAACAAAACACCGAGCAAAAGGCCAAGCCTTCCACCCTTTACCAAGTGTATAAGTGCATTAAATTAAATAGCAATAATATTTTGATAACAAAAGAATGTCCATGTTGACACATGGACGCAATTGCACCTGCATCTAGAAACGCTATAAGAAGGGCTGAGCAAGCGGTAACATAGCCAAACAAAGGTTTGCTGGGATGTCGAGGGGTTAGAGGCTTTCATGGCAATGTTGGGAGGCTTGACAAACAAGTGATTGGTAGCATGACATAGCGATATAAAACGATACATCTAGCATGGCAATGATAGTAATGGTATCCAGGGAAATGTTTCATCTTGCCTGAGATCCCGCTCGAAAGAAGATCGAATCCATGAAGAAGACGAGCCAACGTAGTCGAACGAATCCTCACACTCCGAATGCTTTCGGAACTCTATCGATAAGAACAAACCGAAACAAACAATCAACACAAGAGAAACACCACAACATATGCATGACATGATGCACAAACCAATATGATGCATGTCCGGTTTAAATTGCAAGGCATGAGAATTCACATCAAACAACTACGACACATTAAAGTGAAGCTCAATATGCAACGAGTTGCATATTGATGAAACTCCACGTTCAAATTATTTAGTTCACTCCCGTTAGGTACACGGCAATATTAAATGTTTGTTAAACATGGCAAGAGGTGAAGCATGATCAACTATATCATCCAGACATTTTAAATGGGTCCGGAAGCAACATATAGCCTTTCCGAAACAACCCCATATGCATAATATGAATTTGGTCCAGATCTGTACTAAACATGTTTTAGAGTTGTTAAACAGAAAAATAAATGTCACCATGAGATTCTACACTTTTTTCTAGTCAATTTACATATGTGGAACATTTTTATCAGAGCTACGGTTTAGTAGTTATGAAATAAATCATTTTAGCATGGCAATTACGCAAATCGATGCAAACAGCAGATTAAGTATTTTTAACATGTGTGAAAATTGGATATTATGAATCTACACGAAATTCTAGTCAAGTTCCATATATAAAGTTTTTCCATACGAGGCCCGGTTATGGAGTTATTAAATGCATGATCTAGGGGGATTTTTCTGCAATTTTTTTATCCTGGAATAATTAGAAAAATCGCCAGATCGGAAAAAAAATGAATCGGGCCAAATCTGGTGGGCGCAACTTAAGTACCTATCGCATAGGGCACTGGATAGCAGGCAAGGGCGACTGGCTAGCTCACCTAGCGGGCTGGGCCCGCAGCAGAGGCGAGGCCCATGAGGGGCGATGCGGTCAACGGGGCAGAATCGAGCGGCGCTCATCCCCGACCTTCTGCTCGCTCCCGAGCAGGGGCAGAGCGCCGGCGGCGATGGCGGTCAATGCGGTGAGGTACGCGGCGGCCAAGGGCGGATCCAGTGAGGGGGCTACGGGATCTAGCCCGAGGTGCCCATTCCGACGGCGGGGCAGCTCCCTAGGCACCATGGAAGCTTCAGCCTGTAGGAAGAGAGAGAGATCGGCGGGACGTGAGGGGAGATGGAGAGAGGAGGAAGAAGGTGTTGGGAGACGTAGTAGTAAATCAAAAATTTTCCTACGCGTTCACCAAGATCCATCTATGGAGAAACCAGCAACGAGCAAGGGGAGAGTGGATCTTCATACCTTTGAAGATCGCTAAGCGGAAGCGTTACAAGAACGCGGTTGATGGAGTCGTACTCGCAGCGATTCAGATCGCGGTAGATCCGATCAAGTGCCGAACGGACGGCACCTCCGCGTTCAACACACGTGCAGCCCGGTGACGTCTCCAACACCTTGATCCAGCAAGGAGGAAGGAGAGGTTGGGGAAGGGCTCCAACAGCAGCACGACGGTGTGGTGGTGGTGGAGTAGCAAGGTATTCCGACAGGGCTTCGCCTAAGCGCTGCGGAGGAGGAAGAAGAGAGGTAGGGCTTCGCCGTGAGAGAGAGAGATCAAATCCTGTCTCAAAACATCCAAAACCTCAAGTATATATAGGAGGAGGGACGTGGAGGGCTGGCTTGGCCTCTACTCCAAAGAGGAGATGGCCGGCCGAATTAAAGGGAGAGTCCACCTCCCACAAGGGAGGTGGATCTCCTCCTTTTAAATCCTTTTTGCCTTATCTCCTTATCTCCAGCCACATGGGCCTTTAGCAAAAGTATTTCCCAGCCCAATAAGGGCTGACACACTTTATCTAACAGCCCATGAAGTCCTCTGGTCGTCACACCCCTCCCGGGGGTCCTCCGGCACCCTCCCGGCACTCCCGGTACACTACCGATGAGCCCGAAAACTTTCCGGTGACCAAAACTGGACTTCCTATATATCAATCTTTACCTCCGGACCATTCCGGAGCTCCTCGTGACGTCCGGGATCTCATCCGGGACTCCGAACAACCTTCGGTAATCACGTATACCTTTTCCCTATAACCCTAGCGTCATCGAACCTTAAGTGTGTAGACCCTACGGGTTCGGGAGACACGTAGACATGACCGAGACACCTCTCCGGCCAATAACCAACAGCGGGATCTGGATACCCATGTTGGCTCCCATGTACTCCACGATGATCTCATCGGATGAACCACGATGTCAGGGATTCAATCAATCCCGTATACAATTCCCTTTGTCTATCGGTATGGTACTTGCCCGAGATTCGATCGTCGGTATCGCCATACCTTGTTCAATCTCGTTACCGGCAAGTCTCTTTACTCGTTCCGTAACACATCATCCCGTGGCTAACTCCTTAGTCACATTGAGCTCATTATGATGATGTCTTACCGAGTGGGCCCAGAGATACCTCTCCGTCACACGGAGTGACAAATCCCAGTCTTGATTCGTGTCAACCCAACAGACACTTTCGGAGATACCCGTAGCGTACCTTTATAGCCACCCAGTTACGTTGTGACGTTTGGCACACCCAAAGCATTCCTACGGTATCCGGGAGTTACACAATCTCATGGTCTAAGGAAATGATACTTGACATTGAAAAGCTTTAGCAAACGAACTACACGATCTTGTGCTATGCTTAGGATTGGGTCTTGTCCATCACATCATTCTCCTAATGATGTGATCCCGTTATCAACGACATCCAATGTCCATGGTCATGAAACCGTGACCATCTATTGATCAACGAGCTAGCCAACTAGAGGCTCACTAGGGACATGTGATGGTCTATGTATTCACACATGTATTACGGTTTCTGGTTAACACAATTGTAGCATGAATAATAGACAATTATCATGAACTAGGAAATACAATAATAACCATTTTATTATTGCCTCTAGGGCATATTTCCAACAGTCTCCCACTTGCACTAGAGTCAATAATCTAGTTCACATCACCATGTGATTAACACTTACATCACCATGTGATCATATCATCATGTGATTAACACCCAATAAGTTCTGGGGTTTGTTCATGTTCTGCTCGTGAAAGAGGTTTTTAGTCAGCGGGTCTGCGACATTCAGATCCGTGTGTACCTTTGCAAACTTTCCATTTCATATTTGTAGATACTGCTCCCACGCTCCACTTGGAGCTATTCCAAATGGCTGCTCCACTATACGTAGCTGGATTTCTACTAAGAGTCATCCGGATTGGAGTTAAAGCTTGCATCATCGTAACCCTTTACGATGAACTCTTTATCACCTCCATAATCGAGAATATTTCCTTAGTTCTCAAGTTACTAAGGATAACTTTGACCGCTGTCCAGTGACCCACTCTTGGATTACTCTTGTACCCCTTGACAGACTCATGGCAAGGCACACACAGGTGCGGTACACAGCATGGCATACTATATAGAGCCTATGGCTAAAGCATAGGAGATGACACTCATCTTTTCTTTATCTTCTGCCGTGGTCGAGTATTGAGTCTTACTCAATTTCACACCTTACAATACAGTCAAGAACTCCTTCTTGACCCATCTATTTTGAACTCCTTCAAAAACTTGTCAAGGTATGTCTTCGTCGAAAAACCTTATCAAGCGAATAGATCTATCCCTATAGATCTTGATGCTCAATAAAATAGTAGCTTTATCTGGGTCTTCCTTTGAAAAAAAACTTTTCAAACAACCCTTCATGCTCTTCCAGAAATTCTACATCATTTCCGATCAATAATATGTCAACTACATATTCTTATAAGAAATTCCATAGTGCTCCCACTCACTTTCTTGCAAATACAAGTTTCTCATAAACTTTGTATAAACTTAAACACTTTGATCACCTCATCAAAGCATATATTCCAACTCCGAGATGCTTGCTCCAGTCCATAGAAGGATCGCTGGAGTTTGCATATTATTAGCATCCTTAGGATTGACAAAACCTTCTGGTTGTATCACATACAACTCTTCCTCACACAAACCATTACGGAAACCTTGTTTTGTCATCCATCTGCCAGATTTCATAATCGAAAAATGCAGCAACTGCTAACAAAATTTTAATAGACTTTTAGCATCGCTACAGATGAGACAATCTCATCGCAGTCAACTCCTTGAACTTGGCGGAAACTTCTTTGCGACAAGTCGAGCTTTATAAACGGTGACATTTCACCATTAGCGTCTATGTTTATTTCAAAGGTCCATTTGTACTCAATGACCCGCCATTCAACAGGCAAGTCTACCAAAGTCCATACTTGGTTTTCATACATGGATCCTTTCTCGGATTTCATGGCTCCTAGCCATTTGTTGGAATCCGGGCCCACCATCGCTTCTCCATAGTTCGTAGGTTCATCGTTGTCCAACAACATGATTTCCAAGACAGGGTTGTCGTACTACTCAGGAGCAGTATGCGTCCTTGTCGACCTACGAGGTTCGATAGTGACTTGATCCGAAGCTTCATGATCATCATCATTAACTTCCTTTTCAACTGAGTAGGCTCTACAGAAACATCTTTCTGTGTTGCGCTATTCTCTGGTTGAAACAAAGGTTCAACAACCTTATCAAGTTCTATCTTCCTCCCACTCAATTCTTTCGAGAGAAACTCTTTCTCAAGAAAGGACCCGTTCTTAGCAACAAACACCTTTTGCGCTTGGATCTGAGATAGAAGGTATACCCAATGTCTCATTAGGGTATTCTATGAAGATGCATTTGTCTGCGTTGAGTTCGAGCTCGCTAGGTGAAAAACCCATTTTCACATAAGCGTCGCAGCCCCAAACATTAAGAAATGACAGCTTAGGCTTCTGTCAAACCATAATTCTCACGGTGTCATCTCAACAGACTTAGATGGTGCCCTATTAAAGTGAATGGATTTGTCTTTAATGCATAACCCCATAACGATAGTGGCAAAATGATAAGAGACATCATAGTACTCACTATATCCAATAGAGCACGACTACGACGTTCGAACACACCATCACACTATGGTGTTCCAGGAGGCGTGAGCTGTGAAACAATTTCCACATTGTCGAAAATTGCATACCAAACTCGTAACTTAGATATTCACCTCCATGATCGTATCATAGACATTTATCTTCTTGTCACGATGATCTTTAACTTCACTCTGAAACTCCTTGAACCTTTCAAACATTTCAGATTCGTGTTTCATTAAGTAAATATCCCCATATTTACTCAAATCATCAGTGAAGGTAAAGAAAAACAACGATATCCACTGTGTGTTTTAACACTCATTGGACCACATACATCAACATGTATTAATTCCAATAAGCCACTTGCCCGCTCCATCATATTGGATGACGGGGGTCTCAGTCATCTTGCCCAAGAGGCATGGCTCGCATGTCTCAACCGATTCGAAATCGAGTGAGTCAAAAAATCCATCATCATGGAGTTTCTTCATGCGATTTATACCAATATGACATTACGTGGCAGTGCCACAAGCATGTGGTACTATCATTATTAACTTTGTATCTTTTGGTACCAATGTTATGAATATGTGTACTACTACGATCATGATTTGATAAACCATTTCGAGTGGGTGCATGACCATTGAAGGCATTATCCATGTAAACAGAATAACCATTATTCTCTAACTTATATGAATAACCGTATCGCACTAATCATGATCTAATCACGTTCATGCTCAACGCAAACACCAAATAACATTTATTTAGGTTTATCACAAATCCTGAAGGTAGAGAGAGCGTGCGATGGTGATCACATCAATCTTGGAAATACTTCCAACACACATCGTCACCTTTCACCTAGCTAGTCTCCATTTACTCCGTAGCTTTTATTTCAAGTTGCTAACACTTAGTAACCGAACCGGTATCCAATACCCAGGTGCTACTAGGAGTACCAGCAAGGTACACATCACTAACACGTATATCAAATATACTTCCATTGACATTACCAGCCTTCTTATCTACCAAGCATCTAGGGGTTTTCCGCTTCAGCGAACATTCTCCTCATAACAGAAGCACTTAGTCTCGGGTTCGGGCTCAACCTTGGGTTTCTTCACTAGAGCAACAACTGGCTTGCCATTCCTGAAGTTTTCCGTTCTTGCCCTTGCCTCTTTTGAAACTAGTGGTTTCACTTAACCATCAACACTTGATGCTCCTTCTTGATTTCTACCTTCGTGGTGTCAAACATCACGAACAACTCAGGGATCATCTTATCCATCCCTGGCATGTTATAGTTCATCACGAAGCTCTAGTAGCTTGGTGGCAGTGACTTGGAGAACTGCATTAATCACTATCTCATCTGGAAGATTAACTCCCACTTGATTCAAGTGATTGTAGCACCCAGACAATCTGAGCACACGCTCAGCGATTGAGCTATTCTCCTTTATCTTGCAGACAAAGAATCTTGTTGGAGGTCTCATACCTCTCAACATAGGCACGAGCCTGAGATCACAATCTCAGCTCCTAGAACATCTCATATGTTCCGTGACGTTCAAAACGTTTTGGAGCCTCAATTCTAAGCCGTAATGCATGACGCATTGAACTATCACGTAGTCACCAAAAAGTGTCTGTCATATGTTCACAACATCTACAGACAACGCTTGAGGGAGTGATGCAGTTAGCGGTACATAAAAAAAAACATAAGCTTTCTGTGCAGCAATGAGGACAATCCTTAGATCACGGACCCAGTCCGCATTATTGCTACCATCAACTTTCAACTTACTTTTCTCTAGGATTGTATCAATAAAACTGTGGAGCTACAGCGCGAGCTATCTACGACATAATTTGCAAGGACATTTTAGACTAAGTTCATGATAATTAAGTTCATTTAATCAAATTATTAATGAACTCCCACTTAGATAGACATCTCTCTAGTCTTCCAAGTGATACATGATCCATGTCAACTAGCCCGTGTCCGATCATCACGTGAGACGGACTAGTCATCCATGGTGAACATCTCTATGTTGATCGTATCTTCTATACGACTCATGTTCGACCTTTCGGTCTTCCGTGTTCCGAGGCCATGTCTGTACATGCTAGGCTCGTCAAGTCAACCTAAGTGTTTCGCATGTGTAAATCTGGCTTACACCCGTTGTATGCGAACGTTAGAACCTATCACACCCGATCATCACGTGGTGCTTCGGAACGACGATCCTTAGCAACGGTGCACAGTTAGGGTGAACACCTTTCTTGAAATTTTATTGAGAGATCATCTTATTTACTACCGTCGTTCTATGCAAATAAGATGTAAACATGATAAACATCACATGCAATCAATATAGTGACATGATATGGCCAATATCATCTTGCTCCTTTGATCTCCATCTTCGGGGCACCATGATCATCACTGTCACCGGCACGACACCATGATCTCCATCATTGTGTCTTCATGAAGTTGTCTCGCCAACTATTACTTCTACTACTACAGCTAACGTTTAGCAATAAAGTAAAGTAATTACATGGCGTTTATGATTGACACGCAGGTCATACAATAATATAAGACAACTCCTATGGCTCCTGCCGGTTGTCATAGTCATCGACATGCAAGTCGTGAACCCTATTACAAGAACATGATCAATCTCATACATCACAATGCATCACATCACATCCTTTTGGCCATATCACATCACACGGCATATGCTGCAAAAACAAGTTAGACGTCCTCTAATTTGTAGTTGCAAGTTTTTACGTGGTTGCTATAGGTTTCTAGCAAGAACGTTTCTTACCTACATCAAAACCACAACGTGATATGCCAATTGCTATTTACCCTTCATAAGGACCCTTTTCATCGAATCCAATCCAACTAAGGTGGGAGAGACAGACACCCGCTAGCCACCTTATGCAACTAGTGCATGTCAGGCGGTGGAACCGGTCTCACGTAAGCGTACGTGTAAGGTTGGTCCGGGCCGCTTCATCCCACAATACCGTCGAATCAAGATAAGACTAGTAACGGCAAGCATATTAACAAAATCGATGCCCACAACTGCTTTGTGTTCTACTCGTGCATAGATTCTACGCATAGACCTAGCTCATGATGCCACTGTTGGGAGACGTAGTAGTAAATCAAAAATTTTCCTACGCGTTCACCAAGATCCATCTATGGAGAAACCAGCAACGAGCAAGGGGAGAGTGGATCTTCATACCTTTGAAGATCGCTAAGCGGAAGCGTTACAAGAACGCGGTTGATGGAGTCGTACTCGCAGCGATTCAGATCGCGGTAGATCCGATCAAGTGCCGAACGGACGGCACCTCCGCGTTCAACACACGTGCAGCCCGGTGACGTCTCCAACACCTTGATCCAGCAAGGAGGAAGGAGAGGTTGGGGAAGGGCTCCAACAGCAGCACGACGGTGTGGTGGTGGTGGAGTAGCAAGGTATTCCGACAGGGCTTCGCCTAAGCGCTGCGGAGGAGGAAGAAGAGAGGTAGGGCTTCGCCGTGAGAGAGAGAGATCAAATCCTGTCTCAAAACATCCAAAACCTCAAGTATATATAGGAGGAGGGACGTGGAGGGCTGGCTTGGCCTCTACTCCAAAGAGGAGATGGCCGGCCGAATTAAAGGGAGAGTCCACCTCCCACAAGGGAGGTGGATCTCCTCCTTTTAAATCCTTTTTGCCTTATCTCCTTATCTCCAGCCACATGGGCCTTTAGCAAAAGTATTTCCCAGCCCAATAAGGGCTGACACACTTTATCTAACAGCCCATGAAGTCCTCTGGTCGTCACACCCCTCCCGGGGGTCCTCCGGCACCCTCCCGGCACTCCCGGTACACTACCGATGAGCCCGAAAACTTTCCGGTGACCAAAACTGGACTTCCTATATATCAATCTTTACCTCCGGACCATTCCGGAGCTCCTCGTGACGTCCGGGATCTCATCTGGGACTCCGAACAACCTTCGGTAATCACGTATACCTTTTCCCTATAACCCTAGCGTCATCGAACCTTAAGTGTGTAGACCCTACGGGTTCGGGAGACACGTAGACATGACCGAGACACCTCTCCGGCCAATAACCAACAGCGGGATCTGGATACCCATGTTGGCTCCCACGTACTCCACGATGATCTCATCGGATGAACCACGATGTCAGGGATTCAATCAATCCCGTATACAATTCCCTTTGTCTATCGGTATGGTACTTGCCCGAGATTCGATCGTCGGTATCGCCATACCTTGTTCAATCTCGTTACCGGCAAGTCTCTTTACTCGTTCCGTAACACATCATCCCGTGGCTAACTCCTTAGTCACATTGAGCTCATTATGATGATGTCTTACCGAGTGGGCCCAGAGATACCTCTCCGTCACACGGAGTGACAAATCCCAGTCTTGATTCGTGTCAACCCAACAGACACTTTCGGAGATACCCGTAGCGTACCTTTATAGCCACCCAGTTACGTTGTGACGTTTGGCACACCCAAAGCATTCCTACGGTATCCGGGAGTTACACAATCTCATGGTCTAAGGAAATGATACTTGACATTGAAAAGCTTTAGCAAACGAACTACACGATCTTGTGCTATGCTTAGGATTGGGTCTTGTCCATCACATCATTCTCCTAATGATGTGATCCCGTTATCAACGACATCCAATGTCCATGGTCATGAAACCGTGACCATCTATTGATCAACGAGCTAGCCAACTAGAGGCTCACTAGGGACATGTGATGGTCTATGTATTCACACATGTATTACGGTTTCTGGTTAACACAATTGTAGCATGAATAATAGACAATTATCATGAACTAGGAAATACAATAATAACCATTTTATTATTGCCTCTAGGGCGACGGACAGCGGCGGCCGGAGACGGCGAGCTCCTCCGGCGAGGGGCCGGCGGTGGCCCTGGCGCGGGGCTGGCACGGGGAAGCACGGTCGGGGCTGCACGCTCGGTCGCCCGTGGGAAGCGGCGGCGGTGCTTTGGGCCTGGGGCGGGCCCAGATGGGCTCGGCGGGCCTTGCGCGGCTGGGAGGAGGGAGGCTGTGGCTGGGTGGCGGCTGGTGGGTGGTTTGACACGGGATTCGAGGAGGGATTAGAGTTTCCCAATTAGTCATGCTAGGGGTGTATAAATAGCAGTTTGAGAGCTAGGGGAGGGGGTTTTTGCTCCATTTTTTGGACCGTTTGATCTCGATCGGACGGCTCGAAAGCGGAGGGGGGTTAGGTGGGCTAGTCAGGTGTGTAGATGGGCTAGGTCTGAGATGAGTGGGAAGGTGGCAGCCCGTGACTAGAGGTTTTAAAACACTGGAACGACCGCAAATAAACCGATGACCGCACTAATATGGTTGACCGATGGGGAATCATACGAACTCCGAATGCGACGAAATTTGGTACGCGGCCCACCTACAATATAATAAGACTGCACGCCAACTTTCGGCCCAATCCAAGAATATTTTTCATGCGCTTTAAAAACATTTTTAACGATGTCGCATGCGCGTGCGTGTGTGGTTGCGCTCAAAACTTTCAATGACAAGAACGAAGAGAACCGGCAACTACGAACGGATCCAAGTTTTCGAAAACGAGTGACGATGCAATGCATATGATGCGAATGATGCGATGATGAATGCAACAACCAAAAGAAACAAAGACGAGAATGGAATAAAAAGGGAATCTTCTGGAGCGTCGGTCCCGGGCTGTTACAACTCTCCTCCACTACACGAGGATCTCGACCCGAGATCTAGAATGAGAAGGGGAAGAGAAAGAGCAAGAGGAAGAGGTAAAACTTTATTGCTTCTTTGACAAACGAGTGAAACCAATGAAATAAGAAGGTTGGAAACAGATGAGGAATAACATGGGAACAAGCAAGAATTCACAAGAAATTTCGGCAGCACTTCGGTAGGATAGAGAGGAAAAATTTGATAAGAAGGAAAGAACTTGAAAGAGAGACACCAAGCTTCGGTTGGATTAGAATTAAAACTTCATAAGATGGAAGGAACATGAAAAGATTTCAAAGCACTCCGGTTAAATGAATAAGCAAAGAAAGAACATTATTTTAATCAGACTAGATGTGGGTTGAAAAGAGCAACACCACAATGCCTCCGGAACAAACGAGTAGAAGCTACATCTTTGAAGAGAAGAGAACTGAGAAGAAAATGACAACTTCTACCACCAATGAATTTGAGAAGCATAGGTTGAACGGAGTTGTTGGATAATCAACAACAAAAAGAATAGATTGTTGTGGACTTATGGAAAACATCTCAAAATTATGAGGTGACAACCTACCACAACAGAAACAATTGATTGATTGAGAGCAACCAGATATGCAAAACTTCTTTCACCAAGAGGAGGAGGAAACTTGGATCAATTATGACACCATGATAGCAACAATCCTTAAGAAATGCTTTAGGTGAAATCCAACCCAAGATAACTCCGAGAATACAAGATGGGTTTACTTATCTTTTTCTTGACAATTTTTCTTCGAGACTCTTCATAATCAAGAATTTAATAACACCACTTCAAAAGACAATGGAGACGTAATTGAACTTAGAAATGCGAGAAAAGAACACTTGAGCACCTCCAACAGAATCTAGAAGAACACTTCGAGAAGAATTCCATCCTTAACAAACCATCATAAAAACATCGGGATGAACTTCGAAATGAAAGGATGATAGAAAAGAATTGGAGGATGCAAAAAGAACAAGAATGAGGCCTTGCTATGAATTAGATGAAGCTTACCGACAAGATACTTGAGAAAAACTAGGAACTCTGGAAAACAAAGATGAGCACTTGGGGTAAGGAATTTAATATCATGAACAACTCCGGAAGAAGGATTGAAATCACTTGGATGAAACAAGAATACAAATTATGATGTGCCTATCCTTCATCAAGTTAAATTGATGACAAACAACGGATTTGGCATACCACTTATCCTTTTGGATGAGATAGGAAAGATAGATAGAGCACAAACTTGAAAAGGTCTTGAACAATACACCGGTAAGAATTCAAAATGAAAGAGGATAAAACAAATGAATGATATAACATGAGAACAAAGAGAGCATGATCCACCTAATAGAAAACTTCACAAGGCACCGGAATAATTGAGATACGAACGAAGGGACACCGATTGAGAAGAATTTGAGAACAAAAGCTGAAAGCTGAGAACGAAGAAATCTTCTGAAATGATGGCCTTCGGAGGATTGAGAAATGAAAACAATTATGAAATGCACCGGATAGATATGGGAGGAATAACTCATGATCAAACAATTTGAGATGATAGCAACAGCTTGAAACCATGAATCTTCAAGAGAATGAGCAAAGATTTAAGAGAACCACTCCTTTGGTCTTCAATGCTGAGAATGATGACGAGAAACAACACCATGAATTACTAAGATACTCTGGAATAATGAATTAAGACAGGTTGAGCCAACAATGAAAATGATTTAGAAGCAATCTTCGAGAAGGCACATGACTGATGAAATTCATTCTTACTGTTGGAAATGTGCCCTAGAGGCAATAATAAAATGGTTATTATTGTATTTCCTTGTTCATGATAATTGTCTATTGTTCATGCTATAATTGTGTTAACCGGAAACCGTAATACATGTGTGAATACATAGACCACAACATGTCCCTAGTGAGCCTCTAGTTGACTAGCTCATTGATCAATAGATGGTCACGGTTTCATGACCATGGACATTGGATGTCGTTGACAACGGGATCACATCATTAGGAGAATGATGTGACGGGCAAGACCCAATCCTAAGCACAACACTAGATCGTGTAGTTCGTTTGCTAAAGCTTTTCAATGTCAAGTATCGTTTCCTTAGACCATGAGATTGTGCAACTCCCGGATACCGTAGGAATGCTTTCGGTGTGCCAAACGTCACAACGTAACTGGGTGGCTATAAAGGTGCACTACGGGTATCTCCGAAAGTGTTTGTTGGGTTGGCACGAATCGAGACTAGGATTTGTCACTCCGTGTGACGGAGAGGTATCTCTGGGCCCACTCGGTAAGACATCATCATAATGAGTTCAATGTGACTAAGGAGTTAGCCACGGGATGATGTATTACGGAACGAGTAAAGAGACTTGCCGGTAACGAGATTGAACAAGGTATAGAGATACCGACGATCGAATCTCGGGCAAGTATCATACCGATAGACAAAGGGAATTGTATACGTGATTGATTGAATCCCCGACATCATGGTTCATCCGATGAGATCATCGTGGAGCATGTGGGAGCCAACATGGGTATCCATATTCCGCTGTTGGTTATTGGCCGGAGAAGTGTCTCGGTCATGTCCACGTGTCTCCCGAACCCGTAGGGTCTACACACTTAAGGTTCGATGACGCTAGGGTTATAGGGAAATTGTATACGTGATTAACGGAAGTTTTTAGGAGTCCCGGATGAGATCCTGGACGTCACGAGGAGCTCCAGAATGGTTTGGAGGTAAAGATCGATATATAGGAAGTCCAGTTTTGGTCACCGGAAAGTTTTCGGGCTCATCGGTATTGTACCGGGAGTGCCGGGAGGGTGCCGGAGGACCCTCGGGAGGGGTGTGACGACCATAGGACTTTGTGGGCCCTTAGAGGAGGTGTGCCAGCCCTTATTGGGTGGCGAAAACCTTCTAGAAAGGCCCATGCGGCTGGAGATCTGGAGATAAAGGGCAAAGGGTTTTAAATGAGGCGATCCACCTCCCTTGTGGGAGGTGGACTCTATCCCCACTTCGGCCGAAGCCCTCCTGTTTGAAGGAGGGGCCAAGGCAGCCCTCCCTCTCCCTCCTCCTATATATACTTGAGGTTTTGGCCTTTTTGAGAACAGTTGTAAACTCTCTCTCTCTCTCACGGCGAAGCCCTACCTCTCTTCTTCCTCCTCCGCAGTGCTTAGGCGAAGCCCTGCCGGAATACCTTGCTACTCCACCACCACCACACCGTCGTGCTTCTGTTGGAGACCTTCCCTAACCTCTCATTCCTCCTTGCTTGATCAAGGCGTAGGAGACGTCACCGGGCTGCACGTGTGTTGAACGCGGAGGCGCCGTTGTTCGATGCTTAGATCGGAATCCACCGCGATCTGAATCGCTGCGAGTACGACTCCATCAACCGCGTTCTTGTAACGCTTCCTCTTAGCGATCTTCAAAGGTATGAAGATGCAATCTCTCCCCACTCGTTGCTGGTTTCTCCATAGATAGATGTTGGTGACATGTAGGAAAATTTTGATTTACTACTATGTCTCCCAACAGTGGCATCATGAGCTAGGTCTATGCGTAGAATCTATGCACGAGTAGAACACAAAGCAGTTGTGGGCGTCGATTTTGTTAATTTGCTTACCACTACTAGTCTTATCTTGATTCGGCGGTATTGTGGGATGAAGCGGCCCGGACTGACTTTACACGTACGCTTACGTGAGACTGGTTCCACCGCCTGACATGCACTTGTTGCATAAGGTGGCTAGCGAGTGTCTGTCTCTCCCACCTTAGTCGGATTGGATTTGATGAAAAGGGTCCTTATGAAGGGTAAATAGTAATTGGCATATCACGTTGTGGTTTTAGCGTAGGTAAGAGACGTTCTTGCTAGTAACCTTAGCAGCCACGTAAAAACTTGCAACTACAAATTAGAGGACGTCTAACTTGTTTTTGCAGCATATGCCTTGTGATGTGATATGGACAAAGGATGTGATGTGATGCATTGTGATGTATGAGATTGATCATGTTCTTGTAATAGGATTCACGACTTGCATGTCGATGAGTATGACAACCGGCAGGAGCCATAGGAGTTGTCTTATTTTATTGTATGACCTGCGTGTCAATCATAAACGCCATGTAATTACTTTACTTTATTGCTAAACGTTAGCCATAGTAGTAGAAGTAATAGTTGGCGAGACAACTTCATGAAGACACAGTGATGGAGATCATGATGATGGAGATCATGGTGTCGTGCCGGTGACAGTGATGATCATGGTGCCCCGAAGATGGAGATCAAAGGAGCAAGATGATAATGGCCATATCATGTCACTATATTGATTGCATGTGATGTTTATCATGTTTACATCTTATTTGCCAAGAACGACGGTAGTAAATAATATGATCTCTCACTAAAATTTCAGGAAAAGTGTTCACCCTAACTATGCACCATTGCTAAGGATCGTTGTTCCGAAGCACCACGTGATGATTGGGTGTGATAGGTTCTAACGTTCGCATACAACAGGTGTATGCCAGATTTACACTCGCGAAACACTTAGGTTGACTTGACGAGCCTAGCATGTACAGACATGGCCTCGGAACACGGAAGACTGAAAGGTCGAACATGAGTCGTATGGAAGATACGATCAACATGGAGATGTTCACCATGGATGACTAGTCCGTCTCACGTGATGATCGGACACGGGCTAGTTGACATGGATCATGTGTCACTTGGATGACTAGAGAGATGTCTATCTAAGTGGGATTTCATTAAATAATTTGATTATGTGAACTTAATTATCATGAACTTAGTCTCAAATTATCTTTACAATCTATATTGTAGATCCAATGGCCAACGCAAATGTCACCCTCAATTTCAACGCGTTCCTAGAGAAAACCAAGCTGAAAGATGATGGAAGCAACTATGTGGACTGGGTCCGTGGCTTGAGGATCATCCTCATAGCTTCCAAGAAATTGTATGTCCTTGATGCACCACTAGGTGACCCACCCCTTCTCCCAGCAGAGCAAGACGTTGCGAACGCTTGGCATTCTCCTGCGATGATTACTCCATTGTTCAGTGCGGCATGCTTTACAGTTTAGAACCGGGGATTCAAAAGCATTTTGAGCAACACAGAGCATATGAGATGTTCCAAGAGCTGAAACTGGTTTTCCAAGCTCATGCCCGGGTCGAGAGATATGACGTCTCCGACAAGTTCTTCAGCTGTAAGATGGAGGAGAATAGTTCTGGCAATGAGCACATCCTCAAGATGTCTGGGCTACACAACCGCTTGACTCAGCTGGGAGTTAATCTCCCGGATGAATCGGTCATTGACAGAATCCTCTAGTCGCTTCCACCTAGCTACAAGAGCTTTGTGATGAACTACAACATGCAAGGGATGGAGAAGTCCATTCCTGAGTTGTACTCGATCCTGAAATCAGCAGAGGTCGAGATCAAAAAGGAGCATCAAGTGTTGATGGTGAATAAGTCCACTAGTTTCAAGAAAGGCAAGGGTAAGAAGAACTTCAAGAAGGACGGCAAAGCTGTTGCCGCGCCCGGTAAGGAAGTTGCCGGGAAGAAGAAGAACAAAAATGGACCCAAGCCCGAGACTGAGTGTTTTTATTGCAAGGGTGTCGGTCACTGGAAGCGGAATTGCCCCAAGTACTTAGCGGATAAGAAGGACGTCAACATTAAAGGTATATGTGATATACTTGTTATTGATGTGTACCTAACCAACACTCGTTGTAGCTCCTAGGTATTTGATACCGATGCAGTTGCTCACATTTGTAACTCCAAGCAGGAGCTGCCGAATAAGCGGAGGCTGGCAAAGGACGAGGTGATGATGCGCGTCGGGAATGGTTCCAAGGTCGATGTGATCACCATCGGCACGCTACCTCTACATCTACCTTCGGGATTAGTGTTAAACCTTAATAATTGTTATTTAGTACCAACTTTGAGCATGAACATTGTATCTGGATATCGCTTGATGCACGATGGCTACTCATTTAAATCTGAGATAATGGTTGTTCTATTTATATGAGAGAAATGTTTTATGGTCATGCCCCGCTGGTCAATGGTTTATTTTTGATGAATCTCGAACGTGATGTTACACATGTCCATAGTGTGCGTACCAAAAAGTGTAAGGTTGATAACGATAGTCCCACTTACATGTGGCACTGCCGCCTTGGTCATATTGGTGTCAAACGCATGAAGAAGCTCCATACTGATGGACTTTTGGAGTCTCTTGATTTCGAATCATTTGACACGTGCGAACCATGCCTCATGGGCAAGATGACCAAGACTTCGTTCTCCGGAACAATGGAGCGAGCAACCGACTTGTTGGAAATAATACATACCGATGTATGCGGTCCAATGAGTGTCGAGGCTCGCGGTGGCTACCGTTATGTTCTCACCCTCACTAATGACTTGAGTAGATATGGGCATGTCTACTTAATGAAACATAAGTCTGAAACTTTTGAAAGGTTCAAGGAATTTCAGAGTGAGGTAGAGAATCAATGTGACAGGAAAATAAAGTGCCTACGATCTGATCGTGGCGGAGAATATTTAAGTCACGAGTTTGGCACACACCTAAGGAAATGTGGAATTGTTTCACAACTCACGCCACTTGGCACACCTCAGCGAAATGGTGTGTCTAAACATCGTAATCCCACTCTATTAGATATGGTACGATCTATGATGTCTCTTACCGACTTACCACTATCATTTTGGGGCTATGCATTAGAGACTGCCGCATTCACTTTAAATAGGGCACCGTCAAAATCCGTTGAGATGACACCGTATGAATTATGGTTTGGAAAGAAACCTAAGCTATCGTTTCTATAAATTTGGGGATGCGATGCTTATGTGAAGAAACATCAACCTGAGAAGCTCGAACCCAAAGCGAAAAAGTGCGTCTTCATAGGATATCCCAAAGAGAATATTGGGTATACCTTGTACCTACGATCCAAGGGCAAAGTCTTTGTTGCCAAGAATGGATCCTTTCTCGAGAAAGAGTTTCTCTCGAAAGAAGTAAGTGGGAGGAAAATAGAACTTGATGAGGTAATTGTACCCCCACTCGAACCGGAGAGTAGCGCATCACAGGAAGTTGTTTCTGTGGAGCCTACACCGGCTGGAGAGGAAGTTAATGATGATGATCATGAAACTTCAGATCGAGTTACTATTGAACGTCGAAGGTCCACTAGGACACGTTCCGCACCAGAGTGGTACGGCAACCCTGTCCTAGAGATCATGTTGTTAGACAACGGTGAACCTTCAAACTATGAAGAAGCGATGGCGGGCCCGGATTCCGACAAATGGCTTGAAGCCATGAAATCCGAGATAGGATCCATGTATGACAACAAAGTATGGACTTTGGTGGACTTGCCTGATGATAAGCGAGCCATTGAAAATAAATGGATCTTTAAGAAGAAGACTGACGTGGTAATGTGACCGTCTATAAGGCTCGGCTTGTCGCTAAGGGTTATCGACAAGTTCAAGGAGTTGACTACGATGAGACTTTCTCACCCGTAGCGATGCTGAAGTCTGTCCGAATCATGTTAGCAAATGCCGCTTTTTATGATTATGAGATCTAGCAAATGGACGTCAAAACGGCATTCCTTAATGGCTTCCTCAAGGAAGAACTGTATATGATGCAGCCGGAAGGTTTTGTCGATCCTAAAGATGCTAACAAGGTATGCAAGCTCCAGCGCTCCATCTATGGGCTGGTGCAAGCATCTCGAAGTTGGAACATTCGCTTTAATGAAGTGATTAAAGCGTTTGGGTTTGTACAGGTTTATGGAGAACCCTGTATTTACAAGAAAGTGAGTGGGAGCTCTGTAGCATTTCTCGTATTATATGTGGATGACATACTGATAATGGGAAATGATATAGAACTCTTGGAAAGCGTAAAGGCCTACTTGAATAAGTGTTTTTCAATGAAGGACCTTGGAGAAGCTGCTTACATATTAGGTATTAAGATCTATAGAGATAGATCGAGACGCCTCATAGGTCTTTCACAAAGCACATACCTTGAAAAGATATTGAAGAAGTTCAATATGGATCAGTCCAAGAAGGGGTTCTTCTTGTGTTACAAGGTGTGAGATTGAGTACGACTCAATGCCCGACCACGGCAAAGGATAGAGAAGAGATGAGTGTCATCCCCTATGCTTCAGCCATAGGCTCTATTATGTATGCCATGCTGTGTACCAGACCTGATGTGAACCTTGCCATAAGTTTGGTAGTGAGGCACCAAAGTGATCCCGGAGCAGAACACTAGACAACGGTCAAGAATATCCTGAAGTACCTGAAAAGGACAAAGGACATGTTTCTCGTATATGGAGGTGCCGAAGAGCTCGTCGTAAAGGGTTACGTCGATGCTAGATTCGACACAGATCCGGACGACTCCAAGTCGCAAACCAGATACGTGTATGTTTTGAACGGAGGGGCAGTCAGCTGGTGCAGCAGCAAGCAAAGCATCGTGGCGGCATCTACATGTGAAGCGGAGTACATAGCTGCTTCAGAAGCAGCAAAGGAAGGAGTCTGGATGAAGGAGTTCATCACCGACCTAGGAGTAATTCCAAGTGCGTCGGGCCCGATGACTCTATTCTGTGACAACACTGGAGCTATTGTCCTTGCGAAGGAGCCCAGATTTCACAAGAAGACAAGACACATCAAGCGCCGCTTCAACTCCATCCGTGATTACATTCAGGAGGGAGATATAGATATTTGCAAAGTGCATACGGATCTGAATGTCGCAGATCCGTTGACTAAACCTCTCTCACGAGCAAAACATGATCAACACCAGAATGCTATGGGTGTACGATTCATCACAATGTAACTAGATTATTGACTCTAGTGCAAGTGGGAGACCGTTGGAAATATGCCCTAGAGGAAATAATAAAATGGTTATTATTGTATTTCCTTGTTCATGATAATTGTCTATTGTTCATGCTATAATTGTGTTAACCGGAAACCGTAATACATGTGTGAATACATAGACCACAACATGTCCCTAGTGAGCCTCTAGTTGACTAGCTCATTGATCAATAGATGGTCACGGTTTCATGACCATGGACATTCGATGTCGTTGATAACGGGATCACATCATTAGGAGAATGATGTGATGGACAAGACCCAATCCTAAGCATAACACTAGATCGTGTAGTTCCTTTGCTAAAGCTTTTCAATGTCAAGTATCGTTTCCTTAGACCATGAGATTGTGCAACTCCCGGATACCGTAGGAATGCTTTGGGTGTGCCAAACTTCACAATGTAACTGGGTGGCTATAAAGGTGCACTACGGGTATCTCCGAAAGTGTCTGTTGGGTTGGCACGAATTGAGACTAGGATTTGTCACTCCGTGTGACGGAGAGGTATCTCTGGGCCCACTCGGTAAGACATCATCATAATGAGATCAATGTGACTAAGGATTTAGCCACGGGATGATGTATTATGGAACAAGTAAAGAGACTTGCCGGTAACGAGATTGAACAAGGTATAGAGATACTGACGATCGAATCTCGGGCAAGTATCATACCGATAGACAAAGGAAATTGTATACGGGATTGATTGAATACCCGACATCCTGGTTCATCCGATGAGATCATCGTGGAGCATGTGGGAGCCAACATGGGTATCCAGATCCCGCTGTTGGTTATTGGCCGGAGAAGTGTCTCGGGCATGTCCACGTGTCTCCCGAACCCGTTGGGTCTACACACTTAAGGTTCGATGATGCTAGGGTTATAGGGAAATGGTATACGTGATTACCAAAAGTTTTATGGAGTCCCGGATGAGATCCCGAACGTCACGAGGAGCTCCGGAATGGTCCGGAGCTAAAGATTGATATATAGGAAGTCCAGTTTTGGTCACCGAAAAGTTTTCGGGCTCATCGGTATTGTACGAGGAGTGCCGGGAGGGTGCCGGAGGACCCCCGTGAGGGGTGTGACGACCATTGGACTTTGTGGGCCCTTAGAGGAGGTATGCCAGCCCTTATTGGGCTGTCCAAGACCTTCTAGAAAGGCCCATGCGGCTAGAGATTTGGAGATAAAGGGCAAAGGGTTTTAAAAGAGGAGATCCACCTCCCTTGTGGGAGGTGGACTCTATCCCCACTTCGGCCGAAGCCCTCCTCTTTGGAGGAGGGGCCAAGGCAGCCCTACCTCTCCCTCCTCCTATATATACTTGAGGTTTTGGCCTTTTCAGAACAGTTCTGAACTCTCTCTCTCTCTCACGGCAAAGCCCTACCTCTCTTCTTCCTCCTCCGCAGCGCTTAGGCGAAGCCCTGCCGGAATACCTTGATACTCCACCACCACCACGCTGTCGTGCTGCTGTTGGAGCCCTTCCCTAACCTCTCCTTCCTCCTTGCTGGATCAAGGCATAGGAGACGTCACCGGACTGCACGTGTGTTGAACGCGGAGGCGCCGTTGTTCGGTGCTTAGATCGGAATCCACCGCGATCTGAATCGCTGCGAGTATGACTCCATCAACCGCGTTCTTGTAACGCTTCCACTTAGCGATCTTCTAAGGTATGAAGATGCAATCTCTCCCCACTCGTTGCTGGTTTCTCCATAGATAGATCTTGGTGACACGTAGGAAAATTTTGATTTACTACTATGTCTCCCAACACTTACATCATATCAAAAGAACTTGAGAACATCTCCAGAAAGATTAGAAGAGCCAGGTAAGATGCTGGGGAAAAACCAGTGGGTTATGGGCCCACTTAAAACGAACCACCGTTGAAACAATTTCTTAGAAAGAGAGATTGCACCGGAATAATTAAGAACTGATGAGGTGAGGACCTCAAATAATTTGAAAGGATTGAAAGAAAACATGAATCTTCTGAGATTTCTTCAGCCTTGGAAAGAATAGAGATATGAATAAGCAAGAGAGGCTTAATAAAGAATTCCAACATGGGAGAGCAATTAGAGAATGAAAATGATATGATGAACACTGAGAATTTGAATTGAATCCACCTGAGAAGAATAACAACAAGAACAAAAGAATATGAGGATAGATCTTGAAATTGAAACTCTGAGAATCTCCACAAGGAATCATCGGATACAGTATGAAGAAATGACAGCGGAAGCATTGATGAAGAGAAAGGCACTTGGAAGAGAATTTAACCATTGAAGAAAAAGGGCGGGAGGGTGGGAAAAACAAAGCAAACTTGGAATAGATGAGGCAACTCCGGAATGAAATAAGAGGATTGATTTTGCAAATATTGGAGATGATAGAATTCACTTGAAGAGAAGCACACCGGATGAAAAGAATTGATATGATAACTTGATTGGGCAAAAGAATTAGCACTCCCACAGAAATATGAGAACACTACTTAGCAAGATATGAAATCACCACTTGACATTGAAGCAACTCGAATTACCATATTCAAAACAAAACAAAGGATGAGGCTTATGAAACAAGCCAGAACAAATACATACCCACTATGCACTTGTTGGAAAGATAATCCTAGGTACCTACTTGAACTCCCACCTAAGAACTTCCAAAAACTTTCTGGTTATGCAATCCGATGTGGGGGATACAAGGAGGAAATATCTCACACAACTAGCAATCCTACACCCCAACTGTATCCATCCTTCAACACATAACTAGAGGCTTCCGCAAGTCCATCTAACACAACGATACTAACCATTGTGGTACCCCGGACGCCTCCCCAGTACTGGGTGACTCCAACCTTATTGTTGGAAATATGCCCTAGAGGCAATAATAAATTAGTTATTATCATATTTCCTTGTTCACGATAATCGTTTATTATCCATGCTATAATTGTATTGATCGGAGACTTAGATGCATGTGTGGATACATAGACAAAACCATGTCCCTAGTATGCCTCTAATAGACTAGCTCGTTGATCAAAAGATGGTTAAGGTTTCCTAGCCATGGACATGAGATGCCATTTGATAACGGGGTCAGATCATTAGGAGAATGATGTGATGGACAAGACCCAAACTGCAAACGTAGAAAATGATCGTGTCAGTTTATTGCTATTGTTTTCCGCATGTCAAGTATGTGTTCCTATGACCATGAGATCATGCAACTCACAGATCTCGGAGGAGTGCCTTGTGTGTATCAAACGTCGCAACGTAACTGGGTGACTATAAAGGTGCTCTACAGGTATCTCCGATGGTGTCTGTTGAGTTGGCATGGATCGAGACTGGGATTTGTTACTCCGTTTGACGGAGAGGTATCTCGGGGCCCACTCGGTAATGCAACATCACAATAAGCCTTGCAAGCAATGTGACTAATTGTTAGTTGCGGGATCTTGTATTACGGAACGAGTAAAGAAACTTGCCGGTAACGAGGTTGAAGTAGGTATGGAGATACCGACGATCGAATCTCGGGCAAGTAACATACCGAAGAACAAAGTGAACGTTATACGGGATTAACTGAATCCTTGACATAGAGGTTCGACCGATAAAGATCTTCGTAGAATATGTAGGAACCAATGTGGACGTCCAGGTCCCGCCATTGGTTATTGACCGTAGAGGTGTCTCGGTCATGTCTACATAGTTCTCGAACCCGCAGGGTCTGCACACTTAAGGTTCGGTGACGTTTCGGTAGTGTAGAGTTATGTATGGTGGTGACCGAAGTTTGTTTGGAGTCCCGGATGAGATCCCGGACGTCACGAGGAGCTCCGGAATGGTCCGGAGGTAAATATTCATATATAGGAAGTCCCAGTTTGGTTTCCGGAAAAGTTTCGGGCTCATCGGTAGTGTACCGGCAGTGCCGGTAGTGTACCGGGAGGCCTCCGGGAGGGGTATTTCGACCCCAAGAGGTCCATGGGATGTGGGAGAATAATAACCAGCCCTTAGTGGGCTAGTAAAACAGCCACAAAGTCCCATCGCGCAGGAGAGAAAGTCCTAAAGCAAAAAGGGGAAAATCAGCCAATAGGAGGCAATCCTACTCCAACTAGGATTGGAGGTGAAGTAGGATTGCTTCCCACCTCCTATTTCGGCTGACCCAAAGGCTTTGGCTGCCTCTCCTCTCCTCTCCTCCTATATATACTAGTGGATTGGGTGGTTTTTGGACAGAATTTCCGGCCACGTGCTACCCGTTCCACCGGTGCATAGTTTCTCCTCTAGATCGGTTTTCTGCAGCGCTTAGGCGAAGCCCTGCCAGAATTGCTCCACCACCATCAACGGAGCGCCGTCACGCTGCCGGTGAACTCTCTCTCCTCTCCATCTCCTCTCGCTGGATCAAGACGGTGGAGATCATCATCAAGCTGCACGTGTGCTGAACGCGGAGGTGCCGTCCGTTCGGCGCTAGATCGGAAGGACCGTGATCGAGATCGCGAGATGGTTCGTGATGTGATCACGGAACGGATCGTGATGAGTTCTTGGGACAGATCGTGATCAAGATCGTGAGACAGATCGTGATGATTTTGCGGGACGGATCATGATGTGTTCACGGGACGGTTCGTGATTGGATCGCGGGACGCTCGACAATTTGGATCGCGAAGAAGTTCGACTACACCAACCGCGTTTCTTAACGCTTCCCGCTTAGCGATCTACAAGGGTATGTAGATCCACTCTCCCTCTCGTAGATGCTCATCACCATGGATAGGTTTGCGTGTGCGTAGGAAATTTTTTGTTTCCCATGCGACGTTCCCCAACACTTATCTCACCACGACAAGTATTGAAGCAATTCCGAACACCCTCCGTCCTGAGATACCAAGGAAGCTGAATGATAACTATGTGCCAAGAATTCCCTGGAGCTCAACTCCCCGGAAGAAATCAAGTCACACAGGAGGCACCAAGACAGAACTCTGTCACATCGAGATCATATAGTTTCCAAAATACCCGCGTGATCCTAAAAAATTTTGAGCGAGAAGAGAAGTAGAATCAAAATTCCTAAGTCGTAATTCCTCACTAGAGCATAGAAGATGAGTAAATAGAATCCTACCCTTTTATATAACTAGACTCAAAACAATTTTTCACTAGACTCGACTCGATCGCGTTCGATCAATCAAGGGGGCTCCTAGGTCGGTACAGGCTCTGATACCAACTTGTCACGCCCAAGATGCGATCCTATCCTTATTTTGGCACGACGGCCTCAACATGGATAGAAGCGCATCTCGTCATGTTGCAAGAATGTATATCATAACAAGTACATGTACAGAAGAGATGAGTATATGGAATTGGCTTACAGTCGCCACAAGCTACATCAGAGTCACATCAATACAACATCATATGCAAACATCATACAGAAGAGCAGGGTCTGACTACGGTTGAAAACAAATGGCAAAAATGACATCCATCCTTGCTATCCCAGGCTGCCGCCTGGAACCCATCCTAGATTGATGATGAAGAAGAAGAACTCCAAATCAAACAAGCAACGCATTCACGTCAAATCATCGCATTACCTGAACCTGCAACTGTTGTTGTAGTAATCTGTGAGACACAGGGACTCAGCAATCTCATTTCCAAGGGTATCAAGACTATTAAAGCTTAATAGGTGAGGTAAGGTTAAGTGGTGAGGCTGTAGCAAGCGACTAAGCATTTATTTAGTTGGCTAACTTACGAGTACAGAAATTAAAGTATGGTGGTCTGCGCATAACGAACATGATCTAGCAATGATCACTAAGTGATCCTGAACACCTACTTAAGTCAAACATAACGCGACCGTGTTCTCTCTCGGATAAGGACTCACGATAAGAGACAGTCACGGTTATGCACACAGTTGGTGTATTTTATTAGAGTTTACTTCAAGTTTGCTATGACCGGGTGTTAAACAAATTATCCAAGTTTGCCACATAACCGCGAGCATGACATCTTGAAAATATTTAACCCTACAGGGGTGCTCCAACTCATCCATCATAAATTAGCCACACGCCCTGGGAATAACCTCGACAACGGATCTCGTGATCATCCTAGGCAATTCCAAAGGAATTCCGACACCTCGAGATAGCCCGAAGAAGATCAGAGCTCCTCATGCTAGACATTCAAGAAAGGCAAAACAAATCCAGCAAGGCCGCCCGACGTGCCGACAATCCCGATAGGAGCCACGTATCTCGTTCTCAAGGCACAACCGGATGAGCGCAGTGTACAGTGGCCTGATAGAAATCTCTCGAGTTGCCCCGGGTTGGCCCCGCACACGACTCTAGTTTGGACCAACACTCATGGGGAGCACTGACCCGGGTTGTTGATTAATCCATGGGGTGATCATGCCCTATGCAAATTTTATTAGTTAATAGGCAAATGTAGTACCAATGTTGGGCCTTGCCAGACAAGTGTTATCCCAAAACTAAAATCAAGGGGGTCCCCATAACAACCCTGAGCATGTTAGGAGCGCTCAATTATGGAACATAACACCGGTTCACAAGTAACTAGGGCGGCAAGAGTGGAACAAAACACCGAGCAAAAGGCCAAGCCCTCCACCCTTTACCAAGTGTATAAGTGCATTAAATTAAATAGGAATAATATTGTGATAACAAAAGAATGTCCAAGTTGACACATGGAAGCAATTGCACCTGCAGCTAGAAACACAATAAGAAGGGCTGAGCAAGCAGTAACATAGCCAAACAAAGGTTTGCTGGGATGTGGAGGGGTTAGAGGCTTTCATGGCAATGTTGGGAGGCTTGAAAAACAAGTGGTAGGTAGCGTGACATAGCGATAGAAAATGAGACATCTAGCATGGCAATGATAGTAATGGTATCCAGGGAAATGTTTCATCTTGCCTATGATCCCTCTCGGAAGAAGATCGAATCCATGAAGAAGACGAGCCAACGTAGTCGAAGGAATCCTCACACTCCGAATGCTTTCGGAACCCTATCGATAAGAAACAAACCGGAACAAACAATCAACACAAGAGAAACACCACAACATATGCATGACATGATGCACAAACAAATATGATGCATGTCCGGTTTAAATATGCAAGGCATGACACATCACATCAAACAACTACTACACATTAAAGTGAAGCTCAACATGCAACGAGTTGCATATTGACGAAACTCCATGTTCAAATTATTTAGTTCACTCCCGTTAGGTACACGACAATATTAAATGTTTGTTAAACATGGCAAGAGGTGAAGCATGATCAACTATATCATCTAAGCATTTTAAATGGGGTCGGAAGCAACATATAGCCTTTCTGAAACAACCCCATATGTATGATATGAATTTGGTCCAGATCTCTACTAAACATGTTCTAGAGTTGTTAAACAGCAAAATAAATGTCACCATGAGATTCTACACTTTTTTCTAGTCAAGTTACATATGTGGAACATTTTTATCGGAGCTAAGGTTTAGTAGTTATGAAATAAATCATTTAGCATGGCAATTACGCAAATCAATGCAAACAGCAGTTTAAGTATTTCTTTTAACATGTGTTAAAGTTGGATATTATGAATCTACACGAAATTCTAGTCAAGTTTCATATATAAAGTTTTTCCATACGATGCCCGGTTATGGAGTTATTAAATGCATGATCTAGGGGGATTTTTCTCCAATTTTTATTATCCTGGAATAATTAGAAAAATCGCCAGATCAGAAAAAAATTATGAATTGGGCCGAATCTGGTGGGCACAGGGCACTGGATAGCAGGCAAGGGTGATTGGCTAGCTCACCTAGCGGGCTAGGCCCGAAGCAGAGGCGAGGCCCACGAGGGGCGATGCGGTCAACGGGGCAGAATCGAGCGGCGCTCGTCCCCGACCTCCTGCTCGCTCCCGAGTAGGGGCAGAGCACAGGCGGCCACGGCGGTCAACGCGGAAACGGACGCGGCGGTCGAGGGTAGATCCGGTGAGGGGGCTGCGGGATCTAGCCATAGGGGCCCATTCCGATGGCGGGGTAGCTCCCTAGGCGCCATGGAAGCTTCGGCCTGTAGGAAGAGAGAGATCAGCGGGAGGTGAGGGGAGATGGAGAGAGGAGGAAGAAGGAGAGAGAAAGGGGCAGCAAGGGGTCC
The DNA here is from genome assembly GCA_022496015.1 of Hordeum marinum. NCBI lineage: Eukaryota > Viridiplantae > Streptophyta > Magnoliopsida > Poales > Poaceae > Hordeum > Hordeum marinum. The sequence continues at coordinate 480,411,727 of CM039674.1, forward strand.
GGCCTGGCTCCGGCAATGGACTGCGGCGGCCGGAGACGGCGAGCTCCTCCGGCTAGGGGCCGGCGGTGGCCCTGGCGTGGGGCTGGCACGGGGAAGCATGATCGGGGTTGCGCGCTTGGTCGCCTGCGGGAAGCGGCGGCGACGCTTCGGGCCTGGGGCGGGCCCAGATGGGCTCGGCGGGCCCTACGCGACTGGGAGGAGGGAGGCTATGGCTGGGTGGCGGATGGTGGGTGGTTTGGCACGAGATTCGAGGAGGGATTAGGGTTTCCCAATTAGGCAGGCTAGGGGTGTACAAATAGCAGTTTGAGAGCTAGGGGAGGGGGTTTTGCTCCGTTTTTCAGACCGTTCAATCTTGATCAGACGGGCCGAAAGCGGAGGGGGCTAGGTGGGCTAGTGGGGTGTGTAGATGGGCTAGGTCTGAGATGAGAGGGAAGGTGGCAACTCGTGACTAGAGGTTTTAAAACACCGGAACGATCGCAAATAAACGGATGACCGCACTAATACGGTTGACCGATGAGGAATCATACGAACTCGGAATGCGACGAAATTTGGCAAGCGGCCCACCTACAATATAATAAGACCACACACCAACTTTCGACCCAATTCGAGAATATTTTTTGTGCGCTTTAAAATCGGTTTTTTTAACGATGCCACGGGCGCGTGCATGTGTGGTTGGGCTCGAAACGGGCAACGACAAGAACGGAGAGAACCGGCAACTAGGAACAGATGCAAGTTTTCAAAAACAAGTGAAGATGCAATGCATATGATGCGAATGATGCGATGATGAATGCAACAACCAAACGAAACACAGATGATAATGGAATAAAAGGGGAATCTTCTGGAGCGTCGGTCCCGGGCTGTTACAAATCAACTAGCCTTCATCGAGTCAACACAATCAATAAAGGTGGTCCAACTTGAGGGAGTCAAGATCGTCATCATCTAGCTCAAGTGGACTTCATGCAAAGCAAAGGTTTCCCTTGATAGGTTTTCTAGTTTACCGGTCTCATGGTGATAGTTTGGAGACCGGGTTATAGGTTCGATAGCCGTACTATCAAGGGGGGCTCTCAAGTGAGTAGCTTCATTGTACCGTTCGTTGAGAGCTCAAACCATTGCATCCTTGCATCATATTTCTTGATTCTTATTTTTATTTTCTCCTTTTGAGGTTTTATAGCTTGTGGTTATCTTCGTGAGAAGTTCTAGTACATTGAAAACGGATTTCATACGCTTCTTCTATTGCGTTTTAGGTGTTGGAGGTTTTACCGGTCTTATCCGAGGAAGGGTTCTCACATTTTCTTATGGTCCTTTTCTCATTTGCTTCTTATTTATATTTCTATCGAGATTATGTTAGCCCATGTCATTAGCTTTCCAACAAACTTGGTTTCGTTGAATTCGGAGTCCGTTTGGAGAAGTTGTGGCAATTTTGGCGTTCTTAAATGGCTGCAGCGGTACTACCGTAGCTAGAGCGGATGTAATTTTTTACTACCGCTCCAGAGCGGTACTACTACGGCTCCCGAGTGGTAGTACCGCTCCGGACCAAAATCTCATGTTAAGTCTAACAGTGGTAGGTATAGATGTATTTTTTAGTATCACTCGCAAATAGTAGTACCGCTACCCTTAGCGGTTGTACCGCTATCCCTAGCGGTAGTACCATGAAGACGAGCGGTAGTACTGCTCCGGCGGTTCTACTGGCCTTTTGCATCCTCGCTGTTGATTTTCAAAGGGCTTCCACCGCCATAGTGGTAGTACCGCTCCCATGAGCAGTAGTACCGCTCTGTGCGGGCAGTGGGCATAACGGTTGGATTTTCCCCCGCCTATCAAAGGGGGTCTTCTTCCCCCATTGAACCTTATATCTTGAGCTCGTGTTCTTCCCCCATTGTTGACCTTCTTTGAGATTGTTAACTCTCAATCGTTCCAATGATTCTTGCTAGTTGTTGAGGGAAAAGAGAGAGGAGACCTAGATCCGCATTTCCACCAATCACTTTCTCCTCTAAGTGAGGGGAACTCCTTGCATCTAGATCTTGGAGTTCTTCGTGTTCTTCTTTGTTCTTCCTATAATTTTCCTCCCTAGCATTAGTTGCTTTGGTGGGATTTGGGAGAGAAGGACTTGGGCACACCGTGTGCCCTTGCCATTGCATTTGGTGCATAGGTTTGAGTTCTCCACAGTGATACGTGGAAGTGAGAAGTTGAGACGCTTATTACTCTTGGGTATTTGAGCACCCTAGATCTTGTTCCTCTTGGGTGCCTTGGTGCCCTAGACGGCTTGTGTTGCCTGGGACCTCAATCATTGTGGTACAAAGCTCCGAGCAAGCTTCAGGATCTCCAATTAGGTTGTGGAGATTGCCCCGGGCATTTGAGGTCACCTCGGAGCCACAATCCATTATGGTGAAGCTTCGTGGTGTCGTTGGGAGCCTGCAATTAAGTTGTGGAGATTCCCCCAACCTTGTTTGTACAGGTTCGGTGACCACCCTCAAGGGTCCCTTAGTGGAATCACAACATCTTGCATTGTGCGAGGGCGTGAGGAGATTACGGTGGCCCTAGTGGATTATTGGGGAGCATTGTGCCTCCACACCGCTACGAACGGATATTAGCATCCGCAAGGGTGTGAAGTTCGGGATACATCATCGTCTCCAAGTGCCTTGGTTATCTCTTACCCGAGCCCCTTTACTTATGCACTTTACTTTGTGATAGCCATATTGTTTCTTGCCATCACTTAGTTTTTTATCTTGCTTAGCATAAGTTGTTGGTGCACATAGGTAAGCGTAGTTGTTTTAGGTTTTGTGCTTGACTTATTAAAAATTAGTTTTATTCCGCATTTGTTCAAGCCTAAACCGTAATTATTTTAAAGTGCCTATTCACTCCTACTCTAGGCGACATCCATGTCCTTTCAATTGGTATTAGAGCTAGGTTTCTCATTATGAAGTTTAACAACCTAGAGAGTAAGGATGTCTACTAGGGGATTAGGATTCTCTCACACTCTTAGTTTCAATGGCACAAATTTAGATGTTTGGGTAATTCGCATGCTTAATCTCTTTAGGGTCATGTACCCGTCTTTAGAGAGAATTGTAGATATGGTTTTTCTCCTCTAGAGGATTCTCAACACCTTTCTTTGGAGGATGAGAAAAACTCTTATCTCAATGCTCAAGCTTCTAATATGCTTTTGATGCTTTGAGCAATGTAGTTATATTTGAATTCATGTCATTTCGGGATGCTCATGAGTTGTGGACAAAGCTTCAAGATAAATTTGGTGAGTCCAAGATTTGTACGGATGATTGTTCTCCCTCCACCTCCGGCTGTGTCGTCTTCTAAACTTCATATACTTCACCTACATGTGTATTGCCACAAGGAAATTATATGGTGAGTAGTGATGATCATTGTAATGATGATAGTGGGCTTATTGTTGATAATTCTTCTTCACTATCTTATTGCAATGCTTCATCTTTGGACTTTAACACCTCGAGCACATTAAATGTTTCACATGCTTGTGTTGATAGTCCTTGCATATCATGTACAAGTAGCTTGACTAAATCTCATTATGATATGCTTGATATATCTTGTTGCCGTGATAAGACTGTATCTATTTCCTTGAGTTGTTGTGCTAACAATGTAGAGGAAACCCAACACTCCATGGAACAAGATGTGGTCTTGAATGGTGCTTCAAGGGCTCCTACATCATCATCTATTGTTTCTCACTTTTTCCTTATGGCTAAGGCTTCAAAGGTATATCCTACTTTGAATCCCAATACATCTCACGATGATGATGTTCATGATAATAATGACGAGAGTGATAATATTGCTTCCTTAAAAATTAAGGGAGAAATTGTTTTTAAAGCTCTTCATAAGAATAAAATTGCTCGTTCCAACTTCATGGAAATCATGTATATTGCCATTGAGGGCAACAAATATATTGAGGAGTTGGAATTTCATCTCGAGGAGCATGAGACCACCATTGACAAAATGGAAGGTCATGAACGTAAATACGCTTATGAGATTGCGGAGCTATCTCAAGATCTTGAAAATGAACAAACCACCAAGGAATCTCTTAAGGAGACCTTTCCTCTAGAATTATCTAGATTAAAGGAATCCCATGAAAGATCTCTCAAGGTGGCTAATGATTTTAGAACTAAAAATGATAAGCTTGAAGTTGCACATGCTAAACTCGTTGAGGACTTTGAGAACCTCGAAAATGGCTCAAGGGTCATTAAGAGTTCGCTCATTGAACTCACCGAGTCTCATGCTCAACTTAAAGTTTCATATGCTAAAGAGCTTGCCAAGTTGCCTTCTCCTCTTGTTGTTAATGATGATGCTTGTGCTACTAACTATATTTCTTGTGAAGCATCCATATTAAAGGAGAATGTTATCTAGCAATTATGGGAAATTGGAAGAAAGACATGAAAAGCTTTCTAGCTCTCATGGCAATCTTCTAGTATCACATAATGTGCTAAAGATAGCTAATGAGGCTAGTACCACTAAGGTAACATCTAGTGAGCCTCATGTGGACATTAGCACTACATCTAGTAGACATGCTTTATTGCCATGTGCTAGTCCTCGTAGTTCATCTACTCATAATGTTGGTACATCTTGTGATGAATTACTTTCGTTGCCTTGTTGCACTAACGATGAAGCTTGTACTTCCTCTAGCACTTGTGTTGATTCTAACCATGTAGAGGAAATCAATGAGCTCAAGGCCCAAGTCACTTCTTTGAAGAAAGACTTGGAAAAGAGTCATGAAGGGAAGTCCACACTCAACAATATCTTGAGTGTGCAATAATTCCCAAATGACAAAGGTGGACTTGGATTCAACTCCAAGAATAAGAAGATGACCAAGAAGTACAAGAAGAATGGCCAAGAACAAGTCAAGAATTCAGCCAAGATTATTTGCTTCAAGTGCAAAATAGAAGGGCACCATGTAAGATCTTGCCCATTGAAGAAGAAGCCTCAAAGTAACAAGCAACAAGGGAAGCAGCCACAATTTCAATCTCATGCTCAACCACAAGTTCAAGAAAGGCCTCTTCCCAAGAAGACCCAAGTCATCGCTCCTCAAGTTGAGAAATCAACTGAGATGAAAGTAAAGGGTAGATGTTGCTACTTATCTCGTGAGAAGGTTCACTTTGCTTCTTCTTGCACGAAAGGTAACTTATCAAACCCAATCATTATTGATGATATCTATTCTCTTGTGAAGGATAAGCTTGGCAATGTTTTTGCCAAATGTGTTGGTACTCAAAGTGGTGTCAAGAAAAGAACCATTTGGGTAGCCAAGCCTATTGTGACTAACCTCTTAGGACCCAACTTGGTTGGGGACCAACAATCTCAAACTTGATCAATAGGTGTTGTTGGAGGGCATTGGTGACTTGAATACATCATGAAGGATTAAGGTATCTTCATCATTCATATTATCTCAAGCCAAGTCATTTGGATTATCTAGTATCTATCTTATATCCAATGCGCCTCCTTACAGTAACTTGTACTTATTTTTTTATATTGATAGTTACTTGTCCCTTTGCTTGTTGTGGTTTTGTACCTTGCATGTGTTTGTATATGGTGTGCCTCTAGCTTTCTTATCTTGAGTAATCAAGTATTGGTATGTTGGTTTGCACATCATGTACGTGTGCGTATTGTGTTGAGCCTTTTGCATCTTGACTTATCTTAGTTGCTTCTCTTGAGAGATTAATGGATTATCCCATTTTGGGGGAGTGATGTGCTTTGTGCACTTCACAATCCTAAAAATGTGTGTACATGAGGAATAACACTTAGTATTGATATTACAAGATTATTTAGCTTCTATGTGGTATGTCTTCTCATGAGAAATTCAAAGTGTAAATGGTCCATTAATCATCTCTTGTTGAATTTCATTCGCCACTTGTTATTATCATTGGGTTACCACATTATGGGGGAGTAATATGCTATGTGCATATTACAAGCCCAGAGAATGTGTACATTTGAGATATTTCCACTTAGATTTGATATTATAATTTATCTTGTTCCTAGGTGGCATGCTAGCTCTACAAGTCTCATTTGCTTGTGATTTAGGAGTAAAGATGATGTTGGATATATTTGTAATCTACCAATGGGAATTATTTCCAAATACTTCTTGTCCTTTGACAATTGGTATTCCTTTTAAGTGGTAGAATTTTCTAATCATCTTTACATATGTTTTTGTTTATCGTTTGTCTTCCTTGCCTCTTGTGGATATTTTTGAGCATGTCTAGTATTTCTATAGATATAGGGTAAGTGATGATCCCATCATGTGCATTTTGTATTCAAGTGCAAATTCTATATAATGCACATCTCTTGGGGGAGCTATCATATTTTCTTTAGAATACTCTCTTTATGTGTTTATCATAAAATCTTTTGATCTTCATCAAGTGTGTGTTGGTGGGAGGCAAGCCTTTTCTCTATGGTGCTTTGTGCCATCATGAAAATTTGCGAAGGGTTTGGTTTGTTTTGAACCTACCTCTCCTTTGGGAACTTGATACCTCTTGTTTTCCTTCAATTGGTATCTTGTTTCCTTCTATTTGGCATGTGTCAATGGATATCTCATTCCTTGATGTATCTTTCAGTTGGTATCCGTCAAGTGATAATTTTTCGTTTCGTATCTTCTTTTCACTTGATACCTTATCTTTTGGTATCTTATCAACCATGTGCTGATTTGATTCTTAAAATCCTTGAGCATGCATAATTACTACATGTACTTTCGTTGGCATTTTCTCTTTCCTTGACCCAATATATAAGGGAAACTCCACTATGATATAAATTGGCTAAAGTGTGCATGAAATTCAATTTCATATCTATATGCACATATTTATGTGGAGTTTTATCCTATGTATTGTTGGTCCACTAACTTTTTGGTCCCAATAAGTTTGGGTACCACTTTGTTTGTGGTGTTTTTCTAGCAACAATTGGAGATACATTGGATACTCAGTTCACTTACAAGGAAGGTGTTGACAACATGTGCTTATTTGAGCCATGCTAGGATGATTTATGAACCATTGTATACTACATCAACCCAATGCTATCTCAGGAACACGTATCTACTTCATGCATACATTTCTCGCATTCAACCATTTATAGGTTGCATCATGGCATGAATTTCTTGAGTCATTCTTGTGGTACTTGTTTCCTTTCTCAAAGTGTCTCAACGATGATGTCATATTGCTAGTTGTGATGTCTTTGATGTTCGTCTATTGGGAGTCCATTTATGTACAATAAGAAAATATTAGGGTTTGTGCTATGCTTTCAAGCAAAGATCTTATTTTTATATTTACGAGTTCCTTTTGGATATCTTGTTTGTTCCTTCTTGTAACTATTTCATGTGTACATCATTCTTTGTGGATATATCATCATGATTGCCTTCCACCTAGAATCTTATACACATGAGAGAAGTTACATCTCTAGTTGATATCCTCTTTTCTTTCACATCCACCATTGCATTTCCTTTGTATTTACTTGGTGGTTTCATGAAAGAATCTGTCTAGAGTGTGGATCATATATTTTCCTCATGCTTGTCTTCACGAGGGTTTTGCCATTTCGATTGGTATCCCTCCTCCTGACAATGCTATTATTTCCTATCTTCACAAGGGGTTGTCACAAGATTTGGTTCTTAATTTTATTATTAGTAAGCTTTGTGAACCCATTTGCTAGTGGTTTTTGTGTGGGAAGGATATGTCTTGCACTTTATGTCTCAGTTCATCAAGACTCTATTGATGCTTAATGCTCATCCTTATATTAGTCTTCTCAAGTGCTTTGCCATGACTCAGACACATCATTTTGGTTTAGCCTATTCTTAAATTGCCTCTTTTACCTGTTACTCAACCATATGTTTAGTGCAAGTACTATGCTCATTGTCTTATCTACTTACTTGCACTTTTTGTGTGTTTGTATTGATTTTGGGGGAGTCATGATCCTATTTTGTGCACTTGTAGTCAAATACAAAAAAAATCTTAATTGTGTGCAAATCATGGGGAGCTCCTCTAGTTTGTTTATAAACACTCTTTGGCCCATATCATAATATCTTTTATTCATGTGGCTCATAGGTACATGTGATTGATTGTTCCAATTGGTAATTTTTGATTGCTTGCTTCACTCTGGTGTATGTCTTTGTGCCATACGATCCTTTTCGCAATCTTTCGGTCCTCAATATAGTTTGTTGTCCTCCAACTAATTATCATTGGATATGTGTATTTCATTGCACTCATATTTTGAGAAATAAAAACCTTTTGGAGGAACACCTATTATATTGGCTTTCTAAGCTTTTCGCCCATTTTAGCAATCGATGCCAATGGGGGAGAAGTTTTGATAGTTTAGTTTGGAAAGCTTAGAGAGTTTTGCTTTTATTGCTTAAGCAGTTGCATCTCACAACCATGCATTTCTCTACATGTGTGTGTGCTTGGTTGTGCTTATTTACTTATATAAACTCTATTGAAAGTGGTTGTCATCAATTAACAAAATGGGGGAGATTGTAAGAGCACATTTCTCCATGTGTTGTTTTGGTCATTGATGACACCCCTATGGACTAATGGTTGCCTTGAGTTATATTCGAAGGACTTGTCCATAGGTACTTCTTGAAGTCCATCTATTGGTTTCAAGGAGTTCATATGGTGACCAAGGTGGTATTCAAGGTGTTATCCAAAGATTGGTCATGTAAGAGTTGAGATTTGTTGGTCCTTTCAGAGTTGTTGGCAAGAGAGGTGAACTTGCCTATCAACTAGAGCTTCCTCCAAACTTCGCAAATGTGTACGATGTCTTCCATGTCTCTTAGCTCCGGAGGTGCTTCAAGACTCTTGAGCATACCATTGACCTCCAAGACATTGATCTCCAAGAAGACATTTCTTATCGTGAGCATCCAATGGCTATTCTCGAAGAAACTGAGCGTAAGACTCACAACAAATCAATCAAGTTTCTCAAGGTGAATTAGTCTCATCATTCTGACAAAGAAGCTACTTGGGAACGTGAGGATCTTCTCCGTTCCGAATATCCAGAGTTCTTTCATTCCTAGATCTCGGGTCAAGACCCTCTTGTAGTGTGGGAGAGTTGTAACAGCCCAAGTGCTACCCTTGCCATTTTGGTCATGTAACCTATGTGAACCTATGTTGCCATGTTTTGAATGTTATGTTCCTCATTGCCTTTCCATCTCATGCATCATGCATCATGCCATCTCGTCATCATGTCATGCATAATATATTTTTGTGGTGTGCTTCCATGTGACAATTGTTGTGATGCTGTTAGTAGATCTTGTGTGATGTTTGGATGTGTGCAAGTGTGGTTTGCCACCCCCTCTCCTTCTTTTTCAAACATCTTCAAAAAACCCTTTGAATCATTATCATTTCCCACTGTGTTAAAAACTTGATAATTAATTCTGTTAAAAATGTTCATGGTTTAGGGAATATTATTTTGAGTATATGTGTGTTGCTCTCTTTGGTGTTTGAGCTTTGGACTCATGGGGTTTTGCAATAAACAGGGGATGTTTATTTGTAAAGTATTTAATTTACTTGTCCTAAAAATCATCTTGTTATTTTTGTTAAATAGGGAATATTTATTTTAGTACCAAAGTATTTTTGTTTTGGCAAAAACCATTTTCTTTTACCCTGGGGATTTTGTCTTGTTTCTTTTTATCCAAAAGGGAAAACCCTTTGTTTTCTGAGAGAGAGAGAGAGTGCTGGGCCTCCCTCCTTAGCGCGGCCCAGCCAGCCCAGCACTAGCGGCGACCTGTCCCTCGTCCTCCTTCGTCAGTTAGCTCATGAGAGAGAGTAGAGAGAGTTTGCGTCGCTGTGAGTTCACGAACGTCGAGGTCCATCCCTCCACGACCTATTTAGTCCCTCGGCGTGCGTGCCCCTTTGCCTAGGGTTCCTCGTCCCCCTCTTACCGCTGCCGCTTCCATCTCCCTCCTTCCTTCCTCCCCTCTCTTATGCAGGTAAGTTTAGAGTGGAGTTTCAGTGAGAGAGAGCGCCGGGGCCATCGGGTCATCGTCGTCGCCTCCAGTGGCCCGCTCGTCGCCGTCGGAGATGGCCTGGTGCTCGCGGGTGCTGTCCGCGTCCCGTTCCCGGTGCTAGGGTGTGAGGAGCACCCCTGCAGTGCCGCCCTGTCGTCGTCGCGTCGTCTGCAAGCAGAGGAGCCGCGTCGCCGGCCTTCTTCGAGTCTTCTTCCTCGCCCTCGACCATTGGAGGACCGGCTGCTCGTCGACCCCCCTGTGAGCACTCAACCATCCTTTCCCTCGCCGTTGCCGTTGCCGTTGCGTAGCTTCGGTCGCCGTAGATCCTCACGTTGCTGCCATGTACTGCAAGGCATGGCCTTCAGGCCGTCGCCTTCGCCGCCCTCGTCGCGAGACGAGCAGGGGAGTGGGTTCCCCCTAGTCCCCGCATGCCTCACGTAGCACCAATTGCACCGCTAGTTCCCGTAGATCGCTGGTTTTGATCGCCGTTGTTGCTTCCATCGTCGGTGTGATGGTCGTCAGTTTTGTCAGTTAGCTGAACACCCTGTTAGTAGTAGTGGGCTCGATGCCCCCTTCTGTTGAGATCCGATTCAGTAGCGCGCTGGTGTGTGCGTTGGGGTTACAGACTGCAGGTCTGGGGTTGGATCCCCAAACCCCCCTTTTTTGTTTTTCCTTTTGTTTTATTTTATTTTCTTTTCTGATGTGGTCTGTTGTGTGTGTATGTGTATACCTACATGTATAATTTTTTTTTCTTTTTGCCCTTTTCTGTTTGGTAGGTGTATGTGCTTGTGTGTATGTGTGTGGTGCTTACATACATGTGTATGTGCATATATGTGTGCACATATGTGTGTGTGTGTATGTGAGTGTGGGTGTGCTCATATGCACGTGTGCATATGTAGACATGTATGTGTGCATTTATGTGAGTGTGTGTGTGAGAGAGATTTGTGTGTATGACAAGTGTATCATGAGGGGCCTTGTCCAAGACAAGAGGACCCCTCCTTTATTTATTTTGTTAACTAATCTTCTTGCTATGCTTATTGTGAGTTTTGTCCAATATTCCATTTCTGGATTATGTCCTTTTATGGACATGCCATTTATGGCAGCCCCTATATGTGAAAATAAGTGGCATATAAGTCATATGGGCTTCTTGTGCTATTTTTCGAGCTAGGTTGTGGTATGATGTTACATGCAAGTATATGAGTGTGATACATGATTTTTGGGGTAGTATCACCCAAGGAATTCATTGGTACAACTTGTTTGGTCATTTGAGGAAGTTTGACAAAATGTCATTTTGTATCAAAGTGCCATTTTGTCATTTTAGTTAGAATTAATCCATGCATGCTTTGATAATTGTGTTAACACGAAAGTGGTAGTATTTCATGAGTAGAATGCGATGGTATTTTCTTTTGGCATGATAATCTTGCACATGAGTGGGAACCATGCTCCAAAGTGGCTATTAAAATGTTGTTGTTTTCAACATGCTAAATATTTCTAAGTGTGAGAATCTGTTAATATTTTTATGCCATGATGAGTGGATGCTACCAAGTGATATGTTGTGATTCAGCTCAAGCTCAGTGCTAGTGTTTTGAAGTAGATGTTAGCCTCTACTATCCTTCTAATTTTCATGCCATGAGGTGGTCTCTATCACCATTAGTTTCTGCTATCAACTTGCTATCATCTTAACTCAGATTCCAGAAAACTGGGATTTTCTCTAAGTCCCTAGATCTGTTTCATCATGCCAACGTGTGAGCTTCATGCTTATTGATATGTGCTTTCTTTTCAGTTTGTGTAGTTGGATGATTTGATAAGAATTTTATGTAGTTTCTGTGAATGCCTTGTTTGAGGTTGGAAACTTCCTATTGCTCTAGATTTTTGCTGTGAAAGTTGCTAAGTTGCTGTTTTGAGGCAGATTGTTTGTTTTAGTGTTTGTGACTTGTGGCAGCTATGCTCTATGGTTTTGCTTGATCTTTGGCCCTATTGTGGTTGATTTTTCAATGCCTAACCAGTGGATACCTTGGAATGCCAAGGAATAGCCCATGGCCTTCATTGTCTTGTATTTTGCCTTCGTAACTTGTCGAGAGCGTAGTGTGAGATCCGTTACTCTGTTTCCTATGTTCCACATATGCATTTGCATCGATTTTGCATGAAGCATACATATTTGCCATGATAATGCATGTTTAAACAACTTAACATCAGGTTCTATCCAGAATTGTAAATAACTTAACTATTGCATGAGAAACATGACTAGTTTAGGATTGCCATGCTAAAAACTTCAAATGAATCATGCATCATCTTGTTTGTGCATTGCACCTTGGTTGGTTGTTTATTGTTACTTTTTATCTTGGGTAGACGCGAGTGTTGATCCGGAGTACAAGGATCCAGGAGAGTACCATTACGAGGATCCCGCTCTTTGTCCCTCTGAAGAACCAACAGGCAAGATGATCGTACCCGGATCCCAACACTATTTTTGCTTGCTAGATGTCTCGCTCTTATCGTTACATATGCATTACCTACCACTTGAATGTCAAGCCTCCTACATTGCCATGATAGCCTCTAACCCCTCCACATCCTAGCAAACCTTGTTTGGCTAAGTTACTGCTGCTCAACCCCTCTTATAGCGTTCTTAGTTGCAGGTGCAGGTTGTTTCCATGTGATAACATGGATATTTGGCATATCACAATATTTAATGCTATTTAATTTAATGCACATATATATCTAGGTATGGTGGAAGGTTTGGCCTTTTTCTTGGTGTTTTGTTCAACTTTTACCGCCCTAGTTACTTGTTACCGGTGTTATGTTTCCATATTTTGCGCTCCTAACATGCTCGGGGTTGTTATCGGGACCCCCTTGATTATTCGGTTGAGATTAAAACTTGTTTGGCAAGAACCAACATTGGTACTATTTGCTTAAACAACTTAATAAAATTGCATAGGGCTTTGCAACCCCGTGGATAATTAATCAACCCTCGGGCCAGTTCTCCGCATGAGTGTTGGTCCACCCACCTAGCAGTCGGCGGTGCCACCTCGGGGCAACTCGAGGCATTTTCAGGCAACCGTCCACTTCGCATAGACGGATGATGCCTGTTGATAGAGAGCGCACGGCTCTAGAAGCGCATCTAGCTCACCGGGAGGTCTTGCTGGACTTTTTTTACCTTTTTTGAATGACTTGCGTGAGGGACTCTGATTTTCTTCGGGCTATCTTGAGGTGTCGGAATTCCTTTGGAGTTGCCTAGGATGATCACGAGATCCGTGGTCGAGGTTATTCCCGCGGAGTGTGGTTAATTTATGATGGACTAGTTGGAGCACTCCTGCAGGGTTAAATCTTTCGGAAAGACGTGCCCACGGTTATGTGGCAACTTGGATATTTGTTTAACACCCGGTTATAGTTAACTTGAAGTAAACTCTAATAAAATACACCAACTATGTGAGTAACCGTGATCTTCTCTGCTCATGAACATGACCCAAGAGATAACATGGTGGGGTTATGGTTGACGTAAGTTGGTGTTCAAGATCGCTTAGCGATCATGCTAGTTCTCGCTCATTTATTGTATACCACATATTTACATTCATGTTCTCCTAAGATTAGCCACCATAGATGCTTAGTGCTGCGGCAAACTAAACACTTATCCCCCATCCAACCTATAAGCTTGAATAGTCTCGGTACCTGGTCGCGAGATTGCTGAGTCCTTGTGGCTCACAGATTACTACAACAATACAAGTATAGGTATAGATGAGATCATGCCAGATGATGTGACGCAGCTCCTGTGGGAGTATGACGAGCAGCGTGGCAGGATGTACGTCACTTATCCAGATGAGTAGAGTGGCCTTGGTCATGATCTTAAGGGCTAAAAAGCCAGTGTCATTGCATCTTTTATCGTTTGTTTTCGTCCGTAGCCGGACGCTGCCTTTTGAATAAATTGTGTGGAATTGTAATTTAGCATGTGGCGAGTGTAAGCCAACTCATATACTCTTCTCTTCATAAATGTATGTAATGATACTAAACTTGCAAAACGACTAGATGCGTCTCTATCCCTCTCGAGCCCCCGTGCCAAATATGGATAGGCACCCATCTTGGGCGTTACAAATTGGTATCCAAAGCCATACGACCATAGGATCCCTTTGCTTGATCGAACTTGGCCGAGTCGAGTCTAGTAAAAACTATTTTGAGTCTAGTTATATCGGAGAGTAGGTTTCTTTTTACTCCTCTTCTATACTCTGGTGAGGTATTCGACTTAGGAATTTTGATTCTACTCGTCTTCTCCTCAAATTTTTTTAGGATCACGCGGGTATTTTGGAAACTATATGATACCGATGTGACGGAGTTGTGTCTTGGTGCCTCCTATCTGACTTGATTTCTTCCGGGGAGTTGAGCTCCAGGGAATTCTTGGCACATCATTATCATTCAGCTTCCTTAGTATCTCAGGATGGAGGGTGTTCGGAATTACTTCAATACTTGTTGTGGTGAGATAAGGTCGGAGTCATCCAGTACTAGGGAGGCGTACGGGGTACCACCATGGTTAGTATCATTCTGCTTTCGAGGATTCGAGTTAGATGGGTTTGCGAAAGCATCTGGTTATGTGTTGAAGGATGGATACAGTTGGGGTGTAGGTTTGCTAGTTGTGTGAGATATTTCCTCCTTATATACCCCACACTGGATTGCATAACCAGAAAGTTTTTGGAAGTTCTTAGGTGGGAACTCATGTAGTTATCTAGGCTCATCTTCTTTAGATGTATGAGGGCATATACATTTGTTACGAGCAACATTAGCTCAATACTTTTGTGTTATTGCAAGTGGCTTCTAATATCTGATGATGTTATCGCAAACCCGAAGAAGGCATTCTTACTAATTTTTCAGTAGGAGGGCTATTTGTGTTATTCGTGCAATTTCTTTCAAGCCATTTGATTCAGCGTATTTCTACCATCTTTGTCAATGAGGTGCTGATGTGCTTGTCCATCTCCAGGATGGCTCCACCAACTCGCAGGAATCCGAGTCGGGCTGAGGAGTCGCCTGATGTTCCACCACCCCCGCCTCCTCCTCCAGAAGCTTGGCAAGCTGTGATGGCCGCAACCGATGCGAATACTAAGATGTTGCTCAGGTTGTTGCAAGAAAGAGATCTGGGTCAGCAAGGCTTTCAAGGGAATTTTTAGAATCAACCCCAGTTTGCAACGCTCAACCAGTTCCTTGCCAACCAGCCCAAGTCTTTCACCTGTTGTGAGCAACCTTTTGATGCTGATGATTGGCTCCATGACATGAGTAAGCATTTTGAGTGCAGCAATGTCAGACCAGAGGACTTTGTCAGATTTGCGTCGTTCTAGCTCAAGGGTCAGGCAGCAGATTGGTGGTAGCAGTACAAGGACTCCAAGGGCGATCGTGTTGTTACTTGGGATGATTTCTGTCGTGACTTCAGGGCCCATTATATTCCGACAAGCTTTGTCAAAGAGATGCGTGAGAAGTTCAGGCACGTGAAGCAGGGAAGCAAGTCTGTCTATCAGTACAACATCAGGTTCTAGAATCTGGACCACTATGCTAAGAAAGATGTTCCAGATGACAAGTCCATGATTTATCAGTTCAGAGGTGGTCTCAAGGATGAGCTTCTATCGGGTCTAGTCCTTCAAGAGCCTCGTGAGTTTGATCAATTCTACAACATGGCATTAAAGGTTGAGGCAACGTAGCTCAAGTTGGAGAACTCAAGGAAGCGTTCAAGGGATTCCTATTCTTCTTATTCCAGCTCTCAGATGGTCCCTAAGCAGCAGAAGTATTGGGTTCCTAATCCTCCTCCGTTTCGTCCTCAGCAGCAGAAGCAGTTTGGTGATCGTGGTTCTTCCCACCCACCCAAGCCAGGATATCAGCAGAGGCCCCAGGCTCCCAAGTCTGCTAATGTTCCTCCTCCAGGAAACTTTTGTCTGCTATCTGAGGTTACTTGTCACAAGTGTGGTCAGAAGGGTCACTACTCAAACAAGTGCAACCAGCGGCGTCTTCCGCCTCCTCCTCCAGTCTGACCTCCACGCAATGCAATGGTGAAGCATAATCCCAAGTCAGCAAGGGTGAACATGGTGAATGCAGCAGAGGTAGAGGATTCTTCTCAAGTGATCATGGGTAATCTCTCAGTTAATTCTTTTCCTACAAAAGTTTTGTTTGATACTGGTGCATCACATTCATTCATTTCAAGGTCGTTCACCGAGATGCATGATTTGTGTCTCGTTAGTTTATCCAAGCCTCTGTCAATATTTTCTCCTGGCAAGGTGATGAATTCTCGTTTGGTAGTTCTGGATGTTTCTATCAAGATGGGAAATTATTCTTTTCTGGCCTCTCCAATTGTTCTCGGAAATTCCGACATTGATCTCATTCTGGGTATGGACTTCCTGGCTATGAACAAGGCGCATGTTGATTGTCAACCAAAAGAAGTCAAGTTGACTCATCCTTCGGAAGATGTGATTATTTTCATAGCTCGCGATGACACAATCGGTCTCTTTGCTCTTAATGAGAAGGATGAAATCTCGGCTATTTCTTAGATTCCGGTGGTTTGTGAGTATGAAGATGTCTTTCCAGAAGAATTGCCAGGAATGCCTCTGCACCGGCTAGTCGAGTTCGTGATTGACCTCGAGCCCGGAACTGAACCGGTTTGCAAGCGCCCTTATAAACTTGGCCCCGAAGATCTGAAAGAGTTGAAGAAGCAGATAGATGAACAAGAACGTCTGGGTCTAATCAGACCAAGTTCTTCTCCATGGGGTTGTGGTGTTTTGTTTGTCAAGAAGAAGGATGTCATGGACCGACTTTGTGTCGATTACCGTCCATTGAACAAGAAGACAATCAGAAACAAGTACCCACTTCCCAACATCAATGAGTTGTTTGAACAACTAAAAGGTGCCAAGGTTTTCTCGAAGCTTGATCTTCACATGGGCTATCATGAGATTCGCATTCATGAAGAAGATATTCCAAAGACCGCTTTCAGGACGAGTTTTGGCTCTTATGAGTACACCGTCATGTCGTTTGGTCTCGCCAATGCTCCTCCAACCTTCTCAAGAATGATGAACTTCATATTCTCTCCTTTCAAGAATGAGTTCATCTTGGTTTATCTGGATGATATCCTCGCGTTCTCGGAGACTGAAGAAGAGCATGCAGAGCATCTTCGGCTTGTGCTTGACAAGCTAAGAGAGCATCGATTCTATGCAAAGTTTTCCATGTGTGAGTTTTGTCTCAATGAAGTGGTGTACCTTGGGCATGTGATCTCTGCCGAGGGCATTAAAGTGCACCCTGAGAAAGTTGTGGCAATCTTGAAGTGGGAGCCTCCTCAGAATGTGAAGCAGCTTCGTAGCTTCCTCGGGCTTGCTAGTTATTGCAGAAGATTCATGGAGAACTTCTCTCAAATTGCTAAGACTCTGTCTAATATCCTCCAGAAGAATGTCAAGTATGTTTGGTCACCTGAGTGTGATGTGGCATTCAATATGCTGAAGCAAAGACTGACTTCAGCTCTAGTTCTTGTTCCTCCTGAGCAATCAAAGCCTTTCCAAGTTTTCTGTGATGCTTCTCTCCAAGGTCTTGGTGGTGTTCTCATGCAAGATAAGAAGATAGTTGCTTATACCTCGCGTCAGTTGAAGCCTGCCGAGAAGAACTACCCCACTCATGATCTCGAGTTGGCGGCAGTTGTGCATGCTCTGATGACTTGGAGTCATTTGTTGTTGGGTATACCAGTTGAGGTGTACACATATCACAAGAGCTTGAAGTACATTTTTCCTCAGCCCAATCTTAATCTTCGATAGTCTCGTTGGGTGGAAATGCTTGAGGACTTCAATCCAAGCATTGAGTATACTCCTGGAAAAGAAAATGTCATTGCAGACCCGCTCAGCCAAAAGGCGTACTGCAACAGCCTCATCCCGAAGCCTCTTCAACCCGAGCTTTGCGAGGCCTTTCGCAAAGTCAACCTTGAGATGATTCCGCAAGGATTTCTTGCAAATCTTCAAGTCTCTCCGACTGTGGAAGATCAGGTTCACCAAGATCAACTTCTTGATGCGATGGTGAAAAAAGTGAAGAAAGGTGTGGCCAAAGGCATTCCGAAGTATAAGTGCTTTCGCATTGATGACAAAGATACTTTGTTCTTTGAGGACCGTCTGGTGGTTCCAAAAGGTGATCATGGACGAAGCACACAATTCTCTTCTATCCATTCATCCAGGCAGCTCCAAGATGTATCAGGATCTCAAGCAAACCTTGTGGAGGACTCGCATGAAACATGAAATTGCTCAGTTCATGAACGAGTGTGATGTTTGTCACAGAGTGAAGGCAGAATATCAACGTCCAGCAGGTGTCCTTCAGCCTTTGCCTATGCTAGAGTGGAAATTCGATCATGTGGAGATGGATTTCATCACTAGGTTTCCCAAGTCCAAAAGAGGCAATGATGCCATCTTTGTGGTTATCGACAAGCTAACCGAAGTTGCTCATTTCCTTCCGGTCAAAGAATCTATCTCAGCAGCTCAGCTAGCAGAGTTGTATACATCAAGGATAGTTTCTTTGCATGGTATTCCTTCGATCATCTCATGTGACCGTGGAAGCCTCTTTACCTCCATGTTTTGGGAGTCCTTCCAGACTGCTATGGGTACCAAGATCCACTTCAGCACTGCATTCCATCCGCAGACAAGTGGTCATGTTGAGAGAGTTAATCAAGTCCTTGAAGACATGCTCAGAGCCTGTGTGATTTCGTTCAGCATGAAATGGGAAGACTGCCTTCCATACACTGAATTTCATACAACAATAGCTTTCAGGCTAGCTCAGGAAAGGCCCCTTTCAAGATTCTCTACGGTAGGAAGTGTCGTACCCTGCTTAACTTGTTTGAAACCGGTGAGCGTCAAATTTTGGGCAATGACATGATCACCGAAGCAGAAGAGATGTGTCGTCTAATTCGTGAGAACCTCAAAGCAGCTCAATCCCGATAGAAGAATTATGACGACAACAAACATCGGGATGTCTCCTCTCCAGTTGATGATCTAGTCTATCTCAGATTCTCTCCCATGAAGGGCACTCAGTGGTTTGGAACTAAAGGGAAGCTAGCTCCTCGCTTTGTTGGTCCTTTTAGAGTTGTTGGCAAGAGAGGTGAACTTGCCTATCAACTAGAGCTTCCTCCAAACTTTGCAAATGTGCACGGTGTCTTCCATGTCTCTCAGCTCCGGAGGTGCTTCAAGACTCCCGAGCATACCATTGACCTCCAAGACATTGATCTCCAAGAAGACATTTCTTATCGTGAGCATCCAGTGGCTATTCTCAAAGAAACTGAGCGTAACACTCGCAACAAATCAATTAAGTTTCTCAAGGTGAAGTGGTCTCATCATTCTGACAAAGAAGCTACTTGGAAACTTGAGGATCTTCTCCGTATCGAATATCTAGAGTTCTTTCGTTCCTAGATCTCGGGTCGAGATCCTCTTGTAGTGTGGGACAGTTGTAGCAGCCCAAGTGCTACCCTTGCCATTTTGGTCATGTAACCTATGTGAACCTATGTTGCCATGTTTTTTATGTTATGTTGCTCATTGCCTTTCCATCTCATGCATTATGCATCATGCATTGCTCTACATGTGTGTGTGCTTGGTTGTGCTTATTTCCTTATATAAACTCTATTGAAAGTGGTTGTCATCAATTAACAAAATGGGGGAGATTGTAAGAGCACATTTCTCCATGTGTTGTTTTGGTCATTGATGACACCCCTATGGACTAATGGTTGCCTTGAGTTATATTCGAAGGACTTGTCCATAGGTACTTCTTGAAGTCCATCTGTTGGTTTCAAGGAGTTCATATGGTGACCAAGGTGGTATTCAAGGTGTTATCCAAAGATTGGTCATGTAAGAGTTGAGCTTTGTTGGTCCTTTTAGAGTTGTTGGCAAGAGAGGTGAACTTGCCTATCAACTAGAGCTTCCTCCAAACTTAGCAAATGTGCACGATGTCTTCCATGTCTCTTAGCTCCGGAGGTGCTTCAAGACTCTCGAGCATACCATTGACCTCCAAGACATTGATCTCCAAGAAGACATTTCTTATCGTGAGCATCCAATGGCTATTCTCGAAGAAACTGAGCGTAAGACTCACAACAAATCAATCAAGTTTCTCAAGGTGAATTAGTCTCATCATTCTGACAAAGAAGCTACTTGGGAACGTGAGGATCTTCTCCGTTCCGAATATCCAGAGTTCTTTCGTTCCTAGATCTCGGGTCAAGACCCTCTTGTAGTGTGGGAGAGTTGTAACAGCCCAAGTGCTACCCTTGCCATTTTGGTCATGTAACCTATGTGAACCTATGTTGCCATGTTTTGAATGTTATGTTCCTCATTGCCTTTCCATCTCATGCATCATGCATCATGCCATCTCGTCATCATGTCATGCATAATATATTTTTGTGGTGTGCTTCCATGTGACAATTGTTGTGATGCTATTAGTAGATCTTGTGTGATGTTTGGATGTGTGCAAGTGTGGTTTGCCACCCCCTCTCCTTCTTTTTCAAACATCTTCAAAAAACCCTTTGAATCATTATCATTTCCCACTGTGTTAAAAACTTGATAATTAATTCTGTTAAAAATGTTCATGGTTTAGGGAATATTATTTTGAGTATATGTGTGTTGCTCTCTTTGGTGTTTGAGCTTTGGACTCATGGGGTTTTGCAATAAACAGGGGATGTTTATTTATAAAGTATTTAATTTACTTGTCCTAAAAATCATCTTGTTATTTTTGTTAAATAGGGAATATTTATTTCAGTACCAAAGTATTTTTGTTTTGGCAAAAACCATTTTCTTTTACCCTGGGGATTTTGTCTTGTTTCTTTTTATCCAAAAGGGAAAACCCTTTGTTTTCTGAGAGAGAGAGAGAGTGCTGGGCCTCCCTCCTTAGCGCGGCCCAGCCAGCCCATCACTAGCGGTGACCTGCCCCTCGTCCTCCTCCGTCAGTTAGCTCGTGAGAAAGAGCAGAGAGAGTTTGTGTCGCTGTGAGTTCACGGACGTCGAGGTCCATCCCTCCGCGGCCTACTTAGTCCCTCAGCATGCGTGCCCCTTTGCCTAGGGTTCCACATCCCCCTCCTACTGCCGCCGCTCCCATCTCCCTCCTTTATTCCTCCCCTCTCTTCTGTCAGGTAAGTTCAGAGAGGAGTTTCAGAGAGAGAGAGCGCCGGGGCCATCGGGTCATCGTCGTCACCTCCGGTGGCCCGCTCGTTGCCGTCGGAGATGGCCTGGTGCTCGCGGGTGCCGTCCGCGTGCCATTCCTGGTGCTAGGTTGTGAGGAGCACCCCTGCAGCATTGCCCCATTGTCGTCGCGTTGTCTGCAAGCAGAGGAGCCCCGTCGCCGGCCTTCTTCGAGTCTTCTTCCTCACCGTCAACCATCGGAGGACCGGTTGCTCGTCGACCCCCCTGTGAGCGCTCAACCATCCTTTCCCTCACCGTTGCCGTTGCGTAGCTCCGGTCGCCGTAGCTCCTCGCGTCGCTGCCATGTAGTGCAAGGCATGGCCTTCAGGCCATCGCCTCCATCCCCCTCATCATGAGACGAGCAGGGGAATGGGTTCCCCGTAGTCCCCGCATGCCTCACGTAGCACCAATTGCACCGCTAGTTCCCGTAGATCACTGGTTTTGATCGCCGTCATTGCTTCTGTCGTCGATGTGATGTTCGTCAGTTTCGTCAGTTAGCTGCACACCCTGTTAGTAGTAGTGGGCTCGCCCCTTCTGTTGAGATCCGATTCAGTAGTGCAGTGGTGTGTGCGCTAGGGTTACAGACTGTATGTCTGGGGTTCGATCCCCCAACCCCCCCTTTTTGTTTTTCCTTTTGTTTTCTTTTCTTTTCTTGTTTAATGTGGTCTGTTGTGTGTGTATGTGTATACCTACATGTATAAATGTTGTTGGATGATTTGATCTGTTTCATCATGCCAACTTATGAGCTTCATGCTTATTGATATGTGCTTCCTTTCCAGCTTGTGTAGTTGGATGATTTGATAAGAATTTTATGTAGTTTCTGTGAATGCCTTGTTTGAGGTTGGAAACTTCCTGTAGCTCTAGATATTTGTTGTGAAAGTTGCTAAGTTGCTGTTTTGAGGCAGATTGTTTGTTTTAGTGTTTGTGACTTGTGGGATCTATGCTCTATGGTTTTGCTTGATCTTTGGCCCTACTGTGGGTTTTTTTCAATGCCTAACCAGTGGCTACCTTGGAATGCCAAGGAATAGCCCATGGCCTTCATTGTCTTGTATTTTTCATTCGTAACTTGCCGAGAGCGTAGCGTGAGATCCGTTACTCTGTTTCCTACGTTCCACATATGCATTTGCACCGATTTTGCATGAAGCATCCATATTTGCCATGATCATGCATGTTTAAACAACTTAGCGTGAGGTTCTGTCCAGAATTGTAAATAACTTAACTATGTCATGAGAAACATGACTAGTTTAGGATTATCATGCTAAATACTTCAAATGAATCATGCATCATCTTGTTTGTGCATTGCACCTTGGTTGGTTGTTTATTGTTGTTGTTTCTCTTGGGTAGACATGAGTGTTGAACCTGAGTACGAGGATCCAGGAGAGTACCACTACGAGGACCCCGCTCTTTGTCTCTCTGAAGAACCAACATGCAAGATGATCGTACCCGGATCCCGACACTATTTTTGCTTGCTAGATGTCCCGCTCTTAACGTTGCATATGCGTTACCTACCACTTGAATGTCAAGCCTCCTACATTGCCATGATAGCCTCTAACCCCTCCACATCCTAGCAAACCTTGTTTGGCTAAGTTACCGCTGCTCAGCCCCTCTTATAGCATTCTTAGTTGCTGGTGCAGGTTGTTTCCATGTGATAACATGGATATCTGGCATATCACAATATTTACTGCTATTTAATTTAATACACATATATATCTTGGTATGGTGGAAGGCTTGGCCTTTTGCTTGGTGTTTTGTTCCACTTTTACCGCCCTAGTTACTTGTTACCGATGTTATGTTTCCTTATTTTGTGCTCCTAACATGCTCGGGGTTGTTATGGGGACCCCCTTGAGTATTCGGTTGAGATTAAAACTGGTCTAGAGAGACCCAACATTGGTACTATTTGCTTAAACAACTTAATAAAATTGCAAAGGGATTTGCAACCCTGTGGATAATTGATCAACCCTTGGGATTTGCCAGTGCTCCGCATGAGTGTTGGTCCACCCACTTAGCAGTCGGCAGTGCCACCTCAGGGCAACCCGAGGCATTTTTAGGCAACCGTCCACTTCGCATAGACGGATGATGCCCGTTGATAGAGAGCGCAAGGCTCTAGAAGCGGATCTGGCTCACCGGGAGGTCTTGCTGGACTTGTTTTACCTTTTTCGAATGGCTTGCATGAGGGACTCTAATTTTCTTTGGGCTATCTCGAGGTGTCGGAATTCGTTTGGAGTTGCCTAGGATGATCATGAGATCCGTGGTCGAGGTTATTCCCGGGGAGTGTGGTTAATTTATGATGGACTAGTTGGAGCACCCCTGCAGGGTTAAATCTTTCGGAAAGACATGCCCGTGGTTATGTGGCAACTCGGATATTTGTTTAACACCCGGTTATAGTTAACTTGAAGTAAACTCTAATAAAATACACCAACTGTGTGAGTAACCGTGATCGTCTCTGCTCGCGAACATGACCCGAGAGAGAACACGGTGTGGTTATGGTTGACGTAAGTAGGTGTTCAGGATCGCTTAGCGATCATGCTAGTTCTCACTCGTTTATCATAGACCACATATTTACATTCATGTTATCGTAATATTAGCCACCATAAATGCTTAGTGCTGCTACATACTAAACACTTCTCCCCAATCCAACCTATAAGCTTGAATAGTCTCGGTACTCGGTCGCGAGATTGCTGAGTCCCCGTGGCTCACAAATTACTATAACAATACAGGTGCAGGTAGATATGAGATCGTGCGAGATGATGTGACACAACTCCAGTGGGAGTATGATGAGGAGCATGGCAGGACATACATCACTTATCCAGACGAGTAGAGTGGCCTTGGTCATGATCTTCAGGGCTAGCAAGCCAGTGTCATTGCATCTTTTATCGTTTGTTTTCGTCTGTAGCCGGACCCTGCTTTTTGAATGATGTTTGAATAAATTGTGTGGAATTGTAATTTAGCATGTGGCGAGTGTAAGCCAACTCATATACTCTTCCCTTCATAAATGTATGTAATGATACCGAACTTGCGAAATGACTAGATGCGCCTCTATCCCTATCGAGCCCCCGTGCCAAATATGGATAGGCGCGCATGTTGGGTGTTACATCTTCTTCGTTCTTCCTCTCATTTTCCTCCCTATCATTAGTTGCTTCAGTGGGATTTGGGAGAGAAGGACTTGGACACACCATGTGCCCTTGCCATTGCATTTGGTGCATAGGTTTGAGTTCTCCACAGTGATTCGTGGAAGTGAGAGGTTGAGACGCTTATTACTCTTGGGTGTTTGAGCACCCTAGAGCTTGTTCCTATTGGGTGCCTTGGTGCCCTAGACTGCTTGTGTTGCCTCGGAGCTCAATCATTGTAGTACAAAGCTCTGGGCAAGCTTCGGGGTCTCCAATTAGGTTGTGGAGATTGCCCCGAGCATTTGAGGTCACCTCGGAGCGACAATCCATTGTGGTGAAGCTTCATGGTGTCATTGGGAGCCTCCAATTAAATTGTGGAGATTGCCCCAACCTTATTTGTATGGGTTCGATGACCACCCTCAAGGGTCCTGATGTCTACTACACAACCTTCTTCTTGTAGACTCGTGTTGGGCCTCCAAGCGCAGAGTTTTGTAGGACAACGGCAATTTTCCCTCAAGTGGATGACCTAAGGTTTATCAATCTGTGGGAGGTGTAGGATGAAGATGGTCTCTCTCAAACAACCCTGCAACCAAATAACAAAGAGTCACTTGTGTCCCCAACACACCCAATACAATGGTAAATCGTATAGGTGCACTGGTTTGGCGAAGAGATGGTGATACAAGTGCAATATGGATGGTAGATATAGGTTTTTGTAATCTGAAAATATAAAAACAGCAAGGTAACAAATAGTAAACAACGAGCAAAATGTTGTATAAATGCTTGGAAACAAGGCCTAGCTTTCATACTTTCACTAGTGCAAGTTCTCTGAACGTCAAGATAAGAACGTGTGCCAATCCCTATGTGTAGATTCCCAAGGTCACGGAACCCGCAAGTTGATGACCAAAACATACATCAAGTGGATCAATAGAACATCCCATTATCACCACGGATATCCCATCGCAAGACATACATCAACTGTTCTCAAATCCTTAAAGACTCAATCCGATAAGAAAAATTCAAAGGGAAAACTCAATTCATCACAACAAGATAGAGAGGGGAAAACTCCATATGATTCATCTATATCAATAAAGCTCGCGGTACATCAAGATCGTGCCATCTCAAGAACACGAGAGAGAGAGAGAGATATCAAACACATAGCTACTGGTACATACCCTCAGCCCCGAGGGTGAACTACTCCCTCCTCATCATGGAGAGTGTTGGGATGATGAAGATGGCCTCCAGTGATGGTTTCCCCCTCCGGCGGGGTACCGGAAAGGGCTCCCGATTGGTTTTTCATGGCTCTGCAGGCTTGCACCGACGGAACTCCTGATCTAGGTTTCTTTTCAGTTTTTTTGTATTTATAAGAGTTTTTGGTGGCGGAAACAAGTCCAGGGGGTCCACGAGGAAGTCACAAGCCAGGGGGACGCCCTAGGGGGGGTGGGGCGCCCTTGTGGCTTGTGGATTCCTCGATCTTCCTCTTCAATGACTCTTCGCTCCAGTACTTTTTATATTTTCCAAAAATATTCTCCGTAAATTTTTAGCTCATTCCGAGAACTTTGATTTCTGCACAAAAACAACACCACGGTAATTCTGCTGAAAATAGCGTTAGTCTGGGTTAGTTCTAATAAAATCATACCAAAATCATATACAATTATTGTAAACATGGCATGAATACTTCATAAATTATAGATACGTTGGAGACATATCAGTTTCCTTAGTGGAATCACGACATCTTGCATTGTGCGAGGGCGTGAGGAGATTATGGTGGCCCTAGTGGCTTCTTGGGGAGCATTGTGCCTCCACGCCGCTCCAAATGGAGATTAGCATCTACAAGTGTGTGAACTTCGGGATACATCATCGTCTCTGCGTGCCTCGGTTATCTCTTACCCCAGCCCCTTTACTTATGCACTTTACTTTGTGATAGCCATATTGTTTCTTGCTATCACTTAGTTGTTTATATTGCTAAGCATAAGTTGTTGGTGCACATAGATGAGCCTAGTTGTTTTAGGTTTTGTGCTTGACTTATTAAACGCTAGTTTTATTCGACATTTATTCAATCCTAAACCGTAATTATTTTAAAGCGCCTATTCACCCCCCTCTAGGCGACATCCACGTCCTTTCAACATCTCATTAGGAGAACTGGGTAGAAACAAAGCTTGGCAGCAGAACTCAACATGCTTTATCAAAGGTCAATGGACTTCACAACTCTCTAGTACTGGACACGGATGAGCATCTCATGCTATAAATGCACTCATGTCAGCATTATGTTCAACAATTAGTGTGTGGTGTGAGTAGTATTGGACACAAGTGAGCACCATACCACACAGGGCATTGGCGAGGAGCCAAGGAAGATAGAGATACCAACCAGTGCCATACATGGCAGGAATGATGAAAATAGAGGTTTCCTCTGTTAGTAGTTATTCTTGTTATTATGTAAAATTGTTAATTAGTTACCATGATCATGCGTTGATGCATGATTGTATTGTGATGTGTCATCGTGGTGTAAATGAACATGATGGAGCAAGTGTGAACATGTTGCAACTTGCTACAACCGTCATTGCTTTTGCCAAGATTCGGTAAATTTGTATGTCAGATCACTGTGTAGTTGGAAGTAGAATTCGGTGAATTTGTATGTCGGCTCACTATGTAAAACAACTATAGTTCAGTTGTTCTTGACCATGTAATAAGAGGGTTGTGCGTGTGCAGCCAGTACTCAGAAGAAAAGGAAGGCTTTTGTTGCCTGAAAACTTGTGTGCGTGTGCTCCTTTGTTCTTCCTGGATCGTTGCTCTATTTTCTCCCCTGACCGAATAGTTCATGTGTGTGTGTGTCACCACCGGCAAGGGAGAGATTGAGAGGGACAATGGCAACATCCTCCGGCTTCAAAGGAGCACCAACAATAAGAAAAAAAGAGTTCACTTAGAAACTATAAAGCATTAGGACGCACCACATTCAAATATTCAGGTAACATTCAAAGCAATCTCTGTAGTCCCAAAACAGACAAACTACGACAACATCATTTATTTATTATTATGTAACTTAAGTTGTAGAATGTTTTCATGTAAGTATGCATGATGAAAATACTTTGCACAACATGAAATCCGAAATACAACATTTCTCTTTAATGCTTTGATATGTCCTATAGCGGTGATTGGAGATTTGTCTATTTAAATAAGAGATCGATGGAGAGATTTGAGCAAAATTTAATTACGTGGATGTGAAGCTCACCATATGGAACTAATACGAACGCATACCCAAAGGTATTGCGCATACCTTGAGCTCCTGCCTCCCAACGCACCAGGGCAGTTGTATCAAATTGGATGGATTGGATGCTAGAGGACCATACGCATCACTACAGGAGACAAACCTCAAATGGCGGCGGAGCAAACCATGTTATGCCTTGATGATCACCTGCTAACATGATAAAACATCATGTTTTCTATTGAGATGAAAAAGGAGAAAAACTGATTTTTTGTTAGAGGCTAGCCATTCATGATAGGATTTTGCACCGCCCTAAATACAACATAATATTCAGTCAGAGCATAATTCCATAAATTTTTGTAAGAGTGATGTGGTACGTCGATAAATAAGTACTGAATATAAGAGATTATAAGAAAAAATCCATTGGCAAACAAACCTTAGCAGCACAAGCAAAACAAAATTATGAACTTTGTTTAGCAGGCATTGTTCGGGAAGCTCCTTCCCTGCCTGTTAAGAATGGCTCCTGCACAGCGGCCTTCCAGTTTTAGTCGAGGTTGGATGTTATTTAGATGGCTCCCTTGTCAGTCACCATCTCCATGCTCTACTCCCCGATAGCCTGAATGTAGACCTGTCATGAAACTAACCATCAGTCCCACAATTTGGATATATGCAATTGTAGTGCAGGACACCACATCTCCGTGATGACATTGTAGGGCTCTTACATGATGATCTACAAGCACAACATAACCATTTTACGGACCACCAAATCAAACACCATTGGTAGGAAGCAGCAAATGCTGACACAAATAAATGTGTGCCGTTGATACGTCTTCGTCGTATCTATAAGTTTTGATTATTTCATACCAATATTCTACAACTTTCATAGATTTTTGGCAACTTTTAATACTATTTTCGAGACTAACATATTGATCGAGTGCCCAGTGCCAGTTCATGTTTGTTGTGTGTTTTTTGTTTTGCAGAAAATCCATATCAAACGAAGTCCAAACGCGATAAAAACTTACGGATTTTTATGGAACATATGTGATTTTTGGGGAAAAAGTATCAATGCGAGACTATGCCCGAGGGGCCCACAAGCCAGGGGCGCGGCCTACCCCCTGGCCGCGCCAGGGTGGCTTGTGGTCACCCCTTAAGGCGGTTGGTGCCCTTATTTCACCGCAACAAAGCTAATATCTGGCTAAAAATCGTGTTAAAATTTGAGCCCAAACGTAGTTATGGATCTCCGGGAATATAAGAAACGGTGAAAGGCCATAATCTGGGAACGCATAAATAGAAGGAAACAAAGAGAGGGATCCAATCTCGGAGGGGCTCCCGCCCCTCCTCCGCCATGGAGGCCAAGGACCAGAGGGAAAACCCTCCTCCCATCTAGGGGGAGGTCAAGGAAGAAGAAGAAGGAGGGGGGCTCTCTCCCCCTCTCTCCCGGTGGCACCAGAACGTTGTCAGGGTCATCATCGTGATGGCGATCTACACCAACAACTTCGCCGCCATCATCACCAACTCTCTCTCCCCCTCTATGCAGCGGTTCACCACCTCTTCTCCCCGCTGTAAACTCTACTTAAACATGGTGCTCAACGCTATATATTATTTCCCAATGATGTATGGCTATCCTATGATGTTTGAGTAGATCTGTTTTGTCCTATGGGTTGATTGATGACCATGATTGGTTTGAGTTGCATGTTTTATTATCAGTTTTGTCCTATGGTGCTCTCCGTGTTGTGCAAGCGTGAGGGATCCCGTTGTAGGTTTTGCAATATTTTTATGATTCACTTATGGTGGGTGGCGTGAGTGATCAAAGCACAGACCCTGTAAGTAGGTTGTTTGCGTATGGGAATAAAGAGGACTTGATACCTTATAATGCTATGGTTGGGTTTTACCTTAATGATCTTTAGTACTTGCGGATGCTTGCTAGAGTTCCAATCATAAGTGCATATGATCCAAGTAGAGAAAGTATGTTAGCTTATGCCTCTCCCTCATATAAAATTGCAATAGTGATTATCTGTCTAGTTATCGATTGCCTAGGGACAAATAAATTTCTTGTGACAAAAATCTCTCTACTAAGACTAACTTAATTGTTTCTTTATCTAAGCAGCCCCTGTATTTTATTTACGTGCTCTTTATTATCTTGCAAACCTATCCCATTACACCTACAAAGTACTTCTAGTTTCATACTTGTTCTAGGTAAAGCGAACGTTAAGCGTACGTAGAGTTGTATCAGTGGTCGATAGAACTTGAGGGAATATTTGTTCTACCTTTAGCTCCTCGTTGGGTTCGACACTCTTAATTAACAAAAGAGGCTACAACCGATCCCCTATACTTGTGGGTTATCAAGACCTTTTTCTAGCGCCGTTGCCGGGGAGCAATAGCATAGGGTGTATATTCTCGTGTGTGCTTGTTTGCTTTATCACTAAGTAATTTTTACTTTCTGTTCTAAGTTGTTTTCTATCTTTAGATATGGGTAGGCAAAATAAAATACCAAAAAAATAGTTGTACTTGCTGCTCCAAAAGTTGAGGAACCACTAGTGTTCCATACCACCGAAGAATATTACTTGGGTCATCTTCGATCCACGTGTGCTCGTGCTGAAAACCCAACTAGCTTAGTTGAGGGAAAGTCATTAAATGAGCATGATCATTATGTGTGACACCGAATATCTCAAAAAGGGAAACTCTTGTGGCATCAAATTAATACTTTTTTTGTTATGCTTGGAACTTGTGTGGATTGCATGATTTTAGTTGTTGTTCTAAAGAAGCTAAAAAACACCTTCCCTACCAATGTGTGTTTAATGATAATGAAATATTATCCTCTTATTCCAAGGAGGCCTATTTCTATAATGATGTTGAACAAATTGAATAATTTGTTGCTTTTAAGGGTGCCTATTAAATTGCTTGTTTCATTGAAAAGTATGATGCTACTCTTTACAAATCTTAAAATTTTACCATACTTAAATATTGCTATGAAAACTATGCTTATAATTCTTATGTTAAAGAGTTTATTGAAAGAATGACCGCTGCCTTGGAAGAGACTAATATTTTGCAGGAATCTATGGAATAAGAAATTCCTGACACTCTTAGCTCATTAGATGAAAAAGATGACGAGGAGAGCGAAGAACAAAAGGAGGAAGAGCGGATTAGCTACCCGTGCCCACCTTCTAATGTGAGTAACTCTTCAAATCATACATTGTTTAATTTCTCTTCACGCTTACCGAAGGATGAATGTTATGATGATTGCTATGATCCCTTGGACTCGTTTGAAATATCCCTTTTTGATGAACTTGATGCTTGCTATGCTTGTGGCCATGATGCCAATATGAATTATGCTTATGGAGTGAACTCCTTCGAGTGGACTATGTTTTGCCGGAATGTTGATTCGTTTCCATTTTGGTAAATTTTAGGCACTTGATATGTCCTGTTTTTAGAAAAGGACATGCCAAAATTTTATGTGGATTTTGGCATGACTTGTGCTACAAAGTAGGAAATATCGAGTGCCCGTGATTTGGTAGAACAAGAATTAGATGCCATTCCGGCAGAACACACGCCATTTTTATGTCATTAATCCATAAATGTAATGTTAATCGACCGATGCTTATTAGGGTTTACTTTCAGTCTGTTGGAGCTCCTTGTGTGACTTTCAGTTCTATTTTTGATGGATGAATCCTGACTTTTGTCTTGTGGGTCATTTCCTCTTGCTCTTCTCGCGATATATACCTTGGTATAATGCGCGAGAGAGGGAAAGGATGCGACCATCACCAATGGTCGAAATATTAGAGGATGATTCCCAATTGTTGTCGTTAGGTCCGGTCCTGGGATTTGGGGGGTGAAACTAAAATTCTGGGCTTATTAACACTAGAAGCAGTTTGTAGTTCGCATGTAAATTTATGTTCAAGTCTCGGCACTTAATTCATGAGTAAAATTGTAAAAGATTTTTTTAAGGATGGATCCTAAAATGCACAAAAAGAAAACAAATTACACCATGACTTTTAAATTTTACAAGAGTTTAAACCTCTTGAATTTGGAATGGTTTGAGTGAATACACATGCAATTTCATAAGACAATTTGCAAGAGATCTAAATGTGCAGAAAAACTCCCATAGAAATTCATGTATTGCATTCCAAATATATGAAGCCTTCAACTTTAAAATTCTACCATTACTATAAACTAGAAGTTGATTCGTCAATGGTACAATTAATTATTTCTAACTTAAGTGGTTTAATTTGTTAGTACAATACAGAGCATGTGCTCCTATATCTCAGAAATGGTTGAATTTAAGAATTGGTAATCTGATAGACCTTGGATTGACATCGGCCAGTCGGTGATCCAACCCTTGGCATGATGTGAAGTGAACTGGCATCTGGTAGAGGCGATCAGGATGTGGTCTGACCGTCGTGTGTGTGCATGTGCATCCGGTGCCTGGAGAACTTTGTTTGTTGTTGTCAGCGTTGATGCTCGGACACTCATGGTTTTTTAGATTGGAGTGAAAAATTTAGTGGAATAGCGGAATTAGAGATGGTAGCGATCTATTCTAGGGATATAGTTGGGGTTCCCATATACTCCCTCTGTCGTCATTTCCTCACGACAAATGCCATGGGGTGGCTTATCGAGAGTGGTTGGAGCTGAAGGACGCTGGTGGACTCCGGGAGCGGGATCAGGAACAAGCGGTGCGAGACACATGGTGTAGCTAGGTTCGGGGCACTCATGGGAGGTAATACCCCTAGTCCTTCTTGTCTAGTTGATGTACTAAGAGGGCTACAATGGTGCTCCTGGAGCTGTTGGATGGAGGAGGAAGAAGGGCGTAGCCGGCTCTTCCTGCCTCTCTATGTGTGTGGATGGGTCTGGATGATCGTGAGAATGCCTTCCCCTTGCATGGGGGCGCCAGGGGGGTCTATAGGTGAACCCCCTAGCTTACAATAGCAAGGATGTTACTAGGGCGGGGGGTGGCTGACAGTCTCTCTAGCCGTCCGGGGGTCCCGCCGTCTTGTGCTGTCTCATCGCTTGTAGGGACCGCCGATGGCGGGACCCTGCTGTGGCCTGCCGGCTGGCTTCCGCTATTGGCCCACCGCTACCTGCCACAACATGGGCCGCACCGGACGGCGTCGTCTTGTGTCAGCCGGCCACGGTCAGCGGTACGGTCGGCCGCCCTATAGCCACATGGGGACAGGTGACGGAGTGGATGAGGGGCATGCTAGCACTGTTGCTTTGCCTGGTCGTGGTCTATCACGATCAGTGGTACGATAGCACACGCTATAGCCACATGTCCTCTTCGTCAGCGGTCACTGTTGCCCCACAGAGACCCATCGTGGGGGTCACATCTAGTCACCGTACGTGGGTACGGTGAGAGGGGGCGAGAGCTTGCCCGCTCGTGAGTCAGTGAGGGGCGTCGCCCGCCGGCTGCCCGCTAGCCAGCTGGCGCCAACCAACTATGAGCTAGTTGGCCGAGGGGCCAACCAGCCCCATACCAGCCGGCCGGTCGTGGGCCAGCCGGCCAGACACCGGCTAGGAGCATTGTTTTTCGAAAGGAGGTCGAACTTCCCTGTTTTGGCATACCCGAGGGTCATACCCCCGTTAGTAGTCCCCGAAGCTGGTGGGGCCCTGCATTTGTTTCTTTCTAACGAGAGGGGGCCGACATCTTCATGTTCCCTCGGGCCAGGCGGCGCGGGCCCTGGGACAACGGCTCGGCTGGCCGAGCGCGCTGGTAGCCGTGCCCAATGCCTCGGTGTAACGACCCGACCTAAAAGGTCAAGTCTCCGGTGTTTCCGTACCATCCCAAGATCATGCTGGTACACACACGGTACATCAATGTATATATCAAAGGGAAATCACACAGCATTGTATTAATCAAAATCTCATATCGAGTCCTTTATTACAATAAAGATTACAATAAAGTGGCCGAAGGCCAACTCATGAGAATAACTAAGTCTTGCGGAAGCGTCGAAGGTAGGTGAGTCCATCTGACTCCAAGGGCATCTCACTAAGCATAGAACGTGTCCTCACTCGTGGTCGGAAAAGTACTCTGCAACATGATACGTTGCAGCCGTGTAGGTCAGCATATGGGATATGCCGGCAAAGTCACAAGAGAAGGGTGAAAAGATAATCATCTAGTCTATATGCATATATGGCAGGTGGGGTGGTAAGTTTTTGCGTAAAGCCAAGTTTTTCCTACATCATGGGAGGGGCTAAGCAAAAATATTACTAAGTTGGTTGATTAATGAGATGGTTCCACCAACCATTTCTCATACCCAAAATTATTAAATACCCACATCATCATATTAATTGTGTTGAGAGTTCCGGAAGTTTCAATTCCTTTGGCTCAAGTCGTCCATGACCGTGGACACGGCTAATCGATTAGGTTTTGAATACTCTGCAGAGTTTTGCACACGTTCCCCACAAGATTTGGTCGCCTCCGTTTGATTTCTCGCACTTCCGGGTGTTTGAGAAACGGATGACCAAAACATGGTCTTCCAAAGGGCTTCCCTGCGACTCTGTCGGTGCCCATCCTTTCCTACCATTCTTCTACATCTCGTAGCACCGCCTGTCCAGGGTCACCACGATATCCAACCAAGCCAGAGCCCATAATGACTTGTGGCTGTGCAGGTAAGCCTTGGGTCTTGAAGCACCCATCCATCTCTTTGTGCCTGGGTGGACCTTTCCGCGTGAATACTGGCCATCTCCAGCATCACCTAGGCAAATCCACTGGTTTCTCCAGGGTGCCGTTCAACCATCATCCACCCAGAGGTATGTTGAAAACTCGGAGTCTTAAATCTTGATCATTATGTAGGTCTTGAAATTATTAACTCTCTCAACTCTCATGAATCACGCAACCAACCCCGTCTACTAATAGCATAGCAAAAAGTAAAACAACGTTTCCCGGGGCCAATGTGTCAAAGAGGTTGAGAAGGTACCTACCACATGATACAACTACAATGTAACCAAGTTTCCAACTAACCTATCTTGCATGCAATTTGGGGAGATGGTAGAACTAATGCATATAAAACATGGGTAAAACATGATCAAGGTGACTTGCCTGATTGATGATCTTCGTACGTGAGTGACTCTAAGTAACAAGCTTCGCACTCTGGATAATCTAACGAAACAAACAAGCACTCAAATAAGTATACAACAAAATAACAACTCATAACATCAACCAAGAACTAGTAAACAATCAAGACAAAACAATGCACAAATCTCAAGTAAGAAAACACACAAAGTTTTGTTTACTAGGAGGTGATTGATAAAACACTACTATCTTAATAAAACTATTTTGAATCTAAGTTTGTTGAGAAAACTTTTGTAAAGTTTGTAAAAGTTTTGATAAACACTAAATGGAACAAATATAGTTTTACTAACAAGAGAGCAAAACAAAACTATTACTAACTCGTGGTTTTAATCAAATTAACCTATTTGAAAAGAAGTTGTGATTCCTATGTTAAATAAAATTAAACTAAGCAAATTTATGTTTTTATTAACAGTGAGTGAAAACACTAAATGTTTATTAACAGAACCTAATAAACAAATGAAACCAAATCTAAATTTAAACTAATTAAAACTAAGTATATAAAACTATATTATAATACTAGGCAGATTCTGTTTTTGGTTAAAACATTAATCAAATATATCCTAAAAATCCTGAAACTAAACATGGAGATAGTCCTAACCAATATCAAACAGTAGCAAAAAGAATCATATCAAAATCTATTTTTAAACTCTAGTTATTCAGATTTGAAGATTTTGAGCAAATTTGATTAAATTCAAATTCTATAGTTCAAATTTGAAATTTAAAAGTACAGGGTGAAACTAAATGTAAAATGTGAGCTATTGCAAAAAGAATCAACTCGAAACACTAAATAGATTAAAAGATATAGCTAAAACAAATTTTGAAATCATACTGTTTTCTGAAAAACAAAACTGAAAAGAAAAACTAACTAACGGTCGACTAGGGTGACGTGGCGACCTGTGAGTGGCTGAGGTGGGTGTCCGAGCGGTGCTTCGGGCGGTCAACCGATCCTTAACAGAAAACGGTTCGGGAATAAGTGGCTTCTAATCTAAGCCGTTGGGTTTGGATCGGAGGGAGGGGGTGAGAAGGAGAAGGCTCATAGAGAAATAGGTCGCCGGCGAGGGTTCTCCGGCGAGTTCCGAAACGGCGAGGTCGACGGCGTGGTGCTCCGGTGGTCGGGGAAGACAGTGGAGTAGTCCGGGAGGCGGCGACGGGTCTCCGGAGTCGAAAGGTGAGGTCGGTTGGGCGAGAGGTGGACGGAATTGGTGGCTACGGTCGACGGGAGGTCCGGTGGGGTGGGAGCTCCGGCGAGCAATTGCGGCAGCGCCTCGGCGAGAGAGAGAGAGGGCTCGGGGGAAAATGGATGCGGGGAGTGGCCGGCTACTTATAGTGTGCTCGGGGGTGCGGGGTGGAGAGAGGAGAGAGATCCGGGAGGGGGAAAGAAACGGCCGGCGTCGAGTCCGGCGCGCGCGGGGAGGAGAGTGATGACCGCTCGGTCATTACGAGCGAACGAGGTGGGGTCCAGCGTCAGTGAGAGAGAGAGATATTAATGCGCGTCGGTCGGCCGGCTTTTAATCTATTCGTGAGTAACTGCTCGTGGGCCGGCCCGTTTAATACCGGAAACGGTTACCGTTTCCTTTTAATAATTTTCCAGGGACATTCAAAAGATTTTAAAGCATTCAAACCGTTTATAAATATAGGGGTATTATATATCAAAATTAACAGAATAATAAATGCTATTTAATGAACATTTCTATTCTGTCATTTGAACACTTTGAAAAAAATAATATTTTCAGAAATTGCCTAATTGTTTTTAAATCCTTTTTGCAAATATTTTTAAAATAACCCCTGGTTATTATTGTTCAAATATATCACCAATTAGTCCCTGGTGTGGAGTGTCATGTTCCTCCTCTCCTATTTGAACTTTTAACCAAAATTTCAAATGGGTGAAAGCAACTTAGGGAAAAGTAGAAAGAGCTTTCTGGAATTCAGAAGAGGCATTTCAACTAACACATACAATCAAGCAATGATGCAGATGGATGCATAACTATAAATCATAACATTCCAAAATGGAATTTTGGGATGTTACACTCGGGTCCCGTGACGACGCTTCGCAGTGCACGCTGGGCGGCGGCTTACCATGCATGATGTTGCAAGCATTGTGGGCCTCGCCCCTAGGAACACGATGGGACATTGCTATGGGCCTACCCTAGTAGGCCTCGGGCCATGGGTGGGGATCCTTTGTGGCAGGACCCTAGCGGTTGCGGCCCGAGGTGCCCACGTCCGATGGATTTCTCGGGGGCGTGGGCGCAGTTAATCCCCACGTCCCCCGACCTTCGCACCCTTATTTATAAGGAGAGGGGGAGGGGCGGAGGCAGTTTCCACTCCCCCCATCCCCATCATCTTCTTGCTCTCACCGCTCCCCACATCGAGCCCGTACTGCTCTACCGCTGCTTGCCCCTTCGCGCTAATCGCAGTTGCCGACAAGGGATCGCCGAAAACCGCAGCGCTAGGGGTCTTCGCCATCCTCGTCCCAGCATGCACATCCATCTTGGAGATGGCGGATGGACCCTCAGGCGGCTGGGGCGGCTCCGCTGTGATAGCAGAGGACATCGAGTACCTCCGACGTGCCCGCATGCTGCCGTCGGAGGACTGCATCGTCGTCCGCCCTCCGGGTGACAAGATGGTGTCGGTGCCCAAGGAGTGGGAGTTCATGGTTTTTGCCTCGCACTTCTCACGCATATTCGGCCTCCCGGTGAGCATATTCGTTAGGCTTTTCTTGGACACCCTCGACCTCTAGCCGTACCACCTAGGGCCGAACTCCATTCTGCAACTTTCCAGTTCGTGACCCTCTGCAAGGGTTACCTCGGCCTCCTCCCCTTCTTGGAGCTATGGAGGAAGCTCCTCTACCTCAAAGCCTTGAAAAATGACGACCAGTCGTACGCCTGCGGGGGAGCGGTGGTGTGCATCTGCGGAACGCTTTTCCCTCGCATTACCCCCATTGAGTCTATCAAAAAGTGGAACAAGTCCTTATTCTACATGAAGAACATCAACCCGGTGCGGGACTACATCCGATTGCTGCCCTTTGTCAATGCCCAGTCCTTAGGGACGAACTGGACGGGAGACTCGGCAGTTGGAGAGGTCACCAGCATCTTGGGCTGGCTCCACTCCATGAGGAGCGGAGAGGGGCTGGTTGCGGACGACCTGGTAGCCTCCCTCATCGACCGTCGGTTGCTGCCCCTGCAACAGAGGCCGCATCGGATCTGCGATATGGGGTCCCGGCACGATCCGTGCCGGCTGTCCACCTTTGAGCTGACGCTGACTCAAGTGGCAAAGCGGATGAACTCCATCACCAACTTCAGGCTGGAGACGCGGTCATGGCATTTTGGCAAGATGCCTACAGCCGTCTTGACCTGGCGCCCCTGGTACGTTCTGCTGCCCTTGTCCCCTGCTCTTCTCATTTTTCTCCTCTCAGCCTCCATGCTCACGTACGATGCTGACCGCGGCGTTTTGTGCGACAGAACAGACCAGATGGCCCGCACCCCCAGGTGTTCAAGGCAGACCGCGCCGACTCCGACCCGGAGGACTTCGAGCTAGGGGAGCCATTGAAGAGGAGGTCAGGTTCTCCGTAGAGGTTGAGGAGGATGGGACAGTTGGAGACCTAGGAGCCGGCGGATCCTGGGTGGCTGGTGAGTTTGATCTTGCACCTACGATCAGAGATTGGACTGACGATGATGATGACGTCCGGATCTTGGATGCGCCTCCCCTCGAGCCGCGGGGAAGGAGCAAGGACCTGCCGGCTAGGGGCCGGACTGGCAATGCGACCCGAAAGGGGAAGAGGCCGGCTGCTGGGCAGATGGCAGCATTTCAGCCGGCGCAGAAGAAGGCGTGCGGTGCTATGGCGAAGCCACCACCACAGGCCAGGCAGCCGCTTCTTGTTGTTGTTGGTCAAGGCCTTACCCCCTACGTTTTGCTTCTTCTTGCTCCATGATTTCCATGGTTCGGGAGATAACCTTCTTCTTTTCAGCGAGGCCCTCGAGCCCCAAGACACGGAGTCTGCCGCGGCTCCCACACATGCCGCCAGCCAGTTCGCCTGGGAGCACGTGGCCACGGTGCGGGTGGAGAAAAGGCGGCAGGCGGAGCTACGGGCCATGGAAGGGGCATCGAGGGGTGCCCCAACGTGTTCGGCAGCGGTGAGCGAGGGGAGGCAGAGGCGGCGATTGGACTCCGCCCATGCGATGGAGTCAGCCGTAGAGTCGACTCTCATGTCCCGGACGCCGTTGAGCGAGCTGCAGGGACCTGCTATGGAGACGGCCCCGCCCGCGGCGGGGATGGTCCGTCCGACGGAAACGGTGCCCGAGCCGGCCATGGAGGCGGCGGAGCTGCTGAAGCCGGCCGTGACCCTATCCCTCGTTGAGCTGGTCGTCGTGGAGGGGCCGGTCATTCCAACCGTGCCGGAGACGGCGCCCGGCGGGGAGGCCATGCCGTTTGCCCAACCAGCTAAAGCGGGCCTGTCGGAACAGCCCACGCCAGCCGCAGGGGAGCTTAGGGCTGACTCTCATGCCCTTGTGGTCGCCGGGTGGACTCAGCTAGCCCGCGTCATGGTGGACGTGGCACCGAGCGGCGGGTCGAGCCACTCGAGGAGAAACATGGCCGACGTCGTTAAGGACTGGTCGGCGTTGGCCTGCGGTCCGGTTGCCTCGGGCCTGCCAGCCGGTGAGCAGGCCCTCGTGCCAGGGGAGTCGGCTCGTATCATGGCCCACTGCCACGAGGGGCTGGCTAGGTTTGTCGAGGCCATCGAAAGCAACTTCTGACGCGTGGAGGAGGCGATCGAGGTGAGACTTCTTGCCATGCTGGTTTGCTTTTTACCGTGGGGGCACACGAGCGCACCCACTGGTTGTAGCCCTCGAGATTCAGGCCGGCTGTGCGGTCGCGTGGCACCGGGTCGAATCTTCTTGTGAGAACATCTGACGTCCTGACCTCTGGTGTGGGGCAGGCCGAAAACACTAAGTGGCAAGTGCTCTTCGACGAGGCGGTCACCATCCACAGCAGAGGCAAGCTTGGCTATTATCAAGTCAAGGAGGACCTACAGAAGGCCCAAGCTATGGTCATTCTAGTGGGTGCACGAGAGTGCACCCACTGGGTGTAGCCCCGAGATTTGAGCCAGCTATTCGTCAGGTGGCTCGGGTCTTTAGTACTTAGCTGATTCAGGTTGTGTCTTGTGCAGAACAACTGGAGATTTTGAAGCGGGTCCGGCTGCAGCGGCACGAGGTGGCCACCGAGCGGGACCGGCTGGCACAGGACCTTCACGTGGCCAGGATGGAGCGGGACCGGCTGGCAGTTTGGTCGTCGATGGCCAGTTGGCGTGGGAGATCCTCACCATGAAGCTGGAAAAGGAGGTGGCAGCCAGGGAGGAGGCCGCCAAGCAGGCGGCCGACGCCAACCGGCGTGCCATCGACCTCCAAGACGAGATGACCCGGCTTGGGGCCGAGCTTGAGGAGCGCGTTGCCGCCCTCGTCCAGGTGGTGAAGGCGCTGGAGGAGGAGTGAAACCTCAGCCTCAAGTTCGTGATTGAAGTGGACGACGTCTTCCATCGTGAGTTCTCTTTCCCCTTTGAGTCTGTTTGGCCTTCGGCATTCCCGCGGGGCTTGATGACGACATGGTGGCCGATGAGAGCACTGACTCCAGCATCGGGGGCGACACCAAGGACGCCGCGTGATGCGTAGCATCCTACGGACATCACCATGACAAGAGTCCGTTTGGCAAGTTACACGTGTCACGACTATGTCACATACATAAAGGTGAATCATCTCCTTTACACGTGTTCACTTGACCCCTTAGAGGATGGTATACTACTTGAAACTCCTCCCGTGTGCATGTAGAGGTATTGCCGGAGCTTCGGATGATGAGGAGGAGTGCCAGCACCTACGTACAACTACACCATCCGCGAGGGAATCTTGGAAGAGAAGAATGAAGAAGAGGAGTTGTAGGAAGACCAGGAGCTGCCGGTACAACCGGTGGGTGGTACAACTGGCCCACCATCGGACCACCTCTGGCCAAGATTCTGTTGAGGAGCGGTTCAAGCCCGATACTACCCCTGTTGTACCTGAGGTTGTCTTCACACTAGTACCACTGGTCCATCCATCGGTACAACCGGTCTGCCTGCGCGCAGGTTGGGCTTTGGCCCATGTATCCCCCTATCCACTTACCCCTTCGTGGCCAAGACTATATATACTCATCTACCACATCAATTCTAGGGTTAGCAATGTTGGGGAACGTTGCATGGGAAACAAAAAAATTCCTACGCACACGCACATCTATCCATGGTGATGAGCATCTACGAGAGGGAGAGTGGATCTATGTACCCTTGTAGATCGCTAAGCGGGAAGCGTTAAGAAACGCGGTTGGTGTAGTCGAATGTCTTCACGATCCAAATCGCAGAGTGTCCCGCGATCCAATCACCATCCGTCCCGTGAACTCATCACGATCCGTCCCGCGATCTAATCATGATCCATCCCGCGAACTCATCACGATCCGTCCCGCGAACTCATCACGATCCGTCTCGCGATCTTGATCACGGTCCTTCTGATCTAGCACCGAACGGTGGGCACCTCCGCGTTCAGCACACGTACAGCTCGATGACGATCTCCGCCTTCTTGATCCAGCAAGAGGGAGCGGAGAGGTAGAATATTTCTCCGGCAGCGTGACGGCGCTGCGGCGATGGTGGTGGAGCTATTCCGGCAGGGCTTCGCCTAAGCACTGCAGAAAACCGATCTAGAGGAGAAGCTATGCACTAGAGGAACGGGTGGCACGTGGCTGAAAATCTTGTGCCAAAACCCTAACATCCTCTAGTATATATAGGAGGAGAGGAGGAGGAGGCTTGGCTGCCAAAGAGGCAGCCCTTGGGTCGGCCAAACCAAGGAGGGAGGAGTCCTCCTCCTCCACTCCTAGTAGGATTAGGACTCCTTCCTTATTTGGCCCTTTTTTACCTTTTTCCACCCTTTTCCTTTTGGGCTTTTCTTCCCAGCCACATGGGCCTTGTGTGGGACTTCCACCAGCCCACAAAGGGCTGGTATTTACTCTCCCACAGCCCATATAGCCTCTTGGGTCGAAATACCCCTCCTGATGGTCCCCCGGTACACTACCGGCACTCCCGGTACACTACCGGCACTCCCGGTACACTACCGATGCGCCCGAAACTTTTTCGGTGACCAAAACAGGACTTCCTATATATCAATCTTTACCTCTGGACTATTCCGGAGCGCCTCGTGACGTCCAGGATCTCATCCGGGACTCTGAACAACCTTCGGTCACCACCATGCATAACTCTATACTATCGAAGCGTCACCAAACCTTAAGTGTGCAGACCCTGCGGGTTCGAGAACTATGTAGACATGACCGAGACACCTCTACGGTCAATATACAATAGCGGGACCTGGATGCCCATATTGGTTCCTACATATTCTACAAAGATCTTTATTGGTCGAACCTCTATGTCAAGGATTCAGTTAATCCGTATGATGTTCCCTTTGTTCTTCGGTATGTTACTTGCCCGAGATTCGGTCATCGGTATATCCATACCTAATTCAACCTCGTTACCGGCAAGTCTCTTTACTCGTTCCGTAATACAAGATCCCATGACTAACACTTAGTCACATTGCTTGCAAGGCTTATTGTGATGTTGTATTACCGAGTGGGCCCTGAGATACCTCTCCGTCACACGGAGTAACGAATCCCAGTCTTGATCCATGACAACTCAACAGACACCCTCGGAGATACCTGTAGAGCACCTTTATAGTCACCCAGTTACGTTACGACGTTTGATACACACAAGGTACCCCTCCAATGTCAGTGAGTTGCATGATATCATGGTCATAGGAACACATACTTTGACATGCAGAAAACAGTAGCAATAAACTGACATGATCATAAGCTACGTTTGTAGTTTGGGTCTTGTCCATCACATCATTCTCCTAATGATGTGATCCCGTTATCAAATGACATCACATGTCAATGGATAGGAAACCTTGACCATCTTTGATCAACGAGCTAGTTCACTAGAGGCATACTAGGGACAGAGTGTTGTCTATTTACCCACACATGTAATGTGTTTCCATTCAATACAATTATAGCATCGATAATAAACGATTATCATGAACAAGGAAATATGATAATAACTAATTTATTATTGCCTCTAGGGCATATTTCCATATTATTGCCTCTAGATCTCATATCTCAATTCTAAGCCATAATGCATGACGCACTAAACTATCAAGTAGTCATCAGCACGTACCTGTCAGATGTTCATAACATCTACAGACGATGCTAGAGGGGTTGGCGCACCGAGTGGTGCATTAAGGACATAAGCCTTCTGTGCAGCAACGAGGACAATACTCAGATCACGGAGCCAATCCGCAATATTGCTACCATCATCTTTCAACTCTAATTCTCTAGGAACATATAAAAATTCAAGGGAGCTACAGCGCGAGCAAGTAATCTACAACATAATTTGCAAAGACACTACTGACTATGTTCATGATAATGAGTTCAATTAATCATATTACTTAAGAACTCCCACTCAAATTGACATCCCTCCGTTCATTCGAGTGATACATGATCCAAATTCACCAACTCAAGTCCGATCATCACGTGAGTTGAGGTGGTTACAATGGTGAACATCATCATGCTGATCATATCTACTATATGACTCATGTTCGACCTTTCGGTCTCTTGTGTTCAAAGGCCATGTCTGTGCATGCTAGGCTCATCAAGTTTAACCCGAGTGTTCTGCATGTGCAACACTGGCTTGCACCCATTGTATGTGAACGTAGAGTCTATCACACCCGATCATCACGTGGTGTCTCAACACGACGAACTTCCGCAATGGTGCACACTTGGGGAGAACAAAATTTATCTTGAAATTAAGTGAGGGATCACCTTATAATGCTACCGTCGTCCTAAG
Organism: Hordeum marinum; assembly: GCA_022496015.1. Classification (NCBI taxonomy): domain Eukaryota; kingdom Viridiplantae; phylum Streptophyta; class Magnoliopsida; order Poales; family Poaceae; genus Hordeum; species Hordeum marinum. The sequence goes on from CM039674.1 coordinate 480,455,067, forward strand.
CAAAACAAGGTGCATAAAAGGATTAACATCAGATGCGAATCATAAGTGACATGATATGGCCATGAACTTGTGCTTTTGATCTCCATCTTGAAAGCACCGGCATGATCTCCATCGTCACCGGCATGACACCATGATCTCCATCATCTTGATCTCCATCAACGTGTCGCCATCGGGGTTGTCGCGCCCACCATACTTCTACTACTATTGCTACCGTTTAGCGATAAAGTAAAGCATTACATAGCGCTTAATGATTGACACGCAAGTCATACAATAATTAAAGACAACCCTATGGCTCCTGCCGGTTGCCGTACTCATCGACATGCAAGTCATGATAATCTATACATCACATGATCATCTCATACATCACATATATCTCATCATGTAATTGGCCATATCTTATCACAACATACCCTGCAAAAACATGTTAGACGTCCTCTAATTGTTGTTGCATGTTTTACGTGGCTGCTACGGGTATCTAGCCAGAACAATTCTCATCTACGCAAAAACCACAACGGTGATACACTAGTTGCTTTTCAGCTTTCTGAAGGACCGCCTTTGTCGAATCCGATCCAACTAAAGTGAGAGAAACTTGCACCCGCAAGCCATCTATGCAACAAGTTGCAGTCGAGGGAACCGGTCTCTCGTAAGCGTATGAGTAATGTTGGTTCGGGCCGCTTCATCTCACAATACCACTGAACCCAAATTCGACAAAGGGAGGAAGCAATCTAAGCATCAACGCCCACAAACCTTTTGTGTTCAACTCGAGATCTCATCTACACATAGACCTAGCTCATGATGCCACTGTTGGGGAACGTTGCATGGGAAACAAAAAATTTCCTACACAAACACAGATCTATCCATGGTGATGAGCATCCACGAGAGGGAGAGTGGATCTATGTACCCTTGTAGATCGCTAAGCGGGAAGCTTTAAGAAACGCGGTTGGTGTAGTCGAACGTCTTCGCGATCCAAATCGCCGAGTGTCCCGCGTTCTCATCACGATCCGTCCCGCGATCCAATCACGATCCGTCCCGCGAACTCATCACGATCCGTCCCAATATCTCATCACGATCCGTCCCGCGAACTCATCATGATCCGTCCCGCGAACTCATCACAATCCGTCTCGCAATCTTGATCACGGTCCTTCCGATCTAGCGCCAACAGACGGCACCTCCGCGTTCAGCACACGTACAGCTCAATGATGATCTCCGCCTTCTTGATCCGGCAAGAGGGAGCGGAGAGGTAGAAGAGTTCTCCGGCAGCGTGACGGTGCTGCAGCGATGGTGGTGGAGCTATTCCGGCAGGGCTTCGCCTAAGCACTGCAGAAAACCGATCTAGAGGAGAAGCTATGCAATAGAGGAACGGGTGGCACGTGGCTGAAAATCTTGTGCCAAAACCCTAAAATCCTCTAGTATATATATGAGGAGAGGAGGAGGAGGCTTGGCTGCCAAAGAGGCAGCCCTTGGGTCGGCCAAACCAAGGAGGGAGGAGTCCTCCTCCTCCACTCCTAGTAGGATTAGGACTCCTTCCTTATTTGGCCCTTTTTTACCTTTTTCCACCTTTTTCCTTTTGGGCTTTTCTTCCCAGCCACATGGGCCTTGTGTGGGACTTCCACCAGCCCACAAAGGGCTGGTATTTACTCTCCCACAGCCCATATAGCCTCTTGGGTCGAAATACCCCTCCCGATGGTCCCCCGGTACACTACCGGCACTCCCGGTACACTACCGATGAGCCCAAAACATTTCCGGCGACCAAAACAGGACTTCCTATATATCAATCCTTACCTCCGAACCATTCCGGAGCTCCTCGTGACGTCCGGGATCTCACCCGGGACTCCGAATATCCTTCGGTCACCACCATGCATAACTCTATACTACCGAAACGTCACCAAACCTTAAGTGTGCAGACCCTGCGGGTTCGAGAACTATGTAGACATGACCGAGACACCTCTACGCTCAATATACAATAGCAGGACCTAGATGCCCATATTGGTTCCTACATATTCTACAAAGATCTTTATCGGTCGAACCTCTATGTCAAGGATTCAGTTAATCCCGTATGATGTTCCCTTTGTTCTTCGGTATGTTACTTGCCCGAGATTCGGTCGTCGGTATATCCATACCTAGTTCAACCTCATTACCGGAAAGTCTCTTTAGTCGTTCCGTAATACAAGATCCCGTGACTAACACTTAGTCACATTGCTTGCAAGGCTTATTGTGATGTTGTATTACCGAGTGGGCCCTGAGATACCTCTCCGTCACACGGAGTAACAAATCCCAGTCTTGATCCATGCCAACTCAACAGACACCCTCGGAGATACCTGTAGAGCACCTTTATAGTCACCCAGTTACGTTGCGACGTTTGATACACACAAGGTACCCCTCCGATGTCAGTGAGTTGCATGATCTCATGGTCATAGGAACACATACTTTGACATGCAGAAAACAGTAGCAATAAACTGACACGATCATATGCTACGTTTGTAGTTTGGGTCTTGTCCATCACATCATTCTCCTAATGATGTGATCCCGTATCAAATGACATCACATGTCAATGGATTGGGAGCCTTGACCATCTTTGATCAACGAGCTAGTTCACTAGAGGCATACTAGGGAGAGAGTGTTGTCTATTTACCCACACATGTAATGTGTTTCCATTCAATACAATTATAGCATGGATAATAAACGATTATCATGAACAAGGAAATATGATAATAACTAATTTATTATTGCCTCTAAGGCATATTTCCAACAAGCAATGGTTTAGCTCTTAGTTAGTTTAGCTTTGCTCCTTCCACTACCTCTCCCATGGAGTAGATGCCTCTATAGGAGAACATTCCCTGGTGGATGTCAAGGCCCCTTTCGAGGGAAGATCCTCCGGGATATCAAGGCCCCATCTCCCCATGGGATTTGGAATGAACTCTACCATGTATCCTTCTTCCCTTTGTTGTTCATGTACCTTGTGGATCTTGTGTGTGGTGAGTCTAGTGGATGTGTGATTGGACTTGTTCTTGAGTGTTTCCTCTTGTGATTTCCCCCTTGTGTTCTTCGTTTTCTTGAGGTTTCCCCCTCTAATTCATGAAAGATTGACACACACGGGCTTGCCCCGTATCATATTAGTATCATGAGCCACGTTTCTCGCGGATTTGGAGTCCTCCCCTTCGTTTTCTAGCCTTAATTTTGTGTGTTTTTGTCCCAATTCGAAAATCCCCACCAAAAATAGCCCCAAATTTTTTCCTTGTGATTTGTTGTTCTTGTGAGTTTTTGTTGACTTGATCCTTGGATTTGGTGTGTAGCAAGTAGATCCACCCCCCTTTGCGTCCCCATCACCTAATTTTTCTTTTCCCCTTCAATTTGGTCCAAATTTTCAATTTTGGTCCGCCCCAAGTCCACCCCGTGCCCAGATCTTGGATTTTTTTCCCGATAAAAGCGGTTCAACTGCTTTGTGTAGCGGTACAACCCCCCACCACAAGCGGTACAACCGCTAATACCCCCAAAAACGTCCCCAGGACACCCCGAGGAGTAGTACAACCGCCCTAACAAAGCGGTACAACCGCTAATTCCCAGGTCCAGCATTTCTGATTCTTGTTGTGCCGATAACTAATTCATCCGAACTCTGATTTTGACGTTCTTTAGCTTGTTGGATAGAAATTGACACCCTCCTTCCCACAAAAATAGATTCATAATCATTTGATTTCATCATATGTTTCAAATTTTGGCAAGTTTGCCTAGGCCCTCCATCATATCATCCGCAATACCACCATAGTCTTCCGCAACCTACCCCATTTGGTTTACCTTTGCATTTGTGGTTGCTTGAGTTGTGATTTGAGTCTCCTAAGGTGTTTCGTCTACTTAAGGAAGGTTACATCTTCATCCACCACCAGTGACTTGTATCATCCCATCGACTTCATCGACCACCGACATTCGACATCGACGACGACCATCCATCCTTTGAGACCATCTTCAACCGGAAGCAAGGTCGGTTCATCCCGACTTCGTGAAAGGTTAAGTGTGACGAAGGTATACATTCCATCATACACTTTACCTTCCTTGCCATTGCATCTTGTTAGCCCCACCATCTTTGCGATTACCTTCATACCTATTAAGACTAGCTATCCGAGTTTTGTCATATAGTTGCATCATCGGAAATATCATATAGTGCAATTGCTTGCTCCCATGCATATCTTGCGATACTTATCTCATATAGTTGGTTGGGGCTCAATAAGAATAGTGGAAAGGAAGGGGAAAAGAAAAGCTTCTAAGCAAGAAAGAAAGATCATAAGCTTATAAGCAAAGAGTTGAGCAAGAAAAGAGATACTTGTGCATGAGGATACCTGGAATAGGAAACATTTTGCTTGCATAAATAGGATTGGTGCCAACTAGTGAATCGTGCCCAAATGTGCAATAAGCTAGCGTCTCTCCTTGTGTTTGTGCAACACGAGCTTTGCTCACCCCTATAGTTGCACAAGCCCCATTATCCCATCGCGTGTGTTTCTCTATTGACCTCCTCTATATTTGTGATCACTTGCTTTACATTTTGAGTCCATTGGATTTATTTCAACATTTACAATATCTTGGACTTCATTTTTCTTGAATTTTGGTGCCACTTGTCCTAACCAAGCCACTCGATAAGCTTTATGTTGTAGGCGTGAGTGAACAAGTCCGGTACCAATTCCACTATTTTCTCAATTCATATTGAGTGAAGCGGATACATCCTCAACTTTGGGAAGGGTATCATGGTATTGTTTATATCATTTCGCACTAACCTTTGCTCGAGTCTTGTGATGGCTAGGCAAAGCACACCATCTTCGATCTACAACAACAACGACGAGTTTGCTGCCATGAAGAACATCATCGATGCCAAGATGCACACTCAAATGGAGGAGCTCAAGGTCCTCATCAAGAACTGCACGCGGTCTTCATCATCTTCGAGAAGACGCTCAAGTGCACATGCTCCCGAGCAACCATATCCTGCAAGATCACACCGGCATCGACACCATCAATGACATGAAGAAATAACGACGCCAACATCAAAGTGTCCAACAAAGAACAAGTGTGAAGGTCACGAGCTCGACACCAACCACTGCTCAATGACTTCACCACCTACCTTGGCATCTTCACCAAGTGACTTCAAGGCATCTTCTCCTTTGGACATGAGGCTTCTTCGCCAACAAGCACTTCAAGAGAAGTTCCCCGAGCTTAGATCCGCAACCTCCATGAGCTACTATGACCTAGACTTCAACCATGACATTCCATTCTATGGGACTCAAGACCCCGAGGAGTATCTCGATTGGGAGCACAAGATGGACCACTACCTCAAGCTACTTCAAGTCCCTTGAGGGAGTCCTGGATTAAGGGGTCCTCGGATAGCCGACCATTATTCATGGGCCAGACTATATGGGCCGCAAGGCAGGCATCGGAGGATCGAGGACCATCTGCGCCAGGATTGAAGCTTCATGGAGTCTAGACGTGTTATCCAAGTTATTAGTTGTAGTTAGGAAAGTTATCTCTTCAGCATGATACCGACCATGTGTAAGCTAAGGGCACCCCCGGCATCTATATAAGCCGGAGGGTTTTAGGGCGTAGAGGCAGAAGAACTCATCTAGGGTTAGACATACGATCTCGAGGTAGATCAACTCTGTAATCCCTTTGACCATCAATACAATCAAGTAGGACGTAGGGTATTACCTCCATAGGAGGGCCTGGACCTGGGTAAACTCGTGTCCCCATCGTCTCCTGTTACTGTCGGTCCTAGTCTCACAGTTTGGGACCCCCTACCCGAGATCCGCCGGTTTTGACACCGACATTGGTGCTTTCATTGAGAGTTACACTATGAGCGCCGAAGGAATCGATGGCTCGCCTCATCGCTGGTGGCAGGATCTCCATCGAGGGGACTTTCGCCCCCGATCAGAGTTTCAGTGGCAATGACATCTGGTCACATGCCAACCCGATCAGCCGTCATGGCCAGGTCGGAAGGTTTCCCTCGAATCATACTATCAAGTTGGGAACCCTAGAGTTCGTGGCTGATTCACGGGGACACTCGTTCCAATGGAACCCTCAACCTTCGAGGAAAAACCTGCAAGTCCGGATATTTTGATGTCCGAGTCATCAGGTCCCGTGGGGGAACGAAACATAGATCCGCTTCGGCCTGACTCTGGAACTGTCACCCCACTTGATGAATCCACCCGTTTCAGCGACATGCACCCTGCCATCGCTTCGTTCTTAAACGATTTTTTGATCGGCTCGAAGCAATGCGTATACCGGATGACCAGGTTCCAATCTATGATCGGCTCAGTATTAAACCCAATGATAGGGAAATTCATGTCCCTCTTGTCACCCACCTTGTCGCTACTATCGAGTGTCCGGCTGTGGATTCATCTTGACAGCCGGAATTGAAAACAGTTTACACCCTGGTCTCCGATCACCAAGCAGACGAGCCAGGTACCGGGGATTACCTCAAAACCGGACCGTCATCGGTCCCAAATCTATGCCACAGTTTGGAGTTTGTATCCCCGAATACTCAACATGACATAGAATCTAGCTTTTGCCCACCCACCACCCAGGATGATAATCCCAGTTTTTCACCGAAGCCCGTACTGTCGGACTTCCAAGATATAAAACAACTGTGAGGAGAATCAGTCCACCACTTTTGGGCAAGACTTCTACTCGCTAGAAGCAGAGTAAAAGGTCTTAGAGGCCAAGATTTAACGACAATTTTCATTCGCAATTGACATGACGAGGGTATTCTTAATGCCCTAGCCCGTCGATGCATAAGCGATTTCTCGGAGCTATCCGAATTGGTACATAAGTACTTTGCCATGGAGAGCATCTGGCAATCCGAGCGGCTGTTCTCGGAACCAAAATCCTCCGAACACCCTAGAGGAGCTCGGAAAAAGAGGATACCTACAAATCGGCTGGCTAGGTATGAACCCGCCGAAAAAAGAAACAAGCTTCTTTCGAGGGCTGCAGTGTCCTTGACGGGCTTTGGATAAACCCTGCCCCATACATTCCGTATTATTAAACGCGAACCTAACGCACAGCCTTTGAGCTTGCTGGGTCGTCAGGCAAGTCACAAAAAGCGACAAGGCCATCCTCGACACACCTCTGTCGAGTAGACATTCTTATTCACCGCCCGGATTTAATACCGAAGTCTTGACCGTCTATGAAATCTTCCCCTCGAGGAACAAACGCAAGAGAGCCCTTAAGGAGCATGAGCAAGTCTACCACGTGGCAGCCACTAGCCCATGGGCAGACGTAGCAATTACTTTCGGGCACACTAACCGGACACCCATTCTTTCTGGCCATTCAACAGCCGCTCTAGTCTTGAATCCCATAATTGATGGATATAGGCTACATAAAGTGCTAATGCACGGCGGTACTGGTCTTAACCTCATATACGAGGCCACTCTGGAAAAAGATGCAGTTCGACCGATCCCGCATCGAACGTAGCGACACAACATTCCGAGGAATTATCCCAGGAAAGGAGGCACGTTGTTCCGGATGTATCATCCTGGACGTAGTGTTTGGGACACCCGAAAACTACCGATCCGAAAAACTTCTCTTCCACATCGTTCCCTTCCCAAGTGGCTATCATGCCCTATTGGGACGCAATGCCTTCACAAAATTCCAGGCTATACCCCATTACGGGTACATGAAACTAAAAATGCCAGGACCAAACGGAGTAATCACGATCACCAGTGATCCGAACATAGCCCTTCGGGCCAAAAACAAAACGGCAGCGCTCGCCCTCGTGGCACTAGCAAAAACTTTCGCCGCTGAAGAGTTGTCCTCTCTACGGTCGACAGTCAATAGAGACGATGTGGTCCTTAGCAAAAGACCCAAGTCTACATCCTTCAAACCCGCGGAGGAAATCATTAAATTTCAGGTGCATCCAACGGACCCCAATAAGACAACGTCCATCGGAGCCCAGCTCGATACCCTTATGGACGAAGCTCTGCGACATTTCCTCCACAAGAACTGGGACATTTTTGCTTGGCATCCTTCCGATATGCCAGGAATCCCACGTAGGCTAGCCGAACATAGCCTGAACATTATTCCAGGATTTAAGCCCATGAAAAAGACCCTGTGCCGCTTCTTCGGGCCCAAACGGCAGGCCATCGGTGAAGAATTAGCCAAACTGCTCGAGGGATTTATTCGGGATATTAAACATCCTGAGTGGCTAGCAAACTTGGTGATGGTACCTAAGAAAGACAAGTCCTGGTGACTATGTGTCGATTTTAAAGACCTTAATAAAGCATGCCCAAAAGACCCTTTCCCATTACCACGCATAGACCAGATCATCGATGCCACAACAGGACACGATTTGTTGTGTTTCCTCGACACTTACTCTGGATACCATCAAATTAAAATGAAGGAATCCGATCAAGCTGCTTCAGCTTTCATCACCCCCTACGGGCCATTCTGCTTCAACATAATGCCTTTCGGGCTAAAAACATTGGGGCTACATACCAGTGTATGATCCAAACCTGCCTCTCTACACAGGTTGGCAAGACCGTCGAGGCATGCGTGGATGATGTGGTAATCAAAACCAAACACGTCGACCAGTTGATCGACAACTTACGTCAAACTTTTGCTAATTTATGTGAATATGATATACGGCTCAATCCGGAAAAATGTGTATTCGGAGTTCCCTCTGGTAAGCTGCTTGGATTCCTCGTCTCCCATACAGGAATAGAGGCAAATCCAGCTAAAATCCGCGCTCTATCAAAGCTTGCAATCCCCACAGAGCTGAAGCATGTCCAGAGGCTCACCGGGTGCGTAGCGGCGCTAAGCCGCTTTATCTCCTGTCTCAGAGAAAAAGCTCTATCGGTCTACAAACTGTTGAAATGGACCAACAATTTCGAATGGACCGATGAAGTAGCGGCTGCGTTGGAAGAAATAAAAGCAATACTGGCAACCAACCCCATACTCACGGCACCAGGCGCTGGTGAGCCAATGTTGCTATACATATCGGCCACCAACAAAGTCGTCACCGTAGTGCTCGTCATTGAACGAGATGAGGAGGAGCATAAATTCCGGACTCAGAAGCCGGTATACTATGTGTTAGAGGTGGTAACGCAGTGCAAGTCCAGATACCCACATTATCAAAAAAAATGCCTATAGAGTATTCATGGCATCAAGGAAACTCCGACACAACTTCCAAGAGTGTGTGGTGACGGTAGCATCAGAGGTCCCCTTGAACGATATAATCAACAACAGGGACGCCATCGGCCGCATTGCCAAGTGGGCCATTGAGCTCCTCCCCTTTGAAATAACCTACAAGCGACGTCGTGCCATTAAATCACAGGTGCTGGCAGACTTTCTGGATGAATGAACAGAGGCCGAACTCCCGAAGGAATATAGTGCATACTCCCATTGGACAATGTATTTTGACAGCTCCAAAACCTTGGCCGGACTGGGGGCTGGAGTTATCCTCACATCCCCCACTGGCGACAACGTACGATACATGTTGCAAATCATGTATGCGGACTCCAACAATGCAGCCGAATACGAGGCCCAACTTAATGGTCTCTGAATGGCTGCATCAATGGGCATACGCCGGCTAGAGGTACGGGGAGACTCCAACTTAGTCATCTCCCAAATCAACGGCGAATTTGACACTAAAAATCCAAAGATGGGGGCATATAGAAACGCCATCCTCAAGATATCAGCTCGGTTTGAGGGGCTAGAATTGTTGGAAATATGCCCTAGAGGCAATAGATAAAGTGTTTATTATTATATTTCCTTGTTCATGCTAATCATTTATTGTCCACGCTATAATTGTATTGATTGGAAACACATTGCATGTGTGGATATATAGACAACACTTTGTCCCTAGTGTGCCTCTAGTAAACTAGCTCGTTGATCAAAGATGGTCAAGGTTTCCTAGCCATTTACATGAGATGTCATTTGATAACGGGATCACGTCATTAGGAGAATGATGTGATGGACAAGACCAAACTATAAACATAGCATATGATGGTGTCAGTTTATTGCTACAGTTTTCTGCATGTCAAGTATATGTTCCTATGACCATGAGATCATGCAACACTGACACCCGAGGAGTGCCTTGTGTGTATCAAATGTCACAACGTAACTAGGTGATTATAAAGGTGCTCTACAGGTATATCCGAGGGTGGCTGCTGGGTTGGCATGGATCAAGACTGGGATTTGTTACTTCGTGTGACGGAGAGGTATCTCAGGGCCCACTCGGTAATACAACATCACAATAAGCCTTACAAGCAATGTGACTAAGTGTTAGCCACGGGATCTTGTATTACTGAACACGTAAAGAGACTTGCCGGTAACGAGGCTGAACTAGGTATAGAGATACCGACGATCGAACCTCGAGCAAGTAACATACCGAAGGACAAAGGGAACATCATAGGGGATTAACTGAATCCATGACATAGAGGTTCGACCGATAAAGATCTTCGTAGAATATGTAGGAATCAATATGGGCATCCAGGTCCCGCTATTGGTTATTGACCGTAGAGGTGTCTCGGTCATGTCTACATAGTTCTCGAACCCGCAGGGTCTGCACACTTAAGGTTCGGTGACGTTTCAATATAGATGAGTTATGTGTGTTGGTGACCGAAGTTTGTTCGGAGTCCCGAATGAGATCTCGGACATGACGAGGAGCTATGGAATGGTCCGGAAGTGAAGATTCATATATAGGATGTTCCGTGTTGGTTTTTGGGAAAAGTTCGGGTGTCACCGGTAACGTACCGGGGGTGCCGGGAGGGTCCAGGGGGTCCACCGAAAGGGGACACCAGCCCCAAAGGGCTACATGGGCTATGAGAGAGGGCACACCAGACCATGGTGGGCTGGCCACCCCTCCCACAAAGGCCCATGCAGCTAGGGGATTGGTGGGAGGGCTAACCCTAGGGTTGGTGCCACCTTACTTGGGTGGCAAGCCACCCTAGGGCGCCTCCACCCTTGGATGCCGCCCCAAGGGGGAAACCCTAGGGCTTGGGCGCACCACCCCTCCCCCTATATATATGTGAGAGGGAGGACGGCATTGCACCCTAAGCCATGGCGTAACCCTTCCTCCCTCTTTGATAGCCTCTCCTCTAGATACATTCAGCGATGCTTAGCGAAGCTCTGTCGGATCAGCTCCACCACCACCTCCGCCATGCCGTCGTGCTGCCGGCGAACCCATCTACCTCTCTGCTCCCTCTTGCTGGATCAAGAAGGCGGAGATCATCACTGAGCTGCACGTGTGCTGAATGCGGAGGTGCCGTCCGTTCGACACTTGATCGGGAGTTCGTGGGACGTCTTGCGATTTGCACCGCGGAGACATACGACTACATCAACCGCGTTCTTTAACGCTTCCGCTTAGCGATCTACAAGGGTATGTGGATCCAATCTCTCCTCTCATAGATGCTCATCTCCTAGATTGATCTTGGTGAAGCATAGGAATTTTTTTTGTTTCCCATGCATCGTTCCCCAACAGTGGCATCATGAGCTAGGTCTATGTGTAGATGAGATCTTGAGTAGAACACAAAGTAGTTTGTGGGCGTTGATATTAAGATTGCTTCCTCCCACTACTAGGGAAAATCTTATACACAGAAGCTTACCAGTAGCGCTTTTTAAAAGGAGGTGTTGCTGCTACTTAGCAGTAGCGCGTGTACAAAAATAGCGCTACTAATAAACTCATATAAGTAGAGTGGCACTTATAAAATGCGCTACTACTATAATTGCCACACCATTCCCGACAGGCTAGGTATAGTAGTAGCGCCCTTCCTCAGCCAGCGCTCCTGCTATTCTAGTTAGTTGTAATGCTTGGAACCAACCCGTGCTACTGCTATGCCCACCTTATCCACCCCGTGCGCTCCCTCTCTCTTCCTCACTCCCGACCCCTCACTCCCCCCTCACACTGTCGCTCCCTCTGCCCCCTGCCGCTCGCCGCCGTCGTCGCCTACCCCTCCTCCCTTTGTTGCCGTCACCTCCCCTCCTCCCTGGACTCGGTAATCCTCCCCCTCCTCCCTCCTCCATGCCCCACCTCCTCTGTCCTCCCTCCACTCCTCCATTCACCGCTGGCCGGCCCCTCCTCGCTCTGCCTTCCTCCTCTGTCCTCCTTCCTCATCCCTCCTTCAGTCGCCCCTCCTTCTTCCTCCTCCCTCCTCCCTGCCCCACCTCCTCCGTCCTCCCTCCACTCCTCCATTCGCCGCCGACCGGCCCCTCCTCGCTCCGCCTTCCTCCTTCGTCCTCCTTCCTCCTCCCTCCTTCAGTCGCCCCTCCTTCTCCCTCCTCCCTCCTCCATCCACAACCCCTCCTCCCTGCTACACCTTTATTTAGTAGGCTAGTTGATATTTTCTTGTTGATATGCAACATTTTGATTGACTTAATAGTTTGTAGTTGATATATAACAATTTTGATTTAGTATGATTAACTGATTAGTAAAAATTTAGACATAGTTGATAGTTTTTAGTTGATATAAGCCTTTGTTCATATATAACACTTTGATTTAGGATAGTTTCTAGGGTTTAGTTGATAGTTTCTAGTTAACTGAATTATTACTAGGGTTTTAGTATATTATTTTCAGACATGGTTGATAGTTCCTAGTGATCCTACAACTATTTACTCATTTGCTAGAATGAACATGTCATATTTGTTAATACTACTCAGATACATGTTGATAGAATATATTTTGCTTATGTAGAAATCAAGTATTTGCCCCTGCCTCATCCCCGCAGTCGTCCCCATCGCCGACCCCCTAAGACCTCTAGGTGAGAATAACCAAATCCCCATGTTGTTGATATAGAATATAGAGGATGTCTTTGTGTTATTGTTTGCAGTGTACCTCTGAGTGGCCTATGTTTTGCCAGAATGTTGATTCGTTTCCGTTCCGGCAAATTTCAGGCTTATTTTGCTTATTTTGCTTCAACTTATAATTTTAATTTTTTTACTATTCTACTAGCGTATCCCCTGCCATGCAATAATTTATGTCTTGGATAAGATTGGTTTCAATACTAAAAAAGGTATGGAGGTAAAGAGAGTTCACTTGAGGACCGAGCATGGTTATACTTTTGCCGTAAAATTGTACAATGCAGACACCTACTCCTATTTTGAATGCAAAAGTTGAAGAGCACTATGCAAGGCTTATGCATTTGAGCCTAATATGCTTATCACCTTTGATATTCATCCGAAAGATGAAATTGAAGGTAATATCGACATCTGGGTCGATGTGCAGACACCTCCAGTTCTACCATTATGTGAGTTTCTCAACCATATTTATTAAGTAATTTATATTGTTAAAAATAGTTGACAACTTATTTCCATTGACAGCTTATTTTCATTCTTCAAAAAATGTACGGAAGATGGTAGACAGAACCTACTACTACAATGATGAAGCAGAATTAACTTATAAGGAGAAAGATCATCTTATCGTATTTCTTAATGATCTTGAGAATTACAATAGCTATTATCAAACTCCTCCACATTATGGTCAATACGTGCCACTAGTGCGCATGGTGAACTACGGTAACATCCATGGAGATTGCATGGTAAGATTTTCTACTATTACGACATTCGTGCATCTTTTTCATAAATTCTTCTAAAACTAAACTACATTGCTAACTACAAAGTTATTACTATGTTTTGCAACAGAAAATCCGGAAGGATTGTGTGCCTTATCTGATGTTTCCAAGAGGTCGTGTTGATGTTATGAGCTTACGGCCAGCACGGCCAGGTCAACCTACGCATCACTCCTGTCCATACCGGATTTCTAAAACCAGTGAAGACATGACAATCAAAGATTGGAAAAAATGTATGGTCAATCATAGAGAGCTACTTGGAAGCAACATTCTGCGTAGGCCAAGAATTGAAGGCAGGATGACCTCCATTCTCCATAATTTAGAGTCGGGGTCTATCTTGTTTTATGATATTGTACCTAAGAGAGGGTAGAGGTACAATGTGTTATTATGTGCTACAATGTGTTAGAGTTGATGAGGAGGAGGAGGAGTTGTGATTATGACTAGTGACCAACTTGTTATATGATGTCTCATTGACGAAAATGATGATTAAATAGTGTTGGTGGTAATGACTATGCTGATTATTAGTTAGATTGTTGTTGGTGATGATATGATGCAAGAGTTTTTATATTAATATGATGATGATGTTGATCATGATTATCATGATGATTTGTTATATCATTGGGGGAAGGAATGCGGATTAGATTCATGTGGATGGATCAAAAGTGACCAAAAGTTGAATTAGTAGGATCGTCGTCCTACTAATTCAACTTTTGATCACTTTTTATTCATTTGGATGAATACAATCCATATTTCTTCCTCGCAGTGATATAATAATTCATCATGAACGTAATGATATAACAACCTATTAATTGGTACTGTATCAAAATTTGTATAATGGCGTATAAATACACTAAAAATTAAAAATAATGAAAACAGATTACTAGTAGCGCGGGTTTGCAAGAACGCTACTAATAGTTGTCTTATCAGTACCGCCTGTATGATACACGCTACAGCTATATGTCTTAGTAGTAGCGCATCTTACATGCGCTGCTGGTAAGTAATAGCTGTAGCACCTTACTAGTAGCACGGTAACCCGCGCTACTAGTAGGCACTAAACCCGCGCTACTACTAGGCTTTTCCCTAGTAGTGTCCCTTAGTCTTTTGTTGGTTCAGCGGTATTGTGGGATTAAGCGGCTCGGACCGACTTTACTCATACGCTTACGAGAGACCGTGTTCCATTGACTGACATGTGACTTTGTTGCATAAAGATGGCTGGCGGGTGTGTGTCTCTCCCACTTTAGTTGGATCGGATTTGATTAAGGCAGTCCTTGTAGAAGGTTGAAAAGCAATCTTCATATCACCATTGTGGTTTTGCGTAGGTAAGAATCGTTCTTCCAAGATACCCATAGCAGCCACGTAAAACATGCAACAACAATTAGAGGACATCTAACTTGTTTTTCAGGGTATGTTGTGATGTGATATGGCCAATTAAATGATGAGATATATGTGATGTATGAGATGATCATGTTTTGTATAGGATATCACGACTTGCATGTCGATGAGTACGGCAACCGGCAGGAGCCATAGGGTTATCTTTGATTATTGTATGACATGCGTGTCAATATTTAAGCGCTATGTAATGCTTTACTTTATCACTAAGAGGTAGCAATAGTAGTATCAGCATGGTGGGCACGACAACCCCGATGGCGACACAATGATGGAGATCATGATGACGGAGATCATGGTGTTATGCCGGTGACGATGGAGATCATGTCGGTGCTTTGAAGATGGAGATCAAAATCACAAGTTCATGGCCATATCATGTCACTTATGATTTGCATGTGATGTTAATCCTTTTATGCACCTTTTTTTGCTTAGAATGACGGTAGCATTATAAGATCCCTCACTTAAATTTCAAGATGAATTGTGTTCTCCCCGAGTGTGCACCATTGCGAAAGTTCGTCATGTCGAGATACCACGTGATGATCGGGTGTGATAGACTCTACGTTCACATACAACGGGTGCAAGCCAGTGTTGCACATGCGGAGCACTCGGGTTAAACTTGACGAGCCTAGCATGTACAGACATGGCCTCGGAACACAAGAGATCGAAAGGTCGAGCATGAGTCATATAGTATATATGATCAACATGCTGATGTTCACCATTGAAACTACCTTAACTCACGTGATGATCAGATTGAGTTGGTGAATATGGATCATGTATCACTCAGATGACCTAAGGAATGTCAATTTGAGTGGGAGATTTAGTAATTTGATTAACTAAACTCATTATCTTGAACAATAGTCTTAGTAATCTTTGCTTATTTATGTTCTAGATCAATGGCTCGCGTAGTAGCACCCCTGAATTTTAATGCATTCCTAGAGAAAGCTAAGTTGAAAGATGATGGAAGTAGCTTTGTGGACTAGGCCCATAATCTGAGGATTATCCTCATGGCTTCCCAGAAGGCTTATGTCCTTGATGAACCGCTTGGTGACCCACCCGCTCCCATGTCATCCGAAGACGGTAAGAATGCTTGGGAGGCACATTCTGGAGATTACTCAATAGTTCAATGTGCATTGTTGTATGGCTTAGAGCCGGGACTTCAAAGACATTTTGAACGTCATGGAGCATATGAGATGTTCCAAGAGTTGTAGTTTATCTTTAAGAAGAATGCCCTGGTCGAGAGGTATGAGACCTCCGATAAGTTCTATGCTTGCAAGATGGAGGAGAACAGGTCTATCAGTGAACATATACTCAGAATGTCTGGGTATTTGACCCGTCTGGCGGAGTTAGGGATGCCCCTTCCGCCGGAGGCGATCACCGATAGAGTTCTTCAATCATTGCCACCTAGCTACAAGAGCTTCGTGTTGAACTATAACATGCACGGGGTGAACAAGTCAGTCGCCGAGCTGTTTGCGATGTTGAAAGTCGCTAAGTTTGAAATCCAAAAAGAACATCAAGTGTTGGTGGTCAATAAAACCACTAGTTTCAAGAAGCATGGCAAGGGCAAGAAGGGTAACTCCAAGAAGGGTGGCAAAGCAGTTGCTCCTCCCGTAAAGAAACCGAAGGCTGGACCCAAGCCAGAAACTGAGTGCTTTCATTGCAAGGGAACTGGTCACTGGAAGCGGAACTGCCCCAAGTATTTCGCTGACAAGAAGGCGGCCAACAACAAACAAGGTATATATGATATACATGTTATTGATGTGTACCTTACTAGCTCTCGTTGTAGTGCCTGGGTATTTGATACTACTTCGGTTGCTCACATTTGCAACTCAAAGCAGGACCTACGGAATAGATGGAGGCTGGCTAAGGACAAAGTGATGATGCACGTGGGAAATGGTTCCAAGGTCGATGTGATCGTCGTCGGCACGCTCTCTCTTCAATTACCATCGGGATTAGTGATGAACTTGAATAATTGTTATTTAGTGTCTGTGTTAAGCATGAACATTATATCTGGATCTTGTTTATTGCAAGACGGTTACTCATTTAAATCAGAGAATAATGGTTGTTCTATTTATATGAGTAATATCTTTTATGGTCATGCACCCAATGTGAGGGGCTTATTCATGTTGAATCTTGATAGTGATGATACACATGTTCATAACATTGATGCCAAAAGATGTAGAGTTGATAATGATAGTACCACTTTCTTGTGGCACTGCCGTTTGGGTCATATTGGTGTAAAACACATGAGGAAGCTCCATGTTGATGAACTTTTCGAGTCACCTGATTTTGAATCACTTGACACATGTGAACCATGCCTCATGGGCAAGATGACTAAAACGCCGTTCTCTAGAACAATGGAATGGGCGAATGATTTGTTGGAAATCATACATACTGATGTGTGTGGTCCAATGAACACAGAGGCACGCGGTGGATATCATTATTTTCTCACCTTCACTGATGACTTAAGTAGATATGGGTATATTTACTTAATGAAACACAAGTCTGAAACGTTTGAAAAGTTCAAGCAATTTTAGAGTGAAGTTGAGAATCATCGTAACAAGAAGATTAAATTCCTTCGATCTGATCGAGGAGGTGAATATTTGAGTTATGAGTTTGGCAGTCACTTAAGACAGTGTGGAATTATTTCACAATAAACACCGCCTGGAACACCGCAACGTAATGGTGTGTCCGAACGTCGTAATCGAACCTTATTGGATATGGTGCATTCTATGATGTCTCTTGTCGATTTGCCACTATCATTTTGGGATTATGCATTAGAGACAGCTGCATTCACTTAAAATAGGGCACCATCGAAATCTGTTGAGATGACGCCATATGAACTGTGGTTTGGCAAGAAGCTAAAATTGTCGTTTCTTAAAGTTTGGGGATGTGATGCTTACGTCAAAAAGCTTCAGCCTGAAAAGCTGGAACCCAAAGCGTGCGTCTTAATAGGATACCCAAAAGAGATAGTTGGGTATACCTTCTATCTCAGATCTGAAGGCAAAGTGTTTGTCGCCAAAAATGGAACATTTCTTGAGAAAGAGTTTCTCTCGAAAGAATTGAGTGGGAGGAAGATAGAGCTTGATGAGGTTGTTGAACCTCTGGTTCAACCAGAAAGTAGCACAGCGCAGAAAGATGTTTCTGTGGAGCCAACGACTGTTGAAGAGGAAGTTAATGATGATGATCATGAAACTTTAGATCAAGTTACTATTGAACCTTGTAGGTCGACAAGGGCGTGTACTGCTCCTGAGTGGTATGACAACCCTATCTTGGAGGTCATGTTGTTAGACAACGATGAACCTACGAGCTATGGAGGAGCGATGATGGGCCCAGATTTGGAGAAATATTTAGAGGCCATGAAATCCGAGATGAGATCCATGTATGAAAAGAAAGTATGGACTTTGGAAGTATTACCTGAAGGGCGAAAGGCCATTCAGAAAAAATGGATCTTTAAGAAGAAGACGGACGCGGACGGTAATGTCACCGTCTATAAAGCTCGACTTGTGGCAAAGGGTTTTTCACAAGTTCAAGGAGTTGACTACGATGAGACCTTCTCACTCGTAGCGATGCTTAAGTCTGTCAGAATCATGTAAGCAATAGCTGCATATTTTGACTATGAAATTTGGCAGATGGATGTCAAAACAACGTTCCTTAACGGTTTCCTTGAGGAAGAGTTATATATGATGCAACCGGAAGGTTTTGTCGATCCAGAGAATGTGTCGTCGTTTTATCACGGCAGATGTCCGGGTGAATGGACTTCGGTTCGAGGCCATCGCCAATGGGGTGGACTCAAAGGGGTTAGTCGGGACGAAAGACACGGATTTACCCAGGTTCAGCCCCTCAGATCGAGGTAATAGCCTAGGTCATGCTTGTGTTTGTATTGCTTGCATATCGATTACAAGGGGCCTAAAGCTTGACCTAGTTCTCGATTGCCTGTCCCCTAAGTCGCCCCGGGTCTGCCTTTATATAAGAGGTCAGAACATCCGGGTCGTTACAATTGCTAACCGAGTCTCTCTCTCTCTCTATCTTCTTGTCCAAGCCGTCTGTGAGTCGGCTTGCACGCCCGAGTCTTCTTAGTCCGGGCCGTCGTACGGCCCGCACCGTGAGCCGCCTATCCTCTTGGGCCACTTAATATTACGACTCACCTTTGGGCCAGTTCACAAGCCAATAACATGACCCGGAGCCTCTTCGGCGGGTCACATCCCCAACATTAGGCCCCGGGTTGAACTGAGCTTGCTCACTTCATCCTTCTCTTCCACTTTTGGCGAGTCGCCCGGAAATGAACCGGCGTGACGTCATGAGTTCTGCTGACATGTCACCAAATCTTTCGCTTAACTGTCATCCTGAGAATCGAGGCTTCCGCCTTGGTCGAACGGTGTCATCGCCTGGATTTTCGCGCCTTCCTTAACCCCCTTTTAAATATGACCCGTGCGGATCGGGGTTTCCATTCTCTCGCCCATGCCTCTGTTTCTTTGTCTTCTTCCTGCCGCCGTCCCAGTGCCTTCGAGCTTTGTGCCGACGCCGTCCGTACATCGTCCCCGACCTTGGCTGCTGCATCACCCTGAACATACCAGAGATCCGTCTGCCTCTGCCGTGCCGTCTCCGGTAAGTTTTCCTACTCCCTAGATGGTTGCCGCCGTAGTAGGGTTTTCACCGATGCTCCGTCGCCGTCGTTCGGGCTCCAGCGCCGTTATCTCCAGTACATCCCAATGCCGCTAACGTCTTTAGAATGCGCTCCTGCTCCGCCGCCATGCGCGGGCCGATCGCGCGTAATGCATGGGCAACGATGGCCCCAGTCCGTTTCTTTTTTCCTCCGCTGTTCATCGCTAGGTCGGAAATAAAATTTATTTTCTCTGCTTTTGTAGATCTGTAGATACAGTGATATTTTGTGGAATCTGTTTTTAGGACTTAGCCAATTTCTCGATCTTCCCTTTCCCTGTTGAGTCGCCAAGCTTCTCCGGCTCTTATCAGCCGGGTCTTCCGCTTTATCCGTAGAGCCCTTAAACTGTTAAACCGCCAAAAATATTTGCTTGCGCTTCGACTCATCGCGCCTTTTATCTTGTACAGCGATTAAGCCACCATCGTGTCTCGTGCGTCTAACTCATGCAACTGGGTTGGGTCATGCATTATGGAGGACTTTTTTTCGGATTTTGTTCACGTGGGTACTCTTCCTCCTAAGGAAGTCATTAGCTGGCGGGTCCCAGGCGATGAGACGCGGCCCAAACCTCAAGAAGGTGAAGTGGTGGTTTTCTATGACCATATTGAATGAGGGTTCGTACCTCCCGGCTCAAAATTCTTTCGAGACGTCCTTCACTGTTATAATCTTCACCCGCAAGACTTGGCCCCCAATTCCGTCTCAAACATATGCAATTTCCAAGTGCTCTGTGAAGCTTATCTTCAAATCAAGCCGTCTGTGGGATTCTTTCGGGAGTTCTTTTATGCTAACTCGCAAACTGAAGTGAAAGCCGGCCCGAGCCTAGAACTTGGAGGCATATCCATCCAACGGCGTAGGGATATCATCTTTCCAGCTACACCGATGCCGAGTCACCCCAAGGACTGGAACAACACCTGGTTCTATTGCAAGGACACCTCTCCTGAGAACGAGCGTCCTTTGCCAGGTTATCATCCCTCCCGGCTCACAACAACATCGGAGCTTCCTGGCCGGCTATCAGCTTTAGAACACGCAAGATATGAGCCGGCCCATGCCAAAATCAAGGCTCTCATGGCCAACGGCTTAATCGGGCTGGACCTAATCGGCTGCTGGATTTCATGGCGGATTATGCCTTTGAGTCATAGAAGCCGACTCATGTGTGAATATAAAGGCAAGTATGATAGCTCATTATGCTTCAGCCGATCCACATTGACAGAAAATGACATTACCCTCACCATCCGGAGCCTTGTCCACGAAGCTTCCGGATCATGTAGCGAAATCGGCCTGGCACCTTTCACTGCCAACAATCCGGCTCCCGATGTAAGTTTAATCTCTTCTCTTCCGTCTCTTAGACGTTGTTTGCACTTTGCTGATTTGATATTCACTCTCCGGGTCACTCTTATAGGCCGACTCAGACTTCTGGAAGAGGGAATATGTTGCCCCTCCGAAGAAATCCAGGAAGAAGGTCCTAACTAAGAAGGCTAAAAAACATGTCCCGCAAGATAATTTGTTTGACCCGCCACCATCATCCAGCTCAGAGGTAAAGTTTCAACTGTCTTTGCTTGATCTTTTACCTTCCTATTTAATACTTATTTTACTCATAGGATGAAGTGGAGACCAGCCGTGCCAATGCTCCTGAGGTAAATTATTTTTCCTCCGGCTCAGAATGTTTCATCCCTCGAAAGTCGCAGCGGGTTATCAGAAAAGTTCCCCTTTCTCACCCTCTGGCTTGTCTGGCTCCCGATTTCCTCTTAAAAAAGCAACAACAAATCGAGCATTGACAGACTCGAAGCACCAGCTCTACCGAGCTCATGTCCGGGTTGCCAAACTCTCCGGCTCCCAAGAAATGCCCCGCCGAGGTTTAAACCCCTTCTTTTCCTTTATCTTTCCTTTGTAAACTTGATACTCTCTTCACCTTTATGTTTTATCGAAATCTCCTTCCTCCGGCAACTCTTCGGAGTCAATCATACCACCGCCCAAGATTAATCCGCTGTAAGCATCTAGATATCCGGTTGTTACTATGATAGCAATATTTTCAACTTCTAATTCTTCTTCTTTTTTGCAGTGCTCAAGCTAAACGTCGCAAAGCCAACAAGCCCTCCTCCAGCCCAGTTATTGAAGAACTGAAGCCCGAGCAACTAGAAGAAACTCAACCGGAAGAAAACCCGTCGGCTGCCTCCGCTGAGCCGGCCGCTGAAGATGTCATCATGGAGAGCCCTCCAAGGGCTCCTAAGCCGGCGACTCCTGCCAAGACCCCTGACACCTCGGATGTTGTTATCACCGGGTCTAGTCATCAAATGCCCCCGACTCATGTGTTGACCAAACATACAGAGCCGACTGAAGCTTCAAAGAAACTGAACTTCGATTCTTCATGCGAGAAGATGACCGTTGAAGAGCTACATGTTGGGTACATAAACCGGGTTACCACCAGCCGAGATTTGGAACTTCGGTTGATCTCTTCCATGAGGAGAAAATATGAGGTACTTTTCCTTCTTTACTATATCCTTTCTTAGCCCCCAAGATCTGGCTTAACGTATTGAATCGTTGAGCCGGGTCTTTCTGTGACCTCTTGCAGAGATTGTCATGTCAAATTCCTTTAAAACTGCTTTAGCTTTGTACTGTAAGTAAAGTGAACTACCAATCGTAGCCCCCAAGGGTCGTCTCAGATAACATTTGAGTCGGGCGTGTAATGTAGACAACTTGAAGATGTAATCGTAGCCCCCAATGGCCGGCTCAAACTTGATCAAGTTGAGTCGGTGCTTCCATTATTAGCACATTGAAGAGCCATTATATAGCCCCCAAGTTCCGGATCAACTTCGAAGGAAATGAACCGGAACTGCATACTTGCAAGATCAAATATACATTAGCCCCCAAGTGTCAAATATATTGCTTGCAATCTGTTTGAGACTTGTATTTGCTTTTAACACTCGTCCTGCATTTTGGCGGCTTATCCTGTATTTTGATGTATTATACGAAGCTTTGAATGAAGTCGGGTAACAGCTGACGGATCTGAAGGCCAACTTGGCAGCTCAGCAAGAAGCTCAAAGTATCGCGGATGAAAAATGTCGGCTTCTCTCAGAAGAACTGGCCAGTGTCACCACCGAGCTTACCTCTTTAAAAGAAACGGTTGAATCTGAAAAGGTCGTTTTAACCAAACGAGCGGACAACGCTGAGCAGTGGCTTACAGCCATGGCGGATGAACTTCAAGGTCTCAAACAGCATATTGCGAAGATGTCAGCCACCCTATTTGGTAAGCTTTCTTTTTTACTTTGTACTGTTTGCATTGTTAGTGAAAAACTGGCGGCTCATTAACTTTATCCGACTCATCTAGGTCCCAAGAGCCGACAGTTGGCTTCTGATAGCCTTCTGCCACTGAAGGCCATTTATACTTTTGCAAAGCAACTATACTGCGGTGCCATCTTCACGATCAAGAGCGTGTAGTACAAGGAGAAGATCCCTACTACTCTGAAAAAAGGGGTCTTGGAACTCTTGTCTACAATGCCTAAGCAGATTGAAGAGCTCAAGAAGTCTGCCTTTCGCCAAGGAGCCGTTGCCGGTTTGAGCCGGGCTCTTGCCTTCGCTCCCGAGATAACGCCGGCTGAAATGATGGATGGCTATCCGTCTAAAAGAGATGACGGCTCAGATTTCATCGAGGAAGATTATACCCAATGTGTCAAAGAATCGCGCTCTTTGGCCTCTGTTCTGGCGGATGAAGCTGATTTGAGCATCTATCAGGCGGCTTATGACGCAGAGGAGAAAAGAATCCACGGGCCTCTCTATGAGTGGAAAGATCTGACACCCGCTCGCAGTAAGGATCTCTTTCCTTGTGAGCTTGACGCGTCTCCGTTCCTTGAGGGGTCATCTGCTGCTCTGGCTGACTGTAACTGGGACTTGGGCAATCTTCAGATAAATCCAGCAGAAGACCCGGAGCAGGATGAGCCGCCAACAACTGAATTGTAATCTTTTAGCCTTTCTGAGCACAGACTTATGTAATGACCCGCCGTGGGCAGTTGACAATGCTTTTGCTCTTTCTGAGAGTATCTTTTGTAATAGAGTAACCATGACTCTGCCACTTGGCGGCCATATATACTTGCACCTCTCTGTGTTTTAATGTGTTGCCGGCTCTTCAGGGATATACCTTTGAAATTTTCTGATGAGGGGCCTGTCTTTTAAGATGCCATCCCTTTCTCCAGAATATTAAAGCCGGACAATCTCTTTGAGACCTTAAATTTTTTGACCGAAACCACATGGCTCCGGCTTTCATCAGACGGAGTTATTAAAGAGCCGGTTGTCTTTAGGATAATGTAAGCTATACCTGATGGTAAGAAGCCTCTATCACAACTGCGGCTATTGATGAGCCGGAACCTTTGAGGAGAGTTCGGCTGTGTAGCCCCCAAGTGCCGGGTAGCTTCGCCTGCGGCAACCCGGGACTTATAATTGCCCGGCATTGATAAGCCGGCATGATACCATACGCAATGATGATCTTTCCTTCCTCAAAAAACTCATATGACGGCTCTTCTGCGTGGATCCGAACGGTTAAACTCATACCAGTTTAGGGTCTCTGTCGAGATTGGCCGCCAATTATTTGAACCGGCTCAGGGTCTCTAGGCGAGATTGGACGTCAATTTCTTGAACCGGCTCAGGGTCTCTAGGCGAGATTGGCCGTCAATTTCTTGAACCGGCTCAGGGTCTCTAGGCGAGATTGACTGGTAAGAGTATAGTGAACACCGGCTGCCAATGGGAGATGTAAGCTATACCCCAAGGCAAGAAGCCTCCATCGACAACTGCAGCTAATAATTAGCCTGAGACGGCATAAAGCCGGCTGTTTAAAAGGAGAAGTAAGCTATACCTGAAGGTAAGAAGCCTCTTTCAACGGCTACAATTGATAAGCAACTGAATTTTCGCGTAAGAGAACCCGTCGGTAAGAAGCCCCCTTCGACAACCGCGGTTAATAAGTAACCGAAAGTGGCATAAAGCCGGCCATTAGGGTGAGATAAGTGATACCCGTCGGTAAGAAGCCCCCTTCGATGGCCGCAGTTGATAAGCAACTGGAATTTGGTATACACGCTGTTGTCTTAGGGCACTGTAAGCTATACCAAAAGGTAAGAAGCCTCCGTTAACAATCAGCGCTTAATGTATCTAAACTTGGTATAAAGCCAACTATGCAAGGGAGAAGTAAGTTATACCCGGAGGCAAGAAGCCTCCTTGCAACAGTTTAATGACAGCTGGCCATGCAAAGGAGAAGTAAGCTATACCCGAAGGGAAGAAGCCTCTTTGCAATAGTGTTTAATAGGGCATAAAGCCGAAGGGTAGACCAGTCATTTTGACGGCGAACAACCCTCTTCAACTCAAAAAAAATTGAACCGGAAGATTTTATCTTGATTGTACAAGGGTGTACATAAGAGCAGAGGTCCCAGTCTTGTGCGAGGACACTAGATTTTTACTCATGTGCTCATGATATATACAATGATGGCGTCTTTCAACCCCTGCTAAGTAAAGTATGGTCACAGATGCACGATATTCCAGGGCCGCGACGTCTCTTGACCCGCGGTTTCCAACTCATCTCTGACGTCCATGAGGTAATATGACCCGTTGTTAAGGTTCCTGCTGACCAAAAAAGGCCCCTCCCATGGTGGGGATAACTTATGCATTCCAGATTGGTCTTGAATCAACCGAAGCACCAGGTCACCTTCCTAGAACGTCCGGGTCTTTACCCTGCGGCTATGATAGCGTCGCACGTCTTGTTGATAAATTGCTAACCTGGCTGCTGCTAACTCTCGTGCTTCATCCAAGGCGTCCAACGCATCTTGGTGGGCTACCTCATTGTCCGTCTCAACATAAGCCGCCACCCTTGGTGAATCGTGCCGGATGTCACTGGGTAGAACCGCCTCAGCCCCGTACACCATGAAGAAAGGTGTAAAACCGGTAGATCTGTTAGGTGTAGTTCTGATGCTCCATAAGACAGAAGGCAACTCTTCAACCCAACATCCGGGTGTCCGTTTCAAAGGAACCATGAGTCGTGGCTTGACACCTCTCAAAATTTCCTGATTGGCTCGCTCTGCCTGACCATTAGACTGTGGATGTGCTACGGCTGAAACATCAAGCCGGATATGCTCTTTCTCACAGAAAGTTTTCATAGCTCCTTTGGATAAATTTGTCCCATTATCTGTAATAATACTGTGTGGGTAACCAACGCGATAAATCAGCTTCTTAATAAATTGAACCGCCGTAGCCGCGTCACATTTACTGACTGGCTCTGCCTCCACCCACTTAGTAAATTTATCAATCGCCACCAGAAGGTGCGTTTTCTTATCCTTAGATCGCTTGAAAGGCCCTACCATATCAAGCCCCCAGACCGCAAACGGCCAAGTGATTGGTATCATCCTCAATTCTTGAGCCGGAACATGAGCACGCCGGCCGAATTTCTGACAGCCGTCACACTTGCGAACTAAGTCCTCTGCATCCTTGTGAGCCGTCAACCAGAAAAACCCATGTCGGAAAGCTTTAGCCACCAAGGATTTTGACCCGGCGTGATGCCCACAGTCGCCAGCATGAATTTCACTCAATATTTGCCATCCCTCCTCTGGTGAGATGCAGCGCTGGAAGACACCCGTCACACTACACTTATGTAACTCACCATTGACAATCGTCATAGACTTAGAATGCCGAGTGATCTTCCTAGCCAGATCCTCCTCTTGAGGTAACTCGCCGCATGTCAGATACGCCAAATAAGGAATTGTCCAGTCTGGGGTAGCATGCAAAGCCGCCACCAGCTCCGCCTCCGGGTCAGGAATAGCCAGATCCTCCTCAGAAGGTATCTTGACAGTCGGATGATGTAATACATCCAGAAAAACATTAGGTGGTACCGGCTTTCGTTGAGAACCTAACCGTGACAAGGCATCAGCCGCCTCATTCCTGTGACGATCAATGTGATCCACCTGGTACCCCTTGAAGTGACCGGCTATGATATCAACCGCCTGTCAATAAGCCGCCATCCGCGGATCCTTGGAATCCCAAGTGCCTGAGACTTGCTGAGCCACCAGATCTGAGTCGCCTAAACACCTGACCCGCCTCAAACTCATCTCTTTAGCGACTCTAAGACCATAGAGCAGCGCTTCATACTCAGCTGCATTATTAGTACAAGGGAACATTAACCGGAGCACATAACAAAACTTGTCACCCTTGGGGGTGGTGAGAACAACTCCTGCCCCGGACCCTTCTAGCTGCTTGGATCCATCAAAGTGTATAGTCTAATACGTGTTATCCGGCTTCTCTTCAGGGGCTTGACATTCAGTCCAATCCTTTATGAAGTCCACCAAAGCTTGAGACTTAATTGCTGTACGAGGAACATACTTGATGCCAAAAGGACTCAGCTCTAAGGCCCACTTGGCAATCCTCCTTATAGCCTCTCTATTTTGAATGATATCCCCCAACGGGGCAGAACTGACCACTGTTATTTGGTTCCACAAAAAGTATTGTTTTAACTTGCGATTGGCCATGAAAACTCCGTATACTAACTTCTACCAATGCGGATACCTCTGTTTAGACTCTGTCAAAACTTCACTGATGTAATAAGCCGGCCTTTGCACAGAATACTCTTTCCCTGCCTCCTTGCGCTCAACCACAATTGCTACACTGACCGCTCTGTTGTTAGCCACCACATAAAGGAGCAAAGGTTCTTTCTCAACCGGAGCGGCTAACACTGGCGGCTCAGTCAACTACTTTTTAAGAGCTTCAAGTGCTTCGGCCGCTGCTACGCTCCATTTAAACTTGTCTGTCTTCTTCATCATCTGGTATAAAGGAATAGCTTTCTCCCCAAGTCGGCTTATGAAGCGGCTCAACGTAGCAATCCGCCCTGCAAGGCGCTAAACGTCATTAATACACGTCGGATCACCCAAAGAAGTGATGGCCTTGATCTTATCCGGGTTAGCCTCAATTCCCCGCTCAAAGACCAAGAAACCCAAAAGCTTTCCTGCTGGAACACCAAAGACACACTTCGTCGGGTTAAGCATCATCTTGTAGACCTGGAGATTATCAAAGGTTTCTTTCAAATCCTTTAAAAGAGTTTCCTTCTTTCTGGATTTAACCACAATGTCGTCTACATAAGCATGGACATTTTGGCCAATCTGACTGTGGAGGCAATTCTGCACACAACATTGGTAAGTCGCGTGGGCACTCTTGAGCCCAAAAGGCATGGAGACATAGAAGAACGCGCCAAAAGGTGTAATGAACGCCGTCTTCTCCTGATCCTTTATTGCCATCTTGATCTGATGATACCCTGAATAAGCGTCCAGGAAGCATAAACTTTCGCATCCGGCTGTTGCATCAATAATTTGATCGATACGAGGGAGCACAAAGGGTCAGTCGGGCAAGCCTTGTTAAGGTCCGTGTAATCTATGCACATACACCACGTGTCGTTCTTTTTTAGTACTAGCACCGGGTTAGCCAACCACTCAGGGTAAAAAACTTCCACTATAAAGCCTACGGCCAAGAGCCGAGCAACTTCCTCCCCAATAGCTTTACGTCTCTCTTCGTTGAACCGCCGTAGAAACTGTTTGATCGGCTTAAACTTTGGATCCACATTAAGATTGTGCTTAGCGAACTCTCTCGGTACACCCGGCATGTCAGAAGGCTTCCATGCAAAGATGTCCCGATTATCACGGATGAATTCGATGAGCGCGCTTTCCTATTTGGGATCCATGTGAGCCCCAATGATGAACTGCTTGGATGAATCACCCGGATTGAAATCTACTGCCCTGGTATCATCCGCTGAAAACTTGAGTGGCGGCTCAACTTCTGTTGTAGGCTTCTTGAGCGGGGTCATATCCTCCGGATCAACGTTCTCCTTGTAAAATTTCAGCTCCTCCTGAGCACAACTAGACTCTGCATAAGCCGCATCTCCTTCTTCACACTCAAGAGCCGTTTTCCTGTTACCATGAACGGTAATTGTGCCATTTAAGCCGGGCATTTTGAGTTGCAAATAAACATAGCAAGGCCTATCCATAAATTTAGCATAAGCCGGCCTCCCAAATAACGTATTATAGGGACTTTTGATTTTGACCACTTCAAACCACAAAGACTCCACCCTGTAATTATGCTCATCACCAAAAGCTACTTCCAACGAAATCCGGCCCATCGGGTATGCTGATTTACCCGGGACCACACCATGAAAGACGATGGAGGAAGGCTTAAGATCCTTGTCAAGCAACTTCATCTGCCGGAAAGTGTCATAGTAAAGGATGTTGATGCTGCTACCTCCGTCCATAAGCACTTTATTCACCATATAGCCATTCACCTGAGGGGCCACAACCAGAGCCAGCCGGCCCGGGTCATCCACCCGCGGCGGGTGATCCTCTCTGCTCCACATTATATCATATTCAGCCATAGCAAATATCGCGGGAGAGCCGGAGCAACCGTATTAACCGCTCGCCTCCACAACTTCTCATCTCGCTTACTGTGACCGGTCGTAAATACGTGATACTGTCCAGAACTGAGCTGCTTCGGGTTACTCTGAAACCCGGACTGATTGCGCTGCTGCTGATTGTTGTTATTGCCGTTGTTGCCGGGATGTTGTTGGTGCCCCCTTGGTTATTCTGACCCGGATGTCCATTTCCTGAACCGCCGGCGCCGAATCCAGCCCCTGACCCGCCATGCCCTGAGCCGCCGGGCGGGCCACCGCCCTGGTTATTACGCGGTTGGGAATGCTGGCTTTTGATCCTCTCCATGATAAAGCAATCACCCCACGCATGCAACGCCGGCTTGTCAGGCATGCTGTGCTCCGGACAGGGCTTCCTAAGCACCTCCTCTAAATTAAAGGGGCCCCTGTTCCTTGGCCTGATCTTCCACCCCCCTTGGGATGATTCTGTCCTGTGTTGGTATTCGCCACCAGCTCGGATCCGCCATCAGCGTTCTTCCGCTTATTCTGATTCCCACTATTCGCAAAACCTTTTCCTTGATTGTTTTTCTTCCCTTGATTGGCTTTCTCATCATCCGAACTCAGATCCTTGGTGTTATCTGAGTTGGCATACTTCGTCAAGGCCGTCATGAGCTCTCCCATATCTTGACATGTGCGCTTGAGCCGGCCGAGCTTCTGCTTCAATGGAACAAAATGACAATTCTTCTCTAAGATAAGCACCGCTTGAGCCGCCGTGATCTGCTCTGAAGAGTGAATAATGGTCGACACCCGCCGGACCCAATGATGGGCCGACTCATTCTCCTGTTGAACACAGTGGTCCAGATCGACAATAGTCATAGGTTGCTTACAAGTCCCCTGGAAATTCTTAATAAACCTTGCTCTCAGTTCCGCCCATGAGCTTATCGTGTTAGGCGGCAGACCTTTCAGCCATGTACGGGCCGGACCCTCAAGCATCATGATGAAGTATTTTGCGCATACCACCTCACTAACATCCAGCATCTCCATGGCCAGTTCATAACTTTCAACCCATGCCTCTGGGGGTAGATCAGCTGTGTAATTCAGAACCTTTCGAGGCCCCTTAAAGTCTTTGGGCAGCCGTTCACTCCGCAGAGCCGGAGTTAAACATGGCACCCCTACGGATCGGGTACTAACTACTCCTATTGACACGGAAAGCGTCGGCTCTGGACGGGCTACAGCTATCTCCGCCTCTCGCCTGTCTCCCGCCTGGTCCATGACGGCTTGTGCATCTAGAGCCGCCCTATTGTCCTTCGGTGGTCCGTGGCGCGGGTGACTACTCGAACTCGCCGGCGACTCATAACGCCGGCTGAAACTTTGACTGGGGAGGGGGGTAGAGTGAACCCGGCTCCGGCCGTGCGTATACTTCTCTTGCTGGGCCATGGCCGTCTGTAAATATCCAATGGCGTTCTGCACTTCCTCCGCAAAGGGTGCCTCATCTGGGATGGGGATTGTCTCAAGCCGGGCGGCCGCTACCACCATGTTCTCGGCCGGGTTAGAATAATGCCCTGTCGGTGTTGCAAAAGCCCTAGGTGAGATTTGGTTATGCCGGGGTGGATGAGTCGCTGGGCGCTCCATCGGGTGGCTCTCCGGTGCACCCATGACCCGCCCCTTTCTAGGGGTGTTAAAAAGGTTCCTCGCTTCATAACGTTCTGGCAGACGGGATTGATGCCTCCTCCGGTGCACCGCAGCTGCTGACCTCTGCTCTAGCTCTAGTCGGAAAGCGTCTGCCTTGATACGCTCCGCTTCTTCCTCCATCTGGGATTTCAGCTCGGGCATCCTTTGTCGTTCCTCTGCCATCCGGCCCTTGATCCGTGCCACCTCTAAATTCCTAGTTGCTTGATTATCCGGAGTTACCTCTGTGGCCATGAGAGCTGTGAGTTTGTCCATCAATTCCACTAGAACCTAAGTCGGCGGCGGCGGGTTGTCACCTGCTGCGGCGGCTCCCGCAGCCGTGTCACCGGCGGCTGAAGCCGATCCTGCCATGAACACCGCCGCATGAACCGGGGGGCTCAGAGCATCCGTCTCAACGCCCTCTACCTCAGAATAGCTGTCGTAGTAGCCCCCAAGGCCACCGTTGCTGAGCCGATACACTGATTCTGTCTCCCCACTGGAAGACTCATCTTCTAAGCAAACGAGAGTGCCCTGTGACCCAGACGCTTCTCGGTCCATACCTTGATTGAAGCCCACGAGAACGTGCTTTTGACCCGGATGGGCACGGACCGACTGCACAATACACGTATATTGGAGACGCCAAGCCGGCTCGACGATGTTGGTGCAGACGTCCGGCCCGGGTGTAGATCTGTCGACCTTTCCGATGAAAACCTGGATCCCGCCGAACGGAACCCGGAATCCGTACTCCACAGAACCAGCATCAAGCCCCCAGTCGGCATCATCAATGTAGATCCGGCCGCGGCGACTCTTGCTCATCCTTCCAACCACGTATCCTTCGAGCCCTGGGAGAGAGCCCTTTGAGAATTCAACACCACCAAGCGCTGGCCCCATGATGGGCACCAACTATTGTGGTTTTATCACGGCAGATGTCCGGGTGAACGGACTTAGGTTCGAGGCCATCGCCAATGGGGTGGACTCAAAGGGGTTAGTCGGGACGAAAGACATGGATTTACCCAGGTTCAGCCCCTCAGATCGAGGTAATAGCCTACGTCCTTCTTGTGTTTGTATTGCTTGTGTATCGATTACAAGGGGCCTAAAGCTTGACCTAGTTCTCGATTGCCTGTCCCCTAAGTCGCCCTGGGTCTGCCTTTATATAAGAGGTCAGAACATCCGGGTCGTTACAATTGCTAACCGAGTCTCTCTCTCTATCTTCTTGTCCAAGCCGTCTGTGAGTCGGCTTGCATGCCCGGGTCTTCTCAGTCCGAGCCGTCGTACGGCCCGCACCGTGAGCCGCCTATCCTCTTGGGCCACTTAATATTACGACTCACCTTTGGGCCGGTTCACGAGCCAATAACATGACCCGGAGCCTCTTCGGCGGGTCACATCCCCAACAGAATGCATACAAAGTTTGCAAACTCCAGCGATCCATTTATGGACTGGTGCAAGCATCTCAGAGTTGGAATAAGTGTTTTGATGATGTGATCAAAGTGTTTGGGTTTATACAAGTTTACGGAGAATCTTGTATTTGCAAGAAAGTGAGTGGGAGCTCTGTAGTGTTTCTAATATTATATGTGGATGACATATTGCTAATTGGAAACAATATAGAAATGTTGGACAGCGTGAAGGAATATTTGAACAAGAGTTTTTCAATGAAGGACCTAGGAGAAGTTGCTTTCATATTAGGCATTAAGATCTATAGAGATAGATCGAGATGCTTGATAGCACTTTCACAAAGCACATACCTAGATAAAGTTTTGAAGAAGTTCAAAATGGATCAGTCTAAGAAGGGGTTCTTACCTGTGTTACAAGGTGTGAAGTTGAGTAAGACTCAATGCCCAGTGACTGCAGAAGATAGAGAAAGGATGAGTGTCATCCCCCATGCTTCAGCCATAGGCTCTATCATGTATGCAATGTTGTGCACAAGACCCGATTTCAGCCTTGCCATAAGTATGGCCGGAAGGTTTCAAAGTGATCCTCGAATGGAGCACTGGACGGCGGTCAAGAATATACTTAAGTACCTCAAAAGGACTAAGGAAATGTTTCTCTTTTATGGAGGTGATCAAGAGCTCGTCGTAAAGGGTTATGTCGATGCAAGCTTTGACACAGATTCGGATGACTCTAAGTCGCAAACCAGATACATATTTATTCTCAACGAGGGAGTGGTAAGCTGGTGCAGTTCCAAGCAAAGCGTGGTAGCCGATTCTACATGCGTAGCGGAGTACATCTCAACCTCGGAGGCAGCGAAGGAAGGTGTCTGGATGAAGCAGTTCATGACAGATCTTGGAGTATTGCCTAGTGCACTGAATCCAATGGCTTTGTTCTGTGACAACACTGGTGCCATTGCTATGGCCAAGGAACCAAGGTTTCACAAGAGGACCAGACACATAAAGAGACGCTTCAATTCCATCCGCGATTATGTCAAGGAGGAGGACATAAATATTTGCAAAGAGCACACGGATCTGAATGTTCCAAACCCGTTGACTAAACCTCTTCCAAGGGCTAAACATGATCAACACCAGAACTGCATGGGTGTTCGATTCATTACAATGTAAATCACATAGTGATGTGAACTAGATTATTGACTCTAGTGCAAGTGGGAGACTGTTGGAAATATGCCCTACAGGCAATAAATAAAGTGTTTATTATTATATTTCCTTGTTCATGATAATCGTTTATTGTCCATGCTATAATTGTATTGACTAGAAACACATTGCATGTGTGGATATATAGACAACACTTTGTCCCTAGTGTGCCTTTAGTAAACTAGCGTGTTCATCAAAGATGGTCAAGGTTTCCTAGCCATTGACACGAGATGTCAATTGATAATGGGATCACATCATTAGGAGAATGACGTGGTGGACAAGACCCAAACTATAAACGTAGCATATGATCGTGTCAGTTTATTGCTACAGTTTTCTGCATGTCAAGTATATGTTCCTATGACCATGAGATCATGCAATTCACTGACACCGGAGGAGTGCCTTGTGTGTATCAAACATCGCAACGTAACTGGGTGACTATAAAGGTGCTCTACAGGTATCTCCGAGGGTGTCTGTTGGGCTAGCATGGATCAACACTAGGATTTGTTACTCCGTGTGATGGAGAGGTATCTCAGGGCCCACTCGGTAATACAACATCACAATAAGCCTAGCAAGCAATGTGACTAAATGTTAGCCACGGGATTTTGTGTTACGGAACGAGTAAAGAGGCTTGCCGGTAACGAGGTTGAACTAGGTATAGAGATACCGACGATCGAACCTCGGGCAAGTAACATACCAAAGGACAAAGGGAACATCATACGGGATTAACTGAATCCTTGACATAGAGGTTCGACCGATAAAGATCTTCATAGAATATGTAGGAATCAATATGGGCATCCAGGTCCCGCTATTGGTTATTGACCATAGAGGTGTCTCGGTCATGTCTACATAGTTCTTGAACCCATGGGGTCTGCACACTTAAGGTTCAATGACGTTCTCGAACCCGCGGGGTCTGCACACTTGGGTGGCAAGCCACCCTAGGGCGCCTCCACCCTTGGCCGCCGCCCCGAGGGGGAAACCTAAGGGATTGGGCCTACCACCCCTCCCCCTATATATATGTGAGAGGGAGGAGGGCCGCCGCACCCTAAGCCACGGCATAGCCCTTCCTCCCTCTCCGATAGCCTCTCCTCTAGATTGATTCGGCGACGCTTAGCAAAGCTCTGCCGGATCAGTTCCACCACCACCGACGCCACGCCATCATGCTACCGGTGAACCCATCTACCTCTCTGCTCCCTCTTGATGGATCAAGAAGGCGGAGATCATCATCGAGTTGCACGTGTGCTGAATGAGGAGGTGCCGTCCGTTCGGCACTTGATCGGGAGTTCGTGGGCCGGCTTGCGATTTGGATTGCGGAGACGTATGACTACATCAACCACGTTCTTTAACGCTTCCGCTTAGCGATCTACAAGGGTATGTGGATCCAATCTCTCCTCTCATAGATGCTCATCTCCTAGATTGATCTTGGTGAAGCGTAGGAATTTTTTTTGTTTCCCATGCAACCTTCCCCAACAAGAATTTCACCATGTCGCTCGCGACAACAACCACGCCACCAACATATTGGCTCGTATAGGAGCCAAGCGCGATCCTGCTCCAAAGAACACTTTTCTGGAATGGCTTTTTAAGCCTTCCGTCGTGTGGAGCGGTGATGACAATGGTGCTGCTCTGAATACATCAGACGTGGTCATCCCCCCTTTCAACGAACCGGACGACCAAATAATTGGCGGCTCCGTAATGAATGAAACCCCTTCGGCTCATGTGATAATGGAGATAATTGCACCTTGGACAGATCCCTTCCTCGCCTACCTTCTTCGAAAGGAACTCCCCGACGACTAGACAAAGGCACGACGCATAGTTCGGCGCTCCAAGGCCTACAAGATTCACGAGGGAGAGTTATACAAGAAAAGCACAATTGGTGTACTATAGCAGTGCATATCCGAGGAAGAAGGGCGGGAGCTTGTCATCGAAATACATGCAGGCATGTGCGGCCATCATGCTACGGCAAGAGCCTTAGTTAACAAGGCCTTCCAAGTCGGGGTTTTCTGGCCCATGACTCGGACAGACGCACAGTCACTTGTCAAGCACTACGTGGGGTGTCAACTCTTCGCAAACCAAAGTCACATGCCTCGAACAGCTCTTCGGACTATTCCGATCACTTGGCCCTTCGCGGTCTGGGGGCTTGACATGGTCAGACCCCTTAAAGGGGGGACCAAGAAAAACAAATACCTGGTGGTCATGGTCGACAAGTTCACCAAATGGATAGAGATAAAGCCTGTTAAGTCAACCAAGTCTGGACCAGTTATAGATTTCATATCTAGCATAGTACACTGTTAGGGTGTGCCGCACAACATCATAACGGATAATGGATCTAATTTTATGGCCCAAGAGGTCAAGGACTGCTGCACGAAAATGGTCATTAAGCTTGATTACGCATCAGTCTACCATCCATAGACCAATGGACAAGTCGAACGTGCCAATGGTCTCATCATGAGCGGCATTAAGCCACGATTGGTCCGATCTCTTCACGAGTCCAACTGTCATTGGGTTGAGGAGCTCGACTTCGTACTATGGGGCCTGCGTACCACCCCAAATAGATCAACGGGCTTCACACCGTTCTTCGTTGTCTATGGGATTGAGGCAGTCCTCCCATGTGACATTATCCACGCCGCACCACGAGTGCGCATGTACGAGGAAAAGGAAGCCGAGTTGGATCGGCAGGACGACCTGGACGCCTTGGAGGGAGAATGCGACATAGCTCTGGCTCGCTCTATGCTTTATCAGCAGCAAGCGCGACGCTACCAGAGCAGGGAGATTAGGGCACAAGCATACAATGTAGGTGAACTCGTCCTACGGCTCCCAGAGAAGCAGAAGCATAAACTCAACCCCAAGTGGGAGGGGCCCTTCATCATCGATGAAGTACTCGCGGGAGGAGCCTATTGCCTTCGGAACTCATGAGATAATCGCCTTGAACCAAACCCATGGAACGCGGCGCTTCTATGGACAGACCGGTCATGTCCAAATTCCCGCACATTTTAAATTTTTCTTTTTTTCTTTTTCCTTTTTTCTTCCCCTCCCACTTTTCTATTCGATAGGATCAATTTACTTCTTCCTATGTTCGGTTAAAACGATCATGTATTAAGGTTATGGTCATGCACCATAGAGTGTCACATCTGAACACAGCACGTGGGGACTCCTTTTAGTAGCCATCCTATTCTATTGCAATATTTGCCCGCACCTGTTGTGCGTGCATGTTTCTTTTGTCATGTTTTAGCCATCATATGCATCAATTCGAACTAAGACTTTGCCAAGCAGGATTGCCTCGCTCCTGTGGTTACTCTCTATGTTCCCGCTTGTTCGGCTAGAGAGTAAAGGGAGCACCTATGTGATTGTTACGACCGGGTTATCCGAACATGTACCTCAGACGGGTGAAGCCAAAAGCTAGCTATCTTACATAGACAATTGATCGGCTATGACGGAAACACCATATTCGGACCTGGTTGCTTTTCTGTTGTCTGGGGCTCTTATTAAAAAAGGACACTTAGTCGCAAGTATGTGGATTCCTATCTACGTTCATCGTAGAACCCCGATGAAAGGTATTGCTAGTGGTACTATTTTCATCGAAGATGTTTCTTACGCTACGTCGTAATATAACATATCTTTCTGTGTGCTTTCTATCTATTCGCACCACATGGCCGGTTTGCCTGGTTCCTCGAATAAAAAACTCACTGTTCGGCAAAGGAATAATAAGAAGGAACACTCCCGAGCTCTTCGCATGGCAGGGAGAAGCCGATGGCCGGTTAAGACAAAGTTTACAACACAGATTATTTTACACATACATATGTAAATTACGTATGTGGCTGCTGATCGAGATCGTCGATTATTGTGTCGAGGGGCAGTCTGCTTGCGAGAGACGGACGGCTGGCATCACCTGGTCATATACCAGGCGGAGTGGCACTTCTTTTCCATCCGATCCTACAGGACCAACCCACGCCACATGCTCGGGGTTAAGTCCGGTGAAACGGGTCTTGATCATTGCCCATGCCTCTCGTGCTCCTTCGTGGCAGGCCGAAGTCTTCCACAGCTCAAACCTACACCGAGCCCCCTAAATCGATCCACAAGTGCGGCCAGCCCTTTGGGTGGTTGTTCGGTGGGCCATAATGCCTTGACCATCCCCTTCATCGCCTTTTGCACGCGCTTGTGGAGAGCGGTCAGCTCCTTCAGCGGGTCCCCTTGGAATGATTTGATCTCCTCTTCAGGATGTCCGGTCAGGAGACCTGTACACAAGACAACAAACCTGATTACTATCATTCTATACATTGGACATACTTACTCATAGCGGAATTGTATTTACCGAATACGCCCCTCTGAAGATTTTGATTTTCTTCTTGAGCCTGGGCCAATGAGTCTTTAAACTCTTTATTTCGTCGGCCTATTTTTGTATAACAAGATAGTCGGCTTGTTGCTGGGATTCCGCATACCTTTGGGAATCCCGGGCTTCTTCCAACTGCCATTCCATATGTCCTATTGATTCGGCTGCTACACGGAATCCATATGTCAGGCATGGAATCCATTTATCCTATTGACTAGTAGTAAAAAAACACTTACCATGGGCCTCTCGCGTGAAACTTTTCACTTGTGCTAGTTCGGTCTTCATGGACTGCACCTCCGCGCGGCTCTCCTCAAGGGCCTTGGCCAATTGCTCAGACTGTTGCTTTCACGCTTGCGTCAGCAGTCAAACAGTTGTGAGATCCTTAATTCGTTTTTTCCAAGTCAAATTAAGGCTCGGGGGATACCTGTTCAATAAGATTGTGGGCCAAATACCCCTCCTTGGTTGGCCGCCGGATGAAGTCTTCTTGCTCTCCTTTGTATAGGTCAGCAAGTGCGGCGGCCAGTGTTGTTGGATTGGTAGGACCTAATTTTTGGGAATGCGTGGCATTGCTTGTCCCATTGTATCGCCATAAGGGGTGCACCCTTTGTTGAAGGGGCTGCGCGCACTAGGAGATAGCGGCGGCCATGATGTCGATCATGGTTAGCCGATGATGGGCAAGCATCCGCACTTGCGCGGCCAGGCGTTGCACTTTGGCGCACTCCTCTTGAGAGCTCTTGGGTCGCCAGTTGTACCTCTTCTTCAGGAGGAGGTCGGAGTATTCGGGCAGACCTGTCCGAGTTGGCTCGAACAGGGGAACGTCTTCAATATAAAACCTCTCTGAAGTCCATTCTTCGGATTTCTTCCATGTGCCAGCCAGATACCCCGTTCCTGCTATGCAGCATACTTCGGCTCCACCGACCTCTAGGATGGCCTTGTCTCGAGTTCGGGGGACGAGGCAGAAATATTTCCTCCACAGATCAAAGTGAGCTTCGCACCCTAAGAACATCTCACAAAGGGCAACGAAACCCGAGATGTGTAGGATGGACCCTAGGGTGAGATGGTGGAGTTGAATTCCATAGAACTATAGTAATCCCCTCAAGAATAGGTGGATTGGAAATCCAAGGCCTCGGAGGAGGAAGGGAACGAAGCAAACATGCTCCCCTCTGTTTGGATTGAGGAAGCGCTCTCCGAAGACCTCGTCGCCATAAGCGACTAGGCCAACACGGGTTGTCACCAGATCTAATGATGGGAGATATCCCTGGGTCTCCAGGTTGCGGAGCCGTAGAAGTGTGACAGAGTAGCTGGTCCAGTCAGCGTTGGCCGTAAGGGCGCTTTGAGGAATTGGGAGCGTTAGCCATGTTGTGCGTAGAGCTTCCGTTGGGAGTTTCTGGCGATAGGAAGGAAGAAGATGTTGTTTGAATCACGATTTTGTTTGCTTAAATGGGTTGGTGCCTCCGTTACGGAGGGGTAGGATTGTAAAAATCTCTAACCACTCACCTCCCCACGATGCACGAAAATCAAGGAACTTGTGCAGTTATTATAATGACTCGCGCCCGTGACGCTTGGGATCTTATCGAAGACTGGTCGGATGCCAAACAAGTAAGGATGAGGGACTCACCTCGCAAGCCGAAGACAATGACATGAGGGAATCAACCGAATATATATCAGCGTTGATGGCTAGTCTAGGGGCTACTGAGGGAGTCTTGGATTAAGGGGTCCTCGGATAGCCGACCATTATTCATGGGACGGACTATATGGGCCGCAAGGCAGGCATCGGAGGATCGAGGACCATCTGTGCCAGGATGGAAGCTTCATGGAGTCTAGCCGTGTTCTCCAAGTTATTAGTT
Source organism: Hordeum marinum (assembly GCA_022496015.1). Lineage (NCBI taxonomy): Eukaryota > Viridiplantae > Streptophyta > Magnoliopsida > Poales > Poaceae > Hordeum > Hordeum marinum. The sequence continues at coordinate 480,494,436 of CM039674.1, forward strand.
GTAGTTAGGCAACTTATCTCTTCGGCATGATACCGACCATGTGTAAGCTAAGGGCACCCCCGGCATCTATATAAGCCGGTGGGTTTTAGGGCATAGAGGCAGAACAACTCATCTAGGGTTAGACATACGATCTCGAGGTAGATCAACTCTGTAACCCCTTTCACCATCAATACAATCAAGTAGCACGTAGGGTATTACCTCCATGGGAGGGCCTAAACCTGGATAAACTCGTGTCCCCTTCGTCTCCTGTTACCATCGATCCTAGTCTCACAGTTCGGGACCCCCTACCTGAGAACTGCCAGTTTTGACACCCACATCCCTTACGAAGATCAACTGAAGTGCGCCACACAAAACTTCCATGGCGACATGTTGACATGGTGGCTTCACACATCTTCGAAGAGCTTCGACATGAGTTGCCCCAAGATGAAGAGAGCGATGCGGCGAGAGTTTGTCCCTTCCACCTACGCGGGCCATCTTCAACGCCAATTGGAGAACACCATACAAGGATCCAAGTCCATCGACGAGTATTTCATGAAGATGAAGAAAGCCTTGCGACGAGCCGGCGTGACCGACCCCATATGGATGAAGTTCTACTTCATGATGTGATTGAACAATGACATCGCCAAGCCTATCTTTAACAACAACTACGAGTCTCTCAAAGAACTCTACTTGGGTGCTCTCAAGCCGGAACAAGAACCCAAGGCCAAGTCTACTTGACCCCAAGCACACTTCATGATGACCAAGCTCCAAGACGACACTCCCAAGTCAGACTTCACTGCCATCCCTCTTTGTGACATTAATGGTGCCGAGTTTACCATGACTCTTTTTAAAGACGGCGCGGTGACGACTACGACTACGGAGCCACTCAAGGAACATGCTTTGGAGGCAAACGACAAGGTGGTAAGCAAGGATGACGCTTCCACCTTGGGAGGCGAGAGTGACATGATCGAGCATGGGATTTTCCCTTAGGTCATGGAGGAGAGTGATGACGTGCCATCTTCGGCCTTCATCCACGGTGACGATGGCGAGATGGTTGAGCATGGGAGTTTCCCTTCGACCACGGCGGCGTTTGGAGATGAGTTGAGAGACTTTTGCCACCATATTGAGAGTGAGAGTTCCTTCACCACTAGCCCCATATATGTTGAGTTTCCACAATTCCCATGTGAGAACATCCACAACCCCCACCACTTGAGTGAGACGAGTGACTCCACCATATGTGAGTTTGAGTGCACCTACTTCGAGGGAGTGTGTGAGCCACCACCACATAGAGAGTGAGGTAGTTGAGATGGCATGTGAGGCCACTATGATTTCTAACAACTTAATCTCTACCTCTATTGTGTCTTCTCATTTGGTGCTAGGTCCCATACACGATGATGCATCGATCCTCGACAACTTTGTCCTTCCTTTGGACAAGACAATGGCCATGGTGCAATATGATGCACCCCCCCACATGGTTCCATCACGATGAAGATGACCACGAGTTGGTATGACACCTCACCTAGACCACATGAGTGGAACGAAAAAGGTAACATAGGTGAAGGTGATGCTCTTGTCCCACCAGTGGACATTGATTGCTTGCATGATGTTGATCACCTTATGGATACTTCACATGCTATGTCTTCCTCATGCTTAGATGTGCCCCCTATTTATGATGAATATGATGATGAGCATGTTGCCTTACCTAGTTGTGATGTTATACTCCATAGGATACCATGTGAAAACTCTATTGGTCACATCATGTTTGACAATCCGCTTGACTTGTCATATGCTATGCGTGAAATTTCCCATATTGCATCTTCGCAATCTCACCATAGTGACTATGCATATCCCATAAAAGTAAATCCCATTTTCTCATATGGCATAGATGACAAACCCATGGTTATTGGCACTTGATTTTCTTGTGATGATATTGCCATGCTTCCTTTGAATCATTTGCGCAATAATTCTCATATGACATGGAATGACCACCTAGCTTCGAATATGCCTTGTTTTGGATGTTATCCATATTCTCCATATTATGCTACCATTATTGCACATGAGGATCCCCCCTTAGTTTCCTCATACATCTTAGGAGATTGTGTTCCATCCAACACTTTGCATGATTCCCATATTTGTGTGCACAGTATGCTTTACTTGCTATAAATTGCGTCCCAATCATGTTGAGCATAATAACTATAATTGCATGATGGATGACGTATTCCTACCATGCAACTCATATATTCTTGCATTGGACATTTTGTGCTAACAAACACAAGCACATGCACATCCTAACGGATGATGTGTACATATACTACGCGCACACAATTTTCCCTTTGCCTTTGTTGTGTGTAGGTCCTCACAAACACTCGTCAACCTCAAAATCCCATGAGTTGACAAAACGAGCTCTTGAGATCACCGATGCTTTGGGATTCACCGTAATGTGTCTCCAACCATTCCCCTTGCGCAAGGACTACGCGCACATCTTCTACTTCGCTCTCACATGGCTATGGGTTCTTCCTCATTACACTTATTATGCCCATATTGCCATGTTCACTTTGCATGATATGCTCATTTCTATGTCCTTCCCATGCATTTTTGACCCATGCTTTGCATTACTCATGACGCTTGCTTCTCATATTTGTATGTGTATTCGCAAGCTTGGTGGAGATATTACTTGCTATTGCCATGTTTGCTTTGTGCCCCGTGCCTATGACGATATATTGATCATGTTTTGTTCCCATGCTTGCGTTATTTCATGTGCATTGTCTATGCCTATTATTTGCTCATATGACACGATTGCCTTGATTTGCTCTAGTATGTTACATCATCACACTACTAGCTTGCACGACATGATCACTATGCTTGCTTATGTTGCATAACCGATGTGCTCATTTTATGCGGTTGATGACAACCATTGCCATGCTTTGCACATTGATTGCTACTTGCTTGACTTGATTGCCTCACACATGTTGAACACTTGGTATTTCTATTGTGTTGAGTGCCTCACTATCTTCACTACACCATGTGCATATTATGCTTGGATTATATTGCACGTTGGGTTGCACCATGTGTTTAAACCCTTCATTCTACTTGGTGTTGTGAATGATTCCTATGCCTATCATAGACCTTTCATTGATTTCTTTGTGCATTATTACTATGACCATGAGGTAGATGCTTGTTGTATTGTTACACATCTTTGCAATCCTACCTCACCTTGGCATACTTGCTCACATGATTACATTGCTTGTGCTCAATTTGTATGCTTACATACCATGTCACAATCCCTTGTCACACCAGACAATATGCATAATGACAACACTTGTGTGGTGATTCACCACTTGAATGATTGGTTTGTCACTAACGCTAACCACATTTGTTTTTCCAAGTGTTTGTCGTATTTGCACCTTTTGAAGGAATTCCAAGATGGTGAGACATTGGAGAGTGCCCCTTTAGAGCTCGATGAGGATGAGTGCTTGGTGATCGTCCACTTCTACATGGTGACGCTATCTCCTTCCCATGGTGATTTGGATCTTGATCCGAGGACGGATCTTTCCCAAGGGGGAGGGCATGATGCGGAGCATCCTACGGATATCACCATGACAAGAGTCTGTTTGGCAAGTGACACGTTCCACGACTACATCACATACATAAAGGTGAATCATCTCCTTTACACGTGTTCACTTGACCCCTTCGAGGATGGTATACTACTTGACACTCCTCCCATGTGCATGCAGAGGTATTGCCGAAGCTTCACGGATGATGAGGACGAGTGCCAGTACCGACGTACAACTACACCATCCGCGAGGGAAGCTCGGAAGAGAAGAAGGAAGAAGAGGACCTGCAGGAAGACCAGGAGTTGACGGTACAACCGGCCAGCAATTAGCCAACAACCAGTGGGCGGTACAACCGGCCCACCACCGGACCACCTCTGGCCAAGATTCTATTGAGGAGAGGTTCAAGCCTGGTACTACCCCGGTTGTACTGGAGGTTGTCTTCGCACCGGTACAACTAGTCCATCCACCAGTTAGTACCGGTCTGCCTGCGTGCAGGTTGGGCTTTGGCCCATGTATCCCCCTCTCCACTTACCCCTTCGTGGCCAAGACTATATATACTCATCTCCCACCTCCATTCTAGGGTAAGCAATGGTTTAGGTCTTAGTTAGTTGACCTTTGCTCCTTCCACTACCTCTCCCATGGAGTAGATGCCTCTATAGGAGAAGATTCCCTAGTGGATGTCAAGGCCTCTTTCGAGGGAAGATCCTCTGGGATATCAAGGCCCCATCTCCCCATGGGATTTGGGATGAACTCTACCATGTATCCTTCTTTCCCTTTGTTATTCATGTACCTTGTGGATCTTGTGTGTGGTGAGTATAGTGGATGTGTGATTGGACTTGTTCTTGAGTGTTTCCTCTTGTGATTTCCCCCTTGTGTTCTTCGTGTTCTTGAGGTTTCCATTCCAATTCGTGAAAGATCAACACACACAGGCTTGCCCCGTATCACGGCGGCTGCGGAGGCGGATCCGAAGACGGTGGCAACCCCCGAGCAGCTTGTCGAGCCGACAGGCGGCACGCCTGATGTCTAAGTGGCCTTGCCTTTATCATGTTTTTCCTTTTGTTGCAAGCTTTAATAGGACGCATTTCCACCCACTGGGGTGTGTTGTAAATAATCTATTGGCCTATGGCCTTGACTTTTTAAATTTCTTGTTGAATGAACACCGTTTGTTTGCCGGCTCGTCCTTTGCTTTCGCTTTTTGGCCATTATCTTTTGCGCAAATCTCTTTCCGGCTTCTGCCCCACCTGCCAGCTAGCCGGGAGCCGGTTGGGGCAAGGACAGGGCATCGTCCTTCGAAAAAGTGCGCGAACCTTAGGGTCGTCCGGCTCAAGCTAGGGTGAGCCACCAAAGACAAGTTGCAAGATGGAGGATCCGGCCGGACCTAAACGGTTGCCACTCTTCGAAAGGTGTTTCGTGTGGTAAACTTTTCCTGTCCCAACGCACCGCTAGCCGGACAGCCGGGAGCCGGTCTGTGGCCCGGGGTGGGGAGGAGCTTTTCCTATCCACATTAATTGTCCTTCTTGGAGAGGAAAGGGCTTAGGCCATCTGGGAAGCCCCCGGGCCGCAGGAACCGGACCCGGGCGCTTGCTATGAGAAGTGATGTGCTTTTAAATGGAGTCAAAAGGGCATGCCCCAAGTACTGGCTTGGGATGCCCGTTGCGTTCATTGAGTCCCAAAAGATGGGTTGGGAGATACATACATACACTGGTCCTTCTTAGCAGTAGAACGTACGGAGGAGCGCCGCGTTCCACGGGCGCTCCGTCTCCTCGCCGGAGGCGTCTCTGTTGCGCTTCTGCGGCTTATGGGCGTCTATTAGATAGTACGCGTTGTTGTGTAGCGCCTTGGTGACGATGACCGGGCCCTCCCATGGGGAGGACAGCTTGTACTAGTCGGCGGTTCGCTAGATCCGCTTGAGCACTAGGTCCCCTTCATGAAAGTAGAGGGGCCGGATCCGCTTGTTGTGGTAGTGTCGGAGCATCTACTGGTAGATGGCCAATTGGCTCAGGGCTAGCTCGCGAGCCTCTTTGAGGAGGTCGACTCCATCCTCCCTTGCCTCCTTTGCGTCCGTCTCCATGTAGAGGGTGAAATGAGGCACGTTGAACTCGATGTCTGTGGGGATGACTTCCTCGGACTCATACACGAGGAAGAAAGGTGTGAAGCCGGTTGATCGGTTGGGCGTGGTTCTGAGGCTCCACAAGACGGCCGGTAGTTCTTCGATTCAGCAGTCGGCTGACCGGACGAGCGGTGCTATGAGTCAGGGATTTATGCCGGCCAGGATCAAGCCGTTTGCTCTTTCACCCTGGCCGTTTGACTGCGGGTGGGCAACAGATGCCAGGTCGAGACGGATGCCTTGGTTGGTGCAGAAACGCGCAAGCGCGCCCTTGGCGAAATTGGTGCCATTTTCGGTGATGATGCTATACGGGACGCTGTAGCGTACTGTGATGTCTTTGATGTATCAGAGGGCGGTGGGACCGTCCAACTTCTTGATGGGTATGGCCTCGATCCACTTAATGAACTTGTCGACGGCTACCAGCAGCAGCAGCAGGTGCGTCATGCCGCCTCAAGCGGTCTTGAATGGCCCCACCATGTCGATCCCCCACACAGCAAAGGGCCACGACAGTGGGATGGTCTTGAGCATTGCAGTTGGTAGGTGGCTTTGTGCATGTAAACGCTGGCATGCCTCGCACCCGTCGACGAGCTGCGTCGCCTCTTCTAGGGCAGTCGGCCAGTAGAAGCCGTGACGGAATGCCTTGGCCACCAGGATCCTCGAGGCGGCATGATGCCCGCACTTGCCCTAGTGGATATCTAGGAGGATCTCCTGGTCCCTCTCGGACTCAATGCAGTGCTGGTACACGCCGGTTGTCCTGCGGTGGACCAGCTCGCAATTGATAATGCTGTAGGCGGGAGCCCGGAGTTGGATCTACCGAGCCATGTCTTCGTCAGATGGGATCTCGTTATGCAAGAGGAAACGGTGTCATATCGATCATCCAAATCTCGAAGTATCTTCTTGATGATGAATTTGTTAGACAGTTCTTCGCTTCCTAAGCCGGCAATCTCATTGGTGATGACAGCTAGCCTAGAGTACATCTCAGCGACTTATTCACCATCCTTCATCTTGAACTTGTCAAGTTGACTTTGAAGAACATCCAACTTGGATTCTCTCACAGATTATGTACCTTAATGCATATAAATCAAAGTATCCCAAATCTCTTTTGCATTCTCAAGACGGATGATCTTGTTGAATTCTTCGGGGCATAGGCAGTTGAAGAGAATCTCACATGCTTGAGCATTGAGTTGCAACATCTTCAATTCATCCGTGGTCGCTTCACGATTCGGTTCCTTTCCTTCCGCAAAGAATTCACCTTGCATGCCAACATGAACAACAGCCCAAACGGAGGGGTTATGACCAAGCAAATGCATTTTCATTTTGTGTTTCCAACTAGCAAAATTAGTACCATCAAAGTACGGACCTCTATGGTGATAATTACCCTCACTAGACGCCATACTTCTCCTAGGTTGTGAGACCAATGCAATGACGACCAAAGCTCTAATACCACTTGTAGGATCGAAAGTAAGTCTAGAGGGGGTGATTATACTACTTGACCAAATAAAAGTTTTGCCATTTCCCAAATTTTAGTGTTTGCAGTTTTAGCATTCATGGCAAGTCAATTTCACCCTACACATGCATGTCTAAGAGTATAGCTGTGGAAAGTAACAACAAGCATGAGTAAAAGGGATAGGGTAGGAAGATCAAACCCAATTGTAGACACGATGATTTTTCCCGTGGTTATGATAGGTGGCCCTATCGTACATCCACGTTTGTGGAGTTTTCAACCCACGGAGGGTAACGGTCATGAGAGTCCACAGAGGGCTCCACCCATAAGGGTCCACAAAGTAGCAACCTTGACTATTCCATATGGCTTCCATCCACGAAGGACTAGCCTCACTATGGGTAGATCTTGATGAAGTAGGCGATCTCCTTGCCCTTACAAACTTCTTGGTTCACTCCACAACACGAAGTAGGAGGCTCCCAAGCGACACCTAACCAATCTAGGAGGCACCACCCTCCAAAAGGTAATAGGCTCGGTAATGACGATGAACTCCTTGCTCTTGTGCTTCAAGATGATAGACTCCACAACACACAATCACTCTCTCACAGATTTGGCTTGGCAGAAGAGATGGGATTGGTGGAAAGCAACTTGGGGAGGCTAGAAATCGATACCCATATGGTTGGAGTGGAAGATCTTGATATCAACACAAGGGTAGGTGGTTCTCTCTCAGAAAATTGATAGGATAGGTATGGAATAGTCCTAAGTGCTTCTCTTTCGAGTAAGTGGTGGTGAAGGGGTATATATAGGCATCCCCAAAAATCCAACTGTTACACACAAAATGACCAACTCGGTGACACCGATGTGTTAATCTCGGTGGTACCGAAGTGACCAAAAGGTGCCAACTTTTGAATCTTGGGGGGACTGACATACGAATCTCGGTTGCACCAATAATGTGACCAACGGTCAGATTTCCAATCTCGGTGATGCCGACCCAACATTCTCGGTGGGACCAAAAATGTGAATTTGCGTAACCGAAAGTTGGCAACCTAAACTTGGTGGCACCGGTATGGAATCGGTTGCACCGAAGTGGCTAGGGTTTGGCTGAGTCTGTATAGGGTTTGGAATCGGTGGCACCGGGATAGGAATGTTGGTTGCATCGATTTTGAATGTTTGGCATAGGATAGACTTTGGTGGGAGAGTTTGTGGATGTTTTTGGTGACTATCACTTGTGCACGTATGAGCATTTTGTTCACCAACAAAACCTTACCCCCTTTTAATAGTATTGGCTTTCCTATGGACTCAAAGTGATTTCTTACAAATGTAAAATGTAGAGTCCTCTTGCTTGAAGCTTGGCCAACCTATTTCCTTGCATCTCGGGGTAATTCCACAATCTCCACAATCCTTTTGCCATCCCTATGATTGAACTTTTCCTGAAACATACTTGGTGGAAACATTAGTTCAATGACTTATATGTTGTTATTATTTACCAAAACCACCAAGGGAGCAAATGTGCTTTCAGTCTCCCCCTTTTTGGTAATTGATGACAACATATAGATCAAAGCTTCGACAAATATATAATCAATGAATATGATCGTCGCTTTGAGAAGTATGTGATAGCAAGAGCTCCCCCTAAATTTGTGCATTATTTTAAATTTGCGTTTGAATGCAAATGCACAATCGATTAGGTACATGGGTCACTTCTTACATGGCACGCCCAAGATGCGATCCTATCCTTATTTGGCACGAGGGCCTCAACAGGGATAGAAGCGCATCTCGATGCGTTCGCAAGAATGGATATCATTACAAGTACATGTACAGAAGAGATGAGTATATGGAATTGGCTTACACTCGCCACAAACTACATCAGAGTCACAGCAATACAATAACAACACAGCCATCATACATAAGAGCAGGGTCCAGCTACGGACGAAATCAAACGATAAAACGACATCCACCCTTGCTATCCCAGGCTGCCGCCTGGAACCCATCCAAGATTGATGATGAAGAAGAAGAAGAACTCCAATCAAATCAAGCAACGCGCTCACGTCAAATCATCACATTACCTGTACCTGCAACTGTTGTTGTAGTAATCTGTGAGCCACAGGGACTCGGCAATCTCATTTCCAAGGGTATCAAGACTATTAAAGCTTAATAGGTAAGGTATGGTTAAGTGGTGAGGCTACAGCAAGCGACTAAGCATTTATTGGAGTGGCTAGCTTACGAGTACATAAATTAAAGTCTGGTGGTCTACGCATAACGAACAAGAACTAGCAATGATCACTAACTGATCCTGAACACCTACTTACGTCAAACATAACCCCACCGTGTTCTCTTCCGGATAAGGACTCACAAGAAGAGACAGTCACGATTACGCACACAGTTGGTGTATTTTATTAGAGTTTACTTCAAGTTTTCTATGACCGGGTGTTAAACAAAGTATCCAAGTTTGCCACATAACCGCGGGCACGGCTTCTCGAAAAGATTTAACCCTGTAGGGGTGCTCCAACTCATCCATCACAAATTAACCACACTCAGCGAGAATAACCTCAACCACGGGTCTCGTGATCATCCTAGGCAATTCCAAAGGAAATCCAACACCTCAGGATAGCCCGAAGAATAATCGGAAGTCCTCACTCAAGACATTCGAGAAAGGTAAAACAAATCCAGCAAGACCGCCCGACGTGTCGACGAACCCGATAGGAGCCACGTATCTCGTTCTCAGGACACGACAGATGGGACTAGCTACAGGGAAAACCAATCCTCAAGTTGCCTCGAGGTGGCCCCGCAAGCAGCCCAGTTTGGACCAACACTCATGAGGAGCACTGGCCCGGGTTGTTGATTAATTATCCACGGGGTCCGAAAAAATATCCCCTATGCAAGTTCATTAATTATTAGGCAAATGTAGTACCAATGTTGGGCCTTGCCAGACAAGTTTTATTCTAACCCGAAAATCAAGGGGGTCCCCATAACAACCCCGAGCATGTTAGGAGCGCTCATTTATGGAACATAACACCGGTTCACAAGTAACTAAGGGCGGCAAGAGTGGAACAAAATACCAAGCAAAAGGCCAAGCCTTCCACCCTTTACCAAGTGTATATGTGCATTAAATTAAATAGCAGCAATATTGTGATATAACAAAGAAGGTCCATGTTGGCACATGGAAGCATTTGCACCTGCAACTAGCAACGCTATAAGAAGGGTTGAGCAAGCGGTAACATAGCCAAACAATGTTTTGCTGGGATATGGAGAGGTTAGAGGCTTTTCATGGCAATGTTGGGAGGCTTATCAAACAGGTGGTAGGTAGCGAGACATAACGATAAAAGACGAGACAACTAGCATGGCAATGATAGTAATGGTATCCAGAGAAATGAGTCATCTTGCCTGAGATCCCGCTCGGAAGAAGAACGAGTCCATGAAGAAGACGAACCAACGTAGTCGAACGAATCCTCACACTCCGAACGGTTCCAAAACTCTATCGAGAAGAAACAAGCCAAAGAAACAACAATCAACACACGATTCACCACACATGTGCAAAACACGATACACAACTGATATGATGCATGTCCGGTTAAATATGCAATGCAAGACAATTCACAATAATCAAATACTACACATTAAGTGAAGCTCGATATGCAACGAGTTGCATATTAACGAAACTCCACACTTGAATTATTTAGTTCACTCCCGTTAGGTACATGACAATATTAAATTTTGTTAAACATGGCAAGAGGTGAAGCTTAAGTAAACTAACTATCTAGGCATCTTAAATGAGGCCGGAAACAACTTATAGCATTTCCGAAATGACCTCACATGTTAATTTAGAAAATCGTCCAGATCTGATCTAAACATATTTTATATTTGTTAAACAGCAAAACAAATGCCATCATGTTATTCTACACATCATTCTAGTCGATTTACATATATAGAACATCTCAAACGGAGCTACGGTCTAAAAGATATGAGCAACACAAGATGCACATGTCATGAATGCAAATGCATGGGAAAAGCAATCACAAACATCTCAAATCATGAATGCAACAAGTTATTATGAAACTACATGAGATTCTAAGCAATTTTCATATATGGAATGTCCAAAACGGAGCTACGGTTCAACCACAATCATCGAAACAAGTTTTAGATGAAATCTGCCAAAAACAGCAACTTAGCATTTTGAACACATGAAAACAAAAATATAAAATATTCTAAAATGCACAAACTAAGCATGGGGAAATATCATACAATATCCACTTCATTTCATCTTCACAAATCATATTCAAAACATGCATGGATCACTTAGTAGGAAGCTCACAAGAAGGCTACTTGAAAACAGTTTCAGACTTAGTGAAAATAGCAGTTTTAGACAGTGCAGTTATATCACGAAGGCATATTGACAGCAGTAAAACTATATGCTACAAATCATGAAATGGCATGAAACTTAACAGCATGCTAGAGGGCAACATCAACAACAAATAACTCCATTACACCTACCACAAAAGAGTTCTAGATCACTAGCAAATCACATGGCAAGACAGCAACAAAATATAACAGATTCCAGACTTAGAAATATTTTTGGACCCTCAAAATAACAGATTTTCATAGCAAGTTGACAACAGCAAAACAACACCTACACATGCATTTCTATGACAAACAAAATGACCATGGGCTAGGACACACATCAACGAGCAAGTTTCATGTTGGAAATTAATTCATATCATGCCCGGATTAAATCACACGAAAATAACAAAAGGGCATCATGACATAAATGACATGCACACAAAATGCTCAAATGACAAAACTAAATGCATAAATCACATGGATTTTTCTACCCCGGAAACATATATAATATGCATATGTTCATGTGGAAAATTAATCACAATTAAATATGCTGAATTAGGCCTATTCGTGGTATAGCAAAATGACAATGCAAAATTAAATACAACCAATAATCTAACATTTTATCCATGCATGAGAATGCGGTGCGAATGGGATGAACATTTTTAATTTAAGATTCTATTAATTTCGATGCACGGTTTATTAATTATGAAAATGCAATATTATGACATATATGCAAATGGCAGGAAAATGACATGTTAATTATTTAGGCATGGGTGAAAATGACATTTTAATAGTCTACGTATTTTTCTGAACATATTACATGTTGAAAATATTTTGGAACGGTGCACGGATATTTAACTAACATCGTTTTAAACCACAAAACGGTTAACTAAAAAAACAAAAGGGGAGGGGACCTCACTTGGGCCGGATCTGGCCCATCGGCTGGCCGGCTAGGGCAGAGGGACAGGTGGGCCGCACGGAGCTGGGCCGGCCCACGCTGGCGAGCGCAGGGCGACCGAGCGGATCGGGCTAGGAGCGGTCTCGTGCTCCCGCTCCCGAGCGAGGCAGCGCCGCGACGGCAGCTGGCGGCGGCGGGGCAGAGCCGGCCGGCGGCTAGCGGAGGAGGGGCGGAGGGCGGCGGGGACGCCGGATCCGAGGGCGCCCGGTCCATCTCCGACGCGGGGAGGCAACGGCGGCGGAGCTCGGCGGCGCTGGCCATGGCGGCGGGGATCCCGCAAGGGAGGAGAGGCCGGAGGAAGAGGGAGAGGTGGCGGCCAGTGGCGAGGAGGTCCGGGCGAGAGACGGAGGCAAGCTGCAGGTCCGGCCGGCGAGCACGCATGGGGAGAGGAAGGAGAGGCTAGGGTTTCGGCCATGGCTCCATGGATGACCTCGGGGCAGCTCGGGGAAGAACTCCGGATGGGCCCGGATGGGCTCGGGCGGGCTGGCTGGAGGTGGTAGAAGGGGCTGGCTAGGGTTTGGTGGCACGCGGAACGAGGTGGGGCTATAAATAGGGAAGGGGGCTAGGGTTACGGCACTGTCCGTTTTCGGACTGTCGGGTGTCGGTCCGACGGTCCGGAAGCGGAGGGTCGGGCTGCGGCAGCTGTGTAGAGGGCTACGTGGGGAAGAGAGAGAGAAGTCTGTGACCCGGACACGGAGATTTTAAAACACCGAGAAACGACCGACGAACGTCTGATAAACTACCGATAACCTCACTTCTACGGATTACCGACGGGGCATCAAACGAACTCGGATCGCGACGAAAATCGACGGGTGGTCTACCTAAGCTATCACAAGACCGCACGACAAGTTTCAACTCAATCCGAGAATATTTTTGCACGCGCTTAAAAATGGTTTTATTTAATGGTGTCGCGGGCACGTGCATGTGTGGCTAGTCTCGAAACGGGCAACGGCAAGAACGACGAGAACCGACGACTACGAACGGATGCAAGTTTTCGAAAACGGGTGATGATGCAATGCAGATGATGCAAATGATGCGATGACGAATGCAACAGCCAAAACGAAACACGGACGAAAACGGAAATAAAAGGGGAATCTACTGGAATCTTCTGGAGCGTCGGTCTCGGGCTGTCACATTAGATGTCACATACAACTTGGTGGTGTGCGAGAATAATTAGAATGAACATCATAGCACAACACAATCAAGCAAAGATGAATGATCATCACATAAGCATTAAGATGGTAGGAAATAGTAGCATCACACATTAAAGAGTATGATCAAACATCATCAAACGTGTATCACAAGCAACCAAAAGCAATTGTCTTTGAAAAAACAATAAACACCAAATGCTCTCTCACTCGAAGCCTAAAGACCTATATACACTTCTCCCCCTTTGGCAACAAGTTACCAAAAAGTTCAAAGGCATATATCTAAGCATTATTGGTCTGATCTCCTCCGGTTGTTGATGAAGGAGTCGAGAGAACAGCGTATGGGAAAATCTCTGCAGATGTCGTGGATGGAGTTGGAGTGGATACTGGAGGAACTGGAGCTGATGGAGCAGGAGCTGAAGTGACAGTAGCAGGAGCTGAAGTGACAGTAGCAGGAGCTGATGAAGAGGGCCTCAAGTCTGGAGCAGGCTCTGTGGCGGATCTAGCCTGAGTAGTGAACTGTGTGCTCGGCCTGAGAGGTGATCCATCATCATCATCATCATCATCATCATCATCTGAAGAAGTGGAAGAAACCCGAGGGATGTCCACTGAGTCAACTTCCTTCTGAAGCTCTATGACTGTCTTAGTCACCTTGTCCACCTTATCATTAAGAGTCTTGATCCTTGTTTCAAAGATCCTCACAAGATTGTTCTGGTTGTCTAGAATCCCCTTAATGTCCTTCTACATGCCCTGAACTGCTGAGATCAAAAGATCCATTTGCTCATTTCTGGATCTAGGGAATTGAGCACTAGTGGATCTAGCTGCCTCTGCCTCTGCCTGAGCTGTAGCTGAAGTGGGATGATCTAGGCCCATCACCACGATGTTATCCTCAATCTCTGGCTGCAGGGGCAAATGTGGACTGTCAAGAGCAAATATGTGCTTCTCAATCTGAGAGTTGATAAGCATCTGGATATAGGGTGCATAGCAGCAAGAGCGCTTCTGATCAGCAACAACCCTCTTGACTGTCTCAACAATCAAGTCCATGACTCTAATCCTGGTGTGTCTGTTAAGGTGGATCAACATGTTGATGGAGTAGCCTCAAATCATCTTGTCATCTCCTGACTTGGGCATCAAGGTGTGCCTCAAAATGGTGTTCATGGTACGGAGGCCAACTTGCAGATAGTAGATAGATCCTAGCTTGTGAGATTGCACTTTGTCCGCAGGGATAGGAGTATACATATCCTTCATGGCATTGTGGCTCGCCTTGGATTCCGTGTAAACATCCAAATCTCCATCCTGAACCTCAAAGACTCCTAGAAGTGCAGCCCATTCATCAACAATGGACCCATATCTTGCTCCTTCTGTCATCCATACAATCCTACCATCTCCATAGAAGTGTGCAGTGGAGTAGAATTGCATGATCACCTCATCATTCCATGCAGTAAGCTCTCTGTCAACAAACTCATCCAAACCAATGTAGTAGAAATTGTCTTTGACACTTGGAAATTAGTCCTCATTCTCCTTAATGAATTTCTAGTCTACATATCTCATATCACTGACTGTTGAGCTCTTGTCTAGCAGCACTTTCTCATAAAAGTCTTGTTGTTCTCTCGTGTAGAATCTGTAGTCCACAGCAGTCTTCTTCCTTTGGGCATATGGATCTATAGATCTCCATGCCCTCAAACCCGAGTCTTTCCTCTTCTTCATATCTTCAGCAACTAGGTGGTTGACAACATGTACTGGAATATGTGGTCTAAGCTTCATCAAGGTTGTAAAGTCATCATCAGCTCTCAAAGCAGTTCCTTTGTTCTTTTCAAAAGCTGGAATCTGCCTAGATGTCCTCTTAGGCTTTTCAGCAGTAGCCTTCTTGGATTTGGTGCTCTTGGATGTGCCTAACTTTGGCATAGCATCAGCCTTAAGTTTCTTGGCCTTCTTCTTGGGAGGAGCCTTTGCAACATGTTCTTCCTCCTCTTCCTTAGCAGTAGCACCAGCAGCCTCCTTTGGATCTTCATACATGGATGTAGGCCTGCCAGTCACATGGATTATCCTCTTTCTGGCTTTCTTCTCCCCTGCCTTCTTAGGCATAGACTTCCTTGGGGGAGCAATGGTCATTGTGTCCCTAGCACTCTCATGTGCTTTGATAGTTTCAGAGCTAGCATAGATCTTGCTGACAACTCTCCTGGAAGAAGTGGCTTCAGTAGCAGACTTCTTAGCAGCTTTTTCTTGCTTCTTGGCAAGAATCTCCTCAGGGATAAAGTTTGAATCCTCCTCATCTGAATTCAGCTTCCTCTTGGTCCTAGTAGCATCCTTGGGCAACCCATGGGAGCTGGGAGTGCTTGGATCTGAAGATGTACTAGGCTCAGGGCTAGTACCTGAACTCATGTCAACACCCTGCTCTGGCAAATTCTGACTGTCCTCAGCATCTGACATACTGACCCTATGAATAGAGTCTAGAAGAGCAGAAGAAGATGAGTCATCACAAAATGAGGCTGGTTTTTGAAAGTTTGAACAATAGATTTTCAAAGTTTTGAATTCTTTCAAATGAATATTGGTATAGCCGAAGCAAAATTATCGGAGCTACCGAGACAAACTTCCTCCTTAGCTGAAACTTGGCACCCCTTTCAGTGAGACCGAAAGGTGCACTCGGTTTCACCGAGAAAGTTTCTCAGTGCCCCAGATGTCCAAATCAGTGACACCGATTTGTCTACTTCGGTTCTGCCGAGATTCATCGAGCAGACGGCAAAACCCTAAAATTCCACGGTTCTCTAGTCTATGGGATTCCTTTTGTGGATAGAAGGCTTGCAATAAGTGGATCATAGAGAAAATCAGATCCAATGCGCAAGAATCAGACGGGGAGTGCAAAGGAGGTCAAATCCATACCCTAACTCGGCGACGGGTCTGCTACGATGGCGATGATGGAGACGATTTCGTCGACGACGGCGATTCCCAATGGTGGAGGAGCACAGGGAGACAAGGGCGATGACCAGGGGTCTCAAAATCGGCAGCTTAGGGTTCTGAGGTGCGACGGTTTGAGGATGAATTTCAAAGCGTCGGGGTCCACAGTATTTATACCCACCACTATCGGTGACGCCGATTCTAAATTTTCGGTGTCACCGAGTTCCTCAAATGTCAGTTGATAGGGAAACTCGGTGTAACCGAGAATAAGGAATTGGTAGTACCGAGATTGAAAACCAGATCAACCCTAGGCATTCGGTGAGACCGAGATTTTGGGGTTGGTTCCACCGAGATGCACTTGGGAGGTTTTAATGGTCAGTCCTTGTCGATACGGAACTCCGAGTGCTCCACACATAGAGGGATCGAAAAGCACTTGTTCAAATTGTGTGATGCAGCATGAATAGAGTATGAGGTGAGAAAGCATAGATAGCTAAAGAGTGGTCCTAGGCATTCTTGTCCATCCAATTGGCAAAAGATAAATCAAAGACCAAATAGCAAAAATTGGATGTCCTCAAATGAGAAAATAAATGCAGACCAACATGCTCACACAATAAGATGTCAAATGAAATCATGACAAACATGCACAAACACTCTAGCATCTAACAAGCACTTGGGCGATGACGAAGTCATATGTGTGTGTGTGTGTGTGTGTGTGTGTGAGTATTTGACTTAGGAGCCAAGTAAGAATACTTGATCATAGGTTGTACTCATCGTTCAAGGACAAGTAGGGTTACCACTTTTACATAGAGTATTTAATGTTGTCACATACTAAGAGATGCTTTGACTCAAGTCTTAGAGTAAAGCCCCCCCTTGATGTGACATTCCCTCATAAGAGGGATAAACTAACATTGGGTTTTGTCGATGAAGACTTGATGTTGGTGAGGTAGTGGTGGATGCTCAAGGTTTATGAAGATCACCAAGAGTTGGGAGCATCCTTGTTGTTTCTTTACTCTTTTAACCTACATGTGTTAGTCCCAACACACAAGAGACAAATACAAGGATATCTATGGACATGGAGTGCAAAGCATGTGTGATGATGTCCATTGATTTGTTGATTACCTTGTCCCTTGCTTACCTTTGAAGGAATGTGTGACTCCTTGAACTATTGCATAGGGTTGATGCTGATTGCAAATAGATCTTCCCAATAATGAATGTAAGTGAATTTCATTGGAGGAGTCACCCCTCAAGAACTTTCTAGTTCTTCTTCTTGGGGATCCACATCAAGTTGATGGGGATCCTTGGTGTTGTAGTAGCCTTTGTAGACGTTGAGCTTGAATTAGCCTTGGTAACGCACTCCACCATAGCTAGGGATTCATCTTCATATGAGTCAAAGTCCTCTTGAAGCTTGTTCTTTCCCTTGAGCTTGTGGTCTTGTGGTGGAAGGTCATCTTGAGTGTTCGTCCCCTTGGGAAGAGTATTTTCATACTTCTCCTTTTGAGGAACAAACTTGGGCTCGGTATATTGACCTTCTTCCCATTCAACTCCATTAGCGTTGAAGTAGCCAACACCACGATTCTTCCGGTATCCTTTGTGCTTGCGTACAATTTCCTCAAATTGCTTACTCCCAGCAAGACACTTGTAGATACCTTTCTCTATAATTCCTTTCAATCAAGAATTTTATTTCTCAAGTGTTACTTGGCTAAGAGAATCATCATTAGTGGAATCAATAGAACTACTAGGAGCAACATCATTGGGTTAGTGGCATCCCGACCACTCATGATCTGGCCCAGCGGCGCCGTGCTCACCACGGTGCTGGTATGCTCTTGAAAATACTGCTTGATCTTCTGGGTGGCGAAGTATATGTCGTAGCACATCTTGTGGTAGTGGGGTTAGTTTTGCTTGGAGGTGGAGAGGACCTCGCTGAGGCAGTAGACGGGACGCTGGACTGGCAGCGCCTTGCCCTCCTCCGACCGCTCCACTACCAGGACGACGCTGATGATGTGCATGGTCATCGTGATGTATGCGAGCAGGGGCTCTTTCTCAGCCGGCTTGGCCAGGATGGGCATGTTGGTGAGGACCCGTTTGAGGTCGCAGAATGCCTCGTCCGCCAGGTCGGTCCACTCGAACTTGGTCGACTTCCTCGTGGAGTTGTGTCCCGGCTCGATTAGGGACGTCTTCCGCATGAGATGGTAGAGGGGCAGGGCCTTCTCTCCCAGCTAGCTGACGATCCGGCTGAGCGAGGCGAGGCAGCCGGTGAATTTTTGGACGTCACGGAGCCGGGTCGGCTTGGGCATATGCTCAATCGCCCTGATCTTCTCTGGGTTGGCTTCGATGCCGCGAGCGGACACGAAGAAGCCCAGGAGCTGGCCGGTTGGGACACCAAAAACGCATTCTCCGGGTTAAGCCTGACTTGTACTCGCGCAGGTTGGTGAAGGTCTCCCGGAGGTCGTCGAGGAGGCTGAAATGCTTCTTGGTTTTGATGATGATGTCATCTACGTAAACATGGACATTCCTACCGATCTGTGGCAGGAAGCACTTCTGCATACAACGCTGGAAGGCCGCGCCTGCATTCTTCAGCCCGAAGGACATGGTGACGTAGAAGTAGGCCCCAAAGGGAGTGATGAAAGAGGTCTTCAGTCGATCGGCTGGGTCCAGCTTGATCTGGTGGTAGCCTAAGTAGGCGCCCAAAAAGGACAGCACATCACAGCCGACCGTGGAGTCGATTACTTGATCGACCTGGGGTAGGGCGAATGGGTCCTTGGGACATGCCTAGTTCAGGCTAGTGTAGTTGATACACATGCGCCAAGTCTTGTTTTTCTTTAGCACCAGGACTGGGTTGGCCAGCCAGTCGGGGTGGAACACTTCCATGATGAAGCCAGCTACGAGCAACCGGGCTATCTCTTCTCCTATAGTGCATCGCTTCTCCTCAGGAAAACAGCATAGGGGTTGCTTGACCGGCTTCGCATCTGGCCGCACGTGAAGTTTGTGCTCGGCATACTTCCTTAGAACACCCGGCATGTCTTTGGGAGACCATGCGAAGATGTCTTGATTCTCATGGAGGAAGTCGATGAGCTCGCCTTCCTATTTGTTGCTGAGGTTGGTGCCGATGGTGACGCACTACTTGGGGTTAGCTAGGTCGAGTGCCACTTGCTTGGTGTCCTTGGACGGCTGGAAAGACGCCTTGCCGTCCGTCTGAGGCGGGGGAGCCGTCCGGTTGCTCGGCGGCGTGAGCCACGAGCCGGTCGAGCTGTCGCCTCTCCTCCACGATCACCAGAGCTTCGGCCAGCCGACTGCCATCTTGTGCGCATGCTATTGATATCGTGTAGTTGCCGTCGATGATGATGATGCCCTTCGGGATCGGTATCTTGAGCTTGAGGTAGGCGTAGTGGGGTACCACCATAAAGTTGACAAAGGGCCGGACGGCCCAGCAACGCGTGGTAGGGGCTATCGAGGTCCACCACCTCAAACCAGATCGACTCGCGGTAGAAGTGGAGCTTGTCGCCGAAGAGGACGTCGAGCAGGATCTTGCCGATGGGCGAGCAGGACTGTCCGGGCACGATGCCGTGGAAAACCGTCTGGCTCGTCTGCAGGTCCTTCTCCTTGAGCCCCAGCTTGAGCAAGGTGTCGCGATAGAGGATGTTAATGTTGCTGCCTCCATCGACCAGCACCCGCGGGAATCAGTAGGTGAGCCTCTCATAGGCGATGGTGGGATCGAGTACGAGGGCGTAGCTGCCTGGGTTTGGCATCACTACCGAGTGGTCCGCCTGGCTCAAGGTGACAGGCTTCTCGTACCAGTGCATGAACTGGGGGGTCAACGGCATGGTGGCGTTCACCTCGCGCCAGAGGCGGCATTGGGCGTGTTTGTCTGTCTCCTCACTAGTGAAGATGGCGTAGGTCCCGTCCTGATCGGGGAATTGGTCGTGCAGACGGCTGTCACGTGGGGATGGAGCTGGTGTCTGCACTGGTGCAGGAGCCGGAGCCGGCGCTCGGGGCGGCGGTGGGGGGGAGCTGGAAGGCCTTCGCCCCGGGTCAGTCGCTGCGAGAAGCTGCACTACTAGAGCGTGTGAGTTGATGGCTTGGCCCTAGACTGGTGTTTCCAGGGCGCGTCGAGCATCTTCTCGAATGTAAGCTTGGGCTCCCAGGTGGCCTTGCTGGTCCTCTCACACCGGCTGGGAGCCTGGGCACCTAGTTGCTCCTCCTCGACGGTGGTGACCTGCCGGCTCCCATAGTGGGGATCCAGCTGGTCGGTCTTGCGCTTATTGTTCTGCTACTGCCGGTTGTCGGCAGCCGGCCCTGGTGTAGCTGGTGGTGGGATCGCCTTGTCGGGCGTGCTGACCTTGATCCACATTGCGGAGTCGGCTGTGGCGTACTTGTCCGCCTTGGCCATGAGGTCCACCAGGGTTGCCGGCTCAGAGGACATGAGCTTGTGCTTGAGGTGGGTGTCGTCGCAGCAACTGATATGTGTCCATCGTATCTATAATCTTTGATTGTTTCATGCCAATATTCTACAACTTTCATATACTTTTGGCAACTTTTTATACTATTTTTGGGACTAACATACTGATCCAGTGCCCAGTGCCAGTTCCTGTTTGTTGCATGTTTTTGTTTCAAAGAAAATCCGTATCAAATGAAGTCCAAAGGGGATAAAAACTTACAAAGATTTTTTTGGAATATATGTGAATTTTGGGAAAAATAATCAATGCAAGACGATGCCCGAGGGGCCCACAAGCTCACAGGGCGCGACCTATCCCCCTGGTCGCGCCAGGCTGGCTTGTGGCCACCCCATAACGCGGTTGGTGCCCTTCTTTCGCCGCAAGAAAGCTAATATCTGGATAAAACTCTCATGCTTCACTTATATCAATTTAGAGAGTCAACAGGAATTGGACATTCACGTGGTTAGTCATAAAATCCTACATAAAATTTCTAGATCACTGAATATCATATGTTTGATTCCTTGCAATAGTTTTGAGATATAAAGATGGTAATATTAAGAGTCATGTTAGGAAGTAATTGTGAATTGGTAAAAATACTTGTGTAAAGGTTTGTGATTCCCGTAGAATGCATGTATGGTGAACCATTATGTAAGGAAGTCGGAGCATGATTTGTTTATTGATCGCCAGCCTTTGTGTGAGGGTCGGGAGCGCGTGATGGTTTACTCCTACCAACCTCTACCCTAGGGGCATGCGTCTAATACTTTGCTTTGATGACTAATAGACTTTTGCAATAAGTATGTGAGTTCTTTATGACTAATGTGAGTCCATGGATAATACGCACTCTCACCCTTCCACCTTTACTAGCCTTTCTTGTACCACGCAACTTTCACCGGTGCATTAAACCCACCATATATCCTCCCTCAAAATAGCCACCATACCTACCTATTATGGAGTTTCCATAGCCATTCCAAGATATATTTCCATGCAACGTCCACCGTTCCGTTTATTATGACACGCAATTTCATTTTCATATTGCTTTGCATGATCGTAAGATAGCTAGCATGATGTTTTCATGGTTTGTCTGTTTTTGTATGTCATTGCAATGCTAGATCATTGCACATCCCAGTAAACCGTTGGAGGCATTCATATAGAGTCATATTTTGTTCTAATATCGAGTTGTAATTCTTGAGTTGTAAGTAAATAAAAGTGTGATGATCATCATCATTAGAGCATTGTCCTATGTGAGGAAAGGATGATGGAAGCTATGATTCCCTCACAAGTTGGGATGAAATCAGGACTTTTAAAATAATAAAACAGGCCAATGAAGCCCAAATAAAGAAAAGGCCAAAGATGCTCACCAAAATAAATAAATAAATAAAAGAGAGAAAAGAGAGAAGGGACAATGCTACTATCCTTTTCCACACGTGTGCTTCAAAGTAGCACCATGATCTTCATGACAGAGAGTCTCCTATTTGGTCACTTTCATATACTAGTGGGAATTTTTCATTCTATAATTTGGCTTGTATATTCCAATGATGGGCTTCTTCAAATTTCCCTAGGTCTTCATGAGCAAGCAAGTTGGATGTACACCCACTTAGTTTCTTTTTGAGATTTCATACACTTATAGCTATGGTGCATCCGTTGCATGGCAATCCCTACTCACTCACATTAATATCTATTAATGGGCATCTCCATAGCCCGTTGATACGCCTAGTTGATCTGAGACTATCTCCTTTTCCTTCACAACCTCCACCATATTCTATTCCACCTATAGTGCTATATCCATGGCTCACACTCATGTATTGCATGAGAGTTGAAAAAGTTTGAGAACATAAAGGTGTGAAACAATTGCTTCACTTGTCATCGGGGTTGTGCATCATATAAATACTTTGTGTGGGGAAGATGGAGCATAGCCAGACTATATGATATTGTAGGGATAACTTTATTTTTCCATTATATTATGAAGAGATACAATTGCTTTATTAGTATGCTTGAAGTATTATTGTCTTAATGTCAAATGATAGACTATTGCTTTGACTCACTCGTGTCTTAATATTCATGCCATGATTAGATTATATGAACAAGATTATGCTAGGTAGCATTCCACATCAAAAATTGTCTTTTTTATCATTTACCTACCCGAGGACGAGCATGACTTAAGCTTGGGGATGTTGATAGGTCTCCGTCGTATCTATAATTTTTTATTGTTTCATGCCAATATTCTACAACTTTCATATAATTTTGGAAACTTTTTATACTATTTTTGGGACTGACATATTGATCCAGTGCCCAGTACCAGTTCCTATTTCTTGCATGCTTTTTATTTCATAGAAAATCCATATCAAACAAAGTCCGAATGGGATAAAAACTGGCGGAGATTTTTTTGGAATATATGTGTATTTTGGGAAAAAATAATCAACACGAGACGATGCCCGAGGGGGCCACAAGCTCATAGGGCGCGAGCTACCCCCTGGCCACGCTAGGCTGGCTTGTGGTCACCCCGTAAGGCGGTTGGTGCCCTTATTTCGCACAAGAAAGCTAATATCCGGATAAAAATCCCGTCAAAATTTCAGCCTGATCGGAGTTACAGATCTCTGGATATTCAAGAAACGGTGAAAGGCCAGAATCTGGGAGCGCAAAAACAGAAGGAAATAGAGAGAGAGAGATTCAATCTCGGAGGGGCTCTCACCCCTTCACCGCCATGGAGGCCAAGGACTAGAGGGGAAACTCTCCTCCCATCTAGGGGAAGGTCAAGGAAGAAGAAGAAGGAGGGGGGCTCTCTCCAACTCTCTCCGAGTGGCACCGGAACGCCGTCGGGGCCATCAACGTGACGGAGATCTACTCCAACAACTCCATCATCTTCACCAACACCTCCATCACCTTCCCCCATCTATCTACAACGGTCCACTCTCCTGCAACCCGCTGTACTCTCTACTTGAATATGGTGCTTTATGCTTCATATTATTATCCAATGATGTGTTGCCATCCTATGATGTCTGAGTAGATATTTGTTGTCCTATGGGTTTATTGATGATCATGATTGGTTCGAGTTGCATGTTTTATTATTGGTGCTGTCCTATGGTGCTCTCCGTGTCGCGCAAGCACGAGGGATCCTCGCTGTAGGGTGTTGCAATGTGTTCATGATTTGTCTTTGGTGGGTTGCTGGAGTGTCAGAAGCATAAACCCAAGTAGGTGGGTTGTTGCATATGGGAGTAAAGATGACTTGATACCTTATAATGCTATCGTTGGGTTTTACCTTAATGATCTTTAGTAGTTGCGGATTCTTGCTAGAGTTCCAATTATAAGTGCATACGATCCAAGTAAAGAAATTATGTTAGCTTATGCCTCTCCCTCATATAAAATTGCAATAATGATTACCAGTCTAGTTATCGATTGCCTAGAGACAATTCTACAACTCCTACCACCACTTTTCCACACTCATTAAACTAAATTAATTGTTTCTTTATCTAAGCAGCCCCTGGTTTTTATTTACGTGCTCTTATTATCTTGCAAGCCTATCCCGTTACACCTACAAAGTACTTCTAGTTTCATACTTGTTATAGGTAAAGCGAACGCTAAGCATGCGTAGAGTTGTATCGGTGGTCGATAGAACTTGAGGGAATATTTGTTCTGCCTTTAGATCCTCGTTGGGTTCGACACTCTTACTTATCGAAAGAGGCTACAACTGATCTCCTATACTTGTAGGTTATCAAGACCTTTTTTTGGCGCCGTTGCCGGGGAGCAATAGCGTGGGGTGAATATTCTCATGCGTGCTTGTTTGCTTTATCACTAAGTAGATTTTATTTGCTGTTCTAAGTTGTTCTCTATCTTTAGTTATGGATATGGAACACGAAATACCAAAAAAAATAGGTGTACTTGCTACTCATGGAGATGGGGAACCTCCTAAAACCCTCGATGCTCGTTATGTGAAAGATATTATGCACAACTTTAATAATCCCGAGAAAACCCCATTCAATTATATAATGGGATACACATTAGATCAACATGAATACTTTAGGGATTATCGCTTGACTCAAAAAGGGAAACTGTTATGGGATCAAATTCATATGTTGAAATGGTATGCTTGGAATCTATGCTTGAGATATGATATTACTTGTTGCTCTAGGATGAAGGCTAAACACCTTCCCTTTTCATGTAAATTTAATGATAATGAAACCTTGGCTTCTTATTCTAATGGTATATATGATTACTATGATGTGGAACAAATAGAAGAATTGTTGCTTTTAAGGGTGCTTATGAAATTGAAGCTTTGTTTGAAAAGCATGAAGATTATGATGATGTTGTTTACCGATCCCAAAATTTGGCTATGCTTCGCTATTGTTATGCCAATTATGAATATAATGCCCATATTGATCAAGTTATTGAGAAAGTCTCCACTATCCAAGAAGAGACTAATATTTTACAGGAATCTATGGAAGAAGAAATTGATGACACTATGAGCTCATTGGATGGAAAAGATGAGGAGGAGAGCGAAGAACAAAAGGAGGAATAGCGGACTAGCTACCCGTGCCCACCTTCTAATGAGAGTAAATCTTCAACTCATACATTGTTTAATTTCCCTTCGTTCTCACCGAAGGATGAATGCTATGATAATTGCTATGATCCCTTGGATTCGTTTGAAATATCCCTTTTTGATGAACTTGATGATTGCTATGCTTGTGGCCATGATGCCAATATGAATGATGCTTATGGAGATGAACTTCCTATAGTTCCTTATGTTCAACGCAAAATTGTTGCTATTGCACCCACACATGATAGTCCTATTATATTTTTGAATTCTCACAACTACACTATATCGGAGAAGTTTGCACTTATTAAGGATTATATAGATGGGTGTCCTTCTACTATTGCACATGATAATTTTGATAAATATAATATGCATGTGCTTGCTGCTCCTACTTGCAATTATTATGAGAGAGGAACTACATCTCCTCCTCTCTATGTTTATAATGCAATAAAATTGCAAGAAACTGTTTATACTATGCATTGGCCTTTACTTTGTGTGCATGAATTGTTCTTTTATGACATGCCGATGCATAGGAAGAGAGTTAGACTTTGTTGTTGCATGATTTATATCACTTTTTGCTCACTACTAAATTACAAATCATTGTTAATTCAAATTGGCTTTGATATACCTTGGGATCCGGGTGGATCCATTACTTGAGCACTTTATGCCTAGCTTAATGGCTTTAAAGAAAGCGCTGCTAGGGAGACAACCCGAAAGTTTTATAGAGTCATCTATTATGTTGTGTGCTTTTATATAGTTTAAAAACAAAAAAATAAAGTGGGGAACTTAAAACTTTTTCAAAAAGAAAAGTGAAAGTGAGAAAGACAAGCAACGTTGAAGTGGGGGCTAGCCTTGAACTTTGTTCATGCCCATGGAAACTTTGTGAATCTTGATTACAGAAACTTTTCAAAAAAAATAATTACCCCCTTGTACAAATCCATTGTATTATAAAAATAATGTGCCAAGATTTGCCTTTAGGATGATTAGATTGCTTGTTTGGTGCGTGGAGTGCAAAAATAGAAACTTTGGCTGTAGTGCGTAAATTTACATTTTTTACTGGAATGTCAAAAGTTTATAAAACTTTTACACGGTACTTCCATGAAATTATTTTATTTTTTCCTAATTTTTCAGAATTTTAAGAGTTACAGAAGTATGGTGAATGTTCAGATTACTAAAGACTCGCCTGTTTTTGATAGATTCTGTTTTTGATGCATTGTTTTGCTCGTTTTGATGAAACTATCGATTCTATCAGTGGTATAAGCCATGTAAAAGTTATATTAAAGTAGCTACAATGAAAAAAATATGATTTGGTTGGCAACAATACTTAAAGTGGTGATTTGTTTTATTTTACTAACATATCTCACGAGGGTTTTGTTAAGTTTTGTGTGATTGAAGTTTTCAAGTTTTGGGTGAGATCACGATGGATGAAGGAATAAGGAGTGGAAAGAGACTAAGCTTGGGGATGCCTGACAAACCCCAAGGTAATATTCAAGGACTCCCAAGAAACTAAGCTTGGGGATGCCCCGGAAGGCATCCCCTCTTTCTTCTAACAACCATCGGTAATTTTACTTGAAGCTATATTTTTATTCGTCACATGATATGCGTAAATCTTGGAGCGTCATGTTTTTTTATTTTTTATTTAATAATGGACCATGATGGTATTAGAAAGTCCTTGGCTGATTTATAGAAGGCTCTCTGCACCTCACTTATATCTTTTGAGTATGGCTTTATAGAATGCTTCATGTGCTTCACTTATATCATTTAAAGTTTGGATTGCCTGTTTCTCTACACATAGAAAACCACCATATGTAGAATGCTCTTTTGCTTCACTTATATTTGTTAGAGCATGGGCATATATTTTGTAGAAAGAATTAAAATCTCATGCTTCACTTATATCTATTTAGTGAGTCAACAGGAATTGTTCATTCACATGGTTACTCATAAAATCCTACATAAAACTTGTAGATCACTGAATATGATATGTTTGATTACTTGCAATAGTTTTGAGATATAAAGATGGTAATATTAATAGTCATGTTAGTAATTATTTGTGAATTGGTAAAAATACTTGTGTAAAGGTTTGTGATTCCCGTAGCATGCCCGTATGGTGAACCGTTATGTAAGGAAGTTGGAGCATGATTTGTTTATTGATTGTCAACCTTTGTGTGAGGGTCGGGAGCTCGCGATGGTTTACTCCTACCAACCTCTCCCCTAGGGGCATGCGTCTAATACTTTGCTTCGATGAATAATAGACTTTTGAAATAATCATGTGAGTTCTTTATGACTAATGTGAGTCTATGAATTATACGCACTCTCACCCTTCCACCTTTGCTAGCCTTTCTAGTACCGCGCAACTTTCGCCAGTGCATTAAACCCACCATATATCCTCCTTCAAAACAGCCACCATACCTACCTATTATGGCATTTCCATATCCATTCCGAGATATATTCCCATGCAACTTCCACCGTTCCGTTTATTATGACACACACCATCATTTTCATATTGCTTTGCATGATCGTAAGATAGCTAGCATGATGTTTTCATGGCTTGTCCATTTTTTATGTCATTGCTATGCTAGATCATTGCACATCCCGGTACACCGCTGAAGGCATTCATATAGAGTCATATTTTGTTCTAGTATCGAGTTGTAATTCTTGAGTTGTAAGTAAATAAAAGTGTGATGATCATCACCATTAGAGCATTGTTCCATGTGATGACAGGATGATGGAACCTATGATTCCCTCACAAGTGGGGATGAGACTCCAAACTTTAAAAATAATAAAAGAGGCCAATGAAGCCCAAATAAAAAAAGAGGCCAAAGATGCCCACCAAAATAAATAAATAAAGAGAGAAAAGAGAGAAGGGACAATGCTACTATCTTTTTCCACACTTGTGCTTCAAAGTAGCACCATGATCTTCATGATAGAGAGTCTCCCATTTGGTCATTTTCATATACTAGTGGGTATTTTTCATTATATAACTTGTCTTGTATATTCCAATAATGGGCTTCCTCAAATTGCCCTAGGTCTTCATCAGCAACCAAGTTGGATGCACACCCACTTAGTTTCTTTTTGAGATTTCATACACTTATAGCTCTGGTGCATCCGTTACATGGCAATCCCTACTCACTGACATTAATATCTATTAATGGGCATCTCCATAGCCCGTTGATACACCTAGTTGATCTGAGACTACATTCTCCTTTTCCTTCACAACCTCCACCATATTCTATTCCACTTATAGTGCTATATCCATGGCTCACGCTCATGTATTGCATGAGAGTTGAAAAAGTTTGAGAACATAAAAGGTGTGAAACAATTGCTTCACTTGTCATCGGGGTTGTGCATCATATAAATACTTTGTGTGGGGAAGATGGAGCATAGCCAGACTATATGATATTGTAGGGATAACTTTCTTTTGCCATTATATTTTGAAGAGATACAATTGCTTTATTAGTATGCTTGAAGTATTATTGTCTTAATGTCAAATGATAGACTATTGCTTTGAATCACTCGTGTCTTAATATTCATGCCATGATTGTATTATATGAATGAGATTATTCTAGGTAGCATTCCACATCAAAAATTAACTTTTTTATCAGTTACCTACTCAAGGACGAGCAGGAATTAAGCTTGGGGATGCTGATACGTCTCCGTTGTATCTATAATTTTTGATTGTTTCATGCCAATATTCTACAACTTTCATATACTTTTTGCAACTTTTTATACTATTTTTGGGACTAACATATTGATTAGTGCCCAGTGTCAGTTCCTGTCTGTTGCATGTTTTTTGGAATATATGTGAATTTTGGGAAAAAGAATCAACGTAAGACGATGCTCGAGGGGCCCACAAGCTGACAGGGCGTGGCCTACCCCCTGGACACGCCAGGCTGGATTGTGGCACCCCGTAAGGCGGTTGGTGCCCTTCTTTCGCCGCAATAAAGATAATATCCGGATAAAATCCCCTCAAAATTTCAGCCCGATCGGAGTTACGGATCTCAGGATATTTAAGAAACGGTGAAAGGCCAGAATCTGGGAGCGTAGAAACAAAAGGAAACTGAAAGATAGATCCAATCTCAGAGGGGCTCTCGCCCCTCCGCCGCCCTGGAGGCCAAGGACCAAAGGGGAAACCCTCCTCACATCTAGGGTAGGTCAAGGAAGAATAAGAAGGAGGGGGATCTCTCCCCCTCTCTCCTGGTGGCACCGGAACGCCGTCGGGGCCATCATCGTGATAGTGATCTACTCCAGCAACTCCGTCATCTTCACCAACACCTCCATCACCTTCCCCCTTCTATATACAGCGGTCCACTCTCCCACAACCCCTTGTACCCTCTACTTGAACATGGTGCTTTATGCTTCATATTATTATCCAATGATGTGTTGCCATCCTATGATGTCTAAATATATTTTTGTTGTCCTATGGGTTGATTGATGATCATGATTGGTTTGAGTTGCATGTTTTATTATTGGTGTTGTCCCATGGTGATCTACGTGTCATGCAAGCGTGAGGGATGCTCGTTGTAGGGTGTTGCAATGTGTTCATGATTCGCCTATGGTGGGTTTCTTGAGTGACAGAAGCATAAACCCAAGTAGGCGGGTTGTTGCATATGGGAGTAAAGAGGACTTGATACCTTATAATGCTATGGTTGGGTTTTACCTTAATGATCTTTAGTAGTTGCAGATGCTCTTGCTAGAGTTCCAATCATAAATGCATATTATCCAAGTAGAGAAAGTATGTTAGCTTATGCCTCTCCCTCATATAAAATTGCAATAATGATTACCGGTCTAGTTATCGATTGCCTAGGGACAATGTTGGAAATATGCCCTAGAGGCAATAATAAAGTGGTTATTATTATATTTCCTTGTTAATGATAATTGTCTATTGTTCATGCTATAATTGTATTAACCGGAAACCGTAATACATGTGTGAATACATAGACCACAACATGTCCCTAGTGAGCCTCTGGTTGGCTAGCTCGTTGATCAATAGATGGTCACCGTTTCATGACCATGGACATTGGATGTCGTTGATAACGTGATCACATCATTAGGAGAATGATGTGATGGACAAGACCCAATCCTAAGCATGGCACAAGATCGTGTAGTTCGTATGCTAGAGCTTTTCAATGTCAAGTATCGTTTCCTTAGACCATGAGATTGTGCAACTCCCGGATACCGTAGGAATGCTTTGGGTGTGCCAAACGTCACAACGTAACTGGGTGGCTATAAAGGTGCACTACGGGTATCTCCGAAAGTGTCTGTTGGGTTGGCACGAATCGAGACTGGGATTTGTCACTCCGTGTGACGGAGAGGTATCTCTGGGCCCACTCGGTAAGACATCATCATAATGAGCACAATGTGACTAAGGAGTTAGCCATGGGATGATGTATTACGGAATGAGTAAAGAGACTTGCCGGTAACGAGATTGAACAAGGTATAGAGATACCGACGATCGAATCTCGGGCAAGTATCATACCGATAGACAAAGGGAATTATATACGGGATTGATTGAATCCCCGACATCGTGGTTCATCCGATGAGGTCATCGTGGAGCATGTGGGATCCAGCATGGGTATCTAGATCCCGTTGTTGGTTATTGACCGGAGAGGTGTCTCGGTCATGTCTACGTGTCTCCCGAACACGTAGGGTCTACACACTTAAGGTACGATGACTCTAGGGTTATAGGGAAATGTTGTACGGGGTTACCGAAGGTTGTTTGGAGTCCCGTATGAGATCCTAGACATCATGAGGAGCTCCGTAATGGTCCGGAGGTAAAGATTGATATATAGGAAGTCCAGTTTTGGTCGCTGGAAAGTTTTTGGGCTCATCGGTAGTGTACCGGGAGTGCCGGGAGGGTGCCAGAGGACCCCCGAGAGGGGTGTGACGACCATAGGACTTTGTGGGCCCTTAGAGGAGGTGTGCCAGCCCTTATTGGGCTGGCCAATACCTTCTAGAAAGGCCCATGCGGCTGGGATCAAGAGATAAAGGGTGAAAAGATTTAAAAGGAGGAGATCCACCTCCCTTGTGGGAGGTGGACTCTCCCCCTAGTTCGGCCGAACCTATCCTCCTTGGAGGAGGGGCCAAGGCAGCCCTCCCTCTCCCTCCTCCTATATATATGCAAGGGTTTGGGCTGATTTGAGACACGACTTCTCTCTCTCTCGGCGCAGCCCTACCCTTCTTCTTCCTCGTTCTCCGTAGCGCTTGGCGAAGCCCTGCCAGAGTTCACGTAGCTCCACCGTCACCACGTCGTCGTGCTACCGGAGCTCTCCCTCAACCTCTCCTTCCTCCTTGCTGGATCAAGGCGTAGGAGATGTCACTGGGCTGCATGTGTGTTGAACGTGGAGGCGCCGTTGTTCGGCGCTGAGATCGGAATCCACCGCGATCTGAATCGCTGCGAGTACGACTCCACCAACCGCGTTCTTGTAACGCTTCCGCTTAGAAATCTTCAAAGGTATGAAGATGCAATCTCTCCCCACTCGTTGCTAGTTTCTCCATGGATAGATCTTGGTAATCGTAGGAAAATTTTTGATTTACTACTACGTCTCCCAACAGTGGTATCATAGCCAGGTTTATGCGTAGAATCTATGCACGAGTAGAACACAAGTTGTTGTGGGCGTCGATTTTGTTAATATGCTTACCACTACTAGTCTTATCTTGATTCGGCAGTATTGTGGGATGAAGCGGCCCGGACCGACTTTACACGTACGCTTACATGAGACTGGTTCCACCGCCTGACATGCACTTGTTGCATAAGGTGGCTAGCGGGTGTCTGTCTCTCCCACCTTAGTCGGATTGGATTCGATGAAAAGGGTCCTTATGAAGGGTAAATAGCAATTGGCATATCACGTTGTGGTTTTGGCGTAGGTAAGAAACTTTCTTGCTAGAAACCTATAGCAGCCACGTAAAAACTTGCAACTACAAATTAGAGGACGTCTAACTTGTTTTTGCAGCATATGCCTTGTGATGTGATATGGCCAAAGAATGTGATGTGATGCACTGTGATGTATGAGATTGATCATGTTCTTGTAATAGGATTCACGACTTGCATGTCGATGAGTATGACAACCGGCAGGAGCCATAGGAGTTGTCTTATTTTATTGTATGACCTGCGTGTCAATCACAAACGCCATGTAATTACTTTACTTTATTGCTAAACGTTAGCCATAGTAGTAGAAGTAATAGTTGGCGAGACAACTTCATGAAGACACAATGATGGAGATCATGATGATGGAGATCATGGTGTCGTGCCGGTGATAGTGATGATCATGGTGTCCCGAAGATGGAGATCAAAGGAGCAAGATGATATTGGCCATATCATGTCACTATATTGATTGCATGTGATGTTTATCGTGTTTACATCTTATTTGCTTAGAACGACGGTAGTAAATAAGATGATCTCTCAATAAAATTTCAAGAGAAGTGTTCACCCTAACTATGCACAGTTGCTAAGGACCTTCGTTCCGAAGCACCACGTGATGATCGGGTGTGATAGGTTCTAACGTTCGCATACAACGGGTGTAAGCCAGATTTACACACGCGGAACACTTAGGTTGACTTGACGAGCCTAGCATGTATAGACATGGCCTCGGAACATGGAAGACCGAAAGTCGAACATGAGTCGTATAGAAGATACGATCAACATGGAGATGGTCACCATGGATGACTAGTCCGTCTCACGTGATGATCAGACACGGGCTAGTTGACATGGATCATGCATCACTTGGATGACTAGAGAGATGTCTATCTAAGTGGGAGTTCTTTAAATAATTTGATTATGTGAACTTAATTATCATTAACTTAGTCTAAAATTATCTTTACAATCTACCTTGTAGATCCAATGGCCCACGCTAATGTCACCCTCAATTTCAACGCGTTCCTAGAGAAAACCAAGCTGAAAGATGATGGAAGCAACTATGCGGACTAGGCCCGTAGCTTGAGGATCATCCTCATAGCTTCCAAGAAATTATATGTCCTTGATGCACCGCTAGGTGAATCACCCATTTTCCCAGCAACTCAAGACGTTATGAACTCCTGGCAGTCGCGTTGTGATGATTACTCCCTAGTTCAGTGCGGCATGCTTTACAGCTTAGAACCGGGGCTCCAAAAGCGTTTTGAGCAACACGGAGCATATGAGATGTTCCAAGAGCTGAAACTGGTTTTCCAAGCTCATGCCCAGGTCGAGAGATATGACGTCTCCGACAAGTTCTTCAGCTGTAAGATGGAGGAGAATAGTTCTGTCAGTGAGCACATCCTCAAGATGTCTGGGCTACACAACCGCTTGACTCAGCTGGGAGTTGATCTCCCGGATGACTCGGTCATTGACAGAATCCTCCAGTCACTTCCACCTAGCTAAAAGAGCTTTGTGATGAACTACAACATGCAAGGGATGGAGAAGTCCATTCCTGAGTTGTACTCGATGCTGAAATCAGCAGAGGTCGAGATCAAAAAGGAGCATCAAGTGTTGATGGTGAATAAGACCACTAGTTTCAAGAAAGGCAAGGGTAATAAGAACTTCAAGAAGGACGGCAAAGCTGTTGTCACGCCCGGTAAGCAAGTTGCCGGGAAGAAGAAGAACAAGCATGGACCCAAGCCTGAGACTGAGTGTTTTTATTGCAAGGGTACCGGTCACTGGAAGCGGAACTGCCCCAAGTACTTAGCGGATAAGAAGGACGGCAACATTAAGGGTATATGTGATATACTTGTTATTGATGTGTACCTAACCAGCACTCGTAGTAGCTCCTGGGTATTTGATACCGGTGTAGTTGCTCACATTTGTAACTCCAAGCAGGAGTTGTCGAATAAGCGGAGGCTGGCAAAGGACGAGGTGACGATGCGCGTCGGGAATTCCAAGGTCGATGTGATCGCTGTCGGCACGCTACCTCTACATCTACCTTTGGGATTAGTGTTA
Source organism: Hordeum marinum (assembly GCA_022496015.1). NCBI lineage: Eukaryota > Viridiplantae > Streptophyta > Magnoliopsida > Poales > Poaceae > Hordeum > Hordeum marinum. Next base: position 480,528,722 of record CM039674.1, read on the forward strand.
AACCTTAATAATTGTTATTTAGTATCAGCTTTCAGCATGAACATTGTATCTGGATCTCGCTTGATGTGAGATGGCTACTCATTTAAATCTGAGAATAGTGGTTGTTCTATTTATATGAGAGAAATGTTTTATGGTCATGCCCCGCTGGTCAATGGTTTATTTTTGATGAATCTTGAACGTGATGTTACACATGTCCATAGTGTGAGTACCAAAAAGTGTAAGGTTGATAACGATAGTCCCACTTACATGTGGCACTGCCGCCTTGGTCATATTGGTGTCAAACGCATGAAGAAGCTCCATACTGATGGACTTTTGGAGTCTCTTGATTTCGAATCATTTGACACGTGCAAACCATGCCTCATAGGCAAGATGACCAAGACTCCGTTCTCTGATACAATGGAGCGAGCAACTGACTTGTTGGAAATAATACATACCGATGTATGCGGTCCAATGAGTGTCGAGGCTCGTGGTGGCTACCGTTATGTTCTCACCCTCACTGATGACTTGAGTAGATATGGGTATGTCTACTTAATGAAACATAAGTCTGAAACTTTTGAAAGGTTCAAGGAATTTCAGAGTGAGGTAGAGAATCAACGTGACAGGAAAATAAAGTGCCTACGATCTGATCGTGGCGGAGAATATTTAAGTCACGAGTTTGGCACGCACCTAAGGAAATGTGGAATTGTTTCACAACTCACGCTGCCTGGCACACCTCAGCGAAATGGTGTGTCTGAACGTCGTAATCGCACTCTATTAGATATGGTACGATCTATGGTGTCTCTTACCGACTTACCGCTATCATTTTGGGGATATGCATTAGAGACTGCCGCATTCACTTTAAATAGGGCACCGTCAAAATCCGTTGAGACGACACCGTATGAATTATGGTTTGGAAAGAAACCTAAGCTATCGTTTCTAAAAGTTTGGGGATGCGATGCTTATGTGAAGAAACTTCAACCTGAGAAGCTCGAACCCAAAGCGGAAAAGTGTGTCTTCATAGGATATCCCAAAGAGACTGTTGGGTATACCTTCTACCTACGATCCGAGGGCAAAGTCTTTGTTGCCAAGAATGGATACTTTCTCGAGAAAGAGTTTCTCTCGAAAGAAGTAAGTGGGAGGAAAATAGAACTTGATGAGGTAATTGTACCTCCACTTGAACCGGAGAGTAGCATAGCACAGGAAGTTGTTTCTGTGGAGCCTGCACCGGCTGGAGAGGAAGTTAATGATGATGATCATGAAACTTCAGATCAAGTTACTGTTGAATGTCGAAGGTCCACTAGGACACGTTCCGCACCAGAGTGGTACGGCAACCCTGTCCTGGATGATCATGTTGTTGGACAACGGTGAACCTTCGAACTATGAAGAAGCAATGGCGGGCCCGGATTCCAACAAATGGCTTGAGGCCATGAAATCCGAGATAGGATCCATGTATGAGAATAAAGTATGGACTTTGGTGGACTTGCCTGATGATAAGCGAGCCATTGAAAATAAATGGATCTTTAAGAAGAAGACTGACGCGGACGGTAATGTGACCGTCTATAAGGCTCGGCTTGTCGCTAAGGGTTATCGACAAGTTCAAGGAGTTGACTACGATGAGACTTTCTCACCCGTAGCGATGCTGAAGTCTGTCCGAATCATGTTAGCAATTGCCGCATTTTATGATTATGAGATCTGGCAAATTGACGTCAAAACAGCATTCCTTAATGGTTCCTTAAGGAAGAACTGTATATGATGCAGCCGGAAGGTTTTGTTGATCCTAAAGATGCTAACAAGGTATGCAAGCTCCATCGCTCCATCTATGGGCTGGTGCAAGCATCTCAGAGTTGGAACATTCGCTTTAATGAAGTGATTAAGTGTTTGGGTTTGTACAGGTTTATGGAGAACCTTGTATTTACAAGAAAGTGAGTGGGAGCTCTGTAGCATTTCTCATATTATATGTGGATGACATACTGATAATGGGAAATGATATAGAATTCTTGGAAAGTATAGATGCCTACTTGAATAAGTGTTTTTCAATGAAGGACCTTGGAGAAGCTGCTTACATATTAGGTATTAAGATCTATAGAGATAGATCGAGACGCCTCATAGGTCTTTCACAAAGCACATACCTTGAAAAGATATTGAAGAAGTTCAATATGGATCAGTCCAAGAAGGGGTTCTTGCCTATGTTACAGGGTGTGATATTGAGTACGACTCAATGCCCGACCATGGCAAAGGATAGAGAAGAGATGAGTGTCATCCCCTATGCTTCAGCCATAGGCTCTATTATCTATGCCATGATGTGTACCAGACCTGATGTGAACCTTGCCATAAGTTTGGTAGGGAGGTACCAAAGTGATCCCGGAGCGGAACACTAGACAGCGGTTAAGAATATCCTAAAGTACCTGAAAAGGACAAAGGACATGTTTCTCGTATATGGAGGTGCCGAAGAGCTCGTCATAAAGGGTTACGTCGATGCTAGCTTTGACACAGATCCGGATGACTCCAAGTCACAAACCGGATACGTGTATGTTTTGAACGGAGGGGCAGTCAGCTGGTGCAGCAGCAAGCAAAGCGTCGTGGCGGCATCTACATGTGAAGCGGAGTACATAGCTGCTTCGGAGGCAGCAAAGGAAGGAGTCTGGATGAAAGAGTTCATCATCAACCTAGGAGTAATTCCAAGTGCGTCGGGCCCGATGACTCCATTCTGTGACAACACTGGAGCTATTGCCCTTGCGAAGGAGCCTAGGTTTCACAAGAAGACAAGACACATCAAGCGTCGCTTCAACTCCATCCGTGATTACATTCAGGAGGGAGATATCGATAATTGTAAAGTGCATACGGATCTGAATGTCGTAGATCCATTGACTCTCACGAGCAAAACATGATCAACACCAGAATGCTATGGGTGTTCGATTCATCACAATGTAACTAGATTATTGACTCTAGTGCAAGTGGGAGACTGTTGGAAATATGCCCTAGAGGCAATAATAAAATGTTTATTATTGTATTTCCTAGTTCATGATAATTGTCTATTGTTCATGCTATAATTGGGTTAACAGGAAACCTTAATACATGTGTGAATACATAGACCACAACATGTCCCTAGTGAGCCTCTAGTTGACTAGCTCATTGATCAATAGATGGTCACGGTTTCATGACCATGGACATTGGATGTCATTGATAATGGGATCACATCATTAGGAGAATGATGTGATGGACAAGACCCAATCCTAAGCATAGCACAAGATCGTGTAGTTTGTCTGCTAAAGCTTCTCAATGTCAAGTATCATTTCCTTAGACCATGAGATTGTGCAACTCCCGGATACCGTAGGAATTCTTTAGGTGTGCCAAACGTCACAACATAACTAGGTGGCTATAAAGGTGCACTACGGGTATCTCTGAAAGTGTCTGTTGGGTTGGCACGAATCGAGACTGGGATTTGTCACTCCGTGTGACGGAGAGGTATCTCTGGGCCCACTCGGTAAGACATCATCATAATGAGCTCAATGTGACTAAGGAGTTAGCCACGGGATGATGTATTACGGAACGAGTAAAGAGACTTGCCGGTAACGAGATTGAACAAGGTATAGAGATACCGACGATCGAATCTCGGGCAAGTATCATATCGATAGACAAAGGGAATTGTATACGGGATTGATTGAATCCCCGACATCGTGGTTCATCCGATGAGATCATCGTGGAGCATGTGGGAGCCAACATGGATATCCAGATCCCGCTGTTGGTTATTGACCGGAGAGGTGTCTCGGTCATGTCTACGTGTCTCCCGAACCCGTAGGGTCTACACACTTAAGGTACGATGACGCTAGGGTTATAGGGAAATGTTGTACATGGTTACCGAAGGTTGTTCAGAGTCTTGGATGAGATCCCGGACATCACGAGGAGCTCCTAAATGGTCCGGAGGTAAAGATTGATATATAGGAAGTCCAGTTTTTGTCACCGAAAAGTTTCGGGCTCATCGGTAGTGTACCGGGAGTATCGGGAGGGTGCCGGAGGACCCCCGAGAGGGGTGTGACGACCATAGGACTTTGTGGGCCCTTAGAGGAGGTGTGCCAGCCCTTATTGGGCTGTCCAAGACCTTCTATAAAGGCCCATGCGGATGGGATCAATAGATAAAGGGTGAAAAGGTTTAAAAGGAGGAGATCCACCTCCCTTGTGGGAGGTGGACTCTCCCCCTAGTTCGGTCGAACCTCTCCTCCTTGGAGGAGGGGCCAAGGCAGCCCTCCCTCTCCCTCCTCATATATATGCAAGGGTTTGGGATGATTTGAGACACGACTTCTCTCTCTCTCGGTGCAACCCTACCCTTCTTCTTCCTCGTTCGCCGTAGCGCTTGGCGAAGCCCTGCCGGAGTTCACGTAGCTCCACCGTCACCACGCCGTCGTGCTGCCAGAGCTCTCCCTCAACCTCTCCTTCCTCCTTGATGGATCAAGGCATAGGAGACGTCACCGGGCTACACGTGTGTTGAACGCGGAGGCGCCGTTGTTCGGCACTGAGATCGGAATCCACCGCGATCTGAATCACTACGAGTATGACTCCACCAACTGCGTTCTTGTAACGCTTCCGCTTAGCGATCTTCAAAGGTATGAAGATGCAATCTCTCCCCACTCGTTGCTGGTTTCTCCATGGATAGATCTTGGTGATCGTAGGAATTTTTTTGATTTACTACTACGTCTCCCAACAGATGGGCCCTAGGCCCACCCTAGGGCTGCCGCACCCCTCTTCCCTCCCTTGGCCACCGCCCCAAGGCCAATCTAGGGTCGGCCGCAGCCCTAGGGTGCGAACCCTAGGGTCTGCGCCCTCCCTCCTCTTCCTCCTATATATAGTGGGGTTTTGGGGGCTGCCATCTACACAAGTCTCTCTCTCTCTCGGCGCAGCCCTACCCCTCTACCTCCTCGTCCTCTGTAGCGCTTGGCAAAGCCCTGCCGGAGTACCACGCAGCTCCACCATCACCACGCCGTCGTGCTGCCAGAGCTCTCCCTCAACCTCTCCTTCCTCCATGCTGGATCAAGTCCTAGGAGACGTCACCGGACTGCACGTTTCTTGAACGCAGAGGCGTCATTGTTCAGCGCTTAGATCGGAATCGATCGCGATCTGAATCGCTACGAATACGACTCCACCAACCGCGTTCTAGTAACGCTTCCGCTTTGTGATCTTCAAATGTATGAAGATGCACTCCCCCTTTTCTCGTTGTTGGTTTCTCTATAGATAGATCTTGGTGACACGTAGGAAAATTTTGATTTACTACTACGTCTCCCAACAGTGGTATTAGAGCTAGGTCTATGTGTAGAATCTATGCACGAGTAGAACACAAGTTGTTGTGGGCGTCGATTTTGTTAATTTTCTTGCCATTACTAGTCTTATCTTGATTCGGCGGCATTGTGGGATGAAGCGGCCTAGATCGACCTTACACGTGCGCTTACTTGAGAATGATTCCACCGCTTGACATGCACTTGTTGCATAAGGTGGCTAGAGGGTGTCTGTCTCTCCCACTTTAGTCGGATCAGATTCGATGAAAAGGGTCCTTATGAAGGGTAAATAGCAATTGGCATATCACGTTGTGGTTTTTGCATAGGTAAGAAACGTTCTTGCTAGAAACCTATAGCAGCCACGAAAAAACTTGCAACAACAATTAGAGGACGTCTAACTTGTTTTTGCAGCATATGTCGTTTGATGTGATATGGCCAAAGGATGTGATGTGATATATGTGATGTATGAGATTGATTATGTTCTTGTAATAGGATTCATGACTTGCATGTCGATGAGTATGACAACCGGCAGGAGCCATAGGAGTTGTCTTAATTTATTGTATGACATGTGTGTCAATCAACAACACCATGTAATTACTTTACTTTATTGCTAACCGTTAGCCATAGTAGTAGAAGTAATAGTTAGCAAGACAAATTCATGAAGACACGATGATGGAGATCATGGTGTCGTGCCGGTGACAATGATGATCATGGTGCCCCGAAGATGGAGATCAAAGGAGCAAGATGATATTGGCCATATCATGTCACTATATGATTGCATGTGACGTTTATCATGTTTTTCATCTTATTTTCTTAGAACGGCGGTAGCTTAAATAAGATGATCTCTCACTAAAATTTCAAGAAATATGTTCCTCCTAACTATGCACAGTTGCTAAGGATCGTTGTTCCGAAGCACCACGTGATGATCGGGTTTGATAGGTTCTAATGTTCCCATACAACGGGTGTAAGCCAGATTTACACACGCAATACACTTAGGTTGACTTGACGAGCCTAGCATGTACATACATGGCATCGGAACACGAGAGACTGAAAGGTCGAACATGAGTCGTATAGAAGATACAATCAACATGGAGATGTTCACCATTGATGACTAGTCCGTCTCACGTGATGATCGGACACGGGCTAGTTGACGTGGATCATGTGTCACTTGGATGACTAGAGAGATGTCTATCTAAGTGGGAGTTCATTAAATAATTTGATTATGTGAACTTAATTATCATGAACTTAGTCTAAAATGTCTTTACAATCTATCTTGTAGATCCAATGGCCCACGCTAATGTTGCCCTCAACTTCAACGCGTTCCTAGAGAAAACCAAGCTGAAAGATGATGGAAGCAACTATACGGACTGGGTCCGTAGCTTGAGGATCATCCTCATAGCTTCCAAGAAATTATATGTCCTTGATGCACCGCTAGATGACGCACCCATTTTCCCAGCAACTCAAGACGTTATGAACTCCTGGCAGTCGCGTTGTGATGATTACTCCCTAGTTCAGTGCGGCATGCTTTACAGCTTAGAACCGGAGCTCCAAAAGCGTTTTGAGCAACACAGAGCATATGAGATGTTCCAAGAGCTAAGAATGGTTTTCCAAGATCATGCCCGGGTTGAGAGATATGACGTCTCCGACAAGTTCTTCAGTTGTAAGATGGAATAAAATAGTTCTGTCAGCGAGCACATACTCAAAATGTCTGGGTTGCATAACCGCTTGTCTCAGCTGGGAGTTAATCTTCCAGATGACTCGGTTATTGACAGAATCCTCCAGTCGCTCCCACCTAGCTACAAGAGCGATGAACTACAACATGCAGGGTATGGAGAAGTTCATTCCTGAGTTGTACTCGATGCTGAAATCAGCGGAGGTCGAGATCAAAGAGGAGCATCAAGTGTTGGTGATCAATAAGACCACTAGTTTCAAGAAAGGCAAGGGTGAGAAGAACTTCAAGAAGGACGGCAAAGCAGTTGCCACGGCCGGTAAGCAAGTTGCCGAGAAGAAGAACAAGAATGGACCCAAGCCTAAAACTGAGTGCTTTTATTGCAAGGGTATCGGTCACTGGAAGCGTAACTGCCCCAAGTACTTAGCGGATAAGAAGGCCGGCAACGTTAAAGGTATATGTGATATACTTGTTATTGATGTGTACCTTACCAGTGCTCGTAGTAGCCCCTGGGTATTTGATATCAGTGCGGTTGCTCACATTTGTAACTCCAAGCAGGAGCTACGGAATAAGCGGAGACTGGCAAAGGACGAGGTGACGATGCGCGTCGGGAATGGTTCCAAGGTTGATGTGATCGCCGTCGGCATGCTACCTATACATCTACCTTCAAGATTAGTTTTAAACCTCAATAATTGTTATTTAGTGCCAGCTTTGAGCATGAACATTGTATCTGGATCTCGTTTGATTCGAGATGGCTACTCATTTAAATCTGAGAATAATGGTTGTTCTATTTATATGAGAGAAATGTTTTATGGTCATGCCCCGCTGGTCAATGGTTTATTTTTTATGAATCTCGAACGTGATGTTACACATGTCCATAGTGTGAGTACCAAAAGATGTAAGATTGATAACGATAGTCTCACTTACATGGGGCACTGCTGCCTTGGTCATATTGGTGTCAAACGCATGAAGAAACTCCATGCTGATGGACTTTTCAAGTCTCTTGATTTTGAATCATTTGACACGTGCAAACCATGCCTCATGGGCAAGATGATCAAGACTCCGTTCTCCGGAACAATGGAGCAAGCAACTGACTTGTTGGAGATAATACATACCGATGTATGTGGTCCAATGAGCATTGAGGCTCGCGGTGGCTACTGTTATGTTCTCACCCTCACTGATGACTTAAGCAGATATGGGTATGTCTACTTAATGAAACACAAGTCTGAAACCTTTGAAAAGTTCAAGGAATTTTAGAGTGAGGTGGAGAATCAACGTGACAGGAAAATAAAGTGCCTAAGATCTGATCGTGGCGGAGAATATTTAAGTCACGAGTTTGGCACGCACCTAAGGAAATGTGGAGTTGTTTCACAACTCACGCCGCCTGGCACACCTCGGCGAAACAATGTGTCTGAACGTCGTAATCGCACTCTATTGGATATGGTGCGATCTATGATGTCGCTTGCCAACTTACCGCTATCATTTTGAGGATATGCATTAGAGACTGCCGCATTCACTTCAAATAGGGCTCCATCTAAATCCGTTGAGACGACACCGTATGAATTATGGTTTGGAAAGAAACCTAAGCCGTCGTTTCTGAAAGTTTGAGGATGCGATGCTTATGTGAAGAAAGTTCAACCTAAGAAGCTCGACCCCAAAGCGGAAAAGTGCGTCTTCATAGGATACCCCAAAGAAACTATTGGGTATACCTTCTACCTCAGATCCAAAGGCAAAGTCTTTGTTTCAAAGAATGGATCCTTTCTAGAGAAAGAGTTTCTCTCAAAAGAAGTAAGTGGGAGGAAAATAGAACTTGAAGAGGTAATTGTACCTCCACTCGAACCGGAGAGTAGCGCAGCACAGGAAGTTGTTTCTGTGGAGCCTGCACTGGCTGGAGAGGAAGTTAATGATGATGATCATGAAACTTCAGATCAAGCTGCTATTCAAAGGTCCACTAGGACACGTTCCGCACTAGAGTGGTACGACAACCCTATCCTGGAGATCATGTTGTTGGACAACGGTGAACCTTTGAACTATGAAGAAGCGATGGCGGGCCCAAATTCCAATAAATGGCTTGAAGCCATGAAATCCGAGATAGGATCCATATATGAGAACAAAGTATGGACTTCGGTGCACTTGCCTGATGATAAGCGAGCCATAGAAAATAAATGGATCTTTAAGAAGAAGACTGACGCGGATGGTAATGTGACCGTCTATAAGGCTCGGCTTGTCGCTAAGGGTTATAGACAAGTTCAAGGAGTTGACTACGATGAGACTTTCTCACTCGCAGCGATGCTGAAGTCCGTCTGAATCATGTTAGCAATTGCCCCATTTTATGATTATGAGATCTGGCAAATGGACGTCAAAACAGCATTTCATAATGGTTTCCTTAAGGAAGAACTGTATATGATGCAGCCAGAAGGTTTTGTCGATCCTAAAGATGCTAACAAAGTATGCAAGCTTCAGCGCTCCATCTATGGGCTGGTGCAAGCATCTCGGAGTTGGAACATTCCCTTTAATGAGGTGATTAAAGCATTTGGAATTATACAGGTTTATGGAGAACCCTGTATTTACAAGAAAGTGAGTGGGAGCTCTATAGCATTTCTCATATTATATGTGGATGACATATTTTTGATGGGAAATGATATAGAACTCTTGGAAAGCACAAAGGCCTACTTGAATAAGTGTTTTTCAATGAAGGGCCTTGGAGAAGCTGCTTACATATTAGGCATCAAGATCTATAGAGATAGATCTAGACGCCTCATAGGTCTTTCACAAAGCACATACCTTGACAGGATATTGAAGAAGTTCAATATGGAGCAGTCCAAGAAGGGGTTCTTGCGTGTGTTACAGGGTGTGAGATTGAGTACGACTCAATTCCCAACCACGGCACAGGATAGAGAAAAGATGAGTGTCATCCCCTATGCTTCAGACATAGGCTCTATTATGTATGCCATGTTGTGTACCAGACCTGATGTGAACCTTGCCATAAGTTTGGTAGGGAGGTACCAGAGTGATCCCGAAGCGAAACATTGGACAGCGGTCAAGAATATCCTGAAGTACCTGAAAAGGACCAAGGACATGTTTCTCATATATGGAGGTGCCGAAGAGCTCGTCGTAAAGGGTTACATCAATGCTAGCTTTGTCACAGGTCCGGATGACTCCAAGTCACAAACCGGATACGTGTATATTTTGAACGGAGGGGCAGTCAGCTAGTGCAGCAGCAAGCAAAGCATCGTGGCGGCATCTACATGTGAAGAGGAGTACACAGCTGCTTCCGAAGCAGCAAAGGAAGGAGTTTGGATGAAGGAGTTCATCACCGACCTAGGAGTGATTCCCAATGCGTCGGGCCCGATTACTCTATTTTGTGAAAACACTGGAGCTATTGCCCTTGCCAAGGAGCCCAGGTTTCACAAGAAGACAAGACACATCAAGCGTCGCTTCAACTCCATTCGTGATTACATTCAGGAAGGAGATATAGATATTTGTGAAGTACATACGGATCTGAATGTCGCAGATCCGTTGACTAAACCTCTCTCATGAGCAAAACATGATCAACACCAGAACTCTATGGGTGTTCGATACATCACAATGTAACTAGATTATTGACTCTAGTGCAAGTGAGAGACTGTTGGAAATATGCCCTAGAGGCAATAATAAAGTGGTTATTATTATATTTCCTTGTTCATGATAATTGTCTATTTTTCATGCTATAATTGTATTAACTGGAAACCGTAATACATGTGTGAATACATAGACCACAACATGTCCCTAGTGAGCCTCTAGTTGGCTAGCTCGTTGATCAATAGAAGGTCACGGTTTCATGACCATGGACATTGGATGTCGTTGATAACGGGATCACATCATTAGGATAATGATGTGATGGACAAGACCCAATCCTAAGCATGGCACAAGATCGTGTAGTTCGTATGCTAGAGCTTTTCTAATGTCAAGTATCGTTTCCTTAGACCATGAGATTGTGCAACTCCCAAATACTGTAGGAATACTTTGGGTGTGCCAAATGTCACAACGTAACTGGGTGTCTATAAAGGTACACTATGGGTATCCCCAAAAGTATCTGTTGGGTTAGCACAAATCGAGACTCGGATTTGTCACTCCGTGTGACAGACAGGTATCTCTGGGCCCACTCGTTAAGACATCATCATAATGAGCTCAATGTTACTAAGGAGTTAGCCACGGGATGATGTGTTATGGAATGAGTAAAGAGACTTGTCGGTAACGAGATTGAACAAGGTATAGGGATACCGATGATCGAATCTCGGGCAAGCAACATACCAATGGACAAAGGGAATTGCATACGGGATTGATTGAATCCCCGACATCATGGTTCATCTGATGAGATCATCGTGGAGCATGTGGGAGCCAACATGGGTATCCAGATCCTGTTGTTGGTTATTGACCGGAGAGGTGTGTCGGTCATGTCTACATGCCTCCCGAACCCGTAGGGTCTACACACATAAGGTTCGATGATGCTAGGGTTATAGGGAAATAGTGTAAGTGGTTACCGAATGTTGTTCGGAGTCCTGGATGAGATCCCGCATGTCACGAGGAGTACCGGAATGGTCCATAGGTAAAGACTCGTATATAGGAAGTGAGGTTTTGGTCACCGGAAATGTTTCGGGCATCACCTGTAACGTACCGGGACCACCGAAAGGGTTCCAGCGGTCCATCGTGTGGGGCCACAAGCACCAAAGGCCGCATGGGTCGCAAGTGGGAGGGAACCAGCCCCTAGGTGGGCTGGTGCTCCCCCCACAAGGGCCCAAGGTGCAGCACTAGGTGGGAGGGCACAAACCCTAGGGCTGCCGCACCCCTCTTCCCTCCCTTGGCCGCCGCCCCAAGGCCAATCTAGGGCCGTCCACAGCCCTAGAGTGGGAACCCTAGGGGGTGCGCCCTCCCTCCTCTTCCTCCTATATATAGTGGGATTTTGGGGGCTGACATCTACACAAGTCTCTCTCTCTTGGCACATGTTGGGGAACGTTGCATGGGAAACAAAAAATTTCCTATGCACATGCAAGATCTATCCATGGTGATGCGCATCTACGAGAGGGAGAGTGGATCTACATACCCTTGTAGATCGCTAAGCGGGAAGCGTTAAGAAACGCGGTTGGTGTAGTCGAACGTCTTTGCGATCCAAATCGCTGAGCATCCTGCGATCTCATCACGATCCGTCCTGCGATCCAATCACGATCCGTCCCACGAACTCATCACAGTCCGTCCCGCGATCTCATCACGATCCGTCTCGCGATCTTGATCACGGTCCTTCCGATCTAGCGCCGAACGGACGGCACCTCCGCGTTCAGCACACGTACAGCTCGATGACAATCTCGGCCTTCTTGATCCAGCAAGAGGGAGCGGAGAGGTAGATGAGTTCTCCGGCAGTGTGATGGCGTTGCGGCAATGGTGGTGGAGCTATTCCAGCAGGGCTTTGCTTAAGCACCGCTGAAAACCAATCTAGAGGAGAAACTACGATCTAGAGGAGAGGTAGCACATCGCTATTAGGGTTAGCTTTTCCTCTAAATCCTATAGAATATATATAGGAGGGAGGGAGGGGAGGAGGCAGCCTCAAACCCTCAAGGTTTGGTCGAAATTGGAGGTGGAGGAGTCCTACTCCAATCCTATTAGGAGTAGGATTCCTCCTTTCCACTTGGAAACTCTTTCCACCTCTCCACCTTTGGATTTTTTCCTTCTCAAACCACTCCAGCCGCATGGGTCCTTAGAGGAGGCTTCGGCCAGCCCACCAGGGGCTGGTTTACCTCCTCCCACAGCCCATGTAGCCTCTTGGGTCGAAATACCTCTCCTGATGGTCCCCCAGTACACTACCGGCACTCCCGGTACACTACCGATGAGCCCGAAACTTTTCTGGCGACCAAAACAGGACTTCCTATATATCAATCTTTACCTCCGAACCATTCCGGAGCTCCTCGTTACGTCCGGGATCTCATCCGGGATTTTGAACAACCTTCGGTCACCACCATACATAACTCTATACTACCGAAACGTCACCGAACCTTAAGTGTGCAGACCCTACGGGTTCGAGAACTATGTAGACATGACCGAGACACCTATACGGTCAATAACCAATAGCGGGACCTAGATGCCCATATTGGTTCCTACATATTCTACGAAGATCTTTATCGGTCGAACCTCTATGTCAAGGATTCAGTTAATCCCGTATGATGTTCCCTTTGTTCTTCGGTATGTTACTTGCCCGAGATTCGATCGTCGGTATCTCCATACCTAGTTCAACCTCGTTACCGACAAGTCTCTTTACTCATTTCGTAATACAAGATCCCGTGACTAGCACTTAGTCACATTGCTTGCAAGGCTTCTTGTGATGTTGTATTACCGAGTGGGCCCTCAGATACCTCCGTGTCACACGGAGTAACAAATCCCAGTCTTGATCCATGCCAACCCAACAGACACCCTCGGAGATACCTATAGAGCACCTTTATTGTCACCTAGTTACATTGCGACGTTTGATACACACAAGGTACTCCTCCGGTGTCAGTGAGTTGCATGATCTCTTGGTCATAGGAACAAATACTTGACATGCAGAAAACAGTAGCAATAAACTGACATGATCATATGCTATGTTTGTAGTTTGGGTCTTGTCCATCACATCATTCTCCTAATGACGTGATCCCGTTATCAAATGAGATCTCATGTCCATGACTAGGAAACCATAGCCATCTTTGATCAACGAGCTAGTCTATTAGAGGCATACTAGGGACATGGTGTTGTCTATGTATCCACACATGTATCTGAGTTTCCGATCAACACAATTATAGCATGGATAATAAACGATTATCATGAACAAGGAAATATGATAATAACCAATTTATTATTGCCTCTAGGGCATATTTCCAAAAGTCTCCCACTTGCACTAGAGTCAATAATCTAGTTCACATCACCATGTGATTCGCATTGTTATGAATCTAACACCCAATGAGTTCTGGGGCTTGATCATGCTTTGCATGTGAGAGAGGTCTTATAGTCAACGGGTCTGTGACATTTAGATCCGTGTGTACTTTGCAAATCTCTATGTCAAACTGTAAACACTGCTACCACACTCCACTTGAAGCTATTCGAAATGGCTGCTCTACTATACGTATCCGTATTGCTACTAAGAGTCATCCGGATTGGTGTCAAAGCTTGCATCGACATTACTCTTTATGATGAACTATTTCTTACCTCCATAATCGAGAAACATTTCCTTAGACTTTTAGTTACTAAGGATGATCTTGACCGTTGTCCAGTGATCCACTCCTGGATCACTCTTGTACCCCTTGACGGACTCATGACAAGGCACACACACGTGCGGTACACAGCATGGCATATTATATAGAGCCTATGGCTAAGGCATAGGGGACGACATTCGTCCTTTCTCTTTTTTCTGCCATGGTCGAGCTTTGAGTCTCACTCAACTTCCCACCTTACAAAGCAGGCGAGAAAACTTCTCACCGACTAATCCATTTTGAATTCTTTCAAAATCATGTCAAGGTATGTACTCATTCAAAGTCTCATCAAGCATCTTGATCTATCTTTATAGATCTTGATGCTCAACAATTAGGTAGCTTTATCCAGGTCTTCCTTTAAAAAACTCCTTTCAAACAACCCTTTATGCTTTCCAAAAATTCTACATCATTTCCGATCAACAATATGTCAACCACATATGCTTTTCAGAAACTCTATAATGCTCCCAATCACTTTATTGTAAATACAAGTTTCTCATAAACTTTGTATAGACTCAAAAACTTTTATCACCTCATCAAAGTGTATATTCCAACTCCGAGATGCTTGCTTCGGTCCATAGAAGGATCACTGAAGCTTGCTCACCTTTTAGCATCCCTAGGACTGACAAAACCTTCTGGTTGTATCACATACAACTTTTCCTCAAGTAAACTGTTAAGGAAACGATGTTTTGTCATCCATCTGCCAGATTTCATAATTGAAAAATGCAGCAACTGCTAACATAATTCCAATAGACTTTAGCATCGCTACGAGTGAGAAAGTCTCATCGCAGTCAACTCTTTGAACTTGTCGGAAACTTCTTTGTGACAAGTCGAGCTTTATAAATGGTGACATTTACCATCAGCGTCTGTCTTCATCTCAAAAGGTCCATTTGTACTCGATGACCTGCCGTCCAACGAGCAAGTCTACCAAAGTCTATACTTGGTTTTCATACATGGATCCTTTCTCGGATTTCATGGCCTCTAACCATTTGTCGGAATCCAGGCCCATCATCACTTCTCCATATCTCGTAGGTTCATCGTTGTCCAATAACATGACCTCCAAGACAGGGTTGTCGTACCACTCAGGAGTAGTAGGCATCATTGACGACCTATGAGGTTCGATAGTAACTTGATCCGAAGCTTCATGATCATCATCATTTACTTCCTATTCAACTGACGTAGGTTCCACAGAAACATCTTTTTGCGCTGCGCTACTCTGTGGTTGAAACAAAGGTTCAACAACCTCATCAAGTTCTATCTTCCTCCCACTCAATTCTTTCGAGAGAAACTTTTTCTTGGGAAAGGACCCGTTTTAGCAACAAACACTTTATGCTTGGATCTGAGATAGAAGGTTCACCCAACTATTCTTAGGGTAATCTATGAAGATGCATTTGTCCGCTTTGGGTTCGAGCTCATTAGGTGAAAACATTTTTCCACACAAGCGTCACAGCCCCAAACATTAAGAAATGACAGCTTAGGTTTCTATCAAACCATAATTCACATGGTGTCATCTCAATGGATTTAGATGGTGCCCTATTTAAAGTGAATGTAGTTATCTCTAATGCATAACCCCAAAACTATAGTAGCAAAATGATAAGAGACATCATAGCCCGCACCATATCCAATAGAGCACGACTATGACGTTCGGACACACCATCACACTATGGTGTTCCAGGTGGCGTGAGTTGTGAAACGACTTTCACATTGTCTAAAGTTGTATGCCAAACTCGTAACTCAGATATTCAATTCCACGATCATGTCGCAGACATTTTTTTCTTCTTGTCACGATGATCTTAAACTTCACTCTGAATTTGCTTGAACTTTTCAAAAGATTCATACTTGTGTTTCATTAAGTAAACATACACAATATCTACTCAAATCATTAGTGAAGGTAAGAAAATAACGATATCCACCGCACGCTACAAGACTCATTGGATTGCATACATCAACATGTATCATTTCCAATAAATCACTTGCCCGCTCCATCAATCCGGAAAACGGGGTCCTTAGTCATCTTTCCCAAGAGGCATGGTTCGCATGTCTCAACCGATTCGAAATCGAATCAGTCCAAAGATCCATCAACATGGAGTTTCTTCATGTGCTTTATACCAATATGACATTTAGCGGCAGTGCCACAAGTATGTGGTACTATCATTATTAACTTTGTATCTTTTGGCATCAATGTTATGAACATGTGTATTACTATGATCAAGATTCAATAAACCATTCTCACTGGGTGCATGACCATTGAAGGTATTATTCATGTAAACAGAATAACAATTATTCTCTAACTTGAATGAATAACCGTGTTGCAATAAACACGATCTAATCATGTTCATGCTCAACGCAAAACACCAAATAACATTTATTTAGGTTCATCACTAATCCCGAAGGTAGAGAGAGCGTGCGATGTCGATCACATCAACCTTGGAAACATTTCTAACACACATCGTCACCTCACCCTTAGCTAGTATCCGTTTATTCCGTAGCTTTTACTTTAAGTAACTAACATTTAGCAACCGAACCGGTATCCAATACCCATGTGCTATTAGGAGTACTAGCAAGGTACACATCAATAACACGTATATCAAATACACTTGTGTCGACATTGCCAGCCTTCTTATCTACCAAGTATCTAGGGTTGTTCCGCTTCAGTGACCGCTCACCTCATAATAGAAGCACTTAGTCTCGGGTTTGGGTTCAACTTTGGGTTGCTTCACTGGAGCAGCAACTGACCTGCCATCCATGAAGTTTCCCTCCTTGCCCTTGCCCTTCTCGAAACTAGTGGTTTTACTAACCATCAACACTTGATGCTCCTTCTTGATTTCTACCTTCGCGGTGTCAAACATCACGAACAGCTTAGGGATCATTATTTCTATCCCTGGCATTTTATAGTTCATCACCAAGTTCTAGTAGCTTAGTGACAGTGACTTGGAGAACTATATCAATCACTATCTTATCTGGAAGATAAACTCCCACTCGATTCAAGCGATTGTAGCACCCAGACAAACTGAGCACATGCTTAATGATTGAGCTATTCTCCTTCATCTTGAAGACAAAGAATCTTGTTGGAGATATCATATCTCACAACATGGGCACGAGCCTGAGATCCCAATTTCAGCTCTTAGAACATCTCATATGTTCCGTGACATTCAAAACACTTTGGAGCCTCAATTCTAAGCCGTAATGCATGATGCACTAGACTATCAAGTAGTCATCGGAACGTGCCTATCAAATGTTCACAACATCTACAGACAACGCTAGAGGGGGTGGCGCACCGAGCGGTGCATTAAGGACATAAGCCTTCTGTGCAGCAATGAGGAGAATCCTCAGATCATGGACCCAGTCCGCAATATTGCTACCATCATCTTTCAACTCTATTTCTCTAGGAACATATAGAAATTCAAGGGAGTTACAGCGTGAGCTAGTAATCTACAACATAATTTTGCAAAGACACTACTGACTATGTTCATGATAATGAGTTCAATTAATCATATTACTTAAGAACTCCCACTCAAATTGACATCCCTCCGGTCATTCGAGTGATGCATGATCCAAATTCACCAACTCAAGTCCGATCATCACGTGAGTTGAGGTGGTTTCAATGCTGAACATCATCATGTTGAACATATCTACTATATGACTCATGTTCGACCTTTTGGTCTCCTGTGTTCCAAGGCCATGTCTGTACATGCTAGGCTCGTCAAGTTTAACCCGAGTGTTCTGCATGTGCAACACTGGCTTGCACCCGTTGTATGTGAACATAGAGTCTATCACACCCGATCATCACGTGGTGTCTCGAGGCGACAAACTTCCGCAACGGTGCACACTCGAGGAGAACACAATTTATCTTGAAATTAAGTGAGGGGTCACCTTATAATGCTATCGTCGTCCTAAGAAAAACAAGGTGCATAAAAGGATTAACATCACATGCAAATCATAAGTGACATGATATGGCCATGAACTTGTGCTTTTGATCTCCATCTTGAAAGCACCAGCATGATCTCCATCGTCACCGGCATGACACCATGATCTCCATCATCTTGATCTTCATCAACGTGTCGTCATCGGGGTTGTCGCGCCCACCATGCTTCTGCTACTATTGCTATCGTTTAGCGATAAAGTAAAGCATTACATAGCACTTAATGATTGACACGCAGGTGATACAATAATTAAAGACAACCCTATGGCTCCTGCCGGTTGCCGTACTCATCGACATGCAAGTCGTGATATTCCATACAACACATGATCATCTCATACATCACATATATCTCATCATGTAATTGGCCATATCACATCACAACATACCCTGCAAAAACAAGTTAGACGTCCTCTAATTGTTGTTACATGTTTTACGTGGCTGCTATGGGTATCTAGCAAGAACAATTCTCACCTACGCATAAACCACAACAGTGATACATAAGTTGCTTTTCAACCTTCTCAAGGACCGCCTTAGCCGAATCCGATCCAACTAAAGTAGGAGAAACAGACACCCGCCAGCCATCTTTGTGCAACGAAGTTACACGCCGGTCAATTGAACCGGTCTCTCATAAGCGTACGAGTAAGGTTGGTCCGGGCCGCTTCATCCCATAATACCGCTGAACCAAAACACGACCAAGGGAGGAAGAAATCTAAGCATCAACGCCCACAAACTCTTTGTGTTCTACTCGAGATCTCATCTACACACAGACCTAGCTCTAATACCACTGTTGAGGAACGTTGCATGGGAAACAAAAAATTTCCTACGCACACGCAAGATCTATCCATGGTGATGAGCATCTACGAGAGGGAGAGTGGATCTACGTACCCTTGTAGATCGCTAAGCGGGAAGCGTTAAGAAACACGGTTGGTGTAGTCGAACGTCTTCGCGATCCAAATCGCCGAGCATCCCGCGATCTCATGACGATCCGTCCCGCGATCCAATCACAATCTGTCCCATGAACTCATCACGATCCATCCCACGATCTCATCACGATCCATCTCGCAATCTTGATCACGGTCCTTCCGATCTAGCGCCGAACGGACGGCACCTCTGCGTTCAGCATACGTACAACTCGATGACAATCTCTGCCTTATTGATCCAGCAAGAGGGAGCGGAGAGGTAGATGAGTTCTCCGGCAGCGCGATGGCGTTGCGGCGATGGTGGTGGAGCTATTCCAGCAGGGCTTCGCCTAAGCACCGCTGAAAACCGATCTAGAGGAGAAACTACGATCTACAGGAGAGGTAGCACGTGGCTATTAGGGTTAGTTTTTTCCTCTAAATCCTCTAGTATATATAGGAGGGATGGAGGGGAGGAGGCAGCCTCAAACCCTCAAGGTTTGTTCGAAATTGGAGGTGGAGGAGTCCTACTCCAATCCTATTAGGAGTAGGATTCCTCCTTTCCACTTGGAAACTCTTTCCACCTCCTCACCTTTGGATTTTTTCCTTCTCAAACCACTCCAGTCGCATGGGCCCTTAGAGGAGGCTTAGGACAGCCCACCAGGGGCTGGTTTACCTCCTCCCACAGCCCGTGTAGCCTCTTGGGTTGAAATACCTCTCCCGATGGTCCCCTGGTACACTACCGGCACTCCCGGTACACTACCGATGAGCCCGAAACTTTTCCGACGACCAAAACAGGACTTCCTATATATCAATATTTATCTCTGGACCATTCCGGAGCTCCTCGTGACGTCCAGGATCTCATCCGGGACTCCGAAAAACCTTCGGTCACCACCATACATAACTTTGTACTACCGAAACGTCACCGAACCTTAAGTCTGCAGACCCTACGGGTTTGAGAACTATGTGGACATGACCGAGACACCTCTACGATCAATAACCAATAGCGGGACCTGGATGCCCATATTGGTTCCTACATATTCTATGAAGATCTTTATCGGTCGAACCTCTATGTCAAGGATTCAGTTAATCCCGTAGATGTTCCCTTTGTTCTTCGGTATGTTACTTGCCTGAGATTCGATCGTTGGTATCTCCATACCTAGTTCAACCTTGTTACCGGCAAGTCTCTTTACTCATTCCGTAATACAAGATCACGTGACTAACACTTAGTCACATTGCTTGCAAGGCTTATTGTGATGTTGTATTACAGAGTGGGCCCTGAGATACCTCTCTGTCACACGGAGTAACAAATCCCAATCTTGATCCATGCCAACCTAATAGACACCCTCGGAGATACCTATAGAGCACCTTTATAGTCACCCAGTTACGTTGCGACATTTGATACACACAAGGTACTCCTCCAGTGTCAGTGAGTTGCATGATCTCATGGTCATAGGAACAAATACTTGACATGCAGTAAATAGTAGCAATAAACTGACACGATCATATGCTACGTTTGTAGTTTGGGTCTTGTCCATCACATCATTCTCCTAATGACGTGATCCGGTTATCAAATGACATCTCATGTCCATGACTAGGAAACCATAGCCATCTTTGATCAATAGCTAGTCTATTAGAGGCATACTAGGGACATGGTGTTGTCTATGTATCCACACATGTATCTGAGTTTCCGATCAACACAATTATAGCATGGATAATAAACAATTATCATAAACAAGGAAATATGATAATAACCAATTTATTATTTCCTCTAGGGCATATTTCCAACAACGCATCCCTACCCTCCTCCTCCTCGTTCTCCGTAGCACTTGGCGAAGCCCTGCCAGAGTACCACGCAGCTCCACCGTCACCATGTCGTCGTGCTGTCGGAGCTCTCCCTCAACCTCTCCTTCCTCCTTGTTGGATCAAGGCGTAGGAGACGTCACCGGGCTGCACGTGTGTTGAACGCGGAGGCGTCGTTGTTCGGCGCTTAGATCGGAATCGACCGCGATCTGAATCGCTGCGAGTACGACTCCACCAACCGCGTTCTAGTAACGCTTCCGCTTTGCGATCTTCAAAGGTATGAAGATGCACTCCCCCTTTGCTCGTTGCTGGTTTCTCCATAGATAGATCTTGGTGACACGTAGGAAAATTTTGATTTACTACTACGTCTCCCAACAGACAATTCCGCAACTCCTACCACCACTTTTCCACACTCGTTAAACTAACTTAATTATTACTTTATCTAAGCAGCCCCTAGTTTTTATTCACGTGCTCTTTATTATCTCGCAAGCCTATCCCGTTACACCTACAAAGTACTTCTAGTTTCATACTTGTTCTAGGTAAAGCGAATGTTAAGCATGCGTAGAGTTGTATCGGCGGTCGATAGAACTTGAGGGAATATTTGTTCTACCTTTAGCTCCTCATTGGGATCGACACTCTTACTTATCGAAAGAGGCTACAACTGACCCCCTATACTTGTGGGTTATCAGCAACCCTCGATGAAATACTGGATGGCCTGCACCTCGTGCACCCCCTCGCGGGAGTTGCGGATCTCGGTCCATCAAGGGAGGTAGTCGCGGAGGGCCTCGTTCGGGTCCTGAACGCACATGGCTAGTTCGCGGGGGCGACCGGGCCGCTTGTAGGTGCCGGTGAAGTTGCGGGCGAACTCTTCTTCAAAATTTGCCAGGTGTTGATGTTGTCGGCCAACAGGCTATTTAACCAGGTCCGGGCGAAGCCGGTCAACATGAGGGGGGCGTAGCGCACGGCTACACGCTTGTTTCTCTTGGCGATGCCGACTGCGGTGGTGTAGTCAATCAGCTAGTCCTCCGGCTTGGTGACGCCGTTGTATTTCGAGGTGTCGCGGGGGAGTGTGAAGCCGGTTGGGAACGGGTCAATGCGGATCCGAGGGCCAAAACACGCCAGGCCGATCGAGCTCTCCTCTTCAAGGAGGGACGACTGTGCTAGCCGGTCGATGCGGGTCTAGGCATCTTTCGAAGAGCATTATGGTATTGGTGATGAAAGATGGTTGGTGATGATAATGGCGTCGATTTCCCCTCTCCGGATGAGCCGGTGGTCAGTACCTCTGCAACGACACAGAAGTGACACGCGTCGCCCGCGGCGGTTCCGCCTGCGCACGGGGGCAGGTCACAGCAGTCGAGCACCTCTCGGGGGTACTCGTCTGGTGTCGGCGCGTCATCGAGACGTAGCTCGGCGAAAGGCGTGCGGAGGTCGCCGACGTCGAGCGGGGCATCGACACGGCTCTACTTGGGGGAGGAGACGACGGTTCCACCCGCGAGGCGGGCGGAAATATGGTCAGGTGTCGCGGGAGCTTCCGCGAGGGCGAGCCCCACGGGCATGCTGATCAGCCCGACGCAAGACACCCGATAGGGTTGGCAAGGGGTCCCGCCCGGAGCATGACTCCCGTCGGTGTCGCGTTTGGCCCCACGGTGGGCGCCAACTGTTATCGTTTCCTAATGACAGATGTCATGGGGTGGCTTATCGAGAGTGGTTGGCGTCGAAGGACGTCGATGGACTCCGAGAGCGGGATCAGGAACAAGCGGTGCGAGACACATGGTGTACCCAGGTTCGGGGCCCTCGAGGAGGTAATACCCCTAGTCTTGCTTGTCTAGTTGATGTACTAAGAGGGCTACAATGGTGCTCCTGGAGCTGTTGGATGAAGGAGGAAGAAGGGCGTAGCCGGCTCTTCCTGCCTTTCTATGTGTGTGGATGGATGTGGATGATCGTGAGAATGCCTACCCCTCGCATGGGGGGCGCGCGTGGGGGGAGAGGGTATAGGTGAACCCCTTGGCTTACAATATGCATGGATAGTACTAGGGCGGGGGGCACGGCTGGCAGTCTCTCTAGCCGGCCAGGGGTTCTGCCGTCTTGTGCCGTCTCGTCGCTTGTAGGGCCCGCCGGTTGGCTTCCGCTATTGGCCCGCAGCTACCTGCCTCCGCACGAGCCGCACCGAGCGTCGTTGTCTTGTGGCAGACGACCATGGTCAGCGGTACGGTCAGCCACCATGTAGCCACGCGGGGGTAGGTGACGGAGTGGATGGGAGGGGTGTGCTAGCACTGTTGCTTTGCCTGGTCGCGGTCGACCGCGGTCAGCGGTACGACAACGCGCGCTGTAGCCACGCGGCCTCTTCGTCAGTGGTCATTGTTGTCCTGTAGAGACCCGTTGTGGGGGTCACATCTAGTCATCGTACGCGGGTACGGTGAGAGGGGACGGGAGCTTGCCGGCCCGTTAGCCCGCCGATTGCCCGCCAGCCGGGTGGCGCCAACCGGCTGTGAGCCTGCCGGCCGAGGGGCCAGCCAGCCCCATACCAGTCGGCCGGGCCCTAGCTGGTCGTGGGCTAGCCGACCGCACGTTGACCGGCCGGACACCGGCTAGGAGCATTGTTTTTCGAAAGGAGGCCGAACCTCCCTGTTTTGGCATACCCGGGGGTCATACCCCCGTCACCCTCCGTTCCTAAATATTTGTCTTTTTAAAGATTCAAGTATGGATTACATACGAAGTAAAATAAATGAATCTATATTTTAAATTATGTCTATATATATCCGTAGTGAAATATTTGTTAGGAAAGATATTTAGAAACGAAGGAAGTAGTAGCCATCTTTGTTAGGAAAAATTATTGGAGTGATCTACTAATTGTCAAAAGAAATCCCGACGACGAAAAGGAAAATAAGGCATGACGATGCCCTTGGGTTGTGCGCTACTATTTACGTGGCCTTTTCCCCGGTGAGCAGAACATCTTGGTGCGCAGCGACTCAGCACACTGGCTGCTGGAGATGTGCCTCTGTATGGGCTAGTGCCTACCCCGGGAGGGCCCCCTGGATGTTTGGGGGCCGGGGCGGTCGCCCCTCTCCCCCAGGGTCGGCCCTCGTTGTCCTGTGGGTTGCTTTCTCTTTATTTTTCATGTGCTATATGTTTTGGTAATGCACGCGGGGATGAAGGGAGGAGCGGCCAGCATCGACGATCGTAATATTATTGTAAGGGAATGTCTACCACATATATACATCATCATATTAGTGTGAGAGAATTGCCACCATATATACCATGAGATTCAAGGAAGACTTGACAGACCGAAAGTCAACCCATGATGAATAGTGATCTGTGTGTTGAGTTGCTGGTATAATTGCCGTAGATTTTTATTCTTTGAATCATAAACACAGAAAATATCTGATGACGAAGGGTGTGTTTACTGCACCGACAACAGGGGTATGTGCGACGTTATCCTCACTTGGACAATGGTAGGTGCTTCATCGTCATGCTAAAAGAGAAGTTCGAAATTACTACGGTATGTAACAACGACATATATTTTTTGTAATTAAGCATGACATGTTTTTTTTTTGCTTTAACATGTAATTTTCTATTTAAAATTTGACTAGTACATTACATGCTCTGCAATACTATATGTCTTGGACTAGTTTCTTTTCGAAGATAGAGAGAGTACGGAGACTAGAAGAGCTCGTCTAAGGATGAAACATTTCGCTTTTGATGTCAAGCTCTCGAATGAAGTAGATCATACATATTTTGGTTGTTCCAACTGGAGAGCACTATGCAAGGCATATGGGTTTCAGGAGCGCATGCAAATAACCTTCGATCTTGGTCATGAAGATGATCATGAAAATAATACCGATATTTGGATGCATGTGGATCACATTTTTTCAATTCTACCTCCATGTGAGTTTGTCAACAAATTTGTCAAGTAGATTATATTGTTTATTGAAAAATATTTGGTACTCATTCCTACTTAACTTGTTTATTTTTAATTGTCAGTTTATTTCTCTTTTTGAAGAAATACACGAAAGACAGTAAACCATACCTACTACATTTATGACTCCGATCTAACTTGGTTGGAGAAAAACCATCTGATCTCATTTATTAATGATGTTGAAAATTTTAAGACCAATTATCAAATTGGCGAAAGTTATTCTAGATAGGTGCCACTAGTGCACGAGTTGAACCATGATAACATCCGTGCAGATAGCATGGTAAGATTTTTTTACTATTGTGTCACTAGTCCATCTTTTACATACATAATTTTTTCTTAAGCAAAACTAGATTGCTAACTATGTTATTATTATGTTCTTCAACAGAAATTCCCGCCAGAGGTTATGCCTCACCTAATTCTTCTCGAATGTCTTTTGTATGTTATCACCTTATGACCACTTACGCCTACGAGTTTCCGTAATGCATACTCGGTTTCTAGAAGGGATGAAAACCTAAAAATCAAAGGATTTAACAAATCGAAGAAAGACCGCAGGCAAACACTTGGCGGAGACGAGGAGGATTTGCGCATGTCACAAGTCGGAGATAGGTGGATCTCTATTATTCACAATGAAAAGGAAGGAGCTTACCCGTTTTATGCTTTTTTACCTAGAAGAGAGTAGTAGGTTCTGCCTAGGAAAGAGGGCTTTTTCTATCTTATGACATTGTGTAGTGGTAGTTAACTTGGCATGTTTAAGATGATGATGAGTTATTAGATGATTAAGATGACGATGAGTTGTTAGATGATGATAAGTTGTCATGTGACCACGAATGATGAGTTATTATATGACATAGATTAGATTAAAGTGAATGGATGCAAGTGACAAATTGAATTAGTACGAAAATACTCCCTCCGTAATGTGTATTTATTTTTTCAAAAGTAAAACGAGACCATGTTTGACCAAATTTTAAGAAACATATACCAATATCCACAATACAAATTTTATATCATTTGATCTATCATGAAAACTAGTTTCATATTTTATCTATTTGGTATTATAATATAGACGTCAATAGTTTATTTTATAATCTTGATCAAACATTCAAATGGTTGATTTGCATGAAAAATAATACACCTTATAACCTGAAACGGAATGGAGGGAGTACAATGTTACAAAGGCACACAAGTGCCGAATTTGTGTGCCGAATGAAGACTTATAGGAAATGAGATGTCATGCATTTCAAATCTTATGAATATGAATAGAAAAAGAGCTATCCTTTGGTTCACATCATAGTAATTTTTTCATCTAGTTTAGGCTAACATTTATTTTCCTATGAAATATGATGGATAGGAAGAATTCCTCCGTAGAAATAAGATTCCACTCCTATAAACTGAAGGAAATTTTCCTATAAATATCCTATCTTATAGAATTCCTATACAAACCAAAAGGAGGCCTAAGCCATCTTGGCCGTTGAACAGAGCAGCGGCCGAGATCTGACGGCAGACAAGACCGTAGGGAACCGGCTACCGGCTCGCGGCAGGAACAACACAGACCCGTCCCCCTTCTTTCCCTCCCCCACCGCCGGCCGTCGCCCGCTCGCCACCGGAGGCACGCGGCCGCCGCGCAGTTTGCCGGGGAAAAAGGTACGCCCTCTCCCCCTCCCTCCTCCTCTCGCCCACTCGATCCCCGTGTTTACTCGAACCTTCCAACACCTTGACCTGTGGGAATCGTGTAGTTGCGCCCTAGCATGAGCTCACGGCGCGAAGGCATCCGACAGGCGATTTAGGGCTATTGTTGATTATTGCTTTTGGTATCGTCACATACGATTAGGTGTAGTGACAAGCCTAACACTCCTCCTGTTAATTTTGTCTGCATCGTCTTGAAATTTGGGTGTTAGGGTTTATGTTTGGCATGCTGCGGGGCAAATGAATAGCAACTTAGAAGTGGTGGTATTGGACGCAGGTGCGGTTTCTGTTTATAAATTCAACGTGCACGGAGAAAAAGTAAATTAAAGATGTAAGAAACTGTGCAGTGAAGCAAGCTTGAATAGGCCTGACAGTGTCCAAGACATGAACTGAACACCCTCTAATTGTATATTCCTACATTTAGATTAGGATTTTATGGATTCATGGAAACACCTGACTTTGATTTCAAGACCAAATAGCAATAACTGTGAAGCTAATTGCGTGCTGATGTTGCTACACTGATTGCATTGTGTCGCAGATCTGTTTAGCGAACTTAAGCTGGTGGAGATTTGGCGAGTCACGCGCACCTGCTGCCTACCCATGGACAACTCTCAGAGTCAGCCATTACCTCCTGGTGTTGGAGCATGGCAGCAGCCACCTTCAAATCATCCTCCACAATTTCAGCATCCACCACAATTTCAGCATCCTTCACAATTTCAACCTACTCCACGCCCACATGCTTATCCAACACCATATGACACCAGACCCAATGGTGGTAACAATCAAAATGGAGCAAAGATGTACTATGCAGCACAACCTTTTCATCCTAGTCCACATCCACATGCTTATCCAACACCATACGACACCAGACCCAATTATGGCAGCAATCAAAATACAGCAGGCCCCTTCTATGCTACGCAGCCTAACATGCCTTTCGCTCCCGCTCAGAGTACTCTTAGTGTTACCGCAGAAGCTGGGAATGGACAACCAAATCTCAAGGGCCATCAAAGTGCTCATGAGGCTGCCAACCATAATGGAAGTGCAGCAAACATCGAATCTGCTGTCCAAGAGGCTGTTCTTCACGAACAGGTATTCATATCCTCAAGAAGAACCAGACTATACTTTCATTTATATTTCTGTTTTTAATTGTCTCCCTATATGATAACTAGGACATTGAGACGCAGCAAGTAATACAAAATCAAAGGTTTGTTTCCACACCATTTCCTTCTGTGCTGCTTGTTCGCCGCTGCTTGATGAAGCTGTTTTCTGTACACAATTTCATTTAGGCAAGCAAAATCAACAAACGACCCTGCAGAATATGGGGAAGACATACTTTCGAGCCGGCGTGACCCTAATGCACTGAAGGTGAGTAATTTATAATCCTTCTTTTGTGTCATTTTCTCCTAAATTTGGTTTTCATTGAAATTTGAACTTCCTTAGTTAGTTCAGCTTTGTTCTCTTGATTTTTTAGGAACACTTGCTGAAGATGACGGTTGACCATCGTGCAGAGATGGCAAATAAAAGGGGAAAGTCACTTCATCCAGACAATGGTCATTATTTTATCATGTTAATACTCTGTTTGTCTATTTTTATTCTCCTCATTTTTTCAGTTTCACACTTCTAAAGTGTGTAAGTACCTCTTGAAGAGGTAATCCGGTGATTAGGATTTTTAATTCTATAGAGAATTAGTCTCAGTTTTTTTTTTCTGTGTTAACATTTTGGCTGTCATTTTCTTATGTTACATACCTGTTCTGTTATACACGTTGTTGGTTATGTTGTCAAAGTGAGGCAGCTCTTTGCTAAAGCTGATGATTAAGCATGCTCACAGGCAATGTTGAAATTGGCAATGGCTACGGTGTACCAGGAGGTGGTGCTTATTATGCTGGAAATTTTTCAAGTGCTCAAATGAGTATGCCACCTCTTTCTAAGTTACTCACTGCTTAGTGGTATTACATGCCTCTTTTCTCTATATTACCTGCTGCTTTCAACTATGCTAACTAATGTTTTTCCCCTTTAGATAAACCAAAAGATGATGCTGAGAAAGCAAAAGATGATGACGGCCTCCCTGAGTTTCTGAAGCAGAGGTTAAAAGCAAGGGGGATTCTTAAAGACAAGGCAGCAAATGATAACAGCACGCCTAAACAAAATGTAACTTATAATTCTCAACTTGTTCTTTATGTTACATTTATTACTTTCCATCTCTTTCTGGTAGGAAGGATGCATGGAGGTTACAAACTGAATGCTAGTAGATGGAAAAACCTCGAACTAGTACTAGTACCATCTTAGTATTATTCATTATAGACAGAAAACAATTGATGTCATGTAGGGTCGGTGTGTACGAGTGGCTTCGATGGAGAGAAGATGATAGGACATAGAAATATCAAAGCTGTATGGCAAATAAAAATATTATGAGTACACTGATTCCGACAATTGAATTCAAAATTTTATTGGAGAAATGCTATTTTATACCAACCCTGATATTTTCCTCTGATTGGTGTATTGAAACACATAAATAATTGCCTTCTGTCTCTGGTATCAAGTATAAACTTCTCTTCTGAGAACCTAAATGCACACGTTGATCCTTATCTTACACATTCACTCTGTGCCTGTGCCACTGGATTCCAGGCAGATTCTCAAGAAGGCCACAACAAATCTGCCCAAGAGTTACCTCCTGGTTGGGTAAGTAGTATATGCTAATATCTTCTTGTACATACCTGTCCTGTGAGGTGGTTAATAATTTTTCTAGCTGATGTGCATAGCCTTCCTGATTTTCTCAGTCAATTTACAGTGCATTTATTATTTAACAAACTTGTATCTGGAGACATCACTTTATTGCTTCTCATTTGCTAACCTCAACATGCAAGTATATGTGTTACATTTCAACAGCTCTTATGTGCTGTATATTTGCTATATCTATAGTGAGTTGATTGTAGCAACCGTTCTTTCCCCTGCATTAACTTATTTCATTTAGGCCGAGACGAAGGATGCAACGACTGGTGCTTCTTATTTCTACAACCAAAGTACCGGAGTGACCCAATGGGATCGTCCTGGTGGTACAGTGAATATTGTGCAGCATCAAGCTGCTCCATCATTGCCAGAAGAGTGGGAGGAGGCACTTGACAAATCAACAGGTGCTGTATATATTTTTTTCTGTATTTACTAGTAGTACAGATTTGTTAGAATGAAATA
Source organism: Hordeum marinum (assembly GCA_022496015.1). Taxonomy (NCBI): domain Eukaryota; kingdom Viridiplantae; phylum Streptophyta; class Magnoliopsida; order Poales; family Poaceae; genus Hordeum; species Hordeum marinum. Next base: position 480,558,296 of record CM039674.1, read on the forward strand.
TGTCACTGTTTTGTCTCTGAACTCTTGGAATATTCCAAAACAATCTTCTGCTATTCCAAGGATGAAAACAAGTTAGACACAAATTTAGTAAATTTCAAGCTGACTTGTTATTTATAATACACAGCTTAAGTAAAATTCAACCGTCATCCAGACAGAGAAACACATGTGGCTTAAATCATGCTCGCCAACGATATATGATGCAATTTGAATAACTTTCCCTTTTCATATGAATACATAACATGGTTTTAATCATATTATAAGTTGTCATGTGATGCAAATAAGTTTTGTGACAGGTCTATTAACGCCATTTTGACAGATGTGTTAGTAGTCAAAGTTAGAGAAGTTTTTCTATATGCTTTCTAAAACCCCACATATTTCTCAACGGAAGGAGTACTTTCTTGATTGCACATTGATATGGTTTGTGCATTATTTTAGGCCAGAAATACTACTATAACACAAAGACACAGGCAACACAGTGGGAGCCACCTACTTCTGTGAACCCAGTTATTGTGCCACAAGCATCCACCGTTGTTGCAGTTCAGCCGACCACTCAAAATACTGATCTCTGGAACCCTCACATACAAAGATGTTCAGGCTGTGGTGGATGGGGAATCGGTCTTGTCCAGCCGTGGGGATATTGCAATCACTGCACAAGGTACTCTCTTGATAATCTAATCTTGTAAGGTGGAGTAAACGTCATGAAGTTCTTCTGGGAGTTATCTCTATCGTGTGGATGACATGATCTTATCTGAAAGCACACATACTTCGGATTCATATGCATTTTCAAACTAATAGTTATACCATCGCAGATGCACTTGTAATCAAACATCAGATCTGACTTATGTCTGTTTTCTGCGTATATTTTGACGGTGACTACGGCGGGCAAAAGCCAAGCCTGAACCAATTTTCAAAAGATGCAACACAACGGCAACATAATTTCCATTTTCCGTGTATATGTTATAGTATAAACAACCAATACACATACCAACCTGACAAATAAACAATTTAAGAAATCTAGCTAATGTTGGCTTGTGATTCGTGTTGCAGGGTTCAAAATCTGCCTTTTCAACAGTATCCGTCTTACTCAAACAATATCGTGCCCTCAAGTGGCACCAATGCTCCCAAAAGTCAAGGAAACATTGCAGCTAAGGACAGGTAAATGAGATTTGCATTTGACACATCAAATGGTAGCCTAATCGGTTATGCTTCTACTCTCTCCGTCTCATAATATAAGAGCGTTTTTAACACTGGTGTAGTGTTAAAAACACTTGTATTATGGGACGGAGGGAGTAGTTTATACTGCTAACCTATTTCCACCCATCATATACTTGAGCACACAAGCATCATATTATTTACTGAGTGTCATATACATGCAGATCAAATTCAAAACCCCCTTCAGGTAAGGCAAACAAAAAAGATAACCGAAAAAGGGGTCGCGCCGAGGAGGATGAGCTTGACCCAATGGATCCAAGCTCTTACTCAGATGCTCCACGGGGTGGCTGGTACATGATATCTCTCTTCCTGGAAGCTTATTATTTCAGTTAAATTTATAATCTTCCTGGCAGTTGTGGTTACAAGTTGCGATGTGCTTCAGTCTAGCTTGGCCAATCAAGGAAGAATGCAGGTATATTAGTTAACTGTCCCAGGAATAACAAGTTAATCCTCTTTGTTTGTCAGGGTTGTTGGCCTGAAGGGCGTACAGCCACGGGCAGCGGATACAACTGCATCTGTACGTCATCTGATTTGCAACTTCCCTTTATCTAGTCTTGACTATACTTGCCTACCCTCTTGACTTCCTTTTAAATGTTATAAGTGTCTATCTCGGTGCATAGAAACCCGCTGTAGCATAACATACTGTTTTCTGGGAGCAATCCCTTACCGCCTGGTCCACCTTCTTCATGCCAAATGATGTAGGACTGCCAAATGATCTAGGAAATCTTATGTGAGATGTTAGAATCAGGCTTCCATGTAGCATGGTTACTTGAGCCTTGGAAACTGGGTAGCGCTTGTTAATTACCGTCAGTTTGTACTTCAGTGCACAGTTCCCATGCCTCTTGATCTGTTATGGGGAAGTGGGAATTATATGTAAGTCATTGCACATGGGATGTCCCTAAAGAACCATAATACATCTGATTCCAAATATAGATCAAACCCCAACAATATAGCATCCCTACTGACACCGAGAATAACGAGTCTTCTTTATATGCTTTGATTAACAGGGACCTCTGTTCCAACAAAGACCGTATCCCTCACCCGGTGCCGTGTTGAGGAAAAATGCGGAGGCGGCATCTGGTGGCGGCAAGAAACGCAGTGGTATGGCTGCGATCAGCAAAAGAGGGGATGGCAGTGATGGGCTCGGGGAGGCGGATTAAGCTTCTCAGCGAGGTTTCTTCGCAGCCAGTAGATCCCGGTGGCTTTGGCTCCTTTTGGAAGTTGTTGAAACATTGGCCGACCAGTAAGCTACTAGCTGGAAAAAGAAGCGAATTATCAGCTGTTAATTTGTTATCAGGAGCAAGTCCAGTGCTGGAGAGGAGAGGCTAGTGCAGTGTGAGGTCACGAGGAAGTTCACTGCTGGTCAGGCTACCGCAGTGCGAGCTCAGTTGGTCACTGTGGTTGTTGCCTACAAAAAAGTGTGGCCATGGATATGAACATGCTTGAGTTCTGTGAGTTTTGTACTGGAAACTGTAGGGTGATTTTCCTTTTTGGTCATGCAAATGTGGATGTGAACAGTTGATTATCTAGATTGACACGGCAAACGTGGCTCGGACCGGGGTGCTTGATGTATGATAATTCGTGTGTGCGTTTTATTATTTACCGAGATTATTGTCATGTTGAATTTAGATTAGATGTTCATTCGTGGATAATACAGTGACCAGGGCTGTTTGCTGCCATTTGGCCCCTCTCTCTTCATCACAAGTAACTTTCTGGCTTGCGTGGCTTCCTCTCGGCAACCCTATGTTTTATGTCTTTTGTTTTACATGCTTTTATTTATGTGATCTATGATTGATTATACACTTTTGGTATCTGCAAGTTCATTAAATTGTAAATTGATGATGCCAAAATAGTTCTCATCCCACTCCCCGCATGTTGCCGCCGACCCTGTCCCCTCCCCCCCCCCCCCCCCGCGCGCGCGCGCGCACACACACCCTCCCCCTCGCTCATCTGCGTCTGTTGCCGCCCTTGTCCCCTCTCCCCACACCTGCCCCTCCTCGCCGCCGGTGCTTCACCCTCGGCGACGACACCTTGTCACATGTACAATTTAACAAGCCCTCTCCTCCACACACACACACACACATTGAAGTACCAACTGCCCCCTTGTCAATGTACAATTTAAAACAGATCTACTAGATTACAAATTTCTCCATCCAAAAATATTTTTTTTTGCAAACCGATGCACAATAGAACAAGGCTTCCCTTGGAAAAGCAAAACAACCCAGGCAAAAAACAAAAAAGAAAGGCAAAGAAGAAAGAAAACTAGGCCGATCCACCGATCTTCCCCCTTCTACCCCGACGAACCCCACCTCCCCCCTACCCGGCCGATCCAGATCTCCACTCCCTCGCACCTCCCCCGCCCCCCTCACCGGAGACGCCCGTCACCGGCGGTGACCCACCAGCCTCCGCCCCCCTCCCGGCGGGTGGACGCACGCACGCAATGGAGCAGCTCCGGACGATCGGGCGGGAGCTGGCGATGGGGTCGCAGGGCGGGTGGGGGCAGTCGAAGGAGTTCCTGGACCTGGTCAAGTCCATCGGCGAGGCGCGCTCCAAGGCGGAGGAGGACCGCATCATCTCGCGCGAGCTCGAGCACCTCAAGCGCCGCCTCGCCGACCCCGATGTGCCGCGCCGCAAGATGAAGGAGCTCCTCCTCCGCCTCGTCTACGCCGAGATGCTCGGCCACGACGCCTCCTTCGGCCACATCCACGCCGTCAAGATGACCCACGACGAGTCCCTCCCGCTCAAGCGCACCGGCTACCTCGCCGTCGCGCTCTTCATCGACGAGCGCCACGACCTCGTCATCCTCGTCGTCAACACCATCCAGAAGGACCTCAGGTCCGACAACTACCTCGTCGTCTGCGCCGCGCTCACCGCCGCCAGCCGCCTCATCGGCGAGGAGGCCATCCCCGCCGTCCTACCCCAGGTCGTCGATCTCCTCGCGCACCCCAAGGAGGCCGTCAGGAAGAAGGCCGTCATGGCGCTCCACCGATTCTACCAGCGATCCCCCTCCTCCGTCTCCCACCTTGTCTCCAACTTCCGCAAGGTTCCCCCAAACATTTTACCTCTCCTTCTTCGCTTCTGCTCCAATTCGAATTTCTTTTCCCAACTACAAATCTACAATAGAGATAGAAGTAGAGCTAACTAGTCCTTCTCACGCCTTAGCTTCTTATATCAAACTTATGTCACTCAAAGGAGCATATTACTGTTAGTCGTGCTAAAGCTTCGTATTTTGTATGTGTTCAATGTATATTTTGAGTTGCAGCAACTAGCTATTGTCTCTAATTGCATTTATTCGGCTTGACCTGGATGTTAGATGTAAGTTTTGCATACCTGAGGTGTTTAATTCATGTCTTGCATATCTCATGTTGCAATTTTGATACAAACACGTGGGTTCATTAAGCCTGAAGACACACCTTTTTTATCTGTTCAATGCATGTTACCGTTTTTATATAACGTAGGACAGAGCACCTTTTCCTATCTCAGACCATAACATATAGGGAGCTCTTATTATAAGCTACATCAATGCTTGGTTGGGATTTTTAGGAACTCTTATAGCACATATGTGAATGCATTATTATTTCTGAGTGGGGTTCTGAGTAGTGGTGCTTATTGTTTTGCAGAGACTCTGTGATAATGATCCTGGGGTGATGGGTGCAACTCTCTGCCCACTATATGACCTGATTTTGGAAGATCCAAATGCGTACAAGGATTTAGTTGTTAGTTTTGTTAACATCCTCAAACAAGTTGCGGAGAGGAGGCTTCCAACTTCCTACGATTACCATCAAATGCCCGCACCATTCATTCAGGTCCGTGAGCTTTACTTTTAACTTGGTCGACATGTTCAATGATGCTAGGTTAATAGGTAGGTTGGTTCTGATTTGGAGTTCTTTAATTGGCACCATCTTATCTCCTCTGATTTTTCTGTTGCTACTTTCAGATTAAACTATTAAAAATACTTGCTGTGCTGGGTAGCGGCGACAAGTCAGCGAGTGGTCATATGTACACTGTCTTGGGCGACATATTCAGGAAGGGTGACACAGCGAGCAACATTGGCAATGCAATATTGTATGAATGCATATGCTGTGTCTCATGCATTTTTCCAAACTCTAAGATGCTAGACGCCGCTGCTGAAGCAACATCGAAATTTTTGAAGGTCTTTTTATTTTTTAGGGCAAAATAAATGTCTTTCATGATGTTGTGGTTGTTATATCACTAAGCTAACACTTGCTTGCCCCTATGCTGTTTGCAGAGTGATAGCCATAATCTTAAGTACATGGGAATTGATGCTCTTGGACGACTAATAAAGATAAATCCTGATATTGCAGAACAGCACCAATTGGCTGTTATCGATTGCTTAGAGGTGATTGATGTGAAAACTTAACATCTTCAGAATCCATGTCAATAACAGACTTCATATTATGCTGCTGACATCCATATCAAATACTCACTCCGTCTCAAAATAAGTGACTCAACTTTATACTAGCTTTAGTACAAAGTTAATACAAAGTCGGGTCACTTATTTTGGGACGGAGGGAGTATATTTTTGCGTGCTGCAATAAAATGAATCAAAGATCCTTCATTAAAATCATGTTCCAGTTGCTGAACTTAAATTTTCAGAAATGGTGATATGCTCTTCAGTTTAATGTTTCCTTGTATTAACTCTAGGAAGTAGTTATTATAGTGAGCTAAAAGCTATATCAATTTGTTTGATTCAATGTGGTTACCACTCCACCTAGTTTATTTGCCAGTATGTCATATCCATTTTCATAGTTATTATCCATGACCTTGTTTGATCCATGTAATTGCATCAGCACTTCCGTTGTATTTTCTCATTAGTACTTATGATTTCTCACCTGTTAGATGTTCTTATGAATAGGATCCCGATGACACTTTGAAGCGCAAGACCTTTGAGCTTCTTTATAAGATGACGAAATCAACTAATGTTGAAGTGATTGTTGATCGGATGATTGAGTACATGATCAGCATAACTGATCACCATTATAAGGCAGAAATTGCATCGCGGTGTGTTGAGCTAGCAGAACAATTTGCGCCCAGCAATCAGTGGTTCATTCAGGTAATCCACGACTATCTGTATTTCTCGTCAAGCACTTGAATGTAATTTTCATGCGGTCGTTGCTTGGTTTTTGGAAGATCTATTAATTCCTTCAATTATTTTCCAGACCATGAACAAAGTCTTTGAGCATGCTGGGGACCTTGTCAACATTAGAGTGGCACACAATTTAATGCGGCTTATTGCTGAAGGATTTGGAGAGGAGGATGAAGGTGCTGATAGTCAATTGAGATCATCAGCTGTATGTACTCTGAACTCTTCCTGTAATCCCTTGCCACTGACTTTGTTAATGCTGAACGTAATACTGCTAGTATGGACTTACTTTTTTTTTAAACTATGATAATCAGCAATTGAGTTACTCCCTCCGTCCCACAATATAGGATCATTTTTCAAGCTAACATAGTTTGAAAAATGATCTTATATCGTGGGATGGAGGGAGTATATATCTTGAAATGGAAAAAAGAATATTTGTACTGAACTGGCCGCAGCTCTTGCTTTTCTGGCTTGATAGTGGGTGCTGGCGTTAAAATTTAATGTTATTTGTGTGAGCAAGACTCCTAGCAGCCTCCTCAACTGGATGCATGATTCTTTGTTTTAGGATTTTCTCACTACTTGATCAGTCATGTAACTCTCCTGTTCTTAAACAGGTCAATTCCTACCTCCGGATTCTGGGGGAGCCAAAGCTTCCGTCCTCATTTTTGCAGGTAATTGTGTGTTTTGTAGTATTTCCTTTCTATCCCAAGATGAGTTTTTGGGGTTAATTTATATCGTTTTGTTTTACTTTCAGATCATATGCTGGGTTTTGGGGGAATATGGAACAGCAGATGGGAAGCATCCTGCTTCTTATATTATTGGGAAGTTATGTGATGTGGCAGAGGCCCACCCAACTGATGACACTGTCAGGGTATGCTACTTTTTGCTTAACTTAAGTGTAATACTCTTGTTGAGGCAATGCTCTACTATTTTTGTTTTGGGGGACATTACACACTTGGAGTTGCTTCGGTCAAGCTGAAATAGTACCTGATATTTTTGGTTGTAGTGTCCATTTATAATTCAGGACCAGTTTCTGCAGTTTGCAAAGTACTTCATGTTGTACGTATCTGTTAGACAACCAAAATGTTTACAGCATAGCTATTCGATATTAATAATACTATTGACTTCGGTCAGTTATCAAATCAAATTCAAATATGTATCGCCTATTCGCCTTGAGTTTCACATATATGCATGAACGTCAATTTTTTATTCCATGACTGCTTTATCCTCATGTTCAAATTATCTACTCTGGACCACATTTACAGCAGGTGTTATATTCAAGCTATTGTTTTCATTTTCGGTGTTATACAAGTCTATGTTGTATTGCTTATATACTTTTTCTTTTTGTATTGCTTGACATGTGTTCTTTTTTTGCTTCTTCAAGGGTTATGCAGTCTCAGCAATTTTGAAGATATTTGCATTTGAAATTGCTGTTGGAAGGAAATCTGATATGTTGCCTGAGGTAATGAAAATATGTGCCTTTTCTGAGTCTCATCTAACATTTCTCATCACTAGGTGTTGAATAGTTTCAAGCCAAATTATGATCCTTAAATGCACCTTTGGATGTGCACTGAAAGAAATAAGTACTGTTTTCATAAGTATAATAATGCTAGTTAAGTTAAAGTAGTTGAAACTGTGTTGCCTAGAGATCTGTTATATTACATTGACATGCATATCCAAGGTTCATCCTTGCGCATTTGCCTTTGTGGGCAGGCAGCTGTCGTGCTTTTCATCTATTAATTTGAGCATAGTACAACAGAATCTTGGTGAAATCATTTTAAAATGCGATGTTTGAGCACCACCGAGTAAAGAAAACTCAGTATAGCCAGCTTGTCATCTACGTTGTCATAGTATCATGTCTTTTTTGTGTAACTGTATGGCAACCTTTTCCCTAAATTCATTCTCATGATGGTAACGGTATGGTTGTAAAGAAGTAAACCCACTGCTTGGTCTGATACATGATTCTACGCTGAATGATGTAAAGGAAAGCACTTCATGTGAGAAGAAAACACTAATGCATGTGATGCAAATATTGTCCACCTTTTAGTTAAGGTGCAGTGAATAAATCATCAACTCTGGTTTAGACATAAGTGTTTCAATAAGTTATAAAGAACTCTTTATATTGCTTGTATTTCTAATATTTTACAAATCTGTCTTCCTATTTGCAGTTTCAGTCATTGGTAGATGAATTGTCATCTTCACATTCAACAGACTTGCAGCAGCGTGCATATGAGGTACAAGCCTTGCTAGGCTTGGACAAACAGGCTGTTGAAAGTGTAATGCCCATAGATGCAAGCTGTGAAGATATTGAGGTAATGGTATACCTTTTTTTATTAAGCCTGGTATAGGAACTAGGAAATCTTTGTTTTTAATAGTACAAAATGTGACCTTGATTTAGATTTTGTGTCCTGTATACTATGTTTTTGGGGACCTGAAGCTTGGATGGAGGGATTCTATGAAAATCTGACAATACTCAGCAGCATAATTTGGGATATGTTGTGGCATGTCTATGCAAGCAGGCTTAAACTTTCTTTAAACAAATATTTTTAAAGGGCGCAAAAGAAGTTGTGAGAAATCTATCATTTTGACTAATCAAACTAAAGTTTGATCAATAACATTATCCAATGGTTTTCCACTCGCATTAATCTCATCTTTTGGAATACTAACTGATTCTTTTGCAACTTAATGAATTAATTTGACAGCTTGCCAAACAGTGAAATATGTAAACAGGATTCAACCAGACAAGATTACAGCAATTCACCAAACTTCCAAAAGAAGCCTTACCCAAAAGATGAAGTAGAGCACATAGCATGCAGAGTAAATAAAGCTGCAATAAAATGCAATTAACCCATGTGTGGTCTTATTTATTTTTTACCCGAGGTATCATGGAAACCAGGATGAACATGTTTGTTTACTCTAGTCTCAGTGTAAAAGACTTATTTGCCAAGTGTTGGCATTGAAAAATAGACGCATTTATTGTGATTTAGTTTCTCTGCACAGTGTTCTGAAATTATCTAATAATATAAATCTAACACTTAAGAATATTAATTTTGTGTTGCAGGTCGATAGAAACCTCTCATTTCTGAACAGTTATGTGCAGCAAGCCTTGGAAAATGGTGCGACACCTTACATTCCTGAAAGTGAACGCTCAGGGGTTGTGAGTGTTGGTAACTACAGAGCCCAAGACCAACATGAGACATCTGCTCATGCTCTTAGATTTGAAGCCTATGAGCTACCTAAACCTTCACTACCTACAGCAACCTCACAAAGTAGCGTTTCCCTTCCGACTACTGACCTTGTTCCAGTTTCAGAACCAAGTCTCTATAGGGAAGACCATCATCAGGCAAGATCCCAGCCATCAGGCAATGCAGTTTCTGGTGAATTTGGTGCCAAACTTCGTCTTGATGGGGTTCAGAAGAAATGGGGAAGGGAATCCTATGCCTCCTCTTCTACACCTTCAAGCTCGACCTCTAGCCAACAAGCAGCCAACGGGGGCTCTAACTCTGATGGGGGAGGGTTGGTAACTTCACAGGCACGCGAGTCCTCGTATGGTTCCAAGAGTCAGCCGGAAACAGAAGTTTCAGCAGAAAAGCAACGGCTGGCTGCTTCACTTTTTGGTTCATCAGCTGCTAAACCTAATCGAAAGGGACATGCTGGTCGGAAGGCAACAAAAGAGAGTTCCTCGACTGAGAAAGCAGCACCTCAGCCTGCTAAGGAGCAAGTAACCCCTGCTGCCCCACCACCAGATCTGTTGGATCTGGGTGAAGAGCCTGTTTCATCCAGTGCTCCATCTGCTGACCCCTTCTCACAGTTAGACGGGCTCCTTGGACCAGCATCAGCCTCTCCTGCGCTTTCTGGAACATCAGCTACCAGCGCTTCCAACACACCAGACCTTATGTCCATCTTCTCGGATGATGTACAAACTGGAGCCACCAGTGCATCCACAGAACCGACACAAAAAGGAGCAACGGCAAAAAAGGGCCATAGCCTTCAAGATGCGTTACAGAAGGACGCCACTGCTAGGCAGGTCGGTGTGACTCCAACAGGGAACAACCCAAATCTTTTCAAGGACCTTCTAGGCTAGAATATACCGCGGATTTTCAGTGTGCTCAGGTTGGGGCAAAACGAGTTTGCCCCCAAGACGATCTTGTCGGTGAATGGCTACTTGATCAGCAAAGGAGCCAGCGGTGTATTTGGTTTTGAGTTGCAAGGCACGACCTTTCCCCTGCTAATTGGGAGCGGTTTGCGCGGGTTGAGGGGCGGACGTGTCTGCGGGGTAATTTTCCTGTCGTGTTTTTTTCGCATGGCAAAATTTTCTTGTTGAGACTAGTGTGTACATGTGTTTATTACATGATGTGTAATCTGTACATGATGATGAGGCCAGTGTCCAGAAGCGTTCTTTTGTTGAGCTCTAGGGGGGAGGGCCTGTCGTGTCGAGTCGATGTTTGTTATTTTACCCATATTGGACATATACAGTAGACCGGACACTGGAAAACTAGAAATACCTTGTGTTGTCAATTCCTTTTAGAACTGGGCGGAATAAAATGTAAGTTTGTCATTGACGAGAGGCACATTGTAGCCTCCTTGTGTGAAGTTTTCTTCCTTGTTGGGCTCATTTCGTTATGCATTTTGCAAACCTGTCTGTAAAATCTGCCATCAATCTTGACCGCTTTTCACTGGGAAAACAAACGTGATCACGCTCGGTATAGTAATTGATTGAAGCACGGCGATAGGGCTACTGATGACGGAAGTGAGAATGTACTCCCTCTCCGTTTCTAAATATAAGTCTTTTAAGAGATTTCATTACGGACTACATATGGATGTATATAGATATACTATATTATTGTATATAGATATATTTTAGATTGTTTTGCTCCGTATGTAGTCGGTAGTGAAATATTTTAAAAAAATTATATTTAAATTTGCTCCTTAATGAAATCTTTTAAAAGATTTATATTTAGGAATGAAGGAAACAGATAACATGTCTAAGCAGATGCATTGCTTCAGAGGGGAAAACATCCCTGGTATATGAAACGCTGCTTCTGGACCACTTGGTGCATTAGATCTGAGTGTAAGGGCCAGGATTAGTTCACTAACCTTTCTATGTATGCTCCCTTGAAACATTTTGCTTCTTGCCCCCTGAAGGCACCATATCTTCACGAAATTAGATCTGACACATTGTGTATGAGCTGACAAATGTTGTCTGAAGCACGGTTTGCCACATACTACAGCACTGCATATCAAGACCAGGCAACAACAGGTTATAAACAAAGCAAAACAAATCATCCTGATTTGATTCAACTCAAATATAAGGAACAAGACTCTGCAAAACAAAAAGGATCTCATAGTAGTGTAAGAACAACTCCAAATCTAACAACCCATTTTGTTCGCACGTGTCCTTTTGCATAGGCGGAGGAGTCGTTAGGGTGAGGTCGTGTGCCCGCCCTACCTTGATTTAGCACAAGACATGACATACCGGTATGCTGCATCGCTACGTACGCCCGCATCTGACCGTGCATGCATGCTGGTTTTTCCTTTTGGAATAGAAAAAGTAGGGCATGTCTAATGGGACTTGGGTTCAGCCCACCACAACCAAGAAAAGGAAAGGCTATCCATCGATCGATCCACGCACGAATCAATTCAGGGTATGGCAGCATCCATCGATCCACGCACGAATCAATTCCTATGCACAAACGCACCAAGTGCTCCAATCATCCAATGTGAGCGTCGCCGACCGCCTCCCAAATTGTTGGTCACTACCACCGTCTCGGCCTCCCCACTCCCTTGGTCTTGGCCCTCGTCATCCTTCGCGATTCCCGGCCGCCCTACCGCCGTCGCCGTTCACGACCGTGCGATCACGCCATTCCCTGCCTAGGTGCCTCTTCGCTTGGTATTTTTTGGTTCATAGCAGCACCTTGTCGACGCAAGGTTCACCCCATCTTAATTTTTTTCGTCCTCCGCCACTGTCCGTTTGGGTTGTCGCGGACATAAAACTTGGTCTAACGCGACGACCCATTCCAGACCCAAATTTAGGTCACATTTGCGTTGGCGCGGACACGAAGCGGACACGCGCCCTGTCCGTGTGCTCCTTCCCCGGCCCATCCGTTGGTGGGCACAGTCTCACCTTTTTTATTCCCTTCCCCCACCCGTTGCCCGCAAGTGCACAAACCCTAGGCCGGCACCCATTTTTCCCGGCCACCTTGCTCTCCAGCCCCCTCCCACCTCCACCCAGCAGCACATCCACCGACGGGGTGCCTCCTTCGTCTCGGTGCTGGAGGCCTAGTGGTAGATCTGCGGCGGCGGCGGCGAGATTTGGCGCATCCCGCCGGCGGAATTTGCCGAATCCGGCCACCGGTGACTCTGCTTGTCATGGATTGGCCGGGTACCGGTCCACCTAGCTTGGGTAATGCCTCGGTGCCGCATGCAGGTGCTCAATCCGCCTCTAGCTGCTCGGATCTGTCCCGTCGTCGGTTCGCCGGCAAAGCCATGGCCAGCCGGGGCCCTGGCTCGCTGGCCAGAGGCTTGCCGTCTTACCATTGTCGTTCATAAAGTGCGACGACTGACCGCGGCAGGTCGTCTGGCGCATTTCTACGACGCTGGAACATCCGAGTTGGGTGTTCGTCAAGTGCAAAAATGACGGGATACTTGATTTTCGTTCAGCCTTTTGCTCTTTGATTTGATGTAATTTCAGTAGCTTATTTGCTCAATTTTGTGTGTAGGAGGGATGCAACTTTTGGTATTGAGAAGAAAAATACATCGATCTATTAAGCACACGGAATTTGCTAGATGTTCGTGCACTTCTAGCTAGAATTGAAGCTATAGATGAGACAAAAAAGGGACCAAAGGGGAAGCACCGTCTACTTCTTTATAATTGAAGAAGGAAGACGTTGTTAAGCTCATGCGCAGATCAACAATGAAGACATAAAGAAGATATTAATCCAACTAGTAAGAGCAGTTATGAAAGTTGGTATCTTGTAAAATGTCTAATTATGATTCTTATTTTCTTTGGTTTGTACTCGTAGCGAAGATTTGGTAAAAAAATGTATGTATCATAATGACTTTGATGAAATAAAAATAATGTGCAAATGCCAGACAATAATATGTGTGAATGATTAAAAATGGAAGCCGACCGACCACAAGAACGAGATTTGGGTCCGCGTGTTGGACGCATGGTATATCCATTTGTAAGAAGGGACGAACACACCAATTCAAACGTATAAGAGCATCTCCAGCCGCGGCCTCAAAGGACCTCCCAGTGCCTTTTTCGTCGCCGGCGCCGAAAAATCGGCCCAGTCGCGTCCCCAGGACCCCGTTTTTCTCCGGTTAGAGCCTTTTTTTGGGCCGGCGAACCCAGGCCAAACCCAGGACGCCGGGGCCTCTTGAGGGATCCGGCGGTAACAAATCGGCGTGTGGGACACCACTGTCAGGCGAATCTCGTCCTTTTTTCCTAGCGCCGAGCCACTCCCCCGCTACCGACCTCGGCGGCCCTCGCCTGTTCACGGCCCCTGCGCCGCCGTTAGAAGACCCCACTTCGCCCTCCCTCGCCGGATTTTGCTTCCCCGACCCTCGCCCATCCCTCGCCCAAGCCACGCCGGCCGGGGCGCCGGCGTCTGCTCGCCTGCTCGCCCGTCACGCCGACAAGGTGTTCGACGTTTTGCCTGCTCGTCCATGGACTCGGACGACGAGGAGGCATTCGCGGCCCTGTTGGAGGAAGAAGCCGAGGCCGACACCACCGACGAGGAGCACCTCATGATAATGTCCTCGCTGGCCGGCCTATTAGTCAACAATGACAAGCCCCGGTGAGGTGGCTCGACGACGGGCGATGCAAGAACAAGCAGAGGCATCAGATGGAGGGATATTGCATGCTCTACGCCGACTACTTCACCGACTCTCCATTGCACAATGAGAAAGTATTTCGGCGTCGCTACCGGATGAGCCGGAAGCTCTTCCTCAGGATTGTTAATTCCGTCCGGGAGTTCGACAACTATTTCGTTTGCAAGAAGGATTGCACCGACACAGTTGGATTCTCCTCACTTTAGAAATGCACCCAAGCTATGAGGATGCTTGCATACGGAGCTCCCGCGGACATATAAGAAGATTATGGGCGAATGGATGAGTCCACCACCATTGAGTGTCTGTACAAGTTCTACGGAGCAGTGGTGGCAGTGTTTGGACCACAATATTTGCGATCACCCAATGCCGAAGACACTACTCAAATCCTGGCACAAAATGCAACAAGAGGATTTCCAGGGATGCTTGGAAGCATCGACTGCATGCATTGGTCATGAAAAAACTGTCCATTTGCTTGGCAGGGGATGTACAAAGGCGCCAAAGGTGATTGCAGTGTGGTACTTGAGGCAGTAGCCACACATGACCTATGGATTTGACACTCCTTCTTTGGTATGCCAGGAACTCACAATGATATCAACGTCTTGCAGTGCTCGAATGTCTTCGCCAAGCTTGTTGAAGGTCATGCTCCTCTGATGAACTTTGAGGTCAATGGACGCCAATACAACAAGGGATACTATCTAGCAGATGGTATCTATCCGAGATGGTCCACATTTGTGAAGACTATCTCAAAACCCGTGGCGCCAAAAAAGGCACACTTTTCTAAGTGTCAGGAGGCTTGCAGGAAAGATGTCGAGCGAGCATTTGGTATGCTCCAATTGCGATTTGCTGTTGTCAGGTATCCCGCTATGACCTGGTCCAAAAGGTAGATGTGGGAGATCATGAATTGTTGTGTCTGCTTGCACAACATGATCATTGAGAGCGAGCAGGAAGAGCCAGTGTTTGATCCTGAACATATCACAGGATATGACCTCTTGCAGTTGTTGATCACCAGGTACCAGCAATATGGACTGCCTACCTCAATATGCGCCAGAAGATCCGAAACCCACAAGTGCATCAAGAACTGCAAGACGATCTGGTGGAGCACCTATGGAGGCTTAAGGGCAACGCCTAGCTCGATTTGTTTTAATTTATGTTGGAACTTGCTTCATTGAACTATTTGATTTTGTATTAATTTCTATGATGAACTTTGGTACGAAACATTCAGTTTTTTTTTGAATTTATATGTCGAAAGAGTGCCGATTTTGTTGATTTCAAAGTCGAAATAGCGTCGAAACAAGACCGAATTTGGGCCGATTCTACGCTGATAATGGGCCAAAAACGGCGGTTGTGGGGCGACCCCGGGGGTTTGACTAGGAAAACGATCCCCCAGGCCGATTTTATCGCCGGCTCGACCCCAGACGGCGCTATTTCGGGCTCCTGTGGGGCCAACGGTTGGAGATACTTAAAAAATGGACAAAGCGCGCGTCTGTTTAGATCGTCCGATCGAAGTTGTTCTAACACCTTCAGGAAGCATGTAGTCTAGTGCAAGCTAACATCAACGTTACAAGGTGCCAGAGTGACAGAACACGACACAAGGTTGTCCATGGAATTGCACATGCATGTAACGGCAGCTCGAGTTCTCATTTGCTAAACTACACATCGGCACTCTTAAACATTGAAAGCCACATGTTGCCTCTAATGTGACACCACTCTTGTCGACTGCAAATACAGACGATTTCCCCTGATCGCCCAACCAGAATACCAAAACGACCGTGTTTGTGCTTCAGAATCACAACCGTGTGTGGAGCCAACATCTTCCACATCTGAGTGAAGTTTTTCCAGATGCTACAAGCATGCACGGAATGGATTCGAACATGTTGCCGCCCTGAATAGTCGCCTACCATAGGCAATGGTTTATCCTACACCCTGAAACGTGTCCAAATTATTGTGACCTGACTACGCGAAAAGATAAGACATCCCTAGCAAAACAAAAGGGTCCACTTCAGAGAGAAAACCACATCCAGAGGAAAACTAGGATAAAATAGGAGTCGTATCAACCGTTCATTGAGCTGAGACCAGTGCGGATTTGGGCCGCCACCTCACCTCCACACGATGAACCCAACACATGTATCAGTTCTTCATTTTGACACTAGATGAAATGAAAACCCCGCTTTATCGACCAGTGACGAGGGTTACACGTTGCACTTCAAGTTTTTTATGTTCTGGACTGTTCGGACCGGCGCTAAACGTACGGCAGCGCACAGTAGTAGAGCACGGGGAGAGATACCGCGTAGGAAAACGACGTACGTGCGCATACATATACATGCATGCACGCGCACGTGAGGCTCCGATAGAATCTCCGGGGAACTCCTGTTGCATCTGCGTGCGTCGTCGGTACGCCCTGAACACGCCCATGGGCTCGTCCGTTGCCCGGCCGGCCGCCACTGCCGGTCTACCTGGTCATTCGGCAGGAGCTGCCAAGCGGCACACCACGTGAGAGAGAGAGAGAGTCAGAGACCCGGTGCGTACTACTCCTACACATGTAGCCTGGCTAGCCCGATCGATCGATCATGGAAGCGACGGCACCAGTCACGTACCACGTTATCTCTATCCATGCCATGGTCTATCACCCATCTCTATGCATGAGCCAACCACGGCCCACACGACACATACTCCATGAGCAGCAGCGCAGGGATGGATGATGGATGGATGGATCGACATCTCAAATCAAATCACCACCATATCGTATCATCGGTCACGCGGCCCGAGACCGACCGACGCGATGCATCATGCCATACGTGTGGCGTCTGTGTGTCCCTCGCCGGCGACACGTGGTCACGTACCACGCGCCTATTGTCAACAGTTCTTATCGTCTACTGGTGGTACCGTAGTCCAGCCATGACTCCACTCCATGGCCCGGGCCCTGGCCGACGGTGTCGGGCAGCGGTGACCGCCCGGCGAGGCCGACGGCAACGGGCGTGCGTGTCCGGTGGATGGCAGTGCCGGGCGGGGCGCACGGGGACCAGGTAGGCGCGGCGCGGGGGTACCACGGGATGCGGCGCCGTCGCTCTCGGCCGGGGGCCGGCCATCGGCGACATCATCATGGATCGCTGTCATCAGGGGCCGGCCGGCCGGCAGCGGCGCGGAATCTGCGTAAGCTGCAATCCACATACTGACATACACACACGCAGAGACAGGCGGACGGACACACACGCGCGAGCTGCGCACACATGCGTATCTGGTCCACGTACGGCGGCAGAGAGCCAGAGACGTACGTACCGGCGAACGACCGCACGCAACCCAAACCGGCGCCGGGAAGGGACGGTCCGCCGGTACATGAGGAGCTAGCCAGTGGCCCGGAGGCCATGGCCACCTGTCGATCAGACGGAGAGCAGGACCAGTAAAGTGCGCGTTAAAAACAACCTCATATACGACATCTGCAAGTTGTTTGGTTGCCTACATATGGACTTCTTGTATTAGAGAATCAATTTTGATACGTTGTTTGATTGTCTGCATTGTCTCGACGCATACAACTACACGCTGTTTGGTTGCCCGCATGATGTATGATTTAAAGCTAACACTTGCACTTAGCACACAAGGTTAAAAGCTAGCAGAGGAAGGAGGAGAAGAAATGTAGTGTGCACCGGACCATGGCGACTGCGGTGGATAGTGACCGTGGCGCCGTGTCCGACATGACGAGCATGGAGTCATGGGCGAGCAACCCGTCAGCGGCACGACGAGCGACACCGTCGGCAAACTAGTTGCGGTGCTCGCGCAAAGACAGTGGACAGAGAAAGATAATGCAGTGCTTGTGCCATGGTATCGTCCGTGCAGTAGGACGAGAGAGGAGGCCGAGATGATCGACGCTGGAAACGATTCCAGTGTAGTGGGACGGGAGAGAGGAGGCCGAGAGGAGGCCAAAATGATCGACCCCGCAGAGGAGAGATGAAGCTTTACATGATGGCGTGAGTGCACTAAACTGTTGTTGAAGGAAAGATGAAGCTACGACCGTCAAAACCAAAACATACAACACGAATGTTGTGCGGAACTGCGAGATTAGACTGCTAGTCAAAGAAAATTTTAAAAGATCGATCATGCGCTATGAATGTGATAAAATTCGTCTAGAATAGCTCCAAACAGGAACAAGAAATAAAGAACTTTCGGCCGACGAAACTACGAACCAATCGCCTGAATGGAACCGTAGCATCGAGGTGCATCTTTTTCGTGTAGAGTTTATCTCGAATCGAAGCACAGTTGTGTAGATCAAAGGGATAAGAAAGAGAGGAGATTAGGAAGAAGTTTAATGGAGGTTGAAGAAGACATGTAATCAACTCGCATCCCTCCCGTCTCCACTCGCAAGAGCCCACTTGCTTGCGCACCGTTCGGGTCCGATTCTAAAAAAATTGTCGATTCGAGCGTTTCGAGGGAGACAGAACCAGAGATGCTTTAAACATCATGCCATGCAGATCCAACAGTGTATGCAGCCAACCAAACAACCCGTTTACTTTTCACACGAGACTGGTTAAGCTGCATGCGGACTTGCGCCCAAACTGTACCGGTTCTTCCCAACTCGATCGATCGTCCTGCTGAATGGAATGTGCGGTGATGGACGGGGACGTATGGCTCGCCTGCTGCAGCTCGTTGGATCGCGTCGCTCGCTTGGTTTGGTTGCGTATTAGGAGGGGGATCGACATCACGCCAACTACGAACGGGCCATCGGTGGTGGTACGGTGGTGGCGTCAGGTATGGTGGAACAACAGCAGCCGGCCCGGGGATTAATGGATGTCGCGTTCCGGATGGCCCA
The DNA here is from genome assembly GCA_022496015.1 of Hordeum marinum. Taxonomy (NCBI): domain Eukaryota; kingdom Viridiplantae; phylum Streptophyta; class Magnoliopsida; order Poales; family Poaceae; genus Hordeum; species Hordeum marinum. The sequence goes on from CM039674.1 coordinate 480,577,246, forward strand.
AGTCTTGTCTCTGGCTGGACCCAACGCATCATCGATCGGTCCATCCATCCATGCTCATCCGGTGCAGTACTACCACCTAATCATGTGTTTGAGGTACACCAAAAAAATGGCTTTGATTGAGCAGATGAGGCCCCTTCTCCTCTCTTGTAGGTCCAATCTTTTGCGTTGTTCATTTTACAAACAAACAGGGTTCAACGTGCGCACGTGCAGAGTCACGCGCCGCATGTTGACGACTAGAAGAATCGCCGGTTTCGACATTGGTAAAGTTTCTCGATGAATATGCCGTGGAGAGGTGTATCAGATTCATATCATATAGCATGGTGAGTCAAGATGGCTGATACAACATCTTTCAGAATACAATGCATTTTTCTTCTTCTCAAGAACATGTAGGGGAGTTGCATGTCTTTTCCATTAAGGCAGGGGAAGAGTTTAGTTACATCCAATCACTCGCAAACGAGATCCTGACAGCCGAACCACGTAGTCCAGTGTACTTGAATTACATGCCCACCGCTACCGCTAGCATAGCGCCAGAGAGCAAGCTCCGCATGAATGTCGCGCACTACAAGGGAGGGGATCCGACACTTTCGCTCGAAGACCTTGTTGTTACGTTCGAGCCATAGAAAACGCAGTGTGGCGATGGTGGTTGTGTTTAGGGCATCTGCGACTCTCCAACCATCGTAACCGTCCGGATCAAGTGGTTTGAAAGTGTTTTGTCATCCAACACGATTTTGTATCAGTTTAGATGCGTTTATACCTGTAAAACCGGGGATAAATAGAGGGAGTGCGGATGTTGGCACTACTGTCACGTCCACTTCTAACTAATCTAGTCCATTCAAAACCCTTTACCCACGTCCTCGTGCGTTCGTGCCCGTCATTAGCTGCCCGCATTCATGTGTTCTACAGCGTCCGCTTCGCATTGACCCGGCACAAAACGAACACGACCTCTCACTTACGACGACATGGACGCGACGACATGTGCGCCGCGTCCCCGGTCTCCACGCCCGTTCAATATTGGAGATAAGTTTACTAGATGGGAGAGGACGGACATCTACCACGCCCATTCAAGGCTCGTCCGTCTACTCGCCAGCCGAGGAACCAACTCCGGCGCCACGCATTGCCGCACTCGGACGCTTGGCCTCATCGGAATTCACCATTTAAAGGACGATACACCTGGCTAACTCCACACCACAACCGCTCCACATCTTCTTCCCTTGCGCACCACATCACCATGGTCGCAAGCTCTAGCGCTTTGTGGAAGAGCCTTTCATTGGCAAAGAAGCATGAGATGACCACCTTTTCCTGTTAGGATTAAAGAACGTGCTAAATCTACAATCGTGATTAATAAAAGTAATGTTAGAACATCAAAACCTTCTGACCAAATAAATGTGAAGCCTAATATTGCTATGGTTAGAGATCTCTTGGTTGATAATATTGATGAGCACTTTATTTACCTATGCGGTGAGGCTGCTATAATTGGAAAACCTGCTACAAACGAAAAGGATGTGTTAGATAAGAATAGACCAGTGGTTAGCATGCATGTTGTTTCTGTCAAGATTGAAGATCATTGCTATCATGATTTATGTGATATAGGTGCTAGTGTGAGTGCAATTCCATCACTAGTGTAGAATCAGCCTATTGTCGCGGTTCGTAAGGGCCTTTAGTGCCGGTTCTACTAAAGCCCACCCCCTTTAGTCCTGGTTCAACACGGCCCGGCAGCAAAGGCCCACCATGTGGCATCCGTCAGGCGTCGTGGGCTGAGGGACCTTTAGTCCCGGTTGGTAACACCAACCGGGACTAAAAGTATTTAGTTTTTTTTATTTTGTTGTAGTTTTCCTTTTAATCCTTTAGGGGTTTATGAATTAATTATGGTTTAATTTTCCATTTAATTTTGTGTTTTCCATTTAATTAATTTTCATTCCAAACATATATTACGATACTACTCTACACACGTTGTGCATACATTACTTCTTGTTGATCTTGTAATGGTATTCTCCTTCGGGATTTATGACCTGATCGACCAGAAATCCAGCTATTTCCTCTTAAATTGCTTGTACGCGAGCCTCTAGTAGGAGCTAGCCCCGCATCTCCGTCATCTATAAGAAGGAGATCAAGATGAATATATTAGTTATATATATATATATATATATATATATATATTAGCTAGATCATGATAACAAAATTATGGATAGTGTTTTGGCAAACGTACCCAAAGATTTCTTTCGTTTCTACTCCTTTCAGACGTGATCATGCGAATGTTCTCGCAAACGTAGTATGCACATGAACTATTCCCTTGCTCCTGCCTCATACACTTTACGAGAATAAAATTCAATCAGATAATAATTAATCAAGCATGATAATGGTATTCAAACTAGAATTAAAGAGATGACGGACATAGCTAGCTAGCTAGTACTACTTAATTACCTTGGGTCGCACCCATTTCAGCTATTGTGCCCAGTCGCCTGGGACCTGTTTGATAAACTTGACCCAAGCCCTGTCCCGCCGGCCAAAAAAATGAATAAAGGAGTTATTAACTAGTTGATATCAGGAAATGAAGTAAAGAGGCCGATATAGTGAGATAATGATTGAAATTACCTGTCAACCATCCCCCTCACGATTGCGTATTCAGATGGATCCTTATATTATTGGGGTGTGTTGCATGGGAAACAAAAATTTTCCTACGCACACGCAAGATCTATCCATGGAGATGTGCATCTATGAGAGGGAGAGTGGATCTACGTACCCTTGTAGATCGCTAAGCGGGAAGCGTTAAGAAACGCGGTTGATGTAGTCGAACGTCTTCGCGATTCAAATCGCCGAGCGTCCTGCGATCCAATCACGATCCGTCCCGATCTAGCACCGAACGGACGGCACCTCCGCGTTCAGCACACGTACGGCTTGATGACGATCTTCGCCTTCTTGATCCAGCAAGAGGGAGCGGAGAGGTAGACGAGTTCTCCAACAGCGTGACGGCGTTACGACGATGGTGGTGGAGTAATTCCAGCAGAGCTTTGCCTAAGCATTGTTGAAACCGATCTAGAGGAGAAACTACGGACTAGAGGAGAGGGTAGCACGTGGCTGAAAATCTATGTGCAAAACCCCTAAAACCTCTACTAGATATAGGAGGAGGAGAGGAGGAGGCTTGTCCGCAAGGGCAAGCCCTCTTGGCTTCGGCCGAAGTGGAGGGAGGAGTCCTACTCCTCCACTCCTAGTCGGTTTCGGACTCCTTCCTTATATTAGCCTTTTTCCACCATTTCCACTTTGGATTTCCTTCCCAGCCGCATGGGCCCTATGTGGGACTTCGGCCAGCCCACTAAGGGCTGGTATTCATCCTCCCACAACCCATGTAGCCTCTTGGATCGAAATACCCCTCCTGATGATACCCCGATACCCTCCCGGCACTCCCGATACACTATCGACGAGCCCGGAACTTTTTCGGTGACCAAAACAGAACTTCCTATATATCAATCTTTACCTTCGGACCATTCCAGAGCTCCTCGTGACATCTGAGATCTCATCCGGGACTCTGAACAACCTTCGGTCACCACCATGCATAACTCTATACTACCTAAACGTCACCAAACCTTAAGTGTGTAGACCCTGCAAGTTTGAGAACAACGTAGACATGACCGAGACACCTCTACGATCAATAACCAATACCGGGACCTGGATGCCCATATTGATTCCTACATATTCTACGAATATCTTTATCGGTCGAACCTCTATGTCAAGGATTCAGTTAATCCCGTATGATGTTCCCTTTGTTCTTCGGTATGTTACTTGCCCGAGATTTGATCGTCGGTATCTCCATACCTAGTTCAACCTCGTTATCGGCAAGTCTCTTTACTCGTTCCGTAATACAAGATCCAGTGGCTAACACTTAGTCACATTGCTTGCAAGGCTTATTGTCATGTTGTATTACCGAGTGGGCCTTGAGATACCTCTCCATCACGGAGTAACAAATCCCAGTGTTGATCCATGCCAACCCAACAGACACCCTCAGAGATACCTGTAGAGCACCTTTATAGTCACCCAGTTACGTTGTGATGTTTGATACACACAAGGCACTCCTCCGGTGTTTGTGAGTTGCATGATCTCATGGTCGTAGGAACATATACTTGACATGCACAAAACTGTAGCAATAAACTGACACGATCATATGCTACGTTTACAGTTTGGGTCTTGTCCATCCCATCATTCTCCTAATGATGTGATCCCATTATCAAATGACATCTCATGAAAATGGCTAGGAAACCTTGACCATCTTTGATCAACAAGCTAGTCTACTAGAGGCACACTAGGGACAAAGTGTTGTCTATATATCCACACATGCAATGTGTTTCCAATCAATACAATTATAGTATGGATAATAAACAATTATCATGAACAAGGAAATATAACAATAAAAACTTTATTCATTGCCTCTAGGGCATATTTCCAACAGTCTCCCACTTGCACTAGAGTCAATAATCTAGTTCACATCACTATGTGATTTACATTGTAATGAACCGAACACCCATGCAATTCTGGTATTGATCATGTTTAGCCCTTGGAAGAGGTTTAGTCAACGGGTCTGCAACATTCAGATCCGTGTGCACTTTGCAAATATTTATGTCCTTTTCCTCGATGTAATCGCGGATGGAATTGAAGCGTCGCTTTATGTGTCCGGTCCTCTTGTGAAACCTTGGTTCCTTGGCCAGAGCAATGGCATCAGTGTTGTCACAGAACAGAGTCATTGGATTCAGTGCATTGGGCACTACTCCAAGATCTATCATGAACTACTTCATCCAGACACCTTCCTTCGCTGCCTCCAAGGCTGCGATGTACTCCGCCTCACATGTAGAATCGGCTACCACGCTTTGCTTGGAACTGCACCAGCTTACCGCCCCCCGTTGAGAATAAATACTTATCCGGTTTGCGACTTAGAGTCATCCGGATCAGTGTCGCAAACCGGATCAGTGTCAAAGCTTGCATCAACGTAACCCTTTACGACGAGCTCTTCATCACCTCCATAAACGAGAAACATTTCCTTAGTCCTTTTCAGGTACTTAAGGATATTCTTAACCGCCGTCCAGTGCTCCATTCCAGGATCACTTTGAAAGCTTCCGGGCATACTTATGGCAAGGCTGACATCGGGTCTTGTGCACAACATTGCATACATGATAGAGCCTATGGCTGAAGCATAGGGGATGACACTCATCTTCTGCCTATCTTCTGCAGTCATTGGGCATTGAGTCTTACTCAACTTCACACCTTGTAACACAGGCAAGAACCCCTTCTTGGACTGATCCATTTTGAACTTCTCCAAAACTTTATCAAGCTATGTGCTCTGTGAAAGTGCTATTAAGCGTCTCGATCTATCTCTATAGATCTTAATGCCTAATATGAAAGCAACTTGTCCTAGGTCCTTCATTGAAAAACTCTTGTTCAAATATTCCTTCACACTTTCCAGCATTTCTATATTGTTTCCAATCAGCAATATGTCATCCACATATAATATTAGAAACGCTATAGAGCTCCCACTCACTTTCTTGTAAATACAAGCTTCTCCATAAACTTGTATAAACCCAAACGCTTTGATCACCTCATCAAAGCGCTTATTCCAACTCCGAGATGCTTGCACCAATCCATAAATGGATTGCTAGAGTTTGCAAACTTTGTCAGCATTCTCTGGATCGACAAAACCTTATGGTTGCATCATATATAACTCTTCCTCAAGGAAACCATTGAGGAACGCTGTTTTGACATCCATCTGCCAAATTTCATAGTCGAAATATGCAGCTATTGCTAACATGATTCTGACGGACTTAAGCATCGCTACGGGTGAGAATGTCTCATTGTAGTCAACTCCTTGAACTTGTTAAAAACCCTTTGCCACAAGTCGAGCTTTATAGACGGTGATATTACTGTTCGCGTCTGTCTTCTTCTTAAAGATCCATTTGTTCTGAATGGCCTTTCGCCCTTCAGGCAATACTTCCGAAGTCCATACTTTGTTTTCATACATGGATCCCATCTCGGATTTCATGGCCTCTAACCATTTCTCGGATTCCGAGCCCATCATCACTCCTCCATAGCTCGTAGGTTCATTGTTGTCCAACAACATGACCTCCAAGACAGGGTTGCCGTACCACTCAGGAGCAGTACGCGCCCTTGTCGACCTATGAGGTTTGATAGTAACTTGATCCGAAGCTTCATGATCATCATCATTAACTTCCTCTTCAACTATCGTAGGCTCCACAGAAACATCTTTCTACGCTGCGCTACTCTCTGGTTGAAGTAAAGGTTCAATAACCTCATCAAGCTCTATTTTTCTCCCACTCAATTCTTTCGAGAGAAACTCTTTCTCAAGAAATGTTCCATTCTTAGCGACAAACACTTTGCCTTCGGATCTGAGATAAGGTATACTCAATTGTCTCTTTCGGGTATCCTATGAAGATGCATTTCTCCGCTTTGGGTTCCAGCTTTTCGGGTTGAAGCTTTTTGACATAAGCATCACATCCCCAAACTTTAAGAAATGACAACTTTGGCCTCTTGCCAAACCACAGTTCATATGGCGTCGTCTCAACGGATTTCGATGGTGCCCTATTTAAAGTGAATGCAGCTGTCTCTAATGCATAACCCCAAAACGATAGTGGCAAATCGGTAGGAGACATCATAGAACGCACCATATCTAATAAGGTTTGATTACAACGTTCGGACACACCATTACGCTGTGGTGTTCCAGGCGGTGTCAACTGTGAAACAATTCCACACTGTCTTAAGTGACTGCCAAACTCATAACTCAGATATTCACCTCCTCGATCAGATCGTTGGAATTTAATCTTCTTGTTATGATGATTCTCAACTTCACTGTGAAATTGCTTGAACTTTTCAAACATTTCAGACTTGTGTTTCATTAAGTAAATATACCCATATCTACTTAAGTCATCAGTGAAGGTGAGAAAATAATGATATCCACCGCACGCTGCAACATTCATTGGACCGCACACATCAGTACGTATGATTTCCAACAAGTCAATTGCCCGTTCCATTGTTCCAGAGAATGGCGTTTTAGTCATCTTGCCCATGAGGCATGGTTCACATGTGTCAAGTGATTCAAAATCAAGTGACTCCAAAAGTCCATCATCATGGAGCTTCCTCATGCATTTTACACCAATATGACCCAAACGACAGTGCCACAAGAAATTGGTACTATCATTATCAACTCTACATCTTTTGGCATCAATGTTATGAACATGTGTATCATCACTATCAAGATTCAATATGAATAAACCCCTCACATTGGGTGCATGACCATAAAAGATATCACTCATATAAATAGAACAACCATTATTCTCTGATTTAAATGAGTAACCGTCTAGCAATAAACAAGATCCATATATAATGTTCATGCTTAACGCAGGCACTAAATAACAATTATTCAGGTTCATCACTAATCCCGATGGTAATCGAAGAGAGAGAGCGTGCTGACGGCGATCACATCAACCTTGGAACCATTTCCCACGTGCATCGTCACTTTGTCCTTTGCCAGCCTTCGTCTATTCCGTAGTTCCTGTTTTGAGTTGCAAATGTGAGCAACCGAACCAGTATCAAATACACAAGCACTACAACGAGTACTAGTAAGGTACACATCAATAACATGTATATAATATATACCTTGTTTTTTGTTCGCTGCCTTCTTGTCAGCCAGGTTCTTAGGGTAGTTCCGCTTCCAGTGACCAGTTCCCTTGCAATGAAAGCACGCAGTTTCTGGTTTGGGTCCAGCCTTGGGTTTCTTCACGGGAGGAGCAACTACTTTGCCATCCTTCTTGGATTTACCCTTCTTTCCCTTGCCATTTTTCTTGAAACTAGTGGTTTTATTGACCATCAACACTTGATGTTCTTTCTGGATTTCAGACTCAGCGACTTTCAGCATCGCAAACAGCTCAACAACTGACTTATTCATCCCGTGCATGTTATAGTTCATCACAAAGCTCGTGTAGCTAGGTGGAAGTGATTGAAGAACTCTATTAGTGATCACCTCTGGTGGAAGGGGCATCCCTAACTCCGCCAGACAAGTCGAATACCCAGACATTCTAAGTATATGTTCACTGATAGGCCCGTTCTCCTCCATTTTGCAAGCATAGAACTTATCAGAGGTCTCATACCTCTCAATCCGGGCATTCTTCTTGAAGATAAACTCCAACTCCTGGAACATCTCATATGCTCCATGACGTTCAAAACGTCTTTGAAGTCCCGGTTCTAAGCCATACAATATTGCACACTGAACTATTGAGTAATCTCCATGTGCCTCCCAAGCGTTCTTAACGTCTTTGGATGACATGTCTTCGGGTTGGTTACCAAGCGGTGCATCAAGGACATATGACTTCTGGGAAGCCGTGAGGATAATCCTCAGATTACGGGCCCAGTCCACAAAGTTACTTCCATCATCTTTCAACTTAGCTTTGGACGCATTAAAATTCAGGGGTGCTACTTTGCAAGCCATTGATCTACAACATAAATATGCAAAGGTTACTTAGACTATTGTTCAAGATAATGAGTTTAGTTAATCAAATTACTAAAGCTCCCACTCAAATCGACATCCCTCAGGTCATCTGAGTGACACATGATCCAAATTCACCAGCTCAAGTCCGATCATCACGTGAGTTGAGTGTTGGGGAACGTTGCATGGGAAACAAAAATTTTCCTACGCACACGCAAGATCTATCCATGGTGATGAGCATCTACGAGAGGGAGATTGGATCTACGTACCCTTGTAGGTCGCTAAGCGGGAAGCGTTAAGAAACGCGGTTGATGTAGTCGAACGTCTTCGCGATCCAAATCGCTGAGCGTCCCGCGATCCAATCACGATCCGTCCCGATCAAGCACCAAACAGACGGCACCTCCGCGTTCAGCACACGTACAACTTGATGATGATCTCCGCCTTCTTGATCCAGCAAGAGGGAGTGGAAAGGCAGACGAGTTCTTTGGCAGCGTGACGGTGCTGCGGCGATGGTGGTGGAGTAATCTCAGCAGGGCTTCGCCTAAGGACAACTGAAACTGATCTAGAGGAGAAACTACGAACTAGAGGGTAGGGTTGCACGTGACTGAAAATCTTGTGCCAAAACCCTAAAACCCTCTAGTATATATAGGAGGAAGAGAGGAGGAGGCTTGGCCCAAGGGCCAAGCCATCTAGGCTTTGTCCGAAGGGAGGAGAGGAGGAATCCTCCTCCAATCCTAGTAGGACTAGGACTCCTTCCTTATTTGCCCTTTTTGCCTTTTCCACCTTTTTCTCTTTGGGCTTTTCTTCCCAGCCACATGGGCCTTGTGCGGGACTTCCACCAGCCCACTAAGGTCTGGTATTCACCCTCCCACAGCCCATGTAGCCTCTTGGGTCGAAATACCCCTCCCGATGGTCCCCCGATACACTCCCGGCACTCCCGGTACACTACCGATGAGCCCAAAACTTTTCCGGCGACCAAAACAGGACTTCCTATATACCAATATTTACCTCCAGACCATTCCAGAGCTCCTCGTGACGTCCAGGATCTCATCCAGGACTCCGAACAACCTTTGGTCATCACTATGCATAACTCTATACTACCGAAGCGTCACCAAACCTTAAGTGTGCAGACCCTGCGGGTTCGAGAACTATGTAGACATGAACGAGACACCTCTACGGTCAATAACCAATAGCAGGACCCAGATGCCCATATTGGTTCCTACATATTCTATGAAGATCTTTATTGGTCGAACCTCTATGTCAAGGATTCAGTTTACCCCGTATGATGTTCCCTTTGTTCTTCGGTATGTTGCCCGAGATTCGATCGTCGGTATCTCCATATGGCAAGTCTCTTTACTCGTTTCGTAATACAAGATCCTGTGACTAACACTTAGTCACATTGCTTGCAAGGCTTATTGTGATGTTGTATTACCGAGTGGGTCCTGAGATACCTCTCCGTCACACGGAGTAACAAATCCCAGTCTTGATCCATGCCAACCCAACAAACACCCTCAGAGATACCTGTAGAGCACCTTTATAGTCACCTAGTTACATTGCGACGTTTGATACACACAAGGCATTCCTCCGGTGTCCGTGAGTTGCATGATCTCATGGTCATAGGAACACATACTTGACATGCAGAAAACTGTAGCAATAAACTGACACGATCAAATGCTACATTTATAGTTTGGGTCTTGTCCACCCCATCATTCTCCTAATGATGTGATCCCGTTATCAAATGACATCACATGTCAATGGCTAGGAAACCTTGACCATCTTTGATCAACGGGCTAGTTCACTAGAGGCATACTAGGGACAAAGTGTTGTCTATTTATCCACACATGTAATGTGTTTCCAATCAATACAATTATAGCATGGATAATAAACAATTATCATGAACAAGGAAATATAATAATAAACACTTTATTTATTGCCTCTAGGGCATATTTCCAACATTGAGGTGGTTTCAATGGTGAACATCATCATGTTGATCATATCTACTATATGACTCATGTTCGACCTTTCGGTCTCTTGTGTTCCGAGGCCATGTATGTACATGCTAGGCTCGTCAAGTTTAATCCAAGTGTTTTGCATGTGCAACACTGGCTTGCACCCGTTGTATGTGAACGTAGAGTCTATCACACCCGATCATCACGTGGTGTCTCGACACGACTAACTTTCGCAATGGTGCACACTCGGGGAGAACACAATTCATCTTGAAATTTAAGTGAGAGATCACCTTATAATGCTAACGTCGTCCTAAGCAAAAACATGGTGCATAAAAGGATTAACATCACATGCAAATCATAAGTGACATGATATGGCCATGAACTTGTGCTTTTGATCTCCATCTTGAAAGCACTGGCATGATCTTCATCATCACCGGCATGACACCATGATCTCCATCATCTTGATCTCCGTCAATGTGTTGCCATCGGGGTTATCGCACCCACCATGATTCTACTACTATTTCTACCGTTTAGCAATAAAGTAAAGCATTACATAGCGCTTAATGATTGACACGCAGGTCATACAATAATTAAAGACAACCCTATGGCTCCTGCCGGTTGCTGTACTCATCGACATGCAAGTCGTGATATTCTATACAACACATGATCATCTCATACATCACATATATCTCATCATGTAATTGGCCATATCACATCACAACTTACCCTGCAAAAACAAGTTAGACGTCCTCTAATTGTTGTTGCATGTTTTACGTGGCTGCTACGGGTATCTACCAAGAACAATTCTCACCTATGCAAAACCACAACGGTGATACATGAGTTGCTTTTCAACCTTCTCAAGGACCGCCTTTGTCGAATCCGATCCAACTAAAGTAGGAGAAACAGACACCCGCCAGCCATCTTTGTGCAACGAAGTTACACGTCAGTCGATGGAACCGGTCTCTCGTAAGCGTACGAGTAAGGTTGGTCCGGGCCACTTCATCCCACAATATCACTGAACCAAAACACGACCAAGGGAGGAAGCAATCTAAGCATCAACGCCCACAAACTCTTTGTATTCTACTCGAGATCTCATCTACACATAGACCTAGCTCATGATGCCACTGTTGGGGTGCGTTGCATGGGAAACAAAAATTTTCCTACGCACACGCAAGATCTATCCATGGCGATGTGCATCTACGAGAGGGAGAGTGGATCTACGTATCCTTGTAGATTGCTAAGCGAGAAGCGTTAAGAAACGCGGTTGATGTAGTCGAATGTCTTCGCGATCCAAATCGCCGAGCATCCCGCGATCCAATCACGATCCGTCCCGATCTAGCACCGAACGGACGATACCTCCGCGTTCAGCACACGTATGGCTTGATGACGATCTCCGCCTTCTTGATCCAGCAAGATGGAGCGGAGAGGTAGACGAATTCTCTGGCAGCGCGACGGTGTTGCGGCAATGGTGGTGGAGTAATTCTAGCAGGGCTTCGCCTAAGCACTGTTGAAACCGATCTAGAGGAGAAACTACGGCTAGAGGAGACGGTAGCACGTGGCTGAAAATCTATGTACAAAACCCCTAAAACATATTGTATATATAGGAGGAGCAGAGGAGGAGGCTTGGCCACAAGGGCAAGCCCGCTTGGCTTCGGCCGAAGTGGAGGGAGGAGTCCTACTCCTCCACTCCTAGTCGGTTTAGGACTCCTTCCTTATATTAGCCTTTTCCCACCTTTTGCACTTTCAATTTCCTTCCCAGCCGCATGGGCCCTATGTGGGACTTCGGACAGCCCACTAAGGGCTGGTATTCATCCTCCCACAGCCCATGTAGCCTTTTGGGTCGAAATACCCCTCCCAATGGTCCCCCGGTACCTTCCCGGCAGTCCCGGTACACTACCGATGAGCCCGGAACTTTTCCGGACCAAAACAGGACTTCCTATATATCAATCTTTACCTCTGGACCATTCCGGAGCTCCTCGTGACGTCCAGGATCTCATCCGGGACTCCGAACAACCTTCGGTTACCACCATGCATAACTCTATACTACCGAAACGTCACCAAACCTTAAGTATGTAGACCCTGTGGGTTCGAGAACTATGTAGACATGATCGAGACACCTCTACGGTCAATAACCAATAGCGGGACATGGATGCCCATATTGATTCCTACATATTATATGAAGATCTTTATCGGTTGAACCTCTATGTCAAGGATTCAGTTAATCCTGTATGATGTTCCCTTTGTTCTTTGGTATGTTACTTGCCCGAGATTCGATCGTCGGTATCTCCATACCTAGTTCAACCTCGTTACCGGCAAGTCTCTTTACTCGTTTCGTAATACAAGACCCAGTGGCTAACACTTATTCACATTGCTTGCAAGGCTTATTGTGATGTTGTATTACCGAGTGGGCCCTGAGATAGCTCTCCGTCACGCGGAGTAACAAATCCTAGTGTTGATCCATGCCAACCCAACAGACACCCTCGGAGATACCTATAGAGCACCTTTATAGTCACCCAGTTACGTTGTGACGTTTCATACACACAAGGCACTCCTCCGGTGTTCGTGAGTTACATGATCTCATAGTCATAGGAACATATACTTGACATGCAGAAAACTATAGCAATAAACTGACACAATCATATGCTACGTTTATAGTTGCAGTCTTGTCCATCCCATCATTCTCCTAATGATGTGATCCCGTTATGAAATGACATCTCATGTCAATGGCTAGGAAACCTTGACCATCTTTGATCAACGAGCTAGTCTACTAGAGGCACACTAGGGACAAAGTGTTGTCTATATATCCACACATGCAATGTGTTTCCAATCAATAAAATTATAGCATGGATAATAAACAATTATCATGAACAAGGAAATATAATAATAAACACTTTATTCATTGTGTCTCGGGCATATTTACAACATATATAGTGAGTCCAGTACTTCAACTTTTCCCTTGTCAACTTCAATGATTAACAAGATCCAGTGGTAACTACATGCGCACACGTTTTGTATAATTAAGCGGGCATGTGCATAACTCATCAACTACACTTATTAACATCTAGTAAGCAAAAAATAGAATTTGTAGTACAAGATATATATATATATATATATATATATATATATAGTAACACTCACCCGAAGTTGTAAGGAAGTAGTATTTCTGGTTGGGTGTTTAGATGCTTCAAAAAATCTAGCAGGGCTTTCTTTGTGTCTTTTCTCGAATATTGAGTTTCCCATATCTTTTGATTAATCGTATTTGGGTCAATGAACCCAATGCCATAGCTTTTAGCTTGTTTCATTTCATACATCTTCATTCTGCATAATACCATAGAAACGAATATAGTGAGGATAATTACAGGTAATGAACGAGAACACAACTAGCTAGAGACTTAAATTATAGAAAGACATCACTTACAGACAATAGCAACTAACTAAATATTTGTCAAGCGTGTCTTGATTGAATAACTGAAACAACTCTGAATAATGAATCCACAGATCTTTTTTATGGAAGTAATGCCTATTCTTGACTCTCATTATGAGGGACTCTATATTGGTATTTGCTGTTATTTGCATGTACCACGTATGCAAATTGAAATTGTACATTCTCGTTGGTAGAAGCTTGACATCTTCAGGCTTGACCAGAGGTTTGCCGCGAGCATATTGATATTTTACTTCCTACTCTTTAAGCCCGGGGATTTCCTCAAGGCCTAGGAGTTGTTCAACAGTGATACCGACCTCTTTAGCCTGCCTTATATGATCGTCGGTTACTCCTAGCCGACCGGCGGTACTCACAGGTGTTTGTACAATGTGCGGGGGGATCGATTGCACTGCATGTTCTCCCAGCTAGGAAACAATTTTCCCGCTTTTTGGCCAACTCCTTGGCTCGAGCTCGAGCTCGACTCCTTTTGTCCTGCAAGATATGACTTCTTGATTAATCACACATAGTCGCAGTCCTTCTGATTGACAGCTAGTCGAGCCATATCAATAAAGTGTTGTGAGACATGCTCAGGTACTTTCTCCTTTGGCGGCTGGGGCAATTTCGGTTCAAAATGGGCCTTCACTTTGGCATCCACTACGCTCTCGAGTTCCTCCTCAGTCATGTAGTAAGGCAACTTTGGAAGAGGCTTGAGGCTTGGACCATATTTGAATTTCTTGCCTGTTGTACTGCTAGTCGTCATAGCTATGGACTCTCTCTTTCGCTGTTGCTTAGGCGACGGAGCACGCTGATTCGACGGAGCACGCTGACACCGTGCCGGACTTTGAGGAGGAGTCGGCTGACGCTGTGCCGGATTTGGAGGAGGAGGAGTTGGCTGACGCCATGCCGGACTTGGAGGAGGAGTCGGCTAATGCAGTGCTGGACTTGGAGGAGGAGTAGGAGTCGACTGATGTGGCATTGGACTTGGAGGTGGAGGAGGAGTCGATGGCCTTGGAAAGACGATGCAATCCTTTTTCCATAGAATGATATGATGTATGGCCTCTCCTAGTGTTCTCTCCTCATCACCTCCAAGAATGTCAAGTTGTAGCTCGTGATATCCTGACATCACTTCATCAACCCCGACACGAGCATAGCCAGCTGGAATGGGATTGCAATGGAAGGTTGCTTCTGTGGGATTTTCTAAAGCATAGCCGTCCGCCACCTTCATGGATAAGTTCTTCACTTTCATGTCGGGCACAGTTAGTCCTGTCTTTGATATCATCCACAGGGTAGCTAGCTAGCAGTGCATCGTCATCGATATCGGCCAGGGCAGAACCCACGCTGCTTCTCGCCAGTGCTCCCTCGAATTTTGGAGTCTTTTTGTTTGCTTTGATGTACGCAACCCATGCATTTTTCTTGAAGTTGTTGAATGCAATTGCCATCTTTTTAAGAGCATAGTTTCTGACTTTCTTTAGATCTGCATCTATCAGATTATCTGGTAGTGTGAAATGTGACATCAGCTCGGTCCAAAGCACATATTTTCTCTTTCGTTGAAAAAAGTAACTCCTTCTCGATCTCCCTTTGATGCCTTTTTCCATTCTTGTGTGGAGATCGGGATTTGGTCCCTGATAATAACTCCACATTGATTCTTGAACTTGGTGGCATTTTTCTTAGGTTCAAGCGGTTCGCCAGTTGATGTATTGATGGAATCGATGTTGAACTTTATGTCAGGGTCCAACTTTCTAGTTGGGCCTCGAACTACCCTGTTGCTTGTAGAAGATTTGCTCGATCCGGAGGCCTAAAAGAAGAAAGATCAATTCGTTAATACATATACAACTCAATTAAGACATGTAATGATCACCGGATGGATTATATAATAAATATACCTCACCGGTCTTGGTTATTGAAGAACATTTTCTTTGTCAACATCGTTGTCAAATTCATCTATTCATTCGTCTTCTTCAAACATACAACCCTCACTCAAATTGTTCAGATATTGCGAGCCGTCATCATCTTCACGTTCATGCTCTGGGCTCGTGGAGCGTATGATGTCGAACAGAGCCTCTTCTCCTTCTCTGCCGGTATTGTCCATAGATTTTATTTGACTAACCCAGAAGAAAGATAAAACAATTTAGTATTCAAATTAGAATGCATGCAATCAATAAGGAAAACTGAATCATAGTACATAATATGCATCATCGACTATAATTTCGAATAAATCGTCTCTAATATTATTGAATATAATCTCGAATACATCTCGAATATTATCACTAATACATCTCGAATAATATTAATTATATAATATGTCTACTACAGATCCAATTGACGTCTCGCGCGGCAGGCGGTGGACACCCAAAGAGAAGGAACCATGACATGATCATAGCTCGGGTGAGATCCCTAAAGAACCTGCCAGGTATTGGAGGACCTGACGTCCAACACATCCATGTAGCGACGGATGTGCTCGTCCTCCTCCTTGACACGGTGACATACCACCTCCGGCGGGGACGGCTGCCTCCGCACCAAAAGTGGCCCACGCGAACGCCACCAAAGAAGCTCCGGGTCGACGACGGGACCCGGGGCCGGGTTCCTCACCAAGCTGCGCGCCCCTGAAGGTAGCACCTCCCAGTGCCAGCCCGGCGGAGCCCAGTCCCGAACGTTGCCCCTCTGAAGCATGATGTCGTCGCGAACGAGTCGACGACGAGGATGCGGACCGGGCATCATTGACTCCAAGAAAAAATTCTTATGAATTTTTCCCCTATATATGCATTGTCATTTTATTAGGAAATTTTGAGCAAAGTATCATCTTTTCAACTATAATGTCCCATTCCTAGGTTATAACTACCCTAATAATATTCCTTTCTCAATAAAAAATTTCAAAAAATTTCTCAATTATAATTTCCTATGCAACATTTTAATATGATTTTTTCCTATAATATGATATACAACATTATATAAAATTTAAAAACAGAAAAGAAACACTAATTAAGCATATATACTTCTATACATTCACTAAAAATAGAAAAACAACATTATATAAAAAATCTATACTTATTAAACACTAATTAAGTATATATACTTCTATACATCCATCAAAAATAGAAAAACAAGATAATATATAAAAAATATACTAATTAAACACTAATTATAGAACATACGTGTGTGTGTGTGTTCATGCATGTGTGTGTGCAGGATCGACGGGAGGGGGCGGCGTCCATGGCGGCAGGGCTCACAAGGGGGCGACGACGCGCGAGGTCGAGGAGGGGTGGCGACGGCGACGGCGACGGCGGCGTCGAGGTGCGAAAGGGGCGCGGACGGACGACAACGGCTAGGTACATGGGCGCGGTGGCCATGACGACGCGGACGGATGGCGTCGTCGAGGTGCGGCGGTGCGGGCGGACGGCGGCGTCGAGGTGTGGCGTGTCACGAACGGACGGATGGCGACAACGAGGGGCAGGGGGCACGCGCGGACGGACGAAAGGCTGGATTTGGGAAATTTTTCATAACTGTGGTATATATAGAGGACCCTTTAGTCGCGATTAGCCCTTTAGTCACGGTTAGTGGCTCCAACCACGACTAAAGGCCACCTTTAGTCGCGGTTGGAGCCACCAACCGCGACTAAAGGTCTGGCTTCCCCCGCTTGGGCTAGATTAAATTCACCTTTAGTCGCGGGTGGTGGCTCCAACGGCAACTAAAGGGGGTCTTTAGTCGCGGTTGGAGCCACCAACCGCGACTAAAGGGTTGTGTGCCAGGCGCGGGGCAGGTGGATGTTTAGTCCCACCTCGCTAGTCGAGAGGAGATCGGACTGGTTTATAAGCCCCGCCGCGGCTACCGTGTCGAGCTCCTCTCTAATATGCAGGCCTTCTGGGCCTACCGTACCTCTGCCGCCCAGCGGGCCTACTCGGCCGTACAGGCCTGCATCCTGGCCCACCTAGAGGTTGGGTTTCTAGTCGTATATAGGCAGTGGCGTCCTAGTAGGCGGGCTTTTTTTTAATATTTTTTGTTTTCTGATTTATTTATTTTCTTTTGTTTTTGAGTGAATCTTTTTCTTTATTTAAATATTTTCTTTGTGAATCTTTTTTTCTTTAGGTAATTTTTTTATAAACTTTCTCTTAGTGCTAATAGTTTTCAAATTTGAATAGTTTAAATTGGAATTATTTGAAATTTGTGTGAATCACTAGTTTGTGAATAACTTTACTTTAAAAATAGATTTTTCCGTGATTCTTTTTTCTGCTATTTAATATTAGTGTGTTTTATTATTATATTCAATTTGTTAATTCGTAGGCTATTTAAAAAAATGAAATGCCTTTGTAACAGATGATTTTTCGTTCGAAAGCCTGATACTTCGAAAGAAACTGTCCATTTTGTATACGAAGTACGTCCAGTTTTTGCCGTAACCCTCTCAACTTTTTAGCACATGCTATGTGGGTGAAATTATGACACTATGCCAACTTTCAACCTTTTCAGAGTTCATTTGTAGTGCTTATCAATTTCAGGGTCATTTAGCTCAAAAAATCAGCAAATGCATGAAAAATAACAAATGAAGTCAGAAATGGTTGAAATTTGATGGCGTGGCTTCGAATGGTGCATACTGAATGCACAAAAAGTCTTGAGTTGAAATAAGTTTAAAAAATTGAAATACCTTTGTAACACACGAGTTTTCGTTTGAAACTCTAATACTTCGAAAGAGATTGCCCATTTTGTACACGAAGTGCGTCCAGTTTTTGCCATAACCCTCTCAACTTTTTAGCACATGCTATGTGGGTTAAATGATGATACCATGCCAACTTTTAACATTTTCAGAGTTCATTTGTAGTGCTGATCAATTTCAGGGTCATTTAGCTCAAAAAAAAAATCAGTAAATGCATGAAAAATAGCAAATGAAGTCAGAAAGGGTTGAAAATTGATGGTCTGGCTTCGAATGGTGCATACAGAATGCACAAAACACATAAGTACACTACTATTACAAAGATTCCCTCCGGTTTGTCCGAAGTGGGACTTTCTAGATATACAAGTTCGAAAACTAACTAGAGAAGCCGGTCACATCCTAGAGTGGGATCTTTGGGCATAAAACTTTTTCTTTGCGTGTGCCCCGTTGCGTCATAAGCATGGACAATCTTCATCGTTTAACTTGATGCTCGGGTCAACATTCACTGTGAAGGGAGCAATTTCATGATACTTTTCATAATCTTCTGACATGTCTGTCTTGTCCTCCACTCCCACGATGTTTCTTTTCCCTGAAAGAACTATGTGGCACTTTGGATCATCGTATGATGTATTCGCTTCCTTATCTTTTCTTTTTCTTGTCTTGGTAGACATGTCCTTCACATAGAAAACCTGCGCCACATCATTTGCTAGGACGAATGGTTCGTCTGCGTACCCAAGATTGTTGAGATCCATTGTTGTCATTCCGTACTGCGGGTCTTCCTTTACCTTGCCTCCTGTGAGATTGACCCATTTACACCTAAACAAAGGGACCTTCAAACCAAGTCCATAGTCAAGTTCCCATATCTCCTCTATGTAACCATAATATGTGTCCTTTGGCCCATTGATGTTTGCTGCATCAAAGCGGACACCACTATTTTGGTTGGCGCTCTTTTTTATCTTGGGCAATCGTGTAAAATGTATTCCCATTTATCTTGTACCCTTTGAAAGTCAATATAGTCGAGATGGTAACTTGGACAGCAAGTACAAGTCATCTTCAACAGTGTCGTCATGCATGAGACGTGTCTGCAACCAACCGGCGAAAGTCATTGTTTGTTCATGTGTAATCCAGTCGTCAGACTGCTCCGGGTGTTGGGAGCATAGAATATTCTTGTGTTGCTCGATATACGGAGCCACCAAGGTGGAACTTTGTAGAACTGTGTAGTGTGCTTGCGCCCAAGAATGCCCGTCCCGGCATATTAGTGAATTCTTTCCTAGCGTGCCTTTTCTACCCAGTCCACCCTCATGCCGCGATTCAGGAACACCAATCGGCTTAATGTCAGGAATAAAGTCAACACAAAACTCAATGACCTCCTCTGTTTCATGGCCCTTGGAGATGCTTCCTTCTGTCCTAGCATGATTATGGACATATTTCTTTAAGACTCCCATGAACCTCTCAAAGGGGAACATATTGTGTAGAAATACATGACCCAGAATAGCAGTCTCCTCGACTAGGTGAACTAGGATGTGCGTCATGATATTGAAGAAGGATGGTGGGAACACCAACTCGAAACTGACAAGACATTGCACCAAATCATTATCTAACCTTGGTAGGATTTCTAAATCAATTACCTTCTGAGAGATTGCATTCAGGAATGCACATAGCTTCACAATGGCTAATCGAACGTTTTCCGGTAGAAGCCCCCTCAATGCAACCGGAAGCAGTTGCGTCGTAATCACGTGGCAGTCATGAGACTTTAGGTTCTGGAACTTTTTCTTTGCCATATTTATTATTCCCTTTATATTCGACGAGAAGCCAAACGGGACCTTCATACTGAGAAGACATTCAAAGAAGATTTCCTTCTCTTCTTTGGTAAGAGCGTAGCTGGCATAACCCTAAAACTGCTTTGGGTCCATGCCGTCTTCTCTGTGCATACGTTGCTAGTCCTCCCGTGCCTCCAGCGTATCTTTTGTCTTGCCATACACGCCCAAGAAGCCTAGCAGGTTCACGCAAAGATTCTTCGTCACATGCATCACATCAAATACAGAGCAGACCTTGAGGTCTTTACAATAGGGTAGGTCCTAAAATATAGATTTCTTCTTCCACATGGGTGCGTGTTTGTCAGCGTCATTCGGAACAGATTGTGTGCCAGGACCCTTTGCAAAGATTACTTTTAATCCTTGACCATATCAAGTATATCATCACCTATACGGTGGCGAGGCTTCTTCCGGTGATCTGCCTCTCCTTTGAAATGCTTGCCTTTCTTTCTTATGGGATGCCTGCTCTGAAGAAATTGACGATGCCCCAGATACACATTCTTCTTATAGTTATCCAAATATATACTGTCGGTATCATCTAAACAGTGCGTGCATGCGTGGTATCCCTTGTTTGTCTGTCCTGAAAGGTTACTGAGAGCACGCCAATCATTGATGGTTACAAACAGCAACACATGTAGGTCAAATTCCTCCTGTTCTTTTGCATCCCACGCATCTACACCTTTTCCATTCCACAACTATAAAAGTTCTTCAACTAATGGCCTTAGGAACACATCAATGTCGTTGCCGGGTTGCTTGGGGCCTTGGATGAGCACTGGCATCATAATGAACTTCCGCTTCATGCACAACCAAGGAGGAGGTTTATAGATACATAGAGTCACATGCCATGTGCTATGATTGCTGTTCTGCTCCCCAAAAGGATTAATGCCATCTGCACTTAAACCAAACCATACATTCCCTGCGTCCTTTGCAAAGTCCTTCCACTTTCTCTCGATTTTTCTCCACTGCGATCTGTCAGCAGGTACTCTCAACTTCCCGTCTTTCTTACGGTCTTCGTTGTGCCATCACATCAAGTTGGCATGCTCTTTGTTTTGGAACAAACATTTCAACCATGGTATTATAGGAGCATACCACATCACCTTGGCAAGAATCTTCTTCCTAGGTCGCCTGCCCTCAACATCACCAGGGTCATTGTGGCCTATCATATAGTGCAATGCACAACATACCGGGCATGCATTCAAATCCTTGTACTCACCGCGGTAGAGGATGCAGTCATTAGGGCATGCATGTATCTTCCCCACCTCTAATCCTAGAGGGCATACAACCTTCTTTGCTTCGTACGTACTCTTGGGCAATTTGTTGTCCTTTGGTAGCTTCTTCTTTAACATTATCAGCAACTTTTGAAATGCCTTGTGAGATACACCATTCTCTGCCTTCCATTGTAGAAATTCTAGTGTGGTACACAGCTTTTTCTTGTCATCTTCGCAATTTGGGTACAACCCTTTTTTGTGATCCTCTAACATGCGCTGCAACTTCAGCTTCTCCTTTTCACTTGCGCAGTTTCTCTTTGCATCGGTAATGGCCCGACCAAGATCATCAGCGGGCTCATCTGATGCCTCTTATTCAGCTCCTTCCCGCATTGCCGGCTCAGCTTCTTCCACCATTTTTGTACCATCGTATTCATGGAACCCATGGCCAGGATAGCTATCGTCATCCTATTCTTCTTCATTCTCTTCCATTAGGACCCCTCTTTCTCCGTGCTTGGTCCAACAGTTATAGCCGGACATGAACCCGGACTCAAACAGGTGGACGTGAATGGTTCTTGAGTTAGAGTAATTTCGACCATTCTTATAGGCAGCACATGGGCAATACATAAAACCATCCGCCCGCTTGTTTGCCTTAGCCGCAACCAGAAAAGTATGCACGCCATTAATGAACTAGGAAGAGCATCGGTCGTCGTACATCCATTGCCGACTCATCTTCATTACATAACACCGAAAAGTCCAAATTAATACAAGTTCGTACATAAAGTTCATACACAGTTGTTCTCATAAAACAACATACAAACTCTCTAGCTAAATCATTTAAATGCAACAACAAATGCGATCAACATCGCAATTAAGGTAACAATTGATCCAACAGCATAGTGATACCAAGCCTCACTATCAATGGCATATATTTTAAATTTTCTAATCTTCAAGCGCATTTTATCCATCTTGATCTTGTGATCATCAACGACATCGGCAACATACAACTCCAGTTTCATCTTCTCTTCTTCAACTCTTTTCAATTTTTCTTTCAAATACTCGTTTTCTTTTTCAACTAAATTTAACTTCTTGACAAGAATATCTATGTCGGTTGGAATTTCCGGTTCACATACCTCCTAGAAAAAAATATCTATGTCAACTTGATGGGCATAATTGTCATAAACACGAAATGCAACAAAGAGTTATAAAAGAGAGTATATACCACATACGAATAATAAACCAGACGAGGGCCGACAGGGACGGATATCAAAACCATGCCACTATGTATAACAAAAAACCATATAGGTAAGAAAACTATACAAGTAACTAACTAAATCTTACAAACATGATTTTTTTTATAAAAAGGATAAGAACAAGAGGCTCACCAAGGTGGTGCCGGTGACGGGACGGTGCGGGCGATCAATGGTGGTTAGGACGGGGACAGGAAAGCACTAAGTAAACCATACCTACAAATGCAAAGTAAGAAGTTAATTTGAGCTCAAATTGCATAAATCAAATAAACTACCACATACAAACTAAAACCCACAAATCACTATACTTATAGAGCATTACAAGAGCTAATCTAGCAATGAGAGATGAAAGGACAAAGTTCCTAACCTTTGTGAACACTTGGATGGATCGGGTGCCTCCAAATCTTGGCAAATTTTGGCAAAAATGGAGGATGAGCTCGGGGAAGAGAGGAAGAACAAAGAGGAGAGGAAAGGGGAAGAACAGAGAGTAGTGTGCTCGAGCTGGCCGAAGGGTTCATATAGGGGACCTTTAGTCCCGGTTGGTGGCTCCAACCGTGACTAAAGGTTAGCCTATAGTCGCGGTTGGAGCCACCAACCGGGACTAAAGGTTTCCGTGGGGCCCAAGGCTGATGCCACCCTACCACTACACCTTTAGTGCTGGTTCGTGGCACGAACCGGGACTAAAGGTCCAGAACAAACCGACACTAATGATGCTCGTCACGAACCGAGACTAATGCGAACATTAGTGCCGGTTCAAAACTGGACTGGGACTAATGATGTGGACAAAAGGTTTGTTTTCTACTAGTGCATTTACTTTATCAAGAAATTATGCATGATATAGCACCTGCTGAGTTAGAATATATTGATGTCACTATTAAACTTGCAAACAGATATGCTATTTCACCACTTGGGATTGTTCGAGATGTGCCAGTCTTGTACTTGGTTCATTACAAGATAATAGTTATCCCATTGTATTTGGTGGACATTTCTTGCATACCGTTAACACTGAAATTGATTGTGTTGAAGAAAAGGTTAAAGTCAATATTGGTGACATATCTCATGAGTTTAATTTCTCTAAGTCTGGTAGAAAACCACATGAGAAAGATTTATCTAGTAAATATGAAATAATTGATCTTTCTTTTACCGTTGTGCCTCCTACTGATCCATTAGAACAATATTTGCTAGACCATGAAAATGATATGCATATAGGTGAAAGACATGAAGTAGATAAAATATTCTTAGATCAACCACCTATTCATAAACATAATTTGCCTGTTGACACTCTAGGGGATCTTCTTCCACCTAAGTGATCCCGTATTTGAATTAAAGACATTACCTAATACATTAAAGTATGATTATCTTGATGAAAAGAAGATATACCCTGTCATTATAAGTGCTTACCCCTGTCAAGCCCAGCGCATCTGGCACGCCTCGCACGGTTACACTGCATACGTCGCCCCTCCTCCTATAGTTTTCTGGCTGCATACAATGAGCTGCCGGCAAACATAGCCGCATGTGCATGTAGCTTATCATGGCTAGCTACAAGTTGACCCCGACAATGGGTTCCATGACCCACATGTCAGGGAGAGAGAGTGAGGTTGTGGGAGACAAAGTTTTTTATTTTTATTATGTCGGTTGGACCCCACGTGTTAGTGAGTGAGAGAGAGGGGGTGAGAGAAAGAGCTTTTTCCATGAGTTTTGTTAGAGTGGGTCCCGCATGTTAGTGAAATAAGGAAGCAGGGGCAACAATGTCTAGAAATTGTCTACTAGACGGTCAAACCCCTTTGACCGGACGGTTTGACCGGACAATAACTGCATGGAAGGGTATTTCTATGAGAGAAATTAACGACAGAGGGGCAAATTTGAGCACACTTCAAAATTAGGGGTAAATTCGAGTAGTTGGTTCGAGTTAGGGACACATATGTAAAAGTCCCTTATTTAAAACTCCGAAGAAGCACTGAGCTGCTATTGGATATACTCTTGATGATCTTAAGAGCATCAACCCTATGTTATGCCAGCACAAGATTAATATAGAGTCAGATGCTAAACTCGTTGTTGACATCAACGTTGCCCCAATCCTAAGATGAAAGAGGTGATAAGTACTAAAATATTGAAGCTTCTTGAGGTAGGTATTATTTATCCCATAGCTGATAGTAGATGGGTAAGTCATGTTTATTGTTTCCTAAGAAAGGAGGTATAACCATTGTTCCTAATGATAAGAATGGACTTATTCCACAAAGAGTCGTGATTGGTTATAGATGGTAATTGATTTTAGGAAATTAAAGAAAGCTAATAGAAAATATCATTATCCCTTGTATTGATCAAATGTTATAAATATTATCTAAGCACACACACTTTTGTTTCCATGATGGATATTCTAGTTTTTCTCAAATACCCGTGTCAAAAGAAGATCAAGAGAAAACCACTTTTACTTGTCCTTTTGGTACATATGCTTATGGACGTATGCCTTTTGGTTTATGTGATGCACTCGCTATTTTTCAAAGATGTATGATGGCTAATTATTTGATTTTGGTGAAAAATATTGTTGAGGTTTTCATGGATGATTTTTCCATTTACGCTACTTCCTTTGATGATTGCTTGAGCGACTTTGATCGAGTTTTGGAGAGATGTGAAAAAACTAATCGTGTCTTGAATTGGGAGAAGTGCCACTTTATGGTTAATGAAGGTAATGTACTTGGTCGTAAAATCTCCGAATGAGGTATTGAAGTAGATAAAGCTAAAGTTGATGCAATTGAGAAAATGCCATGTCCTAAAGATATTAAAGGTATAAGAAGTTTCCTTCGTCATGCTGGTTTCTATAGACAGTTTATTAAGGATTCCTCTAACATATCTAGGCCTCTTACCTATATTATGCAAAAACATGTTCCATTTGTTTTTGATGATGGTTTTGTAGAAGCCTTTGAAATACTTAAGCAAGTTTTGATTTCTCCACCTATTGTTCAACCACCTGATTGATTTACCTTTTGAAATAATGTGTGATGCTAGTGATTATGTTGTTAACGTTGTTCTAGGACAAAGAGTTGACAAGAAATTAAATGTTATCCATTATGCTAGCAAGACCTTAGATAACGCTCAAAGAAATTATGCTACTACTAAGAAAGAGTTTTTAGCAGTTGTGTTTGCATGTGATAAGTTTAGACCTTACATTGTTGATTCTAAAGTCATTATTCACACTAATCATGCTGCTATTAAATATGTTATGGAAAAGCAAGATGTTAAACCTAGGTTGATTAGGTGGGTTCTTTTACTCCAGGAGTTTGATTTGCATATTATTGATAGAAAGGGGGCTGAAAATCCAGTAGTTGATAACTTCTCTAGAGTGGAAAATGTTCTTGATGAGTCACTCCTTATTGATGATAGCTTTCCTGATGAGCAATTAACTGTTATAAATGCTTCTCATAATACTCCTTTCTGTGCAGACTATGCTAATTACATTGTTGCTAAATATATACCACCTAATTGCACATACCAACAAAAGAAAAAGTTCATCTTGGATTTAAGACATTACTTTTGGGATGACCCACACCTATATAAAGGAGTAGTTGGTATTATTAGACGTTGTGTACCTAAGCATAAACATGAACAAATCCTATGGAAGTGTCATTCCTAGGCATATGAAGGACACCATGCAGGAGACAGACTTGCACATAAGATATTATAGTCTGATTTTTGTTGGCCTACTATCTTCAAGGATGCACGTATGTTTGTCCTCTCTTGTAATGAATGTCAAAGAGTTGGCAATGTCGGTTGACGTCAGGGAATGACAATGAACGCTTCGCTTGTTATTGAACCATTTGATGTTTGGGGATTTGATTATATGGGACACTTTCCTTCCTCTAATGGATACACTCATATTCTAGTAGTTGTTGATTATGTTACTAAGTGGGTAGAAGTTATCCCAACCAGTAGTGCTGATCATAACACCTCTATTAAAATGCTTAAAGAGGTCATCTTTTGGAGGTTTGAAGTCCCTGGATATTTATTGAGTGATGGTGGTTCACATTTTATTCATGGTTCTTTACACAAATTTCTAGATAAATACGATGTCAACCATAGAATTGCATCACCTTATCACCCTCAATCTAGTGGTCAAGTTGAATTGAGTAATAGAGAAATAAAGTTAATTCTTCAAAAAGACCATTAATAGATCTGGAAAGAATTGGTCTAAGAAACTTGAGGATGCACTATGGGCATATAGAATTGCTTATAAAAATCCTATGGGTATATGTCTATATAAAACGGCTCTATGGTAAGGCTTTTCATTTACCTCTTGAGTTAGAACATAACAAATATTGGGCAATTCAAGAACTTAACTATGATTTCAAACTTGCCGGTAAAAAGAGGTTATTTGATATTACCTCTGTAGATGAATGTATAACACAAACTTATGAACATGCCAAGTTGTATAAAGAAAAGGTTAAAATATGGTATGACAAGAGAATGCAAAAATGAGAATTTAATGTTGGTGATCACTTTCTCGACTCCGTTTTCTTTCCGTTTGCTTATCCTGATATTTTGACCATCATATCGCAAGTTCTCCTTTGCTATTGTTTTGGACTATTTTTCTCTTAGATCTAGATCACGATGTCTTTGTCAAGTTTGTCCAAGGACAAGTTCTTCGAGAAGGTCATCAACCCCTACTTGCCGGAGATGATGAAGCACCCTCAAGTTATTGAGATGCGTGAGGGGGTGCTCCACATCCAGGATGTCCAAGGTCTGAAGAATTAGGGAAGCGAGAAGGCCAGGCTTCAAGCAGTGGAGTATGAAATCTTCAAGTGCGAAAGGATAGTTGAACGTGGTTTGAGTGCTAATCACTTTATGACCAAGAAGTTCATCTAGGAGAACAAGCTAGACACCAAGAACATGGGGGAGGCTCTCTTCAAGCTTCAAGAGCGGATCAAGCATCTCCAAGCTCAAATATATGACCTGCAAAACGAAAATTGTGAGTATGAATCCAGTTTAAAAGGATGAGCATCGCTGCCGATTTCAGGATTCCGAAGACTAGATCTTCTTTCTATGATGGGGATCCTATGCCTTGGAAGATAGTGGACAAGCCTACCACTTCATCACCACCATCAGCTAAGAAGGAAATTTGAGTACATGGGTATGGGCACCACCCTTAGCTTGTTTGAATCTTGGGGGAGGTGCCTCGGTATCGTATCCCCATCAATTTTTATTACCATCATCTATGTTAGTTCGATCCTTAGCTATTTCGTGATTTAGAAGAATAATTTTTTAGTGAGATTTATTTTCTAGTGTTTGCTTTGGAATCTATCTATCTACGTAATCATGTGCTTTAGTTATATAATACAGATTAGTTTGAGTTTGTTTGCTTTGTTTTCTTGCCTCAATCGTAGCAATGAAAAGAATGAAAAATAATCATGTGCTAATCCCATGGGAGTAATGACTTCACATGTAAAGAGTGTAATTGGTAATTTTTGTTGGAGGTTAGCAAACATTACATTAGTAATTGATGCAATACATGAAAAATTAGTAATGAAAGAGAGGTCTCACATATAAATATACTATCATGGACATCTTTTATAATTGTGATCCCCCATTAAATATTCTATGCATGATAAATTAGTTGATGTTGGACAAGGAAGACAACATAATGAGTTATGTTTGCTTATATTCACACAGAAGTTATATTGTCATGGATCCTACAACGTGTGGTTCTTGCTCCTATCATTTGCTAGCCAAAATCTTTGCACCAAGTAGAGATACTAGTTGTGCATCCATAAACCCTTAAACCCAGTTTCTTGCCATGAGAGTCAACTATATCTACCTATGGATTTAATAGGATGCTTCAAGTAAGTTGTCATCGGTACAAAAGCAATAAAAATTGCTCCTAAATATGTCTGATCTTTTATTGGAAGGGAAAACAAGCTTTTTACAATCTTGTTATGGCAAAGAAATAAAAGCGAGGTACTGCATAATAAAGGTTGCTATCATAAGGGGCAATATAACGTGACGTTCCTTTCCATTAAGGGCTTGCACATCCAACTAATAATAAGCGCATGACAAGCTATGCTTCCCTCTGCGAAGGGCCTATATTTTACTTTTGTATATTTACTTTTATGCAAGAGTCAATAATGTTAATCCTTATTCCATTCTTAGCACTCTCTGCCTTGCGATCATTATGTGCTGGGGAAAGATCCACACACATATATACATTGGATATAGGTGATCATGAGTTATTATTGTTGACGTTATCACTGAGATAAATTGTTGGGTGGTGACAAATTTTAAAACCCTATCTTCCTATGTGTCTGATGGAAGCATTTTATTTCATAAATATCCCGTGAGTGTGAGCAATCGTAGAAGACTAAGTTGAGTATGTGAACTTGCCAAACAAAGCTGTGACATGGACTCTTTCTGAAATATGATGAATTGTAATTGTTTCAATGACTAAGAAGATAGTTTGCTAGTTTTCAATAAGCTTTATGATTCTACTTGAGCATGTGGATAGATTGTTACTTGTTCATGATAAGTTTTATGATATTAAGTTGTTGTTATTATAATCATCATGATGCTTTCATATCTGTATTTTATTTTATCAATACATCTCTCTCTTTAAGCATGTGGTCATGATTATTGAGTTTGGCTTTCGCTTGAGGACATGCCGGGTCTAAGCTTGGGGGAGTTGATATGTCTATTTTGCATCATGATTTCCTATTGTTATAATTATTGTTGTTGGTCATTATTCCACTTTATGATACAATTTTAATGCCTTTTCTCTCTGAATTTATAAGGAATACATGGAGATTAACATTAACGGCAGCTGGAATTTTGGACCTGAAAAAGCTACATCATAGATACCTATTCTGGTGGACTCCAAATGACCTAATATTTTACAGAGAATATTTTTGGAATATATAAAATATACTAGAGCCAAGAAATAGTAGAGGGGAGCCACCTGTCGCTCACAAGGCAGATGGGCACGCCTCGGGGGTCTCCAGCCCCCCTCTTCTGCTATATGAAGGGTTTTGACCTAGAAAAAAAATCAAGAGGAGGCTTTCGGTCTGAAGCATCGCCATTTCGAGGCGGAACCTGTACAGGAGCACTTTTGATCTTCGGCGGAGCAATTCTGCCCGGGAAACTTCCCTCTGGGAGGGGGAAATCGAAGCCATCGTCATCACCAACCTTGCCTCCATCATGGGAGGACCAAACTTCATCAACATCTTCACCAACACCATCTCATCTCAAACCCTAGTTCATATCTTGTATTTAGTCTTTGTCTCAAAACCTCAGATTGGTACCTGTGGGTTACTAGTAATGTTGATTACATCTTGCAGTTGATTCTTGTTGGTTTATCTGGTGGAAGATTATATGTTTAGATCCTTAATGATATTCCACACCCCTCTGATCTTGAACATGAATACGATTTATGAGTAGTTACTTTTGTTCCGGAGGACATGGGTGAAGTCTTGTTTTAAGTAATCGTGTGAAGTTGATACTCGTTCGATATTTTGATGATATGTATGTTTCTCTTTCTTCAGTGGTGTCATGTGAACATCAAATACATGACACTACACCATACTTGGGCCTAAGGGAAAACATTGCGGAGTAATAAGTAGATGATGAGTTGCAATAGTGATAGAAACTTGAACCCTATTTATGAGTTATTCCGTAAGGGGATGATTTGGATCCATATGTTTCATGCTATGGTTAGATTTATCTTAATTCTTCTTTAGTAGTTGCGGATGATTGCGAGAGTGGGTAATCATAAGTGGGTTGTTTGTTCAAGTAAGAGCAACACCTTAGCACCGGTGTACCCACATATCAGATTATAAAAGTAGCACTCAATCATTTGCCTCCAAGCCACCTTTTGAGCCAATTCCTTCGCAACCTGCTCCTGTTGCCACATCTTCAGCTTCGCACAACTACAATCACATTTTCATCATGGAGAAGCTCGACCGCTTTATTGAAAATCCTTTTAGCGAAGTAGAAGTGATATCTTTGCTGATACCTCCTGAAGTTTTTGAATAAGATACATCCCTGGTGATGGAAATGCGAAATGATGTTGTCGAGTTAAATCAGTTGTGTGTCGAAGCTCTTGAAATGACTGAGAGGATGAAGTATCCTTCCTCCAAATTTGTCATGAGATAACAAGAAAATTCCTTCAAGGATGTCAATCGTGCCATCTCAATCCTTTTAGAATCTTCGTCTGTGTTTCAATTCTGATGTTGATCAAATGGTTCGCAAGATTTGTGAAGCCCATCAAGATGTAGTCACATGCTACAATGATCTGGTTAAAGGCGACGTTGATGAAGTTGTTCAGCAGAAGAAGAAACAACAAAAGAAACTTACATAAAAGAATCCACCTCCTGCTCTCAAGAAAGATTCAGCTGAATCTCCTCATGCTCCTTTCGCGAAGGAAAAAATTTCCTGAGCTAGTCATAACTTCGGAGCCTCTTGTTCAACCGAATGCTGCTTCTCCAGACCAACTGAATGAGTGCCTCCTGCTCCATTGATACTTGTGATCTGCGTTGGGTTTTCCATGAAGAGGAACGGGTGATGTAACTCAATACGAATAAGAACCAAGGTTTATCAAACCAATAGGAGTAACACGCAACCCCCGTCTTCGGCGACTGCACACAAAGAAGCAAACACTTGTACCCAACACGGGCAAGAGTGTTATCAATCCCCTTGGACTCATTATTTGCAAGCTTATAAGTAGTGTGGTTGATAGTAGTTAATTGTAAATTGCAAAATGGAATAAAAAGTAAATAATGGTAGCAAGGTATAAGCTTTTGTAAATGTATAAGTGAATAGACTCGGGGGCATAGTTTTACCTAGTGGCGTCTCTCATGAAAATAGGCATATGGTGGCTAAACAAATTATTGTTGGGCAATTGATAGAAAAGCGCATAGTTATGTGATATTCACGGCAATGATCATGTGTATATAGGCATCACGTCTATAAGAAAATAGGTCGACTTCTGTCTACACCTATTACTATTACTCCACTGATACGTCTCTAACGTATGTATAATTTTTGCTTGTTCCATGCTATTATATTACCATTCTTGGATGTTTAACAATCATTTTACTACAACTTTATATTATTTTTGGGACTAACCTATTAACTTAGAGCCCAGTGCTAGTTCCTGTTCCCCCCCCCATGTTTTTGGGTTTTATAGATAAGGAATATCAAACGGATCCCAAATGGAACAAAAATCTACGGTGAATTTTGATAGACCAGAAGAAGCCCAGGGTGAGTTGGAGTTGGGCCAGAAGATCCATGAGGCAGTCACAAGCCTCAAGGGCGCGCCCACCCCCTAGGGCGCGCCCCCAGGCTTGTGACTCCCTCATGGCCCATCCTGACTCGTTTCCACTGCCATAAATTCCTATAAATTCCAAAAACCCCAACACAGAACCTAGATTGGGAGTTCCGCCGCTGCAAGCCTCCAGAGCCACGAAAAACCAATTGGGAGCCCGTCCCGGTACCCTGCCAGAGGGGGAAACCATCATCTAAGGCCATCTTCATCATCTCGACGCCCTCCATGACGAGGAGGGAGTAGTTCACCCTCGGGGCTGAGGGTATGTACCGGTAGCTATGTGTTTGATCTCTCTCTCTCTCTCTCTCTCTCTCGTATTCTTGAGATGGCACGATCTTGATGTACCGCGAGCTTTATTGATATAGATGAATCATAGGGATTTTCCCCCTCTCTATCTTGTTGTGATGAATTGAGTTTTCCCTTTGAAGTTTTCTTATCAGATTGAGTCTTTAAGGATTTGAGAACACGTGATGTATGTCTTGCGATGGGATATCCGTGGTGACAATGGGATGTTCTATTGATCCACTTGATGTATGTTTTGGTGATCAACTTGCGGGTTCCGTGACCTTGGGAATCTATGCATAGGGGTTGGCACACGTATTTGTCTTGACTTTCCGGTAGAAACTTTGGGGCACTCTTTGAAGTTCTTTGTGTTGGATTGAACATGACGAATCTGAAATTATGTGATGCACATCATATAATCAAGCCCATGGGTACTTGTGGTGACATTGGAGTATCTAGGTGACATTAGGGTTTTGGTTGATGTATATCTTAAGGTGTTATTTTAGTACGAACTCTAGGGCTGTTCGTGACACTTATAGGGATAGCTCATAAGATTGATCAGAAAACATAACTTTGAGGTGGTTTCGTACCCTACAATAATTTCTTCGTTAGTTCTCCGCTATTTGTGACTTTGGAGTGAACTCTTTGTCACACGAGATGTGTTCACATATGATTAAAATATGTCAATAATGTTGAGAGAACTTGCACTAGTGAAAGTATGGACCCTAGGCCTTGTTTCCAAGCATTTATACAATGTTTTGCTCGCTGTTTGCTATTTGTTACCTTGCTGTTTTTATATTTTCAGATTACAAAAACCTATATCTACCATCCATATTGCACTTGTATCACCATCTCTTCGCCGAACTAGTGTACCTATACAATTTACCACTGCATTGGATGTGTTGGGGGACACAAGAGACTCTTTGCTATTTGATTGCAGGGTTGTTTGAGAGAGACCATCTTCATCCGACACCTCCTGCGGATTGATAAACCTTGGGTCATCCACTTGAGGGAAAATTGCCATTGTCCTACAAAACTCTGTGCTTGGAGGCCCACCACGAATCTACAAGAAGAAGGTTGTGTAGTAGACATCAAGCTCTTTTCTGGCGCCGTTGCCGGGGAGGTGAGTGCTTGAAGGTATATCTTTAGATCTTGCAATCAAATCTTTTAGTTTCTTGTTTTTCACTAGTTTGGTTTTATAAAGAAAACTACAAAAAATGGAATTGAGGTTGCCTCATATGCTTCATCTTTATAATGTCTTTCGTGAAAATGATGGAAAGGAAAATTGTGTTCAAGTGTTAGAAGAAGAAGTTATTAAAATGTTTGGCACTTAATATTTAAATGATAAGCATGATTGCAATGTTGTTAGTATGAATTCTTTGAATATCCATAGTACTAATGATGATTGCACTAGTCATGATAAAAATATTTCTTATAAGCATGTCAATTTTTGTGGAGTGCATAGAGTTTGTGTAGACATGCCTAAAAGGGAAGATAGTGTTATAAGGGGCATATTTATTTAGAAACTAAATGGTTGCAAGAGAGGCTAGATGTTTGTGCTGAAAGATTTAATTTTTCTCGTTTTCCTTGTGAACTTTGCAATGAATGTGGTCATTTAAATCTCTAATGCAAATTTTCCTAATAAATGTGGTCTTATTTTGGTCCAGAAAAAATCAGAATAAAGTTTCATGGCAATTGGACTTTTTGGTATTGTAAACCTGAAAAGCTAAAAACACGCAGAAAAACAACAATCGGCACTTGGCAATGGGTTAATAGGTTAGTGCTAATAATAATAATAATTGACATATAATTACCCAAAAATTATACTAGAATGATAATATTACAGCATGGTTCAATCAAAAATTATAATTACGTTGGAGAAGTATCAGCATCCCCAGGCTTAATTCCTGCTCGTCCTCGAGTAGGTAATGATAAAAAAGAAAATTTGATTTGACATGCTACCCAACATGTAATCTATTGCAGGTATGATCATCGAGAAACGATGAATTAATAAACATCAACATAGTAATATCCATAAATATAAGTAACATATTCATCAAGTTTCAAAATATACGATCCTTAAAGAATGTTAAACCCCTATTCATTCTATCATATAAGTATAGCATGGCTTCGTATTTACCACATAAATACAAATGTTAAGCACCATGGTGTCAAGTAGAGCAATTGGATCGTACTTTCTGATGCACTTCAGGTTTTTAAGCAGTACATGAGCATGAACCATGGATATAGCATGAAGGTGGACTAGGATATGGTGGTAGGTTTCAAAGGGATAAAAGTGGAGAAGAAAGTCTCGCATCAACTAGGAGTATTAACGGGCTATGGGGATGCCCATCAATAGATATGAATGTGAGGAGTAGGGATTTCCATGCAACGTATGCACTAGAGCTATATGTGTATGAACGCTCAATTGAAGCTAAGTGGGTGTGCATACAACTTGCTTGCTCATCAAGACCTCAGGCATTTGAGGAAGCCCGTCATCAGAATATACATGCCAAGTTCTATATTGAAAAAGTCCCACTATCATATGAAAGTGGCAAAACAAGAGACTCTCTGTATGAAGAACATGGTGCCACTCTGAGGCACAAGTGTGGCAAAAGAGATAGTAGCATTGCCCCTTCTCTCATTTCTCTCGTTTTCCCACTTTTTTTTCTCTTTTTTCGTTTTTTTGTACGGAGTCTCATCCGACTTGTGGGGGAGTCATTGTCTCCATCATCCTTTCCTCACTGAGACAGTGCCCTAATAATGATGATCATCACCCTTTTATTTACTTACAACTCGATATGAAAAACTGATAAGATGATATGACTCTATATGAATGCCTCTAGCAGTGTACCAGGATGTTCAATGATTAAGCATAACATGTATCAAAACTGATGAACAACAACTTTGCCACAAATACCATGTCAACTTATGTGATCATGCAAATCAATATGACAATGAAAGTATAAGTAATATGATGTAATGGTGAAAGTTGCATGGCAATTTATCTCAGAATGGCTATTGAAATGCCATGATAGGTAGGTATGGTGGCTGTTTTGAGGAAGATACAAGGTGGCTTATGTTTAATAGAGCACATCATGTCATGGGGTTTGGAGGCACCGTCGAAGGTTGCAACGGTCCTCGAGGTGAGAATGGGCAATGCACGGTACCGAAAAGGCTGGAAAATATGACGTGGTGAGAGTGCATATATCCTTTAATTCACATTAGTCATAAAGAACTCACATACTTATTTCAAGATTTTTTTAGCTCTCTTGAAGCAAAGTACTACTCGCATGCCCCTAGGTAGAAGGTTGGTAGGAGTTAATCATCACGCGCCTTCGACTTAAACAACACTAGGATTTCAACGAGGAATAAGAATGCTCACACATCATCACCATGCTAGAAAATATTTAGGTGAAGAACAAGTTGACAACCTCTAACTCACAATATTCTTACTAATTAATAATCATGCACTCATGCTCATTCACATTACCACATTAATATCATTAACTCAAGATTTCTCTTTTATATGCTACAAAGAGAATTCATAGTAATGCTTGGAGAACAATGCCATTATGTAGACAAAGAGAATTCAATTAATATGAACAAATCCCACCGTCTTATCCTTAGTGGCAACAATACAAATACATGTCTTGTCCCTTTCTGTCACTGGGATATAGAGCATCGCAAGATTGAACCCACTACAAGGCACCCCTCTCACTCAAGAAAGACTAATCTACTTGGCCAAAGCAAATCAATATATCAGAGAGATTTACGAAGCTATAATAATCATGGAAATAAGAATCATAATAGATTTCAGAGAAGCTTCAAATAATTCTCATGAATAATCTGAACATAAACCCACAATTGATCGGATCCCAACAACCGCACCGCACAATAGAGTTACATTGGATAGATCAAAGAGAAGATGTGATGATCATTGTATTGAAGATCAAGAGAGAGAGAGATAGCCATCTAGGTACTAACTACGGACCCATAGGTATTTAGTAGACTACTCACACATCACTATGGGAGCAGCAAGGTTGATGTAGAGGCCCTCTATGATTGATCCCCCCTCCGACAGGGCCCCGGAATAGGGCTCCAGATGGGCACACAACGGAATAGAGACTTGCGGCAGAGGAAAAATGTGTTTCGAGAGTCTCTCTAGGCCTCTGGGTTTTTTGATATTTATTGGAATTAATAGGCTAGAGAGGGGCGTCAAGAGACAACCGAGGGGGCCACCACATAACAGGGCACTACTAGGAGAAAGCCTATAGATAGAATTTTAGGAGTAGCGCGGGATAATCTAGAAGCGCTATTGCTAAGTAGTAGTAGCGTGGGGCTACGACCGGCGCTACAAGTAGCAAAGTAGCAGTAGCGCGGGCCGCTAACCCAGCACTACTGCTAAGTGGTCCCATCACCATCGGCAGGGGCTACATGTAGTAGTAGCGGTTGTCTAAAACGAGCGCTACTTCTAATTGCATAGCAGTAGCGCGTGTCGATGGCCCACCGCTACTGCTATGTGTGTACGTTGCCAGCAGTTGGGCCCTGATTAGCAGCAGTGGTGGGGCACCGACAAGCTCTACTGCTATGGCTCTTAGCAGTAGAACTGTTCGGCTTCCAGCGCTACTGCTATGCGTAGCAGCCACCATTTCCCTCCCATCCTCCCCTTCCCCTCCCATTTCCGCTCTCCCTCCTCTACCTCCCTCACTTAGTTCTTCCTTATCCTACCTCTCTTCTCTCCCCATTAATTCCCCCGTCCACCATCTCCTCCATTAATGCGCTCCATTAATGCATGGCTTCTTCTTCCTCACTTGAATTTATTTGTCTCTCCCTCCTTCTCTCTATTGGCCGCACTCATGCCTCTGTATCACTATCTAGCTTTCCCTCCCTCTACTCTAGTTAGGTAGAGAATCTCCTTCCAACTAGATGTACCATGCATCTTTGTCCTACTACTTTTGATCCATAGCTTGCTAGATAGGGACACCGGCCATCTACCATATGTTTGCTCGATCGATCCCTCTCTCGGGATGAAAGGTGAGCCAAAAGTTGTGTTTTGCAAGAATTAATGGAAATACGTGTGTTTGCGCTATGATGGTGGGAATATGTGCATTTGACATGAGTTGCCACCTATGTGTATTTGTCGGATCGTGCGTGACATGAGTTGCTTATGTTTTGCCGAAATATTGATTAATTTCTGTTTCGGCGAATTTCGGTTAAACTCTATATGCCCTATGAAGGAGTACTAGATTAGGGGGTCCTTGGATAGCCAACCTATTGTTGTGGGCCGGACTATGAGGGCTACTTACAAAACATCGAAGGACTTGAAGTCCCAATCTCCTAGATGGTAGCTTCGGGAAACAAGGCTTACGCTCGACGTCTGATGTAATAGTTAGGCAAGTTTATCTCTTCGGCGTGTAACCAACCATGTGTAAACCCTAGCCATCCTCGACATCTATATAAGCCGAAGGGTTTTAGGGTATAGATAGGACAACTCATCTAGGGTTAGACATACGATCTCGAGGTAGATCAACTCTGTAACCCCTTACACCATCAATACAATCAAGCAAGACGTAGGGTATTACCTTCATAGGAGGGCCGAACCTGGGTAAACTCGTGTCCCCTTTGTCTCCTGTTACCATCGATCCTAGTCTCTCAGTTCGGGACCCCCTACCCGAGATCCACCGGTTTTGACACCGACATTGGTGCTTTCATTGAGAGTTCCTCTGTGAGCGAGATGGAATCGATGCATTGTATCTTCATCAATGAAGAGGTTCGCAACATGGACATTTTCATCCCCGGGCAGATCTTCGCCTTTGGCAGCATTGTGTTGCATGCGGATTCCACCAGCCATCTAGGCCGCGTTGAGAGCTTCGCCCCTGATCAAGAGGTCAGATTTGAAAACTTAGAATTCTCTGTCGACTTTCGGGGAGACCTGTCACTAATTGGGCTCACGGCTTCGCCTATAGCCCCCGAGGACTCTGAGGCCTTAACATCGAGCCCCTTCTTCGGACATGCCAATGGGGCACCCATGGTGGAAGTCCGATCTCTCATTCCGGTCTAGCCATAAAGCCATGTGACCGAACATGTGTTCCTTCAGAACACTCCCCATGGGTGGGCTTCATGGGGGTTAACTCCATGAATTCCAAACAGCTGGATCCGATTGGGCCCTTAGCGGTCGATGAGGCCTGGGAGCAATTCTCTTCGATGAGGATCACCGACAATCCAGCCCCAATCTACACCCGAACTGGTTGTTGTTCGGGAAGGGATAGATTTTTCGACCCACCCACCACCCACTTCATAGCCACCATCGAAGACTTAACCGACGTGCTAGACTATGCCTCTGAGGAGGCAGAATACATGGATGAAGAGGACCGTGCTCCCACCCCCGTTAACACCGGGAGTTGGGCCGACACATCTACATACGACGTCTACATGGTGTATACTCCTACCACCAACTGCGACAATACGCCTCACAACAACGGTGACAAATCGGGTGATGCTCCATCAAGGCCCGGAAAATCGCATAAGCGGTCCGAAAGCAAAAAAGGAAAGAAGTGCTATTATCGGCAACGGGGAAGGTAATGCCCCCGCCGATCATGACAATCCCGATATCCCCGAGCACCCGTTTGAGGGTCCGGAAGAGCCTAAGGATCAAAACGACCCCGATACCGTTAATGACCCCGAAGGCGACGATTACCTTCCCCCTGTCGAGGAGGAAGATATACCAGAAGCTGATGACTTGTACATCCCTGATAACCTCAAGGGCCAGGAGGAAATCAGGCAATGTCTCATAGCAACGGCTCGCAGCCTAAAGTCCAAAGAACAGCAACTCAAAGCCGAAGAGTCCGACCTCAATGATTGATGGACGAAAGTCCTCTCAGCCGAGGAAGTATACGACACTCGCCCATCAAACCAGCCCAAAAGCTACCCTTGGAGAAGTTTGCTGCCGCAATTCAATGATGAACTTATTGATACTACATCTGCAAACTGAACTCCGTACGACAAGCCGGACCGCCACCCTCATGGTCGAGACAGGACAACCGACGACGCCGGTTACATACCGGCAGTGCCCAGAAGACGAGGCAAGGAGCCATTAGAGCCCAATGACAGATTCGACCTGCGAGATGACTTGGATCACAAAGCAGGCCGCACTAGATCCATCTATGGATCCAGAGAGTACTCGCCCGATAGACATGGCAAGTACACACCATGGTTCGACCAAAACAATAGCGTCCAGGTATGCAACCGGCCCCATACAAACGCCGAATACAGGCGCGACATAGCATAGGTCAGAGGCGCTGTTCACCCTCTGTGCTTCACGGATGAGGTAATGCGGCATCAGTTCCCCGAAGGGTTCAAACCCGTGAATATATAACAGTACGACGGGACCACTAACCCAACTGTATGGATCGAGGACTTCCTCCTCCATATCCACATGGCACGAGGAGATGATCTACATGCCATCAAATACCTATCCCTTAAGCTTAAGGGGCCAGCTCGGCACTGGTTAAACAGCCTCCCCGAAAACTCCATTGGATGCTGGGAAGACCTGGAAGACGCATTCCGCTCTAACTTCCAGGGGACCTATGTCCGCCCGCCGGACTCTTCCGATCTCAGCAACGTCGTCTAGAAGCCCAGTGAGTCCGCTCGACAGCTGTGTAATCCGTTCTTGACTAAGAAGAACCAAATCGTCGACTGCCCGGATACTCACGTCGTAGCCTCCTTCCGGCACAATGTTCAGGATGAATGGCTGACCCGCCAGCTAGGCCTGGACAAGCCTTGAACTATGTCCGCCCTTACCTCCCTCATGACCCGCTTTTGCGCTGGCGAGGATAACCGGGTGGCTAGATGCAGCCACAATTCTGAAGATCTCATGGCACCTGAAGCCCAGGATGGCAACTCAAAGCCAAAGCGCAATAAGAATAAGCGCCCGCACAATAATAATGATGCCGATGACACAACTGTTAATGTCGGATTCCACAACTCCCGACCTGGGCAGTGGAAGAATCCCACTAAAGGCAATCATGCCGGACCCACTCAGCTCGAGAAGATCATGGAAAGGCCTTGCCAAATCCATGGATCTTTGGAAAAGGCCGCTAACCACACACACCACAACTGCTGGGTGTTTAAACAAGCCGGCAAGATAAAACCCGAAGACCAAGGCAAAAGCTCGCGTAGTGAGGACGAAGATGAGCCTCAGGGTCCAATTGGTGGCGGACAGAAGAAGTTTCCTCTCTAAGTAAAAACCGTGAACATGATATATGCCACCCACACACCGAAGAAGGAGAGGAAGCATGCCCTCCAGGAAGTCTACGCGGTGGAACCCGTAGCCCCAAAGTACAACCCATGGTCGGCATACTCGATCACCATTGATCGGCATGATCATCCGACCAGTATCCATCATGAGGGTTCGGCGGCCCTCGTCCTAGATCCCATTATAGATGGGTATCACCTCACAAAGGTCCTAATGGACAGAGGGAGTAGCCTTAACCTGATTTACTCAAATACGGTGAAAAAAATGGGCATTGATCCATCAAAGATCAAACCCAGCAGCACTACCTTCAAAGGAGTGATCCCAGGCGTTGAGGCCCGATGCACGGGCTCGATAACTCTAGAGGTCGTGTTCGGCTCAGTCGACAACTTTCGCAGTGAAGACTTGATCTTCGGCATCGTGCCCTTCCACAGCAGCTATCACGCGCAGCTTCGACGGACAACGTTCATTCGTTTCAACGCGGTCCCACACTACGCATACCTCAAGCTCAAGATGCCGGGCCCCAAGGGGGTCATTACTGTCAACGGCAACACCGAGCGCTCCTTTAGAGCTGAGGAACATGCACTGGCCCTAGCGGCCGAATTCAGATATAAAGAAGATCGACAAGTTCCGATATCCGCCATAAAGGCAAATAAAGCTGGGAAGCGAGTACGACTTCAGACCCAAAACTCGGATCCTTCCTCTTCCCCTCTATAGGGACTTGCCCCCCACCGCACAATATTTGTACCAACAAAGTATGTGCCGAGGACGCACAATTTCACACTTAAAATTCCATAGCAAAATGGTGGGGAACTAAAGGTGTGTGTTCGGCTGCCCCAACCTACTACCGCCAATACGTCTTCGGACAAGATGCATGCGCTCCTAAAAGAGCCTGCCTACGGTGTAAAGCTCACCTATAATCCCGCGACCTCTCAAGATTTTGTTAGCAAAATCCTCCCGCACTAACACCCATCAAGGTGCATCCAAGAGCAAGAGTCAACTAGCACGGGGGCATATCGAGGACGTCAGGTCACCAATTGAAGACCCCTGGTACAACAACTCCTATATGATTTTATCTCTTATTTTCTTTTGCATACCTATAAACAGTTGCTTCGACACTCCGAGTTATAAGAGTTGTTGAGAAAATCCAAAATTGCATGGCGCAAGTACACCTCATCTGTCCTGTTTTCGGCACATACTTTTTCTCCTTTCTCCCTCTTCTTGTGAACCTGTTCGGTATGACGCGAGGTAACCGGCTAATAGATCAAGGGCTCGATTTAAAACACAAATCGCCTTAACTATCGTGTGTCTAGGGTCTAGGCTTTCGCTTTATATGCACCGGTTCCGAACTATGTCTTTGGTCATTAAGTTGGGTTGACCGGCTCCTGTGCTTGCTCCTTTATGTTCCGCTCGTTTGGCTACAAGGGCAAAGGGAGCACCCCTGGGAT
This sequence comes from Hordeum marinum, assembly GCA_022496015.1. Lineage (NCBI taxonomy): Eukaryota > Viridiplantae > Streptophyta > Magnoliopsida > Poales > Poaceae > Hordeum > Hordeum marinum. Next base: position 480,619,294 of record CM039674.1, read on the forward strand.
TGTGCTTCCGGATAGTCCGGTCAAAGCCTCTTAGGAGATAAAGCCAAAAATGGACTATCATAGTATGCGCTATCCGATCTTTGAAGCCCAAGCTAGAAGTATTATACTTCAATCCTCATAAGCGATTATTCCGCGTTATACGAGGAACTTGCCCTTTGTGCAAACATTATGATGTTGGCTTTGGCCTCGGTTCGTCCGAACATCGCAAATACTCCGGTGGCTAATCGTATGCTTCGTGTAGTCCTTTTTGCTCCCCTTCTATTAAATGAAAGAAATAAAGCACTATAGTCTAATTGCCTAGTGTGCCGCACTGCACCGCCTTTGGGTTCTGATAATACGGCTAAGGGACATAGTGCATTGGCATAGACACCCCATGGAGTATCTACGTGGGGGCTGAAGCCGACGACTCGCATCTTTCAGTATTAAACGACCACACAAGAGTTATAAAGGCATGCAAACCCATATAACAACGGATACTAATATCATTAAAAGTTATCATGAGTCTTCGGACACGTTACAAGCTCATTCAAATAATTTTTCACTCGAACACTACGACGCTATCACCCGCGCACTCTCCATCACTCCATCGAAGTATAGCTCGGGGCATCGGTGCTCCTTCTCGGGTGGCGGCGGGTCGGTGGCGACCTTCATCGGATTGAGCCCCGACCAGTGCACTTTGGCCTTGGTAAGGGCCATCCCGACTCCTTCGATGCAGGAGGAGTGCTTGACGGGAGGCGGAGCGTGGCAGCAATCAGTCTCTGCACCAGGCCGAAGTAATTGCTTGGGAGTGGCTCTCCGGGCCATAAGCGGATGCAAAGGTCCTTCAAGGCTGGCTCCACTATCTGGTGCAGCACCATCAGCTGTTTTAGCTGCTCCACCAGAAGAGGAGGACGTTCGGGGGCTCCGAACTGTGCCTAGAACGTCCGAGCTTCGTCTTCCTATCCCCGCGAGGTGAACAACTGATTGGCGTCTGCCATGCTCTTCTGGAGATTGCCGGATGCACCTGAGGATCACCACACCCGGGTCAGCAATTCGAATCTGCTATCCCGAATACACACTTTAGGGAGTACGGCTTACCATCGACTATGTCCTTGGCTTGGCGCACTTTCTCCTTGAAGAACTGTCTATACATCCGCTCCTTCTGGAGATCGGATTGCATGGTGGACAGTTCCGCCGAGCTCGCCTTATTCTTTTGCTCCAAGGCCTCGCATGTTTTGCTAGCGTCCTTGAGCTCATTCTGTATCTCCACCACATGAGCCTGGTGCTTATCGCGGAGAGTGCGGTGGCTGCTTCTTTGGCCGCCGCCTTCTCAACGGCCGCTTCGTCTTTGGCACGTTGAAGCTCGGCCTTGAGCTTTTCGATCTCTTTTGACGAAGCCGCAAAACGATATAACTTTATACAAAAGGAATCTGCATTGATAGTATTTGGGGGGAAAGTATTCAGATTTAGTTTGGACTTACCATGTGCCTCGTTGAACCTCTTGTTTACGGCTTCCACCTCATCCTCGGAGTGCTTGAGCTTCCGATGTAGCTCGTCCAGCTCGACACCGTTTTTGGCTGCCACTGATAACGAAGCCTACATTACACACACTATTCATACATCACATCGGCACTCACTTCTCGAATTATAGACAATCCGATCATACATCGACTTATTCTAGCATGCTGAACACTTAAAGTGCGTCTAGTGCATTATGAGGTTCAGATGTGACCCCTAGGTGAGCTGGTTTACCTCACCTGGGGCTTGGGGGCTGCCATGTATACAATACGAAAAAATAAAAATCTTACAGAAATATCGGGCGACTTACTTGAAAGCCCGCAAGGAGACCTGTGACGGCCTCCTTCAGTCCATTGTCAATGGACTGGACGCTTTGTAGTACTGCACCCATAAGGGTGCAGTGATCCTCGGGGATGGAGACGCTCGATAGATCCTCCACCATGGCCAACCACCTATTGGTCGACAGTGTCGGGGATGATCGGATTTCCCGATCACCCATCGGGGACTGGACTGGTGCCTTCGGAGGCACAATGCACTCTCGTGATGTCCTCGGAGGGACTGATTGCTTGCTCGTCTCGCCTCCTTGGTGTCCGGGCGGGGGCTTGTCCCCTGGTCTTCGGTGGCCGAAGCGTTAGCCTCGGCCATGGTGCTATCTCCCTCGCCCCCTGTGTCTGCCTCCATTGGAGTAGGCTGGGACGACACCTCCATGGCGTCCTTCGTGGCGCCTGGAGTTGTGGGGTGCGAGGCATCTCCGCTCTCTGCCAGTTCGGCGGGTGGCGTCTCCTGATCCGATACCACCTCGGTGGGGATAACGCGTGGGGGCTGTTGGACCAATAACCTGCGTGTTAGCAAACTCTGCATCTACTAGTTATAGGTAGGAGGGTCTTCGGATCCTAACCTGGATGGAGGGGGCTGATACGTCTCTAGCGTATCTACTTTTCCAATCTCTTTTTCCACTTCTAACCTGGATGGAGGAGGCAGGCTTGTAGGCCCCCTGCTGCTCCTCCGACCTCGTTTCCACTTCTATATATTCCTATTCGAGGAGAAAAAAATCAAGAAGAAGAGTTCATCGCGTTTCATGATACGGAGCCACTGCCACCTCCTGTTCTTCCTCGCGAGACCAGATCTAAAGTCCGTTTTGGGCTCCGGAGAGCGGAAATCGACGCCTTCGTCATCACCAACCATCCTTCATCACCAATTCCATGATGCTCTCTAGCATTCGTGAGTAATCACATCGTAGGCTTGCTGGACGGTGATGGGTTGGATGAGATTTATCATGTAATCGAGTTACTTTTGTTACGGTTTGATCCCTAATTTACACTATGTTCTGAGATTGATGTTGCTATGACTTTGCTATGCTTAATGCTTGTCACTAGGGCCCGAGTGCCATGATTGATCTGAACCTATTATGTTTTCATGAATATATATGTGTTGTTGATCCTATCTTGCAAGTTGTAGACACCTATTACGAGTTATGATCCGCATCCCCCAGGGTGACAATAACTGGGATTCTTTCCGGTGGTTAGCGTGGTTTGAGGAGTTCATGTATTCACTAAGTGCTAATGCTTTGGTCCGGTTCTATATTAAAAGGAGGCCTTAATATCCCTTTGTTTCCAATAGGACCCCGCTACCACGGGAGGGTAGGAGAAAATATGTCATGCAAGTTCTTTTCCATAAGCACGTATGACTATATATGGAATGGATGCCTACATTACATTGATGAATTGGAGCTAGTTCTGTGTCACCCTATGTTATAACTATTGCATGGTGAATGCCATCCGACATAATTATTCATCACTCATCAATTGCCTACGAGCTTTCCATATATTGATCTTTGCTATGTTACTTTTTCGTTTCTATTGTTACACACACAACAAAACTGCTACTATCACTTTGCCACAGTTACCGTTATTTCCATATTACTTTGCTACTGAATACTTTGCTGCAGATATTAAGTCTTTCAGGTGTGGTTGAATTGACAACTCAGCTTCTAATACTCGAGAATATTCTTTGGCTCCCCTTGTGTCGAATCAACAAATTTAGGTTGAATACACTACCCTCGAAAACTATTCCGATCCCCTATACTTGTGGGTTATCAAGACCTTTTTCTACCGCTGTTGCCGGGGAGCATACCTTTATTATCTAAGTCACTTGGGATATATTTATATATATATACATATATATATGTGTGTGTGTGTGTGTGTGTGTTGATCACTATGAGGAATCTTAAAGATCCAAAAACCAAGATCTACCCCTGAACTACGAGGACTGGTAAGGAACTGCCATCTAGCTCTGCACTTGTTTCACCTTCTTTTATGAGTAAATTTGCGACACCACCACCTGCTAGTAATTCTGATATGTCGCAAGTAATTGATGATGATGCTTCTGCTATGCATGATGCTTATGGTGATACTTTGCTTGATGATACTGTGCCACTTGGTGAATTTCTTGATGAACAAATTGCTAGAGCCAATACTGAAACTGATAATATTTCTAAATCCGATGAAATTATTGAAACTGAACACTATGATACACCTGCTAGACCTAGCTCTTCTAGATATGAATTGCCTGATATACCTGAAGGTTATGTTATGGAAGGAGAGGTAGGTAGGGACTTTCTTGTTTGTAAGGATAGAGATGATCTTAAGAAATTGCTTCGCAAATGGAAGTAAAAATCTTTGAATGCTAGAATGCAATATGATCCTAAGTTTGCTACTTCACCTGTATTTTTTACTGATAAGGATTATGAATTCTCTGTCGATCCTGAGTTAATTACTTTGGTTGAATCTGATCCTTTTGATGGTTATGAATCTAAAACTTTTGTGGCACATCTTACCAAATTGAATGATATAGCCACCCTATTTAGTCATGAGGAAAAAATTCGCTATTACTATATTCTTAAGTTGTTTCCTTTCTCATAAAAGGGTGACGCTAAGATATGGTTTAATTCTCTTGCTCCTGGTTGTGTGCGTAGTCCCTAGGATATGATTTATTACTTCTTTGAAAAATATTTTCCTGCCCATAAGAAACAAGCTACCTTGCAGGAAATATTTAACTTTGCGCAAATTCAATAAGAGAGTCTCCCACAAGCTTGGGGGAGGCTTCTCCAATTACTTAATGCTTTGCCTGATCATCCTCTCAAGAAAAATGAAATACTTGATATCTTTTATAATGTACTAACCGATGCTTCCGGGGACTACCTAGATAGTTGTCCTAGTTGTGTTTTCAGGGAACGAACTATTGAACAAGCTGAATTACTATTGAATAATATGTTGAGCAATGATAATGATTGGACTATTCCCGAACCACCTTCAAAGCCAACTCTGAAGAAAAGCGGTGTTCTGTTCCTCAATCCTAAAGATATGCAGGAGGCAAAGAAATCTATGAAAGAAAAGGGTATTAAAGCTGAAGATGTTAACAATCTACCACCTATTGAAGAAATACATGGTCTTGATAACCCGACACAGGTAGTAGAGGTAAATTCTCTCAGTAGATTTTATGAAAGATATATTCCTTATAATAAGTCTGCTAGCCAATGCTTGGATGAATTTGATGATTTTATTGTGAAGCAAGAAAATTTCAATGCTTATGTTAGTATACAATTGAAACATAATGGTTATATGCTTGATCGCTTGGGTGATTATTTGAGTAGAACTGTCAATGATCTTAAGCTTATTACTAAACATGCTTCCATGGTAACCACTAAGTAGAACAAGTACTTAAGGCTCAAAATGATTTGCTTAATGAGACGAATAGTAAAGACAATAATCATTCTGTTAAAGTTGTGACTAGAGGAGGTAGAATGACTCAGAAAACTTTGTATCCTGAGGTCCATCCTAAGAGAACTGAGAAAGATTCTTAGAGAGTTAATACTGATACACCTATTCGTTCCAATAAGAGTAGGAAAAAGAATGATGATAGTGCTTTCCATGCTGCTAGTGAACCTGTTATGGATACATCTGAGAATCCAAATGATATTTCTATTTTTGATGCCGAGACACAATCTAGTGATGAACATGAGCCTAGTGACAACATTAATAATGATGTTCATGCTGATGCTCGACCTAGTAATGATAATGATGTGGAGATTGAACCTGCTGATGATCTTGATAACCCTCAACCTAAGAATAAAAGCTACGATAAAAGACACTTTATTGCCAGGAAACATGGTAGAGGAAGAGAACAATGGGTTCAGAAACCCATGCCCTTTCCTCCCAAACCATACAAGAAAAAGTATGATGCGGATTTTGAGCGCTTTGCTGAAATGTTTAGACCCGTCTTTTTATGTATGCGCTTGACTGATATTTTGAAAATGTCTCCTTATGCTAAGTATATGAAATATATTGTGACAAATAAAAGAAAGATACCGGAAGCTGATATTTCCACCATGCTTGCTAATTATACTATTAAAGGTGGAATCCCTAAGAAATTAGGAGATCCCGGAGTACCTACTATATCATGCTCTATTAAACGAAATTATGTTAAAACTGCTTTATGTGATCTTGGAGCTGGAGTTAGTGTGATGCCTTTCTCTTTATACCGTAGACTTGATTTGAATAAGTTCACACCTACTGGAATATCTTTGCAAATGGCTGATAAATCAACTGCTCTACCTATCGGTTTTTGTGAGGATGTACCTGTCGTAGTGGCAAATGCTACTATCTTGACGGACTTTGTTATTCTTGATATTCCCAAGGACGACAGTATGTCAATCATCCTTGGTGGACCCTTTTTGAATACTGCAGGGGCTGTTATTGATTGCAACAAGGGCAATGCCACTTTTCATATTAATGGTAATGAGCATATGGTACACTTTCCGAAGAAACAACCTCAAGTTCATAGTATCAACTCTATTGAAAAAATTCCAAGAATTATTATTGGAGACTTTGAGTTCCATCTTCCTACTGTCAAGAAGAAATATGATATACTTATTGTTGGGGAAATGCATATCCCCATTGAGGTAACTTAGTGTTATTCAAAAATTCTTCAGTTTCATGTCTTTCGAATGAAGTTTATTAATAAGACTTGATCAACCTTATTGACGGATTCCTTTTGATAAGCATGATATGGATGAATTTAGAAAGCACAACTTTGTGTACCTAACTTTTACTTTTTGTTACCTAGATAAGATTAAGTAAAAATGCTATTTTTTTCTGTTTTCTGAGTTTCCCGTGCAATAAAAAGTGACCTGAAAATAAAAGTTTTTCAAATGTCCTGAAAATGGAGTATGATTTTTCTGGAATATTTAAGAATTTTTGGCACTAAGTATGCATTAGGGGGATGCACTAGCGGGCCACAAGCCTACAGGGCGCGCCCACCCCCCTAGGCGTGCCCTGATGGCTTGTGGGTCCCATGTGGCCCTCCTCCACTTATTCCAGCACCCATTCACTTCATCTTCCTCAAAAAAAAATCCCACCATTGCTCAAACCCGTGTTCTAGCTCATTTTGCTGCCATTTTTGATCTCCTTGCTGAAAGCTGCATTCGGAAAACTGTTTTAGGGGATTGCTCATTGGTATGTGACTCCTCCAATGGTCCAATTAGTTTTTGCTCTAGTGCCTTATATTGCAGATTTTTGCTGTTATGGTGACTGTGTTTTTGAGCTTGCATGTCAAATTTGTATGGTCCCAAGTAGTTCTGATGCATGATATAGTCTCTAGGCACTTGAGGGAGTAGCTTCTATGAGTTTTGTTCACCTTTATTTTTTGTTCACTAAAAATTTCAGAAATTTTCCAGAGAAAGAAAAGATGTTGAGAAGATTACTAAGAGGTTCCTCAAGCTGGGGTTCTAAGGAAGACGAAAATGAAATGAAGGAGAAACCCAAATATAATCTTCCTCGCGTAGCAGAAATTCGACCATGTGAATGGCCGTGTGACACATTCTTGAGGGCGGCCGGAATTTATGAAGATTTACATTATTTGGCCGAGAATGCAGGCACTGCCGACTTCCTCAACGATAAGTGTGACCAGTACCTCTTGCTCACTAATACCTTTGTGAAAAAAATTCAATTTCATCCTAGGGAAGACCCTCCTATAGTAGAATTTCACTTATATGATGTGCCTAAGAAAATGAACCTTTATGATTTTTGCAAAGTTTGCAAGATACCCTATGAGGGTAGCATCAGGGAACCACGTCCTCGAGACATGGAAGATTATATTGCCGCGGTCACTATAGGAGAAGAGACAGGCGTGTCAAAGGCAAGAGCAGCTAGTTTTACATTTTCTTGTGCTATGCTATTATTCATTATTTGCGGGAAGATGTTTAGTTGGTCGCTGGGAGAGTGGAAGCCTTAGTTCTCCTGACCTTGCTATTTTGCGCCATGCTTTATTTGTTGATAGAACCTTTAATATTGGCTCTATGGTGGCCCAACGGTTGAACACCAACCGTTCGAAAGGGCCCATATTCGGCGGTATCTATGCATTTCGTTTAGCTAAACATTTTGAGATACCCATTAGGCTTCACGAGAAAGATGAGAGGCTGATACCCGTGAAGTTTCTAGATTATGACCGTATGGTAGCCCATGATGTTATTAAGAAGAATGATGATAGGAGGCTGCTTTACAATTTAGTATTTAGTCAGGGTACTTGTGAGATTATTACTCTGCCTGCTTATTCTCTGTTCGACATTCATTCAGGCAAGTACACTGTTATGCCCGATGACATCTACCAATATTGGGGTTTGTCGCAACCCCCAGCACCTGAGAAGGCACCGGCCCTTGATCCATATCAGGTCCTAGTTTTTCAGTGGGAGCCACAAGAGGTTGCTAAGGGAGCCCCGAGTGTCCTCTGGAGTACCTCGGAGAAGGTTATTTCCAGCCATGGCCCTAGACCAACTTAGTCCAAAAGCCTAAGCTTGGGGAGTACGTATTTCTCACCCACATTACATTCATGTTCACACACTTATTTCCCTTGTCGGTGTTCATAATTTTTCATTGTACTACCATGGAAGTTTATTTCTTGTTTTGCTTTCTTCTTGTGTGTTTAATTAACTTTGAGGAAAATACAAAAAAAATTAGTTCTAGCTTTATTTCCTAGTTGCTTAGTTGTAGCATTAAAGAGAAAACCCAAAAATATTTCTCGTTCTTCTTTTTTGCTTGTTCGGAGCTTTCCCATGTAAATAATTTTCCTTTCTTCCATTTGGGTTGTAAGGAGAAGACCACGATGACATGTTGAGTGGCTCTCGTATGCATTATTGTTTATCTTACAAAGAGCCCATATTGCCTTGTATTCTCCCTTGGTTTATTGTTTACAGATTCCAGCTTAGTCCAATGCACATGCACTCTTATTATTATTCACATCGTTTGGCCGTGCAAGTGAAAGGCAATAATGACGATATTTGATGAAAAGATTGAGATGGAGAAAAGCTGCTATAAACTCGACCTATCTTGCTTTTGTAAATATGATTAGCTCATCGTTCCGAATTTAGTACATTATGGGTTGAACGTGTTTGCAATGAAAATTAGAGATTATAGTTATCCATGCCATGCTTAATTAGCTAAGAGTGGATAATGGTTTGTTTTGAGTGCCAACATGCGCATTAAAATGGTTGTGATGTAGTATGATAGAATGGTATCCTCCTCTGAATGATTCAAGTGGATTGACTTGGCACATGTTCACGCATGTAGTTGAAACAAATAAACATAACCTTCATGATATTTATGTTCATGGCAAATTATATCCTACTCATGCTTGCATTCAATGCTGGTTAATCTCCAAGCATGTTGATGACTGTGTTGCTCTCTAGTTGGTCGCTCCCCAGTCTTTGCTAGCCTTCACTTGTACTAAGTGGGAATACTGCTTGTGCATCCATCTCAATAAACCCAAAGTTGTTCCATATGAGTCCACCATATCTACCTATATGCGGTATTTACCTACCGTTCCAAGTAAATTTGCATGTGCTAAACTTTAAACCTTCAAATAAACTTTCTATTTTGTATGCCCAAATCGCTCATGTGGCGACTGGGGGCTCTCAGTATCTTCCATGCTAGGTGGGTTATTCTGACGATATGTGTTTATTCACCATCAGTCACGAGAAAGTGGCTGGTAATCGGGATGCCCAGTCCCATGCTTGAAATAAAAAATAATAATTAAACAAAACTCCCCCAGGACTGTGTTTGTATGGACGGTACCCGTGGATTCAGCCTGCCGTGGAGTGTGACTGATTGGTGGAGGGGGGAGTAAAAACTTTACCATTCTGTTTGGGAACCGCCTATAATGTATCTAGCATGGTAGATATTGAAAACCTTTTGGTTGTTATGTGAGCAATGAAAGCACACCGCTCCAAAAATCATTACTTATCTCTATTTTAAAAAGCTCGAGCTCTCGCACCTCTGCAAATCAATGCTTCCCTCTACTAAGGGCCTATCTATTTACTTTATTGTTGAGTCATCATCCTCTTATAAAAGGCACCAATTAGAGAGCACCATCGTAATTTGTATGCCTTGCTATTAATTGATATTGTGTATGAGCATGACTGGATCTCTCTCACCATGAATTACAATGTGTAGTCAGTCCTTGTTCTCTAGAGGTGCTCTGCATTTATGTTTTGCGGTCTCAGAAAGGGCTAGCAAGATACCATTATGTCATATTCTATCATGATTGTTTTGATAAACCTGTTATCATCCGAGACTTATTATTATTGCTCACTAGTTGATTATGCCATTGACATGAGTAAATGTGAGACCTAAATGTTATTGTGAATGTGGTTAGTCTATAATCTTTGTTGAAAATCTGAACATAAGTTAGACATATTTACAACAACAAGATCAAACAGAGTTTGTAAAAGTTTTTCTTTATCACTTTCAGTTTATCAACTGAATTTCTTGAGGACAAGCAAAGGTTTACGCTTGGGGGAGTTGATACGTCTCCAACGTATCTACTTTTCCAAACTCTTTTGCCCTTGTTTTGGACTCTAATTTGCATGATTTGAATGGAACTAACCCGGACTGACACTGTTTTCAACACAATTGCCTTGGTGTTATTTTTGTGCAGAAATAAAAGTTCTCGGATTGACCTGAAAATTTACAGAGAATATTTTTGGAATTAATAAAAAATATTGGCAAAAGAATCAACTGCAGGGGGCCCACCACCCGGCCACAAGCCTCGTGGGTGCACCCACCCCCTAGGGTGCGCCAGGCAGGCTTGTGGGCCCCCTTCTGCTCCTCCGACCTTGTTTCCACTTCTATATATTCCTATTCGGGGAGAAAATAATCAATAAGAAGAGTTCATCGCGTTTCACGATACGGAGCCGCCGCCACCTCCTGTTCTTCCATGGGAGACCAGATATGGAGTCCATTTTGGGCTTCGGAGAGGGGAAATTGATGCCTTAGTCATCACCAACCACCCTTCATCACCAATTCCATGATGCTCTCCACCGTTCGTGAGTAATCTCGTCGTAGGCTTGTTGCATGGTGATGGGTTGCATGAGATTTATCATGTAATCGAGTTAGTTTTCTTAGGGTTTGATCCCTAGTATCCACTATGTTCTGAGATTGATGTTGCTATGACTTTGCTATGCTTAATGCTTGTCACTAGGGCCCGAGTTCCATGATTTCAGATCTGAACCTATTATGTTTTCATGAATATATGCGTGTTCTTGATACTATGTTGCAAGTTGTAGACACCTATTACGAGTTATGATCCGCATCCCCTAGGGTGACAATAACTGGGATTCTTTCTGGTGATTACTGTAGTTTAAGGAGTTCATGTATTCACTAAGTGCTAATGCTTTGGTTCATTTCTTTATTAGAAGGAGGCCTTAATATCCCTTAGTTTCCAATAGGACCCCGCTGCCACGGGAGGGTAGGAGAAAAGATGTCATGCAAGTTCTTTTCCATAAGCATGTATGACTATGTATGGAATACATGCCTACATTACATTGATGAATTGGAGCTAGTTCTGTGTCACCCTATGTTATAACTATTGCATGATGAATGCCATCCGACATAATTATCCATCACTGATCCATTGCCTATGAGTTTTCCATATATTGATCTTTGCTAAGTTACTTTTCTGTTGCTATTGTTACAAACACTACAAAACTGCTACTATCACTTTACCACAGTTACCACTTCCATATTAGTTTGCTACTGAATACCTTGCTGCAGATATTAAGTCTTTCAGGTCTGGTTGAATTGACAACTCAACTGCTAATTCTCGAGAATATTCTTTGGCTCCCCTTGTGTCAAATCAATAAATTTAGGTTGAATACTCTACCCTCGAAAATTGTTGTGATCCCCTATACTTGTGGGTTATTAGGGGCTTGACCCTTAGGCTCCTTCATGGAATCTCCTCGAGGTCTTCGGATGCGGAGCTCGAGTCCGAGCTTTCGTCGTACAGAACCACCTGCGCCTGCCGCGCCCTCTTCAGGGGAGCAGAAGCTACCTGCCTCGGGGCGTCCAAAGATGCCGCTCTCTTCTTGGCGCTGGGGGAGTTGCCTCCCCCCTCGCTCTTGACCTTCTTATCCTCTTCTACCTCCTCTTTGGCCTCCTCCTGATTTGAGGAGGCGGGGGTGTCTTCAGATGCAGTGTTAGGCTGGTCCTTGATGCGAAGGCCAGCCTAGCTTGGTTTCTTCTTCTTCTCTTTCTTCGTGGGAACCTCGTAAGGCTTCTCCACGAGCATCTTGGCTAACAGGCCGGTCCTCTCGTCTTCGGGCTGATGAGCCGGATTGTTGATGTTTATGGCTTTCTTTTGCCATCTCTGCCAAAACAGACCAGATAAGAGGATGTAGGGATTCTTTGTGTAGTAAGACCAACCAAGATGGGGAATATCATACCTCGGAATCAGGCTTGGCAGGGTGCAGACCCTTATCCTCCTCCTCGGATGGCTAGCTCTTCATTGATTTGAAGAGCGCCTTCCACAGCTTCTCCTGCGTAGTGCAGAAGAGATTCTGGACTGTGGGCTTGGCTTCGGGTTCTCGAGCCCACAAGGGAGTGTCCCGACGCTGGCAGGGGAGGAGGCATCTTCAGAGCATCATTTGGACCACATCGGCTAGCTTCATACCCCCCTCGACTAGGGAGTGGAGGCACTTCTGCAGGTCGGTCACCTCTTTGCCTGAACCCCAGACTAGGCCCATTTCGGTCCATAAAGCCAGTGTGGTGGCGCGACCGGATCTAAATGCGGAGGCGATGATTTGGCCTTCTTCTCGTGGTTCGGTGACATAGAACCACTTCTTTTGCCATCCTTTGATGGTGTCGATGAAGGTGCCCAACGGCCACCCGATGTGGGCGAGCTTGCCGATGACTGCCCCACCGCAGTCCGCGTGCTTGCCACCAACGCACTTGGGCTTGATATTGAAGACCTGTAGCCAGATCCCAAAGTGCGGCTCGACGCGCAGGAAGGCCTTGTAGACGAGGATGAATGCCGAGATGTGCATGATGGAGTTCGGCGGGAGGTCGTGGAAGTCGAGGCCGTAGAAGAACATTAACCCCCTGACAAAGGGGTGGAGTGGGAAGCTCAACCCCCTGATGAAGTGGGGGATGAACACCACCCTCTCTCCTGGCCTGGGGGTGGGGATCACTTTGCCCTCCTCCGCCGCGCGGTGAGGGATGTTGGCGAGGAGGTAACCGGCCTTCTTGAGGTCGAGTATGTCCTTGTTGGTGATGGTGGAAGCTTCCCACTGACCATTGGAACCCTCCATTGTAGAGCTCAAACGTGGGGGCAGAGAGACCTAGATCTGTGCTCTGGAGGCGCAAGGGAATGGGAGGCGGAGAAGTTGAATGGAAAGCATAAAAAAGCCTTTGGGGGTTTCCTTCTATTTTTATGAGGCCTGCCGATGTGGATTCCCCTCGCCGCGTCGTGAATCCCTCCACTTCCCGAGATACGCGAGCCATTGCGTATGCGTGGTTAAGTATATACCGTATAAAACAGGACACGATCGGTATATTGATAGATCGTGATGATTAAAATGGCCTCGAACTGCGAATCGAGTCTATGCAACTGGTCTGGCGATCGTCGTGGGCTGTAACCTTTTGTCAGAAAGGTCATCAGAGGGCTGTTGTTTATCCCCCGACGTTTGGGCTTCAAAGAAAATTAATTTACAATAGTCTGACGTGCCACTATGTGGGAAACTGCTTGTCATCGGAGGTCGAACTATGGTTCGGCAGGAAGGAACTCATCTCGCAAGCCGAAGACTCTGTTCGTGAAGCAGTTAGGGCTGAAGACCCTTGGCACTGGAGTCAAGTTCAGGGGCTACTGAGGGAGTCCTAGATTAGGGGGTCCTCGGATAGCCGACCTATTGTTATGGGCCGGACTATGAGGGCTACTTACCAAACACCGGAGGATTTGAAGGCCCAATCTCCTAGATGGAAGCTTTGGGAAACAAGGCTTGCGCTCCATGTCTGATGTAATAGTTAGACAAGTTTATCTCTTCGGCATGTAACCGACTATGTGTAAACCCTAGGCATCCTCGGCATCTATATAAGCCGAAGGGTTTTAGGGTATAGATAGAACAACTCATCTAGGGTTAGACATACGATATCGAGGTAGATCAACTCTCTAACCCCTTACACCATCAATACAATCAAGTAGGACGTAGGGTATTACCTCCATAGGAGGGCCCGAACCTGGGTAAACTCGTGTTCCCTTTGTCTCTTGTTACCGCCGATCCTAGTCTCACAGTTCGGGATCCCCTACCCGAGATCCGCCGGTTTTGACACCCTATTTTTAGAGGTCATGCCGAAATTTGTATGACTTTGTTATATGCATTCATGGTTAAAATTCTTTTGCTTATTATACCATGCAGGAAATCATGAAGGTCGAGGGAAGGGTGGTCAAAAGATGGTTGCGATCCGTGGTGCACAACAAATATTTAAATAACCAGACTGGGGGTATATGTCACTGTAGAAGATGCAAACGAATCTTCATCTTGGACCCCTTTGACCATGGCAGATTAAAGGCGCACCTGGTCATGCATGGTTTCATGGATGGCTATACTCTGTGGATAATTGAAGAAGATGATGAGGATGTGCATATGGCAGACAATAACGACATGGGGGTAGACGAAGAGATGCCCGACAACGATGGACCCGAAGAAGAGTTTGAGGGCGCAGGACATGGCGACAGAGAAGAGGCCATACACGGCGAAGAAGAGGCCGGACATGACAGAGAAGAGGCCGAACACGATGGAGAAGAGACCAGACACTACACAGAAGAGGCGGATACGCCGCAGGCTTCGACGCGACTAAGTTCAGTCGTGCAGGACCCTCATGTTCAAGACCTGCTTCGCAGGAGTACGACTACCGACAGCATCGCTTCAGGAGAGGGGGCCAAGCTAGCGCAACTGGAGGTAGACTCGAATACTCCATTGTATGACAGTTGCGATCCCTAGGTCATCTGCTTGAGTTTCACGCTCAAACTTCTAAAGACGAAGGCCAAAAACAAATGGATAGACACAAGCCTTGATGAGCATTTGAAGTATCAACATAATAAAGTTCATTCACAGCATGATGCCTTGTGGATGACATCATCGACCTCGGGCCGTCATTCATTCACAACATGATGTCATTCTAGAGGATGAATGGGGTCATCAAAGGATTGGTTCGTAACATGTCCCGTTCTGATGGAAGCATCGTGCAGGACTATCTAACCCAAGAGTGGATTTCCTTCTGCGATAATTATCTAAGCAACGAAAACTCTATTGTTGGTTTGCCCGTCAACAAGCACCTTGGGAGGCTTGGAGGAGAAGGTCACATGAACGGCTGGAGGGAATTGCATGTGGACCACTCGGGTCGACGAAATGAGTTGGAGATATAAAACTTAGTAGTGCTACAACACCTAGACGTGGTAGATCCTTTCATGGAACTCGACAAAGAAACCATCGTAAAGAAGTATCATGACCAGGGGCTAGACAATACGGATGCCAAAGTTATTAGAGAGCACAACTCCACTTTCTTGCGTTGGTTGAAAGAGCATGTTCTTGCTAATCCCCCATAAGAGGGTAGTGCGGACGGATTTCTCATACACGCCTTAGCACATGGTCCCATGGACAACCTCACAACCTATCAAGCGCATGATATCAATAGATACACGTTTTACACAGAGGTTAAAGACATAAACAGTGATTACCAAAACTCAGGGGTGATGATGAAATGCATGACCGACGACAACAGCGCAACTGAGAGATTCTATGGAAGCGTCGAAGAGATTTGGGAGCTTGACTACGCTGGAATGCATAGTGCGATGAAGTTCCATGTCAGATGGGCTAAAGCAGTCAAAAGAGAGAACCGGTACTTCACTACCATGTCTGTACCCGACGCGAATATCGCAACCACATTGAATGTCATTGCCAAAACTGATCCACGGGTACACACTAAGCATGTGACACAATGCTTCTTCATAACCGACCGAAGCAATCCGAGTCGTGTTGTCGTGATGACAGGCAAAAGGAGCATCGTCGAAATGGATGGGGTCACTAACAAGGAAAACTATGACCATTAAGGCAACCCGATGAGGGAAGATGACGATGATGACGAAGCATACGTGAAAAGAAGATGCAAGACTCCATTACCTAAGAAAAATTGCACTCCATTGAAAAGGAAAAGTCACAACAAGGGGCTCAATTACTCGGCAGCGAACAAGAAAGGAAATAAGCTCACTTAGAAACGAAAACGTCGACACTGAGAAACCATCATTTATATATATATTCCTATTTTGTATACACACTTAACCGTTATCAGTAAAATGATATAATATATATATCACCCTTCCCATCATGCATATCGGTCGTCTTTCAAAGGGAGAAAAACAAAAAAAAAACAAAATGAAAAACTAATAGAAATAAAAAAATTAATAAAAAGGAAAGGAATAGAAATGAAAATGAAAAGAAATAGAAAAAGGATAAAGGTAAAAAGGAAAATGCAAAAAAAGGAAAGCACTAGGAGTAGCGTTGGTTTAGAACCAGCGTTATAGATACTTAGTTATAGCGATAGTGTGTGTTTAGAACCAGTGCTATAGCTAAGTTAGCTATAGCGCTGGTTCTAAACCAGCGCAACTGCTGCATCCACTTAACCCCCCGCCCAAGGGCTTTCTTCCCCACTCTCCCCCAAATCCCTCCTATCTTGTCGTTGTCGTCGCCCTCCTCCATGCGCCCTCCATCGCCTACGTTGCCCTCCACCATGCGCCCTTTGTTGCCGCCGTCGCCCTCCTCTGTGCCCATCCTGTCACTGTCAACCTCCGTGCGACCTCCTATCCTCATCGTCTCATGTCGCCGTCGCGCGTCACCCTCCAGCCGTGCTTGTCTCCCTCGACCTTCACCTTACCGTCGGCATCTCCCCTGACCCCCTGTAAGGCACCCACCCCTCCTCTCTTTCTCTCTCCTCTCCTCTCTTTCTTAGCTGTAGGGTTAGTTAGAACCCTAGGTTTTAGATAGAACCCTAGGTATTACATATGTAGAATTAGCATTAACATGGTGTTTTTTTAATGCACAAATAGTTAGAACCCTAGGTATGAGACCATGTTTGTGGATTTAGAGTTTTTTGATGGATAGCCCCTGAAATCTGAAAGTGCAAGTGGTAATCCATCACATTTCTTTGCAAATTTTCTTCCAAATTTTTCAAGATCATCCACATTATCTATTCTACAACAAAACATCATCGAGAACTACTAAGTATCTTTTCTGCAACAAACATCATTAGTAGTTAACTCAATTTACATAGTTTTTATTAGTAATTTACTCGATTCTACTATGCACTTATTTTTTGAATTAGCTTCTTAAATTTGGGCATGTATATTTGGACACATGTTCTATGTTTTGCCGGATATTTGAATATTGTTTGCAGGGAATGATTTCAAGTGGCCTATGTTTTGCCAGAATTTTGATTCATTTCCATTTCGGCAAATTTCAAGCGCTCGATTTGTCCACTTTTTAGAAAATATCATGCAAAAAATTCCGTGAACTTCGGCCTGACTTGGGCTAGAAACTAGGATATATCGAGTGCCCGGGATGTGCCGCGACGGGAATGAACCAACATTCCGTCAAAACATAGGACTTTATTTTATGTCATTATTCATTTTATTTTTATGTCAAAACATTCTGGCAAATCAACATTCCGGGATTTGTGCCCACCTCGTGTCTCTTCTGGCCCTCCCACGTAGCTTCTAATGCCTCTTTTGTTCAAAAAATTGTCAAAAAGTTTTGTTGCATTTGAAGAACTTTTATCTTTGCACAAAAAACAACACCACGGTAGTTCTGCTGAAAACAGCGTCAGTCCGGGTTAGTTCTAAATAAATCATATAAAGTTTATCAAAATCATATGAAAGTATTGTAAACATAGGTGAATATGGCATGAATACTTCATAAATTATAGATGCGTTGGAGACATATCAGCATCCCCAAGCTTAATTCCTACTCGTCCTCGAGTAGGTAAATGATAAAAGAAAAAAGTTATGAAGTGTGAATGCTAGCATAGTGCATAAGTTTGATTAATGATAATTTCAACCACTTTTCCTAGGATCATAACAACAACAACTCTTTCTCGTAAAACTCATCATGATAAAGTAGCAACCAATTCACATGTTATGGTTCAAGAAATGAATTTTCTTGAAACTTAACAACCTATGTTTTTAGTCACCAAACAATTGCAATTCAACTTATTCTCCAAAAAGTGTAAGTAAGATATCCACACACCCAATCAACATATAGTCTTTTATGATTGCTAGTACTAAAAGCATATTTTTAGAACAAATGGCATCCATCAAACACAGAGAAAGATAGGGCCTTAATGTTTCACCTCCCAACTCATTTATCATAGAGATAATTATCACCAATAATAAGTCATGATCAAATATTTTTGACTGGCCATATGTGCCTAGATCTTTCCCCGCCACATGGTGCTTGCCAACTAATAGATTGAGGTTTGAATGAGAAGTTGACTCAACATAAAAAGTAAGAAACATGAAAGTAAATAGATTGTCCCTTCGTAGAGGGAAGCGGGGATTTGCAAAGGTGCTAGAGCTCATTGTTTAAAACTGAGATGAATATGTAATTTTGGGTGGTGTACCTTTCCTCTCAACATCACAAGAGAGTATTCACAATAGAGTTTTCAAACAGAATTGAAATTTTTACTCCCCCTCCACCATTCAAACACATTCCATGGCTGGCCGAATCCACGGTTGCCTTCCAAACAATCAACTTTCTAGGGTTTTTTTGTTTATTTATTTTGTGTTATGCAGGCTTGGGAATCCTTTTTAGCAGCCTCGCTCATGCAATGACAAGTGAATAAACACTCATGTTGAGAATAACTCGCTTAGCTGGGCCCCATCGCTCCATGAGCGGTACGAGCACACAAAACAGATGTTTATTTGAATGTTTAGAGGTGGCACATGCAAATTTACTTGGAATGGCAGTGAAATACCATTTATAGGTAGGTTTGGTGGACTCTCATGGAAGAAACTTGGATCAAGGATTTGGATGCAAAATTAGTATCTCTACTTAGTACGAAGTTTTGGCTAATTAAAGGTTCTAAACAAGCACCACATGTTGGAAGATCCATAACAATATAACTTCTATGCAAATATACCCAAACATAACCATTACATTGTCTTCCTTGTCCAACTTCAACTATTTGATCAAGTTTGAAAATAATTGATGGGTATTCACAATCATAAAAGATGTCCAAGATAATATATTTGTATGTGAAAGTTCTCTTTCCTATACTAATCATTCATGAATTCCTTGTATAACCAATTTGGTGATTGTCAAACTTCAATAGATTATACTTTATAAACCAGATGTGAATCTACTACTAAGTAGATAGCACATGTATAATTTCAGATTTATGATATTCAATTCATTCACAATTTACTCTTAGGATATAAGTGAAGCACAAGATTACACAATCAAACTACTCTCAAAAGATATAAGTGAAGGCCAATGAGTAGTCAAACAATAAAGTAGCTATGTGAGGACTCTCTATTAGTAAAGATTTTAAGATCTGAGTATTTTATTTAAACAGCGAGCAAAAGAAAAATAGCACTCCAATAATAGCACATATCATGTGGACAAAAGAAAATTTAGGCTCAACATAGGCTAACCGATAATTCTTGGTGAAGAGAGGTGGGATGCGTAGCATGCCCAAGCTTAGATGCATGAGACTTCTTAAAATATTTACTTGGCATTCCTTGGGCATCCCCAAGCTTGAGATTTTGTATCTCGTTCAATCCTCTCAAATCACGGTTTCACCTATTCTCAAAAACTTCATCCACAAAAAACTTGAAAAGAACTCATGAGATAGGTTAGTACTCATAAGAATAAATACACACTTCATGTACTTCCAAGACAAGTTGTAAAATAATTTTCAAAAATCATCTACTGTTTACTATTGTTTCCACATTTTATATCTACCAATATAGGCTATGGAAACTATATGATAAGTATATAACAAAACTGTGATAGCAATTTGTCCAAACAGAACAGTGTGTAGCAATTTATGAAAAAGTGTACTTCTCTAACTCAAAGAATTATGAAAATTTTGTACATCATAAATAATTTATATGAAAACACTATGTAAAAGTTTCAGAAACTTTCCACGTTCGAGTAAAATACGAAAATTCAAACACTATAGAAATCGTTTATGCTTTTACACAACAAATATCAAAGATGTAACTCAAGCATCCTAAGAGGCAATTCTTGGAACATTTTATTGAAAAAATATATTATAAATATCATCTAATATAGAACAACAAATTAAATGACACTCCAAGAAAAACACATATCATGTGACGAATAAAAATATAGATCCAAGTAAGATGTATCGATAATGTTGGAGACGAAAGAGGGGATGCCTTGCGGGGTATTTCCAAGCTTAGACAATTGAGTATTCCATGGATATTACCTTGGTGGTGCCTTGGGCATCCCCAATCTTAGGTCCTTTCTTGTCCTTATTCACCTCATATCGGTATCTCAACCAAAACATGGAAACTTCAATCACACAAAACTTAACAGAACTTTGTGAGATGGGTTAGTGTAGTAAAGATAGATCATTCACTTAGGTACTGTCAAAACGAGATTCATAATTGTCCAAAACAATACCTACTGTATTACATCATTCCAACAATTTATATCACCAAATATAAGCTATGGAAACACTTGAAACAAGCAAACTATATATGCAAAACAGAATGTGTCAAAAACAGAACAATCTATGAAGATATGAATGATCACCGTCCTTACCTGACTCTAAAAATTCTGAAAAAAAATAAAATGCACAGAATTAGCACATATTTTTTTTTGAAAAATTTCAGAATTTTTTGATGCTCAAATAAAATCATATAATTCATATACTGGACGCAAAGCTTTCTGTTTTTTGCACAGAATCAAACAAGCAAGTATCCACACTATCCCAAAGGTTTTACTTGGCACTTTATTTAAATAAAAGACACAAAACATGATTAATACAGTAGCTTAATCATATGAACACACCAAAACAGAAAATAAAAGTGTTGGGTTGTGTCCCAACAAGCGCTTTTCTTTAATGCCTTTCAGCTAGGCATGATGATTTCAATGATGCTCACACAAAAGTAAACAATTTAAACACAATGGGAGCATCATGAAGCATATGAAAAGAACATTTAAGTCTAACCCACTTCCTATTCATAGGTATTTTGTGAGCAAACAATTTATGGGAGCAAGAATCAACTTGCATAGGAAGGCAAAACACTCACAACTTCAAAACTTTAGACACATAGTGTCGTTGATTTATCACAACAGATTTCCGGGTGAACGGACTTGGATTCGAGGCCATCGCTAACGGGGTGGACTCAAAGGGGTTGATCAGGACAAAAGTCACGGATTTACCCAGGTTCGGCCCCTCAAGTCGAGGTAATAGCCTATGTCCAGCTTGTGTTTGTATTGCTTGTGTATCGATTACAAGGAGCTAGAAGCTTGACCTAGTTCTCGATTACCTACCCTCCAAGTCGCCCTGGGTCTGCCTTTATATAGGAGGTCAGGACCACCGGGTCTTTACAATTATCTATCCGGGTCTTCTTGTGACTCGGAGTCTCTTTCTATCTTTCTGTCCAAGTTGTCCTTGAGGCGGCTTACACACCCGGGTCTTCTACGTCCGGGCCATCATGCGGCCCACATCTTGAGCCGTCTATCTTCTTGGGCCACCAATCTTACGGCTCACCCATGGGCCGGCTTACAAGTCATCAATATGAACCGGAGCCTCTAAGGCGGGTCATATTGCGTGGTTATATCCCCAACATTAGGCCCCAGGTTGAATTGAGCTTGCTCACTTCTCCTTCTCTTCTGATTTTGGCGAGCCGCCCGGAAATGACCCGGCGTGACGTCATTAGATCTGCTGACGTATCACTGAATCTTTCATTAACAGTCATCTCGAGAATCAAGGCGTCCGCCTCGGTCAAACGTTGTCGTCGCCTGGATTTTCGCGCCTTCTCGTTCCTTCTTTAAATATGACTCGTGTGGGTCAAAGCTTTTCATCCTCCCGATCGTGCCTCTTCTTCTTCTTCCTGTCGCCGCCCCAGCGTCTTCGAGCTTTGCTCTGGCGCCGTCCGTACGTCGTCCCTAACTTGGCCACAGCATCACCCTGAACGTACAAGAGATTCTTCCGCCTCCACCACGCCTTCTTAGGTGAGTTCTCCTATTTTCTAGATCACCACCGTCGTACTAGGGTTTTCACCGGGAGCTCCGGCGCCGCCGCTCGGGCTCCGGCGCCCCCACTTGCGGGTATACCCTGACGCCGTAGGCATTTTTAGAACGTGCGCTCGCTCCGCCGCCCCGCGCAGGCCGGCCGCACGCAATGCGTGGACCACGATGGCTGCGGTCCATTTCTTTCCTTCTGCTGTTCGTTGCTAGGTAGGGATCAAATCTTTTCCTCCGTTTTTTTAGATCCGTAGCCATAGCAATAGTTTGCGGAATCTGTTTTTCAGAACTTTGCCGATTTTCAATCTTCCTTTCCCTGGATGAGTCGCTAAGCCACGTCCGGCTCTTGTCACCCGGACGGAAGCATGATATCGTAGAGTCCTTAAAATTGTAAGCCGCCGTAAATTCCTGCTTGTTCTTGACTTGCCGTCTTTATCTCCTTTGTGCAGTAGTTAAGCCGCCGCCATGTCTCGTGCGTCCAACTCATGCAACTGGGTTGCCTCCTGCGTCACAGAAGAATATTTAACAGATCTTGTTTAAGCGGGCACTCTCCCTCCCAAAGAGGTTCTTCACTGGCGGGTTCTTGGTAATGAGAGCCGGCCTGCACCCAAGAAAGGAGAAGTAGTCGTTTTCATCGACCACATTGAGCGAGGGTTCGTGCCGCCCGACTCTAAATTTTTCCGGGACGTTCTTCATTTGTATAAGCTGCACCCTCAAGACTTGGCCCCCAACTCTATCTCGAATATATGCAACTTCCAAGTTCTCTGCGAAGCTTTTCTGCAGTCTAGAGTGTCTGTTGGGCTCTTTCGGGAGTTCTTCTATGCCGACCGCCAAACTGAGGTGAAGGGCGGTCCGAGTCTGGAGCTTGGAGGGATTTCTTTTCAGCGGCGCAGAGACATTACCTTCCCGGCTATGAGAATGCCGAGTCACCCAAAGGACTGGAATAAAACTTGGTTGTACTGCAAGGATACTTCTCCTGAGGGTGAACGCCCCTTGCCCGGTTATCGTGCTTCCCGGCTCAAGACAGATTCGGAACTTCCGGGACGACTCTCAGTATCAGAACGTGCCAAGTTTGAACCGGCTCACGCCAGGCTCAAGGCGCTCATGGCCAACGGATTAACAGGAATAGATCTGATCCGCTACTGGGTTTCTTGGCGGATCATGCCCTTAAGCCGCAGGGGCCGGCTAATGTGCGAGTACGAAGGCAAGTATGACAGCTCCTTGTGCTTCAGCAAATCGACCTTGACAGAGGATGATATCGCCATGACCGTCTGGAGTCTCGTTCACGAAGCCTCCGGCTCCTGCAGCACCATTGGGCTGGCGCCTTTCTGCGTCACTAACCCCGCTCCAGACGTAAGTTGATCTCTTCACGTCCGTCTCTTGTATGTTGCTTGTAACTTGCGGATTCATTCCCCTTTTTCTGGGTCACTTTTCTAGGCCGACTCAGACTTCTGGAAGAAGGAGTATGTCCCTCCTCCAAAGAAGGCCGAAAAGAAAACTGTGGGCAAGAAGCCAAAGAAGAGCGCTCCACAGGAAAACTGGCTCGAGCCGCCTCCGTCGTCCGACTCAGAGGTAAAGTCTTGATTTTCTTGCTTGACCCTTTGCCCCCTGTGCTTGTTATCAATGTTTATTGTATTCGCAGGATGAAGTGGAAACCAGCCATGCCGATGCTCCCGAGGTAACTTATATTTCTTCCGACTCAGAACGTTTTGTCCCCTGAACGTCGCGGCAAGTTATCCGAAAAGTTCCTCTTTCTCATCCTCTAGCTTACCTGGCTCCCGATTTTTTTATGAAAAAGCAACAGCAGGCCGAGCATCGACAGACTTGGAGTACCGGCTCTACTGAGCTCGTGTCCGGGTTACCAAACTCTCCGGCTCCCAAGAAGCGCCCCGCGGAGGTTTACGTCTCTACTTTTCTTTGTCTTCCCTTTGTAATTTTGATGCTTTCTCATTTTTCTTGTTTCATTCTTTTAGAAAACCCCATCCTCTGGCGACTCTTCGGCGTAGGTTCTACCACCGCCCAAGATCAATTTGCTGTAAGTATTCTTTATCATGTCATCCGGATCTCCGGCTCTTAATATGATAGTAACCTCTTCAAATGCTGCTCTTTCCATTTCGCAGTGCTCAAGCAAAGCGTCGTAAGACCAATAAGCCCTCCCCCGGCCCTGTCATCCAAGACCAGGAAATCGAACAACCGGAGGAGGTTCATCCGTCAGCAACTCCACCGACTGCCTCTATGGAGCCGGCCGCTGAAGATGTCATTATGGAGAGTCCTCCCAGAGCTCCTTCCAAGCCGCCGACTCCTGCAACCCCGAACGTTGTCATCACCGGGTCAGCTCAGTAGACGCCTCCGGCTCATGTGCTGACTAAACATACCGAACCATCAGAGGTCTCGAGGAAATTAAACTTTGATTCTTCGTACGAGAAGATGACAGCTGATGAGCTCCATGCCGGATATATGAACCGGCTAAATACCAACCGTGACTTGGAGCTTCGGCTGGTGACTTTGATGAAAACCAAATATGAGGTACCTTTCCTTCTTACCATATCCTTACTTAGCCCCCAAGAGCCGGTTTAATCTGGTTGATAGTTGAACCGGGTCTTTCTGTGACCTCTGTAGATATTGTCATGCCAAATTCACTTAGAATTGCTTTAGCTTAGTACTATAGATAAAGTGAACGCCAATCGTAGCCCCCAACGGCCGTCTCAGATTTTATTTGAGTCGGTTCTTTAATGTAGACAGCTTGAAGATCTAATCGTAGCCCCCAAGGACCGAGTCAACTTTGAAAAAATTGAGTCGGATCTTCCATCAGAAGAAGTCTTTGAAGAGCCAAATTGTAGCCCCCAAGGGCCGAGGCAACTTTGAAAAAATTGAGTCATATCTTTCATCAGGAGTAGTCTTTGAAGAGCGATAGTGTAGCCCCCAAGTTCCGGATTAACTTCGAAGGAGATGAACCGGAACTGTACTGCGTACTAAAAAAGCAAATATACATTAGCCCCCAAGTGTCAAATATATTGCTTGCAATCTGTTTGAGACTTGCAGAAATTCGCTTATAGCACTCGTCCTATATTTTGGCGACTTATCCTATATTTTGATGTGTTATAGGAAGCCTTAAACGAAGCCGGGTCTCAGTTGACGGATCTGAAGGCCAACTTGGCGGCTGAGCAAGAAGCCCGAAGCATTGCTGATGAAAAGTGTTGGCTTCTCTCTGAGGAGCTGGCCAATGCCACTGCCGAGCTTACCTCTTTGAAAGAGACGACAGAATTTGAAAAGGCCGCTCTGACCAAACGGGCGAACGACCCCGACCAGCGGCTTATGGCTGTGGCAGAGGAACTCCAAGGCCTAAAGCGGCACATAGCGAAGAGCTCAGCCGCCCTATTTGGTAAGCTTCTATTTTACTTTGTATTTTAACATTGCTATTGAAAAACTGGCGACTCATTAGCTTTATCCGGCTTATCCAGGTCCCAGGAGCCGGCAGTTGGCTTCTGATAGCCTTCTGCCACTAAAGGCCATCTACACCTTTGCGGAACAACTATACTGCGATGCCATCTTCACGATCAAGAGTGTTCAATATAAGGAGAAGATCCCCATCGCTCTGAAAGGGGTCTTGGAACTCTTCTCCACCATGCCAAAACAGATTGAAGAACTGAAGAAATCAGCTTTTCGTCAAGGAGCAGTCGTCGGATTGAGCCGGGCTCTGGCCTTCGCCCCTGAGCTGATGCCGGCTGAAATGATGGATGGCTATCCATCGAAGAAAGACGATGGCTCAGAATTCACAGAGGCGGACTACATCCAGTGTGTCAAGGACTCCCGCTTCTTGGCGTCTGTACTTGCAGATGAAGCCGACTTAAATGTCTACCAGGCTGCTTATGATGGCGAGGATAAGAGAATCCGCGGGCCTCTCTACAAGTTGAAATCTCTAACACCCGCCCACAGTAAGGAACTCTTTCCTAATGATCTCGACATGTCTCCCTTTTTTGAGGAAGGGTCCTTCACCGCGCTGGCTGACTGCAACTAGGATTTGGGAACTCTCCAGATGAAGCCACTAGAAGAGCCGGAGCAGGATGATCCGGCCGTCTGACTTTGCATTTTGTAACCTTCTGAGCGATGGCTCAAGCAATGACCCACCGTGGGCGGTTGAAACTTGGTAATGCCTTTGCTCCTTCTGAGAGCAATTTTTGTAATAGTTTAAGGATGACTCTGCCGTTCTAAAGATAGTGTCGGCTGTATATATTTCCATCTCTTTGTGTATACTTTCCGTCTCTCCGTGTTTCAATTTTATGTGTTGTCGGCTCTCCATTGATTGATTGCTCCTTTGCATAAATATACCTTGAGCTTTTCTGATTAGGGGTGTTTTTCTTTGAAGACGTCATTCCTTCTCTAGAAGATTAGAGCCGGATAATATCTTTGAAAACTTGAATTTTGTCAATTGGAGCAACATGGCTCCGGCTCTTGTCGGATGAATCCATTAAGGATCCGGTTGTCTTAGGATAATGTAAGCTATACCTGATGGTAAGAAGCCTCTATCGGCAAATGCGTCTATTGATGAACCGGAAGCGGCCTAAAGCCGGCTGTATGAAGGGTAATGTAAGCTATACCTGACAGTAAGAAGCCTCCTTTTAATAGCAAATGTTGTATGCACGAACGCCGGCTGTCGATGGGAGATGTAAGCTATACCCCAAGGGAAGAAGCCTCCATCGACAGCCGCGGCTAATAATTAGCCTGAGATGGCATAAAGACGACTGTTTGAAAGGAGATGTAAGCTATACCCGAAGACAAGAAGCCTCTTTCAACAGCTACAGTTGATAAGCAACTGAGTTTTGGCGTAAACGCCGGTTGTTAGGGTGAGATAAGCGAACCCGTCAGTAAGAAGCCCCCTTCGACAACCGCGGTTAATAAACAACCGGAAGTGGCATAAAGCCGGCCATTAGGGT
Source organism: Hordeum marinum (assembly GCA_022496015.1). NCBI lineage: Eukaryota > Viridiplantae > Streptophyta > Magnoliopsida > Poales > Poaceae > Hordeum > Hordeum marinum. The sequence goes on from CM039674.1 coordinate 480,646,321, forward strand.
GAGATAAGCGATACCCGTCAGCAAGAAGCCCCCTTCGATGGCCGCAGTTGATAAGCAACTGGAATTTGATGTACACGTTGTTGTCTTAGGGTCATGTAAGCTATACCAAAGGCAAGAAACCTCCATCAACAACAACGCTTAATGTAACCAAACTAGGCATAAAGCCAACTCTGCAAGGGAAATGTAAGCTATACCCGAAGGCAAGAAGCCTCCTTGCAACAGTTTAATAACAGCTGGCTATGCAAAGGAGATGTAAGCTATACCCGAAGGCAAGAAGCCTCTTTGCAACAGTGCTTAATTGGCCATAACGCCGGCTGTGCAAGGGAGATGTAAGCTATACCCGAAGGCAAGAAGCCTCCTTGCAACAGCTAAAAGCAGACTGTGCAGGGGAGATGTTAGCTATACCCGAAGTCAAGAAGCCTTCCTGCAACAGCGCTTGATAGGGCATAAAGCCGGATGATAGATCAACCGTTTTGACGGCGAACAAACCACTTCAACTCAAATTTTTGAGCCAGAAAAATTTCATCTTGATTGCACAAAGACAAACAAAAGAGCAAAGGCCCTAGTCTTTGCGGGGATGCTAGCTTTCACTCATGTAAACATGATATATACAATGGTAGCGGCTTTCAACGCCTGCTAAGTAAAATATGGTCGCAGATGTGCGATATTCCCTGGCCGCAACGTCCCTTGACCCGCGGTTTCCGACTCATCTCGGATATCAATGAGGTAATATGACCCATTCTTAAGGTTTCTGCTGATCACAGAAGGCCCCTCCCATGGTGGAGATAACTATGCATTCCAGATTGGTCTTGAATCAACTGGAGCACCAGGTCACCTTCCTTGAACGTCCGGGTCTTCACCCTGCGGCTATGATAGCGTCGCAGGTCTTGTTGATAAATTGCCGACCTGGCTGCTGCTAACTCTCATGCTTCATCAAAGGCGTCCAACGCATCTTGGCGTGCTACCTCATTGTCCGTCTCAACATAAGCCGCCACCCTTGGTGAGTCGTGCCGGATATCGCTGGGTAGAACCGCCTCAACACCATACACCATGAAGAAAGGCATGAAACCTATAGATCTTTTAGGGTTAGTTCAGATGCTCCATAGGACGGAAGGCAACTCCTCAACCCAACATCCGGGTGTCCGCTTCAAAGGAACCATGAGCCGTGGTTTGACTCCTCTTAAAATTTCCTGATTGGCTCGCTCCGCCTGACAATTAGACTGTGGATGTGCCACAGCAGAAACATCAAGCCAGATATCCTCCTTCTCACAGAACGCTTTCATAGCTCCTTTGGATAGATTTGTTCCATTGTCCGTAATCATACTGTGCGGGTAACCAAAGCGATAGATCAGCTTCTTAATAAATTGAACCGTTGTAGCCGCATCACATTTGCTGACCGGTTTGCCTCTACCCACTTAGTAAATGTATCAATCGCCAGCAGAAGGTGTGTTTTCTTATCCTTGGATCTCTTAAAAGGTCCTACCATATCAAGCCCCCAGACCGCAAACGGCTAAGTGATTGGTATCATCCTCAACTCTTGAGCCGGAACGTGAGCACGCCGGCCAAACTTCCGACAGCCGTCACACTTACGGACTAAGTCTTCTGCATCCTTGTGAGCCGTCAACCAGAAAAACCCATGTCGAAAAGCCTTGGCCACTAAAGATTTTGACCCGGCATGATGTCCACAGTCGCCGGCATGAATTTAACTCAAGATCCGTCGGCCCCCCTCCGGTGAGACGCAGCGCTGAAAGACACCCGTCACACTACTCTTATGTAACTCGCCATTGATAATCGTCATAGACTTAGAATGCCGGGTGATCTTCCTGGCCAGATCCTCCTCCTGAGGCAACTCCCCGCGTGTCAGATACACCAAATAGGGAATAGTCTAGTCTGGGATAGCATGCAGAGCCGCCACCAATTCCGCCTCCGGGTCAGGAATAGCCAGATCCTCCTTAGAGGGTATCTTGACAGTCGGATGATGCAATACGTCCAGAAAACATTAGGTGCTAACGGCTTTCGTTGAGAACCTAACCGTGCTAAGGTATCAGCTGCCTCATTCCTGCAACGATCAATATGATCCACCTAGTACCCCTTGAAGTGACCGGCAATGATATCAACCGCCTGTCGATAAGCCGCCATCCGCGGATCCTTGGAGTCCCAAGTACCTAAAACTTGCTGAGCCACAAGATCTGAGTCACCTAAACATCTGACCCGGCTTAAGTTCATCTCTTTAGCGACTCTGAGACCATGGAGCAGTGCCTCATACTCAGCTGCATTATTAGTACAAGGAAACATTAACCGGAGCACATAACAAAACTTGTCACCCTTGGGGGAGGTGAGAACAACCCCTGCACCAGACCCCTCTAGCTGCTTGGACCCATCAAAGTGTATAGTCCAATATGTGTTATCCGGCTTCTCTTCGGGAACTTGACATTCTGTCCAATCATTTATGAAATCCACCAAAGCTTGAGATTTTATTGCTGTACGAGGAACATATTTGATGTTAAGAGGACCCAGCTCTAAGGCCCACCTGGCAATCCTCCCTGTGGCTTCTCTATTTTGAATGATATCTCCCAATGGGGCAGAACTGACCATGGTTATGTGGTGCCCCAAAAAGTAGCGTTTTAACTTGCGGTTAGCCATGAAAACTCCGTATACCAGCTTCTGCCAATGCGGATACCTCTGCTTAGACTCTGCCAAAACTTCACTGATGTAATAAACCGGCCTTTGCACATGATATTCCTTCCCTGCCTCCTTGCGCTCAACCACAATTGCTACACTGACCGCTCTATTGTTAGCCGCCACATAAAGGAGCAATGACTCTTTCTCAGCCGGAGCGGCTAACACTGGCGGCTCAGTCAACTGTTTTTTAAGAACTTCAAGTGCTTCAGCCGCTGTCTTGATTGTTCTTCTTCCCTTGATTGGCTTTCTCATCATCCGAGCCTGGATCCTTGGTGTTATCTGAGTCGGCATACTTTGTCAGGGCCGTCATGAGCTCTCCCATATCCTGACACGTGCGCTTGAGCCGGCCGAGCTTATGTTTCAATGGAACAAAATGACAGTTCTTTTCCAGAATAAGCACCGCTTGAGCCGCCGTGATCTGCTCCGAAGAGTGAATAACGGTCGACACCCACCAGACCCAACGATGAGCCGACTCATTCTCCTGTTGAACACAAAGGTCCAAGTCTACAATGGTCATAGGCTGCTTACAGGTCCCCTGAAAATTCTTAATAAACTTCGCTCTCAGCTCCGCCCATGAACTTATCATGTTAGGCGGCAGACCTTTCAACCATGTGCGAGCCGGACCCTCAAGCATCATGATGAAATATTTTGCACATACCGCTTCACTGACGTCTAGCATGTCCATGGCCAGCTCATAACTCTCAACCCAAGCCTCAGGGTAGATCAGCTGTGTAATTTGGAACTTTTCGAGGCCCCTTAAAATCTTTCGGTAGTCGTTCACTTCTCAGAACCGGAGTTAAACATGGCACCCCTACGGCTCTAGTACTAACTGCTCCCATTGAGACGGAAAGCGTCGGCTCTGGATGGGTTGCCCCTATCTCCGCCTCTCGCCTGTTCCTCGCCTGGTCCGTGAGGGCTGGTGCATCTAGAGCCGCCTGCTCATCCTCCGGTGGTCCCCGACGGGGATGACTGCTGGAACATGCCGGCGACTCATAGCGCCGGCTGAAACTTCGACTGGGGAGGGGGGTAGAGTGAACCCGGCTCCGGCGGTGAGCATATCTCTCTTGCTGGGCCATGGCCGTCTGTAAATATCCAATGGCGTTTCGCACGTCCTCCGCAAAGGGTGCTTCATCTGGGATGGGAATCGTCCCAAGCCGGGTGGCCGCCGCCACCATGTTCTCGGCCGGGTTAGAGTAATGACCCGTCGGTGTCGGAAAAGCTCTAGGTGAAGTTTGGTTTAGGCTGGGGTGGATGAGTTGTCGGGCGTTCCATCGGGCGGCTTTCCGGCGCGCCCGCAACCCGCCCCGCACCACGGGTATTAAACAGGTTCCTTCCTTCGTAACGTTCTGGCAGACGGGATTGATGCCTCCTCTGGTGCACCGCGGCTGCTGACCTTTGTTCCAGCTCCAGATGGAAAGCATCTGCCTTGATATGCTCCGCTTCTTCCTCCATCCGGATCTTCAGCTTAGCCATCCTTTGTCGTTCCTCTGCCATCCGACCCTTGATCCGTGCCACCTCTAGATTCGGGGCTGCTTGATTATCCGGTGTTACTTCCATGGTCATGAGAGCTGTAAGCTCGTCCATCAATTCCACTAGAACCTGAGCCAGCGGCGGTGGGCTATCACCCGCTGTGGCGGCTCCCGTAGCTGTGTGACTAGCGGCTGGAGCCGATCCCGCCATGAACACCGCCGCATGAACCGGGGGTCTCGGAGCATCCGACTCAAAGCCCTCTACTTTAGAGTAGGTGTCGTATTAGCCCCCAAGGCCATCGTTACTGAGTTGATACACTAACTCTGTCTCCCCACTAGAGGACTCATCTTCCAAGCAAAAAAGATTTCCCTGTGACCCGGACGCTTCCAGGTCCCTACCTTGACTGAAGCCCACGATAACATGCTTTTGACCTAGATGGGCACGGGCAGGCCGCACACCACTCACAGATTGGAGACGCCGAGCCGCCTCGACAATATTGGTGCAGATGTCCGGCCCGGGTGTAGATCCATCAACCTTTCCAATGAAAACCTGGATCCCGACAAACGGAACCCGGAATCCATACTCCACAGAATCAGCATCAAGCCCCCAGCCGGCGTCGTCGATGTAGAGCCGGCCGCGACGACTCTTGCTCATCCCTCCAACCATGTATCCCTCGAGCCCTGGGAGAGAGCCCTTTGAGAACTCAACACCACCAAGCGCTAACCCCATGGTGGGCGCCAACTATCGTGGATTTATCACGGCAGATGTCCGGGTGAACGGACTTGGATTCGAGGCCATCGCTAACGGGGTGGACTCAAAGGGGTTGATCAGGACGAAAGTCACGGATTTACCCAGGTTCGGCCCCTCAAGTCGAGGTAATAGCCTACGTCCTGCTTGTGTTTGTATTGCTTGTGTATCGATTACAAGGAGCTAGAAGCTTGACCTAGTTCTCGATCACCTACCCTCGAAGTCACCCCGGGTCTGCCTTTATATAGGAGGTCAGGACCACCGGGTCTTTACAATTATCTATCCGGGTCTTCTTGTGACTCCGAGTCTCTTTCTATCTTTCTGTCCAAGTTGTCCTTGAGGCGGCTTACACACCCGGGTCTTCTACGTTCGGGCCACCATGCGGCCCACATCTTGAGCCGTCTATCTTCCTGGGCCACCAGTCTTATGGCTCACCCATGGGCCGGCTTACAAGTCATCAATATGAACCGGAGCCTCTAAGGCGGGTCATATTGCGGGGTTATATCCCCAACACATAGGGAGTGGTATTATTGCAATTGCTACAAGCATATGGTACTCCCTCATAGTAGTTTTCAGTAGCATCATGAAGGAATTAAACAATATAACTATCACATACAACATTCTTTTCATGTTTCACAAGCATATAATTTGTATTACTACCCACACAAGCAAAATTCTTCTCATTCAAAGTAATGGGAGCAAAGTGAACAAAATAACTATCACGTGTCACTTGATTGACATAACCACATTAAATATTAAAATCATGATGACAAGTGTCATGGTTACTAGCACTCTTTATAGCATACATATCATCACAATAATCATCATACATAGGAGGCATGCTATCATCATAACAGTTTTGCACATCAAAACTTGGGGCAATAAAAATATCATCTTCATCAAACATAGCATCCCCAAGCTTGTGGCTATGCATATCACTAGCATCATGGATATTCAGAAAATTCATACTAACAATATTACTATCATGCTCATCATTCAAGGAATTCTCATTATGTATTTTCATAATTTCGTCCTCTACCAATTGAGCACAATTTTCTGAATACTTCTTTTCACGAAAGACATTATAAAGAAGAAGAAAATGATGCAACCCAAACTCAACTTTTTTGTAGTTTTCTTTTATAAAACCAAACAAGTGAAAAACAAGAAACTGAAAGATTTGATTGCAAGATCTAAATATATACCTTCAAGCACTCACCTCCCCAGCAACGACGCCACAAAAGAGCTTGATGTCTACTATGCAACTTTATTCTTGTAGACTCGTGTTGGTCCTGCAAGCACAGAGTTTTGCAGGAAAGCAGAAATTTTCCCTCAAGTGGATGACCTAAGGTTTATCAATCCGTGGGAGGTGTATGATGAAGATGGTCTCTCTCAAACAACCCTGCAATCAAATACAAGAAATCTCTTGTGTCACCAACACACCCAATACAATGGCAAATTGTATAGGTGCCCTAGTTCTGCGAAGAGATGGTGATACAAGTGCAATACAGATGATAGATATAGTTTTTTATAATCTGAAAAAATAAAAACATCAAGGTGGCAAGTGTAAAACAGTGAGAAAAACGGTGTATAAATGCTTGGAAATAAGACCTCGGGTCCGTACTTTTGCTAATGCAATATCTCAACAATGCTAATATAATCGGACCACATAACCATCCCTCAACGTGCAACGAAGAATCACTCCAAAGATCTTGTCTAGCGGAGAACATAATAAGAAATTGTTTGTAGGGTACGAAACCACCTTAAAGTTATCCTTTCCGATCGATCTATCCAAGAGTTCATACTAAAATAACACCAAGTTATCCTTTACGATCGATATATCTAAGAGTTCGTACTAAAATAACAACCAACTCTAATGTCACCTAGATTCTCCAATGTCACCACAAATATCCATGAGTTAATTATACTATACGCATCAAATAATTTCAGATTCATAATAATCAATGCAACACATAGAACCTCAGAGAGTGCCCCAAGATTTCTATCGGAGAACAAGGTATGAAAACGTGCAATCAACCCCTATGGATAGATCCCCAAGGTTATCGGAATCCACAAGTTGACGCCATAAGATATATCAAGTGAATCACTTGGATACCTCAACCCCAATGTCACTATGGGTATCCACATGCAAGACATACATCAAGTGCTCTCAAATTCATAAAGGTATTCAATCCGGTAATAACAAAATCTCAAAGGGAAAAATCAATTCATCACAACAAGATAGAGAGGGGAAAACACCATATGATCCAACTATATTAACAAAGCCCGTGATACATCAAGATCGCACCAAAGCAAGAACACGAGAGAGAGAGAGAGAGAGAGAGATTAAACACATAGCTACTGGTACAAACTCTCAACCCCGAGGGTGGACTACTCCCTCATCATCATGGATACCATAGGGGTGACGAAGATGGCACCCGGTGACGATTTCCCCCTCCAGTAGGGTGCAGGAACGGGGTCTAGATTGGTTTTTCGTGGCTACAGAGGCTTGCATCGATAGAAATTTTGATCTAGGGTTATTTTTGGGGGTTTCTGAATATATAAGATTTTTGGGTGTCAGTTTCATGCGAAGATGGGCCACGAGTGGACCACTAGACACCAGCCCAAGTCAGAGGGGGTTGGCGCACCCTAGTGGGTTGTGCCCACCTCGTGGCTCTTATGTCCCTCCCATGAAGCTTCTGGTGCCTCTTTTGTCCCAAAAAAATCATCAAAAAGTTTCGTTGCATTCAGAGAACTTTTATTTCTGCACAAAAAACAACACCATAGTAGTTCTGCTGAAAACAGCATCAGTCCGTTTTAGTTCTAAATAAATCATATAAAGTGCATCAAAACCATATGAAAGTATTGTAAACATAGGTGCATATGGCATGAATACTTCGTAAATTGTAGATACATTGGAGACGTATCAAGTGGTAGCTGCCGCAAGAGAGGAAATGGTATCTTCGTTTAGTGCCTTGATTCCTGTTGTCATCAATTGTCTCAAGAAAAATCCAGGTAAAGAGGCACGAGACTTTCCCCTTCCCAGCTTCGTCGGGAGCAGCTCATTTAGCATTCCACGAGCACCTGCACATGCAACTGCACCTTGTCCCGCACCTGCCCATAGCAGCCCGTCCTCCGTCTCTGGCATGCTCGAATGGGCTTCATCTTTGGCCCTCAGGGTAACTACCCGTCACACCGACCCTCTTCAATATATGTATAATCTCCCGTTTTCGTTGCCTTTCGGATGTCTCACATCACAGACATGTCTTTGCAGGCCGACGAAACCCCATGCACCATACTGTACAACATCAGTGGTCAAAAGGTGGACATGGGAAAGGCGACAATAGTGAAGCCGAATGAATAATTGTTCCACAGTCGGCCGATGCCCCTAGCTCTTCAAGGTCTACGTGGCCAGTGTCAAAGTGGGCTATGAGAATTTGCCTCCTACGGTTCCACAAGGGGGATATGATGACGAGACCCCGCCATGGCTTGGCAATTGTAAGATGGGTCATGTTGTGGCCGAAGAGTCTCCTTCGTCTGGAGGTGGCCGGGAGCACACCCACGACCAAGCAGCCTCAACAAGGCATGGACACCAACACCCTACCTACCCAATTAGCGGTGCCTGTCATGTCGGGTGATAGCGGACGACGCGAGGAAGAGGCTCCATTAATGGCTGATGACGTCACCACCGTTGAAGAAGCAATGCTTGATGCCATGGACAAGGATGATGACCCTCTACGGCATCTTAATACCTGCGGCTATGACGATGGAGGATTGATGGCTCCGCAGTATGACTCAGGGTTTGAGCATGATGAGTTGATGCCTAAATTGCCGAAGGAGGAATGTCTTAAGGTTGATTGCAAGAAGTCTCTCTTCCTGCAATCCTCGCAGGACACACCTCCAGATGCCGCCTCAACCCATCAACAACAACGTGAGGGTCGTGCATCATTGTTGAGCCTGACAACACTGGGGGTGGTGGTCAGTGATGGTATGTACGACTCACTTTCGGTACCAAAGAAGCATAGGAAGAGAATGAAGAAAGGCCCTAATGGTGGCAAAGTTGCTTCTATGAGCCAGCCGCCTCCGCAGCCTCGGGTTGAAGACCGTATACCTATCAAAGGTGCGGCAAAATACCATATCCCCAGTGATCCGATCCTAACTAAGGCAACAGTAGAGGGCATAGATGGAGATCTAAGGAGACTTCATGACGATGTGTTGTTGAGAGAGAAAAGCCTTCTCGCCTCGAGAAATCTAGAATACCCGCTCTACGTGGTTAATGTACCACAGCAAAGGTTGTACGTCCAGACATTTTCCACGGATAATTAAGTTCTTTCTTCGATTCGATTATATCTTCAACAAGTTTTACATGACAAAGCTAGATTTTACGTTCGTTCTCATGTATGCCTTGTACATGAATTACATCATCACACGCAAGCAAATATGTTATATTTGTGTCGTTGACTTGTACTTTATGCACGAGGGCTTCTTGGCAGTCTGCCGAGAGCACCGTGAATATGTGAGGAACTACATCGCCGATTTCATAGTCACCAATAAGGACAAGGAGACGATTCTCCTGCCTTATCATCCCATGTAAGTCATCCGTGGATATCATTCCGTCGATTTCAATCATTCATTTGCACACGTAGAGGCTAATTTGAGGTATTCTTATTTTGCGCAGCGAGGGCCGTGTCGTCCTTATAATTCTTTACCCCTGATTCTCCCACAATCTTTACTTGGACAAACATGAAGAAAAAAGATTAGACCCACATCAAGGCTATTCTCGACAGTGCTATCTTAAGCTACCACTACTGGAATCCAAGGATTTGCCATCTGCGAGATCTTTGCCCTTTGCTGGCTGATGGCAAAGAGAGTCTTTGCAGTCTGCTGGCTAATGGCAAAGAGAGTCTTTGCCGTCTGCTGCAACAAACCAAACGACAAAGATCTGACAGATGGCAAATACATAAGTTTCCATCAGTAAGCTCTTTGTCGTGTGCCAGCTGACGGCAAATTGCCCGAAGGCAGATGGCCAAGAGCACGGGGTGGGCCCCACCACACCGTTGGCTAGTGGACTGATGGCTCGCAGACTCTTTGCCGTGTGCTATTCTTTGTCGTCTGCCTTTTGCCTCTTTGCCATCGGCTGGCGGACGGCAAAGAGGATGCCGCCCTAACGGTTGTCAACCCTCACTCTGAACCCCCCTTTGTCCCCCATCTCTCTCCCTCCTCCACACGCCCCCTCCTCCCTGCGACCACCTCCTCCACCATCGCGTCGCCGCCCATCGCGCCCGTCGTCCCCGCCACCGCCGCGCCCCCTCCTCCCCGCGACCACCTCCTCCACCATCGCGTCGCCGCCCATCGTGCCCGTCGTCCCCGCCACCGCCGCACCCCCCTCCTCCCCATGTCGTGTGCCCTCCTCCTCATGCCCGCTCCACCACCGAGCCCATCGTCCCACTCACCACCTACCGCCCCGCACCCCCTCCCCGTGCCCCCCTCCTCCCCGCGTCGTGCATCCCCTCCCCACACCCCCTCCACCACCGAGCTCGTCGTCCCACCCGCCGCCCCGGTGCCCCACCCCCAATGACGCTATGCTGTCTTGGCACCCCGCCGCCCACGCCGATGAGAACCCAACTCCCCCCCCCCCCCCGCGCGCCTCATGTTTTCCTGTTTTTCTATTAAATTAGTTAGGTTAATTAGGTTAGTAAGTTTCTTTAGTTAGTTAGATTAGTCAGGTTAGTTTAATAGAAAGGTAGAAGAAGAAAATTTAGTTAACAAAAAAAGAAGGAAAAAAGGAAAAAGGAAAAAGGAAAAGAAGAAAAGAACAAGAAGAAGGAAATGAGGAAGGAAAATAAGAAGGAAAAGAAGGAGAGGAAGAGGAGGAGGAGGAGGAGGAGAAAGAAGAAGAAGGAGAAGAAGAAGAAGAGAAGAAAGAGGAGATGAGAAGAAGAGGAGGAGGAAAAAGGAAAAGAAGAAGAAGAAGAGAAGATCCCCCGATCCCCGACGCCGCTGACCCCCAACCTCCGACGCCACCGACCCTCGACCCCCAATGCCACCGACCCCCAACCCCCGAGGCCATCGACCCTCGATGCCACCAACCCCCAATCCTCGACGCCACCGACCCCCGACGCCAGTGACCCCTGACCCCTGATGCCATAGATCCCCGACCACCGACGCCACCTACCCCCGACTCCTGACACCACCGACCACCGACCCCCGATCGCCGATGCCACTGACCCCCGACGCCACTGACTCCCGATGCCACTGACTCCCGACCCCCGACACCTATTTTGCCTCTTGTTGACCGAAAAGGTTCTCTTCGGCCTTCTAGAGGCCGAGGAGGTCATAGTTTTGTAAATTATGAGTTAGGTCAAATATTTTCCAATTTTGTTATAAAAAACATCATATTTGTGTTGATCGGGTGAATTTCAATGTGCAGTTGTTCGACGACCTCCCCATGCGTTGGACGAGCTCCCCTGTAGCATTCGTGGGTGAGCACAAATGACATCTCCCCCCAAATTTGCTCTGTTTCAGTCTTCGTGCCAATGAACCTTCCTAGCTATAGGTGTCTTCAATTCAACAGTATGCGTGACCGGTATGCGTCTCTCGTTCGAAAGGGAGGCATCTATAAATATGCATGTCTTTGCATATTTATATCCGCCATCCTTTTGAATTGTCCAACGTTATCCATGGACAGCCTGAGTATGTGTAGATTGGGTTCGTTTTCCCATATGGTCTGCTCTGGATCCGATGCGGAATTTCGTCAGTGCCTCCCTGTTGTTCTCCTGGTACACATCCTCTCTTCTTATTGCCGAGACGCGTATCAGGAGAACAGCGGGGAGGTGCTGCCGAAATTCTGCGTCAAATCCAGAGCGGAGCATGGTATACATGATGATGATACACTCAAATTATATATATGTATATATATATATTATTCATGTCGGTATTCGATTTTTTATGTTGTACTAATTTCATTTACTCTTTGTCATGGCAGGTGTTGAAATATGGTGGGCACGGGTCGAGAGCGATCCGAGGCTCCTTCGTCGGCACGTGGTGGGAGGGGTACTTCCATTCCACCCCAAACTCTCCAGAGAGCGTTGTATGACAATATTGGGACACCCGAGGGCGCTTCTTCATCGACGAAGTTGCCCACCGGGAGAGGAGGTCGGGGGAAGAAGAGAGCTCCTAAAGCTACACGTGTTGGCCGCGGGTGAGGTACGAAGGCTGCTACGCCTTCCTCGCCGCCACCACCCAGCTGATTCACCCGAGCACAGGACTGCTATGGTTGACTTGTCTGAGGTGGAGGCTACAAGGACTCTGGTCCACGAGCCTCGGGTCGATGACCCTTCTGTCCCAGACGCTTCGAACCGGGAGACTCTTGTGCCAGACGCTTCGTCCTACAAGACTCCACGGGCTTCCATCGGATGGGATACCTGGCCGGATCTGTATTAGCCAGAGCCGAGTGGCCATGCTGATGGTGGCGGGGATCAGCTTTCTGATAGCACGGATGAGGTGGTTGAGGGGGGCACCGTCTACCAGCATGGGTATACACGGCTTCTGCCTGTGCCGGCGACCTGCAAGCAGAGGTGGCCGATTAAGCCTGAGTCGCTGAAGTAAGTGCATTTACTGTTTTAAAACCTTTTTCCTTCATGTTTTTTCACATATTTAATGCGTTGGCTTTGTCATACTGTAGGGTTTGGATTCATGCCAAGGATGTCCGCAGGCCCAACTCCATCCTTGGTGTGAGTTTACAGCATAATTCCCGGGGTTTGTCACGTTGCCCAGCGAGGGTCAGCAAGAAGAGTTAGGATTGAAATGGGAGCACTACTTGGCTGACATGACCCCGTCGGAGGAGAAGATCGACGGTGTGTTTTTCCACACGAGGGCCGACATGGTGATCAGGAAGTTCTGGGTAATTTCTCCTTTACACAATTAAAAATCAATAATAGCTAGTTATTCTAATAATCAGTGTTGTCTTGTTTGATTGCAGACCTTCTACAGGTGTGAGGTGGGATACGAGGAGGCCGCGGCAAAGCTTATCGATTACGAGTGCGGGCGCCTACTACAGAACTTACGGCACGAGGCTCAGGTACAGGCTGTTCAAGACTACTATGCCTCACAACGTATTAAGAACGACAAGTCGTCGTCCCGCCGAAAATTCTAGACAAGGAGCTGTACATGAAGGTAATTACCTATCCTTAAGGCCTTGTACTTAGTTTCCTTGCTTTGATTCGTAGGCGTAGCTCTCAAATTTCTCTTTACTAACTTAGGTGCCCCCGAGATGGTGTGCGAATAAGATGAATTGTTGGGAGGCATTGGTGAATGAATGGTGCTCTGACCAATCGCGAGTCGTCCATGACGATTCCAAGGAACGGCATACCCAAATGGAAGGTGTGCCACACCATCAAGGCAGTGCCAACTTATTTTAGTTAGGGCGGAACTGGGTATGTGGTTTGCTTCATGATTCCTGCAATTCATTCTTGATGCTAGACTTGACCCCTTTATTAATACTTTATTCCTCTCTTGTAGGCTCATTATAATAAGATGGAGGTTCCATAGGTGTACGACCTCTAAGCCATGGCCCATACTACCTCATACAAGAAGGCCAAGGCATTCTTTGTGTCTAACCTTGATAATCGAGAACTTCACCAATATCTCCTCCCACAACAAGCTCGTGGGGTACAGAGATGTGGGGAAGGCGGTGAATGGGGAGGACTTCAACCTGAGCCAGCGTCCTATTGATCCAGGCCTGGTAATGATAGCTAGCAACGGGAGGCCCCATGGCTTGATAGCTATTTGAGATGGAATTATACGGTCTTCACGCACTATCTAGCAGATCAAGGCATGCCAAACGAGCTCCTGTCCTAAGATGCCACCTCGTCCATGACCAGTCAAGCTCGCCATCGAGGTTTGTCATACATACTCATAGCATTCCTCCATTACATTGTATGTGCGAACAAAGATGATTACAATGCTAACGAGGAGTTGTGTTGCAGGATGCTCTGCAAAAAGAGAGAGACAACCCAGGCGCTTCTGGCGGAACAGGCTCGGCAGGCGGCGGAGGAGAAGACGGATTTGGAGGAGAGGATGGCTAGGTTGTTGGAGGAGGAGAGGGCATGGGATGATGCATCTAACTAGGCCATGTATGAGCTCATCGTGGTAAGTTTCTTCTTGATATTAGAAAAATCATGCACTACGTGTTCTTTTCATTAATAACGAATATGATTGACTTGTCAAAACCAAATGTGCAGACTTTGTGCAAGAAGACCGGCCAGACCCCTCCGTCGATGCCAGTCATTACCACGGCTGGAACGGTGAGTTTCATTTCATTGTTCATTAGTTACTAGTATTAACATTTCAGCGTCATCATGCTAACGCAAATGATCTTTGGTACAACATAACTCCCGAGCCGCATCGCATGACCCGTCTCCGGGGCCAAGTAGTGCTCCAACTGACACCGGCCCAAGCAACCCTGGTGCTTCACCTTCGTGATGACGAGGACGGTAAGCCCTAATATGCCACTTACTTGGCTTATTTTTTTTCAAATAAAGACAAATATAGCACTTAGACAAACTTAGAACAATGATAAACTTAGCACTTAGGCAAATGTCATATTTTACCTAAGTTAGCTTTGTTTCCTCTAAAATGACATAGTAAGCTTACTTACCTCCAAAATGACATATTGTACCTAAGTTAGCTCTAAAATGACCTATAATTAGCATTGTTTCCTCCACACTGACATAATAAGCTTAGTTAACTCAAAAATGGCATAATAGACTTGGTAACCTCATAGATGCCATAGACTTAGCTTATGTTCTTGCAAAATAAAACCGTAAGCTTAGTTAGGTAAAAAATGTGATAATTACCTAGGTTAGCTCTAAAATGACACAAATAAGCAATAAGAAGAAGAAAAACAAGAGGAGACAGAGAGAGAAGAAAAAATCTTCTTCTACTTCCAGATCTTGTTCTATTTATTATAGTATTATTTTTCTAACTTTCTTATTTCCAATTTTGCAGATTTGATTGAGTTCGCAACAACTTGCTTTGATATAGTGCTAGTGTTTACTTTCTGTTTTCATTTGTATCGATGAACTTACGTGAAACTTTCTACCTATATGTATGAGACTATATGTATGTATGGATGAACCTATTGTAATATGGTGAACAATGTGGAATTTGATACTTTTAATTTGGTATAATTGTTGGTTGATCATATATGGCTGTTGACATTGTTTTTGTGAAATATTTATATACATATATATATTGTTTCTTTGAAAATTGTTGAATATAACAAAAACAAAAAAGAGGCAATACGACCTCTTTGTCGTCTGCCCAAGACCCCTTTGCCGACTGCCCGGACGGCAAAGAGGCCATGTGGCAGCCACCTATTAACCCTGGGAGCACCAAGCCTGGTGCCATTTGGCCTCTTTGCCGTCCAGGGCAAGCGACAAAGGGGGGGCGGGGGCGGCCATGACAGACGACAAAGGGGGGCGGGGGCGGCCACGGCGGACGGCAAAGGAGGGCACGGGAGGGCGACCACGGTAGATGGCAAAGGGGTGGGCTGTGCCGTCGGGGGCAGACGATAAAACGGGGGGGGGCAGACGGTAAAACAGGGGGGGGGGGGGGGCAGACGACAAAGGGATGGGAGGTCGTTAGCCACGTGCTACTTCTCGAGCATGCGTTGGTTTCCGTGAAAAGGGACGGGTGATGCAGCAAAGTAGATAAGTATTTCCCTTAGTTGTTGAGAACCAAGGTATCAATCCAGTAGGATATACAAGCAAGTCCCCAATAGGTGTACCTACACAAGGAATCAAACTCTTGCACCCAACGCTATAAAGGGGTTGTCGATCCCTTTAAGCTTACTTGCAAGGATGAGATCTGATAGAGATAGATTGCTTGAACGGAAAGTAAAAAAAAGGTAAGAATAATGCAGCAAAGTATTTTTGGTATTTTGGTTTTAGATCTGAAAGTATAAGATGGAAAATAGACCCAGGGGCCATAGGTTTCACTAGAGGCTTCTCTCATGATAGCAAGTATTACGGTGGGTGAACAAATTACTGTCGAGCAATTGATAGAAAAGTGAATAATTATGAGGATATCCAAGGCAATGATTATGCATATAGGCATCACGTCCATTTCAAGTAGACCAAAACGATTCTGCATCTACTACTATTACTCCACACATCGACCGACTCCTGCCTGCATCTAGAGTATTAAGTTCATGAAGAACAGAGTAGCGCATTAGGTAAGATGACATGATGTAGAGGGATAAACTCAAGCAATATGACGAAAACCCCATCTTGTTATCCTTGATGGCAACAATACAATACATGCCTCGCTACCCCTACTTTGTCACTGGGTGAGGACACCGCAAGATTGAACCCAAAACTAAGCACTTCTCCCATTGCAAGAATTACCAATCTAGTTGGCCAAACCAAACCAATAACTCGAAGAGACTTGCAAAGATATGAAATCATGCATATAAGAATTCAGGAAAGACTCAAATAATATTCATGGATAATCTGAACATAAACCCACAATTCATCGGATCTCGACAAACACACCGCAAAAGAGTATTACAACGGATAGATCTCCATGAAGATCATGAAGAACATGGTATTGAAGAGGAAAGAGTGAGAAGAAGCCATCTAGCTACTACCTATGGATCCGAAGGTCTATGGTGAACTGCTCACGCATCATCATAGTGGCAATGGAGTTGATGTAGATGTCCTCCATGATCGAATCCCCCTCCGGTAGATTGCCAGAAAAGGCTCCAAGATTGGATCTCTTGAGAACGGGGGCTTCTGGCAGAGGAAAAGTGTTTTCATGGCTCGTTTTGATAATGATGGAATATTTGGGAATTTATAGGCCAAAGATTAGGGTTGGGAGAGCTGTCGTGGGCCCATAAGCCTACCCGGCGTGCCCTACCCCCCTAGGCGCGCCCCTAGGGCTTGTGGCCCTACGGTGGCTCTCCTGTCTTGGTTCTCAAGTCTCCGGGTTTGCTTTCGTTCCAGAAAAAATCATTCTGAAGGTTTATTCCATTTGGACTCCATTTAATATTCCTTATCTACAATTCTCAAAAACAAGGAAAAACAGAAACTGGCACTAGGCTCTAGATTAATAGGTTAGTCCCAAAAATAATATGAAATAGCATATTAATGCATATAAAACAACCAAAACAGATAATATAATAGCATGGAACAATCAAAAATTATAGATACGTTGGAGACGTATCACCACCTAACGGTGGTACCGTTAGTAGTATGTCGTCCACATTCTTTGTTGTCGGCAGGCTAACGGCAAACCAGCTTTGCCGTCCGCTTAGCCTAGGCTGACGGCAAAGAACCCCTTAGTCCAGGTTTATTCGGCCCAAAAATTTGCCACCCGCTATCAGACGGCAATGGCCTTTGCCATCCGTTGTTGTGCCCTTTGCCGTCTGCCATGGCGGATGGCAAAGAGCCTGATTCCTGTAGTGTACGTCCAACGGGGTGGAGAGATCACGGTCAAGAAGACAAGGAATTGCGTGCCCTCCTTCAGCCATAAGACCGACTTTTGCTACATCCAGCAATTCACTCGGCGATGGATTCTATGTCCTCCACCACATGCCGGAGTACATACGGGATTGCCAGAACCTTCACATGTCATCTAAATATGGTGATGCTGATATTCTACAATGGGCAAAGAAACTAGGAAATGTACCAGATCATTGACTCCGAGTTGAGTTCTATCACATCTAGCGTGAACTTGTCCAAGTCATCATGAAGGAGTTCCTAGAAAAAATAGGGATGTTCTACGAAGAAGGGCAAATGTCGCGGGAAGACGTCCGAACACGTGTAGCCGCTCCGTGTCTCGACATGAAGCCTTTCACTTTGCTCGGGTCATTCCTCCCTGATTAGGATGGATGGCACGATATGTTGGAGTGATTGACGATATATGACAATGTGTCTGTTTAGTCACTACTTTCTCTACGAGGAAACTTCGAGTTATGCATGATGAAACTTTGTGATGTAATTAAACTGCCGTCCTCAACTAGCGAAGATCACTCTAGTTAGGGCAGTTGGGGTACGATGAACTTTGTTATTTATGCTTACGATATGTTGCATCTATTTTTGCTAACTCTGTCTATTTTTGTTGCTCAACTATATATTATGTTGCACATTATCGACTCATGTGATGATGCGGGTATATACATCATCGATAGCGAAGAAGTGCTACATCATGTATGTAGGGAAGGTTCAAGGAGTGTACGACGAATGGCCTAGTGTTAGGCCCAGGTGCACCAGTTTCGGGGCCACAGCCAGAGAGGGTTCGATAGCAGAGCCAAAGCGGAAGATAGCTACTTGAGGTACACGCTAGCACGCGAGATGGATCAGAACCAACGCCTCAAGACCTATTACATTATCACGCTTTTGCTCATAGTGATCGTTCTTCTATTCTATATCTTTGTTTAGACAAAATGATGAAATATGTGTATGTGATGACCATGTAGTTGCTTGTATTTGAGACATGTCACTTAACTTGTATCCCTATATTGTGATTATGCTGAGACGATATGATTTGTGTTGGCTGATGTGATGATATGATGAGACTAGTATGTGTATGATATGATGAGAATATTGCATGTTTATGATATGGTATAAAACCTGTACATATACAATGCAAATACATAGCAGAAAAAAATGTAAAAATAGCAGTAGCGCTCTTTAGCAGGAAGCAGTAGCGCCGGGCGCCAGCGCTATAGCTATGTAGCAGTAGCGTTGGTAGGACCTATGCTACATCTGTGCAATGTTGAGGAAATCGTTAGCTGGTAGCTGCTCGCTCCACTTGGGAGTAGACATTAATCGCTGAATCGGCCTATTAACTGGATTAATCGGTCGATCATTAATAGGTGTAACTTTAAACTCAATAGGAGCAAATTTTGTATGGAGACAAAAATCTACACTTCAAATATGAAGGAAATGGCACCATTTTATTTTCTCAATAGATAACAAACATGTATACAACAACAATTATCCATGTGCGCATAAAAATCATCAAAAAACATGTATACAACAACACTTTTTTTTCTAATTTCCATGTAGGAAGCAACTCCAATAGATGGCGTCAACATGATAGCGACGAACAGAGGAAAGACGACATCGGCCGCATGGGGCGTCTGAACGGGTCGGTTGTCGGAGGTGGCAAGTCGTGAAGGAGGAGGGGGAGTATCATCGCACATAGGGAGAAGAGAAAACGACACAAGGGAAGTACGGGAAGCAGCGGCGCGCCATTGAGTACCTGGTCAACTGCCATCTTTGCCAGGAGCAGATGAGAGGAGCGAGAGGGGGCGGGTGGAGGGATTAACCCTAGATCTTTAGGATAGGAGGGGGTGGGCGAGGTTATGTGCCAAATAACCAGGCTTTGTTATCCCATGAGTTAGCTAGCTAACAACAATTAATCGGCCTAACAACTGATTAATTGGTTTGACACACCATTTAATCGACCAGACAAGTTAATGCGATGAATAGGTGTTATTTGATTTGGCCACCCGATGAGTAGCGATTAAGTGGCCAATTAACTGATTAATCAGATGAATTCTTGAACAAGGCATCTATGTAGCAATAGTGTCAGTTTGACATACGCTAAAGCTATGTAGCAGTAGCGTTGGCCCGACCTACGCTCCTGCTAAATAGGTATAGCAGTAGCGCGAGAAAACCAACGCTCCTCCTACAGGTTAGCTCTAGCGCCGTACTAGTAGCACTGGTTCCCATGCTATTGTTGGTCCAAAAACCAGCGCTACTAGTAAGCTTTTCCCTAGTAGAGGGGTGCGCCTTATTGTGTGCTAGCTCCCTCGTGCGTCCTTTGGTCTTCTCCCGAAGCTTACAGGTCTTCTTTAGGTCCAGAGAAAATCATAAAAAAAGTTTTGTGGCAATTGGACTTTGTTTGGTATTGTAAACCTGAAAAGCTAAAATCACGCAGAAAATAACAACTGGCACTTGGCACTGGGTTATTATGTTAGTGCCCAATAATAATAATAATTTACATATAATTACCCAAAAAGGATCCTAGAACGATAATAGTATAACATGGATCAATCAAAAATTATAGATACGCTAGAGACGTATCATCCGGCACTATCAACAGATATACCTTTGCAGTGTTCTGCTTCCGAGGAGGGTGAAATTCTTCCCTCCACAAATTTGGATCCCTCTGCTCAAGGTCCTCCACACCCCTCACAACCAGTTGATGCCTATGAGAAAGTGCTGCTAGTTCCATCTATTTCAACGCAACAACCCAAAGATCATGCCCATGTTCATGATTCGGCCCGAGTGCCCCCTCAAGATTTGGCTGCACCTCAAGCAACTGCATCGGAAGCACCACCTCAAAATGTCCTCATTCCTACTCTGAAGCTCACAGTTGACATTACCACCACAGATGAGCGGGCTGGCCCTTTCGAAAAGAAATATGTTTCTACTAGAAATCTCGACTCTATGGGATACGACATTGAATTTATCATGCCTGAAGAAGATTTGCATCACCCAATCCACGAGAAGAATTTCCTCTAGTCTCAGAAGGTGTAGGCGCCAAAGGACCGCTTTTCAATTGCACAGTGCATTTGTCATGGGAACGACTCCGACAGTAGAAAGGGGTAGGATGAAGGAGCATGATCTATCGAGAGGCAAATGGGTGATGTCGTGGATTTGTCATAACATATGTCCTCGTGAAAGGACTTAGGTTTGAGGTCATTACCTAAGTAATGAGCCGACACTCAATCATAGATTAAGCGCCAATTGTAGTCCCCAAGGGTCGGGTCATTACCTAAGTAATGAGCCGACACTCAATCATAGATTAAGCGCCAATTATAGCCCTCGAGGGCCGGGTTGTTACCTAGGTAATGAACCGGCTCTATAAGAAAGAGCTGAGATACATTAGCCTCCAAGTGTCAAGTAAATTGCTTGCAATCTGCATGGGACTTAAATATTGTACCCAATTTTGATGTAAACTATATGAGACGGACCGGCGGCTTAAAACTGATAACCTTTCTTTGCACAGGAATCCTTTACAGCTGTTGAGTCGGTTGTATCGGATCTTAAAAAGAATCTGGTGTTGCAACAAACGCGTCGGGTAGAAGCTGAGGCCAAATGCTAGATCGCCTTGACTGAGGTAGATATACTCAAAGCGGAGCTTAAAACTGTCAAGAAATCTGCTGAAGAGACCCAATTCGCCCTGGCTAAACATGTTGTAGACACAGATGGCCGGCTCAAAATGGCGACTGGAGAATTGAACACTCTCAAGGGCCACATCTCTTGCATGATTGGAGCTATCTTTGGTAAGCATTCACTGTTTTTTGTTGAAGTACCTTGTCGAAAATCCATTCCGGTGGTTTATAAATATTTGACTTGCCTGTAGGTGAACGGAGCCGCCAACTGCCAAACAACAGCCTGATGAAGCTTAAGGCCCTGTACACCTTAATAGAATAGTTATACGTCGGGTCTCTAATCACCATCAAGGCCTTCATATTTGATAGGGGTGTCCCAAAGTTCATGAAGGATGTGCTGGAGACCATGTCTACCATGCCCATGCTGGTGGAGGAACTAAGGAAATCAGCCGCCCGCAAGGGCGCAATTGGTGCTTTGAGCCGTTCGCTCGCTTACGCTCTGAAGCTTAACCCGAATGAAATGATGGAGGGCTTTCCTCAACTGAAGGACGACGGCTTAGAATTTACACAAGAAGATAACTCTCACTGTCATAAGGCATCTCGTGTTCTTACCAGTCTGCTGGCTACAGAAGCTGATCTATCAGTGTACCAGGCGGCTTACTCAGAAGATAACAATCGGATTCAAGGTCCCACTTTTGAAGCAAAGAGCATGATTCCTCGACGCCGTAAGCACTTCTTTGCTCCTGATGTTGACCCGTCTCCAATCATGCACGATGAAGCTATGTTTGAATCTTTGACCAATTGCAATTGGGATGTGGACAATCTCCACATCAAGGAAATCGAAGACCCAGCGCAGGATGACCCGGCGATGAGTTAAAGAAAAAAATTGCATCATGTAACCCAGCCTCGTTTAATTCACCGGGTTAAAATTTGTCATAAAAAGAAGTCTTCAATGCTTGGGGCTGTTGAATAGCTTTGTAACAGTTGTAGGAAATTCTCACCTGCATGTTCTTGCACTTCTGATTTTATGCTTGAAAGCTCTGTTGGCAACTCAGCAAGCTCATCTATCGATATATAAGCACTTTGAATGTTTTGACTCGCCGGGCGGTTTATACTTCATGGGCCAAGATGGAAATTTTCAAAAACTTAGAATCTTATCATGAGAGTACTTGCAAAAACAAACAATTGTATATCTAATCCTATAAGGCGGCTTTAAAGGCACCGTAGGACAAGATAACTCTTGTTTTTTATGAAAACATTTTGTTTCCGAAGAAATAAGGCAGAAAGCCTGAAAAAAACTTGTAAATCGGGCCTTGCGTGACATAAATCTGTCATTTAAACCTTATCAAGTTCAGGGTCTTTAAAAGATTGACATTGCTAAGAGTATGTACAGGCACATAGCGGAGGGGGTATGGTAGACAAGACGAGTTTGTCCTTGCTCACCGTAAGCTGGCTCTCTCGTGGAAAAAGCCGCTGTTTAAACCTTGACAAGTTTTGTGTCTTCGTACGAGAATAACTGAAAAAAGTTCAGGGTCTCTTATCAAGAATTACTGACAAGAGTTCGACGGGTCACGTAGTGGAGTAGCAAGTTGCAAATAGGCAGGTTTAACTCAGACATGACGGAAAGCCGGATCAACAATGAGAATAAGCTTAAACCCATAGGGTTGAAAGCCCCCAAGTGACCAAATTAAGGATCAACTCCTTTGTAGTATAAACTTGGCCAAGAGGGTTTAAAAGCCCCCAAGTGACCTGATTAAGGATCAACTCCTTTGTATGGAACTCATGGCATATAAAGCCTGGCCAAGAGGGTTTAAATGCCCTCAAGTGACCTGATTAAGGATCAACTCCTTTGTATGACACTCAGTATGGAGAAAAATGGCAGAGGCCCCTAATCATGGGGATGCCAACTTTATTATATCATAAAAGATGGTTTGTACAATGACAGGGATATGTACATTGATGAGAGTCGGTTGGCGCCTTAAGTATAGTATGGCCGAAGGTGAGCAATATTCCAAGGCCTCTTGGTCTCTTCACCAGAAGTGCAAAACTTCTCACTCTCCTGTATGTCCATGAGATAATAAGATCCATTGTTGAGATTTCTGTTGATCATAAACGGTCCTTCCCAGGTGAGGGCGTCCTGGATTAGAGGGTCCTCGGATAGCCGACCTATTGTTTATGGTCCGGACTGTGTGGGTCGCAAAGGGAGCATCGGACGATCGAAGACCACCTATGCCTGATGGAAGCTTCAAGAAGGCATGACGCGCTCTCCAAGTTATTAGTTGTAGTTAGGCATGTTTATCTCTTCGGCATGTAACCGACCATGTGTAAACCCAGGGCACCCTCGGCATATATATAAGCCGGAGGGTTTAGGGGTATAGGGAGGGCAACTCATATAGGGTTAGCTATTCGATCTCGAGGTAGATCAACTCTGTAACCCCCCACACCATCAATAGAATCAAGCAGGACGTAGGGTATTACCTCCATTGGAGGGCCCAAACCTAGGTAAATCTGTGTCCC
Source organism: Hordeum marinum (assembly GCA_022496015.1). Lineage (NCBI taxonomy): Eukaryota > Viridiplantae > Streptophyta > Magnoliopsida > Poales > Poaceae > Hordeum > Hordeum marinum. Next base: position 480,669,863 of record CM039674.1, read on the forward strand.
CTTTGTCTCCTCCTACCGTCGACTCCAGTCTCACAGTTCAGGACCCCCTACCCGAGATCCGCCAGTTTTGACACCCACATTGGTGCTTTCATTGAGAGTTTCTCTGTGCCAAAGGAAGCGATGGCTCACCTCGTCACAAGCAGCGAGATATGCATCCAGTGGACTCTTTTCCCCGACGAGAGTCTCATCGGCAACGACATCTTGTCACATGCCAACCCGATCAGCCATCATGGCCAGATCGGAAGCTTTTCCCCCAATCAGAGCATCAAGGTCGGAACCTTAGTGTTCATGGTTGATTCACGGGGAATACTTGTCCTAGTGGAACCTTTGACCCTCGAAGAGAAACCTGTAAGTCCGGACGCCTTAACGCTGAAGACATCAGGTCTTGTGGTTGGACGGAACACAGATCTGCTTCGGCATGGCTCTGGAACCGCCACGCCACTCGACGAATCTACTCGTTTTAGCGACACGCATCCTACCATCACTTGGTTCTTAAACGAGTTGTTCGATCGGATCGAAGCTATGCGTATATCGGATGACCAGGTTCCGATCTATGATTGGCTCGGGATCAGACGCGATGACACGGAGATTCATGTCCCCCGGTCACCCACCTTCTCGCTACTATTGATTGTCCGGCTACGGATGCTGCCCGACAGCCGGAATTGAAAACTGTCTATACCCCAGTCCTTGGTCATCGAGACTCCGTTAGTGAGCCAGAGCTAGAGAATCACTCTAAATCCGGATCGTCACCGGTCCGGGATCCTTCGCACAATTTGGAAACTGTAATTCCGAACACTTAATTCGGTATGGAATCGATTTTTTTCCCACCCATCGCCCAAGACGATCGTCCCAGTATCGCATCAAAGCCCAAATCTTCGGACCTTCAGGATATCAAGCAACTACAAGGAGAATCCGTCCATCACTTTTGGGCCAGACTCCTACTCGCTAGAAGCAGAGAAAAGGTCTTAGTGACCAAGATATGACGGCAATTTTCATGCGCAATTGCCATGATGAAGGGATTCTTAATGCCCTGGCCCGCTGACACATAAGCGACTTTTTGGAGCTATCCTATTTGGTACAAAAGTACTGTGCCATGGAGAGCGTCTCGCAATCCGAACAGGTGGTCTCAGAACCAATTCTCCCCGAACACCCTAGAGGAGCTCGGAAAAAGAGGATACCTCCAAAGCGGCCAGCTAGGTACGAACCCGTCAAAAAGAGAAATAAGCCCCTTTTAGGGACTGGCACTATCCTCGACGGACTACTAGACAAGCCTTGCCCTATACATTTCGTGTTGCGAAACACAAACCCGTCTCATAGCCTTAGAGCTTGCTGGGTCGTCAGGCAAGTCGCAAAAAGCGGTGAGGCCATCCTTAAAGCACCCCCGTCGAGTAGGCGCTCTCCTTCGCCGCCCGTATACAATGCCGAAGTCTTGACGGTCTACAAGACCTTCCCTTCAAGGAACAGGCGTAAGATAGCTCATCGGGAACTCGAACAGGTCTACCATGTGGCAGCCACTAGCCCATGGGCAGACATACCGATTACTTTCGGAGACACTAACCAACCGACCATTCTCCCCAGTCACTCACCAGCCGCACTAGTCTTGAACCCCACCATTGATGGATACAGGCTACATAAAGTGCTAATGGATGGCGGTAGTGGTCTAAACCTTATATACGAAGCCACCCTGGAAAAAATGCAGTTCGACCGATCCCGCATCGAACATAGCAACACAACATTTCGGGGAATTATCCCAGGGAAAGAGGCACATTGTTCCGAATGTATCATCCTGGACGTGGTGTTCGGCACGCCCGAAGACTATCGACCTGAAGAACTCCTCTTCCACATCGTCCCCTTCCCAAGTGGCTATCACACCCTATTGGGACATGACGCCTTTACAAAGTTCCAGACTATACCCCATTACGGGTACATGAAACTCAAAATGCTAGGACCAAACGGAGTGATCACGATCGCCAGTGATCCGAACATAGTCCTTCGGGCCGAAAACAAAACGGCAGTGCTCTCCCTCGAGGCATTAGCGGAGACTTTCACTGCTGAAGAGTTGACTGCATTATGATCGATAGTTAATAACGACGATGTTATCCTTAGCAGAAGGCCCAAGTTCACGTCCTTCAAACCTGCAGAGGAAATCGTTAAATTTCAGGTACATCCAACGGACCCCAATAAGACAACGTCCATCGGAGCCCAGCTTGATCCCCTCGTGGATGAAGCACTGTGGAATTTCCTTCGCGAAAATTGGGACATTTTTGCCTGGCATCCTTCCGATATGCTTGGAATCCCACAACGGCTCTCCGAACACAGTCTAAACATTATACCAGGCTTTAAGCCTGTGAAACAGACTCAGCGCCGCTTCTCCGATCCCAAACGGCGAGCCATGGGTAAAGAATTAGCTAAATTGCTGGATTTATTCAGGATATTAAACACCCTGAGTGGTTGGCAAACCTGGTGATGGTACCTAAGAAAGACAAGTCCTGGCGGCTGTGTGTCGACTTCAAAGACCTTAACAAAGCCTACCCCAAGGACCCTTTCCCCTTACCTCGCATAGACCAGATCATTGACGCCACACCCGGACACGATTCGTTCGGTTTCCTCGATGCTTACTCCGGATACCATCAAATTAAAACGAAGGAATCTGATCAAGCAGCTACCGCATTCAGCACGCCATATGGGCAGTTCTACTTCAACACGATGCCTTTCGGGCTAAAAATGCTAGGGCCACATACCAGCGCATGATCCAAACCTGTCTCACGACACATGTCGGTAAGACTGTTAAGGAATACATGGATGATATGGTAATCAAAACCAAACATGTCAGCCAGTTGATCGATGACCTACGGCAAACCTTTTCCAGTCTACGCGAATATGATATACGGCTCAATCTGGAAAAATGTGTATTCGGGGTTCCGTTTGGTAAGCTACTTGGATTCATCGCCTCCCATAGAGGAATAGAGGCAAATCCAGCTAAAATCCGTGCTCTATCAGAACTTGCAATTGCCACATAGTTGAAGCATGTCCACAGGCTAGCTGGGTGCATAGCAGCGTTAAGCCTCTTTATCTCCCGCCTCTGAGAAAAGGCTTTGTTGCTCTATAAGCTGCTGAAGCGGACCAACAAGTTCGAATGGACCGATGAGGCAGCGGCTGCGTTAGAAGAATTCAAAACACTACTGGCAACCAATCCCGTACTCATAGCACCAGGTGCCGGTGAGCCCATGTTATTATAAATATCGGCCACCAACAAAGTTGTCAGCGCGGTGCTCGTCGTTGAACGAGATGAGGAGGGACACAAATTCTGGACTCAGAAACCGGTATATTATCTGTCAGAGGTGCTAACGCAGTGCAAGTCCAGATACCCACATTACCAAAATATAGTCAATACAGTACTTATGGCGTCGAGGAAACTCGAACTCTACTTCCAGGAGTGTGCGGTAACAGTGGTATCTGAGGTCCCCCTGAATGATATAATCAACAATAGGGACGCCACTGGCCGCACAACCAAATGGGCCATTGAGCTCCTTCCCTTTGAAATAACCTACAAGCCACGCCGTGCTAGTAAATCTCAGGTATTGGCGGACTTCCTGGCTGAATGGACAGAGGTCGAGCTCCCCAAGGAATACAATGCATACTCCCATTGGATAATGTACTTTGATGGATCCAAGACCTTGGTCGGACTAGGGCTCGAGTTATCCTCACATCCCCCACATGCGACAATGTTTGATACGTGTTGCAAATCATGTATGCCGACTACAACAATGCAGCCGAATACGAAGCTCTCCTTCATGGTCTTCGAATGGCGGTATCAATGGGCATACGACGGCTAGAGGTATGGGGAGACTCAAACTTGGTAGTATCCCAAATTAATGGCAAGTTAGATGCCAAAAACCTAAAGATCACGGCATATAGAAATGTCGTCCTCAAGATATCTTCTCGGTTCGAGGGGTTGGAATTCCACCATGTCGCTCGCGACAACAAACAAGCTTCCGACATACTGGCCCGTATGGGAGCCAAGCCTGATCCCGTCCCGAGAAACACCTTCCTAGAGCAGATCTTTAATCCCTTTGTAGTGTGGCAAGACGACAACAATGGCGTCGGTCCAAATACGGTGGACGAAGTTGTCCCCACCCCATAAACGATACATACGATGGCATTATCGGTGGATCCACGATGAATGAAACGCCCTGGGCTCATGAGGTAATGGCAGTAATAGAGCCATGGGCAGAGCCCTTGCTCACTTACCTTCTTCACAAGGAACTCCTCGAAGATCAAACTGAGGCACGGCGCATAGTTTGACGATCCAAGGCCTAGAAAGTACACGAGGGTGATTTATACAATAAAAGCACAACCAGAATATTACAGTGGTGTATATCCAAGGAAGAAGGACGGGAGATCCTCACCGAAATCCACGCATGCATGGGCGGTCATCATGCCGCAGCAAGATCCCTTGTTAGCAAGGCCTTCCGAGCCGGTTTCTTTTGGCCTACAGCTCGGAACGATGCCCAGTCACTTGTCCAACATTGCGTAGGGTGTCAACTCTTCGCAAATCAAAGTCACATGCCCCAAACAGCTCTTCGGACTATTCTGATCACCTAGCCTTTCGCGGTTTGGGGGCTGGACATGGTCGGACCCCTTAAAGGGGGTACCAAGAAAAATAAATACCTACTGGTCATGGTTGACAAGTTCACTATGTGGATAGAAGCAAAGCCCGTCAAGTCGGCTAAATCCGGACCAGTGATCGACTTTATATCCAGCGTAGTACACCGTTACGGTGTCCCGCATAGTATAATAACGGATAATGGATCCAACTTCACGGCCCAAGAGGTCAAGGACTAGTGCGCAAAAATGGGCATAAAGCTCGATTATGCGTCGGTCTATCATCCACAGACCAATGGACAGGTCGAGCGAGCAAACGGTCTCATCATGAGCGGCATTAAGACACGTTTGGTCCAGTCTTTTCATGGGTCCGACTGTCATTGGGTGGAGGAACTTGACTCCGTTCTATGGGGCCTGCACACCACCCCTAACAGATCAATGGGTTACACACCGTTATTTATGGTCTATGGAGCAGAGGCAATCCTCCCTTGCGACATTATCCATGATGCACCAAGAGTGCGCATCTTCGAGGAAAAGGAGACCGAGTTGGATCGGCAGGACGATTTAGACGCCTTGGAGGGAGAGCGCACATAGCTCTGGCTTGCTCCACTTTTTACCAACAACAAGCTTGACGTCACCGAAGTAGGGAGGTCAGGGCAAAAGCATACAACGTAGGCAAACTCGCCCTACGACTCCCGGAGAAACAGAAGCATAAACTTAAGCCCACATGGGAGGGACCTTTCATCATTGACGAAGTACTTGCGGGAGGTGCCTATCGTCTTTGGAGTCCATCTGATAACCGCCTTGAACCAAACCCATGGAACGCAGATCCTCTTCGGCGCTTCTACGGATAAACCGGTGTCATCTAACTCCCCTATATTGTTTTCCTTTTTTCCTCTTGTTCTTTTTGCCTTCTTTCTGCTTCCCTTCCCATTTTGTTGTTTGACAAGGCCAATTTCTTTTCTTTCCCTATGTTCAGTTGAACCAATCTTGTACTAAAGATTATTGGCATACACCATAAAGTGTTAAAACCAAACACAACACATGGGGGCTTCTTCTAGTTGCCCACTTTTTTTATATTACAAGTATTTTCACATAGCTATCATGCGTAGATCTTTCTTTTGTGATGTTCTAGCCATCATATGCATCAATTCAAACTAAGACTTTGCCAAGCTGGATTGCCTTGCTCATGTGTTTACCCTCTATGTTCCCGATTGTTTGACTAGAGATTAAAGGGAGCACCTCTGCGATTGTTACGACCAGGTCATCCGGACACGTACCTCGGACGGGTGAAGCCGTAAGCTAGCTATCTTACGTAGACAATTGGTCGGCTATGATGGAAACACCTTATACGACTCCGCTCGTTATCACTGTTGTTTGGGTCTTTTCTTCCCAAAGCACAATTAGCCGCATATTAAAAATATGCGGACTTCTATCTATGATCTTCGTAGAGCCCCAATGAAAGGTATCAATAGAGGTACTATTTTCCTCGGAAGATGTTTCTTACTCTAAGCAGTAATATAACATATCTTTCTGTGTGCTTTCTGTCTGTTCGCACCGAATGGCCAGATTGCCTGGTTTCCCGAATACAGTCCGCTCTTTTGGAGGGACAAATAGGGAGGAACACACCCGAGCTCTTCGCACGGGGGGGGGGGAGAAGTCAATGGCCGGTTAAGACAAAGTTTCAAACACAGATTGTTTATACATAAGTACATATAAATTACATGTGCGGCTGCTGATCGAGATTATCGATTATGGTGTCAAGGGGGAAGTCCTCTTTTGAAAGACGGGCAGCACACATCACCTGGTCATACACCAGGTGGAGTGGCACTTCCTTTCCATCCGATCCCACGGGACCAACCCGCGCCATATGCTCGGGATTTAGTCCGGTGAAATGGGTCTTGATCATTGCCCATGCTTCCCGTGCTCCCTCATGGCAAGCCAAAGTCTTCCATAGCTCGATCCTATTCCGAGCCCCCTTGAATGGATCGACGAGTTCGGCTAGCCCTTCAGGTGGCTGTTCGGTAGGCCATAGTGCCTTCACCATTCCTTTCATTGCTATCTGCACACGCCCATGGAGAGTGGTCAGCTCTTTTGGCGGGTCCTCCTGGTATGATCTGATCTCCTCTTCAGGATGCCCGGACAGGAGACCTATACATGAGGCAACCACGTTCTTACTGTTATTACCTACACCAGAAATATTTGCTGATAATAAGAATCACACTTACCGAACATGCCCCTTTGAAGCTTTTGGTTTTCCTCTTGAGCTTGGGCCAACTGAATCTTCAAATTCTTAATTTCTTCGGTCTGCTTTTGCACAACAAGGCAGCCAGCCTAGTGCTGGGACTCGGCATACCACTGAGAGTCTCAGGCTTCCTCCAACTGCCTTTCATGTGCCCTATTGATTCGGCTGCTACACGGAATCCGTGTGTCGGGCATGATGATACATTAAGATTAGCAGTAAAGGTACACACACCATGGGCCTCACGTGTGAAGCTCTTTACTTGTGTCAGTTCGGCCTTCATGGATGTAACATCCCAAAATTTCATTTTGGAATGTTATGAAATATAGCTATGCATCATCATCACTTTGTTTGAATGTAATGAATTTGTTGAAGTGCTTCTTTTGAAATTCTAAAAGGCCATTTCAAATTTCCAATGTAATTGTTTCACCTATTTGAAAACCTTTGGTAATTTTCAAAGAAAGAGGGGCGTAACATGACACTCCACACCAGGGGCATCTTGGTGAAATATTTGAGCAATAAAACCAGGGGGTTATTTGAAAGTTTATCTCAAAAAGATTTAAAATCAATTAGGCATTTTTCTGAAAATAAATTTTAAAAAAGATATTCAATATGACAAAGGAAAAATGTTCATTAAATAACATTAATTCTCCTGATCATTTTGATATATATATTTCCTATGTTTGGAAATATTTTGAATGCATTAAAAGAGTTTTTATCGCTCTGGAAATAAATAAGGAAACGAATTAAACCGAACCGGGCCGGCCCACAGCCTTTAAGACCCGAAACTACTCCGGGTCGGCCACCGACACGCTAACCACACGTCCCACGCTCACTGACGCGCGAGACCCACCGTCCGACCGTGGCATTAACACGCTCGTCCCCTTCCCCGCGCCCGACGACGTCGCCGGCGATCCCTCTCCGCAGATCTCGCCCCTCGTGCCCTCCCCGACCACCGCACCTGGCCTATATAAACCCCAGCCCTCTCCTCTCTTCGTTCCCCACCCGAAACCCCCTCTTCCCTTGCCAGAACGCTGCCCCACACCTCGCCGGAGTTCGGCACCCAACCGGACCTCCCCGAGCTCGTGCCCGTCGCCACACTCACCCCTAGCCCCCTCCGACGCCACCAATCGACGTCGGAGCCTCGCCGCCGCCGTTTGAAGCCTTCGGACGCTGCCCCCGACCACCGCACCATCGCCCCCGAGCACCTCCGACCACCGGCCACCGTCGACCTCGCCGGAGACCTCGACCCCCTCTCTATAAGCCGCCACCTCCACCCGTAGCCGTCGGATCCGTAGTCAACGATCTAGATTAGATCTATTTAATAAACGAACCGATACGCGTTAAGTCTCGGCCAACCGCTCGCTAGCTCCCGCACGCACGCCCTCGCGGCCAATCACAGCATGCCACGTTACCCTGTCCGTTAGTTAGGTTAGTTTTTCTTTTACTTTTCTGTTTTAAAAAACAGAATGTATTCTGTTTTTGTTTTTTTATCATATCTTTTAAAATATTTCGTGTTTTTTGTTAATTCTTTTTGCATTAGTTCACAAATTTGTTTTAGTTTATGTCTGTATGCTTAGATTTCAAATTTGAACTTTAAAATTTGAATCTAACCAAATTTGCTTAAATTACTAAAATCTGTATAACTAGAGTTTAAAAATATATTTTGGTATGAATCTTTTTGCCACTGATTTGTATTAGTTAGACCTATCATCCTACATAATTTAAGAATTTTTTAGGATGAATTTGGTTAGGGTTTTTAACAAAAACAGAATCTCTTTAGTTCTTAATGTAGTTTAGTTATTTTAATTTTTCATTTAATTTGAACCTGAATTAGTTTAACTTTTGTTTTCAGATTTCATTAGGTTCTGTTGATTCAACATTAGTTGTATTATTTTATGTTAATAAACTATTTTTTCAAATTGTTTTGTGCTCTAGTTTGAATAGGTACATCTTATTTTTCACCTTTAGTATTGTTTAGAAAAAAGTTTTGTAGTAACTCTTTTTGCACAAATTTTTTTATAATGAAATACTTAATGTTTTCAAATAAAATTTTGTATTTACTTTTCTGTTATCTAAATGCCTAGCTGTTCCAAACAAATTTTTGACTTGTTATGTCTTGGTAGAGTTTTGACACCAAAAATTTTAGAGTCTTATACTTTAAGTGTTTCTTCTTTTGATTGTGCTATTATTTGTTGAAGTATTTGTTTACCTTGTTGTTGTATGAATTGTATTGTGTTTATGCTTATTGTATGTTTTGATTGATTTGTTAGATCATCCGGAGTGCGAAGCTTGTTATCTAGAGTCACTTGAATACGAGGATCGTCAGCAAGGCAAGTCACTTTGACCATGTATACGTATGTTTTTATTGCATTAGTTCTACCATCTCCCCAATTGCATGCAAAGTAGGTAATTTGGAAACTTGGTTACTTGATGTAGTATCATGTGGTAGACACCCCTCAACCCTTTGACACATTGGCCCCGGGAAACGTTGATTTAATTTTGCTATGCTATTAGTAGACGGGGTTGGTTGTGTGATTCATGAGAGTTGTGAGTTAATAATTTCAAGACCTACAAGATGATCAAGACTTCAAGACTCCAAGTTTTCAACATACCTCTGGGTGGATGATGGTTGAACGGCGCCCTGGAGAAACCAGTGGTTAGCCTAGATGTTGCTGGAGAAGTGTCAGTATTCATACGGAAAGGTCCACCCATGCATAAAGATATGGATGGATGCTTCAAGACCCAGGGCTTACCTACACAGCCACAAGCCATTATGGGCTCTGGCTTGGTTGGATATCGTGGTGACCCTGGACAGGCGGTGCTATGAGATGTAGAAGGACGGTAGGAAATGATGGGCACCAACAGAGTCTCGGGGAAACCCTTTAGAAGACCATGTTTTGGTCATCCATTTCTCAAACACCCTGAAGTGCGAGAAATCCAACGGAGGCGATCAAATCTTGTGGGGAACGTGTGCAAAACTTTGCAGAGTACCCAAACCTAATCGATTAGCCATGTCCACGGTCATGGACAATTTGAGCCAAAGGAACTAAAACTATCTGGAACTCTCAACACAATTAATTACATTGATGTGGGTATTAATGTCAACCTGGGTATGAGAATTGGTTGGTGGAACCATCTCGTTAATCAACCAACATTGTAGTAATTATGCTTTTGCCCTCTCTTGTTGTAGGAAAAAAATTGGCTTTATGCAAAAACTTACTACCCCATCGGCCATATATGCATATAGGCTAGATGATTACTTTACCCCCTCTTTTGTGACCTTGCCGGCATATTCAATATACTGACCTACACGGCTGCAACGTATCATGTTGCAGAGTATTTTTCTGACCAGGAGTGAGGATACGCTCTATGCTCGGTGAGATGCCCTTGGAGTCAGATGGACTCAACTACCTTTGAAGCTTCCGCAAGATTAGTTATTCTCATGAGTTGGCCTTCAGCCACTTTATTGTAATTCTTATTGTAATAAAGGACTCAATATGATATTTTTTCGATTATTAAAGTTGTGTGATTTCACTTTGATATATACATTGATGTACCGTGTGAGTACCAGCATGATCTTGGGATGGTACAGAAACACCGGAGATTCGACCTTTCAGGTCGGGTCGCTACTGAAATGGTATCAGAGCACACGCTAACCGTAGGACGTAACCTCTAGGATTGGAAAAGCCTTAGGATTTATTTCTCTTTTGCCTTTAAAATTCTTATACTCTCATCTACTCTTTTCTGACTTCCCTCCGATTTATTTCAAAATTTATAGATGGCCACCTTCATCCCAGTTTTGATCATGGAGTTTTGTCAGCCTGACACGACGATGCCCTTTGGCAAGGAGCTGATGAGGATCGTCAGGGACGTAAGGATTGCCTTGCCAAGCATCACCGGGACTCCTATCATGTCTTTTCCACAAGACGGACGCTACAGGATCGAGGTGCACATCCCCAGGAAGACCTTTGGAAAACGTAAGGAACCCATCGACTTCAAGTTAGTGGCACCCAACTGGATACTTGGGAGAGACATGGCAATTCACCGCGCCCTTGGACGTATTCAGGAGGAATATATGGGTGGACCCATTTCACCAGGACTCAGCGTGGTTTGTCGCAGGGATGCCAATGGAAATATCATAACCACTCCCACTGAAAACACCACCATTTCCTATATCCACACCTTGGAGACGCACATCAGGACCTAGGAGCTTCGGGTACGTGCCGACACGAAGACGAACAAGAGGCTGATGAACCGCGAGATTGACCTCGAAGCTGACCTATGGGAAGCCAAGTACGAGCATGAGTATGAAGTGAAGGATCTCTTAGAGAGGATCGATAAGCTGAACACTCGCATTGCGACTCTGGAGGAACAGATGGACATGGGTGAAAATCTTCATCCAGAAGGAGACATGGCTCCCTTGAAAAGCAACGATGATGACTATGAGGAGAGCACCACCGGAGGAGGCCACTTCACCATGTACTTTTGAGGAGAACTTTAGTTATGCCCCCATGTATCTTTATTTTTGTCGTTAAAGCATAGGTCAATGCTTAGTTTGATTTGGAGATTTGTATCTCGATGTTTGAACCTTGAGTTGAATAAATGAATGAGTGTTTGGTGTGATATGTTTGTTGCATTGCATATGGGTAGTGAATTTCCTTTTAGGTCCTTGTTCTATTCTAATTCTCACCCCTCTGAAAACAGCAAGATGCCTCCGCGACGTGAGCCCGACTTCACTTTCCCGCCGGAACTCACGCAACTTCTCCAGCAGCAGAATGCCCTGATGCAACTATTGATTCAGAACCAGACAAACAACCACAATAACCACCCTCCACCTCAAGGCGACAACCTCACCCGTTTTCTGAGGCTGAATCCACCAACTTTCTCCAGCAGCACTGAGCCCATTATGGCAGATGATTGGCTCCGCAAGATGGAGAGGGAACTCACCACCGCTGGATGCACTAAGGCTGAAAAGGTGCGCTTTGCCGCCCATCAACTGGAGGGACCAGCAGCTTCATGGTGGGAGAACTACACTACCACGTACCCCATTGCTGGTGTGACTTGGGAGAAGTTCAAGCTAGCTTTCCGCACTGCTCATGTCTTAGCTGGAGCCATGAGTCTGAAGAAGCGTGAGTTTCGCAACTTACGCTAGGGGAACCATTCCGTGGCCCAGTATGTGGATGATTTCAGCACATTGGCTCGTTATGCACCAGGAGATGTGGCCGATGATGCAGCCAAACAGGAGAAGTTTTTGGAAGGACTCAATGATGAGTTGAGCGTGCAGCTGATGGTGGCTACTTTCAGAAACTACCAGGAGCTGGTAGACAAGGCCCTCATCTTGGAGGGGAAGCAGCAGCAAATCGAAAACCGCAAGAGGAAGTATGGACAGGGGAAGTCTCACTCTGGAGCTCAACAGAAGCCCCGCTACTCCCCATACTCAGGAAATGCCGGATCAGGGACCGGTAAGTATGGAGGACACACTCATCCCGTGCATAACCATGGAGGCCATAACCATGGAGGAAATGGGAATAATGGTCCCAACAATGGAAACTTCAAGAATGGTAATGAAAGTGGGAATGGCAACCAACACCGTCCCGCTCCAGCTCAAAAGGATTTGAACCATATCACCTGTTTCAAGTGCCAGAAGACAGGGCACTACGCCACTGAATGCCCTCAGAACAAGCAAGGAAATGGAAACGGCAACAACAACGGCAACTCCGCAGCTAAGAAGCCAAATCCTTTTCCTCGTACTCAGGTGAACCACCTTGATGTGGAAGAAGTCTATGATCAGCCCGACACTGTGGTTGGTAGGCTTTTATTGCATTCACGTCCAGTTATGGTACTTTTTGATTCTGGTGCAACTCATTCATTCATATCAAGGGTAGTTGTGGAAAAGTATGGTTTACCCACCAGAACCCTTAGTCAGCCCATTAAGGTCAATTCCCCAGGAGGTATGATGATGGCAGGGATAGGATGACATGCCTTAAAACTCCCCATAGGAAACCATGTTTTTCCTACCGACCTCATCGTCTTAGAATCCTAGGGATTGGATGTAATCCTAGGCATGGATTGGATGACCATGTATGAAGGGAACCTTGATTGCCCCAGCAAGTCTATTTCACTCACCACTCCGAAGAACAAGAGGATTAAGTATGTATCCCGACGCACACAGATGAGTGCTCGGTTAAATTCCCTCACAGGAGTTGTTCAGGAGGAAGTGTCGGTTGTACAAGACTTTCCATTTGTATTCCCGGAGGAATTACCAGGCATGCCACCAGATAGAGAGATTGAGTTTCTGATAGAGCTACTACTAGGAACCGCCTCAATTTCCAAGAGACCCTATCGGATGCCCGCAAATGATTTATTAGAAATCAAGAAGCAGATTAAGGAGCTATTTGATAAGGGATATATTCGCCCAAGTTCTTCACCTTGGGGAGCCCCAGTTCATTTTGGTGGAGAAGAAAGATAAAACCTTGAGGATGGTGGTCGATTATCGTGCATTGAACGACGTGACTATCAAGAATAAGTACCCTCTACCGATGATTAATGACATGTTTGATCAGCTAGTAGGCGCCAAAGTATTCTCCAAGATCGATCTTCGATCAAGGTATCACCAACTGAAGATTCGTGAACAGGATATACCCAAAACAGCCTTCACCACAAGGTATGGCTTATATGAGTATACAGTCATGTCTTTTGGTTTGACTAATGCTCCTGCCTACTTCATGAATATGATGAACAAAGTGTTTAAGGAATATTTGGACAATTTTGTCGGGGTGTTCATCGATGACATTTTGATATTCTCCAAGAGCGAGGAAGAACACAAGGAACACTTGCGTTTAGTTCTGGAGAAGCTTAGAGAGCATCAGTTATATGCCAAGTTCAGTAAATGTGAATTTTGGCTGACGGAAGTCAGATTCCTTGGACACATTATTTCCGGAGAAGGAATAGCAGTAGACCCCGCTAAGGTTTAAGCAGTCACTGAGTGGAAGTCACCCACCTCAGTTAAGGAGATCCGTAGTTTTCTCAGACTTGCCGGATATTACCGGAGGTTCATTGAGAATTTCTCAAAGATTTCCAAGCCCATGACAGAGTTGTTGAAGAAAGAGTCTAAGTATATCTGGACTGAGGAATGTGAGGCCAGTTTCCAGGAGTTGAAAAAACGTTTGGTCACAGCCCCAGTGTTGATACTGCCAAATATTCGGAAGGACTTCCAGGTTTATTGTGACGCATCACGTCAAGGACTTGGAGGAGTACTCATGCAGGAGGGAAAAGTTGTAGCTTATGCATCCAGACAGCTACGACCCCATGAGTTGAATTATGCCACCCATGATTTGGAACTAGCAGCCGTAGTGCACACACTCAAGACCTGGAGACATTTCCTTATCGGAAATAGTTGTGATGTTTACACAGATCATAAGAGCCTGAAGTATATCTTCACGCAGAAGGAATTGAACCTTGGACAGAGGAGATGGTTAGAGTTAATCAAGGACTACGACATGAGACTGCATTACCATCCAGGAAAGCCAAATGTTGTAGCAGATGCCTTGAGCCGGAATAGTTATGTGAACACACTCATAGCCGGAGGATTACCCCAGGAGTTAACCGATGATCTCAGAGAGCTTCGGTTAGAGATAGTTCCAAGAGGATATGTTGCCACACTAGAGATCCAGTCCACCTTGACCGAAAGAATTCGTGAAGCCTAGAAATCGGACAAGGAGATAGCTGAGATAAAGCAGAGAATGAAAGAAGGTAAAGCTAAAGACTTTCGTGAAGATGAACAAGGTACTCTATGGTTTGAGAACCGAATCTATGTGCCCAATGACCCAGAGCTCAGGAAGTTGATACTTCAAGAAGCCCACGATTCACCATACTCGATACACCCAGGCAACACCAAGATGTAGCTGGATTTGAAGGAAAGTTACTGGTGGACAGGCATGAAGAAGGATATTGCCGAAAATCTTGCGGTATGTGATGTTTGCTAGTCAGTAAAGGGGGAACATCAGAAACTAGCAGGGTTACTCCAACTTTGCCGATACCCGAGTGGAAATGGGATAAGCTTGGTATGGACTTCATCACAGGACTACCTAGGACCCGTTCAGGATATGATTCCATTTGGGTAGTGGTCGATCGCTTGACCAAGGTGGCTCATTTCATTCCAGTGAAGACCACCTATACCAGTGCTAAGTTAGCCAAGATATATATGACTAGGATTGTATGTCTGCATGGAGTTCCGAGGAGTATCGTGTCAGATAGAGGAACACAATTTACCTCAAAGTTTTAACATCAGCTACATGAAACTTTGGGTACAAGGCTGGAGTTCAGTACAACTTTTCATCCGCAGACCGATGGACAGACTGAGAGAGTCAACCAGATTCTGGAGGACATGTTGAGAGCTTGTGCACTAGACTATGGGTCCAGTTGGGATGACAACTTACCTTACGCAGAGTTCTCGTATGACAACAGTTATCAGACTAGTCTGAAGATGGCCCCTTTCGAAGCTTTATACGGAAGGAGGTGCAGAACACCATTGATGTGGGATGGTGTTGGAGACCAAAAACTCTTTGGTCCCGATCTTATCCGAGATTCTGAAGAAAAGGTCAAACTAATTCGAGACCGACTCAACATAGCTCAATCCAGGCAG
The DNA here is from genome assembly GCA_022496015.1 of Hordeum marinum. Lineage (NCBI taxonomy): Eukaryota > Viridiplantae > Streptophyta > Magnoliopsida > Poales > Poaceae > Hordeum > Hordeum marinum. The sequence continues at coordinate 480,685,357 of CM039674.1, forward strand.
AAGAGCTATGCTGATAACAAACGCAAGGAGGTGACATATGAAGTGGGAGATCGAGCATATCTTCGTGTGTCCCCACTTCGAGGAATCAAGAGGTTTGGTGTTAAAGGAAAGTTAGCACCCAGATTCATAGGCCCCTACAAAATTCTTGAACATAGAGGCGAAGTTGCATATAAGCTGGAATTGCCGGAAGGACTGTCCGGAGTTCATGATGTTTTCCATGTTTCCCAGCTGAAGAAATGCCATGCTGAGATGGCTGATATTCCTTTGAGAGACGTAGTGCCCCTAGAGGCCATACAACTTGATAGTGACCTGACCTATGAGGAGAAGCCTATCAGAATCCTCGAGACTACCAACAGATTTACCCGGAGCAAGACCATCAAGTTCTGTAAGGTTCTGTGGAGTCACCACACCGAGGAAGAAGCCACCTGGGAACGCGAAGAAGATCATCGTAGAGACCACCCGCACCTATTTTCTAGCCAACCCGAATCTCGAGGGCAAGATTCATCTTAAGGCAGGTAGGTTTGTAACATCCCAAAATTTCATTTTGGAATGTTATGAAATATAGCTATGCATCAGCATCACTTTGTTTGGATGTAATGAATTTGTTGAAGTGCTTCTTTTGAAATTCTGAAAGGCCATTTCAATTTTCCCATGTTATTGTTTCACCTATTTGAAAACCTTTGGTAATGTTCAAAGAAAGAGGGGAGTAACATGACACTCCACACCAGGGGCATCTTGGTGAAATATTTGAGCAATAAAACCAGGGGGTTATTTGAAAGTTTATCTCAAAAGGATTTAAAATCAGTTAGGCATTTTTCTGAAAATAAATTTTAAAAAAGATATTCAATATGACAGAGGAAAAATGTTCATTAAATAGCATTAATTGTCCTGATCATTTTGATATATATATTTCCTATGTATGGAAATATTTTGAATGCATTAAAAGAGTTTTTATCGCTCTGGAAATAAATAAGGAAACGAATTAAACCGAACCGGGCCGACCCACAGCCTTTAAGACCCGAAACTACTCCGGGTCGGCCACCGACACGCTAACCACGCATCCCACCCTCACTGACGCGTGGGACCCACCGTCCGACCGCGGTGTTAACACGCTCGTCCCCTTCCCCGTGCCCAACGACGTCGCCGACGATCCCTCTCCGCGGATCTCGCCCCTCGTGCCCTCCCCGACCACCGCACCTGGCCAATATAAACCCCAGCCCTCTCCTCTCTTCGTTCCCCACCCGAAACCCCCTCTTCCCTCGCTGGAACGCTGCCCCACACCTCGCCGGAGTTCGGCACCCAACCGGACCTCCCCGAGCTCGTGCCCGTCGCCACACTCACCCCCAGCCCCCTTTGATGCCACCAATCCACGTCGGAGCCTCGCCGCCGCCGTTTGAAGCCTTCGGACGCCGCCCCCGACCATCGCACCATCGTCCCCGAGCACCTCCGACCACCGGCCGCCATCGACCTCGCCGGAGACCTTGACCCCCTCTCTGTAAGCCGCCAACTCCACCTGTAGCCGTCGGATCCGCAGTCAACGATCTAGATTAGATCTATTTAATAAACGAACTGGTACACGTTAATTCTCGGCCAACCACTCGCTAGCTCCCGCACGCACGCCCTCGTGGCCAAACACAGCATGCCACGTCACCCTGTCCGTTAGTTAGGTTAGTTTTTCTTTTTCTTTTCTGTTTTAGAAAACCGAATGTATTCTGTTTTTGTTTTTATCATATATTTTCAAATATTTGGTTTTTTTAGTTAATTCTTTTTGCATTAGTTCACAAATTTTTTGTAGTTTATGTTTGTATGCTTAGATTTCAGGTTTGAACTTTAAAATTTGAATCTAACCAAATTTTCTTAAATTACTAAAATCTGTATAACTAGAGTTTAAAAATATATTTTTGGATGAATCTTTTTGCCACTGATTTGTATTAGTTAGACCTATCATCCTACATAATTTAAGAATTTTTTAGGGTGAATTTGGTTAGGGATTTTAACAAAAATAGAATCTCTTTAGTTCTTAATGTAGTTTAGTTACTTTAATATTTAATTTAATTTGAACCTGAATTAGTTTAACTTTTTTTAAGATTTCATTAGGATCTGTTGATTCAACATTAGTTGTATTATTTTCTGTTAGTAAAACATTTTTTTTCAAATTGTTTTGTGCTCAAGTTTGAATAGGTACATCTTATTTTCACCTTTAGTATTGTTTAGAAAAAAGTTTTGTAGTAACTCTTTTTGCACAATTTTTTTTATAATGAAATACATTTTGTTTTCAAATAAAATTTTGTATTTACTTTTCTGTTATCTAAATGCCTAGTTGTTCCAAACAAATTTTGACTTGTTATGTCTTCGTAGAGTTTTGACACCAAAAATTTTAGAGTCTTATACTTTAAGTGTTTCTTCTTTTGATTGTGCTATTATTTGTTGAAGTATTTGTTTACCTTGTTGTTGTATGAATTGTATTGTGTTTATGCTTATTGTGTGTTTTGATTGATTCGTTAGATCCTCCGGAGTGCGAAGCTTGTTATCTAGAGTCACTTGAATACGAGGATCGTCAGCAAGGCAAGTCACTTTGACCATGTATACCTATGTTTTTATTGCATTAGTTCTACCATCTCCCCAATTGCATGCAAAGTAGGTAATTTGGAAACTTGGTTACTTGATGTAGTATCACGTGGTAGACACCCCTCAACCCTTTGACACATTGGCCCCGGGAAACGTTGATTTAATTTTGCTATGCTATTAGTAGACGGGGTTGGTTGTGTGATTCATGAGAGTTGTGAGTTAATAATTTCAAGACCTACAAAATGATCAAGACTTCAAGACTCCGAGTTTTCAACATACCTCTGGGTGGATGATGGTTGAACGGCGCCCTGGAGAAACCAATGGTTAGCCTAGATGTTGCTGGAGAAGTGCCAGTATTAATGCGGAAAGGTCCACCCAAGCACAAAGAGATGGATGGATGCTTCAAGACCCAAGGCTTACCTGCACAGCCACAAGCCATTATGGGCTCTGGCTTGGTTGGATATCGTGCTGACCCTGGATAGGTGGTGCTACGAGATGTAGAAGAACGGTAGGAAAGGATGGGCACCGACAGAGTCTCGGGGAAACCCTTTAGAAGATCATGTTTTGGTCATACGTTTCTCAAACACCCTGAAGTGCTGTCACAGCCCTGGAAATTACTTGCATTAGTTGCATCATGTCATCATGTCTAGATTCAAATGAAACCTGAAATGGGGATGTCAAAAACCCTAGGACCTCATTGAATAAATAAAATCCCAATAATTGAGTTTTTCACTGAATCCTAAAATGCTATTAAAAATGTTCCATATTTTTGATAAATAGTGGAAACAACAAATCAAAAGAGCATTTAAAATTTTGAACTCAATTTGGATATTTTATAAGACCCAAACCCCCACTGAAAATAACTAATAAAGACCTAAAGATATTTTAGTTGCTTTAAATTTTTCTGAAACTTTTTGTGTGGTTGCAAACATTCTACAAATACAACATAAATAATTTCAGGAATTTTTGTATTATAGTTTTGCCAAACACAATAAAAATTAAAGCATGAATCAAAAGAAAAACAGGAAATAAAAATAAAGAAGGAAAGAGGCCCACCTGACTTACTTGTTGCAGAGCCGGCCCAGCCCACCAGGGGCAGGGGCGTCTTCCTCCTCGCGCCAGTAGGCAGAGGGGAAGGCAGCCACGGTGCTGTGCGTGCTCGCCACGCCAGCAGCTTGCCTGCCTGCCCCGCCAGCGCGACTCCGTGGATAGAGCCATGCCGCCGTCTGGATCCTTTTCCCCCCTCTCCATCTCTCTTCCCCCTTGCTCTATCCCTTCCCCCCCTCTCGTCTCCGAGCGCCATGGTCACCGCCACTCGCAACCACCGCGGCCACCGGCCTCCCCTCGCCTAGCTAGTAAGCCCATCAGGTCCGCCGTTTCCCCTAGCTCCTCCCCGCCGAAGGAATCGAGGCCAGAGGCCCCGCGGCATCGTCCCCATCGTCGTTTTCGTCTCCGGGCGCCGAAGATCGCCGGCGACCCTACGCTCGCGTCGCCGCCTCTCCAAGCCGCCTTCGACGCCAGCGAGCCTCCCTGTGAGCTCCCCGTCCTTCTCCCCCTCTCCCCGTGGTCCTCCTCGCCCCCTAGCGGCTAACCTCGCCGTTGCCGAAGCTCCGGCCGCCGCCAAAGTCGTCGTGGCCATCGACTCCGGCGACCCCGCGTCCTCCCGTTGCCCTAGGTGGATGCGCGCGAGCCTTAGCTGTCCGTAGCTGCCCTCCGCTGCTCAAATGGTCGCCGGAGGAAGATTTCCGGCGATGCCCGCCGTCTCGGCTCGCCGTCGGCGACCTCCCTTCGTCGAAGCCGACATGGAAGGTTAGTTAGGACTAACCTCCGCGCTAATTAACCCCTAGAGTCACTGACAGCCGGGACCCACCCACTAATTAAAACACCGGACTAATAATCTAATCTAAAATAACCAGTGGGTTAACTCTAAGTCACTGACATGTGGGACCCCCAGGTCAGTTTTGACCTGGCCACGTCAGGGTTGACTTGTCCCACCAGTCAGCCTCTAGAGCTGACCCAGTGTCACTGACCAGTGGGCTCCACTGGTCAGCTTTGACCTGGACCTGGTCCAGTTGACCTGTTGACGTAGGCATGACCTCAGCATGACGCAATAAATATTTTCCGTATTAAAAATGATTCTAGAAAATGCTCTAATCTTCTAAAAATCATAGAAATTAATCTATAGCTCAAATGAAAATAATTTATATATGAAAAATGATCAGAAAAATCCAATGAATCTGTTTATGCCATGATCATGCATGTTTGTACAAGTTAACATCACCAAGTAGAACAACTTATGATTAGGCCAATATATGAAATATCATTTGGAGTTGGAAATTCAAACTTGTTTGAATTCCACTTCAACCAATTTGGCTAACAACTCCTCTAGGTTAATTAAGTACTTTAATATGCCATGTCATACATCATGATTCTTGCATTGCATTGAATGTGCTCTTTCTTCCTGTTTGCCGGTGCTTGTCCCCTCTCAGCAGACGATGGTTTCGACGATATGAACGTTGACACCGATGAAGAAAACTGATATCTTCAGGATTGTCAGGCAAGCAAAAAACCCTTGAGCATGCTGATATCAACCTACTCTCTCGCTCCTACTCTCTACTGCATTAGGACAACAATGATGAAATTGTTACATGTCATCAGTAGTTGAACCCATTCCTTTGCATGACCTGTCCTTGCCATAGTAAATAGTTGAAACCACTTAGCATGAGTAGCAACTGTTTGAGCCTTGTTGTGCTTACTCATACATGCATGCTTACTTACTATGCCTGCTATGCTTAGAGTCGTGTCATGTCGGGTCTGATACATCTGGGTGATGGATCAGAATGGCAGTATTCGTGTCCTACTGTGTCGAAGTTAAGTGTGTGAACACGATTTGGTAAAGGTAGCGATGAGAGGTCATGTAGGAGTACATGGCGGGTTGTCTCATTGGGACCGACCTTAAGAACTGAGTTCTGTGTATGTTATCCAAGATAAGATACTACCACACATTGGGTTCCGGTAACTCGACCCCTCTCGACTTATTAATCGCCTAGACCTCTGTCCAGGAGTCGCAACTAGTTTCTGGACTTTGTAGGGAAAGTGTTGACGGTCGTGTATAGTGCTGCCCGACGGGGTGGACTATGATGCGGTACAGGCACAGTGGCATGGTGTACCAAGTGGCACCCGAACGGTGGGCTTGGGAACCCTGCGCACATCATTTGAGGCTGTAGCGGAAACTTCGGCCGGACTTCCGTACGGGTTCAACCTCGGATAGGCGATAAACCTGGACTAGGGTCTTGTGTGGTTGACGGTCGTGGCCGACGCCCATGCCAGTGCTTCCGCTTGAAGGTTGCCGAGATGCATGACGTGCATATGGTGATAAGTGGCGAGAGCGTGTGTGAAGAAGTATTCCCCTGCAGGGTGAAATAATCTGTTCGAATAGCCGCGTCCTCGGATATGGACTACTTGGAGAACTTATGTGGTTCATAGACAACTGAAAGTGGATACTCTAAAATACGCAAGATAAGCGTGAGTGCTATGGATGGCCTTCCCGTAGGGGGACGGAAGTGGATCCATAGTGGTGTATTGATTGGTGAATATGTGGACTCCTGTGCGCTACCCAACCTCAAAGAAAGGACTTGTAGTCGTAGTATAGGTTAGCCAAGAGTCAAAGCTGGCTTGCTGCAATAAACTCCACAACCCCCTTTATTCATATTGATGCACATGTAGCTAGTTCTGATGTAAGTCTTGCTGAGTACTCTTGTACTCACGTTTGCTCAATTTATGTTTTTTGCAGAGGAGACGTCAGTCTCATTAGTGACTGTTTCGTCTTGAAGTTCGGTGTTGACCGGGTTAGCTTGGGAATCCCAGACAGAGATCTGGTTCCTTTGGTAGGGTTGTTGTAGCCTTTTAGGCTCCTCTAACCACTTTTGTAGATGTTTGTACCCAGACATGTTTAACTTCCGCTTGCTTGTTTGAATGCTCTGAATGTTGGGTCTTGTGACCCCTATTTGTAACATCTATTGTATTAGCTCTTCCGAGCCTTCTAAATAAATGTTGTAATGTTGTATGGTTATGTTGTGATGCCATAGTTGTATCTATGCATATCGGGCATGTCGTGCGTACGTGTGACTTGCAACGGTATGTATGGGATCCGACACCTAGTTGTGTGCCTTTAGTAGTACTCTTTACGGGGAACTGCCTCTTTGTGCTTCCACCGAGCCTTGGTAGCTTGCTACTGCTCCGGACACATTGATTGACCGGCATGTATCCTTCTTTGCTGCTATGTCTGTCCCTTCGGGGAAATGTCTTGCAGTGTAATGGAGTCCCTGTAGCCTGCTATGACTCGTCTATGTGCAGTGATGGCATTTATGCCCCATGGCGTAATGGAGTCCTTGTAGCTTGCTATGACTCGTCTACACAAGCTAGAGATCGACACCTGCATTGTTGGGTTATGTATGCATGTCCCTGTACGGATGTGCCACTTGGGTTCTATGACTAGTCATGTCGGCCCGGGTTCTTTGACATTTGAATGCTAGCGACATTTTCACATACGTGAGTCAAAAGACGCAAACGGTCCCGGCCCAGGTAAGGTGGCAGTCGTGGATATAACCGTGCATGAGACCGCAAAGTGATGTGATGTGTTACAGGCTGGATTCTTATGGCTTAGGATCGGGGTCCTGACAGCTTTGGTATCAGAACTTGACTGCCTGTAGGATTACCAAGCCAAACTGGTCGATGTTGAGCCTAGAACTGTTGTAGTTATAAAGAGAATTGATTGTGGAAGGGAACATAAGGCTCTTTTTACTCCTTTCCTTGTGTCATTCTAATTCTGAGTCACCCTCTTCTTTATTCTACGGGGATTAAGAACTAGGCCTTCTCATCTATCTATTAGGAGGATGAGTTACTATGCTGGAGACCTATAGGGAAGTTGTTGTTCTCCTGGATCAGTGTCTCCATATGAATTCATTGTCATTTTGTCAGTTTTCTGGTGCAGGTTGCCTCATATTTCATGCCCGTACAGCCGTTATGCTGTCCGAGTTATCCAAGGTTTCTAAATCATCTGATGCAATTGCAAAGCTCTCTCCTCTTGGGTCAATGTCTTTCAGGCCAGACAAAGCACACTAATTCTTGAGTTGAGGTACTATATTACCTCGACGTGTTTGATGAAGGTGTTTAGGAAACCATGTTGTTCGGTGAACCACCCAATAGTCTAGTGGCGTCTTTTGTTCCCAGTGTGACAACTCTGGCCATCATTATCAAAGGCATGCTGTGATGCTACTTAGTCAACAGGTATTCTGTATCTGGGCTCTTAAACCTAGGGATCATTCTGCTCATTCATGTAGATAGTATTAGCTCGTTCCTTTAGGATATTAGTAACCTTGTTATAGTCCTCAAGATTTGTGGTATATCATTCTTCTACTACCATGAATCAGTTATGGCAGAAGTTCTTTGTGAACGGAAGATCACAACATGAGTGCTCTTGATGAGTTCCCATTCCATAGTTATGACTCTGCCGATCCTTCATTTCTTCATGGATTATCTGGAAGAAACATGTTGAACTATGTTCGACATATTCAATCTATGCATCTACAACTCAGGAAAATCAGGTGCTCTTGAGTTGCCCTTCTTCAATTTTATTCTGACCGCTCTCTATCAATGGATAGTCAAGAGTATGTCATGCATTGAGTTATCAATGTCGTCTATTCTTGTGGTTTGTCAAGCCCTTCTATTCCAGAATGTCTAGGAGAAGCAAACTCCCGTATCTCATCCATTTCTTGGATTGGGTCAACGCACTTGTGTTCCGCAGATCAAAATGCTAATCCAGCTTTTCCTCTGTTCTACCTTGAGGTATTACCCTCTTCATGTCAAGAATATCATGAGAACTGCACTCCCTCTTATGAAATCTTGATGTAGTAATACTTCTCGCCATCATCATTCATCTCTCGGCCTCTATGTTGTAGAAACCAGAATACCGACAAGTGAATTGTGATGTGTGTAGTCAATACTCCTAGCAATGATGTTGCTTGGTAGTTAATGGACAATAATCTCACTCTTCGTGTGATGATCATTGAATTGTCATACTAAGAATGATCATGCCACCTAGCCCATTTTCCATGGTGCACTTTTTGATCAACGAGTTAGGATTGTTTTAATCTTTCGCTCTGTTGATCATATCGTCTTGTCATGAAAAGCAAGATTGTTCTCAAGCTTGTTAACATATCGGTGGATCGTGATTTTCATATTATCTTCTCGGAAGTATCACCAAGGTGTTCCTTGACCGTTATGCTGAGTTCGTGATCAAGATGGTTTTTCCTATAAACCATCCCGTCTCCAAGAATCCGTGTTAGATATCCCAGAACTAGTTGGTTAAGCTAAACAATAACTTGGAGAGTTGGAAGATAGAAGCTTAATCTAACTTATCTCATGTTAAAGGGATATCTTGTGTTTTGTGCTTGTATGTGTAGAAGAAAGGTGATATCTTCATCGATTGGTCCTTGTGACCAATTGATGCACCTATCATCTTGTTCAGCCATTGATTGAGTGTGGGCTATCGTCAGATCAAAATCAGAACCAAAGATTTCTCTAATGTTGTTTTACTCGTGGATGTATCCTCAAGCATACACCGCTATATCTTTCGGTCTGACCAATGCTATCACCTTGTTCCATAAGATGTGGAATTCTATCTACATGGATATCCCGATGGATTGTTGTTAAGCCCATTGACAACATTTTCATCTCTTCCATGACTCATGAAGAACATGAGGCTACTGTTGGAAACTTTGTAGGCATATCTTCGTGTCCCGTACATGAAGTATATGTGTGGTGTAAGAAGTGACTTACTCTTGATTCATGTGCATATGGTGCAAGTTGCCGCCATGAACTTGAGAAAGGTCATTTTGTTTTCATTGGAGTCGTCCCAAGTCAGTCATGCACGTGCGAAGTATTCTATGGTTTGGTATACTGACCATCTCCATTCCACATGCAATCCCTAGCACACCAGGCCACTGATTGATTTGTTAATGAAAAGAAGTTAAGTGTTACTCCTCAAGGGCCCTGACGGACGTGCACCATACTTCGCTAATTACTAAAGATGGTTCCTAAACAGAACCCGGAAGTGTTTTGTTGCAAGGTTATGTATCTTGCAATCCAGCTCATGTTTTGGAGTTGGCTTCCGTAGTTCATCCCCTAAGAATCTCGCAACATCATCTCTTCGATTTGTGTTGCAACCTTTCACTTTCAAACATGCTGAGTCTGGAATATCGTGACACCAACCATACCTGAATCTCGGGCAGGTATGATGGTTGGAACATTTCCCAAGAATTATAATAATAGTCTCTTTGTAACCCGGCAAAGGAATGTTGTGGCTAACATACCTACCCGGAAGACCTACTATTATGATATCTTGTATCAGCAACCATAGCCACCTCCCCATGAGGTTCTCCTATGACTTTTTGAAAGTTGTTTCTCATGGACCCTTTGAGATCCCAAAGTCCGACCTTTACTTGATGTCCTAGATAGTAAACCTGACCTACGGTTGGGGTTACACTGGTACGTCAAGGAGAACATTAGAAGCGGAGTGCTAAATGTCTCCCGGTTGATCATCCAGATTTCGCTCCCTTGGCATAGCTATGGTGAAATCTGAGAAAGTGTTATCTTCCTTTGCATCTGCATCCTCCATCATTATTCATCATTGTAGTATGATCTGTTGCCAGGATCCTTGGCACGGATGTTGGTAAAGTCCTGGTGAATATGAAGATGCTCAAGTTCTTGAGAGCATGCTCAGACACTGGGTTATACTCTCGGTATTACTTGGAATGTGCCTTCCATCACCGAGTTGTTTTATAGCTCTAGCTTCCATTCTGATCTGAGTATGCCATTCTTTGAATTCCTTCCAACGATCGCTTGTGAATTGCCTTAGGCTGGTATGAAGACTTTCAATGATCTCTGGATCAAAAGTAATTCTTTTTGCCACTTAAGGGATAATCCTATGAGTCACCTTCTCTAAGGTGCCCCGTAATGGTATTATGGCAATTAACTCCTCGCTACTTTCAAACCTCTTCACCATCTGTTTTAGCGTGGAATTGTTGCCTACCAATTGAACCTCCGTCATCTCCTTCATTCATTGTTCTCAATGTGTGTTTGTGTCCCATCTCGAGAGATGTTATTATGTCTCATTCCATGAGTTGGTCATGAGTCGCTCGATCTTCGAGAAGATCGAATCTTGTAGAGCTTTCTATCCCTGTTGTCTTTCTTTTGGATGAAGATCCCGAAGGCAAAGATGTCAAGAGCGGCATAATGCAACGAATCAACATTTCTAGGAGAGCAATGGGATCGTGAAGATTGTGGTAGTTGTGTCCCCTTTGTCCTCATACCCTACGCCTGAATCTCGGGACGAGATTCTTGTTTAGTGGGGGTGAGTTGTCACAGCCTTGGAAATTGCTTGCATTAGTTGCATCATGTCATCATGTCTAGATTCAAATGAAACCTGAAATGGGGATGTCAAAAACCCTAGGACCTCATTGAATAAATAAAATCCCAATAATTGAGTTTTTCACTGAATCCTAAAATGCTATTAAAAATGTTCCATATTTCTGATAAATAGTGGAAACAACAAATCAGAAGAGCATTTAAAATTTTGAACTCAATTTGGATATTTTAAAAGACCCAAACCCCCACTGAAAATCACTAATAAACACCTAAAGATATTTTAGTTGCTTTAAATTTTTCTGAAACTTTTTGTGTGGTTGCAAATATTCTACAAATACCACATAAATAATTTCAGGAATTTTTGTACCATAGTTTTGCCAAACACAATTAAAATTAACGCATGAATCAAAAGAAAAACAGGAAATAAAAATAAAGAAGGAAAGAGGCCCACCTGACTTACCTGTTGCAAAGCCGGCCCAGCCCACCAGGGGCAGGGGCGTCTTCCTCCTCGCGCCAGTAGGCAGAGAGGAAGGCAGCCACGGCGTCGTGCGCGCTCGCGACGCCAGCAGCTTGCCTGCCTGCCTCGCCAGCGCGACGCCATGGATAGAGCCGCGCCGTCGTCTGGATCCTTTTCCCCCCTCTCCATCTCTCTTCCCCCTTGCTCTGTCCCTTTTTCCCACCCTCTCATCTCCGAGCGCCATGGTCGCCGCCACTCGCAACCACCGTGGCCACCGGCCTCCCCTCGCCTAGCTAGTAAGCCCATCAGGTCCGCCGTTTCCCCTAGCTCCTCCCTGCCAAAGGAATCGAGGCCAGAGGCCCCGCGGCATCGTCCCTGTCGCCGTTTTCGTCTCCGGGCGCCGAAGATCGTCGGCGACCCTACGCTCGCGTCGCCGCCTCTCCGAGCCGCCTTCGACGCCAGCGAGCCTCCCTGTGAGCTCCCCGTCCTTCTCCCCCTCTCCCCGTGGTCCTCCTCGCCCCCTAGCCGCTAACCTCGCCGTTGCCGAAGCTCCGGCCGCCGCCAAAGTCGTCGTGGCCATCGACTCCGACGACCCCGCGTCCTCCCGTTGCCCTAGGTGGATGCGCGCGAGCCTTAGCTGTCCGTAGGTGCCCTCTGCCGCTCAAATGGTCATCGGAGGAAGATTTTCGGCGATCCCCGCCGTCTCGGCTCGCCGTCGGCGACCTCCCTCCGTCGAAGCCGACGTGGTAGGTTAGTTAGGACTAACCTCCGCGCTAATTAACCCCTAGAGTCACTCACAGCCGGGACACACCCACTAATTAAAACACCGGATTAATAATCTAATCTAAAATAACCAGTGGGTTAACTCTAAGTCACTGACATGTGGGACCCCCAGGTCAGCTTTGACCTGGCCACGTCAGGGTTGACTGGTCCCACCAGTCAGCCTCTAGAGCTGACCCAGTGTCACTAACCAGTGGGCTCCACTGGTCAGGATTGACCCGGACCTGGTCCAGTTGACCTGCTGACGTAGGCATGACCTCAGCATGACGCAATAAATATTTTCTGTATTAAAAATAATTCTAGAAAATGCTCTAAACTTCTAAAAATCATAGAAAATAATCTATAGCTCAGATGAAAATAATTTATACATGAAAAATGATCAGAAAAATCCAATGAATCTGTTTATGCCATGATCATGCATGTTTGAACAAGTTAACATCACCAAGTAGGACAACTTATGATTAGGCCAATATATGAAATATCATTTGGAGTTGGAAATTCAAACTTGTTTGAATTCCACTTCAACCAATTTGGCTAACCACTCCTCTAGGTTAATTAAGTACTTTAATATGCCATGTCATACATCATGATTGTTGCATTGCATTGAATGTGCTCTTTCTTCCTGTTTGTCGGTGCTTGTCCCCTCTCGGTAGACGATGGTTCTGACGATGTGAACGTTGACACCGATGAAGAAAAGTGATATCTTCAGGATTGTCAGGCAAGCAAAAAACCCTTAAGCATGCTGATATCAACCTAGCCTCTCGCTCCTGCTCTCTATACCGCATTAGGACAACAACGATGCAATTGTTACATGTCATCGATAGTTGAACCCATTCCTTTGCATGACCTGTCCTTGCCACAGTAAATAGTTGAAACCACTTAGCATGAGTAGCAACTGTTTGAGCCTTGTTGTGCTTACTCATACATGCATGCTTACTTACTATGCCTGCTATGCTTAGAGTCGTGTCGTGTCGGGTCTGATACATCTGGGTGATGGATCGGAATGGCAGTATTCGTGTCCTACTGTGTGGAAGTTAAGTGTGTGAACACGATTTGGTAAAGGTAGCGATGAGAGGTCATGTAGGAGTACCTGGCAGGTTGCCTCATTGGGACCGACCTTAAGAACTGAGTTATGTGTATGTTATCCAAGATAAGATACTACCACACATTGGGTTCCGGTAACTCGACCCCTCTCGACTTATTAATCGCCTATACCTCTGTCCAGGAGTCGCAACTAGTTTCTGGCATTTGTAGGGAAAGTGTTGACGGCCATGTATAGTGTTGCCCGACGGGGTGGACTATGATGCGGTAGAGGCACAGTGGCATGGTGTCCCAAGTGGCACCCGAACGGTGGGCTTGGGAACCCTGCGCACATCGTTTGAGGCCGTAGCGGAAACTTCGACCGGACTTCCGTACGGGTTCAACCTCGGATAGGCGATAAACCTGGACTAGGGTCTTGTGTGGTTGACGGTCGTGGCCGACGCCCACGCCAGTGCTTCTGCTTGAAGGTTGCCGAGATGCATGACGTGCATATGGTGCTAAGTGGCGAGAGTGTGTGTGAAGAAGTATACCCCTGCAGGATGAAATAATCTGTTCGAATAGCCGCGTCCTCGGATATGGACTACTTGGAGAACTTATGTGGTTCATAGACAACTGAAAGTGGATACTCTAAAATACGCAAGATAAGAGTGAGTGCTATGGATGGCCGTCCCGTAGGGGGACGGAAGTGGATCCATAGTGGTGTATTGATTGGTGAGTATGTGGACTCGTGTGCGCTACCCCACCTCAAAGAAAGGACTTGTAGTCGTAGTATAGGTTAGCCAAGAGTCAAAGCTGGCTTGCTGCAATAAACTCCACAACCCCCTTTATTGATATTGATGCACATGCAGCTAGTTCTGATGTAAGTCTTGCTGAGTACTCTTGTACTCACGTTTCCTCAATTTATGTTTTTTGCAGAGGAGACGTCAGTCTCATTAGTGACCATTTCGTCTTGAAGTTCGGTGTTGACCAGGTTAGCTTGGGAATCCCAGACAGAGATCTGGTTCCTTTGGTAGGGTCGTTGTAGCCTTTTAGGCTCCTCTAGCCACTTTTGTAGATGTCTGTACCCAGACATGTTTAACTTCCGCTTGCTTGTTTGAATGCTCTGAATGTTGGGTCTTGTGACCCCTGTTTGTAACATCTATTGTATTGGCTCTTCCGAGCCTTCTAAATAAATGTTGTAATGTTGTATGGTTATGTTGTGATGCCATAGTTGTATCTATGCATATTGGGCATGTCATGCGTACGTGTGACGTGCAACGGTATGTATGGGATCCGACACCTAGTTGTGTGCCTTTAGTAGTACTCTTTATGGGGAACTGCCTCTTTGTGCTTCCACCGAGCCTTGGTAGCTTGCTACTGCTTCGGACACATTGATTGACCGGCATGTATCCTTCTTTGCTGCTATGTCTGTCCCTTTGGGGAAATGTCTCGCAGTGTAATGGGGTCCCTGTAGCCTGCTACGACTCGTCTACGTGCAGTGATGGCATTTATGCCCCACGGCGTAATGGAGTCCTTGTAGCTTGCTATGACTCGTCTACACACGCTAGAGATCGACACCTGCATTGCTGGGTTACGTATGCCTGTCCCTGTACGGATGTGCCACTTGGGTTCTACGACTAGTCATGTTGGCCCGGGTTCTTTGACATTTGAATGCTAGCGACATTTTCACATACGTGAGTCAAAAGACGCAAACGGTCCCGGCCCAGGTAAGGTGGCAGCCGTGGAGATAACCGTGCGTGAGACCGCAAAGTGATGTGATGTGTTACAGGCTGGATTCTTATGGCTTAGGATCGGGGTCCTGACAAGTGCGAGAAATCCAATGGAGGCGATCAAATCTTGTGGGGAACGTGTGCAAAACTCTGCAGAGTACCCAAACCTAATCGATTAGCCGTGTCCACGGTCATGGACAGTTTGAGCCAAAGGAACTGAAACTATCTGGAACTCTCAACACAATTAATTACATTGATGTGGGTATTAGAATTGGTTGATGAAACTATCTCATTAATCAACCAACATTGTAGTAATTATGCTTTTGCCCTCTCTTGTTGTAGGAAAAAATTGGCTTTATGCAAAAACTTACTACCCCACCTGCCATATATGCATATAGACTAGATGATTACTTTACCCCCTCTTTTGTGAAATTGCCGGCATATTCAATATGCTGACCTACACGGCTGCAACATATCATGTTGCAGAGTACTTTTCCGACCAGGAGTGAGGATACGCTCTACGCTCGGTGAGATGCCCTTGGAGTCAGATGGACTCAACTACCTTTGAAGCTTCCGCAAGATTAGTTATTCTCATGAGTTGGCCTTCTGCCACTTTATTGTAATTCTTATTGTAATAAAGGACTCGATATGAGATTTTTCGATTATTAAAGCTGTGTGATTTCACTTTGATATATACATTGATGTACCGTGTGAGTACCAGCATGATCTTGGGATGGTACAGAAACACCGGAGATTCGACCTTTCAGGTCAGGTCGCTACAATGGACTGCACTTTCGTGCGGCTCTCCTCGAGCTCCTTGGCCAATTGCTCATCCTGTTGCTTTGAAGCATGCGTCAGCAGTCAAATAGTGCGGAGATTCTTAATTCATTTGTTTCGAGACAAATTAAAGCTCGGGGGCTACTGGGCTTACACGAGTGTTCGAATTCTATAAAAACCGATCACTTACCTATATGCTGGTTGATATCAACTTCATAGCTTCGCCGAACCCAGCTCGGACGGCACCAAGGTGCGCCTCCGCTGAGCATAGGGCGCCGAACTCCTGTTCGGAGAATATTGGGTGCCACATGGCCTCCCATCGTTGCTGGTGATTCATGGCACTCTCCACCTATGATTTGGTTACAGATACACCATCACCATAATCGGCAGGCGCTGGATTGGCTATGGGAGCTTCTGTAGCAGAAGCCGCATGAGTCGTGCCATGGGAATTTCGGGCGTCTCCGAACACCCGGGTAACCTCTTTAGAAGGAGAGGACTGGATGTTTCGCCTAAGTATTTCAATGAAACAAACTGCCGTAAGACTCTATTAATTGCAATAATAAGCGGATAACCGAACAATGTACCTTCGGGATGAGTGGGCAGGTGGATTCGTCCCCATGACCGGCCCTTTTGCAGGATCCCTGTTGGCCTCCAAATCGGCCGTAGCTTTGGCTGCTGGTGTATGGCGTGCGGATCAGTGGCATTTGGGAGTCGGGACTGGCACGTCCGGGGTGCTCTTGGTAGCTGGCCTCTTGCGGGAGGAGCTTCTCTTCTTACCCGTTGGAGGGATGGAGAATGACCTGGGGTAATCAACTATGATATCCATCGGGGATTGGAAGATGCTATCCTGGAGATAGACTCTGTCTTCGAAGTCAAGTAGAAGATCCGGGTCCTCATTGATACTCGGATCGTTGTCGCGTGAATGGTTCTCGGGCTGAGGAGTTGGACAATTGACTGTCTCGATGAAACTCCTCCATTCCTGTTCATGCAAGGCTTCGGTTACATAAAGTGCAGAACGGAAACCCTGAACTACTTTCATGCTTGAGAGGAAAAGGCTTACCCATTTGATAGGATTGTGGGCCGAATATCCTTCCTTGGTTGTCCGCCGAACAAAGTCTTCTTGCTCTCCTTTGTACAGGTCGGCAAGTGCGGCGGCCAACGCCGTTGGATTGGCGGGCCCTTGCTTTCGGGAGCATGTGGTGTCGCTTGCCCCATTGTATTGCTACAAGGGGTGTACCCTGTGTTGAAGGGGCTGCACACACCGGGAGATGGCGGTGGACATGACGTCGTCATGGTCAGTTGGTGGTGGACGAGCATCCGCACCTGTGCGGCTAGGCACCGCACTTTGATGCTTTCCTCATGGGACGAGCTCCTCGGCTTCTAGTTGTATCTCTTCTTCGGGAGGGTGTCTGAGTGTTCGGGAAGACATGTCTGAGTTGGCTCGAACAAGGGGACATCTTCAATATAAAACCATTCTGAAGTCCATTCTTCAGATTTCTTTGGTGTGCCCGTCGGATACCCCGTCCCCGCTATGTGGCACACTTCGGCTCCGCCGACCTCCAAAATTGTCTTGTCCCGAGTTCGGGGGACGAGACAGAAGTATTTTCTCCACAAATCAAAGTGCGCTTCGCACCCCCAAGAACATCTCGCAAAGGGCGATGAAGCCCGAGATGTGTAAAATGGACCCTGGAGTAAGGTGGTGGAGCTGGATCCCGTAGAACTCCAGCAACCCCCTCAGTAGCGGATGGATCGGAAACCCAAGACCCGGGAGGAGAAAGGGGACGAAGCATATGCGCTCCCCCTTGTTACGATTGGGGAAATGCTCGTCAAAAACTTTGTCACTGTAAGAGAGCAGACCTGTGCGGGTCGCTGCCAGATCTGAAGAAGGGAGATACCCCTGGGTCTCCAGATTGTGGAGCTGCGGGAGTGTAACGGAATAGCTGGTCTAGTCCCCTGGGCGTGAGCCGTAGGGACGTGCGGAGGAGCTGGGGGCGTTAGCCATGTTTTGCATGGAGCTTCCGCTAGGAGTTTCTTTCGATGGGGAGGACGAGGATGTGGTCCGAGCCACGGTTTTGTTTGATTAAATGAATAGTGCCTCCAATTACGGAGGTGTAAGATTGTAAAAATCATTGACCACTCGCCTGCCCACGACGTGCGAAAATTGGGGAACTTGCATAGTTATTATAATGAACATGCACCCGCGATGCCTTGGATCTTACCGAAGACTGGTCGATTGCCGAACAAAGAGGGATGAGGGACTCGCCTAGCAAGCCGAAGACGATGACATGAGGAGATCGACCAGATATATATCGGCGTTGAAGGCTAGTCCGGGGGCTACTGAGGGAGTCCTGGATTAGGGGGTCCTCGGATAGCCGACCTATTGTTTATGGGTCGGACTGTGTGGGCCGCAAAGGGAGCATCGGATGATCGAAGACCACCTACGCCAGATGGAAGCTTCGAGAAGCCATGACGTGCACTCCAAGTTATTAGCTGTAGTTAGGCATGTTTATCTCTTCGGTATGTAACCGACCATGTGTAAACCCGGGGCACCCTCGACGTCTATATAAGCCAGAGGGTTTAGGGGTATAGGGAGGACAACTCATCTAGGGTTAGCTATTCGATCTCGAGGTAGATCAACTCTGTAAACCCTGCCCCCTAGACACACACACACACACATCATCAATACAATCAAGTAGGACGTAGGGTATTACCTCCATAGGAGGGCCTGAACCTAGGTAAATTTGTGTCCCCTTTGAATCATGTTACTGTCGACTCCAGTCTCATAGTTTGGGACCCCCTACCCGAGATCCGCCGGTTTGACACTGACACCAGGGAGGTGATAACTTGTGCATATCTGACTGGTCTTGAATCAACCGGAGTACTAAGTCGCCTTCTTGGAATGTCCGGGTCTTGACCCTGCGGCTATGATAGCGATGCAGGTCTTGCTGATAAATCGCCAATCGAGCTACTGCAAGATCCCGCTCTTCATCCAAGGCATCCAAAGCATCTTGATGCGCCGCCTCATTGTCAGTTTCTATGTAAGCCGCCACTCTGGGTGAGTCATGACAAATATCACTGGGGAGAACAGCTTTAGCGCCATAAACCATGAAGAAAGGCGTAAAGCATGTAGACCTGTTGGGGTGGTTCTTATGCTCCAAAGAACAGAGGCAACTCCTCCACCCAACAACCCGACGTGTGCTCCAAAGCAACCATAAGCCGGGGTTTTATGCCTCTCAAAATTTCCTGGTTAGCACGCTCAGCTTGACCGTTAGACTGTGGGTGAGCTACTAAAGATACATCAAGACGGATATGCTCCTCATCACAGAACTCCTTCATAGCCCCCTTGGACAGATTTGTGCCATTATCAGTGATGATACTATGCGGATAGCCAAAACGAAATATCAGCTTTTTTGCGAACTGAACTGTTGTTGCTGCATCACATTTACTAATCGGCTCAGCCTCAACCAACTTAGTAAACTTGTCAACTGCCACTAAGATATGGGCCTTCTTATCTTTAGACCTCTTGAAAGGTCCTACCATATCGAGCCCCCAGACTGCAAACGGCCAGGTGATTAGAATCATCTGTAGCTCTTGAGCCAGCACATGGGCACGTCGCCCAAATTTCTGACACTCGTCACACTTACTGACCAAATATTCTACATCTTTATGAGCTGTTAACTAGTAGAACCCATGGAGGAAAGCCTTCGCCACCAATGATTTTGACCCGGCGTGATGACCACAATCACCAGCATAGATTTCTTGCAAGATCTCATGGCCCTCATTAGGAGAAACACAGTGCTGAAAAACACCAGTCACACTGCGCCGATGCAACTCGTTGTTCTTAATAATCATTGACTTAGACCGCCTTGTGATTTGTTGTGCCAGAGTCTCAGCTTGGGGTAACTCGCCGCGGGTTGAGTACGCCAGATAAGGCAACGTCCAATCAGGGATCACACGGAGAGCCGCCACCAATTGCCCTTCCGGGTCAGGTACAGCCAAGTCCTCCTCCGACGGTAACTTGACTAGCGGGTGATGCAACATGTCCAAGAACACATTAGGCGGCACCGGCTTACGCTGAGACCGCATCCTAGATAATGTATCAGTCGCCTCGTTCTTGCAATGGTCAATATGATCCACCTGATAAACTTTGAAGTGGCCAGCAATGATATCCACCGCCTGACGATAAGCCGCCATATGTGGGTATTTGGAATCCCACATGCCTGAGACTTGCTGAGCCACGAGGTCTGAGTCGCCAAGACACCTGACCCGGATCAAGTTCATCTCCTTGGCCACCCGGAGCCCATGAAGCAAAGCATCATACTCTGCTACATTGTTAACACAAGGAAACATTAGCCTCAAAACATAACAGAACTTGACACCTCGTGGGGAGGTTAAAACAACTCCATTCCCCGATCCTTCCAATTGCCTGGATACGTCGAAGTGAATCGTCAAATATGTGTTGTCCATCTTCTCTTCAAGCGATTGACTTTCTATCCAATCGTTTATGAAATCTACCAATGCTTGAGACTTGACAGTCATACGAGGCACATACTTCAAATTAAGGGGCCCAAGCTCTAGTGCCCACTTAGCAATCCTGCCAGTAGCTTCTGTATTTTGGATGATATCTCCCAATGGGGCAGAGCTAACCACTGTGATCTGGTGTCCAAGGAAGTAATGCTTCAACTTGTGATTTGCCATGAACACCCCATAGATCAATTTCTGCCAATGCAGGTATCTTTGCTTGGATTCTATCAAGACCTCTGACATAGTAAACCGGCTGCTGGATGGGATACTCTTTCCCTGCCTCCTTACGCTCCATGACAATCGCGGCACTGACTACCCTGTTATTAGCCTCCACATATAAGAGCAAAGGTTCTTTCTCGGCCGAAGCAGCCAAGACCGGCGGCTCAGCTAACTGCCTCTTGAGTGCCACAAGCGCCTCATCCGTAGCCTTGCTCCAAATAGAGTCATCCATATTTTTCATCATTTGATATATAGGAATAGCTTTATCGCCCAGGCAGCTTATGAACCAGCTTAGTGCAGCAATACGACCCGCCAGGTGTTAAACATCATTGATGCACGCCGTCTTAGACAAGGAAGTAATAGCCTTTATCTTGTCTGGGTTATCTTCAATGCCACGCCCAGAGACTAAAAGCCCTAAGAGCTTGCCTATAGGTACACGGAAAACACATTTTGCCGGGTTAAGCATCATCTTGTAGACCCACAAATTGTCAAAGGTTTCCTTCAAATCATCTAGCAGAGTTTCTTTCTACCTTGACTTGATCACAATATCATCTATGTAAGTATGAACATTGCACCTAATTTGACCATGACAACAGTTCTACACACAATGCTGGTAAGTCGCCTGGGCACTCTTGAACCCAAAAGGCATAGACACATAGCAGAAAGCACCAAAAGACGTAATAAAAGCCATCTTCTCTTCGTCCTTAACTGCCATCTTTATCTGATGATAACCTGAATAAGTATCCAGAAAACACAGACTCTCACAACCCGTTGTCGCATCAATGATTTGGTCAATATGGAGGAGAGCAAACGGGTCTATTGGACACGCATTGTTAAGATCTGTGTAATCCACGCACATACGCCACATGTCGTTCTTCTTGAGTACCAACACCGGGTTAGCGAGCCACTCCGGGTGAAAAATTTCAACGATGAACCATGCTACCAAGAGCCGGGCCACCTCTCCTCCAATTGCTTTCCACCTCTCCTCTTTGAATCGGTGTAGGAACTGCTTGGCCGGTTTAAACTTAGGATCCACATTAAGGTGGTGCTCAGCGAATTCTCTCGGTGCACCTGGCATGTCAGAAGGCTCCCATGCAAAGATGTCCCGATTCTCACGGGTGAATTCTATGAGCATGCTTTCCTATTTGGGATCCATATTAGCCCCAATGGTGAACTGTTGTGATGAGTCACCGGGCGTAAATTCCACTAACTTGGTATCCTCTGTCACAAACTTGAGGGGCGGCTCAGATTCCGTGTTAGGCTTCTTTAGCGGGGTCATATCTTCCGGGTCAACATTTTCCTTATAAAACTTGAGCTCTGCCTCAGCACAACTTGATTCTGCATACGCTGCATCACCTTCCTCATAGTCAACAGCCGTCTTCCGATCACCATGCACAGTGATCGTCCCATTTAATCCGGAGTTGTAAATAGACATAGCAAGGCCTAGCCATGAACTTGGCATAAGCCGGTCGTCCAAACAGAGCATGGTACGGGCTCTTAATCTTGACCACTTCAAACCACAAAGATTCCACCCTGTAATTGAATTCATCACCAAAAGCTACCTCCAAAGAAATCTTTCCCACTGGATAAGCCGACTTTCCAGGCACCATGCCATGAAAAACTGTTGAAGAAGGCTTAAGATCTTTGTCGAGCAAATTCATCTGGCAGAAAGTGTCATAATACAAGATGTTAATGTTGCTGCCACCATCCATAAGTACTTTGGTGAACACATATCCTCCCACTTGGGGGCGACTACCAAAGCCAAATGCCTCGGGTTATCCACACGCAGCAGGTGATCCTCCCTCCTCCAAGTTATGTCATACTTAGACCACTTCAAATATTGCGAGAGAGCCGGCATGGCTGCATTAACCGCCCGCTTGCGCACCTTCTGGTTCCGTTTGTCAAGGCTGATTGTAAAAACATGGTACTACCCTCCATTAAGCTGCTTGGGGTTACTCTGATACCCGGACTGGTTATTTTGCTGCTGACCTCCACCTCCAGACTGTTGATTATTACCTCCATAGTTTCCTTGGCCCTGATGGCCTAAGTCTGAGCCGCCCAGACCAAAGCCAGACCCGGAAGGGCCGGATCCTGTCCCATCGGATGGTCCACCGCCGCCATCTTGATGCTGGTTACCGCTGTAATTTCGATACTCGCGCATGATCCAACAATCCCTCCAAGCATGAGTAGATGGTTGATCCGTAAGGCTATGTTTCGGGCAAGGAGCATTCAATATCGCCTCCATGTCGGCAGGCTTGCATTTAAAAGGCGGCTTTCTCTTATCCTTGCCACGGTTATTCCCAATATTGGTGTTGGCCACTAAATCTGACTTGCCGTCCTGGTATTTCCGCTTTCCGCCGTTGCCACTATTGTTGTTTCCTCCCCCGTTCTGCGATTGACCCTTGCCATTGTTATTCTTCTTGCCCTTGTCCGATTTCTCATCATAAGAGCCAGGGTCCTTTGTGTTGTTAGAGTCTGCATACTTGGTGAGAGCCGCCATGAGCTCCCCCATGTATTTGCATGAGCACTTGAGACGGCCAAGCTTCTGCTTCAAAGGCATGAAGTGGCAATTCTTCTCCAGAATTAAGACCGCTTGAGCCGCCCCAATGTTATCAGAAGAGTGGATGATTGTTGAAACACGCCGGACCCAATGATGAGCCGACTTGTCCTCATGCTGCACGCAATGATCAAAATCCACAATTGTCATAGGCTGCTTGCACGTCACCTGGAAATTTTTGATGAATTTTCCTTTTAAATCGGCCCAGGAATTAATGGTGTTGGGTGGAAAACCCTTCAACCACGTGCGATCCGGTCCTTCCAGCATCATGATGAAATACTTGGCACATACTGCATCGCTGACATCTAACATCTCCATGGCCAGCTCATAGCTTTCAATCCAAGCTTCTAGGGGAAAGTCAGCAGTATAATTGGGCACCTTGCAAGGACCATTAAAATCCTTCGGCGGACGCTCATTCCGCAAAGCCGGCACTAAGCATGGCACTCCCACAGCCCTGGAGGTTACTACGGCTCCTAATGAAATGGAAGGTGCAACTGCGAGTTCCTGATAAGCTGTTGCAGCTGCAAGAGCCGTCACCTCTTGTTGCGCTCTTGACCGATCCACCAACGCCGGAGCATCACGGCCCGTCCGATCGTCTCTCAGCGGGTTTCAATGTCGATCACTGCTAGAAACTGCCGGCGACTCATAGCGCCGGCTGTAGCTGCGGCTTGGGATGGGGCTTGAGTGCACACGACTCTGGCTGTAAGTATATTTCTCCTGCTGGGCCACTTCCGTCTGTAGGTATCCAATGGTGTTCCGCACTTCCTCTGCAAATGGCGCCTCATCTGGGATGGGGATTGTACCGAGCCTGGTTGCCGCTGCCACCATGTACTCCGTCAGGTTAGAATAATGACCCAGTGACATCAGAAAAGATGGTGGTGGGTCTGGTTCTGGCAGGGCGGGTCTCACTACTGACACTGAGCCGTCGCCCGGCTTCTAGGTACTTTCGCCACCTGGGTTACAATCAAAGGTATACTCCGACCCGTCCCTGGCGTGTTAAAAAGATTTCTGGCTTCGTATTGATCTGGCAAACGGGACTGGTGCCTCATCTAGTGAACCGCCGCTGCGGACTGCTGCGCTAACTCTAAGCGAAAAGCATCTACCCTAAGGCGCTCTGCCTCAGCATCCATCTGAGCTTTCAATGCATAGATTTCCTATTGGACTCCGGCCATCTGGTCCTTCAACCTCGTCATCTCCATGTTACTGGCCGCTTGGTTTTCAGGAGTGACCTCGGTTTCCATCAGAGTTGTAAGCTCGTTCATCAGATCCAGTAGAACTTGAGCTGGCGGCCTGCCAGCTCCAGATCTGGTCGCACCAGTGGCTGTGCTACTAGGGGTCGGTGATGAACCTATCATGAAGACGGCAGCACGGTTGGGCATCTCATAATCTTTCGGCTCATGATATTCCGACTCGGGGTAATGCTCGACATAGCCCTCAGGCCCGCCGTTGTGAAGTTGATAGATTGATTTCGTCTCTCTGCTCGAGGAACCATCCTCTGAGAAGATGAGAGTTTCCTCCCGCGACATGGAACCTTCAAGCTCCGCGCCTTGGGTAAAGCCGACGAAAACATGCTTCCTGCCCGGGTTAACACGGGCGGGTTGCACGCGTCGAGCCGGCTCGACAAGGTCGATGCAGATGTCTGGCCCGGGTTCAGATCCACCGATCTTGCCGATGAAGACGTGAATTCCGCCAAAGGGGACCCAGTGCCCGTACTCGATTGAGTCGGCCTCAGGGCTCCAACCGGCGGTGTCGATGTAGAGCTTGCTACGGAGACTCTTGGTCATCCTGCCAATGGCGTATCCATTGATCCTTGGGAGAGAGCCCTTCGAGAACTCCACACCACCGAGCGCTAGCCCCACGGTGGGCTCCAATTGTCGTGGATTTGTCATGGCAGATGTCCTCATGAAAGGACTTAGGTTCGAGGCCATCTCTAAGGCGGTGAGCTCGAAGGGGTTGACTGAAATCGAGAGACAATGGTTACCCAGGTTTGGCCCCTCGGGAAGAGGTAAAGCATATGTCCTGCTCCATGTTGTATTGATTGGGTATCGATTACAAGGGAGTGAGTTTTCTTGACCTAGCTATCGATGAGTTGTTTCGTGGCCTAAGCGGCCCGGGTAACCCACCCTTATATACACGGGTCAAGGCCCTGAGCTTACAAGAGTCCGGGCCGGGTTATACTTGACAACCGACGTAGTCTTTAACTATACATGCCTTATCTAACAAGTCGCCCCCGACGGCCTAAGCCCGCCGGGTTACATCCTGTCTTCTGGCTTTGGGCCTTCTGGCCCACTGATTACGTTTACTCCTGAAGTTTTCATAAGCCGCCAACCGCATGACCCGGCCCCACCTAGGCGGGTTTCACCCTAGGGTTATATCCCCAACAGGTGACATGGTCTTTTAATGAATTCGGGACTCTCGCAGTGGAGATAACAGCCGTACGTCTCGTGCTCGGGAGAGGCTTCGTTTTATTTGTCATGAACACGGAGTTACATGGTGTGTTTGAGAGGGAGGGGGAGAACAGATCTCCATGCCCGAGTTAAGTCATGAGACTAATAGCGAGAGAGCCAGGGGAGAAGAATGAGCCAGCCCTGTGCTATGTGGTGGGGTGACTTCTATAGAGTGCGCCACCCCCTGCCCTCTTATGTTACAAAGTGGGGCATTAATGTCATAATACCAGCCCACTACGAAACCTCCACTATGAGGATGATGCTTTGACTCCCTTGTTGAGCATTGGTCTTCGCATATCTGAGTGAGTCATATGGCTGAGTGGTTGACTATCATCAGAGTGGATGGAATGTTGCTTGTCCGAGTGGACAATATGTCTGTATTTATCTGGACCCACATGGTGTGTGGACCCCATGCTTTATAATATTTTGACCCTTCATGGTCCTACCTGTTGTGCATACCCCCAACATTAGCCCCCGAATTGGTTGAGATTTTGTAGAAAAAGTTTGCGAAAGACACAATTTGGCTCGAGTGATTACGGAAATACTCGGTACTCATTATCATGCTTCCAGACAACAAAGGTTTGAACACAATCTCAATGGATTATGGCACTAAGCTTCCTGATTGATTGGGGGAAGTGGGGGCGAGGAGAAACTTGGTTACAGTCGTTCACCTCTCGGAAGAGGTCGACTTTTGATTTGAGTATGGAAGTGTCATAAAGTATAGGCAAGAAGATTGAAACATGGACTGCCCTCTCAAAGATATTCCATTCTTATCCCAGGGGAACGTCAATATGAGTCAGCTCTAGATCCAAACTTGTGAGTTTGACGCTTTCAGTCCTAGAAGAAGGCTCAAAACGGGTCCACGGAGGAGCGTTAAACTCACCCTATCACACAAAAAATTGAGTGATTTGGAGTTGGTCCTGCATCGAGTAACACATTACTCGGAATTTCTTTGCGCCTGTGCACAGAATTTTTGCTTGAGTGAAGATACTTGGAATTTTGTTCTATGGGTGCGCGACCAGCGCACCCATAGGGTGTAGCCCCCGATTGCTGGTAGTCCGTTGGAATCTGTAAGGTTTGTTGTACTTGAATGTTATTGCTGGACTTGACTTTTCTCCTGTGTTGCCCTCGCACCAGTCCGTATGATGGCCCTCGCAACTCACCTTCTCCTCACTTCTGGACTCAAGAACAAGCAATTTATTACTCTCGAGTGCTTTATGAAAGTCGAAAGATATCCCCTCATGAAAAATCCCAATATTCATATTATGTGAGAGATTGGATGTTTTGCTCGATTGCTTCAAGACCTAGATGACTTCTGTCTGACCAAGGTGTTTGCCTTCGAGCATCCATGGAACTACGAAATTGTTCTCCAGTTCGATGCTACCCTATACATCATGGGTGATGAAGATGACAATTCAAAATGGATGATGGAGTGGCTGGCCCAAGGAAAATGAGCAAGTGCACAGCTATAGACTTCGTGTCACACTTTCATTTTCCTTGCTTCGAGCATGGACATCAAAATATTTGGTTCCATAACATTGATGTTATTTCTGATAAAGATTTTGTTGCACTACGGATGCAGAAAAGATTCATGACTACTCTGGATCTCCTCGTCCTGAAAACGTATCATTCGAGAACCGGACGCTCTACCATTTTATCTCATACACTATGTACCCCATGGCTGACATGAATCCCAACAATTCCATCTCTAATGTTCTTCGACATATCATATGTGTTATTTTCTAGAAGCTCATTTTTATGTCAAAGATTTTTTTTCGCGGATTCTCAAGGATTTGGCACAACACCCACTGTGCATCAAAGTGCATCCCCATGAATTCAGAAAAGTGATTGATCACGCAGTAAACACGGTGTACCTTGCCAAGGCCTCTAACAAGTATTTCATTCCTCGTGTGCGCGACATGCTGCAAGTCAAGGATGATTTTACCTCGGTAAAATCTCCTGCCTCAATCCAGGATTATCATGGGAAGTTTGATGGACCTCGTCTGCCTCAGCGTGACTGAGTTTCTTCCCCTCTGCCACCTTCTCAACTTGAAGTTAGCTTGCGTGTGCAACAATTTCTTGTCAAACACGTTGAGGAAGATTGTCGTGAGAAAGAACATCTTGTTGCTGAGCTCAATTCCATCGACAACTGCAATCGCGTCATGCACTTGAGAGCTGATGAGAACAAGAAGAGGCTCTGGAAATTGCTTCAAAAGTTCTTCACCGAAAAGCAACTCATGAATGTGAATCTCCAAGAGTTATATAATTATATTGACATGGGTTTCACTATCAAAGATTTCCAAGATCACAGCGTTACCCCTCTGCCTGAAGTGAAGCAATGATTGATCTTCTTCATCTCAAGATTCGCAAGCTGCTACAAGAATCAGAGGCCATGTCTCCTACTGTGAAGCCATCCGAAGGAAATGCTCTCACTCGTGCGCCGCTTCCAACTGATCCACTTGTGCCTGGCTCATCTGCTCAATGCCAAGCTCAACCTGAAGGGAAATCTGATGCGGCTAGCTTGAAAGAAGTTGTTGTTTTGCCAGTCACTTTCGAAGAAGAACTCTCCTCCGCCAGATCTTTGAGAAATGCATCAGAGTGATATTCATCAGGCATTCGTGTGTCATGATATTTGTCACCTTTTTGACACTCGTTGACAAAAGGGGGGGTAATTACATCAAGTTTTCAATAGATTTTCCTTTTGGTGTTTGATCTGAACTTGGTCTTTTGAGTTTCATTCGCTCTTATATGTTGTGTATATCTTGTTGCAAAACTCTCATTAACTTTTGTGATGTAATTAATAACCCCTTCTGGTGCTACTGCATTTCTCTCGAATCATCTATTTTGGTAGTGAACTTATTATTGGAATTTACAATGATTGCGCTTCACTCTCGATGGAATTTATCTTATAGGTGTAAATACAGGTTCACGATTGATTGAAATTCTCTCCTCGCATACTAACAAATGTCGGAGAATATATCTGTATTTCTTCATACCTGCATACATTTAGGCAGAGTCCATTTCATCATCGAGAAAAGTAGCACTTGTCCACTATTGTTGAGAATACTTTCAATTATCTATCTCTTCTTTGACGATTACATGTTTTGTCAAAAGTGGGAGATTGTTGGTGCAATAATTTGCCCCCTTATGTTTTGGTGTTTGTTGACATAAACAGTTGGGGACTAATGTGTTTGCTAGTGCACATAGAGTAATAGGTCCCTGAAGTCTCGAGGAGTTTTGTCAAACTCTGAAGATAATCTCCTGCGTTGCAGCGAGACTATCACTGAAGATTATGCTGACAAGAGTGACCCCTAAAAATTGCTAATGCTAAGCAATTGTTTTGGTGCTTGTTTGAAGGATTTGACAGCAGTCGAGAAGATGAAGATGAAGTGAAGACATGGAATTGTTTTTGTTCTTCTTCCTCTTCTCTTTCGTTGAGTCATAGGACCATCGTACTACTAAGAGGGGTATAGTATTTGAAAAAAAATCGATTCACTGATGTTAAATCCAATCCTATGTGAGTTGAGAAATAAATATCTTTGTGATCCAAGTAAATACTCGCTAGCAAGAGATTGTGTTCTTCTTCGCTGCGAGAGATTTGTCTCGGACCGAGGAGTTAGCATTATTGTTCCTCAAGTAATGTTACCGTTGCTCTTGAGCGTGTCGGTTGTCCATTCATTGGACCATGTGTCCAAAATTGTCATTTCCCATTGGGGATTACTTAAGCTATAAATAGCCACCCCGCATCGGCTTTGTCCAGCGGCTACTTCGTTTGATTGTGAGATGCTTATGACCTACCCTCTCTCCTGAGTGATTTGAGTTTAAAATCCACCGAGAGAAAACCCCAAATCTGGAAAACTAGATAGTGGTTTAGCATCACTCAAATCTAATCCAGTACGCTCCACCTATTACTCTTGATAGATGCCAACTCTCTAGACGGTTAGGTGTCAAAATCTTCAGAAACCAAGAGTAATTGTGGTTCTCAAAGAAGTATGTAAAGGTTTGTAGAAGTACTCAAGTATCTACCACGAGTAATCGGCATTTGCTGACGAACCAATTGTCGAGGAGAATAGGGTTAAGAGAGTTTATCTTTGGTGTAAAATCACAACCCCTCCAACCAGACGTGGTCCTTTTGCAGAAGGCCAAACTGGTCTATAAACGACTTGTCTTCACCAAGCATCCACGATGATTCTTATCGCATGTATCATTCCCTTTGGTCTTCTATGAAGCATATCAACATTTGATTTTCTTAGATGCATGAGATGTTGTATATGTTCGTACTCTAGTTACTACTCATTATAGCCTAGTTTCTATTCATTTCGCTACTGGGTTCTGCCAGTTTACACATAGACGTCGGGAGTACCTAGGGTTTACACATGGTAGGTTACATGCCGAAGAGATAAACATGCCTATTTACTACACCAAACGTGGAGGACAACCATGATTCCCGAAGCTACCTTTCCTGGAGACAGGGCCTTCGATCGGTCAATGTTCGACAAGCGGCCCATTCAGTGTGGCCCATAAGAAACAGGTCGGCCTCACGAGGACCCCTTAATCCAGGACTCCCTCAGTAGCCCCCGAACTTTCCTCCAATTCCAAGGGTCTTAGATTCAGTCGCTTTGTGTAATTAGAGTCTTCGGCTTGCGAGGTGAGTTCTTCTCGCCGAACTTAGTTTGGCCTCCGACGACTTGTAGTCTTCCGAATAGTAGCATGTCCGGGCACCGTGAATAGGTCGGCCCTGAAGGTTAAACGTCAAGGGGCAAAACAACGTCCCCACACAACCTTTCAGATGAAAGGTCACGGCCCACCCTGGCCGCCAGGCCAGTTGCAAAAACTTGATTCATCGTTCGAGGCCGTTTCAATCAACACGGTCTATCAATGCACAGATCATGCCCTGTTTTACATGGGATATGTTTAATCATGCGTGTGCAACGACACGCACGTCTCGGGAAGCGGAGGGATCCACGGCGCAACAGAGGGAGGCAAAATAGTGATAACCCTCATAAAAGGGAAAGAAAACCCCAGGGCCTAACCACACCTCTCATTCACCTCCTCTACTTCCTCATTCCTCCGAGTATCCGAAGCGTAGATCTAGGTTTTCCACTCCTCCCCTTTTGAGTTCATCCATGGTGGGCTCCAATGGCAAGTGGGAGGCTTCCACGGTCACCGACCGTGACACCCTAGACCTCAAGAAGGCTGGCTACCTTCCCGCAAACATCCCTCACCGTGTGCCGAAGGCAGGCTAAGTGATCCCCACTCCCAAGCCGAGGGAAAGGGTGGTCTTCATCCCCCACTTCATCCGGGGACTAGGCTTCCCGCTCCACCCCTTCTTTAGGCGACTTATGGTCTTCTATGGCCTCAACTTCCACAACCTCCCGCCGAACTCCTTCATGCATATATCGGCTTTCATCCCTGTCTGCAAGGCGTTCCTGCGGGTCAAGCCACACTTTGGGCTCTGACTCAAAGTGTTCAACATCAAGCCGAAGTCAGTCAGAGGCAAACACACAGACTGCGGCGGAGCTATCATCGGCAAGCTCACCCGCATTGTATGGCCCTCCGGCACCTTCATCGACACCATCAAGGTATGGCAGAAGGAGTGGTTTTACATCACTGAGCCACAAGAGGAAGGCTAGATTGCCCCCGCCGAATTCAGATCCAGTCCCCCCACCAGATTAACTTCATGGATCTATAAGGGTCTCAACTGGGGACCGAACAAGGAAGTGAGCAACCTGCAGAAGCGCATCGGCTCTATGATCGATAACAATATTGCACTGACCAACGTGGTCCAGGTTATGCTCCGGTGGCGCATCCTCCCCTGCCAGCGTTGGGATACTCCCCTATGGGCTCGTCAGCTTGACGACGCGCCCACAGTACACCAATTCCGCACGACGCGAGAGAAGCTGTGGAAGGCGCTTTTCAAGTCACAAGAGGACTGGCCATCCAAAGAGGAAGATTGGGGTCTGCACGCCGCTAAGCCCGGTTCCCAGGTACGGTAAAATTTTGATTGATCGGCTTTGGCCTCCATAGAGAAGATCTATAACATCCTTTCCAATCACTTTGCATAAATGGCTGAGCAAAGCCATGGGCATCAACTACCCGGCGCCTCAGCAAGAAGATCCTAGGTCCGGGTTGCTAGCGGAGATGCATGTGGAGGCGCCTTACGAGGCGCCTACAAAGAAATAGAAGAAGAAGAAACCAGGACGAGAAGGCCTGCGCATTAGGGACCAGCCGGAGGCTACATCCGAAGAAACCCATGCCTCCTCGAATCAAGAGGAGCATGAGGATGAGGATGAAGACCAGGGGCGATTCCCCCCTCGCAAGAAACAGAACGGCGTCATCGGACGCCGTGGAGGTGGCACCCTCTCCTGCCCCGAAGATGGCGCATCGGTCATAGGTAATCCTGTCCGACGATAGTTTGGACTCGGATACCGAGTCCGATGACTTCGAGAGGGCTCCACAGAGGAGCTTAAGGGTCAAGCCCCTTGCTCGAAGGTGAGAATCCGAAGGCTCCTTTAGTTATCATTGATAAGTTTATAGTTTAATAACATGCGGGCATTTATCGACTTTGCAGCCCCCCGCACGTGCTCCCCACCGACCAAGTATCGAACGGTGAGACCCTCCCTGCCGAACTAGTGGAGAGCGGGAATGCGTCGCATCCCGCCACTCTAGGCGCCGCGAAGGACACCGCAAAGGTGTCATCCCAGCATGCTCCAGAGCCGGGCACTGGCGGTGGGGGAGACGACATCATGGCCGAGGCTAACACCTCGGTCACCGAAGACCGGGGGGAGGTACCCCATATGAATACTGAGGAGGACGGACGAGCGGCCACTCAGTCCCCTTTAAGGGCATCCCCGGAGCGCACCATGCCTCCGGAGGCACCGGTTCAAACCCCGGTTGGTGATTGGGTTATCCGATCACCACCGGGGCCACCGACCAATGGGTGGCCGGTCATGGAGGAGGCTTTATCAAGCGCCTCCATCGCCGAAGAGCACTACACGCTTATGGGTGCGGTATTTCAGAGCATTCAATCCGTCGATAATGGACTGAAGGAGGCCTTCAAGAGTCTTCTAACGGGCTTTCAAGTAAGTCACGCGACACTCTTATCTGCAAAAATGTTTATTTATTTTTATGATTATATACATGGCAGCCCCCTAGCCCTAGGTAAGTTTGAAAAAACTTTACCTATGGGTCAATCATGGATCCGTTTCCGAACTACATACAAAAATGTGTGTTCGGACCATTCGAATAACCCCTAAGAGGACCAAACATGTGATCAGACTGACGATAGTTCAGAAGTGTTGATCCCATGTATCCTGACAAGGACTTCTGTTTTATAGGCTTCGTCATTGGTGGCGGCTGTGAATGTCGCCGAGCTGGAAGAGATGAATCAGAATCTCAAAAGCTCCAAAGATGAGATCGATGCCCTCAACAAAAGATTTGACGGGGCGCAAGGTAAGTCTGAATCAACATCCTGACACCTTTGTCGGAATATTGTCAATGCAATTTTTTATAGTGTTAATGATCAAACAACCTCGGCGAGGGAGGTGGAAAAGCTCAAGGCCGAGCTGCAGCGGGCCAAGGATGAGGCGGCGGTCGAGAGGGCGTCAGCCGGACAGGCAGCCACCATGCTTTCGGCTTTGAGGGCCACTAGCGACAAACACGAGGCACGGGTGCAGGAGATCCAACAAGAACTCAAGGACGCCAGCCACAAGTGCGAGGTCCTTGAGCAAGAAGGCAAGGAGCGCATAGCCGAACTATCCACCCTAAAAGCCGATCTCCAAAAGGAGCGGGTGGATAGACGTTTCTTCGAGGAGCAGGTCCGCCAAGCGAAGGACATAACGGGTGGTAAGCCATACTTACTGCAGTGTGTCTTCGGGGATAGCAAGTTCAAATTGCTACCCAGGTGTGGCGTTCCTCAAGCGCTTCCTCTAACCTCCAGAAGAGTGTAGCGGACGCCAATCAGTTTTACGCATCGGGGGAAGAAGGAGACGAAGCTCGTTTGTACTGGGCGCAGTTCAGAGCCCCTGAGCGCTCTCCTCTTCTTGTTGAGCAACTAAAGGAGCTGATGGAGCTGCACCAGATGGCGGAGCCAGCCATGAAGGACGTCTGCATCCGCATATGGCCCGACGAGCCGCTGTCAGGCACCTACTTTGACCTGGTGCAGAAGTTAATCGCCACTTCGCCCCGCCTCGACATTGTGAAGCACTCCTCCTGTATCGAGGGTGTCCGGATGGCCCTTGCCAAGGCCAAGGTGCACTCGCTGGGGCAAGATCCAATGAAGATAGCCACTACCCCGCCGCCTCCTAGGAAGGAACATAGATGCCCCGAGCTATACTTCGCCAAATTAATGGAAGGTGCTCGGGCGATAGCGTCACAATGTTAGAAAGATAACACGCATGTATAAATTTGTAATGTGTCCGAAGACATTTTAAAGCTTTAATGTTATATTGTATCATGCTTTTGATGTTTTGCATTCCTTTATAACTCCTGTGTGGCCGTTTGAAACTGAAAGATGCGAGTCGTCGGCTTCAGCCCCCATGTAGATACTACATGGGGTGTATCTGCCAATGCACTATGTCCCTTAGCCGAGTGATCGGAACTCGAAGGCGGTAGAGTGTGGTGGACTAGGCAATCAAACTATAGTGCTTTATTTCTCTCACTTAGTCGTAGGGGTGCGAAAAGGACTACGGGGGACTGATGACTAGCCCCCAGAGTGTTGTGATGTTCGGATAAACCGCGGCTAAGGCCAGCATCACATGATTTGTATGGAGAGCAAACCCCTCGCATAACGCAGAATATCCTATGACGAGGATTTAAGTATAACACTTTAAGCTCGGATTCACAGACCGACTCTCGCATACTATGACAGTCAGTTTTCGTCTTTCTCCCTTGAGGTGCTTGACCAGACTATCCGAAAACACAATCGCAGGGGTTCTTCCTTTGCCCTTTTAGCCGAACGAGCGGAACGTAAAGGGAAACTACAGGAGCCGGGCAACCCAACTATTAACCCAAGACATAGTTCGAAACCAATGCATATAAAGTGAATTCCAAGACGCCGAACACATAATAAGTTGTACGTAAGCCGGTTTATTTATAAGCTCGAGCCCCGGGTGTATTACCCGGTTGCATCGTAACATATCGAACTGTTTCACGAGAAGAGGGAGAAAAGAAAAATATGTGCCAAAAAGGACAACAAGACAAACATGTATAATGATGCTATATTTTTTCTCAACAATTATTACTTGGAGTGCCGAAGCAACTGCTTACAGGTATGTGAAGAAAAAAGGAATTTTTACAGGAGTGGCTATACCAGGGGTCTTCAATTTGTGACCTTAAGTCTTCGGTGTGCCCCGCCACTTATGTACTCCTGCGTCTTGGTGCACCTTAATAGGCAATCTTGCAAACAAGGTCTTGAGAAGTTGCCGAATTGTGGATTAGCTTTATGCCATTGGTAGGCCTTTCAATTGTACCTGTGTTGTGTCCGAAGACACGTTAATAGTAGTGGTTCGGTCCAGCCGGACATCCACCTTTGTTTCCCCACCGCTATCCATGGAATTTTAAGTGCAAAGTTGTGCCTCCTTGGCATGTACTTTGTTGGTCCTAGGGTTGTGCGATGGGGGCGAGTCCCTATTTAAGGGAAGAGGAAGGCTACGAGAGTTCAGACTGAAGCCGAGCTCGCTTCCCACTCTTGCGTGCCTTTACGGCAGATGTCAGAGCTTGCCAATCATCTTTGTAGTTAAATTCGGCCGCCAGGACCAGCGCATGTTCCTCGGCTCATAGAGAGCGCTCCGTGTTGCCATTAACAGTGATGACCCCCTTGGGGTCGGGCATCTTGAGCTGAGGTATGCATAATGCGGGACGGCGTTGAAGCGAGGGAATGTTGTCCGGCCGAGCATGGCATGATAACCACTGCGGAAGGGTACAATGTCGAAGATCAAGTCTTTGCTGTGAAAGTTATCGGGCGAGCCGAACACAACTTCCAGGGTTACGGAGCCCGTGCATCAGGCCTCGACACCTGGGGTCACTCCTTTAAAGGTAGTGTTATTGGGTTTGATCCTTGATGGATCTATGCCCATCTTTTTCACCATGTCTGAGTAAATCAGGTTAAGGATACTTCCTCCGTCCATTAGGACCTTTGTGAGGTGGTAACCATCTATGATGGGATCTAGGAAGAGTGTGGCCAAACCCCCATGACGGATACTGGTCGGGTGATCACGTCGATCAAAGGTGATCGGATATGCCGACCAGGGGTTATACTTCGGAGCTACAGGCTCTATGGCGTAGATGTCACGAAGGGCATGCTTCCTTTCATTCTTGGGTATATGGGTGGCGTATATCATGTTTACTATTTTGACCACTGGAGGGAATTTCTTTTGTCCACCACCAATCGAACCCCGAGGCTCATCCTCGTCCTCGCTGTGAGGGCTCTTGCCTTTATCCTCTGGCGGGAGCTTGCCAACCTGTTTAAACAACCAATAATTGCAGTGTGTGTGATTGGCGGGCTTCTCTTGAGTCCCGTGGATTTGGCAAGGCCTTTCCATGATCTTTTCTAGCGGAGTGGGTCTGTCGCGATTGCCTTTAGGAGGCTTCTTCCGCTGCCCAAGCTGGGAGTTGCAGAAGTTGGCTCTAACAACCGTATCAGCGGCATCACTATTATTGTGCTGGCGCTTGTTCTTACTGCGCTTGGGTTTTCCGTTGCCGTCCCTAACTTCGGAGGTTCCGGGGTCTTCGGAGTTGTGGCTGCGTCATGCTAGCCAATTATCTTTGCCCGTGCAAAAGCGGGTCATGAGGGAGGTAAGTGCGGACATGGTCTGAGGTTTATCCTGGCCGAGCTGGCGAGCCAGCCATTCGTCCCGAATATTATGCCGAAAAAAGGCTATTGCCTCAGCATCCGGGCAGTCGACAATCTAGTTCTTCTTGGTCAAGTACCGATTCCAGAATTGTCGCGCAGACTCTTCGGGCTTTTGTACGACGTTGCTTAAGTTGGAGGAATCCGGCGGCCGAACATAGGTGCCCTGGAAGTTAGACCGGAATGCATCCTCTAAGTCTTCCTAGCATCTGATGGAGTTTTCAGGGAGGTTGTTTAACCTGTGCCGAGCTGGGCCCTTGAATTTTAGGGGGAGATATTTGATGGCATGGAGATCATCTCCTCGTGCCATGTGGATGTGGAGGAGGAAGTCCTCAATCCATATGATTGGATCAGTTGTCCCATCGTACTATTCAATGTTCACGGGTTTAAACCCCTCTGAGAACTGGTGCCGCATTACATCATCTGTGAAGCACAGAGGGTGAGCGGCGCCTCGAACCCGAGCTATATCGCGCATGTATTCGGCGTCTGTTCTAGCCCAGTTGCGTTCCCGGTCTCTGTTATTGCTTCGGTTGAGCCATGGTCTGTACCTATCCCGTCTATCGGGTGAGTAGCCTCTGGATCCATATATGGATTCTGTGCGACCTGCTCTGTAGTCTAGGTTGACTCGCAGGTCGAACCTGTCATTGGGCTCTAGCGTCTTCTTTCCCCGTCTTCGAGGCATAGCCGGTCTGTAACCGGTATCGTCAGCCGTCCTGTCACGCCCACGAGGAGGGCGGTCCGGCTTGTCATACGAGGTATGTTTGGGAGATGGGGTATCAATGAGCTCGTTGTCAAATTGCAACAACAGCCTTCTGTGTGGATAACTCTTAGGTTGGTCCGAGAGACTGGTACCGTATCCCTCCTCAGCTAAGAGGACTCTAGTCCATCGACCGTTGAGGTCGTCTTGTTCGGCTTTAAGTTGTTGTTCCTTTGCTTTCAAGCTGCGGGCCGTTTCTGTGAGTTGTTGTGTGAACAGTTCCTGATCTTCAGAGTTATCAGGAATGTCCAGGTCATCAGCTTCCGAGATGTCCTCCTCCTCGATAGGAGGGAGGTAGTTGTCATCCTTGGAATCGTTGAAGTCGTCGGAGTTGCTCTGGTCCTCGGGCATTTCCTGACCCTCTAACGGGTGTTCGGGGATATCGGTATCGCCACGGTCCTCAGGGATATCTCCGTCCCCGGTGTCAGTAATAGCTTTCCTTCCCTTTTTGCCTTTGGACTGCTTATGCGGTTTTGGGTGCCTTGAAGGTGTCGCCCTACATCTCGCCATCATTATTAGGTGTTTTGTTGCCATTAGCGGCAGGGGTGTCCACCATGCAAACGTCATATGTAAAAGTGGCGGCACATCACCCAGTGTTAACAGGGGTTGGAGCGCAGTCTTCTTCATCCATATATTCTGCTTCGTTAGAGGCATAGTCTAACACGTCGGTTAAGTCTTCGACTGTGGGTATGAAGTGGGTAGTGGGTGGGTCGAAAAATTCACCCTGACCCTCTTTGTAGCCGATCCGAGGACAGGTCGGGTTTGGATCGTCGGTAATTTTCATCGACGAGATCCGATCTAAGGCCTTGATCAATGTCGAGAGCTCAATCGGGTCAAACCACATGGAGTTGTTGGAGTTGATCCCCAACGTGTCTAGACGAGTGGAGTGTTCGGCAAGAACAGGTATCCGGTCCTCCGTCACTATGACCGGACCCAGACCAAAAGTCGAGCCATTGCCGGAGTTAACCTCGTGGGTGTGACCGAAAATGGAGCTCGAGGCTACAGCCTCAAAGTCTTTGGGTATGGCAGGCAAGACTGCGAGCCCGGTTAATGACAAGTCACCCCTAGGATCCATGGAGAACTCTAGGTTCCCAAATCTGATCTCTTCACCAGGGGCAAAGCTTCCGACACGGCCTAGATGGCCGGTCTGGTTGGCGTGCAGTACAATGCTACCAAAGGCGAAGATCTGTCTAGAGATGAAAGTGTCCCTGTTGCGGACCTCTTCGTTGATGACAAGGCGAGACATTGATTCCTTGGGTTCTCGCAGCGGAACTCTCAATGAAAGCAGCAATGTCGGTGTCAAAACCGGTGGATCTTGGGTAGGGGGTCCCGAGTTGTGAGACTAGAATCGTTGGAAACACGAGATGAAGGTGACAAGGATTTACCCAGGTTCAGGCCCTCCTATGGAGGTAATACCCTACGTCCTGGTTGATTGTATTGATGATATGGGGGTTACAAAGTTGATCTACCTCGAGATCGAATAGCTAACCATATGAGTTGTTCTGTATCTACAACCTAAAACCCTCCTGCTTATATAGACGCCGGGAGTACCTAGGGTTTACACATGGTAGGTTACATGCCGAAGAGATAAACATGCCTATTTACTACACCAAACGTGGAGGACAACCATGCTTCCCGAAGCTTCCTTTCCTGGAGACAGGGCCTTCAATCGATCAATGTTCGGCAAGCGGCCCATTCAGTCAGGCCCATAAGAAACAGGTCGGTCTCCCGAGGACCCCTTAATCTAGGACTCCCTCACCCACCCCCTCTGGTAGACATACTTTGTTCCTATATCTATCGCATTTCCTGATAGACCCTTTGTGTAGGGATCTGCCAGATTCTTGATGTGTTTATATAATCCAATGTTATAACTCCAGAGTTTCTCATAAATCTAACAAATTCCAGTCTCCTTCTCACATGTCTTGATGACTTCTTGCTGTCCTTATAATGGTTACCTTGATGATCACTTCTTGATTATCGTAGTTCATTAGGATAGCTAATATTTCTTTTTAAACCACCAACAAGTCCATCAAAAGTTCTAGAAGCCATTCCGCTACAACTGTTGATGTGTCTAATAATGTGAGTTCTATTTCCTTTGTTGACCTTGTTAAGATGGTCTACTTGGAAGACTTCTAGGAAACAACAACACCATCAAGTGTAAACACATAACCACTTGTGGCTTTAAGCTCATCAGCATCAAATATCCAATTCACATCACTATAACCCTCAACTTCCCTTGGATATCTGGTATAGTGAAGTCCATAACCTGCAGTACCTTTCAAATAGTGCATTCTCCTCTCAAGAGCATGTCAATGAAAATCTCCCAAGTTTGAAATAACCTGGCTTTGTTTACTCGCAGCAAGCAAGATGTCTTGCCTCATAGTGCTAGCTAAATACATAAGCGAGCTGATGTTCTGAGAATATCTCTATTGACTCCTTTGTTCTTCTGAATCAACATAGTTGGATCATAAGGTGTCGGAGAAGGTTTGCAATCTGAACACCCAAAGCGATTCCTAACCTTCTACACGTGTGAGACTGCAACAGAGTGATCCCACCATCATCACCTCTCAAAAGCTTGATATTTAAGATGGCATAAACCACTCTAAGGTCTTTCATCTCAAAGTTTTGATTTAGAGAATCTTTTCTTCAATGGTCTTGGTATGTCATCAGCATACAGGCATAATATAACTCCCTTGCCCCCACCATGGCGATAGTACACACACTTGTCGGCTTCATTTGTAACAATGCTCATATATGTTAAAGTTCCTCCGTACTTGTTGTGCCAATTCTTAGGTGCTTGTTTCAAACCATACAAAAATTTCAACAATTTACACACTTTTCCTTCATGACCATCTACTACAAAACCAGCAGGTTGTTCCACGTAAATTTCCTCCTCCAACTGTCCATTTAGGAAATTTGTCTTAACGTCAATTTTATGAACGAGAAGATTGTGTGAGGCAACAAATAAGAGTAGTACTCGAATGATTGTCAATCTAGCCACAAGTGCATAAGTATCAACAAAATCCTCAGCTTTCTTTTGGGTATAACCCTTGGCCACAAGGCTCTCCTTGTACTTCTCAGTTGTACCATCAGGGCTAAGCTTTTTCTTGAACACCCACTTACATCCTACACTGGTACACCCGTAAGGATGATCAGTGACCTACCATGTCCCATTAGCCATGATGGAATCCATCTCGCTACGTATAACTTCATTCCACTAGTCAGCATCTGGAGATGAGTAAGGTTCTGAAATGGAGGTAGGAGTGTCATTCACCAGGTACACAATGAAGTCTTCACCAAATATTTGTAGTCACTTCTCTTTATCTTTCTAGGAGCTTCATTTTCATCCTCCTCAGGAATCTCAGTGTGTTTTCGCTCAAAAATGTTCCAACTGAACAAAAGGTTTGGGAGGTGTCTCTCACCTTAGACAACATGATCTAGGCATATCTTTCATAGAGAAAATATCCTCGAAGAAAATTGCATCATTCGACTCCATAATTATACAAACATTCATGTTAGGTACCTCAAATCTCACAACTATAAATCTATAGCCAATGCTATGGAATGCATATCCCAAGAAAACACAATTAGTTGTTTTGGTCCAAGCCCATGCTTCTTGGTAATTGGTTCATTAACTTTCTCCAAAAAAAACCAAGTTCGTAAGTAAGAGAGTTTACGCATTTTTCTTACCCATTCCTCAAATGGGGTAATCTCTTTATTCTTTGTGGGAACTCTATTTAGGACCTGACTTGCAGTCATCAAAGCCTCCCCCCACCTTTCCTTTGAAAGCCCCATTGTGTCTAACATGGCATTAACCAAATTAGTTAGAGTTTGGTTCTTTCGTTCGGCAACCCCGTTTACTGGGGAGAATAGGGAAGCATCCTCTCATGGACTATACCGTGTTCCTCACAGAATAAATTGAAGTCATTAGAAAAATACTCTCCACCATGATCTAACCTAAGTTTCTTGATCTTTCGATAGAGTTAAATTTCTAATCCGTCTTTATAGATTTTAAAGTAGTGCAAAGCCTCGTATTTTGTTTTTAATAAATATATCATACAATATCTAGTAGAGTCGTCGATCAAAGTCATGAAATATCATTTTCGGAATTTGTCAACACACCATTCATCTCACCAAGATCTAAATGTATGAGTTCTAGTCTTGCTAAATTCCTCGACACAACAGTCGTATGGGACTTGTGAGGTTGCTCTGCTTGCACACACACACTTGACACTTAGAACCTTTGACAACTGTGAATTTTCGGATTAAACTCAAATTTGCTAGCCGCGTCATGCAACTAAAGTCGTGAATGCCAAACATTTGATTCACTTTGACTGCAAAGTGCAAACATGATTAATAAGTTTAGTGCAAAAGTTTATCAAAGGTTGTTTGGAGTCCCGGATGAGATCCCGGACATCACGAGGAGCTCCGGAATGGTCCGGAGGTAAAGATTCATATATAGGAAGTCCTGTTTTGGTCGCCGGAAAAGTTTAGGCCTCATCGGTAGTGTACCGGGAGGCCTCCGGGGGGGTATTTCGACCCAAGAGGCTTCATGGGCTGTGGGAGAGTGAATATCAGCCCTTAGTGGGCTGGTGGAAACTCCCACAATAGGACCATGTGGCTGGAGAAAAAAAACAATAGGAAAAGGTGGAAAAAAGGCAAAAAGGAGCAACCTAGTCCTACTAGGATTGGAGGAGGAGTCCTCCTCTCCTAGTAGGTCTGGCCGAACCAGATTGGCTTGGAAGCCAAGGCTGCCTCCTCTCCTCCTCTCCTCCTATATATACTAGAGGGCTTTGGGGTTTTTGCACTAGTTTTTCAGCCACGTGCTACCCGTTCCTCCAGTGCATAGTTTCTCCTCTAGATCAGATTTCTGCAGTGCTTAGGCGAAGCCCTGCCGGAATAGCTCCACCACCATCACCGGAGTGCCGTCACGCTGCCGGAGAACTCTTCTTCCTCTCCACTCCTCTTGCTGGAGCAAGACGGTGGAGATCGTCATCAAGCTGTACGTGTGCTGAACGCGGAGGTGTCGTCCGTTCGGCGCTAGATCGGAAGGATCGTGATCAAGTTCGTGGGACGGATCGTGATTGGATCGCGGGATGGATCGTGATTGGATCGCGGGACGGATCGTGATTGGATCGCGGGATGCATGGCGATTTGGATCGCGAAGACGTTCGACTACACCAACCGCGTTTCTTAACGCTTCCCGCTTAGCGATCTACAAGGGTACTTAGATCCACTCTCCCTCTCGTAGACGCTCATCACCATGGATAGATCTGCGTGTGCGTAGGAAAAATTGTGTTTCCCATGCAACGTTCCCCAACAGTGGCATCATGAGCTAGGTCTATGTGTAGACGAGATCTCGAGTAGAACACAAAAGGTTTGTGGGCGTTGATGCTTAGATTGCTTCCTCCCTTGGTCAGATTTTGGTTCAGCGGTATTGTGAGATGAAGCGGCCCGGACCAACATTACTTGTACGCTTACGAGAGACCGGTTCCCTCGACCGCAACTTGTTGCATAGATGGCTTGAAGGTGCCAGTTTCTCTCACTTTAGTTGGATCGGATTCGATAAAGGCGGTCCTTGAGAAGGTTGAAAAGCAACTAGTGTATCACCATTGTGGTTTTTGCGTAGATGAGAATTGTTCTTGCTAGATACCCGTAGCAGCCACGTAAAACATGCAACAACAATTAGAGGACGTCTAACTTGTTTTTGCAGGGTATGTTGTGATGTGATATGGCCAATTACATGATGTGATATATGTGATGTATGACATGATCATGTGATGTATAGATTATCACGACTTGCATGTCGATGAGTACGGCAACCGCAGGAGCCATAGGGTTGTCTTTAATTATTATATGACATGTGTGTCAATCATTAAGCGCTATGTAATGCTTTACTTTATCGCTAAACGGTAGCAACAGTAGTATAAGCATGTTGGGCACGACAACCCCGATGGTGACACATTGATGGAGATCAAGATGATGGAGATCATGGTGCCTTGCCGGTGACGATGGAGATCATGCTGATGCTTTCAAGATGGAGATCAAAAGCACAAGTTCATGGGCATATCATGTCACTTATGATTTGCATGTGATGTTAATCCTTTTATGCACCTTGTTTTGCTTAGGACGACGGTAGCATTATAAGGTGATCCCTCACTTAATTTCAAGATAAATTGTGTTCTCCCCGAGTGTGCACCGTTGCAAAAGTTCGTCGTGTTGAGACACCATGTGATGATTGGGTGTGATAGACTCTACGTTCACATACAACGGGTGCAAGCCAGTGTTGCATGTGCAGAACACTTGGGTTAAACTTGACGCGCCTGGCATGTACAGACATGGCCTCGGAATACAAGAGACCGAAAGGTCAAACATGAGTCATATAGTAGATATGATCAACATAATGATGTTCACCATTGAAGCCACCTCAACTCACGTGATGATCGGACTTGAGTTGGTGGATTTGGACCATGTGACACTCAGATGACCTGAGGGATGTCAATTTGAGTGGGAGCTTTAGTAGTTTGATTAACTAAACTCATTATCTTGAACAATAGTCTAAGTAAACTTTGCATATTTATGTTGTAGATCAATGGCTCGCGTAGTAGCACCCCTGAATTTTAATGCATTCCTAGAGAAAGCTAAGTTGAAAGATGATGGAAGTAACTTTGTTGA
The DNA here is from genome assembly GCA_022496015.1 of Hordeum marinum. NCBI lineage: Eukaryota > Viridiplantae > Streptophyta > Magnoliopsida > Poales > Poaceae > Hordeum > Hordeum marinum. Next base: position 480,729,144 of record CM039674.1, read on the forward strand.
CTGGGCCTGTAATCTGAGGATTATCCACACGGCTTCCCACAAATCATATGTCCTTGATGCACCGCTTGGTGACCAACCAGAAGACATGACCTCCGAAGACGTTAAGAACGCTTGGGAGGCACGTACTGGAGATTACTCAATAGTTCAGTGTGCAATATTGTATGGCTTAGAACGGGGACTTCAAAGACGTTTTGAACGTCATGGAGTATATGAGATGTTCCAGGAGTTGAAGTTTATCTTTCAGAAGAACGCTCGGATCGAGAGGTATAAAACCTCTGATAAGTTCTATGCTTGCAAGATGGAGGAGAACGGGTCTATCAGTGAACATATACTCAGAATGTCTGGGTATTCAACTCGTCTAGCGGAGTTGGGAATTGCCCTTCCACCAGAGGCTATCACTGACAGAGTTCTTCAATCACTGCCACCTAGTTACAAGAGCTTTGTGATGAACTATAACATGCACGGGATGAACAAGTCAGTCGCCGAGCTATTTCCGATGCTAAAAGTCGCTGAGTCTAAAATCCAAAAAGAACATCAAGTGTTGATGGTCAATAAAACCACTAGTTTCAAGAAAAATGGCAAGGTCAAGGGCAAGGGCAAGAAGGGTAAAACCAAGAAGGATGGCAAAACAGTTGCTACTCCTGTAAAGAAGCCCAAGCATGGACCCAAGCCAGAAACTGAGTGCTTTCATTGCAAGGGAACTGGTCATTGGAAGTGGAACTGCCCCAAGTACCTGGCTGACAAGAAGGCGGCCAATGACAAACAAGGTATATATGATATACATGTTATTGATGTGTACCTTACTAGCTCTCGTAGTAGTGCCTGGGTATTTGATACCTGTTTGGTTGCTCACATTTGCAACTCAAAGTAGGAACTACGGAATAAACGAAGGCTGGCAAAGGACGAAGTGACGATGCGCGTGGGAAATGGTTCCAAGGTTGATGTGATTGCCGTCGGCACGCTCTCTCTTCGATTACCATCAGGATTAGTGATGAACCTGAATAATTGTTATTTAGTGCCTGCATTAAGCATGAACATTATATCGGGATCTTGTTTATTGCAAGACGGTTACTCATTTAAATCAGAGAATAAAGGTTGTTCTATTTATATGAGTAATATCTTTTATGGTCATGCACCCAATGTGAGGGGTTTATTCATATTGAATCTTGATAGTGATGATACACATGTTCATAACATTGATGCCAAAAGATGTAGAGTTGATAATGATAGTACCACTTTCTTGTGGCACTGCCGTTTAGGTCATATTGGTGTAAAACGCATGAGGAAGCTCCATGCTGATGGACTTTTGGAGTCACTTGATTTTGAATCACTTGACACATGTGAACCATGCCTCATGGGCAAGATGACTAAAATGCAGTTCTTTAGAACAATGGAACGGGCAAGTGACTTATTGGAAATCATACATACTGATGTGTGCGGTCCAATGAATGTTAGAGCGCATGGTGGATATCATTATTTTCTCACCTTCACTGATGACTTAAGTAGATATGGGTATATTTACTTAATGAAACACAAGTCTGAAACGTTTGAAAAGTTCGAGCAATTTCAGAGTGAAGTTGAGAAAAATCGTAACAAGAAGATTAAGTTCCTGCGATCTGATCGAGGAGGTGAATATCTGAGTTATGAGTTTGGCAGTCACTTAAGACAATGTGGAATTGTTTCACAATTGACACCACCAGGAACACCACAGCGTAATGATGTGTCTGAACGTCATAATCGAACCTTATTAGATATGGTGCGTTCTATGATGTCTCTTGCTGATTTGCCACTATCGTTTTGGGGTTATGCATTAGAGACAGATGCATTCACTTTAAATAGGGCACCATCAAAATCCGTTGAGACGATGCCATATGAACTATGGTTTGGCAAGAAGCCAAAGTTGTCGTTTCTTAAAGTTTGGGGTGTGATGCTTATGTCAAAAAGCTTCAGCCTGAAAAGCTGGAACCCAAAGTGGAGAAATGCGTCTTCATAGGATACCCAAAAGAGACAGTCGGGTATACCTTCTATCTCAAATCCGAAGGCAAAGTGTTTGTCGCTAAGAACGGAACATTTCTTGAGAAATAGTTTCTCTCGAAAGAATTGAGTGGGAGGAAAATAGATCTTGATGAGGTTATTGAACCTGTACTTCAACCAGAAAGTAGCGCAGCGTAGAAAGATGTTTCTATGGAATCTACGACGGTAGAAGAGGAAGTTAATGATGATGATCATGAAGCTTCGGATCAAGCTACTATTGAACCTCGTAGGTCGACAAGGGCGCGTACTACTCCTAAGTGGTACGGAACCCCTGTCTTAGAGGTCACGTTGTTGGACAAAAATGAACCTACGAGCTATGGAGGAGCAGTGATGGGCCCGGATTCCGAGAAATGGTTAGAGGCCATGAAATCCGAGATGGGATCCATGTATGAAAACAAAGTATGGACTTTGGAAGTATTACCTGAAGGGCGAAAGGCCATTCAGAAGAAATGGATCTTTAAGAACAAGACAGACGTGGACGGTAATGTCACCGTCTATAAAGCTCGACTTGTGGCAAAGGGTTTTTCACAAGTTCAAGGAGTTGACTACGATGAGACTTTCTCACCCGTAGTGATGCTTAAGTCTGTCAGAATCATGTTAGCAATAGCTGCTTATTTCGGCTATGAAATTTGGCAGATGGATGTCAAAACAGCGTTCCTCAACGGTTTCCTTGAGGAAGAGTTTTATATGATGCAACCCGAAGGTTTTGTCGATCTAGAGAATGTTGACAAAGTTTGCAAACTCCAGCGATCCATTCATGGACTGGTGCAAGCATCTCGGAATTGGAATAAGCGCTTTGATGAGGTGATCAAAGCGTTTGAGTTTATACAAGTTGACGGAGAAGCTTGTATTTACAAGAAAGTGAGTGGGAGCTCTATAGCATTTCTGGTATTATATGTGGATGACATATTGCTGATTGGAAACAATATAGAAATGCTGGAAAGCGTGAAGGAATATTTGAACAAGAGTTTTTCAATGAAGGACCTAGGAGAAGCTGCTTTCATATTAGGCATTAAAATCTATAGAGATAGATCTAGACGCTTAATAGCACTTTCACAGGGCACATACCTTGATAAAGTTTTGAAGAAGTTCAAAATGGATCAGTCCAAGAATGGGTTCTTGCTTGTGTTACAAGGTGTGAATTTGAGTAAGACTCAATGCCCAGTAACTGCAGAAGATAGAGAAAAGATGAGTGTCATCCCCTATGCTTCAGTCATAGGCTCTATCATGTATGCAATGCTGTGCACAAGACCCGATGTCAGCCTTGCCATAAGTATGGCTGGAAGGTTTCAAAGTGATCTTGGAATGGAGCACTGGACAGCGGTCAAGAATATCCTTAAGTACCTGAAAAGGACTAAGGAAATGTTTCTCGTTTATGGAGGTGATGAAGAGCTCGTCGTAAAGGGTTACGTTGATGCAAGCTTTAACACTCATCCGGACGACTCTAAGTCGCAAACCGGATACGTATTTATTCTCAACGGGGGAGCGGTAAGCTGGTGCAGTTCCAAGCAAAGCGTGGTAGCCAATTCTACGTGCGAAGCGGAGTACATCGCAGCCTCGGAGGCGGTGAAGCAAGGTGTCTGGATGAAGCAGTTCATGACAGATCTTGGAGTAGTGCCCAGTGCACTGAATCTAATGAACCTATTCTTTGACAACACTGGTGCCATTGCTCTGGCCAAGGAACAAAGGTTTCACAAGAGGACCAGACACATAAAGTGACGTTTCAACTCCATCCGCGATTACATCAAGGAGAAAGACATAAATATTTGCAAAGTGCACACGGATCTGAATGTTGCAGACCCGTTGACTAAACCTCTTCCAAGGGCTAAACATGATCAACACCAGAACTGCATGGGTGTTCGATTCATTACAATGTAAATCACATAGTGATGTGTGCTAGATTATTGACTCTAGTGCAAGTGGGAGACTGTTGTAAATATGCCCTAGAGGCAATAAATAAAGTTTTTATTATTATATTTCCTTGTTCATGATAATCGTTTATTATCCATGCTATAATTGTATTGATTGGAAACACATTACACGTGTGGGTAAATAAACAACACTCTGTCCCTAGTATGCCTCTAGTGAACTAGCTCGTTGATCAAAGATGGTCAAGGTTTCCTAGCCATTGACATGTGATGTCATTTGATAACGGGATCACATCATTCTCCTAAGATGTTCCTATGAGAATGATGTGATGGACAAGACCCAAACTACAAACATAGCTTATGATCATGTCAGTTTATTGCTACTGTTTTCTGCATGTCAAGTATATGTTCCTATGACCATGAGATCATGCAACTCACGGACATCGGAGGAGTGCCTTGTGTGTATCAAACGTCGCAACGTAACTGGATGACTATAAAGGCGCTCTACAGGTATCTCCGAGGGTGTCTGTTGAGTTGGCATGGATCAAGACTGGGATTTGTTATTCCGTGTGACGGAGAGGTATCTCAGGGCCCAATCGGTAATACAACATCACAATAAGCCTTGCAACCAATGTGACTAAGTGTTAGTCACGGGATCTTGTATTACGAAACGAGTAAAGAGACTTGCCGGTAACGAGGTTGAACTAGGTATGGAGATACCGACGATTGAATCTCGGGCAAGTAACATACCGAAGAACAATGGGAACATCATACGGGATTAACTGAATCCTTGACATGGAGGTTCGACCGATAAAAGATCTTCGTAGAATATGTAGGAACTCGATCATGTCTACATAGTTCTCGAACCCGCAGGATCTGCACACTTAAGGTTTGGTGACGTTTCGGTAGTATAGAGTTATGTATGGTGGTGACCGAAGGTTTTTCGGAGTCCCGGATGAGATCCCGGACGTCACGAGGAGCTCCGGCATGGTCCAGAGGTAAAGATTCATATATAGGAAGTCCTGTTTTGGTCGCCGAAAAAGTTTAGGGCTCATCGGTAGTGTACCGGGAGGCCTCTGGGAGGGGTATTTCGACCCAAGAGGCTTCATGGGCTGTGGGAGAGTGAATATCAGCCCTTAGTGGGCTGGTGGAAACTCCCACACAAGGCCCATGTGGCTGGAGAAAAAAAAACAATAGGAAAAGGTGGAAAAAAGGAAAAAAGGAGCAATCCTAGTCCTACTAGGATTGGAGGAGGAGTCCTCCTCTCCTAGTAGGTTCGGCCAAACCAGATTGGCTTGGAAGCCAAGGCTGCCTCCTCTCCTCCTCTCCTCCTATATATACTAGAGGGTTTTGGGGTTTTTGCACTAGTTTTTCAGCCACGTGCTACCCGTTCCTCCAGTGCATAGTTTCTCCTCTAGATCGGATTTCTGCAGTGCTTAGGCGAAGCCCTGCCAGAATAGCTCCACCATCATCGCCGAAGCGTCATCACGCTACCAGAGAACTCTTCTTCCTCTCCACTCCTTCTTGCTGGATCAAGACGGTGGAGATCGTCATCAAGCTGTACGTGTGCTGAACGCGGAGGTGTCGTCTGTTCGGCGCAAGATCAGAAGGATCGTGATCAAGTTCATGGGACAGATCGTGATCAAGTTCGTGGGATGGATCGTGATTGGATCGCGGGACGGATCGTGATTGGATCATGGGACGGATCGTGATTGGATCGTCACGAAGACGTTCGACTACACCAACCGCGTTTCTTAACGCTTCCCGCTTCGCGATCTACAAGGGTACGTAGATCCACTCTCCCTCTCGTAGATGCTCATCACCATGGATAGATTTGCGTGTGCGTAGGAAATTTTTTGTTTCCCATGCAACGTTCCCCAACACCAACTTGGCACTAGCATTTCCCTCATGGAAATGAGCGTGTGAGTCTTTCGCTCTCGCCTTCTCTTCCACATAAAGGGTTCCAATAAGATTGATGACAGAAAACTCTTGTCTCGTGTGGTTCAGAGAGGTAGAAAAATTCCTCCCCAAGGTAGGAAGCTTGGCAATGATGCCTCCAACAATGAATTAGTCCGGTAACACATAGTTGAAATGCTCAAGTTCCTTAGTGAGCGTTTGAATGTCATGAGCCTGCTCAACCATGGAGCTATCATCAGTCGTCTTGTAGTCAAGATATTGTTCTATGACATACAACTCACTTACTGCGTCTGAGACCCCAAAGTTGGCCTAAAGCACATCCCACATATCCTTACCGACCATGATGGTCATGAAGGGCTGGACAATTTTGTCGCCATAAGCACTCAAAACAGCACCTCAGAAGAGGGTGTCTGTAGCCTAGAAAGCTTTCTCTTATTCAGCGGTAAGCTCTCCCTCTAGCTTGCCCTTAGAGGCGTGAAAACAGTTCATGGTAGTAAGCCAAAAAACTGCCCTAGCACACCACCTCTTGTAATTCACACCCTCAAACGTAGTGGGCTTGAGAGTCGCAGCAAATGCAATAGGAGAAAATTGCCTGCATATATCAAGTTTTTGGATTCTTGAGTAATTAGGCATTTTTTGTTTAGTCTAATCCAAAAAACCGTGGATAAAACATGAATTGCAACATAATGGTGAAACTAGAAACTAGCAACAAATGATGAGACTAGTAATGCAATCAAGATCATAAGGAAAATGCATCATATCCATCTCAATCGCTACTAGCAATAAGCCAAATGCTAGCCCTAAGAGTGAGGAGAAGATGTCATACGAAGTAGTAGCAGAAGATGCGGATGTACCGATCATTGACGTCGGAGAAGAAGTCATCGTTAGGGAACACATCATCCGGGGATCTCGCTGTTCACAGACACGATGAACAAGAATCCAGCAGTCGTGTAAGGGAACTCCCTAAAACTTGATCGCCCCTCTCCCGTATCAGATCACAAGAGGCAGGGTTTCGAAGGTCTTCTGTCTCACTCTCCGGTGCACGCCGGGAAGCGAGATTTGAAAGAGGTAGGCAGTGCAATGCTCTAAAATGAGGCAAGGGGCAGTATCTAGTTGGAAAGAGGAGCGGCCTTTTATAGGCGTGACGAGATGAAACTGAAATGAAAACACTAATTTCCATTAGAATGAGATGAAACTAACACACTAAAAATTTCTTTTAAGTGACCAGTTCCGTCTCCCATTAGTATGCCAATCGTTTCAACTTCTTGCATGACAAAAATATTCTACTCCATTGTTCAAAACAAATTACAAGAATTGTTCAAAAAAATATTCTACTCCCTCTATCCCACAGTATAAGATTGTTTCTGACACGACATTAGTGTAAAAAACATTTTTATAATATGGGGCGAAGGGAGTAGAACACACACAATGAAGAAACCACTATACTAATTGAGAAATGAAACTAAAACCAAAACTTTAATGCCATCAATGTGGAGATGAATGGAAGCATTCACAACCATTTGGTTTCATTTTTGACTAGTGCAAAAGTTTCAGCTTCTTTCCTGTCATGCATGAATGTGTCACGCAGGCCTACCGGGTTTTCCTAGAAATTATTGGATATAACACATGGGTTAAATCCCAATAACTCTAACCGCATCTACAAGCGGACCCCTCATACCGTCTCAAACATCCGTACAGGCCGTCCGGTCACGAAATTTCAACCCAAACGACCCTCTTAAACCGGTCTCAAACGCCCGGACAGACTGGCACCCCTCATATCCATCCCAAATATAAGGTGGATATGGGGCGCCCGGACACACCCGCCACGTTGGACCTGACAGCTCGATCCCACCACAAATTGCACCAAATTCACCCCCGAGAGCTACCGGATCCATTTTCTCTCTCCTCTCTTCTTCCTCATCCACGTCGACCGTCTCGCAGCTCCGCCACCATGCACGCTCCGCCGCCGTAACTAGCCTCTGCTTTGCTAGCTCCGGTAGAGCAGTCTTATATCCCGTCCTAGCCATGGGGGACATCGTTGTCGGCCCGGAAGCCATCGCGGCCGCGGGGGACGACATAGTCGTTCTGAAAGCCACGTGCGACAATGGTTATGTTTCCATGATCAATGTGCATGATTTTTCATGGATTTAAAAGTCCAAATATAAGATATATGAATGTATGAAATGTTGTATGAATGACTGCTAGACGTGTTCACGGACGTATAGAGGCCGGATTGCCTAGTCCGGCTGTAAATGGTAGGTGTATACCGCTCATCACGTAATTCGATAGCACCCTTTCGACTTGATCTTGGCTACTCAGCTGCACGACATCCCGCAAAAAGGCGGACAATTTTTATGTTTTGACCTTATGGGCTAACTAATTCCAGACTTGACCTAGCTTTTAAAAATAATTCGAAATTGACCTCTTCTGGTGACGCCAACATCCCCGGCATCTCGGTTGCACGGGAGACGCCAGGGTCCCTGGCGTCTGGTCACGGGCCCGCATGACCGGCTGGCCCGTTGACTCGCTCATGTGGCAAAGGTCCAGACGCCAGGGACCCTGGCGTCTGGTATTGAGAACCAAATAACCCACAGGGGAACTCACTCTCCCTAATCCAGCCCGAGCTTGCTGTTGCGTTTTGCTCTCCCTCCCCTCTCTCTCTCACCTCTCAAGCCCTTATCAAATCCTCTCCAATAGGTGCGTCCCTTAGGTGGATCTTTCCATCACTATGTTGCTTGTGGTAATCTCCTCCGAATCATCGAATTATTTTTTGTTAAATCCTGTTATTTTGCTAGTTTTTTTACATCTTGGAGAAACTCTAGTTCATGAGATCTCTCAATTTTAGTGTGTTTTAATATGTTGTTTATCTTTGGTAATAGGGATATGCTTGGAGTAGGAAGAATATTTGGTTTATGAGTAGAAAGATTGGGGCTTGGGGTTAGTTAGTGTTTTTGGGTAAACTTTTCTTAATGTATCTTAATTAATGACACATTTTCGGACATCATTAATAATGTAGTGTTGATATGATTTGGGTACAATTTTCGTTTTTAGAACACAACAATTGTTATTGATGTGTTAAATTCATTCATGTTGTTTTTAGATGGAGAGACTTGTTAATGTTCATTATATGGACAACGAGGCATTTTTTAGTAACAATGCCGACGCGGGTGAGGAAATAATGGTTTTTGATCCAATCCCTAGCTATGAGGATGTTGTTGCAAAAGTGAGACATGTTTTGAAGTGGATGGACCCCAATGATGATGTTAAGTTAATAGGAAGGTATGATGTTGGAGTTGGACCCAAATCCTGCTTAAAAAGTATGCCCGTCACCTTGGATTTGCATTAGGATGTGTACAAGGAAAAGGTTGCTCAATCGGAAGACAAGTCACTTGAATTGTTTGCCACCAAGGTTGAACCTCCTCGGTTTGCAATTGACTTGAACAAACATGTCTCTTCCCCAATGACCGAGAGGACAAATATGCCTCTTGTTGAGCATAGGGTTGTGGTTGACGGCTCCAATGCTTATCGCAAAACACGTCCTCAACCACCAACCAGCCAAGAAAATGAGGTTGAGTTGTATGCCCCTAATGCTTCTAGCGAACCACCAACTAGCCAAGCAAATGAAGCTGAGGTAATTGGTAGTGACAAAGTAATTCAACAGGATGGTGATGGTGATGCTCGTGGTGATGAGGATGAGCTAGAGGAAGGGTTTCATGGTAATGATGTTGGTGACTTGGATGCCTACATAGCACAAAAGGAAATGGATCGCGAGTTGCCTTTTAGGCATCTACATGGGTATGACTCGGATGACGAAGGTCCAGAGGAAGAATTGGACGAGGATGGATTCACTAAGGAGGAAAACCAAATTCACTTTGAGTTGACCGACTTGGAAAAATGAACTCATTTGTTTCCAGATCTCATACTTGCCCATAAAGCCATAGTTGATGGTGGCCTGAGAATGACGGCAATTGAGCCAACACCCTGCCCGGATGTAGCCGAGCCCAAGGAGGATAACGAGGAGGAGAATGCTTATTTGAAGAAAGGAGTGAAGTTCCTAAGTTCAGCTGGTATGAAGGTTTGGATGTCTGACTATACCATTCGAAACCACATGCCATATTTGGTTGAGCACTCCGACATAAATTTGCGTTACACTATGAAGTGTGAGCAAGCAGGAGAAAGATGTCCATGGAAGGTTCGTGCAAGAAATCTTAAAGAAACAGGAGAATGGGTATTAAGAAGTTGTGTTGCCACTCATAGGTGCAAACCGCCAAAGAAAAAATTCCGTACGACACACCGCCAGCTCACTTCAGAGTATCTCGGATACAAATTTATGAAAGACATAGTCGTTGATCCCACTGTCAAAGTGAGTTTTATCATGCGGATGGTGAAAAAACAATTTGGTTATGTAATCAAGTATGGGAAGGCATGGAGGGCCAAGGCAAATGCTATTAGGATGTTGTATGGTGGTTACAAAGAAGCATACAACCAGCTCCCAAGGTTGTTGGGAGCGATTGCACATAGGAACCCGGGCATGTATCATGTGGTCGATGATAATCATGGAATGTTCCACCGTGCCTTCTGGAGTTATGGACAATGTGTGGCTGCATTCAAGCATTGTCGTCCGGTCTTGTCTATAGATGGCACTTTCTTGACGGGCAGATACAAGGGCACATTAATGGTAGCAATGGCGCACTCGTCGAATGACAATGTGTTGCTAGTGGCATTTGCTTTGGTTCCTTCCGATCACCAAGACAACTGGGAGTGGTTCATGGGTCATGTGAGGCACAGTGTGATTGGTGCTAGGGAGGTATGCATCATATCAGATCGGCACCATGGCATACTGAAGGCAGTAGACATTGATATTCCAGGTTATCCGAAACTTCACCACGGATGGTGCATGAGGCATTTCATTGCCAAGTTTTATCGGGCATGTAAGAGCAAGGACTTAAGAAAAGACCTTACCCATGTATGTGTGGCCTTCAGCACCGAAGCTTTCGATGCTCGGTACAACAAACTCTTTGTAGCGGTGAACGAAGGTGGCAAAGAATTCCTAACAAGGACTTTCAGCGAGAAGCACAAGTGGGTGCGCGCTCATGACGAAGGAGGTATGAGATATGGTGACATGACGAGCAACTTGGTTGAATGTTTCAACAACGTGCTCAAGGGTTCTTGTTCATTACCGGTGACGGTATTAGTGGAGTATACCTTCTTCAAGCTTAATGATTACTTTCAGATGCATTCGGAAGAGACTCCAATTGGAAAGGTGAGAAAATGGATTATCCGGAGAAGGTTGATGAATGGCTTCAGTTACAATCAAGCAAGTCTTCGCAACAATGAATTATCACATTCGACAAAACTAAAATGATCTATCAAATCGACGAGCCTGGTGGCACAACACAAGATGGTTATTCATATGGTGGTGCCGCATTTGAGGTGCACCTCAATACAAGGTAGTGCCAGTGTGAAAGGCCTGGTAAGTATCATTGGCCATGCTCGCATTTGATAACAGCGGCAAGGGCGGCACACATATCAGTTTGTGATGGGAAAACCGTTCGGATGCAAGAGTTTCATGTGGAATCTACAAGGTTGATATGGGCGCCTTGGTTTCATCCTTTTTTAGACCAATTTATTGAGGTTTCGGCTGAGGCGGCGGCGAAGCATGAACGTGAATTTATTGAGGAAAATATGAACACGTGGGTGGAAGCTGTTGATACGTTGAATGCGGCATGTAGAGCCTTTTCAAAGTAATATTTCTATGAGGACTCTTCGGAGAAGCCGATCAACGAGCACAAGAAGGCGGAAAATTAATCATAAAAAGGAGAAACAGATCACCGAGCTCAAGAAGGCGGAAAAATATTGTAGGCGTGATCTTGCAATGAAAATTGCATTGTGTACAACAAGGGAAGAACATTATGGGTTTGACATGGAAAGGCATGGCCACGTCATTGATTGGTTAGTGAGGCAACCTTTTTCGCCAATACCAAAGCAGGCTTCTTGTTGGGCACGGGCCAAAGACATAAATGATGTTTTTGTTGCAACCCAGGACCTTACGACAAATAGAATTCCTATGTAACGTTTGTCATTTGAAACTATAATGATATGTACCCATTTGCTTACTTAGTTGTCATTTGAACTATTATGACTTGTATCCTTCGAGACTAAGTAATGTTTATGTCGTTTTAGACTATGTAATCTTTATGTCATTTGAGACTACGTAATCTTTGTGAGTAGGAAGATTATTTGCTTTATGAGTAGGAAGAATATTTTCTTTGAGACTATGTAATGTTCAAATCCGAAAAACCGCAGGCCAGACGCCAAGGTCACCGGCGTCTAGTCCCCTGTTTAGGCCAGACGCCAAGGAGGTTGGCGTCTGGTCCCCTGTTTAGGCCAGACGCCGAGGAGGATGGTGTCTGGATCCCCGCACACAGTTTCAGCAGTTTGCCATTCTCTTTTGTCATACAAATTCTTAGCAAGTTAACAACATAAAAAAGTTCACTCCACTAATTCAAGACAACATAAATGTTCACGGTTTCAAAACAACATAAAAAGTTCATTCCACTAATTCAACACAACATAAATGTTCACGATTTCAAGACAACACAAAAAGTTCTTACAAATTTAACTAACATAGGACATCACTTTCACCAAGTTCATGGAATGGCATTAGAGAACTAAGGACGAACTTTTCTTGCTCAGTTCCTTCTTCCTCTCTTACTGGCTTTTCCCTTTCCTCTAGGCACTATCTCCTCCTCCTCTTCCTCCTCCTCCTCCTCCTCTTCCTCTTCCTCCTCCTCCTCTTCGCTATCCACTTCTCTAGTCATTCCCTTAGGCAAAAGTTCACGAGGATACTCGGGGCTTTGGAATCTACTATTACATGTCTTCTTTCTTGGCACTTTAGGTGTCTTATCTTTGCCTTTGCCTTTGTTCGGTTGTGTAGGTTGTGACGGTTGTGGAGCATCGATATTGAACTCATGCTCTTGTTGTTCCTGCTCCTCTTGTGTCAGCTCCTCTTCTTGTACTTGCTCTTCCTCTATCTCCTAGTTACGGAGATGATGACTATTAGCTCTGTTGGAGCGGCTAGTACCACCTGTAAACACGTCCACGGACTTAGCACCGTGGCAAGAAAGCATAGCTGACATCTTGTGGAACCGATTCCTAAACTTCTGTGAGAACACAACAAAATATGTTACATGCAAATAACTAATCCATTAAGTTAAGATTTTCTAAATATGGTCATACCTCCATCGTGGTCCTAAGAGTTCTCTTAGATAAGACACTGCCACGGGGATGACTGAGTGCTACATTCGCATCGTTCATGCACAAAAGCAACTCTCTGCCCTGTAATTCATTAACACAACAAACATTCATACATTCATATTTGAAAAAGATGAGGTAATACAAGGTTGTTCATTGAATTACCAGTTCGTCATGCATGGGTGCGTAGTCAACTTAACTCCCTTGAGTCTCTCTCACCGAACGCAAACCAAACGCCAGGCATGTTGGCGTCATCTAAAAAGGTTAGATTGGGATTATTATTTTCCAATCGAGGTCACTTAGGAAATTTGTTAGCACAAAGGGTCAGAACAGGAATTTTATATGGCAAAAAGGCAGGCAAAGATGTCAACAGGCAAAAGGTATAGCCATACCCACAACCTATCATCGACTGCCCGTCTGAACGGACATGGCTAGCCACGTAACGGTTGCAGGATCGCCCGGCAACACCCATCGTCCTTGGAAACCAAACTAAGATAAGAGTCCCCGATGGTAGCGAAACGTTTGACCTTGTGTGCCGCGGCCGTCGTGTCATGTCGCGTCACCTCTTCCTCTCTAATCCACAACTTTTCTCCGAAGTTGACGCACACGGTAGCCTTTGCCTCGAAGCTAGTACGGATCTCACTCTTCTTCCTCCAGTCCGGCACGTCCATGGAAACCCATGATCACGAGCAACGCACACACGTACGTACGCGGCACCAAATCCGATCGGCCGCATAGTGCTAAAATGAATTGGAACTTACCTCGCCACGTCATCCATCAGAGTAGTATATATACAGTTATAGTGTATGAAAAAAGAGCTTCCGAGTACGTGTTGGCTCACGGCGGGAGCCGTCATGGCGGCCACGACCAACTTGCTTAAATAAATCTGCGAGAGAGATCACGCATTGTGTTTTCACTCCGTGCGTGTCCGAACCGCGAACACACATCATACTGTGGTGTATCGTCCCAATTTCCTAGTAGTATTATTAAGTGTGCTACATCTTGCATTACTAGTACTGCTGGTGATTAAGACTAAGAAATTGGACGTAGAGTGACATGTACGCCTACGTCGCAGCGGCAGTGCCCGGATTAATTAGCGAGCAGCGATCACTGCTCCTACGATCGCTTCCAAGATCTCGGATTGACAAGGAGCGTCGCGTCCGTCCGGGACACACACAACAGATCCCATCTCGGATCGGCATACGCGATCACAGCCTGGATGATTTGGACGCGCCGAGATGGATCGCCATGTTTGTTATCAACAACAAAATACTCCTACTACGTGTCAATCGTCGAGTTCATCAATCAAAGACGAAAACATTTCAATCGCCATGGACAGTCAGAGAGAGTACTACGTACTGATCTGATCAGCTCTGATCTGCGTTGTAAATGCGGTGATCTGATGGTCTCTTTTCACCTGACCCGGCCGCAGATGAACAGGAGCAGCGGCGCAGTCGCAGTGAATGGCGCTGCGCTGCCTGTCTGATGTACGCCCGCGTAGAATCAGTCCACCATCTTTACTCGTGATGACTGGTGAGGGGAGGCTCCTACGACAGATACGGCGGAGCGGAGTCCTCATCGGCACCGCACCGTGTGTTGTGTATGTGTGCCCCAGCCAGCCAGAGCCAGAGCCGGAGCCAGTGCTGTCGCCGTCTCCGGGCCCGGCCACTCATCCATCCATCCATCCACCCAACCCAACAGCTAAAAAGCCACCCACAAATCCCAAATCCCAGCCCCATTCAACAACTTGCTTGTTCCTTCTGTCCATGTCCTCTTTGCCCGCTCCGGATCAAAACAAATAACAACAACAACAACAACAACAATCCCGGTGCCTGGCCTTCTCCAAGTGAGATGTTCAATTATGTGGCTACTAGTTCAATTATCATCATCACCACCACCACAACCAGTGTGTTTAGATTAGCATGAACAAGATTCATTCGTTCACAGTGGGCGGGCGTGGGACAACACAATTGAGGATCGTAACAATGGTATTTATACGCTAGAATTATATAGTATCATATATAATGGCAATACAAATGATACTACTATTACACATCTTCAATGCAATCCCCTCTCATTTGAGGGAGATCGGATAGGAAGGATTCATGTACCGCGCCGCGCTATGTACCTACCGATCGATCAATCTTGCTAGTAGCTTGGCAGAAAAAGGGAGACGACGACGATGATGATCTAGCTACAGCGCTCCCTTGTTCAAAAGAATCGTTGCTCCGGAAGGGATGGGTGGATGGGAATTACGTAGAAGCTAAGACACTGCTAAGGGCCCAACATCGTTAGGTTGAATCTCAGAGTGCTTCCTTCCATGGATGGATGGGTCATGGACGGCAAGCTTGCCTCTTCTCAGGCTCTCTCTGCTTCTCCTCCTCCCTATGTACAGCGGGGGTCGGTCGTCGAGGCGTTCGGTAGTCGGATCGAGCTTCTTCCCCGGTGGTCATGTCAAAGCTCCATCTTCATGTGGACCGTCTGCAACGAGCCTGCACAGCAACAACAAACTCAGCATCCGGATCTTTTTGTTGAGCTGGTTGAGAGTGATGCCAATTTTCAGAAATTCAGGTTGAAACTGAGACTGGATTTTCACTCACCGTCGTAGCTGTTGGAGGAGGTAGCGATGTCCTGGCTCTGCCCCATGTCCATCTGAACCACGCTCTGCAGATCCTGCCAGAAAGCCCCAACCTGTAGCAGTACGATTACCGTCACAAATTGTTCGTCGTCAACAACATCCGAACATGGTAAGAGCTCAAAATTCATGGCCGCTCATAGTTACCTGAGAGGCGGCGTCGCTGAGGAAGTGGTGCTGCTGCTGCGGCTGCGAGCCCATGGGCCGGCAGAACGCCTGGTCCAGCGGGTGCATGGCGCCCTGATCGTCGCCCATGCCGCCGTCGGACATGCCGCAGCCGCCGAGAGGGTCACTGTTCCCCTGGTGGCCCATGTAGGGGAGCGGCGCGCCCGACGCCTCCAGCGGGAAGTGCGACGAGCCCTGCTGCAGCTGCCCACATGACTGCTGCTGCTGCTGCATCTGCGATCAGTGAGTATGGTCAGAGAGGAGGAACCGGATGTGGCAATGGGAGCGCGCATGTATATGGATGGTCTGTCCTCACATCTTTGGCAAGGAGGCTGGGCAGATTGTTGAAGTCCAGCTGCGGGTTCACCGTGGCCAGCTTCATGGACAGAAACTGCAAGCAAAAGTTGACAAGCTTTTAAGATGGCGATTCATGGGGTTTCTTTCATGATCGTTCTCCATCTGTTTTTGGGTGAGGATGGGCGTGTACCTCGACTTGCCGCTGCAGCGATTGCACGTAGTTTATGATCTCGTCCAGCATCACCGCCTTGCCAACCACCTGAAACAGGCAACATTTTTTCAGGTTTCAGTTCAAATCTGGGCACACCGCGGCCGAGCTCTCAACTCTGACTGAACCTAGCAACGATTGCGAAATGATGGGTGCAGAATTGTGGGAGTGGTACCTTGTTGCAGCCGGGCACGAGGTCCTGCAGCAGCTTCATCCTCTGGCTGATCTTCTCTCTTCTCACCTGAGCACGGGAAGAAAAAGCAGAGCATGAGAAATTCTGCAACGATCATCGGTCGAACACACACACGGGCAATGCAAGCTGGAGGCCAAGAATTGCTACCCTCTCGGCCAGACTATGGCTGTCCGTGGCCTCGCCGCGCCGGGCCCGGACGTGGATGAAGTCCTTGGGCGGCTCGGGGAGCTTGGAGGCGCTGTCCTTGCCCTGCTTCTTGCCGCCGTTCTCGCTGCTGCTCTGCGCGGCCTTCCCCTTGCCGGAATTCTCCTCGCCGTCCTCCATGGACATGGACTTGCACCGCTTCGACGCCGAGTCCTCCTGCACGGCGACGACGATGATAGGCTCGTCGGGTGAGATCGACCTTCCTCGCTCCTCCGAGAACTGAACTGAGCGGAATTCTGTATGTGTCTGGCGTACCTTGGCGAGGAGATCCTTGGCGGAGGTGGTGGACACGGAGGCGTCCTTGCCCTTCCCCTTGCTGCCGCCGGCGGCCTTCCGTTTCCTCGCATTGCCGTCGGAGGCGCCCTTGAGCGCCATCCCGGCGCCGGCCGACGCCGGATCGGACACCGACGAGTCGTCACGGGCGCTCCCGAGCTCCAGCTCCTTGAGCGCGCCGACGGGGCCGTCGTCCGGGAGGCCGAACTGCGCGCCGTACCCGCCGCGGGCGTCGAAGCCGGAGAGCCTGGCGGCGCGCTCGGCGAAGCCCGGGTCGGCGAGGAACTGGTCCAGGGAGCCCATGGGCATCAGGTTCTCCAGCGTGGGCAGGCCGCCGGTGCCGCCCGCCTGCGGCGGCGGCGGCGGCGGGTAGTGCTGGGGGTGGTGGCGGTACTGGCCCATCATGGAGAGGTTGAGCTTGGTGGGCGAGCCGAGCGGCGTGCCGGCGCCGTAGTGCCGCGGCGAGATCCCGTGGAGCGCCAGCCCCTCGGTGGCCGCCGACGCCGGCGACGGCGAGGTGGCCATCGCCGGGCGGCCCCCCGCGTCCATGGAGCTGTCCCAGTTGAGGTTGAGGAAGCCCGCCGTCGCCGGCGGCAGGTGGTCCGGCGGCCCGCAGTTCATCTCCCGTCCCCCCTCGCCGGAATTCCGCAAGGATCCGCCGCCCAAGAAACCGTCCCAGGAGCAAAGGAAGAAGCCGAATTCCGAGCCCACCGGCAAGGGGAGAACGCCGTGCGCGCGCGCGGACGTGCGGTGGCGGTGACGGGAGGAGAGTGACGCAGGCGCCAACAGCGGAAGGAGGCAGAGCGAGGGAGCGCGCGAGGCGAGTGGCTCGAGCTTTCGCGAGCGAGCAGCTCCCACCAAATCCCACTACGGGCGGGCAGGGTGGTGCTGAGATAAGGCAAAGGCAGGAGCTTTTGGTGTGCGTGACACCGCACCGCACCGCACGCAGGAGGGAGGAGAGGGGGAGGGGGGAAAGAAAGTGGCGAGTGAGAGGGAAAGAAGCACCTAAACCAAAGCGAAAAGCTCCCCTCCGCAGGCGAAAAGCAGGAGACGGGACGAGACGAGGTTGTGGTAGGGAGAGTGTGCGCTGCGCTGTGCCGTGCTGTGTGTATGATATAGGTCCGGGGTGGCATGGGTCAGACTCGCTGGATGGGCTATGGGCATCATCGGCCCAGCCTTTCCTGCCATGAAACGAGGGAGGGGGAGGGGGCTGGATGTGGCTGGAGACACAAACGCCGGAGAGAACTCGCCGACGGGGTGATGACGACGCATCAAACGAGCGAGGGGGCTTGACCATTTGGCCAAACGTGCATGCTTCGTTCCCATGAGTAAAAGTATTTTGCGCCCTACGATTTGAACGTGATAACACGAACGCAATGTGAAGTCGCTAGTCCATCGATGATACAACGTCTTCAATTCTATCATGAAGTTTTGCCGTGCGATTACACAAGTGAAGATGATGTGGCCAACGGGCTCCCAAACCATCAAGATTGTAAGTTTTGCATCTTGTTGCTCTATAGGTTGATCAATTCATTGATTAAATCCATGTTACAACTTGGTAATTACCACGATGTATAGTTTGGACGCGCTGTCGTGTTATACCAAAGGACGGAGCACGGATCATTTACGTTCATATGTTGTCGGATGAAACTTAAGGGGCACAAGTGTGCGAGACGACATGTGTGTATTCTAACATGAGTATCGTCGAATTCGGAAATCTTACATAACATCCGGATATAATATTTACATTCTAACTACTCTTGCACTAGGGATATTGGCATGTTATTTATGAATAAATTATACTATTTTCTATAATTATTTGAACGTCGTGGACTTAGGAAATAAGCAAAGTCGGACATTTAGAGGATAGGGGTTGGGTGACCCGTTCCCATATCCGTGTCCGTGAAGGTGTCCAGACCAGTCCACCAATAAGTATTGTGTTTGTTTAAGGTGTCGGCGTTGAAGATGCCCTGAACGATGCAAACATAAAGAAATGCCAGTACAAAGAAGCATGGAAAAATTTGAACGTAGTAACAAATTATTTTACGGTTGCTTGTGCCCTGTTTTTCCGAACCTGGGATATTTCCAAGTTTCCAATCGAGTGAGAAGGGGGGGAGACGAAGGCGATGGTCCTGAAGCTGTTGTTGCGTTGCCCATGGAATTGAGGGTGGATGGATGAACCAATCATTAAATCGTGGAATGGGGCAGAAGGGTCGCAAGGGGACAAAACCATGCGTGGTATTTTGGGTTGGATCCTGCTAGAGTAGCCATCCAGCAAAATAATACAAATCCTCTGGTAGGAGTATGATCATTGCCCGGTTCTTTTATTTCGAGCACGCAGCGGCAGCCCATTGGATGGAGCCCCCGGGCGTGTTTGATTTGATTTGTATTTGTGCGTGCGCCTGCTTGCTCTGGGAACCAACTGTTCGAGGCTGATTGGGGTTTTCATCCCCTTCTGCTGGACGAGTTCTTTTATCAGTGGGTCACAAAATCATGTCTGATCTCTCTTCCATTTCATTTTCCACTGGCAATTGTCTCTGAAATTTTTGACGATCGGTCGTACGAATGCTAGTAGAAGTTGCGTGAATGGATGGAGGCGTGCGCAAACCAAATGGAAGTACGGGTGGGCAGACGGCATGGAACACGAACGCCGAGCGTGGGAGATTTTATGATTGGCCTGCGGGATTTGTTCAACAAACGTGCTCGCGAAACATAAATATTCGGTACTGTGCGGTGTACACTAATGACAGCATTGAACCGGTCAGAGGCGCAGTGGACGCCTCACACCGGCCCACTCGCTACTGTTGTTGTTGTCGTTGCTCCTACCGTAGAACACAATTCAGATTTTCTCTTTTTTTTCCTCTATGTTGAAAAAAATAGCAATACAAAAATAGCCCCCAAAAGGGAAAATTGCACCCCGGTCCTTGCGGATTTATCCGTCCCCTTCGACCTGCACATGTCGATAGCACACCAATTATCGTCGCGACTGGAGCTATATGTCGTTCCCGAATCGGGAGAGTCATATCCACGCACGCAACCTGGAAGTCGTCTAACTGTGCCCGAAAACATCGATGACATCGATTTGGAAGGACCAACGGTTCGAAAATTGTATCGACGGATGAAGGCCACCACAAAACTGCACGAATCCTGATGCCTAGGTCGATGAGACACAAGCTCGCGAGCTACCCCGTGGAACCGTCAAAAGCATCGACGACTAGCCATGTAGGAGGTGGGGCCGAAGAACCAACCAAAAGGCCAACACATCGTCTCCACCTTTCCAAAACAACAACATTGAATACCAAACCCTAAACTCGTCGATCTGAAGAGCCAAGGAGAACACGATGTCGTGACCTCGTCGACATCATCCAGATCAACATTGCCATGGACGCATTGCAAAATTGCTAATTTTGTCTTATGCATGAGATTTTTTTTGGTTCTTTAGCGAAGCACCCTGTAATTCTGTCATGTGTTTATGTTAGCAATATTAAGTGTGGGTAGATATAACATTCATACCCGGACCTACCAAATCATCCTATAAAGTATGATAATGGAGTTGAAAAAAACTCAAGTTGCAGGAAGAGAAACGAACACTTATGTAGAAAAAACAATATTTAGCATTACAACCATGTATGCACTACTTCAAAATAATTAGAGAAAACTGACTCGAGTTCGAATGGAGAAAAGACGAGGTACAGAGAAGACGTGAGGATGAGATCCCTGGAGGAGGTACAAAGCCATAAACTCCGATTCCTTAGGTGCAGTGATCCATCTTGCGATTGACGACGCAAATCTTGTATAGGAGGTCCACAAACTCTGATCCCTTCCTTGCGGTTGATGGTGTTGATCATGTATAGGAGGTCGGAAAACTTCGGTTATGCGATGATCCATATCGCGGTGGACGGTCTCGATCTTGTATAGGAGGTCGACAACAATGTCGTGACCAGCTCTAAGAATTCCATAAGAAAGGGCAAGAAGGTGGGGGGAGTTAGGATTAGAAGCGAGAGGGAACACCATGTTGATCTCGTATCATCAATTGGTAGTGACGCGTGAGGGATCTCATCATGGATATCAGCCATAACGTGGGATATGAAACAGAGGGTTGGTAGATGGATGTTGGGGTTCGGGGAGAAGGCACAGTGGAGAAGAGAAGGTGGGTAAGGAAGTGACCCGCTGAAAACCATGATCCCCTTTTTTTGAGCAAGAGTTGGGTGTGTGTGTCGGCCTTTGACGACTACCTTGTGGGAAGGTTGATTGTTTCCGCGGGACGGAGATTGGCCTTCATCAATTGTTACGGTTGAAGGTTGGAAACAAAATGACTAATGTGAACAATAACTGTTGATGTGGGAGATGTGTTGAGGTGGATAGGTTGGATGTTAAGATGTAGCATAGTGGATATGAGTTTTTTAGGTATATAGAATTCACATAGATGGATTTCCTCGGGTTTCTCTTATGCGAATACTCCACATCCTGGATTTACCCTGCAATTAACCTGGTGTAAATAGATGTAAAAAAACATATACGTGTAACTAAAAGGCATTACTTCTGCCGGTTTGTCGAAAATAATAGTAAAATAAAATTCCCAAGATGTCCTAAAGATAACTGTTGAATGCCATCAAATCACAATTTATGGAAGTGATAATCAAGACAAAATGAACTCCACTCAGCTCCCCAAAGGCAATAAACCCAATTTATCAGCCCAAGTACTCCCAAAATAGTACAAGTACCAGTACATTTCTTGCTCTCAAATATGCTTAAAACGTCCCAAAATGGACATGCAAGGCCATGAACGCCCGTACCAAAAGCAAATTCCACACACTCGTGATAACCCGCAACAAAATATATACATCTGCCGGTAGGGTATCTCATCATTCCCTATTCGAGGAACGTGAACGGCGACGGTACGCCAGTGCCACGTCCAGGTCTCCAGACAAGCGCTAGTGCCCTACGTTTTTCTCCCCTTCGATCAATCAGGTGACCCCCAATGATCCCCACCTCGATGATAACGCGAGCTTTAATCCAAATGAGGCAACGCCAGTGACTAATCGGAGACCCTCCGTCTCCGTCTCCGGCGCCGGCCCGTACCGCTCGCTGGCCGGATTCGTCCTGGCAGCGTCCCAACGACGCCCGATCTATCAGCCGCTGCCGCCTCCGGTTCCGGTAGTGGATACAAGCGTCGATCGGGCACGGGTGGACGACCACTGTTGCGTCTGCTGGGTGCTGGCGACGGGACGGGCGGCGGAGGACGTCGATGGGATCACGTATGGTGTAGGAGTACGTGCGTACCAACGAGCGCATGCACAGTGGCGGTGGTGGGGTAAACGGAACCGGTCGATCGCATTGTTGCCTGAAAATGATAAAACCTTTACGGGCAAGTCACCCGGGGAGGAAAAAGGCGGGAGAGGGAGGGCCGTTCGTTCGTTCATGCATGCTCGCTTCCGCTGCACTCCTCTCTGCTTTTTGCTTTCACAGATTTAGGTTTAGGCCAGCCCTACTGTTACATGCACTCACACGTACGGTTTATTGGGGTTAAAAGCGGTGCCCTTTTTATGGGAGGTTTTCCAAGGAGAACATCGTCCTCTCCTTTTTGTTACAGCTTATTATCAGGCTTGCCGCCCGCTAATGAGTTCAAAACAACAAAAATAATTAAATGAACTGAAATTATAATTCCACCCCGAAAAAAAGACTTTTAACCTCTCCGCAAAAGTACAAGGCTTACACTGGTCCCTCAACTCCGGCAACAAACATTATGGCTTCATCATGTGCTAAGACTGGCTGGTACGGATTTTTACGTATGCATAATTTATTTTGTAATGGTGTTGTGGCATCGGTGTCGCAAATGCAACTATCTATGAATCCTTTTTAAATATATACTACATCAAAATTTACTAATTCACCAGATGGCATTGATCTAGTGACCCGAAATATTTGTTTCCTTTTATGTTTGTTGATCCCATAATAGTGGACAGATTTTGTGCCTCCCCCTAACTAAATTTGCACTCATAGTCTCGTGTAGTTATCTCCGGTTTCATTTTTATACACCTCAGGATTATTATTTTTGGCTAGCACTATTATTTCTATAATTCTTGTGGTCTTTACTCTTGTGATTTGGATGTTGTATGATTGTAGAAAAAACATTAGTTTTATTTGGAACTAAATTGTACGGTGATCTACAAAGGAAATACAAATCTCCTTCTCTTATATTCTTATGTTTTACTTAATATATATACTACCATCCCATTAAAATGTGGTCCCTTAATAAAAAATGTATTTTGGAACCTTAGCTGTGGGTTTGAAAGTAAAATAAAATAAATATGTGAAGTCTCAAAGAATTTTAGAAAGAAAAAAGCATGTCCATATGGACCTGACCTATGTATCCATTAACTTTCATGTGATGCAAGTTTCCATATATGTAAAAAATATTGGATTTAAACATAGCAGACAAGAAAGCCATTTCTTGCTATGTAGTACGTATTACAAATTCACAAATTTATTTGATTTATCTAGCTCACATGTTAAAGTAGCTCCTAATGAAGATTTGGACATATGTAAAATAAATCTTGAGATAGATGTGTATTGTGGTCTTTGAATTTTATGAAATCCGAATATCAGAGGCGCTTGAGCTCCAAACGGGCACGCTTGCTGCCTTCCAAGTTTTTAGTTATCTACCAAATGGGTATAAAATAAAAGAATAAGTAATTTTCATTTCATTCTCCAAATATGTTACCTAACATGATTTTTTCTGCACAATTATTATTATTATTTCAAAAAGGTTGTTGTAAATTATGAGAGTTCTAGCTTTGGACAATACTAAGAGTTTTATTAAAATTCACAAATCAGGGAAATATTATTCAAGATTTCAAATGGGTATATTTAAAAACATTTGCACATGTTATCATTTCTAGGGCATTTGGGAGTAAATTCTATGATATATGTAAAACCCAAGATTCCCTATAATCCTCGTTAACATCTGGCACTAAATTCTATGATGATTTACAAGGCATTAAAATTCCTGCTAATTATACTGTTTTAGTATTAACTAGCATGTATTTAAAATTGCACTCCGGCAGCAAAAATGTCGTTTGGATCCCAGGTCTATTTTTTGAAATGTCGACAACTTTTAAAAAAATAGCATGTACATATGATCAGTGTGCCTATAAATTTGCCTGTGGTCCATGTTTTCATATATGTACTAGAAAATAAATGTGGATTTCAACATAGCAGACAATATATCCATTTGTTTGTTATATATTATGGATCCACAAACATGTATTCTCATGTAGCTCACATGCTCAAGTATCTTTTAATGGAGTTTTGCGTGCGCGTAGAATACACCCTCATAAACATAGGAAATTTTGACTCATGAATTGTAGAAAAAAATCAGGGTCACCGCCTCACCGGAGCATGAGTTGAAAATAGCCACAGTCGTTTCCTTGCATGTCTTTACAGTTTCTTTCCAAATTAATACATTCATGGTAATAAAAACATGGCAAAAATACAAGTGAAATGATTTCATGTTCCATATATTTTAACCGACATGCTTTGTGTGCACAAGTTAGTACCTCTTTAAAAAAAGTTCAGAACTAGGAGAATTCCAAGTCCGGGGAGAGCTACGAGTTTTATTTAAAAAAAACAAGGATAAGAATATTCCAATTTTGAAAACCCCAATATTTTTTTATGAATAAATTTGATGAAAAATATTTAAAAAATTTATGAATGTTATACCTTTTTATAACTCTTATAATACTCGATACCTATAAAAACTACTAGTACTATTCTTCTGGGATGACAACTTCCTGTATTACATCGCAAGAAGAACTTGATATCATGGTGTTTAAAAATCAGTTTTGCGAAGTCTCAATTGACTGAGACTTTGTTATGTCCCAGACGATGTTATATGTCTTTGATCTTACATTGTGATCCGTACATTCTTTTTTTGCTTTTCAATCTTTTTTTATCATATACTAAGTCACTTGATTGGTACTTGATTAAATTTCAGTCGAGTGAGGCCTAGCCACATCCTTTAAATATACACGCCCATTTAGGCTTGTCGTTTTTTTCTAAAAAAACAAAGGCTTCCGGTGCGATTTTGCTCCTTGCAGTGTTACAGCATTTTATTTCTATACGTTCATTGAAACCGCCAAGAGAAGAGATGGGCACGGGACTCCTGGGATGTACGTACATTAGAAATGGCCTTGGACATGGACACCTCTTTTTCAGCAGCGAAGAAAAAACCCAAGCTTGACCGGTCGCCCTCCTGAGACTCCGAGGCGTGAAGGCCGCCTCGGCAAATCTTTTAAAACGATCGTTCCCTTCTCCGGACTGTAGCAGATCCCGCGGCAATTGCTCCAGCCAGCGAGGAACCAGTTTCTTCACCGAACCGGCTCTCTTACATAAAATAAAATAAAATGATAAAACCGGCGGCCTTGAACCCGAAATGAATTCCACCGTCGTCTCAACTTTCAACCCTCAGCGGCCAGCGGGAGCGGGACGGGTCGGACGAAACCGTGGACGGGCCGGGCGTGCTCGCTTTTCCCGGTGGCGACGGGACGCGACGGCTCAGAGCGTGCGTGCGTGCGTGTTTCCTTCCTTCGTCTGGCTGCAGCTGGCAAGGCTGTGCTCTTGTGCTTTGTCCTGTCCACACGTAGTACCTGCGATCGCCGTCCTCCTCCCGGTGCAGTTCTCTTTCTCGGCGTCGGTTTCAACCGTCAGACGCTCCTCTGTCCGCCGTGAGACTTCATGGAGCGACTCTCGTACGTACGTGAACAGGAATTGCACGTAGAGCAAGCACACCGTAGAAAGGAAAATGAAACTTGTGTTGCAAGCGGTGGCTTGTGTGGCTGCAACCTGCAAATAGTGATGGTAGAGTGAGTCGTGTGTGCCGGGGCAGCATGCAGATCGCAGCTGTGAACGGGGACTGGGAACTGGCGCGGCCGAGCTGAACTTCTCTCAAGGTATCTTATGCCTTTGTGGTGATAAAAGAAAGTGCCGACGGCTTGGGCATGATTAGTTACGGGAAACACCATCACCTAACAGTTTGGCTTTTCTCTAAACAAACAGTTTGGCTTTGGCGCCCCTATGATAATGTTAACGGAGTTTTTCCTTTACAGATGCGGATTGGGCGGCTTATTGTAATCGCGGGGCGCATCGGGATCGCTGCTGACAGTCACATGCTTGCTGGTGCGGCGATCGATCCATCGCCCGCAAAGATTATTTATACTCTAATCTAATACAACACGGTAGGATTACCGAAGGGAAAGACAGCAGACATGTCCCTGCGACTGCGATGGAAGTAAGGAAAGAAGGAAGCGACCGCAGCCAATGGAGCACCCGATCCATCTGCCAAAGCACCCACTTATTAGTCCTTGGTTAATTAACTAGTGCCAGCACCTTTTTTACTCTCCCTCCGTCCTCCATTAATCGAGGCCTCGTGGTACAGAAATTCTCTTGTACCGCGACACACACACGGCAGCGCGCACAGCTTCAACGCAACGCAGGACGTGGAATGGAAGACGGAGAGGAGGAGGAGGACCATCGCGCGTGCATGCATGGCTCTACCTCTAAAGCCGACGTACGCAAAGCCTTCGCTGCCTGCCTCCAAACGGACGGAACACGCGGATTATTCCGTCCTGCCGGCCCTCATCTCGCGCGTTCTCCGCCCCTCCGGGCACCCCAGATCCGGAGGGAGGGTGGTCGACCGATCGATCGATCCCATCGTCCGTCCCTCCGTCCGTCCGTCCGTCAGATCGATCGTACCACACACCCACTTATTACGCCTTTGTTCCAAAACACTTATTATTTGTTACGGCCGGCCCCGTCATGGGCCGGACCATCATCGTCTTTCCGGCAGGAAGGAAGGAGATCGGGCCCTGCTATATGCCGCCTGCCGCTGCCGATCATCGTCTGCTCCTTCGGTTGCAAGCAAAGCAAAGCGAAGAGGCCGATCCAGGTAACAGAGGATGGTGGTTCGTTACTTGCCATCTCGCCGGCAATCATTGGGGCCCGGAAAGGCCAGCAGCAAAAATCACGGTATTCCTCCTAGATGGCAAGGATTGACCGGAGTGGGTGAATGAATGGACGAGAGGTTTGCAAACGCGGCATGCTCGCCGGAGTGAGCCACAAGCAAGCCGATGCATGCTGCGTGCGTCGCCGTCGAGAGCAAGGAGTGCAGGACAGTGGAGGCAGTAGTAGCTAGGTATAGGGCTTTGTTTACATAGAAAAATGGTCCCGATCGGCAGTTTTCTTGGAGTCGGTGCCCGCTTAGGGCAATTCGTTCCTGCCCCTAGTACGAGCTCGTGTGATTGGTTTACGGGTGGATGTGCTGCTGTGTGGTACTGTACGTGGTATATGAGTATTGGGGTTCAAACTTGGGGAACGGATCTAACCGCCATCATGAATGTATCAGCACCGGGGATGCCGTTGCTGTGTTTGTTTATCAGAGGCGTTGGCGTAAACAACTCCATCTAGTTGCCAACGATTGCATCTTTCTTCGCTGAAAACTTGGCTTCGGTCTCCATCCCCGGTTGGTCAAGGCCCGGTTTCTCTCCCCTTTGCCGGCAAACCGTGATCCCTTGTTGCGAAACAGCTGTTGTTATGAGTGCTATGCTGCTGATGCTCGAATTCAGAGGATTCAGTGGACTTTCTTGCTCCGGTTCGTCACCCGGTTAAATTTGCCGAGGGCTCGATCGAATCTGGGTGCGTTCTAACTGCAGCGGCAAGGGCGCACGGCGATCGACTAGCATGAATAATCATCGCCGTCACCGTTCCTTTCCATTCCGTAGATATATAAATTGGAGTTCCATCGGGAGTTCGTGGCTTCTGGCGCGGCCACAACAGGCCAGGCATGCAGAATATTAAAATGCCCCGTTGATCCGTTGCTCCCGCCCCTAGATGCAGGGAATTAGGGGTTAGCAGCAGAGCAGAGCACTTTCATTAGGACAAGTAGACCATACCTTTGGCTTCTTTTCTTTCTTTTTTTTTTAAAAAGCGATAGTGGTACGTATACCATTCATCTTTGTAGCGTAGCTCTTAGCAGCTGCGATCCTAATGTACACTTGCTCAGGAGTAGGCAACCAACGCCTCCCACTCGTGCTCTGCAAAAACAGCAAAAGCCAAGTTAAATCATGCAAGGGAAAAAGAAGGTCCTGTTACATCTTGATCTTACGTGCATGTACGTAGCGTAGTAAAAGACGATGTACAGTTACACTTATGAACTACATACTCTCGTGTCGTACGTACTCCACTACGCAGCCAGTACCGCAGACACGTACGTACTCCCATAAGGCAGGGGACCAGGTATAGCAGCTAGCTAGGCGACGTACGGGTGTGCGGGCCCACATGGCAGTGGACGCAACAGTGCACGCAGCTGGTCAAGACTCAAGACACAGTAGATTCTCTCAGCGCCGGGTGGTGACCGCTGAATTTGCGTGCATGGCTTCTCTGCATGCATGCATGCAGATGCAGCGGGACTCCGGATACGCACACGCAGTCCTTTTGGGGTCTGAAATCAAGCCGGCGATCTGAAAAGTGTGCTTGGATCGTGGCTCAAATGCGAGGCGGCGAAATTGATTTGACTCCACCAACCATGCACACCACGGCGCACACCCCCGGCCCTGTCCCGTCACTGTGGAATGCTCACGTTTATCCCGGAAAACGTGAGGCGCCCAATAGGATCTCACTGCCGCTGCCCACGTCCTGCTGCTGCTGCTGGTTGCTTGCATGTTTTACCTTGCTTTCGGGTAAAAAAATGCGTGGTGCTACTGCTGGTGGCATGAACTTTTGGTGAAGCTCAGCTTTTTAGGGGTTGATGGGTGTATGTATGGATGCTCGCAGCAGCAGTAGGTTTTTGACGCCTGCGCCGTAGTAGATGCCTAGTTGGAGATGGAGATTAGGAGCGGCACGAAAAAGGGCCATCTCGCAGCATCCACGAGAAAACGAGCGTCGCTGCTCACGGCCGGGGGCATGGCCGCACATGAACAGTGCAGAGACAGAGATCGATCGTCGTGAAGAGAAGATATCCACCCACAGTAGCTAGCACTAGCGGCGGCGCTCCGTCCGAGAAACGAGCTGCGATCAGCCTCGTCGCAACTGAGCGAGAGAGAGAGAGGGATGCTCCGTCTCCATCTCGCGGTCCGTGCATGCATGCATGTCTATCCCGGCGACCACGCCACCAGCGACGTCACCGGCCGCTCGCTGTGCCGCTTGTACATACGCCTCCCGTGTCGCTGTGCCCCTGCAGTGTGTGGAGTGGGGCCGGGATTAACAGGGTCGTTTGTCCTGCTTGTCCGTCAATCCAGTGCGTGCGTGCGCGCGCGCTTCTTTGTCGTCGATTTGGCATCTTGTGCACCCGTTTCCCTCGATCAGGGGCATCATTGGAGGGATCCGTCCGTCTATCATATCCTCTGCCACCGGTAGGACTATCTCTTGAATGAAGTTTTTAAACGTGCCTCAATGTTTTTTCCGGACACCTAGAGTGGCCGCATGCAACATCGTTTTGCCCACAATTTCTGACTTGATCTGACAAATGTTGGGGGCTGAAAGAAAAATACATCAGTGTAGGCTTACCAACCACCAAACTCCTCGAGTTTCCGAGCGGCTTGCGCCGATAGTCTGAGCACAAGATTTTATTTTCTCCACCTTGAGTAGAGTACCAAATTAGAACTGAATTTATTGGGTGTATCGGGACCGTCGACCAGAAAAATGGATGCACGGGACGTGGCTCAGGCTCACTGTACCCGCAGGCAGGCAGACAGGCAGAATCGACACCGCAACCTCCGTTCCATGGCTTGTCGATTCGTCATAAATCACATCGACGCAACACCAGACGCGTGCTACACCGCCTGATGCCTGTTTATACGTGGCCAAAGGAAGGAACACTGTTCGATGTGATCCTCTCTTGTTTTGGGACGATAACAATCGTGGGCTCTGAAATTTGTTAGTAGTCATGAGCATTTATTTCAGGGGCGGAAGGAAATTGGGGAAGAATTTTGTCTTTCGTCCCTCATGATCATGCCCGCATTTCTCCTACGGGACATGCAAAAAGTTCATCTTCTGTGCATCCGTTTCTTCATCAGATACTAGTATATGGAATAAGAAAAACTTCCAAGAGAGACCATGGTAGGTTCAGACTGTCACGGATGGCAGTAATCTTCATTCTGAAGTTTCTCTTGTCCCCGAGCCAATGAAAAGATAATATATCCTTGGGAGAGTTGCTTAATTAAATCCCATATAAATTAAGCTAGCCTAGCTTGCTTCCACTTGTTGGTTGGGTGTGCGATGGACGGATCGAAATCGCCGGAGACTATGTTGAAGCCATGCATTACTCTACATACTCAATGTTCTCGCTGCAAAGCGACACCAGACTTTGCCAGGTAGGCAAAGGCTAGTTAATTCCATGGCATGGCGTGCTTTGGAGTTCCAGAGACTGAAAGAGCTTGGATTTTGTATGGGGGTGTCGCCGCTTGGTCGATCACCTGTCTGTCACGCACCCCGCGGCATCTTTCTTTGACAAAAGGTAACACGGCACAGTGCTTGCCGATCGGTTTACAGCTCCGTATTTGAATCGCAGATCTGGAGCCTTTCGTGCGTGTAATAAAATACCGATCTAGTGATGTGTGTATAGAGTAGTATGTGATTGTGATGGCGATGTCTTGTCCCAACCATCCCCTAATCCCTCTACTGGTATTAGTTTAAGCAAAAAAACTCTGCTTGACGAGTCATCGTGCATGCATGCATGCAGCCTCATTGCTGAATCCAGAACTGTTTGTCTTGCGCTGCATCGGCAGACGGCAGAGGCAGTTGCAGGCTGATGCAGTGGCGGAGCGTGAACCAAATTCAAGAGGGGGCCAAATGAGAGCAATGCTTAGAAACAACCAGGGTAATCCCTGGGCGAATCTAGGAAATTTCGACCATGGGTTCAGTTACTCTACAACAAGCATGCACATTAAGCTAATGTAATGACTGTTTTTCCAGACCGCACCCAAGCAACAAGCTTGGCTGTACGTGAGTTTATAATTGATTTGTGGATTCAATCGCCTAAATATATAGACTCAATCTGCTGTCGATCTGATCGTTACCGCGCCAAGCCGCTGATGGACGTCTCCGGTCGCTGAGGTCCTGCCGCTGCTCGGTCCTTTGAGAGCTGATGCTCTTGGGGTTTTCGGAATTGGGGGCATCACAGATGGAAGGAGGCGCTAGCAGCAGGATGCGTGCAAGCTAATACGGATACTCGAGCTAATGATTCTGGGGCGAACATCACGTCATCACGCATGGGCAGGGTAGCACATGGACCAGCTTGCGAATTACAGAGTACCACTTGCTCCGTTTCTAAATATTTATCTTTATATCCGTTTCTAAATATTTATCTTTATAGAGATTTCACTATGAACTACATACGGATGTATATAGACATAATTTAAAGTGTAAATTTACTCATTTTGTTTTATATGTGGCCCGTAGTTGAATCTTTAGAAAGATAAATATTTAGGAAAGGAAGGAGGGAGTATTATTTACTAAGCCCATGAGCTGATGAGCGTGTCTCTTGTGGTGTGATCAGAGAGGCCGGAAAGATAAGCAGTTTAGCAATAAATACCTTAGTTTTGCAGAGTTTGCAGTTTCGGAAGGGGGGGGGGGGGTGTCGCAACCCCCTTTGACCTACACGACGCTCCGCCAGTGGGTTGATGGTGATTAGAGTATGAACAAACAAACGAAGGATGAATGGATGAATGAGGCGTGAGCTGAGGCTGATCAATGTCAGACGATGAGTTTATTACGGATGACCGTAGATTAGACGCACTGCTACTTACTGAACGCCCGTCAGTTAGCCGGTAAAATAGAAGGAAAACGATGCTCTCTTTGTACGGAACCGCCGTGAAAAGTAAAGACGAACCTGCTGCTCTGGTTTAGTGTTTCTGAACTCTCCACTTGCCAATGATTGCCTCGGGTTCCGCAGGAGGCGATCTTATCAGCGGCAGCGGCGCACAACACCACGGCGAATCGGGGGGTGACTCGTGGCGCGCGGGCCGATTAGTCTGGTTTCGTTATCATCTGTGTGCCATGTGGGATTATCCTCCGTGACAGAGGCCTGAGGCCGGATTGACTGACCAACCCCCGCCCGAGAAAACATAATCGGGCGCGGCGCCCGGTCAAGATCTAATCTAACCACCGCCAGCCACCGTCGTTCGATCGCATCTCCAACTCCACCTCGGAGCCTCATCATCGTCGGTAGCTTCCCCACCCGCGCGCGCCCATTGATCGGATCGTATCACAACATATCATTAGCGATCGACCGGTCTCCATGGAAGAATTTGTTTTCAAATCTGCTCATCTTACTTTCAAGTTTTACCTGCAGAAATATGTATTTTCCGACAGCAGCGGGTGCAGCGCAGCATGCAGCGCCGGATCTAAGCCTGTCCCGCCCACTCAGCTCATCATCTTATTACACCACGCATGACAACTCATCACAGTGTCACACGCAAACGATGTCTTTGTTGCGCTAACCTTTTGCTGACGGAGCAGCTTTACTTGGTTACTTGATTAGTTGGTGAAAGGCGCAGCACGCACCGGCGATCCACTCCACCGGCGACGGATCGCGGTGCTGGAAAGAAAGGAAAAGAAAGCTGCCGGCTCGATCGCCCGCCTTTTACCGGTGTCTTTCACACTCGCGGGCAGACAGACATCTCGGTAACGTAACATGCATGGGCTCCAATCATTGGGGTAACGGACTGACAGGGGTGGGTGATTACTGATTACCGATTGGAAAGTGGGCACTGCTGATACTGTGTAGTAATTATTGGTTAGTAGTAGTAAGTAACCGCGACGCATGACGGCATGGCAGGGAGCGGTGGGTGAGTGGGGTTAAATAGGGGAGTGAGTATCGGCATCGCGGCGCATGCCCTGCCCTGCCTGACGACTCGAGAGGTGCTGTACTGTACTACTCCAGTAGAGACAGTCAGACGGACCAATGGGAAGTGACAATGGACAGAGATATCATTGGGACTAGTTTCACCGAAGGGGGCAATGGCGTTGTCGTAGACCGTAGGATCCGTCCTACGCTAGGCGAGGGCATCACCAATCAGTCAGTCGGGGTAAAGAGTAGCCAGCACACCGTCTCGTCGTAGTACGTGGTGTCAATAACGCAACCTCCCAGTGCGGTGCAGCGCAGTGATCCCTGCGACGGTACGTAGAAGATGCAAAGGCAGGCAGGCAGGGGGTGCACCGGTACAGCACATACGGTGCCAGGTCCAGCCCACGCCGTGCAGTCAAACGCATGCATGCGCCTGTGACCCCGTTTCTTCCTTTCTTTCTTTTCCACTGTCCTCGCAGGAGCACTTTGACACACACTGGAGCGAATGTCTCGCCGGGGAACTCTGCCACGAAATCCAGTTAAAAGGAGATTCTAGCCAGCCAGCCAGCTGCGCGCCTCACTCACTTCACTAGACAGGTTATTCCCTCCCCCCTCCTACGTTAGGCTAACTTCAGTGCGCGCCACCCTATCTTGATCACCCGCGTCCGTTTGCGATAAAACGGACACACCAGGCGGCTCAGCGCGCGGGCGCAAACGGATATTTGTCCGTTTTCTATCCGCTTTCGACTCATCTCCAGCTCAAGTTTGGGCGTCTTTAGGGTGAAACGGACAGTACGCAGTCAGACTGGACGCGCACGCTTGTTCTTCCCTGGCCCGCCCGTCGGTGGCACAGGCCTTCCTTTTTCTATCCCCCACCCCCACCTCCCCAACCATCGAGCCCTCCAGTCGCACCCCCCGCCGTTCTTGTCCCTCATCGCCACCGTCGCCGCCGCTACCATTTGGCGTTGTGCAGCTCGGACGCGCTCTCGACCCAAACCTTGTCGCAGGCCCCGCTCCCTCGACGCCCCCGAGCTACCCAACCACGACCACTTTGCGCTCCTATCGGTAGGATTTGGAGCAGATCCGGCCGGACTTGGGCTCGCCCGGCTGCGGGGAGGCCACGCCGTGCCATGAACTGGCCGGGCAACGAGCCAGGACCTCCTCGCAAGGCCGCAATGCCGCATGCAGGTACTGACTCCTTCTCTAGCCGTTCGGATCTACGCCGTCGACGGTTCTCAAGCAAATACAAGAACGGCGGGAGGCCGGGGTCGGTGCTGGCCCAAAGGCTCGTCGGCGCGCCATTGCCACTTATTAAGTGCGACGACTGCCCAAGGAAGGTCCAGCGCCGCATGTCTACAACGTCGGAACATCCCGGATGGGTGTTCATCAAGTGCCCAAACGATGGGGAGGTATGTGCTACTTGATTGGCATCGTTTGTGCTCTCAGATTTGACTACTTGTGCTAACTTAATTTTGTTGTTGTGTAGAATGGATGCGACTTTTGGTATTGGGAAGAGGAATACATCGATATTTTGATAGAACGCAAACTAGTAGATGTTAGTGCACTTGTTGCTATAATAGATGCTAGAGATAAAAGTAGATACGAGGAAGCAACGTCTAATTCTTTAGACTCGAAGAAGATAGAAGCACGTAAGATCGAGGCTCCACAGATCAACAATGAATGCATCGAGAATGCACTAATCCAACTTACGGGAGCAGTTATGAAAGTTGGATTTATTTTAAAATGTCTTCTTGTGGTTCTTGTTTTCTTTGGTCTTACTATTCTAGTCAAGATTCGATGATGTGCTACCATGTATCAAAAATAGATGATAAAAAAAATATGTGCTTGAAAATGTGTATGCGGACGGGATGCAGTCGAAATGCGGTCGTGCGTTGGGCGCACGACCGACGCATCCAAAAAAAGCCCGAGACAAGACCCCATTGTCCGCCCCAAACGGACCAAATCCGGACAAAACGGGCGTCCGGATGGGGTCGCGCGCTGGAGTTGGCCTTACGGAATGGGCAATGATAGGCGCCGGTGTGCCGACCCAAATTTGGGCCGGTCGCACCCATGCACTGCCCTTTAACCGTCAAGATCGAGCCTCTGTTTTGTTCTCATCCCCCCATCGTCTATCTTCTTCCTCAAATACGCGAGTAAAGAGCGACGACGAGCGCTGCCAACCACCTTGCTCCCAGCCATGGGCGCGCCTCTCGCTGTTGACGGTGTGCTTGCAACCTTCTGTGTCGCCATTCAGATCGCTCACCATGGCTACCTTGTCTTGCAGCTCCTGGCCGTGGACGCGTCGCTACTCTGGCAGCGCCGTTCCTAGCACCGACCGACAAGGGTTGTAGCTTGCGGCCCCATGGTTGGAGCACCGGGTTGCGCCGCCCCCGCTTGCCCTCGTCATAAATGCTCGGGCACCGATGCCCGTCCACCGCCCCTCGTCGTCGTCTCTTGAGTCATTGTTTCGGCACATAACCTTCATAGCAAAACAACGCCGGATGTAGCTTTTGATGGTGCTGGTTGTAGCCCACCGCGGCGGCACCCGTAGTTGTCTGAGCACCCCTTCGTCGGTTGAAGCAAAACAAAACACCGGTTCTAGCTTCCGTCGATAACAGTTCCAGCATCTACATCACATGGTTGTAGCTCTGCTACTAGTCGATTCCAACAAAAAATAGAGGATTGCGAGTCATTGTCTCCGTCTGCCCTTGCTACAAAAAAAAAAACAACGGTTCCAGCATCCCCGCTGCCCGGTTGTAGAAAATCATCGACGATGGTGTCGCCGCTGCAGCTCCGGTGAGCATGGTTGTAGCAAAAATCATCGACGACGGCGTCGTCGGTTGCAGCTCTAGTGAGCATGGTTGTAGCAAAAAAAATGTCGACGACAGCGTCGTCGGTTGCAGCTCGAATGAGTGTGGCTCCAGCTTCTGGGCGATGCCATGGCCGGTTGTAGCACACAAGGATGCCGGTTCCAGCAAAAACTCGTCATGCCTTGGCTGGTGCACACCACCACCACCGCTCGTTGTAGCAGCCATCGTCGATGGCAGTTGTAGCAAGGCCGTGCGTAGCACCACCACTCGTCGTTGCTGCGCCCTGATGGACGGTCCCCATAGCTAAGTCGGCAGGACTCGAAGCCGGAGTTGGGCGGAGGACTTGGCTGGGATCCGCGAGGGTTGTAGGTGGCCATGGCCACGGGGATGGGAGTGGGTCTCGCCGGCAATGATGGAGTGACGAGGTTGGGCGTCGAGCAAGCCGTGTAGGTGCATCGGTTCCAACTTATCGGAGAGTCGCTCGCCGGGGAAGATTTCTGTGCTGGGTTGACCATGGCTGGGAGTTCAGGGGTAGGGGATTGGGAGCAGAGAGAGTCAGGGGAGAACGAGTGGCTGTGCTGCGTTTGCGGGGGTATAAGATTAAGGAGAAAGCAGTATGCATGGGGCCAAGAGACGCGTTGTCGCGTGCACGAGGCCACAAGTGTATTAGCAAGCGAGGCATTCAGCTGAACGTTCGACCGACACGCCGGATAAAAGCGTTTACCTTACGGAATCCTCACGTCGCCGTCACGAGCGCACACACGCCTAGCACTAGCGCCAACGGCAACACCGTGGGAGGGGGCAAAAAACACATAGTATTTGACTTTTGTGCGACACTAATTCACGATATCAAGTGCACTTGAAAAAAATTCACAAACTGACCGTTTTATGTGACGCCTCACAGACGGGCTCTACACTACACTATGCAGCGTCTCGGCCTTAGGCGCCACACTTCGGCCAGCATGGCAGCCCGGGGCCAGGCGAGGCCCCATAGCTAGCCGTGTAGCGCCTAAGTTCTAGGGCCACACATGTAATGTGTAGTGCCTAGCCCTTAGGCGCTGCACTTCCTGTGTGTCATTTGGGTTGCCCCCACCCCACCCACACCCTTCTCTCCCCCTCTCCCCTCTCTCAAATCCTTCTCAAATCTTGCAAATCTGCAGTATTTGTTTGTGGATTTCGAAGCCAACCCCTTCCTTAAGGTAATCTCCTCCGATCCCCTCGTTTTCATCCATAGGAATTGTCACACATCATGGTCACTTGAAGAATGAGCCTGGATTTTCGATGCCTCGCGAGGGCGATTCCGAGGCGACCCCACACCTGCCAACGATCGCCATTAATGGCCTTCCCCTCGTTATCCCCAAGCGTCTCCCGGTGCCTCCCACCTACCCTCCCCCGCTCCATTCCCCATCCCGCTCCCCGTACCACTCTACTCCCCATTCCACTCCTCCCCTGCTCCGTTCCGATGGCGGGCCAGACTCGCCGCAGATTTCGAGCACAGAGGGCGACCCCAGCGGCTCCGGTGGCGCCTACGCTGCCCTTGGAGGCGCCACCGCCGATTCCAGTGCACCAGTTGCCGTTGATCGACGCGGGTTTGCTGGAGGCAAGGGTGGTGATTCAGCGGGTGTTGTGGACCCGCTTCCCCAATCGGAACAAGTGGCCCGAGGTGTGCGTGGAGATCATCTGCATGCCAACCTTCGAGGAGAGGGCGCATTTTGCACGCGATCATGGCGGGATGGACTATCAGATGCTCTTTTGGGCGATCCAGGAGGCGGAATCTCTGGATCCCG
This sequence comes from Hordeum marinum, assembly GCA_022496015.1. Classification (NCBI taxonomy): domain Eukaryota; kingdom Viridiplantae; phylum Streptophyta; class Magnoliopsida; order Poales; family Poaceae; genus Hordeum; species Hordeum marinum. The sequence continues at coordinate 480,766,630 of CM039674.1, forward strand.
TGCAAGCGTCGAAATGGAGGAGGTTCAAGGCTGCAAGCCCATCTCACCTCAACATCCGACCACCTTCGGTGGTGCGGCTGGCCAACCTTCCTCCCGGCGTGCTGCCACTAGGGGTCAGCCCTCCACGCATCCCATGATGCGGGGGCTCCCGGTCGGCGGGGTCTGCAGCTGGAGCCATCGTCGTGGTCGGGAGATCGGGGCGAGATCCCCCTACATCTCTCTCAGGTATGTCATAATCGACCCCGACCTACCCGCTGGCTTCGTGATAATTTCATTGATGTGGTTGACCATGTGGTCGGGGATTCAGCTTCTAATTCGAAGGATAATAGTATTAGTCAGAGTGCTCGGGTCGATTTTGACCCTATTTCTATCCATTCTTTGGTGACCAAGGATGCCGACGGTGACCCTGTCCAGGCATCCATGTCGCCCCATCCCTCTGTTGCAGACAATCTACCGGAGAGGAGCAACCTTGTGGTTGCGGGTACAGTGTCGAAGTCGTTGGAGTTAGATGATATGGTGAGTGTGGCTGACCATGTGGTCAGGGATTCGGTTGTTGTTTCGGAAATTGGTAAAGTAATTTCTAGAGAATTGGCAAACTTTCCCCATGTTTCATCCCCCTCCCCGTCGACTCTTGTTGCCAGTGGTGACCCTGCTTGTGCGGGTGAGGCAAAAATTATTCCGAACTCGGTCGTGGTTGGGCCTGTCCCAGTGCCATCACCGTTGATCCGTGGATGTGTGACCAAAAGGAAAGCGGGTTTTAAGAATACACTTTTAGCGGAGATAGTGCTTTTGAGGAAGAGATAATGGAGTTTTCCGGGTAGTTGTGGGCTATCCTCTCCCCCCGGCGGCGCAAACCCTATAAACATCCCCTCCCCCACCTCCAAACCCTACCTTTGCTATTCCCAGACTCTTCTGTGTCAGGAAAGATCTATTCCAATCCAAAACATTTACTAGGGACGACTGCTTCCCCGTCAATCACCTAGGGCGATTAGATCCCACCCCTACCTGTTTTCGGCTGTTAGTTGAGGGGATTGGACCCAGCTCCAAGTCCTTTGCTGAGGCTGTGGGGAAGAAGATGGAGAACAAGGGAATTCATAAGCAACGCCCTGCTCGCCAGCAGCAACCTAGGAAGGCTGCTCCAGCACATGGGGAGGGGGGCAGCAGGCTCCCCAAGTTGCCCCTTCCAAGCCGGTCCAGGCTGCTGTCAAGGCCGTGGCTGGGGTGCCCAAGATCCAAGGTACTGGTCCTTCTGGTCCACCTATGCCAAATTCCCCCCTCCTCCGGCAGTTCAGGTCCTAGATCCAAGATACAAAGATATGACTTGCTTCAATTGTGGATGGTCGGGTCACTATATTGGTAACTGTCTTGAGACCAAGAAATGTTTTATTTGTGCTGGTAACCACAATGTGAACAATTGCGTAGCTTGGGCTAGGTAGCATCCAATAGCTACCTACTTTGGGAGTGCAGCTGTAGGATTGGGGTTTTATCACATAGATGTGTCGGTGTCCTCGGAATCGAGCTGGCTTAATTATAAGAATGTTGCTCTTCTCCGAGTGGTCAAGGGTGAGGTTTCTGCCTCTGAACTGCTGATGCAACTGAAGGGGATCTTCTGCAAAAACAAGGAATGGCCGTGGCAGATCCGAGAACTAGAACACAAGAAGTTTCTGCTTCGATTCCCCTCATGGAAAAAAGTGGAGGACCTGATTGAATTCCCAGCATTTGATCTCCCCATTGATGGAGTCTCGGTGAAAATCTGTGAATGGGAGGGAATGTTAGATCCATTTGGTGAACTAACAGAAGCTTGGGTACAGATTGATGGTATACCACCCAAATGGTGTGCTTGGAAAGTGTTTGCTCAGATCACCTCCTATTTTGGTATCCTGGTCGATGTCGACTGGAATGGTATTTTCAAAAGTTTCTATGAGAATAGCAGGGTTAAAGTGGCATGTAGAGATCCTACTAAAATTCCTTTTGAAAGGCTGGTGGAAATGAAGAGGAAGCTTTATATCCTGTTTTTCACTGTTGAAGGATTTGAACAAGTGGGTGCTGACAATGGGGAAGATGGGGACAATCCTGAAGATGACAATCCCGAATATCAAGACAATGAGGAAGATATGGACAAAGACATTGAACCATCAGATAACAACAATGGGGAAGATGATCTAGAAATCCCAATTGATGAATTGGATAGGGCCAACTTTGCTAACAAAGCTTCTCTATCCAACAAAACCAGAAGTGTCCAAAATAAATCTGAGGATGCTGATGTGATCCATCCTACTGCGCTGATGGATTCTGTGCATGAGGACTTTATCCAGGAAACCAGATCTGATCGTGTGTACCCTTCTGCTGATAACAGCCAACCCAAATCTCCTGGTGTCTGTTTTGGGCAAACTGATGTGGAGTCTTACCCCATGTCCATTCATATGGCATACTATTCTAAGCAGTTGAGGAAGTTTGACATGGCCGAATCTGATGGAAAGGAGGAAATCGACCTCCCAGACATGCAATGCCTCCCAAAGGACCTAGCTAGTGCTTTGGGTTCTGCGAAAAGATCTCTGTTGGTAACTCTAGAAAAGGCTGAATCCAAGAAGAAAATGAGAGTTAATGAAGATGCTAATGCTAAATGGGGCCCCATTCTATCCAACAGACCAGTCACCAGGAAACATGATAACATCAACGTTATGGACAAGGCCAAGGCTTACCTCTAGAAGAAGAATCTAGAGATTCCCAAGACCTTTAAAGGTAAATCTTTTGCTTCCTTGGACAATGATGATCTTATTTCCCAAGCTAATAAAATTGATATTTGCATTGGAGATAATGATCTGGAATAGGAAAATATCCTTATGGATATGTTTGAAAGTGAGAAATTTAGATGCTTACAATTTGCTGATAGGAACCCAGAGATTGTTCTCCCTGACAGTCTTGATGTTAGTTTTCATGTCCATGAGTCGCCAAAGAACACTACTTCTCCACTTAGATCAGAAGGCACTGCTGATCTAGGGGGGGGGGACAGTCCGGTTCTGCGCACTAAAAGCAAGCCTTGTGGCTTATTCCACCCCTTTAAGATTAAATGATAAGAGCCTTTTGGAATGTTAGAGGTCTTGGTCAACATGGCAAGCTACAATGCCTTGGGGATTTTCTCAATAGCAATCATGTGGACTTTTGTGGGTTTCTTTGAAACCAAAAGAGAGATTATCGATAGGAACATGCTTAATACAATTGCAGGAAATAATGATTTTGGTTGGCACATGCTGCCTGCTAATAATACTGCGGGTGGTATCCTTGTTGGTCTTAAGAACAACCTCTTTGAGACGGTTGAGGTTATTAATAAGAAGTATTGTGTGGTTACTACTATTAAAAACAAAGATGATGGTTTCATTTGGCACCTTGTGGCTGTGTATGGGACTGCTTATAATGAACTGAAAACTGAATTTATTGCTGAGATGCATGAGGTCATGAGCTCCCTCACTCATCCCGCCCTTTTGGGTGAGGACTTTAATCTTGTTAGAACCGCTGCTGATAAGAATAATGGAGTGATTGATAGTCAATTTACTTTCCTTTTTAATGATTGGATTAACAAGTGGGGTCTTATGGAGATCAAGGTTGCTAATAGATGCTATACGTGGAGTAATAATCAGGAGAATCCTATTTTTGCTACTATTGACCGGGTGTTCATGTCTGCGACATGGGATGCCCATTTTCCACTAACTATCTTGTCAGCCTTACCAAGAGTGGGTAGCGACCACACCCCACTGATCTTGGATACGAAGGCTAGGAGGGTTACTTCCCCAAAAACTTTCCGTTTTGAAAAGTGGTGGCTGGATCAACTAGGATTCAAAGAGCTAGTCTACGAGGTTTGGAACAACATCCCAACTCTTGGTTCGGCCATTTATACCTGGCTGAGCAAAACTAAGAACTTGCATAGGAAGATCAAAGGGTGGGCCATCAATATTGAGGTTGGGCTTAAGAGGAAAAAGAGAGACATGTTACTAGAATATGATATTCTCGATGTTTTTTCTGAAACTAACCAGATTGACGAGGCGGATAGAACTCGTATGAGTGATATTAAAAAGAATTGGATGCTATTTGACATAAAGAAGAGGTTGCCTTGTGACAAAGATCGAGAGACCGGAGGATCAAAGATGGATATAAGAATAATGCATATTTCCATGCCTTAGCTAATCATAGACATCGGAAAAATCACTTGTTCCCGCTGAATGGGGATGAGGGCCCTGTCCACACGACTAAAGAGATGCTAGAGATAACCACCAATTACTATAAAGGCTTATTTGGTTATGAACCAAAGCATAACATACACCTAGGTCCCTCCTTTTGGAGTGCAGATGAACTAGTTACTCCTGAAGAGAATGAGGAGCTTCAGAAGAATTTCTCAAAAGAAGAAATTAAAGAGGCCACTTTTGGTCCTTATGCACACGGTGTACCTGGGCCAGACGGGCTGTCTTTCCTGTTCTACCAAACCTTTTGGGACCTAATTAAAGGAGATTTCATGGCTATGGTCAGAGACTTTGAGGAAGGAAAACTAGATATTCATAGATTGAACTTTGCGTTGATAGTCTTGATTCCTAAAGAAGAGAATGTTGTAGACATGAAGAAGTTTAGACCTATTAGCCTGGGTAATTGCACAGTTAAGATTTTGTCTAAAGCCATGACTAATAGAGTATCCCCTCTTGGAGATAGATTAATTTCCCCAAACCAAACATCATTTATTAAAGGGCGTTTCATCCTTGAGAGTGTGGTTTTAGCTCATGGCTATTCATGAGGTTAAAAGATCCAATACCCAGGGGCTTATTCTCAAACTGGATTATGAGAAGGCCTATGATAGAGTTAGTTGGGAGTTCCTGTACGAGATGTTAGCTTCCAGGGGTTTTGGTCCTAAGTGGATTTCATGGATTAGGAAGATCCTCGAGCAAAGTACCTTTAGTGTGAAGATTAATGATACTATTGGTCCTTATTTCCTAGGAGGGGGGAAGGACTTAAACAGGGAGATCCTAGTTCCCCCCTTCTATTTAATTTAGTAGCAAATGTCTTTTCTAAGATGCTTAGCAAAGCTTCTCGGCAAGGTCTTATTTCGGGGTTATTACCCCATGTGGTTCCTGGGGGTATAGTTAGCCTTCAGTATGCGGATGATACCCTCCTGTTCCTGGAAAATTCTTATGAGAAAGCTAGGAACTTTAAATGGATTTTGTCTTGCTTTGAAAACCTCTTTGGGATGAGAATTAACTTTCATAAAAGTAACTTGTTATCAATTAACATAGAGGAAGAAGTGGCTAAATCTTTCGCCCATATTTTTTGTTGTGAACTTGGTTCCTTTCCTATTAAATATTTAGGGGTTCCCCTGCATTATGAGAATCTTAATAAATAAGATCTCCAGCCTATCATTGATAGGATTATCAAAGCCATCTCTGGGTGGCTTGGGAGACAATTATCCTATAGGGGGAAGTTGATCTTAGTTTGTGCATGCATTGTTAGTATCCCTGCATATTTGATGGCTGTTATTAAATTTCCAAAATGGGCCATTAATGCTATCAAATCTAAGATGGCTCATTTCTTTTGGGGTAATATTTATGACCAACACAAATATCACTTGGCCAATTAGGGGCTTATTACCCGAAAGAAGAGCTTTGGGGGATTAGGTGTTCCTAACCTCAAGGAGTTCAACATGGCCTTGTTGGCCTAATGGGGGAAAAGATATTTTGATTAGAGTGATAAAGACTGGAAACATATCATTGAGTTCAAGTATAATACTACTTCTCCTAATCTTTTCCGGGCTAAGCCAGAGAATGGCTCTCCCTTCTGGAAGAGTGTAACCTGGGCTTTGCAAGCATCTAAAACATTTTATCTTTGGAAAATCGGCAATGGAACTAGGATTAAATTCTGGCATGACATTTGGGTGGGGGATTCTTCCCTCAAGACACAATTCTGGGAGCTTTATGAGATTTGCAATCAGCCTGATTGTACGGTACCTCAAGTCTGGGATGGGATTACTTTGAAATTATCATTTAGAAGGTGTGTAGATGTGAACGGTATGAATAAATGGCACCAGTTATTAGACACTATTAAAACGATCCCTCTATCTAATGATCAGGATACTCCTATTTGGATGCTAGAATCTAACGGGTTATTTTCAGTTAGATCCTTCTATAATGTAATCAACTTTGGGGGAGTGGTTTCTGCCACTGGAGAGGGACTATGGAAAGTGCTCTGCCCCAGGAACATTCATGTCTTTCTGTGGATGTGTATGTACAACAAAGTCCTGACTAGAGATAATCTAGCGAAGCGTAGGAATGTTGAGGACCCAACTTGTCTGTTTTGTTCTAATTCTGAAAGTGTCCAACACGTGTTCTTTGATTGTATTGTGGCAAAATCTATGTGGTCATTGGTTTCTGTAGCATTTCAATTTGACTAGATTTCCTGTTTTAATGATGTTTGTGCGTTGTGGCATATTAATAAAGAAAAAACCGGTTATTAACATGGTTGTGGCTACCTCCTTGTGGAGTTTATGGAGACTGAGGTATGAGTTTTGTTTTCAAGGTCAAACTTGGAGAAATCTGAACTGCGTGTTTGTGAAATTATGAGGCTTTCTTCAGCAATGGGCAGTGCTCTGCGACGACACACATGCGACCATTCTTCGACAATTCATCCTTCTTTTGGACAAGCGCCGAGGGGAGGTTCTACGCATCGCCTAGAGATGAGCTTCCCCTAGCTAGCCGGGGTCTCGATAGTTCCATCTGCTATTCTTTTGTCGCTGGTTGGGTCTATAACAGATTTGATGCTAAACTTGTAGCATTTTGCTGCTATGTTGCAGCTGGAGTCTTTCATTTGCTTGCAGTGGTTTTTGTTGTTGGTCTGATCCTGGGTATGAACTGAGTGTGAGCTGGGGCTGTTTGCTTCATTAATAAAATGGAGCGGGGGGACCCCTTTTATTCAAAAAAAGGAATTGTTACATTTGTTCAAATCTTGCTAGTTTGGGTAAACCCTAGTTTTGGCTTGGATTTGAAAATTTCTGTTGAAACATGTTATGTATCTTTCCCAGTTTGCTAGGGTTAGGCTTCCTACTATGCTAGGGTTAGGGTTATGTGTGTTGTTATGTTGGGGTTAGGGTTATGCTATGGTTAGGGTTGTGGTTATTGTTAAGTGGGGGTTAGGGTTATTGTTTCATATATATGTCAGGGCTTATGTATTTTGTGTAAATATTCGGTTAAGTACTTATTGGATATATGTGTGTTTTTGACTTTTTTTGCGATGGGAAAAACATGTGTTTATGTTCATCATGCGGATAAGGAGGCCTTTTTGAAAGGCAATGTTGAGCCAGACCCGGATGAGCTTGACATGGTGTTTGAGAGTAGTCCTAGCTATGCGGATATCTTGGAACAAGTGAGGCAGGATTTGAATTGGATGGACCCAAGTGACGTTGTTGAGTTGGAGGGAAGGCATAATATTGGTTTTGGAATGCACATCTATTGGAAGACAATGCGTGTGAACTCCGAGCAACATTGGTTTGCATACAAGGAGACGGTTGCCGAATCTCTAGACAAGGCTCTTGAGTTATTTGCCTCCAAGAAGGTTGAGTCTAGTTTGCATTTGGACTTGAATTGGAACCCCTCCCCGTTGGTTGCTAGTACTCCTCCATCCATGAACCAAGATCAAATGAGTGAACCTCATTTGACGCAACAAGTTTGTGTTGGGGAATGTTGCATGGGAAACAAAAAAATTCCTACGCACATGCAAGATCTATACATGGTGATGAGCATCTACGAGAGGGAGAGTGGATCTACATACCCTTGTAGATCGCTAAGCGGGAAGTGTTAAGAAACGCGATTGATGTAGTCGAACATCTTCGCGATCCAAATCGCGGAGCGTCCCATGATCCCATCATGATCCATCACGCGATCCAATCATGATCTGTCCCACAATCCCATCACGATTCGTCCCGCGATCAAATCATGAATCGTCTCGTGATCCCGATCACGGTCCTTCCAATCTAGCGCCGAACGGACGGCACCTCCGTGTTCAACACACGTATAGCTCGATGACAATCTCCGCCTTCTTGATCCATCAAGAGGGAGCAGAGAGGTTGATGAGTTCTCCAACAGCGTGACAGCATGGCGGCGATGGTGGTGAAACTATTCTGGCAGGGCTTCGCCTAAGCTCCTCCTCTCCACTTGGAAATCCTTTCCACCTTTTCAACCTTTGTGTTTTTCCCACCCTTAGCTGCATGGGCCTTAGTGGGGGGTTCGGCCAGCCACTAGGGGCTGGTTGGACTACTCCCACAGCCCATGAGGTCCTTTGGGTCGAGACACCCCGCCCTATGGCCCCTAGTACCCTCCCGGCACTCCCGGTACATTATCGAAGTACCCGAATCTTTTCTGGTGAAAAAACAGGACTGCCTATATATCAATCTTTACCTTCGGACCATTCCGGAGCTCCTCGTGATATCCAGAATCTCATCCGGGACTCCGAACAACCTTCGGTCACCAACATACATAACTCAATACTATCGAAACGTCACCGAACGTTAAGTGTGCAGACCCTCACTACCGGAATAAGGAGATTTGTCGTCTGCCACATCTTTGCCGTCTGCTAGCGGACAGAAAAGAGTGGCTTTGCCATCAGCTAGCAGAAAACAGATAACAAATAGGTAGCAGACGACAAAGGGTGGCTTTGCCATCAGCAAATTCTTTGCCGTCTGCCAGCTGACGGCAAAGATTCTTTGTCGTCTGCCAGTTGACGGCAAAGATTCTTTGTCGTCTGCTAGAAGACGGCAAAGCGGTGGGGTGGGGCCCGGTGGAGGCCAGCTTATTGCAACGGCCCACCCCATCTCTTTGTCGTCTGGTCTGCTAGAAGACGGCAAAGAAGCCACTACCATAACGGCCCTAATGGCCCACCCCCTCTTCTCTCTCTCTCTCTCTCTCTCCCTGACCGCACCCCACCACAGCTCCCGATCGCACCCCGTCGCCGCCCCCGATCGCACCCTGCTGCCGCCCCGACCCCACGCCTCTCCGGCCCACCGCCCGCCGCCATCGATGCCTTGCCGCTCCGCCCCTCCCCCCCGCCGCACCATGCCACCGCCTCGACCCCCACCGCGACCGCCGCCCCGGCCCCGCCCCGCCCTTCTCCTGCCTCGGCCTCCTCCACCGGTCCCGCCCCTCCCCCTCCCCTGTAGCGACACCACCCCCTCTCCTGCCCCCTTCACCGGCCCCGCCCAGGCCGCCCCGCCCGCCGACACCAATGCACCGCCGCTAAGCCCCCCTCGCCGCACCCTGCCGTCGCCCTGACCCCCACCGGCGGCGACTCCTCTCCCCGATCCTGGTGAGTTTAGGTTTAGATTTTTTTTTCTGTTTTATTAGATTTTTCTGTTTTTTTATTTAGGTTTAGTTTAGTTTATTAGGTTAGAAAAAATAAGTTAGTTAGTTAGTTTTTTCTGTTAAGTTAGTAAGTTAGTTAGTTAGTTCGTTAGTTAGGAGGAGGAGGAGAGGAAATGAAGAAGAATAAGAAGAGGAGAAGAAGAAAAGAAGAAGAAGAGGAGGAGAAGGAGAAGAAGAAGAGGAGGAGGAGGAGGAAGAAGAAACGAAGGAGGAGGAGGAGGAGGAGAAAAGAAGAAGAAGAAGAAGGATAAGAAGAAGAAGAGGAGGAGGAGGAGGAGAAGGAGAAGAAGACGAAGAAGAAGAACAAAAGGAGGAGAAGAGGAGAATAAGAAAAGGAAAAAGGAAAACCGGGTCGAGGATCGCCGACGGGGTGCTTCGGCGCCGACGGAACCGGGTTGAGGATCACCAGACGCCAAGGGGTCGAGGGTCGAGGATCGCCGAAGAAGAAGTAGAAGAAGTAGAAGAAGAAGAAGAAGAAGAAAAGGAGGAGAAGAGGAGAAGAAGAAGAAAAGGAGGAGGAGAAGGAAAAGAAGGAAGAAGAAGAAGAAGAAGAATAGGAGCAGAAGAAGAAGAAGAAGAAGAAGAAGAAGGAAGACCCCCGACCCCCGACCCCCGAGGATCTAGGGGAAAAGGAGTCGAGGGTCGACCCCGACACGACACCCCCGACACCCCGACCCCCGACACGACACCCCGACATGGCACCCCCGACCCCAACACAGCACCCCTACCCCGACATGACACCCCCGACACCCCGACCCTGACATGACACCCCCGACACCCCGATCCCAAAAAAGGTGCTCTTCGGCCTTCTAGAGGCTGACGGGGTCATATATTTGCGAATTATGAGTTAGGTCATATATTTTTCGATTTCGTTATAGAAAACATCATATTTATGTTGATCAGGTGGATTTAAATGTGCAGTTGTTTCGTCGCTGCGAGGGTTTGGTGTTCGACGACCTCCCCGTGCGTTCGACGAGCTCTGCCCCTGCGTTCGTGGGTGAGCACAAATGACATCTTCTCCCCTGGCACCCTTAAATTTTTTTTGCTCTGTTCTGGTATTCGTGTCGATGAAACTTGCTAGCTATAGGTGTCTTCAATCATCAGTATGCGTGACCACTATGCGTCTCCCGTTCAAAAGGGTTACATCTATAAATATGCATTCATTAGCATATTTATAACCGTGATTCTTTCGAATTGTCCAACATTATCCATGGACAGACCAAGTATGTGTAGATTGGGTTTGTTTCCCCATATGCTCTACTCCTGATCTCATGTAGAATTTTGTCAGTGCCTCCCAGTTGTTCTCCGGGTACACATCCTTTGTGCTTATTGCCAAGATGTGTATCAAGAGAATAATGGGGAGGTGCTGCCAAAATTGTGCGTCGGATCTGGAGCAGAGCATGGGAAAACGAACCCAATCTACACATACTCGGGTGGGATTAGGACCTATCTTTACCTACTAGCATCTAGGTTGCATCGACGTAATAAAACTGACAAACTCTATTAACTGATGAATATGGTTTGCTGAATTATGTATATATTTTTTGTGCGTCCAGTAGCTAGGCAAGATGACTGATCGTGGGTGGATGTACAACAATCACACTAGTCAAAAAGACATGACCCGTGAATGGATAACAAAAATCAAGGAGTTTGTGAGAGTCGCATTTGCAAATGGACAGAAAATAACCTGGTGCCCTTGTGTCGATTGTGACAAATTTAAGAAGAAGTCAGAGATTGAAATGATCAAACAGGTGCAGAAGTGGGGTTTTACGCCTAATTATATGGTCTGGACATTTCATGGTGAGTCTGCCCAACGTGCCATAGCTGAGGTGGTTCGTCATCGCACCGACGAGCATGGTATCGGGATCAAAGACATGGTGCAACACTTTGATGATGCTCGGGATTCGGACGATGAGATGGAGGAATCTGCAAAGGCCTTCTATGAAATGTTGGAGTCTTCAAAACGTCCTCTCCACAAGCACACTGAGCTTTGTCAGCTAGATGCCATCGTGCAGGTAATGGCTCTGAAGGCTCAGTTCAACTTGGGCACAGAATGCTATGACGTGATGATGATGATATTTGGACGCTTTCTACCCAAAGGCCATGTATTGCCAACAAACCTGTACCAGTCGGACAAAATCCTACGTGCTCTTAAGATGCCCTATGAGAAGATAGATGCCTGTGAGAACGGATGTACCTTATATAGGCTTGAGTATGCGGGCTTCAACTATTATCCCATTTGCAATGCTTCCAGGTACGTTTTGGTAGACAACGGTATGGGTGAGAAGCGTCAGACCGAAATCCCAGTCAAGGTTCTTCAGTATCTGCCAATCATACGAAGACTTCAGTGTCTTTTCATGGTCGAAGAGATGGCTAGGCAGATGATGTGGCATAAATTGGGCAAAAGAACAGAACTAGATGCAGATGAGAATTCGATGTTGGGAACACTTCAAACGCTTTTGTGTTGAAGCACTTCGATGCATTACATAAGGATAAAGCGGCAGATCCAAGGCATCCTCGAGTTGCCATCAGCATGGATGGGTTCAATGTGTATGGTATGACGGCAGCACAATACAATTGTTGGCCTGTATTTGTCATTCCACTCAATCTCCCCCCGGAGAGATTATGAAAAGAAAGAACATTTTCCTGACATTGATAATTCCAAGGCCCAAATATCCGGGGAAGAATATGAATGTATACATGTAGCTGCTTAAGGATGAATTGCAAGAAGCCTGGGATAATGGGATCAAGACATAGTACGGCGCTACCAAAAAGAACTTCAAAATGCATGTGTGGTTCATGTACTCGTCGCATGACTTGCTGGCGTATGCACTATTCATTGGCTGGTCTATGCATGGAAGGTTCCCGTGCCCCACATGCAAGGCAGTTCTTGAGTTCTGTTGGCTGCAGGCGGGTCGCAAGTTTTCTTGCTTCGACATGCATAGACAGTTCCTGGATCCTGACCATAAGTTTAGAAAAGACAAGAAGAATTTCATCGAAGGTAGAGTTGTCAAAAACATTGCACCACCTGCGTTGATAGGCCAACAGATCCTGGATCAGATAAACGCTCTCGAGCCGGATCCAAATCGTCCAGGGTATTTCAAAGGGTATAATACGGAAAACGCCTGGACTCACAAGATATGTTTGTGGGATCTGCCTTACTTTAAAGACCTCCTTTGCCCACACAACATCAACGTGATGCACCCTGAAAAGAATATCGCGGAGGCCCTTTTTGGTACATTGTTCGGCATAGAGGGGAAGTCGAAGGATAATCCTAAGGCTAGAGTCGATCAGGAGGCTCTGTGTGATAGACCGTTACAAAACATACGACAACCGAAAGGAAAGAAGAACTCGTGGTTCAATATTGGGAGGCTAGCTATGAGGGAAATGATCTTGTGGGTGAAAATGCAGTTGATGTTCCCCGATGGGTATGCAGCGAATCTAAAGAGTGGAGCGAGTCTTGACAAATTGAAAATATTTGGTCTCAAGAGTCATGATTGGCTCATATGGCTTGAGCGGGTAATGCCAGTGATGTTGCATGGCTTTATCCCCGAGGATGAATGGCTAGTACTGGGAGAGCTGAGCTATTTCTTCTGTGCTCTTTGTGGGAAAGAACTATCACCTGACGTGCTAGACGAACTGGAAGAGTTGGCACCGGATTTGATCTGCAAGTTAGAAAAGATCTTTCCACCGGGCTTCTTTAATCTAATGCAGCATTTGATTTTGCATCTCCCGACCGAGGCAAGATTGGGGTGGCCCGTGCAAAATCGTTGGTGCTTCGCAACTGAGAGGATGCAGAAGATGCTTCGAGGAAAAGGTAAAAATAAACGTAGAGTTGAAGCATCGATGGCCGAGGCATTCATTACTGAGGTGGCGGTAAACTTTGTGACATCACACTACAAAGCCAAGAATCGTCATTTGCATAATCCAAAGCCTCGGTACAATGATGGCGACCATGAGAAAGGTCGATCCAACCTCAGCCTATTCAAAGGGAAGCTCGCACCAGTCGGTGCTTCGAAAGCAATAGCGTTGGATGTCGAAGAATGGCAGACCATTTCGTTGTATATCTTCAACAAACTAACATAAGTGCGGCCGTACATCGAGTAAGTTCTCGGTACATTGTTTCACAACTTCTAATTCCTTTGAAATGCTCTTATTCCCGGATATGTGATATAGTCAATACGTCGCCAAATTCTCGGATGGAGCGGTGATCCAAAAGGATTCCATCGAAGAGTATGAGCTTCTGGCAAAGCATGGAGGCGGCTATCCCGGTTTCATTTCTTGGTTTTAGCAAACGGTAATTTCCATTAGACGATTTCATTTCTTCGCCTAGTTTGCGGCTAATGCAACAATCCTTTCGTATTAAACTTGTAGACTAATGCAGAGTCTATGGACTCCGAATTGAGACAAGTCGCTAATGGTTTTGACTATAAGGTCCGTTCATTTGACAAATACGACATCAACGGGTACCGCTTTCGTACTTTTGGCAAAGAGCTATCTATGGCCGACCGAAAGTATACAAATTGTTGTGTCTCCGCTATCGGCGAAGGAGGGCTTGAGTATTATGGAACAGTTGGAGCAATTTATGAACTTACATTCTTTGGTGAAAACCCACCAAACATCATAGTCTTCAAATGTTATTGGTTCCAGTCGAAGGAAACTAGAAGGACTCATGAACATATAGGGTTAGTCAAAATCAAACAAAGCACCCATTTAGATGTTCCTGATATCTATATTATGGCTCAACAGGCAAGCCAAGTTTTCTATCTACCGTGGGCCTGCCAAACGGATCCAAATCTGAATGGTTGGGATGTCGTTTATGATGTGCCTCCACATTTTAGACCACCTCTCCTCAATGAAGATGATTATGAACGTCACATTAACCCAGGCACATATGAAGGAGAATTCTTCCAAGAAACATGTATTTCCAAAAAACGTCTCAAGAACCGCTCTACTTCACCCCAGAACATTGAGGTAGACAGCGACAGTGAATCTGACTTCAACCCTGAGCCGGAACAAGAAGAGAAGGAAGAATAAGAGGTTACTGCTGCAGATGACTTGTCAATGCTTGACTGGTTACATAAAGGAGGCCTTCCACATGTTGATGCATTTATTGATGATGCTGAGGAGCACGTCATTACTGATAGTGATGATGATTATGCATTTATTGATCCCAAAGCATATATAGACGATGAAGATTAATATTAGTAATGTCAGGTATTCAATTATTATTACATATATATTATTAATTAGTTCATGTTATTAGGTATTAATTTTTTTTATGTTGAACTAATTTCGTTCACTCTTTGTCATTGCAGGTGTTGACAGATGGTGACCGCGGGTCGAGAGCGCTCCGCCTCCTTCCTCGGCGCATGCTGGGAGGGGTGCTATTATTCCACCCCAGCAACTCCGGAGAGCGTTGGTACACTGTATGCAGACATTGACGGGAGCTTCTTCTTCGATTGGGAGAGGTCGGGGGAAGACGAAGAGAGGTGCTAGAGGTAGGAAGGCTGCTGCGCCTTCCTCGCCGCCACCCCCAGCCGATTCTCCCGACTACAGGAGTGCTTCGTCTCAGGTGGACCCGTATGACTTGGACCCGTCTCGGACTCCGGTCACCAAGCCTCGGGTCACCGAGCCTTCGTCCCAGGAGACTCCGGTCCCAGAGTCTTCGTCCCACGTGACACCGGAGGCTAGTGGCCATGCTGATGGTGGCGAGGACAACTTTTTTGAGGATACCTATAGCGAGGGCGAGCTGGTTGAGGAGGGCAAGAAGGTCTACCAGCGTGGTTGTACAAAGCTCCTGCCCGTGCCAACGACCCGCGATCAGAGGTGGTTGATTGTGCCTAATGCGGAGAAGTAAGTGCATTTATTCTTTTTTAACCTTTTGCCTTCATGTTTCTTCAAATTAATATCTAATGTGTTGGCCTTGTCATACTGCAGGGGTTGGAAACACGACCCTGGTGTCCGCAGGCCCAACCAGGTCCTTGGTGTGCTTATCAAGCACCACTTCCCGAGGAAGGTCCAGTTGTCCGGTGAGGGTGAGGTTCCACAGGTAGCACTGACCCGGGAGCTGTACGTGGCTGCCCCGGCCCCGCCGGAGGAGAAGGCCGACGGTGTCTTGTGCGAGATGGTGGCCGACAATGTGAACCATAGGTTTTGGGTAATTTCTCCTTTACAGAATTAAAAATCAACAACACCTAATGATTGTACTAATGAGTGTTGTCTTGTTTGATTGCATACCTTCTACATGTGTCTTGAGGAACACGAGGCGGACGCGGCTATTGTTCTCGTAGCCGAGTGCAAGCGCCTACTTCAGAACTTATGGCACGAGGCTCGGGTGCAGGCTATTCGAGACTACTACGCCTCTACTAACATTAAGAAGGCCAAGAAGAAGTGCCGCAAAAAATTTCTGAGTAAGGAGAAGTACATGAAGGTAATTACCTATTCTTAAGGACTTGTACTTAGTTTCCTTGATTTGATTCGTAGGCATAGCGCTAAAATTTCTCTTGTCTAACTTAGGTGCCCCAGAGATGGTGTGCGGATAGGATGGACTGTTGGGAGGCATTGGTGGATGAGTGGTGCTCTCCCAAATGGCTAGCCGACCACAACAAGGCCAAGGATAAGTGTGCCCAAATGAAAGGTGTGCCACACCATCAAGGGAGCTCCAACCTGTTTGAGTATGGGGATCACTGGGTATGTGGTTTACTTCATGATTCATGCAAGCTTGAGCCCATAACTAATATTTTGTTCCTCTCTTTTAGGCACGACAAAACAAGAAGGAGGTGCCACCACTGTTCGACCTGTATGCCATGGCCCATACTGCCTCGTACAAGAAGGCCAAGGCATTCTCTGAGGATGACCTCGATCATCTAGAGAGCTTCAGCAACATCTCCTCCCACAACAAGCTCGTGAGGTACAGAGATGAGGGGAAGGCGAAGAAAGGGGAGGACTTCAACCCGAGCCAGAGTCCTTTTGATCCAGAGCTTGTGATGATATCTAGTGGCGGGAGGCCCCATGGCTCGATAGCCATTGGGGATGGATTGATACATTGTCCTAGAACTCTCCCAGAGATCAAGAAGCGCCAGACGAGCTTCGATCCTGAAATAAGGCCTCGTCCACAGCCAATGGAGCTCGCCATCGAGGCTAAGGCCCAGGAGCTTCTAGCGGAGGCAAACAGGCAGGTGGCACAGAGGGAGAGGGACATGGAGGAGAGGATGGCTAGACTGTTGGAGGAGGAGAGGAATCGGAATGGCGCGTCTCACCGGGCCCTATACGAGCTCCTCGTGTTAAGTTTCTCCTGCATATTAGCCAAATCATGCACGTAATGTTCATTTCATCACTAACTAATATGACTAACTCATGAAAACAAAATGTGCAGACCGTGTGCCAGAACAATGGTCAGACCCCTCCGTCGATGCCCCATATTAATATAGCACCCACGGTGAGTTTCATTTGAATGGTCATTAGTTACTAGTATTCACATTTGAGTTGCATCATGCTAAGGAGACATTGCAAATGATCTTTCGTGCAGTGTGCCTCCCGACAAGCATCGACCGATCCTTCTGCGTCTGCTGCAAACCAGACCGGTCCGTCTCCGTCTCACACTGGCGCAAACTCGACCGGTCCTTCACCTCCATGATGATGGTAAGTTTTCCCAAGTGTTTTGCTTAACAAATGCATATTTAGCTTAAGAAATGGCCTATTTAGCTCCAAAATGACCTATACTTAGCTTCTTTAGTTCATTTATGACATACTAGGCATACTTAGGTAAAAAATGGCATGATAACCTTGGTTTAGCTCCAAAATGACATAGACTTAGCTTATTTTCCTCCAAAATGACAAAATAACCGTACCTACCTCCAAAATGACCTATTATAACTAGGATAGCTCTAAAATGACCTACACTTGCCATTTTGTCCTCCAAAATGAGTAAATATGATTAGTTAGCTCAAAAATAGCATAACTACCTAGGTTAGCTCAAAAATGACCTATACTTAGCTTCTTCAGTTTATTTATGACATACTTAGGTAAAAAATGCCATGATAACCTTGGTTTAGCTCCAAAATGACATAGACTTAGCTTATTTTCCTCGAAAATGACATAGTAACCTTACAAAGCTCCAAAATGACCTATTTACCTAGCTTAGCTCTAAAATGACCAACACTTAGCATTTTTAACTAGCTTAGCTAAAAATGGCATTTTTACCTACCTTAGTTCGAAGAACAAGATAAAGAAGAGGAGAGGAGAAAGAGAAAGAGAAGAAAAATTCTTCTTCTTCTTCTTCTTCTTTTTCTTCTTTTTCTTCTTCTTTTCTAGCTAGTCTTCTTCTTCTTCTTCTTCTTCTTCTAACTTTCTTCTTTCCCAATTTGCAGATTTGCTTTATATGAGGAAGCTTGCGTTGGTGGAGTCTACTCTTCTCCTTGTGCTTCCTTTTTTGTTTTGATTGTGTATGATGAACTTTGTTGTTGGATATGTTGTTGGAAACTTGTTGGATATATGTTGTTGGAAACATGTTGTTGGATATGTGTTGGTAACTTGTTGTTGGATATGTGTTGGTATGCTTGTTGAAAGTATTTTCAAATGTTTATATATATATCCATGAAATTCTGTGAAATTGAATGAATTTAAGAAAAAACAGGAAAAATAGGGGCTATACAGGTTCTTTGCCGTCTGCTGGCGGACGACAAAGAGCTTTCCCGTCAGCCAGCAGATGGCAAAGCTACCACGTGGCAGCTACCTGTGCAACCTGGGGTTTCACTGGGCTGACCTATGTGGTTTCTTTGCCGGGAGACAGCAGACGGCAAAGAACTTTGCATCTTTGCCGTCCGCTGGCAGACGGCAAAGAACTTTGCATCTTTGTCGTCTGTCAGCAGACGGCAAAGCACGCCGTTAACCCCTTAACGGAAGTAAGCTGCCACATGTGCCGTCCACGGTCTTTGCCGTCTGTTGGCAGACGACAAAAACCTAAGCATCTTTGCTATCTGCCAGCAGACGGCAAAGCGCCCTTTACCAGAGCTTATTTAGCCGGACAATTGGTCGTCTGCTGGCATACGGCAAAGCCTTTGTCGTCCTCCATGCATGCCTTTGCCGTCGGCTCTCGCGGACGGCAAAGTTGCTGATTCCTGTAGTGCATGGGGTTCGAGAACTATGTAGACATGACTGAGACACCTCTACGGTCAATAACCAATAGCGGGACCTGGATGCCCATATTGGTTCCTACATATTCTACAAAGATCTTTATCGGTTGAACCTCTATGTTAAGGATTCAGTTAATCCCGTATGATGTTCCCTTTGTTCTTCGGTATGTTACTTGCATGAGATTTGATTGTCGGTATCTCCATACCTAGTTCAATCTCATTACCGACAAGTCTCTTTACTCGTTTTGTAATACAAGATCCGGTGGCTAACACTTTAGTCACTTTGCTTGCAAGGCTTGTTGTGGTTTTGTATTACCGAGTGGGCCCTGAGATATCACTCCATCACACGGAGTAACAAATCCCAGTCTTGATCCATGCCAACTCAACAGACACCCTTAGAGATACCTATAGAGCACCTTTATAGTCACCCAGTTACGTTGCGATGTTTGATACACACAAGGTACTCCTCCAGTGTCAGTGAGTTGCATGATCTCATGGTCATAGGAACACATACTTGACATGTAGAAAACTATAGCAATAAACTGACATGATCATATGTTATGTTTATAGTTTGGGTCTTGTCCATCACATCATTCTCCTAATGATGTGATCCCGTTATCAAATGACATCTCATGTCTATGGCCAGGAAACCTTGACCATCTTTGATCAACGAACTAGTTAACTAGAGGCATACTAGGGACACGGTGTTGTCTATGTACTCACACATGTATTTGAGTTTCCAATCAATACAATTATCTCATGGATAATAAACTATTATCACGAACAAGAAAATATAATAAAAACCATTTTTTATTGCCTCTGGGGCATATTTCCAACAGTCTCCCACTTGCACTAGAGTCGATAATCTAGTTCACATCACCATGTGATTTACATTGTTATGAATCTAACACCCAATGAGTTCCGAGGTTCGATCATGCTTTGCATGTGAGAAAGGTCTAGTCAACGGGTCTGGGACATTTTGATCCGTGTGTACTTTGCAAATCTCTATGTCATACTGTAGACACTGCTACCACACTCCACCTGGAGCTATTCCAAATGGCTGCTCCACTATATGTATCCAGATTGCTACTTAGAGTCATCCGGATTGGTGTTAAAGCTTGCATCAACGTAACCCTTTACGACGAACTCTTTATCACCTCCATAATCGAGACACATCTCCTTAGTCCTCTAGTTACTAAGGATAATTTTTGATCGTTGTCCAGTAATCCATTCCTGGATCACTCTTGTACCCCCTTGTCAGACATGGGGCAAGGCACACATCAAGTGCAGTACACAGCATGTCATACCAAATTGAGCCTATGGCTAGTGACATAGGGGACGACCTTCGTATTTTCTCTTTCTTCTGCCGTGGTCGAGGTTTGAGTCTTACTCAACTTCACACCTTACAAATCAGGCAAGAATTTCTTCTTTGATTGATCCATTTTGAATTCTTTCAAAATCTTGTCAAGATATGTACTCATTGAAAGTCTCATCAAGCGTCTTGATCTATCTACATAGATCTCGAAGCCCAACAATTAAGTAGCTTTATCCAGGTCTTCCTTTGAAAAACTCTTTTCAAACAACCGTTTATGCTTTATAGAAATTCTACATTATTTCTACTCAATAATATGTCAACCACATATACTTATCAGAAATTCTATAGTGCTCCCACTCACTTTCTTGTAAATACAAGTTTCTCATAAACTTTGTATAAACTCAAAAACTTTGATCACCTCATCAAATTGTATATTCCAACTCCGAGATGCTTGCTCCAGCCCATAGAAGGATGCTGGAGCTTGCACACCTTTTAGCATCCTTAGGAGTGACAAAACCTTCCAATTGTATCACATACAACCTTTCCTCACGGAAACCGTTAAGGAAACTATGTTTTGACATCCATCTGCCAAATTTCATAACCGAAAAATGCAGCAACTGCTAGCATAATTTCAATAGACTTTCAACATTGCTACGGGTGAGTAAGTCTCATCGCAGTCAACTCCTTGAACTTGGCGGAAACTTCTTTGCGACAAGTCGAGCTTTATAAATGGTGACATTCACCATCAGCGTGTGTCTTCATCTAAAAGGTCCATTTACTCAACGATGTGCCATTCAACGGGCAAGTCTACCAAAGTCCATACTTGGTTTTAATACATGGATCCTTTCTCGGATTTGATGGCCTCTAACCATTTGTTGGATTCCGGGCCCATCATCGCTTCTTCATAGTTTGTAGGTTCATCGTTGTCCAATAACATGACCTCTAAGACAGGGTTGACGTACCACTCAGGAGTAGTATGCGTCCTTGTCAACCTACGAGGTTCGATAGTAACTTGATCCGAAGCTTCATGATCATCATCATTAACTTCCTTGTCAAGTGACGTAGGCTCCACAGAAACATCTTTCTACGCAGTGCTACTCTCTGGTTGAAACAAAGGTTCAACAACCTCATCAAGTTCTATCTTTCTCCCACTCAATTCTTTTATACCCAACTATTACCTTAGGGTATCCTATGAAGATGCACCTTTCCACTTTGGGTTCGAGCTCATCAGACATAAGCGTCGCATTCCCAAACTCTAAGAAATGATAGCTTAGGTTTCTGCCAAACCATAATTCATAAGGTGTCATCTCAGTGGATTTAGATGGTGCCCTATTTCAATTGAATGTAGTTGTCTCTAATGCATAACCTCAAAACGTAAGTGGCAAAACGATAAGAGACATCATGGTATGCACCATATCCAATAGATCATGACTGTGACGTTCGGACACACCATCACACTATGGTGTTCCAGGTGGCGTGAGTTGTGAAACAACTTCCACATTGTCTTAAGTTGTATACCAAACTTGTAACTTAGATATTCACCTCCACGATCATATCGTAGACATTTTTATCTTCTTGTCACGATGATCTCAAACTTCACTCTAAATTTGTTTGAACTTTTCAAATGTTTTAGACTTGTGTTTCATTAAGTAAATATGCCCATATCTACTCAAATAATTGGTGAAGGTAAGAAAATAACGATATCCACCGCACGCTACAACACTCATTGGACCGCATACATAAACATGTATCATTTCCAATAAGTCACTTCCCCGCTCCATCATACCGGAAAACGGGGCTTCAGTCATCTTGCCAAAGAGGCATGGTTCGCATGCCTCAACCAATTCGAAATCGAATGAGTCCAAAGATCCATCAGCATGGAGTTTTTTCATGCGCTTTACACCAATATGACATTTAGCGGCAGTGCCACAAGTATGTGGTACTATTGTTATTAACTTTGTATCTTTTGGCATCAATGTTATGAACATGTGTATTACTACGATCAAGATTCAACAAACCATTCTCATTTGGTGCATGACCATTGAAGGTATTATTCATGTAAACAGAATAACCATTATTCTCTAACTTAAATGAATAACCGTATTGCAATAAACATGATTTAATCACGTTCATGCTCGACGCAAACACCAAATAACACTTATTTAGGTTCATCACTAATCCCGAAGGTAGAGAGAGCATGCGATGGTGATCACATCAACCTTGGAAACACTTCCAACACTCATCGTCACCTCACACTTAGCTAGTCTCCGTTTATTCCGTAGCTTTTATTTCGAGTTACTAACATTTAGCAACCGAACCGGTATCTAATACCCAGGTGCTACTAGGAGTACTAGCAAGGTACACATCAATAACACGTATATCAAATATACTTATGTCGACGTTGCCAACCTTCTTATCTACCAAGTATCTAGGGTTGTTCCATTTCAGTGACCGTTCTCCTCATAATAGAAGCACTTAGTCTCGGGTTTGGGTTTAACCTTGGGTTTCTACACTGGAGCAGCAACTGACTTGCCATCCATAAAGTTTCCCTCCTAGCCCTTTCCCTTCTCGGAACTAGTGGTTTCACTAACCATCAACACTTGATGCTCCTTCTTGATTTCTACCTTCGCGGTGTCAAACATTGCGAATAGCTCAGGGATCATTATTTCCATCCCTAGCATTTTATAGTTCAGCACAAAACTCTAGTAGCTTAGTGACAGTGACTTAGAGAACTACATCAATCACTATCTTATCTAGAAGATCAACTCCCACTCAATTCAAGCGATTGGTGTGCCCAGACAATCTGCGCACATGCTCACCGATTGAGCTATTCTCCTTCATCTTGCAGGCAAATAATCTTGTTGGAGGTCCTATACCTCTCAACACGGGCACGAGCCTGAAATCCAATTTTAGCTCTTGGAACATCACATATCCTCCGTGACATTCAAAACATATTTGGAGCCTCAGTTCTAAGCCATAATGCAAGACGCACTAAACTATCAAGTAGTCATTAGAACATGACTGTCAGATGTTCACAATATCCACAGTCTCCGTTTGAGGGGGTGGCGCACCGAGCGGTGCATTAAGGACATAAGCCTTCTGTGCAGCGATGAGGATAATCCTCAGATCACGGACCCAGTCCGCATTATTGCTACCATCATCTTTCAATTCTATTTCTCTAGGAACATATAAAAAATACAAGGGAGCTACAATGCGAGCTAGTAATGTACAACATAATTTGCAAAGACATTTTGATTATGTTCATGATAATGAGTTTAGTAAATCATATTACTTAAAAACTCTCACTCAAACTGACATCCCTCTGGTCATTCGAGTGTCACATGATCCAAATCCACCAACTCAAGTCCGATCATCACGTGAGTTGAGGTGGTTTCAGTGGTGAACATCTTCATGTTGATCATATCTACTATATGACTCATGTTCGACCTTTTGGTATCTTGTGTTCCGAGGCCATGTCTGTACATGCTAGGCTCATCAAGTTTAACCTGAGTGTTTCGCATGTGCAACACTGGCTTGCACCCATTGTACGTGAACGTGGAGTCTATCACACCCGATCATCACGTGGTGTCTCGACACGATGAACTTCCGCAATGGTGCACACTCGGGGAGAACACAATTCATCTTGAAATTTAAGTGAGGTATCACCTTATAATGCTACCGTCGTCCTAAGCAAAACAAGGTGCATAAAAATATTAACATCACATGCAAATCATAAGTGACATGATATGGCCAGGAACTTGTGCTTTCGATCTTCATCTTCAAAGCACCGGCATGATCTCCATCGTCACCGGCATGACATCATGATCTCCATCATGTTGATATCCATTAACGTGTCGCCATCGAGGTTGCCGCACCGACTGTTGCTTCCACGACTATTGCTAACTCATAGCGATAAAGTAAAACAAAAACGACAAAAATAATTAAAGACAACCCTATGGCTCCTGTCGGTTGCCGCACTCATCGACATGCAAGTCGTGATATTCTATATAAAACATGATAATCTTATACATCACATATATCTCATCATGTAATTGTCCATATCACATCACAACATACCCTGCAAAAACAAGTTAGACGTCCTCTAATTGTTGTTGCAAGTTTTACGTGGCTTCCACGGGTATCTAGCAAGAACAATTCTCACCTACGCATAAACCACAACGGTGATACACAAATTGCTATTCAACCTTCTCAAGGACCGCCTTTGTCGAATCCGATCCAACTAGAGTAGGAGTGACACACACCCGTCAACCATCTTTGTGCAACAAAGTTAGACGTCAGTCGATGGAGCCGGTCTCTCATAAGCATACGAGTAAGGTTGGTTCGGGCCACTCCATCCCACAATACCGCTGAATCAAAACATGGCCAAGGGAGGAAGAAATCTAAGCATCAACGTCCACAAACTCCTTTTTGTTCTACTCGTGATCTCAACTACACATAGGCCTAGCTCACATGCCACTGTTGGGGAACGTTGCATGGGAAACAAAAAAATTCCTACACACACGCAAGATATATACATGGTGATGAGCATCTTCGAGAGGGAGCGTGGATCTACATACCCTTGTAGATCGCTAAGCGGGAAGCGTTAAGAAACGCAGTTGATGTAGTCGAACGTTTTCGCGATCCAAATTGATGAGCGTCCCGCGATCCCATCACTATCCATCTCGTGATCCAATCACGATCTGTCCCGCGATCCCATCATGATCCGTCCCGCGATCAAATCACGAATCATCTCGCGATCCGGATCACGGTCCTTCCGATCTAGCGCCGAACGGACAGCACCTCCGCGTTCAGCACACGTACAGCTCGATAACGATCTCCACCTTCTTGATCTAGCAAGAGGGAGCGGAGAGGTAGATGAGTTCTCCGACAGCGCGATGGCGTGGCGGCGATGGTGGTGGAGCTATTCCGGAAGGGCTTCAGCTAAGCACCGCCGAACTAGACTAGAGGACAAAACCGATGTAGATGAAGTAGAGGGAGCACGTGGCAATTAGGGTTAGCTCTTCTCTTTAAATCCTCTAGTATATATAGGAGGGAGGGAGGGGAGGAGGCAGCCTCAATCCTCTAGTATATACAACAGGGAGGGAGGGGAGGAGGCAGCCTCAAACCCTTAAGGTTTGTCCGAAATTGGGGGTGGAGGAGTCCTACTCCAATCCTACCAGGAGTAGGATTCCCCCTCTCCACTTGGAAACCCTTTCCACCTTTTCAACCTTTGGGTTTTTCCCACCCTTAGCTGCATGGGCCTTAGTGGGAGGGGGGTGTTCGGCCAACCCACTAGGGGCTGGTTTGACTCCTCCCACAGCCCATGAGGTCCTTTGGGTCGAGACACCCCCCCCCCGATGGCCCCCGGTACCCTCCCGACACTCTCGATACACTACAGAAGTACCCGAAACTTTTCCGGTGACCAAAACAGGACTTCCTATATATAAATCTTTACCTTCGGACCATTCCGGAGCTCCTCGTGACATCTAGGATCTCATCCGAGACTCCGAACAACCTTCGGTCACCAACATACATGACTCAGTACTACTGAAACGTCACCGAACATTAAGTGTGAAGACCCCGCGGGTTGCAGAACTATGTAGACATGACCGAGACACCTCTATAGTCAATAACCAATAGCGGGACCTGGATGCCCATATTGGTTCCTACATATTCTACAAAGATCTTTATCGGTTGAACCTCTATGTCAAGCATTCAGTTAATCCCGTATGATGTTCCCTTTGTTCTTCGGTATGTTACTTGCCCGAGATTCGATTGTCGGTATCTCCATACTTAGTTCAATCTTGTTACCGACAAGTGTCTTTACTCATTCCGTAATAAAAGATCCCGTGGCTAACACTTTAGTCACTTTGCTTGCAAGGCTTGTTGTGATGTTGTATTACCGAGTGGGCCCTGAGATACCTCTCCATCACAAGGAGTAACAAATCCCAGTCTTGATCCATGCCAACTCAACAGACACCCTCAGAGATACCTATAGAGCACCTTTATAGTCACCCAGTTACGTTGCGACGTTTAATACACACAAGGTACTCCTCCGATGTCAGTGAGTTGCATGATCTCATGGTCATAGGTACATATACTTGACATGCAGAAAACTATAGCAATAAACTGACATGATCATATGTTATGTTTATAGATTGGGTCTTGTCCATCACATCATTCTCCTAATGATGTGATCCCGTTATCAAATGACATCTCATGTCTATGGCCAGGAAACCTTGACCATCTTTGATCAACGAACTAGTTGACTAGAGGCATACTAGGGACACGGTGTTGTCTATGTACCCACACATGTATTTGAGTTTCCAATCAATACAATTATAGCATGGATAATAAATGATTATCACAAACAAGGAAATATAATAATAACCAATTTATTATTGCCTCTAGGGCATATTTCCAATAGTTTGGCCAACATTGAGCCTGAATTCAAAAAACCAAAATGAAGCTTTTGAAGAGGATAATGATGAGTACGAGGAGGATGACAACGAAGTTGATCTCCATGACAACAATGTGGGTTATCTCGACAAATATAATGTGGAAGAGATAATGGACTAATCCATCCCTTTTTCCCGTTCATATGCATCAGACTCGGATGATGATGGTCCCGGTGAAGAAGTTAATGAGGAGGGGTTCATGGCGAAAGAGGCTGAAGCATTTAAGAAGGTATTCCGACGGGATCACAAGACACCATTATTCAAGGATCTTAGTCTCGTGGATGAAACTGTTGTATATGGTGGCAAATGTATATCTCTTGGAGCTAGGCCAAGTTCTCACCGTGATTTGGGAGACAGCAAGAACGGGATATAGCCCGGTTGTGAGTTTGAATCCTTCTTGGAATTGAAGATGTGGCTCGACAACTACTCGGTTACACATTATCGTCCACATAGAGTGGCCAACTCGGACGTCAATGTGCGTTACATGGTTAAATGTGAAGTCCCAAGATGTCCATGGATTGTGCGTGCAAGGCCATGGACAGGAGGTCTCACTTGGCGCATAGTGAGTTGTGTACCAAGTCACATGTGCCGACACAAGAATGCAGATGGCAAGCTTGTGTCCCAAGAACACAAACAACTCACGTCCTAGTTCATCACTTACAGGCTTTCCAACCAAATATCCACACTTCCAACAATGAGCATTAAGAGTGTCATTGACCTTGTGAAAGCCATCTTTCATTACAAGGTGAAGTATGGCAAGGCATGGAAGGCGAAGCAATCCGCATTCAAGATGTTGTATGGGAATTGGGAGGAAGCATACAACCAACTCCCTAGGTTGTTGTTATCTATGTCTGCCACAAACCCAAGCATGGTTCACGTGGTCGAGCCTCATGGGCACCAAACACTGATTCACAACGGGAGGACCGTCCGAGTATTTGGCCGTGCATTTTGGGCATTTGAGAAATGCGTGAGGGCTTTTGAGCATTGTTGGCCCATCATCACCATTGATGGCACGTTCTTGACCGGACAATACAAGGGCACTATATTGGTTGCAATAGCAAGTGATGCCAATAACCAGGTGTTGCCTTTGGCTTTCGCTTTGGTTGAGGTGGATAACAATGATAATTGGGGCTGGTTCTTGCGTTCTCCAACCGGTGTCTTCTCGAGAATAAACTGGCTTTCATCAGCTGCTTTCTTGATCTGGTTGCGCTGTGGATGAGAATGAAGTAACACGTTAGCCATTCAAACATGTGTAATACGATCAACGGGAAAGTAAATAAGGGAACACTTTACCACATAGTTAATCACCGGAATAGCAGAGACGCCTAGCCGTTCCCTCACATTTTTGTTGTACTGCTGCTTTGATAGATCCTCAAAGTTTGCAGGATATTCAAGAATATCATCATTGTATGCGGGCGGGCATATCTTAACTCGAGCATTTTGAAGAAACCATCGTAGGTAGTTCGAAAGAAAGTGAGCTATGCTCACAAAGTTCGGAGCCTGCACTTTCACGAGCTTGCTCCATACTAAGATGGAAACGGGTAACATACGATGCATGATGCTTGTCCCACTCCTTTATCTTCCGCTGCCTTTTCCTGTCCAACATGCATGGTAGAAAACCAAACATTAGCACAATAAAAAAGGAGTGGCGATGCTAAGTCAATACAGTTCATGGTCTCTTACCTATGAAGTGCATTGTCCGTGTCCACCCATTCCGGCGGGTGAGGCTGGAACAGACCAAATTGACGATACACGTGATGTGGCAAATGAAGCTCAACCGCCGAGTTGCATATCAGTGGGCACCACATAAGCCAAAGATTCCTATCCCACAAGCTCATCAGGTTGAGGAAAAACTCGTTGGTGAACTCTAATGCGTCATTGGCGCCATATGGCTGTCATTCCACCTATGAAATAGGACAACAACGCAACATTGATGACAAGTTTTCAAGCAAGCATGAGAATGACTGATGTAATATCCTCGTTACCTGCTCAGGCATAATCGTGCCCAACTCGACGATGTACTTTTGGTACGTGAGATTGACATCGTTCGTCATCTCGGATACCACATCCCACTTGTAAGCCCAAGTGGGGCACCGTAAATTGGCTTCTTCATCCCAAGAATTAAACTTGACGCTCTTCGGGCGTCCAACACGCAGGCGCTCCTAGCTCCATACAGAAAGTAGAAGCATATTACCAACAATGCATGCACTATCTGTGATCATGCAACACGCATTGTCCAACTGCATATCAAAGAAAACAATGTTAACTTGACAACAACGTTGCATTGCTAATGAAGAAATGAATTGATAACAAAACAAATCAACTACCTATCGGTACAAGTAGTCAAGAGTCGCTGAACCCAGCTCCATCTGCTCTCGAAGACGGTCAACGCCTTCAGCCACATCCATGGAGCATTCTTGCATGGGGCATCAGGAAACAAAGTCCTCGAGATAACGTACCACATATAGACACGAGCATGTGTCTGGATCACATCATCAGTGGCACCTCCAGGGCAATGCGCGAAGTTTGCTTGAATCCACCTGAAAGGAGCTCCACCTGCTTTGTTTTCCTTCTTCTTCTTCTCTTGTCCCTCCTCTACATCAGCCTCAACCTCGGTAGGAACCATACTGATAAGAGCAATCATCTGCTGGCGCCACCCATCAGCATTGGTGCTCATATAGAGAGGCCTCCTGTCGATAGGAAGACCGGTGATCAAGGAGATATCCTGGAGTGTCACGGTCATCTCCCCAGTCCGAAGATGGAAATTGTGCGTCTCCGGCCTCCACCGATCAACAAGAGAGGACACTAGTGGAGCGTTGAGGTTCGTCGTGGACCGGCTAACCAACTGAATCCACGGGAGGAGTCCTGCCTGCTGGATGTAGGGTGTGTATCGCTTATCGTAGGGCATGGCAGCACCAGAGACCCCATGATACCGAATCTTCAGAGGTTCAAGATTCTGCAAAAAACAAGTAATGACAAATCTTAGGGCATATGAATTTCAACTAAAGGCAAATTTGCAAAATATTCACATTACTCATTATTATCATCCCCTGCTTGCGCATCATGTAGGCACGGTGTCGTGTGTCATAAGCATCGTCGAGAAGTCAAACCATCCTTACAAAGTTCAAACAATACACATATATGAGTTCATCTCAAATATCGGCATACACTCAACATCTCATATGTGTTCATCTAAACATCTCATATGTATTCATCTACGAGAATCTCGACAGCTCCTTCTCACACAATGAATAAATGATTTACAATGCTCATTTAAAAAATTCTCATATATATCTCCTATATCATATGTGTTCATCTCAACATCTCATATTTCAAATAAACTCAACATCTCATATATATCCAAAAAAACTCAACATATCATATACAACTACAAAACTCAACATCTCATAATTATCTACAAAACTAGGCATCTCATATATATTAAAAAACTAAACAATCTAGGGTTTCACTAACAAGAATCATATATTGTGAACTAATGAATAATACTACACATCCTAAATCACAACACCCAATCTTGGACATATAAAGATCCAAACCAATCAAATCAAGGGTTCCACCCAATCTTGGACAAATCTCTAAAATGACAACGAATTTACGGAGGAAAGGAAAGGGGAACAAAGGAGTTTACCTAGTAGGAGGGATTAGAGATTGATTTCACGGCTAAAATCGCCAGATCTGAGAGGGGTGGGGGGGAGGGGGGATCGAACGGGGCGCCGTCGCTGCTCTCTATTGGAGAGAGAGGAACTGTTGGGAAAGGAAAGAACTTCTTGGGAAGGGCTGACCCCATGCGGCTTAAGTCGATGTGTAGCACCTAAGGGCTAAGCGTTGCACATTATACAGTGCAACGCCTATCTCTCAGGCGCTGCACATTATATTGTGGGGCCTCGCCTATCCCGGGCTGCCACCTGGCCGGAGTGCGGCGCCTAAGGCCGATGTGCTGCATAGTGTAGTGCAGTGCCCGTATGTCAGGCGTCACACAAAACGATCAGTTTGTGAATTTTTTTCCCAAAGATTAAATATGTGTTTTTACACGTGGGAAGGGAGGGATCGCACGGGCCGGTACAGGGGCAACGGCCAGCGCGCCGTGTGCACGCACAGTCGCCGGACGGCCATGCTTGCTGGTCAGGTCACTAGCTACCAAGTACGTCCTACGTACTAGTGTCTAGGGACGGAAAGCCAAAGCAGGCATCGCCGCGAGATTTTCGTAGATCCCCGCACCAGATTTTCTCCCGGAAAGAAAGCTACCCCTCGCCCTACGCCCGTGTAGTCAGTCGTGTACCGCCCGCCCGACGCGTCCATTCGGTCGACCCCGCTTTGACTAGCCCGCCCACCTGTCGACTGTCGTCCTCGTCCTCGGGCTCGACTTCCTTCGTGTGAAATGTACTCCTAGATGGAAGCAAAGACCTACGACACGCATGCATGCATGCACCGAGATGCCCTTGGAAACCTGGTCGAGAGGGACGTCCGGTCGAGAGAGGTCGTGGTGACTGTTGCATGCAACAATCCTGCACGAGTTTCGGACGGCCTGCCCGCCGCTACCCGACACCTTGCCGCCAGGTTTGTACGCACGCGTACTGTGAGGTGTGAGCCGTTTGGTCAGGCGTCGCTGCCCGTGGCGCCCCCCGCCGGCCGCATGCATTGCAGCATCCCGTGCGTGTCACTGCAGCCGCTCCGGAGCAAACAGCATCTCAGTGAGAGATCAAAGGATCCACAGTGAAAAGACGCAGGGGCGAGGCCTGGCGGCAGGCCGTAGAGCGCGATCTGTCCCTCGATCGGCCCCTGGGGCCCCGGGTGCATGGCTCGATGCCAATGCCATGCCGCCGTGGTTCGTGGACTGGACGAACTGTTGCTGGCTGCGTCATGCTGCGTTTGTTCCTCTGCGTCGACGGCAGATCGCGTGCGCGCAGTTCAGAGACGCACTGTGGTCGTGGTGTGGTCTGGCCGGTACTGTTCCGTGTTTGAAGATTCAAAAGTTGAAGCTCGTGGCGACGCTGCCTGCCGCCAGAGCACTGGCGAGTGTTGGATGCCATGGAGAACATATATTCTATGAGGTGAGGTCCACGGGGTTTCTGCCGCGACATGTGGGAATGTGAGACCAGAGTTCACATGATCCTTCTCCACTGATCATGAAATGTATCAGGTGTCCAAACGACCATTCGCCGCTCATCATCGCATGCTCTAGCTTGTTGATGAAGCAGAAGGTGCTCCTGTGGTGTTCAATCCAGCAGCAAAGCAGCTCCGCTGAGTTTGTTCTAAGAAAAAAAAAATCCTCTAATTTCCGTTTTCCCCAGCAACAAGCAAAAGGAATTTCGCAAA
The DNA here is from genome assembly GCA_022496015.1 of Hordeum marinum. Lineage (NCBI taxonomy): Eukaryota > Viridiplantae > Streptophyta > Magnoliopsida > Poales > Poaceae > Hordeum > Hordeum marinum. The sequence continues at coordinate 480,798,263 of CM039674.1, forward strand.
TAAATAAATAAAATGCATGATCAGTAAAGCGCGAGCACCTAGCAAAAACTCGAATTCTCTCTTTCCATCTCATTAATCCTTGTAAGAAGTATGCTCGAAAGCAAGTTTGCCACTGGAATCTGGGATCATTTGGCAGTACAACAATCTAACTGGTCCTGTCATACTTTGAGCACGGTGAAAATCCATTGTAAAGCTAATGAACTCGCAGAAACGCAATTCAAGCTACTTCCATGTATCAGAGCTCGCTGTCGTTGCCCTCCGCGTCCGCGGTAGCACCAGCAGATGTCTTCCCATTGACGGCGATGAGCTCCGTGTCGAAAACCAGAGTCGCTCCACCTATCGGAGTACAGAACTGCTAGTCAGCATTGCCGGTCAATGAAAGAGCACACGGCAGCATGCCGTGTTCGTATCATAAGATGCAGGTAACAAACATGCTGGAATGGCAATATAAAAGTTGACGATCTAAACAGTACACGAGAGATGATTTCATCACAAGGACCGTATCAAGCAAACACACAAACAAGCCATACCTGGAATCTTTGGTGGGGAGCCTCGCTCGCCGTAGCCCATCTTTGCGGGTATTCTTAGCTTCCGCTTTTCGCCGACACACATACCTAGTAACCCTTGGTCCCAACCTACACACAGATGAAAACAATAATGTAGGTTGGTGCCACTGTGAAGGTTTATGATAAGAACAATGCAGGCTGTTTCTCCACGTGTTTTTTGTAACATATATACATTGTTGTTTGTTCAAGACAGTACAATATGGACCACAGATAGACCAATGATCGTATGCTGCTGCAGGAAAAGGGAATAACCTTTTATCACCTGGCCATTCCCAAGAGTAAATTCGAAGGGATCACCTCTGTCGTAGCTAGAATCAAATACTGATCCATCAGTGAGTGTCCCCTGCAAGCATAGTCGAGCTTTCAGCTGAATGACAAAACCATGGAAACAAACCGCTACAGGGAAAGTATCAAAAAGTTTTTTGAGGCAAACACGACAAACAAACCAGGTAAACAAGGCAATAATGGCCATAAATTACTAGGGTCACTCTGACATGCTGTTTCTCACTTTCTCTGAAAGGCACTCAACTGGTTCATGTTAAGCAACATCGTGTTAAATAGCTATCACAACTGATTCATGATAAAGTGCCGCAGAAAATGTGAGTGCGCTCGTACATTTGGACAATGTCATTCAGAGGAACAGTGTCAAAGTTACAGTAAGGGAAACTCGGTGGGCCTTGCTTCCAAGACTTGGAATTGCAGGCTTGGTATAATTAGCTACAGTCATTATTTCTTTTGACTAGAGTACTATCAGTATCATAAGTGAATAGGATTGCTGACTTCAGATAAAAGTGTTGGTCAAATACTTACACGATAATGCACTTTAATCTTGTCGCCTTTGTGAGCTTGTAAGGTACATGATTCAGGCTTGTACTGAAAAGAGGATGAACCAAAGAAAACAGTGTCATGTGAAGTCACAGTGATACTATCACTGGCATGTCATAAGAATGAAAGCATAACCTGCATATGATTGCCTTAGAACTTTATAAATCCAATGTTGCATAATTGTAGACTAAGACTTAATGACTGACTGAAAGCTAGGCATGTAGATACAGAAAATCTCACTTCCTAGAAAAAGGTACTCCCTCCGGTCCTTTTTAGTCCGCATATAAGTTTTGTCCGAAGTAAAAAAATCTCTACTTTGACCAAACTTATAGAAAAAAATATCAACATGCACAATGCTAAATCAATACTGTAGTTTCAGTTTCATGGAATATATATTTGGTATTGCAGATGTTGATATCTTTTAATATATATTTTGTCAAACTTTGAAAGTTTGACTTGACACAAATCTAATAAGTGGAGTAAAAAGGACCAGAGGGAGTACAGAAAATCTCACTTTCTAGAAAAAGGTGCAGAAAATCTCTACCCTCCACAGTAAGGGTGTTCATCAGCGGTTTTTCTAAACCATTCAAACCAGCAAAGTACAACTAAATCTTGTATGCATCCGACATTCAACATAGTACTCCCTCTGTTGCAAATGCAGGGCGTATCCTGACTGTCCAAATCCATGAGTTGGCCGACTAATCCAACAATACATTGGGTTATGTTATATAGGCTTCATACCACTAAATTGCATTCAAAAGCACTTTCTTGTGACTGGTTTTATAACTATGAATAAAATACAAATACAGGAATTATCTGTCAAAGTTCAACATCAGACAGGCAAAATACACCCGACATTTTATAACTGAGGGAGCACTAGGCCTGGGCATTCGGTTAGACCGAGCAAATCAGTTGGGTGCTTCGGTTTAATTTAAAAATCGGATTCCTGATTTTTCTAACCGAGGGGTCCTCAGAAAAACCAATAACCGAGACTTTGGTCCTCTAAAAATTCAGTCCGGTGCTCGGTTATACCCGAAGGGTCTCGGAGGAAGAAATCGCCATTCGAATTTTAGGCAACAAAACTCAAATGGCCGAACAAGAATCAATCGAAGTATGCATGGATCTGAGGACATGGAAGGAGGAAACGACGCATCGTTGGAATCTGCCAGCAGGCCAAGAAGCCAAGAAGGACCGATGGCTGTGAGCCTACGACTGCATGAGGGTGATGGAGGTCATCGGCCATCGCTGCGTGGGGCCATGGGCTCCGCCTACCTCCATCGGGCAGGACCTATTGACGCGAGCGAGCAGCCGGCGACCGCTGGGACTGTGGTGGGGAAACGGAGGCAGAGGCCATGCGGACGCGCGTGCGCGAAGCTTCTCGCACGAGCCCAGCCAGGATAAGGCTACATGGCTGCGTGTGAGTTTTTTTAATGGAGCTGCGTGTGTTGTTGTGTTGGATGGGGTCTATTAACGTGGATAGCTAATTGGGCTTACTAGCTGGCTGGGCTTTAGTACGGTATACATAGAAGTATTTCGGTTAGTTCGGACGATTCGGTCAACACACTGCAGCAACCGCATGCACAGAAGTAAGTTCGGTTTCTGATGTTAGCTGACCGAGCAAACAACCGAAGCTTCGGTCTTCGTTTTTTCTAGGTTCGGTCTCGTTTTTTTTGGCTCCGGTCTTCGGTTCTCGGTTTTCATGCCCACCCCTGGGGAGCACCACCTCACATGCTTCAATGGTATGGGCAAAATGCGATGAACACCCCTACTCCACACACACGTGGTTTGTGATTGAATACTGGATTCCATTTCGACAATAATGCATGAACCTTAGCAGTAAGTACATAATTTTCTGTTTGAAATCCATAGGAGAAGTATCATAACAACATAGGTTGTCCACTTCTCTGCTCAGCTTTTAATTCACGTCCTGTGTTATATGACTAGTTCCCACAGGAGGGATCTTGGACACTATTGGAACAACATTCCTTGGAAGACCAGAATGTTACTTCTGAGAGTTGCTCATCATGGGTTCTTGTTAAAATACATACATCAATCTAAAAGAACAAAATGACTGATTAAACAACATTCCTTAAGACTACACAAGTAAATTACTAAGTAGCATCGCTTCCATTTCTTTAAACATTCCTTAAGACTACATGACATTGCCAAACTTCATTTACGTACTAAAGTTGTACTAGAGCTGTGTCAATTTATTTGGATCGGAGGGAGTATAACACTTTAAACGTAAGTGAATAAACTGCGGTCTGAATCCCAGGCCCTATGTGTGAAGGAACAATAGCCTATGCTGCACTTGCCGATCTCCAAACCTCCCAGACCTAGCAAATCTAGCATCATCCGACCCAACCATTTCCTGAACTCCGCACCGAAGGATCTCAGATCCGCCGGAATACAGAAAGCACACAAAGTAATACTAGAGCGCAGCAGAGATTGCGGTTTGGTTACAGTCCTGCAGAATACGGACCTTGACGCCTATCTGGAGCTGCGTAACATCCCCGGACTTCTTGGCCGAAGCTGGAGACAGATCGAGCAACCGAGTGAGCACAACAAAATCAAGGGGGAAAACAGAACAGATCTTTACACGACGCGAAAGGGTCGACAGAGCAGGTGGAGGTTAGGTTGCGGTCCGTCGTTACCGGTCAGCAGGACGGCCGCGACGGCGAGGACGGCGACGGCGAGGCAGAGGAGCCGCGGCTTCTTCGTCCCCATCGCTCTTCCCTGCACTCGCTACCTGGTCAGCGGCCGAGGAAGGGTTTCTTCGGATGCTATACGGTTTGCTCGGGACTACTCCTGCTCGGCCTTTTGCCGTATATATACGAATTTGTTTTTTCAAGGTATACGTGTATTCTTTGGACATTATATTTGGAAACAGGGTATACGTGTAACCTTTTTTTTTTTAGACAACGGGTATACGTGTAACCGAATCGAAATGATCCTCTAGACCATACAATCGATATATATATAATGGGCCAGCCCATATTTCGGTAATCAGGACTTTGGATATGGAATAGGTCACTAAATTATGTTGCTTAGACTCGAAACAAATGGTGGAAGATATCAAGAACTTTAGTTACGGGGCACCTACGGGGCCATTATTAATGGGATTAATGTCAGAACGTCGTTATTTTAATGTAATTTTATTTTAAAAGGTCATGCCGTCAACTTTGAGGCACATTGTTTAGCCATGTTTGCTTTGTTATTAGGTGTGGGATGTCATTTTTGGTTTGGTGATTCCGACAAACTGTACTGTATCCCACATGTGGCTTGCGATGAATAAAAACTTGGTTTTCCCAGTTGCTTTGCGTAATTCTAATATTTACCAGTATTGGTTGCCCCCTCCCTCCCGCGACGCGCCCCGTGCGTGCGTCTCGGGACCGCAGATCCACCGCCGGTGCTCGCGCTCCTCCCCGTCCTCTTCCCCCATCGCCACCGATGGAGGGCGTCCGCCGGGCGAAGCCCGTGCGATGCGGGCGGTGGCAGGGCCTCTCCTTCCTCCCCTATTCGAGGCTCCGACGACGCGGGTCAACCGCTCGTGGGGGGCGTAGATTCCGGCGAGGCTCTCGGTGGCGGGGTCGTCCGGATCTGTTGGCTTCGATGCTGGAAGGTGGTGGTGCGCCGCCACGGCGCAGGTGGCGGGGATCTGGTGTCTTCGTTGTGGATCTCGATCTACGGTAGGGCGGCGCAGCAGGTATGTTGGGGGCGGTCACGCCGGAGGGGGCTTCTACTAGGGGGGCATGGAGGCGGCGTGGTGCCGTTGTGCCTACTCACCGGTGCTGGTCTGCGCTACGTGCGGCCTCTCCCCTCAGCGGTGGATCTGGCCGACGCCTGGATCCGCGCGCGTGGATGCTAGGTGATGGTCCTACTGCTTGCTGTTGGGGTATGGGGTTGGCTGCTCCTGCTCCGGTGCTTCCTTGGGCGCGCGTGGCCGCATCCTGCCCGTGGTGAGTGGTGCTGGTGAAGGTGATGGGTGGTGGTGGCGATGCTACTGCAGCTGCTATTGATCTCACTGCCTTTAGTTCGTGTGGTGGGCGCTTCGGTTCTGGTCTCCGACGGGTGCGCGGTGGCACGCATGGGGTGTGTTGGCGCGCCTGATGTATGGTTGCAGCCCGGACCATGGTGGTTCCTGGCCTTGGGCAATTCTCCTCTCCTCCTTGCTAGCATGGTGCTTGGCAGGGCACGGCCGACCGCGCTGCGTCCGGTGGCATGCGCTCGGCTGGCTGTTGATGGACCTCGTGCCTTATGCGGATGTTTGGTCGTCGATGGTCTCCATAGGGTGTGGTTGGCTCCGGCGGCTTGTCGTGCTTCAATTGAAGGGTTCAATGGTGGTGGTGGTCGAGTGTCGTCTAGTTGTAGGGATGTGCTCAAACTCCGGGTGAGAACCCTGCATCGACTATGTTGATGTTGGCGGCAACAACGTCTATGGACGTCGTTTTCCTCGTAGGAGGTGTCGTTATGGAGCTCCAGCACCTACAATACTTTGCTTTGTGGTCTCCGGGTGAAAACCTAAGATCCGGCTTGCCAGATCGGATGACGGTGTTGTTCGCTTGACAACACTACCTCCTTGGAGGCGTCATCTTGGAGACCCAAACGATGGCTTCAGTTTGTTGCGTGTGGTTGAGGGTGGTTCGTTTGGCGGTGGTGGTGTTCTTCTTCTTGTGTTTCTCTTCTGCTGCCCTTCGTGTGACCTCCATGCTTGCTCAAGACCCTGGTAATGCTTGCTCAAGACCCTCTCATGGTTCCGTTGTGTTGCAGCGAGCTTCGTGCTCTTGGTGTTGTCTTTGCTCATTTTTGCTCAATGATGGCGCAAGATGCCTCTCAAACTTGATATTGTTCCGTTTCCTGTGGCGGAGCCCCAGTCAAGGTTCGTGTCTGGGATGATACTTGTTGATTGTGGATGCTCCTTAGTTGTGCCAGGGGGGGCGGTATGCTTGCCGATGCGTTCGGCTGTTTGCAAAGTCTTGGTATTGTGATCTCTCGATGACACCCCTCATATTCTGATGTTTCTCTTGGTGATGGTCTTGGTCCACTAGCTAGGTCATGCCTTCTTCTCGGCGCCTTTTTATTTTCTCATCTCCCGTTTCCTTGTTACTTGTACGGTTTTTGGCCCGATTTCCCTCATAAACGGGGTCGAGTTGTTAAGGTTTTCGATCCGGTTTTCCTTATAAACCGGATCACCACTCTGGCATATTGGCCACTTTGAGCAATATATTCAGGTGGGGAACCCCCCCGGTGATTCTCCAAAAAAAATTGGTATTCCCTATAAAAAAACTAAATTACCATTGATGATGCTTTGTAATTGTGCAACGGGTGTCCCTATTGGGTGACCTGGGTGCCCCGGTCACGGAAGCGCACACCCTCCGGTCCCCACACCCCCATGCCCGCCCTGTTTGGCCAGCCCATGCTTCCTAACTTTTTCTTTTTTCTTTTTTTCTTTTTATTTTTTATATTCTACGTTAGAATTATTTGGGATTGCAGAAAGGTTCTAAAAGTTTGAAAAAAAATCAGAATTGTTATTTTTAAAAAACTATTCTTGAATTAAAAAATGTTCATGCATTTAAAATAATGAACATTTCTAAATTTTAATGGTTTTTTGTTTTGCTGGAAAAAATATGAGCATTTTTTAGTAATGATGAACATTATATATTTGATGAATATTTTTGTATTTAATAATATATTTTGGAAAAAGTGATGAATGATTTTGTTTGAATTTGAAGATTTTTTTCTAAATGATGAAAAAAATCGAATTTGATGAAGAATTATTTAGTTCGATGAACAAATTTTGAATTTTGATTACATTTTTTAAAATCCAATGAACAAATATTGAAGTTGATGAACATTTTTTTTGAACATTTTTTGAATTCACTGAACACAACAGTGTGCGCGAATTTGAAAGAAAATTCAAAAAAAGTGAAAAGTAAAGAAGGAAAAATAGGAAAAAAAGGGGAAAATGGGGGTGAACGCCCAGCACGCCAGGTCTCGCGTAGACAAAATGATAGTGGAAAAGCAGGACCTTGATCAACATGAGCTGATATATCCAAAATAAGGTTACATATATTGTAAAAATATTCTAAGAAGATAGAAGTATGGGGAAAAAATTCAAAAAGCTGTTGATAAATTAACAAGAATAAATTTTAAATCAGTCATGGCTAATCAAGGGTGGCTATACATGTGTGCAACAGAGAACAACAAGAGCTGAAGAGTAGGAAATCTGTTGACCGATGCACAATTTTTAAGCTTGGACCATAGAACAATAATATAAAGTAAAATATTTGCTAAATGACAGGGAGAAGCAAAATATTTTTTTATCTGATGCAGATGAGTAGTTCGAGAGGTCTCCCAATACCACAATACATTATTTGGATCACATCGAAAGGTCATGTTCAAAACCATGACAATCAAATTACTTTTATCCATCATCCTTATTGCATGAAATCTTTACTCTGGCCAATTGATCATTTGCCCATCTTTGCTTTGTTTGGGCCAAAATACCCTACTTTATACCACAATTGATTAAATGTCTCATCTTTGCACAACCTCTAGACAAAAATGCCACATACTTAACTTCATGATGTATATTTACCATATGAAAAAAATAAGAGGATGGAAAAGATCAAAACACCATTGAACCAAAAGCAAGCTGTAAGTAACTCATGCAATTGTATGACTGTCGCAAAAATTCTTTTAATTTTTTTTACCTTCACAAGAAAATCTACAAACATTAAACAAGAACAACTACCTTTCTTAATAAATATAAGATGTTTTGTAGTCCAAATTATTTATATACATAGGTAGTAGAATAATCATAGTAGTCTATTGTTCAAATTCCAGCCAATTCTGAACAATAAACAAAGAGGAAACAAGATTTCAAATTTATATCCAAATTTGTTGAAAATCTTGGGCGGAAATTTGAATAACACAGAAAAATCTCAAAAACCTATAGAAAAATAAGTATATCCATTATCGTGTATTGTTCAAATTTTAGCCAATTCTTGGCAAGGAGCAAAGAGGAAGCAACATTTCAATTTTTTGTCCAATTTTGTTCATTGGGGGTGGGGGGTTGAACTGGCAAACGAAATCTATATTTTGTTTTACAAAAAACAAGTATATTCATAGTACTTCATTGTTTAGACATTAGTCAATGTAAGCAACTATAGCAGAGAAAATGGCATATATACTTCTTGTCCAACAAGTTTGGCACATTAGTCATACACATGGATAAGGTTTTCCATTACATGGTTTCCAATTTTCTTTCTACATCATAAAATAGAGCAACACATGGCAAAGAAAATCTCAAGCTTGAACACTTAAATGAAGGTTTCAAGTCCTAATACATCACAAACATCTCATAAAATAGAACAAATATCAAGTTCACATGCAAAACTTCCTCCTATTCTTCCTTGGGGTTATGTTTTTGAGAGTTGATGTAGTTGTTGTCTCGGGAGTGATTTACTTTGGAGAGGTATGCATCGAAGATTGCCCGTCTCCATCAGCCATTGCCAAAGAAGGCAAACTTCAATTTATGATTACGATTATAAAGGTAATAATCTAATTGGAACACAAAATAACAAATATCATAATTAGAACTGTGAGGTGCATAATCAAGATGTGCTAAGTCTAGGAATGACTTCAAATATACAAGTATTATCTACCCTTGCACAACTTCTTTCCTGTGATGTTGACACCAGATGAATGAAAAGGGACACAATTTTGTTTTAAAATAACTACGTTTGGATGTGATGGGTACAACTGTGTTGGTTGACAATTCTTAGGCTTGCTCATTACTTTTGTTGTTGCGTTGTGCACTCTCTTGTCTTGTTAGCTAGGATCCACCTAGAATCATTTTCCTCTTTTCCTATTATTTTTTGATTGAACTAGTGGTAATGTTTCTTCTATTTTTTGATAATCAAAACCTGAACACCAAGGGAGTCATGTGGAGTAGAACTTAAAGAACAAATTACATTGACAAGTAGTACGCAAGGTTTAAACATCCAATGCCTAGGAGGTAGCAACAAATATATGAGATTCAAGATCAATTGGAACTTAATCTTCATCTACAGATACTTATGATATACTAAAAACACATATAGTAAAGCGACGAGAAAATAACATATGGAGCAAACAACATATTCTACCACATGAACGCCTAAAAAAATTCGTAATACACTCACATATAGAAACGATGCTTGAAGCTCAAGTTCAACAATAGTAGAGAAACTCAAGCAATGGAGAAGTCTTGATGAGAAAGGCAAGCAAAGTTGGTATTAATCCACACATGCCCAATTTTGTTGCATTATACATGTATTATATTCATATTCAAACAATACATACTCCATAAATAAAATATGGAGGATATCCAGATCCAGACTAGCTGTAGCCGAAGTCTCGAAAGCTGAAAATCGACTCAAGGAGCAGGAGTTTGGATTTTCGTGGTTGCACATTATATCTCAGAACAATGAATTCGCCAAGCACAAAACAACATTGGAAAATATGAAGGGTCTCATGACCACAATGCATGCACGTAGTTCCCCGTGTCTCTCAATCCTACAAGTTGCTATTTGGCTTCCATCCAAAGGTCAGGTCGGAACCATGACAATCTACTTGCTTTGTGTCTCACCTTTGCCAAGCCCATTCCACATTGTAAGAACTATGGGTGGTAGTATCAAGTTTGCTAATTGCCACTCAAGATACCTTTTATAACATGGGTTGGCTGGAAGAGTAGATACACTGATCCATTTTTCTGGCCATGAGCACGGAGCATGTGATTTTCTGTCCAGAACACTTTTATTTATCTTGTGAAGTCTCGGTACTCGCGTTTATGAAGTTTGTTGCAAGGCAATATAGATATTGTGAACACGTAAAGCTTAGATTAATAGTACATCCTATTTATTGCATTGAAAATGGAATGCTACTTTGTATCAAACTTATTTAGAGGAAAGAGTGATGATTAAGTAGAATTTTTTTTACCAGATCATAAATGTTTCTACCCTGTTAGCGAATTAATCATTTTGTACACCATACTTTTAGATTTTGAGACGAAGGATTAAAATTTACAAATCAAAAGGGGTATGATAGAGATCACTCATCTATCATACGCATAGTGAGAACACCAATGGCAGGTCGACGTGGTGTCAATGAATCATGTTATTTTTCCTAGAGAGTTAAAATTAAGCTTATGAAAACCATAATGGCAGCAAGGTTAAATGTAGGGGTGTGGTACGTCTTCAACGTATTGGCAATTTTTTATTGTTCCATGCTATTATATTATCAATCTTGGATACTTTATATGCAATAATATGCTATTTTATATCATTTTTGGGAACTAACCTATTACCCACTGCCTAGTGCCAATTGCTGTTTTTTGCTTCTTTTTGGTTTTCCAGGAAATCGGTACAAAACAAAGTCCAAAAGCTATGAAACTTTTTAACGATTTCTTTGGACAAAAGAGACCCTAGAAGCTTCGAAAGGAGACTAGACACCAGATGAGGAAACGACAAGGCAACAGGGTGCGCCCAAGGGGCGTAGGCGCGCCCTAATGCCTTCTCGCCCCCTTGTGGCTCCGTTTGACCTATTTCCACCTCCATAAATTCTCTAAAATCGGGAAACCAATAGAGAGCCGCCAGAAACACTTTTTCGTCTCTGCAAGTCTATGTTTCGACATGATCCCATCTGGAGACCTTTTCTGGTGCCCTGCTGGAGGGGGAATCGATCACGGAGGCCATCTATATCAACCTTGTTGCCTCCATTATGATTTGTGAGTAGTCCGCCAGAGTACTACGAGTCTATATCTAGTACCTAGATGGCTCCTTCTCTCTTTGTGATCTTCAATACAAAGTTCACCGTGATTCCCACGGTGATCTATCCAATGTAATCCTCTTTTGCGAGGTGTTTATTGGGATCCGATGAATTGTGGGTTTATCATCAAATATTCATGAATATATATTGAGTCTTCTCTCAATTCTTTTATGCATGATTGTTATAGCTTCGTATTTCTCTTCGATCTATTGGTTTGGTTTGGCCAACTAGATCGATTTATCTTTAATGGGAGTGATGTGTTGTGATGGGTTCCTTCTTGCAGTGCTAAATCCTAGTGACAAAAAGGGACATGACGCGTATTTGTATTGTTGCCATCCAGGATAAAACAATGGGATCTGAACATATTGCTTATCTTACTTTGTCTACATCGTGTCATCTTGCTCCAAGCATTACTCCGTTTCATACTTAATACTCTAGATGCATGTTGGATAACAGTCGATGATTGGAGTAATAATAGTAGATGTAGGCAGGAGTCGGTCTACTTATTTATGGACGTGATGTCTATATACGTGATAATTGCCGTGAATAACATGTCATAACTATGTGTTGTTCTGTCAATTGCCTAACAGTAATTTGTTTACCCACCGTATGCTATGTTCGAGAGAGAAGCCTCAATAGTGGAGAAATGGCTAGCCACAACTATTGTTCATGGCACATCATTTTCCTCCAACACCAACACTAATATTTTCAATTAGTGTTGACGTTGGCTGAAATCGAACGCCATAGATATTTACTTAGTGCTGGCGTTGCACATTAGGCCCATTAGGCCCACACCAGCACTAGCCAATTTTGATATCCCTCCCCAGTAAAAAAGCTTATCCCTTTTCACTCTCACTCTTGATCCCCAATGCCATCGGTCCTCCTCTCGATCCTCGCTGCCACCCGTCTCGGCCCGATGCTGTCCCTCTCCGCCCGATGCCGCCCGTTGCCACCCATTGCCACCCGCACACCTTCTTGCCCCTGAGCACCTCCACTGTAAGTCCGGCGCCCTCCCTCTTTCCTTTTCCTCTATCTCTCTCTCTGCGACGGTAGCCTCCGGCCCCCATTTTTCTCAGGTTTAGGGTTAGGATTTATAAATATGTAATATTCAAAAAATATTATATTGCTCATCTAATCTTGATATGCCATTAAAGATTCCATTGATTCTGAAGAGACTTTCAATACTATCAATATGTAATGTTCAAAAAAGATTATATTGCTCGTACTATTCATACTCTTGTGCATGAGATTGATATGCTTAAAAAATCCCACCTAATAAAGATGAAATTCCTAAATCTTTTAAATCAACCGAAGTGTCTATTGTTTATAATGCTAAGACATATGTCATGCTAAAAGCTAGAGGTGAAAGATAAAAAACAAGAAGTTAAAATTCAACTTTTTCATGCTAAAAACATTATATGGACACCTATAGAACATTTATCTAATATATTTGAAAATTTTAAATATGATGTTAAGAATATGATGAAAACTTTATAATCCCGACTTTAGCTAGAAGGCGTTCCATAAGGTCTAGCATGTCAAGAATATGATTATAAGGTTTTCCCACCTAATGAATATGACGATAAGAACATAGCTAGAATAAGCAATTATAAAACTAGCCCCCCTGGGGGAATGATGTACACATGAGAGCATGAGAGAGTAGATGTGGATATTCGTTTCATTACCTCAGATGATAATGTTGTTGAACGTGTGATATTGTGTAGTTCTGAATGTTGGCATTTTCTCCCCCAGATTGTTCAACTTCTTACTGTTGGGGAATGTTGGATGGGAAACAAAAAATTTCCTACGCACACGCAGATATATCCATGGTGATGAGAATCTACGAGAGGGAGAGTGGATCTACGTACCCTTGTAGATCGCTAAGCGGGAAGCGTTAAGAAACGCGGTTGGTGTAGTCGAACGTCTTCGCGATCCAAATCGTCGTGCGTCCCGCGATCCAATCATGATCGCTCCCGCGATCCAATCACGATCCGTCCCACGAACTTGATCACGATCCGTCCCACGAACTTGATCACGATCCTTCCGATCTAGTGCCGAACGGACGACACCTCCGCGTTCAGCACACGTACAGCTTGATGACGATCTTCGCCGTCTTGATCCAGCAAGAAGGAGCGGAGAGGAAGAAGAGTTCTCCGGAAGCATGACGGCGCTCTGGCGATGGTGGTGGAGCTATTCCGACAGGGCTTCGCCTAAGCACTGCAGAAATCCGATCTAGAGGAGAAACTATGGACTAGAGGGTAGGGTTGCACGTGGCTGAAAATCTTGTGCAAAAACCCTAAAACCCTCTAGTATATATAGGAGGATAGGAGGAGAGGATGCAGCCTTGGCTTCCAAGCCAAGGAGGTTCGGCCAAACCAGGAGGGAGGAATCCTCCTCCTCCACTCCTAGTAGGATTATGACTCCTTCCTAATTTAGCCTTTTTTTTTGCCTTTTTCCACCTTTTTCCTTTTGGGCTTTTCTTCCCAACTGCATGGGCCTTGTGTGGGACTTACACCAGCCCACTAGGGGCTGGTATTCATCCTCCCACATCCCATGTAGCCTCTTGGGTCGAAATACCCCTCCCGATGGTCTCCCGGTACACTACCGGCACTCCCGGTACACTACCGATGAGCCCTAAACTTTTTCGACAACCAAAATAGGAGTTCCTATATATCAATCTTTACCTCCGGACCATTCTGAAGCTCCTCGTGACGTCCGAGATCTCATCTGGACTCCGAACAACCTTCGGTCACCACCATACATAACTCTATACTACCGAAACGTCACCAAACCTTAAGTGTGCAGACCCTGCGGGTTCGAGAACTATGTAGACATGACCGAGACACTTATGCGGTCAATAACCAATAGCGGGACCTAGATGCCCATATTGGTTCCTACATATTCTACGAAGATCTTTATCGGTCGAGCCTCTATGTCAAGGATCTAGTTAATCCCGTATGATGTTCCCTTTGTTCTTCAGTATGTTGCTTGCCCGAGATTCGATCGTCGGTATCTCCATACCTAGTTCAACCTCGTTATCGACAAGTCTCTTTACTTGTTCCCTAATACAAGATCCCGCAACTAACACTTAGTCACATTGCTTGCAAGGCTTATTGTGATGTTGTATTACCAAGTGGGCCCTAAGATACCTCTCCGTTCACACGGAATAACAAATCCCAGTCTTGATCCATGCCAACTCAACAGACACCCTCGGAGATACCTGTAGAGCACCTTTATAGTCACCCAGTTACGTTGCGATGTTTGATACACATAAGGCACTCCTCCGATGTTCGTGAGTTGCATGATCTCATGGTCATAGGAACACATACTTGACATGCAGAAAACAGTAGCAATAAACTGACACGATCATATGCTACGTTTGTAGTTTGGGTCTTGTCCATCACATCATTCTCCTAATGATGTGATCCCGTTATCAATGACATCACATGTCAATGGCCAGGAAACCTTGACCATCTTTGATCAACGAGCTAGTTCACTAGAGGCATACTAGGGACAAAGTGTTGTCTATTTACCCACACATGTAATGTGTTTCCAATTAATACAATTATAGCATGGATAATAAACAATTATCATGAACAAGGAAATATAATAATAAACACTTTATTTATTGCCTCTAGGGCATATTTCCAACAGTCTCCCACTTGCACTAGAGTCAATAATCTAGTTCCCATCACTATGTGATTTACATTGTAATGAATCGAACACCCATGCAGTTCTGGTGTTGATCATGTTTAGCCCTTGGAAGAGGTTTAGTCAACGGGTCTGCAACATTTAGATCCGTGTGCACTTTGCAAATATTTATGTCCTTCTCCTTGATGTAATCGCGGATGGAGTTGAAGTGTCGCTTTATGTGTCTAGTCCTCTTGTGAAACCTTGGTTCCTTGTCCAGAGCAATGGCACCAGTGTTGTCACAGAACATGTTCATTGGATTCAGTGCACTGGGCACTACTCCAAGATCTGTCATGAACTGCTTCATCCAGACACCTTCCTTCGCCGCCTCCGAGGCTGCGATGTACTCCGCTTCACATGTAGAATTGGCTACCACGCTTTGCTTGGAACTGCACGAGCTTACCGCTCCCTCGTTGAGAATAAATACGTATCTGGTTTGTGACTTAGAGTCATCCGGATCAGTGTCAACGCTTTCATCGATGTAACCCTTTACGACGAGCTCTTCATCACCTCCATAAACGAGAAACATTTCCTTAGTCCTTTTCAAGTACTTAAGGATATTCTTGACCGTTGCCAGTGTTCCATTCCAGGATCACTTTGAAACCTTCTGGCCATACTTATGGCAAGGCTGACATCCGGTCTTGTGCACAACATTGCATACATGATAGAGCCTATGGCTGAAGCATAGGGGATGACACTCATCTTTTCTCTATCTTCTGCAGTCACTGTGAGTCTTACTCAACTTCACACCTTGTAACATAGGCAAGAACCCCTTCTTGGACTGATCCATTTTGAACTTCTTCAAAACTTTATCAAGGTATGTGCTCTATGAAAGTGCTATTAAGCGTCTCGATCTATCTCTATAGATTTTAATGCCTAATATGAAAGCAGTTTCTCCTAGGTCCTTCATTGAAAAACTCTTGTTCAAATATTCCTTCACGCTTTCCAGCATTTCTATATTGTTTCCAATCAGCAATATGTCATCCACATATAATATTAGAAACGCTATAGAGATCCCACTCACTTTCTTCAAAATACAAGCTTCTCCATAAACTTGTATAAACTCAAACGCTTTGATCGCCTCATCAAAACGCTTATTCCAACTCCGAGATGCTTGCACCAGCCCATAAATGGATCACTGGAGTTTGCAAACTTTGTCAGCATTCTCTGGATCGATAAAACCTTCTGGTTGCATCATATACAACTCTTCCTCAAGGAAACCATTGAGGAACGTTGTTTTGACATCCATCTGCCAAATTTCATAGTCGAAATAAGCAACTATTGCCAACATGATTCTGACAGACTTAAGCATCGCTACGGGTGAGAAGGTCTCATCGTAGTCAACTCCTTGAACTTTGTGAAAAACCCTATGCCACAAGTCGAGCTTTATAGACGGTGACATTACCGTCCGCGTCTGTCTTCTTCTTAAAGATCCATTTGTTCCGAATGGCCTTTCGCCCTTCAGGTAATACTTCCAAAGTCCATACTTTGTTTTCATACATGGATCCCATCTCGGATTTCATGGCCTCTAACCATTTCTCGGAATCCGGGCCCATCACTGCTCCTCCATAGCTCGTAGGTTCATTGTTGTCCAACAACATGACCTCCACGACAGGGTTGCCGTACCACTCAGGAGTAGTATGCGGCCTTGTCGACCTATGAGGTTCAATAGTAGCTTTATCCAAAGCTTCATAATCATCATCATTAACTTCCTCTTCTACCGTCGTAGGTTCCACAGAAACATCTTTCTGCGCTGTGCTACTTTCTGGTTGAAGTAAAGGTTCAATAACCTCATCAAGCTCTATTTTCCTCCCACTCAATTCTTTCGAGAGAAACTCTTTCTCAAGAAATGTTCTGTTCTTAGCGACAAACACTTTGCCTTCGGATCTGAGATAGAAGGTATACCCGACTGTCTCTTTCGGGTATCCTATGAAGACGCATTTTTCCGCTTTGGGTTCCAGCTTTTCAGGCTGAAGCTTTTTGACATAAGCATCACATCCCCAAACTTTAAGAAACGACAACTTTGGCCTCTTGCCAAACCACAGTTCATATGGCGTCGTCTCAACGGATTTTGATGGTGCCCTATTTAAAGTGAATGCACCTGTCTCTAATGCATAACCCCAAAACAATAGTGGCAAATCAGCAAGAGACATCATAGAACGCACCATATCTAATAAGGTTCGATTATGACATTCGGACACACCATTACGCTGTGGTGTTCCGGACGGTGTCATCGGTGAATTCCACATTGTCTTAAGTGACTGCCAAACTCATAACTCAGATATTCACCTCCTCGATTAGATCGCAGGAATTTAATCTTCTTGTTACGATGATTCTCAACTTCACTCTGAAATTGCTTGAACTTTTCAAACGTTCCAGACTTGTGTTTCATCAAGTAAATATACCCGTATCTAGTTAAGTCATCAGTGAAGGTGAGGAAATAACGATATCCACCACGCGCTGTAACATGCATTGGACCGCACACATTAGTATGTATGATTTCCAATAAGTCACTCGCCCGTTCCATTGTTCCAGAGAACGGCGTTTTAGTCATCTTGCCCATGAGGCATGGTTCACATGTGTCAAGTGATTCAAAATCAAGTGACTCCAAAAGTCCATCAGCATGGAGCTTCCTCATACGTTTTACACCAATATGACTTAAACGGCAGTGCCACAAGAAAGTGGTACTATCATTATCAACTCTACATCTTTTGGCATAATTGTTATGAACATGTGTGTCATCACTATCAAGATTCAATATGAATAAACCCCTAACATTGGGTGCATGACCATAAAAGATATTACTCATATAATAGAACAACTTTTATTCTTTGATTTAAATGAGTAACCGTCTCGCAATAAACAAGATCCAGATATAATGTTCATGCTTAACGCAGGCATTAAATAACAATTATTCAGGTTCATCACTAATCCCGATGGTAATCAAAGAGAGAGCGTGCCGACGGCGATCACATCAACCTTGGAACCATTTCCCACGCGCATCGTCACTTCATCCTTTGCCAGCCTTCATTTATTCTGTAGTTCCTGCTTTGAGTTGCAAATGTGAGCAACCGAACCGGTATCAAATACCCAGGCACTACTACGAGAGCTAGTAAGGTACACATCAATAACATGTATATCATATATACCTTGTTTGTCGTTGGCTGCCTTCTTGTCAGCCAGGTACTTGGGGTAGTTCCATTTCTAGTGACCAGTTCCCTTGCAATGAAAGCACTCAGTTTCTGGCTTAGGTCCATGCTTGGGATTCTTTACAGGAGTAGCAACTGCTTTGCCATCCTTCTTGGTTTTACCCTTCTTTCCCTTGGCCTTGCCATTCTTCTTGAAACTAGTGGTTTTATTGACCATCAACACTTGATGTTCTTTCTGTTTTTAGACTCAGCGACTTTTAGCATCGTAAACAGCTCGATGACTGACTTGTTCATCCCATGCATGTTATAGTTCATCACAAAGCTCTTGTAACTAGGTGGCAGTGATTGAAGAACTCTGCCAGTGATCGCCTCTGGCGGAAGGGCAATTCCCAACTCCGCTAGACGAGTTGAATACCCAGACATTCTGAGTATATGTTCACCGATAGACCCGTTCTCCTCCATCTTGCAAGCATAGAACTTATCGGAGGTCTCATACCTCTCGATCCGGGCATTCTTCTCAAAGATAAACTTCAACTCCTGGAACATCTCATATGCTCCATGACATTCAAAACGTCTTTGAAGTCCCAGTTCTAAGCCATACAATATTACACACTGAACTATTGAGTAATCTCTAGTACGTGCCTCCCAAGCGTTCTTAACGTCTTCGGAGGTCATGTCTTCTGGTTGGTCACCAAGCGGTGCATCAAGGACATATGATTTCTGGGAAGCCGTGAGGATAATCCTCAGATTACGGGCCCAGTCAACAAAGTTACTTCCATCATCTTTCAACTTAGCTTTCTCTAGGAACGCATTGAAAATCAGGGGTGCTATTGCGTGAGCCATTGATCTACAACATAAATATGCAAAGTTTACTTAGACTATTGTTCAAGATAATGAGTTTAGTTAATCAAATTACTAAAGCTCCCACTCAAATCGACATCCCTCAGGTCATCTGAGAGTCACATGATCCAAATTCACCAACTTAAGTCCGATCATCACGTGAGTTGAGGTGGCTTCAATGGTGAACATCTCATGTTGATCATATCTACTATATGACTCATGTTTGACCTTTCGGTCTCTTGTGTTCCGAGGCCATGTTTGTACATGCTAGGCTCGTCAAGTTTAACCCGAGTGTTCTGCATGTGCAACACTGGCTTGCACCCGTTGTATGTGAACATAGAGTCTATCATGCCCGATCATCACGTGGTGTCTCGACACGACGAACTTTCGCAACGGTGCACACTCGGGGAGAACACAATTCATCTTGAAATTTAAGTGAGGGATCACCTTATAATGCTACCGTCGTCCTAAGCAAAACAAGGTGCATAAAAGGATTAACATCACATGTAATTCATAAGTGACATGATATGGCCATGAACTTGTGCTTTTGATCTCCATCTAGAAAGCACCGGCATGATCTCCATCGTCACCGGCATGACACCATGATCTTCATCATCTTGATCTCCATCAATGTGTCGCCATCGGGGTTGTCGCGCCCAACATGCTTCTACTACTATTGCTACCGTTTAGCGGTAAAGTAAAGCATTACATAGCGCTTAATGATTGACACACAAGTCATACAATAATTAAAGACAACCCTATGGCTCCTGCCGGTTGCCGTACTCATCGACATGCAAGTCGTGATAATCTATACATCACATGATCATCTCATACATCACATATATCACATCATGTAATTGGCCATATCACATCACAACATACCCTACAATAACAAGTTAGACATCCTCTAATTGTTGTTGCATGTTTACATGGCTGCTATGGGTATCTAGCAAGAACAATTCTCATCTACGCAAAAACCACAACGGTGACACACTAGTTGCTTTTCAACCTTCTCAAGGACCGCCTTTATCGAATCCGATCCAACTAAAGTGAGAGAAACTGGCACCCGCAAGCCATCTATGCAACAAGTTGCGATCGAGGGAACCGGTCTCTTGTAAGCGTACGAGTAATGTTGGTCCGGGCCGCTTCATCTCACAATACTGCTAAACCAAAATCCGACCAAGGGAGGAAGCAATCTAAGCATCAACGCCCACAAAACTTTTGTGTTCTACTCGAGATCTCATCTACACATAGACCTAGCTCTGATACCACTATTGGGGAACGTTGCATGGGAAACAAAAATTTTCCTACGCACACGCAGATCTATCCATGGTGATGAGCATCTACGAGAGGGAGAGTGGATCTATGTACCCTTGTAGATCGCTAAGCGGGAAGCGTTAAGAAACGCGGTTGGTGTAGTCGAACGTCTTCGCGATCCAAATCGCCGTGCGTCCCGTGATCCAATCACGATCCATCCCGCGATCCAATCACGATCCGTCCTGCGAACTTGATCATGATCCATCCCACAAACTTGATCACGATCCTTCCGATCTAGTGCCGAACGGACGACACCTCCGCGTTCAGCACACATACATCTTGATGACGATCTCCGCCGTCTTGATCCAGCAAGAAGGAGCGGAGAGGAAGAAGTGTTCTCCGGTAGCATGACGGTGCTCCGGTGATGGTGGTGGAGCTATTCCGGCAGGGCTTCGCCTAAGCACTACAGAAACTTGATCTAGAGGAGAAACTATGGACTAGAGGGTAGGGTTGCACGTGGCTGAAAATCTTGTGCAAAAACCCTAAAACCCTCTAGTATATATAGGAGGAGAGGAGGCAGCCTTGGCTTCCAAGCCAAGGAGGTTCGACCAAACTAGGAGGGAGGAATCCTCCTCCTCCACTCCTAGTAGGATTAGGACTCCTTCCTAATATAGCCTTTTTTTTCCTTTTTCCACCTTTTTCCTTTTGGGCTTTTTTTCCCAACTGCATGGGCCTTGTGTGGGAATTACACCAGCCCACTAGGGTCTGGTATTCATCCTCCCACAGTCCATGTAGCATCTTGGATCGAAATACCCCTCCCGATGGTCTCCCGGTACACTACCGGCACTCCCGGTACACTACCGATGAGCCTGAAACTTTTCCGGCGACCAAAATAGGACTTCCTATATATCAATCTTTACCTCCGGATCATTCCGGAGCTCCCTGTGACGTCCGAGATCTCATCCGGGACTCCGAACAACCTTTGGTCACCACCATACATAACTATATACTACCGAAACATCACCAAACCTTAAGTGTGCAGACCCTACGGGTTCGAGAACTATGGAGACATGACCGAGACACTTCTACGGTCAATAACCAATAGCGGGACCTGGGTGCCCATATTGGTTCCTACATATTCTACGAAGATCTTTATCGGTCGAACCTCTATGTCAAGGATTCAGTTAATCCCGTATGATGTTCCCTTTGTTCTTCGGTATGTTACTTGCCCGAGATTCGATCATCGGTATCTCCATGCCTAGTTCAACTTTGTTATCAGCAAGTCTCTTTACTCATTCCTTAATACAAGATCGTGCAACTAACACTTAGTCACATTGCTTGCAAGGCTTATTGTGATGTTGTATTACCGAGTGGGCCCTGAGATACCTCTCTGTTCACACGGAGTAACAAATCACAGTCTTGATCCATGCCAACTCAACAGACACCCTCAGACATACCTATAGAGCACCTTTATAGTCACCCAGTTACGTTGCGACATTTGATACACACAAGGCACTCCTCCGATGTTCGTGAGTTGCATGATCTCATGGTCATAGGAACAGATACTTGACATGCAGAAAACAGTAGCAATAAACTAACACGATCATATGCTACGTTTTTAGTTTGGGTCTTGTCCATCACATCATTCTCCTAATGATGTGATCCCATTATCAAATGAAATCACATGTCAATGGCCAGGAAACCTTGACCATCTTTGATGAGCGAGCTAGTTCACTAGAGGCATACTAGGGACAAAGTGTTGTCTATTTACCCACACATATAATGTGTTTCCAATTAATACAATTATAGCATGGATAATAAACGATTATCATGAACAAGGAATTATAATAATAAACACTTTATTTATTGCCTCTAGGGCATATTTCCAACAGTTACAACATTTCCTCTAGCATCTGGGTAGGCTCCTCTAGCCACTTCTCGGGGTATGACGACGATAAAGGCGAAGTGAGCACCAACCAGGTAATTAAGGTTATAATAAACATGCATGGCATTGCAAACAACCATATATGTAACCATTAATTGTTGATGATTTCAAACTAAATCTGGGCATGGGCAGCCTGGCCCGACGACCTGGAGCCTGACCCGGCGACCCGGCCCGAGCCCGGCCCGAAAACCCTGGGCCGGGCATTGTGTTCGGGCTGGGCTCGGGCTTGAAAATCGGGCCCAGGAAGCAGTTCGAGCCGTGCTCGGGCTTAAAAAAAATAACGATTTACACGGAGGCCCGGCCTGGCCCATAATTCACCTTTTAAGTCCATTCGGGCCGGGCTCGGGCATGATTTTATGTTTTTTTGGTCGGGTCGGGCCGGGCTCGGGCTTGGGATTTCTAGTTCGGGCTTTGTAAAGCCCAGACCAAATCTCGACCCGTCTCGAGGTATGCCTAGGTTTATTTCAAACCCTTGCCAGGAATACGTACGACATCCGCCTTCTCCAGCATCCGTTGAGCAGCAGCCATGTGACATGGACATGCTCAATCACGAGCTGATTGTGTCACATCAGAGTATCATCAACGCCCTAAGGGAGATGAGTGACTCCCCGATGAAGGACAATGATAAGGTTGCCGATGACAATGCTATTGTCTATACCAAGATAGAAAGTTTGGAAGATCAGAAGGACAAGCTGAACTGCGAGATAAGTGATCTCAAGAAGGACATATCAACCCTGAAGGCCGAGATGACCCAACTGAGGATACAGAACCATAGGAATAAGCTTCATGAGATGAAGTTAGTCCTTAGAAGGTAGTGTCGAGAGGGGTAGATCCATTGTGAAGTTGGTAGTTTATAACTACTACGTGTCTTTTGTGAATCGGTGAAATGTTTAGTTTGTGAACAAGGTAGTTCATTAGTACTAACCTTTTGGTGAAAGTCAGTATATATGTTTATATTGCTGCATATATGGAATAAGAGTTTTCATTGATTTGTATTTTTTATTAGCTAAATATGACAATGTCGGTGTGCAACTCTATCCGGCGCCATAGGTATTCAAAATACCGTTGATGTCGTCTCCAACGCCACCAGTAAGTTCTAACCGTGGCACCATATTGGTCGCGTCGGGTGTCCACGCTAGCAAGTCCATTTTTTCCATGCCATATCTAGGATTTTCTGCACTAGTGCCTCTAACGAGAACTTTGGCCCCCAGGTCTACTTAAATATATTTATTAAGACCTTATTGTGCAAGTGTTTCGTTTTGTGCGTGTAGGTGCTGCTAAAGGGGGTTTGTGTGATTCTCCTATTAGTTCGATAACATTGGTTCTCACTGAGGGAAATACTTATCTCTACTGTGCAGCATCTCCCCTCCTCTTTGGGGAAAACCCAATGTAGTTTATAAGCAACATAAAGAATTTCTGGCATCGTTGCCGGGGAGACATCATCAAATTCTCTTAGGGTCCTTCACACAAATTATCATTCACTTGTTCTACCTTTTTTTGCTTGCTAAAAAATATCAAAAACACAAAAATATTTATCTTTTCTCATTTAATTGTTTTGCTTGTTACAATGTCTAGACCACCTGTTAATGTTTTTTCGGATTTTGAAGTACTCTACTTTAAACAAAAACTGGGGGACAATCTGAAAGATGCATGGTACCGTATAATAGAGTCTCATCATAATGCTACTATCAAAAATGATATGAAGATCCTCCTTCATAACTTCTATGTAGGACTTGGTATGTCCAATAGGCAAATTTTAGACTTTGCTGCTAAAGGATTTTTTTATCGAGATTGATTCTAATACTGCCTACAAGATAATATAAGAGATGGTAGGAACTCCTCCATTACCTCAAATCTCTCCTTTTACACACGAAGGGATTCAAATATTCATAAAAGCTAGGGGATTTGCAGAAAAATCGAAGTACAATATAAAAAGGTAATGAACGTATCAAAAAATTAGGCCCTAGCCTTCATCGCATAAATTCTTTCCTCACTACTTCTAATAAAAGACTTGAGTCCCCTAGAGAAATTGGTGACATCACTTTTAGAGGTCATGGGTAAACGGAAGGAACCTCCGGGGTTAGGAAAAGGCCCCTCTAAGGTAGCCAAAGTGGACGATAAGGATGACAACACTTGATACTATGCATTATGCCTAGTTAGGGGCATTAAACAACGGGGAATTTTATGATTTTCCACATCTTTATTTTTACTTTGAGGATTTGCCCCTGTTTTTGTTACCACTGATGATTTGCCCCAACTTTGTTGAAATGTTGATGATTTTCCCCCGTTGAGATGTGCCCACAAAAAAGGTCTAAAATTCCTCTACAATCCCCAACCTAGTCCCATCTCTCACTTCTCCAGGCCCGACGAAATCACGATGGGACGACCTGCACGGGTATCATTATATAGGCATCACGTCCAAGATAAGTAGACCAAAACAATTCCGCATCTACTAATATTACTCCACACATCGACCGCTCTCCAGCATGCATCTAGTGTATTAAGTTTATGGAAAAACGAAATAATGCAATAAGAACAATGACATGATGTAGACAAGATCTATTCATGTAGGAATAGGCCCCATCTTGTTAGCCTTAATAGAAATAATACATGCATGCCTCATTGCCCCTTTTGACACTAAGCATGATCTCCCCTTGATGACGGTCACCCCTTGATGTCATCCTTCATGGGTTATATGAGATCTTTCTTTTGATGCAAGCCCATGGAAACATATCTAACCCCGCATAGAAATGTCAAATAGATCATGGGCTAGTACACAAAGCTAATGGACAATTCTTACCATACCATGGGATCACTTGATCCCACTCGGTACATCTTCCACACTTTGTGTGTTGATAAATTTGAATCCCTCTTTGTACTTAGTCTTGATCAACCTTGTATCATATCTTCTCTCTTCCTAAAGATGATGTCTTGAAGGTAAACATGAATGTTCACACAATTTGCTTCTTCAAGACATGCTTGCAATAGACTCAACACTCACACGACCAATCTTTGCATAACTCATTGAAGAGAACCTTGGTGAACACATAATCTCTTTCTTATAACCTTGAAAACAATGAATGGTCTTCAAGTAATGCCTATGGAAAATACCTTTAAATATAACTCAAGGCAACCATTAGTACATAGGAATTGTCATCAATTACCAAAACCAAACATGGGGCACCATGCTCTTGCAAGATACAACTTTCCCAACATTAGCACTAAATCTATCCATCAAAAGCCTAGTAACAATTTTGAAACTAGCATTTAAGAAACAAATTGATCTAAAATTTTAAATTTGTTTTGCATCACTAGTTTTTGGCACCAGAGGGATAACGCCATAATACAGCCTTGCCAAATTGAATTTGCCTCTATGGAAATCGTCTAGCATTATTGCTTTCAAATCCCATTTAATCATATTCCAGAACTTTTGGTAGAATTCTATAAAGAATCCACGAGAACATGGACTTTCATTATGTTTCATAGATAAAACCACTATATGAATTTCCTCCATAGACAATTCTTTAATCGAATCATCAGCTTCAGCTATTGAAATTTTCTCACCTTCCTCAATTTTTATAATATTGAAAACATTAGGTTTTCCAAACAAACTATTGTAGAACATAGAAATATATTTCATCAAATTCTCCTCTCCATCTTTGACCGCTTCATCCTATTCGACTGAGATAATTCGTTTTTCCTCTGCATTCCATTGGCTTTGGCCTCAGAATATTTGGTATTAGCATCCTCTTCTTTCATCAAATTCAGACTGTTTGTCAATTGTATCAAGCTTTTCAAGAATGTCCTTTTAAGTGTTATTTCAGTGCCCATATACCAAACTCTCTCGTTCATGTCCCATCCTCTTAATTTCTTCCTCAAGAGCCTATTTTTCTTTCGCCATTTCACAATACTTGTCGCATGAAATTCATGAGACCAAGCATTAATAACTACTTCATCCAGCCCCTCCCTAAGCAATCATAAATTTTAAAATTAAAAAACTCAAGGTTTTTTACTAGGTTCCTTGTGTCCAAAATCAAAGGGGTGTGACCGTGTGATCAAAAATCTCCCTACTAAGAGCAGTAAACATAGTAAGTGGATAGTTTTCTTCCCAGTAAGGGCAAATTAAAATCATACCCAGCTTCTCAAAAGTGGGGACATCTAGATTATTGCCCCAAATAAACTTTATATCATTGAAAGGTAATTTTCTTATGCCAACATGTTCAATAATTGCATTGAAAACAAAAGTCCAGTGACTAGGAGTATTTGGTTTTATTTTCTTGGAACATTTTCTAATAATATTGAAATCACCCCTCCCCCACTACACAAGGGAAGGTGGTTTTTAATATAATATAGACAATTGAGCTAGAAATTCAACTTTTCTATGAGGTTGTGCATCTCATAAATTTTAATGAAATTCCATGTGAAACACATTTTTTTTATCACAAACTAACATTCTCACAAAATTCATCGGTTGATGTCGCTGCCATGGATTAAGGGCAAAGTGGAGATGTGAGGAGACATCAGATTCATGCGTCCCAAATCCGCACACAACCAAAGCACGAAAGTGTATGTGTGGTTTAAGCTGTCATGGGTTTCACGGGTTCATGGACATGGCACCCGTTCTTTGAGCGTCCTTCTTGATGGTATCATGTTGATGTACGTGTGTTTCTGCATGTGATCGATTCATCATCTGTCATGGAAGTACAAATAACACTAGAGGTATCAAAAACTACATGCAAATCTTTAGACCATGTGCGACTGTGATGTGACCATGTGTATTAAGAAGCACCTACATGCATATAAAATCCTGGTTATTTCAAAAATTGGGCTACAAAACAATACATATGTTTTTAAGATATATCACCATATATATATATTAAATTATTATTGTTATTTTTTACTTTTGAATTTAATGATGTGTCAATTTGTAGCATTTGCATCCGAGATGTTAGAAGTGAAAGTCACGGGAGCCACCTTGTGCTCTGTAAACTTTTGAAGTGAATTAAAATGGAATGACCATTTATGTCTTGTACACCTCAAACATACATATGAAGCGGTACTGAAATATGTATGTCTTGAAAAGGAATAAAAAATGTGTCTAATTCAGAAACATAGAGGTATCCAATCAGCTCACCCTTTCGAGTATTTTCTTGTCTTGTAATGTTTTATTAATGCCAATACTCCCATAAGTCTTTTTTAGTTTCTCTCGGATGTGTTCATCTTCTAATTCAACTATAGATACTCCTACTTGTGTATCTGTACTTGAGGCCAATATTTATTAAATTGATGTTCGAGAATCAAATTTCGACTAGGGGATATCCTTAGTAGCATGGTCAGAAAGTAGCGACAGTGTCTATGATGGCCTTATGACGAAGGTTGTTGTACACTAGACAAAGTGACGCAATAGTATTTTTTATTAAAATAGGTTTAGGTGTATCGTGGTAGTGCAACATACGTCCCATGGGCGGGTCATCGAGAGTAGTGCCTGGGGCATGGTGCACTTTGCGTGCGGTTGTTTCTGGAGTCCCCGAACTCTCGACTAGTCCGAGCTTTACTAGGTGCCTCGATTATGAGCTTTCGGTCTTCGTTTGTCCCTCCGAAGGGGCTTTAAGGGGAGACTGATCCTCCACTCAAGTGTATTGATGTGAGAGCGAGTAAATTACATGCTGATACGTCTCCAACGTATATATAATTTTTAATTGTTCCATGCTATTATATTATCATTCTTGGATGTTTTACAATCATTTATAGCAACTTTATACAATTTTTCGGGACTAACCTATTGACATAGTGCCTAGTGCTAGTTGTTGTTTTTTACTTCGCAGAATATGAGTACCAAACGAAGCCCAAATGCTGCAAAACTCTTTGGAGATTTTTTTTGGGCGAGAAGACAACTTGGGAGCCAATGAAGCACCTGGGGGGAGGCCAGTGGGGCCCACAAGACACCTGAGCACGCCAAAGGCCCCAGGCGCAGCCTAATGGGTTGTGGGTCCCATGGGGCCATCCTCCATTGCCTCTCAGCTCTATAAATACCCAAATATTCCAAAAACCCTAAAGGAGTCGATGAAAAACAATTCCAGCCGCCGCAAGTTCCATACCCACTAGATGCAATCTAACACCATCACGGAGGGTTCATCATCCTCATCAGTACCTCTCCGATGATGTGTGAGTAGTCCACCATAAATCTATGGGTCTGTAGGCATTAGCTAGATGGCATCCTCTCTTTCTTTTGATTCTCAATAAAATGGCCTCTTGGAGATATATTTGATGTAATGACTTTTGCGGTGTGTTTGTTGGGATCCGATGAAGTTTGAGTTCATGATCAATTTCTATCCATGAATATTATTTGAGTCTTCTTTGATCTCTTATATGCATGATTATTTATAGCCTCATATATCTTCTTCGAATATTTGGTTTTGTTAGGCCAACTAGATAAAGTTTTCTTGCCATGGGAAGAGGTGCTTTGTGATGGGTTCGATCTTGCGATGTCCTCTACCAGTGACAGAAGGAGCAGCGAGGCACGCATGTATCGTTGGTATTAAGGATAACAAGATGGGGTATATTCCTACATGAATAGATCTTGTCTACATCATGTCATCGTTCTTATTGCATTACTCCATTTCTCCATGAACTTATACATTAGATGCATGCTGGATAGCGGTCGATGTGTGGAGTAATAGTAGTAGATGCAAAGTCGTTTCGGTCTACTAATCTTGGATGTGATGCCTATATAATGATCATTCCCTTGGATATCGTCATGATTATTTGATCTCCTATCAATTGCCCAACGGTAATTTGTTTACCCATCATGCGCTATACTCTTGAGAGAAGCCACTAGTGAAACCTATGGCCCCCAGGTCTATATTTTAACATATTGCTTTCCGATCTATATTTTTCCGCATCTTCTTTCAGATCTATTATTCCAAAACCTCAAAATACCTTGCTGCACTTTTTATTTGCATCTTTTATTTTGTTCTTGCGCGATCTATTTATTCAATCTCATATGGACCAACCTATCTTTTACTGAGGAGAGATTGATAACCTCTCTTACTCGTCGGGTTGCCAGTATTTGTTCTTTGTGTGCAGGTACCATTTACATAGTGTTGCTTGGTTCTCCTACTGGTTCGATAACCTTGGTTTCATATCTGAGGTAAATACTTACCATAGCTGTGCTACATCATCCATTCCTCTTTGGGGAAATACCCACACAGTCTCAAGCCATGTCAAAGGAATTTCTGGCGCCGTTGCCAGGGAGACATCATCAATATCTATCAAGTTTCTAATCACAAATCTCATCTCCTTGCAATTTACATTATTTGCCATTTGCCTCTCATTTTATCTACCCCACTTCACAAAAATTTGCCGTTTTATTTGTCCTCTTTTCTGTTCACCCTTTTCTCATCAGATCTCTTGTTTATCTATCTTTTTTTGCTATGACTAGCATCACTACCCCCCTATCACCAAATTTTGAAGTTCTATACTTCAAACAAAAATAGGGGGGAAATCTGAAAGATGCTTGGTATAGGTTAATGGAATCTTATCGCATTTGCAATCTAAAGGGGATGCAAAGATTTTTCTTTGATTTTTTACATAGGATTAGCTTTGCATCATAGACAACTCTTGGATTTTGCAACTAAAGAAAACTTTACTAAGCTTCATGCCAATATTGCTTACGAAATTCTAGAGGGGATATTGGGGGTTCCTCCACCGAAAAAGGGTTTTATTTTACACAATAAGGGGTTCAAATTTTAGAAAAAGTGGGTGATTTACATAAACATTTGGTCGAGTTGCAAAAATATAATTAACCTCTTAAACATATTAGTGGAAACCCAAATTGCATGAATACTTTGATTACTCTTTGCAATAAGCGTTTGGATATTTTATATTCAAGATGGTATCTTCCCCTAAAAATTAGGGGAAGTGTAAAGAGCCTCCTGGGTTTCAGAAAGCCCTCACAAAGGTGACAAAAACTGAAGATGACATCAATTGAATCTGTGCATTATGCCTAGCTAGGGGCATAAAATGATAGTGCTTGTTGGGAGGCAACCCAATGATTTTTTACCTTTTTATTTCTGTTCTTGAGTGTTTACACAATTATGTTAATGTTATGATTGTGTTTTTTATGTTTTAATTAGTGTTTGTGCCAAGTAAAGCCTTTAGGATCATATTGGGTGATAGTTGATTTGATCTTGTTGAAAATCAGAAACTTCTGCGTCAAGTAGAAATTTCTTTAAACATCATAGAAGTGAGGAAAAATTCTGCATTTTTTACACAGGATTTATATACAAATTGCTGAATTTGTCCTAATTTTTCAGAATGTTTTGAGTTACAGAAGTATGGTCAGAGTCTAGATTTCTACAGACCATTCTGTTTTTGACAGATTCTGTTTTCGTTGCATTGTGTGCTTATTTTGATGAATTTATGGTTTGTATTGGATGGTATAAGCCATGGTAAAGTTAGAATACAGTATATATAATGCAATAATAAAATATGAATGGGTTTGCAATTATACTTAGAGTGGTGATTTGCTTTATTGTACTAACGAATCTCACGAAGATTTTGTTAAGTTTTGTGTGATTGAAGTTTTCATGTTTTGGGTGAGATCACGATGGATGAAGGAATAAGGAGTGAAAAGAACCTAAGCTTGGGGAGGCTATGACACCCCAAGATAATATCCAAGGATAAACAAGCAACTAAGCTTGGGGATGCCCCAAGTGGCATCCCCTCTTTCTTGTAACAACCATCGGTATTTTACTTGGAGCTATATTTTTATTCATCACATATCATGAGTTTTACTTGGAGCGTCTTGTATTATATGATTCTTTGCTTGATTTCCTTTTTATTTTGTCACAAGTATCCTTGCTGGACACACCTATTTGATAGAGCCAAAATTATGTTATGATTTTTTAGAATTGCTCTATATGCTTCACTTAATTGTTTTTGAGCACGGTGCACTTATAATTTTTGAAGAAAAACTCTCATGCTCCACTTAAATTAATTTGAGAGTTAGTAAATTTGAAGAAATTCTCTCATGATTCACTTATATTATTTTGAGAGATGAAATGTTTATGCTCGTGTTGTTCACTTAATTTATTTGATCTTGTCAAAAGCAATGGCAATATATGAAATTAGTCCTAAAGTGATAGATATTCAAGAGGGATATAACAAAAAATTCATGAATATCATTGGACAAATTAAACTTAATGCCTCGTAATAGTTTTGAGACATGATGATAGTGATATGTGAGTTATGCTGGTGAGTAATTATGCTTTAGTAAGAATATTGGTGTTAAGGTTTGTGATTCCATGTGGAAGCACGAAAGTTAATAGTTATTCAATGAAATTACATCCTACTTATGGTGCATTATTCAGAGTTAGTTATGCTTAATGCCCGTTTATGAGAATTTTCATTTCTTGGTTGGTTGCTTTTCGATCTATTTGCTAGCCTTCACTTTTACTAAGTAGAAATACTACTTGTGCATCCAAAATCCTTAAACCCAGTTTTGCAATATGATCCCACCATACCTACCTATATGCGGTATTTCCATGCCGTTCCAAGCAAATTTTTATGTGCAATCTCTAATTTTCAAAACGAATTTACTTTTTGTGTGCTCGTACCGCTCATGAAGTGGAAGGGGGTGACCGATATTTTTCCATGCTAGATGTGTTATTCTTAAGATAATTGTTTATTCACTTGTTATTGCACAAGAGTACGACGGTAATAGGGATGCCCGGTCTAGAAATGAAAAAGAAATTTACTTTATGTTGTGAAATAATAAATTTCTTGGAAAGTGTTGGTATGGATGGTACCCATGGATACGACTACCATGGATTGTGAAAGAATGGTGAAAAAAGGAATAAACTTTATTTTCTGTTTGGGAACCGCTTATGATATACATCTAGCATGGAAAGGTATTGAAAATTCTTGTTCATTTTTGTTGACAGGAAAGGCGTGCCACCCAAAATATATTTCTCTTTCAATTTTAAATTAAAGCTCTGGCACCTCTAGAAATCCCTACTTCCCTCTGCGAAGGTGCTGACACACGAACACGTCACATGTACCCTCGACGCCGGGGGTGACGCACTTCAGCTCACGTCAAAGGAGACTCGACCGACAACGCGATACGCAAGACAGTCGTCGGGTGCTTTTGCAGACCTGAAACCTCACATGCCCGGGAGGGACCCCATCTGGACGTACGACAGCTATGGGCTGCCCTAGGTCGTTTCGCCCACCCCTAGAGTCTCGTGGATCGCTGCTCTCCAACACGAAGAACGAACGAAGAACGAGAGAGAAGAACAAGGGGGAGATGTAAAAACTAGGGTAAAAAGTGTAGATTGATTTGTTCGATTGTGTGTTGTTCAATCGACCGTCATCCCTTAGGTATATAAGAGGCGGCTGGACTTCCCGTGCAAGGAAAAGTCTTGGATTCACGTCGAAAACCCTAGTCAAATGCAGATGGTTTTTCTTCGAACTTTCCAAAATTAACCGAACTCGGATTTAGGTAAGTCTAGGACAATAGTTTGGTTTTTAGGTCCCACAGGCCACAAATAACCTCGGATGAAGATGAGCCCAAAATAAAACTTGACCGTTCAACGGGATGAACAACTTTCGTGTTGAATGTTTTTCGATTTGAGGTCATCTTCAGGGCTGAATCGCTCGCGCAAAACAGGCTATTATTCGCGCTATCCATCAGACACCGTGTCTGATGGGGCGCGCCACTTCTGGCTCGTGACAGGGCCGCACTCAGATGGCTCTAACTTTTACATAAAATCTTGTATTGGGACAAATTGTATATAAAAATTGACCATTTCGACGAGACGAAGACTACTCATGTAGAAATTTTTCTCATTTGAGGCTTACCTTGAGGCGTAATCGGCCGAACAGTGCTCTGAATATAAAATCTCAGTATTTCGAACACAATTTCGGCCTTCGAGATTTGATCGGATGGCAATGGACCAAAATTCAAAGATGTTCATATCGACAATATGGAACTTTTTCATGTATATCATTTCTCCATTTGGGACCATCTTAATTACATTTCGTATCATGCAAAAATCTGGTGTCAACATATGCCCCCTATTTTTCGGTAAAGCTTGCATGCCGAAAAATAATTTGCACGGAGCTTGTTCTAAGGACGATTTCAACACTCCATCGGCCATTTATATTTCTCAGGGCGTTAATTATGTATCAGCCATGTTTATGCTAAAGGCGATAGTTATTTATCAGTCATATCTTTGCTTAGGTGATAGTTATATATCGGTCGTTGACTTCAATTTTTGTTTACATCATACCTTGGAACCAATTGCCACCAATCGGATTTAAAGAGATGGGAATGAACCTGTTCCTTGTAGCACTAAGGAAATAAAACTCTAAGAGGTCACGCCCTGTTAAGCAGGTAACATCGGGATGATTCCAATCCACTGATGCATCGGCCAAAGCAACACAAGCCGAATTATCCGCGTGAATGACTTCTACTTCATCATCGACCCATTGTATTAAGAATTGATGCATGGTAGATGGCACGCACTGGTTAGCATGAACCCAATTACGACCTAATATAACATTATAGTTACCTTGCACCTTGGCTATGAAGAATGTGGTGGCCAAAGTTTTGCTTGCTACAGTGAGTTGCATGCACATCACACCTTTGGCCTCTGTATTTTCTTTACCCTCAAATCCGTGAAGTACCATATTGGTCTTTATCAATGTACCATCATGTAACCCCAACTTCATGAAGACTGAATAGGGCATAAGATTTACCACAACACCACCATCTACGAGCATCCTAGCAACCGATGATCCGTTAATATGACCCTTGAGGTACAATGGCTTCAAGTGTTTCACTCGTTCTTTTGGCTTCTCGAAGATAGCGTTCTTAGGACCAAAATCTAGTTGGGACACCTCCCCTTCTTCACCTATAGAATGAAACTCGGCAGGTAAGTAATAGACCATATTAATATCCATACCTTCAAGAACCGGCGTAATCCACCATTTCATCTTCATCTCCGAATGTGAATATTGGACTTGAAGTTTCCTCGATTGAAGGGGATGTTTCTGGTGGTGTGGACTATGTAATAGGGGTCGCATCATCCTCTTTTGATGGTGTAGGTGTGGTTGTAGCTAATGTAGAAGCATCTATATTTTGTTTCTGTTTAGGCCTCCACACTTGTTTTGTGAGTGGCATGGGCCGAATTTTATTGAACAATTCGTCCCTTTGCTTCTCTTCTTTGCTCTCTACCTTCTCGTGATTCCTCATGCATTGTAATCTCCTTTTCACGGTCTTAGTTAATCCCGGAGGATACCACTTAGGTTGAGCATATTTGGGATCCCTATGTTTGGCCTTGCTTGTGCTAGCCTCGTGATCATTAGTCATGGAACCTTGCTGAATAATAACAATATCACCATTAGAACTAGCCAGATCACCAACAATTGGCTCTTTTTATCTCCTTTTGCTTGTCGTATTTTGAAATTTCAACATTAGATGACTTAATACACCACACTTTTTTATTGACCTTGCTTGGAGAAAGTTTTGTTGGCCGATTAGAACCATAGCTCAAACGGCCTTTTGTGGGATAATAAAGCCTCTTGCGAGTAGGCCTTCTAGGCGCTGTCCACCCCATATGAAAAGCATAAGGAGGCATTGGGGGCTGCCCCCATCCTCCATTGAAGTCTCATTTGTAATATGGCGCATAGGGTGGTGGCGACATCCATGGTGTTGATGCCCATGACCCATATGGCCTTGCATAGCATCGAAATTCTTGCTTCAGAGGTGATCTTGAATGCTTTAAATGTGATGGCTGATTAGAGCTAGAACCATACGCTTGATTGGCATATTTGGATAGCAACATATCAAAACTTGGCTTGACTCGCTTGCTCTCAGCTTCATTATTTTTCCACTTCCCAACTTCTGAATTCATGGGCTCGATAGTTTTAGCATGAGTATACTCTTGTACTTGCAGCTGCCCCCCGAGTGCAGGATTTTTCATGGTGATCTTCATACTTCCTTGCCATCGGGTTGCTTCTCAAGCACAACCTCTCTTCCCAAGATTTTGCTACCTTCCTTGCCTTTCTTGGGTTCACCAATAACAATATTATCTTTATTAGCGGATTCAGCTATGTTAGGCCGAATTAACATTTTCTTCCCTTCCAAATCCATGGTGTTTATCGGAAAGGGTTGTTTATCAACTTGCATCTCTGAAAAATTCAATCATCCGTCATTAATGGCCGATTGTATCTGTCATCATAAAACATTGCAATCGTTAGTAGCATGAGAAAATGAATTATGGTACTTGCAATAAGCACGCCGTTTTAGCTCCTCAAATGGGGGAATGGTGTGTGATATTCTGATCATCTTATCTTGCAATAGAGCATCAAATATTTTATTACACTTAGATATATCAAAAGTAAACTTCATCTCCTCATCACGATGCTTGCGAATCGGCTTAAGAGCATTCCAGGTATAGGGTTTGGCCTTTGAGGACCAAACAAATTCAGTAGTATAGACATCAACCTCATCGTCCGAATTATCATCACCATACTCAACCATATGCATTCTAGGACGATCGGCTATAGACCTATGAACCTCTTTGCTTCGAATCTCTTGAGACAAAGCCTTTTGTAGGACTTGGTTAATACTTAAAAACTCATAACTTTCTAGCCTCTCTTTAATGTGAGTTTTCAAACCATTAAGAACATGATCCGCCAAGTCTCTTTCGGTTATCACTAAGCTATAACATCGGTTTTTTATATCTCTAAATCTCTTGGCATAATCGGTGACCGATTCATCATGTTTTTGCCTAACCGATGTAAGATGTGACAACTTAAGCTCATTATCGCCGCTATGAAAGTGATCATGAAACTTTTGCTCTAATTGCAGCCATAAGAGAATTGAGCCATGTGGTAAAGCGGCAAACCATGAAAATGCGGTGCCGGTTAAAGATAAGGGAAATAAACACACTTTCAATTCCTCTATGGAACCTGCTTCACCCAATTGGGCTAGATATTGACTAACATGCTCCCAAGTTGTTTTCGTGCCCTCTCCACTAAATTTAACAAAATCAGGAACCTTGTAATCTCCAGGGTACAAAACTGCATCGAATTGTTCAGGATAAGGCTTTTGGTACACACGACTCTTTACTTTCGGCTCGTTTCCGAAAGTTTCTTGAAACATCTTATGCAAATCCTCCCTCAATTTGGATAAAATTGGATCCCAGGTGGATGAAGATGCCTTTGGCAATGACATAGGAGCAACTTGGATACTAGCTAGTGGTGCAACTTGTGGGATGGGTGCCGAACCATAATTCGGTGGAAGACCAAACATGCTTGTGCCTATGGGTGGTGTGACAAAGTTATTCGGCGTTGATGCCGAATTGGGCACACTCATAATAGGATTAGGATATGTAGGTGCAGCCAAAAGCTAGTTCGCTTGACTAGGGTAAAAATTCAACGACATATTATATTGTTGTTGCATAGGAGGTGCCGATGAAGTAGGTAAAGTTGGACTAGGGTTTTTAGATATACTAACAATACCAATAGATGACAGAGGCATATTTTTTGAGCATTAGCACTTGCTATGAAAGAATTGTATGTCATCACATTACCCTTGCTAACAAGACTTTCAATCATAGCCACTTGCTTTAGGGAAAAAAAACTTTACTCACAGTGATTTCATCTTGTTCATCAATGAGAGGAGGGAAATTATCTTTTCCAACCGGAGTGATGTTGCCTTGACGGTCCTTCTTGAAACTTGCAAGAAACGCCTGCAAATCCTCCTCCTCATGCTTTTTCTTGAGCGCCTCAAAAGCCTCTTCCTCCGATAGTTCATCAAGACTGGGCTTAATGATGTTATCGGCTTTAACTTCTGAGGGCTAGGGGAGATTAGACATGGTTGATGATAATTCTTGATCTTTCTTCCCCAGCGGAGTCGCCAAAAAGTGTGTTGACACCCGAACACGTCACGTGTACCCTCGATGCCGGGGGTGATGCACCATAGCTCATGTTGAAGGAGACCCGACCAACAGCGCGATACGCAAGACAGTTGACGGGTGCTTTTGCAGACCCGAAACCCCACACGCCCGGGAGGGACCCCGTCTGGACGCATGGCGGCTATGGGCTGCCCTAGGTCGGTTCGCCCACCCCTAGAGCCTTGTGGATCGCTGCTCTCGAACACGAAGAACGAACGAATAACGAGAGAGAAGAACAAGGGAGAGATGTAAAAACAAGGGTAAAAAGTGTAGATTGATTTGTTCGCTTGTGTGTTGTTCAATCGGCCGTCACCCCTTAGGTATATAAGAGGCGTCTGGACTTCCCGTGCAAGGAATGTTGGAAATATGCCCTAGAGTCAATAATAAAATGGTTATTATTGTATTTCCTTGTTCATGATAATTGTCTATTATTCATGCTGTAATTGTGTTAACAGGAAACCGTAATGCATGTGTGAATACATAGACCACAACGTGTCCCTAGTGAGCCTCTAGTTGGCTAGCTCATTGATCAATAGATGGTCACGGTTTCATGACCATGGACATTGGATGTCGTTGATAATGGGATCACATCATTAGGAGAATGATGTGATGGACAAGACCCAATCCTAAGCATAGCACAAGATCATGTAGTTCGTCTACTGAAGCTTTTCTAATGTCAAGTATCGTTTCCTTAGACCATGAGATTGTGCAACTCCTGGATACTGTAGGAATGCTTTGGGTGTGCCAAACGTCACAACATAACTGGGTGTCTATAAAGGTGCACTACGGGTATCTTCGAAAGTGTTTGTTGGGTTGGCATGAATCGAGACTAGGATTTGTCACTCCGTGTGACGGAGAGGTATCTCTGGGTCCACTCGGTAAGACATCATCATAATGAGCTCAATGTGACTAAGGAGTTAGCCACGGGATGATGTGTTATGGAACGAGTAAAGAGACTTGCCAGTAACG
This sequence comes from Hordeum marinum, assembly GCA_022496015.1. NCBI lineage: Eukaryota > Viridiplantae > Streptophyta > Magnoliopsida > Poales > Poaceae > Hordeum > Hordeum marinum. The sequence goes on from CM039674.1 coordinate 480,836,277, forward strand.
AGATTGAACAAGGTATGGGGATACCGACGATCGAATCTCGGGCAAGTATCATACCAGTAGACAAAGGGAATTGTATACGGGATTGATTGAATCCTCGACATCGTGGTTCATCCGATGAGATCATCATGGAGCATGTGGGAGCTAACATGGATATCTAGATCCCGCTGTTGGTTATTGACCGGAGAGGTGTCTCGGTCATGTCTACGTGCCTCCTGAACCCATAGGGTCTACACACTTAAGGTTCGATGACGCTAGGGTTATAGGGAAATAGTGTACGTGGTTACTGAACGTAGTTCGGAGTCCCGGATGCGATCCCGAACATCACGAGGAGTTCCAAAATGGTCTGGAGGTAAATAATGATATATAGGAAGTGAGGATTTGGCCACCGGAAGTGTTTCGGGAATTACCGGTAACGTGCCGGGACCACCGAAAGGGTTTCGAGGGTCCACCAAGTGGGGCCACCAGCCCTAGAGGGCTTCCTGGGCCGAGAGTGGAAGGGACCATCCCTAGAGTGGTCTGGTGCGCCCTCCACCCTGGCCCAAGGCGTAGGAAAGGTGGGAGGGAGGGGAAACCCTAGACCCAGATGGGCCTAAGGCCCACTAGGGCTGCGCCCTCCCCCTCTCCCCTCTTGGCCACCGGCCAAAGGCCGTCTAGGGCTTCCGCACCACCCTAGGGGCTGCTCACCCTCCTCCCCTCCTCCTCTATATAGTGGGTTTTTTGGGGGGGCCGCCAACACACGAGTTCCTCTCCTCTCGGCGCAGCCCTACTCCTCCCTCTCCTCGTTCTCCATAGCGCTTGGCTAAGCCCTGCCGGAGATCATGCTGCTCCACCGTCACCACGCCGTCGTGCTGCCGGAGCTCTTCCCCAACCTCTTCTTCCTCCCTGCTGGATCAAGGCGTAGGAGACGTCACCAGGCTGTACGGGTGTTGAACGCGGAGGTGCCATTGTTCGGCGCTGAGATCGGAGTCCATCGCGATCTGAATCGCTATGAGTACGACTCCACCAACCGCATTCTTGTAATGCTTCCGCTTAGCGATCTTCAAAGGTATGAAGATCCAATCTCTTCCCCCTTGTTGCTGGTTTCTCCATAGATAGATCTTGGTGAACACGTAGGATTTTTTTTGATTTACTACTACATCTCCCAACAAGGAAAAGGCTTGGATTCACGTCCAAAACCCTAGTCAAATTCGGATGTTTTTTGTCCAAACTTTCCAAAATTAACCGAACTCAGATTTTGGTAAGTCTAGGACAACAGTTTGGTTTTTAGGTCCCACAGGCCACAAATGACCTCAATGAAGATGAGCGCAAAACCAAACTTGACCGTTTCAACGAGACGAACAACTTTAGTGTTGAACGTTTTTCAATTCGAGGCCATCTTCAAGGCTGAATCGCTCGTGCAAAACAGGCTATTGTTCGTGCTACCCATTAGATGCCGTGTGTGATGGGGCCCGCCACTTGTGGCTCGTGACAGGGCCGCACTCAGGTGGCTCTAACTTTTACATACGATCTTGGATTGAGACAATTTTTATATCGAAATCGTCCGTTTCAACGAGACGAAGACAACTCATGTATAAAGTTTTATCATTTGAGGCTTACCATGAGGCGTAATCGGCGGAACAGTTCTCTGAATATAAAATCTCAGTATTTCGAACACAATTTCGGCCTTTGAGATGTGATCGGATGGCAATGGCCCGAACTTCAAAGATGTTCATATTGAAAATACATAACTTTTTCATGTTGATCATTTCCCCATTTGGGACCATCTTAATTACATTTCGTATCATGCCAAAATCTGGTGTCAACAGAAGGGCCTATCTTTACTTTATGCAATTTGTACTTTTATTTGAGTCTCCATATTCTCTTATAAAACACCGACTAGGGGCATTATGATCATACTTCTGCACTGGGTGTAGCAAAATTTGAGTGTGTTTCATGAATGGATCAATGATTGGGCATGATGGGATAGGGATAACTTTCTTTAGTGTTGATATTTTGAAAGACATGGTTGCATGTTTGTATGGTTGAGTATGAAAGTCTTCATGTCAAAATGAAACTATTGCTTTGAACCATCTAAAGTCCAAATGTCCATGCTAAAAAAGAAAACAACATGTGATGAACATGTTAGGTAGCAGTCCACATCAAAATTTTTATCATTTACCTACTCGAGAACGAGTAGAATTAAGCTTGGGGATGCTTATACGTCTCCAATATATCTATAATTTTTGATTGTTCCATGCTGTTATATTATCATTCTTGGATGTTTCACAATCATTTTATAGAAACTTCATCTCATTTTTTGGGACTAACCTATTGACATAGTGCCTAGTGCTAGTTGCTGTTTTTCTTGTTTTTTTACTTCGTAGAATATTAGTAACAAATGAATCCCAAATTCCGTGAAACTTTTTGGAGAATTTTGTTGGACCAAAAGACAACTTGGGAGCCAAGGAAGCACCTGGGGGAGGCCCATGGGGCCCACAAGACACCAGGGTGCGCCTGAGGCCCCAAGCGCGCCCTGGTGGGTTGTGGGGCCCATGGGACCCTCCTCCACCGCCTCTCAGCTCTATTAATACCCAAATATTCCAGGAACCCTAGGGGAGTTGACGAAAAACAATTCTAGCTGCCACAAGTTTCAGAACCACGTGATCCAATCTATCACCATCACAGAGGGGTTCATCATCCTCATGGGTGCCTCTCCGATGATGCGCGAGTAGTCCACCATAGACCTACGGGTCCGTAGGTAGTAGCTAGATGGATTCCTCTCTCTCTTTTTATTCTCAATACAATGGTCTCTTGGAGATCTATTTGATGTAATGACTTTTGCGGTGTGTTTGTTGGGATCCGATGAAGTTTCAGTTCATTATCAGTTTCTATCATGAATATTATTTGAGTCTTCTTTGATCTCTTATATGCATGATTATGTATATCCCTGTATCTCTTCTTCGAACTCGTATCTCTTCTTCGAATCTTTGGTTTAGTTAGGCCAACTAGATAATTTTTTCTTGCCATGGGAAGAGGTGCTTTGTGATGGGTTCGATCTTGTGGCGTCCTCTACCAGTGACAGAAGGGTCAGCGAGGCACACATGTATCATTGCTATTAAGGATAACAAGATGTGGTCTATTCCTACATGAATAGATCTTGTCTACATCATGTCATCGTTCTGCATTACTCCGTTTCTCCATGAACTTATACATTAGATGCATGCTGGATAACGGTCGATGTGTGGAGTAATAGTAGTAGATGCAGAATCGTTTCGGTCCACTAATATTGGACGTGATGCCTATATAATGATCATTCCCTTGGATATTGTCATGATTATTTGATCTTCTATCAATTGCCCAACAGTAATTTGTTTACCCATCGTGTGCTATACTCTTGAGAGAAGCCACTAGTGAAACCTACGGCCCCGGGTCTATCTTTTAACATATTGCTTTCTGCTCTATCCATTTCCGCATTTTCTTTCAGATCCATTATTCTAAAACCCAAAAATACCTTGCTGCACCTTGTATTTGCATGTTTTATTTTGCGTTCTTGTGCGATCTATTTATCCAATCTCATACAAACCAATCTATCTTTTATCGAGGAGAGATTGACAACCTCTCTTACACGTTGGGTTGCAAGTATTTGTTCTTTGTGTGCAGGTACCATTTACATAGTGTTGCTTGGTTCTCCTACTGGTTCGATAACCTTGGTTTTATAACTGTGGGAAATACTTATCTTAGCTATGCTGAATCATCCCTTCCTATTTGGGGGGAAATACTGACGTAGTCTCAAGCCACGTTACATACCCATGGGGAGCTTTATATATCGTAGGGGTCATTTACAGAAGACCAAGGCTACCCTTGAACTAAGGAGGTGGAAAGGTAGTACTAGGTATTTTCTTGTCTTTTATACCATGTGTTCCTTATTGGGCTAGGAGGTCGGATGTGGCCCAATAGTGAAAAATTTCTACAATAGGAGAGGCCTTCTTGCTTGGAATTGAGCTTCTTTTCTCCCTTGTTTCCTCCATTGATGTATTCTTTCTTGGAGTATCCTTTCTTTGGTTGGTCTTGACTGGCGATGTAGCACTCCATGAGGGACATGAGTGCACCTTAAGTAGGATTAAAATCATCTACTACAACACATTATTTTTGCCGTGTGAATGAAATGAGACTTTAATATGCTATGTTGAAAATAAGCACCCATACTTGAGAATATTCGAGAAAGCTCTTGAGATCTCAATAAAACCACTCCATGGAAGATATTGTAAAAAATGCATCACAACAAAGTGAGAAGCTTCTTGAATATCGCGGGGTATTTCACGAGGAGAGATACTACCTCTGTTTCAAAAATGATTGAAGTTCTAGGTTTGTCCTAAGTCAAACTTTATTAAGTTGGACCGTGTTTATAGAAAAGTATGTCAATATATAAAAATAAAATTTGCTTCATTAGACTCACCCTTAAATATATGTTTATGTTAAATATATTTGGTATTGTAGATCTCAGCAGCTTTTCTATAAATTTGGTCGAACTTTAATATTTTTTACTTAGGACAATCCTAAAATTTCAATTATTCTGGAACAAAGAGAATGTATGAGAGTATGATTCTAGAAGATTCGTATATAATTGTGGTGGATTTAACTTGGAGGAGAACTCTAGAAGTACGGAAAGTTCCATAGAAAGATATGTATGTGTAAGTAGAACACATCCAGGACATGCATAGCACTACAGAGAAATCGTGAATATAAGTATTTGTAGTAAGATGGTACTTTTGGTATGATGAAAATTATAAAACACCCGATATCATTGCAGAAATATAAACAATGTTTCCGCCCCCTCTCATGGAGATATGATGAAGAGTAAATCAAGTGATATGATCTATCCAAGTGATAGAGGTAAATATACCATTGTAGTGAAAGATAGCCACCAATAAAAGGTTGTATGTATAATGTTTATGTTTATTATAATTTTGCTATTGTTACAATACTGCTCATTCCTAAACTTAATCTACTGTAGTGTAGAATACTGGGATCATGCATAGCAGATCATTCTTTGCTTGAATGGTGAAAATATACTATTCATTTAGATAATGGTTTACATTTGTTGGCGGTTGAGAGTTATGATATCAACATCAATAGCGGATCCATGAAGAGCAATCCTTTTTTAAAACAAAATGGTTACTTGACGAGCGATCCTTTTTAAAATCAAAACTTAGTATTGGACCAAAATGGGTGATGAGTATGTGTTAGTGAGGAATATTATCAAGTCAACCATCCGATCACCTATTTTGTTAAGTTTCTCTTATTGCAAACCTATACAAATGAAGGAAATAATATACTAAAATATTATTTTAAGAAAGTCTAATGAAAAAAATTATGGTGTGGAATTTGTAGAGTGTGAGATCTGACGTGGCTTGAGACTGCGTCGATATATCCCCAAAGAGGAAGGGATGATGCAGCACAACTACAGTAAGTATTTCCCTCTATTATGAAACCAAGGTTATCGAACCAGTAGGAGAACCAAGCAACACTATGTAAATGATACCTGCACACAAAGAACAAATACTTGCAACCCTACGCGTAAGAGAGGTTGTCAATCTCTCCTCGGTAAAAGATAGAATTGTTTGTATGATTGGATAAATAGATCACACAAGAAGACAAAATAAAAGTTGCAAATAAAAAGTGCAGCAAGGTATTTTTTGGGTTTTTGGATAATAGATATGAAAACAAATGTGGAAAAAGATAGATCGGAAAGCAATATATTAAAAGGATAGAGCAATTCCATAGCTCAAAAAATTTAAGTGAAGCATATAGAGAAATTCTAACAAATCGTAGCATAATTTTGGCTCTCTCAAATAGGTGTTTCCAGAAAGGATACTTGTGACAAACTAAAATGCAAATCAATCAAAGACTCATATAATAAAAGATGCTCCCATCAAAACTTATGATATGTGACGACTAAAAATATAGCTCCAAGTAAAATACCGATGGTCATTAGAAGAAAGAGGGGATGCCACTCGGGGCATCCCCAAGCTTAGTTCCTTGTTTCTCCTTATATATTATCTTGGGGTGCCATAGCATCCCCAAGATTAGGATCTTTTCACTCCTTATTTCTTCATCCATCGTGATCTCACCCAAAACTTGAAAACTTCAATCACACAAAAACTGAACAATCTATTGTAATATGTACTCTAACCATACTTATGTAACTCAAATCATTCTGAAACATTAGGACAACGTCAGCAATTTTATTCCAATCTTGTGTAAAAAATTCAGATTTTTTCGTCACTTCTGTGATTTTTAAAAATTCTGCTACTAGACGCAAAATTTTCTGTTTTTAAACAAGATCCAATCAACTATCACCCAACATGATCCCAAAGGCTTTACTTGGCACAAACACTAATTAAAACATAAAGTACACAATCATAATATTATCATAATTGTGTAAACACTCAAGAACAGAAAATAAAAGGTAAAAATAAATTTTATTTATTGGGTTGCCTCCCAACAAGCGCTATAGTTTTACGCCCCTAGCTAGGCATAAATCATAGATTCAAGTAATGTCATCTTTCTTCTTATTTTCCATAGATGTATTTTTTTCAAGAGGTTTTGCAAATATAACTATAAACACATTATCCATAGAAATAGTAGCACTATCAAGTTGTCCATCTACATACCCTCTTTGATTCCCGGCCACAATCCGAGAATGTTGTTGATTAACATCATTGGAAACTTGTTGCATCATATCTAAAACTAGGATTTCCTTTTTAAGGTTCTCATAAAAAATCATTATTTCCAAGGAGATGTCTCAACATGTAGTCACTTTCGTAAATTATCTCATCTATTACCAGTTTTTCATGGCTCTTAAAAAAATCACAAATTTCCCTAGCTTCTCGTACTATGTGATCAAATTCATTCATAACAACAAGGGTGGCTCAGGGGCGGACGCACGTTAGAGGTTGTGGGGGCAGCTGCCCGCACTCGATTTTCTCATCCACATGTACTTGATCATGCGTATACGTGTGTGCCTCCACTTGGGCCAGTACCCTGCCCCCACTCAACCCATTTTCTCGTGCATTTTTAGGATCCCATGGAATCTTACTAAATTCTGAAGAATTTCATTGGCTAATTGACTCATTGCAGCCCAAAGAATAAGAAATCCTACATCCCACAACTTGCGCACGTTTGCACTCACTCCCTTCTCGATCGTAGATTTACATTGGCCTAATTGACTCATTGCAAACCTAACCTGTACATGCGCATGCACACACACACACACACCGCCACCACGCAGGAAGCGAAAGCCCCGGCTACCGCCCCAACTTGCCGCTCACGCGTTCGTCACCTTGCCGCCAACAATTGCCGACTTGCCGTCCATCCTGGTCTTGCATGAATGCACTACAGCACATCTTCCATCTCTAAATCCTGAATATGCAATTCCCTAATTAAAATTGACATCAAGGTAAGCTGTATAAGTCATATGGGTTCTTCTCTTTTCAATTTTATTGTTTGTGGGATTTCTACCTTAGAAATCATGTTAGTCTCACCATTTATATGTATAATTCATTGATTGGGGAGATTAGATAGTTGGAACATTATTCTTGAAACATACAAATTTTGTATGCAACATTTTATTGATGAGTAAAATAGGCTAGTCCGCACAGGGCAACGACAATTCAATTGGGATGGTCTATTAATATTTCCTAGTCCCTAGCAGAATTCATCTTCATGTATGATGTGTGGTAATTTTAGCAATTCATTTAACATTTCGCTTTTTTCCACAACCATAGTGCATTTTGTTTTCTTTGAAAAACAAACAACTTCCAATATACATGAATTAGTTGATTTGAACAATCTTTCTAGAGTGGCATTATTTATATAGTTACACATCCGTCTTTAAAAAAATTCTGTCTAGAGTTCCATTTAAAAGAAAAAGGATTGCATATTACAGTCCCAATCATCATGAGGATATAAGAATACAATACTTGATGTGGCGGTCATGTTGGCCTCGTCCTGTAAATCTAAACCAACAATGATTTGGAAGATCAAATCACATTTTAATGACAATTTCTATGATCAGTACGTGATAACTAGTTGGAGTACAACGAGGCAAAGGACATTGCATTGTGTTCCATTGTATGATATTGGTCTATGTGGTAGTTCATATTTGTTGGTATATGACCATACATTCTTGCCCCCTCTCAAGTTTTTTCCTGGGTCCGCCCCTAGGGTGGCCAACTTTTTAGCTTTAGGATCCTTTATAATGGGTATCTCATAAAACAATCTTTGCAAGGTAGGATGGGTGTGGATAAACCTATTTTCGAGTTTCAGAACTAGTGCTGAAATAGCTTCCACATAAGTTTTAGTTTTTTTAAGTATATGAGCATCATCAAGAGCTAAATTTCCAACACAACTGAAGAATTCTTGGATAGTTTCTTTTCCTATAACGTTCCCTTGGCCCAAAACAAAAGTTTTAGCATCCAGATTACCAGAATGTCCAATTTTAGGAGTCTTGCCATCATCTGTTTCTGCCATACCAAAATCACTCATGATGACAAGCAAACAAAAGATTGAACGGGAAAAGGCAAACGAAAAAGAGGGCGAATAAAATTACAAGTTTTTGTGAAGTGGGGGAGATGAAAACGAGAGGCAAACGGACAATAATGTAAATTGCAAGGAGATGAGATTTGTGATTAGGAACCTAATAGATGTTGATGATGTCTCCCTGACAACGGCGCCAGAAATTCCATTGACGTGACTTGAGACTGCATCTTTCCCCAAAGAGGAAGGGATGATGCAGCACAACTATGGTAAGTATCTCCCTCAGTTATGAAACCAAAGTTATCGAACCAGTAGGAGAACCAAGTAACACTATGTAAACGGTACCTGCACACAAAGAACAAATAGTTGCAACCCGACGCATAAGAGAGGTTGTCAATCTCTCCACGCTAAAGATAGATTGGTTTGTATGAGATTGGATAAATAGGTCGCAGAAGAACAAAAAATACAAGATGCAAATAAAAAGTGCAGCAAGGTATTTTGGGTTTTTGGAATAATAGATCTGAAAACAAATGTGGAAAAAGGTAGATCGGAAAGCAATATATTAAAAGGATAGACCCGTGGGGGGCGTAGATTTCACAAGTGGCTTCTCTCAAGAAGATAGCACACGATGGGTAAACAAATTACTGTTGGGCAATTGATAGAAGATCAAATAGTCATGACAATATACAAGGCAATGATCAATATATAGGCATCAAGTCCAAGATTAGTAGACCGAAACGATTCTGCATCTACTACTATTACTCCATACATCGACCGATATGCAACATGCATCTAGTGTATTAAGTTCATAGAGAAACGAAGCAATGAAATAAGAATGATGACATGATGTAAACAAGATATATTCATGTAGGAATATAATCCATCTTGTTATCCTTAATAGCAATGATACATGCATGCCTCGTTGTCCCTTCTGTCACTGGGAGAGGACACTGTGAGATCGAACCCATCACAAAGCACCTCTTCCCATGGAAAGAAAAATCGATCTACTTGGCCTAACTAAACCAAAGATTTGAAGAATAAATATGAGGCTATAAATAATCATGCATATAATAGATCAAAATAAGACTCAAATAATATTCATGGATAGAAACTAATCATGAAGTCAAACTTCATCAGATCCCAACAAACACACTGCAAAAAGTCATTACATCAAATAGATCTCCAAGAGACCATTGTATTGAGTATCAAAAGAGAGAGAGAGAGAGGAAGCCATCTAGATACTGCCTACGGACCCGTAGGTATTTGGTCGACTACTCACACATCATCGCAGATGCACCCAAGAGGATGATGAAGCCCTCCGTAGTGTTGTTAGATTGGATGTCGTGGTTTTGGAACTTGCGGCGGATGGAATTGTGTTTCGCCGACTCCCCTTGGGTTTCTGGAATTTCCGAGGATTTATAGAGCTGAGAGGCAGTGGAGGAGACCCTCATCGGCCCCACAACCCATCAGAGCATGCTAGGGGCCTCTAGCACTCCCTGGTGTCTTGTGGGCCCCACGGGCATCCCCCAGGTGCTTCCTTGGCTCCCAAGTTGTCTTCTGGTCCAAAACAAATCTCCAAAATGTTTGGTATTGATATTTTGCAGAGTAAAAAACAAGCAAAAAAACAACAGCTGGCACTGGGCACTATGTCAATAGGTTAGTCCCAAAAAATGATATAAAGGTGCTATAAAATGATGATAAAACATCCAAGAATGATAATATAACGACATGGAACAATAAAAAATTATAGATACGTTGGAGACATATGAAGATCCAAGAAAATAGGAAATCATCTTAATTGTTTAGTTAATACAAGAATGTATCCATATGAACTCAATACCTTCTCATTTTGAGGACATGCTTGATTTTTTTCACTATAAGACCATCTACAAAAAGATTAAGCTATCAAATATGACTACTCGATACAATCACCAAAAGAGAGAAAATAATTACTAATGAGTATATGGTTAATGTGATTCCTACTTGATTTTTTTCCAAAACACTTAATAGGTTATGCATTAAAGTCTAAATGCAGACTAGCAGACTTCACATGCCGTAGTTTTACTCAAAATTGTGTTCATTGGTTTGAATAAACAAGAGAAAAATTCTATTTTCGTCCCTCAGCTCTTCAGCCAGTCTAGAGTTTGTCCTTAATTCCCACACCAAGCATTTGCACCTTAACTCTTCATAACAGACAAGCTTTGTCCCTTGACGCGAGAAAAGCAGTTTCATGTAGACTTGACATGGTTTTGACCGGTCGTCACCACGTGGCAATCTTCCTCTCCCTTCTTATTTATCTCACTTGGGGTGCATTTGGTTGCCCACATAAGGCCCAACCAGGCCCGCGTGGGAAGAAACTAGACTGATTTGTTACTTGCATTCACTATTGGGCCTGCACAACGCGAAGTTTAAAGCACCCCAAAGCCTGGCCCGTGAGCTACTGCTGCATCGGCAGTTTCTCCACACCGAGGCAGAGCGTGACCACGTGTGAATCTTGGCTGCACGCCTTGGGGAGCGCGAGAGACGGACGGGACGTCTCATAAATCCCTCTCCCTCTCCTGTCACCGCTCACTACTCCATTCACACCACTCCCCCTCTCTCCTCTCACCGCCCCTTGCTTTCCTCTCCTCTCCTCTGCTCTGATGAGTCACCCACCTCTCCTCTGCTCTGATAAATCCCTCTCCCTCTCCTGTCACCGCTCACTACTCCATTCACACCACTCCCCCTCTCTCCTCTCACCGCCCCTTGCTTTCCTCTCCTCTCCTCCGCTCTGATGAGTCACCCACCGCCGCGCTGTTCGCTGACCCCCATCAGCTCGGCCAGAACCGCATCCACGAGTGGTGGGTTATCGGCTTGGCGAACTTCAGGGTGTACCTGATGCAGGCTTTAGGGGCCCTGTCTCCACTGTACACCAGGCCAGCACGACCGGCCAATGCGGTGCCGACCGCTCCGGCTTCGTTGCCGGTTCCGAACCTCGTGGTCCTGGGTTCGGTGGCGCCGCCGGAGGGGGCGGTGACTTTGCCGTCGGTCGTAACCGATGTTGGTGGATGGAGCCCCCATTTGAAGGTTTGTTCCATGGATGTCGGTGCCTCCTCCTGGACCGCGAGCGTGGCCACGAGCACCGGGACAAGGCCGATGGCCATTGGCATTGGCAACTCCTCCTCCTTTGCACTGGCCATCCTCTTCCGGCCGGGTGGTTTCTCCCCGGTCGGCATACGCTCAAGTCGCTCCGGTAAGAACGAAACCCCATCTCTTCTCGTAGATGTATAAATTAGGGTTTTCATAATTTGCATGCATTGTATTGGACTGGATTGGGTTCGCTTCCAATCGAATCGAATTGATAGGATTCAATCCCTTTTGCTCTGTATTGTTCATAGGTAGGATCGTAGTGTTCTTGTTGTGTGTTTCATGTTCATGCTTAGTGCTTGATGTTCATGTTGATGATGCTTAGGGTTCTTGTTGAGTTTGGTGTTCATGTTCTAGCTGTGTTTGATGCTTTGGGTACTTGATTAGTGCTTAATGCTTTAGTGATCATGATGTACACTATGTTCATGATAAGGTTGATGATGCTTAGGGTTCTTGTTGTGTTTTATGTTCATGTCCTTGCTGTGTTTGATACTTAGAGTTCTTGTCATGTTTTATGTTTAGGGTTCTTGCTATGTCCTCTACGTGCATGGTATTCATGTTAGGTAAGACCAAGGTGTTTACAACTTTAGGTAGGACCAATGCCCATGTTACTAATGAATATCTTCTTACCTGACAAGGTGATGAAGATGGACTTGGATAGGGCCGGAGGAGGAGACCCTGTCGTTGCCGCCGCCGAGGCCGCCATGGACTTCATCCCCACGAACCGCTGGCTCAAGGTGGTGAACCTGCCTGGCATGTTCGCCTTCGTGAGGTAGTCGCATTCAAGTGGACGAGCTCCTAGGACCAGCCACGAGGAGGCGGCCCAAGAGACTCTTCGCTTCTATGTGCAAATCAGGGACGAGGAGGACCTTTCCATGCTCATCTACCCTCCCAAGTTTCTGGAGGTGGTGAAGGCGTGCCTCACGGTTAAGCTATCGCGCGTGGTGAGTCTCTCAGCTAACAAGTGGTGTGAGCTCTGGGTTCATGTCTAGAACTTCAAGGGACAGATGGTCCTCGGTAGGGGCTGGGAGTAATTCTGCCGCCGCCACATGACCATCCTAGCGACCTCGTCGTGCCGCGCATCTCCGGCCTAGGTCTCAAGATGAAAGTCTACAACCACGATAGCTACATCGGGTGCAGGGTGCATTGCAGCAGGCACAACTACATCAGCGACGTTGCTTTCACCCTCTGATCTTGTCCCTCTGAACTTGTAGTTAGTTTGAGGTGGTGGCGTGAGACATTGATGGGAACTTGTTAATACTTTTCCTTGGTTTGATATGTCTCCAACCTATCTATAATTTTTGCTTGTTTCATGCTGCTATATTATCATTCTTGGATGTTTTACAATCATTTTACCACAACTTTATATTATTTTTGGGACTAAACTATTAACCTAGAGCCCAGTGCTACTTCCTGTTTTCCCCTTGTTTTTGAGTTCTACAGAAAAGGAATATAAAACGGAGTCCAAATGGAATAAAAAATTACGGTGATTTTTTGGACCAGAAGAGACCCATGGAGCATCGCAGTTGGGCTAGAAGACCCACGAGGCAGTCACAAGCCTCAGGGGCGCGGCTGTAGGATCGAGAGAGGGATGTCTAGAGGGGGGGGGGTGAATAGACTACTAGCAGAAATTTAAAACCTAACCTTTTCCCAAGTTAATTGGTTGACAGATTTTAACTATTCTAGAAAATCTGGCAAGTCTAACAGCCCTACACATGCATGTCTACAAATATGCCAGCGGAAAGTAAAGACATTGCACATGTAAGCAAAGAGATGAGATAAGAGGATCAAACGCAATAGGGGACACAAGGATTTTTCTCGTGGTTCCGATAGGTGGTGCTATCGTACGTCCATGTTCATGGAGTCTACAACCCACACAGGGTAACGGTCACGAGAGTCCACGGAGGGCTCCACCCATAAGGGTCCACAAAGTAGCAACCTTGACTATTCCATGCGGCTTCCGTCCCCGAAGGACTAGCCTCACTATGGGTAGATATTCACGAAGTAGGTGATCTCCTTGCCCTTACAAACTTCTTGGTTCACTCCACAACATGAAGTAGGAGGCTCCCAAGCGACACCTAACCAATCTAGGAGGCACCACCCTCCAAAAGGTAATAGGCTCGGTAATGACGATGAACTCCTTGCTCTTGTGCTTCAAGATGATAGACTCCTCAACACACAATCACTCTCTCACAGATTTGGCTTGGTAGAAGAGATGGGATTGGTGTAAAGCAACTTGGGGAGGCTAGAAATCAAGATCCATATGGTTGGAGTGGAAGATCTTGACCTCAACACAAGGGTAGGTGGTTCTCTCTCAGAAAAATGAGTAGGATAGGTATGGAATAGTTCTGAGCACTTCTCTTTTGAGTGGGTGGTGGTGAAGGGGTATATATAGGCATCTCCAAACATCCAACTATTACACACAATAAGTCAGACTCGGTGACACCGATGTGTAAATCTCGGTGGTACCAAAGTGACAAAAAGTGGCAACTTTTGAATCTCGGATGGACCGATATACAATTCTCGGTTGCACCGACAAGGTGACCAATGGCCAGATTTACCAATCTCGGTGACGCCAATTCACCATTCTCGGTCGGACCGGAAATGAGAACTTGTGTAATAGGAAGTTGGCAACCCAACTCGGTGGTACCGAGTACAGTGTCGGCTGCACCGAAGTGTTAGGGTTTGGCTGAGTCTGTCTAGGGTTTGGAACTTGGTGGCACCGGGATAGGAATGTTGGTTGCACCAATTTGGCATATTTGGTTTAGGACATACTTTGGTTGGAGAGTATGTGGATGTTTTGGTGACTGTCACTTGTGCACATTTGAGCATATTGTTCACCATCAAAACTTCACCCCCTTTTAATAGTATTGGCTTTACTATAGACTCAAAGTGATTTCTCACAAATGTAAAATGCAGAGTCCTCTTGCTTGAAGCTTGGCCAACCTATATCCTTGAATCTTGGGCTAATTCCACAGTCTCCTCAATCCTTTTGCCAACTCAACTCTTCATGGACTAATATTTGAAATATACTAGATAGAAGTGTTAGTCCAAGAGACAATGTATGTTGTCATGAATTTTCAAAACCACCAAGGGAGCATGTTGTGCTTTCAATCTCCCCCTTTTTGGTAATTGTTGACAACATACAATCAAAGCTTCCATTAAAGATATGCATGGATGCAATGGGACTTTGAGAAACACATGACTAAGATTTCCTCCCCCTAGATGTGTGCAGTCCTTTAAAGGATAGTTGCTTTGGAATGCATGGACACACATATGAATGAAAGGTACAAGAGATTCATGTGTATCTTGGCTATATGCATCAATATATGTGAATGAAATGTATATCCTTGATCAAAACTTCACTCTTGCGAATAGTATGTGCAAGAAGCAAGAGATCATGCCGATCAAAGATATGATGCATATACTTACCTTGAGTTCTTGAGCATTATAGTAGTAGAGACACACTTGAGAAAACAATGTTAGGAAACACAAGAGTATTCTACTAAACAAAAGCAATAGAACTCAAAGAGTATGCTCCACATCTTAGTAATAATCTATTATATCTTTTCTCCCTTTTGATATAAATATGATATTACATCCTCTCCCCCTGAATCTCAGCATGTAGATATTGGGATCTGATAGGGTGAGAAAAGTAATCCTTTGTTCACTTGAGACTTTTCTCCAAAAGTGGTTTTATTCCTCTCCTTGATCATGAAAGTGTGAACTTTGAAGTTTTCTTCTCCCCTAAATCATATCTCCCCCTTTGCATAAGCATGTGACTCTCCCTTTAGCATGAAGCTTTGAAATTCTCACCCTTTGGCATAAAATACCAAAAAGGTTAAATTGTTGGGAGTAGTGACAGGGATCATTGACAAGGAATGGATCATGGAGATCAAGGGTCATTGAAAGTAGGGTTCAATGAAAGTCTAAGGGAATCATTGAATGTAGCTTTTCCCCCTTTAGCAAATTTGTGTTTTCTTCTCCTTGGAGCTAGGGATCCTTGAATAAAGAATTTCTCCCCCTAAGAGTTGTTTGTTCTTCTCCCCCTTAATTAATATTTTTTTAAATAGAGAAGGCATCATGGAAGAAACAAGATTAACATAAGAACTGAAAACAAATAAACTACATCAAGAAAACATCTGAACACAAAGAAAATCGGTGACTCCGAGATGGATAAATCGGTGATACCGAGATTGTGTAATGCAGCTTATCTGCAAGTTCGGTAGAGTCGAGTTATCTAAATCGGTGACTCCGAAAGGTAAACCAACTTTTTGTTTTCAGAGAGACAAGTGAAACTGTTCCAAACGGAAAATGTGAAAAAATTACAGAGGTCATCAAATAGATAAGATTTGAGTGGTTTTGAGAGATAGTACAATAAGAGAGCAAACCACACAAGATTCTTAACTAAATGATGGGCGGTGGCTAGGTCACCTATATTAGAGTATATTGACTTAGGAGCCAAGAAAGAATACTTGATCATAGGTCATACTCATCATTTAAGCTCAAAATGGGGTTACCATTTTTCAATTAAGCATTTTGATGTCTTCATCTCACTTGAGTTGCTTTAGCCCATGTCTTGGAGTAAAGCCTGTTCAAGGATATGAGTACATACCTTTGAGTGATGTTGATGACATTGCTCGTAGGTGAGCTTGTTGAGGATGTCGAGGTCGATGAAGATCATCTTGAATTTGGAGCTATCCTTCTCGTTCTAGTGCACTAGTCACCTACAAAGGTTAGTCATGCAAGGAACAACAATGGATATATCCTATTGACATGATACCACTTATAGGTTTTGCAACTAAGATCATGTATATGTCAAGGATATGTTTTTGTTGTCTTCTTCCTTCCATCATCAAGAGGGGTTGTGGATACTTGGTAATGACAAGATTGCTTATGATTGGAGTTGATGGCAATCTTGTGGAATGAAGTTCTTCCAAGTACCTACATAAGGTTAGATACAATAGAAGGGACCATAGATTTTCATGGCATATGATGATGAGTTATGAGAACATGGAGATAATAGTAAAGCTAATGCCTTACTTGCAACTGAGTAAGTCTAGCTCAAGTTTGAAGCATCAATGATGTTCAACTCACTCCTCAAATGACAAAATGTCTTCTCATCAAGTGGCTTGGCGAAGATACCGGACAATTGTTTTTTAGTACGAACATGCTTAAGATTGATATATCCTTTGGCAACATGATCATGAATGAAATGATGTCGAACTTGAATATGCTTGGTTTGAGAATGTAGCACATGATTATGTCCAATTTTAATAGGACTTTCATTGTCACAAAGTAATGGAACATTTTTAACATGAATACCATAATCCTTAAGCGTTTGTGTCATCCATAGTAATTGCGCACAACAAGATCCAGCAGCAATATACTCTGCTTCTACAATAGATAGAGATACCGAGTTTTGTTTCTTGGAGGACCAAGACACAAGAGATCTACCTAAAAATTGACAAGTACCCGAGGTGGATTTTCTATCAACCTTGTCACCGGCATAGTCCGAATCGGAATAGACAACAAGATTGAAGGAAGATCCCTTGGTATACCAAATGCCAAAGTTTGGTGTTTGTATCAAGTATCTCACAATACGTTTCACAGCCAAAAGCTTACACTCTTTAGGTGCGGTTTGATATCTAGCACACATGCAAACACTAAGCATAATATCAGGACGAGATGCACATAGATATAACAATGAACCAATCATATATCGATAAACCTTTTGATCAGCCGGTTCATCCTCCCTGGTAAGGTCAACATGTCCACCAGTAGGCATAGGAGTTTTCATACCTTTGCAGCCCTGCATGTTGAACTTCTTGATTAAGTCCTTGGTATACTTAGTTTGAGAGATGAAAGTTCCTTCTTTTGATTGCTTGATTTGCAATCCAAGAAAGAATTTCAGCTCACACATCATAGGCATCTCATACTTCTCGGACATCAACCTTCCAAATCTTTCACTAAATTGAGGGTTAGTGGAACCAAAGATAATATCATCCACATAAATTTGGCATACAAATAATTCTCCATTAACTCTCTTAGTGAACAAGGTTGCATCAATTTTACCAATTTCAAAACCTTTTTCGATGAGAGACTTCGTTAGGCATTTATACCAAGCACGAGGGGCTTGCTTAAGACCATAAAGAGCTTTGCGAAGCTTGTAAACATGATTAGGTTTCTTAGGATTCACAAAACCAGGTGGTTGCTTAACATAAACTTCTTCCTCTATTTCACCATTAAAAAAGGCACTTTTGATGTCCATTTGGTAAAGTGTGATATCATGGTGATTAGAATAAGCAAGAAGAATACGAATAGCTTCAAGTTTAGCAACGGGGGCATAGGTCTCACCGTAGTCCATACCTTCGAATTGCATATATCCTTGGGCTACGAGACGAGCCTTGTTGCGTACGACTTGACCATCTTCGTCTTGTTTGTTCCGAAATACCCATTTGGTTCCGATGATGTTGTGCTCATCTTCGGGTTTCTCCACAAGTGTCCACACTTTGTTCCTCTCAAAGTTATGTAGCTCTTCATGCATTGCGTTCACCCAATCCGTGTCTTCAAGAGCTTGTTCTACCTTTAAAGCATCAATTCTAGAGATGAAAGAATAATGCTCACGGAAGTTAGCTAGACAGGTTTTAGAGCGAGTGATTCTCCCTGTTTGTATATCACCAAAGATTTGGTTTAGGGGATGGTTCTTGGTCACTTGAGCTCGAACATGGGCTAGCTTCCGATTGTTGGATGGTTGAGCTTCTTGTTCTTCATAATCATCTCGTTCATCTTTGTTGTTGTTGAAGGTGTCGTTCCCTTTAGGTGGTGGTGAAGGTGGTTGCGGTAGATCTTCATGATGTACTTCCTCTTCTTCATCATCTTGTCGTGTACCGCTCGTGGATGCCTTCATGTCGTGTTGAGGTTCACCTTGACGTGAAGTGGGGGCTTCCACTTGAGTTGATGAAGTACTCTCCTTCACCTCCATAGGACGAATCTTGCCGATGGGTAGATCTAGAATGGCTTCTGAAGGATCCTTATCACCTACATCATTTGGCAATAGTTCGACTTCCAAACCATTGGATTCATCAAACTTCACATCTACCATCTCTTCAACTTTTCGAGTGAAGTTGTTGTAGACACGGTAAGTGTGAGAGTTCGATCCGTAACAAAGTAGGAATCCTTCATGAGATTTAGGAGAAAATTTAGTACGATGATGCTTATCAAGAATGTAGAACTTTGAGCCAAATACCCTAAAGTATCCGACTTGGGGCACTAGTAGAAAACAGACCTTTCGTCCCAAGCATTAGTCCCGGTCTGGTTACGAGCCGGTACTGAAGATGGTATTAGTCCCGGTTCATGCCGGCTCCAACGGATAGGAGCAGGGCGACCTTTAGTACCAGTTCGTGAGGGATCTTTAGTACCGGTTTGTGTCACGAGCCAGTACTAAAGGGGGTGTGGCAGGCTTTTGGTCAGACTTGGGCCCCACGTGCCTCTTTAGTACCGATTGGTGGCACGAGCCGGTACTAAATGTTTTAGCAAGGATTTGGAGGAGTGGTCATTATGTTCTAGTTTATTTGATTTATATGCAATTTGAGCTCAAATTAACTTGTTAGGTTGCATATGTGTAGGTGTGGTTTATTTGGTGCCTTCCCATCCCCGTCCTAACCACCGTCGATCGTCTGCACCGTCTCGTCGTGGCACTGGGCACCTTGGTGAACCTCTTGTTCTTCTTAAAACATTTAAAAAAATATTACTTGTATGATTTAGATAGCTGCGTGTACGATTTACTTACTTGTATTATTGTTAGTTATTCTATAGTGTCATGGTTATGGTATCCGCCCACGTCGGCCCTCGTCCAGTCTATGATTCAGATATGGTATGTCATTATCTTTTATAACGAGTGTCTTGTCAGTTTCGAGTCGGTGTTCCCTCCATCCTTCTTCAATATTATGACGCACGTTCTAGTTCACGTAGTCGAAGAGATTAACATTCTGGGTCCTGTATTTCTACACAATATGTTCCCCTTCGAGAGGTTCATGGGAGTCTTAAAGAAATATGTTCATAACCGTGCTAGGCCAGAAGGAAGCATCACCAAGGGACATGGAACAGAGGAGGTAATTGAGTTTTGTGTTGACTTTGTTCCTGACATTAAGCCGATTGGACTTCCTGAATTGCGGCATGAGGGGAGACTGGGTGGAAAAGACACACTAGGAAAGAAAGAAGCAATAAATATGGACGAGCATTCTTTCACTCAAGCACACTACACGGTTCTATAAAATTCCACCTTGGTGACTCCATATATCGAGGAACACAAGGATATTGTACGGTCCAAGAACCCGGAGCAGTCTGACCCCTGGATTGAACGTAAACACATGGAGACTTTTGTCGGTTGGTTGCAAACAAAGCTCATCAATGACAGCGATGTTCCAGATGAACTATACTGGTTGGCCAAGACACCAAGTTCGACTGTAACGACTTTCAAAGGGTACGAGATAAATGGTAATACATTTTACACGATCGCCCAAGATAAAAAGAGCACCAACCAAAATAGTGGTGTCCGCTATGATGCAACTAACTTTCAAGACACATATTATGGTGACATAGACGAGATATGGGAACTTGACTATGGACCTGATCTTAAGGTCCCTTTGTTTCGGTGCAAATGGGTCAAATATACTTGAGTCGGGGTACAGGTAGACCCGCAGTACAGAATGACAACAGTGGATCTCAACAATCATGGGTACACAGATGACTCATTCGTCCTAGCCAATGATGTGGCTCAGGTCTTCTATGTGAAGGACATGTCTAGCAAATCGAGGAGAAAAAAAGATAAGGAAGCGAATACATCATACGATGAGCCAAAGTGCCACATAGTTCTTTCAGGGAAAAGAAACATTGTGGGAGTGGAGGACAAGACAGACATGTCAGAAGCTTACGAAAAGTTTCATGAAATCCCTCCCTTTAGAGTGATGACTGACCCTCTCAAGTCTTTAGAAATTTCTATGTGGGTGAAATTATGATGTCATGCCAAGTTACAACCTTTTCAGAGTTCATTTGTACTGCTTTTCAAATTTAGGGTCATTTAGCTCAAAATAAATCATTAAATGCATGAAAAATATCAAATGAAGTTAGGAATGGTTGAAAATGTATGATATGCCTTTGAATGGTGGATATTGAACACACAAAAAGTATGGAGTTAAAATAAGTTATTAAAAATGAAATCCCTTTGTAATAGATGAGTTTTCGTTCGAAACCCTCAAACTTCGAAAGAGATTGTCCAATTTGTACACGAAGTGCATCCAGTTTTCGCCGTAACCCTCTCAACTCTATAGAAATTTCTATGTGGGTGAAATTATGATGTCATGCCAAGTTACAACCTTTTCAGAGTTCATTTGTACTGCTTTTCAATTTAGGGTCATTTAGCTCAAAATAAATCATTAAATGCATGAAAAATATCAAATGAAGTCAGAAAGTGTTGAAAATTGATGATATGCTTTTGAATGGTGCATATTGAACACACAAAAAGTATGGAGTTAAAATAAGTTATTGAAAATGAAATCCCTTTGTAATAGATGAGTTTTCGTTCGAAACCCTCATACTTCAAAAGAGATTGTCCAATTTGTACACGAAGTGCATCCAGTTTTTGCCGTAACCCTCTCAACTCTTTAGAAATTTCTATGTGCGTGAAATTATGATGTCATGCCAAGATACAACCTTTTCAGAGGTCATTTGTACTGCTTTTCAAATTTTGGGTCATTTATCTCAAAATAAATCATTAAATGCATGAAAAATATCAAATGAAGTGAGGAATGGTTGAAAATGTATGATATGCCTTTGAATGGTGCATATTGAACACACAAATAGTATGGAGTTAAAATAATTTATTAAAAATGAAATCCCTTTGTAATAGATGAGTTTTCGTCCGAAACCCTCATACTCCGAAAGATATTGTCCAATTGTACACGAAGTGCATCCAGTTTTTGCCGTAACCCTCTAAATTCTTTAGAAGTTGCTATGTGGGTGAAAGTATGATGTCATGCCAAGTTACAACATTTTCAGAGTTCATTTGTACTGCTTTTCAAATTTAGGGTCATTTAGTTCAAAATAAATCATTAAATAGCTGAAAAATATCAAATGAAGTCAAAAAGGGTTGAAAATTGATGATGTGCCTTTGAATTGTGCATATTGAACACACAAAAAGTATGGAGTTAAAATAAGTTATTAAAAATGAAATCCCTTTGTAATAGATGAGTTTTCGTTCGAAACCCTCATACTCCGAACGAGATTGTCCAATTTGTACACGAAGTGCATCCAGTTTTAGCCATAACCCTCTCAACTCTTTAGAAGTTTCTATGTGCGTGAAAGTATGATGTCATATCAAGTTACAACCTTTTCCGAGTTTATTTGTACTGCTTTTCAAATTTAGGGTCATTTGGTTCAAAATAAATCATTAAATACCTGAAAAATATCGAATGAAGTCACAAAGGGTTGAAAATTGATTATGTGCCTTTCAATGGTTCATATTGAACACACAAAATGTATGGAGTTAAAATAAGTTATTAAAAATGATATCCCTTTGTAATAGATGAGTTTTCGTCCGAAATGCTCATACTCCGAAAGAGATTGTACAATTTGTATACGAAGTGCATCCAGTTTTAGTCGTAACCCTCTCAAGCCTTTAGAAGTTGCTATGTGGGTGAAATTATGATGTTATGCCAAGATACAACCTTTTCAGAGTTCATTTTTACTGCTTTTCAAATTTTGGGTCATTTACCTCAAAATAAATCATTAAATGCATGAAAAATATCAAATGAAGTTAGGAATGGTTGAAAATGTATGATATGCCTTTGAATGGTGCATATTGAACACACAAAAAGTATGGAGTTAAAATAATTTATTAAAAATGAAATCCCTTTGTAACAGATGAGTTTTCGTCTGAAACCCTCATACTCCGAAAGAGATTGTCCAATTTGTACACGAAGTGCATCCAGGTTTAGTCGTAACCCTCTCAACTCTTTAGAAGTCGCTATGTGGGTGAAATTATGATGTCATGCCAAGTTACCACCTTTTCAGAGTTCATTTGTACTGCTTTTCAAATTTAGGGTCATTTAGTTCAAAATAAATCATTAAATACCTGAAAAATATCAAATGAAGTTAGAAAGGGTTGAAAATTGATGATGTGCCTTTGAATGGTGCATATTGAACACACGGAAAGTATGGAGTTAAAATAACTTATTAAAAATGAAATCACTTTGTAATAGATGAGTTTTCGTCCGGAATCCTCATACTCCGAAACAGATTGTCCAATTTGTACACGAAGTGCATCCAGTTTTAGTCGTAACCCTCTCAACTCTTTAGAAGTTTCTATGTCGGTGAAATTATGATGTCATGCCAAGTTACAACCTTTTCAGAGTTCATTTGTACTGCTTTTCAAATGAAGTCTGAAAGGGTTGAAAATTGATGATGTGCCTTTGAATGGTGCATATTGAACACCCAAAAATTATAGAGTAAAATAAGTTATTAAAAATGAATTCCCTTTGTAATAGATGAGTTTTCGTCCAAAACCCTCATACTCCGAAAGAGACTGTCCAATTTGTACACGAAGTGCATCCAGTTGTTGTCGTATCCTTCTCAACTCTTTTGAAGTTGCTATGTGGGTGAAATTATGATGTCATGCCAAGTTACAACCTTTTCAAAGTTCATTTGTACTGCTTTTCAAATTTAGGGTCATTTAACACACAAATTTAGGGTCAATTGTACTGCCGTAACCTTCTCAACTCTTTAGAAGTTGCTATGTGGGTGAAATTATGATGTCGTGCCAAGTTACAACCATTTCAGAGTTCATTTGTACTGCTTTTCAAATTTAGGGTCATTTAGTTCAAAATAAATCATTAAATACCTAAATAATATCAAATGAAGTCACAAAGGGTTGAAAACTAATGATGTGCCTTTGAATGGTGCATATTGAACACACGAAAAGTATGGAGTTAAAATAAGTTATTAAAAATGAAATCCCTTTGTAATAGATGAGTTTTCGTCCGAAACCCTCATACTCCGAAAGAGATTGTCCAATTTGTACACGAAGTGCATCCAGCTTTTGCCGTAACCCTCTCAACTCTTTATAAGTTTCTATATCGGTGAAAGTATGATGTCATGCCAAGTTACTACCTTTTCAGAGTTCATTTCTTCTGCTTTTCAAATTTAGGGTCATTTAGTTCAAAATAAATCATTAAATACCTCAAAAATATCAAATGAAGTCAGAAAGGGTTGAAAATTGATAATGTGCCTTTGAATGGTGCATATTGAACACACAAAAAGTATGGAGTTAAAATAAGTTATTAAAAATGAAATCCCTTTGTAATAGATGAGTTTTCGTCCGAAACCCTCACACTCCGAAAGAGATTGTCCAATTTGTACACGAAGTGCATCCAGTTTTTGCCGTAACCCTCTCAATTCTTTAGAAGTTGCTATGTGGGTGAAATTATGATGTCATGCCAAGTTATAACCTTTTCAGAGTTAGTTTGTACTGCATTTCAATTTAGGGTCATTTAGCTCAAAATAAATCATTAAATGCATGAAAAATATCAAATGAAGTCAGAAAGGGTTGAAAATTGATGATATGCCTTTGAATGGTGCATATTGAACACACAAAAAGTTTGGAGTTAAAATAAGTTATTAAAAATGAAATCCCTTTGTAATAGACGAGTTTTCGTTCGAAACCCTCATACTTCGAAAGAGATTGTCCAATTTGTACACGAAGTGCATCCAGTTTTTGCCGTAACCCTCTCAACTCTGTAGAAATTTCTGTGTGGGTGAAATTATGATGTCATGCCAAGTTACAACCTTTTCAGAGTTCATTTGTACTGCTTTTCAATTTAGGGTCATTTAGCTCAAAATAAATCATTAAATGCATGAAAAATATCAAATGAAGTCAGAAAATGTTGAAAATTGATGATATGCTTTTGAATGGTGCATATTGAACACACAAAAAGTATGGAGTTAAAATAAGTTATTGAAAATGAAATCCCTTTGTAATAGATGAGTTTTCGTTCGAAACCCTCATACTTCGGAAGAGATTGTCCAATTTGTACACGAAGTGCATCCAGTTTTTGCCGTAACCCCCTCAACTCTGTAGAAACTTCTATGTGGGTGAAATTATGATGTCATGCCAAGTTACAACCTTTTCCGAGTTCATTTGTAGTGCGTTTCAAATTTAGGGTCATTTAGCTCAAAATAAATAATTAAATGCATGACAAATATCAAATGAAGTTAGGAAGGGTTGAAAATGTATGATATGCCTTTGAATGGTGCCTATTGAACACACAAAAAGTATGGAGTTAAAATAAGTTATTAAAAATGAAATCCCTTTGTAATAGATGAGTTTTCGTCCGAAACCCTCAAACTCCGTAAGAGATTGTCCAATTGTACACGAAGTGCATCCAGTTTTAGTCGTAACCCTCTCAACTCTTTAGAAGTTGCTATGTGGGTGAAATTATGATGTCATGCCAAGGTACAACCTTTTCAGAGTTCATTTGTACTGCTTTTCAAATTTAGGGTCATTTAGTTCAAAATAAATCATTAGATACCTGAAAAATATCAGATTAAGTCAGAAAGGATTGAAAACTAATGATGTGCCTTTGAATGGTGCATATTGAACACAAAAAAAGTATGGAGTTAAAATATGTTATTAAAAATGAAATCCCTCTGTAATAGATGAGTTTTCGTGCGAAACCCTCAAACTCCTTAAGAGATTGTCCAATTGTACACGAAGTGCATCCAGCTTTTGTCCTAACCCTCTCAACTCTTTAGAAGTTGCTATGTGGGTGAAGTTATGATGTCATGCCAAGTTACAACCTTTTCAGAGTTCATTTGTATTGCTTTTCAAATTTAGGGTTATTTAGTTGAAAATAACTCACTAGATACCTGAAAAATATCAGATGATGTTAGAAAGGGTTGAAAACTAATGATGTGCCTTTGAATGGTGCATATTGAACACACAAAAAGTTTGGACTTAAAATATGTTATTAAAAATGAAATACCTTTGTAATAGATGAGTTTTCGTCCCAAACCCTCACACTCCAAAGGTGCTATGTGTGTTAAATTATGATGCCATGCCAAGTTGCAACCTTTTCAGTGTTCATTTGTACTGCTTTTCAAATTTACGGTCATTTAGCTCAAAATAAATCATTAAATGCATGAAAAATATCAAATGAAGTCAGACAGGGTTGAAAATTGATGATATGCCTTTGAATGGTGCATATTGAACACACAAAAAGTCTGGAGTTAAAATAAGTTACTAAAAATGAAATCCTTTTATAATAGATGAGTTTTCATTCGAAACCCTCATACTTCGAAAGAGGTTGTCCAATTTGTACACGAAGTGCATCTAGGTTTTGCCGTAACACTCTCAACTATTTAGAAGTTTCTATGTCGGTGAAATTATGATGTCCTACCAAGTTACAACCTTTTCTGAGTTCATTTGTACTGCTTTTCAAATTTAGGGTCATTTAGCTCAAAATAAATCATTAAATGCATGAAAAATATCAAATGAAGTCAGAAAGGGTTGAAAATTGATGATATGCCTTTTAATGGTGCGTATTGAACACACAAAAAGTATGGAGTTAAAATAAGTCATTAAAAATGAAATCCCTTTGTAATAGATGAGTTTTCGTTCGAAACCCTCATACTTCGAAAGAGATTGTCCAATTTGTACACGAAGTGCATCCAGTTTTTGCCGTAACCCTCTCAATTCTTTAGAAATTTCTATGTGGGTGAAATTATGATGTCATGCAAAGTTACAACCATTTCAGAGTTCATTTGTACTGCTTTTCAAATTTAGGGTCATTTAGCTCAAAATAAATCATTAAATGCATGAAAAATATCAAATGAAGTCAAAAAGTGTTGAAAATTGATGATATGCCTTTGAATGGTGCATATTGAACACACAAAAAGTATGGAGTTAAAATAAGTTACTAAAAATAAAATCCCTTTGTAATAGATGAGTTTTCGTTCCAAACCCTCATACTTTGAAAGAGATTGTCCAATTTGTACACGAAGTGCATCCAGTTTTTGCCGTAACCCTCTCAACTCTTTAGAAATTTCTATATGGGTGAAATTATGATGTCATGCCAAGTTACAACCTTTTCAGAGTTCATTTGTACTGCTTTTCAAATTTAGGGTCATTTAGTCGAAACTAACTCATTAGATACCTGAAAAATATCAGATGATGTTAGAAAGGGTTGAAAACTAATGATGTGCCTTTGAATGGTGCATATTGAACACACAAAAAGTATGGCGTTAAAATATGTTATTAAAAATGAAATCCCTTTGTAATAGATGAGTTTTCGTCCGAAACCCTCATACTCCCAAAGAGATTGTCCAATTTGTACACGAAGTGCATCCAGTTTTTCTCGTAACCCTGTCAACTCTTTAGAAGTTGCTATGTGTGTTAAATTATGATGCCATGCCAAGTTGCAACCTTTTCAGAGTTCATTTGTACTGCTTTTCAAATTTACGGTCATTTAGCTCAAAATAAATCATTAAATGCATG
The DNA here is from genome assembly GCA_022496015.1 of Hordeum marinum. Classification (NCBI taxonomy): domain Eukaryota; kingdom Viridiplantae; phylum Streptophyta; class Magnoliopsida; order Poales; family Poaceae; genus Hordeum; species Hordeum marinum. The sequence goes on from CM039674.1 coordinate 480,863,470, forward strand.
AAAAATATCAAATGAAGTCAGACAGGGTTGAAAATTGATGATATGCCTTTGAATGGTGCATATTGAACACACAAAAAGTCTGGAGTAAAAATAAGTTACTAAAAATGAAATCTCTTTATAATAGATGAGTTTTCATCCGAAACCCTCATACTTCTAAAGAGATTGTCCAATTTGTACACGAAGAGCATCCAGGTTTTGTCGTAACCCTCTAAACTATTAAGAAGTTTCTATGTCAGTGAAATTATGATGTCATGCCAAGTTACAACCTTTTCAGAGTTCATTTGTACTGCTTTTGAAATTTAGGGTCATTTAGCTCAAAATAAATCATTAAATGCATGAAAAATATCAAATGAAGTCACGAATGGTGCATATTGAACACACAAAAATTATACAGTTAAAATAAGTTATTAACAATGAAATCCCTTTGTAATAGATGAGTTTTCGTCCAAAACCCTCATACTCCGAAAGAGATTGTCCAATTTGTACATGAAGTGCATCCAGTTTTTGCCGTAACCCTCTCAACTCTTTAGAAGTTGCTATATGGGTGAAATTATGATGTCATGCCAAGTTACAACCTTTTCAGAGTTCATTTGTACTGCTTTTCAAATTTAGGGTCATTTAGCTCAAAATAAATAATTAAATCCATGAAAAATATCAAATGAAGTTAGAAAGGGTTGAAAATTGATGGTATGCCTTTGAATGGTGCATATTGAGCACACAAAAAGTATGGAGTTAAAATAAGTTATTAAAAATGAAATCCCTTTGTAATAGGTGAGTTTTCGTTCGAAACCCTCATACTCCGAAAGAGATTGTCCTATTTGTACACGAAGTGCATACAGTTTTTTCCGTAACCCTCTCAACTCTTTAGAAGTTTCTATGTGGGTGAAATTATGATGCCATGCCAAGTTACAACCTTTTCACAGTTCATTTGTACTGGTTTTCAAATTTAGTGTCATTTAGCTCAAAATAAATCATTAAATACCTGATATATATCAAATGAACTCAGAAAGGGTTGAAAATTAATTATGTGCCTTTCAATGGTGCATATTGAACACACAAAAGTATGGAGTTAAAATAAGTTATTAAAATTGAAATCCCTTTGTAATAGATGAGTTTTCGTCCGAAATCCTCATACTCCGAAAGAGATTGTCCAATTTGTACACGATGTGCATCCAGGTTTAGTCGTAACCCTCTCAACTCTTTAGAAGTTGCTATGTGGGTGAAATTATGATGTCATGCCAAGTTAGAACCTTTTCAGTGTTCATTTGTACTGCTTTTCAAATTTAGGGTCATTTAGCTCAAAATAAATCATTAAATGCATGAAAAATATCAAATGAAGTCAGAAAGGGTTGAAAATTTATGATATGCTTTTGAATGGTGCATAATGAACACAAAAAAAGTATGGAGTTAAAATAATTTATTGAAAATGAAATCCCTTTGTAATAGATGAGTTTTCATTCAAAACCCTCATACTTCGGAAGCGATTGTCCAATTTGTACACGAAGTGCATCCAGTTTTTGCCGTAACCCCCTCAACTCTGTAGAAACTTCTATGTGGGTGAAATTATGATGTCATGCCAAGTTACAACCTTTTCCGAGTTCATTTGTAGTGCGTTTCAAATTTAGGGTCATTTATCTCAAAATAAATAATTAAATGCATGACAAATATCAAATGAAGCTAGGAAGGGTTGAAAATGTATGATATGCCTTTGAATGGTGCATATTGAACACACAAAAAGTATGGAGTTAAAATAAGTTATTAAAAATGAAATCCCTTTGTAATAGATGAGTTTTCGTCCGAAACCCTCAAACTCCTTAAGAGATTGTCCAATTGTACACGAAGTGCATCCAGTTTTAGTCGTAACCCTCTCAACTCTTTAGAAGTTGCTATGTGGGTGAAATTATGATGTCATGCCAAGGTACAACCTTTTCAGAGTTCATTTGTACTACTTTTCAAATTTGGGGTCATTTAGTTCAAAATAAATCATTAGATACCTAAAAAATATCAGATTAAGTCAGAAAGGATTGAAAACTAATGATGTGCCTTTGAATGGTGTATATTGAACACAAAAAAAGTATGGAGTTAAAATATGTTATTAAAAATGAAATCCCTCTGTAATAGATGAGTTTTCGTGCGAAACCCTCATACTCCGAATGAGATTGTCCAATGTGTAAATGAAGTGCATCCAGCTTTTGTCGTAACCCTCTCAACTCTTTAGAAGTTGCTATGTGGGTGAAGTTATGATGTCATGCCAAGTTACAACCTTTTCAGAGTTCATTTGTATTGCTTTTCAAATTTAGGGTCATTTAGTTGAAAATAACTCATTAGATACGTGAAAAATGTCAGATAATGTTAGAAAGGGTTGAAAACTAATGATATGCCTTTGAATGGTGCATATTGAACACACAAAAAGTATGGAGTTAAAATATGTTATTAAAAATGAAATACCTTTGTAATAGATGAGTTTTCGTCCCAAACCCTCACACTCCAAAAGAGATTTTCCAATTTGTACACGAATTGCATCCAGTTTTTGTCGTAACCCTATCAACTCTTTAGAAGGTGCTATGTGTGTTAAATTATGATGCCATGCCAAGTTGCAACCTTTTCAGAGTTCATTTGTACTTCTTTTCAAATTTACGGTCATTTAGCTCAAAATAAATCATTAAATGCATGAAAAATATCAAATGAAGTGAGACAGGGTTGAAAATTGATGATATGCCTTTGAATGGTGCATATTGAAGACACAAAAAGTCTGGAGTTAAAATAAGTTACTAAAAATGAAATCCCTTTATAATAGATGAGTCGGGGTACAGGTAGACCCGCAGTACAGAATGACAACAGTGGATCTCAACAATCATGGGTACACAGATGACTCATTCGTCCTAGCCAATGATGTGGCTCAGGTCTTCTATGTGAAGGACATGTCTAGCAAATCGAGGAGAAAAAAAGATAAGGAAGCGAATACATCATACGATGAGCCAAAGTGCCACATAGTTCTTTCAGGGAAAAGAAACATTGTGGGAGTGGAGGACAAGACAGACATGTCAGAAGCTTACGAAAAGTTTCATGAAATCCCTCCCTTTAGAGTGATGACTGACCCTCTCAAGTCTTTAGAAATTTCTATGTGGGTGAAATTATGATGTCATGCCAAGTTACAACCTTTTCAGAGTTCATTTGTACTGCTTTTCAAATTTAGGGTCATTTAGCTCAAAATAAATCATTAAATGCATGAAAAATATCAAATGAAGTTAGGAATGGTTCAAAATGTATGATATGCCTTTGAATGGTGGATATTGAACACACAAAAAGTATGGAGTTAAAATAAGTTATTAAAAATGAAATCCCTTTGTAATAGATGAGTTTTCGTTCGAAACCCTCAAACTTCGAAAGAGATTGTCCAATTTGTACACGAAGTGCATCCAGCTTTCGCCGTAACCCTCTCAACTCTGTAGAAATTTCTATGTGGGTGAAATTATGATGTCATGCCAAGTTACAACCTTTTCAGAGTTCATTTGTACTGCTTTTCAATTTAGGGTCATTTAGCTCAAAATAAATCATTAAATGCATGAAAAATATCAAATGAAGTCAGAAAGTGTTGAAAATTGATGATATGCTTTTGAATGGTGCATATTGAACACACAAAAAGTATGGAGTTAAAATAAGTTATTGAAAATGAAATCCCTTTGTAATAGATGAGTTTTCGTTCGAAACCCTCATACCTCAAAAGAGATTGTCCAATTTGTACACGAAGTGCATCCAGTTTTTGCCGTAACCCTCTCAACTCTTTAGAAATTTCTATGTGCGTGAAATTATGATGTCATGCCAAGATACAACCTTTTCAGAGGTCATTTGTACTGCTTTTCAAATTTTGGGTCATTTATCTCAAAATAAATCATTAAATGCATGAAAAATATCAAATGAAGTGAGGAATGGTTGAAAATGTATGATATGCCTTTGAATGGTGCATATTGAACACACAAATAGTATGGAGTTAAAATAATTTATTAAAAATGAAATCCCTTTGTAATAGATGAGTTTTCGTCCGAAACCCTCATACTCCGAAAGATATTGTCCAATTGTACACGAAGTGCATCCAGTTTTTGCCGTAACCCTCTAAATTCTTTAGAAGTTGCTATGTGGGTGAAAGTATGATGTCATGCCAAGTTACAACATTTTCAGAGTTCATTTGTACTGCTTTTCAAATTTAGGGTCATTTAGTTCAAAATAAATCATTAAATAGCTGAAAAATATCAAATGAAGTCAAAAAGGGTTGAAAATTGATGATGTGCCTTTGAATTGTGCATATTGAACACACAAAAAGTATGGAGTTAAAATAAGTTATTAAAAATGAAATCCCTTTGTAATAGATGAGTTTTCGTTCGAAACCCTCATACTCCGAACGAGATTGTCCAATTTGTACACGAAGTGCATCCAGTTTTAGCCATAACCCTCTCAACTCTTTAGAAGTTTCTATGTGCGTGAAAGTATGATGTCATATCAAGTTACAACCTTTTCCGAGTTTATTTGTACTGCTTTTCAAATTTAGGGTCATTTGGTTCAAAATAAATCATTAAATACCTGAAAAATATCGAATGAAGTCACAAAGGGTTGAAAATTGATTATGTGCCTTTCAATGGTTCATATTGAACACACAAAATGTATGGAGTTAAAATAAGTTATTAAAAATGATATCCCTTTGTAATAGATGAGTTTTCGTCCGAAATGCTCATACTCCGAAAGAGATTGTACAATTTGTATACGAAGTGCATCCAGTTTTAGTCGTAACCCTCTCAAGCCTTTAGAAGTTGCTATGTGGGTGAAATTATGATGTTATGCCAAGATACAACCTTTTCAGAGTTCATTTTTACTGCTTTTCAAATTTTGGGTCATTTACCTCAAAATAAATCATTAAATGCATGAAAAATATCAAATGAAGTTAGGAATGGTTGAAAATGTATGATATGCCTTTGAATGGTGCATATTGAACACACAAAAAGTATGGAGTTAAAATAATTTATTAAAAATGAAATCCCTTTGTAACAGATGAGTTTTCGTCCGAAACCCTCATACTCCGAAAGAGATTGTCCAATTTGTACACGAAGTGCATCCAGGTTTAGTCGTAACCCTCTCAACTCTTTAGAAGTCGCTATGTGGGTGAAATTATGATGTCATGCCAAGTTACCACCTTTTCAGAGTTCATTTGTACTGCTTTTCAAATTTAGGGTCATTTAGTTCAAAATAAATCATTAAATACCTGAAAAATATCAAATGAAGTTAGAAAGGGTTGAAAATTGATGATGTGCCTTTGAATGGTGCATATTGAACACACGGAAAGTATGGAGTTAAAATAACTTATTAAAAATGAAATCACTTTGTAATAGATGAGTTTTCGTCCGGAATCCTCATACTCCGAAACAGATTGTCCAATTTGTACACGAAGTGCATCCAGTTTTAGTCGTAACCCTCTCAACTCTTTAGAAGTTTCTATGTCGGTGAAATTATGATGTCATGCCAAGTTACAACCTTTTCAGAGTTCATTTGTACTGCTTTTCAAATGAAGTCTGAAAGGGTTGAAAATTGATGATGTGCCTTTGAATGGTGCATATTGAACACCCAAAAATTATAGAGTAAAATAAGTTATTAAAAATGAATTCCCTTTGTAATAGATGAGTTTTCGTCCAAAACCCTCATACTCCGAAAGAGACTGTCCAATTTGTACACGAAGTGCATCCAGTTGTTGTCGTATCCTTCTCAACTCTTTTGAAGTTGCTATGTGGGTGAAATTATGATTTCATGCCAAGTTACAACCTTTTCAAAGTTCATTTGTACTGCTTTTCAAATTTAGGGTCATTTAACACACAAATTTAGGGTCAATTGTACTGCCGTAACCTTCTCAACTCTTTAGAAGTTGCTATGTGGGTGAAATTATGATGTCGTGCCAAGTTACAACCATTTCAGAGTTCATTTGTACTGCTTTTCAAATTTAGGGTCATTTAGTTCAAAATAAATCATTAAATACCTAAATAATATCAAATGAAGTCACAAAGGGTTGAAAACTAATGATGTGCCTTTGAATGGTGCATATTGAACACACGAAAAGTATGGAGTTAAAATAAGTTATTAAAAATGAAATCCCTTTGTAATAGATGAGTTTTCGTCCGAAACCCTCATACTCCGAAAGAGATTGTCCAATTTGTACACGAAGTGCATCCAGCTTTTGCCGTAACCCTCTCAACTCTTTATAAGTTTCTATATCGGTGAAAGTATGATGTCATGCCAAGTTACTACCTTTTCAGAGTTAATTTCTTCTGCTTTTCAAATTTAGGGTCATTTAGTTCAAAATAAATCATTAAATACCTCAAAATATCAAATGAAGTCAGAAAGGGTTGAAAATTGATAATGTGCCTTTGAATGGTGCATATTGAACACACAAAAAGTATGGAGTTAAAATAAGTTATTAAAAATGAAATCCCTTTGTAATAGATGAGTTTTCGTCCGAAACCCTCACACTCCGAAAGAGATTGCCCAATTTGTACACGAAGTGCATCCAGTTTTTGCCGTAACCCTCTCAATTCTTTAGAAGTTGCTATGTGGGTGAAATTATGATGTCATGCCAAGTTATAACCTTTTCAGAGTTAGTTTGTACTGCTTTTCAATTTAGGGTCATTTAGCTCAAAATAAATCATTAAATGCATGAAAAATATCAAATGAAGTCAGAAAGGGTTGAAAATTGATGATATGCCTTTGAATGGTGCATATTGAACACACAAAAAGTTTGGAGTTAAAATAAGTTATTAAAAATGAAATCCCTTTGTAATAGATGAGTTTTCGTTCGAAACCCTCATACTTCGAAAGAGATTGTCCAATTTGTACACGAAGTGCATCCAGTTTTTGCCGTAACCCTCTCAACTCTGTAGAAATTTCTGTGTGGGTGAAATTATGATGTCATGCCAAGTTACAACCTTTTCAGAGTTCATTTGTACTGCTTTTCAATTTAGGGTCATTTAGCTCAAAATAAATCATTAAATGCATGAAAAATATCAAATGAAGTCAGAAAATGTTGAAAATTGATGATATGCTTTTGAATGGTGCATATTGAACACACAAAAAGTATGGAGTTAAAATAAGTTATTGAAAATGAAATCCCTTTGTAATAGATGAGTTTTCGTTCGAAACCCTCATACTTCGGAAGAGATTGTCCAATTTGTACACGAAGTGCATCCAGTTTTTGCCGTAACCCCCTCAACTCTGTAGAAACTTCTATGTGGGTGAAATTATGATGCCATGCCAAGTTACAACCTTTTCCGAGTTCATTTGTAGTGCGTTTCAAATTTAGGGTCATTTAGCTCAAAATAAATAATTAAATGCATGACAAATATCAAATGAAGTTAGGAAGGGTTGAAAATGTATGATATGCCTTTGAATGGTGCCTATTGAACACACAAAAAGTATGGAGTTAAAATAAGTTATTAAAAATGAAATCCCTTTGTAATAGATGAGTTTTCGTCCGAAACCCTCAAACTCCGTAAGAGATTGTCCAATTGTACACGAAGTGCATCCAGTTTTAGTCGTAACCCTCTCAACTCTTTAGAAGTTGCTATGTGGGTGAAATTATGATGTCATGCCAAGGTACAACCTTTTCAGAGTTCATTTGTACTGCTTTTCAAATTTAGGGTCATTTAGTTCAAAATAAATCATTAGATACCTGAAAAATATCAGATTAAGTCAGAAAGGATTGAAAACTAATGATGTGCCTTTAAATGGTGCATATTGAACACAAAAAAAGTATGGAGTTAAAATATGTTATTAAAAATGAAATCCCTCTGTAATAGATGAGTTTTCGTGCGAAACCCTCAAACTCCTTAAGAGATTGTCCAATTGTACACGAAGTGCATCCAGCTTTTGTCCTAACCCTCTCAACTCTTTAGAAGTTGCTATGTGGGTGAAGTTATGATGTCATGCCAAATTACAACCTTTTCAGAGTTCATTTGTATTGCTTTTCAAATTTAGGGTTATTTAGTTGAAAATAACTCACTAGATACCTGAAAAATATCAGATGATGTTAGAAAGGGTTGAAAACTAATGATGTGCCTTTGAATGGTGCATATTGAACACACAAAAAGTATGGACTTAAAATATGTTATTAAAAATGAAATACCTTTGTAATAGATGAGTTTTCGTCCCAAACCCTCACACTCCAAAGGTGCTATGTGTGTTAAATTATGATGCCATGCCAAGTTGCAACCTTTTCAGTGTTCATTTGTACTGCTTTTCAAATTTACGGTCATTTAGCTCAAAATAAATTATTAAATGCATGAAAAATATCAAATGAAGTCAGACAGGGTTGAAAATTGATGATATGCCTTTGAATGGTGCATATTGAACACACAAAAAGTCTGGAGTTAAAATAAGTTACTAAAAATGAAATCCTTTTATAATAGATGAGTTTTCATTCGAAACCCTCATACTTCGAAAGAGGTTGTCCAATTTGTACACGAAGTGCATCTAGGTTTTGCCGTAACACTCTCAACTATTTAGAAGTTTCTATGTCGGTGAAATTATGATGTCCTACCAAGTTACAACCTTTTCTGAGTTCATTTGTACTGCTTTTCAAATTTAGGGTCATTTAGCTCAAAATAAATCATTAAATGCATGAAAAATATCAAATGAAGTCAGAAAGGGTTGAAAATTGATGATATGCCTTTTAATGGTGCGTATTGAACACACAAAAAGTATGGAGTTAAAATAAGTCATTAAAAATGAAATCCCTTTGTAATAGATGAGTTTTCGTTCGAAACCCTCATACTTCGAAAGAGATTGTCCTATTTGTACACGAAGTGCATCCAGTTTTTGCCGTAACCCTCTCAATTCTTTAGAAATTTCTATGTGGGTGAAATTATGATGTCATGCAAAGTTACAACCATTTCAGAGTTCATTTGTACTGCTTTTCAAATTTAGGGTCATTTAGCTCAAAATAAATCATTAAATGCATGAAAAATATCAAATGAAGTCAAAAAGTGTTGAAAATTGATGATATGCCTTTGAATGGTGCATATTGAACACACAAAAAGTATGGAGTTAAAATAAGTTACTAAAAATAAAATCCCTTTGTAATAGATGAGTTTTCGTTCCAAACCCTCATACTTCGAAAGAGATTGTCCAATTTGTACACGAAGTGCATCCAGTTTTTGCCGTAACCCTCTCAACTCTTTAGAAATTTCTATATGGGTGAAATTATGATGTCATGCCAAGTTACAACCTTTTCAGAGTTCATTTGTACTACTTTTCAAATTTACGGTCATTTAGTTGAAAATAACTCATTAGATACCTGAAAAATATCAGATGATGTTAGAAAGGGTTGAAAACTAATGATGTGCCTTTGAATGGTGCATATTGAACACACAAAAAGTATGGCGTTAAAATATGTTATTAAAAATGAAATCCCTTTGTAATAGATGAGTTTTCGTCCGAAACCCTCATACTCCCAAAGAGATTGTCCAATTTGTACACGAAGTGCATCCAGTTTTTCTCGTAACCCTGTCAACTCTTTAGAAGTTGCTATGTGTGTTAAATTATGATGCCATGCCAAGTTGCAACCTTTTCAGAGTTCATTTGTACTGCTTTTCAAATTTACGGTCATTTAGCTCAAAATAAATCATTAAATGCATGAAAAATATCAAATGAGGTCAGACAGGGTTGAAAATTGATGATATGCCTTTGAATGGTGCATATTGAACACACAAAAAGTCTGGAGTAAAAATAAGTTACTAAAAATGAAATCTCTTTATAATAGATGAGTTTTCATCCGAAACCCTCATACTTCTAAAGAGATTGTCCAATTTGTACACGAAGAGCATCCAGGTTTTGTCGTAACCCTCTAAACTATTAAGAAGTTTCTATGTCAGTGAAATTATGATGTCATGCCAAGTTACAACCTTTTCAGAGTTCATTTGTACTGCTTTTGAAATTTAGGGTCATTTAGCTCAAAATAAATCATTAAATGCATGAAAAATATCAAATGAAGTCACGAATGGTGCATATTGAACACACAAAAATTATACAGTTAAAATAAGTTATTAACAATGAAATCCCTTTGTAATAGATGAGTTTTCGTCCAAAACCCTCATACTCCGAAAGAGATTGTCCAATTTGTACATGAAGTGCATCCAGTTTTTGCCGTAACCCTCTCAACTCTTTAGAAGTTGCTATATGGGTGAAATTATGATGTCATGCCAAGTTACAACCTTTTCAGAGTTCATTTGTACTGCTTTTCAAATTTAGGGTCATTTAGCTCAAAATAAATAATTAAATCCATGAAAAATATCAAATGAAGTTAGAAAGGGTTGAAAATTGATGGTATGCCTTTGAATGGTGCATATTGAGCACACAAAAAGTATGGAGTTAAAATAAGTTATTAAAAATGAAATCCCTTTGTAATAGGTGAGTTTTCGTTCGAAACCCTCATACTCCGAAAGAGATTGTCCTATTTGTACACGAAGTGCATACAGTTTTTTCCGTAACCCTCTCAACTCTTTAGAAGTTTCTGTGTGGGTGAAATTATGATGCCATGCCAAGTTACAACCTTTTCACAGTTCATTTGTACTGCTTTTCAAATTTAGTGTCATTTAGCTCAAAATAAATCATTAAATACCTGATATATATCAAATGAAGTCAGAAAGGGTTGAAAATTAATTATGTGCCTTTCAATGGTGCATATTGAACACACAAAAGTATGGAGTTAAAATAAGTTATTAAAATTGAAATCCCTTTGTAATAGATGAGTTTTCGTCCGAAATCCTCATACTCCGAAAGAGATTGTCCAATTTGTACACGATGTGCATCCAGGTTTAGTCGTAACCCTCTCAACTCTTTAGAAGTTGCTATGTGGGTGAAATTATGATGTCATGCCAAGTTAGAACCTTTTCAGTGTTCATTTGTACTGCTTTTCAAATTTAGGGTCATTTAGCTCAAAATAAATCATTAAATGCATGAAAAATATCAAATGAAGTCAGAAAGGGTTGAAAATTTATGATATGCTTTTGAATGGTGCATAATGAACACACAAAAAGTATGGAGTTAAAATAATTTATTGAAAATGAAATCCCTTTGTAATAGATGAGTTTTCGTTCAAAACCCTCATACTTCGGAAGCGATTGTCCAATTTGTACACGAAGTGCATCCAGTTTTTGCCGTAACCCCCTCAACTCTGTAGAAACTTCTATGTGGGTGAAATTATGATGTCATGCCAAGTTACAACCTTTTCCGAGTTCATTTGTAGTGCGTTTCAAATTTAGGGTCATTTATCTCAAAATAAATAATTAAATGCATGACAAATATCAAATGAAGTTAGGAAGGGTTGAAAATGTATGATATGCCTTTGAATGGTGCATATTGAACACAGAAAAAGTATGGAGTTAAAATAAGTTATTAAAAATGAAATCGCTTTGTAATAGATGAGTTTTCGTCCGAAACCCTCAAACTCCTTAAGAGATTGTCCAATTGTACACGAAGTGCATCCAGTTTTAGTCGTAACCCTCTCAACTCTTTAGAAGTTGCTATGTGGGTGAAATTATGATGTCATGCCAAGGTACAACCTTTTCAGAGTTCATTTGTACTACTTTTCAAATTTGGGGTCATTTAGTTCAAAATAAATCATTAGATACCTAAAAAATATCAGATTAAGTCAGAAAGGATTGAAAACTAATGATGTGCCTTTGAATGGTGTATATTGAACACAAAAAAAGTATGGAGTTAAAATATGTTATTAAAAATGAAATCCCTCTGTAATAGATGAGTTTTCGTGCGAAACCCTCATACTCCGAATGAGATTGTCCAATGTGTAAATGAAGTGCATCCAGCTTTTGTCGTAACCCTCTCAACTCTTTAGAAGTTGCTATGTGGGTGAAGTTATGATGTCATGCCAAGTTACAACCTTTTCAGAGTTCATTTGTATTGCTTTTCAAATTTAGGGTCATTTAGTTGAAAATAACTCATTAGATACGTGAAAAATGTCAGATAATGTTAGAAAGGGTTGAAAACTAATGATATGCCTTTGAATGGTGCATATTGAACACACAAAAAGTATGGAGTTAAAATATGTTATTAAAAATGAAATACCTTTGTAATAGATGAGTTTTCGTCCCAAACCCTCACACTCCAAAAGAGATTTTCCAATTTGTACACGAATTGCATCCAGTTTTTGTCGTAACCCTATCAACTCTTTAGAAGGTGCTATGTGTGTTAAATTATGATGCCATGCCAAGTTGCAACCTTTTCAGAGTTCATTTGTACTTCTTTTCAAATTTACGGTCATTTAGCTCAAAATAAATCATTAAATGCATGAAAAATATCAAATGAAGTGAGACAGGGTTGAAAATTGATGATATGCCTTTGAATGGTGCATATTGAAGACACAAAAAGTCTGGAGTTAAAATAAGTTACTAAAAATGAAATCCCTTTATAATAGATGAGTTTTCATCCGAAACCCTCATACTTCAAAAGAGGTTGTCCAATTTGTACACGAAGTGCATCCAGGTTTTGCCGTAACCCTCTCAACTATTTAGAAGTTTCTATGTCGGTGAAATTATGATGTGCTGCCAAGTTACTACCTTTTCAGAGTTCATTTGTACCGCTTTTCAAATTTAGGGTCATTTAGCTCAAAATAAATCATTAAATGCATGAAAAATATCAAATGAAGTCAGAAAGGGTTGAAAATTGATGATATGCTTTTGAATGGTGCGTATTGAACACACAAAAAGTATGGAGTTAAAATAAGTCATTAAAAATGAAATCCCTTTGTAATAGATGAGTTTTCGTTCGAAACCCTCATACTACGAAAGAGATTGTCCAATTTGTACACGAAGTGCATCCAGTTTTTGCCGTAACCCTCTCAACTCTTTAGAAATTTCTATGTGGGTGAAATTATGATGTCATGCCAAGTTACAACCTTTTCAGAGTTCATTTGTACTGCTTTTCAAATTTAGGGTCATTTAGCTCAAAATAAATCATTAAATGTATGAAAAATATCAAATGAAGTCAAAAAGTGTTGAAAATTGATGATATGCCTTTGAATGGTGCATATTGAACACACAAAAAGTATGGAGTTAAAATAAGTTACTAAAAATGAAATCCCTTTGTAATAGATGAGTTTTCGTTCGAAACCCTCATACTTCGAAAGAGATTGTCCAATTTGTACACGAAGTGCATCTAGTTTTTGCCGTAACCCTCTCAACTCTTTAGAAATTTCTATGTGGGTGAAATTATGATGTCATGCCAAGTTACAACCTTTTCAGAATTCATTTGTACTGCTTTTCAAATTTAGGGTCATTTAGTTGAAAATAACTCATTAGATACCTGAAAAATATCAGATGATGTTAGAAAGGGTTGAAAACTAATGATGTGCCTTTGAATGGTGCATATTGAACACACAAAAAGTATGGAGTTAAAATATGTTATTAAAAATGAAATACCTTTGTAATAGATGAGTTTTCGTCCGAAACCCTCATACTCCAAAAGAGATTTTCCAATTTGTACACGAATTGCATCCAGTTTTTCTCGTAACCCTATCAACTCTTTAGAAGGTGCTATGTGTGTTAAATTATGATGCCATGCCAAGTTGCAACCTTTTCAGAGTTCATTTGTACTGCTTTTCAAATTTACGGTCATTTAGCTCAAAATAAATCATTAAATGCATGAAAAATATCAAATGAAGTCAGACAGGGTTGAAAATTGATGATATGCCTTTGAATGGTGCATATTGAACACACAAAAAGTCTGGAGTTAAAATAAGTTACTAAAAATGAAATCCCTTTATAATAGATGAGTTTTCATCCGAAACCCTCATACTTCGAAAGAGGTTGTCCAATTTGTACACGAAGTGCATCCAGGTTTTGCCGTAACCCTCTCAACTATTTAGAAGTTTCTATGTCGGTGAAATTATGATGTCCTGCCAAGTTACAACCTTTTCAGAGTTCATTTGTACTGCTTTTCAAATTTAGGGTTATTTAGCTCAAAATAAATCATTAAATGCATGAAAAATATCAAATGAAGTCAGAAAGGGTTGAAAATTGATGATATGCTTTTGAATGGTGCGTATTGAACACACAAAAAGTATGGAGTTAAAATAAGTCATTAAAAATGAAATCCCTTTGTAATAGATGAGTTTTCGTTCGAAACTCTCATACTTCGAAAGAGATTGTCCAATTTGTACACGAAGTGCATCCAGTTTTTGCCGTAACCCTCTCAACTCTTTAGAAATTTCTATGTGGGTGAAATTATGATGTCATGCCAAGTTACAACCTTTTCAGAGTTCATTTGTACTGCTTTTCCAATTTAGGGTCATTTAGCTCAAAATAAATCATTAAATGCATGAAAAATATAAAATGAAGTCAAAAAGTGTTGAGAATTGATGATATGCCTTTGAATGGTGCATATTGAACACACAAAAAGTATGGAGTTAAAATAAGTTACTAAAAATGAAATCCCTTTGTAATAGATGAGTTTTCGTTCGAAACCCTCATACTTCGAAAGAGATTGTCCAATTTGTACACGAAGTGCATCCAGTTTTTGCCGTAACCCTCTCAACTCTTTAGAAATTTCTATGTGGGTGAAATTATGATGCCATGCCAAGTTACAACCTTTTCACAGTTCATTTGTACTGCTTTTCAAATTTAGTGTCATTTAGCTCAAAATAAATCATTAAATACCTGAAATATATCAAATGAAGTCAGAAAGGGTTGAAAATTGATTATGTGCCTTTAAATGGTGCATATTGAACACACAAAAAGTATGGAGTTATATAAGTTATTAAAATTGAAATCCCTTTGTAATAGATGAGTTTTCGTCCGAAATCCTCATACTCCAAAAGAGATTGTCCAATTTGTACACGAAGTGCATCCAGGTTTAGTCGTAACCCTCTCAACTCTTTAGAAGTTGCTATGTGGGTGAAATTATGATGTCATGCCAAGTTAGAACCTTTTCAGTGTTCATTTGTACTGCTTTTCAAATTTAGGGTCATTTAGCTCAAAATAAATCATTAAATGCATGAAAAATATCAAATGAAGTCAGAAAGGGTTGAAAATTTATGATATGCTTTTGAATGGTGCATAATGAACACACAAAAAGTATGGAGTTAAAATAAGTTATTGAAAATGAAATCTCTTTGTAATAGATGAGTTTTCGTTCAAAACCCTCATACTTCGGAAGCGATTGTCCAATTTGTACACGAAGTGCATCCAGTTTTTGCCGTAACCCCCTCAACTCTGTAGAAACTTCTATGTGGGTGAAATTATGATGTCATGCCAAGATACAACCTTTTCCGAGTTCATTTGTAGTGCGTTTCAAATTTAGGGTCATTTAGCTCAAAATAAATAATTAAATGCATGACAAATATCAAATGAAGTTAGGAAGGGTTGAAAATGTATAATATGCTTTTGAATGGTGCATATTGAACACACAAAAAGTATGGAGTTAAAATAAGTTATTAAAAATGAAATCCCTTTGTAATAGATGAGTTTTCGTCCCAAACCCTCAAACTCCTTAAGAGATTGTCCAATTGTACACGAAGTGCATCCAGTTTTAGTCGTAACCCTCTCAACTCTTTAGAAGTTGCTATGTGGGTGAAATTATGATGTCATGCCAAGGTACAACCTTTTCAGAGTTCATTTGTACTACTTTTCAAATTTGGGGTCATTTAGTTCAAAATAAATAATTAGATACCTAAAAAATATCAGATTAAGTCAGAAAGGATTGAAAACTAATGATGTGCCTTTGAATGGTGTATATTGAACACAAAAAAAGTATGGGGTTAAAATATGTTATTAAAAATGAAATCCCTCTGTAATAGATGAGTTTTCGTGCGAAACCCTCATACTCCGAATGAGATTGTCCAATGTGTAAACGAAGTGCATCCAGCTTTTGTCGTAACCCTCTCAACTCTTTAGAAGTTGCTATGTGGGTGAAGTTATGATGTCATGCCAAGTTACAACCTTTTCAGAGTTCATTTGTATTGCTTTTCAAATTTAGGGTCATTTAGTTGAAAATAACTCATTAGATACGTGAAAAATGTCAGATGATGTTAGAAAGGGTTGAAAACTAATGATATGCCTTTGAATGGTGCATATTGAACACACAAAAATTATGGAGTTAAAATATGTTATTAAAAATGAAATACCTTTGTAATAGATGAGTTTTCGTCCCAAACCCTCACACTCCCAAAGAGATTTTCCAATTTGTACACGAATTGCATCCAGTTTTTGTCGTAACCCTATCAACTCTTTAGAAGGTGCTATGTGTGTTAAATTATGATGCCATGCCAAGTTGCAACCTTTTCAGAGTTCATTTGTACTTCTTTTCAAATTTACGGTCATTTAGCTCAAAATAAATCATTAAATGCATGAAAAATATCAAATGAAGTGAGACAGGGTTGAAAATTGATGATATGCCTTTGAATGGTGCATATTGAAGACACAAAAAGTCTGGATTTAAAATAAGTTACTAAAAATGAAATCCCTTTATAATAGATGAGTTTTCATCCGAAACCCTCATACTTCAAAAGAGGTTGTCCAATTTGTACACGAAGTGCATCCAGGTTTTGCCGTAACCCTCTCAACTATTTAGAAGTTTCTATGTCGGTGAAATTATGATGTGCTGCCAAGTTACTACCTTTTCAGAGTTCATTTGTACCGCTTTTCAAATTTAGGGTCATTTAGTTCAAAATAAATCATTAAATGCATGAAAAATATCAAATGAAGTCAGAAAGGGTTGAAAATTGATGATATGCTTTTGAATGGTGCGTATTGAACACACAAAAAGTATGGAGTTAAAATAAGTCATTAAAAATGAAATCCCTTTGTAATAGATGAGTTTTCGTTCGAAACCCTCATACTTCGAAAGAGATTGTCCAATTTGTACACGAAGTGCATCCAGTTTTTGCCGTAACCCTCTCAACTCTTTAGAAATTTCTATGTGGGTGAAATTATGATGTCATGCCAAGTTACAACCTTTTCAGAGTTCATTTGTACTGCTTTTCCAATTTAGGGTCATTTAGCTCAAAATAAATCATTAAATGCATGAAAAATATCAAATGAAGTCAAAAAGTGTTGAAAATTGATGATATGCCTTTGAATGGTGCATATTGAACACACAAAAAGTATGGAGTTAAAATAAGTTACTAAAAATGAAATCCCTTTGTAATAGATGAGTTTTCGTTCGAAACCCTCATACTTCGAAAGAGATTGTCCAATTTGTACACGAAGTGCATCTAGTTTTTGCCGTAACCCTCTCAACTCTTTAGAAATTTCTATGTGGGTGAAATTATGATGTCATGCCAAGTTACAACCTTTTCAGAATTCATTTGTACTGCTTTTCAAATTTAGGGTCATTTAGTTGAAAATAACTCATTAGATACCTGAAAAATATCAGATGATGTTAGAAAGGGTTGAAAACTAATGATGTGCCTTTGAATGGTGCATATTGAACACACAAAAAGTATGGAGTTAAAATATGTTATTAAAAATGAAATACCTTTGTAATAGATGAGTTTTCGTCCGAAACCCTCATACTCCAAAAGAGATTTTCCAATTTGTACACGAATTGCATCCAGTTTTTCTCGTAACCCTATCAACTCTTTAGAAGGTGCTATGTGTGTTAAATTATGATGCCATGCCAAGTTGCAACCTTTTCAGAGTTCATTTGTACTGCTTTTCAAATTTACGGTCATTTAGCTCAAAATAAATCATTAAATGCATGAAAAATATCAAATGAAGTCAGACAGGGTTGAAAATTGATGATATGCCTTTGAATGGTGCATATTGAACACACAAAAAGTCTGGAGTTAAAATAAGTTACTAAAAATGAAATCCCTTTATAATAGATGAGTTTTCATCCGAAACCCTCATACTTCGAAAGAGGTTGTCCAATTTGTACACGAAGTGCATCCAGGTTTTGCCGTAACCCTCTCAACTATTTAGAAGTTTCTATGTCGGTGAAATTATGATGTCCTGCCAAGTTACAACCTTTTCAGAGTTCATTTGTACTGCTTTTCAAATTTAGGGTTATTTAGCTCAAAATAAATCATTAAATGCATGAAAAATATCAAATGAAGTCAGAAAGGGTTGAAAATTGATGATATGCTTTTGAATGGTGCGTATTGAACACACAAAAAGTATGGAGTTAAAATAAGTCATTAAAAATGAAATCCCTTTGTAATAGATGAGTTTTCGTTCGAAACTCTCATACTTCGAAAGAGATTGTCCAATTTGTACACGAAGTGCATCCAGTTTTTGCCGTAACCCTCTCAACTCTTTAGAAATTTCTATGTGGGTGAAATTATGATGTCATGCCAAGTTACAACCTTTTCAGAGTTCATTTGTACTGCTTTTCCAATTTAGGGTCATTTAGCTCAAAATAAATCATTAAATGCATGAAAAATATAAAATGAAGTCAAAAAGTGTTGAGAATTGATGATATGCCTTTGAATGGTGCATATTGAACACACAAAAAGTATGGAGTTAAAATAAGTTACTAAAAATGAAATCCCTTTGTAATAGATGAGTTTTCGTTCGAAACCCTCATACTTCGAAAGAGATTGTCCAATTTGTACACGAAGTGCATCCAGTTTTTGCCGTAACCCTCTCAACTCTTTAGAAATTTCTATGTGGGTGAAATTATGATGCCATGCCAAGTTACAACCTTTTCACAGTTCATTTGTACTGCTTTTCAAATTTAGTGTCATTTAGCTCAAAATAAATCATTAAATACCTGAAATATATCAAATGAAGTCAGAAAGGGTTGAAAATTGATTATGTGCCTTTAAATGGTGCATATTGAACACACAAAAAGTATGGAGTTATATAAGTTATTAAAATTGAAATCCCTTTGTAATAGATGAGTTTTCGTCCGAAATCCTCATACTCCAAAAGAGATTGTCCAATTTGTACACGAAGTGCATCCAGGTTTAGTCGTAACCCTCTCAACTCTTTAGAAGTTGCTATGTGGGTGAAATTATGATGTCATGCCAAGTTAGAACCTTTTCAGTGTTCATTTGTACTGCTTTTCAAATTTAGGGTCATTTAGCTCAAAATAAATCATTAAATGCATGAAAAATATCAAATGAAGTCAGAAAGGGTTGAAAATTTATGATATGCTTTTGAATGGTGCATAATGAACACACAAAAAGTATGGAGTTAAAATAAGTTATTGAAAATGAAATCCCTTTGTAATAGATGAGTTTTCGTTCAAAACCCTCATACTTCGGAAGCGATTGTCCAATTTGTACACGAAGTGCATCCAGTTTTTGCCGTAACCCCCTCAACTCTGTAGAAACTTCTATGTGGGTGAAATTATGATGTCATGCCAAGATACAACCTTTTCCGAGTTCATTT
Source organism: Hordeum marinum (assembly GCA_022496015.1). Lineage (NCBI taxonomy): Eukaryota > Viridiplantae > Streptophyta > Magnoliopsida > Poales > Poaceae > Hordeum > Hordeum marinum. The sequence goes on from CM039674.1 coordinate 480,882,852, forward strand.
GTAGTGCGTTTCAAATTTAGGGTCATTTAGCTCAAAATAAATAATTAAATGCATGACAAATATCAAATGAAGTTAGGAAGGGTTGAAAATGTATAATATGCTTTTGAATGGTGCATATTGAACACACAAAAAGTATGGAGTTAAAATAAGTTATTAAAAATGAAATCCCTTTGTAATAGATGAGTTTTCGTCCCAAACCCTCAAACTCCTTAAGAGATTGTCCAATTGTACACGAAGTGCATCCAGTTTTAGTCGTAACCCTCTCAACTCTTTAGAAGTTGCTATGTGGGTGAAATTATGATGTCATGCCAAGGTACAACCTTTTCAGAGTTCATTTGTACTACTTTTCAAATTTGGGGTCATTTAGTTCAAAATAAATAATTAGATACCTAAAAAATATCAGATTAAGTCAGAAAGGATTGAAAACTAATGATGTGCCTTTGAATGGTGTATATTGAACACAAAAAAAGTATGGGGTTAAAATATGTTATTAAAAATGAAATCCCTCTGTAATAGATGAGTTTTCGTGCGAAACCCTCATACTCCGAATGAGATTGTCCAATGTGTAAACGAAGTGCATCCAGCTTTTGTCGTAACCCTCTCAACTCTTTAGAAGTTGCTATGTGGGTGAAGTTATGATGTCATGCCAAGTTACAACCTTTTCAGAGTTCATTTGTATTGCTTTTCAAATTTAGGGTCATTTAGTTGAAAATAACTCATTAGATACGTGAAAAATGTCAGATGATGTTAGAAAGGGTTGAAAACTAATGATATGCCTTTGAATGGTGCATATTGAACACACAAAAATTATGGAGTTAAAATATGTTATTAAAAATGAAATACCTTTGTAATAGATGAGTTTTCGTCCCAAACCCTCACACTCCCAAAGAGATTTTCCAATTTGTACACGAATTGCATCCAGTTTTTGTCGTAACCCTATCAACTCTTTAGAAGGTGCTATGTGTGTTAAATTATGATGCCATGCCAAGTTGCAACCTTTTCAGAGTTCATTTGTACTTCTTTTCAAATTTACGGTCATTTAGCTCAAAATAAATCATTAAATGCATGAAAAATATCAAATGAAGTGAGACAGGGTTGAAAATTGATGATATGCCTTTGAATGGTGCATATTGAAGACACAAAAAGTCTGGATTTAAAATAAGTTACTAAAAATGAAATCCCTTTATAATAGATGAGTTTTCATCCGAAACCCTCATACTTCAAAAGAGGTTGTCCAATTTGTACACGAAGTGCATCCAGGTTTTGCCGTAACCCTCTCAACTATTTAGAAGTTTCTATGTCGGTGAAATTATGATGTGCTGCCAAGTTACTACCTTTTCAGAGTTCATTTGTACCGCTTTTCAAATTTAGGGTCATTTAGTTCAAAATAAATCATTAAATGCATGAAAAATATCAAATGAAGTCAGAAAGGGTTGAAAATTGATGATATGCTTTTGAATGGTGCGTATTGAACACACAAAAAGTATGGAGTTAAAATAAGTCATTAAAAATGAAATCCCTTTGTAATAGATGAGTTTTCGTTCGAAACCCTCATACTTCGAAAGAGATTGTCCAATTTGTACACGAAGTGCATCCAGTTTTTGCCGTAACCCTCTCAACTCTTTAGAAATTTCTATGTGGGTGAAATTATGATGTCATGCCAAGTTACAACCTTTTCAGAGTTCATTTGTACTGCTTTTCCAATTTAGGGTCATTTAGCTCAAAATAAATCATTAAATGCATGAAAAATATCAAATGAAGTCAAAAAGTGTTGAAAATTGATGATATGCCTTTGAATGGTGCATATTGAACACACAAAAAGTATGGAGTTAAAATAAGTTACTAAAAATGAAATCCCTTTGTAATAGATGAGTTTTCGTTCGAAACCCTCATACTTCGAAAGAGATTGTCCAATTTGTACACGAAGTGCATCTAGTTTTTGCCGTAACCCTCTCAACTCTTTAGAAATTTCTATGTGGGTGAAATTATGATGTCATGCCAAGTTACAACCTTTTCAGAATTCATTTGTACTGCTTTTCAAATTTAGGGTCATTTAGTTGAAAATAACTCATTAGATACCTGAAAAATATCAGATGATGTTAGAAAGGGTTGAAAACTAATGATGTGCCTTTGAATGGTGCATATTGAACACACAAAAAGTATGGAGTTAAAATATGTTATTAAAAATGAAATACCTTTGTAATAGATGAGTTTTCGTCCGAAACCCTCATACTCCAAAAGAGATTTTCCAATTTGTACACGAATTGCATCCAGTTTTTCTCGTAACCCTATCAACTCTTTAGAAGGTGCTATGTGTGTTAAATTATGATGCCATGCCAAGTTGCAACCTTTTCAGAGCTCATTTGTACTGCTTTTCAAATTTACGGTCATTTAGCTCAAAATAAATCATTAAATGCATGAAAAATATCAAATGAAGTCAGACAGGGTTGAAAATTGATGATATGCCTTTGAATGGTGCATATTGAACACACAAAAAGTCTGGAGTTAAAATAAGTTACTAAAAATGAAATCCCTTTATAATAGATGAGTTTTCATCCGAAACCCTCATACTTCGAAAGAGGTTGTCCAATTTGTACACGAAGTGCATCCAGGTTTTGCCGTAACCCTCTCAACTATTTAGAAGTTTCTATGTCGGTGAAATTATGATGTCCTGCCAAGTTACAACCTTTTCAGAGTTCATTTGTACTGCTTTTCAAATTTAGGGTCATTTAGCTCAAAATAAATCATTAAATGCATGAAAAATATCAAATGAAGTCAGAAAGGGTTGAAAATTGATGATATGCTTTTGAATGGTGCGTATTGAACACACAAAAAGTATGGAGTTAAAATAAGTCATTAAAAATGAAATCCCTTTGTAATAGATGAGCTTTCGTTCGAAACTCTCATACTTCGAAAGAGATTGTCCAATTTGTACACGAAGTGCATCCAGTTTTTGCCGTAACCCTCTCAACTCTTTAGAAATTTCTATGTGGGTGAAATTATGATGTCATGCCAAGTTACAACCTTTTCAGAGTTCATTTGTACTGCTTTTCCAATTTAGGGTCATTTAGCTCAAAATAAATCATTAAATGCATGAAAAATATAAAATGAAGTCAAAAAGTGTTGAGAATTGATGATATGCCTTTGAATGGTGCATATTGAACACACAAAAAGTATGGAGTTAAAATAAGTTACTAAAAATGAAATCCCTTTGTAATAGATGAGTTTTCGTTCGAAACCCTCATACTTCGAAAGAGATTGTCCAATTTGTACACGAAGTGCATCCAGTTTTTGCCGTAACCCTCTCAACTCTTTAGAAATTTCTATGTGGGTGAAATTATGATGCCATGCCAAGTTACAACCTTTTCACAGTTCATTTGTACTGCTTTTCAAATTTAGTGTCATTTAGCTCAAAATAAATCATTAAATACCTGAAATATATCAAATGAAGTCAGAAAGGGTTGAAAATTGATTATGTGCCTTTAAATGGTGCATATTGAACACACAAAAAGTATGGAGTTAAAATAAGTTATTAAAATTGAAATCCCTTTGTAATAGATGAGTTTTCGTCCGAAATCCTCATACTCCAAAAGAGATTGTCCAATTTGTACACGAAGTGCATCCAGGTTTAGTCGTAACCCTCTCAACTCTTTAGAAGTTGCTATGTGGGTGAAATTATGATGTCATGCCATGTTAGAACCTTTTCAGTGTTCATTTGTACTGCTTTTCAAATTTAGGGCCATTTAGCTCAAAATAAATCATTAAATGCATGAAAAATATCAAATGAAGTCAGAAAGGGTTGAAAATTGATGATTTGCCTTTGAATGGTGCATATTGAACACACAAAAAGTATGGAGTCAAAATAAGTTATTAAAAATGAAATCCCTTTGTAATAGATGAGTTTTCGTTCGAAACCCTCATACTTCGAAAGAGATTGTCCAATTTGTACACGAAGTACATCCAGTTTTTGCCGTAACCCTCTCAACTCTATAGAAATTTCTATGTGGGTGAAATTATGATGTCATGCCAAGTTACAACCTTTTCAGAGTTCATTTGTACTGCTTTTCAAATTTAGGGTCATTTAGCTCAAAAAAAAAATCATTAAGTGCATGAAAAATATCAAATGAAGTCAGAAAGTGTTGAAAATTGATGATATGCCTTTGAATGGTGCATATTGAACACACAAAAAGTATGGAGTTAAAATAAGTTATTACAAATGAAATCCCTTTGTAATAGATGAGTTTTCGTTCAAAACCCTCATACTTCGAAAGAGATTGTCCAATTTGTACACGAAGTGCATCTAGTTTTTGCCGTAACCCTCTCAACTATTTAGAAGTTGCCATGTGGGTGAAATTATGATGTCATGCCAAGTTACAACCTTTTCAGAGTTCATTCGTACTGCTTTTCAAATTTAGGGTCATTTAGCTCAAAATAAATCATTAAATGCATGAAAAATATCAAATGAAGTCAGAAAGTGTTGAAAATTGATGATATGCCTTTGAATGGTGCATATTGAACACACAAAAAGTATGGAGTAAAAATAAGTTATTAAAAATGAAATCCCTTTGTAATAGATCAGTTTTCGTTCGAAACCCTCATACTTCGAAAGAGATTGTCCAATTTGTACACGAAGTGCATCCAGTTTTTTCCGTAACCCTCTCAACTCTTTAGAAATTTCTAGGTGAAATTATGATGTCATGCCAAGTTACAACCTTTTCAGAGTTCATTTGTACTGCTTTTCAACTTTAGGGTCATTTAGCTCAAAATAAATCATTAAATGCATGAAAAATATCAAATGAAGTCAAAAAGTGTTGAAAATTGATGATATGCCTTTGAATGGTGCATATTGAACACACAAAAAGTATGGAGTTAAAATAAGTTACTAAAAATGAAATCCCTTTGTAATAGATGAGTTTTCGTTCGAAACCCTCATACTTCGAAAGAGATTGTCCAATTTGTACACGAAGTGCATCTAGTTTTTGCCGTAACCCTCTCAACTCTTTAGAAATTTCTATGTGGGTGAAATTATGATGTCATGCCAAGTTACAACCTTTTCAGAATTCATTTGTACTGCTTTTCAAATTTAGGGTCATTTAGTTGAAAATAACTCATTAGATACCTGAAAAATATCAGATGATGTTAGAAAGGGTTGAAAACTAATGATGTGCCTTTGAATGGTGCATATTGAACACACAAAAAGTATGGAGTTAAAATATGTTATTAAAAATGAAATACCTTTGTAATAGATGAGTTTTCGTCCGAAACCCTCATACTCCAAAAGAGATTTTCCAATTTGTACACGAATTGCATCCAGTTTTTCTCGTAACCCTATCAACTCTTTAGAAGGTGCTATGTGTGTTAAATTATGATGCCATGCCAAGTTGCAACCTTTTCAGAGCTCATTTGTACTGCTTTTCAAATTTACGGTCATTTAGCTCAAAATAAATCATTAAATGCATGAAAAATATCAAATGAAGTCAGACAGGGTTGAAAATTGATGATATGCCTTTGAATGGTGCATATTGAACACACAAAAAGTCTGGAGTTAAAATAAGTTACTAAAAATGAAATCCCTTTATAATAGATGAGTTTTCATCCGAAACCCTCATACTTCGAAAGAGGTTGTCCAATTTGTACACGAAGTGCATCCAGGTTTTGCCGTAACCCTCTCAACTATTTAGAAGTTTCTATGTCGGTGAAATTATGATGTCCTGCCAAGTTACAACCTTTTCAGAGTTCATTTGTACTGCTTTTCAAATTTAGGGTCATTTAGCTCAAAATAAATCATTAAATGCATGAAAAATATCAAATGAAGTCAGAAAGGGTTGAAAATTGATGATATGCTTTTGAATGGTGCGTATTGAACACACAAAAAGTATGGAGTTAAAATAAGTCATTAAAAATGAAATCCCTTTGTAATAGATGAGTTTTCGTTCGAAACTCTCATACTTCGAAAGAGATTGTCCAATTTGTACACGAAGTGCATCCAGTTTTTGCCGTAACCCTCTCAACTCTTTAGAAATTTCTATGTGGGTGAAATTATGATGTCATGCCAAGTTACAACCTTTTCAGAGTTCATTTGTACTGCTTTTCCAATTTAGGGTCATTTAGCTCAAAATAAATCATTAAATGCATGAAAAATATAAAATGAAGTCAAAAAGTGTTGAGAATTGATGATATGCCTTTGAATGGTGCATATTGAACACACAAAAAGTATGGAGTTAAAATAAGTTACTAAAAATGAAATCCCTTTGTAATAGATGAGTTTTCGTTCGAAACCCTCATACTTCGAAAGAGATTGTCCAATTTGTACACGAAGTGCATCCAGTTTTTGCCGTAACCCTCTCAACTCTTTAGAAATTTCTATGTGGGTGAAATTATGATGCCATGCCAAGTTACAGCCTTTTCACAGTTCATTTGTACTGCTTTTCAAATTTAGTGTCATTTAGCTCAAAATAAATCATTAAATACCTGAAATATATCAAATGAAGTCAGAAAGGGTTGAAAATTGATTATGTGCCTTTAAATGGTGCATATTGAACACACAAAAAGTATGGAGTTAAAATAAGTTATTAAAATTGAAATCCCTTTGTAATAGATGAGTTTTCGTCCGAAATCCTCATACTCCAAAAGAGATTGTCCAATTTGTACACGAAGTGCATCCAGGTTTAGTCGTAACCCTCTCAACTCTTTAGAAGTTGCTATGTGGGTGAAATTATGATGTCATGCCATGTTAGAACCTTTTCAGTGTTCATTTGTACTGCTTTTCAAATTTAGGGCCATTTAGCTCAAAATAAATCATTAAATGCATGAAAAATATCAAATGAAGTCAGAAAGGGTTGAAAATTGATGATTTGCCTTTGAATGGTGCATATTGAACACACAAAAAGTATGGAGTCAAAATAAGTTATTAAAAATGAAATCCCTTTGTAATAGATGAGTTTTCGTTCGAAACCCTCATACTTCGAAAGAGATTGTCCAATTTGTACACGAAGTACATCCAGTTTTTGCCGTAACCCTCTCAACTCTATAGAAATTTCTATGTGGGTGAAATTATGATGTCATGCCAAGTTACAACCTTTTCAGAGTTCATTTGTACTGCTTTTCAAATTTAGGGTCATTTAGCTCAAAAAAAAAATCATTAAGTGCATGAAAAATATCAAATGAAGTCAGAAAGTGTTGAAAATTGATGATATGCCTTTGAATGGTGCATATTGAACACACAAAAAGTATGGAGTTAAAATAAGTTATTACAAATGAAATCCCTTTGTAATAGATGAGTTTTCGTTCAAAACCCTCATACTTCGAAAGAGATTGTCCAATTTGTACACGAAGTGCATCTAGTTTTTGCCATAACCCTCTCAACTATTTAGAAGTTGCCATGTGGGTGAAATTATGATGTCATGCCAAGTTACAACCTTTTCAGAGTTCATTCGTACTGCTTTTCAAATTTAGGGTCATTTAGCTCAAAATAAATCATTAAATGCATGAAAAATATCAAATGAAGTCAGAAAGTGTTGAAAATTGATGATATGCCTTTGAATGGTGCATATTGAACACACAAAAAGTATGGAGTAAAAATAAGTTATTAAAAATGAAATCCCTTTGTAATAGATCAGTTTTCGTTCGAAACCCTCATACTTCGAAAGAGATTGTCCAATTTGTACACGAAGTGCATCCAGTTTTTTCCGTAACCCTCTCAACTCTTTAGAAATTTCTAGGTGAAATTATGATGTCATGCCAAGTTACAACCTTTTCAGAGTTCATTTGTACTGCTTTTCAACTTTAGGGTCATTTAGCTCAAAATAAATCAATAAATGCATGAAAAATACCAAATGATGTTAGGAATGGTTGAAAATGTATGATATGCCTTTGAATGGTGCATATTGAAAACACAAAAAGTATGGAGTTAAAATAAGTTAATAAAAATGAAATCCCTTTGTAATAGATGAGTTTTCGTCCGAAACCCTCATACTCCGAAAGAGATTGTCTAATTTGTACACGAAGTACATCCAGGTTTAGTCGTAACCCTCTCAACTCTTTAGAAGTTGCTATGTGGGTGAAATTATGATGTCATGCCAAGTTACAACCTTTTCAGAGTTCATTTGTACTGCTTTTCAAATTTAGGGTCATTTAGCTCAAAATAAATCATTAAATGCATGAAAAATATCAAATGAAGTCAGAAAGTGTTGAAAATTGATGATATGCCTTTGAATGGTGCATATTGAACACACAAAAAGTATGGAGTTAAAATAAGTTATTAAAAATGAAATCCCTTTGTAATAGATCAGTTTTCGTTCGAAACCCTCATACTTCGAAAGAGATTGTCCAATTTTTATACGAGTGCATCCAGTTTTTGCCGTAACCCTCTCAACTCTTTAGAAATTTCTATGTGGGTGAAATTATGATGTCATGCCAAGTTACAACCTTTTCAGAGTTCATTTGTACTGCTTTTCAAATTTAGGGTCATTTAGCTCAAAATAAATAATTAAATGCATGAAAAATATCAAATGAAGTTAGGAATGGTTGAAAATGTATGATATGCCTTTGAATGGTGCATATTGAAAACACAAAAAGTATGGAGTTAAACTAGGTTATTAAAATGAAATCCCTTTGTAATAGATGAGTTTTCGTTCGAAACCCTCATACTTCGAAAGAGATTGTCCAATTTGTACACGAAGTGCATCCAGTTTTTGCCGTAACCCTCTCAACTCTTTAGAAATTTCTATGTGGGTGAAATTATGATGTCATGCCAAGTTACAACCTTTTCAGAGTTCATTTGTACTGCTTTTCCAATTTAGGGTCATTTAGCTCAAAATAAATCATTAAATGCATGAAAAATATCAAATGAAGTCAAAAAGTGTTGAAAATTGATGATATGCCTTTGAATGGTGCATATTGAACACACAAAATGTATGGAGTTAAAATAAGTTATTAAAAATGAAATCCCTTTGTAATAGATGAGTTTTCGTTCGAAATCCTCATACTTCGAAAGAGATTGTCCAATTTGTACGCGAAGTGCATCCAGTTTTTGCCGTAACCCTCTCAACTCTTTAGAAATTTCTATGTGGGTGAAATTATGATGTCATGCCAAGTTACAACCTTTTCAGAGTTCATTTGTACTGCTTTTCAAATTTAGGGTCATTTAGTTGAAAATAACTCATTAGATACCTGAAAAATATCAGATGATGTTAGAAAGGGTTGAAAACTAATGATGTGCCTTTGAATGGTGCATATTGAACACACAAAAAGTATGCAGTTAAAATATGTTATTAAAAATGAAATACCTTTGTAATAGATGAGTTTTCGTCCAAAACCCTCATACTCCAAAAGAGATTTTCCAATTTGTACACGAATTGCATCCAGTTTTTCTCGTAACAATATCAACTCTTTAGAAGGTGCTATGTGTGTTAAATTATGATGCCATGCCAAGTTGCAACCTTTTCAGAGTTCATTTGTACTGCTTTTGAAATTTACGGTCATTTAGCTCAAAATAAATCATTAAATGCATGAAAAATATCAAATGAAGTCAGACAGGGTTGAAAATTGATGATATGCCTTTGAATGGCGCATATTGAACACACAAAAAGTCTGGAGTTAAAATAAGTTACTAAAAATGAAATCCCTTTATAATAGATGAGTTTTCATCCGAAACCCTCATACTTCGAAAGAGGTTGTCCAATTTGTACACGAAGTGCATCCAGGTTTTGCCGTAACCCTCTCAACTATTTAGAAGTTTCTATGTTGGTGAAATTATGATGTCCTGCCAAGTTACAACCTTTTCAGAGTTCATTTGTACTGTTTTCAAATTTAGGGTCATTTAGCTCAAAATAAATCATTAAATGCATGAAAAATATCAAATGAAGTCAGAAAGGGTTGAAAATTGATGATATGCTTTTGAATGGTGCGTATTGAACACACAAAAAGTATGGAGTTAAAATAAGTCATTAAAAATGAAATCCCTTTGTAATAGATGAGTTTTCGTTCGAAACCCTCATACTTCGAAAGAGATTGTCCAATTTGTACGCGAAGTGCATCCAGTTTTTGCCGTAACCCTCTCAACTCTTTAGAAATTTCTATGTGGGTGAAATTATGATGTCATGCCAAGTTACAACCTTTTCAGAGTTCATTTGTACTGCTTTTCCAATATAGGGTCATTTAGCTCAAAATAAATCATTAAATGCATGAAAAATATCAAATGAAGTCAAAAAGTGTTGAAAATTGATGATATGCCTTTGAATGGTGCATATTGAACACATAAAAAGTATGGAGTTAAAATAAGTTACTAAAAATGAAATCCCTTTGTAATAGATGAGTTTTCGTTCGAAACCCTCATACTTCGAAAGAGATTGTTCAATTTGTACACGAAGTGCATCCAGTTTTTGCCGTAACCCTCTCAACTCTTTAGAAATTTCTATGTGGGTGAAATTATGATGCCATGCCAAGTTACAACCTTTTCACAGTTCATTTGTACTGCTTTTCAAATTTAGTGTCATTTAGCTCAAAATAAATCGTTAAATACCTAAAATATATCAAATGAAGTCAGAAAGGGTTGAAAATTGATTATGTGCCTTTCAATGGTGCATATTGAACACACAAAAAGTATGGAGTTAAAATAAGTTATTAAAATTGAAATCCCTTTGTAATAGATGAGTTTTCGTCCGAAATCCTCATACTCCGAAAGAGATTGTCCAATTTGTACACGAAGTGCATCCAGGTTTAGTCGTAACCCTCTCAACTCTTTAGAAGTTGCTATGTGGGTGAAATTATGATGTCATGCCAAGTTAGAACCTTTTCAGTGTTCATTTGTACTGCTTTTCAAATTTAGGGCCATTTAGCTCAAAATAAATCATTAAATGCATGAAAAATATCAAATGAAGTCAGAAAGGGTTGAAAATTGATGATATGACTTTGAATGGTGCATATTGAACACACAAAAAGTATGGAGTCAAAATAAGTTATTAAAAATGAAATCCCTTTGTAATAGATGAGTTTTCGTTCGAAACCCTCATACTTCGAAAGAGATTGTCCAATTTCTACACGAAGTACATCCAGTTTTTGCCGTAACCCTCTCAACTCTATAGAAATTTCTATTTGGGTGAAATTATGATGTCATGCCAAGTTACAACCTTTTCAGAGTTCATTTGTACTGCTTTTCAAATTTAGAGTCATTTAGCTAAAAAAAAATCATTAAATGCATGAAAAATATCAAATGAAGTCAGAAAGTGTTGAAAATTGATGATATGCCTTTGAATGGTGCATATTGAACACACAAAAAGTATAGAGTTAAAATAAGTTATTACAAATGAAATCCCTTTGTAATAGATGAGTTTTCGTTCGAAACCCTCATACTTCGAAACAGATTGTCCAATTTGTACACGAAGTGCATCTAGTTTTTTCCCTAACCCTCTCAACTATTTAGAAGTTGCTATGTGGGTGAAATTATGATGTCATGCCAAGTTACAACCTTCTCAGAGTTCATTTGTACTGCTTTTCAAATTTAGGGTCATTTAGCTCAAAATAAATCATTAAATGCATGAAAAATATCAAATGAAGTCAAAAAGTGTTGAAAATTGATGATATGCCTTTGAATGGTGCATATTGAACACACAAAAAGTATGGAGTTAAAATAAGTTATTAAAAATGAAATCCCTTTGTAATAGATCAGTTTTCGTTCGAAACCCTCATACTTCGAAAGAGATTGTCCAATTTGTACACGAAGTGCATCCAGTTTTTGCCGTAACCCTCTCAACTCTTTAGAAATTTCTATTTGGGTGAAATTATGATGTCATGCCAAGTTACAACCTTTTCAGAGTTCATTTGTACTGCTTTTCAAATTATGGTCATTTAGCTCAAAATAAATCATTAAATGCATGAAAAATACCAAAGAAGTTAGGAATGGTTGAAAATGTATGATATGCCTTTGACTGGTGAATATTGAAAACACAAAAAGTATGGAGTTAAAATAAGTTATTAAAAATGAAATCCCATTGTAATAGATGAGTTTTCGTTCGAAACCCTCATACTCCGAAAGAGATTGTCCAATTTGTACACGAAGTACATCCAGGTTTAGTCGTAACCCTCTCAACTCTTTAGAAGTTGCTATGTGGGTGAAATTATGATGTCATGCCAAGTTACAACCTTTTCAGAGTTCATTTGTACTGCTTTTCAAATTTAGGGTCATTTAGCTCAAAATAAATCATTAAATGCATGAAAAATATCAAATGAAGTCAGAAAGTGTTGAAAATTGATGATATGCCTTTGAATGGTGCATATTGAACACACAAAAAGTATGGAGTTAAAATAAGTTATTAAAAATGAAATCCCTTTGTAATAGATCTGTTTTTGTTCGAAACCCTCATACTTCGAAAGAGATTGTCCAATTTGTACACGAGTGCATCCAGTTTTTGCCGTAACCCTCTCAACTCTTTAGAAATTTCTATGTGGATGAAATTATGATGCCATGCCAAGTTACAACCTTTTCACAGTTCATTTGTACTGCTTTTCAAATTTAGTGTCATTTAGCTCAAAATAAATCATTAAATACCTGAAATATATCAAATGAAGTCAGAAAGGGTTGAAAATTGATTATGTGCCTTTCCATGGTGCATATTGAACACACAAAAAGTATAGAGTTAAAATAAGTTATTGAAAATAAAATCCCTTTGTAATAGATGAGGTTTCGTCCGAAATCCTCATACTTCGAAAGAGATTGTCCAATTTGTACAGGAAATGCATCTAGTTTTAGTCGTAACCCTCTCAACTCTTTAGAATTTGCTATGTGGGTGAAATTATGATGTCATGCCAAGTTACAACCTTTTCAGAGTTCATTTGTACTGCTTTTCAAATTTAGGGTCATTTAGCTCAAAAAAATCATTAAATGCATGAAAAATATCAAATGAAGTCAGAAAGGGTTGAAAATTGGTGATGTGCCTTTTAATGGTGCATATTTAACACAGAAAAATTATGGAGTTAAAATAAGTTATAAAAAATGAAATCCCTTTGTAATAGATGAGTTTTCGTCCGAAACCCTCATACTTCGAAAGAGATTGTCCTATTTGTACACGGAGTGCATCCATTTTTTTCCGTAACCTTCTCAACTCATTATAAGTTGCTATGTGGGTGAAATTATGATGTCATGCCAAGTTACAACCATTTCAGAGTTCATTTGTACTGCTTTTCAAATTTAGCGTCATTTAGCTGAAAAAAAAATCATTAAATGCATGAAAAATACCAAATGAAGTTAGAAAGGGTTGAAAATTGATGATGTGCTTTTGAATGGTGCATATTTAACACACAAAAAGTATGGAGTTAAAATAAGTTATTAAAAATAAAATCCCTTTGTAATAGATGAGTTTTCGTCTGAAACCCTCATACTCCGAAAGAGATTGTCCAATTTGTACATGAAGTACATCCAGTTTTTGCCGTAACCCTCTCAACTCTTTAGAAGTTGCTATGTGGGTGAAACTATGATGTCATGCCAAGTTACAACCTTTTCAAAGTTCATTTGTACTGCTTTTCAAATTTACAGTCATTTAGTTCAAAATAAATCATTAAATACCTGAAAAATATCAAATGAAGTCAGAAAGGGTTGAAAACTAATTAAGTGCCTTTGAATGGTGCATATTGAACACACAAAAAGTATGGAGTTAAAATAAGTTATTGAAAATGAAATCCCTTTGTAATAGATGAGTTTTCGTCCGAAATCCTCGTACTCCGAAAGAGATTGTCCAATTTGTACACGAAGTGCATCGAGTTTTTGCCGTAACCCTCTCAACTCTTTAAAAGTTTCTATGTGGGTGAAAGTATGATGTCATGCCAAGTTACAACCTTTTCAGAGTTCATTTGTATTGCTTGTCAAATTTAGGGTCATTTAGTTCAAAATAAATCATTAAATACCTGAAAAATATCAAATGAAGTCAGAAAGGGTTGAAAATTGACGATGTGCCTTTGAATGGTGCATATTGAACACACAAAAAGGATTTAGTTAAAACAAGTTATTAAAAATGAAATCCGTTTGTAATAGATGAGTTTTCGTCCGAAACCCTCATACTCCAAAAGAGATTATCCAATTTGTAGATAAAGTGCATCCATTTTTTGCCGTAACCCTCTCAACTCTTTAGAAGTTGCTATGTGGGTGAAAGTATGATGTCATGCCAAGTTACAACCTTTTCAGAGTTCATTTGTACTGCTTTTCAAATTTAGGGTCATTTAGTTCAAAATAAATCATTAAATACCTGAAAAATATCAAATGAAGTCAAAAAGGGTTGAAAATTGATAATGTGCCTTTGAATTTTGCATATTGAACACACAAAACGTATGGAGTTAAAATAAGTTATTAAAAATGAAATCCGTTTGTAATAGATGAGTTTTCGTCCGAAACCCTCATACTCAGAAAGAGATTGTCCAATTTGTACACGAAGTGCATCCGGTTTTTGCCGTAACCCTCTAAATTCTTTAGAAGTTGCTATGTGGGTGAAATTATGATGCCATGCCAAGTTACAACCTTTTCATTGTTAATTTGTACTGCTTTTCAATTTAGGGTCATTTAGCTCAAAATAAATCATTAAATGCATGAAAAATATCAAATGAAGTCAGAAAGGGTTGAAAATTGATGATATGCCTTTGAATGGTGCATATTGAACACACAAAAAGTATGGAGTTAAAATAAGTTATTAAAAATAAAATCCCTTTGTAATAGATGAGTTTTCATTTGAAACCCTCATACTTCGAAACAGATTGTCCAATTTGTACACGAAGTGCATCCAGTTTTTGCCGTAACCCTCTCAACTCTTTAGAAATTTCTATGTGGGTGAAATTATGATGTCATGCCAAGTTACAACCTTTCGAGAGTTCATTTGTACTCCTTTTCCAATTTAGGGTCATTTAGCTCAAAATAAATCATTAAATGCATGAAAAATATCAAATGAAGTTAGGAAGGTTTGAAAATGTATGATATACCTTTGAATGGTGCACATTGAACACACAAAAAGTATGGAGTTAACATAAGTTATTGAAAGTGAAATCCCTTTGTAATAGATGAGTTTTCGTCCGAAACCCTGAAACTCCGAAAGAGAGTGTCCAATTGTACATGAAGTGCATCCAATTTTAGTCGTAACCCTCTCAACTCTTTAGAAGTTGCTATGTGGGTGAAATTATGATGTCATGCCAAGTTACAACCTTTTCAGAGTTCATTTGTACTGCTTTTCAAATTTAGGGTCATTTAGTTCAAAATAAATCATTAGATACCTGAAAAATATTAGATGAAGTCAAAAAGGGTTGAAAATCGATGATGTGCCTTTGAATGGTGCATATTTAACACACAAAAAGTATGGAGTTAAAATAAGTTATTAAAAATGAAATCCCTTTGTAATAGATGAGTTTTCGTCCGAACCCTCATACTCTGAAAGAGATTGTCCAATTTGTACATGAAGTTCATCCAGTTTTTGCCGTAACCCTCTCAACTCTTTAGAAGTTGCTATGTCGGTGAAACTATGATGTCATGCCAAGTTACAACCTTTTCAGAGTTCATTTGTACTGCTTTTGAAATTTAGGCTCATTTAGCTCAAAATAAATCATTAAATGCATGAAAAATATCAAATGAAGTGAGACAGGGTTGAAAATTGATAATATGGCATTGAATGGTGCATATTGAACACACAAAAAGTCTGGAGTTAAAATAAGTTACGAAAAATGAAATCCCTTTATAATAGATGGGTTTTCATTCGAAACCCTCATAATTCGAAAGAGATTGTCCAATTTGTTCACGAAATGCATCCAGTTTTTGCCGTAACCCTCTCAACTCTTTAGAAGTTGCTATGTGGGTGAAATTATGATGTCATGCCAAGTTACAACCTTTTGAGAGTTCATTTGTACTGCTTTTCAAATTTAGGGTCATTTAGCTCAAAATAAATTATTAAATGCATGAAAAATATCAAATGAAGTTAGAAAGGGTTGAAAATTGATGGTATGCCTTTGAAAGGTGCATATTGAACACACAAAAAGTATGGAGTTAAAATAAGTTATTAAAAATGAAATCCCTTTGTAATAGATGAGTTTTCGTTCGAAACCCTCATACTCCGAAAGAGATTGTCCTATTTGTACACGAAGTGCATACAGTTTTTGCCATAACCCTCTCAACTCTTTAGAAGTTTCTATGTGGGTCAAATTATGATACCATGCCAAGTTACAACCTTTTCACATTTCATTTGTACTACTTTTCAAATTTAGGGTCATTTAGCTCAAAATAAATCATTAAATACCTGAAAATATCAAATGAAGTCAGAAAGGGTTGAAAATTGATTATGTGCCTTTCCATGGTGCATATGGAACACACAAAAAGTATGGAGTTAAAATAAGTTATTGAAAATAAAATCCCTTTGTAATAGATGAGTTTTCGTCCGAAATCCTCATACTTCGAAAGAGATTGTCCAATTTGTACAGGAAATGCATCCAGTTTTAGTCGTAACCCTCTCAACTCTTTAGAATTTGCTATGTGGGTGAAATTACGATGTCATGCCAAGTTACAACCTTTTCAGAGTTCATTTGTACTGCTTTTCAAATTTAGGGTCATTTAGCTCAAAAAAATCATTAAATGCATGAAAAATATCAAATGAAGTCAGAAAGGGTTGAAAATTGGTGATGTGCCTTTTAATGGTGCATATTTAACACAGAAAAATTATGGAGTTAAAATAAGTTATAAAAAATGAAATCCCTTTGTAATAGATGAGTTTTCGTCCAAAACCCTCATACTTCGAAAGAGATTGTCCTATTTGTACACGAAGTGCATCCAGTTTTTTCCGTAACCTTGTCAACTCTTTATAAGTTGCTATTTGGGTGAAATTATGATGTCATGCCAAGTTACAACCATTTCAGAGTTCATTTGTACTGCTTTTCAAATTTAGCGTCATTTAGCTGGAAAAAAATCATTAAATGCATGAAAAATACCAAATGAAGTTAGAAAGGGTTGAAAATTGATGATGTGCTTTTGAATGGTGCATATTTAACACACAAAAAGTATGGAGTTAAAATAAGTTATTAAAAATAAAATCCCTTTGTAATAGATGAGTTTTCGTCTGAAACCCTCATACTCCGAAAGAGATTGTCCAATTTGTACATGAAGTGCATCCAGTTTTTGTCGTAACCCTCTCAACTCTTTAGAAGTTGCTATGTGGGTGAAACTATGATGTCATGCCAAGTTACAACCTTTTCAAAGTTCATTTGTACTGCTTTTCAAATTTACAGTCATTTAGTTCAAAATAAATCATTAAATACCTGAAAAATATCAAATGAAGTCAGAAAGGGTTGAAAACTAATTAAGTGCCTTTGAATGGTGCATATTGAACACACAAAAAGTATGGAGTTAAAATAAGTTATTAAAAATGAAATCTCTGTGTAATAGATGAGTTTTCGTGCGAAACCCTCATACTCCGAATGAGATTGTCCAATGTGTACACGAAGTGCATCCAGTTTTTGTCGTAACCCTCTCAACTCTTTAGAAGTTGCTATGTGGGTAAATTTATGATGTCATCCCAAGTTACAACCTTTTCAGAGTTCATTCGTATTGCTTTTCAAATTTAGGTTCATTTAGTTGAAAATAACTCATGAGATACCTGAAAAATATCAGATGATGTTGGAAAGGGTTGAAAACTAATGATGTGCCTTTGAATGGTGCATATTGAACACACAAAAAGTATGGAGTTCAAATATGTTATTAAAATGGAAATCCCTTTGTAATAGATGAGTTTTCGTCCGAAACCCTCATACTCCAAAAGAGATTGTCCAATTTGTACACGAAGTGCATCCAGTTTTTCTCGTAACCCTATCAACTCTTTAGAAGTTGCTATGTGGGTTAAATTATGATGCCATGCCAAGTTGCAACCTTTTCAGAGTTCATTTCTACTGCTTTCCAAATTTAGGCTCATTTAGCTCAAAATAAATCATTAAATGCATGAAAAATATCAAATGAAGTGAGACAGGGCTGAAAATTGATGATATGACTTTTAATGGTGGATATTGAACACAAAAAAGTCTGGAGTTAAAATAAGTTACTAAAAATGAGATCCCTTTATAATAGATGAGTTTTCATCCAAAACCCTCATACTTCGAAAGAGATTGTCCAATTTGTACACGAAGTGCATCCAGGTTTTGCCGTAACCCTCTCAACTATTTAGAAGTTTCTATGTCGGTGAAATTATGATGTCATGCCAAGTTACAACCTTTTCAGAGTTCATTTGTACTTCTTCTCAAATTTAGGGTCATTTAGCTCAAAAGAAATCATTAAATGCATGAAAAATATCAAATAAAGTCAGGAAGGGTTGAAAATTGATAATGTGCCTTTGAATGGTGCATATTGAACACACAAAAATTATATAGTTAAAATAAGTTATTGACAATGAAATCCCTTTGTAATAGATGAGTTTTCATCCAAAACTCTCATACTCTGAAAGAGATTGTCCAATTTGTATACGAAGTGCATCCAGTTTTTGCCGTAACCCTCTCAACTCTTTAGAAGTTGCTATGTGGGTGAAAGTATGATGTCATGCCAAGTTACAACCTTTTTAGAGTTCATTTCTACTACTTTTCAAATTTAGGGTCATTTAGTTCAAAAATAAATCATTAAATACCTGAAAAATATCAAATGAAGTCAGAAAGGGTTGAAAATTGATGGTGTGCCTTTTAATGGTGAATATTGAAAACACTAAAAGTATGGAGTTAAAATAAGTTATTAAAAATGAAATCCCTTTGTAATAGATGACTTTCGTCGGAAACCCACATACTCCGAAAGAGATTGTCCAATTTGTACATGAAGTGCATCCAGTTTTTGCCGTAACCCTCTCAACTCTTTAGAAGTTGCTATGTAGGTGAAATTATGATGTCATGCCAAGTTACAACCTTTTCAGAGTTCATTTGTACTGCTTTTCAAATTTAGGGTCATTTAGCTCAAAATAAATCATTAAATGCATGAAAAATATCAAATGAAGTTAGAAAGGGTTGAAAATTGATGGTATGCCTTTGAAAGGTGCATATTGAACACACAAAAAGTATGGAGTTAAAATAAGTTATTAAAAATGAAATCCCTTTGTCATAGATGAGTTTTCGTTCGAAACCCTCATACTCCGAAAGAGATTGTCCTATTTGTACACGAAGTGCATACAGTTTTTGCCATAACCCTCTGAACTCTTTAGAAGTTTCTATGTGGGTGAAATTATGATACCATGCCAAGTTACAACCTTTTCACATTTCATTTGTACTACTTTTCAAATTTAGGGTCATTTAGCTCAAAATAAATCATTAAATACCTGAAAATATCAAATGAAGTCAGAAAGGGTTGAAAATTGATTATGTGCCTTTCCATGGTGCATATTGAACACACAAAAAGTATGGAGTTAAAATAAGTTATTGAAAATAAAATCCCTTTGTAATAGATGAGGTTTCGTCCGAAATCCTCATACTTCGAAAGATATTATCCAATTTGTACAGGAAATGCATCCAGTTTTAGTCGTAACCCTCTCAACTCTTTAGAATTTGCTATGTGGGTGAAATTATGATGTCATGCCAAGTTACAACCTTTTCAGAGTTCATTTGTACTGCTTTTCTAATTTAGGGTCATTTAGCTCAAAAAAATCATTAAATGCATGAAATATATCAAATGAAGTCAGAAAGGGTTGAAAATTGGTGATGTGCCTTTTAATGGTGCATATTTAACACAGAAAAATTATGGAGTTAAAATAAGTTATAAAAAATGAAATCCCTTTGTAATATATGAGTTTTCGTCCGAAACCCTCATACTTCGAAAGAGATTGTCCTATTTGTACACGAAGTGCATCCAGTTTTTTCCGTAACCTTCTCAACTCATTATAAGTTGCTATGTGGGTGAAATTATGATGTCATGCCAAGTTACAACCATTTCAGAGTTCATTTGTACTGCTTTTCAAATTTAGCGTCATTTAGCTGGAAAAAAATCATTAAATGCATGAAAAATACCAAATGAAGTTAGAAAGGGTTGAAAATTGATGATGTGCTTTTGAATGGTGCATATTTAACACACAAAAAGTATGGAGTTAAAATAAGTTATCAAAAATAAAATCCCTTTGTATTAGATGAGTTTTCGTCTGAAACCCTCATACTCCGAAAGAGATTGTCCAATTTGTACATGAAGTGCATCCAGTTTTTGCCGTAACCCTCTCAACTCTTTAGAAGTTGCTATGTGGGTGAAACTATGATGTCATGCCAAGTTACAACCTTTTCAAAGTTCATTTGTACTGCTTTTCAAATTTACAGTCATTTAGTTCAAATAAATCATTAAATACCTGAAAAATATCAAATGAAGTCAGAAAGGGTTGAAAACTAATTAAGTGCCTTTGAATGGTGCATATTGAACACACAAAAAGTATGGAGTTAAAATAAGTTATTGAAAATGAAATCCCTTTGTAATAGATGAGTTTTCGTCCGAAATCCTCGTACTCCGAAAGAGATTGTCCAATTTGTACACGAAGTGCATCGAGTTTTTGCCGTAACCCTCTCAACTCTTTAAAAGTTTCTATGTGGGTGAAAGTATGATGTCATGCCAAGTTACAACCTTTTCAGAGTTCATTTGTATTGCTTGTCAAATTTAGGGTCATTTAGTTCAAAATAAATCATTAAATACCTGAAAAATATCAAATGAAGTCAGAAAGGGTTGAAAATTGACGATGTGCCTTTGAATGGTGCATATTGAACACACAAAAAGTATTTAGTTAAAACAAGTTATTAAAAATGAAATCCGTTTGTAATAGATGAGTTTTCGTCCGAAACCCTCATACTCCAAAAGAGATTATCCAATTTGTAGATAAAGTGCATCCAGTTTTTGCCGTAACCCTCTCAACTCTTTAGAAGTTGCTATGTGGGTGAAAGTATGATGTCATGCCAAGTTACAACCTTTTCAGAGTTCATTTGTACTGCTTTTCAAATTTAGGGTCATTTAGTTCAAAATAAATCATTAAATACCTGAAAAATATCAAATGAAGTCAAAAAGGGTTGAAAATTGATAATGTGCCTTTGAATTTTGCATATTGAACACACAAAACGTATGGAGTTAAAATAAGTTATTAAAAATGAAATCCGTTTGTAATAGATGAGTTTTCGTCCGAAACCCTCATACTCAGAAAGAGATTGTCCAATTTGTACACGAAGTGCATCCGGTTTTTGCCGTAACCCTCTAAATTCTTTAGAAGTTGCTATGTGGGTGAAATTATGATGCCATGCCAAGTTACAACCTTTTCATTGTTAATTTGTACTGCTTTTCAATTTAGGGTCATTTAGCTCAAAATAAATCATTAAATGCATGAAAAATATCAAATGAAGTCAGAAAGGGTTGAAAATTGATGATATGCCTTTGAATGGTGCATATTGAACACACAAAAAGTATGGAGTTAAAATAAGTTATTAAAAATGAAATCCCTTTGTAATAGATGATATTTCGTTTGAAACCCTCATACTTCGAAAGAGATTGTCCAATTTGTACACGAAGTGCATCCAGTTTTTGCCGTAACCCTCTCAACTCTTTAGAACTTTCTATGTGGGTGAAATTATGATGTCATGCCAAGTTACAACCTTTTGAGAGTTCATTTGTACTCCTTTTCCAATTTAGGGTCATTTAGCTCAAAATAAATCATTAAATGCATGAAAAATATCAAATGAAGTTAGGAAGGTTTGAAAATGTATGATATACCTTTGAATGGTGCACATTGAACACACAAAAAGTATGGAGTTAACATAAGTTATTGAAAGTGAAATCCCTTTGTAATAGATGAGTTTTCGTCCGAAACCCTGAAACTCCGAAAGAGAGTGTCCAATTGTACATGAAGTGCATCCAATTTTAGTCGTAACCCTCTCAACTCTTTAGAAGTTGCTATGTGGGTGAAATTATGATGTCATGCCAAGTTACAACCTTTTCAGAGTTCATTTGTACTGCTTTTCAAATTTAGGGTCATTTAGTTCAAAATAAATCATTAGATACCTGAAAAATATTAGATGAAGTCAAAAAGGGTTGAAAATCGATGATGTGCCTTTGAATGGTGCATATTTAACACACAAAAAGTATGGAGTTAAAATAAGTTATTAAAAATGAAATCCCTTTGTAATAGATGAGTTTTCGTCCGAACCCTCATACTCTGAAAGAGATTGTCCAATTTCTACATGAAGTTCATCCAGTTTTTGCCGTAACCCTCTCAACTCTTTAGAAGTTGCTATGTCGGTGAAACTATGATGTCATGCCAAGTTACAACCTTTTCAGAGTTCATTTGTACTGCTTTTGAAATTTAGGCTCATTTAGCTCAAAATAAATCATTAAATGCATGAAAAATATCAAATGAAGTGAGACAGGGTTGAAAATTGATAATATGGCATTGAATGGTGCATATTGAACACACAAAAAGTCTGGAGTTAAAATAAGTTACGAAAAATGAAATCCCTTTATAATAGATGGGTTTTCATTCGAAACCCTCATAATTCGAAAGAGATTGTCCAATTTGTTCACGAAATGCATCCAGTTTTTGCCGTAACCCTCTCAACTCTTTAGAAGTTGCTATGTGGGTGAAATTATGATGTCATGCCAAGTTACAACCTTTTGAGAGTTCATTTGTACTGCTTTTCAAATTTAGGGTCATTTAGCTCAAAATAAATTATTAAATGCATGAAAAATATCAAATGAAGTTAGAAAGGGTTGAAAATTGATGGTATGCCTTTGAAAGGTGCATATTGAACACACAAAAAGTATGGAGTTAAAATAAGTTATTAAAAATGAAATCCCTTTGTAATAGATGAGTTTTCGTTCGAAACCCTCATACTCCGAAAGAGACTGTCCTATTTGTACACGAAGTGCATACAGTTTTTGCCATAACCCTCTCAACTCTTTAGAAGTTTCTATGTGGGTCAAATTATGATACCATGCCAAGTTACAACCTTTTCACATTTCATTTGTACTACTTTTCAAATTTAGGGTCATTTAGCTCAAAATAAATCATTAAATACCTGAAAATATCAAATGAAGTCAGAAAGGGTTGAAAATTGATTATGTGCCTTTCCATGGTGCATATGGAACACACAAAAAGTATGGAGTTAAAATAAGTTATTGAAAATAAAATCCCTTTGTAATAGATGAGTTTTCGTCCGAAATCCTCATACTTCGAAAGGGATTGTCCAATTTGTACAGGAAATGCATCCAGTTTTAGTCGTAACCCTCTCAACTCTTTAGAATTTGCTATGTGGGTGAAATTATGATGTCATGCCAAGTTACAACCTTTTCAGAGTTCATTTGTACTGCTTTTCAAATTTAGGGTCATTTAGCTCAAAAAAATCATTAAATGCATGAAAAATATCAAATGAAGTCAGAAAGGGTTGAAAATTGGTGATGTGCCTTTTAATGGTGCATATTTAACACAGAAAAATTATGGAGTTAAAATAAGTTATAAAAAATGAAATCCCTTTGTAATAGATGAGTTTTCGTCCAAAACCCTCATACTTCGAAAGAGATTGTCCTATTTGTACACGAAGTACATCCAGTTTTTCCGTAACCTTGTCAACTCTTTATAAGTTGCTATTTGGGTGAAATTATGATGTCATGCCAAGTTACAACCATTTCAGAGTTCATTTGTACTGCTTTTCAAATTTAGCGTCATTTAGCTGGAAAAAAATCATTAAATGCATGAAAAATACCAAATGAAGTTAGAAAGGGTTGAAAATTGATGATGTGCTTTTGAATGGTGCATATTTAACACACAAAAAGTATGGAGTTAAAATAAGTTATTAAAAATAAAATCCCTTTGTAATAGATGAGTTTTCGTCTGAAACCCTCATACTCCGAAAGAGATTGTCCAATTTGTACATGAAGTGCATCCAGTTTTTGTCGTAACCCTCTCAACTCTTTAGAAGTTGCTATGTGGGTGAAACTATGATGTCATGCCAAGTTACAACCTTTTCAAAGTTCATTTGTACTGCTTTTCAAATTTACAGTCATTTAGTTCAAAATAAATCATTAAATACCTGAAAAATATCAAATGAAGTCAGAAAGGGTTGAAAACTAATTAAGTGCCTTTGAATGGTGCATATTGAACACACAAAAAGTATGGAGTTAAAATAAGTTATTAAAAATGAAATCTCTGTGTAATAGATGAGTTTTCGTGCGAAACCCTCATACTCCGAATGAGATTGTCCAATGTGTACACGAAGTGCATCCAGTTTTTGTCGTAACCCTCTCAACTCTTTAGAAGTTGCTATGTGGGTAAATTTATGATGTCATCCCAAGTTACAACCTTTTCAGAGTTCATTCGTATTGCTTTTCAAATTTAGGTTCATTTAGTTGAAAATAACTCATGAGATACCTGAAAAATATCAGATGATGTTGGAAAGGGTTGAAAACTAATGATGTGCCTTTGAATGGTGCATATTGAACACACAAAAAGTATGGAGTTCAAATATGTTATTAAAATGGAAATCCCTTTGTAATAGATGAGTTTTCGTCCGAAACCCTCATACTCCAAAAGAGATTGTCCAATTTGTACACGAAGTGCATCCAGTTTTTCTCGTAACCCTATCAACTCTTTAGAAGTTGCTATGTGGGTTAAATTATGATGCCATGCCAAGTTGCAACCTTTTCAGAGTTCATTTCTACTGCTTTCCAAATTTAGGCTCATTTAGCTCAAAATAAATCATTAAATGCATGAAAAATATCAAATGAAGTGAGACAGGGCTGAAAATTGATGATATGACTTTTAATGGTGGATATTGAACACAAAAAAGTCTGGAGTTAAAATAAGTTACTAAAAATGAGATCCCTTTATAATAGATGAGTTTTCATCCAAAACCCTCATACTTCGAAAGAGATTGTCCAATTTGTACACGAAGTGCATCCAGGTTTTGCCGTAACCCTCTCAACTATTTAGAAGTTTCTATGTCGGTGAAATTATGATGTCATGCCAAGTTACAACCTTTTCAGAGTTCATTTGTACTTCTTCTCAAATTTAGGGTCATTTAGCTCAAAAGAAATCATTAAATGCATGAAAAATATCAAATAAAGTCAGGAAGGGTTGAAAATTGATAATGTGCCTTTGAATGGTGCATATTGAACACACAAAAATTATATAGTTAAAATAAGTTATTGACAATGAAATCCCTTTGTAATAGATGAGTTTTCATCCAAAACCCTCATACTCTGAAAGAGATTGTCCAATTTGTATACGAAGTGCATCAAGTTTTTGCCGTAACCCTCTCAACTCTTTAGAAGTTGCTATGTGGGTGAAAGTATGATGTCATGCCAAGTTACAACCTTTTTAGAGTTCATTTGTACTACTTTTCAAATTTAGGGTCATTTAGTTCAAAAATAAATCATTAAATACCTGAAAAATATCAAATGAAGTCAGAAAGGGTTGAAAATTGATGGTGTGCCTTTTAATGGTGAATATTGAACACACTAAAAGTATGGAGTTAAAATAAGTTATGAAAAATGAAATCCCTTTGTAATAGATGACTTTCGTCGGAAACCCACATACTCCGAAAGAGATTGTCCAATTTGTACATGAAGTGCATCCAGTTTTTGCCGTAACCCTCTTAACTCTTTAGAAGTTGCTATGTAGGTGAAATTATGATGTCATGCCAAGTTACAACCTTTTCAGAGTTCATTTGTACTGCTTTTCAAATTTAGGGTCATTTAGCTCAAAATAAATCATTAAATGCATGAAAAATATCAAATGAAGTTAGAAAGGGTTGAAAATTGATGGTATGCCTTTGAAAGGTGCATATTGAACACACAAAAAGTATGGAGTTAAAATAAGTTATTAAAAATGAAATCCCTTTGTCATAGATGAGTTTTCGTTCGAAACCCTCATACTCCGAAAGAGATTGTCCTATTTGTACACGAAGTGCATACAGTTTTTGCCATAACCCTCTCAACTCTTTAGAAGTTTCTATGTGGGTGAAATTATGATACCATGCCAAGTTACAACCTTTTCACATTTCATTTGTACTACTTTTCAAATTTAGGGTCATTTAGCTCAAAATAAATCATTAAATACCTGAAAATATCAAATGAAGTCAGAAAGGGTTGAAAATTGATTATGTGCCTTTCCATGGTGCATATTGAACACACAAAAAGTATGGAGTTAAAATAAGTTATTGA
This sequence comes from Hordeum marinum, assembly GCA_022496015.1. Lineage (NCBI taxonomy): Eukaryota > Viridiplantae > Streptophyta > Magnoliopsida > Poales > Poaceae > Hordeum > Hordeum marinum. The sequence continues at coordinate 480,909,007 of CM039674.1, forward strand.
AAATAAAATCCCTTTGTAATAGATGAGGTTTCGTCCGAAATCCTCATACTTCGAAAGATATTGTCCAATTTGTACAGGAAATGCATCCAGTTTTAGTCGTAACCCTCTCAACTCTTTAGAATTTGCTATGTGGGTGAAATTATGATGTCATGCCAAGTTACAACCTTTTCAGAGTTCATTTGTACTGCTTTTCTAATTTAGGGTCATTTAGCTCAAAAAAATCATTAAATGCATGAAATATATCAAATGAAGTCAGAAAGGGTTGAAAATTGGTGATGTGCCTTTTAATGGTGCATATTTAACACAGAAAAATTATGGAGTTAAAATAAGTTATAAAAAATGAAATCCCTTTGTAATAGATGAGTTTTCGTCCGAAACCCTCATACTTCGAAAGAGATTGTCCTATTTGTACACGAAGTGCATCCAGTTTTTTCCGTAACCTTCTCAACTCATTATAAGTTGCTATGTGGGTGAAATTATGATGTCATGCCAAGTTACAACCATTTCAGAGTTCATTTGTACTGCTTTTCAAATTTAGCGTCATTTAGCTGGAAAAAAATCATTAAATGCATGAAAAATACCAAATGAAGTTAGAAAGGGTTGAAAATTGATGATGTGCTTTTGAATGGTGCATATTTAACACACAAAAAGTATGGAGTTAAAATAAGTTATCAAAAATAAAATCCCTTTGTAATAGATGAGTTTTCGTCTGAAACCCTCATACTCCGAAAGAGATTGTCCAATTTGTACATGAAGTGCATCCAGTTTTTGCCGTAACCCTCTCAACTCTTTAGAAGTTGCTATGTGGGTGAAACTATGATGTCATGCCAAGTTACAACCTTTTCAAAGTTCATTTGTACTGCTTTTCAAATTTACAGTCATTTAGTTCAAAATAAATCATTAAATACCTGAAAAATATCAAATGAAGTCAGAAAGGGTTGAAAACTAATTAAGTGCCTTTGAATGGTGCATATTGAACACACAAAAAGTATGGAGTTAAAATAAGTTATTGAAAATGAAATCCCTTTGTAATAGATGAGTTTTCGTCCGAAATCCTCGTACTCCGAAAGAGATTGTCCAATTTGTACACGAAGTGCATCGAGTTTTTGCCGTAACCCTCTCAACTCTTTAAAAGTTTCTATGTGGGTGAAAGTATGATGTCATGCCAAGTTACAACCTTTTCAGAGTTCATTTGTATTGCTTTTCAAATTTAGGGTCATTTAGTTCAAAATAAATCATTAAATACCTGAAAAATATCAAATGAAGTCAGAAAGGGTTGAAAATTGACGATGTGCCTTTGAATGGTGCATATTGAACACACAAAAAGTATGGAGTTAAAACAAGTTATTAAAAATGAAATCCGTTTGTAATAGATGAGTTTTCGTCCGAAACCCTCATACTCCAAAAGAGATTATCCAATTTGTAGATAAAGTGCATCCAGTTTTTGCCGTAACCCTCTCAACTCTTTAGAAGTTGCTATGTGGGTGAAAGTATGATGTCATGCCAAGTTACAACCTTTTCAGAGTTCATTTGTACTGCTTTTCAAATTTAGGGTCATTTAGTTCAAAATAAATCATTAAATACCTGAAAAATATCAAATGAAGTCAAAAAGGGTTGAAAATTGATAATGTGCCTTTGAATGGTGCATATTGAACACACAAAAAGTATGTAGTTAAAATAAGTTATTAAAAATGAAATCCGTTTGTAATAGATGAGTTTTCGTCCGAAACCCTCATACTCAGAAAGAGATTGTCCAATTTGTACACGAAGTGCATCCAGTTTTTGCCGTAACCCTCTCAATTCTTTAGAAGTTGCTATGTGGGTGAAATTATGATGCCATGCCAAGTTACAACCTTTTCATTGTTAATTTGTACTGCTTTTCAATTTAGGGTCATTTAGCTCAAAATAAATCATTAAATGCATGAAAAATATCAAATGAAGTCAGAAAGGGTTGAAAATTGATGATATGCCTATGAATGGTGCATATTGAACACACAAAAAGTATGGAGTTAAAATAAGTTATTAAAAATGAAATCCCTTTGTAATAGATGAGTTTTCGTTTGAAACCCTCATACTTCGAAACAGATTGTCCAATTTGTACACGAAGTGCATCCAGTTTTTGCCGTAACCCTCTCAACTCTTTAGAAATTTCTATGTGGGTGAAATTATGATGTCATGCCAAGTTACAACCTTTCGAGAGTTCATTTGTACTCCTTTTCCAATTTAGGGTCATTTAGCTCAAAATAAATCATTAAATGCATGAAAAATATCAAATGAAGTTAGGAAGGTTTGAAAATGTATGATATACCTTTGAATGGTGCACATTGAACACACAAAAAGTATGGAGTTAACATAAGTTATTGAAAGTGAAATCCCTTTGTAATAGATGAGTTTTCGTTCGAAACCCTAAAACTCCGAAAGAGAGTGTCCAATTGTACATGAAGTGCATCCAATTTTAGTCGTAACCCTCTCAACTCTTTAGAAGTTGCTATGTGGGTGAAATTATGATGTCATGCCAAGTTACAACCTTTTCAGAGTTCATTTGTACTGCTTTTCAAATTTAGGGTCATTTAGTTCAAAATAAATCATTAGATACCTGAAAAATATCAGATGAAGTCAAAAAGGGTTGAAAATCGATGATGTGCCTTTGAATGGTGCATATTTAACACACAAAAAGTATGGAGTTAAAATAAGTTATTAAAAATGAAATCCCTTTGTAATAGATGAGTTTTCGTCCGAACCCTCATACTCTGAAAGAGATTGTCCAATTTGTACATGAAGTTCATCCAGTTTTTGCCGTAACCCTCTCAACTCTTTAGAAGTTGCTATTGCGGTGAAACTATGATGTCATGCCAAGTTACAACCTTTTCAGAGTTCATTTGTACTGCTTTTGAAATTTAGGCTCATTTAGCTCAAAATAAATCATTAAAAGCATGAAAAATATCAAATGAAGTGAGACAGGGTTGAAAATTGATAATATGGCATTGAATGGTGAATATTGAACACACAAAAAGTCTGGAGTTAAAATAAGTTACAAAAAATGAAATCCCTTTATAATAGATGAGTTTTCATTCGAAACCCTCATAATTCGAAAGAGATTGTCCAATTTGTTCACGAAATGCATCCAGGTTTTGCCGTAACCCTCTCAATTCTTTAGAAGTTGCTATGTGGGTGAAATTATGATGTCATGCCAAGTTACAACCTTTTCAGAGTTCATTTGTACTGCTTTTGAAATTTAGGGTCATTTAGCTCAAAATAAATCATTAAATGCATGAAAAATATCAAATGAAGTCAGGAAGGGTTGAAAATTGATGATGTGCCTTTGAATGGTGCATATTGAACACACAAAAATTATAGAGTTAAAATAAGTTATTAAAAATGAAATCCCTTTGTAATAGATGAGTTTTCGTCCAAAACCCTCATACTCCGAAAGAGATTGTCCAATTTGTATACGAAGTGCATCAAGTTTTCGCCGTAACCCTCTCAACTCTTTAGAAGTTGCTATGTAGGTGAAAGTATGATGTCATGCCAAGTTACAACCTTTTCATAGTTCATTTGTACTGCTTTTCAAATTTAGGGTCATTTAGTTCAAAAATAAATCATTAAATACCTGAAAAATATCAAATGAAGTCAGAAAGGGTCGAAAATTGATGATGTGCCTTTTAATGGTGAATATTGAACACACTAAAATTATGGAGTTAAAATAAGTTATTAAAAATGAAATCCCTTTGTAATAGATGAGTTTTCGTTCGAAATCCTCATCCTCCAAAAGAGATTGTCCAATTTGTACACGAAGTGCATCTAGTTTTTGCCGTAACCCTCTCAACTCTATAGAAGTTTCTATGTGGGTGAAATTATGATGCCATGCCAAGTTACAACCTTTTCACAGTTCATTTGTACTACTTTTCAAATTTAGGGTCATTTAGCTCAAAATAATTCAATAAATGCATGAAAAATATCAAATGAAGTCACAAAGGGTTGAAAATTGATTATGTGCCTTTCAATGGTGCATATTGAACACACAAAGAGTATGGAGTTAAAATAAGTTAGTAAAAATGAAATCCCTTTGTAATAGATGAGTTTTCGTCCGAAACCCTCATACTCCGAAAGAGATTGTCCAATTTGTACACGAAGTGCATCCAGGTTTATTCGTAACCCTCTCAACTATTTAGAAGTTGCTATGTGGGTGAAATTATGATGTCATGCCAAGTTACAACCTTTTCCGAGTTCATTTGTACTGCTTTTTAAATTTAGGGTCATTTAGCTCAAAAAATCATTAAATGCATGAAAAATATCAAATGAAGTCAGAAAGGGTTGAAAATCGATGATGTGCCTTTGAATGGTGCATATTTAACACACAAAAAGTATGGAGTTAAAATAAGTTATAAAAATGAAATCCCTTTGTAATAGATGAGTTTTCGTCCGAACCCTCATACTCCGAAAGAGATTGTCCAATTTGTACATCAAGTGCATCCAGTTTTTGCCGTAACCCTCTCAACTCTTTAGAAGTTTCTATGAGGGTGAAACTATGATGTCATGCCAAGTTACAACCTTTTCAGAGTACATTTGTACTGCTTTTCAAATTTACTGTCGTTTCATTCAAAATAAATCATTAAAAACCTGAAAAATATGAAATGAAGTCAAAAAGGGTTGAAAACTAATGATGTGCCTTTGAATGGTGCATATTGAACACACAAAAATTCTGGAGTTAAAATAAGTTATTAAAAATGAAATCCCTTTGTAATAGATGAGTTTTTGTTCGAAACCCTCATACTCCGAAAGAGATTGTCCAATTTGTACACGAAATGCATCCAGTTTTTCTTGTAACCCAATCAACTCTTTAGAAGTTGCTATGTGGGTTAAATTATGAAGCCATGCCAGGTGGCAACCTTTTCAGAGTTCATTTATATTGCTTTTCAAATTTAGGCTCATTTAGCTCAAAATAAAACATTAAATGCATGAAAAATATCAAATGTAGTCAGACAGGGTTGAAAATTGATGATATGGCATTGAATGGTGCATATTGAACACACAAAAAGTCTGGAGTTAAAATAAGTTACTAAAAATGAAATCCCTTTATAATAGATGCGTTTTCATCCGAAACCCTCATACTTCGAAAGAGATTGTCCAATTTGTACACGAAGTGCATCCAGGTTTTGCCATCACCCTCTCAACTATTTAGAAGTTTCTATGTCGGTGAAATTATGATGTCATGGCAAGTTACAACCTTTTCAGAGTTCATTTGTACTACTTTTCAAATTTAGGGTCATTTAGTTCAAAATAAATCATTAAATACATGAAAAATATCAAATGAAGTCAGAAAGGGTTGAAAGTTGATGATGTGCCTTTGAATGGTGCATATTGAACACACAAAAAGTATGGATTTAAAATAAGTTATTAAAAATGAAATCCCTTTGTAATAGATGAGTTTTCGTCCGAACCCTCATACTACGAAAGAGATTGTCCAATTTGTACATGAAGTGCCTCCAGTTTTTGTCGTAACCCTCTCAACTCTTTAGAAGTTGCTATGTGGGTGAAACTATGATGTCATGCCAAGTTACAACCTTTTCAGAGTTCATTTGTACTGCTTTTCAAATTTACGGTCGTTTCGTTCAAAAGAAATCATTAAATACCTAAAAAATATGAAATGAAGTCAGAAAGGGTTGAAAACTAATGATGTGCCTTTGAATGGTGCATATTGAACACACAAAAAGTATGGATTTAAAATAAGTTATTAAAAATGAAATCCATTTGTAATAGATGAGTTTTCGTCCGAAACCCTCATACTCCGAAAGAGATTGTCCAATTTGTACATGAAGTGCCTCCAGTTTTTGTCGTAACCCTCTCAACTCTTTAGAAGTTGCTATGTGGGTGAAACTATGATGTCATGCCAAGTTACAACCTTTTCAGAGTTCATTTGTACTGCTTTTCAAATTTACGGTCGTTTCGTTCAAAATAAATCATTAAATACCTAAAAACTATGAAATGAAGTCAGAAAGGGTTGAAAACTAATGATGTGACTTTGAATGGTGCATATTGAACACACAAAAATTATGGATTTAAAATAAGTTATAAAAAATGAAATCCCTTTGTAATAGATGAGTTTTCGTCCGAAACCCTCATACTCCGAAAGAGATTGTCCAATTTGTACACGAAGTGCATCTAGTTTTTGCCGTAACCCTCTCAACTCTTTAGAAGTTTCTATGTGGGTGAAAGTATGATGTCATGCCAAGTTACAACCTTTTTACAGTTCATTTGTACTGCTTTTCAAATTTAGGGTGATTTAGTTCAAAATAAATCATTAAATACCTGAAAAATATCAAATGAAGTCAGAAAGGGTTGAAAATTGATGATGTGACTTTGAATGGTGCATATTGAACACACAAAAAGTATGGAGTTAAAATAAGTTATTAAAAATGAAATCCCTTTGTAATAGATGAGTTTTCGTCCGAACCCTCATACTACGAAAGAGATTGTCCAATTTGTACATGAAGTGCATCCAGTTTTTGTCGTAACCCTCTCAACTCTTTAGAAGTTGCTATGTGGGTGAAACTATGATGTCATGCCAAGTTACAACCTTTTCAGAGTTCATTTGTACCGCTTTTCAAATTTAGGGTCGTTTCGTTCAAAATAAATCATTAAATACCTGAAAAATATCAAAAGAAGTCAGAAAGGGTTGAAAGTTGATGATGTGACTTTGAATGGTGCATATTGAACACACAAAAAGTATGGAGTTAAAATAAGTTATTGAAAATGAAATCCCTTTGTAATAGATGAGTTTTCGTCCGAACCCTCATACTACGAAAGAGATTGTCCAATTTGTACATGAAGTGCATCCAGTTTTTGTCGTAACCCTCTCAACTCTTTAGAAGTTGCTATGTGGGTGAAACTATGATGTCATGCCAAGTTACAACCTTTTCAGAGTTCATTTGTACTGCTTTTCAAATTTACGGTCGTTTCGTTAAAAATAAATCATTAAATACCTAAAAAATATGAAATGAAGTCAGAAAGGGTTGAAAACTAATGATGTGCCTTTGAATGGTGCATATTGAACACACAAAAAGTATGGATTTAAAATAAGTTATAAAAAATGAAATCCCTTTGTAATAGATGAGTTTTCGTCCGAAACCCTCATACTCCGAAAGAGATTGTCCAATTTGTACACGAAGTGCATCTAGTTTTTGCCGTAACCCTCTCAACTCTTTAGAAGTTTCTATGTGGGTGAAAGTATGATGTCATGCCAAGTTACAACCTTTTTACAGTTCATTTGTACTGCTTTTCAAATTTAGGGTGATTTACTTCAAAATAAAGCATTAAATACCTGAAAAATATCAAATGAAGTCAGAAAGGGTTGAAAATTGATGATGTGACTTTGAATGGTGCATATTGAACACACAAAAAGTATGGAGTTAAAATAAGTTATTAAAAATGAAACCCCTTTGTAATAGATGAGTTTTCGTCCGAACCCTCATACTACGAAAGAGCTTGTCCAATTTGTACATGAAGTGCATCCAGTTTTTGTCGTAACCCTCTCAACTCTTTAGAAGTTGCTATGTGGGTGAAACTATGATGTCATGCCAAGTTACAACCTTTTCAGAGTTCATTTGTACTGCTTTTCAAATTTACGGTCGTGTCGTTCAAAATAAATCATTAAATACCTAAAAAATATGAAATGAAGTCAGAAAGGGTTGAAAACTAATGATGTGCCTTTGAATGGTGCATATTGAACACACAAAAAGTATGGATTTAAAATAAGTTATTAAAAATGAAATCCCTTTGTAATAGATGAGTTTTCGTCCGAACCCTCATACTACGAAAGAGATTGTCCAATTTGTACATGAAGTGCCTCCAGTTTTTGTCGTAACCCTCTCAACTCTTTAGAAGTTGCTATGTGGGTGAAACTATGATGTCATGCCAAGTTACAACCTTTTCAGAGTTCATTTGTACTGCTTTTCAAATTTACGGTCGTTTCGTTCAAAATAAATCATTAAATACCTAAAAACTATGAAATGAAGTCAGAAAGGGTTGAAAACTAATGATGTGACTTTGAATGGTGCATATTGAACACACAAAAAGTATGGATTTAAAATAAGTTATAAAAAATGAAATCCCTTTGTAATAGATGAGTTTTCGTCCGAAACCCTCATACTCCGAAAGAGATTGTCCAATTTGTACACGAAGTGCATCTAGTTTTTGCCGTAACCCTCTCAACTCTTTAGAAGTTTCTATGTGGGTGAAAGTATGATGTCATGCCAAGTTACAACCTTTTTACAGTTCATTTGTACTGCTTTTCAAATTTAGGGTGATTTAGTTCAAAATAAATCATTAAATACCTGAAAAATATCAAATGAAGTCAGAAAGGGTTGAAAATTGATGATGTGACTTTGAATGGTGCATATTGAACACACAAAAAGTATGGAGTTAAAATAAGTTATTAAAAATGAAATCCCTTTGTAATAGATGAGTTTTCGTCCGAACCCTCATACTACGAAAGAGATTGTCCAATTTGTACATGAAGTGCATCCAGTTTTTGTCGTAACCCTCTCAACTCTTTAGAAGTTGCTATGTGGGTGAAACTATGATGTCATGCCAAGTTACAACCTTTTCAGAGTTCATTTGTACCGCTTTTCAAATTTAGGGTCGTTTCGTTCAAAATAAATCATTAAATACCTGAAAAATATCAAAAGAAGTCAGAAAGGGTTGAAAGTTGATGATGTGACTTTGAATGGTGCATATTGAACACACAAAAAGTATGGAGTTAAAATAAGTTATTGAAAATGAAATCCCTTTGTAATAGATGAGTTTTCGTCCGAACCCTCATACTACGAAAGAGATTGTCCAATTTGTACATGAAGTGCATCCAGTTTTTGTCGTAACCCTCTCAACTCTTTAGAAGTTGCTATGTGGGTGAAACTATGATGTCATGCCAAGTTACAACCTTTTCAGAGTTCATTTGTACTGCTTTTCAAATTTACGGTCGTTTCGTTAAAAATAAATCATTAAATACCTAAAAAATATGAAATGAAGTCAGAAAGGGTTGAAAACTAATGATGTGCCTTTGAATGGTGCATATTGAACACACAAAAAGTATGGATTTAAAATAAGTTATAAAAAATGAAATCCCTTTGTAATAGATGAGTTTTCGTCCGAAACCCTCATACTCCGAAAGAGATTGTCCAATTTGTACACGAAGTGCATCTAGTTTTTGCCGTAACCCTCTCAACTCTTTAGAAGTTTCTATGTGGGTGAAAGTATGATGTCATGCCAAGTTACAACCTTTTTACAGTTCATTTGTACTGCTTTTCAAATTTAGGGTGATTTACTTCAAAATAAAGCATTAAATACCTGAAAAATATCAAATGAAGTCAGAAAGGGTTGAAAATTGATGATGTGACTTTGAATGGTGCATATTGAACACACAAAAAGTATGGAGTTAAAATAAGTTATTAAAAATGAAACCCCTTTGTAATAGATGAGTTTTCGTCCGAACCCTCATACTACGAAAGAGCTTGTCCAATTTGTACATGAAGTGCATCCAGTTTTTGTCGTAACCCTCTCAACTCTTTAGAAGTTGCTATGTGGGTGAAACTATGATGTCATGCCAAGTTACAACCTTTTCAGAGTTCATTTGTACTGCTTTTCAAATTTACGGTTGTTTCGTTCAAAATAAATCATTAAATACCTAAAAAATATGAAATGAAGTCAGAAAGGGTTGAAAACTAGTGATGTGCCTTTGAATGGTGCATATTGAACACACAAAAAGTATGGATTTAAAATAAGTTATTAAAAATGAAATCCCTTTGTAATAGATGAGTTTTCGTCCGAACCCTCATACTACGAAAGAGATTGTCCAATTTGTACATGAAGTGCCTCCAGTTTTTGTCGTAACCCTCTCAACTCTTTAGAAGTTGCTATGTGGGTGAAACTATGATGTCATGCCAAGTTACAACCTTTTCAGAGTTCATTTGTACTGCTTTTCAAATTTACGGTCGTTTCGTTCAAAAGAAATCATTAAATACCTAAAAAATATGAAATGAAGTCAGAAAGGGTTGAAAACTAATGATGTGCCTTTGAATGGTGCATATTGAACACACAAAAAGTATGGATTTAAAATAAGTTATTAAAAATGAAATCCATTTGTAATAGATGAGTTTTCGTCCGAAACCCTCATACTCCGAAAGAGATTGTCCAATTTGTACATGAAGTGCCTCCAGTTTTTGTCGTAACCCTCTCAACTCTTTAGAAGTTGCTATGTGGGTGAAACTATGATGTCATGCCAAGTTACAACCTTTTCAGAGTTCATTTGTACTGCTTTTCAAATTTATGGTCGTTTCGTTCAAAATAAATCATTAAATACCTAAAAACTATGAAATGAAGTCAGAAAGGGTTGAAAACTAATGATGTGACTTTGAATGGTGCATATTGAACACACAAAAATTATGGATTTAAAATAAGTTATAAAAAATGAAATCCCTTTGTAATAGATGAGTTTTCGTCCGAAACCCTCATACTCCGAAAGAGATTGTCCAATTTGTACACGAAGTGCATCTAGTTTTTGCCGTAACCCTCTCAACTCTTTAGAAGTTTCTATGTGGGTGAAAGTATGATGTCATGCCAAGTTACAACCTTTTTACAGTTCATTTGTACTGCTTTTCAAATTTAGGGTGATTTAGTTCAAAATAAATCATTAAATACCTGAAAAATATCAAATGAAGTCAGAAAGGGTTGAAAATTGATGATGTGACTTTGAATGGTGCATATTGAACACACAAAAAGTATGGAGTTAAAATAAGTTATTAAAAATGAAATCCCTTTGTAATAGATGAGTTTTCGTCCGAACCCTCATACTACGAAAGAGATTGTCCAATTTGTACATGAAGTGCATCCAGTTTTTGTCGTAACCCTCTCAACTCTTTAGAAGTTGCTATGTGGGTGAAACTATGATGTCATGCCAAGTTACAACCTTTTCAGAGTTCATTTGTACCGCTTTTCAAATTTAGGGTCGTTTCGTTCAAAATAAATCATTAAATACCTGAAAAATATCAAAAGAAGTCAGAAAGGGTTGAAAGTTGATGATGTGACTTTGAATGGTGCATATTGAACACACAAAAAGTATGGAGTTAAAATAAGTTATTGAAAATGAAATCCCTTTGTAATAGATGAGTTTTCGTCCGAACCCTCATACTACGAAAGAGATTGTCCAATTTGTACATGAAGTGCATCCAGTTTTTGTCGTAACCCTCTCAACTCTTTAGAAGTTGCTATGTGGGTGAAACTATGATGTCATGCCAAGTTACAACCTTTTCAGAGTTCATTTGTACTGCTTTTCAAATTTACGGTCGTTTCGTTAAAAATAAATCATTAAATACCTAAAAAATATGAAATGAAGTCAGAAAGGGTTGAAAACTAATGATGTGCCTTTGAATAGTGCATATTGAACACACAAAAAGTATGGATTTAAAATAAGTTATAAAAAATGAAATCCCTTTGTAATAGATGAGTTTTCGTCCGAAACCCTCATACTCCGAAAGAGATTGTCCAATTTGTACACGAAGTGCATCTAGTTTTTGCCGTAACCCTCTCAACTCTTTAGAAGTTTCTATGTGGGTGAAAGTATGATGTCATGCCAAGTTACAACCTTTTTACAGTTCATTTGTACTGCTTTTCAAATTTAGGGTGATTTACTTCAAAATAAAGCATTAAATACCTGAAAAATATCAAATGAAGTCAGAAAGGGTTGAAAATTGATGATGTGACTTTGAATGGTGCATATTGAACACACAAAAAGTATGGAGTTAAAATAAGTTATTAAAAATGAAACCCCTTTGTAATAGATGAGTTTTCGTCCGAACCCTCATACTACGAAAGAGCTTGTCCAATTTGTACATGAAGTGCATCCAGTTTTTGTCGTAACCCTCTCAACTCTTTAGAAGTTGCTATGTGGGTGAAACTATGATGTCATGCCAAGTTACAACCTTTTCAGAGTTCATTTGTACTGCTTTTCAAATTTACGGTCGTGTCGTTCAAAATAAATCATTAAATACCTAAAAAATATGAAATGAAGTCAGAAAGGGTTGAAAACTAATGATGTGCCTTTGAATGGTGCATATTGAACACACAAAAAGTATGGATTTAAAATAAGTTATTAAAAATGAAATCCCTTTGTAATAGATGAGTTTTCGTCCGAACCCTCATACTACGAAAGAGATTGTCCAATTTGTACATGAAGTGCCTCCAGTTTTTGTCGTAACCCTCTCAACTCTTTAGAAGTTGCTATGTGGGTGAAACTATGATGTCATGCCAAGTTACAACCTTTTCAGAGTTCATTTGTACTGCTTTTCAAATTTACGGTCGTTTCGTTCAAAAGAAATCATTAAATACCTAAAAAATATGAAATGAAGTCAGAAAGGGTTGAAAACTAATGATGTGCCTTTGAATGGTGCATATTGAACACACAAAAAGTATGGATTTAAAATAAGTTATTAAAAATGAAATCCATTTGTAATAGATGAGTTTTCGTCCGAAACCCTCATACTCCGAAAGAGATTGTCCAATTTGTACACGAAGTGCATCTAGTTTTTGCCGTAACCCTCTCAACTCTTTAGAAGTTTCTATGTGGGTGAAAGTATGATGTCATGCCAAGTTACAACCTTTTTACAGTTCATTTGTACTGCTTTTCAAATTTAGGGTGATTTAGTTCAAAATAAATCATTAAATACCTGAAAAATATCAAATGAGGTCAGAAAGGGTTGAAAATTGATGATGTGACTTTGAATGGTGCATAGTGAACACACAAAAAGTATGGAGTTAAAATAAGTTATTAAAAATGAAATCCCTTTGCAATAGATGAGTTTTCGTCCGAAACCCTCATACTCCGAAAGAGATTGTCCAATTTGTACACGAAGTGCATCCAGGTTTAGTCGTAACCCTCTCAACTCTTTAGAAGTTGCTATGTGGGTGCAATTATGATGTCATCGCAAGTTACAACCTTTTCAGAGTTCATTTGTACTGCTTTTCAAATTTAGGGTCATTTAGTTCAAAATAAATCATTAAATACTTGAAAAATATCAAATGAAGTCAAAAAGGGTAGAAAATTGATGATGTGACTTTGAATGGTGCATATTGAACACACAAAAATTATGGAGTTAAAATAAGTTATTAAAAATGAAATCCCTTTGTAATAGATGAGTTTTCGTCTGAAACCCACATACTCCGAAAGAGATTGTCCAATTTGTACACGAAGTGCATCTAGGTTTAGTCGTTACCCTCTCAACTCTTTAGAAGTTGCTATGTGGGTGAAATTAGATGTCATACCAAGTACAACCTTTTCAGAGTTCATTTGTACTGCTTTTCAAATTTAGGGTCATTTAGCTCAAAAAAATCATTAAATGCATGAAAAATATCAAATGAAGTCAGAAAGGGTTGAAAATCGATGATGTGCCTTTGAATGGTGCATATTTAACACACAAAAAGTATGGAGTTAAAATAAGTTATTAAAAATGAAATCCCTTTGTAATAGATGAGTTTTCGTCTGAACCCTCATACTCTGAAAGAGATTGTCCAATTTGTACATGAAGTTCATCCAGTTTTTGCCGTAACCCTCTCAACTCTTTAGAAGTTGCTATGTGGGTGAAACTATGATGTCATGCCAAGTTACAACCTTTTCAGAGTTCATTTGTACCGCTTTTCAAATTTACGGTCGTTTCGTTCAAAATAAATCATTAGATACCTGAAAAATATGAAATGAAGTCAAAAGAGGTTGAAAACTAATGATGTGCCTTTGAATGGTGCATATTGAACACACAAAAAGTATGGAGTTAAAATATGTTATTAAAAATGAAATCCCTTTGTAATAGATGAGTTTTCGTCCGAAACCCTCATACTCCGAAAGAGATTGTCCAATTTTTACACGAAGTGCATCCAGTTTTTCTCGTAACCCTATCAACTCTTTAGAAGTTTCTATGTGGGTTAAATTATGATGCCATGCCAAGTTGCAACCTTTTCAGAGTTCATTTGTACTGCTTTTGAAATTTAGGGTCATTTAGCTCAAAATAAATCATTAAATGCATGAAAAATATCAAATGAAGTCAGCAAGGTTGAAAATTGATGATGTGCCTTTGAATGGTGCATATTGAACACACAAAAATTATAGAGTTAAAATAAGTGATTAAAAATGAAATCCCTTTGTAATAGATGAGTTTTCGTCCAAAACCCTCATACTCCGAAAGAGATTGTCCAATTTGTATACGAAGTGCATCAAGTTTTTGCCGTAACCCTTTCAACTCTTTAGAAGTTGCTATGTAGGTGATTGTATGATGTCATGCCAAGTTACAACCTTTCCAGAGTTCATTTGTACTGCTTTTCAAATTTAGGGTCATTTAGCTCAAAAAAATCATTAAATGCATGAAAAATATCAAATGAAGTCAGAAAGGGTTGAAAATCGATGATGTGCCTTTGAATGGTGCATATTTAACACACAAAAAGTATGGATTTAAAATAAGTTATTAAAAATGAAATCCCTTTGTAATAGATGAGTTTTCGTCCGAAACCCTCATACTCCGAAAGAGATTGTCCAATTTGTACACGAAGTGCATCTAGTTTTTGCCGTAACCCTCTCAACTCTTTAGAAGTTTCTATGTGGGTAAAAGTATGATGTCATGCCAAGTTACAACCTTTTTACAGTTCATTTGTACTGCTTTTCAAATTTAGGGTGATTTAGTTCAAAATAAATCATTAAATACCTGAAAAATATCAAATGAGGTCAGAAAGGGTTGAAAATTGATGATGTGACTTTGAATGGTGCATATTGAACACACAAAAAGTATGGAGTTAAAATAAGTTATTAAAAATGAAATCCCTTTGTAATAGATGAGTTTTCGTCCGAAACCCTCATACTCCGAAAGAGATTGTCCAATTTGTACACGAAGTGCATCCAGGTTTAGTCGTAACCCTCTCAACTCTTTAGAAGTTGCTATGTGGGTGCAATTATGATGTCATCGCAAGTTACAACCTTTTCAGAGTTCATTTGTACTGCTTTTCAAATTTAGGGTCATTTAGTTCAAAATAAATCATTAAATACCTGAAAAATATCAAATGAAGTCAAAAAGGGTAGAAAATTGATGATGTGACTTTGAATGGTGCATATTGAACACACAAAAATTATGGAGTTAAAATAAGTTATTAAAAATGAAATCCCTTTGTAATAGATGAGTTTTCGTCTGAAACCCTCATACTCCGAAAGAGATTGTCCAATTTGTACACGAAGTGCATCTAGGTTTAGTCGTTACCCTCTCAACTCTTTAGAAGTTGCTATGTGGGTGAAATTAGATGTCATGCCAAGTACAACCTTTTCAGAGTTCATTTGTACTGCTTTTCAAATTTAGGGTCATTTAGCTCAAAAAAATCATTAAATGCATGAAAAATATCAAATGAAGTCAGAAACGGTTGAAAATCGACGATGTGCCTTTGAATGGTGCATATTTAACACACAAAAAGTATGGAGTTAAAATAAGTTATTAAAAATGAAATCCCTTTGTAATAGATGAGTTTTCGTCTGAACCCTCATACTCTGAAAGAGATTGTCCAATTTGTACATGAAGTTCATCTAGTTTTTGCCGTAACCCTCTCAACTCTTTAGAAGTTGCTATGTGGGTGAAACTATGATGTCATGCCAAGTTACAACCTTTTCAGAGTTCATTTGTACCGCTTTTCAAATTTACGGTCGTTTCGTTCAAAATAAATCATTAGATACCTGAAAAATATGAAATGAAGTCAAAAGAGGTTGAAAACTAATGATGTGCCTTTGAATGGTGCATATTGAACACACAAAAAGTATGGAGTTAAAATATGTTATTAAAAATGAAATCCCTTTGTAATAGATGAGTTTTCGTCCGAAACCCTCATACTCCGAAAGAGATTGTCCAATTTGTACACGAAGTGCATCCAGTTTTTCTCGTAACCCTATCAACTCTTTAGAAGTTTCTATGTGGGTTAAATTATGATGCCATGCCAAGTTGCAACCTTTTCAGAGTTCATTTGTACTGCTTTTGAAATTTAGGGTCATTTAGCTCAAAATAAATCATTAAATGCATGAAAAATATCAAATGAAGTCAGCAAGGTTGAAAATTGATGATGTGCCTTTGAATGGTGCATATTGAACACACAAAAATTATAGAGTTAAAATAAGTTATTAAAAATGAAATCCCTTTGTAATAGATGAGTTTTCGTCCAAAACCCTCATACTCCGAAAGAGATTGTCCAATTTGTATACGAAGTGCATCAAGTTTTTGCCGTAACCCTTTCAACTCTTTAGAAGTTGCTATGTAGGTGATAGTATGATGTCATGCCAAGTTACAACCTTTTCAGAGTTCATTTGTACTGCTTTTCAAATTTAGGGTCATTTAGTTCAAAAATAAATCATTAAATACCTGAAAAATATCAAATGAAGTCAGAAAGGGTTGAAAATTGATGATGTGCCTTTTAATGGTAAATATTGAACACACTAAAATTATGGAGTTAAAATAAGTTATTAAAAATGAAATCCCTTTGTAATAGATGAGTTTTCGTCCGAAACCCACATACTCCGAAAGAGATTGTCCAATTTGTACATGAAGTGCATTCAGTTTTTGGCGTAACCCTCTCAACTCTTTAGCAATTGCTATGTGGGTGAAATTGTGATATCATGCCAAGTTACAACCTTTTCAGAGTTCATTTGTACTGCTTTTCAAATTTACCGTCATTTAGCTCAAAATAAATCATTAAATGCATGAAAATATCAAATGAAGTTAGAAAGGGTTGAAAATTGATGATATGCCTTTGAATGGTGCATATTGAACACACAAAAAGTATGGAGTTAAAATAAGTTATTAAAAATGAAATCCCTTTGTAATAGATGAGTTTTCGTTCGAAATCCTCATCCTCCAAAAGAGATTGTCCAATTTGTACATGAAGTGCATCTAGTTTTTGCCGTAACCCTCTCAACTCTACAGAAGTTTCTATGTGGGTGAAATTATGATGCCATGCCAAGTTACAACCTTTTCACAGTTCATTTGTACTGCTTTTCAAATTTAGGGTCATTTAGCTCAAAATAATTCAATAAATACATGAAAAATATCAAATGAAGTCACAAAGGGTTGAAAATTGATTATGTGCCTTTCAATGGTGCATATTTAACACACAAAAAGTATGGAGTTAAAACAAGTTTTAAAAATGAAATCCCTTTGTAATAGATGAGTTTTCGTCCGAACCCTCATACTCCGAAAGAGATTGTCCAATTTGTACATGAAGTGCATCCAGTTTTTTCCGTAACCCTCTCAACTCTTTAGAAGTTGCTATGTGGGTGAAACTATGTTGTCATGCCAAGTTACAACCTTTTCAGAGTACATTTGTACTGCTTTTCAAATTTACGGTCGTTTCATTCAAAATAAATCATTAAATACCTGGAAAATATGAAAAGAAGTCAGAAAGGGTTGAAAACTAATGATGTGCCTTTGAATGGTGCATATTGAACACACAAAAAGTATGGAGTTAAAATAAGTTATTAAAAATGAAATCCCTTTGTAATAGATGATTTTCGTCCGAAACCCTCATACTCCGAAAGAGATTGTCCAATTTGTACACGAAGTGCATCCAGTTTTTCTTGTAACCCTATCAACTCTTTAGAAGTTGCTATGTGGGTTAAATTATGATGCCATGCCAGGTTGCAACCTTTTCAGAGTTCATTTATATTGCTTTTCAAATTTAGGCTCATTTAGCTCAAAATAAATTATTAAATGCATGAAAAATATCAAATGAAGTCAGACAGGGTTGAAAATTGATGATATGGCATTGAATGGTGCATATTGAACACACAAAAAGTTTGGAGTTAAAATAAGTTACTAAAAATGAAATCCCTTTATAATAGATGCGTTTTCATCCGAAAGCCTCATACTTCTAAAGAGATTGTCCAATTTGTACAAGAAGTGCATCCAGGTTTTGCCGTAACCCTCTCAACTATTTAGAAGTTTCTATGTCGGTGAAATTATAACGTCATGCCAAGTTACAACCTTTTCAGAGTTCATTTGTACTGCTTTTGAAATTTAGGGTCATTTAGCTCAAACTAAATCATTAAATGCATGAAAAATATCAAATGAAGTCAGGAAGGGTTGAAAATTGATGATGTGCCTTTGAATGGTGCATATTGAAAACACAAGAATTATGGAGTCAAAATAAGTTATTAAAAATGAAATCTCATTGTAATAGATGAGTTTTCGTCCGAAACCCACATACTTCGAAAGAGATTGTCCAATTTGTACATGAAGTGCATCCAGTTTTTGCCGTAACCCTCTCAACTCTTTAGAAGTTGCTATATGGGTGATATTATGATATCATGCCAAGTTACAACCTTTTCAGAGTTCATTTGTATTGCTTTTCAAATTTAGGGTCATTTAGCTCAAAATAAATCATTAAATGCATGAAAATATCAAATGAAGTTTGAAAGGGTTGAAAATTGATGTTATGCCTTTGAATGGTGCATATTGAACACACAAAAAGTATGGAGTTAAAATAAGTTATTAAAAATGAAATCCCTTTGTAGTAGATGAGTTTTCGTTCGAAATCCTAATACTCCGAAAGAGATTGTCCAATTTGTACACGAAGTGCATCTAGTTTTTGCCGTAACCCTCTCAACTCTATAGAAGTTTCTATGTGGGTGAAATTATGATGCTATGCCAAGTTACAACCTTTTCACAGTTCATTTGTACTGCTTTTCAAATTTAGGGTCATTTAGCTCAAAATAAATCATTAAATGCATGAAAAATATCAAATGAAGTCACAAAGGTTGAAAATTGATTATGTGCCTTTCAATGGTGCATATTGAACACACAAAGAGTATGGAGTTAAAACAAGTTATTAAAAATGAAAGCCCTTTGTAATAGATGAGTTTTCGTGCGAAACCCTCATACTCCGAAAGAGATTGTCCAATTAGTACACGAAGTGCATCCAGGTTTAGTCGTAACCCTCTCAACTCTTTAGAAGTTGCTATGTGGGTGAAATTATGATGTCATGGCAAGTTACAACCTTTTCAGAGTTCATTTATACTGCTTTTCAAATTTAGGGTCATTTAGTACAAAATAAATCATTAAATACCTGAAAAATATCAAATGAAGTCAGAAAGGGTTTAAAGTTGATGATGTGACTTTGAATGGTGCATATTGAACACACAAAAAGTATGGAGTTAAAATAAGTTACTAAAAATGAAATCCCTTTGTAATAGATGAGTTTTCGTCCGAAACCCTAATACTCCGAATGAGATTGTCCAATTTGTACACGAAGTGCATCCAGGTTTAGTCGTAACCCTCTCAAATCTTTAGAAGTTGCTATGTGGGTGAAATTATGATGTCATGCCAAGTTACAACCTTTTCAGAGTTCATTTGTACTGCTTTTCAAATTTAGGGTCATTTAGCTCAAAAAAATCATTAAATACATGAAAAATATCAAATGAAGTCAGAAAGGGTTGAAAATCGATGATGTGCCGTTGAACGGTGCATATTTAACACAAAAAAGCATGGAGTTAAAATAAGTTATTAAAAATGAAATCCCTTTGTAATAGATGAGTTTTCGTCCGAACCCTCATACTCCGAAAGAGATTGTCCAATTTGTACATGAAGTGCATCCAGTTTTTGTCATAACCCTCTCAACTCTTTAGAAGTTGCTATGTGGGTGAAACTGTGATGTCATGCCAAGTTACAACCTTTTCAAAGTTCATTTGTACTGCTTTTCAAATTTACGATCGTTTCGTTCAAAATAAATCATTAAATACCTAAAAAATATGAAATGAAGTCAGAAAGGGTTGAAAACTATTGATGTGCCTTTGAATGGTGCATATTGAACACACAAAAAGTATGGAGTTAAAATAAGTTATTAAAAATGAAATCCCTTTGTAATAGATGAGTTTTCGTCCGAAACCCTCATACTCCGAAAGAGATTGTCCAATTTGTACACGAAGCGCATCCAGTTTTTCTTGTAACCCTATCAACTCTTTAGAAGTTGCTATGTGGGTTAAATTATGATGCCATGCCAGGTTGCAACCTTTTCAGAGTTCATTTATATTGCTTTTCAAATTTAGGCTCATTTAGCTCAAAATAAATTATTAAATGCATGAAAAATATCAAATGAAGTCAGACAGGGTTGAAAATTGATGATATGGCATTGAATGGTGCATATTGAACACACAAAAAGTTTGGAGTTAAAATAAGTTACTAAAAATGAAATCCCTTTATAATAGATGCGTTTTCATCCGAAAGCCTCATACTTCTAAAGAGATTGTCCAATTTGTACAAGAAGTGCATCCAGGTTTTGCCGTAACCCTCTCAACTATTTAGAAGTTTCTATGTCGGTGAAATTATAACGTCATGCCAAGTTACAACCTTTTCAGAGTTCATTTGTACTGCTTTTGAAATTTAGGGTCATTTAGCTCAAACTAAATCATTAAATGCATGAAAAATATCAAATGAAGTCAGGAAGGGTTGAAAATTGATGATGTGCCTTTGAATGGTGCATATTGAAAACACAAGAATTATGGAGTTAAAATAAGTTATTAAAAATGAAATCTCATTGTAATAGATGAGTTTTCGTCCGAAACCCACGTACTTCGAAAGAGATTGTCCAATTTGTACATGAAGTGCATCCAGTTTTTGCCGTAACCCTCTCAACTCTTTAGAAGTTGCTATGTGGGTGATATTATGATATCATGCCAAGTTACAACCTTTTCAGAGTTCATTTGTATTTCTTTTCAAATTTAGGGTCATTTAGCTCAAAATAAATCATCAAATGCATGAAAATATCAAATGAAGTTTGAAAGGGTTGAAAATTGATGATATGCCTTTGAATGGTGCATATTGAACACACAAAAAGTATGGAGTTAAAATAAGTTATTAAAAATGAAATCCCTTTGTAATAGATGAGTTTTCGTTCGAAATCCTAATACTCCGAAAGAGATTGTCCAATTTGTACACGAAGTGCATCTAGTTTTTGCCGTAACCCTCTCAACTCTATAGAAGTTTCTATGTGGGTGAAATTATGATGCCATGCCAAGTTACAACCTTTTCACAGTTCATTTGTACTGCTTTTCAAATTTAGGGTCATTTAGCTCAAAATAAATCATTAATGCATGAAAAATATCAAATGAAGTCACAAAGGTTGAAAATTGATTATGTGCCTTTCAATGGTGCATATTGAACACACAAAGAGTATGGAGTTAAAACAAGTTATTAAAAATGAAAGCCCTTTGTAATAGATGAGTTTTCGTGCGAAACCCTCATACTCCGAAAGAGATTGTCCAATTAGTACACGAAGTGCATCCAGGTTTAGTCGTAACCCTCTCAACTCTTTAGAAGTTGCTATGTGGGTGAAATTATGATGTCATGGCAAGTTACAACCTTTTCAGAGTTCATTTATACTGCTTTTCAAATTTAGGGTCATTTAGTACAAAATAAATCATTAAATACCTGAAAAATATCAAATGAAGTCAGAAAGGGTTGAAAGTTGATGATGTGACTTTGAATGGTGCATATTGAACACACAAAAAGTATGGAGTTAAAATAAGTTATTAAAAATGAAATCCCTTTGTAATAGATGAGTTTTCGTCCGAAACCCTAATACTCCGAATGAGATTGTCCAATTTGTACACGAAGTGCATCCAGGTTTAGTCGTAACCCTCTCAAATCTTTGGAAGTTTCTATGTGGGTGAAATTATGATGTCATGCCATGTTACAACCTTTTCGGAGTTCATTTGTACTGCTTTTCAAATTTAGGGTCATTTAGCTCAAAAAAATCATTAAATACATGAAAAATATCAAATGAAGTCAGAAAGGGTTGAAAATCGATGATGTGCCGTTGAACGGTGCATATTTAACACAAAAAAGTATGGAGTTAAAATAAGTTATTAAAAATGAAATCCCATTGTAATAGATGAGTTTTCGTCCGAACCCTCATACTCCGAAAGAGATTGTCCAATTTGTACATGAAGTGCATCCAGTTTTTGTCATAACCCTCTCAACTCTTTAGAAGTTGCTATGTGGGTGAAACTGTGATGTCATGCCAAGTTACAACCTTTTCAAAGTTCATTTGTACTGCTTTTCAAATTTACGATCGTTTCGTTCAAAATAAACCATTAAATACCTAAAAAATATGAAATGAAGTCAGAAAGGGTTGAAAACTAATGATGTGCCTTTGAATGGTGCATATTGAACACACAAAAAGTATGGAGTTAAAATAAGTTATTAAAAATGAAATCCCTTTGTAATAGATGAGTTTTCGTCTGAAACCCTCATACTCCGAAAGAGATTGTCCAATTTGTACACGAAGTGCATCTAGTTTTTGCCGTAACCCTCTCAACTCTTTAGAAGTTTCTATGTGGGTGAAACTATGATGTCATGCCAAGTTACAACCTTTTTACAGTTCATTTGTACTGCTTTTCAAATTTAGGGTGATTTAATTCAAAATAAATCATTAAATACCTGAAAAATATCAAATGAAGTCAGAAAGGGTTGAAAATTGATGATGTGACCTTGAATGGTGCATATTGAACACACAAAAAGTATGGAGTTAAAATAAGTTATTAAAAATGAAATCCCTTTGAAATAAATGAGTTTTCGTCCGAAACCCTCATACTCCGAAAGAGATTGTCCAATTTGTACACGAAGTGCATCCAGGTTTAGTCGTAACCCTCTCAACTCTTTAGAAGTTGCTATGTGGGTGCAATTATGATGTCATCGCAAGTTACAACCTTTTCAGAGTTCATTTGTACTGCTTTTCAAATTTAGGGTCATTTAGTTCAAAATAAAACATTAAATACCTGAAAAATATCAAATGAAGTCAGAAAGGGTAGAAAATTGATGATGTGACTTTGAATGGTGCATATTGAACACACAAAAAGTATGGAGTTAAAATAAGTTATTAAAAATGAAATCCCTTTGTAATAGATGAGTTTTCGTCCGAAACCCTCATACTCCGAAAGAGATTGTCCAATTTGTACACGAAGTGCATCCACGTTTAGTCGTAACCCTCTCAACTCTTTAGAAGTTTGTATGTGGGTGAAATTATGATGTCATGCCAAGTTACAACCTTTTCAGAGTTCATTTGTACTGCTTTTCAAATTTAGGGTGATTTAGTTCAAAATAAATCATTAAATACCTGAAAAATATCAAATGAAGTCAGAAAGGGTTGAAAATTGATGATGTGCTTTTGAATGGTGCATATTGAACACACAAAAAGTATGGAGTTAAAATAAGTTATTAAAAATGAAATCCCTTTGTAATAGATGAGTTTTCGTGCGAAACCCTCATACTCCGAAAGAGATTGTCCAATTTGTACACAAAGTGCATCCAGTTTTTGCCGTAACCCTGTCAACTCTTTAGAAGTTTCTATGTGGGTGAAAGTATGATGTCATGCCAAGTTACAACCTTTTCAGAGTTCATTTGTACTGCTTTTCAAATTTAGGGTCATTTAGTTCAAAATAAATCATTAAATACCTGAAAAATATCAAATGAAGTCAGACAGGGTTGAAAATTGATGATGTGACTTTGAATGCTGCATATTGAACACACAAAAAGTATGGAGTTAAAGTAAGTTATTAAAAATGAAATCCCTTTGTAATAGATGAGTTTTCGTCCGAAACCCTCATACTCCAAAAGAGATTGTCCAATTTGTACACGAAGTGCATCCAGGTTTAGTCGTAGCCCTCTCAACTCTTTAGAAGTTGCTATGTGGGTGAAATTATGATGTCATGCCAAGTTACAACCTTTTCAGAGTTCATTTGTACTGCTTTTCAAATTTAGGGTCATTTAGCTCAAAAAAATCATTAAATGCATGAAAAATATCAAATGAAGTCAGAAAGGGTTGAAAATCGATGATGTGCCTTTGAATGGTGCATATTTAACACACAAAAAGTATGGAGTTAAAATAAGTTATTAAAAATGAAATCCTTTTGTAATAGATGAGTTTTCGTCCAAACCATCATACTCTGAAAGAGATTGTCCAATTTGTACATGAAGTTCATCCAGTTTTTGCCGTAACCCTCTCAACTCTTTGGAAGTTGGTATGTGGGTGAAACTATGATGTCATGCCAAGTTACAACCTTTTCAGAGTTCATTTGTACCGCTTTTCAAATTTACGGTTATTTCGTTCAAAAAAATCATTAAATACCTGAAAAATATGAAATGAAGTCAAAAGAGGTTGAAAACTAATGATGTGCCTTTGAATGGTGCATATTGAACACACAAAAAGTATGGAGTTAAAATAAGTTATTAAAAATGAAATCCCTTTGTAATAGATGAGTTTTCGTCCGAAACCCTCATACTCCGAAAGAGATTGTCCAATTTGTAGACGAAGTGCATCTAGTTTTTGACGTAACCCTCTCAACTCTTTAGAAGTTTCTATGTGGGTGAAAGTATGATGTCATGCCAAGTTCCAACCTTTTCAGAGTTCATTTGTACTGCTTTTCAAATTTAGGGTGATTTAGTTCAAAATAAATCATTAAATACCTGAAAAATATCAAATGAAGTCAGAAAGGGTTGAAAATTGATGATGTGCTTTTGAATGGTGCATATTGAACACACAAAAAGTATGGAGTTAAAATAAGTTATTAAATATGAAATCCCTTTGTAATAGATGAGTTTTCGTCCGAAACCTCATCCTCCGAAAGAGATTGTCCAATTTGTACACGAAGTGCATCCAGGTTTAGTCGTAACCCTCTCAACTCTTTAGAAGTTGCTATGTTGGTGCAATTCTGATGTCATCGCAAGTTACAACCTATTCAGAGTTCATTTGTACTGCTTTTCAAATTTAGGGTCATTTAGTTCAAAATAAATCATTAAATACCTGCAAAATATCAAATGAAGTCAAAAGGGTAGAAAATTGATGATGTGACTTTGAATGGTGCATATTGAACACACAAAAAGTATGGAGTTAAAATAAGTTATTAAAAATGAAATCCCTTTGTAATAGATGAGTTTTCGTCCGAAACCCTCATACTCGGAAAGTGATTGTCCAATTTGTACACGAAGTGCATCTAGGTTTAGTCGTAACCCTCTCAACTCTTAAGAAGTTGCTATGTGGGTGAAATGAGATGTCATGCCAAGTACAACCTTTTCAGAGTTCATTTGTACTGCTTTTCAAATTTAGGGTCATTTAGCTCAAAAAAATCATTAAATGCATGAAAAATATCAAATGAAGTCAGAAAGGGTTGAAAATCGATGATGTGCCTTTGAATGGTGCATATTTAACACACAAAAAGTATGGAGTTAAAATAAGTTATTAAAAATGAAATCCTTTTGTAATAGATGAGTTTTCGTCCAAACCCTCATACTCTGAAAGAGATTGTCCAATTTGTACATGAAGTTCATCCAGTTTTTGCCGTAACCCTCTCAACTCTTTGGAAGTTGCTATGTGGGTGAAACTATGATGTCATGTCAAGTTACAACCTTTTCAGAGTTCATTTGTACCGCTTTTCAAATTTACGGTTATTTCGTTCAAAAAAAATCATTAAATACCTGAAAAATATGAAATGAAGTCAAAAGAGGTTGAAAACTAATGATGTGCCTTTGAATGGTGCATATTGAACACACAAAAAGTATGGAGTTAAAATAAGTTATTAAAAATGAAATCCCTTTGTAATAGATGAGTTTTCGTCCGAAACCCTCATACTCCGAAAGAGATTGTCCAATTTGTAGACGAAGTGCATCTAGTTTTTGACGTAACCCTCTCAACTCTTTAGAAGTTTCTATGTGGGTGAAAGTATGATGTCATGCCAAGTTCCAACCTTTTCAGAGTTCATTTGTACTGCTTTTCAAATTTAGGGTGATTTAGTTCAAAATAAATCATTAAATACCTGAAAAATATCAAATGAAGTCAGAAAGGGTTGAAAATTGATGATGTGCTTTTGAATGGTGCATATTGAACACACAAAAAGTATGGAGTTAAAATAAGTTATTAAATATGAAATCCCTTTGTAATAGATAAGTTTTCGTCCGAAACCCTCATACTCCGAAAGAGATTGTCCAACTTGTACACGAAGTGCATCCAGGTTTAGTCGTAACCCTCTCAACTCTTTAGAAGTTGCTATGTTTGTGCAATTCTGATGTCATCGCAAGTTACAACCTATTCAGAGTTCATTTGTACTGCTTTTCAAATTTAGGGTCATTTAGTTCAAAATAAATCATTAAATACCTGAAAAATATCAAATGAAGTCAAAAGGGTAGAAAATTGATGATGTGACTTTGAATGGTGCATATTGAACACACAAAAAGTATGGAGTTAAAATAAGTTATTAAAAATGAAATCCCTTTGTAATAGATGAGTTTTCGTCCGAAACCCTCATACTCGGAAAGAGATTGTCCAATTTGTACACGAAGTGCATCTTGGTTTAGTCGTAACCCTCTCAACTCTTTAGAAGTTGCTATGTGGGTGAAATTAGATGTCATGCCAGGTACAAGCTTTTCAGAGTTCATTTGTACTGCTTTTCAAATTTAGGGTCATTTAACTCAAAAAAATCATTAAATGCATGAAAATATCAAATGAAGTCAGAAAGGGTTGAAAATCGATGATGTGCCTTTGAATGGTGCATATTTAACACACAAAAAGTATGGAGTTAAAATAAGTTATTAAAAATGAAATCCCTTTGTAATGGATGAGTTTTCGTCCGAACCCTCATACTCGGAAAGAGATTGTCCAATTTGTACATGAAGTTCATCCAGTTTTTGCCGTAACCCTCTCAACTCTTTAGAAGTTGCTATGTGGGTGAAACTATGATGTCATGCCAAGTTACAACCTTTTCAGAGTTCATTTGTACCGCTTTTCAAATTTACGGTCGTTTCGTTCAAAATAAATCATTAGATACCTGAAAAATATGAAATGAAGACAAAAGAGGTTGAAAACTAACGATGTGCCTTTTAATGGTGCATATTGAACACACAAAAAGTATGGAGTTAAAATATGTTATTAAAAATGAAATCCCTTTGTAATAGATGAGTTTTCGTCCGAAACCCTCATACTCCGAAAAAGACTGTCCAATTTGTACACGAAGTGCATCCAGTTTTTCTCGTAACCCTATCAACTCTTTAGAAGTTGCTATGTCGGTTAAATTATGATGCCATGCCAAGTTGCAACATTTTTAGAGTTCATTTGTACTGCTTTTGAAATTTAGGGTCATTTAGCTCAAAATAAATCATTAAATGCATGAAAAATATCAAATGAAGTCACCAAGGGTTGAAAATTGATGATGTACCTTTGAATGGTGCATATTGAACACACAAAAATTATAGAGTTAAAATAAGTTATTAAAAATGAAATCCCTTTGTAATAGATGAGTTTTCGTCCAAAACCCTCATACTCCGAAAGAGATTGTCCAATTTGTATACGAAGTGCATCAAGTTTTTGCCGTAACCCTCTCAACTCTTTAGAAGTTGCTATGTAGGTGAAAGTATGATGTCATGCCAAGTTACAACCTTTTCAGAGTTCATTTCTACTGCTTTTCAAATTTAGGGTCATTTAGTTCAAAAATAAATCATTAAATAACTGAAAAATATCAAATGAAGTCAGAAAGGGTTGAAAATTGATGATGTGCCTTTTAATGGTGAATATTGAACACACTAAAATTATGGAGTTAAAATAAGTTATTAAAAATGAAATCCCTTCGTAATAGATGAGTTTTCATCCGAAACCCACATACTCCGAAAGAGATTGTCCAATTTGTACATGAAGTGCATTCAGTTTTCGCCGTAACCCTCTCAACTATTTACCAATTGCTATGTGGGTGAAATTGTGATATCACGCCAAGTTACAACCTTTTCAGAGTTCATTTGTACTGCTTTTCAAATTTAGGATCATTTAGATCAAAATAAATAATTAAATGCATGAAAATATCAAATGAAGTTAGAAAGGGTTGAAAATTGACGATATGCCTTTGAATGGTGCATATTGAACACACAAAAAGTATGGAGTTAAAATAAGTTATTAAAAATGAAATCCCTTTGTAATAGATGAGTTTTTGTTCGAAATCCTCATCCTCCAAAAGAGATTGTCCAACTTGTACACGAAGTGCATCTAGTTTTTGCCGTAACCCTCTCAACTCTACAGAAGTTTCTACGTTGGTGAAATTATGATGCCATGCCAAGTTACAACCTTTTCACAGTTCATTTGTACTGCTTTTCAAATTTAGGGTCATTTAGCTCAAAATAATTCAATAAATACATGAAAAATATCAAATGAAGTCACAAAGGGTTGAAAATTGATTATGTGCCTTTCAATGATGCATATTGAACACACGAAGAGTATGGAGTTAAAATAAGTTATTAAAAATGAAATCCCTTTGTAATAGATGAGTTTTCGTCCGAAACCCTCATACTCCGAAAGAGATTGTCCAATTTGTACACGAAGTGCATCCAGGTATAGTCATAACCCTCTCAACTGTTTAGAAGTTGCTATGTGGATAAATTTTGATGTCATGCCAAGTTACAACCTTTTCAGAGTTCATTTGTACTGCTTTTAAAATTTAGGGTCATTTAGCTCAAAAAATCATTTAATGCATGAAAAATATCAAATGAAGTCAGAAAGGGTTGAAAATCGATGATGTGCCTTTGAATGGTGCATATTTAACACACAAAAAGTATGGAGTTAAAACAAGTTTTAAAAATGAAATCCCTTTGTAATAGATGAGTTTTCGTCCGAACCCTCATACTCCGAAAGAGATTGTCCAATTTGTACATGAAGTGCATCCAGTTTTTGCCGTAACCCTCTCAACTCTTTAGAAGTTGCTATGTGGGTGAAACTATGATGTCATGCCAAGTTACAACCTTTTCAGAGTACATTTGTACTGCTTTTCAAATTTACGGTCGTTTCATTCAAAATAAATCATTAAATACCTGGAAAATATGAAATGAAGTCAGAAAGGGTTGAAAACTAATGATGTGCCTTTGAATGGTGCATATTGAACACACAAAAAGTATGGAGTTAAAATAAGTTATTAAAAATGAAATCCCTTTGTAATAGGTGATTTTCGTCCAAAACCCTCATACTCCGAAAGAGATTGTCCAATTTGTACACGAAGTGCATCCAGTTTTTCTTGTAACCTTATCAACTCTTTAGAAGTTGCTATGTGGGTTAAATTATGAAGCCTTGCCAGGTTGCAACCTTTTCAGAGTTCATTTATATTGCTTTTCAAATTTAGGCTCATTTAGCTCAAAATAAATCATTAAATGCATGAAAAATATCAAATGAAGTCAGACAGGGTTGAAAATTGATGATATGGCATCGAATGGTGCATATTGAACACACAAAAAGTTTGGAGTTAAAATAAGTTACTAAAAATGAAATCCCTTTATAATAGATGCGTTTTCATCCGAAACCCTCATACTTCGAAAGAGATTGTCCAATTTGTACACGAAGTGCATCCAGGTTTTGCCGTAACCCTCTCAACTATTTAGAAGTTTCTATGTCGGTGAAATTATGACGTCATGCCAAGTTACAACCTTTTCAGAGTTCATTTGTACTGCTTTTGAAATTTAGGGTCATTAAGCTCAAACTAAATCATTAAATGCATGAAAAATATCAAATGAAGTCAGGAAGGGTTGAAAATTGATGATGTGCCTTTGAATGGTGCATATTGAAAACACAAAAAGTATGGAGTTAAAATAAGTTATTAAAAATGAAATCTCATTGTAATAGATGAGTTTTCGTCCGAAACCCACATACTTCGAAAGAGATTGTCCAATTTGTACATGAAGTGCATCCAGTTTTTGCCGTAACCCTCTCAACTCTTTAGAAGTTGCTATGTGGGTGAAATTATGATATCATGCCAAGTTACAACCTTTTCAGAGTTCATTTGTATTGCTTTTCAAATTTAGGGTCATTTAGCTCAAAATAAATCATTAAATGCATGAAAATATCAAATGAAGTTTGAAAGGGTTGAAAATTGATGATATGCCTTTGAATGGTGCATATTGAACACACAAAAAGTATGGAGTTAAAATAAGTTATTAAAAATGAAATCCCTTTGTAATAGATGAGTTTTCGTTCGAAATCCTCATACTCCGAAAGAGATTGTCCAATTTGTACACGAAGTACATCTAGTTTTTGCCGTAACCCTCTCAACTCTATAGAAGTTTCTATGTGGGTGAAATTATGACGCCATGCCAAGTTACAACCTTTTCACAGTTCATTTGTACTGCTTTTCAAATTTAGGGTCATTTAGCTCAAAATAAATCATTAAATGCATGAAAAATATCAAATGAAGTCAGAAAGGGTTGAAAATTTATGATATGCTTTTGAATGGTGCATATTGAACACACAAAAAGTATGGAGTTAAAATAAGTTATTAAAAATGAAATCCCTTTGTAATAGATGAGTTTTCGTCCGAAACCCTCATACTCCGAATGAGATTGTCCAATTTGTACACGAAGTGCATCCGGGTTTAGTCGTAACCCTCTCAAATCTTTAGAAGTTGCTATGTGGGTGAAATTATGATGTCATGCCAAGTTACAACCTTTTCAGAGTTCATTTGTACTGCTTTTCAAATTTAGGGTCATTTAGCTCAAAACAAATCATTAAATGCATGAAAAATATCAGATGAAGTCAGAAAGGGTTGAAAATCGATGATGTGCCGTTGAACGGTGCATATTTAACACAAAAAAAGTATGGAGTTATAATAAGTTATTAAAAATGAAATCCCTTTGTAATAGATGAGTTTTCGTCCGAACCCTCATACTCCGAAAGAGATTGTCCAATTTGTACATGAAGTGCATCCATTTTTTGTCATAACCCTCTCAACTCTTTAGAAGTTGCTATGTGGGTGAAACTATGATGTCATGCCAAGTTACAACCTTTTCAGAGTTGATTTGTACAGCTTTTCAAATTTACGGTCGTTTCGTTCAAAATAAATCATTAAATACCTAAAAAATATGAAATGAAGTCAGAAAGGGTTGAAAACTAATGATGTGCCTTTGAATGGTGCATATTGAACACACAAAAAGTATGGAGTTAAAATAAGTTATTAAAAATGAAATCCCTTTGTAATAGATCAGTTTTCGTGCGAAACCCTCATACTCCGAAAGAGATTGTCCAATTTGTAGACGAAGTGCATCTAGTTTTTGACGTAACCCTCTCAACTCTTTAGAAGTTTCTATGTGGGTGAAGGTATGATGTCATGCCAAGTTACAACCTTTTGAGAGTTCATTTGTACTGCTTTTCAAATTTAGGGTGATTTAGTTCAAAATAAATCATTAAATACCTGAAAAATATAAAATGAAGTCAGAAAGTGTTGAAAATTGATGATGTGCCTTTGAATGGTGCATATTGAACACACAAAAAGTATGGAGTTAAAATAAGTTATTAAAAATGAAATCCCTTTGTAATAGATGAGTTTTCGTCCGAAACCCTCATACTCCGAAAGAGGTTGTCAAATTTGTACACGAAGTGCATCCAGTTTTTGCCGTAACCTTCTCAACTCTTTCAAAGTTGCTATGTGGGTGCAATTATGATGTCGTGCCAAGGTACAACCTTTTCAGAGTTCATTTGTACTGCTTTTCAAATTTAGGGTCATTTAGTTCAAAATAAATCATTAAATACCTGAAAAGTATAAAGTGAAGTCAGAAAGAGTTGAAAACTAATGATGTGCCTTTGAATGGTGCATATTGAACACACAAAAAGTATGGAGTTAAAATAAGTTATTAAAAATGAATTACCTTTGTAATAGATGAGTTTTCGTCCGAAACCCTCATACTCCGAAAGAGATTGTCCAATTTGTACATGAAGTGCATCCAGGTTTAGTTATAACCCTCTCAACTCTTTAGAAGTTGCTATGTGGGTGAAATTATGATGTCATGCCAAGTGACAACCTTTTCAGAGTTCATTTGCACTGCTTTTCAAATTTAGGGTCATTTAGCTCAAAAAAATCATTAAATGCATGAAAAATATCAAATGAAGTCAGAAAGGGTTGAAAATCGATGATGTGCCTTTGAATGGTGCACATTGAAAAAACAAAAAGTATGGAGTTAAAATAAGTTATTAAAAATGAAATCCCTTTGTAATAGATGAGTTTTCGTGCGAAACCCTCATGCTCCGAAAGAGATTGTCCAATTTGTACACAAAGTGCATCCAGTTTTTGCCGTAACCCTCTCAACTCTTTAGCAGTTTCTATGTGGGTGAAAGTATGATGTCATGCCAAGTTACAACCTTTTCAGAGTTCATTTGTACTGCTTTTCAAATTTAGGGTCATTTAGTTCAAAATAAATCATTAAATACCTGAAAAATATCAAATGAAGTCAGAAAGGGTTGAAAATTGATGATGTGACTTTGAATGGTGCATATTGAACACAAAAAAAGTATGGTGTTAAAATAAGTTATTAAAAATGAAATCCCTTTGTAATAGATGAGTTTTCGTCCGAAACCCTCATACTCCGAAAGAGATTGTCCAATTCGTACACGAAGTGCATCCAGTTTTTGTCATAACCCTGTCAACTCTTTTGGAGTTGCTGTGTGGGTGAAGTTATGATGTCATGCGAAGTTACAACCTTTTCAGAGTTCATTTGTACTGCTTTTCAAATTTAGGGTCATTTAGTTCAAAATAAATCATTAGATACCTGAAAAATATCAGATGAAGTCAGAAAGGGTTCAAAACTAATGATGTGCCTTTGAATGGTGCATATTGAACACACAAAAAGTATGGAGTTAAAATATGTTATTAAAAATGAAATCCCTTTGTAATAGATGAGTTTTCGTCCGAAACCCTCATACTCCGAAAGAGATTGTCCAATTTGTACACGAATTGCATCCAGTTTTTGCCGTAACCCTCTCAACTCTTTACAAGTTGCTATGTGGGTGAAACTATGATGTCATGCCAAGTTACAACCTTTTCAGAGTTCTTTTGTACTGCTTTTCAAATTTATAGTCGTTTCGTTCAAAATAAATCATTAAATACCTGAAAAATATGAAATGAAGTCAGAAAGGGTTGAAAACTAATGATGTGCCTTTGAATGGTGCATATTAAACACACAAAAAGTATGGAGTTAAAATAAGTTATTAAAAATGAAATCCCTTTGTAATAGATCAGTTTTCGTGCGAAACCCTCATACTCCGAAAGAGATTGTCCAATTTGTAGACGAAGTGCATCTAGTTTTTGACGTAACCCTCTCAACTCTTTAGAAGTTTCTATGTGGGTGAAGGTATGATGTCATGCCAAGTTACAACCTTTTGAGAGTTCATTTGTACTGCTTTTCAAATTTAGGGTGATTTAGTTCAAAATAAATCATTAAATACCTGAAAAATATAAAATGAAGTCAGAAAGTGTTGAAAATTGATGATGTGCTTTTGAATGGTGCATATTGAACACACAAAAAGTATGGAGTTAAAATAAGTTATTAAAAATGAAATCCCTTTGTAATAGATGAGTTTTCGTCCGAAACCCTCATACTCCGAAAGAGGTTGTCCAATTTGTACACGAAGTGCATCCAGTTTTTGCCATAACCCTCTCACCTCTTTAGAAGCTGCTATGTGGGTGAAATTATGATGTCATGCCAAGTTAAAACCTTTTCAGAGTTTATTTGTACTTCTTTCGAAATTTAGGGTCATTTATCTCAAAATAAATCATTAAATGCATGAAAAATATCAAATGAAGTTAGAAAGGGTTGAAAATTGATGATATGCCTTTTAATGGTGCATATTGAACACACAAAAAGTATGGAGTTAAAATAAGTTATTAAAAATGAATTACCTTCGTAATAGATGAGTTTTCGTCCGAAACCCTCATACTCCGAAAGAGATTGTCCAATTTGTACATGAAGTGCATCCAGTTTTTGCCATAACCCTCTCAACTCTTTAGAAGTTGCTATGTGGGTGAAAAATTATGATGTCATGCCAAGTTACAACCTTTTCCGAGTTTATTTGTACTTCTTTTCAAATCTAGGGTCATTTATCTCAAAATAAATCATTAAATGCATGAAAAATATCAAATGAAGTCAGAACGGGTTGAAAATTGATGATATGCCTTTGAATGGTGCATATTGAACACACAAAAAGTATGGAGTTAAAATGAGTTATTAAAAATGAATTCCCTTTGTAATAGATGGGTTTTCATACGAAACCCTCATACTCAGAAAGAGATTGTCCAATTCGTACACGAAGTGCATCCAGTTTTTGTCGTAACCCTCTCAACTCTTTTGGAGTTGCTGTGTGGGTGAAGTTATGATGTCATGCGAAGTTACAACCTTTTCAGAGTTCATTTGTACTGCTTTTCAAATTTAGGGTCATTTAGTTCAAAATAAATCATTAGATACCTGAAAAATATCAGATGAAATCAGAAAGGGTTCAAAACTAATGATGTGCCTTTGAATGGTGCATATTGAACACACAAAAAGTAAGGAGTTAAAATATGTTATTAAAAATGAAATCCCTTTGTAATAGATGAGTTTTCGTCCGAAACCCTCATACTCCGAAAGAGATTGTCCAATTTGTAAACGAATTGCATCCAGCTTTTGCCGTAACCCTCTCAACACTTTAGAAGTTGCTATGTGGGTGAAACTATGATATCATGCCAAGTTACAACCTTTTCAGAGTTCATTTGTACTGCTTTTCAAATTTAGGGTCATTTAGTTCAAAATAAATCATTAAATACCTGAAAAATATCAATTGAAGTCACGAGGGGTTGAAAATTGATGATGTGACTTTGAATGGTGCATATTAAACACACAAAAAGTATGGAGTTAAAATAAGTTATTATAAATGAAGTCCCTTTGTAATAGATGAGTTTTGGTCCGAAACCCTCATACTCCGAAAGAGATTGTCCAATTTGTACACGAAGTGCATCCAGGTTTAGTCGTAACCCTCTCAACTCTTTCAAAGTTGCTATGTGGGTGAAATTATGATGTCGTGCCAAGTTACAACCTTTTCAGAGTTCATTTGTACTGCTTTTCAAATTTAGGGTCATTTAGCTCAAAAAAATCATTAAATGCATGAAAAATATCAAATGAAGTCAGAAAGGGTTGAAAATCGATGACGTGCCTTTGAATGGTGCATATTGAACACACAAAAAGTATGGAGTTAAAATAAGTTATTAAAAATGAAATCCCTTTGTAATAGATGAGTTTTCGTCCGATATCCTCATACTCCGAAAGAGATTGTCCAATTTGTACACGAAGTGCATCCAGTTTTAGTCGTAACCCTCTCAACTATTTAGAAGTTGTTATGTGGGTAAAATTACGATGTCATGCCAAGTTGCAACCTTTTCAGAGTTCATTTGTACTACATTTCAAATTTAGGGTCATTTAGCTCAAAAAAATCATTAAATGGATGAAAAATATCAAATGAAGTCAGAAAGGGTTGAAAATTGATGATGTGCCTTTGAATGGTGCATATTTAACACACAAAAAGTATGGAGTTAAAATAAGTTATTAAAAATGAAATCCCTTTGTAATAGATGAGTTTTCGTCCCAAACCCTCATACTCCGAAAGAGATTGTCCAATTTGTACATGAAGTGGATCCAGTTTTTGCCGTAACCCTATCAACTCTTTAGAAGTTGCTATGTGGATGAAAGTATGATGTCATGCCAAGTTACAACCTTTTCGGCTTTCATTTGTACTGCTTTTCAAATTTACGGTCATTTAGTTCAAAGTAAATCATTAAATACCTGAAAAATATCAAATGAAGTCAGAAAGGGTTGAAAACTAATGATGTGCCTTTGAATGGTGCCTAGTGAACACACAAAAAGTATGGAGTTAAAATAAGTTACTAAAAATGAAATCCCTTTGTAATAGATCAGTTTTCGTCCGAAACCCTCATACTCCGAAAGAGATTGTCCAATTTGTAGACGAAGTGCATCTAGTTTTTGACGTAACCCTCTCAACTCTTTAGAAGATTCTATGTGGGTGAAGGTATGATGTCATGCCAAGTTACAACCTTTTCAGAGTTCATTTGTACTGCTTTTCAAATTTAGGGTGATTTAGTTCAAAATAAATCATTAAATACCTGAAAAATATAAAATGAAGTCAGAAAGATTTGAAAATTGATGATGTGCCTTTGAATGGTGCATATTGAACACACAAAAAGTATGGAGTTAAAATAAGTTATTAAAAATGAAATCTCTTTGTAATAGATGAGTTTTCGTCCGAAACCGTCATACTCCGAAAGAGATTGTCCAATTTGTACACGAAGTGCATCCAGTTTTTGCCGTAACCTTCTCAACTCTTTCGAAGTTGCTATGTGGGTGCAATTATGATGTCGTGCCAAGGTACAACCTTTTCAGAGTTCATTTGTACTGCTTTTCAAATTTAGGGTCATTTAGTTCAAAATAAATCATTAAATACCTAAAAAATATCAAGTGAAGTCAGAAAGGGTTGAAAACTAATGATGTGCCTTTGAATGGTGCATATTGAACACACAAAAAGTATGGAGTTAAAATAAGTTATTAAAAATGAAATCCCTTCGTAATAGATGAGTTTTCGTCTGAAACCGTCATACTCCGAAAGAGGTTGTCCAATTTGGACACGAAGTGCATCCAGTTTTTGCCATAACCCTCTCAACTCTTTAGAAGTTGCTATGTGGGTGAAAAATTATGATGTCATGCCAAGTTACAACCTTTTCAGAGTTCATTTGTACTGCTTTTCAAATTTAGGGTCATTTAGTTCAAAATAAATCATTAGATACCTGAAAAATATCGGATGAAATCAGAAAGGGTTGAAAACTAATGATGTGCATTTTGAATGGTGCATATTGAACACACAAAAAGTATGGAGTCAAAATATGTTATTAAAAATGAAATACCTTTGTAATAGATGAGTTTTCGTCGGAAACCCTCATACTCCGAAAGAGATTGTCCAATTTGTACACGAAGTGCATCCAATTTTTTCCGTAACCTTCTCAACTCTTTAGAAGTTGCTATGTGGGTGAAGTTATGATGTCATGCCAAGTTACAACCTTTTCAGAGTTCATTTGTACTGCTTTTCAAATTTAGGGTCATTTAGTTCAAAATAAATCATTAGATACCTGAAAAATATCAGATGAAGTCAGAAAGGGTTCAAAACTAATGATGTGCCTTTGAATGGTGCATATTGAACACACAAAAAGTATAGAGTTAAAATATGTTATTAAAAATGAAATCCCTTTGTAATAGATGAGTTTTCGTCCGGAACCCTCATACTCCGAAAGAGATTGTCCAATTAGTACACGAAGTGCATCAAGTTTTTCTCGTAGCCCTATCAACTCTTTAGAAGTTGCTATGTGGGTGAAATTATGATTCCATGCCAAGTTGCAACCTTTTCAGAGTTCATTTCTACTGCTTTTCAAATTTAGGCTCATTTAGCTCAAAATAAATCATTAAATGCATGAAAAATATCAAATGAAGTCAGACAGGGTTGAAAATTGATGATATGCGTTTGAATGGTGCATATTGAACACACAAAAAGTATGGAGTTAAAATAAGTTACTAAAAATGAAATCCCTTTATAATAGATGAGTTTTCATCCGACACCCTCATACTTCGAAGGAGATTGTCCAATTTGTACACGAAGTGCATCCAGTTTTTGCCGTAACCCTCTCAACTATTTAGAAGTTACTATGTCGGTGAAATTATGATGTCATGCCAGGTTACAACCTTTTCAGTGTTCATTTGTACTGCTTTTCAAATTTAGGGTCATTTAGTTGAAAATAAATCATTAAATACTTGAAAAATATCAAATGAAGTCAGAAAGGGTTGAAAATCGATGATGTGCCTTTGAATGGTGCATATTGAACACACAAAAAGTATGCAGTTAAAATATGTTATTAAAAATGAAATCCCTTTGTAATAGATGAGTTTTCGTCCGAAACCCTCATACTCCGAAAGAGATTGTCCAATTTGTACACGAATTGCATCTAGTTTTTGCCGTAACCCTCTGAACTCTTTAGAAGTTGCTATGTGGGTGAAACTATGATGTCATGACAAGTTACAACCTTTTCAGAGTTCATTTGTACTGCTTTTCAAATTTAGGGTCATTTAGTTCAAAATAAATCATTAAATACCTGAAAAATATCAAATCAAGTTAGAAAGGGTTGAAAAAATTATCATGTGCCTTTGAATGGTGCATATTGAACACACAAAAAGTATGGAGTTAAAATAAGTTATGAAAAATTAAATCCCTTTGTAATAGATGAGTTTTCGTCCGAAACCCTCATACAACGAATTAGGTTGTCCAATTTGTACATGAAGTGCATCCAGTTTTTGCCGTAACCCTCTCAACTCTTTAGAAGTTGCTATGTGGGTGAAATTATGATGTCATGCCAAGTTACAACCTTTTGAGAGTTCATTTGTACTGCTTTTCAAAATTAGGGTCATTTAGCTCAAAATAAATCATTAAATGCATGAAAAATATCAAATGAAGTCAGAAAGGGTTGAAAATTGTTGATATACCTTTGAATGGTGCATATTGAACACACAAAAAGTATGGAGTTAAAATAAGTTATTAAAAATGAAATCCCTTTGTAATAGATTAGTTTTCGTTCGAAACCCTCATACTCTCAAAGAGATTGTCCAATTTGTACACGAAGTGCATCTAGTTTTTGCCATAACCCTCTCAACTCTTTAGAAGTTTCTATGTGGATGGAATTATGATGCCATCCCAAGTTACAACCTTTTCACAGTTCATTTGTATTGCTTTTCAAATTTAGGTTCATTTAGCTCAAAATAAATCATTAAATACCTAAAAAATATCAAATGAAGTCAGAAAGGGTTGAAAATTGATGATCTGCCTTTGAATGGTGCATATTGAACACACAAAAAGTATGGAGTTAAAATAAGTTATTAACAATGAAATCCCTTTGTAATAGATGAGTTTTCGTCCGAACCCTCATACTACGAAAGAGATTGTCCAATTTGTACACGAAGTGCATCCGGTGTTAGTCGTAACCCTCTCAACTCTATAGAAGTTGCTATGTGGGTGAAATTATGATGCCATGCCAAGTTACAACCATTTCAGAGTTCATTTGTACAGTTTTTCAAATTTATGGTCATTTAGCTAAAAAAATCATTAAATGCATGAAAAATATCAAATGAAGTCAGAAAGGGTTGAAAATTGATGATATGCCCTTGAATGGTATATATTGAACACACAAAAAGTATGGAGTTAAAATAAGTTATTAAAAATGAAATCCCTTTGTAATAGATCAGTTTTCGTCCGAAACCCTCATACTCCGAAAGAGATTGTCCAATTTGTAGACGAAGTGCATCTAGTTTTTGACGTAACCCTCTCAACTCTTTAGAAGATTCTATGTGGGTGAAGGTATGATGTCATGCCAAGTTACAACCTTTTCAGAGTTCATTTGTACTGCTTTTCAAATTTAGGGTGATTTAGTTCAAAATAAATCATTAAATACCTGAAAAATATAAAATGAAGTCAGAAAGATTTGAAAATTGATGATGTGCCTTTGAATGGTGCATATTGAACACACAAAAAGTATGGAGTTAAAATAAGTTATTAAAAATGAAATCCCTTTGTAATAGATGAGTTTTCGTCCGAAACCGTCATACTCCGAAAGAGATTGTCCAATTTGTACACGAAGTGCATCCAGTTTTTGCCGTAACCTTCTCAACTCTTTCGAAGTTGCTATGTGGGTGCAATTATGATGTCGTGCCAAGGTACAACCTTTTCAGAGTTCATTTGTACTGCTTTTCAAATTTAGGGTCATTTAGTTCAAAATAAATCATTAAATACCTAAAAAATATCAAGTGAAGTCAGAAAGGGTTGAAAACTAATGATGTGCCTTTGAATGGTGCATATTGAACACACAAAAAGTATGGAGTTAAAATAAGTTATTAAAAATGAAATCCCTTCGTAATAGATGAGTTTTCGTCTGAAACCGTCATACTCCGAAAGAGGTTGTCCAATTTGGACACGAAGTGCATCCAGTTTTTGCCATAACCCTCTCAACTCTTTAGAAGTTGCTATGTGGGTGAAAAATTATGATGTCATGCCAAGTTACAACCTTTTCAGAGTTCATTTGTACTGCTTTTCAAATTTAGGGTCATTTAGTTCAAAATAAATCATTAGATACCTGAAAAATATCGGATGAAATCAGAAAGGGTTGAAAACTAATGATGTGCATTTTGAATGGTGCATATTGAACACACAAAAAGTATGGAGTCAAAATATGTTATTAAAAATGAAATACCTTTGTAATAGATGAGTTTTCGTCGGAAACCCTCATACTCCGAAAGAGATTGTCCAATTTGTACACGAAGTGCATCCAATTTTTTCCGTAACCTTCTCAACTCTTTAGAAGTTGCTATGTGGGTGAAGTTATGATGTCATGCCAAGTTACAACCTTTTCAGAGTTCATTTGTACTGCTTTTCAAATTTAGGGTCATTTAGTTCAAAATAAATCATTAGATACCTGAAAAATATCAGATGAAGTCAGAAAGGGTTCAAAACTAATGATGTGCCTTTGAATGGTGCATATTGAACACACAAAAAGTATAGAGTTAAAATATGTTATTAAAAATGAAATCCCTTTGTAATAGATGAGTTTTCGTCCGGAACCCTCATACTCCGAAAGAGATTGTCCAATTAGTACACGAAGTGCATCAAGTTTTTCTCGTAGCCCTATCAACTCTTTAGAAGTTGCTATGTGGGTGAAATTATGATTCCATGCCAAGTTGCAACCTTTTCAGAGTTCATTTGTACTGCTTTTCAAATTTAGGCTCATTTAGCTCAAAATAAATCATTAAATGCATGAAAAATATCAAATGAAGTCAGACAGGGTTGAAAATTGATGATATGCGTTTGAATGGTGCATATTGAACACACAAAAAGTATGGAGTTAAAATAAGTTACTAAAAATGAAATCCCTTTATAATAGATTAGTTTTCATCCGACACCCTCATACTTCGAAGGAGATTGTCCAATTTGTACACGAAGTGCATCCAGTTTTTGCCGTAACCCTCTCAACTATTTAGAAGTTACTATGTCGGTGAAATTATGATGTCATGCCAGGTTACAACCTTTTCAGTGTTCATTTGTACTGCTTTTCAAATTTAGGGTCATTTAGTTGAAAATAAATCATTAAATACTTGAAAAATATCAAATGAAGTCAGAAAGGGTTGAAAATCGATGATGTGCCTTTGAATGGTGCATATTGAACACACAAAAAGTATGCAGTTAAAATATGTTATTAAAAATGAAATCCCTTTGTAATAGATGAGTTTTCGTCCGAAACCCTCATACTCCGAAAGAGATTGTCCAATTTGTACACGAATTGCATCCAGTTTTTGCCGTAACCCTCTGAACTCTTTAGAAGTTGCTATGTGGGTGAAACTATGATGTCATGCCAAGT
The DNA here is from genome assembly GCA_022496015.1 of Hordeum marinum. Lineage (NCBI taxonomy): Eukaryota > Viridiplantae > Streptophyta > Magnoliopsida > Poales > Poaceae > Hordeum > Hordeum marinum. The sequence goes on from CM039674.1 coordinate 480,950,336, forward strand.
TACAACCTTTTCAGAGTTCATTCGTACTGCTTTTCAAATTTAGGGTCATTTAGTTCAAAATAAATCATTAAATACCTGAAAAATATCAAATCAAGTTAGAAAGGGTTGAAAAAATTATCATGTGCCTTTGAATGGTGCATATTGAACACACAAAAAGTATGGAGTTAAAATAAGTTATGAAAAATTAAATCCCTTTGTAATAGATGAGTTTTCGTCCGAAACCCTCATACAACGAATTAGGTTGTCCAATTTGTACATGAAGTGCATCCAGTTTTTGCCGTAACCCTCTCAACTCTTTAGAAGTTGCTATGTGGGTGAAATTATGATGTCATGCCAAGTTACAACCTTTTGAGAGTTCATTTGTACTGCTTTTCAAAATTAGGGTCATTTAGCTCAAAATAAATCATTAAATGCATGAAAAATATCAAATGAAGTCAGAAAGGGTTGAAAATTGTTGATATACCTTTGAATGGTGCATATTGAACACACAAAAAGTATGGAGTTAAAATAAGTTATTAAAAATGAAATCCCTTTGTAATAGATTAGTTTTCATTCGAAACCCTCATACTCTCAAAGAGATTGTCCAATTTGTACACGAAGTGCATCTAGTTTTTGCCATAACCCTCTCAACTCTTTAGAAGTTTCTATGTGGATGGAATTATGATGCCATCCCAAGTTACAACCTTTTCACAGTTCATTTGTATTGCTTTTCAAATTTAGGTTCATTTAGCTCAAAATAAATCATTAAATACCTAAAAAATATCAAATGAAGTCAGAAAGGGTTGAAAATTGATGATCTGCCTTTGAATGGTGCATATTGAACACACAAAAAGTATGGAGTTCAAATAAGTTATTAACAATGAAATCCCTTTGTAATAGATGAGTTTTCGTCCGAACCCTCATACTACGAAAGAGATTGTCCAATTTGTACACGAAGTGCATCCGGTGTTAGTCGTAACCCTCTCAACTCTATAGAAGTTGCTATGTGGGTGAAATTATGATGCCATGCCAAGTTACAACCATTTCAGAGTTCATTTGTACAGTTTTTCAAATATATGGTCATTTAGCTAAAAAAATCATTAAATGCATGAAAAATATCAAATGAAGTCAGAAAGGGTTGAAAATTGATGATATGCCCTTGAATGGTATATATTGAACACACAAAAAGTATGGAGTTAAAATAAGTTATTAAAAATGAAATCCCTTTGTAATAGATTAGTTTTCGTTCGAAACCCTCATACTCTGAAAGAGATTGTCCAATTTGTACACGAAGTGCATCCAGTTTTTGCCGTAACCCTCTCAACTCCTTAGAAGTTTCTATGTGGGTGAAATTATGATGCCATGCCAAGTTACAACCTTTTCAGAGTTCATTTCTACTCGTTTTCAAATTTATGGTCATTTAGCTCAAAATAAATCATTAAATACCTAAAAAAATATCAAATGAAGTCAGAAAGGGTTGAAAATTGATGATATGCCTTTGAATGGTGCATATTGAACACACAAAAAGTATGGAGTTAAAATAAGTTATTAAAAATGAAATTCCTTTGTAATAGATGAGTTTTCGTTCGAAACCCTCATACTCCGAAAGAGATGTGTTCTAATTTGTACACGAAGTGCATCCAGTTTTTGCCGTAACCCTCTCAACTCTTTAGAAGTTTCTATGTGGGTGAAAGTATGATCTCATGCAAAGTTACAACCTTTTCACAGTTCATTTGTACTGCTTTTCAAATTTAGGGTCAGTTAGCTCAAAAATATCATTAAATACCTGGAAAATATCAAATGATGTCAGAAAGGGTTGAAAATTGATGATGTGCCTTCGAATGGTGCATATTGAACACACAAAAAGTATGGAGTGAAAATAAGTTACTAAAAATGAAATCCCTTTGTAATAGATGAGTTTTCGTCCGAAACCCTCATACTCCGGAAGAGATTATCCAATTTGTACAGGAAATGCATCAAGTTTTAGTCGTAACCCTCTCAACTCTTTAGAAGTTGCTATGTGGGTGAAATTATGATGTCATGCCAAGTTACAACCTTTTCATAGTTCATTTGTACTGCTTTTCAAATTTAGGGTCATTTAGCTAAAAAAAATCATTAAATGCATGAAAAATATCAAATGAAGTGAGAAAGGGTTGAAATTGATGATATGCCTTTGAATGGTGCATATTAATCACACAAAAATTATGGAGTTAAAATAAGTTATTAAAAATGAAATCCCTTTGTAATAGATGAGTTTTCGTCCGAAATCATCATACTCCCAAAGAGATTGTCCAATTTGTACACGAAGTGCATCCAGTTTTTTCCGTAACCTTCTCAACTCTTTAGAAGTTGCTATGTGGGTGAAATTATGATTTCCTGCCATGTTACAACCATTTCAGAATTCATTTGTACTGCTTTTAAAATTTAGGGTCATTTAGCTCAAAAAAATCATTAAATACCTGGACAACATCAAATGAAGTCAGAAAGGGTTGAAAATTTATGATGTGACTTTGAATGGTGCATATTGAACACACAAAAATTATGGAGTTAAAATAAGTTATTAAAAATGAACTCCCTTTCTAATAGATGAGTTTTCGTCCGAAACCCTCATACTCCGAAAGATATTGTCCAATTTGTACACGAAGTGCATCCAGTTTTTCTCGTAACCCTATCAACTCTTTAGAAGTTGCTATGTGGGTGAAATTATGATGGCATGCCAAGTTGCAACCTTTTCAGAGTTCATGTGTACTGCTTTTCAAATTTAGGCTCATTTAGCTCAAAATAAATCATTAAATGCATGAAAAATATCAAATGAAGTCAGGGTTGAAAATTTATGATATGCCTTTGAATTGTGCATATTGAACACACAAAAAGTATGGAGTTAAAATAAGTTACTAAAAATGAAATCCCTTTATAATAGATGAGTTTTCATCCGAAACCCTCATACTTCGAAAGAGATTGTCCAATTTGTACATGAACTGCATCCAGTTTTTGCCGTAACCCTCTCAACTATTTAGAAGTTACTATGTCGGTGAAATTATGATGTCATGCCAAGTTACAACCTTTTCAGAGTTCATTTGTACTGCTTTTCCAATTTAGGGTTATTTAGCTCAAAATAAATCATTAAATGCATGAAAAATATCAAATGTGTCAGGAAGGGTTAAAAATTGATGATGTGCCTTTGAATGGTGCATATTGAACACACAAAAATTATAGAGTTAAAATAGGTTATTAAAAATGAAATCCCTTTGTAATAGATGAGTTTTCGTCCAAAACCCTCATACTCCGAAAGAGATTGTCCAATTTGTACACGAAGTGCATCCAGTTTTAGTCGTAACCCTCTCAACTCTGTAGAAGTTGCTATGTGGGTGAAATTATGATGTCGTGCCAAGGTACAACCTTTTCAGAGTTCATTTGTACTGCTTTTCAAATTTAGGGTCATTTAGTTCAAAATAAATCATTAAATACCTGAAAAATATCAAATGAAGTCAGAAAGGGTTGAAAACTAATAATGTGTCTTTGAATGGTGCATACTGAACAGACAAAAAGTATGGACTTAAAATATGTTATTAAAAATGAAATCCCTTTGTAATAGATGAGTTTTCTTCCGAAACCCTCATACTCCGAAAGAGATTGTCCAATTTGTACACGATGTGCATCCAGTTTTTCTCGTAACCCTATCAATTCTTTAGAAGTTGCTATGTGGGTGAAATTATGAGGCCATGCCAAGTTGCAAATTTTTCAGAGTTCATTCTTACTGCTTTTCAAATTTAGGGTCATTTAGTTCAAAATAAAACATTAAATACTTGAAAAATATCAAATGAAGTCACAAAGGGTTGAAAACTAATGATGTGCCTTTCAATGGTGCATATTCAACACACAAAAACTATGGAGTTAAAATCAGTTATTAAAAATGAATTCCCTTTGTAATGGATGAGTTTTCGTACGAAACCCTCATACTCCTAAAGAGATTGTCCAATTTGTACACGAAGTGCATCCAGTTTTTGCCGTAACCCTCTCAACTCTGTATAAGTTTCTATGTGGGTGAAAGTATGATGTCATGCCAAGTTACAACCTTTTCAGAGTTCATTTCTACTCCTTTTCAAATTTAGGGTCATTTAGTTCAAAAAAAATCATTAAATACCTGAAATATATCAAATGAAGTGAGAAAGGGTTGAAAATTAATGATGTGCCTTTGAATGGTGCATATTGAACACACAAAATGTATGGAGTTAAAATAAGTTATTAAAAATGAAATCCCTTTGTAATAGATGAGTTTTCGTCCGAAACCATCATACTCCCAAAGAGATTGTCCAATTTGTACACGAAGTGCATCCAGTTTTTTCCGTAACCTTCTCAACTCTTTACAAGTTGCTATGTGGGTGAAATTATGATGTCGTGCCAAGTTAAAACCATTTCAGAATTCATTTGTACTGCTTTTCAAATTTAGGGTCATTTAGCTCAAAAAAATCATTAAATACCTGGACAATATCAAATGAAGTCAGAAAGGGTTGAAAATTGATGATGTGACTTTGAATGGTGCATATTGAACACACAAAAAGTATGGAGTTAAAATAAGTTATTAAAAATGAAATCCCTTTGTAATAGATCAGTTTTCGTTCGAAACCCTCATACTCCGAAAGTGATTGTCCAATTTGTACACGAAGTGCATCCAGTTTTTCTCGTAACCCTATCAACTCTTTAGAAGTTGCTATGTGGGTGAAATTATGATGCCATGCCAAGTTGCAACCTTTTCAGAGTTCATTTGTACTGCTTTTCAAATTTAGGCTCATTTAGCTCAAAATAAATCATTAAATGCATGAAAAATATCAAATGAAGTCAGACAGGGTTGAAAATTTATGATATGCCTTTGAATGGTGCATATTGAACACACAAAAAGTATGGAGTTAAAATAAGTTATTAAAAATGAAATCCCTTTTGTAATAGATGGTTTTTCGTCCGAACCCCTCACACTTCTTATGAGATTGTACAATTTTTACACGAAGTGCATCCTGTTTTTCCCGTAACCCTCTCAACTCTTTATGAATTGCTATCTGGGTGAAATTATGTTGTCATGCCAAGTTGAAACCTTTTCAGAGTTCATTTCTAATGCTTTTCAAATTCAGATTCATTTACCTACAAATAAATCATTAAATGCATGAAAAATATCAAATGAAGTGCAAAAGGGTTGAAAATTGGTGATCTGCCTTCGAATAGTGCATATTGAACACACAAAAAGTATAGAGTTAAAATAAGTTATTGAAAATGAAATCCCTTTGTAATAGATGAATTTTCGTCCGAAACCCTCATACTTCTTATGAGATTGTCCAATTTTTACACGAAGTGGATCCTGTTTTTGCCGTAACCCTCTCAAATCTGTAGAAGTTGCTATGTGGGTGAAATTATGATGTCATGCCAACTTACATCCTTTTCAGAGTTCATTTGTAATGCTTTTTAAATTCAGTGTCATTTAGCTCAAAATAAATCATTAAATGCATGAAAAATATCAAATGAATTCAGAAAGGGTTGAAAATTGGTGATGTGCCTTCGAATGGTGCATATTGAACACACAAAAAGTATGGAGTTAAAATAAGTTATTAAAAACGAAATCCTTTTGTGATAGATGAGTTTTCGTCTGAAACCCTCATACTTCTTATGAGATTGTCCAATTTTTACATGAAGTGCATCCAGTTTTTGCCGTAACCCTCTCAACTCTTTACAAGTTGCTATGTGGGTGAAATTATGATGTAATGCCAAGTTACAACCTTTTCAGAGTTCATTTGTAGTGCTTTTCAAATTCAGGGTCATTTAGCTCAAAATAAATCATTAAATGCAGGAAAAATATCAAATGAAGTGAGAATAGGTTGAAAATTGGTGACGTGCCTTCGAATGGTGCATATTGAACACACAAAAAGTATAGAGTTTTAATAAGTTGTTGAAAATGAAATCCCTTTGTAATAGATGAATTTTCGTCCGGAACCCTCATACTTCTTATGAGATTGTCCAATTTTTACACGAAGTGGATCCTGTTTTTGCCGTAACCCTCTCAAATCTGTAGAAGTTGCTATGTGGGTGAAATTATGATGTCATGCCAAGTTACATCCTTTTCAGAGTTCATTTGTAATGCTTTTCAAATTCAGTGTCATTTAGCTCAAAATAAATCATTAAATGCATGAAAAATATCAAATGAATTCAGAAAGGGTTGAAAATTGGTGATGTGCCTTCGAATGGTGCATATTGAACACACAAAAAGTATGGAGTTAAAATAAGTTATTAAAAACGAAATCCTTTTGTGATAGATGAGTTTTCGTCTAAAACCCTCATACTTCTTATGAGATTGTCCAATTTTTACACGAAGTGCATCCAGTTTTTGCCGTAACCCTCTCAACTCTTTAGAAGTTACTATGTGGGTGAAATTATGATGTCATGCCAAGTTACAACCTTTTTAGAGTTAATTTGTAATGTTTTTCAAATTCAGGGTAATTTTGCTCAAAATAAATCATTAAATGCATGAAAAATACCAAATGAATTCAGGAAGGGTTGAAAATTGGTGATGTGCCTTGGAATGGTGGATATTGAACACACAAAAAGTATGGAGTTAAAATAAGTTATTAAAAATGAAATCCCTTTGTGATAGATGAGTTTTCGTCCGAAACCCTCATACTTCTTATGAGATTGTCCAGTTTGTACACAAAGTGCATCCAGTTTTTGCCGTAACCCTCTGAACTCTTTAGAAGTTGCTATGTGGTTGAAATTATGATGTCATTCCACGTTACAACCTTTTCAGAGTTCATTTGTAATGATTTTCAAATTCAGGGTCATTTAGCTCAAAATAAATCATTAAATGCAAGAAAAATATCAAATGAAGTGAGAAAGGGTGGAAAATTGGTGATGTGCCTTCGAATGGTGCATATTGAACACACAAAAAGTATGGAGTTAAAATAAGTTATTAAAAATGAAATCCCTTTGTGATAGATGAGTTTTCGTCCGAAACCCTCATACTTCTTATCAGATTGTCCAATATGTACATGAAGTGCATCCTGTTTTTGCCGTAACCCTCACAACTCTTTAGAAGTTGCTATGTGGGTGAAATTATGATGTCATGCCAAGTTACAACCTTTTCAGAGTTAATTTGTAATGTTTTTCAAATTCAGGGTAATTTAGCTCAAAATAAATCATTAAATGCATGAAAAATACCAAATGAATTGAGAAAGGGTTGAAAATTGGTGATGTGCCTTGGAATGGTGGATATTGAACACACAAAAAGTATGGAGTTAAAATAAGTTATTAAAAACGAAATCCCTTTGTGATAGATGAGTTTTCGTCCGAAACCCTCATACTTCTTATGAGATTGTCCAGTTTGTACACAAAGTGCATCCAGTTTTTGCCGTAACCCTCTCAACTCTTTAGAAGTTGCTATGTGGTTGAAATTGTGATGGCATTCCACGTTACAACCTTTTCAGAGTTCATCTGTAATGATTTTCAAATTCAAGGTCATTTAGCTCAAAATAAATCATTAAATGCAAGAAAAATATCAAATGAAGTCAGAAAGGGTGGAAAATTGGTGATGTGCCTTCGAATGGTGCATATTGAACACACAAAATGTATGGAGTTAAAATAAGTTATTAAAAATGAAATCCCTTTGTGATAGATGAGTTTTCGTCCGAAACCCTCATACTTCTTATCAGATTGTCCAATATGTACATGAAATGCATCCAGTTTTTGTCGTAACCCTCTCAACTCTTTAGAAGTTGCTACGTGGGTGAAATTATGATGTCATGCCAAGTTACAACCTTTTCTGAATTCATTTGTAATGCTTTTCAAATGCAGGGTCATTTAGCTCAAAATAAGTCATTAAATGCATGAAAAATATCAAATGAAGTTAGAAAGGGTTGAAAATTGGTGATGTTCCTTCGAATGGTGCATATTGAACACACAAAAAGTATGGAGTTAAAATAAGTTATTAAAAATGAAATCCCTGTGTGATAGATGAGTTTTCGTCTGAAACCCTGATACTTCATATGAGATTGTCCAATTTGTACACGAAATGCATCCAGTTTTTGCCGTAACCCTCTCAACTCTTTAGAAGTTGCTATGTGGGTGACATTATGATGTCATGCCAAGTTACAACTTTTTCAGAGTTCATTCGTAATGCTTTTCAAATTTAGGGTCATTTAGCTCAAAATAAATCATTAAATGCAGGAAAAATATCAAATGAAGTTAGAAAGGGTTGAAAATTGGTGATGTGCCTTCGAATGGTGCATATTGAACATAGAAAAAGTATGGAGACAACATAAGTTATTAAAAATGAAATCCTTTTGTGATAGATGAGTTTTCGTCTGAAACCCTCATACTTCTTATGAGATTGTCCAATTTGTACACAAAGTGCATCCAGTGTTTGCCGTAACCCTCTCAACTCTTTAGAAGTTGCTACGTGGGTGAAATTATTATGTCATGCCAAGTTACAACCTTTCAGAGTTCATTTGTAATGCTTTCCAAATTCAGGGTCATTTAGCTCAAAATAAATCATGAAATGCATGAAAAATATCAACGGAGGTCAGAAAGGGTTCAAAATTGGTGATGTGCCTTCGAATGGTGCATATTTAACACACAAAAAGTATGGAGTTAAAATAAGTTATTGAAAATGAAATCCCTTTGTAATAGATGAATTTTCGTCCGAAACCCTCATACTTCTTATGAGATTGTCCAATTTTTACACGAAGTGGATCCTGTTTTTGCCGTAACCCTCTCAAATCTGTAGAAGTTGCTATGTGGGTGAAATTATGATGTCATGCCAACTTACATCCTTTTCAGAGTTCATTTGTAATGCTTTTCAAATTCAGTGTCATTCAGCTCAAAATAAATCATTAAATGCATGAAAAATATCAAATGAATTCAGAAAGGGTTGAAAATTGGTGATGTGCCTTCGAATGGTGCATATTGAACACATAAAAAGTATGGAGTTAAAATAAGTTATTAAAAACGAAATCCTTTTGTGATAGATGAGTTTTCGTCTGAAACCCTCATACTTCTTATGAGATTGTCCAATTTTTACACGAAGTGCATCCAGTTTTTGCCGTAACCCTCTCAACTCTTTAGAAGTTGCTATGTGGGTGAAATTATGATGTCATGCCAAGTTACAACCTTTTCAGAGTTAATTTGTAGTGCTTTTCAAATTCAGGGTCATTTAGCTCAAAATAAATCATTAAATGCAGGAAAAATATCAAATGAAGTGAGAATAGGTTGAAAATTGGTGACGTGCCTTCGAATGGTGCATATAAAACACACAAAAAGTATAGAGTTAAAATAAGTTATTAAAAATGAAATCCCTTTGTAATAGATGAGTTTTCGTCCGAAACCCTCATACTTCTTATGAGATTGTCCAATTTTGGAACGAAGTGCATCATGTTTTTGCCGTAACCCTCTCAACTCTTTAGAAGTTGCTATGTGGGTGAAATTATGATGTCATGCCAAGTTACAACCTTTTCAGAGTTAATTTGTAATGTTTTTCAAATTCAGGGTAATTTAGCTCAAAATAAATCAGTAAATGCATGAAAAATACCAAATGAATTCAGAAAGGGTTGAAAATTGGTGATGTGCCTTGGAATGGTGGATATTGAACACACAAAAAGTATGGAGTTCAAATAAGTTATTAAAAATGAAATCCCTTTGTGATAGATGAGTTTTCGTCCAAAACCCTCATACTTCTTATGAGATTGTCCAGTTTGTACACAAAGTGCATCCAGTTTTTGCCGTAACCCTCTCAACTCTTTAGAAGTTGCTATGTGGTTGAAATTGTGATGGCATTCCATGTTACAACCTTTTCAGAGTTCATCTGTAATGATTTTCAAATTCAAGGTCATTTAGCTCAAAATAAATCATTAAATGCAAGAAAAATATCAAATGAAGTCAGAAAGGGTGGAAAATTGGTGATGTGCCTTCGAATGGTGCATATTGAACACACAAAAAGTATGGAGTTCAAATAAGTTATTAAAAATGAAATCCCTTTGTGATAGATGAGTTTTCGTCCAAAACCCTCATACTTCTTATGAGATTGTCCAGTTTGTACACAAAGTGCATCCAGTTTTTGCCGTAACCCTCTCAACTCTTTAGAAGTTGCTATGTGGTTGAAATTGTGATGGCATTCCACGTTACAACCTTTCAGAGTTCATCTGTAATGATTTTCAAATTCAAGGTCATTTAGCTCAAAATAAATCATTAAATGCAAGAAAAATATCAAATGAAGTCAGAAAGGGTGGAAAATTGGTGATGTGCCTTCGAATGGTGCATATTGAACACACAAAATGTATGGAGTTAAAATAAGTTATTAAAAATGAAATCCCTTTGTGATAGATGAGTTTTCGTCCGAAACCCTCATACTTCTTATCAGATTATCCAATATGTACATGAAGTGCATCCAGTTTTTGTCGTAACCCTCTCAACTCTTTAGAAGTTGCTACGTGGGTGAAATTATGATGTCATGCCAAGTTACAACCTTTTCTGAATTCATTTGTAATGCTTTTCAAATGCAGGGTCATTTAGCTCAAAATAAATCATTAAATGCATGAAAAATATCAAATGAAGTTAGAAAGGGTTGAAAATTGGTGATGTGCCTTCGAATGGTGCATATTGAACACACAAAAAGTATGGCGTTAAAATAAGTTATTAAAAATGAAATCCCTTTGCGATAGATGAGTTTTCGTCCGAAAACCTGATACTTCATATAAGCTTGTCCAATTTGTACACGAAATGCATCCAGTTTTTGCCGTAACCCTCTCAACTCTTTAGAAGTTGCTATGTGGGTGACATTATGATGTCATGCCAAGTTACAACTTTTTCAGAGTTCATTCGTAATGCTTTTCAAATTTAGGGTCATTTAGCTCAAAATAAATCATTAAATGCATGAAAAATATCAAATGAAGTTAGAAAGGGTTGAAAATTGGTGATGTGCCTTCGAATGGTGCATATTGAACATAGAAAAAGTATGGAGACAAAATAAGTTATTAAAAATGAAATCCTTTTGTGATAGATGAGTTTTCGTCTGAAACCCTCATACTTCTTATGAGATTGTCCAATTTGTACACCAAGTGCATCCAGTGTTTGCCGTAACCCTCTCAACTCTTTAGAAGTTGCTATGTGGGTGAAATAATGATGTCATGCCAAGTTACAACCTTTTCAAAGTTCATTTGTAATGCTTTTCAAATTAAGTGTCATTTAGCTCAAAATAAATCATTAAATGCATGAAAAATATCAAATGAATTCAGAAAGGGTTGAAAACTGGTGATGTGCCTTCGAATGGTGCATATTGATCACACAAAAAGTATGGAGTTAAAATAAGTTATTAAAAACGAAATCCCTTTGTGATAGATGAGTTTTCGTCTGAAACCCTCATACTTCTTATGAGATTATCCAATTTGTACACGAAGTGCATCCAGTTTTTGCCGTAACCCTCTCAACTCTTTAGAAGTTGCTATGTGGGTGAAATTATGATGTCATGCCAAGTTAAAACCTTTTCAAAGTTCATTTGTAATGCTTTTCAAATTAAGTGTCATTTAGCTCAAAATAAATCATTAAATGCATGAAAAATATCAAATGAATTCAGAAAGGGTTGAAAACTGGTGATGTGCCTTCGAATGGTGCATATTGATCACACAAAAAGTATGGAGTTAAAATAAGTTATTAAAAACGCAATCCCTTTGTGATAGATGAGTTTTCGTCTGAAACCCTCATACTTCTTATGAGATTATCCAATTTGTACACGAAGTGCATCCAGTTTTTGCCGTAACCCTCTCAACTCTTTAGAAGTTGCTATGTGGGTGAAATTATGATGTCATGCCAAGTTACATCCTTTTCAGAGTTCATTTGTAATGCTTTTCAAATTCAGGGTCATTTAGCTCAAAATAAATCATTACATGCATGAAAAATACCAAATGAATTTAGAAAGGGTTCAAAATTGGTGATGTGCCTTCGAATGGTGCATATTGAACACACAAAAAGTATGTAGTTAAAATAGGTTATTAAAAACGAAATCCCTTTGTGATAGATGAGTTTTCGCCTGAAACGCTCAAACTTCTTATGAGATTGTCCAATTTTTACACGAAGTGCATCCAGTTTTTGCGTAACCCTCTCAACGCTTTAGAACTTGCTATGTGGGTGAAATTATGATGTCATGCCAAGTTACAACCTTTTCAGAGTTCAGTTGTAATGCTTTTCAAATTCAGGGTCATTTAGCTCAAAATAAATCATTAAATGCATCAAAAATATCAAATGAAGTCAGAAAGGGTTGAAAATTGGTGATGTCCCTTCGAATGGAGCATATTGAACACACAAAAAGTATGGAGTTAAAATAAGTTATTCAAAATGAAATCCCTTTGTAATAGATGAGTTTTCGTCCGAAACCCTCATACTTCATATGAGATTGTCCAATTTGTACACGAAGTGCATCCAGTTTTTCCCGTAACCCTCTCAACTCTTTAGAAGTTGCTATGTGGGTGAAATAATGATGTCATGCCAAGTTACAACCTTTTCAAAGTTCATTTGTAATGCTTTTCAAATTAAGTGTCATTTAGCTCAAAATAAATCATTAAATGCATGAAAAATATCAAATGAATTCAGAAAGGGTTGAAAACTGGTGATGTGCCTTCGAATGGTGCATATTGATCACACAAAAAGTATGGAGTTAAAATAAGTTATTAAAAACGAAATCCCTTTGTGATAGATGAGTTTTCGTCTGAAACCCTCATAGTTCTTATGAGATTATCCAATTTGTACACGAAGTGCATCCAGTTTTTGCCGTAACCCTCTCAACTCTTTAGAAGTTGCTATGTGGGTGAAATTATGATGTCATGCCAAGTTACAACCTTTTCAAAGTTCATTTGTAATGCTTTTCAAATTAAGTGTCATTTAGCTCAAAATAAATCATTAAATGCATGAAAAATATCAAATGAATTCAGAAAGGGTTGAAAACTGGTGATGTGCCTTCGAATGGTGCATATTGATCACACAAAAAGTATGGAGTTAAAATAAGTTATTAAAAACGAAATCCCTTTGTGATAGATGAGTTTTCGTCTGAAACCCTCATACTTCTTATGAGATTATCCAATTTGTACACGAAGTGCATCCAGTTTTTGCCGTAACCCTCTCAACTCCTTAGAAGTTGCTATGTGGGTGAAATTATGATGTCATGCCAAGTTACAACCTTTTCAAAGTTCATTTGTAATGCTTTTCAAATTAAGTGTCATTTAGCTCAAAATAAATCATTAAATGCATGAAAAATATCAAATGAATTCAGAAAGGGTTGAAAACTGGTGATGTGCCTTCGAATGGTGCATATTGATCACACAAAAAGTATGGAGTTAAAATAAGTTATTAAAAACGAAATCCCTTTGTGATAGATGAGTTTTCGTCTGAAACCCTCATACTTCTTATGAGATTATCCAATTTGTACACGAAGTGCATCCAGTTTTTGCCGTAACCCTCTCAACTCTTTAGAAGTTGCTATGTGGGTGAAATTATGATGTCATGCCAAGTTACAACCTTTTCAAAGTTCATTTGTAATGCTTTTCAAATTAAGTGTCATTTAGCTCAAAATAAATCATTAAATGCATGAAAAATATCAAATGAATTCAGAAAGGGTTGAAAACTGGTGATGTGCCTTCGAATGGTGCATATTGATCACACAAAAAGTATGGAGTTAAAATAAGTTAATAAAAACGAAATCCCTTTGTGATAGATGAGTTTTCGTCTGAAACCCTCATACTTCTTATGAGATTATCCAATTTGTACACGAAGTGCATCCAGTTTTTGCCGTAACCCTCTCAACTCCTTAGAAGTTGCTATGTGGGTGAAATTATGATGTCATGCCAAGTTACAACCTTTTCAAAGTTCATTTGTAATGCTTTTCAAATTAAGTGTCATTTAGCTCAAAATAAATCATTAAATGCATGAAAAATATCAAATGAATTCAGAAAGGGTTGAAAACTGGTGATGTGCCTTCGAATGGTGCATACTGATCACACAAAAAGTATGGAGTTAAAATAAGTTATTAAAAACGAAATTCCTTTGTGATAGATGAGTTTTCGTCTGAAACCCTCATACTTCTTATGAGATTGTCCAATTTGTACACGAAGTGCATCCAGTTTTTGCCGTAACGCTCTCAACTCTTTAGAAATTGCTATGTGGGTGAAATTATGATGTCATGCCAAGTTACAACCTTTTCAGAGTTCATTTGTAATGTTTTTCAAATTCAGGGTCATTTAGCTCAAAATAAATCATTAATGCATGAAAAATATCAAATGAAGTCAGAAAGGGTTGAAAATTGGTGATGTGCCTTCGAATGGTGCATATTGAACACAAGAAAAGTATGGAGTTAAAATAAGTTATTAAAAATGAAATCCCTTTGTGATAGATGAGTTTTTGTCCGAAACCCTCATACTTCTTGTGAGATTGTCCAATTTGTACACGAAGTGCATCCAGTTTTTGCCGTAACCCTCTCAACTATTTAGAAGTTGCTATGTGGGTGAAATTATGATGTCATCCCAAGTTACAACCTTTTCAGAGTTCATTTGTAATGCTTTTCAAATTCAGGGTCATTTAGCTCAAAAAAAATCATTAAATGCATGAAAAATATCAAATGAAGTCATAAAGGGTTGAAAATTGGTGATGTGCCTTCGACTGGTGCATATTGAACACACAAAATTATGGAGTTAAAATAAGTTCTTAAAAAGAAATGCCTTTGTAATAGATGAGTTTTAGTTCGAAACCCTCATACTTCTTATGAGATTGTCCAATTTGTACACGATGTGCATCCAGTTTTTGCCATAACCCTCTCAACTCTTTAGAAGTTCCTATGTGGGTGAAATTATGATGTCATGCCAAGTTACAACCTTTTCAGAGTTCATTTGTAATGCTTTTCAAGTTCAGGGTCATTTAGCTCAAAATAAATCATTAAATGCATGAAAAATATCAACTGAAGTCAGAAAGGGTTGAAAATTGGTGATGTGCCTTCGAATGGTGCATATTGAACACACAAAAAGTATAGAGTTAAAATAAGTTATTAAAAATGAAATCCCTTTGTGATAGATGAATTTTCGTCCGAAACCCTCATACTTGTTATGAGATTGTCCAATTTTTACACGAAGTGGATCCTGTTTTTGCCGTAACCCTCTCAACTCTGTAGAAGTTGCTATGTGGGTGAAATTATGATGTCATGCCAAGTTACATCCTTTTTTCAGAGTTCATTTGTAATGCTTTTCAAATTCAGGGTCATTTAGCTCAAAATAAATCATTACATGCATGAAAAATACCAAATGAATTTAGAAAGGGTTCAAAATTGGTGATGTGCCTTCGAATGGTGCATATTGAACACACAAAAAGTATGTAGTTAAAATAGGTTATTAAAAACGAAATCCCTTTGTGATAGATGAGTTTTCGCCTGAAACGCTCAAACTTCTTATGAGATTGTCCAATTTTTACACGAAGTGCATCCAGTTTTTGCGTAACCCTCTCAACGCGTTAGAAGTTGCTATGTGGGTGAAATTATGATGTCATGCCAAGTTACAACCTTTTCAGAGTTCAGTTGTAATGCTTTTCAAATTCAGGGTCATTTAGCTCAAAATAAATCATTAAATGCATCAAAAATATCAAATGAAGTCAGAAAGGGTTGAAAATTGGTGATGTCCCTTCGAATGGAGCATATTGAACACACAAAAAGTATGGAGTTAAAATAAGTTATTCAAAATGAAATCCCTTTGTAATAGATGAGTTTTCGTCCGAAACCCTGATACTTCATATGAGATTGTCCAATTTGTACACGAAGTGCATCCAGTTTTTGCCGTAACCCTCTCAACTCTTTAGAAGTTGCTATGTGGGTGAAATAATGATGTCATGCCAAGTTACAACCTTTTCAAAGTTCATTTGTAATGCTTTTCAAATTAAGTGTCATTTAGCTCAAAATAAATCATTAAATGCATGAAAAATATCAAATGAATTCAGAAAGGGTTGAAAACTGGTGATGTGCCTTCGAATGGTGCATATTGATCACACAAAAAGTATGGAGTTAAAATAAGTTATTAAAAACGAAATCCCTTTGTGATAGATGAGTTTTCGTCTGAAACCCTCATACTTCTTATGAGATTATCCAATTTGTACACGAAGTGCATCCAGTTTTTGCCGTAACCCTCTCAACTCTTTAGAAGTTGCTATGTGGGTGAAATTATGATGTCATGCCAAGTTACAACCTTTTCAAAGTTCATTTGTAATGCTTTTCAAATTAAGTGTCATTTAGCTCAAAATAAATCATTAAATGCATGAAAAATATCAAATGAATTAAGAAAGGGTTGAAAACTGGTGATGTGCCTTCGAATGGTGCATATTGATCACACAAAAAGTATGGAGTTAAAATAAGTTATTAAAAACGAAATCCCTTTGTGATAGATGAGTTTTCGTCTGAAACCCTCATACTTCTTATGAGATTATCCAATTTGTACACGAAGTGCATCCAGTTTTTGCCGTAACCCTCTCAACTCCTTAGAAGTTGCTATGTGGGTGAAATTATGATGTCATGCCCAGTTACAACCTTTTCAAAGTTCATTTGTAATGCTTTTCAAATTAAGTGTCATTTAGCTCAAAATAAATCATTAAATGCATGAAAAATATCAAATGAATTCAGAAAGGGTTGAAAACTGGTGATGTGCCTTCGAATGGTGCATACTGATCACACAAAAAGTATGGAGTTAAAATAAGTTATTAAAAACGAAATTCCTTTGTGATAGATGAGTTTTCGTCTGAAACCCTCATACTTCTTATGAGATTGTCCAATTTGTACACGAAGTGCATCCAGTTTTTGCCGTAACGCTCTCAACTCTTTAGAAATTGCTATGTGGGTGAAATTATGATGTCATGCCAAGTTACAACCTTTTCAGAGTTCATTTGTAATGTTTTTCAAATTCAGGGTCATTTAGCTCAAAATAAATCATTAATGCATGAAAAATATCAAATGAAGTCAGAAAGGGTTGAAAATTGCTGATGTGCCTTCGAATGGTGCATATTGAACACAAGAAAAGTATGGAGTTAAAATAAGTTATTAAAAATGAAATCCCTTTGTGATAGATGAGTTTTCGTCCGAAACCCTCATACTTCCTGTGAGATTGTCCAATTTGTACACGAAGTGCATCCAGTTTTTGCCGTAACCCTCTCAACTATTTAGAAGTTGCTATGTGGGTGAAATTATGATGTCATCCCAAGTTACAACCTTTTCAGAGTTCATTTGTAATGCTTTTCAAATTCAGGGTCATTTAGCTCAAAAAAAATCATTAAATGCATGAAAAATATCAAATGAAGTCATAAAGGGTTGAAAATTGGTGATGTGCCTTCGACTGGTGCATATTGAACACACAAAATTATGGAGTTAAAATAAGTTCTTAAAAAGAAATGCCTTTGTAATAGATGAGTTTTAGTTCGAAACCCTCATACTTCTTATGAGATTGTCCAATTTGTACACGATGTGCATCCAGTTTTTGCCATAACCCCCTCAACTCTTTAGAAGTTCCTATGTGGGTGAAAATATGTTGTCATGCCAAGTTACAACCTTTTCAGAGTTCATTTGTAATGCTTTTCAAATTCAGGGTCATTTAGCTCAAAAAAAATCATTAAATGCATGAAAAATATCAAATGAAGTCAGAAAGGGTTGAAAATTGGTGATGTGCCTTCGAATGGTGCATATTGAACACAAAAAAAGTATGGAGTTAAAATAAGTTATTAAAAATGAAATCCCTTTGTGATAGATTAGTTTTCGTCCGAAACCCTCATACTTCTTGTGAGATTGTCCAATTTGTACACGAAGTGCATCCAGTTTTTGCCGTAACCCTCTCAACCATTGAGAAGCTGCTATGTGGGTGAAATTATGATGTCATGCACAGTTACAACATTTTCAGAGTTCATTTGTAATGCTTTTCAAATTCAGGGTCATTTAGCTAAAAATAAATCATTAAATGCATGAAAAATATCAAATGAAGTCATAAAGGGTTGAAAATTGGTGATGTGCCTTCGACTGGTGCATATTGAACACACAAAATTATGCAGTTAAAAAAAGTTATTAAAAAGAAATCCCTTTGTAATAGATGTGTTTTAGTTCGAAACCCTCATACTTCTTATGAGATTGTCCAATTTGTACACGATGTGCATCCAGTTTTTGCCGTAACCCTCTCAACTCTTTAGAAGTTGCTATGTGGGTGAAAATATGACGTCATGCCAAGTTACAACCTTTTCAGAGTTCATTAGTAATGCTTTTCAAATTCAGGGTCATTTAGCTCAAAATAAATCATTAAATGCATGAAAAATATCAAATGAAGTCAGAAAGGGTTGAAAATTGGTGATGTGCCTTCGAATGGTGCATATTGAACACAAAAAAAGTATGGAGTTAAAATAAGTTATTAAAAATGAAATCCCTTTGTGATAGATTAGTTTTCGTCCGAAACCCTCATACTTCTTATGAGATTGTCCAATTTGTACACGAAGTGCATCCAGTTTTTGCCATAACCCTCTCAACTATTTAGAAGTTGCTATGTGGGTGAAATTATGATGTCATGCCAAGTTACAACCTTTTCAGAGTTCATTTGTAATTCTTTTTCAAATTCAGGGTCATTTAGCTAAAAATAAATCATTAAATGCATGAAAAATATCAAATGAAGTGCGGAAGGGTTGAAAATTGGTGATGTGCCTTCGAATGGTGCATATTGAACACACAAAAAGTATAGAGTTAAAATAAGTTATTAAAAATGAAATCCCTTTGTAATAGATGAATTTTCGTGCGAAACCCTCATACTTCTCATGAGATTGTCCAATGATTACACGAAGTGGATCCTGTTTTTGCCGTAACCCTCTCAACTCTGTAGAAGTTGCTATGTGGGTGAAATTATGATGTCATGCCAAGTTACATCCTTTTCAGAGTTCATTTGTAATGCTTTTCAAATTAAGTGTCATTTAGCTCAAAATAAATCATTAAATGCATGAAAAATATCAAATGAATTCAGAAAGTGTTGAAAACTGGTGATGTGCCTTCGAATGGTGCATATTGATCACACAAAAAGTATGGAGTTAAAATAAGTTATTAAAAACGAAATCCCTTTGTGATAGATGAGTTTTTGTCTGAAACCCTCATACTTCTTATGAGATTATCCAATTTGTACACGAAGTGCATCCAGTTTTTGCCGTATCCCTCTCAACTCTTTAGAAGTTGCTATGTGGGTGAAATTATGATGTCATGCCAAGTTACAACCTTTTCAAAGTTCATTTGTAATGCTTTTCAAATTAAGTGTCATTTAGCTCAAAATAAATCATTAAATGCATGAAAAATATCAAATGAATTCAGAAAGGGTTGAAAACTGGTGATGTGCCTTCGAATGGTGCATATTGATCACACAAAAAGTATGGAGTTAAAATAAGTTATTAAAAACGAAATCCCTTTGTGATAGATGAGTTTTCGTCTGAAACCCTCATACTTCTTATGAGATTATCCACTTTGTACACGAAGTGCATCCAGTTTTTGCCGTATCCCTCTCAACTCTTTAGAAGTTGCTATGTGGGTGAAAATATGATGTCATGCCAAGTTACAACCTTTTCAGAGTTCATTAGTAATGCTTTTCAAATTCAGGGTCATTTAGCTCAAAATAAATCATTAAATGCATGAAAAATATCAAATGAAGTCAGAAAGGGTTGAAAATTGGTGATGTGCCTTCGAATGGTGCATATTGAACACAAAAAAAGTATGGAGTTAAAATAAGTTATTAAAAATGAAATCCCTTTGTGATAGATTAGTTTTCGTCTGAAACCTTCATACTTCTTATGAGATTGTCCAATTTGTACACGAAGTGCATCCAGTTTTTGCCATAACCCTCTCAACTATTCAGAAGTTGCTATGTGGGTGAAATTATGATGTCATGCCAACTTACAACCTTTTCAAAGTTCATTTGTAATGCTTTTCAAATTAAGTGTCATTTCGCTCAAAATAAATCATTAAATGCATGAAAAATATCAAATGAATTCAGAAAGGGTTGAAAACTGGTGATGTGCCTTCGAATGGTGCATATTGATCACACAAAAAGTATGGAGTTAAAATAAGTTATTAAAAACGAAATCCCTTTGTGATAGATGAGTTTTCGTCTGAAACCCTCATACTTCTTATGAGATTATCCAGTTTGTACACGAAGTGCATCCAGTTTTTGCCATAACCCTCTCAACTATTTAGAAGTTGCTATGTGGGTGAAATTATGATGTCATGCCAAGTTACAACCTTTTCAAAGTTCATTTGTAATGCTTTTCAAATTAAGTGTCATTTAGCTCAAAATAAATCATTAAATGCATGAAAAATATCAAATGAATTCAGAAAGGGTTGAAAACTGGTGATGTGCCTTCGAATGGTGCATATTGATCACACAAAAAGTATGGAGTTAAAATAAGTTATTAAAAACGAAATCCCTTTGTGATAGATGAGTTTTCATCTGAAACCCTCATACTTCTTATGAGATTATCCAATTTGTACACGAAGTGCATCCAGTTTTTGCCGTATCCCTCTCAACTCTTTAGAAGTTGCTATGTGGGTGAAAATATGATGTCATGCCAAGTTACAACCTTTTCAGAGTTCATTAGTAATGCTTTTCAAATTAAGGGTCATTTAGCTCAAAATAAATCATTAAATGCATGAAAAATATCAAATGAAGTCAGAAAGGGTTGAAAATTGGTGATGTGCCTTCGAATGGTGCATATTGAACACAAAAAAAGTATGGAGTTAAAATAAGTTATTAAAATGAAATCCCTTTGTGATAGATTAGTTTTGGTCCGAAACCCTCATACTCCTTATGAGATTGTCCAATTTGTACACGAAGTGCATCCAGTTTTTGCCATAACCCTCTCAACTATTTCGAACTTGCTATGTGGGTGAAATTATGATGTCATGCCAAGTTACAACCTTTTCAGAGTTCATTTGTAATTCTTTTCAAATTCAGGGTCATTTAGCTAAAAATAAATCATTAAATGCATGAAAAATATCAAATGAAGTGCGAAAGGGTTGAAAATTGGTGATGTGCCTTCGAATGGTGCGTATTGAACACAGAAAAAGTATAGAGTTAAAATAAGTTATTAAAAATGAAATCCCTTTGTAATAGATGAATTTTCGTGCGAAACCCTCATACTTCTGATGAGATTATCCAATGATTACACGAAGTGGATCCTGTTTTTGCCGTAACCCTCTCAACTCTGTAGAAGTTGCTATGTGGGTGAAATTATGATGTCATGCCAAGTTACATCCTTTTCAGAGTTCATTTGTAATGCTTTTCAAATTAAGTGTCATTTAGCTCAAAATAAATCATTAAATGCATGAAAAATATCAAATGAATTCAGAAAGGGTTGAAAACTGGTAATGTGCCTTCGAATGGTGCATATTGATCACACAAAAAGTATGGAGTTAAAATAAGTTATTAAAAATGAAATCCCTTTGTGATAGATGAGTTTTCGTCTGAAACCCTCATACTTCTTCTGAGATTATCAAATTTGTACACGAAGTGCATCCAGTTTTTGCCGTATCCCTCTCAACTCTTTAGAAGTTGCTATGTGGGTGAAATTATGATGTCATGCCAAGTTACAACCTTTTCAGAGTTCATTTGTAATGCTTTTCAAATTCAGGGTCATTTAGCTCAAAATAAATCATTAAATGCATGAAAAATATCAAATGAAGTCATAAAGGGGTGAAAATTGGTGATGTGCCTTCGACTGGTGCATATTGAACACACAAAATTATGGAGTTAAAATAAGTTCTTAAAAAGAAATCCCTTTGTAATAGATGAGTTTTAGTTCGAAACCCTCATACTTCTTATGAGATTGTCCAATTTGTACACGATGTGCATCCAGTTTTTGCCATAACCCTCTCAACTCTTTAGAAGTTGCTATGTGGGTGAAAATATGTTGTCATGCCAAGTTACAACCTTTTCAGAGTTCATTTGTAATGCTTTTCAAATTCAGGGTCATTTAGCTCAAAATAAATCATTAAATGCATGAAAATATCAAATGAAGTCAGAAAGGGTTGAAAATTGGTGATGTGCCTTCGAATGGTGCATATTGAACACAAAAAAAGTATGGAGTTAAAATAAGGTACTGAAAATGAAATCCCTTTGTGATAGATTAGTTTTCGTCCGAAACCCTCATACTTATTGTGAGATTGTCGAATTTGTACACGAAGTGCATCCAGTTTTTGCCGTAACCCTCTCAACCATTTAGAAGTTGCTATGTGGGTGAAATTATGATGTCATGCCAAGTTACAACCTTTTCAGAGTTCATTTGTAATGCTTTGCAAATTCAGGGTCATTTAGCTCAAAATAAATCATTAAATGCATGAAAAATATCAAATGAAGTCATAAAGGGTTGAAAATTGGTGATGTGCCTTCGAATGGTGCATATTGAACACACAAAATTATGGAGTTAAAATAAGTTATTAAAAATGAAATCCCTTTGTAATAGATGAGTTTTCGTCTGAAACCCTCATACTTCTTATGAGATTGTCCAATTTTTACACGAAGTGCATCCTGTTTTTGCCGTAACCCTCTCAACTTTGTAGAAGTTGCTATGTGGGTGAAATTATGATGTCATGCCAAGTTACATCCTTTTCAGAGTTCATTTGTAATGCTTTTCAAATTAAGTGTCATTTAGCTCAAAATAAATCATTAAATGCATGAAAAATATCAAATGAATTCAGAAAGGGTTGAAAACTGGCAATGTGCCTTCGAATGGTGCATATTGATCACACAAAAAGTATGGAGTTAAAATAAGTTATTAAAAACGAAATCCCTTTGTGATAGATGAGTTTTCGTCTGAAACCCTCATACTTCTTATGAGATTATCCAATTTGTACACGAAGTGCATCCAGTTTTTGCCATATCCCTCTCAACTCTGTAGAAGTTGCTATGTGGGTGAAATTATGATGTCATGCCAAGTTACATCCTTTTCAGAGTTCATTTGTAATGCTTTTCAAATTAAGTGTCATTTAGCTCAAAATAAATCATTAAATGCATGAAAAATATCAAATGAATTCAGAAAGGGTTGAAAACTGGTAATGTGCCTTCGAATGGTGCATATTGATCACACAAAAAGTATGGAGTTAAAATAAGTTATTAAAAATGAAATCCCTTTGTGATAGATGAGTTTTCGTCTGAAACCCTCATACTTCTTCTGAGATTATCAAATTTGTACACGAAGTGCATCCAGTTTTTGCCGTATCCCTCTCAACTCTTTAGAAGTTGCTATGTGGGTGAAATTATGATGTCATGCAAAGTTACAACCTTTTCAGAGTTCATTTGTAATGCTTTTCAAATTCAGGGTCATTTAGCTCAAAATAAATCATTAAATGCATGAAAAATATCAAATGAAGTCATAAAGGGGTGAAAATTGGTGATGTGCCTTCGACTGGTGCATATTGAACACACAAAATTATGGAGTTAAAATAAGTTCTTAAAAAGAAATCCCTTTGTAATAGATGAGTTTTAGTTCGAAACCCTCATACTTCTTATGAGATTGTCCAATTTGTACACGATGTGCATCCAGTTTTTGCCATAACCCTCTCAACTCTTTAGAAGTTGCTATGTGGGTGAAAATATGTTGTCATGCCAAGTTACAACCTTTTCAGAGTTCATTTGTAATGCTTTTCAAATTCAGGGTCATTTAGCTCAAAATAAATCATTAAATGCATGAAAATATCAAATGAAGTCAGAAAGGGTTGAAAATTGGTGATGTGCCTTCGAATGGTGCATATTGAACACAAAAAAAGTATGGAGTTAAAATAAGGTACTGAAAATGAAATCCCTTTGTGATAGATTAGTTTTCGTCCGAAACCCTCATACTTCTTGTGAGATTGTCGAATTTGTACACGAAGTGCATCCAGTTTTTGCCGTAACCCTCTCAACCATTTAGAAGTTGCTATGTGGGTGAAATTATGATGTCATGCCAAGTTACAACCTTTTCAGAGTTCATTTGTAATGCTTTTCAAATTCAGGGTCATTTAGCTCAAAATAAATCATTAAATGCATGAAAAATATCAAATGAAGTCATAAAGGGTTGAAAATTGGTGATGTGCCTTCGAATGGTGCATATTGAACACACAAAATTATGGAGTTAAAATAAGTTATTAAAAATGAAATCCCTTTGTAATAGATGAGTTTTCGTCTGAAACCCTCATACTTCTTATGAGATTGTCCAATTTTTACACGAAGTGCATCCTGTTTTTGCCGTAACCCTCTCAACTTTGTAGAAGTTGCTATGTGGGTGAAATTATGATGTCATGCCAAGTTACATCCTTTTCAGAGTTCATTTGTAATGCTTTTCAAATTAAGTGTCATTTAGCTCAAAATAAATCATTAAATGCATGAAAAATATCAAATGAATTCAGAAAGGGTTGAAAACTGGCAATGTGCCTTCGAATGGTGCATATTGATCACACAAAAAGTATGGAGTTAAAATAAGTTATTAAAAACGAAATCCCTTTGTGATAGATGAGTTTTCGTCTGAAACCCTCATACTTCTTATGAGATTATCCAATTTGTACACGAAGTGCATCCAGTTTTTGCCATATCCCTCTCAACTCTTTAGAAGTTGCTATGTGGGTGAAATTATGATGTCATGCCAAGTTACAACCTTTTCAAAGTTCATTTGTAATGCTTTTCAAATTAAGTGTCATTTAGCTCAAAATAAATCATTAAATGCATGAAAAATATCAAATGAATTCAGAAAGGGTTGAAAACTGGTGATGTGCCTTCGAATGGTGCATATTGATCACACAAAAAGTATCGAGTTAAAATAAGTTATTAAAAACTAAATCCCTTTGTGATAGATGAGTTTTCGTCTGAAACCCTCATACTTCGTATGAGATTGTCCAATTTTTACACGAAGTGCACCCAATTTTTGCCGTAACGCTCTCAACTCTTTAGAAATTGCTATGTGGGTGAAATTATGATGTCATGCAAAGTTACAACCATTTCAGAGTTCATTTGTAATGTTTTTCAAATTCAGGGTCATTTAGCTCAAATTAAATCATTAATGCATGAAAAATATCAAATGAAGTTAGAAAGGGTTGGAAATTGGTGATGTGCCTTCGAATGGTGCATATTGAACACAAAAAAAGTATGGAGTTAAAATAAGTTATTAAAAATGAAATCCCTTTGTGATAGATGAGTTTTCGTCCGAAACCCTCATACTTCTTGTGAGATTGTCCAATTTGTACACGAAGTGCATCCAGTTTTTGCCGTAACCCTCTCAACTATTTAGAAGTTGCTATGTGGGTGAAATTATGATGTCATGCCAAGTTACAACCTTTTTAGAGTTCATTTGTAATGCTTTTCAAATTCAGGGTCATTTAGCTCAAAATAAATCATTAAATGCATGAAAAATATCAAATGAAGTCAGAAAGGGGTGAAAATTGGTGATGTGCCTTCGACTGGTGCATATTGAACACACAAATTTATGGAGTTAAAATAAGTTCTTAAAAAGAAATCCCTTTGTAATAGATGAGTTTTAGTTCAAAACCCTCATACTTCTTATGAGATTGTCCAATTTGTACACGATGTGCATCCAGTTTTTGCGATAACCCTCTCAACTCTTTAGAAGTTGCTATGTGGGTGAAATTATGATGTCATGCCAAGTTACATCCTTTTCAGAGTTCATTTGTAATGCTTTTCAAATTAAGTGTCATTTAGCTCAAAATAAATCATTAAATGCATGAAATATATCAAATGAATTCAGAAAGGGTTGAAAACTGGTGATGTGCCTTCGACTGGTGCATATTGATCACACAAAAAGTATGGAGTTAAGATAAGTTATTAAAAATGAAATCCCTTTGTGATAGATGAGTTTTCGTCTGAAACCCTCATACTTCTTATGAGATTATCCAATTTGTACATGAAGTGCATCCAGTTTTTGCCATAACCCTCTCAACTCTTTAGAAGTTGCTATGTGGGTGAAATTATGATGTCATGCCAAGTTACAACCTTTTCGGAGTTCATTTGTAATGTTTTTCAAATTCAGGGTCATTTAGCTAAAAATAAATCATTAAATGCATGAAAAATATCAAATGAAGTCATAAAGGGTTGAAAATTGGTGATGTGCCTTCGACTGGTGCATATTGAACACACAAAATTATGGAGTTAAAATAAGTTCTTAAAAAGAAATCCCTTTGTAATAGATGAGTTTTAGTTCGAAACCCTCATACTTCTTATGAGATTGTCCAATTTGTACATGATATGCATCCAGTTTTTGCCATAACCCTCTCAACTCTTTAGAAGTTGCTATGTGGGTGAAAATATGTTGTCATGCCAAGTTACAACCTTTTCAGAGTTCATTTGTAATGTTTTACAAATTCAGGGTCATTTAGCTCAAAATAAATCATTAAATGCATGAAAAATATAAAATGAAGTCAGAAAGGGTTGAAAATTGGTGATGTGCCTTCGAATGGTGCATATTGAACACAAAAAAAGTATGGAGTTAAAATAAGGTACTAAAAATGAAATCCCTTTGTGATAGATTAGTTTTAGTCCGAAACCCTCATACTTCTTGTGAGATTGTCCAATTTGTACATCAAGTGCATCCAGTTTTTGCCGTATCCCTCTCAACTCTTTAGAAGTTGCTATGTGGGTGAAATTATGATGTCATGCCAAGTTATAACCTTTTCAAAGTTCATTTGTAATGCTTTTCAAATTAAGTGTCATTTAGCTCAAAATAAATCATTAAATGCATGAAAAATATCAAATGAATTCAGAAAGGGTTGAAAACTGGTGATGTGCCTTCGAATGGTGCATATTGATCACACAAAAAGTATGGAGTTAAAATAAGTTATTAAAAATGAAATCCCTTTGTGATAGATGAGTTTTCGTCTGAAACCCTCATACTTCTTATGAGATTATCCAATTTGTACACGAAGTGCATCCAGTTTTTGCCGTATCCCTCTCAACTCTTTAGAAGTTGCTATGTGGGTGAAAATATGATGTCATGCCAAGTTACAACCTTTTCAGAGTTCATTAGTAATGCTTTTCAAATTCAGGGTCATTTAGCTCAAAATAAATCATTAAATGCATGAAAAATATCAAATGAAGTCAGAAAGGGTTGAAAATTGGTGATGTGCCTTCGAATGGTGCATATTGAACACAAAAAAAGTATGGAGTTAAAATAAGTTATTAAAAATGAAATCCCTTTGTGATAGATTAGTTTTCGTCTGAAACCTTCATACTTCTTATGAGATTGTCCAATTTCTACACGAAGTGCATCCAGTTTTTGCCATAACCCTCTCAACTATTCAGAAGTTGCTATGTGGGTGAAATTATGATGTCATGCCAACTTACAACCTTTTCAAAGTTCATTTGTAATGCTTTTTAAATTAAGTGTCATTTAGCTCAAAATAAATCATTAAATGCATGAAAAATATCAAATGAATTCAGAAAGGGTTGAAAACTGGTGATGTGCCTTCGAATGGTGCATATTGATCACACAAAAAGTATGGAGTTAAAATAAGTTATTAAAAACGAAATCCCTTTGTGATAGATGAGTTTTCGTCTGAAACCCTCATACTTCTTATGAGATTATCCAATTTGTACACGAAGTGCATCCAGTTTTTGCCATAACCCTCTCAACTATTTAGAAGTTGCTATGTGGGTGAAATTATGATGTCATGCCAAGTTACAACCTTTTCAAAGTTCATTTGTAATGCTTTTCAAATTAAGTGTCATTTAGCTCAAAATAAATCATTAAATGCATGAAAAATATCAAATGAATTCAGAAAGGGTTGAAAACTGGTGATGTGCCTTCGAATGGTGCATATTGATCACACAAAAAGTATGGAGTTAAAATAAGTTATTAAAAACGAAATCCCTTTGTGATAGATGAGTTTTCATCTGAAACCCTCATACTTCTTATGAGATTATCCAATTTGTACACGAAGTGCATCCAGTTTTTGCTGTATCCCTCTCAACTCTTTAGAAGTTGCTATGTGGGTGAAAATATGATGTCATGCCAAGTTACAACCTTTTCAGAGTTCATTAGTAATGCTTTTCAAATTCAGGGTCATTTAGCTCAAAATAAATCATTAAATGCATGAAAAATATCAAATGAAGTCAGAAAGGGTTGAAAATTGGTGATGTGCCTTCGAATGGTGCATATTGAACACAAAAAAAGTATGGAGTTAAAATAAGTTATTAAAATGAAATCCCTTTGTGATAGATTAGTTTTGGTCCGAAACCCTCATACTTCTTATGAGATTGTCCAATTTGTACACGAAGTGCATCCAGTTTTTGCCATAACCCTCTCAACTATTTGGAACTTGCTATGTGGGTGAAATTATGATGTCATGCCAAGTTACAACCTTTTCAGAGTTCATTTGTAATTCTTTTCAAATTCAGGGTCATTTAGCTAAAAATAAATCATTAAATGCATGAAAAATATCAAATGAAGTGCGAAAGGGTTGAAAATTGGTGATGTGCCTTCGAATGGTGCATATTGAACACAGAAAAAGTATAGAGTTAAAATAAGTTATTAAAAATGAAATCCCTTTGTAATAGATGAATTTTCGTGCGAAACCCTCATACTTCTGATGAGATTATCCAATGATTACACGAAGTGGATCCTGTTTTTGCCGTAACCCTCTCAACTCTGTAGAAGTTGCTATGTGGGTGAAATTATGATGTCATGCCAAGTTACATCCTTTTCAGAGTTCATTTGTAATGCTTTTCAAATTAAGTGTCATTTAGCTCAAAATAAATCATTAAATGCATGAAAAATATCAAATGAATTCAGAAAGGGTTGAAAACTGGTAATGTGCCTTCGAATGGTGCATATTGATCACACAAAAAGTATGGAGTTAAAATAACTTATTAAAAATGAAATCCCTTTGTGATAGATGAGTTTTCGTCTGAAACCCTCATACTTCTTCTGAGATTATCAAATTTGTACACGAAGTGCATCCAGTTTTTGCCGTATCCCTCTCAACTCTTTAGAAGTTGCTATGTGGGTGAAATTATGATGTCATGCCAAGTTACAACCTTTTCAGAGTTCATTTGTAATGCTTTTCAAATTCAGGGTCATTTAGCTCAAAATAAATCATTAAATGCATGAAAAATATCAAATGAAGTCATAAAGGGGTGAAAATTGGTGATGTGCCTTCGACTGGTGCATATTGAACACACAAAATTATGGAGTTAAAATAAGTTCTTAAAAAGAAATCCCTTTGTAATAGATGAGTTTTAGTTCGAAACCCTCATACTTCTTATGAGATTGTCCAATTTGTACACGATGTGCATCCAGTTTTTGCCATAACCCTCTCAACTCTTTAGAAGTTGCTATGTGGGTGAAAATATGTTGTCATGCCAAGTTACAACCTTTTCAGAGTTCATTTGTAATGCTTTTCAAATTCAGGGTCATTTAGCTCAAAATAAATCATTAAATGCATGAAAATATCAAATGAAGTCAGAAAGGGTTGAAAATTGGTGATGTGCCTTCGAATGGTGCATATTGAACACAAAAAAAGTATGGAGTTAAAATAAGGTACTGAAAATGAAATCCCTTTGTGATAGATTAGTTTTCGTCCGAAACCCTCATACTTCTTGTGAGATTGTCGAATTTGTACACGAAGTGCATCCAGTTTTTGCCGTAACCCTCTCAACCATTTAGAAGTTGCTATGTGGGTGAAATTATGATGTCATGCCAAGTTACAACCTTTTCAGAGTTCATTTGTAATGCTTTTCAAATTCAGGGTCATTTAGCTCAAAATAAATCATTAAATGCATGAAAAATATCAAATGAAGTCATAAAGGGTTGAAAATTGGTGATGTGCCTTCGAATGGTGCATATTGAACACACAAAATTATGGAGTTAAAATAAGTTATTAAAAATGAAATCCCTTTGTAATAGATGAGTTTTCGTCTGAAACCCTCATACTTCTTATGAGATTGTCCAATTTTTACACGAAGTGCATCCAGTTTTTGCCGTATCCCTCTCAACTCTTTAGAAGTTGCTATGTGGGTGAAAATATGATGTCATGCCAAGTTACAACCTTTTCAGAGTTCATTAGTAATGCTTTTCAAATTCAGGGTCATTTAGCTCAAAATAAATCATTAAATGCATGAAAAATATCAAATGAAGTGAGAAAGGGTTGAAAATTGGTGATGTGCCTTCGAATGGTGCATATTGAACACACAAAATTATGGAGTTAAAATAAGTTATTAAAAATGAAATCCCTTTGTAATAGATGAGTTTTCGTCTGAAACCCTCATACTTCTTATGAGATTGTCCAATTTTTACACGAAGTGCATCCTGTTTTTGCCGTAACCCTCTCAACTTTGTAGAAGTTGCTATGTGGGTGACATTATGATGTCATGCCAAGTTACATCCTTTTCAGAGTTCATTTGTAATGCTTTTCAAATTCAGGGTCATTTAGCTCAAAATAAATCATTAAATGCATGAAAAATATCAAATGAAGTCATAAAGGGGTGAAAATTGGTGATGTGCCTTCGACTGGTGCATATTGAACACACAAAATTATGGAGTTAAAATAAGTTCTTAAAAAGAAATCCCTTTGTAATAGATGAGTTTTAGTTCA
This sequence comes from Hordeum marinum, assembly GCA_022496015.1. Lineage (NCBI taxonomy): Eukaryota > Viridiplantae > Streptophyta > Magnoliopsida > Poales > Poaceae > Hordeum > Hordeum marinum. Next base: position 480,980,934 of record CM039674.1, read on the forward strand.
AAACCCTCATACTTCTTATGAGATTGTCCAATTTGTACACGATGTGCATCCAGTTTTTGCCATAACCCTCTCAACTCTTTAGAAGTTGCTATGTGGGTGAAAATATGTTGTCATGCCAAGTTACAACCTTTTCAGAGTTCATTTGTAATGCTTTTCAAATTCAGGGTCATTTAGCTCAAAATAAATCATTAAATGCATGAAAAATATCAAATGAAGTCAGAAAGGGTTGAAAATTGGTGATGTGCCTTCGAATGGTGCATATTGAACACAAAAAAAGTATGGAGTTAAAATAAGGTACTGAAAATGAAATCCCTTTGTGATAGATTAGTTTTCGTCCGAAACCCTCATACTTCTTGTGAGATTGTCCAATTTGTACACGAAGTGCATCCAGTTTTTGCCGTAACCCTCTCAACCATTTAGAAGTTGCTATGTGGGTGAAATTATGATGTCATGCCAAGTTACAACCATTTCAGAGTTCATTTGTAATGCTTTTCAAATTCAGGGTCATTTAGCTCAAAATAAATGATTAAATGCATGAAAAATATCAAATGAAATCATAAAGGGTTGAAAATTGGTGATGTGGCTTCGACTAGTGCATATTGAACACACGAAATTATGGAGTTAAAATAAGTTATTAAAAAGAAATCCCTTTGTAATAGATGTGTTTTAGTTCGAAACCCTCATACTTCTTATGAGATTGTCCAATTTGTACACGATGTGCATCCAATTTTTGCCGTAACCCTCTCAACTGTTTAGAAGTTGCTATGTGGGTGAAAATATGATGTCATGCCAAGTTACAACCTTTTCAGAGTTCATTTGTAATGCTTTTCAAATTCAGGGTCATTTAGCTAAAAATAAATCATTAAATGCATGAAAAATATCAAATGAAGTCAGAAAGGGTTGAAAATTGGTGATGTGCCTTTGAATGGTGCATATTGAACACAAAAAAGTATGGAGTTAAAATAAGTTATTAAAAATGACATCCCTTTCTGATTGATTAGTTTTCGTCCGAAACCCTCATGCTTCTTATGAGATTGTCCAATTTGTACACGAAGTGCATCCAGTTTTTGCCATAACCCTCTCAACTATTTAGAAGTTGCTATGTGGGTGAAATTATCATGTCATGCCAAGTTACAACCTTTTCAGAGATCATTTGTAATTCTTTTCAAATTCAGGGTCATTTAGCTAAAAATAAATCATTAAATGCATGAAAAATATCAAATGAAGTGCGAAAGGGTTGAAAATTGGTGATGTGCCTTCGAATGGTGCATATTGAACACACAAAAAGTATAGAGTTAAAATAAGTTATTAAAAATGAAATCTCTATGTAATAGATGAATTTTCGTGCGAAACCCTCATACTTTTGATGAGATTGTCCAATGATTACACGAAGTGGATCCTGTTTTTGCCGTAACCCTCTCAACTCTGTAGAAGTTGCTATGTGGGTGAAATTATGATGTCATGCCAAGTTACATCCTTTTCAGAGTTCATTTGTAATGCTTTTCAAATTAAGTGTCATTTAGCTCAAAATAAATCATTAAATGGATGAAATATATCAAATGAATTCAGAAAGGGTTGAAAACTGGTGATGTGCCTTCGACTGGTGCATATTGATCACACAAAAAGTATGGAGTTAAGATAAGTTATTAAAAATGAAATCCCTTTGTGATAGATGAGTTTTCGTCTGAAACCCTCATACTTCTTATGAGATTATCCAATTTGTACATGAAGTGCATCCAGTTTTTGCCATAACCCTCTCAACTCTTTAGAAGTTGCTATGTGGGTGAAATTATGATGTCATGCCAAGTTACAACCTTTTCGGAGTTCATTTGTAATGTTTTTCAAATTCAGGGTCATTTAGCTAAAAATAAATCATTAAATGCATGAAAAATATCAAATGAAGTCATAAAGGGTTGAAAATTGGTGATGTGCCTTCGACTGGTGCATATTGAACACACAAAATTATGGAGTTAAAATAAGTTCTTAAAAAGAAATCCCTTTGTAATAGATGAGTTTTAGTTTGAAACCCTCATACTTCTTATGAGATTGTCCAATTTGTACATGATATGCATCCAGTTTTTGCCATAACCCTCTCAACTCTTTAGAAGTTGCTATGTGGGTGAAAATATGTTGTCATGCCAAGTTACAACCTTTTCAGAGTTCATTTGTAATGTTTTTCAAATTCAGGGTCATTTAGCTCAAAATAAATCATTAAATGCATGAAAAATATAAAATGAAGTCAGAAAGGGTTGAAAATTGGTGATGTGCCTTCGAATGGTGCATATTGAACACAAAAAAAGTATGGAGTTAAAATAAGGTACTAAAAATGAAATCCCTTTGTGATAGATTAGTTTTAGTCCGAAACCCTCATACTTCTTGTGAGATTGTCCAATTTGTACACGAAGTGCATCCAGTTTTTGCCGTAACCCTCTCAACTCTGTAGAAGCTGCTATGTGGGTGAAATTATGATGTCATGCCAAGTTACATCCTTTTCAGAGTTCATTTGTAATGCTTTTCAAATTAAGTGTCATTTAGCTCAAAATAAAACATTAAATGCATGAAAAATATCAAATGAATTCAGAAAGGGTTGAAAACTGGTGATGTGCCTTCGAATGGTGCATATTAATCACACAAAAAGTATGGAGTTAAAATAAGTTATTAAAAACGAAATCCCTTTGTGATAGATGAGTTTTCGTCTGAAACCCTCATACTTCTTATGAGATTGTCCAATTTGTACACGAAGTGCATCCAGTTTTTGCCATAACCCTCTCAACTCTTTAGAAGTTGCTATGTGGGTGAAATTATGATATCATGCCAAGTTACAACATTTTCAGAGTTCATTTGTAATGCTTTTCAAATTCAGGGTCATTTAGCTCAAAATAAATCATTAAATGCATGAAAAATATCAAATGAAGTCATAAAGGGTTGAAAATTGGTGATGTGCCTTCGACTGGTGCATATTGAACACACAAAATTATGGAGTTATAATAAGTTCTTTAAAAGAAATCCCTTTGTAATAGATGAGTTTTAGTTCGAAACCCTCATACTTCTTATGAGATTGTCCAATTTGTACACGATGTGCATCCAGTTTTTGCCATAACCCTCTCAACTCTTTAGAAGTTGCTATGTGGGTGAAAATATGTTGTCATGCCAAGTTACAACCTTTTCAGAGTTCATTTGTAATTCTTTTCAAATTCAGGGTCATTTAGCTAAAAATAAATCATTAAATGCATGAAAAATATCAAATGAAGTGCGAAAGGGTTGAAAATTGGTGATGTGCCTACGAATGGTGCATATTGAACACACAAAAAGTATAGAGTTAAAATAAGTTATTAAAAATGAAATCCCTTTGTAATAGATGAATTTTCGTGCGAAACCCTCATACTTCTGATGAGATTGTCCAATGATTACACGAAGTGGATCCTGTTTTTGCCGTAACCCTCTCAGCTTTGTAGAAGTTGCTATGTGGGTGAAATTATGATGTCATCCAAGTTACATCCTTTTCAGAGTTCATTTGTAATGCTTTTCAAATTAAGTGTCATTTAGCTCAAAATAAATCATTAAATGCTTGAAAATATCAAATAAATTCAGAAAGGGTTGAAAACTGGTGATGTGCCTTCGAATGGTGCATATTGGTCACACAAAAAGTATGGAGTTAAAATAAGTTATTAAAAACGAAATCCCTTTGTGATAGATGAGTTTTCGTCTGAAACCCTCATACTTCTTATGAGATTATCCAATTTGTACACGAAGTGCATCCAGTTTTTGCCATAACCCTCTCAACTCTTTAGAAGTTGCTATGTGGGTGAAATTATGATGTCATGCCAAGTTACAACCTTTTCAGAGTTCATTTGTAATGCTTTTCAAATTCAGGGTCATTTAGCTCAAAATAAATCATTAAATGCATGAAAAATATCAAATGAAGTCATAAAGGGCTTAAAATTGGTGATGTGCCTTCGACTGGTGCATATTGAACACACAAAATTATGGAGTTAAAATAAGTTCTTAAAAAGAAATCCCTTTGTAATAGATGAGTTTTAGTTCGAAACCCTCATACTTCTTATGAGATTGTCCAATTTGTACATGATATGCATCCAGTTTTTGCCATAACCCTCTCAACTCTTTAGAAGTTGCTATGTGGGTGAAAATATGTTGTCATGCCAAGTTACAACCTTTTCAGAGTTCATTTGTAATGCTTTTCAAATTCTGGGTCATTTAGCTCAAAATAAATCATTAAATGCATGAAAAATATAAAATGAAGTCAGAAAGGGTTGAAAATTGGTGATGTGCCTTCGAATGGTGCATATTGAACACAAAAAAAGTATGGAGTTACAATAAGGTACTAAAAATGAAATCCCTTCGTGATAGATTAGTTTTAGTCCGAAACCCTCATACTTCTTGTGAGATTGTCCAATTTGTACACGAAGTGCATCCAGTTTTTGTCGTAACCCTCTCAACTCTGTAGAAGCTGCTATGTGGGTGAAATTATGATGTCATGCCAAGTTACATCCTTTTTAGAGTTCATTTGTAATGCTTTTCAAATTAAGTGTCATTTAGCTCAAAATAAAACATTAAATGCATGAAAAATATCCAATGAATTCAGAAAGGGTTGAAAACTGGTGATGTGCCTTCGAATGGTGCATATTAATCACACAAAAAGTATGGAGTTAAAATAAGTTATTAAAAACGAAATCCCTTTGTGGTAGATGAGTTTTCATCTGAAACCCTCATACTTCTTATGAGATTGTCCAATTTGTACACGAAGTGCATCCAGTTTTTGCCATAACCCTCTCAACTCTTTAGAAGTTGCTATGTGGGTGAAATTATGATATCATGCCAAGTTACAACATTTTCAGAGTTCATTTGTAATGCTTTTCAAATTCAGGGTCATTTAGCTCAAAATAAATCATTAAATGCATGAAAAATATCAAATGAAGTCATAAAGGGTTGAAAATTGGTGATGTGCCTTCGACTGGTGCATATTGAACACACAAAATTATGGAGTTAAAATAAGTTCTTAAAAAGAAATCCCTTTGTAATAGATGAGTTTTAGTTCGAAACCCTCATACTTCTTATGAGATTGTCCAATTTGTACACGATGTGCATCCAGTTTTTGCCATAACCCTCTCAACTCTTTAGAATTTGCTATGTGGGTGAAAATATGTTGTCATGCCAAGTTACAACCTTTTCAGAGTTCATTTGTAATTCTTTTCAAATTCAGGGTCATTTAGCTAAAAATAAATCATTAAATGCATGAAAAATATCAAATGAAGTGCGAAAGGGTTGAAAATTGGTGATGTGCCTACGAATGGTGCATATTGAACACACAAAAAGTATAGAGTTAAAATAAGTTATTAAAAATGACATCCCTTTGTAATAGATGAATTTTCGTGCGAAACCCTCATACTTCTGATGAGATTGTCCAATGATTACACGAAGTGGATCCTGTTTTTGTCGTAACCCTCTCAACTTTCTGAAGTTGCTATGTGGGTGAAATTATGATGTCATCCAAGTTACATCCTTTTCAGAGTTCATTTGTAATGCTTTTCAAATTAAGTGTCATTTAGCTCAAAATAAATCATTAAATGCTTGAAAATATCAAATAAATTCAGAAAGGGTTGAAAACTGGTGATGTGCCTTCGAATGGTGCATATTGATCACACAAAAAGTATGGAGTTAAAATAAGTTATGAAAAACGAAATCCCTTTGTGATAGATGAGTTTTCGTCTGAAACCCTCATACTTCTTTTGCGATTATCCAATTTGTACACGAAGTGCATCAGGTTTTTGCCATAACCCTCTCAACTCTTTAGAAGTTGCTATGTGGGTGAAATTATGATGTCATGCCAAGTTATAACCTTTTCAAAGTTCATTTGTAATGCTTTTCAAATTAAGTGTCATTTAGCTCAAAATAAATCATTAAATGCATGAAAAATATCAAATGAATTCAGAAAGGGTTGAAAACTGGTGATGTGCCTTCGAATGGTGCATATTGATCACACAAAAAGTATGGAGTTAAAATAAGTTATTAAAAACGAAATCCCTTTGTGATAGATGAGTTTTCGTCTGAAACCCTCATACTTCTTATGAGATTGTCCAATTTGTACACGAAGTGCATCCAGTTTTTGCCGTAACGCTCTCAACTATTTAGAAGTTGCTATGTGGGTGAAATTATGATGTCATGCCAAGTTACAACCATTTCAGAGTTCATTTGTAATGTTTTTCAAATTCAGGGTCATTTAGCTCAAAATAAATCATTAATGCATGAAAAATATCAAATGAAGTCAGAAAGGGTTGAAAATTGGTGATGTGCCTTCGAATGGTGCATATTGAACACAAAAAAAGTATGGAGTTAAAATAAGTTATTAAAAATGAAATCCCTTTGTGATAGATGAGTTTTCGTCCGAAACCCTCATACTTCTTGTGAGATTGTCCAATTTGTACACGAAGTGCATCCAGTTTTTGCCGTAACCCTCTCAACTATTTAGAAGTTGCTATGTGTATGAAATTATGATGTCATGCCAAGTTACAACCTTTTCAGAGGTCATTTGTAATGCTTTTCAAATTCAGGGTTATTTAGCTCAAAATAAATCATTAAATGCATGAAAAATATCAAATGAAGTCATAAAGGGTTGAAAATTGGTGATGTGCCTTCGACTGGTGCATATTGAACACACAAAATTATGGAGTTAAAATAAGTTCTTAAAAAGATTTCCCTTTGTAATAGATGAGTTTTAGTTCGAAACCCTCATACTTCTTATGAGATTGTCCAATTTGTACACGATGTGCATCCAGTTTTTGCCATAACCCTCTCAACTCTTTAGAAGTTGCTATGTGGGTGAAAATATGTTGTCATGCCAAGTTACAACCTTTTCAGAGTTCATTTGTAATGCTTTTCAAATTCAGGGTCATTTAGCTCAAAATAAATCATTAAATGCATGAAAAATATCAAATGAAGTCAGAAAGGGTTGAAAATTGGTGATGTGCCTTCGAATGGTGCATATTGAACACAAAAAAAGTACGGAGTTAAAATAAGGTACTAAAAATGAAATCCCTTTGTGATAGATTAGTTTTCGTCCGAAACCCTCATACTTCTTGTGAGATTGTCCAATTTGTACACGAAGTGCATCCAGTTTTTGCCGTAACCCTCTCAACCATTTAGAAGTTGCTATGTGGGTGAAATTATGATGTCATGCCTAGTTACAACCTTTTCAGAGTTCATTTGTAATGCTTTTCAAATTCAGGGTCATTTAGCTCAAAATAAATCATTAAATGCATGAAAACTATCAAATGAAGTCATAAAGGGTTGAAAATTGGTAATGTGCCTTCGACTGGTGCATATTGAACACACAAAATTATGGAGTTAAAATAAGTTCTTAAAAAGATTTCCCTTTGTAATAGATGAGTTTTAGTTCGAAACCCTCATACTTCTTATGAGATTGTCCAATTTGTACACGATGTGCATCCAGTTTTTGCCATAACCCTCTCAACTCTTTAGAAGTTGCTATGTGGGTGAAAATATGTTGTCATGCCAAGTTACAACCTTTTCAGAGTTCATTTGTAATGCTTTTCAAATTCAGGGTCATTTAGCTCAAAATAAATCATTAAATGCATGAAAAATATCAAATGAAGTCAGAAAGGGTTGAAAATTGGTGATGTGCCTTCGAATGGTGCATATTGAACACAAAAAAAGTACGGAGTTAAAATAAGGTACTAAAAATGAAATCCCTTTGTGATAGATTAGTTTTCGTCCGAAACCCTCATACTTCTTGTGAGATTGTCCAATTTGTACACGAAGTGCATCCAGTTTTTGCCGTAACCCTCTCAACCATTTAGAAGTTGCTATGTGGGTGAAATTATGATGTCATGCCTAGTTACAACCTTTTCAGAGTTCATTTGTAATGCTTTTCAAATTCAGGGTCATTTAGCTCAAAATAAATCATTAAATGCATGAAAACTATCAAATGAAGTCATAAAGGGTTGAAAATTGGTAATGTGCCTTCGACTGGTGCATATTGAACACATAAAATTATGGAGTTAAAATAAGTTATTAAAAAGAAATCGCTTTGTAATAGATGTGTTTTAGTTCGAAACCCTCATACTTCTTATGAGATTGTCCAATTTGTACACGATGTGCATCCAGTTTTTGCCGTAACCCTCTCAACTCTTTAGAAGTTGCTATGTGGGTGAAAATATGATGTCATGCCAAGTTACAACCTTTTCAGAGCTCATTTGTAATGCTTTTCAAATTCAGGGTCATTTAGCTCAAAATAAATCATTAAATGCATGAAAAATATCAAATGAAGTCAGAAAGGGTTGAAAATTGGTGATGTGCCTTCGAATGGTGCATATTGAACACAAAACAAGTATGGAGTTAAAATAAGTTATTAAAAATGAAATCCCTTTGTGATAGATTAGTTTTCATCCGAAACCCTCATACTTCTTATGAGATTGTCCAATTTGTACACGAAGTGCATCCAGTTTTTGCCATAACCCTCTCAACTATTTAGAAGTTGCTATGTGGGTGAAATTATGATGTCATGCCTAGTTACAACCTTATCAGAGTTCATTTGTAATTCTTTTCAAATTCAGGGTCATTTAGCTAAAAATAAATCATTAAATGCATGAAAATATCAAATGAAGTGCGAAAGGGTTGAAAATTGGTGATGTGCCTTCGAATGGTGCATGTTGAACACACAAAAAGTATAGAGTTAAAATAAGTTATTAAAAATGAAATCCCTTTGTAATAGATGAATTTTCGTGCGAAACCCTCATACTTCTGATGAGATTGTCCAATGATTACACGAAGTGGATCCTGTTTTTGCCGTAACCCTCTCAACTCTGTAGAAGTTGCTATGCGGGTGAAATTATGATGTCTTGCCAAGTTACATCCTTTTCAGAGTTCATTTGTAATGCTTTTCAAATTAAGTGTCATTTAGCTCAAAATAAATCATTAAATGCATGAAAAATATCAAATGAATTCAGAAAGGGTTGAAAACATGTGATGTGCCTTCGAATGGTGCATATTGATCACACAAAAAGTATGGAGTTAAAATAAGTTATTAAAAACGAAATCCCTTTGTGATAGATGAGTTTTCGTCTGAAACCCTCATACTTCTTATGAGATTGTCCAATTTGTACACGAAGTGCATCCAGTTTTTGCCGTAACGCTCTCAACTATTTAGAAGTTGCTATGTGGGTGAAATTATGATGTCATGCCAAGTTACAACCATTTCAGAGTTCATTTGTAATGTTTTTCAAATTCAGGGTCATTTAGCTCAAAATACATCATTAATGCATGAAAAATATCAAATGAAGTCAGAAAGGGTTGAAAATTGGTGATGTGCCTTCGAATGGTGCATATTGAACACAAAAAAAGTATGGAGTTAAAATAAGTTATTAAAAATGAAATCCCTTTGTGATAGATGAGTTTTCGTCCGAAACCCTCATACTTCTTGTGAGATTGTCCAATTTGTACACGAAGTGCATCCAGTTTTTGCCGTAACCCTCTCAACTATTTAGAAGTTGCTATGTGGGTGAAATTATGATGTCATGCCAAGTTACAACCTTTTCAGAGGTCATTTGTAATGCTTTTCAAATTCAGGGTCATTTAGCTCAAAATAAATCATTAAATGCATGAAAAATATCAAATGAAGTCATAAAGGGTTGAAAATTGGTGATGTGCCTTCGACTGGTGCATATTGAACACACAAAATTATGGAGTTAAAATAAGTTCTTAAAAAGATTTCCCTTTGTAATAGATGAGTTTTAGTTCGAAACCCTCATACTTCTTATGAGATTGTCCAATTTGTACACGATGTGCATCCAGTTTTTGCCATAACCCTCTCAACTCTTTAGAAGTTTCTATGTGGGTGAAAATATGTTGTCATGCCAAGTTACAACCTTTTCAGAGTTCATTTGTAATGCTTTTCAAATTCAGGGTCATTTAGCTCAAAATAAATCATTAAATGCATGAAAAATATCAAATGAAGTCAGAAAGGGTTGAAAATTGGTGATGTGCCTTCGAATGGTGCATACTGAACACAAAAAAAGTACGGAGTTAAAATAAGGTACTAAAAATGAAATCCCTTTGTGATAGATTAGTTTTCGTCCGAAACCCTCATACTTCTTGTGAGATTGTCCAATTTGTACACGAAGTGCATCCAGTTTTTGCCGTAACCCTCTCAACCATTTAGAAGTTGCTATGTGGGTGAAATTATGATGTCATGCCTAGTTACAACCTTTTCAGAGTTCATTTGTAATGCTTTTCAAATTCAGGGTCATTTAGCTCAAAATAAATCATTAAATGCATGAAAACTATCAAATGAAGTCATAAAGGGTTGAAAATTGGTAATGTGCCTTCGACTGGTGCATATTGAACACACAAAATTATGGAGTTAAAATAAGTTATTAAAAAGAAAACGCTTTGTAATAGATGTGTTTTAGTTCGAAACCCTCATACTTCTTATGAGATTGTCCAATTTGTACACGATGTGCATCCAGTTTTTGCCGTAACCCTCTCAACTCTTTAGAAGTTGCTATGTGGGTGAAAATATGATGTCATGCCAAGTTACAACCTTTTCAGAGCTCATTTGTAATGCTTTTCAAATTCAGGGTCATTTAGCTCAAAATAAATCATTAAATGCATGAAAAATATCAAATGAAGTCAGAAAGGGTTGAAAATTGGTGATGTGCCTTCGAATGGTGCATATTGAACACAAAAAAAGTATGGAGTTAAAATAAGTTATTAAAAATGAAATCCCTTTGTGATAGATTAGTTTTCATCCGAAACCCTCATACTTCTTATGAGATTGTCCAATTTGTACACGAAGTGCATCCAGTTTTTGCCATAACCCTCTCAACTATTTAGAAGTTGCTATGTGGGTGAAATTATGATGTCATGCCTAGTTACAACCTTATCAGAGTTCATTTGTAATTCTTTTCAAATTCAGGGTCATTTAGCTAAAAATAAATCATTAAATGCATGAAAATATCAAATGAAGTGCGAAAGGGTTGAAAATTGGTGATGTGCCTTCGAATGGTGCATGTTGAACACACAAAAAGTATAGAGTTAAAATAAGTTATTAAAAATGAAATCCCTTTGTAATAGATGAATTTTCGTGCGAAACCCTCATACTTCTGATGAGATTGTCCAATGATTACACGAAGTGGATCCTGTTTTTGCCGTAACCCTCTCAACTCTGTAGAAGTTGCTATGCGGGTGAAATTATGATGTCTTGCCAAGTTACATCCTTTTCAGAGTTCATTTGTAATGCTTTTCAAATTAAGTGTCATTTAGCTCAAAATAAATCATTAAATGCATGAAAAATATCAAATGAATTCAGAAAGGGTTGAAAACTGGTGATTTGCCTTCGAATGGTGCATATTGATCACACAAAAAGTATGGAATTAAAATAAGTTATTAAAAACGAAATCCCTTTGTGATAGATGAGTTTTCGTTTGAAACCCTTATACTTCTTATGAGATTATCCAATTTGTACACGAAGTGCATCCAGTTTTTGCCATAACCCTCTCAACTCTTTAGAAGTTGCTATGTGGGTGAAATTATGATGTCATGCCAAGTTACAACCTTTTCAAAGTTCATTTGTAATGCTTTTCAAATTAAGTGTCATTTAGCTCAAAATAAATCATTAAATGCATGAAAAATATCAAATGAATTGAGAAAGGGTTGAAAACTGGTGATGAGCCTTCGAATGGTGCATATTGATCACACAAAAAGTATGGAGTTAAAATAAGTTATTAAAAACGAAATCCCTTTGTGATAGATGAGTTTTCGTCTGAAACCCTCATACTTCTTATGAGATTGTCCAACTTGTACACGAAGTGCATCCAGTTTTTGCCGTAACCCTCTCAACTATTTAGAAGTTGCTATGTGGGTGAAATTATGATGTCATGCCAAGTTACAACCATTTCAGAGTTCATTTGTAATGTTTTTCAAATTCAGGGTCATTTAGCTCAAAATAAATAATTAATGCATGAAAAATATCAAATGAAGTCAGAAAGGGTTGAAAATTGGTGATGTGCCTTCGAATGGTGCATATTGAACACAAAAAAAGTATGGAGTTAAAATAAGTTATTAAAAATGAAATCCCTTTGTGATGGATGAGTTTTCGTCCGAAACCCTCATACTTCTTGTGAGATTGTCCAATTTGTACATGAAGTGCATCCAGTTTTTGCCGTAACCCTCTCAACTATTTAGAAGTTGCTATGTGGGTGAAATTATGATGTCATGCCAAGTTACAACCTTTTCAGAGTTCATTTGTAATGCTTTTCAAATTCAGGGTCATTTAGCTCAAAATAAATCATTAAATGCATGAAAAATATCAAATGAAGTCATAAAGGGTTGAAAATTGGTGATGTGCCTTCGATTGGTGCATATTGAACACACAAAATTATGGAGTTAAAATAAGTTCTTAAAAAGAAATCCCTTTGTAATAGATGAGTTTTAGTTCGAAACCCTCATACTTCTTATGAGATTGTCCAATTTGTACACGATGTGCATCCAGTTTTTGCCATAACCCTCTCAACACTTTAGAAGTTGCTATGTGGGTGAAAATATGTTGTCATGCCAAGTTACAACCTTTTCGGAGTTCATTTGTAATGCTTTTCAAATTCAGGGTCATTTAGCTCAAAATAAATCATTAAATGCATGAAAAATATCAAATGAAGTCATAAAGGGTTGAAAATTGGTAATGTGCCTTCGACTGGTGCATATTGAACACACAAAATTATGGAGTTAAAATAAGTTATTAAAAAGAAATCGCTTTGTAATAGATGTGTTTTAGTTCGAAACCCTCATACTTCTTATGAGATTGTCCAATTTGTATACGATGTGCATCCAGTTTTTGCCGTAACCCTCTCAACTCTTTAGAAGTTGCTATGTGGGTGAAAATATGATGTCATGCCAAGTTACAACCTTTTCAGAGCTCATTTGTAATGCTTTTCAAATTCAGGGTCATTTAGCTCAAAATAAATCATTAAATGCATGAAAAATATCAAATGAAGTCAGAAAGGGTTGAAAATTGGTGATGTGCCTTCGAATGGTGCATATTGAACACAAAAAAAGTATGGAGTTAAAATAAGTTATTAAAAATGAAATCCCTTTGTGATAGATTAGTTTTCATCCGAAACCCTCATACTTCTTATAAGATTGTCCAATTTGTACACGAAGTCCATGAAGTTTTTGCCATAACCCTCTCAACTATTTAGAAGTTGCTATGTGGGTGAAATTATGATGTCATGCCTAGTTACAACCTTATCAGAGTTCATTTGTAATTCTTTTCAAATTCAGGGTCATTTAGCTAAAAATAAATCATTAAATGCATGAAAATATCAAATGAAGTGCGAAAGGGTTGAAAATTGGTGATGTGCCTTCGAATGGTGCATATTGAACACACAAAAAGTATAGAGTTAAAATAAGTTATTAAAAATGAAATCCCTTTGTAATAGATGAATTTTCGTGCGAAACCCTCATACTTCTGATGAGATTGTCCAATGATTACACGAAGTGGATCCTGTATTTGCCGTAACCCTCTCAACTCTGTAGAAGTTGCTATGCGGATGAAATTATGATGTCTTGCCAAGTTACATCCTTTTCAGAGTTCATTTGTAATGCTTTTCAAATTAAGTGTCATTTAGCTCAAAATAAATCATTAAATGCATGAAAAATATCAAATGAATTCAGAAAGGGTTGAAAACTGGTGATTTGCCTTCGAATGGTGCATATTGATCACACAAAAAGTATGGAATTAAAATAAGTTATTAAAAACGAAATCCCTTTGTGATAGATGAGTTTTCGTTTGAAACCCTCATACTTCTTATGAGATTATCCAATTTGTACACGAAGTGCATCCAGTTTTTGCCATAACCCTCTCAACTCTTTAGAAGTTGCTATGTGGGTGAAATTATGATGTCATGCCAAGTTACAACCTTTTCAAAGTTCATTTGTAATGCTTTTCAAATTAAGTGTCATTTAGCTCAAAATAAATCATTAAATGCATGAAAAATATCAAATGAATTGAGAAAGGGTTGAAAACTGGTGATGTGCCTTCGAATGGTGCATATTGATCACACAAAAAGTATGGAGTTAAAATAAGTTATTAAAAACGAAATCCCTTTGTGATAGATGAGTTTTCGTCTGAAACCCTCATACTTCTTATGAGATTGTCCAATTTGTACACGAAGTGCATCCAGTTTTTGCCGTAACCCTCTCAACTATTTAGAAGTTGCTATGTGGGTGAAATTATGATGTCATGCCAAGTTACAACCATTTCAGAGTTCATTTGTAATGTTTTTCAAATTCAGGGTCATTTAGCTCAAAATAAATCATTAATGCATGAAAAATATCAAATGAAGTCAGAAAGGGTTGAAAATTGGTGATGTGCCTTCGAATGGTGCATATTGAACACAAAAAAAGTATGGAGTTAAAATAAGTTATTAAAAATGAAATCCCTTTGTGATGGATGAGTTTTCGTCCGAAACCCTCATACTTCTTGTGAGATTGTCCAATTTGTACACGAAGTGCATCCAGTTTTTGCCGTAACCCTCTCAACTATTTAGAAGTTGCTATGTGGGTGAAATTATGATGTCATGCCAAGTTACAACCTTTTCAGAGTTCATTTGTAATGCTTTTCAAATTCAGGGTCATTTAGCTCAAAATAAATCATTAAATGCATGAAAAATATCAAATGAAGTCATAAAGGGTTGAAAATTGGTGATGTGCCTTCGACTGGTGCATATTGAACACACAAAATTATGGAGTTAAAATAAGTTCTTAAAAAGAAATCCCTTTGTAATAGATGAGTTTTAGTTCGAAACCTCATACTTCTTATGAGATTCTCCAATTTGTACACGATGTGCATCCAGTTTTTGCCATAACCCTCTCAACACTTTAGAAGTTGCTATGTGGGTGAAAATATGTTGTCATGCCAAGTTACAACCTTTTCAGAGTTCATTTGTAATGCTTTTCAAATTCAGGGTCATTTAGCTCAAAATAAATCATTAAATGCATGAAAAATATCAAATGAAGTCAGAAAGGGTTGAAAATTGGTGATGTGCCTTCGAATGGTGCATATTGAACACAAAAAAAGTATGGAGTTAAAATAAGGTACTAAAAATGAAATCCCTTTGTGATAGATTAGTTTTCGTCCGAAACCCTCATACTTCTTGTGAGATTGTCCAATTTGTACACGAAGTGCATCCAGTTTTTTGCCGTAACCCTCTCAACCATTTAGAAGTTGCTATGTGGGTGAAATTAGGATGTCATGCCAAGTTACAACCTTTTCAGAGTTCATTTGTAATGCTTTTCAAATTCAGGGTCATTTAGCTCAAAATAAATCATTAAATGCATGAAAAATATCAAATGAAGTCATAAAGGGTTGAAAATTGGTGATGTGCCTTCGACTGGTGCATATTGAACACACAAAATTATGGAGTTAAAATAAGTTATTAAAAAGAAATCCCTTTGTAATAGATGAGTTTTAGTTCGAAACCCTCATAGTTCTTATGAGATTGTCCAATTTGTACACGATGTGCATCCAGTTTTTGCCGTAACCCTCTCAACTCTTTAGAAGTTTCTATGTGGGTGAAAATATGATGTCATGCCAAGTTACAACCTTTTCAGAGTTCATTTGTAATGCTTTTCAAATTCAGGGTCATTTAGCTCAAAATAAATCATTAAATGCATAAAAATATCAAATGAAGTCAGAAAGGGTTGAAAATTGGTGACGTGCCTTCGAGTGGTGCATATTGAACACAAAAAATGTATGGAGTTAAAATAAGTTATTAAAATTAAATCCCTTTCTGATAGATTAGTTTTCGTCCGAAACCCTCAAACTTCTTCTGAGATTGTCCAATTTGTACACGAAGTGCATCCAGTTTTTGCCATAACCCTCTCAACTATTTAGAAGTTACTATGTGGGTGAAATTATGATGTCATGCCAAGTTACAACCTTTTCAGAGTTCATTTGTAATTCTTTTCAAATTCAGGGTCATTTAGCTAAAAATAAATCATTAAATGCATGAAAAATATCAAATGAAGTGCGAAAGGGTTGAAAATTGGTGATGTGCCTTCGAATGGTGCATATTGAACACACAAAAAGTATAGAGTTAAAATAAGTTATTAATAATGAAATCCCTTTGTAATCGATGAATTTTCGTGCGAAACCCTCATACTTCTTATGAGATTGTACAATGATTACACGAAGTGGATCCTGTTTTTGCCGTAACCTCTCAACTCTGTAGAAGTTGCTATGTGGGTGAAATTATGATGTCATGCCAAGTTACATCCTTTTCAGAGTTCATTTGTAATGCTTTTCAAATTAAGTGTCATTTAGCTCAAAATAAATCATTAAATGCATGAAAAATATCAAATGAATTCAGAAAGTGTTGAAAACTGGTGATGTGCCTTCGAATGGTGCATATTGATCACACAAAATGTATGGAGTTAAAATAAGTTATTAAAAACGAAATCCCTTCGTGATAGATGAGTTTTCGTCTGAAACCCTCATAGTTCTTATGAGATTATCCAATTTGTACACGAAGTGCATCCAGTTTTTGCCATAACTCTCTCAACTCTTTAGAAGTTGCTATGTGGGTGAAATTATGATGTCATGCCAAGTTACAACCTTTTCAAAGTTCATTTGTAATGCTTTTCAAATTAAGTGTCATTTAGCTCAAAATAAAACATTAAATGCATGAAAAATATCAAATGAATTCAGAAAGGGTTGAAAACTGGTGATGTGCCTTCGAATGGCGCATATTGATCACACAAAAAGTGTGGAGTTAAAATAAGTTATTAAAAACGAAATCCCTTTGTGATAGATGAGTTTTCGTCCGAAACCCTCATACTTCTTGTGAGATTGTCCAATTTGTACACGAAGTGCATCCAGTTTTTTGCCGTAACCCTCTCAACCATTTAGAAGTTGCTATGTGGGTGAAATTAGGATGTCATGCCAAGTTACAACCTTTTCAGAGTTCATTTGTAATGCTTTTCAAATTCAGGGTCATTTAGCTCAAAATAAATCATTAAATGCATGAAAAATATCAAATGAAGTCATAAAGGGTTGAAAATTGGTGATGTGCCTTCGACTGGTGCATATTGAACACACAAAATTATGGAGTTAAAATAAGTTATTAAAAAGAAATCCCTTTGTAATAGATGAGTTTTAGTTCGAAACCCTCATAGTTCTTATGAGATTGTCCAATTTGTACACGATGTGCATCCAGTTTTTGCCGTAACCCTCTCAACTCTTTAGAAGTTGCTATGTGGGTGAAAATATGATGTCATGCCAAGTTACAACCTTTTCAGAGTTCATTTGTAATGCTTTTCAAATTCAGGGTCATTTAGCTCAAAATAAATCATTAAATGCATAAAAATATCAAATGAAGTCAGAAAGGGTTGAAAATTGGTGACGTGCCTTCGAGTGGTGCATATTGAACACAAAAAATGTATGGAGTTAAAATAAGTTATTAAAATTAAATCCCTTTCTGATAGATTAGTTTTCGTCCGAAACCCTCAAACTTCTTCTGAGATTGTCCAATTTGTACACGAAGTGCATCCAGTTTTTGCCATAACCCTCTCAACTATTTAGAAGTTACTATGTGGGTGAAATTATGATGTCATGCCAAGTTACAACCTTTTCAGAGTTCATTTGTAATTCTTTTCAAATTCAGGGTCATTTAGCTAAAAATAAATCATTAAATGCATGAAAAATATCAAATGAAGTGCGAAAGGGTTGAAAATTGGTGATGTGCCTTCGAATGGTGCATATTGAACACACAAAAAGTATAGAGTTAAAATAAGTTATTAATAATGAAATCCCTTTGTAATCGATGAATTTTCGTGCGAAACCCTCATACTTCTTATGAGATTGTACAATGATTACACGAAGTGGATCCTGTTTTTGCCGTAACCTCTCAACTCTGTAGAAGTTGCTATGTGGGTGAAATTATGATGTCATGCCAAGTTACATCCTTTTCAGAGTTCATTTGTAATGCTTTTCAAATTAAGTGTCATTTAGCTCAAAATAAATCATTAAATGCATGAAAAATATCAAATGAATTCAGAAAGTGTTGAAAACTGGTGATGTGCCTTCGAATGGTGCATATTGATCACACAAAATGTATGGAGTTAAAATAAGTTATTAAAAACGAAATCCCTTCGTGATAGATGAGTTTTCGTCTGAAACCCTCATAGTTCTTATGAGATTATCCAATTTGTACACGAAGTGCATCCAGTTTTTGCCATAACTCTCTCAACTCTTTAGAAGTTGCTATGTGGGTGAAATTATGATGTCATGCCAAGTTACAACCTTTTCAAAGTTCATTTGTAATGCTTTTCAAATTAAGTGTCATTTAGCTCAAAATAAAACATTAAATGCATGAAAAATATCAAATGAATTCAGAAAGGGTTGAAAACTGGTGATGTGCCTTCGAATGGTGCATATTGATCACACAAAAAGTGTGGAGTTAAAATAAGTTATTAAAAACGAAATCCCTTTGTGATAGATGAGTTTTCGTCTGAAACCCTCATACTTCTTATGAGATTGTCCAATTTGTACACGAAGTGCATCCAGTTTTTGCCGTAACCCTCTCAACTCTTTAGAAATTGCTATGTGGGTGAAATTATGATGTCATGCCAAGTTTTAACCATTTCAGAGTTCATTTGTAATGTTTTTCAAATTCAGGGTCATTTAGCTCAAAATAAATCATTAATGCATGAAAAATATCAAATGAAGTCAGAAAGGGTTGAAAATTGGTGATGTGCCTTCGAATGGTGCATATTGAACACAAAAAAAGTATGGAGTTAAAATAAGTTATTAAAAATGAAATCCCTTTGTGATAGATGAGTTTTCGTCCGAAACCCTCATACTTCTTGTGAGATTGTCCAATTTGTACACGAAGTGCATCTAGTTTTTGCCGTAACCGTCTCAACTATTTAGAAGTTGCTATGTGGGTGAAATTATGATGTCATGCCAAGTTACAACCTTTTCAGAGTTCATTTGTAATGCTTTTCAAATTCAGGGTCATTTAGCTCAAAATAAATCATTAAATGCATGAAAAATATCAAATGAAGTCAGAAAGAGTTGAAAATTGGTGATGTGCCTTCGAATGGTGCATATTGAACACAAACAAAGTATGGAGTTAAAATAAGGTACTAAAAATGAAATCCCTTTGTGATAGATTAGTTTTCGTCCGAAACCCTCATACTTCTTGTGAGATTGTCCAATTTGTACACGAAGTGCATCTAGTTTTTGCCGTAACCGTCTCAACTATTTAGAAGTTGCTATGTGGGTGAAATTATGATGTCATGCCAAGTTACAACCTTTTCAGAGTTCATTTGTAATGCTTTTCAAATTCAGGGTCATTTAGCTCAAAATAAATCATTAAATGCATGAAAAATATCAAATGAAGTCAGAAAGGGTTGAAAATTGGTGATGTGCCTTCGAATGGTGCATATTGAACACACAAAAAGTATAGAGTTAAAATAAGTTATTAATAATGAAATCCCTTTGTAATCGATGAATTTTCGTGCGAAACCCTCATACTTCTTATGAGATTGTCCAATGATTACACGAAGTGGATCCTGTTTTTGCCGTAACCCTCTCAACTCTGTAGAAGTTGCTATGTGGGTGAAATTATGATGTCATGCCAAGTTACATCCTTTTCAGAGTTCATTTGTAATGCTTTTCAAATTAAGTGTCATTTAGCTCAAAATAAATCATTAAATGCATGAAAAATATCAAATGAATTCAGAAAGGGTTGAAAACTGGTGATGTGCCTTCGAATGGTGCATATTGATCACACAAAATGTATGGAGTTAAAATAAGTTATTAAAAACGAAATCCCTTTGTGATAGATGAGTTTTCGTCTGAAACCCTCATACTTCTTATGAGATTATCCAATTTGTACACGAAGTGCATCCAGTTTTTGCCATAACTCTCTCAACTCTTTAGAAGTTGCTATGTGGGTGAAATTATGATGTCATGCCAAGTTACAACCTTTTCAAAGTTCATTTGTAATGCTTTTCAAATTAAGTGTCATTTAGCTCAAAATAAAACATTAAATGCATGAAAAATATCAAATGAATTCAGAAAGGGTTGAAAACTGGTGATGTGCCTTCGAATGGTGCATATTGATCACACAAAAAGCGTGGAGTTAAAATAAGTTATTAAAAACGAAATCCCTTTGTGATAGATGAGTTTTCGTCTAAAACCCTCATACTTCTTATGAGATTGTCCAATTTGTACACGAAGTGCATCCAGTTTTTGCCGTAACCCTCTCAACTCTTTAGAAATTGCTATGTGGGTGAAATTATGATGTCATGCCAAGTTTTAACCATTTCAGAGTTCATTTGTAATGTTTTTCAAATTCAGGGTCATTTAGCTCAAAATAAATCATTAATGCATGAAAAATATCAAATGAAGTCAGAAAGGGTTGAAAATTTGTGATGTGCCTTCGAATGGTGCATATTGAACACAAAAAAAGTATGGAGTTAAAATAAGTTATTAAAAATGAAATCCCTTTGTGATAGATGAGTTTTCGTCCGAAACCCTCATACTTCTTGTGAGATTGTCCAATTTGTACACGAAGTGCATCTAGTTTTTGCCGTAACCGTCTCAACTATTTAGAAGTTGCTATGTGGGTGAAATTATGATGTCATGCCAAGTTACAACCTTTTCAGAGTTCATTTGTAATGCTTTTCAAATTCAGGGTCATTTAGCTCAAAATAAATCATTAAATGCATGAAAAATATCAAATGAAGTCAGAAAGAGTTGAAAATTGGTGATGTGCCTTCGAATGGTGCATATTGAACACAAACAAAGTATGGAGTTAAAATAAGGTACTAAAAATGAAATCCCTTTGTGATAGATTAGTTTTCGTCCAAAACCCTCATACTTCTTGTGAGATTGTCCAATTTGTACACGAAGTGCATCCAGTTTTTGCCGTAACCCTGTCAACTATTTAGAAGTTGCTATGTGGGTGAAATTATGATGTCATGCCAAGTTACAACCTTTTCAGAGTTCAATTGTAATGCTTTTCAAATTCAGGGTCATTTAGCTCAAAATAAATCATTAAATGCATGAAAAATATCGAATGAAGTCAGAAAGGGTTGAAAATTGGTGATGTGCCTTCGAATGGTGCATATTGAACACAAAAAAAAGTATGGAGTTAAAATAAGGTACTAAAAATGAAATCCCTTTGTGATAGATTAGTTTTCGAACGAAACCCTCATACTTCTTGTGAGATTGTCCAATTTGTACACGAAGTGCATCCAGTTTTTGCCGTAACCCTCTCAACTCTTTAGAAGTTGCTATGTGGGTGAAATTATGATGTCATGCCAAGTTACATCCTTTTCAGAGTTCATTTGTAATGCTTTTCAAATTAAGTGTAATTTAGCTCAAAATAAATCATTAAATGCATGAAAAATATCAAATGAATTCAGAAAGGGTTGAAAACTGGTGATGTGCCTTCGAATGGTGCATATTGATCACACAAAAAGTATGGAGTTAAAATAAGTTATTAAAAACGAAATCCCTTTGTGACAGATGAGTTTCCGTCTGAAACACTCATACTTCTTATGAGATTATCCAATTTGTACACGAAGTGCATCCAGTTTTTGCCGTAACCCTCTCAACTCCTTAGAAGTTGCTATGTGGGTGAAATTATGATGTCATGCCAAGTTACAACCTTTTCAAAGTTCATTTGTAATGCTTTTCAAATTAAGTGTCATTTAGGTCAAAATAAAACATTAAATGCATGAAAAATATCAAATGAATTCAGAAAGGGTTGAAAACTGGTGATGTGCCTTCGAATGGTGCATATTGATCACACAAAAAGTATGGAGTTAAAATAAGTTATTAAAAACGAAATCCCTTTGTGATAGATGAGTTTTCGTCTGAAACCCTCATACTTCTTATTTGATTGTCCAATTTGTACACGAAGTGCATCCAGTTTCTGCCGTAACCCTCTCAACTCTTTAGAAATTGCTATGTGGGTGAAATTATGATGTCATGCCAAGTTACAACCATTTCAGAGTTCATTTGTAATGTTTTTCAAATTCAGGGTCATTTAGCTCAATATAAATCATTAATCCATGAAAAATATCAAATGAAGTCAGAAAGGGTTGAAAATTGGTGATGTGCCTTCGAATGGTGCATATTGAACACAAAAAAAGTATGGAGTTAAAATAAGTTTTTAAAAATGAAATCCCTTTGTGATAGATGAGTTTTCGTCCGAAACCCTCATACTTCTTGTGAGATTGTCCAATTTGTACACGAAGTGCATCCAGTTTTTGCCGTAACCCTCTCAACTATTTAGAAGTTGCTATGTGGGTGAAATTATGATGTCATGCCAAGTTACAACCTTTTCAGAGTTCATTTGTAATGCTT
The DNA here is from genome assembly GCA_022496015.1 of Hordeum marinum. Lineage (NCBI taxonomy): Eukaryota > Viridiplantae > Streptophyta > Magnoliopsida > Poales > Poaceae > Hordeum > Hordeum marinum. Next base: position 481,003,345 of record CM039674.1, read on the forward strand.
TTCAAATTCAGGGTCATTTAGCTCAAAATAAATCATTAAATGCATGAAAAATATCAAATGAAGTCATAAAGGGTTGAAAATTGGTGATGTGCCTTCGACTGGTGCATATTGAACACACAAAATTATGGAGTTAAAATAAGTTCTTAAAAAGAAATCCCTTTGTCATAGATGAGTTTTAGTTCGAAACCCTCATACTTCTTATGAGATTGTCCAATTTGTACACGATGTGCATCCAGTTTTTGCCGTAACCCTCTCAACTCTTTAGAAGTTTCTATGTGGGTGAAAATATGTTGTCATGCCAAGTTACAACCTTTTGAGAGTTCATTTGTAATGCTTTTCAAATTCAGGGTCATTTAGCTCAAAATAAATCATTAAATGCATGAAAAATATCAAATGAAGTCAGAAAGAGTTGAAAATTGGTGATGTGCCTTCGAATGGTGCATATTGAACACAAACAAAGTATGGAGTTAAAATAAGGTACTAAAAATGAAATCCCTTTGTGATAGATTTGTTTTCGTCCGAAACCCTCATACTTCTTGTGAGATTGTCCAATTTGTACACGAAGTGCATCCAGTTTTTGCCGTAACCCTCTCAACTATTTAGAAGTTGCTATGTGGGTGAAATTATGATGTCATGCCAAGTGACATCCTTTTTAGAGTTCATTTGTAATGCTTTTCAAATTAAGTGTCATTTAGCTCAAAATAAATCATTAAATGCATGAAAAATATCAAATGAATTCAGAAAGGGTTGAAAACTGGTGATGTGCCTTCGAATGGTGCATATTGATCACACAAAAAGTATGGAGTTAAAATAAGTTATTAAAAACGAAATCCCTTTGTGATAGATGAGTTTCCGTCTGAAACACTCATACTTCTTATGAGATTATCCAATTTGTACACGAAGTGCATCCAGTTTTTGCCGTAACCCTCTCAACTCTTTAGAAGTTGCTATGTGGGTGAAATTATGATGTCATGCCAAGTTACAACCTTTTCAAAGTTCATTTGTAATGCTTTTCAAATTAAGTGTCATTTAGGTCAAAATAAAACATTAAATGCATGAAAAATATCAAATGAATTTAGAAAGGGTTGAAAACTGGTGATGTGCCTTCGAATGGTGCATATTGATCACACAAAAAGTATGGAGTTAAAATAAGTTATTAAAAACGAAATCCCTTTGTGATAGATGAGTTTTCGTCTGAAACCCTCATACTTCTTATGAGATTGTCCAATTTGTACACGAAGTGCATCCAGTTTCTGCCGTAACCCTCTCAACTCTTTAGAAATTGCTATGTGGGTGAAATTATGATGTCATGCCAAGTTACAACCATTTCAGAGTTCATTTGTAATGTTTTTCAAATTCAGGGTCATTTAGCTCAAAATAAATCATTAATCCATGAAAAATATCAAATGAAGTCAGAAAGGGTTGAAAATTGGTGATGTGCCTTCGAATGGTGCATATTGAACACAAAAAAAGTATGGAGTTAAAATAAGTTATTAAAAATGAAATCCCTTTGTGATAGATGAGTTTTCGTCCGAAACCCTCATACTTCTTGTGAGATTGTCCAATTTGTACACGAAGTGCATCCAGTTTTTGCCGTAACCCTCTCAACTATTTAGAAGTTGCTATGTGGGTGAAATTATGATGTCATGCCAAGTTACTACCTTTTCAGAGTTCATTTGTAATGCTTTTCAAATTCAGGGTCATTTAGCTCAAAATAAATCATTAAATGCATGAAAAATATCAAATGAAGTCATAAAGGGTTGAAAATTGGTGATGTGCCTTCGACTGGTGCAAATTGAACACACAAAAATATGGAGTTAAAATAAGTTCTTAAAAAGAAATCCCTTTGTCATAGATGAGTTTTAGTTCGAAACCCTCATACTTCTTATGAGATTGTCCAATTTGTACACGATGTGCATCCAGTTTTTGCCGTAACCCTCTCAACTCTTTAGAAGTTGCTATGTGGGTGAAAATATGTTGTCATGCCAAGTTACAACCTTTTCAGAGTTCATTTGTAATGCTTTTCAAATTCAGGGTCATTTAGCTCAAAATAAATCATTAAATGCATGAAAAATATCAAATGAAGTCAGAAAGGGTTGAAAATTGGTGATGTGCGTTCGAGTGGTGTATACTCAACACACAAAAAGTATGGAGTTAAAATAAGTTATTAAAAACGAAATCCCTTTGTGATAGATGAGTTTTCGTCTGAAACCCTCATACTTCTTATGAGATTGTCCAATTTGTACACGAAGTGCATCCAGTTTTTGCCGTAACCCTCTCAACTCTTTAGAAATTGCTATGTGGGTGAAATTATGATGTCATGCCAAGTTACAACCATTTCAGAGTTCATTTGTAATGTTTTTCAAATTCAGGGTCATTTAGCTCAAAATAAATCATTAATCCATGAAAAATATCAAATGAAATCACAAAGGGTTGAAAATTGGTGATGTGCCTTCGAATGGTGCATATTGAACACAAAAAAAGTATGGAGTTAAAATAAGTTATTAAAAATGAAATCCCTTTGTGATAGATGAGTTTTCGTCCGAAACCCTCATACTTCTTGCGAGATTGTCCAATTTGTACACGAAGTGCATCCAGTTTTTGCCGTAACCCTCTCAACTATTTAGAAGTTGCTATGTGGGTGAAATTATGATGTCATGCCAAGTTACAACCTTTTCAGAGTTCATTTGTAATGCTTTTCAAATTCAGGGTCATTTAGCTCAAAATAAATCATTAAATGCATGAAAAATATCAAATGAAGTCATAAAGGGTTGAAAATTGGTGATGTGCCTTCGACTGGTGCATATTGAACACACAAAATTATGTAGTTAAAATAACTTCTTAAAAAGAAATCCCTTTGTCATAGATGAGTTTTAGTTCGAAACCCTCATACTTCTTATGAGATTGTCCAATTTGTACACGATGTGCATCCAGTTTTTGCCGTAACCCTCTCAACTCTTTAGAAGTTGCTATGTGGGTGAAAATATGTTGTCATGCCAAGTTACAACCTTTTCAGAGTTTATTTGTAATGCTTTGCAAATTCAGGGTCATTTAGCTGAAAATAAATCATTAAATGCATGAAAAATATCAAATGAAGTCAGAAAGGGTTGAAAATTGGTGATGTGCGTTCGAGTGGTGTATACTGAACACACAAAAAGTATGGAGTTAAAATAAGTTATTAAAAACGAAATCCCTTTCCGATAGATGAGTTTTCGTCTGAAACCCTCATACTTCTTATGAGATTGTCCAATTTGTACACGAAGTGCATCCAGTTTTTGCCGTAACCCTCTCAACTCTTTAGAAATTGCTATGTGGGTGAAATTATGATGTCATGCCAAGTTACAACCATTTCAGAGTTCATTTGTAATGTTTTTCAAATTCAGGGTCATTTAGCTCAAAATAAATCATTAATCCATGAAAAATATCAAATGAAATCAGAAAGGGTTGAAAATTGGTGATGTGCCTTCGAATGGTGCATATTGAACACAAAAAAAGTATGGAGTTAAAATAAGTTATTAAAAACGAAATCCCTTTGTGATAGATGAGTTTCCGTCTGAAACACTCATACTTCTTATGAGATTATCCAATTTGTACACGAAGTGCATCCAGTTTTTGCCGTAACCCTCTCAACTCTTTAGAAGTTGCTATGTGGGTGAAATTATGATGTCATGCCAAGTTACAACCTTTTCAAAGTTCATTTGTAATGCTTTTCAAATTAAGTGTCATTTAGGTCAAAATAAAACATTAAATGCATGAAAAATATCAAATGAATTTAGAAAGGGTTGAAAACTGGTGATGTGCCTTCGAATGGTGCATATTGATCACACAAAAAGTATGGAGTTAAAATAAGTTATTAAAAACGAAATCCCTTTGTGATAGATGAGTTTTCGTCTGAAACCCTCATACTTCTTATGAGATTGTCCAATTTGTACACGAAGTGCATCCAGTTTCTGCCGTAACCCTCTCAACTCTTTAGAAATTGCTATGTGGGTGAAATTATGATGTCATGCCAAGTTACAACCATTTCAGAGTTCATTTGTAATGTTTTTCAAATTCAGGGTCATTTAGCTCAAAATAAATCATTAATCCATGAAAAATATCAAATGAAGTCAGAAAGGGTTGAAAATTGGTGATGTGCCTTCGAATGGTGCATATTGAACACAAAAAAAGTATGGAGTTAAAATAAGTTATTAAAAATGAAATCCCTTTGTGATAGATGAGTTTTCGTCCGAAACCCTCATACTTCTTGTGAGATTGTCCAATTTGTACACGAAGTGCATCCAGTTTTTGCCGTAACCCTCTCAACTATTTAGAAGTTGCTATGTGGGTGAAATTATGATGTCATGCCAAGTTACTACCTTTTCAGAGTTCATTTGTAATGCTTTTCAAATTCAGGGTCATTTAGCTCAAAATAAATCATTAAATGCATGAAAAATATCAAATGAAGTCATAAAGGGTTGAAAATTGGTGATGTGCCTTCGACTGGTGCATATTGAACACACAAAATTATGGAGTTAAAATAAGTTCTTAAAAAGAAATCCCTTTGTCATAGATGAGTTTTAGTTCGAAACCCTCATACTTCTTATGAGATTGTCCAATTTGTACACGATGTGCATCCAGTTTTTGCCGTAACCCTCTCAACTCTTTAGAAGTTGCTATGTGGGTGAAAATATGTTGTCATGCCAAGTTACAACCTTTTCAGAGTTCATTTGTAATGCTTTTCAAATTCAGGGCCATTTAGCTCAAAATAAATCATTAATCCATGAAAAATATCAAACGAAGTCAGAAAGGGTTGAAAATTGGTGATGTGCCTTCGAATGGTGCATATTGAACACAAAAAAAGTATGGAGTTAAAATAAGTTATTAAAAATGAAATCCCTTTGTGATAGATGAGTTTTCGTCCGAAACCCTCATACTTCTTGTGAGATTGTCCAATTTGTACACGAAGTGCATCCAGTTTTTGCCGTAACCCTCTCAACTATTTAGAAGTTGCTATGTGGGTGAAATTATGATGCCATGCCAAGTTACTACCTTTTCAGAGTTCATTTGTAATGCTTTTCAAATTCAGGGTCATTTAGCTCAAAATAAATCATTAAATGCATGAAAAATATCAAATGAAGTCATAAAGGGTTGAAAATTGGTGATGTGCCTTCGACTGGTGCATATTGAACACACAAAATTATGGAGTTAAAATAAGTTCTTAAAAAGAAATCCCTTTGTCATAGATGAGTTTTAGTTCGAAACCCTCATACTTCTTATGAGATTGTCCAATTTGTACACGATGTGCATCCAGTTTTTGCCGTAACCCTCTCAACTCTTTAGAAGTTGCTATGTGGGTGAAAATATGTTGTCATGCCAAGTTACAACCTTTTCAGAGTTCATTTGTAATGCTTTTCAAATTCAGGGTCATTTAGCTCAAAATAAATCATTAAATGCATGAAAAATATCAAATGAAGTCAGAAAGGGTTGAAAATTGGTGATGTGCGTTCGAGTGGTGTATACTCAACACACAAAAAGTATGGAGTTAAAATAAGTTATTAAAAACGAAATCCCTTTGTGATAGATGAGTTTTCGTCTGAAACCCTCATACTTCTTATGAGATTGTCCAATTTGTACACGAAGTGCATCCAGTTTTTGCCGTAACCCTCTCAACTCTTTAGAAATTGCTATGTGGGTGAAATTATGATGTCATGCCAAGTTACAACCATTTCAGAGTTCATTTGTAATGTTTTTCAAATTCAGGGTCATTTAGCTCAAAATAAATCATTAATCCATGAAAAATATCAAATGAAATCACAAAGGGTTGAAAATTGGTGATGTGCCTTCGAATGGTGCATATTGAACACAAAAAAAGTATGGAGTTAAAATAAGTTATTAAAAATGAAATCCCTTTGTGATAGATGAGTTTTCGTCCGAAACCCTCATACTTCTTGTGAGATTGTCCAATTTGTACACGAAGTGCATCCAGTTTTTGCCGTAACCCTCTCAACTATTTAGAAGTTGCTATGTGGGTGAAATTATGATGTCATGCCAAGTTACTACCTTTTCAGAGTTCATTTGTAATGCTTTTCAAATTCAGGGTCATTTAGCTCAAAATAAATCATTAAATGCATGAAAAATATCAAATGAAGTCATAAAGGGTTGAAAATTGGTGATGTGCCTTCGACTGGTGCATATTGAACACACAAAATTATGGAGTTAAAATAACTTCTTAAAAAGAAATCCCTTTGTCATAGATGAGTTTTAGTTCGAAACCCTCATACTTCTTATGAGATTGTCCAATTTGTACACGATGTGCATCCAGTTTTTGCCGTAACCCTCTCAACTCTTTAGAAGTTGCTATGTGGGTGAAAATATGTTGTCATGCCAAGTTACAACCTTTTCAGAGTTCATTTGTAATGCTTTTCAAATTCAGGGCCATTTAGCTCAAAATAAATCATTAATCCATGAAAAATATCAAACGAAGTCAGAAAGGGTTGAAAATTGGTGATGTGCCTTCGAATGGTGCATATTGAACACAAAAAAAGTATGGAGTTAAAATAAGTTATTAAAAATGAAATCCCTTTGTGATAGATGAGTTTTCGTCCGAAACCCTCATACTTCTTGTGAGATTGTCCAATTTGTACACGAAGTGCATCCAGTTTTTGCCGTAACCCTCTCAACTATTTAGAAGTTGCTATGTGGGTGAAATTATGATGCCATGCCAAGTTACTACCTTTTCAGAGTTCATTTGTAATGCTTTTCAAATTCAGGGTCATTTAGCTCAAAATAAATCATTAAATGCATGAAAAATATCAAATGAAGTCATAAAGGGTTGAAAATTGGTGATGTGCCTTCGACTGGTGCATATTGAACACACAAAATTATGGAGTTAAAATAAGTTCTTAAAAAGAAATCCCTTTGTCATAGATGAGTTTTAGTTCGAAACCCTCATACTTCTTATGAGATTGTCCAATTTGTACACGATGTGCATCCAGTTTTTGCCGTAACCCTCTCAACTCTTTAGAAGTTGCTATGTGGGTGAAAATATGTTGTCATGCCAAGTTACAACCTTTTCAGAGTTCATTTGTAATGCTTTTCAAATTCAGGGTCATTTAGCTCAAAATAAATCATTAAATGCATGAAAAATATCAAATGAAGTCAGAAAGGGTTGAAAATTGGTGATGTGCGTTCGAGTGGTGTATACTGAACACACAAAAAGTATGGAGTTAAAATAAGTTATTAAAAACGAAATCCCTTTGTGATAGATGAGTTTTCGTCTGAAACACTCATACTTCTTATGAGATTATCCAATTTGTACACGAAGTGCATCCAGTTTTTGCCATAACTCTCTCAACTCTTTAGAAGTTGCTATGTGGGTGAAATTATGATGTCATGCCAAGTTACAACCATTTCAGAGTTCATTTGTAATGTTTTTCAAATTCAGGGTCATTTAGCTCAAAATAAATCATTAATGCATGAAAAATATCAAATGAAGTCAGAAAGGGTTGACAATTGGTGATGTGCCTTCGAATGGTGGATATTGAACACAAAAAAAGTATGGAGTTAAAATAAGTTATTAAAAATTAAATCCCTTTGTGATAGATGAGTTTTCGTCCGAAACCCTCATACTTCTTGTGAGATTGTCCAATTTGTACACGAAGTGCATCCAGTTTTTGCCGTAACCCTCTCAACTATTTAGAAGTTGCTATGTGGGTGAAATTATGATGTCATGCCAAGTTACAACCTTTTCAGAGTTCATTTGTAATGCTTTTCAAATTCAGGGTCATTTAGCTCAAAATAAATCATTAAATGCATGAAAATTATCAAATGAAGTCATAAAGGGTTGAAAATTGGTGATGTGCCTTCGACTGGTGCATATTGAACACACAAAATTATGGAGTTCAAATAAGTTATTAAAAAGAAATCCCTTTGTAATAGATGAGTTTTAGTTCGAAACCCTCATACTTCTTATGAGATTGTCCAATTTGTACACGATGTGCATCCAGTTTTAACCGTAACCCTCTCAACTCTTTAGAAGTTGCTATGTGGGTGAAAATATGTTGTCATGCCAAGTTACAACCTTTTCAGAGTTCATTTGTAATGCTTTTCAAATTCAGGGTCATTTAGCTCAAAATAAATCATTAAATGCATGAGAAATATCAAATGAAGTCAGAAAGGGTTGAAAATTGGTGATGTGCCTTCGAATGGTGCATATTGAACACAAAAAAAAGTATGGACTTAAAATAAGGTACTAAAAATGAAATCCCTTTGTGATAGATTAGTTTCGTCCGAAACCCTCATAGTTCTTGTGAGATTGTCCAATTTGTACACGAAGAGCATCCAGTTTTTGCCGTAACCCTCTCAACTATTTAGAAGTTGCTATGTGGGTGAAATTATGATGTCATGCCAATTTACAACCTTTTCAGAGTTCACTTGTAATGCTTTTCAAATTCAGGGTCATTTAGCTCAAAATAAATCATTAAATGCATGAAAAATATCAAATGAAGTCAAAAAGGGTTGAAAATTGGTGATGTGCCTTCGACTGGTGCATATTGAACACACAAAATTATGGAGTTCAAATAAGTTATTAAAAAGAAATCCCTTTGTAATAGATGAGTTTTAGTTCGAAACCCTCATACTTCTTATGAGATTGTCCAATTTGTACACGATGTGCATCCAGTTTTTGCCGTAACCCTCTCAACTCTTTAGAAGTTGATATGTGGGTGAAAATATGATGTCATGCCAAGTTACAACCTTTTCACAGTTCATTTGTAATGCCTTTCAAATTCAGGGTCATTTAGCTCAAAATAAATCATTAAATGCATGAAAAATATCAAATGAAGTCAGAAAGGGTTGAAAATTGGTGATGTGCCTTCGAATGGTGCATATTGAACACAAAAAAAGTACGGAGTTAAAATAAGTTATTAAAAATGAAATCCCTTTGTGATAGATTAGTTTTCGTCCGAAACCCTCATGCTTCTTATGAGATTGTCCAATTTGTACATGAAGTGCATCCAGTTTTTGCCGTAACCCTCTCAACTATTTAGAAGTTGCTATGTGGGTGAAATTATGATGTCATGCCAAGTTACAACCTTTGCAGAGTTCATTTGTAATTCTTTTCAAATTCAGGGTCATTTAGCTAAAAATAAATCATTAAATGCATGAAAAATATCAAATGAAGTGCGAAAGGGTTGAAAACTGGTGATGTAACTTTGAATGGTGCATATTGAACACACAAAAAGTATGGAGTTAAAATAAGTTATTAAAAATGAAATCCCTTTGTGATAGATGAGTTTTCGTCCGAAACCCTCATACTTCTTATGAGATTGTCCAATTTGTACACGAAGTGCATCCATTTTTTGCCGTAACCCTCTCAACTCTTTAGAAGTTGCTACGTGGGTTAAATTATGATGTCATGCCAAGTTACAACCTTTTCAGAGTTCATTTGTAATGCTTTTCAAATTCAGGGTCATTTAGCTCAAAATAAATCATTAAATGCATGAAAAATATCAAATGAAGTCAGAAAGGGTTGAAAATTGGTGATGTAACTTTGAATGGTGCATATTGAACACACAAAAAGTATGGAGTTAAAATAAGTTATTAAAAATGAAATCCCTTTGTGATAGATGAGTTTTCGTCCGAAACCCTCACACTTTTTATGAGATTGTCCAATTTGTACACGAAGTGCATCCAGTTTTTGCCGTAACCCTCTGAACTCTTTAGAAATTGCTATGTCGGTGAAATTATGATGTCATGCCAAGTTACAACCATTTCAGAGTTCATTTGCAATGTTTTTCAAATTCAGGGTCATTTAGCTCAAAATAAATCATTAATGCATGAAAAATATCAAATAAAGTCAGAAAGGGTTGACAATTGGTGATGTGCCTTCGAATGGTGCATATTGAACACAAAAAAAGTATGGAGTTAAAATAAGTTATTAAAAATGAAATCCCTTTGTGATAGATGAGTTTTCGTCCGAAACCCTCATACTTCTTGTGAGATTGTATAATTTGTACACGAAGTGCATCCAGTTTTTGCCGTAACCCTCTCAACTATTTAGAAGTTGCTATGTGGGTGAAATTATGATGTCATGCCAAGTTACAACCTTTTGAGAGTTCAATTGTAATGCTTTTCAAATTCAGGGTCATTTAGCTCAAAATAAATCATTACATGCATGAAAAATATCAAATGAATTCAGAAACGGTTGACAATTGGTGATGTGCCTTTGAATGGTGCATATTGAACACACAAAAAGTATAGAGTTAAAATAAGTTATTAAAAATGAAATCCCTTTGTAATAGATGAGTTTTCGTACGAAACCCTCACACTTCTTATGAGATTGTCCAATTTTTACACGAAGTGGATCCTGTTTTTGCCGTAACCCTCTCAACTCTTTAGAAATTGCTATGTGGGTGAAATTATGATGTAATGCCAAGTTACAACCATTTCAGAGTTCATTTGTAATGTTTTTCAAATTCAGGGTCATTTAGCTCAAAATAAATCCTTAAATGCATGAAACTATCAAATGAAGTCAGAAAGGGTTGAAAATTGGTGATGTGCCTTCGAATGGTGCATATTGAACACAAAAAAAGTATGGATTTAAAATAAGTTATTAAAATTGAAATCCCTTTGTGATAGATGAGTTTTCGTCCGAAACCCTCATACTTCTTATGAGATTGTCCAATTTGAACACGAAGTGCATCCAGTTTTTGCCGTAACCCTCTCAACTATTTAGAAGTTGCTATGTGGGTGAAATTATGATGTCATGCCAAGTTACAACCTTTTCAGAGTTCATTTGTAATGCTTTTCAAATTCAGGGTCATTTAGCTAAAAATAAATCATTAAATGCATGAAAAATATCAAATGAAGTGCGAAAGGGTTGAAAACTGGTGATGTGCCTTCGAATGGTGCATATTGAACACACAAAAAGTATAGAGTTAAAATAAGTTATTAAAAATGAAATCCCTTTGTAATAGATGAATTTTCGTCCGAAACCCTCATACTTCTTATGAGATTGTCCAATTATTAAACGAAATGGATCCTGTTTTTGCCGTAACCCTCTCAGCTCTGTAGAAGTTGCTATGTGGGTGAAATTATGATGTCATGCCAAGTTACATCCTTTTGAGAGTTCATTTGTAATGCTTTTCAAATTCAGTGTCATTTAGCTCAAAATAAATCATTAAATGCATGAAAAATATCAAATGAATTCAGAAAGGGTTTAAAACTTGTGACGTGCCTTCGAATGGTGCATATTAATCACACAAAAAGTATGGAGTTAAAATAAGTTATTAAAAACGAAATCCCTTTGTGATAGATAAGTTTTCGTCTGAAACCCTCATACTTCTTATGAGATTGTCCAATTTGTACACGAAGTGCATCCAGTTTTTGCCATAACCCTCTCAACTCTTTAGAAGTTGCTATGTGGGTGAAGTTATGATGTCATGCCAAGTTACAACCTTTTAAGAGTTCATTTGTAGTGCTTTTCAAATTCAGGGTCATTTAGCTCAAAATAAATCATTAAATGCAGGAAAAATATCAAATGAAGTGAGAATAGGTTGAAAATTGGTGACGTGCCTTCGAATGGTGCATATTGAACACACAAAAAGTATAGATTTAAAATAAGTTATTAAAAATGAAATCCCTTTGTAATAGATGAGTTTTCGTCCGAAACCCTCATACTTCTTATGAGATTGTCCAATTTGTACCCGAAGTGCATCCACTTTTTGTCGTAACCCTCCCAAGTCTTTAGAAGTTGCTATGTGGGCGAAATTACAATGTCATGCCAAGTTACAACCTTTCCAGTGTTCATTTGTAATGTTTTTCAAATTCAGGGTCATTTAGCTCAAAATAAATCATTAACTTCATGAAAAATATCAAATGAAGTCGGAAAGGGTTGAAAATTGGTGATGTGCGTTCGAGTGGTGTATACTGAACACACAAAAATTATGGAGTTAAAATAAGTTATTAAAAACGAAATCCCATTGCGATAGATGAGTTTTCATCCGAAACCCTCATACTTCTTATGAGATTGATCAATTTGTACACGAAGTGCATCCAGTTCTTGCTGTAACCGTCTCAACTCTTTAGAAGTTGCTATGTGGGTGAAATTATGATGTCATGCCAAGTTATAACCTTTTCAGAGTTCATTTGTAATGCTATTCAAATTCAGAGTCATTTAGCTCAAAATAAATCATTAAATGCGTGAAAAATATCAAATGAAGTCAGAAAGGGTTGAAAATTGGTGATGTGCCTTCGAATGGTGCATATTGAACACACAAAAAGTATGGAGTTCAAATAAGTTATTAAAAATGAAATCCCTTTGTGATAGATGAGTTTTCGTCCGAAACCCTCATACTTCTTATGAGATTGTCCAATTTGTACACGAAGTGCATCCAGTTTTTGCCGTAAACCGTTGAACTCTTTGGAAGTTGCTACGTGGTTGAAATTATGATGTCATGCCAAGTTACAACCTTTTCAAAGTTCATTTGTAATGATTTTCAAATTCAGGGTCATTTAGCTCAAAATAAATCATTAAATGCAAGAAAAATATCAAATGAGGTCAGAAAGGGTGGAAAATTGGTGATGTGCCTTCGAATGGTGCATATTGAACACACAAAAAGTATGGAGTTCAAATAATTTATTAAAAATGAAATCCCTTTGTGATAGATGAGTTTTCGTCCGAAACCCTCATACTTCTTATGAGATTGTTCAATTTGTACACGAAGTGCATACAGTTTTTGCCATAACCCTCTCAACTCTTTAGAAGTTGCTACGTGGGTGAAATTATGATGTCATGCCAAGTTACAACCTTTTCAGAGTTCATTTGTAATGCTTTTCAAATTCAGGGTCATTTAGCTCAAAATAAATCATTAAATGCATGAAAAATATCAAATGAAGTCAGGAAGGGTTGAAAATTGGTGATGTGCCTTCGAATGGTGCATATTGAACACACAAAAAGTATGGAGATAAAATAAGTTATTAAAAATGAAATCCCTTTGTGATATATGAGTTTTTGTCCGAAACCCTTATACTTCTTATGAGATTGTCCAATTTGTACACGAAGTGAATCCAGTTTTTGTCGTAGCCCTCACAACTCTTTAGAAGTTGCTATGTGGGTGAAATTACGATGTCATGCCAAGTTACAACTTTTTCAGAGTTCATTTGTAATGTTTTTCAAATTCAGGATCATTTAGCTCAAAATAAATCATTAACTGCATGAAAAATATCAAATGAAGTCAGAAAGGGTTGAAAATTGGTGATGTGCGTTCGAGTGGTGTATACTGAACACACAAAAAGTATGGAGTTAAAATTAGTTATTAAAAACGAAATCCCTTTGTGATAGATGAGTTTACGTCTGAAACACGCATACTTCTTATGAGATTGACCAATTAGTACACGAAGTGCATCCAGTTCTTGCTGTAACCCTCTCAACTCTTTAGAAGTTGCTATGTGGGTGAAATTATGATGTCATGGCAAGTTACAACCTTTTCAGAGTTCATTTGTAATTCTTTTCAAATTCAGGGTCATTTAGCTCGAAATAAGTCATTAAATGCATGAAAAATATCAAATGAAGTCAGAAAGGGTTGAAAATCGGTGATGTGCCTTCGAATTGTGTATACTGAATACACAAAAAGTATGGAGTTAAAATAAATTATTAAAAATGATATCCCTTTGTGATAGATGAGTTTTCGTCCGAAACCCTTATACTTCTTATGAGATTGTCCAATTTGTACACGAAGTGCATCTAGCTTTTTCCGTAACCCTCTCAACTCTTTAGAAGTTGCTATGTGGGTGAAATTATGAAGTCATGCCAAGTTACAACCTTTTCAGAGTTCATTTGTAATGCTTTTCAAATTCAGGGTCATTTAGCTCAAAATAAATCATTAAATACATGGAAAATATCAAATGAAGTCAGAAAGGGTTGAAAATTGGTGATGTGCCTTCGAATGGTGCGTATTGTACACACAAAAAGTATGGTGTTAAAATAACTTATTAAAAATGAAATCCCTTTGTGATAGATGAGTTTTCGTTCGAAACCCTCATACTTCTTATGAGACTGTCCAATTTGTACACGAAGTGCATCCAGTTTTTATCGTAACTCTCTCAACTCTTTAGAAGTTGCTATGTGGGTGAAATTATGATTTCATGCCAAGTTACAACCTTTTCAGAGTTCATTTGTAATGATTTTCATATTCTGGGTCATTTAGCTCCAAATAAATCATTAAATGCATGAAAAATATCAAATCAAGTCATAAAGGGTTGAAAATTGGTGATGTGCCTTCGACTGGTGCATATTGAACACACAAAATTATGGAGTTAAAATAAGTTATTAAAAATGAAATCCCTTTGTAATAGATAAGTTTTAGTTTGAAACCCTCATACTTCTTATGAGATTGTCCAATTTGTACACGATGTGCATCCAATTTTTGCCGTAACCCTCTCAACTCTTTAGAAGTTGCTATGTGGGTGAAGTTATGATGTCATGCCAAGTAACAACCATTTTAGAGTTCATTTGTATTGCTTTTCAAATTCAGGGTCATTTAGCTCAAAAAATATCATTAAATGCATGAAAAATATCAAATGAAGTCAGAAAGGGTTGAAAATTGTTGATGCTCCTTCGAATGGTGCATATTGAACACACAAATAGTATGGAGTTCAAATAAGTTATTAAAAACGAAATCCAATTGTGATAGATGAGTTTTCGTCCGAAACCCTCATACTTCTTATGACATTGTCCAATTTGTACACGAAGTGCATCCAGTTTTTGCCGTAACCCTCTCAACTCTTTAGAAGTTGCTATGTGGGTGAAATTATGATGTCATGCCAAGTTACAACTTTTTCATAGTTCATTTGTAATGATTTTGAAATTCGGGGTCATTTAGCTCAAAATAAATCATTAAATACATGAAAAATATCAAATGAATTTAGAAAGGTTGAAAATTGCTGATGTGCCTTCGAATGGTGCATATTGAACACACAAAAAGTATGGAGTTAAAATAAGTTATTATAAACGAAATCCCTTTGTGATAGATGAGTTTTCGTCCGAAACCCTCATACTTCTTATGAGATTGACCAATTTGTACACGAAGTGCATCAAGTTTTTTCCGTAACCCTCTCAACTCTTTAGAAGTTGCTATGTGGGTGAAATTATGATGTCATGCCAAGTTACAACCTTTTCAGAGTTCATTTGTAGTGCTTTTCAAATTCAGGGTCATTTAGCTCAAAATAAATCATTAAATGCAAGAAAAATATCAAATGAAGTGAGAATAGGTTGAAAATTGGTTACGTACCTTCGAATGGTGCATATTGAACACACAAAAAGTATAGATCTAAAATAAGTTATTAAAAATGAAATCCCTTTGTAATAGATGAGTTTTCGTCCGAAACCCTCGTACTTCTTATGAGATTGTCCAATTTGTACACGAAGTGCATCCTGTTTTTGCCGTAACCCTCTCAACTCTTTAGAAGTTGCTATGTGGGTGAAATTATGATGTCATGTCAAGTTACAACCTTTTCAAAGTTAATTTGTAATGCTTTTCAAATTTAGGGTCATTTAGCTCAAAATAAATCATTAAATGCATGAAAAATATCAAATGAATTCAGAAAGGGTTAAAAATTGGTGATGTGCCTTCGAATGGTGCATATTGAACACACAAAAAGTATGGAGTTAAAATAAGTTAATAAAAACGAAATCCCTTTGTGATAGATGAGTTTTCGTTCGAAACCATCATACTTCTTATGAGATTGACCAATTTGTACATGAAGTGCATCCAGTTTTTTCCGTAACCCTCTCAACTCTTCAGAAGTTGCTATGTGGGTGAAATTATGATGTCATGCCAAGTTACAACCTTTTCACAGTTCATTTGTAATGCTTTTCAACTTCAGGGTAATTTAGCTCAAAACAATTCAGTAAATGCATGAAAAATATCAAATGAAGTCAGAAAGGGTTGAAAATTGGTGATGTGCCTTCGAATGGTGCATATTGAACACACAAAAAGGATGGTGACAAAATAAGTTATTAAAAATGAAATCCCTTTGTGATAGATGAGTTTTCTTCCGAAACCCTCATACTTCTTATGAGATTGTCCAATTTGTACACGAAGTGCATCCAGTTTTTGTTGTAACCCTCTCAACTCTTTAGAAATTCCTATGTGGGTGAAATTACGATCTCATGCAAAGTTACAACCTTTTCAGTGTTCATTTGTAATGTTTTTCAAATTCAGGGTCATTTAGCTCAAAATAAATCATTAACTGCATGAGAAATATCAAATGAAGTCGGAAAGGTTTGAAAATTGGTGATGTGCGTTCGAGTGGTGTATACTGAACACACAAAAATTATGGAGTTAAAATAAGTTATTAAAAACGAAATCCCTTTGCGATAGATGAGTTTTCGTTAGAAACCCGCATACTTCTTATGAGATTGATCAATTTGTACACGAAGTGCATCCAGTTCTTGCTGTAACCCTCTCAACTCTTTAGAATTTGCTATGTGGGTGAAATTGTGATGTCATGCCAAGTTACAACCTTTTCAGAGTTCGGTTGTAATGCTTTTCAAATTCAGGGTCATTTGGCTAAAAATAAATCATTAAATGCATGAAAAATATCAAATGAAGTCAGAAAGGGTTGAAAATTGGTGATGTGCCTTCGAATGGTGCGTATTAAACACACATAAAGTATGGAGTTAAAATAAGTTATTAAAAATGATATCCCTTTGTGATAGATGAGTTTTCGTCCAAAACCCTCATACTTCTTATGAGATTGTCCAATTTGTACACGAAGTGCATCTAGTTTTTTCCGTAAGCCTCTTAACTCTTTAGAAGTTGCTATGTGGGTGAAATTATGATGTCATGCCAAGTTACAACCTTTTCAAAGTTCATATGTAATGCTTTTCAAATTCAGGGTCATTTAGCTCAAAATGAATCATTAAATGCATGAAAAATATCAAATGAATTCAGAAAAGTTTGAAAATTGGTGATGTGCCTTCAAATGGTGTGTATTAAACACAGAAAAAGTATGGAGTTAAAATAAGTTATTAAAAATGAAATCCCTTTGTGATAGATGAGTTTTCGTCCGAAACCCTCATACTTCTTATGAGATATTCCAATTTGTACACGAAGTGCATCCAGTTTTTGCCGTAACTCTCTCAACTCTTTAGAAGTTGCTAAGTGGGTGAAATTATGATGTTATGCCAAGTTACAACCTTTTCAGAGTTCATTTGTAATGCTTTTCATATTCAGGGTCATTTAGCTCAAAATAAATCATTAAATGCATGAAAAATATCAAATGAAGTCATAAAGGGTTGAAAATTGGTGATGTGCCTTCGAATGGTGCATATTGAACACCCAAAAAGTATGGAGTTAGAATAAGTTATTAAAAATGAAATCCCTTTGTAATAGATGAGTTTTCGTCCGAAACCCTCATACTTCTTATGAGATTATCCAATTTGTACACGAAGTGCATCCAGTTTTTGCCGTAACCCTCTCAACTCTTTAGAAGTTGCTATGTGGGTGAAATTATGATGTCATGCCAAGTTACAACCTTTTCAGAGATGACATCTAATGCTTTCCAAATTCAAGGTCATTTAGCTCAAATAAATCATTAAATGCATGAAAAATACCAAATGAAGTCACAAAGGGTTGAAAATTGTTGATGTGCCTTTCAATGTTGCGTATTAAACACATAAAAAGTATGGAGTTAAAATAAGTGATTAAAAATGAAATCCCTTTGTGATAGATGAGTTTTCGTCCGAAACCCTCCTACATCTTATGAGATTGATCAATTTGTACACGAAGTGCATCCAGTTCTTGCTGTAACCCTCTCAACTCTTTAGAAGTTGCTATGTGGGTGAAATTATGATGTCATGCCAAGTTATAACCTTTTCAGAGTTCATTTGTAATGCTATTCAAATTCAGGGTCATTTAGCTCATTATAAATCATTAAATGCGTGAAAAATATCAAATGAAGTCAGAAAGGGTTGAAAATTGGTGATGTGCCTTCGAATGGTGCATATTGAACACACAAAAAGTATGGAGTTCAAATAAGTTATTAAAAATGAAATCCCTTTGTGATAGATGAGTTTTCGTCCGAAACCCTCATATTTCTTATGAGATTGTCCAATTTGTACACGAAGTGCATCCAGTTTTTGCCATAAACCGTTGAACTCTTTGGAAGTTGCTACGTGGTTGAAATTATGATGTCATGCCAAGTTACAACCTTTTCAAAGTTCATTTGTAATGATTTTCAAATTCAGGGTCATTTAGCTCAAAATAAATCATTAAATGCAAGAAAAATATCAAATGAGGTCAGAAAGGGTGGAAAATTGGTGATGCCTTCGAATGGTGCATATTGAACACACAAAAAGTATGGAGTTCAAATAATTTATTAAAAATGAAATCCCTTTGTGATAGATGAGTTTTCGTCCGAAACCCTCATACTTCTTATGAGATTGTCCAATTTGTACATGAAGTGAATCCAGTTTTTGTCGTAGCCCTCACAACTCTTTAGAAGTTGCTATGTGGGTGAAATTACGATGTCATGCCAAGTTACAACTTTTTCAGAGTTCATTTGTAATGTTTTTCAAATTCAGGATCATTTAGCTCAAAATAAATCATTAACTGCATGAAAAATATCAAATGAAGTCAGAAAGGGTTGAAAATTGGTGATGTGCGTTCGAGTGGTGTATACTGAACACAGAAAAAGTATGGAGTTAAAATTAGTTATTAAAAACGAAATCCCTTTGTGATAGATGAGTTTACGTCTGAAACACGCATACTTCTTATGAGATTGACCAATTAGTACACGAAGTGCATCCAGTTCTTGCTGTAACCCTCTCAACTCTTTAGAAGTTGCTATGTGGGTGAAATTATGATGTCATGCCAAGTTACAGTCTTTTCAGAGTTCATTTGTAATTCTTTTCAAATTCAGGGTCATTTAGCTCAAAATAAGTCATTAAATGCATGAAAAATATCAAATGAAGTCAGAAAGGGTTGAAAATCGGTGATGTACCTTCGAATTGTGTATACTGAATACACAAAAAGTATGGAGTTAAAATAAATTATTAAAAATGATATCCCTTTGTGATAGATGAGTTTTCGTCCGAAACCCTTATACTTCTTATGAGATTGTCCAATTTGTACACGAAGTGCATCTAGCTTTTTCCGTAACCCTCTCAACTCTTTAGAAGTTTCTATGTGGGTGAAATTATGAAGTCATGCCAAGTTACAACCTTTTCAGAGTTCATTTGTAATGCTTTTCAAATTCAGGGTCATTTAGCTCAAAATAAATCATTAAATACATGGAAAATATCAAATGAAGTCAGAAAGGGTTGAAAATTGGTGATGTGCCTTCGAATGGTGCGTATTGTACACACAAAAAGTATGGTGTTAAAATAACTTATTAAAAATGAAATCCCTTTGTGATAGATGAGTTTTCGTTCGAAACCCTCATACTTCTTATGAGACTGTCCAATTTGTACACGAAGTGCATCCAGTTTTTATCGTAACTCTCTCAACTCTTTAGAAGTTGCTATGTGGGTGAAATTATGATTTCATGCCAAGTTACAACCTTTTCAGAGTTCATTTGTAATGATTTTCATATTCAGGGTCATTTAGCTCCAAATAAATCATTAAATGCATGAAAAATATTAAATCAAGTCATAAAGGGTTGAAAATTGGTGATGTGCCTTCGACTGGTGCATATTGAACACACAAAATTATGGAGTTAAAAGAAGTTATTAAAAATGAAATCCCTTTGTAATAGATAAGTTTTAGTTTGAAACCCTCATACTTCTTATGAGATTGTCCAATTTGTACACGATGTGCATCCAATTTTTGCCGTAACCCTCTCAACTCTTTAGAAGTTGCTATGTGGGTGAAATTATGATATCATGCCAAGTAACAACCATTTTAGAGTTCATTTGTATTGCTTTTCAAATTCAGGGTCATTTAGCTCAAAAAATATCATTAAATGCATGAAAAATATCAAATGAAGTCAGAAAGGGTTGAAAATTGTTGATGCTCCTTCGAATGGTGCATATTTAACACACAAATAGTATGGAGTTCAAATAAGTTATTAAAAACGAAATCCATTTGTGATAGATGAGTTTTCGTCCGAAACCCTCATACTTCTTATGACATTGTCCAATTTGTACACGAAGTGCATCCAGTGTTTGCCGTAACCCTCTCAACTCTTTAGAAGTTGCTATGTGGGTGAAATTATGATGTCATGCCAAGTTACAACTTTTTCAGAGTTCATTTGTAATGATTTTGAAATTCGGGGTCATTTAGCTCAAAATAAATCATTAAATACATGAAAAATATCAAATGAATTTAGAAAGGTTGAAAATTGCTGATGTGCCTTCGAATGGTGCATATTGAACACACAAAAAGTATGGAGTTAAAATAAGTTATTATAAACGAAATCCCTTTGTGATAGATGAGTTTTCGTCCGAAACCCTCATACTTCTTATGAGATTGACCAATTTGTACACGAAGTGCATCAAGTTTTTTCCGTAACCCTCTCAACTCTTTAGAAGTTGCTATGTGGGTGAAATTATGATGTCATGCCAAGTTACAACCTTTTCAGAGTTCATTTGTAGTGCTTTTCAAATTCAGGGTCATTTAGCTCAAAATAAATCATTAAATGCAAGAAAAATATCAAAGGAAGTGAGTATAGGTTGAAAATTGGTGACGTACCTTCGAATGGTGCATATTGAACACACAAAAAGTATAGATCTAAAATAAGTTATTAAAAATGAAATCCCTTTGTAATAGATGAGTTTTCGTCCGAAACCCTCGTACTTCTTATGAGATTGTCCAATTTGTACACGAAGTGCATCCTGTTTTTGCCGTAACCCTCTCAACTCTTTAGAAGTTGCTATGTGGGTGAAATTATGATGTCATGTCAAGTTACAACCTTTTCAAAGTTAATTTGTAATGCTTTTCAAATTTAGGGTCATTTAGCTCAAAATAAATCATTAAATGCATGAAAAATATCAAATGAATTCAGAAAGGGTTAAAAATTGGTGATGTGCCTTAGAATGGTGCATATTGAACACACAAAAAGTATGGAGTTAAAATAAGTTAATAAAAACGAAATCCCTTTGTGATAGATGAGTTTTCGTTCGAAACCATCATACTTCTTATGAGATTGACCAATTTGTACATGAAGTGCATGCAGTTTTTTCCGTAACCCTCTCAACTCTTCAGAAGTTGCTATGTGGGTGAAATTATGATGTCATGCCAAGTTACAACCTTTTCACAGTTCATTTGTAATGCTTTTCAACTTCAGGGTAATTTAGCTCAAAACAATTCATTAAATGCATGAAAAATATCTTTGAAAATTGGTGATGTGCCTTCGAATGGTGCATATTGAACACACAAAAAGGATGGTGACAAAATAAGTTATTAAAAATGAAATCCCTTTGTGATAGATGAGTTTTCGTCCGAAACCCTCATACTTCTTATGATATTGTCCAATTTGTACACGAAGTGCATCCAGTTTTTGTTATAACCCCCTCAACTCTTTAGAAATTGCTATGTGGGTGAAATTACGATCTCATGCAAAGTTACAACCTTTTCAGTGTTCATTTGTAATGTTTTTCAAATTCAGGGTCATTTAGCTCAAAATAAATCAATAACTGCATGAAAAATATCAAATGAAGTCGGAAAGGTTTGAAAATTGGTGATGTGCGTTCGAGTGGTGTATACTGAACACACAAAAATTATGGAGTTAAAATAAGTTATTAAAAACGAAATCCCTTTGCGATAGATGAGTTTTCGTTAGAAACCCGCATACTTCTTATGAGATTGATCAATTTGTACACGAAGTGCATCCAGTTCTTGCCGTAACCCTCTCAACTCTTTAGAATTTGCTATGTGGGTGAAATTGTGATGTCATGCCAAGTTACAACCTTTTCAGAGTTCGGTTGTAATGCTTTTCAAATTCAGGGTCATTTGGCTAAAAATAAATCATTAAATGCATGAAAAATACCAAATGAAGTCAGAAAGGGTTGAAAATTGGTGATGTGCCTTTGAGTGGTGTGTATTAAACACACATAAAGTATGGAGTTAAAATAAGTTATTAAAAATGATATCCCTTTGTGATAGATGAGTTTTCGTCCAAAACCCTCATACTTTTTATGAGATTGTCCAATTTGTACACGAAGTGCATCTAGTTTTTTCCGTAAGCCTCTTAACTCTTTAGAAGTTGCTATGTGGGTGAAATTATGATGTCATGCCAAGTTACAGCCTTTTCAAAGTTCATATGTAATGCTTTTCAAATTCAGGGTCATTTAGCTCAAAATGAATCATTAAATGCATGAAAAATATCAAATGAATTCAGAAAAGGTTGAAAATTGGTGATGTGCCTTCAAATGGTGTGTATTAAACACAGAAAAAGTATGGAGTTAAAATAAGTTATTAAAAATGAAATCCCTTTGTGATAGATGAGTTTTCGTCCGAAACCCTCATACTTCTTATGAGATATTCCAATTTGTACACGAAGTGCATCCAGTTTTTGCCGTAACTCTCTCAACTCTTTAGAAGTTGCTAAGTGGGTGAAATTATGATGTTATGCCAAGTTACAACCTTTTCAGAGTTCATTTGTAATGCTTTTCATATTCAGGGTCATTTAGATCAAAATAAATCATTAAATGCATGAAAAATATCAAATGAAGTCATAAAGGGTTGAAAATTGGTGATGTGCCTTCGAATGGTGCATATTGAACACACAAAAAGTATGGAGTTAGAATAAGTTATTAAAAATGAAATCCCTTTGTAATAGATGAGTTTTCGTCTGAAACCCTCATACTTCTTATGAGATTATCCAATTTGTACACGAAGTGCATCCAGTTTTTGCCGTAACCCTCTCAACTCTTTAGAAGTTGCTATGTGGGTGAAATTATGATGTCATGCCAAGTTACAACCTTTTCAGAGATGACATCTAATGCTTTTCAAATTCAAGGTCATTTAGCTCAAATAAATCATTAAATGCATGAAAAATACCAAATGAAGTCACAAAGGGTTGAAAATTGTTGATGTGCCTTTCAATGTTGCGTATTAAACACATAAAAAGTATGGAGTTAAAATAAGTGATTAAAAATGAAATCCCTTTGTGATAGATGAGTTTTCGTCCGAAACCCTCATACTTCTTATGAAATTGTCCAATTTGTACACGAAGTGCATCCAGTTTTTGTCGTAACCCTCTCAACTCTTTATAAGTTGCTATGTGGGTGAAATTACGATGTCATGCCAAGTTACAACCTTTTCAGAGATCATTTGTAAAGCTTTTCAAATTCAGGGTCATTTAGCTCAAAATAAATCATTAACTTCATGAAAAATATCAAATGAAGTCAGAAAGGTTGAAAATTGGTGATGTGCGTTCAGTGGTGCATAGTGAACACACAAAAAGTTAGGAGTTAAAATAAGTTATTAAAAACGAAATCCCTTTGTGATAGATGAGATTTCGTCCGAAACCCTCATACTTCTTATGAGATTGTCCAATTTGTACACGAAGTGCATCTAGTTTTTTCCGTAAGCCTCTTAACTCTTTAGAAGTTGCTATGTTGGTGAAATTATGATGTCATGCCAAGTTACAACCTTTTCAAAGTTCATATGTAATGCTTTTCAAATTTAGGGTCATTTAGCTCAAAATGAATCATTAAATGCATTAAAAATATCAAATGAATTCAGAAAAGGTTGAAAATTAGTGATCTGCCTTCAAATGGTGTGTATTAAACACAGAAAAAGTATGGAGTTAAAATAAGTTATTAAAAATGAAATCCCTTTGTGATACATGAGTTTTCGTCCGAAACCCTCATACTTCTTATGAGATATTCCAATTTGTACACGAAGTGCATCCAGTTTTTGCCGTAACTCTCTCAACTCTTTAGAAGTTGCTAAGTGGGTGAAATTATGATGTTATGCCAAGTTACAACCTTTTCAGAGTTCATTTGTAATGCTTTTCATATTCAGGGTCATTTAGCTCAAAATAAATCATTAAATGCATGAAAAATATCAAATGAAGTCATAAAGGGTTGAAAATTGGTGATGTGCCTTCGAATGGTGCATATTGAACACACAAAAAGTATGGAGTTAGAATAAGTTATTAAAAATGAAATCCCTTTGTAATAGATGAGTTTTCGTCCGAAACCCTCATACTTCTTATGAGATTATCCAATTTGTACACGAAGTGCATCCAGTTTTTGCCGTAACCCTCTCAACTCTTTACAAGTTGCTATGTGGGTGAAATTATGATGTCATGCCAAGTTACAACCTTTTCAGAGATGACATCTAATGCTTTTCAAATTCAAGGTCATTTAGCTCAAATAAATCATTAAATGCATGAAAAATACCAAATGAAGTCACAAAGGGTTGAAAATTGTTGATGTGCCTTTCAATGTTGCATATTAAACACATAAAAAGTATGGAGTTAAAATAAGTGATTAAAAATGAAATCCCTTTGTGATAGATGAGTTTTCGTCCGAAACCCTCATACTTCTTATGAAATTGTCCAATTTGTACACGAAGTGCATCTAGTTTTTGTCGTAACCCTCTCAACTCTTTAGAAGTTGCTATGTGGGTGAAATTATGATGTCATGCCAAGTTACAACCTTTTCAGAGATCATTTGTAAAGCTTTTCAAATTCAGGGTCATTTAGCTCAAAATAAATCATTAACTTCATGAAAAATATCAAATGAAGTCAGAAAGGTTGAAAATTGGTGATGTGCGTTCAGTGGTGCATAGTGAACACACAAAAAGTTAGGAGTTAAAATAAGTTATTAAAAACGAAATCCCTTTGTGATAGATGAGATTTCGTCCGAAACCCTCATACTTCTCTTGAGATTGAGCAATTTGTACACGAAGTGGATCCAGTTCTTGTCGTAACCCTCTCAACTCTTTAGAAGTTGCTATGTGGGTGAAATTATGATGTCATGCCAAGTTACAACCTTTTCAGAGTTCATTTGTTTTGCTTTTCAAATTCAGGGTCATTTAGCTCAAAGTCAATGATTAAATGCATGAAAAATATCAAATGAAGTTAGAAAGGGTTGAAAATTGGTGATGTTCATTCGAGTGGTGCATACTGAACACACAAAAAGTATGGAGTTAAAATAAGTTATTAAAAATGAAATCCCTTTGCGATAGATGAGTTTTCGTCCGAAACCCTCATACTTCTTATGAGATTGTCCAATTTGTACACGAAGTGCATCCAGTTTTTGCCGTAACCCTCTGAACTCTTTAGAAGTTGCTATGTGGGTGAAATTATGATGTGACGCCAAGTTAAAACCTTTTCAGAGTTCATTTGTAATGATTTTCAAATTCAGGGTCATTTAGCTCAAAATAAATCATTAAATGCATGAAAAATATCAAATGAATTAAGAAAGGGTTGAAAATTGGTGATGTGCCTTCGAGTGGTACATATTGAACTCACAAAAAGTATGGAGTTAAAATAAGTTATTAAAAATAAAATCCCTTTGTAATAGATGAGTTTTCGTCCGAAACCCTTATACTTCTTATGAGATTGTCCAATTTTTACACGAAGTGCATCTAGTTTTTGTCGTAACCCTCTCAACCCATTAGAAGTTGCTATGTGGGTGAAATTATGATGTCATGCCAAGGTACGACCTTTTCATAGTTCATTTGTAATGCTTTTCAAATTCAGGGTCATTTAGCTCAAAATAAATCATTAAATGCATGAAAAATATCAAATGAATTCAGAAAGGGTTGAAAATTGGTGATGTGCATTCGAGTGGTGCATATTGAACACACAAAAAGTATGGAGTTAAAATAAGTTATTAAAAATGAAATCCCTTTGTGATAGATGTGTTTTCGTTCGAAACCCTCATACTTCTTAGGAGTTTGTCCAATTTCTACACGAAGTGCATCTAGTTTTTGCCGTAACCCTCTCAACTCTTTAGAAGTTGCTATGTTGGTGAAATTATGATGTCATGCCAAGTTACAACCTTTTCAGCGTTCATTTGTAATGCTTTTCAAATTCAGGGTCATTTAGCTCAAAATAAATCATTAAATGCATGAAAAATATGAAATGAAGTTAGAAAGGGCTGAAAATTGGTGATGTGCCTTCGAATGGTGGATATTGAACACACAAAAAGTATGGAGTTAAAATAAGTTACTAAAAATGAAATCCCTTTGTGATAGATAAGTTTTCGTCCGAAACCCTCATACTTCTTATGAGATTGTCCAATTTGTACACGAAGTGGACCCAGTTTTTACCATAACCCTCGCAATTCTTTATAAGTTGCTATGTGGGTGAAATTATGATGTCATGCCAGGTTACAACCTTTTCAGATTTCATTTGTAATGCTTTTCAAATTCAAGGTCATTTAGCTCAAAATAAATCATTAACTGCATGAAAAATATCAAATGAAGTCAGAAAGGGTTGAAAATTGGTGATGTGCGTTTGAGTGGTGCATACTGAACACACAAAAAGTATGGAATTAAAATAAGTTATTAAAAATGAAATCCCTATGTGATAGATGAGTTTTCGTCCGAAACCCTCATACTTCTTATGAGATTGTCCAATTTGTACACGAAGTGCATCTAGTTTTTGCTATAACCCTCTCAACTCTTTAGAAGTTGCTATGTGGGTGAAATTATGATTTCATGCCAAGTTACAACCTTTTCAGAGTTCATTTGTAATGCTTTTCAAATTCAGGGTCATTTAGCTCAAAATAAATCATTAAATGCATGAAAAATATCAAATGAATTCAGAAAGGGTTGAAAATTGGTGATGTGCATTCGAGTGGTGCATATTGAACACACAAAAAGTATGGAGTTAAAATAAGTTATTAAAAATGAAATCCCTTTGTGATAGATGTGTTTTCGTTCGAAACCCTCATACTTCTTAGGAGATTGTCCAATTTGTACACGAAGTGCATCTAGTTTTTGCCGTAACCCTCTCAACTCTTTAGAAGTTGCTATGTGGGTGAAATTATGATGTCATGCCAAGTTACAACCTTTTCAGCGTTCATTTGTAATGCTTTTCAAATTCAGGGTCATTTAGCTCAAAAAAATCATTAAATGCATGAAAAATATCAAATGAATCCACAATGGGTTGAAAATTGGTGATGTGCCTTCAAATGGTGCATATTGAACACACAAAAAGTATGGAGTTAAAATAAGTTATTAAAAATGAAATCCCTTTGTGATAGATGAGTTTTTGTCCGAAACCCTCATACTTCTTATGAGATTGTCCAATTTGTACACGAAGTGCATCCAATTTATGTCATAACCCTCTCATCTCTTTAGAAGTTGCTATGTGGGCGATATTACGATGTCATGCCAAGTTACAACCTTTTCAGAGTTCATTTGTAATGCTTTTCAAATTCAGGGTCATTTAGCTCAAAATAAATCATTAAATGCATGAAAAATATCAAATGAAGTCCGAAAGGGTTGAAAATTGGTGATGTGCCTTCGAATGGTGTATATTGAACACACAAAAAATATGGAGTTAAAATAGGTTATTAAAAATGAAATCCCTTTGTGATAGATGAGTTTTCGTCCGAAACCCTCATACTTCTTATGAGATTGTCCAATTTGTACACGAAGTGCATCCAGTTTTTGCCGTAACCCTCTCAATTCTTTAGAAGTTGCTATGTGGGTGAAATTATGATGTCATGCCAAGTTACAACCTTTTCAGAGTTCATTTGTAATGCTTTTCAAATTCAAGGTCATTTAGCTCAAAATAAATCATTAACTTCATGAAAAATATCAAATGAAGTCAGAAAGGGTTGAAAATTGGTGATGTGCGTTCGAGTGGTACATACTGAACACACAAAAAGTATGGAGTTAAAATAAGTTATTAAAAATGAAATCCCTATGTGATAGATGAGTTTTCGTCCGAAACCCACATACTTCTTATGAGATTGTCCAATTTTTACACGAAGTGCATCTAGTTTTTGCTATAACCCTCTCAACTCTTTAGAAGTTGCTATGTGGGTGAAATTATGATTTCATGCCAAGTTACAACCTTTTCAGAGTTCATTTGTAATGATTTTCAAATTCAGGGTCATTTAGCTCAAAATAAATCATTAATTTCATGAAAAATATCAAATGAAGTCAGAAAGGGTTGAAAATTGGTGATGTGCCTTCGAATGGTGCGTATTAAACACACATAAAGTATGGAGTTAAAATAAGTTATTAAAAACGAAATCCCTTTGTGATAGATGTGTTTTCGTTTGAAACCCTCATACTTCTTAGGAGATTGTCTAATTTGTACACGAAGTGCATCTAGTTTTTGCCTTAACCCTCTCAACTCTTTAGAAGTTGCTATGTGGGTTAAATTATGATGTCATGCCAAGTTACAACCTTTTCAGCGTTCATTTGTAATGCTTTTGAAATTCAGGGTCATTTAGCTCAAAATAAATCATTAAATGCATGAAAAATATCAAATGAATTAAGAAAGGGTTGAAAATTGGTGATGTGCCTTCGAGTGGTACATATTGAACTCACAAAAAGTATGGAGTTAAAATAAGTTATTAAAAATGAAATCCCTTTGTAATAGATGAGTTTTCGTCCGAAACCCTTATACTTCTTATGAGATTGTCCAATTTTTACACGAAGTGCATCTAGTTTTTGTCGTAACCCTCTCAACCCATTAGAAGTTGCTATGTGGGTGAAATTATGATGTCATGCCAAGGTACGACCTTTTCATAGTTCATTTGTAATGCTTTTCAAATTCAGGGTCATTTAGCTCAAAATAAATCATTAAATGCATGAAAAATATCAAATGAATTCAGAAAGGGTTGAAAATTGGTGATGTGCATTCGAGTGGTGCATATTGAACACACAAAAAATATGGAGTTAAAATAAGTTATTAAAAATGAAATCCCTTTGTGATAGATTTGTTTTCGTTCGAAACCCTCATACTTCTTAGGAGTTTGTCCAATTTGTACACGAAGTGCATCTAGTTTTTGCCGTAACCCTCTCAACTCTTTAGAAGTTGCTATGTTTGTGAAATTATGATGTCATGCCAAGTTACAACCTTTTCAGCGTTCATTTGTAATGCTTTTCAAATTCAGGGTCATTTAGCTCAAAATAAATCATTAAATGCATGAAAAATATGAAATGAAGTTAGAAAGGGTTGAAAATTGGTGATGTGCCTTCGAATGGTGGATATTGAACACACAAAAAGTATGGAGTTAAAATAAGTTACTAAAAATGAAATCCCTTTGTGATAGATGAGTTTTCGTCCGAAACCCTCATACTTCTTATGAGATTGTCCAATTTGTACACGAAGTGGACCCAGTTTTTGCCATAACCCTCTCAATTCTTTAGAAGTTGCTATGTGGGTGAAATTATGATGTCATGCCAGGTTACAACCTTTTCAGGTTTCATTTGTAATGCTTTTCAAATTCAAGGTCATTTAGCTCAAAATAAATCATTAACTGCATGAAAAATATCAAATGAAGTCAGAAAGGGTTGAAAATTGGTGATGTGCGTTCGAGTGGTGCATACTGAACACACAAAAAGTATGGAATTAAAATAAGTTATTAAAAATGAAATCCCTATGTGATAGATGAGTTTTCGTCCGAAACCCTCATACTTCTTATGAGATTGTCCAATTTGTACACGAAGTGCATCTAGTTTTTGCTATAACCCTCTCAACTCTTTAGAAGTTGCTATGTGGGTGAAATTATGATTTCATGCCAAGTTACAACCTTTTCAGAGTTCATTTGTAATGCTTTTCAAATTCAGGGTCATTTAGCTCAAAATAAATCATTAAATGCATGAAAAATATCAAATGAATTCAGAAAGGGTTGAAAATTGGTGATGTGCATTCGAGTGGTGCATATTGAACACACAAAAAGTATGGAGTTAAAATAAGTTATTAAAAATGAAATCCCTTTGTGATAGATGTGTTTTCGTTCGAAACCCTCATACTTCTTAGGAGATTGTCCAATTTGTACACGAAGTGCATCTAGTTTTTGCCGTAACCCTCTCAACTCTTTAGAAGTTGCTATGTGGGTGAAATTATGATGTCATGCCAAGTTACAACCTTTTCAGCGTTCATTTGTAATGCTTTTCATATTCAGGGTCATTTAGCTCAAAAAAATCATTAAATGCATGAAAAATATCAAATGAATCCACAATGGGTTGAAAATTGGTGATGTGCCTTCAAATGGTGCATATTGAACACACAAAAAGTATGGAGTTAAAATAAGTTATTAAAAATGAAATCCCTTTGTGATAGATGAGTTTTTGTCCGAAACCCTCATACTTCTTATGAGATTGTCCAATTTGTACACGAAGTGCATCCAATTTATGTCATAACCCTCTCATCTCTTTAGAAGTTGCTATGTGGGCGATATTACGATGTCATGCCAAGTTACAACCTTTTCAGAGTTCATTTGTAATGCTTTTCAAATTCAGGGTCATTTAGCTCAAAATAAATCATTAAATGCATGAAAAATATCAAATGAAGTCCGAAAGGGTTGAAAATTGGTGATGTGCCTTCGAATGGTGTATATTGAACACACAAAAAATATGGAGTTAAAATAGGTTATTAAAAATGAAATCCCTTTGTGATAGATGAGTTTTCGTCCGAAACCCTCATACTTCTTATGAGATTGTCCAATTTGTACACGAAGTGCATCCAGTTTTTGCCGTAACCCTCTCAATTCTTTAGAAGTTGCTATGTGGGTGAAATTATGATGTCATGCCAAGTTACAACCTTTTCAGAGTTCATTTGTAATGCTTTTCAAATTCAAGGTCATTTAGCTCAAAATAAATCATTAACTTCATGAAAAATATCAAATGAAGTCAGAAAGGGTTGAAAATTGGTAATGTGCGTTCGAGTGGTACATACTGAACACACAAAAAGTATGGAGTTAAAATAAGTTATTAAAAATGAAATCCCTATGTGATAGATGAGTTTTCGTCCGAAACCCACATACTTCTTATGAGATTGTCCAATTTTTACACGAAGTGCATCTAGTTTTTGCTATAACCCTCTCAACTCTTTAGAAGTTGCTATGTGGGTGAAATTATGATTTCATGCCAAGTTACAACCTTTTCAGAGTTCATTTGTAATGATTTTCAAATTCAGGGTCATTTAGCTCAAAATAAATCATTAATTTCATGAAAAATATCAAATGAAGTCAGAAAGGGTTGAAAATTGGTGATGTGCCTTCGAATGGTGCGTATTAAACACACATAAAGTATGGAGTTAAAATAAGTTATTAAAAACGAAATCCCTTTGTGATAGATGTGTTTTCGTTTGAAACCCTCATACTTCTTAGGAGATTGTCTAATTTGTACACGAAGTGCATCTAGTTTTTGCCTTAACCCTCTCAACTCTTTAGAAGTTGCTATGTGGGTTAAATTATGATGTCATGCCAAGTTACAACCTTTTCAGCGTTCATTTGTAATGCTTTTGAAATTCAGGGTCATTTAGCTCAAAATAAATCATTAAATGCATGAAAAATATCAAATGAATTAAGAAAGGGTTGAAAATTGGTGATGTGCCTTCGAGTGGTACATATTGAACTCACAAAAAGTATGGAGTTAAAATAAGTTATTAAAAATGAAATCCCTTTGTAATAGATGAGTTTTCGTCCGAAACCCTTATACTTCTTATGAGATTGTCCAATTTTTACACGAAGTGCATCTAGTTTTTGTCGTAACCCTCTCAACCCATTAGAAGTTGCTATGTGGGTGAAATTATGATGTCATGCCAAGGTACGACCTTTTCATAGTTCATTTGTAATGCTTTTCAAATTCAGGGTCATTTAGCTCAAAATAAATCATTAAATGCATGAAAAATATCAAATGAATTCAGAAAGGGTTGAAAATTGGTGATGTGCATTCGAGTGGTGCATATTGAACACACAAAAAGTATGGAGTTAAAATAAGTTATTAAAAATGAAATCCCTTTGTGATAGATTTGTTTTCGTTCGAAACCCTCATACTTCTTAGGAGTTTGTCCAATTTGTACACGAAGTGCATCTAGTTTTTGCCGTAACCCTCTCAACTCTTTAGAAGTTGCTATGTTTGTGAAATTATGATGTCATGCCAAGTTACAACCTTTTCAGCGTTCATTTGTAATGCTTTTCAAATTCAGGGTCATTTAGCTCAAAATAAATCATTAAATGCATGAAAAATATGAAATGAAGTTAGAAAGGGTTGAAAATTGGTGATGTGCCTTCGAATGGTGGATATTGAACACACAAAAAGTATGGAGTTAAAATAAGTTACTAAAAATGAAATCCCTTTGTGATAGATGAGTTTTCGTCCGAAACCCTCATACTTCTTATGAGATTGTCCAATTTGTACACGAAGTGGACCCAGTTTTTGCCATAACCCTCTCAATTCTTTAGAAGTTGCTATGTGGGTGAAATTATGATGTCATGCCAGGTTACAACCTTTTCAGGTTTCATTTGTAATGCTTTTCAAATTCAAGGTCATTTAGCTCAAAATAAATCATTAACTGCATGAAAAATATCAAATGAAGTCAGAAAGGGTTGAAAATTGGTGATGTGCGTTCGAGTGGTGCATACTGAACACACAAAAAGTATGGAATTAAAATAAGTTATTAAAAATGAAATCCCTATGTGATAGATGAGTTTTCGTCCGAAACCCTCATACTTCTTATGAGATTGTCCAATTTGTACACGAAGTGCATCTAGTTTTTGCTATAACCCTCTCAACTCTTTAGAAGTTGCTATGTGGGTGAAATTATGATTTCATGCCAAATTACAACCTTTTCAGAGTTCATTTGTAATGCTTTTCAAATTCAGGGTCATTTAGCTCAAAATAAATCATTAAATGCATGAAAAATATCAAATGAATTCAGAAAGGGTTGACAATTGGTGATGTGCATTCGAGTGGTGCATATTGAACACACAAAAAGTATGGAGTTAAAATAAGTTATTAAAAATGAAATCCCTTTGTGATAGATGTGTTTTCGTTCGAAACCCTCATACTTCTTAGGAGATTGTCCAATTTGTACACGAAGTGCATCTAGTTTTTGCCGTAACCCTCTCAACTCTTTAGAAGTTGCTATGTGGGTGAAATTATGATGTCATGCCAAGTTACAACCTTTTCAGCGTTCATTTGTAATGCTTTTCAAATTCAGGGTCATTTAGCTCAAAAAAAATCATTAAATGCATGAAAAATATCAAATGAATTCAGAATGGGTTGAAAATTGGTGATGTGCCTTCGAATGGTGCATATTGAACACACAAAAAGTATGGAGTTAAAATAAGTTATTAAAAATGAAATCCCTTTGTGATAGATGAGTTTTTGTCCGAAACCCTCATACTTCTGATGAGATTGTCCAATTTGTACACGAAGTGCATCCGGTTTATGTCGTAACCCTCTCAACTCTTTAGAAGTTGCTATGTGGGCGATATTACGATGTCATGCCAAGTTACAACCTTTTCAGAGTTCATTTGTAATGCTTTTCAAATTCAGGGTCATTTAGCTCAAAATAGATCATTAAATGCATGAAAAATATCAAATGAAGTCCGAAAGGGTTGAAAATTGGTGATGTGCCTTCGAATGGTGTATATTTAACACACAAAAAATATGGAGTTAAAATAGGTTATTAAAAATGAAATCCCTTTGTGATAGATGAGTTTTCGTCCGAAACCCTCATACTTCTTATGAGATTGTCCAATTTGTACACGAAGTGCATCTAGTTTTTGCTATAACCCTCTCAACTCTTTAGAAGTTGCTATGTGGGTGAAATTATGATTTCATGCCAAATTACAACCTTTTCAGAGTTCATTTGTAATGCTTTTCAAATTCAGGGTCATTTAGCTCAAAATAAATCATTAAATGCATGAAAAATATCAAATGAATTCAGAAAGGGTTGAAAATTGGTGATGTGCATTCGAGTGGTGCATATTGAACACACAAAAAGTATGGAGTTAAAATAAGTTATTAAAAATGAAATCCCTTTGTGATAGATGTGTTTTCGTTCGAAACCCTCATACTTCTTAGGAGATTGTCCAATTTGTACACGAAGTGCATCTAGTTTTTGCCGTAACCCTCTCAACTCTTTAGAAGTTGCTATGTGGGTGAAATTATGATGTCATGCCAAGTTACAACCTTTTCAGCGTTCATTTGTAATGCTTTTCAAATTCAGGGTCATTTAGCTCAAAAAAAATCATTAAATGCATGAAAAATATCAAATGAATTCAGAATGGGTTGAAAATTGGTGATGTGCCTTCGAATGGTGCATATTGAACACACAAAAAGTATGGAGTTAAAATAAGTTATTAAAAATGAAATCCCTTTGTGATAGATGAGTTTTTGTCCGAAACCCTCATACTTCTTATGAGATTGTCCAATTTGTACACGAAGTGCATCCGGTTTATGTCGTAACCCTCTCAACTCTTTAGAAGTTGCTATGTGGGCGATCTTACGATGTCATGCCAAGTTACAACCTTTTCAGAGTTCATTTGTAATGCTTTTCAAATTCAGGGTCATTTAGCTCAAAATAAATCATTAAATGCATGAAAAATATCAAATGAAGTCCGAAAGGGTTGAAAATTGGTGATGTGCCTTCGAATGGTGTATATTGAACACACAAAAAATATGGAGTTAAAATAGGTTATTAAAAATGAAATCCCTTTGTGATAGATGAGTTTTCGTCCGAAACCCTCATACTTCTTATGAGATTGTCCAATTTGTACACGAAGTGCATCCAGTTTTTGCCGTAACCCTCTCAACTCTTTAGAAGTTGCTATGTGGGTGAAATTATGATGTCATGCCAAGTTACAACCTTTTCAGAGTTCATTTGTAATGCTTTTCAAATTCAAGGTCATTTAGCTCAAAATAAATCATTAACTTCATGAAAAATATCAAATGAAGTCAGAAAGGGTTGAAAATTGGTGATGTGCGTTCGAGTGGTACATACTGAACACACAAAAAGTATGGAGTTAAAATAAGTTATTAAAAATGAAATCCCTATGTGATAGATGAGTTTTCGTCCGAAACCCTCATACTTCTTATGAGATTGTCCAATTTTTACACGAAGTGCATCTAGTTTTTGCTATAACGCTCTCAACTCTTTAGAAGTTGCTATGTGGGTGAAATTATGATTTCATGCCAAGTTACAACCTTTTCAGAGTTCATTTGTAATGCTTTTCAAATTCAGGGTCATTTAGCTCAAAATAAATCATTAAATGCATCAAAAATATCAAATGAATTCAGAAAGGGTTGAAAATTGGTGATGTGCCTTCGAATGGTACATATTGAACACAAAAAAAGTATGGAGTAAAAATAAGTTATTAAAAATGAAATCCCTTTGTAATAGATGAGTTTTCGTCCGAAACCCTTATACTTCTTATGAGATTGTCCAATTTTTACACGAAGTGCATCCAGTTTTTGTCGAAACCCGCTCAACCCTTTAGAAGTTGCTATGTGGGTGAAATAATGATGTCATGCCAAGGTACCACCTTTTCATAGTTCATTTGTAACGCTTTTCAAATTCGGGGTCATTTAGCTCAAAATAAATTATTAAATGCATGAAAAATATCAAATGAATTCAGAAAGGGTTGAAAATTGGTGATGTGCGTTCGAGTGGTGCATATTGAACACACAAAAACTAAGGAGATAAAATAAGTTATTAAAAATGAAATCCCTTTGTTACAGATGTGTTTTCGTCCGAAACCCTCATACTTCTTAGGAGATTGTCCAATTTGTACACGAAGTGCATCTAGTTTTTGCCGTAACCCTCTCAACTCTTTAGAAGTTTCTATGTGGGTGAAATTATGATGTCATGCCAAGTTACAACCTTT
The DNA here is from genome assembly GCA_022496015.1 of Hordeum marinum. Taxonomy (NCBI): domain Eukaryota; kingdom Viridiplantae; phylum Streptophyta; class Magnoliopsida; order Poales; family Poaceae; genus Hordeum; species Hordeum marinum. Next base: position 481,039,091 of record CM039674.1, read on the forward strand.
TCCGCGTTCATTTGTAATGCTTTTCAAATTCAGGGTCATTTAGCTCAAAATAAATCATTAAATGCATGAAAAATATCAAATGAATTCAGAATGGGTTCAAAATTGGTGATGTGCCTTCGAATGGTACATATTGAACACACAGAAAGTATGGAGTTAAAATAAGTTATTAAAAATGAAATCCCTTTGTTATAGATGAGTTTTCGTCCGAAACCCTCATACTTCTTATGAGATTGTCCAATTTGTACACGAAGTGCATCCAGTTTTTTCGTTACTCTCTCAACTCTTTATAAGTTGCTATGCGGGTGAAATTACGATGTCATGCGAAGTTACAACCTTTTCAGAGTTCATTTGTAATTTTTTCCAAATTCAGGGTCATTTAGCTCAAAATAAATCATTAAATGCATGAAAAATATCAAATGAAGTCAGAAAGGGTTGAAAATTGGTGATGTGCCTTCCAATGGTGCATATTCAACTCACAAAAAGTATGGAGTTAAAATAAGTTATTAAAAATGAAATCCCTTTGTGATAGATAAGTTTTCGTCCGAAACCCTCATACTTTTTATGACATTGTCCAATTTCTACACGAAGTGCATCTAGTTTTTGCCGTAACCCTCTCAACTCTTTAGAAGTTGCTATGTGGGTGAAATTACGATGTCATGCCGAGTTACAACCTTTTCAGAGTTCATTTGTAATGCTTTTCAAATTCAGGGTCATTTAGCTGAAAATAAATCATTAAATGCATGAAAAATATCAAATGAAGTCTTAAAGGGTTGAAAATTGCTGACGTGCCGTCGAATGGTGCGTTAAACAGACAAAAAGTATGGAGTTAAAATAAGTTATTAAAAATGAAATCCCTTTGTGATAGATGAGTTTTCGTCTGAAACCCTCATACTTCTTATGAGATTGTCCAATTTGTACACGAAGTGCATCCAGTTTTTGCCGTAACCCTCTCAACTCTTTAGAAGTTCCTATGTCGGTGAAATTATGATGTCATGCCAAGTTACAACCTTTTCAGAGTTCATTTGTAATGCTATTCAAATTCAGGGTCATTTAGCTCAAAATAAATTAGTAAATGCATGAAAAATATCAAATGAATTCAGAAAGGGTATAAAATTGGTGATGTGCCTTCGAATGGTGCATATTGAAGACACAAAAAGTATGGAGTTAAAATAAGTTATTAAAAATGAAATCCCTTTGTGATATATGAGTTTTCGTCGGAAACCCTCATACTTCTTATGAAATTGACCAATTTGTACACGAAGTGCATCCAGTTTTTTCCGTAACCCTCTCAACCCTTTAGAAGTTGCTATGTGGGTGAAATTATGATGTCATGCCAAGTTACAACCTTTTCAGAGTTCATTTGTAATGCTTGTCAAATTCAGGGTCATTTAGCTCAAAATAAATCATTAAATACATGAAAAATATCAAATGAATTCAGAAAGGGTTGAAAATTGGTGATGTGCCTTCGAATGGTGCATATTGAACACAGAAAAAGTATAGATTTAAAATAAGTTATTAAAAATGAAATCCCTTTGTAATAGATGAGTTTTCGTCCGAAACCCTCATACTTCATATGAGATTGTCCAATTTTTACACGAAGTGCATCCAGTTTTTGTCGTAACCCTCTCAACTCTTTAGAAGTTTCTATGTGGGTGAAATTATGATTTCATGCCAAGTAACAACCTTTTCAGAGTTCATTTGTAATGCTTTTCAAATTCAGGGTCATTTAGCTCAACATAAATCAGTAAATGCATCAAAAATATCAAATGAATTCAGAAAGGGTTGGAAATTGGTGATGTGCCTTCGAATGGTGCATATTGAACACAAAAAAAGTATGGAGTTAAAATAAGTTATTAAAAACGAAATCCCTTTGTGATAGATGAGTTTACGTCTGAAACCCTCATACTTCTTATGAAATTGACCAATTTGTACACGAAGTGCATCCAGTTTTTGCCGTAACCCTCTCAACCCTTTAGAAGTTGCTATGTGGGTGAAATTATGATGTCATGCCAAGTTACAACCTTTGCAGAGTTCATTTAATGCTTTTCAAATTCAGGGTCATTTAGCTAAAAATAAATCATTAAATGCATGAAAAATATCAAATGAATTCAGAATGGGTTGAAAATTGGTGATGTGCCTTCGAATGGTGCATATTGAACACACAAAAAGTATGGAGTTAAAATAAGTTATTAAAATATAAATCCCTTTGTAATAGATGAGTTTTCATCCGAAACCCTCATACTTCTGATGAGATTGTCCAATTTGTACACGAAGTGCATCCAGTTTATGTCGTAACCCTCTCAACTCTTTAGAAGTTGCTATGTGGGCGATATTACGATGTCATGCCAAGTTACAACCTTTTCAGAGTTCATTTGTAATGCTTTTCAAATTCAGGGTCATTTAGCTCAAAATAAATCATTAAATGCATGAAAAATATCAAATGAAGTCCGAAAGGGTTGAAAATTGGTGATGTGCCTTCGAATGGTGTATATTGAACACACAAAAAATATGGAGTTAAAATAGGTTATTAAAAATGAAATCCCTTTGTGATAGATGAGTTTTCGTCCGAAACCCTCATACTTCTTATGAGATTGTCCAATTTGTACACGAAGTGCATCCAGTTTTTGCCGTAACCCTCTCAACTCTTTAGAAGTTGCTATGTGGGTGAAATTATGATGTCATGCCAAGTTACAACCTTTTCAGAGTTCATTTGTAATGCTTTTCAAATTCAAGGTCATTTAGCTCAAAATAAATCATTAACTTCATGAAAAATATCAAATGAAGTCAGAAAGGGTTGAAAATTGGTGATGTGCGTTCGAGTGGTACATACTGAACACACAAAAAGTATGGAGTTAAAATAAGTTATTAAAAATGAAATCCCTATGTGATAGATGAGTTGTCGTCCGAAACCCTCATATTTCTTATGAGATTGTCCAATTTTTACACGAAGTGCATCTAGTTTTTGCTATAACCCTCTCAACTCTTTAGAAGTTGCTATGTGGGTGAAATTATGATTTCATGCCAAGTTACAACCTTTTCAGAGTTCATTTGTAATGCTTTTCAAATTCAGGGTCATTTAGCTCAAAATAAATCATTAAATGCATCAAAAATATCAAATGAATTCAGAAAGGGTTGAAAATTGGTGATGTGCCTTCGAATGGTACATATTGAACACACAAAAAGTATGGAGTAAAAATAAGTTATTAAAAATGAAATCCCTTTGTAATAGATGAGTTTTCGTCCGAAACCCTTATACTTCTTATGAGATTGTCCAATTTTTACACGAAGTGCATCCAGTTTTTGTCGAAACCCGCTCAACCCTTTAGAAGTTGCTATGTGGGTGAAATTATGATGTCATGCCAAGGTACCACCTTTTCATAGTTCATTTGTAATGCTTTTCAAATTCGGGGTCATTTAGCTCAAAATAAATTATTAAATGCATGAAAAATATCAAATGAATTCAGAAAGGGTTGAAAATTGGTGATGTGCGTTCGAGTGGTGCATATTGAACACACAAAAAGTAAGGAGTTATAATAAGTTATTAAAAATGAAATCCCTTTGTGATAGTTGTGTTTTCGTCCGAAACCCTCATACTTCTTAGGAGATTGTCCAATTTGTACACGAAGTGCATCTAGTTTTTGCCGTAACCCTCTCAACTCTTTAGAAGTTTCTATGTGGGTGAAATTATGATGTCATGCCAAGTTACAACCTTTTCAGCGTTCATTTCTAATGCTTTTCAAATTCAGGGTCATTTAGCTCAAAATAAATCATTAAATGCATGAAAAATATCAAATGAATTCAGAATGGGTTCAAAATTGGTATTGTGCCTTCGAATGGTGCATATTGAACACACAGAAAGTATGGAGTTAAAATAAGTTATTAAAAATGAAATCCCTTTGTTATAGATGAGTTTTCGTCCGAAACCCTCATACTTCTTATGAGATTTTCCAATTTGTACACGAAGTGCATCCAGTTTTTTCGTTACTCTCTCAACTCTTTATAAGTTGCTATGTGGGTGAAATTACGATGTCATGCCAAGTTACAACCTTTTCAGAGTTCATTTGTAATTTTTTCCAAATTCAGGGTCATTTAGCTCAAAATAAATCATTAAATGCATGAAAAATATCAAATGAAGTCAGAAAGGGTTGAAAATTGGTGATGTGCCTTCGAATGGTGCATATTGAACTCACAAAAAGTATGGAGTTAAAATAAGTTATTAAAAATGAAATCCCTTTGTGATAGATAAGTTTCCGTCCGAAACCCTCATACTTTTTATGACATTGTCCAATTTGTACACGAAGTGCATCTAGTTTTTGCCGTAACCCTCTCAACTCTTTAGAAGTAGCTATGTGGGTGAAATTATGATGTCATGCCGAGTTACAACCTTTTCAGAGTTCATTTGTAATGCTTTTCAAATTCAGGGTCATTTAGCTCAAAATAAATCATTAAATGCATGAAAAATATCAAATGAAGTCTTAAAGGGTTGAAAATTGCTGACGTGCCTTCGAATGGTGCGTTAAACAGACAAAAAGTATGGAGTTAAAATAAGTTATTAAAAATGAAATCCCTTTGTGATAGATGAGTTTTCGTTTGAAACCCTCATACTTCTTATGAGATTGTCCAATTTGTACACGAAGTGCATCCAGTTTTTGCCGTAACCCTCTCAACTCTTTAGAAGTTCCTATGTGGGTGAAATTATGATGTCATGCCAAGTTACAACCTTTTCAGAGTTCATTTGTAATGCTATTCAAATTCAGGGTCATTTAGCTCAAAATAAATTAGTAAATGCATGAAAAATATCAAATGAATTCGGAAAGGGTTTAAAATTGGTGATGTGCCTTCGAATGGTGCATATTGAAGACACAAAAAGTATGGAGTTAAAACAAGTTATTAAAAATGAAATCCCTTTGTGATAGATGAGTTTTCGTCGGAAACCCTCATACTTCTTATGAAATTGACCAATTTGTACACGATGTGCATCCAGTTTTTTCCGTAACCCTCTCAACCCTTTAGAAGTTGCTATGTGGGTGAAATTATGATGTCATGCCAAGTTACAACCTTTTCAGAGTTCATTTGTAATGCTTGTCAAATTCAGGGTCATTTAGCTCAAAATAAATCATTAAATGCATGAAAAATATCAAATGAATTCAGAAAGGGTTGAAAATTGGTGATGTGCCTTCGAATGGTGCATATTGAACACAGAAAAAGTATAGATTTAAAATAAGTTATTGAAAATGAAATCCCTTTGTAATAGATGAGTTTTCGTCCCAAACCCTCATACTTCATATGAGATTGTCCAATTTTTACACGAAGTGCATCCAGTTTTTGTCGTAACCCTCTCAACTCTTTAGAAGTTTCTATGTGGGTGAAATTATGATTTCATGCCAAGTTACAACCTTTTCAGAGTTCATTTGTAATGCTTTTCAAATTCAGGGTCATTTAGCTCAACATAAATCAGTAAATGCATCAAAAATATCAAATGAATTCAGAAAGGGTTGGAAATTGGTGATGTGCCTTCGAATGGTGCATATTGAACACAAAAAAAGTATGGAGTTAAAATAAGTTATTAAAAACGAAATCCCTTTGTGATAGATGAGTTTACGTCTGAAACCCTCATACTTCTTATGAAATTGACCAATTTGTACACGAAGTGCATCCAGTTTTTGCCGTAACCCTCTCAACCCTTTAGAAGTTGCTATGTGGGTGAAATTATGATGTCATGCCAAGTTACAACCTTTGCAGAGTTCATTTAATGCTTTTCAAATTCAGGGTCATTTAGCTAAAAATAAATCATTAGATGCATGAAAAATATCAAATGAATTCAGAAAGGGTTGAAAATTGGTGATGTGCCTTGGAATGGTGCATATTGAACACACAAAAAGTATAGAGTTAAAATAAGTTATTAAAAATGAAATCCCTTTGTAATAGATGAGTTTTCGTCCGAAACCCTAATACTTCATATTAGATTGTCCAATTTTTACACGAAGTGCATCTAGTTTTTGTCGTAACCCTCTCAACACTTTAGAAGTTTCTGTGTGGGTGCAATTATGATTTCATGCCAAGTTACAACCTTTTCAGAGTTCATTTGTAATGCTTTTCAAATTAAGGGTCATTTAGCTCAAAATAAATCAGTAAATGCATCAAAAATATCAAATGAATTCAGAAAGGGTTGGAAATTGGTGATGTGCCTTCGAATGGTGCATATTGAACACACAAAAAGTATGGAGTTAAAATAAATTATTAAAAACGAAATCCCTTTGTGATAGATGAGTTTTCGTCTGAAACCCTCATACTTCTTATGAAATTGACCAATTTGTACACGAAGTGCATCCAGTTTTTGCCGTAACCCTCTCAACCCTTTAGAAGTTGCTATCTGGGTGAAATTATGATGTCATGCCAAGTTACAACCTTTCAGAGTTCATTTGTAATGCTTTTCAAATTCAGGGTCATTTAGCTCAAAATAAATCATTAAATGCATGAAAAATATCAAATGAATTCAGAAAGGGTTGAAAATTGGTGATGTGCCTTCGAATGGTGCATATTGAACACACAAAAAGTATAGAGTTAAAATAAGTTATTATAAATGAAATCCCTTTGTAATAGATGAGTTTTCGTCCGAAACCCTAATACTTCATATGAGATTGTCCAATTTTTACATGAAGTGCATCAAGTTTTTGTCGTAACCCTCTCAACTCTTGAGAAGTTTCTGTGTGGTTGAAATTACGATGTCATGCAAAGTTACAAACTTTTCAGAGTTCATTTGTAATGCTTCTCAAAGTCAGGGTCATTTAGCTAAAAATAAATCACTAAATGCATCAAAAATATCAAATGAATTCAGAAAGGGTTGAAAATTGGTGATGTGCCTTCGAATGGTGCATATTGAACTCACAAAAAGTATGGAGTTAAAATAAGTTATTTAAAATGAAATCCCTTTGTGATAGATAAGTTTTCGTCCGAAACCCTCATACTTCTTATGACATTGTCCAATTTGTACACGAAGTGCATCTACTTTTTGCCGTAACCCTCTCAACTCTTTAGAAGTTGCTATCTGGGTGAAATTATGATGTCATGCCGAGTTACAACCTTTTCAGAGTTCATTTGTAATGCTTTTCAAATTTAGGGTCATTTAGCTCAAAATAAATCATTAAATGCATGAAAAATATCAAATGAAGTCATAAAGGGTTGAAAATTGGTGATGTGCCTTCGAATGGTGCGTTAAACACACAAAAAGTATGGAGTTAAAATAAGTTATTACGAATGAAATCCCTTTGTGATAGATGAGTTTACGTCCGAAACCCTCATACTTCTTATGAGATTGTCCAATTTGTACACGAAGTGCATCCAGTTTTTGCCGTAACCCTCTCAACTCTTTAGAAGTTCCTATGTGGGTGAAATTATGATGTCATGCCAAGTTACAACCTTTTCAGAGTTCATTTGTAATGCTATTCAAATTCAGGGTCATTTAGCTCAAAATAAATTAGTAAATGCATGAAAAATAGCAAATGAATTCAGAAAGGGTTTAAAATTGGTGATGTGCCTTCGAATGGTGCATATTGAAGACACAAAAAGTATGGAGTTAAAATAAGTTATTAAAAATGAAATCCCTTTGTGATAGATGAGTTTTCGTCGGAAACCCTCATACTTCTTATGAAATTGACCAATTTGTACACGAAGTGCATCCAGTTTTTTCCGTAACCCACTCAACCCTTTAGAAGTTGCTATGTGGGTGAAATTATGATGTCATGCCAAGTTACAACGTTTTCAGAGTTCATTTGTAATACTTGTCAAATTCAGGGTCATTTAGCTCAAAATAAATCATTAAATGCATGAAAAATATCAAATGAATTTAGAAAGGGTTGAAAATTGGTGATGTGCCTTCGAATGGTGCATATTGAACACAGAAAAAGTATAGATTTAAAATAAGTTATTAAAAATGAAATCCCTTTGTAATAGATTAGTTTTCGTCCGAAACCCTCATACTTCATATGAGATTGTCCAATTTTTACACGAAGTGCATCCAGTTTTTGTCGTAACCCTCTCCACTCTTTAGAAGTTTCTATGTGGGTGAAATTATGATTTCATGCCAAGTTACAACCTTTTCAGAGTTCATTTGTAATGCTTTTCAAATTCAGGGTCATTTAGCTCAACATAAATCAGTAAATGCATCAAAAATATCAAATGAATTCAGAAAGGGTTGGAAATTGGTGATGTGCCTTCGAATGGTGCATATTGAACACAAAAAAAGTATGGAGTTAAAATAAGTTATTAAAAACGAAATCCCTTTGTGATAGATGAGTTTACGTCTGAAACCCTCATACTTCTTATGAAATTGACCAATTTGTACACGAAGTGCATCCAGTTTTTGCCGTAACCCTCTCAACCCTTTAGAAGTTGCTATGTGGGTGAAATTATGATGTCATGCCAAGTTACAACCTTTGCAGAGTTCATTTAATGCTTTTCAAATTCAGGGTCATTTAGCTAAAAATAAATCATTAAATGCATGAAAAATATCAAATGAATTCAGAAAGGGTTGAAAATTGGTGATGTGCCTTCGAATGGTGCATATTGAACACACAAAAAGTATAGAGTTAAAATAAGTTATTAAAAATGAAATCCCTTTGTAATAGATGAGTTTTCGTCCGAAACCCTAATACTTCATATTAGATTGTCCAATTTTTACACGAAGTGCATCCAGTTTTTGTCGTAACCCTCTCAACACTTTCGAAGTTTCTGTGTGGGTGCAATTATGATTTCATGCCACTTACAACCTTTTCAGAGTTCATTTGTAATGCTTTTCAAATTAAGGGTCATTTAGCTCAAAATAAATCAGTAAATGCATCAAAAATATCAAATGAATTCAGAAAGGGTTGGAAATTGGTGATGTGCCTTCGAATGGTGCATATTGAACACACAAAAAGTATGGAGTTAAAATAAATTATTAAAAACGAAATCCCTTTGTGATAGATGAGTTTTCGTCTGAAACCCTCATACTTCTAATGAAATTGACCAATTTGTACACGAAGTGCATCCAGTTTTTGCCGTAACCCTCTCAACCCTTTAGAAGTTGCTATCTGGGTGAAATTATGATGTCATGCCAAGTTACAACCTTTCAGAGTTCATTTGTAATGCTTTTCAAATTCAGGGTCATTTAGCTCAAAATAAATCATTAAATGCATGAAAAATATCAAATGAATTCAGAAAGGGTTGAAAATTGGTGATGTGCCTTCGAATGGTGCATATTGAACACACAAAAAGTATAGAGTTAAAATAAGTTATTATAAATGAAATCCCTTTGTAATAGATGAGTTGTCGTCCGAAACCCTAATACTTCATATGAGATTGTCCAATTTTTACATGAAGTGCATCAAGTTTTTGTCGTAACCCTCTCAACTCTTGAGAAGTTTCTGTGTGGTTGAAATTACGATGTCATGCAAAGTTACAAACTTTTCAGAGTTCATTTGTAATGCTTCTCAAAGTCAGGGTCATTTAGCTAAAAATAAATCACTAAATGCATCAAAAATATCAAATGAATTCAGAAAGGGTTGAAAATTGGTGATGTGCCTTCGAATGGTGCATATTGAACTCACAAAAAGTATGGAGTTAAAATAAGTTATTAAAAATGAAATCCCATTGTGATAGATAAGTTTTCGTCCGAAACCCTCATACTTCTTATGACATTGTCCAATTTGTACACGAAGTGCATCTACTTTTTGCCGTAACCCTTTCAACTCTTTAGAAGTTGCTATCTGGGTGAAATTATGATGTCATGCCGAGTTACAACCTTTTCAGAGTTCATTTGTAATGCTTTTCAAATTCAGGGTCATTTAGCTCAAAATAAATCATTAAATGCATGAAAAATATCAAATGATGTCATAAAGGGTTGAAAATTGGTGATGTGCCTTCGAATGGTGCGTTAAACACACAAAAAGTATGAAGTTAAAATAAGTTATTACGAATGAAATCCCTTTGTGATAGATGAGTTTTCGTCCGAAACCCTCATACTTCTTATGAGATTGTCCAATTTTTACACGAAGTGGATCAAGTTTTTGCCGTAACCCTCTCATCTCTTTAGAAGTTTCTATGTGGGTGAAATTATGATGTCATGCCAAGTTACAACCTTTTTGGAGTTCATTTGTAATGCTTTTCAAATTCAGGGTCATTTAGCTCAAAATAAATCATTAAATGCATGAAAAATATCAAATGAATTCAGAAAGGGTTGAAAATTGGTGATGTGCCTTCGAATGGTGCATATTGAACACAGAAAAAGTATAGATTTAAAATAAGTTATTAAAAATGAAATCCCTTTGTAATAGATGAGTTTTCGTCCGAAACCCTAATACTTCATATGAGATTGTCCAATTTTTACACGAAGTGCATCCAGTTTTTGTCGTAACCCTCTCAACACTTTAGAAGTTTCTGTGTGGGTGAAATTATGATTTCATGCCAAGTTACAACCTTTTCAGAGTTCATTTGTAATGCTTTTCAAATTAAGGGTCATTTAGCTCAAAATAAATCAGTAAATGCATCAAAAATATCAAATGAATTCAGAAAGGGTTGGAAATTGGTGATGTGCCTTCGAATGGTGCATATTGAACACAAAAAAAGTATGGAGTTAAAATAAGTTATTAAAAACGAAATCCTTTTGTGATAGATGAGTTTACGTCTGAAACCCTCATACTTCTTATGAAATTGACCAATTTGTACACGAAGTGCATCCAGTTTTTGCCGTAACCCTCTCAACCCTTTAGAAGTTGCTATGTGGGTGAAATTATGGTGTCATGCCAAGTTACAACCTTTGCAGAGTTCATTTAATGCTTTTCAAATTCAGGGTCATTTAGCTAAAAATAAATCATTAAATGCATGAAAAATATCAAATTAATTCAGAAAGGGTTGAAAATTGGTGATGTGCCTTCGAATGGTGCATATTGAACACACAAAAAGTATGGAGTTAAAATAAGTTATTAAAAATGAAATCCCTTTGTAATAGATGAGTTTTCGTCCGAAACCCTAATAGTTCATATTAGATTGTCCAATTTTTACACGAAGTGCATCCAGTTTTTGTCGTAACCCTCTCAACACTTTAGAAGTTTCTGTGTGGGTGCAATTATGATTTCATGCCAAGTTACAACCTTTTTAGAGTTCATTTGTAATGCTTTTCAAATTAAGGGTCATTTAGCTCAAAATAAATCAGTAAATGCATCAAAAATATCAAATGAATTCAGAAAGGGTTGGAAATTGGTGATGTGCCTTCGAATGGTGCATACTGAACACACAAAAAGTATGGAGTTAAAATAAATTATTAAAAACGAAATCCGTTTGTGATAGATGAGTTTTCGTCTGAAACCCTCATAGTTCTTATGAGATTGTCCAATTTGTACACGAAGTGCATCCAGTTTTTGCCGTAACCCTCTCAACTCTTTAGAAGTTGCTATGTGGGTGAAATTATGATGTCATGCCAAGTTACAACCTTTTCAGAGTTCATTTGTAATGCTTTTCAAATTCCGGGTCATTTAGCTCAAAATAAATCATTAAATACATGAAAAATATCAAATGAAGTCAGAAAAGGTTGAAAATTGGTGATGTGCCTTCAAATGGTGCATATAGAACACACAAAAATGATGGAGTTAAAATAAGTTATTAGAAACAAAATCCCTTTGTGATAGACGAGTTTTCGTCTGAAACCCTCATACTTCCTATGAGATTGTCCAATTTGTACACGAACTGCATCCAGTTTTTGCCGTAACCTCTCAACTCTTTAGAAGTTGCTATGTGGGTGAAATTATGATGTCATGCCAAGTTACAACCTTTTCAGAGTTCATTTGTAATGCTTTTCATATTCTGGGTCATTTAGCTCAAAATAAATCATTAAATGCATGAAAAATATCAAATGAAGTGAGAAAGGGTTGAAAAATGGTGATGTGCCTTCGAATGGTGCATATTGAACACACAAAAAGTATAGAGTTAAAATAAGTTATTAAAATGAAATCCCTTCGTAATAGATGAGTTTTCGTCCGAAACCCTCATACTTCTTATGAGATTGTCCAATTTTTACACGAAGTGCATCCTGTTTTTGCCATAACCCTCTTAACTCTTTAGAACTTGCTATGTGGCTGAAATTATGATGTCATGCCAAGTAACAACCTTTTTAGAGTTCATTTGTAATGCTTTCCAAATTCAGCATCATTTAGCTCAAAAAATATCATTAAATCCATGAAAAATATCAAATGAAGTCAGAAAGGGTTGAAAATTGTTGATCTGCCTTCGAAAGGTGCATATTGAACACACAAAAATTATGGAATTCAGATAAGTTATTATAAATGAAATCCCTTTGTAATAGATGAGTTTTCGTCCAAAACCCTAATACTTCATATGAGATTGTCCAATTTTTACATGAAGTGCATCAAGTTTTTGTCGTAACCCTCTCAACTCTTGAGAAGTTTCTGTGTGGTTGAAATTACGATGTCATGCAAAGTTACAAACTTTTCAGAGTTCATTTGTAATGCTTCTCAAAGTCAGGGTCATTTAGCTAAAAATAAATCACTAAATGCATCAAAAATATCAAATGAATTCAGAAAGGGTTGAAAATTGGTGATGTGCCTTCGAATGGTGCATATTGAACTCACAAAAAGTATGGAGTTAAAATAAGTTATTAAAAATGAAATCCCTTTGTGATAGATAAGTTTTCGTCCGAAACCCTCATACTTCTTATGACATTGTCCAATTTGTACACGAAGTGCATCTACTTTTTGCCGTAACCCTCTCAACTCTTTAGAAGTTGCTATCTGGGTGAAATTATGATGTCATGCCGAGTTACAACCTTTTCAGAGTTCATTTGTAATGCTTTTCAAATTCAGGGTCATTTAGCTCAAAGAAAATCATTAAATGCATGAAAAATATCAAATGAAGTCATAAAGGGTTGAAAATTGGTGATGTGCCTTTGAATGGTGCGTTAAACACACAAAAAGTATGGAGTTAAAATAAGTTATTACGAATGAAATCCCTTTGTGATAGATGAGTTTTCGTCCGAAACCCTCATACTTCTTATGAGATTGTCCAATTTTTACACGAAGTGGATCAAGTTTTTGCCGTAACCCTCTCATCTCTTTAGAAGTTTCTATGTGGGTGAAATTATGATGTCATGCCAAGTTACAACCTTTTTGGAGTTCATTTGTAATGCTTTTCAAATTCAGGGTCATTTAGCTCAAAATAAATCATTAAATGCATGAAAAATATCAAATGAATTCAGAAAGGGTTGAAAATTGGTGATGTGCCTTCGAATGGTGCATATTGAACACAGAAAAAGTATAGATTTAAAATAAGTTATTAAAATGAAATCCCTTTGTAATAGATGAGTTTTCGTCCGAAACCCTAATACTTCAGATGAGATTGTCCAATTTTTACACGAAGTGCATCTAGTTTTTGTCGTAACCCTCTCAACACTTTAGAAGTTTCTGTGTGGGTGAAATTATGATTTCATGCCAAGTTACAACCTTTTCAGAGTTCATTTGTAATGCTTTTCAAATTAAGGGTCATTTAGCTCAAAATAAATCAGTAAATGCATCAAAAATATCAAATGAATTCAGAAAGGGTTGGAAATTGGTGATGTGCCTTCGAATGGTGCATATTGAACACAAAAAAAGTATGGAGTTAAAATAAGTTATTAAAAACGAAATCCTTTTGTGATAGATGAGTTTACGTCTGAAACCCTCATACTTCTTATGAAATTGACCAATTTGTACACGAAGTGCATCCAGTTTTTGCCGTAACCCTCTCAACCCTTTAGAAGTTGCTATGTGGGTGAAATTATGGTGTCATGCCAAGTTACAACCTTTGCAGAGTTCATTTAATGCTTTTCAAATTCAGGGTCATTTAGCTAAAAATAAATCATTAAATGCATGAAAAATATCAAATTAATTCAGAAAGGGTTGAAAATTGGTGATGTGCCTTCGAATGGTGCATATTGAACACACAAAAAGTATGGAGTTAAAATAAGTTATTAAAAATGAAATCCCTTTGTAATAGATGAGTTTTCGTCCGAAACCCTAATACTTCATATTAGATTGTCCAATTTTTACACGAAGTGCATCCAGTTTTTGTCGTAACCCTCTCAACACTTTAGAAGTTTCTGTGTGGGTGCAATTATGATTTCATGCCAAGTTACAACCTTTTTAGAGTTCATTTGTAATGCTTTTCAAATTAAGGGTCATTTAGCTCAAAATAAATCAGTAAATGCATCAAAAATATCAAATGAATTCAGAAAGGGTTGGAAATTGGTGATGTGCCTTCGAATGGTGCATACTGAACACACAAAAAGTATGGAGTTAAAATAAATTATTAAAAACGAAATCCGTTTGTGATAGATGAGTTTTCGTCTGAAACCCTCATAGTTCTTATGAGATTGTCCAATTTGTACACGAAGTGCATCCAGTTTTTGCCGTAACCCTCTCAACTCTTTAGAAGTTGCTATGTGGGTGAAATTATGATGTCATGCCAAGTTACAACCTTTTCAGAGTTCATTTGTAATGCTTTTCAAATTCCGGGTCATTTAGCTCAAAATAAATCATTAAATACATGAAAAATATCAAATGAAGTCAGAAAAGGTTGAAAATTGGTGATGTGCCTTCAAATGGTGCATATAGAACACACAAAAATGATGGAGTTAAAATAAGTTATTAGAAACAAAATCCCTTTGTGATAGACGAGTTTTCGTCTGAAACCCTCATACTTCCTATGAGATTGTCCAATTTGTACACGAACTGCATCCAGTTTTTGCCGTAACCTCTCAACTCTTTAGAAGTTGCTATGTGGGTGAAATTATGATGTCATGCCAAGTTACAACCTTTTCAGAGTTCATTTGTAATGCTTTTCATATTCTGGGTCATTTAGCTCAAAATAAATCATTAAATGCATGAAAAATATCAAATGAAGTGAGAAAGGGTTGAAAAATGGTGATGTGCCTTCGAATGGTGCATATTGAACACACAAAAAGTATAGAGTTAAAATAAGTTATTAAAATGAAATCCCTTCGTAATAGATGAGTTTTCGTCCGAAACCCTCATACTTCTTATGAGATTGTCCAATTTTTACACGAAGTGCATCCTGTTTTTGCCATAACCCTCTTAACTCTTTAGAACTTGCTATGTGGCTGAAATTATGATGTCATGCCAAGTAACAACCTTTTTAGAGTTCATTTGTAATGCTTTCCAAATTCAGCATCATTTAGCTCAAAAAATATCATTAAATCCATGAAAAATATCAAATGAAGTCAGAAAGGGTTGAAAATTGTTGATCTGCCTTCGAATGGTGCATATTGAACACACAAAAATTATGGAATTCAGATAAGTTATTATAAATGAAATCCCTTTGTAATAGATGAGTTTTCGTCCAAAACCCTAATACTTCATATGAGATTGTCCAATTTTTACATGAAGTGCATCAAGTTTTTGTCGTAACCCTCTCAACTCTTGAGAAGTTTCTGTGTGGTTGAAATTACGATGTCATGCAAAGTTACAAACTTTTCAGAGTTCATTTGTAATGCTTCTCAAAGTCAGGGTCATTTAGCTAAAAATAAATCACTAAATGCATCAAAAATATCAAATGAATTCAGAAAGGGTTGAAAATTGGTGATGTGCCTTCGAATGGTGCATATTGAACTCACAAAAAGTATGGAGTTAAAATAAGTTATTAAAAATGAAATCCCTTTGTGATAGATAAGTTTTCGTCCGAAACCCTCATACTTCTTATGACATTGTCCAATTTGTACACGAAGTGCATCTACTTTTTGCCGTAACCCTCTCAACTCTTTAGAAGTTGCTATCTGGGTGAAATTATGATGTCATGCCGAGTTACAACCTTTTCAGAGTTCATTTGTAATGCTTTTCAAATTCAGGGTCATTTAGCTCAAAGAAAATCATTAAATGCATGAAAAATATCAAATGAAGTCATAAAGGGTTGAAAATTGGTGATGTGCCTTTGAATGGTGCGTTAAACACACAAAAAGTATGGAGTTAAAATAAGTTATTACGAATGAAATCCCTTTGTGATAGATGAGTTTTCGTCCGAAACCCTCATACTTCTTATGAGATTGTCCAATTTTTACACGAAGTGGATCCAGTTTTTGCCGTAACCCTCTCATCTCTTTAGAAGTTGCTATGTGGGTGAAATTATGATGTCATGCCAAGTTACAACCTTTTCGGAGTTCATTTGTAATGCTTTTCAAATTCAGGGTCATTTAGCTCAAAATAAATCATTAAATGCATGAAAAATATCAAATGAATTCAGAAAGGGTTGAAAATTGGTGATGTGCCTTCGAATGGTGCATATTGAACACAGAAAAAGTATAGATTTAAAATAAGTTATTAAAAATGAAATCCCTTTGTAATAGATGAGTTTTCGTCCGAAACCCTAATACTTCATATGAGATTGTCCAATTTTTACACGAAGTGCATCCAGTTTTTGTCGTAACCCTCTCAACTCTTTAGAAGTTTCTATGCGGGTGAAATTATGATTTCATGCCAAGTTACAACCTTTTCAGAGTTCATTTGTAATGCTTTTCAAATTCAGGGTCATTTAGCTCAAAATAAATCAGTAAATGCATCAAAAATATCAAATGAATTCAGAAAGGGTTGGAAATTGGTGATGTGCCTTCGAATGGTGCATATTGAACACAAAAAAAGTATGGAGTTAAAATAAGTTATTAAAAACGAAATCCCTTTGTGATAGATGAGTTTACGTCTGAAACCCTCATACTTCTTATGAAATTGACCAATTTATACACGAAGTGCATCCAGTTTTTGCCGTAACCCTCTCAACCCTTTAGAAGTTGCTATGTGGGTGAAATTATGGTGTCATGCCAAGTTACAACCTTTGCAGAGTTCATTTAATGCTTTTCAAATTCAAGGTCATTTAGCTAAAAATAAATCATTAAATGCATGAAAAATATCAAATGAATTCAGAAAGGGTTGAAAATTGGTGATGTGCCTTCGAATGGTGCATATTGAACACACAAAAAGTATGGAGTTAAAATAAGTTATTAAAAATGAAATCCCTTTGTAATAGATGAGTTTTCGTCCGAAACCCTAATACTTCATATTAGATTGTCCAATTTTTACACGAAGTGCATCCAGTTTTTGTCGTAACCCTCTCAACACTTTAGAAGTTTCTATGTGGGTGCAATTATGATTTCATGCCAAGTTACAACCTTTTCAGAGTTCATTTGTAATGCTTTTCAAATTAAGGGTCATTTAGCTCAAAATAAATCAGTAAATGCATCAAAAATATCAAATGAATTCAGAAAGGGTTGGAAATTGGTGATGTGCCTTCGAATGGTGCATATTGAACACACAAAAAGTATGGAGTTAAAATAAATTATTAAAAACGAAATCCCTTTGTGATAGATGAGTTTTGGTCTGAAACCCTCATAGTTCTTATGAGATTGTCCAATTTGTACACGAAGTGCATCCAGTTTTTGCCGTAACCCTCTCAACTCTTAAGAAGTTGCTATGTGGGTGAAATTGTGATGTCATGCCAAGTTACAACCTTTTCAGAGTTCATTTGTAATGCTTTTCAAATTCCGGGTCATTTAGCTCAAAATAAATCATTAAATACATGAAAAATATCAAATGAAGTCAGAAAGGGTTGAAAATTGGTGATGTGCCTTCAAATGGTGCATATAGAACACACAAAAATAATGGAGTTAAAATAAGTTATTAGAAACAAAATCCCTTTGTGATAGACGAGTTTTCGTCTGAAACCCTCATACTTCCTATGAGATTGTCCAATTTGTACACGAACTGCATCCAGTTTTTGCCGTAACCTCTCAACTCTTTAGAAGTTGCTATGTGGGTGAAATTATGATGTCATGCCAAGTTACAACCTTTTCAGAGTTCATTTGTAATGCTTTTCATATTCTGGGTCATTTAGCTCAAAATAAATCATTAAATGCATGAAAAATATCAAATGAAGTGAGAAAGGGTTGAAAAATGGTGATGTGCCTTCGAATGGTGCATATTGAACACACAAAAAGTATAGAGTTAAAATAAGTTATTAAAATGAAATCACTTCGTAATAGATGAGTTTTCGTCCGAAACCCTCATACTTCTTATGAGATTGTCCAATTTTTACACGAAGTGCATCCTGTTTTTGCCATAACCCTCTTAACTCTTTAGAACTTGCTATGTGGCTGAAATTATGATGTCATGCCAAGTAACAACCTTTTTAGAGTTCATTTGTAATGCTTTCCAAATTCAGGGTCATTTAGCTCAAAAAATATCATTAAATCCATGAAAAATATCAAATGAAGTCAGAAAGGGTTGAAAATTGTTGATCTGCCTTCGAATGGTGCATATTGAACACACAAAAATTATGGAATTCAGATAAGTTATTATAAATGAAATCCCTTTGTAATAGATGAGTTTTCGTCCGAAACCCTAATACTTCATATGAGATTGTCCAATTTTTACATGAAGTGCATCAAGTTTTTGTCGTAACCCTCTCAACTCTTGAGAAGTTTCTGTGTGGTTGAAATTACGATGTCATGCAAAGTTACAAACTTTTCAGAGTTCATTTGTAATGCTTCTCAAAGTCAGGGTCATTTAGCTAAAAATAAATCACTAAATGCATCAAAAATATCAAATGAATTCAGAAAGGGTTGAAAATTGGTGATGTGCCTTCGAATGGTGCATATTGAACACACAAAAAGTATGGATTTGAAATAAGTTATTAAAAATGAAATCCCTGTGTGATAGATGAGTTTTCGTCCGAAACCCTCATACTTCTTATGAGATTGTCCAATTTTTACACGAAGTGGATCCAGTTTTTGCCGTAACCCTCTCATCTCTTTAGAAGTTGCTATGTGGGTGAAATTATGATGTCATGCCAAGTTACAACCTTTTCGGAGTTCATTTGTAATGCTTTTCAAATTCAGGGTCATTTAGCTCAAAATAAATCATTAAATGCATGAAAAATATCAAATGAATTCAGAAAGGGTTGAAAATTGGTGATGTGCCTTCGAGTGGTGCATATTGAACACAGAAAAAGTATTGATTTAAAATAAGTTATTAAAAATGAAATCCCTTTCTAATAGATGAGTTTTCGTCCGAAACCCTAATACTTCATATGAGATTGTCCAATTTTTACACGAAGTGCATCCAGTTTTTGTCGTAACCCTCTCAACTCTTTAGAAGTTTCTATGTGGGTGAAATTATGATTTCATGCCAAGTTACAACCTTTTCAGAGTTCATTTGTAATGCTTTTCAAATTCAGGGTCATTTAGCTCAAAATAAATCAGTAAATGCATCAAAAATATCAAATGAATTCAGAAAGGGTTGGAAATTGGTGATGTGCCTTCGAATGGTGCATATTGAACACAAAAAAAGTATGGAGTTAAAATAAGTTATTAAAAACGAAATCCCTTTGTGATAGATGAGTTTACGTCTGAAACCCTCATACTTCTTATGAAATTGACCAATTTGTACACGAAGTGCATCCAGTTTTTGCCGTAACCCTCTCAACCCTTTAGAAGTTGCTATGTGGGTGAAATTATGATGTCATGCCAAGTTACAACCTTTGCAGAGTTCATTTAATGCTTTTCAAATTCAGGGTCATTTAGCTAAAAATAAATCATTAAATGCATGAAAAATATCAAATGAATTCAGAAAGGGTTGAAAATTGGTGATGTGCCTTCGAATGGTGCATATTGAACACACAAAAAGTATGGAGTTAAAATAAGTTATTAAAAATGAAATCCCTTTGTAATAGATGAGTTTTCGTCCGAAACCCTAATACTTCATATTAGATTGTCCAATTTTTACACGAAGTGCATCCAGTTTTTGTCGTAACCCTCTCAACACTTTAGAAGTTTCTTTGTGGGTGCAATTATGATTTCATGCCAAGTTACAACCTTTTCAGAGTTCATTTGTAATGCTTTTCAAATTAAGGGTCATTTAGCTCAAAATAAATCAGTAAATGCATCAAAAATATCAAATGAATTCAGAAGGGGTTGGAAATTGGTGATGTGCCTTCGAATGGTGCATATTGAACACACAAAAAGTATGGAGTTAAAATAAATTATTAAAAACGAAATCCCTTTGTGATAGATGAGTTTTCGTCTGAAACCCTCAGAGTTCTTATGAGATTGTCCAATTTGTACACGAAGTGCATCCAGTTTTTGCCGTAACCCTCTCAACTCTTTAGAAGTTGCTATGTGGGTGAAATTATGATGTCATGCCAAGTTACAACCTTTTCAGAGTTCATTTGTAATGCTTTTCAAATTCCGGGTCATTTCGCTCAAAATAAATCATTAAATACATGAAAAATATCAAATGAAGTCAGAAAGGGTTGAAAATTGGTGATGTGCCTTCAAATGGTGCATATAGAACACACAAAAATAATGGAGTTAAAATAAGTTATTAGAAACAAAATCCCTTTGTGATAGACGAGTTTTCGTCTGAAACCCTCATACTTCTTATGAGATTGTCCAATTTGTACACGAAGTGCATCCAGTTTTTGCCGTAACCTCTCAACTCTTTAGAAGTTGCTATGTGGGTGAAATTATGATGTTATGCCAAGTTACAACCTTTTCAGAGTTCGTTTGTAATGCTTTTCATATTCTGGGTCATTTAGCTCAAAATAAATCATTAAATGCATGAAAAATATCAAATGAAGTGAGAAAGGGTTGAAAAATGGTGATGTGCCTTCGAATGGTGCATATTGAACACACAAAAAGTATAGAGTTAAAATAAGTTATCAAAATGAAATCCCTTCGTAATAGATGAGTTTTCGTCCGAAACCCTCATACTTCTTATGAGATTGTCCAATTTTTACACGAAGTGCATCCTGTTTTTGCCATAACCCTCTTAACTCTTTAGAACTTGCTATGTGGCTGAAATTATGATGTCATGCCAAGTAACAACCTTTTTAGAGTTCATTTGTAATGCTTTCCAAATTCAGGGTCATTTAGCTCAAAAAATATCATTAAATCCATGAAAAATATCAAATGAAGTCAGAAAGGGTTGAAAATTGTTGATCTGCCTTCGAATGGTGCATATTGAACACACAAAAATTATGGAATTCAGATAAGTTATTAAAAACGAAATCCCTTTGTGATAGATGCGTTTTCGTCCGAAACCCTAATACTTCATATGAGATTGTCCAATTTTTACACGAAGTGCATCCAGTTTTTGTCGTAACCCTCTCAACTCTTGAGAAGTTTCTATGTGGTTGAAATTACGATGTCATGCAAAGTTACAAACTTTTTAGAGTTCATTTGTAATGCTTTTCAAAGTTAGGGTCATTTAGCTCAAAATAAATCACTAAATGCATGAAAAATATCAAATGGATTCAGAAAGGGTTGAAAATTGGTGATGTGCTTTCGAATGGTGCATATTGAACACACAAAAAGTATGGAGTTAAAATAAGTTATTAAAAACGAAATCCCTTTGTGATAGATGAGTTTTCGTCTAAAACCCTCATACTTCTTATGAGATTGTCCAATTTGTACACAAAGTGCATCCAGTTTTTGCCGTAACCCTCTCAACTCTTTAGAAGTTGCTATGTGGGTGAAATTATGAAGTCATGCCATGTTACAACCTTTTCAGAGTTCATTTGTAATGCTTTTCAAATTCAGGGTCATTTAGCTCAAAATAAATCATTAAATTCGTGAAAAAATATTAAATGAATTCAGAAAGGGTTGAAAATTGGTGATGTGCCTTCAAATGGTGCATATAGAACACACAAAAATAATGGAGTTAAAATAAGTTGTTAGAAACGAAATCCCTTCGTGATAGACGACTTTTCGTCTGAAACCCTCATACTTCCTATGAGATTGTCCAATTTGTACACGAAGTGCATCCAGTTTTTGCCGTAACCCTCTCAACTCTTTAGAAGTTGCTATGTGGGTGAAATTATGATGTCATGCCAAGTTACAACCTTTTCAGAGTTCATTTGTAATGCTTTTCAAATTCTAGGTCATTTAGCTCAAAATAAATCATTAAATGCATGAAAAATATCAAATGAAGTGAGAAAGGGTTGAAAAATGGTGATGTGCCTTCGAATGGTCCATATTGAACACACAAAAAGTATAGAGTTAAAATAAGTTATTAAAATGAAATCCCTTCGTAATACATGAGTTTTCGTCCGAAACCCTCATACTTCTTATGAGATTGTCCAATTTTTACACGAAGTGCATCCTGTTTTTGCCATAACCCTCTCAACTCTTTAGAACTTCCTATGTGGGTGAAATTATGATGTCATGCCAAGTAACAACCTTTTTAGAGTTCATTTGTAATGCTTTTCAAATTCAGGGTCATTTGGCTCAAAAAATATCATTAAATCCATTAAAAATATCAAATGAAGTCAGAAAGGGTTGAAGATTGTTGATCTGCCTTTGAATGGTGCATATTGAACACACAAAAATTATGGAATTCAAATAAGTTATTAAAAACGAAATCCCTTTGTGATAGATGAGTTTTCGTCCGATACCCTCATACTTGTTATGAGATTGACCAATTTGTACACGAAGTGCATAGAGTTTTTGCCGTAACCCTCTCAACTCTTTAGAAGTTGCTATGTGGGTGAAATTACGATGTCATGCCATGTTACAACCTTTTCAGAGTTCATTTTTAATGCTTTTCAAATTCAGGGTCATTTAGCTCAAAAAATATCATTGAATGCATGAAAAATATCAAATGAAGTCAGAAAGGGTTGAAAATTGTTGATGTGCCTTCGAATGGTGCATATTGAACACACAAAAAGTATGGAGTTCAAATAAGTTATTAAAAACGAGATCCCTTTGTGATAGATGAGTTTTCGTTTGAAACCCTCATACTACTTATGAGATTGTCCAATTTGTACACGAAGTGCATCCAGTTTTTGCCGTAACCCTCTCCACTCTTTAGAAGTTGCTATGTGGGTGAAATTATGATGTCATGCCAGGTTACAACCTTTTCAGAGTTCATTTATAATGCTTTTCAAATTCAGGGTCATTTAGCTCAAAATAAATCATTAAATTCATGAAAAAATATCAAATGAATTCAGAAAGGGTTGAAAATTGGTGATGTGCCTTCAAATGGTGCATATAGAACACAAAAAAATAATGGAGTTAAAATAAGTTATTAGAAACGAAATCCCTTTGTGATAGACGAGTTTTCGTTTGAAACCCTCATACTTCATATGAGATTGTCCAATTTGTACACGAAGTGCATCCAGTTTTTGCCGTAACCCTCTCAACTCTTTAGAAGTTGCCATGTGGGTGAAATTATGATGTCATGCCAAGTTACAACCTTTTCAGAGTTTATTTGTAATGATTTTCAAATTCTAGGTCATTTATCTCAAAATAAATCATTAAATGCATGAAAAATATCAAATGAAGTGAGAAAGGGTTGAAAAATGGTGATGTGCCTTCGAATGGTGCATATTGAACACACAAAAAGTATAGAGTTAAAATAAGTTATTAAAATGAAATCCCTTCGTAATACATGAGTTTTCGTCCGAAACCCTCATACTTCTTATGAGATTGTCCAATTTTTACACGAAGTGCATCCTGTTTTTGCCATAACCCTCTCAACTCTTTAGAACTTGCTATGTGGGTGAAATTATGATGTCATGCCAAGTAACAACCTTTTTAGAGTTCATTTGTAATGCTTTTCAAATTCAGGGTCATTTGGCTCAAAAAATATCATTAAATCCATGAAAAATATCAAATGAAGTCAGAAAGGGTTGAAGATTGTTGATCTACCTTTGAATGGTGCATATTGAACACACAAAAATTATGGAATTCAAATAAGTTATTAAAAACGAAATCCCTTTGTGATAGATGAGTTTTCGTCCGAAACCCTGATACTTCATATGAGATTGTCCAATTTGTACATGAAGTGCATCCAGTTTTTGCCGTATCCCTCTCAACTCTTTAGAAGTTGCTATGTGGGTGAAAATATGATGTCATGCCAAGTTACAACCTTTTCAGAGTTCATTAGTAATGCTTTTCAAATTCAGGGTCATTTAGCTCAAAATAAATCATTAAATTCATGAAAAAATATCAAATGAATTCAGAAAGGGTTGAAAATTGCTGATGTGCCTTCAAATGGTGCATATAGAACACACAAAAATAATGGAGTTAAAATAAGTTATTAGAAACGAAATCCCTTTGTGATAGACGAGTTTTCGTCTGAAACCCTCATACTTCCTATGAGATTGTCCAATTTGTACACGAATTGCATCCAGTTTTTGCCGTAACCCTCTCAACTCTTTAGAAGTTGCTACGTGGGTGAAATTATGATGTCATGCCAAGTTACAACCTTTTCAGAGTTCATTTGTAATGCTTTTCAAATTCTAGGTCATTTAGCTCAAAATAAATCATTAAATGCGTGAAAAATATCAAATGAAGTGAGAAAGGGTTGAAAAATGGTGATGTGCCTTCGAATGGTGCATATTGAACACACAAAAAGTATAGAGTTAAAATAAGTTATTAAAATGAAATCCCTTCGTAATACATGAGTTTTCGTCCGAAACCCTCATACTTCTTATGAGATTGTCCAATTTGTACACGAAGTGCATCCAGTTTTTGCCGTAACCCTCTCAACTCTTTAGAAGTTGCTATGTGGGTGAAATTATGATGTCATGCCAAGTTACAACCTTTTCAGAGTTTATTTGTAATGATTTTCAAATTCTAGGTCATTTATCTCAAAATAAATCATTAAATGCATGAAAAATATCAAATGAAGTGAGAAAGGGTTGAAAAATGGTGATGTGCCTTCGAATGGTGCATATTGAACACACAAAAAGTATAGAGTTAAAATAAGTTATTAAAATGAAATCCCTTCGTAATACATGAGTTTTCGTCCGAAACCCTCATACTTCTTATGAGATTGTCCAATTTTTACACGAAGTGCATCCTGTTTTTGCCATAACCCTCTCAACTCTTTAGAACTTGCTATGTGGGTGAAATTATGATGTCATGCCAAGTAACAACCTTTTTAGAGTTCATTTGTAATGCTTTTCAAATTCAGGGTCATTTGGCTCAAAAAATATCATTAAATCCATGAAAAATATCAAATGAAGTCAGAAAGGGTTGAAGATTGTTGATCTACCTTTGAATGGTGCATATTGAACACACAAAAATTATGGAATTCAAATAAGTTATTAAAAACGAAATCCCTTTGTGATAGATGAGTTTTCGTCCGAAACCCTGATACTTCATATGAGATTGTCCAATTTGTACATGAAGTGCATCCAGTTTTTGCCGTATCCCTCTCAACTCTTTAGAAGTTGCTATGTGGGTGAAAATATGATGTCATGCCAAGTTACAACCTTTTCAGAGTTCATTAGTAATGCTTTTCAAATTCAGGGTCATTTAGCTCAAAATAAATCATTAAATTCATGAAAAAATATCAAATGAATTCAGAAAGGGTTGAAAATTGCTGATGTGCCTTCAAATGGTGCATATAGAACACACAAAAATAATGGAGTTAAAATAAGTTATTAGAAACGAAATCCCTTTGTGATAGACGAGTTTTCGTCTGAAACCCTCATACTTCCTATGAGATTGTCCAATTTGTACACGAATTGCATCCAGTTTTTGCCGTAACCCTCTCAACTCTTTAGAAGTTGCTATGTGGGTGAAATTATGATGTCATGCCAAGTTACAACCTTTTCAGAGTTCATTTGTAATGCTTTTCAAATTCTAGGTCATTTAGCTCAAAATAAATCATTAAATGCGTGAAAAATATCAAATGAAGTGAGAAAGGGTTGAAAAATGGTGATGTGCCTTCGAATGGTGCATATTGAACACACAAAAAGTATAGAGTTAAAATAAGTTATTAAAATGAAATCCCTTCGTAATACATGAGTTTTCGTCCGAAACCCTCATACTTCTTATGAGATTGTCCAATTTGTACACGAAGTGCATCCAGTTTTTGCCGTAACCCTCTCAACTCTTTAGAAGTTGCTATGTGGGTGAAATTATGATGTCATGCCAAGTTACAACCTTTTCAGAGTTTATTTGTAATGATTTTCAAATTCAGGGTCATTTATCTCAAAATAAATCATTAAATGCATGAAAAATATCAAATGAAGTGAGAAAGGGTTGAAAAATGGTGATGTGCCTTCGAATGGTGCATATTGAACACACAAAAAGTATAGAGTTAAAATAAGTTATTAAAATGAAATCCCTTCGTAATACATGAGTTTTCGTCCGAAACCCTCATACTTCTTATGAGATTGTCCAATTTTTACACGAAGTGCATCCTGTTTTTGCCATAACCCTCTCAACTCTTTAGAACTTGCTATGTGGGTGAAATTATGATGTCATGCCAAGTAACAACCATTTTAGAGTTCATTTGTAATGCTTTTCAAATTCAGGGTCATTTGGCTCAAAAAATATCATTAAATCCATGAAAAATATCAAATGAAGTCAGAAAGGGTTGAAGATTGTTGATCTACCTTTGAATGGTGCATATTGAACACACAAAAATTATGGAATTCAAATAAGTTATTAAAAACGAAATCCCTTTGTGATAGATGAGTTTTCGTCCGAAACCCTGATACTTCATATGAGATTGTCCAATTTGTACATGAAGTGCATCCAGTTTTTGCCGTATCCCTCTCAACTCTTTAGAAGTTGCTATGTGGGTGAAAATATGATGTCATGCCAAGTTACAACCTTTTCAGAGTTCATTAG
This sequence comes from Hordeum marinum, assembly GCA_022496015.1. Classification (NCBI taxonomy): domain Eukaryota; kingdom Viridiplantae; phylum Streptophyta; class Magnoliopsida; order Poales; family Poaceae; genus Hordeum; species Hordeum marinum. The sequence goes on from CM039674.1 coordinate 481,065,765, forward strand.
TAATGCTTTTCAAATTCAGGGTCATTTAGCTCAAAATAAATCATTAAATTCATGAAAAAATATCAAATGAATTCAGAAAGGGTTGAAAATTGGTGATGTGCCTTCAAATGGTGCATATAGAACACACAAAAATAATGGAGTTAAAATAAGTTATTAGAAACGAAATCCCTTTGTGATAGACGAGTTTTCGTCTGAAACCCTCATACTTCCTATGAGATTGTCCAATTTGTACACGAATTGCATCCAGTTTTTGCCGTAACCCTCTCAACTCTTTAGAAGTTGCTATGTGGGTGAAATTATGATGTCATGCCAAGTTACAACCTTTTCAGAGTTCATTTGTAATGCTTTTCAAATTCTAGGTCATTTAGCTCAAAATAAATCATTAAATGCGTGAAAAATATCAAATGAAGTGAGAAAGGGTTGAAAAATGGTGATGTGCCTTCGAATGGTGCATATTGAACACAAAAAAAGTATAGAGTTAAAATAAGTTATTAAAATGAAATCCCTTCGTAATACATGAGTTTTCGTCCGAAACCCTCATACTTCTTATGAGATTGTCCAATTTGTACACGAAGTGCATCCTGTTTTTGCCATAACCCTCTCAACTCTTTAGAACTTGCTATGTGGGTGAAATTATGATGTCATGCCAAGTAACAACCTTTTTAGAGTTCATTTGTAATGCTTTTCAAATTCAGGGTCATTTGGCTCAAAAAATATCATTAAATCCATGAAAAATATCAAATGAAGTCAGAAAGGGTTGAAGATTGTTGATCTGCCTTTGAATGGTGCATATTGAACACACAAAAATTATGGAATTCAAATAAGTTATTGAAAACGAAATCCCTTTGTGATAGATGAGTTTTCGTCCGATACCCTCATACTTCTTATGAGATTGACCAATTTGTACACGAAGTGCATACAGTTTTTGCCGTAACCCTCTCAACTCTTTAGAAGTTGCTATGTGGGTGAAATTATGATGTCATGCCATGTTACAACCTTTTCAGAGTTCATTTTTAATGCTTTTCAAATTCAGGGTCATTTAGCTCAAAAAATATCATTGAATGCATGAAAAATATCAAATGAAGTCAGAAAGGGTTAAAAATTGTTGATGTGCCTTCGAATGGTGCATATTGAACACACAAAAAGTATGGAGTTCAAATAAGTTATTAAAAACGAGATCCCTTTGTGATAGATGAGTTTTCGTTTGAAACCCTCATACTTCTTATGAGATTGTCCAATTTGTACACGAAGTGCATCCAGTTTTTGCCGTAACCCTCTCCACTCTTTAGAAGTTGCTATGTGGGTGAAATTATGATGTCATGCCAGGTTACAACCTTTTCAGAGTTCATTTATAATGCTTTTCAAATTCAGGGTCATTTAGCTCAAAATAAATCATTAAATTCATGAAAAAATATCAAATGAATTCAGAAAGGGTTGAAAATTGGTGATGTGCCTTCAAATGGTGCATATAGAACACACAAAAATAATGGAGTTAAAATAAGTTATTAGAAACGAAATCCCTTTGTGATAGACGAGTTTTCGTCTGAAACCCTCATACTTCCTATGAGATTGTCCAATTTGTACACGAAGTGCATCCAGTTTTTGCCGTAACCCTCTCAACTCTTTAGAAGTTGCTATGTGGGTGAAATTATGATGTCATGCCAAGTTACAACCTTTTCAGAGTTTATTTGTAATGCTTTTCAAATTCTAGGTCATTTATCTCAAAATAAATCATTAAATGCATGAAAAATATCAAATGAAGTGAGAAAGGGTTGAAAAATGGTGATGTGCCTTCGAATGGTGCATATTGAACACACAAAAAGTATAGAGTTAAAATAAGTTATGAAAATGAAATCCCTTCGTAATACATGAGTTTTCGTCCGAAACCCTCATACTTCTTATCAGATTGTCCAATTTTTACACGAAGTGCATCCTGTTTTTGCCATAACCCTCTCAACTCTTTAGAACTTGCTATGTGGGTGAAATTATGATGTCATGCCAAGTAACAACCTTTTTAGAGTTCATTTGTAATGCTTTTCAAATTCAGGGTCATTTGGCTCAAAAAATATCATTAAATCCATGAAAAATATCAAATGAAGTCAGAAAGGGTTGAAGATTGTTGATCTGCCTTTGAATGGTGCATATTGAACACACAAAAATTATGGAATTCAAATAAGTTATTAAAAACGAAATCCCTTTGTGATAGATGAGTTTACGTCCGAAACCCTAATACTTCATATGAGATTGTCCAATTTGTACATGAAGTGCATCCAGTTTTTGCCGTATCCCTCTCAACTCTTTAGAAGTTGCTATGTGGGTGAAAATATGATGTCATGCCAAGTTACAACCTTTTCAGAGTTCATTAGTAATGCTTTTCAAATTCAGGGTCATTTAGCTCAAAATAAATCATTAAATTCATGAAAAAAATATCAAATGAATTCAGAAAGGGTTGAAAATTGGTGATGTGCCTTCAAATGGTGCATATAGAACACACAAAAATAATGGAGTTAAAATAAGTTATTAGAAACGAAATCCCTTTGTGATAGACGAGTTTTCGTCTGAAACCCTCATACTTCCTATGAGATTGTCCAATTTGTACACGAATTGCATCCAGTTTTTGCCGTAACCCCCTCAACTCTTTAGAAGTTGCTATGTGGGTGAAATTATGATGTCATGCCAAGTTACAACCTTTTCAAAGTTCATTTGTAATGCTTTTCAAATTCTAGGTCATTTAGCTCAAAATAAATCATTAAATGCGTGAAAAATATCAAATGAAGTGAGAAAGGGTTGAAAAATGGTGATGTGCCTTCGAATGGTGCATATTGAACACACAAAAAGTATAGAGTTAAAATAAGTTATTAAAATGAAATCCCTTCGTAATACATGAGTTTTCGTCCGAAACCCTCATACTTCTTATGAGATTGTCCAATTTTTACACGAAGTGCATCCTATTTTTGCCATAACCCTCTCAACTCTTTAGAACTTGCTATGTGGGTGAAATTATGATGTCATGCCAAGTAACAACCTTTTTAGAGTTCATTTGTAATGCTTTTCAAATTCAGGGTCATTTGGCTCAAAAAATATCATTAAATCCCTGAAAAATATCAAATGAAGTCAGAAAGGGTTGAAGAATGTTGATATGCCTTTGAATGGTGCATATTGAACACACAAAAATTATGGAATTCAAATAAGTTATTAAAAACGAAATCCCTTTGTGATAGATGAGTTTTCGTCCGATACCCTCATACTTCTTATGAGATTGACCAATTTGTACACGAAGTGCATACAGTTTTTGCCGTAACCCTCTCAACTCTTTAGAAGTTGCTATGTGGGTGAAATTATGATGTCATGCCATGTTACAACCTTTTCAGAGTTCATTTTTAATGCTTTTCAAATTCAGGGTCATTTCTCAAAAAATATCATTGAATGCATGAAAAATATCAAATGAAGTCAGAAAGGGTTGAAAATTGTTGATGTGCCTTCGAATGGTGCATATTGAACACACAAAAAGTATGGAGTTCAAATAAGTTATTAAAAACGAGATCCCTTTGTGATAGATGAGTTTTCGTTTGAAACCCTCATACTTCTTATGAGATTGTCCAATTTGTACACGAAGTGCATCTAGTTTTTGCCGTAACCCTCTCCACTCTTTAGAAGTTGCTATGTGGGTGAAATTATGATGTCATGCCAGGTTACAACCTTTTCAGAGTTCATTTATAATGCTTTTCAAATTCAGGGTCATTTAGCTCAAAATAAATCATTAAATTCATGAAAAAATATCAAATGAATTCAGAAAGGGTTGAAAATTGGTGATGTGCCTTCAAATGGTGCATATAGAACACACAAAAATAATGGAGTTAAAATAAGTTATTAGAAACAAAATCCCTTTGTGATAGACGAGTTTTCGTCTGAAACCCTCATACTTCCTATGAGATTGTCCAATTTGTACACGAAGTGCATCCAGTTTTTGCCGTAACCCTCTCAACTCTTTAGAAGTTGCTATGTGGGTGAAATTATGATGTCATGCCAAGTTACAACCTTTTCAGAGTTTATTTGTAATGCTTTTCAAATTCTAGGTCATTTATCTCAAAATAAATCATTAAATGCATGAAAAATATCAAATGAAGTGAGAAAGGGTTGAAAAATGGTGATGTGCCTTCGAATGGTGCATATTGAACACACAAAAAGTATAGAGTTAAAATAAGTTATTAAAATGAAATCCCTTCGTAATACATGAGTTTTCGTCCGAAACCCTCATACTTCTTATGAGATTGTCCAATTTTTACACGAAGTGCATCCTGTTTTTGCCATAACCCTCTCAACTCTTTAGAACTTGCTATGTGGGTGAAATTATGATGTCATGCCAAGTAACAACCTTTTTAGAGTTCATTTGTAATGCTTTTCAAATTCAGGGTCATTTGGCTCAAAAATATCATTAAATCCATGAAAAATATCAAATGAAGTCAGAAAGGGTTGAAGATTGTTGATCTGCCTTTGAATGGTGCATATTGAACACACAAAAATTATGGAATTCAAATAAGTTATTAAAAACGAAATCCCTTTGTGATAGATGAGTTTTCGTCCGAAACCCTAATACTTCATATGAGATTGTCCAATTTGTACATGAAGTGCATCCAGTTTTTGCCGTATCCCTCTCAACTCTTTAGAAGTTGCTATGTGGGTGAAAATATGATGTCATGCCAAGTTACAACCTTTTCAGAGTTCATTAGTAATGCTTTTCAAATTCAGGGTCATTTAGCTCAAAATAAATCATTAAATTCATGAAAAAATATCAAATGAATTCAGAAAGGGTTGAAAATTGGTGATGTGCCTTCAAATGGTGCATATAGAACACACAAAAATAATGGAGTTAAAATAAGTTATTAGAAACGAAATCCCTTTGTGATAGACGAGTTTTCGTCTGAAACCCTCATACTTCCTATGAGATTGTCCAATTTGTACACGAATTGCATCCAGTTTTTGCCGTAACCCCCTCAACTCTTTAGAAGTTGCTATGTGGGTGAAATTATGATGTCATGCCAAGTTACAACCTTTTTAGAGTTCATTTGTAATGCTTTTCAAATTCTAGGTCATTTAGCTCAAAATAAATCATTAAATGCGTGAAAAATATCAAATGAAGTGAGAAAGGGTTGAAAAATGGTGATGTGCCTTCGAATGGTGCATATTGAACACACAAAAAGTATAGAGTTAAAATAAGTTATTAAAATGAAATCCCTTCGTAATACATGAGTTTTCGTCCGAAACCCTCATACTTCTTATGAGATTGTCCAATTTTTACACGAAGTGCATCCTATTTTTGCCATAACCCTCTCAACTCTTTAGAAGTTGCTATGTGGGTGAAATTATGATGTCATGCCAAGTAACAACCTTTTTAGAGTTCATTTGTAATGCTTTTCAAATTCAGGGTCATTTGGCTCAAAAAATATCATTAAATCCCTGAAAAATATCAAATGAAGTCAGAAAGGGTTTAAGATTGTTGATATGCCTTTGAATGGTGCATATTGAACACACAAAAATTATGGAATTCAAATAAGTTATTAAAAACGGAATCCCTTTGTGATAGATGAGTTTTCGTCCGATACCCTCATACTTCTTATGAGATTGACCAATTTGTACACGAAGTGCATACAGTTTTTGCCGTAACCCTCTCAACTCTTTACAAGTTGCTATGTGGGTGAAATTATGATATCATGCCATGTTAAAACCTTTTCAGAGTTCATTTGTAATGCTTTTCAAATTCAGGGTCATTTAGCTCAAAAAATATCATTAAATGCATGAAAAATATCAAATGAAGTCAGAAAGGGTTGAAAATTGTTGACGTGCCTTCGAATGGTGCATATTGAACACACAAAAAGTATGGAGTTCAAATAAGTTATTAAAAACGAGATCCCTTTGTGATAGATGAGTTTTCGTTTGAAACCCTCATACTTCTTATGAGATTGTCCAATTTGTACACGAAGTGCATCCAGTTTTTGCCGTAACCCTCTCCACTCTTTAGAAGTTGCTATGTGGGTGAAATTATGATGTCATGCCAAGTTACAACCTTTTCAGAGTTCATTTATAATGCTTTTCAAATTCAGGGTCATTTAGCTCAAAATAAATCATTAAATGCATGAAAAATATCAAATTAAGTCAAAAAGGGTTGAAAATTGGTGATGTGCCTTCGAATGGTGCATATTGAACACACAAAAAGTATGGATTTAAAATAAGTTATTAAAAATGAAATCCCTGTGTGATAGATGAGTTTCTGTCCGAAACCCGCATACTTCTTATGAGATTGTCCAATTTGTACAAGAAGTGCATCCAGTTTGTGCCGTAACCCTCTCAACTCTTTAGAAGTTGCTATGGGGGTGAAATTATGATGTCATGCCAAGTAACAACCTTTTTAGAGTTCATTTGTAATGCTTTCGAAATTCAGGGTCATTTAGCTCAAAAAACATCATTTAATGCATGAAAAATATCAAATGAAGTCAGAAACGGTTCAAAATTGTTGATGTGCCTACGAATGGTGCATATTGAACACACAAAAAGTATGGAGTTCAAATAAGTTATTAAAAACGAAATCCCTGTGTGATAGATGAGTTTTCGTCCGAAACCCTCATACTTCTTATGAAATTGACCAATTTGTACACGAAGTGCATCCAGTTTTTGCCGTAACCCTCTCAACTCTTTAGAAGTTGTTATGTGGGTGAAATTATGATCTCATGCCAAGTTACAACCTTTCCTGAGTTCATTTGTAATGCTTTTCAAATTCAGGGTCATTTAGCTCAAAATAAATCATTAAATGCATGAAAAATATCAAATGAAGTCATAAAGGGTTGAAAATTGCTGATGTGCCTTCGAATGGTGCGTTAAACACACAAAAAGTATGGAGTTAAAATAAGTTATTAAAAACAAAATCCCTTTGTGATAGATGAGTTTTCGTCTGAAAGCCTCATACTTCTTATGAGATTGACCATTTTGTACACGAAGTGCATCCAGTTTTTGCCGTAACCCTCTCAACTCTTTAGAAGTTGCTATGTGGGTGAAATTATGATTTCATGCCAAGTTACAACTGTTGGGAGACGTAGTAGTAAATCAAAATTTTCCTACGTGTCACCAAGATCTATCTATGGAGAAACCAGCAACGAGAGGGGAGAGATTGCATCTTCATACCTTTGAAGATCGCAAAGCGGAAGTGTTACAAGAACGCGGTTGATGGAGTCGTATTCGCAGCGATTCAGATCGCGGAAGATCCGATCAAGTGCCGAACGGACGGCACCTCCGCGTTCAACACATGTGCAGCCCGGTGACGTCTCCTACGCCTTGATCCAGCAAGGAGGAAGGAGAGGTTGGGGAAGAGCTCCAGCAGCAGCACGACGGCGTGGTGGTGGTGGAGTATCAAGGTATCCAAGTAGGGCTTCGCCAAGCGCTGCGGAGGAGGAAGAAGAGAGGTAGAGCTTCACCGAGAGAGAGAGAGAGTTCAGATCTGTTCTCAAGAGGCAAAACCCTTGGGTATATATAGGAGGAGGGAGAGGGAGGGCTGCCTTGGCCCCTCCTCCAAGGAGGAGAGGTTCGGCCGACCCTAGGGAAGAGTCCACCTCCCACACGGGAGGTGGATCTCTTCCTTTTGAATCTTTTCAGCCCTTATCTCTTATCTCCAGCCACATGGGCCTTTAGCAAAAGTATTTCCCAGCCCAATAAGGGCTGACACACTTTATCTAACAGCCCATGAAGTCCTCTGGTCGTCACACCCCTCCCGGGGGTCCTCCGGCACCCTCCCGGTACTCCCGGTACAATACCGATGAGCCCGAAAACTTTCCGCTGACCAAAACTGGACTTCCTATATATCAATATTTACCTTCGGACCATTCCGGAGCTCCTCGTGACGTCCGGGATCTCATCCGGGACTCCGAACAACCTTCGGTAATCACGTATACCTTTTCCCTATAACCCTAGCGTCATTGAACCTTAAGTGTGTAGACCCTACGGGTTCGGGAGACACGTAGACATGACCGAGACACCTCTCCGGTCAATAACCAACAGCGGGATCTGGATACCCATGTTGGCTCCCACGTACTCCACGATGATCTCATCGGATGAACCATGATGTCAGGGATTCAATCAATCCCGTATACAATTCCCTTTGTCTATCGGTATGGTACTTGCCCGAGATTCGATCGTCGGTATCCCCATACCATGTTCAATCTCGTTACCGGCAAGTCTCTTTACTCGTTCCGTAATACATCATCCCGTGACTAACTCCTTAGTCACATTGAGCTCATAATGATGATGTCTTACTGAGTGGGCCCAGAGATACCTCTCCGTCACACGGAGTGACAAATCCCAGTCTCGATTCGTGTCAACCCAACAGACAGTTTCGGAGATACCCGTAGCGTACCTTTATAGTCACCAAGTTACGTGGTGACGTTTGGCACACCCAAAGCATTCCTACGGTATCCGGGAGTTACACAATCTCATGGTCTAAGGAAATGACACTTGACTTTGAAAAGCTTTAGCAAACGAACTACACGATCTTGTGCTATGCTTAGGATTGGGTCTTGTCCATCACATCATTCTCCTAATGATGTGATCCCGTTATCAACGACATCCAATGTCCATGGTCATGAAACCGAGACCATCTATTGATCAACGAGCTAGCCAACTAGAGGCTCACTAGGGACATGTTGTGGTCTATGTATTCACACATGTATTACGGTTTTCGGTTAACACAATTATAGCATGAACAATAGACAATTATCATGAACCAGGAAATACAATAATAACCAATTTATTATTGCCTCTAGGGCATATTTCCAATAATCTCCCACTTGCACTAGAGTCAATAATCTAGTTACATTGTGATGAATCGAACACCCATAGCATTCTGGTGCTGATCATGTTTTGCTCGTGAGAGAGGTTTAGTCAATGGATCTGCGACATTCAGATCCGTATGCACTTTACAAATATCTATGTCTCCCTCCTGAATGTAATCACGGATGGAGTTGAAGCGGCGCTTGATGTGTCTTGTCTTCTTGTGAAACCTGGGCTCCTTCGCAAGGGCAATAGCTCCAGTGTTATCACAGAGTAGAGTCATCGGGCCCGACGCATTCGGAATCACTCCTAGGTCGGTGATGAACTCCTTCATCCAGACTCCCTCCTTTGTTGCTTCCGAAGCAGCTATGTACTCCGCTTCACATGTAGATGCCGCCACGACGCTTTGCTTGCTGCTGCTCCAGCTTACTGCCCCTCCATTCAAAATATACACGTATCCGGTTTGCGACTTGGAGTCATCCGGATCTGTGTCGAAGCTAGCATCGACGTAACCCTTTACGACGAGCTCTTCGGCACCTCCATAAACGAGAAACATGTCCTTTGTCCTTTTCAGGTACTTCAGGATATTCCTGACCGCTGTCCAGTGTTCCGCTCCGGGATCACTTTGGTACCTCCCTACCAAACTTATGGCAAGGTTCACATCAGGTCTGGTACACAGCATGGCATACATGATAGAGCCTATGGCTGAAGCATAGGGGATGGCACTCATCTCTTCTCTATACTTTGCCGTGGTCGGGCATTGAGTCGTACTCAATCTCACACCTTGCAACACAGGCAAGAACCCCTTCTTGGACTGATCCATATTGAACTTCGTCAATATCTTTTCAAGGTATGTGCTTTGTGAAAGACCAATGAGGCGTTTTGATCTATCTCTATAGATCTTAATACCTAATATGTAAGCAGCTTCTCCAAGGTCCTTCATTGAAAAACACTTATTCAAGTAGGCCTTGATACTTTCCAAGAGTTCTATATTATTTCCCATTATCAGCATGTCATCCACATACAGTATAAGAAATGCTATAGAGCTCCCACTCACTTTCTTGTAAATACAGGGTTCTCCATAAACCTGTACAAACCCAAACGCTTTAATCACCTCATTAAAGCGAATGTTCCAACTCCGAGATGCTTGCACCAGCCCATAGATGGAGCGCTGGAGCTTGCATACCTTGTTAGCATCTTTAGGATCGACAAAACCTTCCGGCTGCATCATATACAGTTCTTCCTTGAGGAAGCCATTAAGGAATGCCGTTTTGACGTCCATTTGCCAGATCTCATAATCATAAAATGCGGCAACTGCTAACATGATTCGGACAGACTTTAGCATCGCTACGGGTGAGAATGTCTCATCGTAGTCAACTCCTTGAACTTGTCGATAACCCTTAGCGACAAGCCGAGCTTTATAGGCGGTCACATTATCGTCTGCGTCAGTCTTCTTCTTAAAGATCCATTTATTTTCAATGGCTCGCTCATCATCAGGCAAGTCCACCAAAGTCCATACTTTGTTCTCATACATGGATCCTATCTCGGATTTCATGGCCTCAAGCCATTTGTCGGAATTCGGGCCCGCCATCGCTTCTTCATAGTTCGAAGGTTCACCGTTGTCCAACAACATGATCTCTAGGACAGGATTGCCGTACCACTCTGGTGCGGAACGTGTCCTAGTGGACCTTCGAATGGCAACTTGATCTGAAGTTTCATGATCATCATTATTAACTTCCTCTCTAGCCGGTGTAGGCACCACAGAAACAACTTCCTGTGCTGCGCTACTCTCCGGTTCGAGTGGAGGTACAATTACCTCATCAAGTTCTATTTTCCTCCCACTTACTTCTTTCAAGAGAAACTCTTTCTCGAGAAAGGATCCATTCTTGGCAACAAAGACTTTGCCTTCGGATCGTAGGTAGAAGGTATACCCAATAGTCTCTTTGGGATATCCTATGAAGACGCACTTTTCCGCTTTGGGTTCGAGCTTCTCAGGTTGAAGTTTCTTCACATAAGCATCGCAACCCCAAACTTTTAGAAACGACAGCTTAGGTTTCTTTCCAAACCATAATTCATACGGTGTCGTCTCAACGGATTTAGACGGTGCCCTATTTAAAGTGAACGCGGCAGCCTCTAATGCATATCCCCAAAATGATAGCGGTAAGTCGGTAAGAGACATCATAGATCGCACCATATCCAATAGAGTGCGATTACGACGTTCAGACACACCATTTCGCTGAGGTGTGCCTGGCGGCGTGAGCTGTGAAACAATTCCACATTTCCTAAGGTGCGTGTCAAACTCGTGACTTAAATATTCTCCGCCACGATCAGATCGTAGGCATTTTATTTTCCTGTCACGTTGATTCTCGACCTCACTCTGAAATTCCTTGAACCTTTCAAAGGTTTCAGACTTGTGTTTCATTAAGTAGACATACCCATATCTGCTCAAGTCATCAGTGAGGGTGAGAACATAATGGTAGCCACCGCGAGCCTCGACACTCATTGGACCGCATACATCGGTATGTATTATCTCCAACAAGTCAGTTGCTCGCTCCATTGTTCCGGAGAACGGAGTTTTGGTCATCTTGCCCATGAGGCATGGTTCGCATGTGTCAAATGATTCGAAATCAAGTGTCTCCAAAAGTCCATCAGCATGGAGCTTCTTCATGCGTTTGACACCAATATGGCCAAGACGGCAGTGCCACATGTAAGTGGGACTATCGTTATCAACTTTACACTCTTTGGTACTCACACTATGGATATGTGTAACATCACGTTCGAGATTCATAAACCATTGACCAACGGGGCATGAGCATAAAACATTTCTCTCATATAAATAGAACAACCATTATTCTCGGATTTAAATGAGTAGCCATCTCGCATCAAGCGAGATCCAGATACAATGTTCATGCTCAAAGCTGGTACTAAATAACAATTATTAAGATTTAAAACTAATCCCGAAGGTAGATGTAGAGGTAGCGTGCCGACGGCGATCACATCGACCTTGGAACCATTCCCGACGCGCATCGTCACCTCGTCCTTGGCCAGCCTCCGCTTATTCCGCAGCTCCTGCTTGGAGTTACAAATGTGAGCAACTGCACCGGTATCAAATACCCAGGAGCTACTACGAGCGCTGGTCAAGTACACATCAATAACAAGTATATCACATATACCTTTAATGTTGCCGTCCTTCTTATCCGCTAAGTACTTGGGGCAGTTCCGCTTCCAGTGACCGGTACCCTTACAATAGAAACACTCAGTCTCAGGCTTGGGTCCATTCTTGTTCTTCTTCTTCCCGGCAACTTGCTTACCGGGCGCGGCAACAGCTTTGCCGTCCTTATTGAAGTTCTTCTTACCCTTGCCTTTCTTGAAACTAGTGGTCTTGTTTACCATCAACACTTGATGCTCCTTTCTGATCTCGACCTCTGCTGATTTCAGCATCGAGTACAACTCAGGAATGGACTTCTCCATCCCCTGCATGTTGTAGTTCATCACAAAGCTTTTGTAGCTAGGTGGAAGCGACTGGAGGATTCTGTCAATGACTGAGTCATCCGGGAGATTAACTCCCAGCTAAGTCAAGCGGTTGTGAAGCCCAGACATCTTGAGGATGTGCTCACTAACAGAATTGTTCTCCTCCATCTTACAGCTGAAGAACTTGTTAGAGATGTCATATCTCTCGACTTGGGCATGAGCTTGGAAAACCAGTTTCAGCTCTTGGAACATCTCATACTCTCCATGTTGCTCAAAACGCTTTTGGAGCCCCGATTCTAAACTGTAAAGCATGCCGCACTGAACAAGGGAGTAATCATCGCAGCGCGACTGCCAAGCGTTCGTAACTTCTTGGTCCGCTGGGAGAATGGGTGGGTCACCTAGCGGTGCATCAAGGACATACAATCTCTTGGAATCTATGAGGATGATCCTCAAGCCACGGACCCAGTCCGCATAGTTGCTTCCATCATCTTTCAGCTTGGTTTTCTCTAGGAACGCGTTGAAATTGAGGTTGATATTTGCGTTGGCCATTGGATCTACAATATAGATATTAAAGGCAATTTTAGACTAAGTTCATGATAATCGAGTTCACATAATCAAATTATTCAATGAACTCCCACTCAGATAGACATCTCTCTAGTCATCTAAGTGACACATGATCCATGTCAACTAGCCCGTGTCCGATCATCATGTGAGATGGACTAGTCATCCATGGTGAACATCTCCATGTTGATCGTATCTTCTATACGACTCATGTTCGACCTTTCGGTCTTCCGTGTTCCGAGGCCATGTCTGTACATGCTAGGCTCGTCAAGTCAACCTAAGTGTTTCGCGTGTGTAAATCTGGCTTACACCCGTTGTATGCGAACGTTAGAACCTATCACACCCGATCATCACGTGGTGCTTCGGAACAACGATCCTTAGCAACGGTGCACAGTTAGGGTGAACACTTCTCTTGAAATTTTATTGACAGATCATCTTATTTACTACCGTCGTTCTAAGCAAATAAGATGTAAACATGATAAACATCACATGCAATCAATACAGTGACATGATATGGCCAATATCATCTTGCTCCTATGATCTCCATCTTCGGGGCACCATGATCATCATTGTCACCGGCATGACACCATGATCTCCATCATCATGATCTCCATCATTGTGTCTTCATGAGGTTGTCTCGCCAACTATTACTTCTACTGCTATGGCTAACGCTTAGCAATAAAGTAAAGTAATTACATGGCGTTTATGATTGACTCGCAGGTCATACAATAAATAAGACAACTCCTATGGCTCCTGCCGGTTGTCATAGTCATCGACATGCAAGTCGTGAACCCTATTACAAGAACATGATCAATCTCATACATCACAATGCATCACATCACATCCTTTTGGCCATATCACATCACACGGCATATGCTGCAAAAACAAGTTAGACGTCCTCTAATTTGTAGTTGCAAGTTTTTACGTGGTTGCTATAGGTTTCTAGCAAGAACGTTTCTTACCTACGTCAGAACCACAACGTGATATGCCAATTGCTATTTACCCTTCATAAGGACCCTTTTCATAGAATCCAATCCGACTAAGGTGGGAGAGACAGACACCCGCTAGCCACCTTATGCAACTAGTGCATGTCAGGCGGTGGAACTGGTCTCACGTAAGCGTACGTGTAAGGTTGGTCCGGGCCGCTTCATCCCACAGTACCGTCGAATCAAGATAAGACTATTAACGGCAAGCATATTAACAAAATCGATGCCCACAACTGCTTTGTGTTCTACTCGTGCATAGATTCTACGCATAGACCTAGCTCATGATGCCACTGTTGGGAGACGTAGTAGTAAATCAAAATTTTCCTATGTGTCACCAAGATCTATCTATGGAGAAACCAGAAACGAGAGGGGAGAGATTGCATCTTCATACCTTTGAAGATCGCAAAGCGGAAGCGTTACAAGAACGCGGTTGATGGAGTCGTATTCGCAGCGATTCAGATCGCGGAAGATCCGATCAAGTGCCGAACGGACGGCACCTCCGCGTTCAACACACGTGCAGCCCGGTGACGTCTCCTACGCCTTGATCCAGCAAGGAGGAAGGAGAGGTTGGGGAAGAGCTCCAGCAGCAGCACGACGGCGTGGTGGTGGTGGAGTATCAAGGTATCCCGGCAGGGCTTCGCCAAACGCTGCGGAGGAGGAAGAAGAGAGGTAGAGCTTTGCCGAGAGAGAGAGAATTCAGATATGTTCTCAAGAGGCAAAACCCTTGGGTATATATAGGAGGAGGGAGAGGGAGGGCTGCCTTGGCCCCTCCTCCAAGGAGGAGAGGTTCGGCCGACCCTAGGGAAGAGTCCACCTCCCACACGGGAGGTGGATCTCTTCCTTTTGAATCTTTTCAGCCCTTATCTCTTATCTCCAGCCACATGGGCCTTTAGCAAAAGTATTTCCCAGCCCAATAAGGTCTGACACACTTTATCTAACAGCCCATCAAGTCCTCTGGTCGTCACACCCCTCCCGGGGGTCCTCCGGCACCCTCCCGGTACTCCCGGTACAATACCGATGAGCCCGAAAACTTTCCGGTGACCAAAACTGGACTTCCTATATATCAATCTTTACCTCCGGACCAATCCGGAGCTCCTCGTGACGTCCGGGATCTCATCCGGCACTCCGAACAACCTTCGGTAATCACGTATACCTTTTCCCTATAACCCTAGCGTCATCGAACCTTAAGTGTGTAGACCCTACGGGTTCGGGAGACACGTAGACATGACCGAGACACCTCTCCGGTCAATAACCAACAGCGGGATCTGGATACCCATGTTGGCTCCCACATACTCCACGATGATCTCATCGGATGAACCACGATGTCAGGGATTCAATCAATCCCGTATACAATTCCCTTTGTCTATCGGTATGGTACTTGCCCGAGATTCGATCGTCGGTATCCCCATACCTTGTTCAATCTCGTTACCGGCAAGTCTCTTTACTCGTTCCATAATACATCATCCCGTGACTAACTCCTTAGTCACATTGAGCTCATAACGATGATGTCTTACCGAGTGGGCCTAGAGATACCTCTCCGTCACACGGAGTGACAAATCCCAGTCTCGATTCGTGTCAACCCAACAGACACTCTCGGAGATACCCGTAGCGTACCTTTATAGTCACCAAGTTACGTTGTGACGTTTGGCACACCCAAAGCATTCCTACGGTATCCGGGAGTTACACAATCTCATGGTCTAAGGAAATGACACTTGACATTGAAAAGCTTTAGCAAACGAACTACACGATCTTGTGCTATGCTTAGGATTGGGTCTTGTCCATCACATCATTCTCCTAATGATGTGATCTCGTTATCAACGACATCCAATGTCCATGGTCATGAAACCGAGACCATCTATTGATCAACGAGCTAGCCAACTAGAGGCTCACTAGGGACATGTTGTGGTCTATGTATTCACACATGTATTACGGTTTTCGGTTAACACAATTATAGCATGAACAATAGACAATTATCACGAACCAGGAAATACAATAATAACCAATTTATTATTGCCTCTAGGGCATATTTCCAACAACAACCTTTTCAGAGTTCATTTGTAATGCTTTTCAAATTCAGGGTCATTTAGCTCAAAATAAATTAGTAAATGCATGAATAATATCAAATGAATTCAGAAAGGGTTGAAAATTGGTGATGTGCCTTCGAATGATGCATATTGAACACACAAAAAGTATGGAGTTAAAATAAGTTATTAAAAATAAAATCCCTCTGTGATAGATGAGTTTTCGTCCGAAACCTTCATACTTCTTATGAGATTGTCCAATTCTTACACGAAGTGCATCCAGTTTTTGCCGTAACCCTCTCACCTCTTTAGAAGTTGCTATGTGGGTGAAATTATGATGTCATGCCAAGTTACAACCTTTTCAGAGTTCATTTGTAATGCTTTTCAAATTCAGGGTCATTTAGCTCAAAATAAATCATTAAATGCATGAAAAATATCAAATGAAGTCAGAATGGGTTGAAAATTGGTGATGTCCCTTTGAATGGTGCATATTGAACACACAAAAAGTATGGATTTGAAATAAGTTATTAAAAATGAAATCCCTGTGTGATAGATGAGTTTTCGTCCGAAACCCTCATAATTCTTATGAGATTGTCCAATTTGTACATGAAGTGCATCCAGTTTTTACCGTAACCCTATCAACTCTTTAGAAGTTCCTATGTGGGTGAAATTATGATGTCATGCAAAGTTACAACCTTTTCAGAGTTCATTTGTAATGCTTTTCAAATTCAGGGTCATTTTGCTCAAAATAAATCATTAAATGCATGAAAAATATTAAATGAAGTCAGAAAGGGTTGAAAATTGGTGATGTGCCTTCGATTGGTTCATATTGAACACACAAAAAGCATGGAGACAACATAAGTTATTAAAAATGAAATCCCTTTTTGATAGATGAGTTTTCGTCCGAAACCCTCATACTTCTTATGAGATTGTCCAATTTGTACACGAAGTGCATCCAGTTTTTTCCGTCACCCTGTCAACTCTTTAGAAGTTGCTATGTGGGTGAAATTATGATGTCATGCCATGTTACAACCTTTTCAGAGTTCATTTGTAATGCTTTTCAAATTCAGGGTCATTTAGCTCAAAAAATATCATTAAATGCATGAAAAATATCAAATGAAGTCAGAAAGGGTTGAAAATTGTTGATGTGCCTTCGTATGGTGCATATTGAACACACAAAAAGTATGGAGTTCAAATAAGTTATTAAAAACGAGATCCCTTTGTGATAGATGAGTTTTCGTTTGAAACCCTCATACTTCTTATGAGATTGTCCAATTTGTACACGAAGTGCATCCAGTTTTTGCTGTAACCCTCTCCACTCTTTAGAAGTTGCTATGTGGGTGAAATTATGATGTCATGCCAAGTTTCAACCTTTTCAGAGTTCATTTATAATGCTTTTCAAATTCAGGGTCATTTAGGTCAAAATAAATCATTAAATGCATGAAAAATATCAAATGAAGTCAGAAAGGGTTGAAAATTGGTGATGTGCCTTCGAATGGTGCATATTGAACACAAAAAAAGTATGGATTTAAAATAAGTTATTAAAAATGAAATCCCTGTGTGATAGATGAGTTTCCGTCCGAAACCCGCATACTTCTTATGAGATTGTCCAATTTGTACACGAAGTGCATCCAGTTTGTGCCGTAACCCTCTCAACTCTTTAGAAGTTGCTATGGGGGTGAAATTATGATGTCATGCCAAGTAACAACCTTTTTAGAATTCATTTGTAATGCTTTTGAAATTCAGGGTCATTTAGCTCAAAAAACATCATTTAATGCATGAAAAATATCAAATGAAGTCAGAAACGGTTGAAAATTGTTGATGTGCCTACGAATGGTGCATATTGAACACACAAAAAGTATGGAGTTCAAATAAGTTATTAAAAACGAAATCCATGTGTGATAGATGAGTTTTCGTCCGAAACCCTCATACTTCTTATGAAATTGACCAATTTGTACACGAAGTGCATCCAGTTTTTGCCGTAACCCTCTCAACTCTTTAGAAGTGGCTATGTGGGTGAAATTACGATGTCATGCCAAGATACAACCTTTCCCGAGTTCATTTTTAATGCTTTTCAAATTCAGGGTCATTTAGCTCAAAATAAATCATTAAATGCATGAAAAATATCAAATGAAGTCATAAAGGGTTGAAAATTGCTGATGTGCCTTCGAATGGTGCGTTAAACACACAAAAAGTATGGAGTTAAAATAAGTTATTAAAAATGAAATCCCTTTGTGATAGATGAGTTTTCGTCTGAAATCCTCATACTTATTATGAGATTGACCATTTTGTACACGAAGTGCATCCAGTTTTTGCCGTAACCCTCTCAACTCTTTAGAAGTTGCTATGTGGGTGAAATTATGATGTCATGCCAAGTTACAACCTTTTCAGAGTTCATTTGTAATGCTTTTCAAATTCAGGGTCATTTAGCTCAAAATAAATCATTAAATGCATGAAAAATATCAAATGAAGTCAGAATGGGTTGAAAATTGGTGATGTCCCTTTGAATGGTGCATATTGAACACACAAAAAGTATGGATTTGAAATAAGTTATTAAAAATGAAATCCCTGTGTGATAGATGAGTTTTCGTCTGAAACCCTCATAATTCTTATGAGATTGTCCAATTTGTACACGAAGTGCATCCAGTTTTTACCGTAACCCTCTCAACTCTTTAGAAGTTCCTATGTGGGTGAAATTATGATGTCATGCAAAGTTACAACCTTTGCAGAGTTCATTTGTAATGCTTTTCAAATTCAGGGTCATTTTGCTCAAAATAAATCATTAAATGCATGAAAAATATCAAATGAAGTCATAAAGGGTTGAAAATTGCTGATGTGCCTTCGAATGGTGCGTTAAACACACAAAAATTATGGAGTTAAAATAAGTTATTAAAAATGAAATCCCTTTGTGATAGATGAGTTTTCGTCTGAAAGCCTCATACTTATTATGAGATTGACCATTTTGTACACGAAGTGCATCCAGTTTTTGCCGTAACCCTCTCAACTCTTTAGAAGTTGCTATGTGGGTGAAATTATGATGTCATGCCAAGTTACAACCTTTTCAGAGTTCATTTGTAATGCTTTTCAAATTCAGGGTCATTTAGCTCAAAATAAATCATTAAATGCATGAAAAATATCAAATGAAGTCAGAATGGGTTGAAAATTGGTGATGTCCCTTTGAATGGTGCATATTGAACACACAAAAAGTATGGATTTGAAATAAGTTATTAAAAATGAAATCCCTGTGTGATAGATGAGTTTTCGTCTGAAACCCTCATAATTCTTATGAGATTGTCCAATTTGTACACGAAGTGCATCCAGTTTTTACCGTAACCCTATCAACTCTTTAGAAGTTCCTATGTGGGTGAAATTATGATGTCATGCAAAGTTACAACCTTTTCAGAGTTCATTTGTAATGCTTTTCAAATTCAGGGTCATTTTGCTCAAAATAAATCATTAAATGCATGAAAAATATTAAATGAAGTCAGAAAGTGTTGAAAATTGGTGATGTGCCTTCGATTGGTTCATATTGAACACACAAAAAGCATGGAGACAAAATATGTTATTAAAAATGAAATCCCTTTGTGATAGATGAGTTTTCGTCCGAAACCCTCATACTTCTTATGAGATTGTCCAATTTGTACACGAAGTGCATCCAGTTTTTGCTGTAACCCTCTCCACTCTTTAGAAGTTGCTATGTGGGTGAAATTATGATGTCATGCCAAGTTACAACCTCTTCAGAGTTCATTTATAATGCTTTTCAAATTCAGGGTCATTTAGGTCAAAATAAATCATTAAATGCATGAAAAATATCAAATGAAGTCAGAAAGGGTTGAAAATTGGTGATGTGCCTTCGAATGGTGCATATTGAACACACAAAAAGTATGGATTTAAAATAAGTTATTAAAAATGAAATCCCTGTGTGATAGATGAGTTTCCGTCCGAAACCCGCATACTTCTTATGAGATTGTCCAATTTGTACACGAAGTGCATCCAGTTTGTGCCGTAACCCTCTCAACTCTTTAGAAGTTGCTATGGGGGTGAAATTATGATGTCATGCCAAGTAACAACCTTTTTAGAATTCATTTGTAATGCTTTTGAAATTCAGGGTCATTTAGCTCAAAAAACATCATTTAATGCATGAAAAATATCAAATGAAGTCAGAAACGGTTGAAAATTGTTGATGTGCCTACGAATGGTGCATATTGAACACACAAAAAGTATGGAGTTCAAATAAGTTATTAAAAACGAAATCCCTGTGTGATAGATGAGTTTTCGTCCGAAACCCTCATACTTCTTATGAAATTGACCAATTTGTACACGAAGTGCATCCAGTTTTTGCCGTAACCCTCTCAACTCTTTAGAAGTTGCTATGTGGGTGAAATTATGATGTCATGCCAAGATACAACCTTTCCTGAGTTCATTTTTAATGCTTTTCAAATTCAGGGTCATTTAGCTCAAAATAAATCATTAAATGCATGAAAAATATCAAATGAAGTCATAAAGGGTTGAAAATTGCTGATGTGCCTTCGAATGGTGCGTTAAACACACAAAAAGTATGGAGTTAAAATAAGTTATTAAAAATGAAATCCCTTTGTGATAGATGAGTTTTCGTCTGAAAGCCTCATACTTCTTATGAGATTGACCGTTTTGTACACGAAGTGCATCCAGTTTTTGCCGTAACCCTCTCAACTCTTTAGAAGTTGCTATGTGGGTGAAATTATGATGTCATGCCAAGTTACAACCTTTTCAGAGTTCATTTGTAATGCTTTTCAAATTCAGGGTCATTTAGCTCAAAATAAATCATTAAATGCATGAAAAATATCAAATGAAGTCAGAATGGGTTGAAAATTGGTGATGTCCCTTTGAATGGTGCATATTGAACACACAAAAAGTATGGATTTGAAATAAGTTATTAAAAATGAAATCCCTGTGTGATAGATGAGTTTTCGTCTGAAACCCTCATAATTCTTATGAGATTGTCCAATTTGTACACGAAGTGCATCTAGTTTTTACCGGAACCCTCTCAACTATTTAGAAGTTCCTATGTGGGTGAAATTATGATGTCATGCAAAGTTACAACCTTTTCAGAGTTCATTTGTAATGCTTTTCAAATTCAGGGTCATTTTGCTCAAAATAGATCATTAAATGCATGAAAAATATTAAATGAAGTCAGAAAGGGTTGAAAATTGGTGATGTGCCTTCGATTGGTTCATATTGAACACACAAAAAGCATGGAGACAAAATAAGTTATTAAAAATGAAATCCCTTTGTGATAGATGAGTTTTCGTCCGAAACCCTCATACTTCTTATGAGATTGTCCAATTTGTACACGAAGTGCATCCAGTTTTTTCCGTAACCCTGTCAACTCTTTAGAAGTTGCTATGTGGGTGAAATTATGATGTCATGCCATGTTACAACCTTTCCAGAGTGCATTTGTAATGCTTTTCAAATTCAGGGTCATTTAGCTCAAAAGAAATCATTAAATGCATGAAATATATCAAATGAAGTCAGAATGGGTTGAAAATTGGTGATGTCCCTTTGAATGGTGCATATTGAACACACAAAAAGTATGGATTTGAAATAAGTTATTAAAAATGAAATCCCTGTGTGATAGATGAGTTTTCGTCCGAAACCCTCATAATTCTTATGAGATTGTCCAATTTGTACACGAAGTGCATCCACTTTTTACCGTAACCCTATCAACTCTTTAGAAGTTCCTATGTGGGTGAAATTATGATGTCATGCAAAGTTACAACCTTTTCAGAGTTCATTTGTAATGCTTTTCAAATTCAGGGTCATTTTGCTCAAAATAAATCATTAAATGCATGAAAAATATTAAATGAAGTCAGAAAGGGTTGAAAATTGGTGATGTGCCTTCGATTGGTTCATATTGAACACACAAAAAGCATGGAGACAAAATAAGTTATTAAAAATGAAATCCCTTTGTGATAGATGAGTTTTCGTCCGAAACCCTCATACTTCTTATGAGATTGTTCAATTTGTACACGAAGTGCATCCAGTTTTTGCTGTAACCCTCTCCACTCTTTAGAAGTTGCTATGTGGGTGAAATTATGATGTCATGCCAAGTTACAACCTTTTCAGAGTTAATTTATAATGCTTTTCAAATTCAGGGTCATTTAGGTCAAAATAAATCATTAAATGCATGAAAAATATCAAATGAAGTCAGAAACGGTTGAAAATTGGTGATGTGCCTTCGAATGGTGCATATTGAACACACAAAAAGTATGGATTTAAAATAAGTTATTAAAAATGAAATCCCTGTGTGATAGATGAGTTTCCGTCCGAAACCCGCATACTTCTTATGAGATTGTCCAATTTGTACACGAAGTGCATCCAATTTGTGCCGTAACCCTCTCAACTCTTTAGAAGTTGCTATGGGGGTGAAATTATGATGTCATGCCAAGTAATAACCTTTTTAGAATTCATTTGTAATGCTTTTGAAATTCAGGGTCATTTAGCTCAAAAAACATCATTTAATGCATGAAAAATATCAAATGAAGTCACAAACGGTTGAAAATTGTTGATGTGCCTACGAATGGTGCATATTGAACACACAAAAAGTATGGAGTTCAAATAAGTTATTAAAAACGAAATCCCTGTGTGATAGATGAGTTTTCGTCCGAAACCCTCATACTTCTTATGAAATTGACCAATTTGTACACGAAGTGCATCCAGTTTTTGCGGTAACCCTCTCAACTCTTTAGAAGCTGCTATGTGGGTGAAATTATGATGTCATGCCAAGATACAACCTTTCCTGAGTTCATTTTTAATGCTTTTCAAATTCAGGGTCATTTAGCTCAAAATAAATCATTAAATGCATGAAAAATATCAAATGAAGTCATAAAGGGTTGAAAATTGCTGATGTGCCTTCGAATGGTGCGTTAAACACACAAAAAGTATGGAGTTAAAATAAGTTATTAAAAATGAAATCCCTTTGTGATAGATGAGTTTTCGTCTGAAAGCCTCATACTTCTTATGAGATTGACCATTTTGTACACGAAGTGCATCCAGTTTTTGCCGTAACCCTCTCAACTCTTTAGAAGTTGCTATGTGGGTGAAATTATGATGTCATGCCAAGTTACAACCTTTTCAGAGTTCATTTGTAATGCTTTTCAAATTCAGGGTCATTTAGCTCAAAATAAATCATTAAATGCATGAAAAATATCAAATGAAGTCAGAATGGGTTGAAAATTGGTGATGTCCCTTTGAATGGTGCATATTGAACACACAAAAAGTATGGATTTGAAATAAGTTATTAAAAATGAAATCCCTGTGTGATAGATGAGTTTTCGTCTGAAACCCTCATAATTCTTATGAGATTGTCTAATTTGTACACGAAGTGCATCCGGTTTTTACCGTAACCCTCTCAACTCTTTAGAAGTTCCTATGTGGGTGAAATTATGATGTCATGCAAAGTTACAACCTTTTCAGAGTTCATTTGTAATGCTTTTCAAATTCAGGGTCATTTTGCTCAAAATAAATCATTAAATGCATGAAAAATATTAAATGAAGTCAGAAAGGGTTAAAAATTGGTGATGTGCCTTCGATTGGTTCATATTGAACACACAAAAAGTATAGAGTTAAAATAAGTTATTAAAATGAAATCCCTTTGTGATACATGAGTTTTCGTCCGAAACCCTCATACTTCTTATGAGATTGTCCAATTTTTACACGAAGTGCATCCTGTTTTTGCCATAACCCTCTCAACTCTTTAGAACTTGCTATGTGGGTGAAATTATGATGTCATGCCAAGTAACAACCATTTTAGAGTTCATTTGTAATGCTTTTCAAATTCAGGGTCATTTGGCTCAAAAAATATCATTAAATCCATGAAAAATATCAAATGAAGTCAGAAAGGGTTGAAGATTGTTGATCTACCTTTGAATGGTGCATATTGAACACACAAAAATTATGGAATTCAAATAAGTTATTAAAAACGAAATCCCTTTGTGATAGATGAGTTTTCGTCCGAAACCCTGATACTTCATATGAGATTGTCCAATTTGTACATGAAGTGCATCCAGTTTTTGCCGTATCCCTCTCAACTCTTTAGAAGTTGCTATGTGGGTGAAAATATGATGTCATGCCAAGTTACAACCTTTTCAGAGTTCATTAGTAATGCTTTTCAAATTCAGGGTCATTTAGCTCAAAATAAATCATTAAATTCATGAAAAAATATCAAATGAATTCAGAAAGGGTTGAAAATTGGTGATGTGCCTTCAAATGGTGCATATAGAACACACAAAAATAATGGAGTTAAAATAAGTTATTAGAAACGAAATCCCTTTGTGATAGACGAGTTTTCGTCTGAAACCCTCATACTTCCTATGAGATTGTCCAATTTGTACACGAATTGCATCCAGTTTTTGCCGTAACCCTCTCAACTCTTTAGAAGTTGCTATGTGGGTGAAATTATGATGTCATGCCAAGTTACAACCTTTTCAGAGTTCATTTGTAATGCTTTTCAAATTCTAGGTCATTTAGCTCAAAATAAATCATTAAATGCGTGAAAAATATCAAATGAAGTGAGAAAGGGTTGAAAAATGGTGATGTGCCTTCGAATGGTGCATATTGAACACACAAAAAGTATAGAGTTAAAATAAGTTATTAAAATGAAATCCCTTCGTAATACATGAGTTTTCGTCCGAAACCCTCATACTTCTTATGAGATTGTCCAATTTGTACACGAAGTGCATCCTGTTTTTGCCATAACCCTCTCAACTCTTTAGAACTTGCTATGTGGGTGAAATTATGATGTCATGCCAAGTAACAACCTTTTTAGAGTTCATTTGTAATGCTTTTCAAATTCAGGGTCATTTGGCTCAAAAAATATCATTAAATCCATGAAAAATATCAAATGAAGTCAGAAAGGGTTGAAGATTGTTGATCTGCCTTTGAATGGTGCATATTGAACACACAAAAATTATGGAATTCAAATAAGTTATTAAAAACGAAATCCCTTTGTGATAGATGAGTTTTCGTCCGATACCCTCATACTTCTTATGAGATTGACCAATTTGTACACGAAGTGCGTACAGTTTTTGCCGTAACCCTCTCAACTCTTTAGAAGTTGCTATGTGGGTGAAATTATGATGTCATGCCATGTTACAACCTTTTCAGAGTTCATTTTTAATGCTTTTCAAATTCAGGGTCATTTAGCTCAAAAAATATCATTGAATGCATGAAAAATATCAAATGAAGTCAGAAAGGGTTAAAAATTGTTGATGTGCCTTCGAATGGTGCATATTGAACACACAAAAAGTATGGAGTTCAAATAAGTTATTAAAAACGAGATCCCTTTGTGATAGATGAGTTTTCGTTTGAAACCCTCATACTTCTTATGAGATTGTCCAATTTGTACACGAAGTGCATCCAGTTTTTGCCGTAACCCTCTCCACTCTTTAGAAGTTGCTATGTGGGTGAAATTATGATGTCATGCCAGGTTACAACCTTTTCAGAGTTCATTTATAATGCTTTTCAAATTCAGGGTCATTTAGCTCAAAATAAATCATTAAATTCATGAAAAAATATCAAATGAATTCAGAAAGGGTTGAAAATTGGTGATGTGCCTTCAAATGGTGCATATAGAACACACAAAAATAATGGAGTTAAAATAAGTTATTAGAAACGAAATCCCTTTGTGATAGACGAGTTTTCGTCTGAAACCCTCATACTTCCTATGAGATTGTCCAATTTGTACACGAAGTGCATCCAGTTTTTGCCGTAACCCTCTCAACTCTTTAGAAGTTGCTATGTGGGTGAAATTATGATGTCATGCCAAGTTACAACCTTTTCAGAGTTTATTTGTAATGCTTTTCAAATTCTAGGTCATTTATCTCAAAATAAATCATTAAATGCATGAAAAATATCAAATGAAGTGAGAAAGGGTTGAAAAATGGTGATGTGCCTTCGAATGGTGCATATTGAACACACAAAAAGTATAGAGTTAAAATAAGTTATTAAAATGAAATCCCTTCGTAATACATGAGTTT
Source organism: Hordeum marinum (assembly GCA_022496015.1). NCBI lineage: Eukaryota > Viridiplantae > Streptophyta > Magnoliopsida > Poales > Poaceae > Hordeum > Hordeum marinum. The sequence goes on from CM039674.1 coordinate 481,091,634, forward strand.
TCGTCCGAAACCCTCATACTTCTTATGAGATTGTCCAATTTTTACACGAAGTGCATCCTGTTTTTGCCATAACCCTCTCAACTCTTTAGAACTTGCTATGTGGGTGAAATTATGATGTCATGCCAAGTAACAACCTTTTTAGAGTTCATTTGTAATGCTTTTCAAATTCAGGGTCATTTGGCTCAAAAAATATCATTAAATCCATGAAAAATATCAAATGAAGTCAGAAAGGGTTGAAGATTGTTGATCTGCCTTTGAATGGTGCATATTGAACACACAAAAATTATGGAATTCAAATAAGTTATTAAAAACGAAATCCCTTTGTGATAGATGAGTTTACGTCCGAAACCCTAATACTTCATATGAGATTGTCCAATTTGTACATGAAGTGCATCCAGTTTTTGCCGTATCCCTCTCAACTCTTTAGAAGTTGCTATGTGGGTGAAAATATGATGTCATGCCAAGTTACAACCTTTTCAGAGTTCATTAGTAATGCTTTTCAAATTCAGGGTCATTTAGCTCAAAATAAATCATTAAATTCATGAAAAAATATCAAATGAATTCAGAAAGGGTTGAAAATTGGTGATGTGCCTTCAAATGGTGCATATAGAACACACAAAAATAATGGAGTTAAAATAAGTTATTAGAAACGAAATCCCTTTGTGATAGACGAGTTTTCGTCTGAAACCCTCATACTTCCTATGAGATTGTCCAATTTGTACACGAATTGCATCCAGTTTTTGCCGTAACCCCCTCAACTCTTTAGAAGTTGCTATGTGGGTGAAATTATGATGTCATGCCAAGTTACAACCTTTTCAAAGTTCATTTGTAATGCTTTTCAAATTCTAGGTCATTTAGCTCAAAATAAATCATTAAATGCGTGAAAAATATCAAATGAAGTGAGAAAGGGTTGAAAAATGGTGATGTGCCTTCGAATGGTGCATATTGAACACACAAAAAGTATAGAGTTAAAATAAGTTATTAAAATGAAATCCCTTCGTAATACGTGAGTTTTCGTCCGAAACCCTCATACTTCTTATGAGATTGTCCAATTTTTACACGAAGTGCATCCTATTTTTGCCATAACCCTCTCAACTCTTTAGAACTTGCTATGTGGGTGAAATTATGATGTCATGCCAAGTAACAACCTTTTTAGAGTTCATTTGTAATGCTTTTCAAATTCAGGGTCATTTGGCTCAAAAATATCATTAAATCCCTGAAAAATATCAAATGAAGTCAGAAAGGGTTGAAGATTGTTGATATGCCTTTGAATGGTGCATATTGAACACACAAAAATTATGGAATTCAAATAAGTTATTAAAAACGAAATCCCTTTGTGATAGATGAGTTTTCGTCCGATACCCTCATACTTCTTATGAGATTGACCAATTTGTACACGAAGTGCATACAGTTTTTGCCGTAACCCTCTCAACTCTTTAGAAGTTGCTATGTGGGTGAAATTATGATGTCATGCCATGTTACAACCTTTTCAGAGTTCATTTTTAATGCTTTTCAAATTCAGGGTCATTTAGCTCAAAAAATATCATTGAATGCATGAAAAATATCAAATGAAGTCAGAAAGGGTTGAAAATTGTTGATGTGCCTTCGAATGGTGCATATTGAACACACAAAAAGTATGGAGTTCAAATAAGTTATTAAAAACGAGATCCCTTTGTGATAGATGAGTTTTCGTTTGAAACCCTCATACTTCTTATGAGATTGTCCAATTTGTACACGAAGTGCATCTAGTTTTTGCCGTAACCCTCTCCACTCTTTAGAAGTTGCTATGTGGGTGAAATTATGATGTCATGCCAGGTTACAACCTTTTCAGAGTTCATTTATAATGCTTTTCAAATTCAGGGTCATTTAGCTCAAAATAAATCATTAAATTCATGAAAAAATATCAAATGAATTCAGAAAGGGTTGAAAATTGGTGATGTGCCTTCAAATGGTGCATATAGAACACACAAAAATAATGGAGTTAAAATAAGTTATTAGAAACAAAATCCCTTTGTGATAGACGAGTTTTCGTCTGAAACCCTCATACTTCCTATGAGATTGTCCAATTTGTACACGAAGTGCATCCAGTTTTTGCCGTAACCCTCTCAACTCTTTAGAAGTTGCTATGTGGGTGAAATTATGATGTCATGCCAAGTTACAACCTTTTCAGAGTTTATTTGTAATGCTTTTCAAATTCTAGGTCATTTATCTCAAAATAGATCATTAAATGCATGAAAAATATCAAATGAAGTGAGAAAGGGTTGAAAAATGGTGATGTGCCTTCGAATGGTGCATATTGAACACACAAAAAGTATAGAGTTAAAATAAGTTATTAAAATGAAATCCCTTCGTAATACATGAGTTTTCGTCCGAAACCCTCATACTTCTTATGAGATTGTCCAATTTTTACACGAAGTGCATCCTGTTTTTGCCATAACCCTCTCAACTCTTTAGAACTTGCTATGTCGGTGAAATTATGATGTCATGCCAAGTAACAACCTTTTTAGAGTTCATTTGTAATGCTTTTCAAATTCAGGGTCATTTAGCTCAAAATAAATCATTAAATGCATGAAAAATATTAAATGAAGTCAGAAAGGGTTGAAAATTGGTGATGTGCCTTCGATTGGTTCATATTGAACACACAAAAAGTATGGAGTTAAAATAAGTTATTAAAAACGAAATCCCTTTGTGATAGATGAGTTTTCGTCCGAAACCCTAATACTTCATATGAGATTGTCCAATTTGTACATGAAGTGCATCCAGTTTTTGCCGTATCCCTCTCAACTCTTTAGAAGTTGCTATGTGGGTGAAAATATGATGTCATGCCAAGTTACAACCTTTTCAGAGTTCATTAGTAATGCTTTTCAAATTCAGGGTCATTTAGCTCAAAATAAATCATTAAATTCATGAAAAAATATCAAATGAATTCAGAAAGGGTTGAAAATTGGTGATGTGCCTTCAAATGGTGCATATAGAACACACAAAAATAATGGAGTTAAAATAAGTTATTAGAAACGAAATCCCTTTGTGATAGACGAGTTTTCGTCTGAAACCCTCATACTTCCTATGAGATTGTCCAATTTGTACACGAATTGCATCCAGTTTTTGCCGTAACCCCCTCAACTCTTTAGAAGTTGCTATGTGGGTGAAATTATGATGTCATGCCAAGTTACAACCTTTTTAGAGTACATTTGTAATGCTTTTCAAATTCTAGGTCATTTAGCTCAAAATAAATCATTAAATGCGTGAAAAATATCAAATGAAGTGAGAAAGGGTTGAAAAATGGTGATGTGCCTTCGAATGGTGCATATTGAACACACAAAAAGTATAGAGTTAAAATAAGTTATTAAAATGAAATCCCTTCGTAATACATGAGTTTTCGTCCGAAACCCTCATACTTCTTATGAGATTGTCCAATTTTTACACGAAGTGCATCCTATTTTTGCCATAACCCTCTCAACTCTTTAGAAGTTGCTATGTGGGTGAAATTATGATGTCATGCCAAGTAACAACCTTTTTAGAGTTCATTTGTAATGCTTTTCAAATTCAGGGTCATTTGGCTCAAAAAATATCATTAAATCCCTGAAAAATATCAAATGAAGTCAGAAAGGGTTTAAGATTGTTGATATGCCTTTGAATGGTGCATATTGAACACACAAAAATTATGGAATTCAAATAAGTTATTAAAAACGAAATCCCTTTGTGATAGATGAGTTTTCGTCCGATACCCTCATACTTCTTATGAGATTGACCAATTTGTACACGAAGTGCATACAGTTTTTGCCGTAACCCTCTCAACTCTTTACAAGTTGCTATGTGGGTGAAATTATGATATCATGCCATGTTAAAACCTTTTCAGAGTTCATTTGTAATGCTTTTCAAATTCAGGGTCATTTAGCTCAAAAAATATCATTAAATGCATGAAAAATATCAAATGAAGTCAGAAAGGGTTGAAAATTGTTGACGTGCCTTCGAATGGTGCATATTGAACACACAAAAAGTATGGAGTTCAAATAAGTTATTAAAAACGAGATCCCTTTGTGATAGATGAGTTTTCGTTTGAAACCCTCATACTTCTTATGAGATTGTCCAATTTGTACACGAAGTGCATCCAGTTTTTGCCGTAACCCTCTCCACTCTTTAGAAGTTGCTATGTGGGTGAAATTATGATGTCATGCCAAGTTACAACCTTTTCAGAGTTCATTTATAATGCTTTTCAAATTCAGGGTCATTTAGCTCAAAATAAATCATTAAATGCATGAAAAATATCAAATTAAGTCAAAAAGGGTTGAAAATTGGTGATGTGCCTTCGAATGGTGCATATTGAACACACAAAAAGTATGGATTTAAAATAAGTTATTAAAAATGAAATCCCTGTGTGATAGATGAGTTTCTGTCCGAAACCCGCATACTTCTTATGAGATTGTCCAATTTGTACAAGAAGTGCATCCAGTTTGTGCCGTAACCCTCTCAACTCTTTAGAAGTTGCTATGGGGGTGAAATTATGATGTCATGCCAAGTAACAACCTTTTTAGAGTTCATTTGTAATGCTTTCGAAATTCAGGGTCATTTAGCTCAAAAAACATCATTTAATGCATGAAAAATATCAAATGAAGTCAGAAACGGTTCAAAATTGTTGATGTGCCTACGAATGGTGCATATTGAACACACAAAAAGTATGGAGTTCAAATAAGTTATTAAAAACGAAATCCCTGTGTGATAGATGAGTTTTCGTCCGAAACCCTCATACTTCTTATGAAATTGACCAATTTGTACACGAAGTGCATCCAGTTTTTGCCGTAACCCTCTCAACTCTTTAGAAGTTGTTATGTGGGTGAAATTATGATCTCATGCCAAGTTACAACCTTTCCTGAGTTCATTTGTAATGCTTTTCAAATTCAGGGTCATTTAGCTCAAAATAAATCATTAAATGCATGAAAAATATCAAATGAAGTCATAAAGGGTTGAAAATTGCTGATGTGCCTTCGAATGGTGCGTTAAACACACAAAAAGTATGGAGTTAAAATAAGTTATTAAAAACAAAATCCCTTTGTGATAGATGAGTTTTCGTCTGAAAGCCTCATACTTCTTATGAGATTGACCATTTTGTACACGAAGTGCATCCAGTTTTTGCCGTAACCCTCTCAACTCTTTAGAAGTTGCTATGTGGGTGAAATTATGATTTCATGCCAAGTTACAACTGTTGGGAGACGTAGTAGTAAATCAAAATTTTCCTACGTGTCACCAAGATCTATCTATGGAGAAACCAGCAACGAGAGGGGAGAGATTGCATCTTCATACCTTTGAAGATCGCAAAGCGGAAGTGTTACAAGAACGCGGTTGATGGAGTCGTATTCGCAGCGATTCAGATCGCGGAAGATCCGATCAAGTGCCGAACGGACGGCACCTCCGCGTTCAACACATGTGCAGCCCGGTGACGTCTCCTACGCCTTGATCCAGCAAGGAGGAAGGAGAGGTTGGGGAAGAGCTCCAGCAGCAGCACGACGGCGTGGTGGTGGTGGAGTATCAAGGTATCCCAGTAGGGCTTCGCCAAGCGCTGCGGAGGAGGAAGAAGAGAGGTAGAGCTTCACCGAGAGAGAGAGAGAGTTCAGATCTGTTCTCAAGAGGCAAAACCCTTGGGTATATATAGGAGGAGGGAGAGGGAGGGCTGCCTTGGCCCCTCCTCCAAGGAGGAGAGGTTCGGCCGACCCTAGGGAAGAGTCCACCTCCCACACGGGAGGTGGATCTCTTCCTTTTGAATCTTTTCAGCCCTTATCTCTTATCTCCAGCCACATGGGCCTTTAGCAAAAGTATTTCCCAGCCCAATAAGGGCTGACACACTTTATCTAACAGCCCATGAAGTCCTCTGGTCGTCACACCCCTCCCGGGGGTCCTCCGGCACCCTCCCGGTACTCCCGGTACAATACCGATGAGCCCGAAAACTTTCCGGTGACCAAAACTGGACTTCCTATATATCAATATTTACCTCCGGACCATTCCGGAGCTCCTCGTGACGTCCGGGATCTCATCCGGGACTCCGAACAACCTTCGGTAATCACGTATACCTTTTCCCTATAACCCTAGCCTCATTGAACCTTAAGTGTGTAGACCCTACGGGTTCGGGAGACACGTAGACATGACCGAGACACCTCTCCGGTCAATAACCAACAGCGGGATCTGGATACCCATGTTGGCTCCCACGTACTCCACGATGATCTCATCGGATGAACCATGATGTCAGGGATTCAATCAATCCCGTATACAATTCCCTTTGTCTATCGGTATGGTACTTGCCCGAGATTCGATCGTCGGTATCCCCATACCATGTTCAATCTCGTTACCGGCAAGTCTCTTTACTCGTTCCGTAATACATCATCCCGTGACTAACTCCTTAGTCACATTGAGCTCATAATGATGATGTCTTACTGAGTGGGCCCAGAGATACCTCTCCGTCACACGGAGTGACAAATCCCAGTCTCGATTCGTGTCAACCCAACAGACAGTTTCGGAGATACCCGTAGCGTACCTTTATAGTCACCAAGTTACGTGGTGACGTTTGGCACACCCAAAGCATTCCTACGGTATCCGGGAGTTACACAATCTCATGGTCTAAGGAAATGACACTTGACTTTGAAAAGCTTTAGCAAACGAACTACACGATCTTGTGCTATGCTTAGGATTGGGTCTTGTCCATCACATCATTCTCCTAATGATGTGATCCCGTTATCAACGACATCCAATGTCCATGGTCATGAAACCGAGACCATCTATTGATCAACGAGCTAGCCAACTAGAGGCTCACTAGGGACATGTTGTGGTCTATGTATTCACACATGTATTACGGTTTTCGGTTAACACAATTATAGCATGAACAATAGACAATTATCATGAACCAGGAAATACAATAATAACCAATTTATTATTGCCTCTAGGGCATATTTCCAATAATCTCCCACTTGCACTAGAGTCAATAATCTAGTTACATTGTGATGAATCGAACACCCATAGCATTCTGGTGCTGATCATGTTTTGCTCGTGAGAGAGGTTTAGTCAATGGATCTGCGACATTCAGATCCGTATGCACTTTACAAATATCTATGTCTCCCTCCTGAATGTAATCACGGATGGAGTTGAAGCGGCGCTTGATGTGTCTTGTCTTCTTGTGAAACCTGGGCTCCTTCGCAAGGGCAATAGCTCCAGTGTTATCACAGAGTAGAGTCATCGGGCCCGACGCATTCGGAATCACTCCTAGGTCGGTGATGAACTCCTTCATCCAGACTCCCTCCTTTGTTGCTTCCGAAGCAGCTATGTACTCCGCTTCACATGTAGATGCCGCCACGACGCTTTGCTTGCTGCTGCTCCAGCTTACTGCCCCTCCATTCAAAATATACACGTATCCGGTTTGCGACTTGGAGTCATCCGGATCTGTGTCGAAGCTAGCATCGACGTAACCCTTTACGACGAGCTCTTCGGCACCTCCATAAACGAGAAACATGTCCTTTGTCCTTTTCAGGTACTTCAGGATATTCTTGACCGCTGTCCAGTGTTCCGCTCCGGGATCACTTTGGTACCTCCCTACCAAACTTATGGCAAGGTTCACATCAGGTCTGGTACACAGCATGGCATACATGATAGAGCCTATGGCTGAAGCATAGGGGATGGCACTCATCTCTTCTCTATACTTTGCCGTGGTCGGGCATTGAGTCGTACTCAATCTCACACCTTGCAACACAGGCAAGAACCCCTTCTTGGACTGATCCATATTGAACTTCGTCAATATCTTTTCAAGGTATGTGCTTTGTGAAAGACCAATGAGGCGTTTTGATCTATCTCTATAGATCTTAATACCTAATATGTAAGCAGCTTCTCCAAGGTCCTTCATTGAAAAACACTTATTCAAGTAGGCCTTGATACTTTCCAAGAGTTCTATATTATTTCCCATTATCAGCATGTCATCCACATACAGTATAAGAAATGCTATAGAGCTCCCACTCACTTTCTTGTAAATACAGGGTTCTCCATAAACCTGTACAAACCCAAACGCTTTAATCACCTCATTAAAGCGAATGTTCCAACTCCGAGATGCTTGCACCAGCCCATAGATGGAGCGCTGGAGCTTGCATACCTTGTTAGCATCTTTAGGATCGACAAAACCTTCCGGCTGCATCATATACAGTTCTTCCTTGAGGAAGCCATTAAGGAATGCCGTTTTGACGTCCATTTGCCAGATCTCATAATCATAAAATGCGGCAACTGCTAACATGATTCGGACAGACTTTAGCATCGCTACGGGTGAGAATGTCTCATCGTAGTCAACTCCTTGAACTTGTCGATAACCCTTAGCGACAAGCCGAGCTTTATAGGCGGTCACATTATCGTCTGCGTCAGTCTTCTTCTTAAAGATCCATTTATTTTCAATGGCTCGCTCATCATCAGGCAAGTCCACCAAAGTCCATACTTTGTTCTCATACATGGATCCTATCTCGGATTTCATGGCCTCAAGCCATTTGTCGGAATTCGGGCCCGCCATCGCTTCTTCATAGTTCGAAGGTTCACCGTTGTCCAACAACATGATCTCTAGGACAGGATTGCCGTACCACTCTGGTGCGGAACGTGTCCTAGTGGACCTTCGAATGGCAACTTGATCTGAAGTTTCATGATCATCATTATTAACTTCCTCTCTAGCCGGTGTAGGCACCACAGAAACAACTTCCTGTGCTGCGCTACTCTCCGGTTCGAGTGGAGGTACAATTACCTCATCAAGTTCTATTTTCCTCCCACTTACTTCTTTCAAGAGAAACTCTTTCTCGAGAAAGGATCCATTCTTGGCAACAAAGACTTTGCCTTCGGATCGTAGGTAGAAGGTATACCCAATAGTCTCTTTGGGATATCCTATGAAGACGCACTTTTCCGCTTTGGGTTCGAGCTTCTCAGGTTGAAGTTTCTTCACATAAGCATCGCAACCCCAAACTTTTAGAAACGACAGCTTAGGTTTCTTTCCAAACCATAATTCATACGGTGTCGTCTCAACGGATTTAGACGGTGCCCTATTTAAAGTGAACGCGGCAGCCTCTAATGCATATCCCCAAAATGATAGCGGTAAGTCGGTAAGAGACATCATAGATCGCACCATATCCAATAGAGTGCGATTACGACGTTCAGACACACCATTTCGCTGAGGTGTGCCTGGCGGCGTGAGCTGTGAAACAATTCCACATTTCCTAAGGTGCGTGTCAAACTCGTGACTTAAATATTCTCCGCCACGATCAGATCGTAGGCATTTTATTTTCCTGTCACGTTGATTCTCGACCTCACTCTGAAATTCCTTGAACCTTTCAAAGGTTTCAGACTTGTGTTTCATTAAGTAGACATACCCATATCTGCTCAAGTCATCAGTGAGGGTGAGAACATAACGGTAGCCACCGCGAGCCTCGACACTCATTGGACCGCATACATCGGTATGTATTATCTCCAACAAGTCAGTTGCTCGCTCCATTGTTCCGGAGAACGGAGTTTTGGTCATCTTGCCCATGAGGCATGGTTCGCATGTGTCAAATGATTCAAAATCAAGTGTCTCCAAAAGTCCATCAGCATGGAGCTTCTTCATGCGTTTGACACCAATATGGCCAAGACGGCAGTGCCACATGTAAGTGGGACTATCGTTATCAACTTTACACTCTTTGGTACTCACACTATGGATATGTGTAACATCACGTTCGAGATTCATAAACCATTGACCAACGGGGCATGAGCATAAAACATTTCTCTCATATAAATAGAACAACCATTATTCTCGGATTTAAATGAGTAGCCATCTCGCATCAAGCGACATCCAGATACAATGTTCATGCTCAAAGCTGGTACTAAATAACAATTATTAAGATTTAAAACTAATCCCGAAGGTAGATGTAGAGGTAGCGTGCCGACGGCGATCACATCGACCTTGGAACCATTCCCGACGCGCATCGTCACCTCGTCCTTGGCCAGCCTCCGCTTATTCCGCAGCTCCTGCTTGGAGTTACAAATGTGAGCAACTGCACCGGTATCAAATACCCAGGAGCTACTACGAGCGCTGGTCAAGTACACATCAATAACAAGTATATCACATATACCTTTAATGTTGCCGTCCTTCTTATCCGCTAAGTACTTGGGGCAGTTCCGCTTCCAGTGACCGGTACCCTTACAATAGAAACACTCAGTCTCAGGCTTGGGTCCATTCTTGTTCTTCTTCTTCCCGGCAACTTGCTTACCGGGCGCGGCAACAGCTTTGCCGTCCTTATTGAAGTTCTTCTTACCCTTGCCTTTCTTGAAACTAGTGGTCTTGTTTACCATCAACACTTGATGCTCCTTTCTGATCTCGACCTCTGCTGATTTCAGCATCGAGTACAACTCAGGAATGGACTTCTCCATCCCCTGCATGTTGTAGTTCATCACAAAGCTTTTGTAGCTAGGTGGAAGCGACTGGAGGATTCTGTCAATGACTGAGTCATCCGGGAGATTAACTCCCAGCTAAGTCAAGCGGTTGTGAAGCCCAGACATCTTGAGGATGTGCTCACTAACAGAATTGTTCTCCTCCATCTTACAGCTGAAGAACTTGTTAGAGATGTCATATCTCTCGACTTGGGCATGAGCTTGGAAAACCAGTTTCAGCTCTTGGAACATCTCATACTCTCCATGTTGCTCAAAACGCTTTTGGAGCCCCGATTCTAAACTGTAAAGCATGCCGCACTGAACAAGGGAGTAATCATCGCAGCGCGACTGCCAAGCGTTCGTAACGTCTTGGTCCGCTGGGAGAATGGGTGGGTCACCTAGCGGTGCATCAAGGACATACAATCTCTTGGAATCTATGAGGATGATCCTCAAGCCACGGACCCAGTCCGCATAGTTGCTTCCATCATCTTTCAGCTTGGTTTTCTCTAGGAACGCGTTGAAATTGAGGTTGATATTTGCGTTGGCCATTGGATCTACAATATAGATATTAAAGGCAATTTTAGACTAAGTTCATGATAATCGAGTTCACATAATCAAATTATTCAATGAACTCCCACTCAGATAGACATCTCTCTAGTCATCTAAGTGACACATGATCCATGTCAACTAGCCCGTGTCCGATCATCACGTGAGACGGACTAGTCATCCATGGTGAACATCTCCATGTTGATCGTATCTTCTATACGACTCATGTTCGACCTTTCGGTCTTCCGTGTTCCGAGGCCATGTCTGTACATGCTAGGCTCGTCAAGTCAACCTAAGTGTTTCGCGTGTGTAAATCTGGCTTACACCCGTTGTATGCGAACGTTAGAACCTATCACACCCGATCATCACGTGGTGCTTCGGAACAACGATCCTTAGCAACGGTGCACAGTTAGGGTGAACACTTCTCTTGAAATTTTATTGACAGATCATCTTATTTACTACCGTCGTTCTAAGCAAATAAGATGTAAACATGATAAACATCACATGCAATCAATACAGTGACATGATATGGCCAATATCATCTTGCTCCTATGATCTCCATCTTCGGGGCACCATGATCATCATTGTCACCGGCATGACACCATGATCTCCATCATCATGATCTCCATCATTGTGTCTTCATGAGGTTGTCTCGCCAACTATTACTTCTACTGCTATGGCTAACGCTTAGCAATAAAGTAAAGTAATTACATGGCGTTTATGATTGACTCGCAGGTCATACAATAAATAAGACAACTCCTATGGCTCCTGCCGGTTGTCATAGTCATCGACATGCAAGTCGTGAACCCTATTACAAGAACATGATCAATCTCATACATCACAATGCATCACATCACATCCTTTTGGCCATATCACATCACACGGCATATGCTGCAAAAACAAGTTAGACGTCCTCTAATTTGTAGTTGCAAGTTTTTACGTGGTTGCTATAGGTTTCTAGCAAGAACGTTTCTTACCTACGTCAGAACCACAACGTGATATGCCAATTGCTATTTACCCTTCATAAGGACCCTTTTCATAGAATCCAATCCGACTAAGGTGGGAGAGACAGACACCCGCTAGCCACCTTATGCAACTAGTGCATGTCAGGCGGTGGAACTGGTCTCACGTAAGCGTACGTGTAAGGTTGGTCCGGGCCGCTTCATCCCACAGTACCGTCGAATCAAGATAAGACTATTAACGGCAAGCATATTAACAAAATCGATGCCCACAACTGCTTTGTGTTCTACTCGTGCATAGATTCTACGCATAGACCTAGCTCATGATGCCACTGTTGGGAGACGTAGTAGTAAATCAAAATTTTCCTATGTGTCACCAAGATCTATCTATGGAGAAACCAGAAACGAGAGGGGAGAGATTGCATCTTCATACCTTTGAAGATCGCAAAGCGGAAGCGTTACAAGAACGCGGTTGATGGAGTCGTATTCGCAGCGATTCAGATCGCGGAAGATCCGATCAAGTGCCGAATGGACGGCACCTCCGCGTTCAACACACGTGCAGCCCGGTGACGTCTCCTACGCTTTGATCCAGCAAGGAGGAAGGAGAGGTTGGGGAAGAGCTCCAGCAGCAGCACGACGGCGTGGTGGTGGTGGAGTATCAAGGTATCCCGGCAGGGCTTCGCCAAACGCTGCGGAGGAGGAAGAAGAGAGGTAGAGCTTTGCCGAGAGAGAGAGAATTCAGATATGTTCTCAAGAGGAAAAACCCTTGGGTATATATAGGAGGAGGGAGAGGGAGGGCTGCCTTGGCCCCTCCTCCAAGGAGGAGAGGTTCGGCCGACCCTAGGGAAGAGTCCACCTCCCACACGGGAGGTGGATCTCTTCCTTTTGAATCTTTTCAGCCCTTATCTCTTATCTCCAGCCACATGGGCCTTTGGCAAAAGTATTTCCCAGCCCAATAAGGTCTGACACACTTTATCTAACAGCCCATCAAGTCCTCTGGTCGTCACACCCCTCCCGGGGGTCCTCCGGCACCCTCCCGGTACTCCCGGTACAATACCGATGAGCCCGAAAACTTTCCGGTGACCAAAACTGGACTTCCTATATATCAATCTTTACCTCCGGACCAATCCGGAGCTCCTCGTGACATCCGGGATCTCATCCGGCACTCCGAACAACCTTCGGTAATCACGTATACCTTTTCCCTATAACCCTAGCGTCATCGAACCTTAAGTGTGTAGACCCTACGGGTTCGGGAGACACGTAGACATGACCGAGACACCTCTCCGGTCAATAACCAACGGCGGGATCTGGATACCCATGTTGGCTCCCACATACTCCACGATGATCTCATCGGATGAACCACGATGTCAGGGATTCAATCAATCCCGTATACAATTCCCTTTGTCTATCGGTATGGTACTTGCCCGAGATTCGATCGTCGGTATCCCCATACCTTGTTCAATCTCGTTACCGGCAAGTCTCTTTACTCGTTCCATAATACATCATCCCGTGACTAACTCCTTAGTCACATTGAGCTCATAACGATGATGTCTTACCGAGTGGGCCCTAGAGATACCTCTCCGTCACACGGAGTGACAAATCCCAGTCTCGATTCGTGTCAACCCAACAGACACTCTCGGAGATACCCGTAGCGTACCTTTATAGTCACCAAGTTACGTTGTGACGTTTGGCACACCCAAAGCATTCCTACGGTATCCGGGAGTTACACAATCTCATGGTCTAAGGAAATGACACTTGACATTGAAAAGCTTTAGCAAACGAACTACACGATCTTGTGCTATGCTTAGGATTGGGTCTTGTCCATCACATCATTCTCCTAATGATGTGATCTCGTTATCAACGACATCCAATGTCCATGGTCATGAAACCGAGACCATCTATTGATCAACGAGCTAGCCAACTAGAGGCTCACTAGGGACATGTTGTGGTCTATGTATTCACACATGTATTACGGTTTTCGGTTAACACAATTATAGCATGAACAATAGACAATTATCACGAACCAGGAAATACAATAATAACCAATTTATTATTGCCTCTAGGGCATATTTCCAACAACAACCTTTTCAGAGTTCATTTGTAATGCTTTTCAAATTCAGGGTCATTTAGCTCAAAATAAATTAGTAAATGCATGAATAATATCAAATGAATTCAGAAAGGGTTGAAAATTGGTGATGTGCCTTCGAATGATGCATATTGAACACACAAAAAGTATGGAGTTAAAATAAGTTATTAAAAATAAAATCCCTCTGTGATAGATGAGTTTTCGTCCGAAACCTTCATACTTCTTATGAGATTGTCCAATTCTTACACGAAGTGCATCCAGTTTTTGCCGTAACCCTCTCACCTCTTTAGAAGTTGCTATGTGGGTGAAATTATGATGTCATGCCAAGTTACAACCTTTTCAGAGTTCATTTGTAATGCTTTTCAAATTCAGGGTCATTTAGCTCAAAATAAATCATTAAATGCATGAAAAATATCAAATGAAGTCAGAATGGGTTGAAAATTGGTGATGTCCCTTTGAATGGTGCATATTGAACACACAAAAAGTATGGATTTGAAATAAGTTATTAAAAATGAAATCCCTGTGTGATAGATGAGTTTTCGTCCGAAACCCTCATAATTCTTATGAGATTGTCCAATTTGTACATGAAGTGCATCCAGTTTTTACCGTAACCCTATCAACTCTTTAGAAGTTCCTATGTGGGTGAAATTATGATGTCATGCAAAGTTACAACCTTTTCAGAGTTCATTTGTAATGCTTTTCAAATTCAGGGTCATTTTGCTCAAAATAAATCATTAAATGCATGAAAAATATTAAATGAAGTCAGAAAGGGTTGAAAATTGGTGATGTGCCTTCGATTGGTTCATATTGAACACACAAAAAGCATGGAGACAAAATAAGTTATTAAAAATGAAATCCCTTTTTGATAGATGAGTTTTCGTCCGAAACCCTCATACTTCTTATGAGATTGTCCAATTTGTACACGAAGTGCATCCAGTTTTTTCCGTCACCCTGTCAACTCTTTAGAAGTTGCTATGTGGGTGAAATTATGATGTCATGCCATGTTACAACCTTTTCAGAGTTCATTTGTAATGCTTTTCAAATTCAGGGTCATTTAGCTCAAAAAATATCATTAAATGCATGAAAAATATCAAATGAAGTCAGAAAGGGTTGAAAATTGTTGATGTGCCTTCGTATGGTGCATATTGAACACACAAAAAGTATGGAGTTCAAATAAGTTATTAAAAACGAGATCCCTTTGTGATAGATGAGTTTTCGTTTGAAACCCTCATACTTCTTATGAGATTGTCCAATTTGTACACGAAGTGCATCCAGTTTTTGCTGTAACCCTCTCCACTCTTTAGAAGTTGCTATGTGGGTGAAATTATGATGTCATGCCAAGTTACAACCTTTTCAGAGTTCATTTATAATGCTTTTCAAATTCAGGGTCATTTAGGTCAAAATAAATCATTAAATGCATGAAAAATATCAAATGAAGTCAGAAAGGGTTGAAAATTGGTGATGTGCCTTCGAATGGTGCATATTGAACACACAAAAAGTATGGATTTAAAATAAGTTATTAAAAATGAAATCCCTGTGTGATAGATGAGTTTCCGTCCGAAACCCGCATACTTCTTATGAGATTGTCCAATTTGTACACGAAGTGCATCCAGTTTGTGCCGTAACCCTCTCAACTCTTTAGAAGTTGCTATGGGGGTGAAATTATGATGTCATGCCAAGTAACAACCTTTTTAGAATTCATTTGTAATGCTTTTGAAATTCAGGGTCATTTAGCTCAAAAAACATCATTTAATGCATGAAAAATATCAAATGAAGTCAGAAACGGTTGAAAATTGTTGATGTGCCTACGAATGGTGCATATTGAACACACAAAAAGTATGGAGTTCAAATAAGTTATTAAAAACGAAATCCATGTGTGATAGATGAGTTTTCGTCCGAAACCCTCATACTTCTTATGAAATTGACCAATTTGTACACGAAGTGCATCCAGTTTTTGCCGTAACCCTCTCAACTCTTTAGAAGTGGCTATGTGGGTGAAATTACGATGTCATGCCAAGATACAACCTTTCCCGAGTTCATTTTTAATGCTTTTCAAATTCAGGGTCATTTAGCTCAAAATAAATCATTAAATGCATGAAAAATATCAAATGAAGTCATAAAGGGTTGAAAATTGCTGATGTGCCTTCGAATGGTGCGTTAAACACACAAAAAGTATGGAGTTAAAATAAGTTATTAAAAATGAAATCCCTTTGTGATAGATGAGTTTTCGTCTGAAATCCTCATACTTATTATGAGATTGACCATTTTGTACACGAAGTGCATCCAGTTTTTGCCGTAACCCTCTCAACTCTTTAGAAGTTGCTATGTGGGTGAAATTATGATGTCATGCCAAGTTACAACCTTTTCAGAGTTCATTTGTAATGCTTTTCAAATTCAGGGTCATTTAGCTCAAAATAAATCATTAAATGCATGAAAAATATCAAATGAAGTCAGAATGGGTTGAAAATTGGTGATGTCCCTTTGAATGGTGCATATTGAACACACAAAAAGTATGGATTTGAAATAAGTTATTAAAAATGAAATCCCTGTGTGATAGATGAGTTTTCGTCTGAAACCCTCATAATTCTTATGAGATTGTCCAATTTGTACACGAAGTGCATCCAGTTTTTACCGTAACCCTCTCAACTCTTTAGAAGTTCCTATGTGGGTGAAATTATGATGTCATGCAAAGTTACAACCTTTGCAGAGTTCATTTGTAATGCTTTTCAAATTCAGGGTCATTTTGCTCAAAATAAATCATTAAATGCATGAAAAATATCAAATGAAGTCATAAAGGGTTGAAAATTGCTGATGTGCCTTCGAATGGTGCGTTAAACACACAAAAATTATGGAGTTAAAATAAGTTATTAAAAATGAAATCCCTTTGTGATAGATGAGTTTTCGTCTGAAAGCCTCATACTTATTATGAGATTGACCATTTTGTACACGAAGTGCATCCAGTTTTTGCCGTAACCCTCTCAACTCTTTAGAAGTTGCTATGTGGGTGAAATTATGATGTCATGCCAAGTTACAACCTTTTCAGAGTTCATTTGTAATGCTTTTCAAATTCAGGGTCATTTAGCTCAAAATAAATCATTAAATGCATGAAAAATATCAAATGAAGTCAGAATGGGTTGAAAATTGGTGATGTCCCTTTGAATGGTGCATATTGAACACACAAAAAGTATGGATTTGAAATAAGTTATTAAAAATGAAATCCCTGTGTGATAGATGAGTTTTCGTCTGAAACCCTCATAATTCTTATGAGATTGTCCAATTTGTACACGAAGTGCATCCAGTTTTTACCGTAACCCTATCAACTCTTTAGAAGTTCCTATGTGGGTGAAATTATGATGTCATGCAAAGTTACAACCTTTTCAGAGTTCATTTGTAATGCTTTTCAAATTCAGGGTCATTTTGCTCAAAATAAATCATTAAATGCATGAAAAATATTAAATGAAGTCAGAAAGTGTTGAAAATTGGTGATGTGCCTTCGATTGGTTCATATTGAACACACAAAAAGCATGGAGACAAAATATGTTATTAAAAATGAAATCCCTTTGTGATAGATGAGTTTTCGTCCGAAACCCTCATACTTCTTATGAGATTGTCCAATTTGTACACGAAGTGCATCCAGTTTTTGCTGTAACCCTCTCCACTCTTTAGAAGTTGCTATGTGGGTGAAATTATGATGTCATGCCAAGTTACAACCTCTTCAGAGTTCATTTATAATGCTTTTCAAATTCAGGGTCATTTAGGTCAAAATAAATCATTAAATGCATGAAAAATATCAAATGAAGTCAGAAAGGGTTGAAAATTGGTGATGTGCCTTCGAATGGTGCATATTGAACACACAAAAAGTATGGATTTAAAATAAGTTATTAAAAATGAAATCCCTGTGTGATAGATGAGTTTCCGTCCGAAACCCGCATACTTCTTATGAGATTGTCCAATTTGTACACGAAGTGCATCTAGTTTGTGCCGTAACCCTCTCAACTCTTTAGAAGTTGCTATGGGGGTGAAATTATGATGTCATGCCAAGTAACAACCTTTTTAGAATTCATTTGTAATGCTTTTGAAAGTCAGGGTCATTTAGCTCAAAAAACATCATTTAATGCATGAAAAATATCAAATGAAGTCAGAAACGGTTGAAAATTGTTGATGTGCCTACGAATGGTGCATATTGAACACACAAAAAGTATGGAGTTCAAATAAGTTATTAAAAACGAAATCCCTGTGTGATAGATGAGTTTTCGTCCGAAACCCTCATACTTCTTATGAAATTGACCAATTTGTACACGAAGTGCATCCAGTTTTTGCCGTAACCCTCTCAACTCTTTAGAAGTTGCTATGTGGGTGAAATTATGATGTCATGCCAAGATACAACCTTTCCTGAGTTCATTTTTAATGCTTTTCAAATTCAGGGTCATTTAGCTCAAAATAAATCATTAAATGCATGAAAAATATCAAATGAAGTCATAAAGGGTTGAAAATTGCTGATGTGCCTTCGAATGGTGCGTTAAACACACAAAAAGTATGGAGTTAAAATAAGTTATTAAAAATGAAATCCCTTTGTGATAGATGAGTTTTCGTCTGAAAGCCTCATACTTCTTATGAGATTGACCATTTTGTACACGAAGTGCATCCAGTTTTTGTCGTAACCCTCTCAACTCTTTAGAAGTTGCTATGTGGGTGAAATTATGATGTCATGCCAAGTTACAACCTTTTCAGAGTTCATTTGTAATGCTTTTCAAATTCAGGGTCATTTAGCTCAAAATAAATCATTAAATGCATGAAAAATATCAAATGAAGTCAGAATGGGTTGAAAATTGGTGATGTCCCTTTGAATGGTGCATATTGAACACACAAAAAGTATGGATTTGAAATAAGTTATTAAAAATGAAATCCCTGTGTGATAGATGAGTTTTCGTCTGAAACCCTCATAATTCTTATGAGATTGTCCAATTTGTACACGAAGTGCATCCAGTTTTTACCGGAACCCTCTCAACTCTTTAGAAGTTCCTATGTGGGTGAAATTATGATGTCATGCAAAGTTACAACCTTTTCAGAGTTCATTTGTAATGCTTTTCAAATTCAGGGTCATTTTGCTCAAAATAGATCATTAAATGCATGAAAAATATTAAATGAAGTCAGAAAGGGTTGAAAATTGGTGATGTGCCTTCGATTGGTTCATATTGAACACACAAAAAGCATGGAGACAAAATAAGTTATTAAAAATGAAATCCCTTTGTGATAGATGAGTTTTCGTCCGAAACCCTCATACTTCTTATGAGATTGTCCAATTTGTACACGAAGTGCATCCAGTTTTTTCCGTAACCCTGTCAACTCTTTAGAAGTTGCTATGTGGGTGAAATTATGATGTCATGCCATGTTACAACCTTTTCAGAGTGCATTTGTAATGCTTTTCAAATTCAGGGTCATTTAGCTCAAAAGAAATCATTAAATGCATGAAATATATCAAATGAAGTCAGAATGGGTTGAAAATTGGTGATGTCCCTTTGAATGGTGCATATTGAACACACAAAAAGTATGGATTTGAAATAAGTTATTAAAAATGAAATCCCTGTGTGATAGATGAGTTTTCGTCCGAAACCCTCATAATTCTTATGAGATTGTCCAATTTGTACACGAAGTGCATCCACTTTTTACCGTAACCCTATCAACTCTTTAGAAGTTCCTATGTGGGTGAAATTATGATGTCATGCAAAGTTACAACCTTTTCAGAGTTCATTTGTAATGCTTTTCAAATTCAGGGTCATTTTGCTCAAAATAAATCATTAAATGCATGAAAAATATTAAATGAAGTCAGAAAGGGTTGAAAATTGGTGATGTGCCTTCGATTGGTTCATATTGAACACACAAAAAGCATGGAGACAAAATAAGTTATTAAAAATGAAATCCCTTTGTGATAGATGAGTTTTCGTCCGAAACCCTCATACTTCTTATGAGATTGTCCAATTTGTACACGAAGTGCATCCAGTTTTTGCTGTAACCCTCTCCACTCTTTAGAAGTTGCTATGTGGGTGAAATTATGATGTCATGCCAAGTTACAACCTTTTCAGAGTTAATTTATAATGCTTTTCAAATTCAGGGTCATTTAGGTCAAAATAAATCATTAAATGCATGAAAAATATCAAATGAAGTCAGAAACGGTTGAAAATTGGTGATGTGCCTTCGAATGGTGCATATTGAACACACAAAAAGTATGGATTTAAAATAAGTTATTAAAAATGAAATCCCTGTGTGATAGATGAGTTTCCGTCCGAAACCCGCATACTTCTTATGAGATTGTCCAATTTGTACACGAAGTGCATCCAGTTTGTGCCGTAACCCTCTGAACTCTTTAGAAGTTGCTATGGGGGTGAAATTATGATGTCATGCCAAGTAATAACCTTTTTAGAATTCATTTGTAATGCTTTTGAAATTCAGGGTCATTTAGCTCAAAAAACATCATTTAATGCATGAAAAATATCAAATGAAGTCAGAAACGGTTGAAAATTGTTGATGTGCCTACGAATGGTGCATATTGAACACACAAAAAGTATGGAGTTCAAATAAGTTATTAAAAACGAAATCCCTGTGTGATAGATGAGTTTTCGTCCGAAACCCTCATACTTCTTATGAAATTGACCAATTTGTACACGAAGTGCATCCAGTTTTTGCGGTAACCCTCTCAACTCTTTAGAAGCTGCTATGTGGGTGAAATTATGATGTCATGCCAAGATACAACCTTTCCTGAGTTCATTTTTAATGCTTTTCAAATTCAGGGTCATTTAGCTCAAAATAAATCATTAAATGCATGAAAAATATCAAATGAAGTCATAAAGGGTTGAAAATTGCTGATGTGCCTTCGAATGGTGCGTTAAACACACAAAAAGTATGGAGTTAAAATAAGTTATTAAAAATGAAATCCCTTTGTGATAGATGAGTTTTCGTCTGAAAGCCTCATACTTCTTATGAGATTGACCATTTTGTACACGAAGTGCATCCAGTTTTTGCCGTAACCCTCTCAACTCTTTAGAAGTTGCTATGTGGGTGAAATTATGATGTCATGCCAAGTTACAACCTTTTCAGAGTTCATTTGTAATGCTTTTCAAATTCAGGGTCATTTAGCTCAAAATAAATCATTAAATGCATGAAAAATATCAAATGAAGTCAGAATGGGTTGAAAATTGGTGATGTCCCTTTGAATGGTGCATATTGAACACACAAAAAGTATGGATTTGAAATAAGTTATTAAAAATGAAATCCCTGTGTGATAGATGAGTTTTCGTCTGAAACCCTCATAATTCTTATGAGATTGTCCAATTTGTACACGAAGTGCATCCGGTTTTTACCGTAACCCTCTCAACTCTTTAGAAGTTCCTATGTGGGTGAAATTATGATGTCATGCAAAGTTACAACCTTTTCAGAGTTCATTTGTAATGCTTTTCAAATTCAGGGTCATTTTGCTCAAAATAAATCATTAAATGCATGAAAAATATTAAATGAAGTCAGAAAGGGTTAAAAATTGGTGATGTGCCTTCGATTGGTTCATATTGAACACACAAAAAGCATGGAGACAAAATAAGTTATTAAAAATGAAATCCCTTTGTGATAGATGAGTTTTCGTCCGAAACCATCATACTTCTTATGAGATTGTCCAATTTGTACACGAAGTGCATCTAGTTTTTTCCGTAACCCTGTCAACTCTTTAGAAGTTGCTATGTGGGTGAAATTATGATGTCATGCCATGTTACAACCTTTTCAGAGTTCATTTGTAATGCTTTTCAAATTCAGGGTCATTTAGCTCAAAAAATATCATTAAATGCATGAAAAATATCAAATGAAGTCAGAAAGGCTTGAAAATTGTTGATGTGCCTTCGTATGGTGCATATTGAACACACAAAAAGTATGGAGTTCAAATAAGTTATTAAAAACGAGATCCCTTTGTGATAGATGAGTTTTCGTTTGAAACCCTCATACTTCTTATGAGATTGTCCAATTTGTACACGAAGTGCATCCAGTTTTTGCTGTAACCCTCTCCACTCTTTAGAAGTTGCAATGTGGGTGAAATTATGATGTCATGCCAAGTTACAACCTTTTCAGAGTTCATTTATAATGCTTTTCAAATTCAGGGTCATTTAGCTCAAAATAAATCATTAAATGCATGAAAAATATCAAATGAAGTCAGAATGGGTTGAAAATTGGTGATGTCCCTTTGAATGGTGCATATTGAACACACAAAAAGTATGGATTTGAAATAAGTTATTAAAAATGAAATCCCTGTGTGATAGATGAGTTTTCGTCTGAAACCCTCATAATTCTTATGAGATTGTCCAATTTGTACACGAAGTGCATCCAGTTTTTACCGTAACCCTATCAGCTCTTTAGAAGTTCCTATGTGGGTGAAATTATGATGTCATGCAAAGTTACAACCTTTTCAGAGTTCATTTGTAATGCTTTTCAAATTCAGGGTCATTTTGCTCAAAATAAATCATTAAATGCATGAAAAATATTAAATGAAGTCAGAAAGGGTTGAAAATTGGTGATGTGCCTTCGATTGGTTCATATTGAACACACAAAAAGCATGGAGACAAAATATGTTATTAAAAATGAAATCCCTTTGTGATAGATGAGTTTTCGTCCGAAACCCTCATACTTCTTATGAGATTGTCCAATTTGTACACGAAGTGCATCCAGTTTTTGCTGTAACCCTCTCCACTCTTTAGAAGTTGCTATGTGGGTGAAATTATGATGTCATGCCAAGTTACAACCTCTTCAGAGTTCATTTATAATGCTTTTCAAATTCAGGGTCATTTAGGTCAAAATAAATCATTAAATGCATGAAAAATATCAAATGAAGTCAGAAAGGGTTGAAAATTGGTGATGTGCCTTCGAATGGTGCATATTGAACACACAAAAAGTATGGATTTAAAATAAGTTATTAAAAATGAAATCCCTGTGTGATAGATGAGTTTCCGTCCGAAACCCGCATACTTCTTATGAGATTGTCCAATTTGTACACGAAGTGCATCCAGTTTGTGTCATAACCCTCTCAACTCTTTAGAAGTTGCTATGGGGGTGAAATTATGATGTCATGCCAAGTAACAACCTTTTTAGAATTCATTTGTAATGCTTTTGAAATTCAGGGTCATTTAGCTCAAAAAACATCATTTAATGCATGAAAAATATCAAATGAAGTCAGAAACGGTTGAAAATTGTTGATGTGCCTACGAATGGTGCATATTGAACACACAAAAAGTATGGAGTTCAAATAAGTTATTAAAAACGAAATCCCTGTGTGATAGATGAGTTTTCGTCCGAAACCCTCATACTTCTTATGAAATTGACCAATTTGTACACGAAGTGCATCCAGTTTTTGCCGTAACCCTCTCAACTCTTTAGAAGTTGCTATGTGGGTGAAATTATGATGTCATGCCAAGATACAACCTTTCCTGAGTTCATTTTTAATGCTTTTCAAATTCAGGGTCATTTAGCTCAAAATAAATCATTAAATGCATGAAAAATATCAAATGAAGTCATAAAGGGTTGAAAATTGCTGATGTGCCTTCGAATGGTGCGTTAAACACACAAAAAGTATGGAGTTAAAATAAGTTATTAAAAATGAAATCCCTTTGTGATAGATGAGTTTTCGTCTGAAAGCCTCATACTTCTTATGAGATTGACCATTTTGTACACGAAGTGCATCCAGTTTTTGCCGTAACCCTCTCAACTCTTTAGAAGTTGCTATGTGGGTGAAATTATGATGTCATGCCAAGTTACAACCTTTTCAGAGTTCATTTGTAATGCTTTTCAAATTCAGGGTCATTTAGCTCAAAATAAATCATTAAATGCATGAAAAATATCAAATGAAGTCAGAATGGGTTGAAAATTGGTGATGTCCCTTTGAATGGTGCATATTGAACACACAAAAAGTATGGATTTGAAATAAGTTATTAAAAATGAAATCCCTGTGTGATAGATGAGTTTTCGTCTGAAACCCTCATAATTCTTATGAGATTGTCCAATTTGTACACGAAGTGCATCCAGTTTTTACCGGAACCCTCTCAACTCTTTAGAAGTTCCTATGTGGGTGAAATTATGATGTCATGCAAAGTTACAACCTTTTCAGAGTTCATTTGTAATGCTTTTCAAATTCAGGGTCATTTTGCTCAAAATAGATCATTAAATGCATGAAAAATATTAAATGAAGTCAGAAAGGGTTGAAAATTGGTGATGTGCCTTCGATTGGTTCATATTGAACACACAAAAAGCATGGAGACAAAATAAGTTATTAAAAATGAAATCCCTTTGTGATAGATGAGTTTTCGTCCGAAACCCTCATACTTCTTATGAGATTGTCCAATTTGTACACGAAGTGCATCCAGTTTTTTCCGTAACCCTGTCAACTCTTTAGAAGTTGCTATGTGGGTGAAATTATGATGTCATGCCATGTTACAACCTTTTCAGAGTGCATTTGTAATGCTTTTCAAATTCAGGGTCATTTAGCTCAAAAGAAATCATTAAATGCATGAAATATATCAAATGAAGTCAGAATGGGTTGAAAATTGGTGATGTCCCTTTGAATGGTGCATATTGAACACACAAAAAGTATGGATTTGAAATAAGTTATTAAA
The DNA here is from genome assembly GCA_022496015.1 of Hordeum marinum. Classification (NCBI taxonomy): domain Eukaryota; kingdom Viridiplantae; phylum Streptophyta; class Magnoliopsida; order Poales; family Poaceae; genus Hordeum; species Hordeum marinum. Next base: position 481,116,275 of record CM039674.1, read on the forward strand.
AATGAAATCCCTGTGTGATAGATGAGTTTTCGTCCGAAACCCTCATAATTCTTATGAGATTGTCCAATTTGTACACGAAGTGCATCCACTTTTTACCGTAACCCTATCAACTCTTTAGAAGTTTCTATGTGGGTGAAATTATGATGTCATGCAAAGTTACAACCTTTTCAGAGTTCATTTGTAATGCTTTTCAAATTCAGGGTCATTTTGCTCAAAATAAATCATTAAATGCATGAAAAATATTAAATGAAGTCAGAAAGGGTTGAAAATTGGTGATGTGCCTTCGATTGGTTCATATTGAACACACAAAAAGCATGGAGACAAAATAAGTTATTAAAAATGAAATCCCTTTGTGATAGATGAGTTTTCGTCCGAAACTCTCATACTTCTTATGAGATTGTCCAATTTGTACACGAAGTGCATCCAGTTTTTGCTGTAACCCTCTCCACTCTTTAGAAGTTGCTATGTGGGTGAAATTATGATGTCATGCCAAGTTACAACCTTTTCAGAGTTAATTTATAATGCTTTTCAAATTCAGGGTCATTTAGGTCAAAATAAATCATTAAATGCATGAAAAATATCAAATGAAGTCAGAAAGGGTTGAAAATTGGTGATGTGCCTTCGAATGGTGCATATTGAACACACAAAAAGTATGGATTTAAAATAAGTTATTAAAAATGAAATCCCTGTGTGATAGATGAGTTTCCGTCCGAAACCCGCATACTTCTTATGAGATTGTCCAATTTGTACACGAAGTGCATCCAGTTTGTGCCGTAACCCTCTCAACTCTTTAGAAGTTGCTATGGGGGTGAAATTATGATGTCATGCCAAGTAATAACCTTTTTAGAATTCATTTGTAATGCTTTTGAAATTCAGGGTCATTTAGCTCAAAAAACATCATTTAATGCATGAAAAATATCAAATGAAGTCAGAAACGGTTGAAAATTCTTGATGTGCCTACGAATGGTGGATATTGAACACACAAAAAGTATGGAGTTCAAATAAGTTATTAAAAACGAAATCCCTGTGTGATAGATGAGTTTTCGTCCGAAACCCTCATACTTCTTATGAAATTGACCAATTTGTACACGAAGTGCATCCAGTTTTTGCGGTAACCCTCTCAACTCTTTAGAAGCTGCTATGTGGGTGAAATTATGATGTCATGCCAAGATACAACCTTTCCTGAGTTCATTTTTAATGCTTTTCAAATTCAGGGTCATTTAGCTCAAAATAAATCATTAAATGCATGAAAAATATCAAATGAAGTCATAAAGGGTTGAAAATTGCTGATGTGCCTTCGAATGGTGCGTTAAACACACAAAAAGTATGGAGTTAAAATAAGTTATTAAAAATGAAATCCCTTTGTGATAGATGAGTTTTCGTCTGAAAGCCTCATACTTCTTATGAGATTGACCATTTTGTACACGAAGTGCATCCAGTTTTTGCCGTAACCCTCTCAACTCTTTAGAAGTTGCTATGTGGGTGAAATTATGATGTCATGCCAAGTTACAACCTTTTCAGAGTTCATTTGTAATGCTTTTCAAATTCAGGGTCATTTAGCTCAAAATAAATCATTAAATGCATGAAAAATATCAAATGAAGTCAGAATGGGTTGAAAATTGGTGATGTCCCTTTGAATGGTGCATATTGAACACACAAAAAGTATGGATTTGAAATAAGTTCTTAAAAATGAAATCCCTGTGTGATAGATGAGTTTTCGTCTGAAACCCTCATAATTCTTATGAGATTGTCCAATTTGTACACGAAGTGCATCCGGTTTTTACCGTAACCCTCTCAACTCTTTAGAAGTTCCTATGTGGGTGAAATTATGATGTCATGCAAAGTTACAACCTTTTCAGAGTTCATTTGTAATGCTTTTCAAATTCAGGGTCATTTTGCTCAAAATAAATCATTAAATGCATGAAAAATATTAAATGAAGTCAGAAAGGGTTAAAAATTGGTGATGTGCCTTCGATTGGTTCATATTGAACACACAAAAAGCATGGAGACAAAATAAGTTATTAAAAATGAAATCCCTTTGTGATAGATGAGTTTTCGTCCGAAACCATCATACTTCTTATGAGATTGTCCAATTTGTACACGAAGTGCATCCAGTTTTTTCCGTAACCCTGTCAACTCTTTAGAAGTTGCTATGTGGGTGAAATTATGATGTCATGCCATGTTACAACCTTTTCAGAGTTCATTTGTAATGCTTTTCAAATTCAGGGTCATTTAGCTCAAAAAATATCATTAAATGCATGAAAAATATCAAATGAAGTCAGAAAGGCTTGAAAATTGTTGATGTGCCTTCGTATGGTGCATATTGAACAGACAAAAAGTATGGAGTTCAAATAAGTTATTAAAAACGAGATCCCTTTGTGATAGATGAGTTTTCGTTTGAAACCCTCATACTTCTTATGAGATTGTCCAATTTGTACACGAAGTGCATCCAGTTTTTCCTGTAACCCTCTCCACTCTTTAGAAGTTGCTATGTGGGTGAAATTATGATGTCATGCCAAGTTACAACCTTTTCAGAGTTCATTTATAATGCTTTTCAAATTCAGGGTCATTTAGGTCAAAATAAATCATTAAATGCATGAAAAATATCAAATGAAGTCAGAAAGGGTTGAAAATTGGTGATGTGCCTTCGAATGGTGCATATTGAACACACAAAAAGTATGGATTTAAAATAAGTTATTAAAAATGAAATCCCTGTGTGATAGATAAGTTTCCGTCCGAAACCCACATACTTCTTATGAGATTGTCCAATTTGTACACGAAGTGCATCCAGTTTGTGCCGTAACCCTCTCAACTCTTTAGAAGTTGCTATGGGGGTGAAATTATGATGTCATGCCAAGTAACAACCTTTTTAGAATTCAATGGTAATGCTTTTGAAATTTAGGGTCATTTAGCTCAAAAAACATCATTTAATGCATGAAAAGTATCAAATGAAGTCAGAAACGGTTGAAAATTGTTGATGTGCCTACGAATGGTGCATATTGAACACACAAAAAGTATGGAGTTCAAATAAGTTATTAAAAACGAAATCCCTGTGTGACAGATGAGTTTTCGTCCGAAACCCTCATACTTCTTATGAAATTGACCAATTTGTACACGAAGTGCATCCAGTTTTTGCCGTAACCCTCTCAACTCTATAGAAGTTGCTATGTGGGTGAAATTATGATGTCATGCCAAGATACAACCTTTCCTGAGTTGATTTGTAATGCTTTTCAAATTCAGGGTCATTTAGCTCAAAATAAATCATTAAATGCATGAAAAATATCAATTGAAGTCATAAAGGGTTGAAAATTGCTGATGTGCCTTCGAATGGTGCGTTAAACACACAAAAAGTATGGAGTTAAAATAAGTTATTAAAAATGAAATCCCTTTGTGATAGATGAGTTTTCGTCTGAAAGCCTCATACTTCTTATGAGATTGACCATTTTGTACACGAAGTGCATCCAGTTTTTGCCGTAACCCTCTCAACTTTATAGAAGTTGCTTGTGGGCGAAATTATGATTTCATGCCAAGTTACAACCTTTTCAGAGTTCATTTGTAATGCTTTTCAAATTCAGGGTCATTTAGCTCAAAATAAATTAGTAAATGCATGAAAAATATGAAATGAATTCAGAAAGGGTTGAATATTGGTGATGTGCCTTCGAATGATGCATATTGAACACACAAAAAGTATGGAGTTAAAATAAGTTATTAAAAATGAAATCCCTTTGTGATAGATGAGTTTTCGTCCGAAACCTTCATACTTCTTATGAGATTGTCCAATTCTTGCACGAAGTGCATCCAGTTTTTGCGTAACCCTCTCAACTCTTTAGAAGTTCCTATGTGGGTGAAATTATGATGTCATGCCAAGTTACAACCTTTTCAGAGTTCATTTGTAATGCTTTTCAAATTCAGGGTCATTTAGCTCAAAATAAATCATTAAATGCATGAAAAATATCAAATGAAGTCAGAATGGGTTGAAAATTGGTGATGTCCCTTTGAATGGTGCATATTGAACACACAAAAAGTATGGATTTGGAATAAGTTATTAAAAATGAAATCCCTGTGTGATAGATGAGTTTTCGTCCGAAACCCTCATACTTCTTATGAGATTGTCCAATTTGTACACGAAGTGCATCCAGTTTTTACCGTAACCCTCTCAACTCTTTAGAAGTTCCTATGTGGGTGAAATTATGATGTCATCCCAAGTTACAACCTTTTCAGACTTCATTTGTAATGCTTTTCATATTCAGGGTCATTTTGCTCAAAATAAATCATTAAATGCATGAAAAATATTAAATGAAGTCAGAAAGGGTTGAAAATTGGTGATGTGCCTTCGATTGGTTCATATTTAACACACAAAAAGTATGGAGACAAAATAAGTTATTAAAAATGAAATCCCTTTGTGATAGATGAGTTTTCGTCCGAAACCCTTATACTTCTTATGAGATTGTCCAATTTGTACACGAAGTGCATCCAGTTTTTTCCATAACCCTCTCAACTCTTTAGAAGTTGCTATGTGGGTGAAATTATGATGTCATGCCATGTTACAACCTTTTCAGAGTTCATTTGTAATGCTTTTCAAATTCAGGGTCATTTAGCTCAAAAAATATCATTAAATGCATGAAAAATATCAAATGAAGTCAGAAAGGGTTGAAAATTGTTGATGTGCCTTCGAATGGTGCACATTGAACACACAAAAAGTATGGAGTTCAAATAAGTTATTAAAAACGAGATCCCTTTGTGATAGATGAGTTTTCGTTTGAAACCCTCATACTTCTTATGAGATTGTCCAATTTGTACACGAAGTGCATCCAGTTTTTGCCGTAACCCTCTCCACTCATTAGAAGTTGCTATGTGGGTGAAATTATGATGTCATGCCAAGTTACAACCTTTCTAGAGTTCATTTATAATGCTTTTCAAATTCAGGGTCATTTAGCTCAAAATAAATCATTAAATGCATGAAAAATATCAAATGAAGTCAGAAAGGGTTGAAAATTGGTGATGTGCCTTCGAATGGTGCATATTGAACAAACAAAAAGTATGGATTTAAAATAAGTTATTAAAAATGAAATCCCTGTGTGATAGATGAGTTTCCATCCGAAACCCGCATACTTCTTATGAGATTGTCCAATTTGTACACGAAGTGCATCCAGTTTGTGCCGTAACCCTCTCAACTCTTTAGAAGTTGCTATGGGGGTGAAATTATGATGTCATGCCAAGTAACAACCTTTTTAGAGTTCATTTGTAATGCTTTTGAAATTCAGGGTCATTTAGCTCAGAAAACATCATTTAATGCATGAAAAATATCAAATGAAGTCAGAAACGGTTGAAAATTGTTGATGTGCCTACTAATGGTGCATATTGAACACACACAAAATATGGAGTTCAAATAAGTTATTAAAAACGAAATCCCTGTGTGATAGATGAGTTTTCGTCCGAAACTCTCATACTTCTTATGAAATTGACCAATTTGTACACGAAGTGCATCCAGTTTTTGCCGTAACCCTCTCAACTCTTTAGAAGTTGCTATGTGGGTCAAATTATGATGTCATTCCAAGTTACAACCTTTCCTGAGTTCATTTGTAATGCTTTTCAAATTCAGGGTCATTTAGCTCAAAATAAATCATTAAATGCATGAAAAATATCAAATGAAGTCATAAAGGGTTGAAAATTGCTGATGTGACTTCGAATGGTGCGTTAAACACACAAAAAGTATGGAGTTAAAATAAGTTATTAAAAATGAAATCCCTTTGTGATAGATGAGTTTTCGTCTGAAAGCCTCATACTTCTTATGAGATTGACCATTTTGTACACGAAGTGCATCCAGTTTTTGCCGTAACCCTCTCAACTCTTTAGAAGTTGCTTGTGGGTGAAATTATGATTTCATGCCAAGTTACAACCTTTTCAGAGTTCATTTGTAATGCTTTTCAAATTCAGGGTCATTTAGCTCTAAATAAATTAGTAAATGCATGAAAAATATCAAATGAATTCAGAAAGGGTTGAAAATTGGTGATGTGCCTTCGAATGATGCATATTGAACACACAAAAAGTATGGAGTTAAAATAAGTTATTAAAAATGAAATCCCTTTGTGATAGATGAGTTTTCGTCCGAAACCTTCATACTTCTTATGAGATTGTCCAATTCTTGCACGAAGTGCATCCAGTTTTTGCCGTAACCCTCTCAACTCTTTAGAAGTTCCTATGTGGGTGAAATTATGATGTCATGCCAAGTTACAACCTTTTCAGAGTTCATTTGCAATGCTTTTCAAATTCAGGGTCATTTAGCTCAAAATAAATCATTAAATGCATGAAAAATATCAAATGAAGTCAGAATGGGTTGAAAATTGGTGATGTCCCTTTGAATGGTGCATATTGAACACACAAAAAGTATGGATTTGAAATAAGTTATTAAAAATGAAATCCCTGTGTGATAGATGAGTTTTCGTCCGAAACCCTCATACTTCTTATGAGATTGTCCAATTTGTACACGAAGTGCATCCTGTTTTTACCGTAACCCTCTCAACTCTTTAGAAGTTCCTATGTGGGTGAAATTATGATGTCATGCCAAGTTACAACCTTTTCAGACTTCATTTGTAATGCTTTTCAAATTCAGGGTCATTTTGCTCAAAATAAATCATTAAATGCATGAAAAATATTAAATGAAGTCAGAAAGGGTTGAAAATTGGTGATGTGCCTTCGATTGGTTCATATTTAACACACAAAAAGTATGGAGACAAAATAAGTTATTAAAAATGAAATCCCTTTGTGATAGATGAGTTTTCGTCCGAAACCCTCATACTTCTTATGAGATTGTCCAATTTGTACACGAAGTGCATCCAGTTTTTTCCGTAACCCTCTCAACTCTTTAGAAGTTGCTATGTGGGTGAAATTATGATGTCATGCCATTTTACAACCTTTTCAGAGTTCATTTCTAATGCTTTTCAAATTCAGGGTCATTTAGCTCAAAAATATCATTAAATGCATGAAAAATATCAAATGAAGTCAGAAAGGGTTGAAAATTGTTGATGTGCCTTCGAATGGTGCATATTGAACAAACAAAAAGTATGGATTTGAAATAAGTTATTAAAAATGAAATCCCTGTGTGATAGATGAGTTTTCGTCCGAAACCCTCATACTTCTTATGAGATTGTCCAATTTGTACACGAAGTGCATCCAGTTTTTGCCGTAACCCTCTCCACTCATTAGAAGTTGCTATGTGGGTGAAATTATGATGTCATGCCATTTTACAACCTTTTCAGAGTTCATTTGTAATGCTTTTCAAATTCAGGGTCATTTAGCTCAAAAATATCATTAAATGCATGAAAAATATCAAATGAAGTCAGAAAGGGTTGAAAATTGTTGATGTGCCTTCGAATGGTGCACATTAAACACACAAAAAGTATGGAGTTCAAATAAGTTATTAAAAACGAGATCCCTTTGTGATAGATGAGTTTTCGTTTGAAACCCTCATACTTCTTATGAGATTGTCCAATTTGTACACGAAGTGCATCCAGTTTTTGCCGTAACCCTCTCCACACATTAGAAGTTCCTATGTGGGTGAAATTATGATGTCATGCCAAGTTACAACCTTTTCAGAGTTCATTTGTAGTGCTTTTCAAATTCAGGGTCATTTTGCTCAAAATAAATCATTAAATGCATGAAAAATATTAAATGAAGTCAGAAAGGGTTGAAAATTCGTGATGTGCCTTCGATTGGTTCATATTTAACACACAAAAAGTATGGAGACAAAATAAGTTATTAAAAATGAAATCCCTTTGTGATAGATGAGTTTTCGTCCGAAACCCTCATACTTCTTATGAGATTGTCCAATTTGTACACGAAGTGCATCCAGTTTTTTCCGTAACCCTCTCAACTCTTTAGAAGTTGCTATGTGGGTGAAATTATGATGTCATGCCATTTTACAACCTTTTCAGAGTTCATTTGTAATGCTTTTCAAATTCAGGGTCATTTAGCTCAAAAATATCATTAAATGCATGAAAAATATCAAATGAAGTCAGAAAGGGTTGAAAATTGTTGATGTGCCTTCGAATGGTGCACATTAAACACACAAAAAGTATGGAGTTCAAATAAGTTATTAAAAACGAGATCCCTCTGTGATAGATGAGTTTTCGTTTGAAACCCTCATACTTCTTATGAGATTGTCCAATTTGTACACGAAGTGCATCCAGTTTTTGCCGTAACCCTCTCCACTCATTAGAAGTTGCTATGTGGGTGAAATTATGATGTCATGCCAAGTTACAACCTTTCCAGAGTTCATTTATAATGCTTTTCAAATTCAGGGTCATTTAGCTCAAAATAAATCATTAAATGCATGAAAAATATCAAATGAAGTCAGAAAGGGTTGAAAATTGGTGATGTGCCTTCGAATGGTGCATATTGAACAATAAAAAGTATGGATTTAAAATAAGTTATTAAAAATGAAATCCCTGTGTGATAGATGAGTTTCCATCCGAAACCCGCATACTTCTTATGAGATTGTCCAATTTGTACACGAAGTGCATCCAGTTTGTGCCGTAACCCTCTCAACTCTTTAGAAGTTGCTATGGGGGTGAAATTATGATGTCATGCCAAGTAACAACCTTTTTAGAGTTCATTTGTAATGCTTTTGAAATTCAGGGTCATTTAGCTCAAAAATCATCATTTAATGCATGAAAAATATCAAATGAAGTCAGAAACGGTTGAAAATTGTTGATGTGCCTACGAATGGTGCATATTGAACACACAAAAAGTATGGAGTTCAAATAAGTTATTAAAAACGAAATCCCTGTGTGATAGATGAGTTTTCGTCCGAAACCATCATACTTCTTATGAAATTGACCAATTTGTACAGGAAGTGCATCCAATTTTTGCCGTAACCCTCTCAACTCTTTAGAAGTTGCTATGTGGGTAAAATTATGATGTCATTCCAAGTTACAACCTTTCCTGAGTTCATTTGTAATGCTTATCAAATTCAGGGTCATTTAGCTCAAAATAAATCATTAAATGCATGAAAAATATCAAATGAAGTCATAAAGGGTTGAAAATTGCTGATGTGCCTTCGAATGGTGCGTTAAACACACAAAAATTATGGAGTTAAAATAAGTTATTAAAAATGAAATCCCTTTGTGATAGATGAGTTTTCGTCTGAAAGCCTCATACTTCTTATGAGATTGACCATTTTGTACACGAAGTGCATCCAGTTTTTGCCATAACCCTCTCAACTCTTTAGAAGTTGCTATGTGGGTGAAATTATGATTTGATGCCAAGTTACAACCTTTTCAGAGTTCATTTGTAATGCTTTTCAAATTCAGGGTCATTTAGCTCAAAATAAATTAGTAAATGCATGAAAAATATCAAATGAATTCAGAAAGGGTTGAAAATTGGTGATGTGCCTTCGAATGATGCATATTGAACACACAAAAAGTATGGAGTTAAAATAAGTTATTAAAAATGAAAGCCCTTTGTGATAGATGAGTTTTCGTCCTAAACCTTCATACTTCTTATGAGATTGTCCAATTCTTACACGAAGTGCATCCAGTTTTTGCCGTAACCCTCTCAACTCTTTAGAAGTTGCTATGTGGGTGAAATTATGATGTCATGCCAAGTTACAACCTTTTCAGAGTTCATTTGTAATGATTTTAAAATTCAGGGTCATTTAGCTCAAAATAAATCATTAAATGCATGAAAAATATCAAATGAAGTCAGAATGGGTTGAAAATTAGTGATGTCCCTTTGAAAGGTGCATATTGAACACACAAAAAGTATGGATTTGAAATAAGTTATTAAAAATGAAATCCCTATGTGATAGAAAAGTTTTCGTCCGAAACCCTCATACTTCTTATGAGATTGTCCAATTTGTACACGAAGTGCATCCAGTTTTTACCGTAACCCTCTCAACTCTTTAGAAGTTCCTATGTGGGTGAAATTATGATGTCATGCCAAGTTACAACCTTTTCAGAGTTCATTTGTAATGCTTTTCAAATTCAGGGTCATTTTGCTCAAAATAAATCATTAAATGCATGAAAAATATTAAATGAAGTCAGAAAGGGTTGAAAATTGGTGATGTGCCTTCGATTGGTTCATATTGAACACAAAAAAATTATGGAGACAAAATAAGTTATTAAAAATGAAATCCCTTTGTGATAGATGAGTTTTCGTCCGAAACCCTCATACTTCTTATGAGATTGTCCAATTTGTACACGAAGTGCATCCAGTTTTTTCCGTAACCCTCTCAACTCTTTAGAAGTTGCTATGTGGGTGAAATTATGATGTCATGCCAAGTTACAACCTTTCCATAGTTTGTTTGTAATGCTTTTCAAATTCAGGGTCATTTAGTTCAAAAGAAATCATTAAATGCATGAAAAATAACAAATAATGTCAGAAAGGGTTGAAAATTGGTGACGTGCCTTCGAATGGTGCATATTGAACACACAAAAAGTATGGAGTGAAAATAAGTTATTAAAAATGAAATCCCTTTGTGATAGATGAGTTTTCGTCCGAAACCCTCATACTTCTTATGAGCTTGTCCAATTTGTACACGAAGTGCATCCAGTTTTTGCCGTAACCCTCTCAACTCTTTAGGAGTTGCTATGTGGATGAAATTATGTTCTCATGCAAAGTTACAACCTTTTCACAGTTCATTTGTAATGCTTTTCAAATTCAGGGTCATTTAGCTCAAAAGAAATCATTAAATGCATGAAAAATATCAAATGAAGTCAGAAAGGGTTGAAAAGTGGTGATGTCCCTTTGAATGGTGCATATTGAACACACAAAAAGTATGGATTTAAAATAAGTTATTAAAAATGAAATCCCTATGTGATAGATGAGTTTTCGTCCGAAACCCTCATACTTCTTATGAGATTGTCCAATTTTTACGCGAAGTGCATCCAGTTTTTGCCGTAACCCTCTCAACTCTTTAGAAGTTGCTATGTGGGTGAAATTATGAAGTCATGCCAAGTTACAACCTTTTCATTGTTCATTTGTAATGCTTTTCAAATTCAGGGTCATTTAGCTCAAAATAAATCATTAAATGCATGAAAAATGTTAAAAGAAGTAAGAAAGGGTTGAAAATTGGTGATGTGCCTTCGAATGGTGCATATTGAACACACAAAAAGTATGGAAACAAAATAAGTTATCAAAAACGAAATCCCTTTGTGATAGATGAGTTTTCGTCTGAAACCCTCATACTTCTTATGAGATTGTCCAATTTGTACACGAAGTGCATCCAGTTTTTGCCGTAACCCTCTCAACTCTTTAGAAGTTGCTATGTGGGTGAAATTATGATGTCATGCCAAGTTACAACCTTTTCAGAGTTCATTTGTAATGCTTTCCAAATTCAGGGTCATTTAGCTCAAAATAAATCATTAAATGCATGAAAAATATCAAATGAAGTCAGAAAGGGTTGCAAATTGGTGATGTGCCTTCGAATGGTGCATATTGAACACACAAAAAGTATGGAGTTAAAATAAGTTATTGAAAATGAAATCCCTTTGTGATAGATGAGTTTTTGTCCGAAACCCTCATACTTCTTATGAGATTGTCCAATTTGTACACGAAGTGCATCCAGTTTTTGCCGTAACCCTCTCAACTCTTTAGGAGTTGCTATGTGGATGAAATTATGATCTCATGCCAAGTTACAAGCTTTTCACAGTTCATTTGTAATGCTTTTCAAATTCAGGGTCATTTAGCTCAAAAGAAATCATTAAATGCATGAAAATATCAAATGAAGTCAGAAAGGGTTGAAAATTGGTGATGTCCCTTTGAATGGTGCATATTGAACACACAAAAAGTATGGATTTAAAATAAGTTATTAAAAATGAAATCCCTGTGTGATAGATGAGTTTTCGTCCGAAACCCTCAAACTTCTTATGAGATTGTCCAATTTTTACGCGAAGTGCATCCAGTTTTTGCCGTAACCATCTCAACTCTTTAGAAGTTGCTATGTGGGTGAAATGATGATGTCATGCCAAGTTACAACCTTTTCACAGTTCATTTGTAATGCTTTTCAAATTCAAGGTCATTTAGCTCAAAATAAATCATTAAATGCATGAAAAATATTAAAAGAAGTCAGAAAGGGTTGAAAATTGGTGATGTGCCTTCGAATGGTGCATATTGAACACACAAAAAGTATGGAGACAAAATAAGTTATTAAAAACGAAATCCCTTTGTGATAGATGAGTTTTCTTCTGAAACCCTCATACTTCTTTTGACATTGTCCAATTTGTACACGAAGTGCATCCAGTTTTTGCCGTAACCCTCTCAACTCTTTAGAAGTTTCTATGTGGGTGAAATTATGATGTCATGCCAAGTTACAACCTTTTCAGAGTTCATTTGTAATGCTTTCCAAATTCAGGGTCATTTAGCTCAAAATAAATCATTAAATGCATGAAAAATATCAAATGATGTCAGAAAGGGTTGCAAATTGGTGATGTGCATTCGAATGGTGCATATTGAACACACAAAAAGGATGGAGTTTAAATAAGTTATTAAAAATGAAATCCCTTTGTGATAGATCTGTTTTCGTCCGAAACCCTCATACTTCTTATGAGATTGTCCAATTTGCACACGAAGTGCATCCAGTTTTTGCCGTAACCCTCTCAACTCTTTAGAAGTTGCTATGTGGGTGAAATTAGGATGTCATGCCAAGTTACAACCTTTTGAGAGTTCATTTGTAATGCTTTTCAAATTCAGGGTCATCATCTCAAAATAAATCATTAAATGCATGAAAAATTTCAAATGAAGTCAGAAAGGGTTGAAAATTGGTGATGTGCCTTCGAATGGTGCATATTGAAGACAAAAAAAGTATGGAGTCAAAATAAGTTATTAAAAATGAAATCCCTGTGTGATAGATGAGTTTTCGTCCGAAACCCTCATACTTCGTATGAGATTGTCCAATTTGTACACGAAGTGCATCCAGTTTTTGCCGTAACCCTCTCAAGTCTTTAGGAGTTGCTATATGGATGAAATTATGATGTCATGCCAAGTTAAAACCTTCTCAGAGTTCATTTGTAATGCTTTTCAAATTCAGGGTCATTTAGCTCAAAATAAATCATTAAATGCATGAAAAATATCAAATGAAGTCAGAAAGGGTTGAAAATTGGTGATGTGCCTTCGAATGGTGAATATTGAACACACAAAAAGTACGGAGACAAAATAAGTTATTAAAAATGAAGTCCCTTTGTGATAGATGAGTTTTCGTCCGAAACCCTCATACTTCTTATGAGATTATCCAATTTTTACACGAAGTGCATCCAGTTTTTGCCGTAACCCTCTCAACTCTTTAGAAGTTGCTATGTGGTTGAAATTATGATGTCATGCCAAGTTACAACCTTTTCAGAGTTCATTTGTAATACTTTTCAAATTCAGGGTCATTTACCTCAAAATAAATCATTAAATGCATGAAAAATATCAAATGAAGTCAGAATGGGTTGAAAATTGGTGATGTCCCTTTGAATGGTGCATATTGAACACACAAAAAGTATGGATTTGAAATAAGTTATTAAAAATGAAATCCCTGTGTGATAGATGAGTTTTCGTCCGAAAACCTCATACTTCTTATGAGATTGTCCAATTTGTACACGAAGTGCATCCAGTTTTTACCGTCACCCTCTCTACTCTTTAGAAGTTGCTATGTGGTTGAAATTATGATGTCATGCCAAGTTACAACCTTTTCAGAGTTCGTTTGTAATGCTTTTCAAATTCAGGGTCATTTAGCTCAAAATAAATCATTAAATGCATGAAAAATATTAAATGAAGTCAGAAAGGGTTGAAAATTGGTGATGTGCCTTCGATTGGTTCATATTGAACACACAAAAAGTATGGAGACAAAATAAGTTACTAAATATGAAATCCCTTTGTGATAGATGAGTTTTCGTTTGAAACCCTCATACTTCTTATGAGATTGTCCAATTTGTACACGAAGTGCATCCAGTTTTTTCCGTAACCCTCTCAACTCTTTAGAAGTTGCTATGTGGGTGAAATTATGATGTCATGCCAAGTTACAACCTTTCCATAGTTTGTTTGTAATGCTTTTCAAATTCAGGGTCATTTAGTCCTAAAGAAATCATTAAATGCATGAAAAATATCAAATGATGTCAGAAAGGGTTGAAAATTGGTAACGTGCCTTCGAATGGTGCATATTGAACACATAAAATGTATGGAGTGAAAATAAGTTATTAAAAATGAAATCCCTTTGTGATAGATGAGTTTTCGTCCGAAACCCTCATACTTCTTATGAGATTGTCCAATTTTTACACTAAGTGCATCCTGTTTTTGCCGTAACCCTCTCAATTCTGTAGAAGTTGCTATGTGGGTGAAATTATGTTGTCATGCCAAGTTACAACCTTTTCAGAGTTGATTTGTAATGCTTTTCAAATTCAGGGTTATTTAGCTCAAAATAAATCATTAAATGCATGAAAAATATCAAATGAATTCCGAAAGGGTTGAAAATTGGTGATGTGCCTTCGAATGGTGCATATTGAACAGAAAAAATATGGAGTTAAAATAAGTTATTAAAAACGAAATCCCTTTGTGATAGATGAGTTTTCGTGTGAAACCCTCATACTTCTTATGAGATTGTCCAATTTGTACACGAAGTGCATCCAGTTTGTGCCGTAACCCTCTCAACTCTTTAGAAATTGCTTTGTGGGTGAAATTATGATGTCATGCCAAGTAACAACCATTTCAGAGTTCATTTGTAATTCAAATTCAGGGTCATTTAGCTAAAAATAAATCATTAAATTCATGAAAAATATCAAATGAAGTCAGAAAGGGTTGAAAATTGGTGATGTGCCTTCGAATGGTGCATATTGAACACACAAAAAGTATGGAGACAAAATAAGTTATTAAAAACGAAATCCCTTTGTGATAGATGAGTTTTCGTCTGAAACCCTCATACTTCTTATGAGATTGTCGAACTTGTACACGAAGTCTATCTAGTTTTTTCCGTAACCCTCTCAACTCTTTAGAAGTTGCTATGTGGGTGAAATTATGATGTCATGCCAAGTTACAACCTTTTCATAGTTCATTTGTAATGCTTTTCAAATTCAGGGTCATTTAGCTCAAAATAAATCATTAAATGCATGAAAAATATCAAATGAAGTCAGAAAGGGTTGAAAATTGGTGTTGTGCCTTCGAATGGTGCATATTGAACACACAAAAAGTATGGAGACAAAATAAGTTATTAAAAACGAAATCCCTTTGTGATAGATGAGTTTTCGTCTGAAACCCTCATACTTCTTATGAGATTGTCGAACTTGTACACGAAGTCTATCTAGTTTTTTCCGTAACCCTCTCAACTCTTTAGAAGTTGCTATGTGGGTGAAATTATGATGTCATTCCAAGTTACAACCTTTTCATAGTTCATTTGTAATGCTTTTCAAATTCAGGGCCATTTAGCTCAAAATAAATCATTAAATGCATGAAAAATATCAAATGAAGTCAGAAAGGGTTGAAAATTGGTGTTGTGCCTTCGAATGGTGCATATTGAACACACAAAAAGTATGGAGACAAAATAAGTTATTAAAAACGAAATCCCTTTGTGATAGATGAGTTTTCGTCTGAAACCCTCATACTTCTTATGAGATTGTCCAATTTGTACACGAAGTGCATCCAGTTTTTGCCGTAACCCTCTCAACTCTTTAGCAGTTGCTATGTGGGTGAAATTATGATGTCATGCCAAGTTACAACCTTTTCAGAGTTCATTTGTAATGCTTTCCAAATTCAGGGTCATTTAGCTCAAAATAAATCATTAAATGCATGAAAAATATCAAATGAAGTCAGAAAGGGTTGCAAATTGGTGATGTGCCTTCGAATGGTGCATATTGAACACACAAAAAGTATGGAGACAAAATAAGTTATTAAAAACGAAATCCCTTTGTGATAGATGAGTTTTCGTCCGAAACCCTCATACTTCTTATGAGATTGTCCAATTTGTACACGAAGTGCATCCAGTTTGTGCCGTAACCCTCTCAACTCTTTAGAAATTGCTTTGTGGGTGAAATTATGATGTCATGCCAAGTAACAACCATTTCAGAGTTCATTTGTAATTCAAATTCAGGGTCATTTAGCTAAAAATAAATCATTAAATGCCTGAAAAATATCAAATGAAGTCAGAAAGGGTTGCAACTTGGTGATGTTCCTTCGAATGGTGCATATTGAACACACAAAAAGTATGGAGACAAAATAAGTTATTAAAAACGAAATCCCTTTGTGATAGATGAGTTTTCGTCCGAAACCCTCATACTTCTTATGAGATTGTCCAATTTGTACACGAAGTGCATCCAGTTTGTGCCGTAACCCTCTCAACTCTTTAGAAATTGCTTTGTGGGTGAAATTATGATGTCATGCCAAGTAACAACCATTTCAGAGTTCATTTGTAATTCAAATTCAGGGTCATTTAGCTAAAAATAAATCATTAAATTCATGAAAAATATCAAATGAAGTCAGAAAGGGTTGAAAATTGGTGATGTGCCTTCGAATGGTGCATATTGAACACACAAAAAGTATGGAGACAAAATAAGTTATTAAAAACGAAATCCCTTTGTGATAGATGAGTTTTCGTCTGAAAACCTCATACTTCTTATGAGATTGTCGAACTTGTACACGAAGTCTATCTAGTTTTTTCCGTAACCCTCTCAACTCTTTAGAAGTTGCTATGTGGGTGAAATTATGATGTCATGCCAAGTTACAACCTTTTCATAGTTCATTTGTAATGCTTTTCAAATTCAGGGTCATTTAGCTCAAAATAAATCATTAAATGCATGAAAAATATCAAATGAAGTCAGAAAGGGTTGAAAATTGGTGTTGTGCCTTCGAATGGTGCATATTGAACACACAAAAAGTATGGAGACAAAATAAGTTATTAAAAACGAAATCCCTTTGTGATAGATGAGTTTTTGTCTGAAACCCTCATACTTCTTATGAGATTGTCGAACTTGTACACGAAGTCTATCTAGTTTTTTCCGTAACCCTCTCAACTCTTTAGAAGTTGCTATGTGGGTGAAATTATGATGTCATGCCAAGTTACAACCTTTTCATAGTTCATTTGTAATGCTTTTCAAATACAGGGCCATTTAGCTCAAAATAAATCATTAAATGCATGAAAAATATCAAATGAAGTCAGAAAGGGTTGAAAATTGGTGTTGTGCCTTCGAATGGTGCATATTGAACACACAAAAAGTATGGAGACAAAATAAGTTATTAAAAACGAAATCCCTTTGTGATAGATGAGTTTTCGTCTGAAACCCTCATACTTCTTATGAGATTGTCCAATTTGTACACGAAGTGCATCCAGTTTTTGCCGTAACCCTCTCAACTCTTTAGAAGTTGCTATGTGGGTGAAATTATGATGTCATGCCAAGTTACAACCTTTTCAGAGTTCATTTGTAATGCTTTCCAAATTCAGGGTCATTTAGCTCAAAATAAATCATTAAATGCATGAAAAATATCAAATGAAGTCAGAAAGGGTTGCAAATTGGTGATGTGCCTTCGAATGGTGCATATTGAACACACAAAAAGTATGGAGTTAAAATAAGTTATTAAAAATGAAATCCCTTTGTGATAGATTAGTTTTCGTCCGAAACCCTCATACTTCTTATGAGATTGTCCAATTTGTACACGAACTGCATCCAGTTTTTGCCGTAACCCTCTCAACTCTTTATAAGTTGCTATGTGGTTGAAATTATGATGTCATGCCAAGTAACAACCATTTGAGAGTTCATTCGTAATGTTTTTTAAATTCAGGGTCATTTAGTTCAAAATAAATCATTAAATACATGAAAAATATCAAATGAAGTCAGAAAGTGTTGAAAATTGGTGATGTGCCTTCGAATGGTGCATATTGAACACAAAAAAAGTATGGAGTTAAAATAACTTAATAAAAATGAAATCCCTTTGTGATAGATGAGTTTACGTCTGAAACCCTCATACTTCTTATGAGATTGTCCAATTTGTACACGAAGTGCATCCAGTTTTTTCCGTAACCCTCTCAACTCTTTAGAAGTTGCTATGTGGGTGAAATTATGATGTCATGACAAGTTACAACCTTTCCATAGTTTGTTTGTAATGCTTTTCAAATTCAGGGTCATTTAGTTCAAAAGAAATCATTAAATGCATGAAAAATATCAAATGATGTCAGAAAGGGTTGAAAATTGGTAACGTGCCTTCGAATGGTGCATACTGAACACACAAAAAGTATGGAGTGAAAATAAGTTATTAAAAATGAAATCCCTGTGTGATAGATGAGTTTTCATCTGAAACCCTCGTACTTCCTATGAGATTGTCGAACTTGTACACGAAGTCTATCTAGTTTTTTCCGTAACCCTCTCAACTCTTTAGAAGTTGCTATGTGGGTGAAATTATGATGTCATGCCAAGTTACAACCTTTTCATAGTTCATTTGTAATGCTTTTCAAATACAGGGCCATTTAGCTCAAAATAAATCATTAAATGCATGAAAAATATCAAATGAAGTCAGAAAGGGTTGAAAATTGGTGTTGTGCCTTCGAATGGTGCATATTGAACACACAAAAAGTATGGAGACAAAATAAGTTATTAAAAATGAAATCCCTTTGTGATAGATGAGTTTTCGTCTGAAACCCTCATACTTCTTATGAGATTGTCCAATTTGTACACGAAGTGCATCCAGTTTTTCCGTAACCCTCTCAACTATTTAGAAATTGCTATGTGGGTGAAATTATGATGTCATGCCAAGTTACAACCTTTTCAGAGTTCATTTGTAATGCTTTTCAAATTCAGGGTTATTTAGCTCAAAATAAATCATTAAAAGCATGAAAAATATTAAATGAAGTCAAAAAGGGTAGAAAATTGGTGATGTGCCTTCGAATGGTGCATATTGAACATACACAAAGTATGGAGAGAAAATAAGTTATTAAAAATGAAATCCCTTTTTGATAGATGAGTTTTCGTTCGAAACCCTCATACTTCTTATCAGATTGTCGAACTTGTACACAAAGTCTATCTAGTTTTTTCCGTAACCCTCTCAACTCTTTAGAAGTTGCTATGTGGGTGAAATTATGATGTCATGCCAAGTTACAACCTTTTCATAGTTCATTTGTAATGCTTTTCAAATTCAGGGTCATTTAGCTCAAAATAAATCATTAAATGCATGAAAAATATCAAATGAAGTCAGAAAGGGTTGAAAATTGGTGTTGTGCCTTCGAATGGTGCATATTGAACACACAAAAAGTATGGAGACAAAATAAGTTATTAAAAATGAAATCCCTTTGTGATAGATGAGTTTTCGTCTGAAACCCTCATACTTCTTATGAGATTGTCCAATTTGTACACGAAGTGCATCCAATTTTTGCCGTAACCCTCTCAACTCTTTAGAAGTTGCTATGTGGGTGAAATTAGGATGTCATGCCAAGTTACAACCTTTTGAGAGTTCATTTGTAATGCTTTTCAAATCAGGGTCATCATCTCAAAATAAATCATTAAATGCATGAAAAATATCAAATGAAGTCAGAAAGGGTTGAAAATTGGTGATGTGCCATCGAATGGTGCATATTGAACACACAAAAAGTATGGAGTTAAAATAAGTTATTAAAAATGAAATCCCTTTGTGATAGATGAGTTTTCGTCCGAAACCCTCATACTTCTTATGAGATTGTCCAATTTGTACACGAACTGCATCCAGTTTTTGCCGTAACCCTCTCAACTCTTTATAAGTTGCTATGTGGTTGAAATTATGATGTCATGCCAAGTAACAACCATTTGAGAGTTCATTCGTAATGTTTTTCAAATTCAGGGTCATTTAGTTCAAAATATATCATTAAATACATGAAAAATATCAAATGAAGTCAGAAAGTGTTGAAAATTGGTGATGTGCCTTCGAATGGTGCATATTGAACACAAAAAAAGTATGGAGTTAAAATAACTTAATAAAAATGAAATCCCTTTGTGATAGATGAGTTTTTGTCCGAAACCCTCATACTTCTTATGAGATTGTCCAATTTGTACACGAAGTGAATCCAGTTTTTGACGTAACCCTCTCAACTCTTTAGAAGTTGCTATGTGGGTGAAATTATGATGTCATGCCAAGTTACAACCTTTTCAGAGTTCATTTGTAATGCTTTATAAATTCAGGGTCATTTAGCTCAAAATAAATCATTAAATGCATGAAAAATATCAAATGAAGTGAGAAAGGGTTGAAAATTGGTGATGTGCCTTCAAATGGTGCATATTGAAGACACAAAAAGTATAGAGTTAAAATAAGTTACTAAAAATGAAATCCCTTTGTAATAGATGAGTTTTCGTCCGGAACCCTCATACTTCTGATGAGATTATCCAATTTTTACACTAAGTGCATCCTGTTTTTGCCGTAACCCTCTCAACTCTGTAGAAGTTGCTATGTGGGTGAAATTATGCTGTCATGCCAAGTTACAACCTTTTCAGAGTTGATTTGTAATGCTTTTCAAATTCAGGGTCATTTGGCTCAAAATAAATCATTAAATGCATGAAAAATATTAAATAAAGTCAGAAAGGGTTGAAAATTGGTGATGTGCCTTCGAATGGTGCATATTGAACACAAAAAAAGTATGGAGTTAAAATAACTTATTAAAAATGAAATCCCTTTGTGATAGATGAGTTTTCGTGTGAAACCCTCATACTTCTTATGAGATTGTCCTATTTGTACACGAAGTGCATCCAGTTTTTGTCGTAACCCTCTCAACTCTTTAGAAGTTGCTATGTGGGTGAAATTATGATGTCATGCCAAGTTACAACCTTTTCAGAGTTCATTTATAATGCTTTTCAAATTCAGGGTCATTTAGCTCAAAATAAATCATTAAATGCATGAAAAATATTAAATGAAGTCAGAAAGGGTTGAAAATTGGAGATGTGCCTTCGATTGGTTCATATTGAACACACAAAAAGTATGGAGTTAAAATAAGTTATTGAAAATGAAATCCCTTTGTAATAGATGAGTTTTCGTCCGAAACCCTCATACTTCTGATGAGATTGTCCAATTTTTACACGAAGTGTATCTTGTTTTTGCCGTAACCCTCTCTACTCTGTGGAAGTTGCTATGTGGGTGAAATTATGCTGTCATGCCAAGTTACAACCTTTTCAGAGTTCATTTGTAATGCTTTTCAAATTCAAGGTCATTTAGCTCAAAATAAATCATTAAATGCATGAAAAATATCAAATGAAGTCAGAAATGGTTGAAAATTGGTGATGTGCCTTAGAATGGTGCATATTGAACACATAAAAAGTATTGAGTTAAAATAAGTTATTAAAAATGAAATCCCTTTGTGATAGATGAGTTTTCGTCCGAAACCCTCATACTTCTTATGAGATTGTCCAATTTGTACACGAAGTGCATCCAGTTATTGCCGTAACCCTCTCAACTATTTAGAAGTTGCTATCTGGGTGAAATTAGGATGTCATGCCAAGTTACAACATTTTGAGAGTTCATTTGTAATGCTTTTCAAATATAGGGTCATTACCTCAAAATAAATCATTAAATGCATGAAAAATATCAAATGAAGTCAGAAAGGGTTGAAAATTGGTGCTGTGCCTTTGAATGGTGCATATTGAACACACAAAAAGTATGGAGTTAAAATAAGTTATTAAAAATGAAATCCCTTTGTGGTAGATGAGTTTTCGTCCGAAACCCTCATACTTCTTATGAGATTGTCCAATTTGTACACCAAGTGCATCCAGTTTTTGCCGTAACCCTCTCAACTCTTTATAAGTTGCTATGTGGGTGAAATTATGATGTCATGCCAAGTAACAACCATTTCAGAGTTCGTTTGTAATGTTTTTAAAATTCAGGGTCATTTAGCTCAAAATAAATCATTAAATGCATGAAAAATATCAAATGAAGTCAGAAAGGGTTGAAAATTGGTGATGTGCCTTCGAATGGTGCATATTGAACACAAAAAAAGTATGGAGTTAAAATAACTTATTAAAAATGAAATCCCTTTGTGATAGATGAGTTTTCGTCCGAAACCCTCATACTTCTTATGAGATTGTCCAATTTGAACACGAAGTGCATCCAGTTTTTGTCGTAACCCTCTCAACTCTTTAGAAGTTGCCATGTGGGTGAAATTATGATGTCATGCCAAGTTAGAACCTTTTCAGAGTTCATTTATAATGCTTTTCAAATTCAGGGTCATTTAGCTCAAAATAAATCATTAAATGCATGAAAAATATCAAATGAAGTGAGAAAGGGTTGAAAATTGGTGATGTGCCTTCGAATGGTGCATATTGAACACACAAAAAGTATGGAGTTAAAATAAGTTATTGAAAATGAAATCCCTTTGTAATAGATGAGTTTTCGTCCAAAACCCTGATACTTCTGATGAGATTGTCCAATTTTTACACGAAGTGTATGTTGTTTTTGCCGTAACCCTCTCTACTCTGTGGAAGTTGCTATGTGGGTGAAATTATGCTGTCATGCCAAGTTACAACCTTTTCAGAGTTCATTTGTAATGCTTTTCAAATTCAGGGTTATTTAGCTCAAAATAAATCATTAAATGCATGAAAAATATCAAATGAATTCAGAAAGGGTTGAAAATTGGTGATGTGCCTTCGAATGGTGCATATTGAACACACAAAAAGTATGGAGTTAAAATAAGTTATTAAAAACGAAATCCCTTTGTGATACATGAGTTTTCGTCCGAAACCCTCATACTTCTTATGTGATTGTCCAATTTGTACACGAAGTGCATCCAGTTTGTGCCGTAACCCTCTCAACTCTTTAGATATTGCTATGTGGGTGAAATTATGATGTCATGCCAAGTAACAACCATTTCAGAGTTCATTTGTAATTCAAATTCAGGGTCATCTAGGTAAAAATAAATCATTAAATTCATGAAAAATATCAAATGAAGTCAAAAAGGGTTGAAAATTGGTGATGTGCCTTCGAATGGTGCATATTGAAGACAAAAAAAGTATGGAGTTAAAACATTTATTAAAAATGAAATCCCTTTGTGATATATGAGTTTTTGTCCGAAACCCTCAGACTTCTTATGAGATTGTCCAATTTGTACACGAAGTGCAGCCAGTTTTTGTCGTAACCCTCTCAACTCTTTAGAAGTTTCTATGTGGGTGAAATTATGATGTCATGCCAAGTTACAACCTTTTCAGAGTTCATTTGTAATGCTTTTCAAATTCAGGGTCATTTAGCTCAAAATAAATCATTAAATGCATGAAAAATATCAAATGAATTCAGAAAGGGTTGAAAATTGGTGATGTGCCTTCGAATGGTGCATATTGAACACACAAAAAGTATGGAGTGAAAATAAGTTATTAAAAACGAAATCCCTTTGTGATGGATGAGTTTTCGTGTGAAACCCTCATACTTCTTATGAGATTGTCCAATTTGTACACGAAGTGCATCCAGTTTTTCCCGTAACCCTCTCAACTCTTTAGAAGTTGCAATGTGGGTGAAATTATGATGTCATGCCAAGTTACAGCCTTTTCCAAGTTCATTTGTAGTGCTTTTCAAATTCAGGGTCATTTAGCTCAAAAGAAATCATTAAATGCATGAAAAATATCAAATGAAGTCAGAAAGGGTTGAAAATTGGTGATGTCCCTTTGAATGGTGCAAATTAAACACACAAAAAGTATGGATTTAAAATAAGTTATCAAAAATTAAATCCCTGTGTGATAGATGAGTTTTCGTCGAAACCCTCATACTTCTTATGAGATTGTCCAATTTGTACACGAAGTGCATCCAGTTTTTGTCGTAACCCTCTCAACTCTTTAGAAGTTGCCATGTGGGTGAAATTATGATGTCATGCCAAGTTAGAACCTTTTCAGAGTTCATTTATAATGCTTTTCAAATTCAGGGTCATTTAGCTCAAAATAAATCATTAAATGCATGAAAAATATCAAATGAAGTGAGAAAGGGTTGAAAATTGGTGATGTGCCTTCGAATGGTGCATATTGAACACACAAAAAGTATGGAGTTAAAATAAGTTATTGAAAATGAAATCCCTTTGTAATAGATGAGTTTTCGTCCGAAACCCTGATACTTCTGATGAGATTGTCCAATTTTTACACGAAGTGTATCTTGTTTTTGCCGTAACCCTCTCTACTCTGTGGAAGTTGCTATGTGGGTGAAATTATGCTGTCATGCCAAGTTACAACCTTTTCAGAGTTCATTTGTAATGCTTTTCAAATTCAGGGTTATTTAGCTCAAAATAAATCATTAAATGCATGAAAAATATCAAATGAATTCAGAAAGGGTTGAAAATTGGTGATGTGCCTTCGAATGGTGCATATTGAACACACAAAAAGTATGGAGTTAAAATAATTTATTAAAAACGAAATCCCTTTGTGATACATGAGTTTTCGTCCGAAACCCTCATACTTCTTATGTGATTGTCCAATTTGTACACGAAGTGCATCCAGTTTGTGCCGTAACCCTCTCAACTCTTTAGATATTGCTATGTGGGTGAAATTATGATGTCATGCCAAGTAACAACCATTTCAGAGTTCATTTGTAATTCAAATTCAGGGTCATCTAGGTAAAAATAAATCATTAAATTCATGAAAAATATCAAATGAAGTCAAAAAGGGTTGAAAATTGGTGATGTGCCTTCGAATGGTGCATATTGAAGACAAAAAAAGTATGGAGTTAAAATAAGTTATTAAAAATGAAATCCCTTTGTGATATATGAGTTTTTGTCCGAAACCCTCAGACTTCTTATGAGATTGTCCAATTTGTACACGAAGTGCATCTAGTTTTTCCGTAACCCTCTCAACTCTTTAGAAGTTGCTATGGGGGTGAAATTATGATGTCATGCCAAGTTACAACCTTTTGAGAGTTCATTTGTAATGCTTTTCAAATTCAGGGTCATTTAGCTCAAAATAAATCATTAAATGCATGAAAAATATCAAATGAAGTCAGAAAGGGTTAAAAATTGGTGATGTGCCTTCGAATGGTGCATATTGAACACACAAAAAGTATGGAGACAAAATAAGTTATTAAAAACGAAATCCCTTTGTGATAGATGAGTTTTCGTCTTAAACCCTCATACTTCTTATGAGATTGTCCAATTTGTACACGAAGTGCATCCAGTTTTTGCTGTAACCCTCTCAACTCTTTAGAAGTTGCTACGTGGGTGAAATTATGATGTCATGCCAAGTTACAACCTTTTCAGAATTCCTTTGTAATGCTTTCCAAATTCAGGGTCATTTAGATCAAAATAAATCATTAAATGCATGAAAAATATCAAATGAAGTCAGAAAGGGTTGAAAATTGGTGATGTGCCTTCGAATAGTGCATATTGAACACACAAAAAGTATGGAGTTAATATAAGTTATTAAAAATGAAATCCCTTTGTGATAGATGAGTTCTCGTCCGAAACCCTCATACTTCTTATGAGATTGTCCAATTTGTACACGAAGTGCATCCAGTTTTTGCCGTAACCCTCTCAACTCTTTAGAAGTTGCTATGTGGGTGAAATTAGGATGTCATGCCAAGTTACAACCTTTTGAGAGATCATTTGTAATGCTTTTCAAATTCAGGGTCATTATCTCAAAATAAATCATTAAATGCATGAAAAATATCAAATGAAGTCAGAAAGGGTCGAAAATTGGTGATGTGCCTTCGAATGGTGCATATTGAACACAAAAAAAGTATGGAGTTAAAATAAGTTATTAAAAATGAAATCCCTTTGTGATAGATGAGTTTTCGTCCGAAACGCTCATATTTCTTATGAGATTGTCCAATTTTTACACGAAGTGCATCCAGTTTTTGTCGTAACCCTCTCAACTCTTTAGAAGTTCCTATGTGGGTGAAATTATGATGTCATGCCAAGTAACAACCATTTCAGAGTTCATTTGTAATGTTTTTCAAATTCAGGGTCATTTAGGTCAAAACAAATCATTAAATGCATGAAAAATATCAAATGAAGTGAGAAAGGGTTGAAAATTGGTGATGTGCCTTCGAATGGTGCATATTGCACACACAAAAAGTATAGAGTTAAAATAAGTTATTAAAAATGAAATCCCTTTGTAATAGATGAGTTTTCGTCCGAAACCCTCATACTTCTTATGAGATTGTCCAATTTTTACACGAAGTGCATCCTGTTTTTGCCGTAACCCTCTCAACTCTGTAGAAGTTGCTATGTGGGTGAAATTATGCTGTCATGCCAAGTTACAACCTTTTCAGAGTTCATTTGTAATGCTTTTGAAATTCAGGGTTATTTAGCTCAAAATAAATCCTTAAATGCATGAAAAATATCAAATGAATTCAGAAAGGGTTGAAAATTGGTGATGTGCCTTCGAATGGTGCATATTGAACACACAACAAGTATGGAGTTAAAATAAGTTATTAAAAATGAAATCCCTTTGTGATAGATGAGTTTTCGTCTGAAACCCTCATACTTCTTATGACATTGTCCAATTTGTACACGAAGTGCATCCAGTTTGTGCCGTAACCCTCTCAACTCTTTACAAATTGCTATGTCGGTGAAATTATGATGTCATGGCAAGTAACAACCATTTCAGAGTTCATTTGTAATTCAAATTCAGGGTCATTTAGCTAAAAATAAATCATTAAATTCATGAAAAATATCAAATGAAGTCAGAAAGGGTTGAAAATTGGTGATGTGCCTTCGTATGGTGCATATTGAAGACAAAAAAAGTATGGAGTTAAAATCAGTTATTAAAAATGAAATCCCTTTGTGATAGATGAGTTTTTGTCCGAAACCCTCATACTTCTTATGAGATTGTCCAATTTGTACACGAAGTGCATCCAGTTTTTGTCGTAACCCTCTCAACTCTTTAGAAGTTTCTATGTGGGTGAAATTATGATGTCATGCCAAGTTACAACCTTTTCAGAGTTCATTTGTAATGCTTTTCAAATTCAGGGTCATTTAGCTCAAAATAAATCATTAAATGCATGAAAAATATCAAATGAATTCAGAAAGGGTTGAAAATTGGTGATGTGCCTTCGACTGGTGCATATTGAACACACAAAAAATATGGAGTTAAAATAAGTTATTATAAACGAAATCCCTTTGTGATAGATGAGTTTTCGTCTGAAACCTTCACACTTCTTATGAGATTGTCCAATTTGTACACGAAGTGCATCCAGTTTTTGCCGTAACCCTCTCAACTCTTTAGAAGTTGCTATGTGGGTGAAATTATGATGTCATGCCAAGTTAGAACCTTTTCAGAGTTCATTTGTAATGCTTTTCAAATTCAGGGTCATTTAGCTCCATATAAATAATTAAATGCATGAAAAATATTAAATGAAGTAACAAAGGGTTGAAAGTTGGTGATGTGCCTTCGAATGGTGCATATTGAACACACAAAAAGTATGGAGTTAAAATAAGTTATTAAAAATTAAATCCCTTTGTGATAGATGAGTTTTTGTCCGAAACCCTCATACTTCTTATGAGATTGTCCAATTTGTACACGAAGTGCATCCAGTTTTTGTCGTAACCCTCTCAACTCTTTAGAAGTTGCAATGTGGGTGAAATTATGATGTCATGCCAAGTTACAACCTTTTTAGAGTTCATTTGTAATGCTTTTCAAATTCAGGGTCATTTAGCTGAAAATAAATCATTAAATGCATGAAAAATATCAAATGAAGTGACAAAGGGTTGAAAATTGGTGATGTGCCTTCGAATGGTGCATATTGAACACACAAAAAGTATAGAGCTAAAATAATTTATTAAAAATGAAAGCCCTTTGTAATAGATGAGTTTTCGTCCGAAATCCTCATACTTCTTATGAGATTGTCCGATTTTTACACGAAGTGCATCCTGTTTTTGCCGTAACCCTCTCAACTCTGTAGAAGTTGCTATGTGGGTGAAATTATGCTGTCATGCCAAGTTACAACCTTTTCAGAGTTCATTTGTAATGCTTTTCAAATTCAGGGTCATTTAGCTCAAAATAAATCATTAAATGCATGAAAAATATCAAATGAATTCAGAAAGGGTTGAAAATTGGTGATGTGCCTTCGACTGGTGCATATTGAACACACAAAAAATATGGAGTTAAAATAAGTTATTATAAACGAAATCCCTTTGTGATAGATGAGTTTTCGTCTGAAACCTTCACACTTCTGATGAGATTGTCCAATTTGTACACGAAGTGCATCCAGTTTTTGCCGTAACCCTCTCAACTCTTTAGAAGTTGCTATGTGGGTGAAATTATGATGTCATGCCAAGTTACAACCTTTTCAGAGTTCATTTGTAATGCTTTTCAAATTCAGGGTCATTTAGCTCCAAATAAATAATTAAATGCATGAAAAATATTAAATGAAGTAACAAAGGGTTGAAAGTTGGTGATGTGCCTTCGAATGGTGCATATTGAACACACAAAAAGTATGGAGTTAAAATAAGTTATTAAAAATGAAATCCCTTTGTGATAGATGAGTTTTTGTCCGAAACCCTCATACTTCTTATGAGATTGTCCAATTTGTACACGAAGTGCATCCAGTTTTTGTCGTAACCCTCTCGACTCTTTAGAAGTTGCAATGTGGGTGAAATTATGATGTCATGCCAAGTTACAACCTTTTCAGAGTTCATTTGTAATGCTTTTCAAATTCAGGGTCATTTAGCTGAAAATAAATCATTAAATGCATGAAAAATATCAAATGAAGTGACAAAGGGTTGAAAATTGGTGATGTGCCTTCGAATGGTGCATATTGAACACACAAAAAGTATAGAGCTAAAATAATTTATTAAAAATGAAAGCCCTTTGTAATAGATGAGTTTTCGTCCGAAATCCTCATACTTCTTATGAGATTGTCCGATTTTTACACGAAGTGCATCCTGTTTTTGCCGTAACCCTCTCAACTCTGTAGAAGTTGCTATGTGGGTGAAATTATGCTGTCATGCCAAGTTACAACCTTTTCAGAGTTCATTTGTAATGCTTTTCAAATTCAGGGTCATTTAGCTCAAAATAAATCATTAAATGCATGAAAAATATCAAATGAATTCAGAAAGGGTTGAAAATTGGTGATGTGCCTTCGACTGGTGCATATTGAACACACAAAAAATATGGAGTTAAAATAAGTTATTATAAACGAAATCCCTTTGTGATAGATGAGTTTTTGTCCGAAACCCTCATACTTCTTATGAGATTGTCCAATTTGTACACGAAGTGCATCCAGTTTTTGTCGTAACCCTCTCAACTCTTTAGAAGTTTCTATGTGGGTGAAATTATGATGTCATGCCAAGTTACAACCTTTTCAGAGTTCATTTGTAATGCTTTCCAAATTCAGGGTCATTTAGCTCAAAATAAATCATTAAATGCATGAAAAATATCAAATGAATTCAGAAAGGGTTGAAAATTGGTGATGTGCCTTCGACTGGTGCATATTGAACACACAAAAAGTATGGAGTTAAAATAAGTTATTAAAAACGAAATCCCTTTGTGATGGATGAGTTTTCGTGTGAAACCCTCACACTTCTTATGAGATTGTCCAATTTGTACACGAAGTGCATCCAGTTTTTGCCGTAACCCTCTCAACTCTTTAGAAGTTGCTATGTGGGTGAAATTATGATGTCATGCCAAGTTACAACCTTTTCAGAGTTCATTTGTAATGCTTTTCAAATTCAGGGTCATTTAGCTCCAAATAAATAATAAAATGCATGAAAAATATTAAATGAAGTAACAAAGGGTTGAAAGTTGGTGATGTGCCTTCGAATGGTGCATATTGAACACACAAAAAGTATGGAGTTAAAATAAGTTATTAAAAATGAAATCCCTTTGTGATAGATGAGTTTTTGTCCGAAACCCTCATACTTCTTATGAGATTGTCCAATTTGTACACGAAGTGCATCCAGTTTTTGTCGTAACCCTCTCAACTCTTTAGAAGTTGCAATGTGGTGAAATTATGATGTCATGCCAAGTTACAACCTTTTCAGAGTTCATTTGTAATGCTTTTCAAATTCAGGGTCATTTAGCTGAAAATAAATCATTAAATGCATGAAAAATATCAAATGAAGTGACAAAGGGTTGAAAATTGGTGATGTGCCTTCGAATGGTGCATATTGAACACACAAAAAGTATAGAGCTAAAATAATTTATTAAAAATGAAAGCCCTTTGTAATAGATGAGTTTTCGTCCGAAATCCTCATACTTCTTATGAGATTGTCCGATTTTTACACGAAGTGCATCCTGTTTTTGCCGTAACCCTCTCAACTCTGTAGAAGTTGCTATGTGGGTGAAATTATGCTGTCATGCCAAGTTACAACCTTTTCAGAGTTCATTTGTAATGCTTTTCAAATTCAGGGTCATTTAGCTCAAAATAAATCATTAAATGCATGAAAAATATGAAATGAATTCAGAAAGGGTTGAAAATTGGTGATGTGCCTTCGACTGGTGCATATTGAACACACAAAAAATATGGAGTTAAAATAAGTTATTATAAACGAAATCCCTTTGTGATAGATGAGTTTTTGTCCGAAACCCTCATACTTCTTATGAGATTGTCCAATTTGTACACGAAGTGCATCCAGTTTTTGTCGTAACCCTCTCAACTCTTTACAAGTTTCTATGTGGGTGAAATTATGATGTCATGCCAAGTTACAACCTTTTCAGAGTTCATTTGTAATGCTTTCCAAATTCAGGGTCATTTAGCTCAAAATAAATCATTAAATGCATGAAAAATATCAAATGAATTCAGAAAGGGTTGAAAATTGGTGATGTGCCTTCGACTGGTGCATATTGAACACACAAAAAGTATGGAGTTAAAATAAGTTATTAAAAACGAAATCCCTTTGTGATGGATGAGTTTTCGTGTGAAACCCTCATACTTCTTATGAGATTGTCCAATTTGTACACGAAGTGCATCCAGTTTTTGCCGTAACCCTCTCAACTCTTTAGAAGTTGCAATGTGGGTGAAATTATGATGTCATGCCAAGTTACAGCCTTTTCAGAGTTCATTTGTAATGCTTTTCAAATTCAGGGTCATTTAGCTCAAAAGAAATCATTAAATGCATGAAAAATATCAAATGAAGTCAGAAAGGGTTGAAAATTGGTGATGTCCCATTGAATGGTGCAAATTGAACACACAAAATGTATGGATTTAAAAT
The DNA here is from genome assembly GCA_022496015.1 of Hordeum marinum. Lineage (NCBI taxonomy): Eukaryota > Viridiplantae > Streptophyta > Magnoliopsida > Poales > Poaceae > Hordeum > Hordeum marinum. The sequence goes on from CM039674.1 coordinate 481,147,302, forward strand.
AAGTTATTAAAAATGAAATCCCTGTGTGATAGATGAGTTTTCGTCGAAACCCTCATACTTCTTATGAGATTGTCCAATTTGTACACGAAGTGGATCCAGTTTTTGTCGTAACCCTCTCAACTCTTTAGAAGTTGCTATGTGGGTGAAATGATGATGTCATGCCAAGTTACAACCTTTTCAGAGTTCATTTGTAATGCTTTTCAAATTCAGGGTCATTTAGCTCAAAATAAATCATTAAATGCATGAAAAATATTAAAATAAGTCAGAAAGGATTGAAAATTGGTGATGTGCCTTCGAATGGTGCATATTGCACACACAAAAAGTATGGAGGCAAAATAAGTTATTAAAAATGAAATCCCTTTGTGATAGATGAGTTTTCGTCTGAAACCCTCATACTTCTTATGCGATTGTCCAATTTGTACACGAAGTGCATCTAGTTTTTCCGTAACCCTCTCAACTCTTTAGAAATTGCTATGTGGGTGAAATTATGATGTCATGCCAAGTTACAACCTTTTCAGAGTTCATTTGTAATGCTTTTCAAATTCAGGGTCATTTAGCTCAAAATAAATCATTAAATGCATGAAAAATATCAAATGAAGTCAGAAAGGGTTAAAAATTGGTGATGTGCCTTCGAATGGTGCATATTGAACACACAAAAAGTATGGAGACAAAATAAGTTATTAAAAACGAAATCTCTTTGTGATAGATGAGTTTTCGTCTTAAACCCTCATACTTCTTATGAGATTGTCCAATTTGTACACGAAGTGCATCCAGTTTTTGCTGTAACCCTCTCAACTCTTTAGAAGTTGCAACGTGGGTGAAATTAGGATGTCATGCCAAGTTACAACCTTTTGAGAGTTCATTTGTAATGCTTTCCAAATTCAGGGTCATTATCTCAAAATAAATCATTAAATGCATGAAAAATATCAAATGAAGTGAGAAAGGGTCGAAAATTGGTGATGTGCCTTCGAATGGTGCATACTGAACACAAAAAAAGTATGGAGTTAAAATAAGTTATTAAAAATGAAATCCCTTTGTGATAGATGAGTTTTCGTCCGAAACCCTCATACTTCTTATGAGATTGTCCAATTTTTACACGAAGTGCATCCAGTTTTTGTCGTAACCCTCTCAACTCTTTAGAAGTTCCTATGTGGGTGAAATTATGATGTCATGCCAAGTAACAACCATTTCAGAGTTCATTTGTAATGTTTTTCAAATTCAGGGTCATTTAGCTCAAAATAAATCATTAAATGCATGAAAAATATCAAATGAAGTGAGAAAGGGTTGAAAATTGGTGATGTGCCTTCGAATGGTGCATATTGCACACACAAAAAGTATAGAGTTAAAATAAGTTATTAAAAATGAAATCCCTTTGTAATAGATGAGTTTTCGTCCGAAACCCTCATACTTCTTATGAGATTGTCCAATTTTTACACGAAGTGCATCCTGTTTTTGCCGTAACCCTCTCAACTCTGTAGAAGTTGCTATGTGGGTGAAATTATGCTGTCATGCCAAGTTACAACCTTTTCAGAGTTCATTTGTAATGCTTTTGAAATTCAGGGTTATTTAGCTCAAAATAAATCCTTAAATGCATGAAAAATATCAAATGAATTCAGAAAGGGTTGAAAATTGGTGATGTGCCTTCGAATGGTGCATATTGAACACACAACAAGTATGGAGTTAAAATAAGTTATTAACAACGAAATCCCTTTGTGATAGATGGGTTTTTGTCTAAAACCCTCATACTTCTTATGACATTGTCCAATTTGTACACGAAGTGCATCCAGTTTGTGCCGTAACCCTCTCAACTCTTTAGAAATTGCTATGTCGGTGAAATTATGATGTCATGCCAAGTAACAACCATTTCAGAGTTCATTTGTAATTCAAATTCAGGGTCATTTATCTAAAAATAAATCATTAAATTCATGAAAAATATCAAATGAAGTCAGAAAGGGTTGAAAATTGGTGATGTGCCTTCGAATGGTGCATATTGAAGACAAAAAAAGTATGGAGTTAAAATAAGTTATTAAAAATGAAATCCCTTTGTGATAGATGAGTTTTTGTCCGAAACCCTCATACTTCTTATGAGATTGTCCAATTTGTACACGAAGTGCATCCAGTTTTTGTCGTAACCCTCTCAACTCTTTAGAAGTTTCTATGTTGGTGAAATTATGATGTCATGCCAAGTTACAACCTTTTCAGAGTTCATTTGTAATGCTTTTCAAATTCAGGGTCATTTAGCTCAAAATAAATCATTAAATGCATGAAAAATATCAAATGAAGTGACAAAGGGTTGAAAATTGGTGATGTGCCTTCGAATGGTGCATATTGAACACACAAAAAGTATAGAGCTAAAATAATTTATTAAACATGAAAGCCCTTTGTAAGAGATGAGTTTTCGTCCGAAATCCTCATACTTCTTATGAGATTGTCCAATTTTTACACGAAGTGCATCCTGTTTTTGCCGTAACCCTCTCAACTCTGTAGAAGTTGCTATGTGGGTGAAATTATGCTGTCATGCCAAGTTACAACCTTTTCAGAGTTCATTTGTAATGCTTTTGAAATTCAGGGTCATTTAGCTCAAAATAAATCATTAAATGCATGAAAAATATCAAATGAATTCAGAAAGGGTTGAAAATTGGTGATGTGCCTTCGACTGGTGCATATTGAACACACAAAAAATATGGAGTTAAAATAAGTTATTATAAACGAAATCCCTTTGTGATAGATGAGTTTTCGTCTGAAACCCTCACACTTCTTATGAGATTGTCCAATTTGTACACGAAGTGCATCCAGTTTTTGCCGTAACCCTCTCAACTCTTTATAAGTTGCTATGTGGGTGAAATTATGATGTCATGCCAAGTTACAACCTTTTCAGAGTTCATTTGTAATGCTTTTCAATTTCAGGGTCATTTAGCTCCAAATAAATCATTAAATGCATGAAAAATATTAAATGAAGTCACAAAGGGTTGAAAATAGGTGATGTGCCTTCGAATGGTGCATATTGAACACACAAAAAGTATGGAGACAAAATAAGTTATTAAAAATGAAATCCCTTTGTGATAGATGAGTTTTCGTCCGAAACCCTCATACTTCTTATGAGATTGTCCAATTTATACACGAAGTGCATCCAGTTTTTGCCGTAACCCTCTCAACTCTTTAGAAGTTGCTATGTGGGTGAAATTATGATGTCATTCTAAGTTACAACCTTTTCAAAGTTCAGTTTTAATGCTTTTCAAATTCGAGGTCATTTAGCTCAAAATAAATCATTAAATGCATGAAAAATATCAAATGAAGTCAGAAAGGGTTGAAAATTGGTGATGTGCCTTCGAATGGTGCATATTGAACACACAACAAGTATGGAGTTAAAATAAGTTATTAACAACGAAATCCCTTTGTGATAGATGGGTTTTTGTCTAAAACCCTCATACTTCTTATGACATTGTCCAATTTGTACACGAAGTGCATCCAGTTTGTGCCGTAACCCTCTCAACTCTTTAGAAATTGCTATGTCGGTGAAATTATGATGTCATGCCAAGTAACAACCATTTCAGAGTTCATTTTTAATTCAAATTCAGGGTCATTTAGCTAAAAATAAATCATTAAATTCATGAAAAATATCAAATGAAGTCAGAAAGGGTTGAAAATTGGTGATGTGCCTTCGAATGGTGCATATTGAAGACAAAAAAAGTATGGAGTTAAAATAAGTTATTAAAAATGAAATCCCTTTGTGATAGATGAGTTTTTGTCCGAAACCCTCATACTTCTTATGAGATTGTCCAATTTGTACACGAAGTGCATCCAGTTTTTGTCGTAACCCTCTCAACTCTTTAGAAGTTTCTATGTTGGTGAAATTATGATGTCATGCCAAGTTACAACCTTTTCAGAGTTCATTTGTAATGCTTTTCAAATTCAGGGTCATTTAGCTCAAAATAAATCATTAAATGCATGAAAAATATCAAATGAAGTGACAAAGGGTTGAAAATTGGTGATGTGCCTTCGAATGGTGCATATTGAACACACAAAAAGTATAGAGCTAAAATAATTTATTAAACATGAAAGCCCTTTGTAAGAGATGAGTTTTCGTCCGAAATCCTCATACTTCTTATGAGATTGTCCAATTTTTACACGAAGTGCATCCTGTTTTTGCCGTAACCCTCTCAACTCTGTAGAAGTTGCTATGTGGGTGAAATTATGCTGTCATGCCAAGTTACAACCTTTTCAGAGTTCATTTGTAATGCTTTTGAAATTCAGGGTCATTTAGCTCAAAATAAATCATTAAATGCATGAAAAATATCAAATGAATTCAGAAAGGGTTGAAAATAGGTGATGTGCCTTCGACTGGTGCATATTGAACACACAAAAAGTATAGAGCTAAAATAATTTATTAAACATGAAAGCCCTTTGTAAGAGATGAGTTTTCGTCCGAAATCCTCATACTTCTTATGAGATTGTCCAATTTTTACACGAAGTGCATCCTGTTTTTGCCGTAACCCTCTCAACTCTGTAGAAGTTGCTATGTGGGTGAAATTATGCTGTCATGCCAAGTTACAACCTTTTCAGAGTTCATTTGTAATGCTTTTGAAATTCAGGGTCATTTAGCTCAAAATAAATCATTAAATGCATGAAAAATATCAAATGAATTCAGAAAGGGTTGAAAATTGGTGATGTGCCTTCGACTGGTGCATATTGAACACACAAAAAATATGGAGTTAAAATAAGTTATTATAAACGAAATCCCTTTGTGATAGATGAGTTTTCGTCTGAAACCCTCACACTTCTTATGAGATTGTCCAATTTGTACACGAAGTGCATCCAGTTTTTGCCGTAACCCTCTCAACTCTTTATAAGTTGCTATGTGGGTGAAATTATGATGTCATGCCAAGTTACAACCTTTTCAGAGTTCATTTGTAATGCTTTTCAATTTCAGGGTCATTTAGCTCCAAATAAATCATTAAATGCATGAAAAATATTAAATGAAGTCACAAAGGGTTGAAAATAGGTGATGTGCCTTCGAATGGTGCATATTGAACACACAAAAAGTATGGAGACAAAATAAGTTATTAAAAATGAAATCCCTTTGTGATAGATGAGTTTTCGTCCGAAACCCTCATACTTCTTATGAGATTGTCCAATTTTTACACGAAGTGCATCCAGTTTTTGCCGTAACCCTCTCAACTCTTTAGAAGTTGCTATGTGGGTGAATTTATGATGTCATTCTAAGTTACAACCTTTTCAAAGTTCAGTTTTAATGCTTTTCAAATTCGAGGTCATTTAGCTCAAAATAAATCATTAAATGCATGAAAAATATCAAATGAAGTCAGAAAGGGTTGAAAATTGGTGATGTGCCTTCGAATGGTGCATATTGAACACAAAGAAAGTATGGAGTTAAAATAAGTTATTAAAAATGAAATCCCTTTGTGATAGATTAGTTTTCGTCCGAAACCCTCATACTTCTTATGAGATTGTCCAATTTGTACACGAAGTGCATCCAATTTTTGTCGTAGCCCTCTCAACTCTTTAGAAATTGCTATGTGGGTGAAATTATGATGTCATGCCAAGTAACAACCATTTCAGAGTTCATTTGTAATGTTTTTCAAATTCAGGGTCATTTAGCTCAAAATAAATCATTAAATGCATGAAAAATATCAAATGAAGTTAGAAAGGGTTGAAAATTGGTGATGTGCCTTCGAATGGTGCATATTGAACACAAAAAAAGAATCGAGTTAAAATAAGTTATTAAAAATGAAATCCCTTTGTGATAGATGAGTTTTTCGTCCCAAACCCTCATACTTCTTATGAGATTGTCCAATTTGTACACGAAGTGCATCTAGTTTTTGCCGTAACCCTCCAAACTCTTTAGAAGTTGCTATGTGGGTGAAATTATGATGTCAAGCCAAGTTACAGCCTTTTCAGAGTTCATTTGTAATGCTTTTCAAATTCGGGGTCATTTAGCTCAAAAAATATCATTAAATGCATGAAAAATATCAAATGAAGTGAGAAAGGGTTGAAAATTGGTGATGTGCCTTCGAATGGTGCATATTGAACACACAAAAAGTATGGAGTTAAAATAAGTTATTAAAAATGAAATCCCTTTGTAATAGATGAGTTTTCGTCCGAAACCCTCATACCTCTTATGAGATTGACCAATATTTACAAGAAGTGCATCCAAATTTTGCCGTAACCCTCTCAACTCTTTAGAAGTTGCTATGTGGGTGAAATTATGATGTCATGGCAAGTTACACCCTTTTGAGAGTTCATTTGTAATGATTTTCAAATTCAGGGTCATTTAGCTCAAAATAAATCATTAAATGCAAGAAAAATATCAAATGAAGTGAGAAAGGGTGGAAAATTGGTGATGTGCCTTCGAATGGTGCATATTGAACACACAAAAAGTATGGAGTTAAAATAAGTTATTAAAAATGAAATCCCTTTGTAATAGATGAGTTTTCGTCCGAAACCCTCATACCTCTTATGAGATTGACCAATATTTACAAGAAGTGCATCCAAATTTTGCCGTAACCCTCTCAACTCTTTAGAAGTTGCTATGTGGGTGAAATTATGATGTCATGGCAAGTTACACCCTTTTGAGAGTTCATTTGTAATGATTTTCAAATTCAGGGTCATTTAGCTCAAAATAAATCATTAAATGCAAGAAAAATATCAAATGAAGTGAGAAAGGGTGGAAAATTGGTGATGTGCCTTCGAATGGTGCATATTGAACACACAAAATGTATGGAGTTAAAATAAGTTATTAAAAATGAAATCCCTTTGTTACAGATGAGTTTTTGTCCGAAACCCTCATACTTCTGATGATATTGTCCAATTTGTACACGAAGTTCATCCAGTTTTTGCCGTAACTCTCTCAACTCTTCAGAAGTTGCTACCTGGGTGAAATTATGATGTCATGCTAAGTTACAACCTTTTCAAAGTTCATTTGTAATGCTTTTCAAATTTAGGGTCATTTATCTTAAAATAATTCATTAACTGCATGAAAAATATCAAATGAAGTCAGAAAGGGTTGAAAATTGGTGATGTGCCTTTGAATGGTGCATATTGAACACACAAAAAGTATGGCGTTAAAATAAGTTATTAAAAATGAAATCCCTTTGTGATACATGAGTTTTCGTCCGAAACCCTCATACTTCTTATGAGATTGTACAATTTGTACACGAAGTGCATCCAGTTTTTCCCGTAACCCTCTCAACTCTTTAGAAATTGCTATGTGGGTGAAATTATGATGTCATGCCAAATAACAACCATTTCAGAGTTCATTTGTAATGTTTTTCAAATTCAGGGTCATCTAGCTCAAAATAAATCATTAAATGCATGAAAAATATCAAATGAAGTCAGAAAGGGTTGAAAATTGGTGATGTGCCTTCGAATGGTGCATATTGAACATAGAAAAAGTATGGAGTTAAAATAAGTTATTAAAAATGAAATCCCTTTGTGATAGATGAGTTTTTGTCCGAAACCCTCATACTTCTTATGAGATTGTCCAATTTGTACACGAAGTGCATCCAATTTTTGCCGTAACCCTCTCAACTCTTTAGAGGTTGCTATGTGGGTGAAATTATGGTGTCATGCCAAGTTACAACCTTTTCAGATTTCATTTGTAATGCTTTTCAAATTCAGGGTCATTTCGGTCAAAATAAATCATTAAATGCATGAAAAATATAAAATGAAGTGAGAAAGGGTTGAAAATTGGTGATGTGCCTTCGAATGGTGCATATTGAACACACAAAAAGTATAGAGTTAAAATAAGTTATTAAAAATGAAATCCCTTTGTAATAGATGAGTTTTCGTCCGAAACCCTCATACTTCTTATGAGATTGTCCAATTTTTACACGAAGTGCATCCAATTTTTGCCGTAACCCTCTCAACTCTTTAGAAGTTGCTATGTGGGTGAAATTATTGTGTCATGCCAAGTTACAACCTTTTCAGATTTCATTTGTAATGCTTTTCAAATTCAGGGTCATTTCGGTGAAAAAATATCACTAAATGCATGAAAAATATCAAATGAAGTGAGAAAGGGTTGAAAATTGGTGATGTGCCTTCGAATGGTGCATATTGAACACACAAAGAGTATGGAGTTAAAATAAGTTATTAAAAATGAAATCCCTTTGTAATAGATGAGTTTTCGTCCGAAACCGTCATACTTCTGATGAGATTGTCCAATTTTTACACGAAGTGCATCCTGTTGTTGCCGTAACCCTCTCAACTCTTTAGATGATGCTATGTGGGTGAAATTATGATGTCATGCCAAGTTACAACCTTTTCAGAGTTCATTTGTAATGCTTTTCAAATTCAGTGTCATTTAGCTCAAAAACTATCATTAAATGCATGAAAAATATCAAATGAAGTGCGAAAGGGTTGAAAATTGGTGATGTGCCTTCGAATGGTGCATATTGAACACACAAAAAGTATGGAGTTAAAATAAGTTATTAAAAATGAAATCCCTTTGTGATAGATGAGTTTTCGTCGGAAACCCTCTTACTTCTTATGAGATTGACCAATTTGTACAGGAAGTGCATCCAGTTTTTGTCGTAACCCTCTCAACTCTTTAGAAGTTGCAATGTGGGTGAAATTATGATGTCATGCCAAGTTACGACCTTTTCAGAGTTCATTTGTAATGATTATCAAATTCCGGGTCATTTAGCTCAAAATAAATCATTAAATGCAAGACAAATATTAGATGAATTGACAAAGGGTTGAAAATTGGTGATGTGCCTTCGAATGGTGCATATTGAACACACAAAAAGTATGGAGTTAAAATAAGTTATTAAAAACGAAATCCCTTTGTGATAGATGAGTTTTCGTCTGAAACCCACACACTTCTTATGAGATTGACCAATTTGTACACGAAGTGCATCCAGTTTTTGCCGTAACCCTCTCAACTCTTTAGAAGTTGCTATGTGGGTGAAAGTATGATGTCATGCCAAAATACAAACTTTTTAGAGTTCATTTGTAATGCTTTTCAAATTCAGGGTCATTTAGCTCAAAATAAATCATTAAATGCAAGAAAAATATCAAATGAAGTCAGAAAGGGTTGAAATTTGGTGATGTGCCTTCGAATGGTGCATATTGAACACACAGAAAGTATGGAGTTAAAATAAGTTATTAAAAATGAAATCTCTTTGTATTAGATGAGTTTTCGTCTGAAACCCTCATACTTCTTATGAGATTGTCCAATTTTTACACGAAGTGCATCCAGTTTTTGCCGTAACCTTCTCAACTCTTTAGAAGTTGCTATGTGGGTGAAATTATGGTGTCATGACAAGTTACAACCTTTTCATAGTTCATTTGTAATGCTTTTCAAATTCAGGGTCATTTCGCTCAAAATAAATCATTAAATGCATGAAACATATCAAATGAAGTGACAAAGGGTTGAAAATTCGTGATGTCCCTTCGAATGGTGCATATTGAACACACAAAAAGTATGGAGTTAAAATAAGTTCTTAAAAACGAAATCCCTTCGTGAAAGATGAGTTTTCGTCTAAAACCCTCATACTTCTTATGAGATTGACCAATTTGTACACGAAGTGCATCCAAATTTTGCCGTAACCCTCTCAACTCTTTACAAGGTTCTATGTGGGTGAAATTATGATGTCATGCGAAGTTACAACCTTTACAGAGTTCATTTGTAATGATTTTCGAATTCAGGGTCATTTAGCTCAAAATAAATAATTAAATGCAAGAAAAATATCAAATGAAGTGAGAAAGGGTGGAAAATTGGTGATGTGCCTTCGAATGGTGCATTTTGAACACACAAAAAGTATGGAGTTAAAATAAGTTATTAAAAATGAAATCCCTTTGTGATAGATGAGTTTTCGTTCGAAACCCTCATACTTCTTATGAGATTGTCCAATTTGTACACGAAGTGCATCCAGTTTTTGCCGTAACCCTCTCAACTCTTTAGAAGTTGCTATGTGGGTGAAATTATGATGTCATGCCAAGTTACAACCTTTTCAGAGTTCATTTGTAATGCTTTTCAAATTCAGGGTCATTTAGCACAAAATAAATCATTAAATGCATGAAAAATATCAAATGAAGTCAGAAAGGGTTGAAAATTGGTGATGTGCCTTCGAATGGTGCATATTGAACACACAAAAAGTATGGAGTTAAAATAAGTTATTAAAAATGAAATCCTTTGTGATAGATGAGTTTTCGTCCGAAACCCTCATACTTCTTATGAGATTGTCCAATTTGTACACGAAGTGCATCCAGTTTTTGCCGTAACCCTCTCAACTCTTTAGAAGTTGCTATGTGGGTGAAATTATGATGTCATGCCAAGTTACAACCTTTTCAGAGTACATTTGTAATGCTTTTCAAATTCAGGGTCATTTAGCTCAAAAAATATCACTAAATGCATGAAAAATATCAAATGAAGTGAGAAAGGGTTGAAAATTGGTGATGTGCCTTCGAATGGTGCATATTGAACACACAAAGAGTATGGAGTTAAAATAAGTTATTAAAAATGAAATCCCTTTGTAATAGATGAGTTTTCGTCCGAAACCGTCATACTTCTGATGAGATTGTCCAATTTTTACACGAAGTGCATCCTGTTGTTGCCGTAACCCTCTCAACTCTTTAGATGTTGCTATGTGGGTGAAATTATGATGTCATGCAAAGTTACAACCTTTTCAGAGTTCATTTGTAATGCTTTTCAAATTCAGTGTCATTTAGCTCAAAAACTATCATTAAATGCATGAAAAATATCAAATGAAGTGCGAAAGGGTTGAAAATTGGTGATGTGCCTTCGAATGGTGCATATTGAACACACAAAAAGTATGGAGTTAAAATAAGTTATTAAAAACGAAATCCCTTTGTGATAGATGAGTTTTCGTCTGAAACCCACACACTTCTTATGAGATTGACCAATTTGTACACGAAGTGCATCCAGTTTTTGCCGTAACCCTCTCAACTCTTTAGAAGTTGCTATGTGGGTGAAAGTATGATGTCATGCCAAAATACAAACTTTTTAGAGTTCATTTGTAATGCTTTTCAAATTCAGGGTCATTTAGCTCAAAATAAATCATTAAATGCAAGAAAAATATCAAATGAAGTCAGAAAGGGTTGAAAATTGGTGATGTGCCTTCGAATGGTGCATATTGAACACACAGAAAGTATGGAGTTAAAATAAGTTATTAAAAATGAAATCTCTTTGTATTAGATGAGTTTTCGTCTGAAACCCTCATACTTCTTATGAGATTGTCCAATTTTTACACGAAGTGCATCCAGTTTTTGCCGTAACCTTCTCAACTCTTTAGAAGTTGCTATGTGGGTGAAATTATGGTGTCATGACAAGTTACAACCTTTTCATAGTTCATTTGTAATGCTTTTCAAATTCAGGGTCATTTCGCTCAAAATAAATCATTAAATGCATGAAACATATCAAATGAAGTGACAAAGGGTTGAAAATTCGTGATGTCCCTTCGAATGGTGCATATTGAACACACAAAAAGTATGGAGTTAAAATAAGTTCTTAAAAACGAAATCCCTTCGTGATAGATGAGTTTTCGTCTAAAACCCTCATACTTCTTATGAGATTGACCAATTTGTACACGAAGTGCATCCAGTTTTTGCCGTAACCCTCTCAACTCTTTACAAGGTTCTATGTGGGTGAAATTATGATGTCATGCGAAGTTACAACCTTTACAGAGTTCATTTGTAATGATTTTCGAATTCAGGGTCATTTAGCTCAAAATAAATAATTAAATGCAAGAAAAATATCAAATGAAGTGAGAAAGGGTGGAAAATTGGTGATGTGCCTTCGAATGGTGCATTTTGAACACACAAAAAGTATGGAGTTAAAATAAGTTATTAAAAATGAAATCCCTTTGTGATAGATGAGTTTTCGGTCGAAACCCTCATACTTCTTATGAGATTGTCCAATTTGTACACGAAGTGCATCCAGTTTTTGCCGTAACCCTCTCAACTCTTTAGAAGTTGCTATGTGGGTGAAATTATGATGTCATGCCAAGTTACAACCTTTTCAGAGTTCATTTGTAATGCTTTTCAAATTCAGGGTCATTTAGCACAAAATAAATCATTAAATGCATGAAAAATATCAAATGAAGTCAGAAAGGGTTGAAAATTGGTGATGTGCCTTCGAATGGTGCATATTGAACACACAAAAAGTATGGAGTTAAAATAAGTTATTAAAAATGAAATCCTTTGTGATAGATGAGTTTTCGTCCGAAACCCTCATACTTCTTATGAGATTGTCCAATTTGTACACGAAGTGCATCCAGTTTTTGCCGTAACCCTCTCAACTCTTTAGAAGTTGCTATGTGGGTGAAATTATGATGTCATGCCAAGTTACAACCTTTCCAGAGTACATTTGTAATGCTTTGCAAATTCAGGGTCATTTAGCACAAAAAATATCACTAAATGCATGAAAAATATCAAATGAAGTGAGAAAGGGTTGAAAATTGGTGATGTGCCTTCGAATGGTGCATATTGAACACACAAAGAGTATGGAGTTAAAATAAGTTATTAAAAATGAAATCCCTTTGTAATAGATGAGTTTTCGTCCGAAACCGTCATACTTCTGATGAGATTGTCCAATTTTTACACGAAGTGCATCCTGTTGTTGCCGTAACCCTCTCAACTCTTTAGATGTTGCTATGTGGGTGAAATTATGATGTCATGCAAAGTTACAACCTTTTCAGAGTTCATTTGTAATGCTTTTCAAATTCAGTGTCATTTAGCTCAAAAACTATCATTAAATGCATGAAAAATATCATATGAAGTGCGAAAGGGTTGAAAATTGGTGATGTGCCTTCGAATGGTGCATATTGAACACACAAAAAGTATGGAGTTAAAATAAGTTATTAAAAATGAAATCCCTTTGTGATAGATGAGTTTTCGTCGGAAACCCTCTTACTTCTTATGAGATTGACCAATTTGTACAGGAAGTGCATCCAGTTTTTGTCGTAACCCTCTCAACTCTTTAGAAGTTGCAATGTGGGTGAAATTATGATGTCATGCCAAGTTACGACCTTTTCAGAGTTCATTTGTAATGATTATCAAATTCCGGGTCATTTAGCTCAAAATAAATCATTAAATGCAAGACAAATATTAGATGAATTGACAAAGGGTTGAAAATTGGTGATGTGCCTTCGAATGGTGCATATTGAACACACAAAAAGTATGGAGTTAAAATAAGTTATTAAAAACGAAATCCCTTTGTGATAGATGAGTTTCGTCTGAAACCCTCTTACTTCTTATGAGATTGACCAATTTGTACAGGAAGTGCATCCAGTTTTTGTCGTAACCCTCTCAACTCTTTAGAAGTTGCAATGTGGGTGAAATTATGATGTCATGCCAAGTTACAGCCTTTTTAGAGTTCATTTGTAATGCTTTTCAAATTCAGGGTCATTTAGCTCAAAATAAATCATTAAATGCAAGAAAAATATCAAATGAAGTCAGAAAGGGTTGAAAATTGGTGATGTGCCTTCGAATGGTGCATATTGAACACACAAAAAGTATGGAGTTAAAATAAGTTATTAAAAATGAAATCTCTTTGTATAAGATGAGTTTTCGTCTGAAACCCTCATACTTCTTATGAGATTGTCCAATTTTTACACGAAGTGCATCCAATTTTTGCCGTAACCTTCTCAACTCTTTAGAAGTTGCTATGTGGGTGAAATTATGGTTTCATGACAAGTTACAACATTTTCATAGTTCATTTGTAATGCTTTTCAAATTCAGGGTCATTTCGCTCAAAATAAATCATTAAATGCATGAAACAAATCAAATGAAGTGACAAAGGGTTGAAAATTCGTGATGTGCCTTCGAATGGTGCATATTGAACACACAAAAAGTATGGAGTTAAAATAAGTTCTTAAAAACGAAATCCCTTCGTGATAGATGAGTTTTCGTCTAAAACCCTCATACTTCTTATGAGATTGACCAATTTGTACACGAAGTGCATCCAGTTTTTGCCGTAACCCTCTCAACTCTTTACAAGTTGCTATGTGGGTGAAATTATGATGTCATGCGAAGTTACAACCTTTACAGAGTTCATTTGTAATGATTTTCGAATTCAGGGTCATTTGGCTCAAAATAAATAATTAAATGCAAGAAAAATATCAAATGAAGTGAGAAAGGGTGGAAAATTGGTGATGTGCCTTCGAATGGTGCATTTTGAACACACAAAAAGTATGGAGTTAAAATAAGTTATTAAAAATGAAATCCCTTTGTGATAGATGAGTTTTCGTTCGAAACCCTCATACTTCTTATGAGATTGTCCAATTTGTACACGAAGTGCATCCAGTTTTTGCCGTAACCCTCTCAACTCTTTAGAAGTTGCTATGTGGGTGAAATTATGATGTCATGCCAAGTTACAACCTTTTCAGAGTTCATTTTAATGCTTTTCAAATTCAGGGTCATTTAGCACAAAATAAATCATTAAATGCATGAAAAATATCAAATGAAGTCAGAAAGGGTTGAAAATTGGTGATGTGCCTTCGAATGGTGCATATTGAACACACAAAAAGTATGGAGTTAAAATAAGTTATTAAAAATGAAATCCCTTAGTGATAGATGAGTTTTCGTCCGAAAGCCTCATGCTTCTTATGAGATTGTCCAATTTGTACACGAAGTGCATCCAGTTTTTGCCGTAACCATCTCAACCCTTTAGAAATTGCTATGTGGGTGAAATTATGATGTCATGCCAAGTAACAACCATTTCAGTGTTCATTTGTAATGTTTTTCAAATTCAGGGTCATTTAGCTCAAAATAAATCATTAAATGCATGAAAAATATCAAATGAAGTCAGAAAGGGTTGAAAATTGGTGATGTGCGTTCGAATGGTTTATATTGAGCACAAAAAAAGTATGGAGTTAAAATAAGTATTTAAAAATGAAATCCCTTGGTGATAGATGAGTTTTCGTCCGAAACCCTCATACTTCTTGTGAGATTGTCCAATTTGTACACGAAGTGCATCAAATTTTTGCCGTCACCCTCTCAACTCTTTAGAAGTTGCTATGTGGGTGAAATTATGATGTCATGCCAAGTTACAACCTTTTCAGAGTTCATTTGTATTGCTTTTCAAATTCAGGGTCATTTAGCTCAAACTAAATCATTAAATGCATGAAAATAACCAAATGAAGTCAGAAAGGGTTGAAAATTGGTGATGTGCCTTAGAATGGTGCATATTGATCATACAAAAAGTATGGAGTTAAAATAAGTTATTAAAAATGAAATCCCTTTGTGATAGATGAGTTTTCGTCCGAAACCCTCATACTTCTTATGAGATTGTCCAATTTGTACACGAAGTGCATCCAGTTTTTGTCGTAACCCTCTCAACTCTTTAGAAGTTGCTATGTGGGTGAAATTATGATGTCATGCCAAGTTACAACCTTTTCAGAGTTCATTTGTAATGCTTTTCAAATTCAGGGTCATTTAGCTCAAAATAAATCATTAAATGCATGGAAAATATCAAATGAAGTCAGAAAGGGTTGAAAATTGGTGGTGTGCCTTCGAATGGTGCATATTGAACACACAAAAAGTATGGAGTTAAAATAAGTTATTAAAAATGAAATCCCTTTGTGATAGATGAGTTTTCGTCCGAAACCCTCATACTTCTTATGAGATTGTCCAATTTGTACACGAAGTGCATCAAGTTTTTTTCGTAACCCTCTCGACTCTTTAGAAATTGCTATGTGGGTGAAATTATGATGTCATGCCAAGTAACAACCATTTAAGAGTTCATTTGTAATGTTTTTCAAATTCAGGGTCATTTAGCTCAAAATAAATCATTAAATTCATGAAAATATCAAATGAAGTCAGACAGTGTTGAAAATTGGTGATGTGCCTTCGAATGGTGCATATTGAATACAAAAAAAGTATGGAGTTAAAATAAGTTACTAAAAATGAAATCCCTTTGTGATAGATGAGTTTTCGTCCGGAACGCTCATACTTCTTATGAGATTGTCCAATTTGTACACGGAGTGCATCAAGTTTTTGCCGTAGCCCTCTCAACTCTTTAAAAGTTTCTATGTGGGTGAAATGATGATGTCATGCCAAGTTACAACCTTTTCATAGTTCATTTGTAATGCTTTTCAAATTCAGGGGTCATTTAGCTCAAAATAAATCATTAAATGCATGAAAAATATCAAATGAAGTTAGAAAGGGTTGAAAATTGGTGATGTGCCTTCGAATGGTGCATATTGAACACACAAAAAGTAAGGATTTAAAATAAGTTATTAAAAATGAAATCTCTTTGTAATAGATGAGTTTTCGTCCGAAACCCTCATACTTCTTATGAGATTGTCCAAGTTGTACACGAAATGCATCAAGTTTTTGCCGTAACCCTCTCAACTCTTTAGAAGTTGCTATGTGGGTGAAATTATGATGTCATGCCAAGTTACAACCTTTTCAGAGTTCATTTGTAATGCTTTTCAAATTCAGGTTCATTTAGCTCAAAATAAATCATTAAATGCATGGAAAATATCAAATGAAGTCAGAAAGGGTTGAAAATTGTTGATGTGCCTTCGAATGGTGCACATTAAACACACAAAAAGTATGGAGTTCAAATAAGTTATTAAAAACGAGATCCCTTTGTGATAGATGAGTTTTCGTTTGAAACCCTCATACTTCTTATGAGATTGTCCAATTTGTACACGAAGTGCATCCAGTTTTTGCCGTAACCCTCTCCACTCATTAGAAGTTGCTATGTGGGTGAAATTATGATGTCATGCCAAGTTACAACCTTTCCAGAGTTCATTTATAATGCTTTTCAAATTCAGGGTCATTTAGCTCAAAATAAATCATTGAATGCATGAAAAATATCAAATGAAGTCAGAAAGGGTTGAAAATTGGTGATGTGCCTTCGAATGGTGAATATTGAACAAACAAAAAGTATGGATTTAAAATAAGTTATTAAAAATGAAATCCCTGTGTGATAGATGAGTTTCCATCCGGAACCCGCATACTTCTTATGAGATTGTCCAATTTATACACGAAGTGCATCCAGTTTGTGCCGTAACCCTCTCAACTCTTTAGAAGTTGCTATGGGGGTGAAATTATGATTTCATGCCAAGTTACAACCATTTCAGAGTTCATTTGTAATGTTTTTCAAATTCAGGGTCATTTAGCTCAAAATAAATCATTAAATGCATGAAAAATATCAAATGAAGTCAGAAAGGGTTGAAAATTGGTGATGTGCCTTCGAATGGTGCATATTGAACACACAAAAAGTATGGAGTTAAAATATGTTATTAAAAATGAAATCCCTTTGTGATAGATGAGTTTTCGTCCGAAACCCTCATACTTCTTATGAGATTGTCCAATTTGTACACGAAATGCATCCAGTTTTTGCCGTAACCCTCTCAACTCTTTAGGAGTTGCTATGTGGGTGAAATTATGATGTCATGCCAAGTTACAACCTTTTAAGAGTTCATTTGTAATGCTTTTCAAATTCAAGGTCATTTAGCTCAAAATAAATCATTAAATGCATGACAAATATTAGATGAATTGACAAAGGGTTGAAAATTGGTGATGTGCCTTCGAATGGTGCATATTGAACACACAAAAAGTATGGAGTTAAAATAAGTTATTAAAAACGAAATCCCTTTGTGATAGATGAGTTTTCGTCTGAAACCCTCACACTTCTTATGAGATTGACCAATTTGTACACGAAGTGCATCCAGTTTTTGCCGTAACCCTCTCAACTCTTTAGAAGTTGCTATGTGGGTGAAAGTATGATGTCATGCCAAAATACAAACTTTTTAGAGTTCATTTGTAATGCTTTTCAAATTCAGGGTCATTTAGGTCAAAATAAATCATTAAATGCAAGAAAAATATCAAATGAAGTCAGAAAGGGTTGAAATTTGGTGATGTGCCTTCGAATGGTGCATATTGAACACACAAAAAGTATGGAGTTAAAATAAGTTATTAAAAATGAAATCTCTTTGTATAAGATGAGTTTTCGTCTGAAACCCTCATACTTCTTATGAGATTGTCCAATTTTTACACGAAGTGCATCCAGTTTTTGCCGTAACCTTCTCAACTCTTTAGAAGTTGCTATGTGGGTGAAATTATGGTGTCATGACAAGTTACAACCTTTTCATAGTTCATTTGTAATGCTTTTCAAATTCAGGGTCATTTCGCTCAAAATAAATCATTAAATGCATGAAACAAATCAAATGAAGTGACAAAGGGTTGAAAATTCGTGATGTGCCTTCGAATGGTGCATATTGAACACACAAAAAGTATGGACTTAAAATAAGTTCTTAAAAACGAAATCCCTTCGTGATAGATGAGTTTTCGTCTAAAACCCTCATACTTCTTATGAGATTGACCAATTTGTACACGAAGTGCATCCAGTTTTTGCCGTAACCCTCTCAACTCTTTACAAGTTGCTATGTGGGTGAAATTATGATGTCGTGCGAAGTTACAACCTTTACAGAGTTCATTTGTAATGATTTTCGAATTCAGGGTCATTTGGCTCAAAATAAATAATTAAATGCAAGAAAAATATCAAATGAAATGAGAAAGGGTGGAAAATTGGTGATGTGCCTTCGAATGGTGCATTTTGAACACACAAAAAGTATGGAGTTAAAATAAGTTATTAAAAATGAAATCCCTTTGTGATAGATGAGTTTTCGTTCGAAACCCTCATACTTCTTATGAGATTGTCCAATTTGTACACGAAGTGCATCCAGTTTTTGCCGTAACCCTCTCAACTCTTTAGAATTTGCTATGTGGGTGAAATTATGATGTCATGCCAAGTTACAACCTTTTCAGAGTTCATTTTAATGCTTTTCAAATTCAGGGTCATTTAGCA
The DNA here is from genome assembly GCA_022496015.1 of Hordeum marinum. Taxonomy (NCBI): domain Eukaryota; kingdom Viridiplantae; phylum Streptophyta; class Magnoliopsida; order Poales; family Poaceae; genus Hordeum; species Hordeum marinum. Next base: position 481,166,098 of record CM039674.1, read on the forward strand.
CAAAATAAATCATTAAATGCATGAAAAATATCAAATGAAGTCAGAAAGGGTTGAAAATTGGTGATGTGCCTTCGAATGGTGCATATTGAACACACAAAAAGTATGGAGTTAAAATAAGTTATTAAAAATGAAATCCCTTTGTGATAGATGAGTTTTCGTCCGAAAGCCTCATGCTTCTTATGAGATTGTCCAATTTGTACACGAAGTGCATCCAGTTTTTGCCGTAACCATCTCAACCCTTTAGAAATTGCTATGTGGGTGAAATTATGATGTCATGCCAAGTAACAACCATTTCAGTGTTCATTTGTAATGTTTTTCAAATTCAGGGTCATTTAGCTCAAAATAAATCATTAAATGCATGAAAAATATCAAACGAAGTCAGAAAGGGTTGAAAATTGGTGATGTGCGTTCGAATAGTTTATATTGAGCACAAAAAAAGTATGGAGTTAAAATAAGTATTTAAAAATGAAATCCCTTGGTGATAGATGAGTTTTCGTCCGAAACCCTCATACTTCTTGTGAGATTGTCCAATTTGTACACGAAGTGCATCAAATTTTTGCCGTAACCCTCTCAACTCTTTAGAAGTTGCTATGTGGGTGAAATTATGATGTCATGCCAAGTTACAACCTTTTCAGAGTTCATTTGTAATGCTTTTCAAATTCAGGGTCATTTAGCTCAAACTAAATCATTAAATGCATGAAAATAACCAAATGAAGTCAGAAAGGGTTGAAAATTGGTGATGTGCCTTAGAATGGTGCATATTGAACATACAAAAAGTATGGAGTTAAAATAAGTTATTAAAAATGAAATCCCATTGTGATAGATGAGTTTTCGTCCGAAACCCTCATACTTCTTATGAGATTGTCCAATTTGTACACGAAGTGCATCCAGTTTTTGTCGTAACCCTCTCAACTCTTTAGAAGTTGCTATGTGGGTGAAATTATGATGTCATGCCAAGTTACAACCTTTTCAGAGTTCATTTGTAATGCTTTTCAAATTCAGGGTCATTTAGCTCAAAATAAATCATTAAATGCATGGAAAATATCAAATGAAGTCAGAAAGGGTTGAAAATTGGTGATGTGCCTTCGAATGGTGCATATTGAACACACAAAAAGTATGGAGTTAAAATAAGTTATTAAAAATGAAATCCCTTTGTGATAGATGAGTTTTCGTCCGAAACCCTCATACTTCTTATGAGATTGTCCAATTTGTACACGAAGTGCATCAAGTTTTTGTCGTAACCCTCTCGACTCTTTAGAAATTGCTATGTGGGTGAAATTATGATGTCATGCCAAGTAACAACCATTTAAGAGTTCATTTGTAATGTTTTTCAAATTCAGGGTCATTTAGCTCAAAATAAATCATTAAATTCATGAAAATATCAAATGAAGTCAGACAGTGTTGAAAATTGGTGATATGCCTTCGAATGGTGCATATTGAATACAAAAAAAGTATGGAGTTAAAATAAGTTACTAAAAATGAAATCCCTTTGTGATAGATGAGTTTTCGTCCGGAACGCTCATACTTCTTATGAGATTGTCCAATTTGTACACGGAATGTATCAAGTTTTTGCCGTAGCCCTCTCAACTCTTTAGAAGTTGCTATGTGGGTGAAATGATGATGTCATGCCAAGTTACAACCTTTTCATAGTTCATTTGTAATGCTTTTCAAATTCAGGGGTCATTTAGCTCAAAATAAATCATTAAATGCATGAAAAATATCAAATGAAGTTAGAAAGGGTTGAAAATTGGTGATGTGCCTTCGAATGGTGCATATTGAACACACAAAAAGTAAGGATTTAAAATAAGTTATTAAAAATGAAATCTCTTTGTAATAGATGAGTTTTCGTCCGAAACCCTCATACTTCTTATGAGATTGTGCAAGTTGTACACGAAATGCATCAAGTTTTTGCCGTAACCCTCTCAACTCTTTAGAAGTTGCTATGTGGGTGAAATTATGATGTCATGCCAAGTTACAACCTTTTCAGAGTTCATTTGTAATGCTTTTCAAATTCAGGTTCATTTAGCTCAAAATAAATCATTAAATGCATGGAAAATATCAAATGAAGTCAGAAAGGGTTGAAAATTGTTGATGTGCCTTCGAATGGTGCACATTAAACACACAAAAAGTATGGAGTTCAAATAAGTTATTAAAAACGAGATCCCTTTGTGATAGATGAGTTTTCGTTTGAAACCCTCATACTTCTTATGAGATTGTCCAATTTGTACACGAAGTGCATCCAGTTTTTGCCGTAACCCTCTCCACTCATTAGAAGTTGCTATGTGGGTGAAATAATGATGTCATGCCAAGTTACAACCTTTCCAGAGTTCATTTATAATGCTTTTCAAATTCAGGGTCATTTAGCTCAAAATAAATCATTAAATGCATGAAAAATATCAAATGAAGTCAGAAAGGGTTGAAAATTGGTGATGTGCCTTCGAATGGTGAATATTGAACAAACAAAAAGTATGGATTTAAAATAAGTTATTAAAAATGAAATCCCTGTGTGATAGATGAGTTTCCATCCGGAACCCGCATACTTCTTATGAGATTGTCCAATTTGTACAGGAAGTGCATCCAGTTTGTGCCGTAACCCTCTCAACTCTTTAGAAGTTGCTATGGGGGTGAAATTATGATGTCATGCCAAGTTACAACCATTTCAGAGTTCATTTGTAATGTTTTTCAAATTCAGGGTCATTTAGCTCAAAATAAATCATTAAATGCATGAAAAATATCAAATGAAGTCAGAAAGGGTTGAAAATTGGTGATGTGCCTTCGAATGGTGCATATTGAACACACAAAAAGTATGGAGTTAAATTATGTTATTAAAAATGAAATCCCTTTGTGATAGATGAGTTTTCGTCTGAAACCCTCATACTTCTTATGAGATTGTCCAATTTGTACACGAAATGCATCCAGTTTTTGCCGTAACCCTCTCAACTCTTTAGGAGTTGCTATGTGGGTGAAATTATGATGTCATGCCAAGTTACAACCTTTTAAGAGTTCATTTGTAATGCTTTTCAAATTCAAGGTCATTTAGCTCAAAATAAATCATTAAATGCATGAAACATAACAAATGAAGTGATAAAGGGTTGAAAATTGGTGATGTGCCTTCGAATGGTGCATATTGAACACACAAAAAGTATGGAGTTAAAGTAAGTTATTAAAAACGAAATACCTTTGTGATAGATGAGTTCTCGTCTGAAACCCTTATACTTCTTATGAGATTGACCAATTTGTACACGAAGTGGATCCAGTTTTTGCCCTAACCCTCTCAACTCTTTAGAAGTTGCTATGTGGGTGAAATTATGATGTCATGCCAAGTTACAACCTTTTCAGAGTTCATTTGTAATGATTTTCAAATTCAGGGTCATTTAGCTCAAAAAAAATCATTAAATGCAAGAAAAAAATCAAATGAAGTGAGAAAGGGTGGAAAATTGGTGATGTGCCTTCGAATGGTGCATATTGAACACACAAAAAGTATGGAGTTAAAATAAGTTATTAAAAATGAAATCCGTTTGTGATAGATGAGTTTTCGTTCGAAACCCTCATACTTCTTATGAGATTGTCCAATTTGTACACGAAGTGCATCTAGTTTTTGCCGTAACCCTCTCAACTCTTTAGTGATTGCTATGTGGGTGAAATTATGATGTCATGCCAAGTAACAACCATTTCAGAGTTCATTTGTAATTCAAATTCAGGGTCATTTAGCTAAAAATAAATCTTTAAATTCATGAAAAAAATCAAATGAAGTCAGAAAGGGTTGAAAATTGGTGATGTGCCTTCGAATGGTGCATACTGAAGACAAAAAAATTATGGAGTTAAAAAAAGTTATTATAAATGAAATCCCTTTGTGATAGATGAGTTTTCGTCCGAAACGCTCATACTTCTTATGAGATTGTCCAATTTGTACACGAAATGCATCCAGTTTTTGCCGTAACCCTCTCAACTCTTTAGGAGTTGCTATGTGGGTGAAATTATGATGTCATGCCAGGTTACAACCTTTTAAGAGTTCATTTGTAATGCTTTTCAAATTCAAGGTCATTTAGCTCAAAATAAATCATTAAATGCATGAAACATAACAAATGAAGTGAGAAAGGGTTGAAAATTGGTGATGTGCCTTCGAATGGTGCATATTGAACACACAAAAAGTATGGAGTTAAAGTAAGTTATTAAAAACGAAATCCCTTTGTGATAGATGAGTTTTCGTCTGAAACCCTTATACTTCTTATGAGATTGACCAATTTGTACACGAAGTGGATCCAGTTTTTGCCGTAACCCTCTCAACTCTTTAGAAGTTGCTATGTGGGTGAAATTATGATGTCATGCCAAGTTACAACCTTTTCAGAGTTCATTTGTAATGATTTTCAAATTCAGGGTCATTTAGGTCAAAATAAATCATTAAATGCAAGAAAAAAATCAAATGAAGTGAGAATGGGTGGAAAATTGGTGATGAGCCTTCGAATGGTGCATATTGAACACACAAAAAGTATGAGGTTAAAATAAGTTATTAAAAATGAAATCCGTTTGTGATAGATGAGTTTTCGTTCGAAACCCTCATACTTCTTATGAGATTGTCCAATTTGTACACGAAGTGCATCTAGTTTTTGCCGTAACCCTCTCAACTCTTTAGTAATTGCTATGTGGGTGAAATTATGATGTCGTGCCAAGTAACAACCATTTCAGAGTTCATTTGTAATTCAAATTCAGGGTCATTTAACTAAAAATAAATCATTAAATTCATGAAAGAAATCAAATGAAGTCAGAAAGGGTTGAAAATTGGTGATGTGCCTTCGAATGGTGCATACTGAAGACAAAAAAATTATGGAGTTAAAATAAGTTATTATAAATGAAATCCCTTTGTGATAGATGAGTTTTCGTCCGAAACGGTCATACTTCTTATGAGATTGTCCAATTTGTACACGAAATGCATCCAGTTTTTGCCGTAACCCTCTCAACTCTTTAGGAGTTGCTATGTGGGTGAAATTATGATGTCATGCCAAGTTACAACCTTTTAAGAGTTCATTTGTAATGCTTTTCAAATTCAAGGTCATTTAGCTCAAAATAAATGATTAAATGCATGAAACATAACAAATGAAGTGAGAAAGGGTTGAAAATTGGTGATGTGCCTTCGAATGGTGCATATTGAACACACAAAAAGTATGGAGTTAAAGTAAGTTATTAAAAACGAAATCCCTTTGTGATAGATGAGTTTTCGTCTGAAACCCTTATACTTCTTATGAGATTGACCAATTTGTACACGAAGTGGATCCAGTTTTTGCCGTAACCCTCTCAACTCTTTAGAAGTTGCTATGTGGGTGAAATTATGATGTCATGCCAAGTTACAACCTTTTCAGAGTTCATTTGTAATGATTTTCAAATTCAGGGTCATTTAGCTCAAAATAAATCATTAAATGCAAGAAAAAAAATCAAATGAAGTGAGAAAGGGTGGAAAATTGGTGATGTGCTTTCGAATGGTGCATATTGAACACACAAAAAGTATGGAGTTAAACTAAGTTATTAAAAATGAAATCCGTTTGTGATAGATGAGTTTTCGTTCGAAACCCTCATACTTCTTATGAGATTGTCCAATTTGTACACGAAGTGCATCTAGTTTTTGCCGTAACCCTCTCAACTCTTTAGTAATTGCTATGTGGGTGAAATTATGATGTCATGCCAAGTAACAACCATTTCAGAGTTCATTTGTAATTCAAATTCAGGGTCATTTAGCTAAAAATAAATCATTAAATTCATGAAAAAAATCAAATGAAGTCAGAAAGGGTTGAAAATTGGTGATGTGCATTCGAATGGTGCATACTGAAGACAAAAAAATTATGGAGTTAAAATAAGTTATTATAAATGAAATCCCTTTGTGATAGATGAGTTTTCGTCCGAAACGCTCATACTTCTTATGAGATTGTCCAATTTGTACACAAAGTGCATCCAGTTTTTGCCGTAATCCTCTCAACTCTTTAGAAGTTGCTATGTGGGTGAAATTATGATGTCATGCCAAGTTACAACATTTTCAGAGTTCATTTGTAAAGCTTTTCAAATTCAGGGTCATGTAGCTCAAAATAAATCATTAAATGCATGAAAAATATCAAATGAAGTCAGAAAGGGTTGAAAATTGGTGATCTGCCTTCGAATGGTGCATATTGAACACACAAAAAGTATGGAGTTAAAATAAGTTATTAAAAATGAAATCTCTTTGTAATAGATGAGTATTCGTCCGAAACCCTCATACTTCTTATGAGATTGTCCAATTTGTACACGAAATGCATCCAGTTTTTGCCGTAACCCTCTCAACTCTTTAGGAGTTGCTATGTGGGTGAAATTATGATGTCATGCCAAGTTACAACCATTTAAGAGTTCATTTGTAATGCTTTTCAAATTCAAGGTCATTTAGCTCAAAATAAATCATTAAATGCATGAAACATAACAAATGAAGTGAGAAAGGGTTGAAAATTGGTGATGTGCCTTCGAATGGTGCATATTGAACACACAAAAAGTATGGAGTTAAAGTAAGTTATTAAAAACGAAATCCCTTTGTGATAGATGAGTTTTCGTCTGAAACCCTTATACTTCTTATGAGATTGACCAATTTGTACACGAAGTGGATCCAGTTTTTGTCGTAACCCTCTCAACTCTTTAGAAGTTGCTATGTGGGTGAAATTATGATGTCATGCCAAGTTACAACCTTTTCAGAGTTCATTTGTAATGATTTTCAAATTCAGGGTCATTCAGCTCAAAATAAATCATTAAATGCAAGAAAAAATCAAATGAAGTGAGAAAGGGTGGAAAATTGGTGATGTGCCTTCGAATGGTGCAAATTGAACACACAAAAAGTATGGAGTTAAAATAAGTTATTAAAAATGAAATCCGTTTGTGATAGATGAGTTTTCGTTCGAAAACCTCAAACTTCTTATGAGATTGTCCAATTTGTACACGAAGTGCATCTAGTTTTTGCCGTAACCCTCTCAACTCTTTATAATTGCTATGTGGGTGAAATTATGATGTCATGCCAAGTAACAACCATTTCAGAGTTCATTTGTAATTCAAATTCAGGGTCATTTAGCTAAAAATAAATCATTAAATTCATGAAAAAAATCAAATGAAGTCAGAAAGGGTTGAAAATTGGTGATGTGCCTTCGAATGGTGCATACTGAAGACAAAAAAATTATGGAGTTAAAATAAGTTAATATAAATGAAATCCCTTTGTGATAGATGAGTTTTCGTCCGAAACGCTCATACTTCTTATGAGATTGTCCAATTTGTACACGAAGTGCATCCAGTTTTTGCCGTAATCCTCTCAACTCTTTAGAAGTTGCTATGTGGGTGAAATTATGATGTTATGCCAAGTTACAACATTTTCAGAGTTCATTTGTAAAGCTTTTCAAATTCAGGGTCATGTAGCTCAAAATAAATCATTAAATGCATGAAAAAAATCAAATGAAGTCAGAAAGGGTTGAAAATTGGTGATGTGCCTTCGAATGGTGCATACTGAAGACAAAAAAATTATGGAGTTAAAATAAGTTATTATAAATGAAATCCCTTTGTGATAGATGAGTTTTCGTCCGAAACGCTCATACTTCTTATGAGATTGTCCAATTTGTACACAAAGTGCATCCAGTTTTTGCCGTAATCCTCTCAACTCTTTAGAAGTTGCTATGTGGGTGAAATTATGATGTCATGCCAAGTTACAACATTTTCAGAGTTCATTTGTAAAGCTTTTCAAATTCAGGGTCATGTAGCTCAAAATAAATCATTAAATGCATGAAAAATATCAAATGAAGTCAGAAAGGGTTGAAAATTGGTGATCTGCCTTCGAATGGTGCATATTGAACACACAAAAAGTATGGAGTTAAAATAAGTTATTAAAAATGAAATCTCTTTGTAATAGATGAGTATTCGTCCGAAACCCTCATACTTCTTATGAGATTGTCCAATTTGTACACGAAATGCATCCAGTTTTTGCCGTAACCCTCTCAACTCTTTAGGAGTTGCTATGTGGGTGAAATTATGATGTCATGCCAAGTTACAACCATTTAAGAGTTCATTTGTAATGCTTTTCAAATTCAAGGTCATTTAGCTCAAAATAAATCATTAAATGCATGAAACATAACAAATGAAGTGAGAAAGGGTTGAAAATTGGTGATGTGCCTTCGAATGGTGCATATTGAACACACAAAAAGTATGGAGTTAAAGTAAGTTATTAAAAACGAAATCCCTTTGTGATAGATGAGTTTTCGTCTGAAACCCTTATACTTCTTATGAGATTGACCAATTTGTACACGAAGTGGATCCAGTTTTTGTCGTAACCCTCTCAACTCTTTAGAAGTTGCTATGTGGGTGAAATTATGATGTCATGCCAAGTTACAACCTTTTCAGAGTTCATTTGTAATGATTTTCAAATTCAGGGTCATTCAGCTCAAAATAAATCATTAAATGCAAGAAAAAATCAAATGAAGTGAGAAAGGGTGGAAAATTGGTGATGTGCCTTCGAATGGTGCAAATTGAACACACAAAAAGTATGGAGTTAAAATAAGTTATTAAAAATGAAATCCGTTTGTGATAGATGAGTTTTCGTTCGAAAACCTCAAACTTCTTATGAGATTGTCCAATTTGTACACGAAGTGCATCTAGTTTTTGCCGTAACCCTCTCAACTCTTTATAATTGCTATGTGGGTGAAATTATGATGTCATGCCAAGTAACAACCATTTCAGAGTTCATTTGTAATTCAAATTCAGGGTCATTTAGCTAAAAATAAATCATTAAATTCATGAAAAAAATCAAATGAAGTCAGAAAGGGTTGAAAATTGGTGATGTGCCTTCGAATGGTGCATACTGAAGACAAAAAAATTATGGAGTTAAAATAAGTTATTATAAATGAAATCCCTTTGTGATAGATGAGTTTTCGTCCGAAACGCTCATACTTCTTATGAGATTGTCCAATTTGTACACGAAGTGCATCCAGTTTTTGCCGTAATCCTCTCAACTCTTTAGAAGTTGCTATGTGGGTGAAATTATGATGTCATGCCAAGTTACAACATTTTCAGAGTTCATTTGTAAAGCTTTTCAAATTCAGGGTCATGTAGCTCAAAATAAATCATTAAATGCATCAAAAATATCAAATGAAGTCAGAAAGGGTTGAAAATTGGTGATCTGCCTTCGAATGGTGCATATTGAACACACAAAAAGTATGGAGTTAAAATAAGTTATTAAAAATGAAATCTCTTTGTAATAGATGAGTATTCGTACGAAACCCTCATACTTCTTATGAGATTGTCCAATTTTTACACGAAGTGCATTAAGTTTTTGTCGTAACCCTCTCAACTCTTTTGAAATTGCTATGTGGGTGAAATTATGATGTCATGCCATGTAACAACCATTTCAGAGTTCATTTGTAATGCTTTTCAAATTCAGGGTCATTTAGCTCAAAATAAATCATTAAATGCATGAAACATATCAAATAAAGTGAGAAAGGGTTGACAATTGGTGATGTGCCCTCGAATGGTGCATATTGAACACACAAAAAGAATGGAGTTGAAATAAGTTATTAAAAACGAAATCCCTTTGTGATAGATGAGTTTTCGTCTGAAACCCTCATACTTCTTATGAGATTGACCAATTTGTACACGAAGTGCATCCAGTTTTTGCCGTAACCCTCTCAACTCTTTAGAAGTTGCTATGTGGGTGAAATTATGATGTCATGCCAAGTTACAACCTTTTCAGAGTTCATTTGTAATGATTTTCAAATTCAGGGTTATTTAGCTCAAAATAAATCATTAAATGCAAGAAAAATATCAAATTGAGTGAGAAAGGGTGGAAAATTGGTGATGTGCCTTCGAATGGTGCATATTGAACACACAAAAAGTATGGAGTTAAAATAAGTTATTAAAAATGAAATCCCTTTGTGATAGATGAGTTTTCGTCTGAAACCCTTATACTTCTTATGAGATTGACCAATTTGTACACGAAGTGCATCCAGTTTTTGCCGTAACCCTCTCAACTCTTTAGAAGTTGCTATGTGGGTGAAATTATGATGTCGTGCCAAGTTACAACCTTTTCAGAGTTCATTTGTAATGATTTTCAAATTGAGGGTCATTTAGCTCAAAATAAATCATTAAATGCATGAAAAATATCAAATTAAGTCAGAAAGGGTTGAAAATTGGTGATGTGCCTTCGAATGGTGCATATTGAACACACAGAAAGTATGGAGTTAAAATAAGTTATTAAAAATGAAATCTCTTTGTAATAGATGAGTTTTCGTCCGAAACCCTCATACTTCTTATGAGATTGTCCAATTTGTACACGAAGTGCATCCAGTTTTTGCCGTAACCCTCTCAACTCTTTAGAAATTGCTATGTGGGTGAAATTATGATGTCATGCCAAGTAACAACCATTTCAGAGTTCATTTGTAATTCAAATTCAGGGTCATTTAGCTAAAAATAAATCATTAAATTCATGAAAAATATCAAATGAAGTCAGAAAGGGTTGAAAATTGGTGATGTGCCTTCGAAAGGTGCACATTGAAGACAAAAAAAGTATGGAGTTAAAATTAGTTATTAAAAATGAAATCCCTTTGTGATAGATGAGTTTTCGTCCGAAACCCTCATACTTCTTATGAGATTGTCCAATTTGTACACGAAGTGCATCCAGTTTTTGCCGTAATCCTCTCAACTCTTTAGAAGTTGCTCTGTGGGTGAAATTATGATGTCATGCCAAGTTACAACCTTTTCAGAGTTCATTTGTAATGCTTTTCAAATTTAGGGTCATTTAGCTCAAAATAAATCATTAAATGCATGAAAAATATCAAATGAAGTCAGAAAGGGTTGAAAATTGGTGATGTGCCTTCGAATGGTGCATATTGAACACACAAAAAGTATAGAGTTAAAATAAGTTATTAAATATGAAATCTCTTTGTAGTAGATGAGTTTTCGTCCGAAACCCTCATACTTCTTATGAGATTGTCCAATTTGTACACGAAGTGCATCCAGTTTTTGCCGTAACCCTCTCAACTCTTTAGAAGTTGCTATGTGGGTGTAATTATGATGTCATGCCAAGTTACAACCTTTTCAGAGTTCATTTGTAATGCTTTTCAAATTCAGGGTCATTTAGCTCAAAATAAATCATTAAATGCATGAAACATATCAAATGAAGTGAGAAAGGGTTGAAAATTGGTGATGTGCCTTCGAATGGTGCATATTGAAAACACAAAAAGTACTGAGTTAAAATAAGTTATTAAAATCAAAATCCCTTTGTGATAGATGAGTTTTCGTCTGAAACCCTCATACTTCTTATGAGATTGACCAATTTGTACACGAAATGCATCCACTTTTTGCCGTAACCCTCTCAACTATTTAAAAGTTGCTATGTGGGTGAAATTATGATGTCATGCCAAGTTACAACCTTTTCAGAGTTCATTTGTAATGCTTTTCAAATTCAGGGTCATTTAGCTCAAAATAAATCATTAAACGCATGAAAAATATCAAATGAAGTCAGAAAGGGTTGCAAATTGGTGATGTGCCTTCGAATGGTGCATATTGAACACACAAAAAGTATGGAGTTAAAACAAGTTATTAAAAATGAAATCCCTTTGTGGTAGATGGTTTTCGTCTGAAACCCTCATACTTCTTATGAGATTGTCCAATTTGTACACGAAGTGGATCCACTTTTTGTCGTAACCCTCTCAACTCTTTAGAAATTGCTATGTGGGTGAAATTATGATGTCATGCCAAGTAACAACCATTGCAGAGTTCATCTGTAATTCAAATTCAGGGTCATTTAGCTAAGAATAAATCATTAAATTCATGAAAAATATCAAATGAAGTCAGAAAGGGTTGAAAATTGGTGATGTGCCTTCGAATGGTCCATATTGAAGACAAAAATGTATGAAGGTAAAATAAGTTATTAAAAATGAAATCCCTTTGTGATAGATGAGTTTTCGTCCGAAACCCTCATACTTCTTATGAGATTGTCCAATTTTTACACGAAGTGCATCCAGTTTTTACCGAAACCCTCTCAACTCTTTAGAAGTTACTATGTGGGTGAAATTATGATGTCATGCCAAGTTACAACCTTTTCAGAGTTCATTTGTAATGGTTTTCAAATTCAGGGTCATTTAGCTCAAAATAAATCATTAAATGCATGAAACATATCAAATGAAGTGAGAAAGGGTTGAAAATTGGTGATGTGCCTTCGAATGGTGCATATTGAACACACAAAAAGTATGGAGTTAAAATAAGTTATTAAATATGAAATCTCTTTGTAGTAGATGAGTTTTCGTCCGAAACCCTCATACTTCTTATGAGATTGTCCAATTTTTACACGAAGTGCATCCAGTTTTTGCCGTAACCCTCTCAACTCTTTAGAAGTTGCTATGTGGGTGAAAATATGATGTCATGCCAAGTTACAACCTTTTCAGAGTTCATTTGTAATGCTTTTCAAATTCAGGGTCATTTAGCTCAAAATAAATCATTAAATGCATGAAACATATCAAATGAAGTGAGAAAGGGTTGAAAATTGGTGATGTGCCTTCGAATGGTGCATATTGAACACACAAAAAGTACTGAGTTAAAAAAAGTTATTAAAAACGAAATCCCTTTGTGATAGATGAGTTTTCGTCTGAAACCCTCATACTTCTTATGAGATTGACCAATTTGTACACGAAGTGCATCCAGTTTTTGCCGTAACCATCTCAACTCTTTAGAAGTTGCTATGTGGGTGAAATTATGATGTCATGCCAAGTTACAACCTTTTCAGAGTTCATTTGTAATGATTTTCTAATTTAGGGTCATTTAGCTCAAAATAAATCATTAAATGCAAGAAAAATATCAAATTGAGTGAGAAAGGGTGGAAAATTGGTGATGTGCCTTCGAATGGTGCATATTGAACACACAAAAAGTATGGACTTAAAATAAGTTATTAAAAATGAAATCCCTTTGTGATAGATGAGTTTTCATTCAAAACCCTCATACTTCTTATGAGATTGTCCAATTTGTACACGAAGTGCATCCAATTTTTGCCGTAACCATCTCAACTATTTAAAAGTTGCTATGTGGGTGAAATTATGATGTCATGCCAAGTTACAACCTTTTGAGAGTTCATTTGTAATGCTTTTCAAATTCAGGGTCATTTAGCTCAAAATAAATCATTAAACGCATGAAAAATATCAAATGAAGTCAGAAAGGGTTGCAAATTGGTGATGTGCCTTCGAATGGTGCATATTGAACACACAAAAAGTATGGAGTTAAAACAAGTTATTAAAAATGAAATCCCTTTGTGGTAGATGAGTTTTCGTCTGAAACCCTCATACTTCTTATGAGATTGTCCAATTTGTACACGAAGTGCATCCACTTTTTGCCGTAACCCTCTCAACTCTTTAGAAATTGCTATGTGGGTGAAATTATGATGTCATGCCAAGTAACAACCATTTCAGAGTTCATCTGTAATTCAAATTCAGGGTCATTTAGCTAAAAATAAATCATTAAATTCATGAAAAATATCAAATGAAGTCAGAAAGGGTTGAAAATTGGTGATGTGCCTTCGAATGGTCCATATTGAAGACAAAAAAGTATGGAGGTAAAATAAGTTATTAAAAATGAAATCCCTTTGTGATAGATGAGTTTTCGTTCGAAACCCTCATACTTCTTATGAGATTGTCCAATTTTTACACGAAGTGCATCCAGTTTTTGCCGTAACCCTCTCAACTCTTTAGAAGTTACTATGTGGGTGAAATTATGATGTCATGCCAAGTTACAACCTTTTCAGAGTTCATTTGTAATGCTTTTCAAATTCAGGGTCATTTAGCTCAAAATAAATCATTAAATGCATGAAACATATCAAATGAAGTGAGAAAGGGTTGAAAATTGGTGATGTGCCTTCGAATGGTGCATATTGAACACACAAAAAGTACGGAGTTAAAATAAGTTATTTAAAACGAAATCCCTTTGTGATAGATGAGTTTTCGTCTGAAACCCTCATACTTCTTATGAGATTGTCCAATTTGTACACGAAGTGCATCTAGTTTTTGCCGTAACCCTCTCAACTCTTTAGTAATTGCTATGTGGGTGAAATTATGATGTCATGCCAAGTAACAACCATTTCAGAGTTCATTCGCAATTCAAATTCAGGGTCATTTAGCTAAAAACAAATCATTAAATTCATGAAAAAAATCAAATGAAGTCAGAAAGGGTTGAAAATTGGTGATGTGCCTTAGAATGGTGCATATTGAACACAAAAAAAGTATGGATTTAAAATATGTTATGAAAAATGAAATTCCTTTGTGATAGATGAGTTTTCGTCCAAAACCCTCATACTTCTTATGAGCTTGTCCAATTTGTACACGAAATGCATCCAGTTTTTGCCGTAACCCTCTCAACTCTTTAGGAGTTGCTATGTGGGTGAAATTATGATGTCATGCCAAGTTACAACCTTTTCAGAGTTCATTTGTAATGCTTTTCAAATTCAAGGTCATTTGGCTCAAAATAAATCATTAAATGCATGAAAAATATCAAATGAAGTCAGAAAGGGTTGAAAGTTGGTGATGTGCCTTCGAATAGTGCATATTGAACACACAAAAAGTATGGAGTTAAAATAAGTTATTAAAAATGAAATCTCTTTGTAATAGATGAGTATTCGTCCGAAACCCTCATACTTCTTATGAGATTGTCCAATTTTTACACGAAGTGCATCCAGTTTTTGCCGTAACCCTCTCAACTCTTTAGAAGTTGCTATGTGGGTGAAATTATGATGTCATGCCAAGTTACAACCTTTTCAGAGTTCATTTGTAATGCTTTTCAAATTCAGGGTCATTTAGCTCAGAATAAATCATTAAATGCATGAAACATATCAAATGAAGTGAGAAAGGGTTGAAAATTGGTGATGTGCCTTAGAATGGTGCATATTGAACACACAAAAAGTATGGAGTTAAAATCAGTTATTAAAAACGAAATCCCTTTATGATAGATGAGTTTTCGTCTGAAACCCTTATACTTCTTATGAGATTGACCAATTTGTACACGAAGTGCATCCAGTTTTTGCCGTAACCCTCTCAACTCTTTAGAAGTTGCTATCTGGGTGAAATTATGATGTCATGCCAAGTTACAACCTTTTCAGAGTTCATTTATAATGATTTTCAAATTCATGGTCATTTAGCTCAAAATAATTCATTAAATGCAAGAAAAATATCAAATTGAGTGAGAAAGGGTGGAAAATTGGTGATGTGCCTTCGAATGGTGCATATTGAACACACAAAAAGTGTGGAGTTAAAATAAGTTATTAAAAATGGAATCCCTTTGTGATAGATGAGTTTTCGTCTGAAACCCTTATACTTCTTATGAGATTGACCAATTTGTACACGAAGTGCATCCAGTTTTTGCCGTAACCCTCTCAACTCTTTAGAAGTTGCTATGTGGGTGAAATTATGATGTCATGCCAAGTTACAACCTTTTCAGAGTTCATTTGTAATGATTTTCAAATTCAGGGTCACGTAGCTCAAAATAAATCATTAAATGCAAGAAAAATATCAAATGAAGTGAGAAAGGGTGGAAAATTGGTGATGTGCCTTCGAATGGTGCATATTGAACACACAAAAAGTATGGAGTTAAAATAAGTTATTACAAATGAAATCCCTTTGTGATAGATGAGTTTTCGTTCGAAACCCTGATACTTCTTATGAGATTGTCCAATTTGTACACGAAGTGCATCCAGTTTTTGCCGTAACCCTCTCAACTCTTTAGAAGTTGCTATGTTGGTGAAATTATGATGTCGTGCCAAGTTACAACCTTTTCAGAGTTCATTTGTAATGCTTTTCAAATTCAGGGTCATTTAGCTCAAAATAAATCATTAAATGCATGAAAAATATCAAATTAAGTCAGAAAGGGTTGAAAATTAGTGATGTGCCTTCGAATGGTGCATATTGAACACACAAAAAGTATGGAGTTAAAATAAGTTATTAAAAATGAAATCCCCTTGTGATAGATGAGTTTTCGTCCGAAACCCTAATACTTCTTATCAGATTGTCCAATTTGTACACGAAGTGCATCCAGTTTTTGCCGTAACCCTCTCAACTCCTTAGAAGTTGCTATGTGGGTGAAATTATGATGTCATGCCAAGTTACAACCTTTTCAGAGTTCATTTGTAATGCTTTTCAAATTCAGGGTCATTTAGCTCAGAATAAATCATTAAATGCATGAAACATATCAAATGAAGTGAGAAAGGGTTGAAAATTGGCGATGTGCCTTCGAATGGTGCATATTGAACACACAAAAAGTATGGAGTTAAAATAAGTTATTAAAAACGAAATCCCTTTGTGATAGATGAGTTTTCGTCTGAAACCCTTATACTTCTTATGAGATTGACCAATTTGTACACGAAGTGCATCCAGTTTTTGCCGTAACCCTCTCAACTCTTTAGAAGTTGCTATCTGGGTGAAATTATGATGTCATGCCAAGTTACAACCTTTTTAGAGTTCATTTGTAATTCAAATTCAGGGTCATTTAGCTAAAAATAAATCATTAAATTAATGAAAAATATCAAATGAAGTCAGAAAGGGTTGACAATTGGTGATGTGCCTTCGAATGGTGCATATTGAAGACAAAAAAAGTATGGAGTTAAAATAAGTTATTAAAAATGAAATCCTTTTGTGATAGATGAGTTTTCGTCCGAAACCCTCATACTTCTTATGAGATTGTCCAATTTGTACACGAAGTGCATCCAGTTTTTGCCGTAATCCTCTCAACTCTTTAGAAGTTGCTGTGTGGGTGAAATTATGATGTCATGCCATGTTACAACCTTTTCAGAGTTCATTTGTAATGCTTTTCAAATTCAGGGTCATTTAGCTCAAAATAAATCATTAAATGCATGAAAAATATCAAATGAAGTCAGAAAGGGTTGAAAATTGGTGATGTGCCTTCGAATGGTGCATATTGAACACACAAAAAGTATGGAGTTAAAATAACTTATTAAAAATGAAATCTCTTTGTAATAGATGAGTTTTCGTCCGAAACCCTCATACTTCTTATGAGATTGTCCAATTTGTACACGAAGTGCATCCAGTTTTTGCCGTAACCCTCTCAACTCTTTAGAAATTGCTATGTGGGTGAAATTATGATGTCATGCCAAGTAACAACCATTTCAGAGTTCATTTGTAATTCAAATTCAGGGTCATTTAGCTAAAAATAAATCATTAAATTCATGAAAAATATCAAATGAAGTCAGAAAGGGTTGAAAATTGGTGATGTGCCTTCGAATGGTGCATATTGAAGACAAAAAAAGTATGGAGTTAAAATAAGTTATTAAAAATGAAATCCCTTTGTGATAGATGAGTTTTCGTCCGAGACCATCATACTTCTTATGAGATTGTCCAATTTGTACACGAAGTGCATCCAGTTTTTGCCGTAATCCTCTCAACTCTTTAGAAGTTGCTGTGTGGGTGAAATTATGATGTCATGCCAAGTTACAACCTTTTCAGAGTTCATTTGTAATGCTTTTCAAATTCAGGGTCAGTTAGCTCAAAATAAATCATTAAATGCATGAAAAATATCAAATGAAGTCAGAAAGGGTTGAAAATTGGTGATGTGCCTTCGAATGGTGCATATTGAACACACAAAAAGTATGGAGTTAAAATATGTTATGAAAAATGAAATTCCTTTCTGATAGATGAGTTTTCGTCCAAAACCCTCATACTTCTTATAAGATTGTCCAATTTGTACACGAAATGCATCCAGTTTTTGCCGTAACCCTCTCAACTCTTTAGGAGTTGCTATGTGGGTGAAATTATGATGTCATGCCAAGTTACAACCTTTTCAGAGTTCATTTGTAATGCTTTTCAAATTCAAGGTCATTTGGCTCAAAATAAATCATTAAATGCATGAAAAATATCAAATGAAGTCAGAAAGGGTTGAAAGTTGGTGATGTGCCTTCGAATAGTGCATATTGAACACACAAAAAGTATGGAGTTAAAATAAGTTATTAAAAATGAAATCTCTTTGTAATAGATGAGTATTCGTCCGAAACCCTCATACTTCTTATGAGATTGTCCAATTTTTACACGAAGTGCATCCAGTTTTTGCGGTAACCCTCTCAACTCTTTAGAAGTTGCTATGTGGGTGAAATTATGATGTCATGCCAAGTTACAACCTTTTCAGAGTTCATTTGTAATGCTTTTCAAATTCAGGGTCATTTAGCTCAGAATAAATCATTAAATGCATGAAACATATCAAATGAAGTGAGAAAGGGTTGAAAATTGGTGATGTGCCTTCGAATGGTGCATATTGAACACACAAAAAGTATGGAGTTAAAATAAGTTATTAAAAACGAAATCCCTTTGTGATAGATGAGTTTTCGTCTGAAACCCTTATCCTTCTTATGAGATTGACCAATTTGTACACGAAGTGCATCTAGTTTTTGCCGTAACCCTCTCAACTCTTTAGAAGTTGCTATCTGGGTGAAATTATGATGTCATGCCAAGTTACAACCTTTTCAGAGTTCATTTGTAATGATTTTCAAATTCAGGGTCATTTAGCTCAAAATAAATCATTAAATGCAAGAAAAATATCAAATTGAGTGAGAAAGGGTGGAAAATTGGTGATGTGCCTTCGAATGGTGCATATTGAACACACAAAAAGTATGGCGTTAAAATAAGTTATTAAAAATGAAATCCCTTTGTGATAGATGAGTTTTCGTCTGAAACCCTTATACTTCTTATGAGATTGACCAATTTGTACACGAAGTGCATCCAGTTTTTGCCGTAACCCTCTCAACTCTTTAGAAGTTGCTATGTGGGTGAAATTATGATGTCATGCCAAGTTACAACCTTTTCAGAGTTCATTTGTAATGATTTTCAAATTCAGGGTCATGTAGCTCAAAATAAATCATTAAATGCAAGAAAAATATCAAATGAAGTGAGAAAGGGTGGAAAATTGGTGATGTGCCTTCAAATGGTGCATATCGAACACACAAAAAGTATGGAGTTAAAATAAGTTATTAAAAATGAAATCCCTTTGTGCTAGATGAGTTTTCGTTCGAAACCCTGATACTTCTTATGAGATTGTCCAATTTGTACACGAAGTGCATCCAGTTTTTGCCGTAACCCTCTCAACCCTTTAGAAGTTGCTGTGTGGGTGAAATTATGATGTCATGCCAAGTTACAACCTTTTCAGAGTTCATTTGTAATGCTTTTCAAATTCAGGGTCATTTAGCTCAAAATAAATCATTAAATGCATGAAAAATATCAAATGAAGTCAGAAAGGGTTGAAAATTGGTGATGTGCCTTCGAATGGTGCATATTGAACACACAAAAAGTATGGAGTTAAAATATGTTATGAAAAATGAAATTCCTTTCTGATAGATGAGTTTTCGTCCAAAACCCTCATACTTCTTATAAGATTGTCCAATTTGTACACGAAATGCATCCAGTTTTTGCCGTAACCCTCTCAACTCTTTAGGAGTTGCTATGTGGGTGAAATTATGATGTCATGCCAACTTAGAACCTTTTCAGAGTTCATTTGTAATGCTTTTCAAATTCAGGGTCATTTAGCTCAAAATAAATCATTAAATGCATGAAAAATATCAAATGAAGTCAGAAAGGGTTGAAAATTGGTGATGTGCCTTCGAATGGTGCATATTGAACACACAAAAAGTATGGAGTTAAAATATGTTATGAAAAATGAAATTCCTTTCTGATAGATGAGTTTTCGTCCAAAACCCTCATACTTCTTATAAGATTGTCCAATTTGTACACGAAATGCATCCAGTTTTTGCCGTAACCCTCTCAACTCTTTAGGAGTTGCTATGTGGGTGAAATTATGATGTCATGCCAACTTAGAACCTTTTCAGAGTTCATTTGTAATGCTTTTCAAATTCAAGGTCATTTGGCTCAAAATAAATCATTAAATGCATGAAAAATATCAAATGAAGTCAGAAAGGGTTGAAAGTTGGTGATGTGCCTTCGAATAGTGCATATTGAACACACAAAAAGTATGGAGTTAAAATAAGTTATTAAAAATGAAATCTCTTTGTAATAGATGAGTATTCGTCCGAAACCCTCATACTTCTTATGAGATTGTCCAATTTTTACACGAAGTGCATCCAGTTTTTGCCGTAACCCTCTGAACTCTTTAGAAGTTGCTATGTGGGTGAAATTATGATGTCATGCCAAGTTACAACCTTTTCAGAGTTCATTTGTAATGCTTTTCAAATTCAGGGTCATTTAGCTGAGAATAAATCATTAAATGCATGAAACATATCAAATGAAGTGAGAAAGGGTTGAAAATTGGTGATGTGCCTTCGAATGGTGCATATTGAACACACAAAAAGTATGGAGTTAAAATAAGTTATTAAAAACGAAATCCCTTTTTGATAGATGAGTTTTCGTCTGAAACCCTTATCCTTCTTATGAGATTGACCAATTTGTACACGAAGTGCATCCAGTTTTTGCCGTAACCCTCTCAACTCTTTAGAAGTTGCTATCTGGGTGAAATTATGATGTCATGCCAAGTTACAACCTTTTCAGAGTTCATTTGTAATGATTTTCAAATTCAGGGTCATTTAGCTCAAAATAAATCATTAAATGCAAGAAAAATATCAAATTGAGTGAGAAAGGGTGGAAAATTGGTGATGTGCCTTCGAATGGTGCATATTGAACACACAAAAAGTATGGACTTAAAATAAGTTATTAAAAATGAAATCCCTTTGTGATAGATGAGTTTTCGTCTGAAACCCTTATACTTCTTATGAGATTGACCAATTTGTACACGAAGTGCATCCAGTTTTTGCCGTAACCCTCTCAACTCTTTAGAAGTTGCTATGTGGGTGAAATTATGATGTCATGCCAAGTTACAACCTTTTCAGAGTTCATTTGTAATGATTTTCAAATTCAGGGTCATGTAGCTCAAAATAAATCATTAAATGCAAGAAAAATATCAAATGAAGTGAGAAAGGGTGGAAAATTGGTGATGTGCCTTCGAATGGTGCATATTGAACACACAAAAAGTATGGAGTTAAAATAAGTTATTAAAAATGAAATCCCTTTGTGATAGATGAGTTTTCGTTCGAAACCCTGATACTTCTTATGAGATTGTCCAATTTGTACACGAAGTGCATCCAGTTTTTGCTGTAACCCTCTCAACCCTTTAGAAGTTGCTATGTGGGTGAAATTATGATGTCGTGCCAAGTTACAACCTTTTCTGAGTTCATTTGTAATGCTTTTCAAATTCAGGGTCATTTAGCTCAAAATAAATCATTAAATGCATGAAAAATATCAAATTAAGTCAGAAAGGGTTGAAAATTGGTGATGTGCCTTCGAATGGTGCATATTGAACACACAAAAAGTATGGAGTTAAAATAAGTTATTAAAAATGAAATCCCTTTCTGATAGATGAGTTTTCGTCCGAAACCCTAATACTTCTTATCAGATTGTCCAATTTGTACACGAAGTGCATCCAGTTTTTGCCGTAACCCTCTCAACTCTTTAGAAGTTGCTATGTGGGTGAAATTATGATGTCGTGCCAAGTTACGACCTTTTCAGAGTTCATTTGTAATGCTTTTCAAATTCAGGGTCATTTAGCTCAAAATAAATAATTAAATGCATGAAAAATATCAAATTAAGTCAGAAAGGGTTGAAAATTGGTGATGTGCCTTCGAATGGTGCATATTGAACACACAAAAAGTATGGAGTTAAAATAAGTTATTAAAAAATGAAATCTCTTTGTAATAGATGAGTTTTCGTCCGAAACCCTCATACTTCTTATGAGATTGTCCAATTTTTACACGAAGTGCATCCAGTTTTTGCCGTAACCCTCTCAACTCTTTAGAAGTTGCTATGTGGGTGAAATTATGATGTCATGCCAAGTTACAACCTTTTCAGAGTTCATTTGTAATTCAAATTCAGGGTCATTTAGCTAAAAATAAATCATTAAATTCATGAAAAATATCAAATGAAGTCAGAAAGGGTTGAAAATTGGTGATGTGCCTTCGAATGGTGCATATTAAAGGCAAAAAAAGTATGGAGTTAAAATAAGTTATTAAAAATGAAATCCCTTTGTG
The DNA here is from genome assembly GCA_022496015.1 of Hordeum marinum. Classification (NCBI taxonomy): domain Eukaryota; kingdom Viridiplantae; phylum Streptophyta; class Magnoliopsida; order Poales; family Poaceae; genus Hordeum; species Hordeum marinum. The sequence continues at coordinate 481,188,146 of CM039674.1, forward strand.
ATAGATGAGTTTTCGTCCGAAACCATCATACTTCTTATGAGATTGTCCAATTTGTACACGAAGTGCATCCAGTTTTTGCCGTAATCCTCTCAACTCTTTAGAAGTTGCTATGTGGGTGAAATTATGATGTCATGCCAAGTTACAACCTTTTCAGAGTTCATTTGTAATGCTTTTCAAATTCAGGGTCATTTAGCTCAGAATAAATCATTAAATGCATGAAACATATCAAATGAAGTGAGAAAGGGTTGAAAATTGGTGATGTGCCTTCGAATGGTGCGTATTGAAGACAAAAAAAGTATGGAGTTAAAATAAGTTATTAAAAATGGAATCCCTTTTTGATAGATGAGTTTTCGTCCGAAACCCTCATACTTCTTATGAGATTGTCCAATTTGTACACGAAGTGCATCCAGTTTTTGCCGTAATCCTCTCAACTCTTTAGAAGTTGCTGTGTGGGTGAAATTATGATGTCATGCCATGTTACAACCTTTTCAGAGTTCATTTGTAATGCTTTTCAAATTCAGGGTCATTTAGCTCAAAATAAATCATTAAATGCATGAAAAATATCAAATGAAGTCAGAAAGGGTTGAAAATTGGTGATGTGCCTTCGAATGGTGCATATTGAACACACAAAAAGTAGGGAGTTAAAATAACTTATTAAAAATGAAATCTCTTTGTAATAGATGAGTTTTCGTCCGAAACCCTCATACTTCTTATGAGATTGTCCAATTTGTACACGAAGTGCATCCAGTTTTTGCCGTAACCCTCTCAACTCTTTAGAAATTGCTATGTGGGTGAAATTATGATGTCATGCCAAGTAACAACCATTTCCGAGTTCATTTGTAATTCAAATTCAGGGTCATTTAGCTAAAAATAAATCATTAAATTCATGAAAAATATCAAATGAAGTCAGAAAGGGTTGAAAATTGGTGATGTGCCTTCGAATGTTGCATATTGAAGACAAAAAACGTATGGAGTTAAAATAAGTTATTAAAAATGAAATCCCTTTGTGATAGATGAGTTTTCGTCCGAAACCATCATACTTCTTATGAGATTGTCCAATTTGTACACGAAGTGCATCCAGTTTTTGCCGTAATCCTCTCAACTCTTTAGAAGTTGCTGTGTGGGTGAAATTATGATGTCATGCCAAGTTACAACCTTTTCAGAGTTCATTTGTAATGCTTTTCAAATTCAGGGTCATTTAGCTCAAAATAAATCATTAAATGCATGAAAAATATCAAATGAAGTCAGAAAGGGTTGAAAATTGGTGATGTGCCTTCGAATGGTGCATATTGAACACACAAAAAGTACGGAGTTAAAATAAGTTATTAAAAATGAAATCTCTTTGTAATAGATGAGTATTCGTCCGAAACCCTCATACTTCTTATGAAATTGTCCAATTTTTACACGAAGTGCATCCAGTTTTTGCCGTAACCCTCTCAACTCTTTAGAAGTTGCTATGTGGGTGAAATTATGATTTCATGCCAAGTTACAACCTTTTCAGAGTTCATTTGTAATGCTTTTCAAATTCAGGGTCATTTAGCTCAGAATAAATCATTAAATGCATGAAACATATCAAATGAAGTGAGAAAGGGTTGAAAATTGGTGATGTGCCTTCGAATGGTGCATATTGAACACACAAAAAGTATGGAGTTAAAATAAGTTATTAAAAACGAAATCCCTTTGTGATAGATGAGTTTTCGTCTGAAACCCTTATCCTTCTTATGAGATTGACCAATTTGTACACGAAGTGCATCCAGTTTTTGCCGTAACCCTCTCAACTCTTTAGAAGTTGCTATCTGGGTGAAATTATGATGTCATGCCAAGTTACAACCTTTTCAGAGTTCATTTGTAATGATTTTCAAATTCAGGGTCATTTAGCTCAAAATAAATCATTAAATGCAAGAAAAATATCAAATTGAGTGAGAAAGGGTGGAAAATTGGTGATGTGCCTTCGAATGGTGCATATTGAACACACAAAAAGTATGGAGTTAAAATAAGTTATTAAAAATGAAATCCCTTTGTGATAGATGAGTTTTCGTCTGAAACCCTTATACTTCTTATGAGATTGACCAATTTGTACACGAAGTGCATCCAGTTTTTGCCGTAACCCTCTCAACTCTTTAGAAGTTGCTATGTGGGTGAAATTATGATGTCATGCCAAGTTACAACCTTTTCAGAGTTCATTTGTAATGATTTTCAAATTCAGGGTCATGTAGCTCAAAATAAATCATTAAATGCAAGAAAAATATCAAATGAAGTGAGAAAGGGTGGAAAATTGGTGATGTGCCTTCGAATGGTGCATATCGAACACACAAAAAGTATGGAGTTAAAATAAGTTATTAAAAATGAAATCCCTTTGTGATAGATGAGTTTTCGTTCGAAACCCTGATACTTCTTATGAGATTGTCCAATTTGTACACGAAGTGCATCCAGTTTTTGCCGTAACCCTCTCAACCCTTTAGAAGTTGCTGTGTGGGTGAAATTATGATGTCATGCCAAGTTACAACCTTTTCAGAGTTCATTTGTAATGCTTTTCAAATTCAGGGTCATTTAGCTCAAAATAAATCATTAAATGCATGAAAAATATCAAATGAAGTCAGAAAGGGTTGAAAATTGGTGATGTGCCTTCGAATGGTGCATATTGAACACACAAAAAGTATGGAGTTAAAATATGTTATGAAAAATGAAATTCCTTTCTGATAGATGAGTTTTCGTCCAAAACCCTCATACTTCTTATAAGATTGTCCAATTTGTACACGAAATGCATCCAGTTTTTGCCGTAACCCTCTCAACTCTTTAGGAGTTGCTATGTGGGTGAAATTATGATGTCATGCCAAGTTACAACCTTTTCAGAGTTCATTTGTAATGCTTTTCAAATTCAAGGTCATTTGGCTCAAAATAAATCATTAAATGCATGAAAAATATCAAATGAAGTCAGAAAGGGTTGAAAGTTGGTGATGTGCCTTCGAATAGTGCATATTGAACACACAAAAAGTATGGAGTTAAAATAAGTTATTAAAAATGAAATCTCTTTGTAATAGATGAGTATTCGTCCGAAACCCTCATACTTCTTATGAGATTGTCCAATTTTTACACGAAGTGCATCCAGTTTTTGCCGTAACCCTCTCAACTCTTTAGAAGTTGCTATGTGGGTGAAATTATGATGTCATGCCAAGTTACAACCTTTTCAGAATTCATTTGTAATGCTTTTCAAATTCAGGGTCATTTAGCTGAGAATAAATCATTAAATGCATGAAACATATCAAATGAAGTGAGAAAGGGTTGAAAATTGGTGATGTGCCTTCGAATGGTGCATATTGAACACACAAAAAGTATGGAGTTAAAATAAGTTATTAAAAACGAAATCCCTTTGTGATAGATGAGTTTTCGTCTGAAACCCTTATCCTTCTTATGAGATTGACCAATTTGTACACGAAGTGCATCCAGTTTTTGCCGTAACCCTCTCAACTCTTTAGAAGTTGCTATCTGGGTGAAATTATGATGTCATGCCAAGTTACAACCTTTTCAGAGTTCATTTGTAATGATTTTCAAATTCAGGGTCATTTAGCTCAAAATAAATCATTAAATGCAAGAAAAATATCAAATTGAGTGAGAAAGGGTGGAAAATTGGTGATGTGCCTTCGAATGGTGCATATTGAACACACAAAAAGTATGGAGTTAAAATAAGTTATTAAAAATGAAATCCCTTTGTGATAGATGAGTTTTCGTCTGAAACCCTTATACTTCTTATGAGATTGACCAATTTGTACACGAAGTGCATCCAGTTTTTGCTGTAACCCTCTCAACTCTTTAGAAGTTGCTATGTGGGTGAAATTATGATGTCATGCCAAGTTACAACCTTTTCAGAGTTCATTTGTAATGCTTTTCAAATTCAAGGTCATTTGGCTCAAAATAAATCATTAAATGCATGAAAAATATCAAATGAAGTCAGAAAGGGTTGAAAGTTGGTGATGTGCCTTCGAATAGTGCATATTGAAGACAAAAAAAGTATGGAGTTAAAATAAGTTATTAAAAATGAAATCCCTTTTTGATAGATGAGTTTTCGTCCGAAACCCTCATACTTCTTATGAGATTGTCCAATTTGTACACGAAGTGCATCCAGTTTTTGCCGTAATCCTCTCAACTCTTTAGAAGTTGCTGTGTGGGTGAAATTATGATGTCATGCCATGTTACAACCTTTTCAGAGTTCATTTGTAATGCTTTTCAAATTCAGGGTCATTTAGCTCAAAATAAATCATTAAATGCATGAAAAATATCAAATGAAGTCAGAAAGGGTTGAAAATTGGTGATGTGCCTTCGAATGGTGCATATTGAACACACAAAAAGTATGGAGTTAAAATAACTTATTAAAAATGAAATCTCTTTGTAATAGATGAGTTTTCGTCCGAAACCCTCATACTTCTTATGAGATTGTCCAATTTGTACACGAAGTGCATCCAGTTTTTGCCGTAACCCTCTCAACTCTTTAGAAATTGCTATGTGGGTGAAATTATGATGTCATGCCAAGTAACAACCATTTCCGAGTTCATTTGTAATTCAAATTCAGGGTCATTTAGCTAAAAATAAATCATTAAATTCATGAAAAATATCAAATGAAGTCAGAAAGGGTTGAAAATTGGTGATGTGCCTTCGAATGTTGCATATTGAAGACAAAAAAAGTATGGAGTTAAAATAAGTTATTAAAAATGAAATCCCTTTGTGATAGATGAGTTTTCGTCCGAAACCATCATACTTCTTATGAGATTGTCCAATTTGTACACGAAGTGCATCCAGTTTTTGCCGTAATCCTCTCAACTCTTTAGAAGTTGCTGTGTGGGTGAAATTATGATGTCATGCCAAGTTACAACCTTTTCAGAGTTCATTTGTAATGCTTTTCAAATTCAGGGTCATTTAGCTCAAAATAAATCATTAAATGCATGAAAAATATCAAATGAAGTCAGAAAGGGTTGAAAATTGGTGATGTGCCTTCGAATGGTGCATATTGAACACACAAAAAGTACGGAGTTAAAATAAGTTATTAAAAATGAAATCTCTTTGTAATAGATGAGTATTCGTCCGAAACCCTCATACTTCTTATGAAATTGTCCAATTTTTACACGAAGTGCATCCAGTTTTTGCCGTAACCCTCTCAACTCTTTAGAAGTTGCTATGTGGGTGAAATTATGATTTCATGCCAAGTTACAACCTTTTCAGAGTTCATTTGTAATGCTTTTCAAATTCAGGGTCATTTAGCTCAGAATAAATCATTAAATGCATGAAACATATCAAATGAAGTGAGAAAGGGTTGAAAATTGGTGATGTGCCTTCGAATGGTGCATATTGAACACACAAAAAGTATGGAGTTAAAATAAGTTATTAAAAACGAAATCCCTTTGTGATAGATGAGTTTTCGTCTGAAACCCTTATCCTTCTTATGAGATTGACCAATTTGTACACGAAGTGCATCCAGTTTTTGCCGTAACCCTCTCACCTCTTTAGAAGTTGCTATCTGGGTGAAATTATGATGTCATGCCAAGTTACAACCTTTTCAGAGTTCATTTGTAATGATTTTCAAATTCAGGGTCATTTAGCTCAAAATAAATCATTAAATGCAAGAAAAATATCAAATTGAGTGAGAAAGGGTGGAAAATTGGTGATGTGCCTTCGAATGGTGCATATTGAACACACAAAAAGTATGGAGTTAAAATAAGTTATTAAAAATGAAATCCCTTTGTGATAGATGAGTTTTCGTCTGAAACCCTTATACTTCTTATGAGATTGACCAATTTGTACACGAAGTGCATCCAGTTTTTGCCGTAACCCTCTCAACTCTTTAGAAGTTGCTATGTGGGTGAAATTATGATGTCATGCCAAGTTACAACCTTTTCAGAGTTCATTTGTAATGATTTTCAAATTCAGGGTCATGTAGCTCAAAATAAATCATTAAATGCAAGAAAAATATCAAATGAAGTGAGAAAGGGTGGAAAATTGGTGATGTGCCTTCGAATGGTGCATATCGAACACACAAAAAGTATGGAGTTAAAATAAGTTATTAAAAATGAAATCCCTTTGTGATAGATGAGTTTTCGTTCGAAACCCTGATACTTCTTATGAGATTGTCCAATTTGTACACGAAGTGCATCCAGTTTTTGCCGTAACCCTCTCAACCCTTTAGAAGTTGCTGTGTGGGTGAAATTATGATGTCATGCCAAGTTACAACCTTTTCAGAGTTCATTTGTAATGCTTTTCAAATTCAGGGTCATTTAGCTCAAAATAAATCATTAAATGCATGAAAAATATCAAATGAAGTCAGAAAGGGTTGAAAATTGGTGATGTGCCTTCGAATGGTGCATATTGAACACACAAAAAGTATGGAGTTAAAATATGTTATGAAAAATGAAATTCCTTTCTGATAGATGAGTTTTCGTCCAAAACCCTCATACTTCTTATAAGATTGTCCAATTTGTACACGAAATGCATCCAGTTTTTGCCGTAACCCTCTCAACTCTTTAGGAGTTGCTATGTGGGTGAAATTATGATGTCATGCCAAGTTACAACCTTTTCAGAGTTCATTTGTAATGCTTTTCAAATTCAAGGTCATTTGGCTCAAAATAAATCATTAAATGCATGAAAAATATCAAATGAAGTCAGAAAGGGTTGAAAGTTGGTGATGTGCCTTCGAATAGTGCATATTGAACACACAAAAAGTATGGAGTTAAAATAAGTTATTAAAAATGAAATCTCTTTGTAATAGATGAGTATTCGTCCGAAACCCTCATACTTCTTATGAGATTGTCCAATTTTTACACGAAGTGCATCCAGTTTTTGCCGTAACCCTCTCAACTCTTTAGAAGTTGCTATGTGGGTGAAATTATGATGTCATGCCAAGTTACAACCTTTTCAGAGTTCATTTGTAATGCTTTTCAAATTCAGGGTCATTTAGCTCAGAATAAATCATTAAATGCATGAAACATATCAAATGAAGTGAGAAAGGGTTGAAAATTGGTGATGTGCCTTCGAATGGTGCATATTGAACACACAAAAAGTATGGAGTTAAAATAAGTTATTAAAAACGAAATCCCTTTGTGATAGATGAGTTTTCGTCTGAAACCCTTATCCTTCTTATGAGATTGACCAATTTGTACACGAAGTGCATCCAGTTTTTGCCGTAACCCTCTCAACTCTTTAGAAGTTGCTATCTGGGTGAAATTATGATGTCATGCCAAGTTACAACCTTTTCAGAGTTCATTTGTAATGATTTTCAAATTCAGGGTCATTTAGCTCAAAATAAATCATTAAATGCAAGAAAAATATCAAATTGAGTGAGAAAGGGTGGAAAATTGGTGATGTGCCTTCGAATGGTGCATATTGAACACACAAAAAGTATGGCGTTAAAATAAGTTATTAAAAATGAAATCCCTTTGTGATAGATGAGTTTTCGTCTGAAACCCTTATACTTCTTATGAGATTGACCAATTTGTACACGAAGTGCATCCAGTTTTTGCCGTAACCCTCTCAACTCTTTAGAAGTTGCTATGTGGGTGAAATTATGATGTCATGCCAAGTTACAACCTTTTCAGAGTTCATTTGTAATGATTTTCAAATTCAGGGTCATGTAGCTCAAAATAAATCATTAAATGCAAGAAAAATATCAAATGAAGTGAGAAAGGGTGGAAAATTGGTGATGTGCCTTCAAATGGTGCATATCGAACACACAAAAAGTATGGAGTTAAAATAAGTTATTAAAAATGAAATCCCTTTGTGATAGATGAGTTTTCGTTCGAAACCCTGATACTTCTTATGAGATTGTCCAATTTGTACACGAAGTGCATCGAGTTTTTGCCGTAACCCTCTCAACCCTTTAGAAGTTGCTGTGTGGGTGAAATTATGATGTCATGCCAAGTTACAACCTTTTCAGAGTTCATTTGTAATGCTTTTCAAATTCAGGGTCATTTAGCTCAAAATAAATCATTAAATGCATGAAAAATATCAAATGAAGTCAGAAAGGGTTGAAAATTGGTGATGTGAATTCGAATGGTGCATATTGAACACACAAAAAGTATGGAGTTAAAATATGTTATGAAAAATGAAATTCCTTTCTGATAGATGAGTTTTCGTCCAAAACCCTCATACTTCTTATAAGATTGTCCAATTTGTACACGAAATGCATCCAGTTTTTGCCGTAACCCTCACAACTCTTTAGGAGTTGCTATGTGGGTGAAATTATGATGTCATGCCAACTTAGAACCTTTTCAGAGTTCATTTGTAATGCTTTTCAAATTCAAGGTCATTTGGCTCAAAATAAATCATTAAATGCATGAAAAATATCAAATGAAGTCAGAAAGGGTTGAAAGTTGGTGATGTGCCTTCGAATAGTGCATATTGAACACACAAAAAGTATGGAGTTAAAATAAGTTATTAAAAATGAAATCTCTTTGTAATAGATGAGTATTCGTCCGAAACCCTCATACTTCTTATGAGATTGTCCAATTTTTACACGAAGTGCATCCAGTTTTTGCCGTAACCCTCTGAACTCTTTAGAAGTTGCTATGTGGGTGAAATTATGATGTCATGCCAAGTTACAACCTTTTCAGAGTTCATTTGTAATGCTTTTCAAATTCAGGGTCATTTAGCTGAGAATAAATCATTAAATGCATGAAACATATCAAATGAAGTGAGAAAGGGTTGAAAATTGGTGATGTGCCTTCGAATGGTGCATATTGAACACACAAAAAGTATGGAGTTAAAATAAGTTATTAAAAACGAAATCCCTTTTTGATAGATGAGTTTTCGTCTGAAACCCTTATCCTTCTTATGAGATTGACCAATTTGTACACGAAGTGCATCCAGTTTTTGCCATAACCCTCTCAACTCTTTAGAAGTTGCTATCTGGGTGAAATTATGATGTCATGCCAAGTTACAACCTTTTCAGAGTTCATTTGTAATGATTTTCAAATTCAGGGTCATTTAGCTCAAAATAAATCATTAAATGCAAGAAAAATATCAAATTGAGTGAGAAAGGGTGGAAAATTGGTGATGTGCCTTCGAATGGTGCATATTGAACACACAAAAAGTATGGACTTAAAATAAGTTATTAAAAAGGAAATCCCTTTGTGATAGATGAGTTTTCGTCTGAAACCCTTATACTTCTTATGAGATTGACCAATTTGTACACGAAGTGCATCCAGTTTTTGCCGTAACCCTCTCAACTCTTTAGAAGTTGCTATGTGGGTGAAATTATGATGTCATGCCAAGTTACAACCTTTTCAGAGTTCATTTGTAATGATTTTCAAATTCAGGGTCATGTAGCTCAAAATAAATCATTAAATGCAAGAAAAATATCAAATGAAGTGAGAAAGGGTGGAAAATTGGTGATGTGCCTTCGAATGGTGCATATTGAACACACAAAAAGTATGGAGTTAAAATAAGTTATTAAAAATGAAATCCCTTTGTGATAGATGAGTTTTCGTTCGAAACCCTGATACTTCTTATGAGATTGTCCAATTTGTACACGAAGTGCATCCAGTTTTTGCTGTAACCCTCTCAACCCTTTAGAAGTTGCTATGTGGGTGAAATTATGATGTCGTGCCAAGTTACAACCTTTTCAGAGTTCATTTGTAATGCTTTTCAAATTCAGGGTCATTTAGCTCAAAATAAATCATTAAATGCATGAAAAATATCAAATTAAGTCAGAAAGGGTTGAAAATTGGTGATGTGCCTTCGAATGGTGCATATTGAACACACAAAAAGTATGGAGTTAAAATAAGTTATTAAAAATGAAATCCCTTTGTGATAGATGAGTTTTCGTCCGAAACCCTAATACTTCTTATCAGATTGTCCAATTTGTACACGAAGTGCATCCAGTTTTTGCCGTAACCCTCTCAACTCTTTAGAAGTTGCTATGTGGGTGAAATTATGATGTCGTGCCAAGTTACAACCTTTTCAGAGTTCATTTGTAATGCTTTTCAAATTCAGGGTCATTTAGCTCAAAATAAATAATTAAATGCATGAAAAATATCAAATTAAGTCAGAAAGGGTTGAAAATTGGTGATGTGCCTTCGAATGGTGCATATTGAACACACAAAAAGTATGGAGTTAAAATAAGTTATTAAAAAATGAAATCTCTTTGTAATAGATGAGTTTTCGTCCGAAACCCTCATACTTCTTATGAGATTGTCCAATTTTTACACGAAGTGCATCCAGTTTTTGCCGTAACCCTCTCAACTCTTTAGAAGTTGCTATGTGGGTGAAATTATGATGTCATGCCAAGTTACAACCTTTTCAGAGTTCATTTGTAATTCAAATTCAGGGTCATTTAGCTAAAAATAAATCATTAAATTCATGAAAAATATCAAATGAAGTCAGAAAGGGTTGAAAATTGGTGATGTGCCTTCGAATGGTGCATATTAAAGGCAAAAAAAGTATGGAGTTAAAATAAGTTATTAAAAATGAAATCCCTTTGTGATAGATGAGTTTTCGTCCGAAACCATCATACTTCTTATGAGATTGTCCAATTTGTACACGAAGTGCATCCAGTTTTTGCCGTAATCCTCTCAACTCTTTAGAAGTTGCTATGTGGGTGAAATTATGATGTCATGCCAAGTTACAACCTTTTCAGAGTTCATTTGTAATGCTTTTCAAATTCAGGGTCATTTAGCTCAGAATAAATCATTAAATGCATGAAACATATCAAATGAAGTGAGAAAGGGTTGAAAATTGGTGATGTGCCTTCGAATGGTGCGTATTGAAGACAAAAAAAGTATGGAGTTAAAATAAGTTATTAAAAATGAAATCCCTTTTTGATAGATGAGTTTTCGTCCGAAACCCTCATACTTCTTATGAGATTGTCCAATTTGTACACGAAGTGCATCCAGTTTTTGCCGTAATCCTCTCAACTCTTTAGAAGTTGCTGTGTGGGTGAAATTATGATGTCATGCCATGTTACAACCTTTTCAGAGTTCATTTGTAATGCTTTTCAAATTCAGGGTCATTTAGCTCAAAATAAATCATTAAATGCATGAAAAATATCAAATGAAGTCAGAAAGGGTTGAAAATTGGTGATGTGCCTTCGAATGGTGCATATTGAACACACAAAAAGTATGGAGTTAAAATAACTTATTAAAAATGAAATCTCTTTGTAATAGATGAGTTTTCGTCCGAAACCCTCATACTTCTTATGAGATTGTCCAATTTGTACACGAAGTGCATCCAGTTTTTGCCGTAACCCTCTCAACTCTTTAGAAATTGCTATGTGGGTGAAATTATGATGTCATGCCAAGTAACAACCATTTCCGAGTTCATTTGTAATTCAAATTCAGGGTCATTTAGCTAAAAATAAATCATTAAATTCATGAAAAATATCAAATGAAGTCAGAAAGGGTTGAAAATTGGTGATGTGCCTTCGAATGTTGCATATTGAAGACAAAAAAAGTATGGAGTTAAAATAAGTTATTAAAAATGAAATCCCTTTGTGATAGATGAGTTTTCGTCCGAAACCATCATACTTCTTATGAGATTGTCCAATTTGTACACGAAGTGCATCCAGTTTTTGCCGTAATCCTCTCAACTCTTTAGAAGTTGCTGTGTGGGTGAAATTATGATGTCATGCCAAGTTACAACCTTTTCAGAGTTCATTTGTAATGCTTTTCAAATTCAGGGTCATTTAGCTCAAAATAAATCATTAAATGCATGAAAAATATCAAATGAAGTCAGAAAGGGTTGAAAATTGGTGATGTGCCTTCGAATGGTGCATATTGAACACACAAAAAGTACGGAGTTAAAATAAGTTATTAAAAATGAAATCTCTTTGTAATAGATGAGTATTCGTCCGAAACCCTCATACTTCTTATGAAATTGTCCAATTTTTACACGAAGTGCATCCAGTTTTTGCCGTAACCCTCTCAACTCTTTAGAAGTTGCTATGTGGGTGAAATTATGATTTCATGCCAAGTTACAACCTTTTCAGAGTTCATTTGTAATGCTTTTCAAATTCAGGGTCATTTAGCTCAGAATAAATCATTAAATGCATGAAACATATCAAATGAAGTGAGAAAGGGTTGAAAATTGGTGATGTGCCTTCGAATGGTGCATATTGAAGACACAAAAAGTATGGAGTTAAAATAAGTTATTAAAAACGAAATCCCTTTGTGATAGATGAGTTTTCGTCTGAAACCCTTATCCTTCTTATGAGATTGACCAATTTGTACACGAAGTGCATCCAGTTTTTGCCGTAACCCTCTCAACTCTTTAGAAGTTGCTATCTGGGTGAAATTATGATGTCATGCCAAGTTACAACCTTTTCAGAGTTCATTTGTAATGATTTTCAAATTCAGGGTCATTTAGCTCAAAATAAATCATTAAATGCAAGAAAAATATCAAATTGAGTGAGAAAGGGTGGAAAATTGGTGATGTGCCTTCGAATGGTGCATATTGAACACACAAAAAGTATGGAGTTAAAATAAGTTATTAAAAATGAAATCCCTTTGTGATAGATGAGTTTTCGTCTGAAACCCTTATACTTCTTATGAGATTGACCAATTTGTACACGAAGTGCATCCAGTTTTTGCCGTAACCCTCTCAACTCTTTAGAAGTTGCTATGTGGGTGAAATTATGATGTCATGCCAAGTTACAACCTTTTCAGAGTTCATTTGTAATGATTTTCAAATTCAGGGTCATGTAGCTCAAAATAAATCATTAAATGCAAGAAAAATATCAAATGAAGTGAGAAAGGGTGGAAAATTGGTAATGTGCCTTCGAATGGTGCATATCGAACACAAAAAAAGTATGGAGTTAAAATAAGTTATTAAAAATGAAATCCCTTTGTGATAGATGAGTTTTCGTTCGAAACCCTGATACTTCTTATGAGATTGTCCAATTTGTACACGAAGTGCATCCAGTTTTTGCCGTAACCCTCTCAACCCTTTAGAAGTTGCTGTGTGGGTGAAATTATGATGTCATGCCAAGTTACAACCTTTCCAGAGTTCATTTGTAATGCTTTTCAAATTCAGGGTCATTTAGCTCAAAATAAATCATTAAATGCATGAAAAATATGAAATGAAGTCAGAAAGGGTTGAAAATTGGTGATGTGCCTTCGAATGGTGCATATTGAACACACAAAAAGTATGGAGTTAAAATATGTTATGAAAAATGAAATTCCTTTCTGATAGATGAGTTTTCGTCCAAAACCCTCATACTTCTTATAAGATTGTCCAATTTGTACACGAAATGCATCCAGTTTTTGCCGTAACCCTCTCAACTCTTTAGGAGTTGCTATGTGGGTGAAATTATGATGTCATGCCAAGTTACAACCTTTTCAGAGTTCATTTGTAATGCTTTTCAAATTCAAGGTCATTTGGCTCAAAATAAATCATTAAATGCATGAAAAATATCAAATGAAGTCAGAAAGGGTTGAAAGTTGGTGATGTGCCTTCGAATAGTGCATATTGAACACACAAAAAGTATGGAGTTAAAATAAGTTATTAAAAATGAAATCTCTTTGTAATAGATGAGTATTCGTCCGAAACCCTCATACTTCTTATGAGATTGTCCAATTTTTACACGAAGTGCATCCAGTTTTTGCCGTAACCCTCTCAACTCTTTAGAAGTTGCTATGTGGGTGAAATTATGATGTCATGCCAAGTTACAACCTTTTCAGAATTCATTTGTAATGCTTTTCAAATTCAGGGTCATTTAGCTGAGAATAAATCATTAAATGCATGAAACATATCAAATGAAGTGAGAAAGGGTTGAAAATTGGTGATGTGCCTTCGAATGGTGCATATTGAACACACAAAAAGTATGGAGTTAAAATAAGTTATTAAAAACGAAATCCCTTTGTGATAGATGAGTTTTCGTCTGAAACCCTTATCCTTCTTATGAGATTGTCCAATTTGTACACGAAGTGCATCCAGTTTTTGCCGTAATCCTCTCAACTCTTTAGAAGTTGCTGTGTGGGTGAAATTATGATGTCATGCCAAGTTACAACCTTTTCAGAGTTCATTTGTAATGCTTTTCAAATTCAGGGTCATTTAGCTCAAAATAAATCATTAAATGCATGAAAAATATCAAATGAAGTCAGAAAGGGTTGAAAATTGGTGATGTGCCTTCGAATGGTGCATATTGAACACACAAAAAGTACGGAGTTAAAATAAGTTATTAAAAATGAAATCTCTTTGTAATAGATGAGTATTCGTCCGAAACCCTCATACTTCTTATGAAATTGTCCAATTTTTACACGAAGTGCATCCAGTTTTTGCCGTAACCCTCTCAACTCTTTAGAAGTTGCTATGTGGGTGAAATTATGATTTCATGCCAAGTTACAACCTTTTGAGAGTTCATTTGTAATGCTTTTCAAATTCAGGGTCATTTAGCTCAGAATAAATCATTAAATGCATGAAACATATCAAATGAAGTGAGAAAGGGTTGAAAATTGGTGATGTGCCTTCGAATGGTGCATATTGAACACACAAAAAGTATGGAGTTAAAATAAGTTATTAAAAACGAAATCCCTTTGTGATAGATGAGTTTTCGTCTGAAACCCTTATCCTTCTTATGAGATTGACCAATTTGTACACGAAGTGCATCCAGTTTTTGCCGTAACCCTCTCAACTCTTTAGAAGTTGCTATCTGGGTGAAATTATGATGTCATGCCAAGTTACAACCTTTTCAGAGTTCATTTGTAATGATTTTCAAATTCAGGGTCATTTAGCTCAAAATAAATCATTAAATGCAAGAAAAATATCAAATTGAGTGAGAAAGGGTGGAAAATTGGTGATGTGCCTTCGAATGGTGCATATTGAACACACAAAAAGTATGGAGTTAAAATAAGTTATTAAAAATGAAATCCCTTTGTGATAGATGAGTTTTCGTCTGAAACCCTTATACTTCTTATGAGATTGACCAATTTGTACACGAAGTGCATCCAGTTTTTGCCGTAACCCTCTCAACTCTTTAGAAGTTGCTATGTGGGTGAAATTATGATGTCATGCCAAGTTACAACCTTTTCAGAGTTCATTTGTAATGATTTTCAAATTCAGGGTCATGTAGCTCAAAATAAATCATTAAATGCAAGAAAAATATCAAATGAAGTGAGAAAGGGTGGAAAATTGGTAATGTGCCTTCGAATGGTGCATATCGAACACACAAAAAGTATGGAGTTAAAATAAGTTATTAAAAACGAAATCCCTTTGTGATAGATGAGTTTTCGTCTGAAACCCTTATCCTTCTTATGAGATTGACCAATTTGTACACGAAGTGCATCCAGTTTTTGCCGTAACCCTCTCAACTCTTTAGAAGTTGCTATCTGGGTGAAATTATGATGTCATGCCAAGTTACAACCTTTTCAGAGTTCATTTGTAATGATTTTCAAATTCAGGGTCATTTAGCTCAAAATAAATCATTAAATGCAAGAAAAATATCAAATTGAGTGAGAAAGGGTGGAAAATTGGTGATGTGCCTTCGAATGGTGCATATTGAACACACAAAAAGTATGGAGTTAAAATAAGTTATTAAAAATGAAATCCCTTTGTGATAGATGAGTTTTCGTCTGAAACCCTTATACTTCTTATGAGATTGACCAATTTGTACACGAAGTGCATCCAGTTTTTGCCGTAACCCTCTCAACTCTTTAGAAGTTGCTATGTGGGTGAAATTATGATGTCATGCCAAGTTACAACCTTTTCAGAGTTCATTTGTAATGATTTTCAAATTCAGGGTCATGTAGCTCAAAATAAATCATTAAATGCAAGAAAAATATCAAATGAAGTGAGAAAGGGTGGAAAATTGGTAATGTGCCTTCGAATGGTGCATATCGAACACACAAAAAGTATGGAGTTAAAATAAGTTATTAAAAATGAAATCCCTTTGTGATAGATGAGTTTTCGTTCGAAACCCTGATACTTCTTATGAGATTGTCCAATTTGTACACGAAGTGCATCCAGTTTTTGCCGTAACCCTCTCAACCCTTTAGAAGTTGCTGTGTGGGTGAAATTATGATGTCATGCCAAGTTACAACCTTTTCAGAGTTCATTTGTAATGCTTTTCAAATTCAGGGTCATTTAGCTCAAAATAAATCATTAAATGCATGAAAAATATCAAATGAAGTCAGAAAGGGTTGAAAATTGGTGATGTGCCTTCGAATGGTGCATATTGAACACACAAAAAGTATGGAGTTAAAATATGTTATGAAAAATGAAATTCCTTTCTGATAGATGAGTTTTCGTCCAAAACCCTCATACTTCTTATAAGATTGTCCAATTTGTACACGAAATGCATCCAGTTTTTGCCGTAACCCTCTCAACTCTTTAGGAGTTGCTATGTGGGTGAAATTATGATGTCATGCCAAGTTACAACCTTTTCAGAGTTCATTTGTAATGCTTTTCAAATTCAAGGTCATTTGGCTCAAAATAAATCATTAAATGCATGAAAAATATCAAATGAAGTCAGAAAGGGTTGAAAGTTGGTGATGTGCCTTCGAATAGTGCATATTGAACACACAAAAAGTATGGAGTTAAAATAAGTTATTAAAAATGAAATCTCTTTGTAATAGATGAGTATTCGTCCGAAACGCTCATACTTCTTATGAGATTGTCCAATTTTTACACGAAGTGCATCCAGTTTTTGCCGTAACCCTCTCAACTCTTTAGAAGTTGCTATGTGGGTGAAATTATGATGTCATGCCAAGTTACAACCTTTTCAGAATTCATTTGTAATGCTTTTCAAATTCAGGGTCATTTAGCTGAGAATAAATCATTAAATGCATGAAACATATCAAATGAAGTGAGAAAGGGTTGAAAATTGGTGATGTGCCTTCGAATGGTGCATATTGAACACACAAAAAGTATGGAGTTAAAATAAGTTATTAAAAACGAAATCCCTTTGTGATAGATGAGTTTTCGTCTGAAACCCTTATCCTTCTTATGAGATTGACCAATTTGTACACGAAGTGCATCCAGTTTTTGCCGTAACCCTCTCAACTCTTTAGAAGTTGCTATCTGGGTGAAATTATGATGTCATGCCAAGTTACAACCTTTTCAGAGTTCATTTGTAATGATTTTCAAATTCAGGGTCATTTAGCTCAAAATAAATCATTAAATGCAAGAAAAATATCAAATTGAGTGAGAAAGGGTGGAAAATTGGTGATGTGCCTTCGAATGGTGCATATTGAACACACAAAAAGTATGGAGTTAAAATAAGTTATTAAAAATGAAATCCCTTTGTGATAGATGAGTTTTCGTCTGAAACCCTTATACTTCTTATGAGATTGACCAATTTGTACACGAAGTGCATCCAGTTTTTGCTGTAACCCTCTCAACTCTTTAGAAGTTGCTATGTGGGTGAAATTATGATGTCATGCCAAGTTACAACCTTTTCAGAGTTCATTTGTAATGATTTTCAAATTCAGGGTCATGTAGCTCAAAATAAATCATTAAATGCAAGAAAAATATCAAATGAAGTGAGAAAGGGTGGAAAATTGGTGATGTGCCTTCGAATGGTGCATATTGAACACACAAAAAGTATGGAGTTAAAATAAGTTATTAAAAATGAAATCCCTTTGTGATAGATGAGTTTTCGTTCGAAACCCTGATACTTCTTATGAGATTGTCCAATTTGTACACGAAGTGCATCCAGTTTTTGCCGTAACCCTCTCAACCCTTTAGAAGTTGCTATGTGGGTGAAATTATGATGTCATGCCAAGTTACAACCTTTTCAGAGTTCATTTGTAATGCTTTTCAAATTCAGGGTCATTTAGCTCAAAATAAATCATTAAATGCATGAAAAATATCAAATTAAGTCAGAAAGGGTTGAAAATTGGTGATGTGCCTTCGAATGGTGCATATTGAACACACAAAAAGTATGGAGTTAAAATAAGTTATTAAAAATGAAATCCCTTTGTGATAGATGAGTTTTCGTCCGAAACCCTAATACTTCTTATCAGATTGTCCAATTTGTACACGAAGTGCATCCAGTTTTTGCCGTAACCCTCTCAACTCTTTAGAAGTTGCTATGTGGGTGAAATTATGATGTCGTGCCAAGTTACAACCTTTTCAGAGTTCATTTGTAATGCTTTTCAAATTCAGGGTCATTTAGCTCAAAATAAATAATTAAATGCATGAAAAATATCAAATTAAGTCAGAAAGGGTTGAAAATTGGTGATGTGCCTTCGAATGGTGCATATTGAACACACAAAAAGTATGGAGTTAAAATAAGTTATTAAAAATGAAATCTCTTTGTAATAGATGAGTTTTCGTCCGAAACCCTCATACTTCTTATGAGATTGTCCAATTTTTACACGAAGTGCATCCAGTTTTTGCCGTAACCCTCTCAACTCTTTAGAAGTTGCTATGTGGGTGAAATTATGATGTCATGCCAAGTTACAACCTTTTCAGAGTTCATCTGTAATTCAAATTCAGGGTCATTTAGCTAAAAATAAATCATTAAATTCATGAAAAATATCAAATGAAGTCAGAAAGGGTTGAAAATTGGTGATGTGCCTTCGAATGGTGCATATTAAAGACAAAAAAAGTATGGAGTTAAAATAAGTTATTAAAAATGAAATCCCTTTGTGATAGATGAGTTTTCGTCCGAAACCATCATACTTCTTATGAGATTGTCCAATTTGTACACGAAGTGCATCCAGTTTTTGCCGTAATCCTCTCAACTCTTTAGAAGTTGCTATGTGGGTGAAATTATGATGTCATGCCAAGTTACAACCTTTTCAGAGTTCATTTGTAATGCTTTTCAAATTCAGGGTCATTTAGCTCAGAATAAATCATTAAATGCATGAAACATATCAAATGAAGTGAGAAAGGGATGAAAATTGGTGATGTGCCTTCGAATGGTGCATATTGAAGACAAAAAAAGTATGGAGTTAAAATAAGTTATTAAAAATGAAATCCCTTTTTGATAGATGAGTTTTCATCCGAAACCCTCATACTTCTTATGAGATTGTCCAATTTGTACACGAAGTGCATCCAGTTTTTGCCGTAATCCTCTCAACTCTTTAGAAGTTGCTGTGTGGGTGAAATTATGATGTCATGCCATGTTACAACCTTTTCAGAGTTCATTTGTAATTCAAATTCAGGGTCATTTAGCTGAAAATAAATCATTAAATTCATGAAAAATATCAAATGAAGTCAGAAAGGGTTGAAAATTGGTGATGTGCCTTCGAATGGTGCATATTGAAGACAAAAAAAGTATGGAGTTAAAATAAGTGATTAAAAATGAAATCCCTTTGTGATAGATGAGTTTTCGTCCGAAACCATCATACTTCTTATGAGATTGTCCAATTTGTACACGAAGTGCATCCAGTTTTTGTCGTAATCCTCTCAACTCTTTAGAAGTTGCTGTGTGGGTGAAATTATGATGTCATGCCAAGTTACAACCTTTTCAGAGTTCAGTTGTAATGCTTTTCAAATTCAGGGTCATTTAGCTCAAAATAAATCATTAAATGCATGAAAAATATCAAATGAAGTCAGAAAGGGTTGAAAATTGGTGATGTGCCTTCGAATGGTGCATATTGAACACACAAAAAGTATGGAGTTAAAATAAGTTATTAAAAATGAAATCTCTTTGTAATAGATGAGTTTTCGTCCGAAACCCTCATACTTCTTATGAGATTGTCCAATTTTTACACGAAGTGCAACCAGTTTTTGCCGTAACCCTCTCAACTCTTTACAAGTTGCTATGTGGGTGAAATTATGATGTCATGCCAAGTTACAACCTTTTCAGAGTTCATTTGTAATTCAAATTCAGGGTCATTTGGCTAAAAAGAAATCATTAAATTCATGAAAAATATCAAATGAAGTCAGAAAGGGTTGAAAATTGGTGATGTGCCTTCGAATGGTGCATATTAAAGACAAAAAAAGTATGGAGTTAAAATAAGTTATTAAAAATGAAATCCCTTTGTGATAGATGAGTTTTCGTCCGAAACCATCATACTTCTTATGAGATTGTCCAATTTGTACACGAAGTGCGTCCAGTTTTTGCCGTAATCCTCTCAACTCTTTAGAAGTTGCTGTGTGGGTGAAATTATGATGTCATGCCAAGTTACAACCTTTTCAGAGTTCATTTGTAATGCTTTTCAAATTCAGGGTCATTTAGCTCAAAATAAATCATTAAATGCATGAAAAATATCAAATGAAGTCAGAAAGGGTTGAAAATTGGTGAAGTGCCTTCGAATGGTGCATATTGAACACACAAAAAGTATGGAGTTAAAATAAGTTATTAAAAATGAAATCTCTTTGTAATAGATGAGTTTTCGTCCGAAACCCTCATACTTCTTATGTGATTGTCCAATTTTTACACGAAGTGCATCCAGTTTTTGCCGTAACCCTCTCAACTCTTTAGAAGTTGCTATCTAGGTGAAATTATGATGTCATGCCAAGTTACAACCTTTTCAGAGTTCATTTGTAATGCTTTTCAAATTCAGGGTCATTTAGCTCAAAATAAATCATTAAATGCATGGAAAATATCAAATGAAGTCAGAAAGGGTTGAAAATTGGTGATGTGCCTTCGAATGGTGCATATTGAACACACAAAAAGTATGGAGTTAAAATAAGTTATTAAAAATGAAATCTCTTTGTAATAGATGAGTTTTCGTCCGAAACCCTCATACTTCTTATGAGATTGTCCAATTTTTACACGAAGTGCATCCAGTTTTTGCCGTAACCCTCTCAACTCTTTAGAAGTTGCTATGTGGGTGAAATTATGATGTCATGCCAAGTTACAACCTTTTCAGAGTTCATTTGTAATGCTTTTCAAATTCAGGGTCATTTAGCTCAGAATAAATCATTAAATGCATTAAACATATCAAATGAAGTGAGAAAGGGTTGAAAATTGGTGATGTGCCTTCGAATGGTGCATATTGAACACACAAAAAGTACGGAGTTAAAATAAGTTATTAAAAACGAAATCCCGTTGTGATAGATGAGTTTTCGTCTGAAACCCTCATACTTCTTATGAGATTGACCAATTTGTACACGAAGTGCATCCAGTTTTTGCCGTAACCCTCTCAACTCTTTAGAAGTTGCTATGTGGGTGAAATTATGATGTCATGCCAAGTTACAACCTATTTAGAGTTCATTTGTAATGATTTTCAAATTTAGGGTCATTTAGCTCAAAATAAATCATTAAATGCAAGAAAAATATCAAATTGAGTGAGAAAGGGTGGAAAATTGGTGATGTGCCTCCGAATGGTGCATATTGAACACACAAAAAGTATGGAGTTAAAATAAGTTATTAAAAATTAAATCCCTTTGTGATAGATGAGTTTTCCTTCGAAACCCTCATACTTCTTATGAGATTGTCCAATTTGTACACGAAGTGCATCCAATTTTTTTCATAACCCTCTCAACTATTTAAAAGTTGCTATGTGGGTGAAATTATGATGTCATGCCAAGTTACAACCTTTTCAGGGTTCGTTTGTAATGCTTTTCAAATTCAGGGTCATTCAGCTCAAAATAAATCATTAAATGCATGAAAAATATCAAATGAAGTCAGAAAGGGTTGCAAATTGGTGATGTGCCTTCGAATGGTGCATATTGAACACACAAAAAGTATGGAGTTAAAACAAGTTATTAAAAATGAAATCCCTTTGTGGTAGATGAGTTTTCGTCCGAAACCCTCATACTTCTTATGAGATAGTCCAATTTGTACACGAAGTGCATCCACTTTTTGCCGTAACCCTCTCAACTCTTTAGAAATTGCTATGTGGGTGAAATTATGATGTCATGCCAAGTAACAACCATTTCACAGTTCATCTGTAATTCAAATTCAGGGTCATTTAGCTAAAAATAAATCATTAAATTCATGAAAAATATCAAATGAAGTCAGAAAGGGTTGAAAATTGGTGATGTGCCTTCGAATGGTCCATATTGAAGACAAAAAAGTATGGAGGTAAAATAAGTTATTAAAAATGAAATCCCTTTGTGATAGATGAGTTTTCGTCCGAAACCCTCATACTTCTTATGAGATTGTCCAATTTTTACATGAAGTGCATCCAGTTTTTGCCCTAACCCTCTCAACTCTTTAGAAGTTACTATGTGGGTGAAATTATGATGTCATGCCAAGTTACAACCTTTTCAGAGTTCATTTGTAATGCTTTTCAAATTCAAGGTCATTTAGCTCAAAATAAATCATTAAATGCATGAAACATAACAAATGAAGTGAGAAAGGGCTGAAAATTGGTGATGTGCCTTCGAATGGTGCATATTGAACACACAAAAAGTATGGAGTTAAAATAAGTTATTAAAAACGAAATCCCTTTGTGATAGATGAGTTTTCGTCTGAAACCCTTATACTTCTTATGAAATTGACCAATTTGTACACGAAGTGCATCCAGTTTTTGTCGTAACCCTCTCAACTCTTTAGAAGTTGCTATGTGGGTGAAATTATGATGTCATGCCAAGTTACAACCTTGTCAGAGTTCATTTGTAATGCTTTTCAAATTCAGGGTCATTTAGCTCAAAATAAATCATTAAATGCATGAAAGATATCAAATGAAGTGAGAAAGGGTTGAAAATTGGTGATGTGCCTTCGAATGATGCATATTGAACACACAAAAAGTATGGAGTTAAAATAAGTTATTAAAAACGAAATCCCTTTGTGATAGATGAGTTTTCGTCTGAAACCCTCATACTTCTTATGAGATTGACCAATTTGTACACGAAGTGCATCCAGTTTTTGCCGTAACCCTCTCAACTCTTTAGAAGTTGCTATGTGGGTGAAATTATGATGTCATGCCAAGTTACAACCTTTTCAGAGTTCATTTGTAATGATTTTCAAATTTAGGGTCATTTAGCTAAAAATAAATCATTAAATGCAAGAAAAATATCAAATTGAGTGAGAAAGGGTGGAAAATTGGTGATGTGCCTCCGAATGGTGCATATTCAACACACAAAAAGTATGGAGTTAAAATAAGTTATTAAAAATGAAATCCCTTTGTGATAGATGAGTTTTCGTTCGAAACCCTCATACTTCTTATGAGATTGTCCAATTTGTACACGAAGTGCATACAATTTTTGTCCTAACCCTCTCAACTATTTAAAAGTTGCTATGTGGGTGAAATTATGATGTCATGCCAAGTTACAACCTTTTCACAGTTCGTTTGTAATGCTTTTCAAATTCAGGGTCATTTAGCTCAAAATAAATCATTAAATGCATGAAAAATATCAAATGAAGTCAGAAAGGGTTGCAAATTGGTGATGTGCCTTCGAATAGTGCATATTGAACACACAAAAAGTATGGAGTTAAAACAAGTTAATAAAAATGAAATCCCTTTGTGGTAGATGAGTTTTCGTCTGAAACCCTCATACTTCTGATGAGATTGTCCAATTTTTACACGAAGTGCATCCAGTTTTTGCCGTAACCCTCTCAACTCCTTAGAAGATGCTATGTGGGTGAAATTATGATGTCATGCCAAGTTCCAACCTTTTCAGATTTGATTTGTAATGCTTTTCAAATTCGGGGTCATTTAGCTCAAAATAAATCATCAAATGCATGAAAAATATCAAATGAATTGAGAAAGGGTTGAAAATTGGTGATGTGCCTTCGAATGGTGCATATTGAACACACAAAAATTATAGAGTTAAAATAAGTTATTAAAAATGAAATCCCTTTGAAATAGATGAGTTTTCGTCTGAAACCCTCATACTTCATATGAGATTGTCCAATTTTTACACGAAGTGCATCCAGTTTTTGCCATAACCCTCTCAACTCTTCAGAAGTTTCTATCTGGGTGAAATTATGATGTCATGCAAAGTAACAACCTTTTCATAGTTCATTTGTAATGCTTTTCAAATTCAGGGTCATTTAGCTCAAAATAAATCATTAAATGCATCAAAAATATCAAATGAATTCAGAAACGGTTGAAAATTGGTGATATCCCTTCGAATGGTGCATATTGAACACACAAAAAGTATGGATTTAAAATAAGTTTTTAAAAATGAAATCCTTGTGTGATAGATGAGTTCTCGTCCGAAACCCTCATACTTTCTTATGAGATTGTCCAATTTTTACACGAAGTGCATCCAGTTTTTGACGTAACCCTCTCAACTCTTTAGACGTTGCTATGTGGGTGAAATTATGATGTCATGCCAAGTTACAACCTTTTCACAGTTCGTTTCTAATGCTTTTCAAATTCAGGGTCATTTAGCTCAAAATAAATCATTAAATGCATGAAAAATATCAAATGAAGTCAGAAAGGGTTGCAAATTGGTGATGTGCCTTCGAATAGTGCATATTGAACACACAAAAAGTATGGAGTTAAAACAAGTTAATAAAAATGAAATCCCTTTGTGGTAGATGAGTTTTCGTCTGAAACCCTCATACTTCTGATGAGATTGTCCAATTTTTACACGAAGTGCATCCAGTTTTTGCCGTAACCCTCTCAACTCTTTAGAAGATGCTATGTGGGTGAAATTATGATGTCATGCCAAGTTACAACCTTTTCAGATTTGATTTGTAATGCTTTTCAAATTCGGGGTCATTTAGCTCAAAATAAATCATCAAATGCATGAAAAATATCAAATGAATTCAGAAAGGGTTGAAAATTGGTGATGTGCCTTCGAATGGTGCATATTGAACACACAAAAATTATAGAGTTAAAATAAGTTATTAAAAATGAAATCCCTTTGAAATAGATGAGTTTTCGTCTGAAACCCTCATACTTCATATGAGATTGTCCAATTTTTACACGAAGTGCATCCAGTTTTTGCCGTAACCCTCTCAACTCTTCAGAAGTTTCTATCTGGGTGAAATTATGATGTCATGCAAAGTAACAACCTTTTCACAGTTCATTTGTAATGCTTTTCAAATTCAGGGTCATTTAGCTCAAAATAAATCATTAAATGCATCAAAAATATCAAATGAATTCAGAAACGGTTGAAAATTGGTGATATCCCTTCGAATGGTGCATATTGAACACACAAAAAGTATGGATTTAAAATAAGTTTTTAAAAATGAAATCCTTGTGTGATAGATGAGTTCTCGTCCGAAACCCTCATACTTTCTTATGAGATTGTCCAATTTTTACACGAAGTGCATCCAGTTTTTGACGTAACCCTCTCAACTCTTTAGACGTTGCTATGTGGGTGAAATTATGATGTGATGCCAAGTAACAACCTTTTTAGAGATCATTTGTAATGCTTTTCAAATTCAGGGTCATTTAGCTCAAAAAATATGATTAAATGCATGAAAATATCAAATGAAGTCAGAAAGTGTTGAAAATTGTTGATTTGCCTTCGAATGGTGCATATTGAACACACAAAAAGTATGGAGTTCAAATAAGTTATTTTAAAAACGAAATCCCTTTGTGATAGATGAGTTTTCGTCTGAAACCCTCATACTTCTTATGACATTGACCAATTTTTACACGAAGTGCGTCCAGTTTTTGTCGTAACCCTCTCAACTCTTTAGAAGTTGATATGTGGGTGAAATTATGATGTCATGCCAAGTTACAACCTTTTCAGAGTTCATTTGTAATGCTTTCAAAATTCAGGGTCATTTAGCTCAAAATAAATCATTAAATGCATCAAAAATATCAAATGAATTCAGAAAGGGTTGAAAATTGGTGATGTCCCTTCGAATGGTGCATATTGAACACACAAAAAGTATGGATTTACAATAAGTTATTAAAAATGAAATCCCTGTGTGATAGATGAGTTTTCGTCCGAAACCCTCATACTTATGAGACTGTCCAATTTTTACACGAAGTGCATCCAGTTTTTGACGTAACCCTCTCAACTCTTTAGAAGTTGCTATGTGGGTGAAATTATGATGTCATGCCAAGTAACAACCTTTTTAGAGATCATTTGTAATGCTTTTCAAATTCAGGGTCATTTATCTCAAAATAAATCATTAAATTCACGAAAAATATCAAATTAATTCAGAAAGGGTTGAAAATTGGTGATTTGCCTTCGAATGGTGTATATTGAACACATCAAAATAATGGAGTTAAAATAAGTTATTAAAAACGAAATCCCTTTGTGATAGATGAGTTTTCGTCTGAAACCCTCATACTTCTTATGAGATTGTCCAATTTGTACACGAAGTGCATCCAGTTTTTGCCGTAACCCTGTCAACTCTTTACAAGTTGCTATGTGGGTGAAATTCTGATGTCATGCCAAGTTACAACCTTTTCAGAGTTCATTTGTAATGCTTTTCAAATTCAGGGTCATTTAGCTCAAAATAAATCATTAAATGCATCAAAAATATCAAATGAATTTAGAAAGGGTTGAAAATTGGTGATGTCCCTTCGAATGGTGCATATTGAACACACAAAAAGTATGGATTTAAAATAAGTTATTAAAAATGAAATCCCTGTGTGATAGATGAGTTTTCGTCCGAAACCCTCATACTTCTTATGAGACTGTCCAATTTTTACACGAAGTGCATCCAGTTTTTGACGTAACCCTCTCAACTCTTTAGAAGTTGCTATGTGGGTGAAATTATGATGTCATGCCAAGTAACAACCTTTTTAGAGATCATTTGTAATGCTTTTCAAATTCAGGGTCATTTAGCTCAAAAAATATCATTAAATGCATGAAAAATATCAAATGAAGTCAGAAAGGGTTGAAAATTGTTGATTTGCCTTCGAATGGTGAATATTGAACACACAAAAAGTATGGAGTTCAAATAAGTTATTTTAAAGACGAAATCCCTTTGTCATAGATGAGTTTTCGTCCGAAACACTCATACTTCTTATGAGATTGACCAATTTGTACACGAAGTGCATCCAGTTTTTGTCGTAACCCTCTCAACTCTTTAGAAGTTGATATGTGGGTGAAATTATGATGTCATGCCAAGTTACAACCTTTTCAGAGTTCATTTGTAATGCTTTTCAAATTCAAGGTCATTTAGCTCAAAATAAATAATTAAATGCATGAAAAATATCTAATGAAGTGAGAAAGGGTTGAAAATTGGTGATGTGCCTTCGAATGGTGCATATTGAAGACACAAAAAGTCTGGAGTTCAAATAAGTTATTTTAAAAACGAAATCCCTTTGTAATAGATGAGTTTTCGTCTGTAACCCTCATACTTCTTATGAGATTGTCCAATTTTTACACGAAGTGTATCCTGTTTTTGCCGTAACCCTCTCAACTCTGTAGAAGTTGCGATGTGGGTGAAATTATGCTGTCATGCCAAGTTACAACCTTTTCAGAGTTCATTTGTAATGCTTTTCAAATTCAGGGTCATTTAGCTCAAAATAAATCATTAAATGTATGAAAAATATCAAATGAATTCAGAAAGTGTTGAAAATTGGTAATGAGCCTTCGAATGGTGCATATTGAACACACAAA
This sequence comes from Hordeum marinum, assembly GCA_022496015.1. Classification (NCBI taxonomy): domain Eukaryota; kingdom Viridiplantae; phylum Streptophyta; class Magnoliopsida; order Poales; family Poaceae; genus Hordeum; species Hordeum marinum. The sequence goes on from CM039674.1 coordinate 481,215,443, forward strand.
AAGTATGGAGTTAAAATAAGTTCTTAAAAACGAAATACCTTTGTGATAGATGAGTTTTCGTCTAAAACCCTCATACTTCTTATGAGATTGTCCAATTTGTACACGAAGTGCATCCAATTTTTGCCGTAACCCTCTCAACTCTTTAGAAGTTGCTATGTGGGTGAAATTATGATGTCATGCCAAGTTACAACCTTTTCAGAGTTCATTTGTAATGCTTTTCAAATTCAGGGTCATTTAGCTCAAAATAAATCATTAAATGTATGAAAAATATCAAATGAATTCAGAAAGTGTTGAAAATTGGTGATGTGCCTTCGAATGGTCCATATTGAACACACAAAAAGTATGGAGTTAAAATAAGTTCTTAAAAACAAAATACCTTTGTGATAGATGAGTTTTCGTCTAAAACCCTCATACTTCTTATGAGATTGTCCAATTTGTACACGAAGTGCATCCAATTTTTGCCGTAACCCTCTCAACTCTTTAGAAGTTGCTATGTGGGTGAAATTATGATGTCATGCCAAGTTACAACCTTTTCAGAGTTCATTTGTAATGCTTTTCAAATTCAGGGTCATTTAGCTCAAAATAAATCATTAAATGCATGAAAAATATTAAATGAAGTCAGAAAGGGTTGAAAATTAGTGATGTGCCTTCGAATGGTGCATATTGAACACACAAAAAGTATGGAAACAAAATAAGTTATTAAAAATGAAATCTCTTTGTGATAGATGGGTTTTCGTCCGAAACCCTCATACTTCTTATGAGATTGTCCAATTTTTACACGAAGTGCATCCAGTGTTTGCCGTAACCCTCTCAACTCTTTAGAAGTTGCTATGTGGGTGAAATTATGATGTCATGCCATGTTACAACCTTTTCAGAATACATTTGTAATGCTTTTCAAATTCGGGGTCATTTAGCTCAAAATAAATCATCAAATGCATGAAAAATATCAAATGAATTCAGAAAGGGTTGAAAATTGGTGATGTGCCTTCGAATTGTGCATATTGAACACGCAAAAATTATAGAGTTAAAATAAGTTATTAAAAATGAAATCCCTTTGAAATAGATGAGTTTTCGTCCGAAACCCTCATACTTCATATGAGATTGTCCAATTTTTACACGAAGTGCATCCAGTTTTTGCCGTAACCCTCTCAACTCTTCAGAAGTTTCTATCTGGGTGAAATTATGATGTCATGCAAAGTAACAACCTTTTCACAGTTCATTTGTAATGCTTTTCAAATTCAGGGTCATTTAGCTCAAAATAAATCATTAAATGCATGAAAAATATCAAATGAAGTCAGAAAGGGTTGAAAATGGCTGATGTGCCTTCGAATGGTGCATATTGAACACAAAAAATGTATGGAGACAAAATAAGTTATTAAAAATGAATTCCCTTTGTAATAGATGAGTTTTCGTCCGAAACCCTTATACTTCTTATGAGATTGACCAATTTGCACACGAAGTGCATCCAGTTTTTGCCGTAACCCTCTCAACTCTTTAGAAGTTGCTATGTGGGTGCAATTATGATGTCATGCCAAGTTACAACCTTTTCAGAGTTCATTTGTAATGATTTTCAAATACAGGGTCATTTAGCTCAAAATAAATCATTAAATGCAAGAAAAATATCAAATTAAGTCAGAAAGGGTGGAAAATTGGTGATGTACCTTCGAATGGTGCATATTGAACACAAAAAAAGTATGGAGTTGAAATAAGTTATTATAAATGAAATCCCTTTGTGATACATGAGTTTTCGTCCGAAACCCTCATACTTCTTATGAGATTGTCCAATTTGAACACGAAGTGCATCCAGTTTTGGCCGTAACCCTCTCAACTCTTTAGAAGTTGCTATGTGGGTGAAATTATGATGTCATGCCAAGTTACAACCTTTTCAGAGTTCATTTGTAATCCTTTTCAAATTAAGGGTCATTTAGCTCAAAATAAATCATCAAATGCATGAAAAATATCAAATGAAGTGAGAAAGGGTCGAAAATTGGTGATGTGCCTTCGAATGGTGCATATTGAACACGCGAAAACTATGGAGTTAAAATAAGTTATTAATAATGAAATCCGTTTGTGATAGATGAGTTTTCGTCCCAAACCCTCATACTTCTTATGAGATTATCCAATTTGTACACGAAGTGCATCCAAATTTTGTCGTAACCCTCTCAACTCTTTAGAAATTGCTATGTGGGTGAAATTATGATGTCATGCCAAGTTACAACCATTTCAGAGTTCATTTGTAATGTTTTTCAAATTCAGGGTCATTTAGCTCAAAATAAATCATTAAATGCATGAAAAATATCAAATGAAGTCAGAAAGGGTTGAAAATTAGTGATGTGCCTTCGAATGGTGCATATTGAACACACAAAAAGTATGGAAACAAAATAAGTTATTAAAAATGAAATCCCTTTGTGATAGATGAGTTTTCGTCCGAAACCCTCATACTTCTTATGAGATTGTCCAATTTTTACACGAAGTGCATCCAGTTTTTGCCGTAACCCTCTCAACTCTTTAGAAATTGCTATGTGGGTGAAATTATGATGTCATGCCATGTTACAACCTTTTCAGAGTTCATTTGTAATGCTTTTCAAATTCGGGGTCATTTAGCTCAAAATAAATCATCAAATGCATGAAAAATATCAAATTAATTCAGAAAGGGTTGAAAATTGGTGATGTGCCTTCGAATGGTGCATATTGAACACGCAAAAATTATAGAGTTAAAATAAGTTATTAAAAATGAAATCCCTTTGAAATAGATGAGTTTTCGTCCGAAACCCTCATACTTCATATGAGATTGTCCAATTTTTACACGAAGTGCATCCAGTTTTTGCCGTAACTCTCTCAACTCTTCAGAAGTTTCTATCTGGGTGAAATTATGATGTCATGCAAAGTAACAACCTTTTCACAGTTCATTTGTAATGCTTTTCAAATTCAGGGTCATTTAGCTCAAAATAAATCATTAAATGCATGAAAAATATCAAATGAAGTCAGAAAGGGTTGAAAATGGCTGATGTGCCTTCGAATGGTGCATATTGAACACAAAAAATGTATGGAGACAAAATAAGTTATTAAAAATGAAATCCCTTTGAAATAGATGAGTTTTCGTCCGAAACCCTCATACTTCATATGAGATTGTCCAAGTTTTACACGAAGTGCATCCAGTTTTTGCCGTAACCCTCTCAACTCTTCACAAGTTTCTATCTGGGTGAAATTATGATGTCATGCAAAGTAACAACCTTTTCACAGTTCATTTGTAATGCTTTTCAAATTCAGGGTCATTTAGCTCAAAATAAATCATTAAATGCATGAAAAATATCAAATGAAGTCAGAAAGGGTTGAAAATGGCTGATGTGCCTTCGAATGGTGCATATTGAACACAAAAAATGTATGGAGACAAAATAAGTTATTAAAAATGAATTCCCTTTGTAATAGATGAGTTTTCGTCCGAAACCCTTATACTTCTTATGAGATTGACCAATTTGCACACGAAGTGCATCCAGTTTTTGCCGTAACCCTCTCAACTCTTTAGAAGTTGCTATGTGGGTGCAATTATGATGTCATGCCAAGTTACAACCTTTTCAGAGTTCATTTGTAATGATTTTCAAATACAGGGTCATTTAGCTCAAAATAAATCATTAAATGCAAGAAAAATATCAAATTAAGTCAGAAAGGGTGGAAAATTGGTGATGTACCTTCGAATGGTGCATATTGAACACAAAAAAAGTATGGAGTTGAAATAAGTTATTATAAATGAAATCCCTTTGTGATACATGAGTTTTCGTCCGAAACCCTCATACTTCTTATGAGATTGTCCAATTTGAACACGAAGTGCATCCAGTTTTTGCCGTAACCCTCTCAACTCTTTAGAAGTTGCTATGTGGGTGAAATTATGATGTCATGCCAAGTTACAACCTTTTCAGAGTTCATTTGTAATCCTTTTCAAATTAAGGGTCATTTAGCTCAAAATAAATCATCAAATGCATGAAAAATATCAAATGAAGTGAGAAAGGGTCGAAAATTGGTGATGTGCCTTCGAATGGTGCATATTGAACACGCGAAAACTATGGAGTTAAAATAAGTTATTAAAAATGAAATCCGTTTGTGATAGATGAGTTTTCGTCCCAAACCCTCATACTTCTTATGAGATTATCCAATTTGTACACGAAGTGCATCCAATTTTTGTCGTAACCCTCTCAACTCTTTAGAAATTGCTATGTGGGTGAAATTATGATGTCATGCCAAGTTACAACCATTTCAGAGTTCATTTGTAATGTTTTTCAAATTCAGGGTCATTTAGCTCAAAATAAATCATTAAATGCATGAAAAATATCAAATGAAGTCAGAAAGGGTTGAAAATTGGTGATGTGCCTTCGAATGGTGCATATTGAACACACAAAAAGTATGGAAACAAAATAAGTTATTAAAAATGAAATCCCTTTGTGATAGATGAGTTTTCGTCCGAAACCCTCATACTTCTTATGAGATTGTCCAATTTTTACACGAAGTGCATCCAGTTTTTGCCGTAACCCTCTCAACTCTTTAGAAATTGCTATGTGGGTGAAATTATGATGTCATGCCATGTTACAACCATTTCAGAGTTCATTTGTAATGCTTTTCAAATTCGGGGTCATTTAGCTCAAAATAAATCATCAAATGCATGAAAAATATCAAATTAATTCAGAAAGGGTTGAAAATTGGTGATGTGCCTTCAAATGGTGCATATTGAACACGCAAAAATTATAGAGTTAAAATAAGTTATTAAAAATGAAATCCCTTTGAAATAGATGAGTTTTCGTCCGGAACCCTCATACTTCATATGAGATTGTCCAATTTTTACACGAAGTGCATCCAGTTTTTGCCGTAACTCTCTCAACTCTTCAGAAGTTTCTATCTGGGTGAAATTATGATGTCATGCAAAGTAACAACCTTTTCACAGTTCATTTGTAATGCTTTTCAAATTCAGGGTCATTTAGCTCAAAATAAATCATTAAATGCATGAAAAATATCAAATGAAGTCAGAAAGGGTTGAAAATGGCTGATGTGCCTTCGAATGGTGCATATTGAACACAAAAAATGTATGGAGACAAAATAAGTTATTAAAAATGAATTCCCTTTGTAATAGATGAGTTTTCGTCCGAAACCCTTATACTTCTTATGAGATTGTCCAATTTGTACATGAAGTGCATCCAGTTTTTGCCGTAACCCTCTCAACTCTTTAGAAGTTCCTATGTGGGAGAAATTATGATGTCATGCCAAGTTATAACCTTTTCAGAGTTCATTTGTAGTGCTTTTCAAATTCAGGGTCATTTAGCTCAAAATGAATCATTAAATGCATGAAAAATATCTAATGAAGTCTGGAAGGGTTGAAAATTGGTGATGTGCCTTCGAATGGTGCATTTTCAACACAGAAAAAGTATGGAGTTAAAATAAGTTCTTAACAATGAAATCCCTTTGTAATAGATGAGTTTTCGTCCGAAACCCTCATACTTCTTATGAGATTGTCAAATTTTTACACGAAGTGCATCTAGTTTTTGCCGTAACCCTGTCAACTCTTTAGAAGTTTCTATGTGGGTGAAATTATGATGTCATGCCAAGTTACAACCTTTTCAGAGTTCATTTGTAATGCTTTTCAAATTCAGGGTCATTTAGCTCAAAATAAATCATTAAATGCATGAAACATATCAAATGAAGTGAGAAAGGGTTGAAAATTGGTGATGTGCCTTCGAATGGTGCATATTAAACACACAAAAAGTAGGGAGTTAAAATAAGTTATTAAAAACGACATCCCTTTGTGATAGATGAGTTTTCGTCTAAAACCCTCATACTTCTTATGAGATTGACCAATTTGCACACGAAGTGCATCCAGTTTTTGCCGTAACCCTCTCAACTCTTTAGAAGTTGCTATGTGGGTGCAATTATGATGTCATGCCAAGTTACAACCTTTTCAGAGTTCATTTGTAATGATTTTCAAATACAGGGTCATTTAGCTCAAAATAAATCATTAAATGCAAGAAAAATGTCAATTGAAGTCAGAAAGGGTGGAAAATTGGTGATGTACCTTCGAATGGTGCATATTGAACACAAAAAAAGTATGGAGTTGAAATAAGTTATTATAAATGAAATCCCTTTGTGATACATGAGTTTTCGTCCGAAACCCTCATACTTCTTATGAGATTGTCCAATTTGAACACGAAGTGCATCCAGTTTTTGCCGTAACCCTCTCAACTCTTTAGAAGTTGCTATGTGGGTGAAATTATGATGTCATGCCAAGTTACAACCTTTTCAGAGTTCATTTGTAATCCTTTTCAAATTAAGGGTCATTTAGCTCAAAATAAATCATCAAATGCATGAAAAATATCAAATGAAGTGAGAAAGGGTCGAAAATTGGTGATGTGCCTTCGAATGGTGCGTATTGAACACGCGAAAACTATGGAGTTAAAATAAGTTATTAAAAATGAAATCCGTTTGTGATAGATGAGTTTTCGTCCCAAACCATCATACTTCTTATGAGATTATCCAATTTGTACACGAAGTGCATCCAATTTTTGTCGTAAACCTCTCAACTCTTTAGAAATTGCTATGTGGGTGAAATTATGATGTCATGCCAAGTTACAACCATTTCAGAGTTCATTTGTAATGTTTTTCAAATTCAGGGTCATTTAGCTCAAAATAAATCATTAAATGCATGAAAAATATCAAATGAAGTCAGAAAGGGTTGAAAATTGGTGATGTGCCTTCGAATGGTGCATATTGAACACACAAAAAGTATGGAATCAAATAAGTTATTAAAAATGAAACCCCTTTGTGATAGATGAGTTTTCGTCCGAAACCCTCATACTTCTTATGAGATTGTCCAATTTTTACACGAAGTGCATCCAGTTTTTGCCGTAACCCTCTCAACTCTTTAGAAGTTGCTATGTGGGTGAAATTATGATGTCATGCCATGTTACAACCTTTTCAGAGTTCATTTGTAATGCTTTTCAAATTCGGGGTCATTTAGCTCAAAATAAATCATCAAATGCATGAAAAATATCAAATTAATTCAGAAAGGGTTGAAAATTGGTGATGTGCCTTCGAATGGTGCATATTGAACACGCAAAAATTATAGAGTTAAAATAAGTTATTAAAAATGAAATCCCTTTGAAATAGATGAGTTTTCGTCCGAAACCCTCATACTTCTTATGAGATTGTTCAATTTCTACACGAAGTGCATCCTGTTTTTGCCGTAACCCTCTCAACTCTTTAGAAGTTCCAATGTGGGTGAAATGATGATGTCATGCCAAGTTACAACCTTTTCAGAGTTCATTTGTAATGCTTTTCAAATTCAGGGTCATTTAGCTCAAAATAAATCATTAAATGCATGAAAAATATCAAATGAAGTGAGAAAGGGTTGAAAATTGGTGACGTGCCTTCGAATGGTGCATATTGAACACAAAAAAAGTATAGAGTTAAAATAAGTTATTAAAAATGAAATCCCTTTGTAATAGATGAGTTTTCGTCCGAAACCCTCATACTTCTTATGAGATTGTTCAATTTTTACACGAAGTGCATCCTGTTTTTGCCGTAACCCTCTCAACTCTTTAGAAGTTCCAATGTGGGTGAAATGATGAATTCATGCCAAGTTACAACCTTTTCAGAGTTCATTTGTAATGCTTTTCAAATTCAGGGTCATTTAGCTCAAAATAAATCATTAAATGCATGAAAAATATCAAATGAATTGACAAAGGGTTGAAAATTGGTGATGTGCCTTCGAATGGTGCATTTTGAACACACAAAAAGTATGGAGTTAAAATAAGTTCTTAACAATGAAATCCCTTTGTAATAGATGAGTTTTCGTCCGAAACCCTCATACTTCCTATGAGATTGTCAAATTTTTACACGAAGTGCATCTAGTTTTTGCCGTAACCCTGTCAACTCTTTAGAAGTTTCTATGTGGGTGAAATTATGATGTCATGCCAAGTTACAACCTTTTCAGAGTTCATTTGTAATGCTTTTCAAATTCAGGGTCATTTAGCTCAAAATAAATCATTAAATGCATGAAACATATCAAATGAAGTGAGAAAGGGTTGAAAATTGGTGATGTGCCTTCGAATGGTGCATATTAAACACACAAAAAGTAGGGAGTTAAAATAAGTTATTAAAAACGACATCCCTTTGTGATAGATGAGTTTTCGTCTAAAACCCTCATACTTCTTATGAGATTGACCAATTTGCACACGAAGTGCATCCAGTTTTTGCCGTAACCCTCTCAACTCTTTAGAAGTTGCTATGTGGGTGCAATTATGATGTCATGCCAAGTTACAACCTTTTCAGAGTTCATTTGTAATGATTTTCAAATACAGGGTCATTTAGCTCAAAATAAATCATTAAATGCAAGAAAAATATCAAATGAAGTCAGAAAGGGTGGAAAATTGGTGATGTAGCTTCGAATGGTGCATATTGAACACAGAAAAAGTATGGAGTTAAAATAAGTTATTATAAATGAAATCCCTTTGTGATACATGAGTTTTCGTCCGAAACCCTCATACTTCTTATGAGATTGTCCAATTTGAACACGAAGTGGATCCAGTTTTTGCCGTAACCCTCTCAACTCTTTAGAAGTTGCTATGTGGGTGAAATTATGATGTCATGCCAAGTTACAACCTTTTCAGAGTTCATTTGTAATCCTTTTCAAATTAAGGGTCATTTAGCTCAAAATAAATCATCAAATGCATGAAAAATATCAAATGAAGTGAGAAAGTGTCGAAAATTGGTGATGTGCCTTCGAATGGTGCATATTGAACATGCGAAAACTATGGAGTTAAAATAAGTTATTAAAAATGAAATCCGTTTGTGATAGATGAGTTTTCGTCCCAAACCCTCATACTTCTTGTGAGATTATCCAATTTGTACACGAAGTGCATCCAATTTTTGTCGTAACCCTCTCAACTCTTTAGAAATTGCTATGTGGGTGAAATTATGATGTCATGCCAAGTTACAACAATTTCAGAGTTCATTTGTAATGTTTTTCAAATTCAGGGTCATTTAGCTCAAAATAAATCATTAAATGCATGAAAAATATCAAATGAAGTCAGAAAGGGTAGAAAATTGGTGATGTGCCTTCGAATGGTGCATATTGAACACAAAAAAGTATGGAGTTAAAATATGTTATTAAAAATGAAATCCCTTTGTGATAGATGAGTTTTCGTCCGAAACCCTCATACTTCTTATGAGATTGTCCAATTTGTACACGAAGTGCATCAAGTTTTTGACGTAACCCTCTCAACTCTTTAGAAGTTGCTATGTGGGTGAAATTATGATATCATGCGAAGTTACAACCTTTTCAGAGGTCATTTGTAATCCTTTTCAAATACAGCGTCATTTAGCTCAAAATAAATCATTAAATGCATGAAAAATATCAAATGAAGTGAGACAGGGTTGAAAATTGGTGATGTGCCTTCGAATGGTGCATATTGAACACACAAAAAGTATAGAGTTAAAATAAGTTATTAAAAATGAAATCCCTTTGTAATAGATGAATTTTCGTCCGAAACCCTCATACTTCTTATGAGATTGTCCAATTTTAACACGAAGAGCATCCTGTTTTTGCCGTAACCCTCTCAACTCTGTAGAAGTTGCTATGTGGGTGAAATTATGAAGTGATGCCAAGTTACAACTTTTTCAGAGTTCATTTGTAATGCTTTTCAAATTCTGGGTCATTTATCTCAAAATAAATCATTAAATTCACGAAAAATATCAAATGAATTCAGAAAGGGTTGAAAATTGGTGATTTGCCTTCGAATGGTGCATATTGAACACATAAAAATAATGGAGTTAAAATAAGTTATTAAAAACGACATCCCTTTGTGATAGATGAGTTTTCGTCTAAACCCTCATACTTCTTATGAGATTGACCAATTTGCACACGAAGTGCATCCAGTTTTTGCCGTAACCCTCTCAACTCTTTAGAAGTTGCTATGTGGGTGCAATTATGATGTCATGCCAAGTTACAACCTTTTCAGAGTTCATTTGTAATGATTTTCAAATACAGGGTCATTTAGCTCAAAATAAATCATTAAATGCAAGAAAAATATCAAATGAAGTCAGAAAGGGTGGAAAATTGGTGATGTACCTTCGAATGGTGCATATTGAACACAGAAAAAGTATGGAGTTAAAATAAGTTATTATAAATGAAATCCCTTTGTGATACATGAGTTTTCGTCCGAAACCCTCATACTTCTTATGAGATTGTCCAATTTGAACACGAAGTGGATCCAGTTTTTGCCGTAACCCTCTCAACTCTTTAGAAGTTGCTATGTGGGTGAAATTATGATGTCATGCCAAGTTACAACCTTTTCAGAGTTCATTTGTAATCCTTTTCAAATTAAGGGTCATTTAGCTCAAAATAAATCATCAAATGCATGAAAAATATCAAATGAAGTGAGAAAGTGTCGAAAATTGGTGATGTGCCTTCGAATGGTGCATATTGAACATGCGAAAACTATGGAGTTAAAATAAGTTATTAAAAATGAAATCCGTTTGTGATAGATGAGTTTTCGTCCCAAACCCTCATACTTCTTGTGAGATTATCCAATTTGTACACGAAGTGCATCCAATTTTTGTCGTAACCCTCTCAACTCTTTAGAAATTGCTATGTGGGTGAAATTATGATGTCATGCCAAGTTACAACAATATCAGAGTTCATTTGTAATGTTTTTCAAATTCAGGGTCATTTAGCTCAAAATAAATCATTAAATGCATGAAAAATATCAAATGAAGTCAGAAAGGGTAGAAAATTGGTGATGTGCCTTCGAATGGTTCATATTGAACACAAAAAAGTATGGAGTTAAAATATGTTATTAAAAATGAAATCCCTTTGTGATAGATGAGTTTTCGTCCGAAACCCTCATACTTCTTATGAGATTGTCCAATTTGTACACGAAGTGCATCAAGTTTTTGACGTAACCCTCTCAACTCTTTAGAAGTTGCTATGTGGGTGAAATTATGATATCATGCGAAGTTACAACCTTTTCAGAGGTCATTTGTAATCCTTTTCAAATTCAGGGTCATTTAGCTCAAAATAAATCATTAAATGCATGAAAAATATCAAATGAAGTGAGACAGGGTTGAAAATTGGTGATGTGCCTTCGAATGGTGCATATTGAACACACAAAAAGTATAGAGTTAAAATACGTTATTAAAAATGAAATCCCTTTGTAATAGATGAATTTTCGTCCGAAACCCTCATTCTTCTTATGAGATTGTCCAATTTTAACACGAAGAGCATCCTGTTTTTGCCGTAACCCTCTCAACTCTGTAGAAGTTGCTATGTGGGTGAAATTATGAAGTGATGCCAAGTTACAACTTTTTCAGAGTTCATTTGTAATGCTTTTCAAATTCCGGGTCATTTATCTCAAAATAAATCATTAAATTCACGAAAAATATCAAATGAATTCAGAAAGGGTTGAAAATTGGTGATTTGCCTTCGAATGGTGCATATTGAACACATAAAAATAATGGAGTTAAAATAAGTTATTAAAAACGAAATCCCTTTGTGATAGATGAGTTTTCGTCTGAAACCCTCATACTTCTTATGAGATTGTCCAATTTGTACACGAAGTGCATCCAGTTTTTGCCGTAACCCTGTCAACTCTTTACAAGTTGCTATGTGGGTGAAATTCTGATGTCATGCCAAGTTACAACCTTTTCAGAGTTCATTTGTAATGCTTTTCACATTCAGGGTCATTTAGCTCAAAATAAATCATTAAATGCATGAAAAATATCAAATGAAGTGAGAAAGGGTTGAAAATTGGTGACGTGCCTTCGAATGGTGCATATTGAACACACAAAAAGTATAGAGTTAAAATAAGTTATTAAAAATGAAATCCCTTTGTAATAGATGAGTTTTCGTCCGAAACCCTCATACTTCTTATGAGATTGTTCAATTTTTACACGAAGTGCATCCTGTTTTTGCCGTAACCCTCTCAACTCTTTAGAAGTTCCAATGTGGGTGAAATTATGATGTCATGCCAAGTTACAACCTTTTCAGAGTTCATTTGTAATGCTTTTCAAATTCAGGGTCATTTAGCTCAAAATAAATCATTAAATGCATGAAAAATATGTAATGAAGTGAGAAAGGGTTGAAAATTGGTGACGTGCCTTCGAATGGTGCATATTGAACACACAAAAAGTATAGAGTTAAAATAAGTTATTAAAAATGAAGTCCCTTTGTAATACATGAATTTTCGTCCGAAACCCTCATACTTCTTATGAGATTGTCCAATTTTAACACGAAGAGCATCCTGTTTTTGCCGTAACCCTCTCAACTCTGTAGAAGTTGCTATGTGGGTGAAATTATGAAGTCATGCCAAGTTACAACTTTTTCAGAGTTCATTTGTAATGCTTTTCAAATTCAGGGTCATTTATCACAAAATAAATCATTAAATTCACGAAAAATATCAAATGAATTCAGAAAGGGTTGAAAATTGGTGATTTGCCTTCGAATGGTGCATATTGAACACATAAAAATAATGGAGTTAAAATAAGTTATTAAAAACGAAATCCCTTTGTGATAGATGAGTTTTCGTTTGAAACCCTCATACTTCTTATGAGATTGTCCAATTTGTACACGAGGTGCACCCAGTTTTTGCCGTAACCCTGTCAACTCTTTACAAGTTGCTATGTGGGTGAAATTCTGATGTCATGCCAAGTTACAACCTTTTCAGAGTTCATTTGTAATGCTTTTCAAATTCAGGGTCATTTAGCTCAAAATAAATCATTAAATGCATGAAAAATATCAAATGAAGTGAGAAAGGGTTGAAAATTGGTGACGTGCCTTCGAATGGTGCATATTGAACACACAAAAAGTATAGAGTTAAAATAAGTTATTAAAAATGAAATCCCTTTGTAATAGATGAGTTTTCGTCCGAAACCCTCATACTTCTTATGAGATTGTTCAATTTTTACACGAAGTGCATCCTGTTTTTGCCGTAACCCTCTCAACTCTTTAGAAGTTCCAATGTGGGTGAAATGATGATGTCATGCCAAGTTACAACCTTTTCAGAGTTCATTTGTAATGCTTTTCAAATTCAGGGTCATTTAGCTCAAAATAAATCATTAAATGCATGAAAAATATCAAATGAAGTGAGAAAGGGTTCAAAATTGGTGATGTGCCTTCGAATGGTGCCTTTTCAACACACAAAAAGTATGGAGTTAAAATAAGTTATTAAAAACGAAATCCCGCTGTGATAGATGAGTTTTCGTCTGAAACCCTCATACTTCTTATGAGATTGTCCAATTTGTACACGAAGTGCATCCAGTTTTTGCCGTAACCCTCTCAACTCTTTACATGTTGCTATGTGGGTGAAATTATGATGTCATGCCAAGTTACAACCTTTGCAGAGTTCAGTTGTGATGCTTTTCAATTTCAGGGTCATTTAGCGCAAAATAAATCATTAAATGGATGAAAAATATCAAATGAAGTGAGAAAGGGTTGAAAATTGGTGATGTGCCTTCGAATGGTGCATATTGAACACCCAAAAAGTATAGAGTTAAAATAAGTTATTAAAAATGAAATCCCTTTGTAATAGATGAGTTTTCGTCCGAAACCCTCATACTTCTTATGAGATTGTCCAATTTGTACACGAAGTGCATCCAGTTTTTGCCGTAACCCTGTCAACTCTTTAGAAGTTGCTATGTGGGTGAAATTCTGATGTCATGCCAAGTTACAACCTTTTCAGAGTTCATTTGTAATGTTTTTCAAATTCAGGGTCATTTAGCTCAAAATAAATCATTAAATGCATGAAAAATATCAAATGAAGTGAGAAAGGGTTGAAAATTGGTGACGTGCCTTCGAATGGTGCATATTGAACACACAAAAAGTATAGAGTTAAAATAAGTTATTAAAAATGAAATCCCTTTGTAACAGATGAGTTTTCGTCCGAAACCCTCAACTTCTTCTGAGATTGTCCAATTTTTACACGAAGTGCATCCTGTTTTTGCCGTAACCCTATCAACTCTTTAGAAGTTGCTATGTGGGTGAAATGATGATGTCATGCCAAGTTACAACCTTTTCAGAGTTCACTTGTAATGCTTTTCAAATTCAGGGTCATTTAGCTCAAAATAAATCATTAAATGCGTGAAAAATATCAAATGAATTCTGAAAGGGTTGAAAATTGGTGATGTGCCTTCGAATGGTGCCTATTGAACACAGAAAAAGTATGGAGTTAAAATAAGTTATTAAAAACGAAATCCCGCTGTGATAGATGAGTTTTCGTCTGAAACCCTCATACTTCTTATGAGATTGTCCAATTTGTACACGAAGTGCATCCAGTTTTTGCCGTAACCCTCTCAACTCTTTACATGTTGCTATGTGGGTGAAATTATGATGTCATGCCAAGTTACAACCTTTGCAGAGTTCATTTGTGATGCTTTTCAATTTCAGGGTCATTTAGCGCAAAATAAATCATTAAATGCATGAAAAATATCAAATGAAGTGAGAAAGGGTTGAAAATTGGTGATGTGCCTTCGAATGGTGCATATTGAACACCCAAAAAGTATAGAGTTAAAATAAGTTATTAAAAATGAAATCCCTTTGTAATAGATGAGTTTTCGTCCGAAACCCTCATACTTCTTATGAGATTGTCCAATATGTACACGAAGTGCATCCAGTTTTTGCCCTAACCCTGTCAACTCTTTACAAGTTGCTATGTGGGTGAAATTCTGATGTCATGCCAAGTTACAACCTTTTCAGAGTTCATTTGTAATGCTTTATAAATTCAGGGTCATTTAGCTCAAAATAAATCATTAAATGCATGAACAATATCAAATGAAGTGAGAAAGGGTTGAAAATTGGTGACGTGCCTTCGAATGGTGCATATTGAACACACAAAAAGTATAGAGTTAAAATCAGTTATTAAAAATGAAATCCCTTTGTGACAGATGAGTTTTCGTCCGAAACCCTCAACTTCTTCTGACATTGTCCAATTTTTACACGAAGTGCATCCTGTTTTTGCCGTAACCCTATCAACTCTTTAGAAGTTGCTATGTGGGTGAAATGATGATGTCATGCCAGGTTACAACCTTTTCAGAGTTCATTTGTAATGCTTTTCAAATTCAGGGTCATTTATCTCAAAATAAATCATTAAATTCATGAAAAATATCAAATGAATTCAGAAAGGGTTGAAAATTGGTGATTTGCCTTGGAATGGTGCATATTGAACACAGAAAAAGTATGGAGTTAAAATAACTTATTAAAAACGAAATCCCTTTGTGATAGATGAGTTTTCGTCTGAAACCCTCATACTTCTTATGAGATTGTCCAATTTTTACACGAAAAGCATCCTAAATTTGTCGTAACCCTATCAACTCTTTAGAAGTTTCTATGCGGGTGAAATTATGATGTCATGCCAAGTTACAACCTTTTCAGAGTTTATTTGTAATGCTTTTCAAATTCAGGGTCATTTAGCTCAAAATAAATCATTAAATGCATAAAAAATATCAAATGAAGTGAGAACGGTTTGAAAATCGGTGATGTCCCTTCGAATGGTGCATATTGAACACACAAAAAGTATAGAGTTAAAAAAAGTTATTAAAAATGAAATCCCTTTCTGATAGATGAGTTTTCGTCCGAAACCCTCATACTTCTTATGAGATTGTCCAATTTTTACACGAAGTGCATCCTGTTTTTGCCGTAACCCTCTCAACTCTTTAGAAGTTGCTATATGGGTGAAATTATGATGTCATGCCAAGTTACAACCTTTTCAGAGTTCATTTGTAATCCTTTTCAAATTCAGGGTCATTTAGCTCAAAATAAATCGTTAAATGCATGAAAAATATCAAATGAAGTGAGAAAGGGTTGAAAATTGGTGATGTGCCTTCGAATGGTGCATATTGAACACACAAAAAGTATAGAGTTAAAATAAGTTATTAAAAATGAAATCCCTTTGTAATAGATGAGTTTTCATCCGAAACCTCATACTTCTTATGAGATTGTCCAATTTTTACACGAAGTGCATCCTATTTTTGCCGTAACCCTCTCAACTCTGTAGAAGTTGCTATGTGGGTGAAATTATGATGTCATGCCAAGTTACAACCTTTTCATAGTTCATTTGTAATGCTTTTAAAATTCAGGGTCATTTAGCTCAAAATAAATCATTAAATGCATGAAAAATGTCAAATGAAGTGATAAAGGGTTGAAAATTGGTGATGTGCCTTCGAATGGTGCATCTTGAACACAAAAAAAGTATGGAGTTAAAATATGTTATTAAAAATGAAATCCCTTTGTGATAGATGAGTTTTCGTCCGAAACCCTCATACTTCTTATGAGATTGTCCAATTTGTACACAAAGTGCATCGAGTTTTTGACGTAACCCTCTCAACTCTTTAGAAGTTGCTATGTGGGTGAAATTATGATATCATGCGAAGTTACAACCTTTTCAGAGGTCATTTGTAATCCTTTTCAAATTCAGGGTCATTTAGCTCAAAATAAATCATTAAATGCATGAAAAATATCAAATGAAGTGAGAAAGGGTTGAAAATTGGTGATGTGCCTTCGAATGGTGCATATTGAACACACAAAAAGTATAGAATTAAAATAAGTTATTAAAAATGAAATCCCTTTGTAATACATGAGTTTTCGTCCGAAACCCTCATACTTCTTATGAGATTGTCCAATTTTAACACGAATTGCATCCTGTTTTTGCCATAACCCTCTCAACTCTGTAGAAGTTGCTATGTGAGTGAAATTATGAAGTCATGCCAAGTTACAACTTTTTCAGAGTTCATTTGTAATGCTTTTCAAATTCAGGATCATTTATCTCAAAATAAATCATTAAATGCACGAAAATATCAAATGAATTCAGAAAGGGTTGAAAATTGGTGATGTGCCTTCGAGTGGTGCATATTGAACACATAAAAATAATGGAGTGAAAATAAGTTATTAAAAACGAAATCCCATTGTGATAGATGAGTTTTCGTCTGAAACCCACATACTTCTTATGAGATTGTCCAATTTATACACGAAGTGCATACAGTTTTTGCCGTAACCCTCTCAACTCTTTACAAGTTGCTATGTGGGTGAAATTATGATGTCATGTCAAGTTATAACCTTTTCAGAGTTCAGTTGCAATGCTTTTCAAATTCCGGGTCATTTAGCTCAAAATAAATCATTAACTGCATGAAAAATATCAAATGAAGTGAGAAAGGGTTGAAAATTGGTGATGTGCCTTCGAATGGTGCATATTGAACACACAAAAAGTATAGAGTTAGAATAAGTTATTAAATATGAAATCCCTTTGTAATAGATGTGTTTTCATCCGAAACCCTCATACTTCTTATGAGATTGTCCAATTTTTACACGTAGTGCAACCTGTTTTTGCCGTAACCCTCTCAACTCTGTAGAAGTTGCTATGTGGGTGAAATTATGATGTCATGCCAAGTTACAACCTTTTCAGAGTTCATTTGTAATGCTTTCCAAATTCAGGGTCATTTATCTCGAAATAAATCATTTAATTCACGAAAAATATCAAATGAATTCAGAAAAGGTTGAAACTTGGTGATTTGCCTTCGAATGGTGCATATTGAACACACAAAAAGTATGGAGTTAAAATAAGTTATTGAAAACGAAATCCCTTTGTGATAGATGAGTTTTCGTCTGAAACGCTCATACTTCTTACGAGATTGTCCAATTTGTACACGAAGTGCATCAGGTTTTTGCCGTAACCCTGTCAACTCTTTACAAGTTGCTATGTGGGTGAAATTCTGATGTCATGCCAAGTTACAACCTTTTCAGAGTTCATTTGTAATGCTTTTCAAATTCAGGGTCATTTAGCTCAAAATAAATCATTAAATGCGTGAAAAATGTCAAATGAATTCTGAAAGGGTTGAAAATTGGTGATGTGCCTTCGAATGGTGCATATGGAACACACAAAAAGTATAGAGATAAAATAAGTTATTAAAAATGAAATCCCATTGTAATAGATGAGTTTTCGTCCGAAACCCTCATACTTCTTATGAGATTGTCCAATTTTTACACGAAATGCATCCTAAATTTGTTGTAACCCTATCAACTCTTTAGAAGTTTCTATGTGGGTGAAATTATGATGTCATGCCAAGTTACAACCTTTTCAGAGTTTATTTGTAATGCTTTTCAAATTCAGGGTCATTTAGCTCAAAATAAATCATTAAATGCATAAAAAATATCAAATGAAGTCAGAAAGGTTTGAAAATCGGTGATGTCCCTTCGAATGGTGCATATTGAACACACAAAAAGTATAGAGTTAAAAAAGTTATTAAAAATGAAATCCCTTTCTGATAGATGAGTTTTCGTCCGAAACCCTCATACTTCTTATGAGATTGTCCAATTTTTACACGAAGTGCATCCTTGCCGTAACCCTCTCAACTCTTTAGAAGTTGCTATATGGGTGAAATTATGATGTCATGCCAAGTTACAACCTTTTCAGAGTTCATTTGTAATCCTTTTCAAATTCAGGGTCATTTAGCTCAAAATAAATCATTAAATGCATGAAAAATATCAAATGAAGTGAGAAAGGGTTGAAAATTGGTGATGTGCCTTCGAATGGTGCATATTGAACACACAAAAAGTATAGAGTTAAAATAAGTTATTAAAAATGAAATCCCTTTGTAATAGATGAGTTTTCATCCGAAACCCTCATACTTCTTATGAGATTGTCCAATTTTTACACGAAGTGCATCCTATTTTTGCCGTAACCCTCTCAACTCTGTAGAAGTTGCTATGTGGGTGAAATTATGATGTCATGCCAAGTTACAACCTTTTCGTAGTTCATTTGTAATGCTTTTAAAATTCAGGTCATTTAGCTCAAAATAAATCATTAAATGCATGAAAAATATCAAATGAAGTGAGAAAGGGTTGAAAATTGGTGATGTGCCTTCGAATGGTGCATATTGAACACAAAAAAAGTATGGAGTTAAAATATGTTATTAAAAATGAAATCCCTTTGTGATAGATGAGTTTTCGTCCGAAACCCTCATACTTCTTATGAGATTGTCCAATTTGTACACGAAGTGCATCGAGTTTTTGACGTAACCCTCTCAACTCTTTAGAAGTTGGTATGTGGGTGAAATTATGATATCATGCGAAGTTACAACCTTTTCAGAGGTCATTTGTAATCCTTTTCAAATTCAGGGTCATTTAGCTCAAAATAAATCGTTAAATGCATGAAAAATATCAAATGAAGTGAGAAAGGGTTGAAAATTGGTGATGTGCCTTCGAATGGTGCATATTGAACACACAAAAAGTATAGAATTAAAATAAGTTATTAAAAATGAAATCCCTTTGTAATAGATGAGTTTTCGTCCGAAACCCTCATACTTCTTAAGAGATTGTCCAATTTTAACACGAATTGCATCCTGTTTTTGCCATAACCCTCTCAACTCTGTAGAAGTTGCTATGTGAGTGAAATTATGAAGTCATGCCAAGTTACAACTTTTTCAGAGTTCATTTGTAATGCTTTTCAAATTCAGGATCATTTATCTCAAAATAAATCATTAAATGCACGAAAATATCAAATGAATTCAGAAAGGGTTGAAAATTGGTGATGTGCCTTCGAGTGGTGCATATTGAACACATAAAAATAATGGAGTGAAAATAAGTTATTAAAAACGAAATCTCTTTGTGATAGATGAGTTTTCGTCTGAAACCCACATACTTCTTATGAGATTGTCCAATTTATACACGAAGTGCATACAGTTTTTGCCGTAACCCTCTCAACTCTTTACAAGTTGCTATGTGGGTGAAATTATGATGTCATGTCAAGTTATAACCTTTTCAGAGTTCAGTTGCAATGCTTTTCAAATTCCGGGTCATTTAGCTCAAAATAAATCATTAACTGCATGAAAAATATCAAATGAAGTGAGAAAGGGTTGAAAATTGGTGATGTGCCTTCGAATGGTGCATATTGAACACACAAAAAGTATAGAGTTAGAATAAGTTATTAAAAATGAAATCCCTTTGTAATAGATGAGTTTTCATCCGAAACCCTCATACTTCTTATGAGATTGTCCAATTTTTACACGTAGTGCAACCTGTTTTTGCCGTAACCCTCTCAACTCTGTAGAAGTTGCTATGTGGGTGAAATTATGATGTCATGCCAAGTTACAACCTTTTCAGAGTTCATTTGTAATGCTTTCCAAATTCAGGGTCATTTATCTCAAAATAAATCATTAAATTCACGAAAAATATCAAATGAATTCAGAAAAGGTTGAAACTTGGTGATTTGCCTTCGAATGGTGCATATTGAACACACAAAAAGTATGGAGTTAAAATAAGTTATTGAAAACGAAATCCCTTTGTGATAGATGAGTTTTCGTCTGAAACCCTCATACTTCTTATGAGATTGTCCAATTTGTACACGAAGTGCATCAGGTTTTTGCCGTAACCCTGTCAACTCTTTACAAGTTGCTATGTGGGTGAAATTCTGATGTCATGCCAAGTTACAACCTTTTCAGAGTTCATTTGTAATGCTTTTCAAATTCAGGGTCATTTAGCTCAAAATAAATCATTAAATGCATGAAAAATATCAAATGAAGTGAGAAAGGGTTGAAAATTGGTGACGTGCCTTCGAATGGTGCATATTGAACACACAAAAAGTATAGAGTTAAAATAAGATATTAAAAATGAAATCCCTTTGTAACAGATGAGTTTTCGTCCGAAACCCTCATACTTCTTATGAGATTGTCCAATTTTTACACGTAGTGCAACCTGTTTTTGCCGTAACCCTCTCAACTCTGTAGAAGTTGCTATGTGGGTGAAATTTTGATGTCATGCCAAGTTACAACCTTTTCAGAGTTCATTTGTAATGCTTTTCAAATTCAGGGTCATTTATCTGAAAATAAATCATTAAATTCATGAAAAATATCAAATGAAATCAGAAAGGGTTGAAAATTGGTGATTTGCCTTCGAATGGTGCATATTGAACACAGAAAAAGTATGGAGTTAAAATAAGTTATTAAAAACGAAATCCCTTTGTGATAGATGAGTTTTCGTCTGAAACCCTCATTCTTCTTATGAGATTGTCCAATTTGTACACGAAGTGCATCAGGTTTTTGCCGTAACCCTGTCAACTCTTTACAAGTTGCTATGTGGGTGAAATTCTGATGTCATGCCAAGTTACAACCTTTTCAGAGTTCATTTGTAATGCTTTTCAAATTCAGGGTCATTTAGCTCAAAATAAATCATTAAATGCGTGAAAAATGTCAAATGAATTCTGAAAGGGTTGAAAATTGGTGATGTGCCTTCGAATGGTGCATATGGAACACACAACAAGTATAGAGATAAAATAAGTTATTAAAAATGAAATCCCATTGTAATAGATGAGTTTTCGTCCGAAACCCTCATACTTCTTATGAGATTGTCCAATTTTTACACGAAATGCATCCTAAATTTGTCGTAACCCTATCAACTCTTTAGAAGTTTCTATGTGGGTGAAATTATGATGTCATGCCAAGTTACAACCTTTTCAGAGTTTATTTGTAATGCTTTTCAAATTCAGGGTCATTTAGCTCAAAATAAATCATTAAATGCATAAAAAATATCAAATGAAGTCAGAAAGGTTTGAAAATCGGTGATGTCCCTTCGAATGGTGCATATTGAACACACAAAAAGTATAGAGTTAAAAAAAGTTATTAAAAATGAAATCCCTTTCTGATAGATGAGTTTTCGTCCGAAACCCTCATACTTCTTATGAGATTGTCCAATTTTTACACGAAGTGCATCCTTGCCGTAACCCTCTCAACTCTTTAGAAGTTGCTATATGGGTGAAATTATGATGTCATGCCAAGTTACAACCTTTTCAGAGTTCATTTGTAATCCTTTTCAAATTCAGGGTCATTTAGCTCAAAATAAATCATTAAATGCATGAAAAATATCAAATGAAGTGAGAAAGGGTTGAAAATTGGTGATGTGCCTTCGAATGGTGCATATTGAACACACAAAAAGTATAGAGTTAAAATAAGTTATTAAAAATGAAATCCCTTTGTAATAGATGAGTTTTCATCCGAAACCCTCATACTTCTTATGAGATTGTCCAATTTTTACACGAAGTGCATCCTATTTTTGCCGTAACCCTCTCAACTCTGTAGAAGTTGCTATGTGGGTGAAATTATGATGTCATGCCAAGTTACAACCTTTTCGTAGTTCATTTGTAATGCTTTTAAAATTCAGGTCATTTAGCTCAAAATAAATCATTAAATGCATGAAAAATATCAAATGAAGTGAGAAAGGGTTGAAAATTGGTGATGTGCCTTCGAATGGTGCATATTGAACACAAAAAAAGTATGGAGTTAAAATATGTTATTAAAAATGAAATCCCTTTGTGATAGATGAGTTTTCGTCCGAAACCCTCATACTTCTTATGAGATTGTCCAATTTGTACACGAAGTGCATCGAGTTTTTGACGTAACCCTCTCAACTCTTTAGAAGTTGCTATGTGGGTGAAATTATGATATCATGCGAAGTTACAACCTTTTCAGAGGTCATTTGTAATCCTTTTCAAATTCAGGGTCATTTAGCTCAAAATAAATCGTTAAATGCATGAAAAATATCAAATGAAGTGAGAAAGGGTTGAAAATTGGTGATGTGCCTTCGAATGGTGCATATTGAACACACAAAAAGTATAGAATTAAAATAAGTTATTAAAAATGAAATCCCTTTGTAATAGATGAGTTTTCGTCCGAAACCCTCATACTTCTTACGAGATTGTCCAATTTTAACACGAATTGCATCCTGTTTTTGCCATAACCCTCTCAACTCTGTAGAAGTTGCTATGTGAGTGAAATTATGAAGTCATGCCAAGTTACAACTTTTTCAGAGTTCATTTGTAATGCTTTTCAAATTCAGGATCATTTATCTCAAAATAAATCATTAAATGCACGAAAATATCAAAAGAATTCAGAAAGGGTTGAAAATTGGTGATGTGCCTTCGAGTGGTGCATATTGAACACATAAAAATAATGGAGTGAAAATAAGTTATTAAAAACGAAATCTCTTTGTGATAGATGAGTTTTCGTCTGAAACCCACATACTTCTTATGAGATTGTCCAATTTATACACGAAGTGCATAGAGTTTTTGCCGTAACCCTCTCAACTCTTTACAAGTTGCTATGTGGGTGAAATTATGATGTCATGTCAAGTTATAACCTTTTCAGAGTTCAGTTGCAATGCTTTTCAAATTCCGGGTCATTTAGCTCAAAATAAATCATTAACTGCATGAAAAATATCAAATGAAGTGAGAAAGGGTTGAAAATTGGTGATGTGCCTTCGAATGGTGCATATTGAACACACAAAAAGTATAGAGTTAGAATAAGTTATTAAAAATGAAATCCCTTTGTAATAGATGAGTTTTCATCCGAAACCCTCATACTTCTTATGAGATTGTCCAATTTTTACACGTAGTGCAACCTGTTTTTGCCGTAACCCTCTCAACTCTGTAGAAGTTGCTATGTGGGTGAAATTATGATGTCATGCCAAGTTACAACCTTTTCAGAGTTCATTTGTAATGCTTTCCAAATTCAGGGTCATTTATCTCAAAATAAATCATTAAATTCACGAAAAATATCAAATGAATTCAGAAAAGGTTGAAACTTGGTGATTTGCCTTCGAATGGTGCATATTGAACACACAAAAAGTATGGAGTTAAAATAAGTTATTGAAAACGAAATCCCTTTGTGATAGATGAGTTTTCGTCTGAAACCCTCATACTTCTTATGAGATTGTCCAATTTGTACACGAAGTGCATCAGGTTTTTGCCGTAACCCTGTCAACTCTTTACAAGTTGCTATGTGGGTGAAATTCTGATGTCATGCCAAGTTACAACCTTTTCAGAGTTCATTTGTAATGCTTTTCAAATTCAGGGTCATTTAGCTCAAAATAAATCATTAAATGCATGAAAAATATCAAATGAAGTGAGAAAGGGTTGAAAATTGGTGACGTGCCTTCGAATGGTTCATATTGAACACACAAAAAGTATAGAGTTAAAATAAGATATTAAAAATGAAATCCCTTTGTAACAGATGAGTTTTCGTCCGAAACCCTCATACTTCTTATGAGATTGTCCAATTTTTACACGTAGTGCAACCTGTTTTTGCCGTAACCCTCTCAACTCTGTAGAAGTTGCTATGTGGGTGAAATTTTGATGTCATGCCAAGTTACAACCTTTTCAGAGTTCATTTGTAATGCTTTTCAAATTCAGGGTCATTTATCTGAAAATAAATCATTAAATTCATGAAAAATATCAAATGAATTCAGAAAGGGTTGAAAATTGGTGATGTGCCTATTGAACACAGAAAAAGTATGGAGTTAAAATAAGTTATTAAAAACGAAATCCCGCTGTGATAGATGAGTTTTCGTCTGAAACCCTCATACTTCTGATGAGATTGTCCAATTTGTACATGAAGTACATCCAGTTTTTGCCGTAACCCTCTCAACTCTTTACAAGTTGCTATGTGGGTGAAATTATGATGTCATGCCAAGTTACAACCTTTTCAGAGTTCATTTGTGATGCTTTTCAATTTCAGGGTCATTTAGCACAAAATAAATCATTAAATGCATGAAAAATATCAAATGAAGTGAGAAAGAGTTGAAAATTGGTGAAGTGCCTTCGAATGGTGCATATTGAACACACAAAAAGTATAGAGTTAAAATAAGTTATTAAAAATGAAATCCCTTTGTAATAGATGAGTTTTCGTCCGAAACCCTCATACTTCTTATGAGATAGTCCAATTTGTACACGAAGTGCATCCAATTTTTGCCGTAACCCTCTCAACTCTTTAGAAATTGCTATGTGGGTGAAATTATGATGTCATGCCAAGTTACAACCATTTCAGAGTTCATTTGCAATGTTTTTCAAATTTAGGGTCATTTAGCTCAAAATAAATCATTAAATGCATTAAAAATATCAAATGAAGTCAGAAAGGGTTGAAAATTGGTGATGTGACTTCGAATGGTGCATATTGAACACAAAAAAAGGATGGAGTTAAAATATGTTATTAAAAATGAAATCCCTTTGTGATAGATGAGTTTTCGTCCGAAACCCTCATACTTCTTATGAGATTGTCCAATTTGTACACGAAGTGCATCCAGTTTTTGACGTAACCCTCTCAACTCTTTAGAAGTTGCTATGTGGGTGAAATTATGATGTCATGTGAAGTTACAACCTTTTCAGAGGTCATTTGTAATCCTTTTCAAATTCAGGGTCATTTAGCTCAAAATAAATCATTAAATGCATGAAAAATATCAAATGAAGTGAGAAAGGGTTGAAAATTGGTGATGTGCCTTCGAATGGTGCATATTGAACACACAAAAAGTATAGAGTTAAAATAAGTTATTAAAAATGAAATCCCTTTGTAATAGATGAGTTTTCGTCCGAAACCCTCATACTTCTTATGAGATTGTCCAATTTGTACACGTAGTGCAACCTGTTTTTGCCGTAACCCTCTCAACTCTGTAGAAGTTGCTATGTGGGTGAAATTTTGATGTCATGCCAAGTTACAACCTTTTCAGAGTTCATTTGTAATGCTTTTCAAATTCAGGGTCATTTATCTCAAAATAAATCATTAAATTCATGAAAAATATCAAATGAATTCAGAAAGGGTTGAAAATTGGTGATTTGCCTTCGAATGGTGCATATTGAACACAGAAAAAGTATGGAGTTAAAATAAGTTATTAAAAACAAAATCCCTTTGTGATAGATGAGTTGTCGTCTGAAACCCTCATACTTCTTATGAGATTGTCCAATTATTTACACGAAGTGCATCCAGTTTTTGCCGTAACCCTATCAACTCTTTACAAGTTGCTATGTGGGTGAAATTCTGATGTCATGCCAAGTTACAACCTTTTCAGAGTTCATTTGTAATGCTTTTCAAATTCAGGGTGATTTAGCTCAAAATAAATCATTAAATGCATGAAAAATATCAAATGAAGTGAGAAAGGGTTGAAAATTGGTGATGTGCCTTCGAATGGTGCCTATTGAACACAGAAAAAGTATGGAGTTAAAATAAGTTATTAAAAACGAAATCCCGCAGTGATAGATGAGTTTTCGTTTGAAACCCTCATACTTCTTATGAGATTGTCCAATTTGTACACGAAGTGCATCCAGTTTTTGCCGTAACCCTCTCAACTCTTTACAAGTTGCTATGTGGGTGAAATTACGATGACATGCCAAGTTACAACCTTTTCAGAGTTCATTTGTGATGCTTTTCAATTTCAGGGTCATTTAGCTCAAAATAAATCATTAAATGCATGAAAAATATCAAATGAAGTGAGAAAGAGATGAAAATTGGTGAAGTGCCTTCGAACGGTGCATATTGAACACACAAAAAGTATAGAGTTAAAATAAGTTATTAAAAATGAAATCCCTTTCTAATAGATGAGTTTTCGTCCGAAACCCTCATACTTCTTATGAGATTGTCCAATTTGTACACGAAGTGCATCCAATTTTTGCCGTAACCCTCTCAACTCTTTAGAAATTGCTATGTGGGTGAAATTATGATGTCATGCCAAGTTACAACCATTTCAGAGTTCAGTTGTAATGTTTTTCAAATTCAGGGTCATTTATCTCAAAATAAGTCATTAAATGCACGAAAAATATCAAATGAATTCAGAAAGTTTTGAAAATTGGTGATGTGCCTTCGAGTTGTGCATATTGAACACATAAAAATAATGGAGTTAAAATAAGTTATTAACGAAATCCCTTTGTGATCGATGAGTTTTCGTCTGAAACCCACATACTTCTTATGAGATTGTCCAATTTATACACGAAGTGCATACAGTTTTTGCCGTAACCCTCTCAACTCTTTACAAGTTGCTATGTGGGTGAAATTATGATGTCATGTCAAGTTATAACCTTTTCAGAGTTCATTGGTAATGCTTTTCCAATTCAGGGTCGTTTATCTCAAAATAAATCATTAAATGCATGAAAAATATCAAATGAAGTCAGAAAGGGTTGAAAATTGGTGATGTGCCTTCGAATGGTGCATATTGAACACAAAAAAAGGATGGAGTTAAAATATGTTATTAAAAATGAAATCCCTTTGTGATAGATGAGTTTTCGTCCGAAACCCTCATACTTCTTATGAGATTGTCCAATTTGTACACGAAGTGCATCCAGTTTTTGACCTAACCCTCTCAACTCTTTAGAAGTTGCTATGTGGGTGAAATTATGATATCATGCGAAGTTACAACCTTTTCAGAGGTCATTTGTAATCCTTTTCAAATTCAGGGTCATTTAGCTCAAAATAAATCATTAAATGCATGAAAAATATCAAATGAAGTGAGAAAGGGTTGAAAATTGGTGATGTGCCTTCGAATGGTGCATATTGAACACACAAAAAGTATAGAGTTAAAATAAGTTATTAAAAATGAAATCCCTTTGTAATAGATGAGTATTCGTTCGAAACCCTCATACTTCTTATGAGATTGTCCAATTTTAACACGAAGTGCATCCTGTTTTTGCCGTAACCCTCTCAACTCTGTAGAAGTTGCTATGTGGGTGAAATTATGAAGTCATTCCAAGTTACAACCATTTCAGAGTTCATTTGCAATGCTTTTCAAATTCAGGGTCATTTATCTCAAAATAAATCATTAAATGCATGAAAAATATCAAATGAATTCAGAAAGGGTTGAAAATTGGTGATGTGCCTTCGAATGGTGCATATTGAACACAGAAAAAGGATGGAGTTAAAATAAGTTATTAAAAATGAAATCCCTTTGTGATAGATGAGTTTTCGTCTGAAACCCTCATACTTCTTATGAGATTGTCCAATTTGTACACGAAGTGCATCCAGTTTTTGACGTAACCCTCTCAACTCTTTAGAAGTTGCTATGTGGGTGAAATTATGATATCATGTGAAGTTACAACCTTTTCAGAGGTCATTTGTAATCCTTTTCAAATTCAGGGTCATTTAGATCAAAATAAATCATTAAATGCATGAAAAATATCAAATGAAGTGAGAAAGGGTTGAACATTGGTGATGTGCCTTCGAATGGTGCATATTGAACACACAAAAAGTATAGAGTTGAAATAAGTTATTAAAAATGAAATCCCTTTGTAATAGATGAGTTTTCGTCCGGAACCCTCATACTTCTTATGAGATTGTCCAATTTTAACACGAAGTGCATCCTGTTTTTGCCGTAACCCTCTCAACTCAGTAGAAGTTGCTATGTGGGTGAAATTATGAAGTCATGCCAAGTTACAACTTTTTCAGAGTTCATTTGTAATGGTTTTCAAATTCAGGATCATTTATCTCAAAATAAATCATTAAATGCATGAAAAATATCAAATGAATTCAGAAAGGGTTGAAAATTGGTGATGTGCCTTCGAATGGTGCATATTGAACACATTAAAATAATGGAGTTAAAATAAGTTATTGAAAACGAAATCCCTTTGTGATAGATGAGTTTTCGTCTGAAACCATCATACTTCTTATGAGATTGTCCAATTTGTACAAGACGTTCATACAGTTTTTGCCGTAACCCTCTCAACTCTTTACAAGTTGCTATGTGGGTGAAATTATGTTGTCATGTCAAGTTATAACCTTTTCAGAGTTCATTTGTAATGCTTTTCAAATTCAGGGTCATTTATCTCAAAATAAATCATTAAATGCATGAAAAATATCAAATGAAGTGAGAAAGGGTTGAAAATTGGTGATGTGCCTTCGAATGGTGCATTTTGAACAAACAAAAAGTATAGAGTTAAAATAAGTTATTAAAAATGAAATCCCTTTGTAATAGATGAGTTTTCATCCGAAACCCTCATACTTCTTATGAGATTGTCCAATTTTTACACGAAGTGCATCCTGTTTTTGCCGTAACCCTCTCAACTCTGTAGAAGTTGCTATGTGCGTGAGATTATGATATCATGCGAAGTTAGAACCTTTTCAGAGCTCATTTGTAATGCTTTTCAAATTCAGGGTCATTTATCTCAAAATAAATCATTAAATTCACGAAACATATCAAATGAATTCAGAAAGGGTTGAAAATTGGTGATGTGCCTTCGAATGGTGCATATTGAACACAGAAAAAGTATGGAGTTAAAATAAGTTATTAAAAACGAAATCCCTTTGTGATAGATGAGTTTTCGTCTGAAACCCTCATACTTCTTATGAGATTGTCCAATTTGTACACGAAGTGCATCCAGTTTTTGCCGTAACCCTCTCAACTCTTTACAAGTTGCTATGTGGGTGAAATTCTGATGTCATGCCAAGTTACAACCTTTTCAGAGTTCATTTGTGATGCTTTTCAATTTCAGGGTCATTTAGCTCAAAATAAATCATTAAATGCATGAAAAATATCAAATGAAGTGAGAAAGAGTTCAAAATTCGTGAAGTGCCTTCGAATGGTGCATATCGAACACACAAAAAGTATAGAGTTAAAATAAGTTATTAAAAATGAAATCCCTTTGTAATAGATGAGTTTTCGTTCGAAACCCTCATACTTCTTATGAGATTGTCCAATTTGTACACGAAGTGCATCCTGTTTTTGCCGTAACCCTCTCAACTCTTTAGAAATTGCTATGTGGGTGAAATTATGATGTCATGCCAAGTTACAACCATTTCAGAGTTCATTTGAGATGTTTTTCAAATTCAGGGTCATTTAGCTCAAAATAAATCATTAAATGCATGAAAAATATCAAATGAAGTCAGAAAGGGTTGAAAATTGGTGATGTGCCTTCGAATGGTGCATATTGAACACAAAAAAAGGATGGAGTTAAAATATGTTATTAAAAATGAAATCCCTTTGTGATAGATGAGTTTTCGTCCGAAACCCTCATACTTCTTATGAGATTGTCCAATTTGTACACGAAGTGCATCCAGTTTTTGACGTAACCCTCTCAACTCTTTAGAAGTTGCTATGTGGGTGAAATTATGATATCATGCGAAGTTACAACCTTTTCAGAGGTCATTTGTAATCCTTTTCAAATTCAGGGTCATTTAGCTCAAAATAAATCATTAAATGCATGAAAAATATCAAATGAAGTGAGAAAGGGTTGAAAATTGGTGATGTGCCTTCGAATGGTGCATATTGAACACACAAAAAGTATAGAGTTAAAATAAGTTATTAAAAATGAAATCCCTTTGTAATAGATGAGTATTCGTCCGAAACCCTCATACTTCTTATGAGATTGTCCAATTTTAACACGAAGTGCATCCTGTTTTTGCCGTAACCCTCTCAACTCTGTAGAAGTTGCTATGTGGGTGAAATTATGAAGTCATGCCAAGTTACAACTTTTTCAGAGTTCATTTGTAATGCTTTTCAAATTCAGGATCATTTATCTCAAAATAAATCATTAAATGCACGAAAAATATCAAATGAATTCAGAAAGGGTTGAAAATTGGTGATGTGCCTTCGAATGGTGCATATTGAACACATAAAAAGTATGGAGTTAAAATAAGTTATTAAAAACGAAATCCCTTTGTGATAGATGAGTTTTTGTCTGAAACCCTCATACTTCTTATGAGATTGTCCAATTTGTACACGAAGTGCATCCAGTTTTTGCCGTAACCCTCTCAACTCTTTACAAGTTGCTATGTGGGTGAAATTATGATGTCATGCCAAGTTACAACCTTTTCAGAGTTCATTTGTGATGCTTTTCAATTTCAGGGTCATTTAGCTAAAAATAAATCATTAAATGCATGAAAAATATCAAATGAAGTGAGAAAGAGTTGAACATTGGTGAAGTGCCTTCGAATGGTGCATATTGAACACACAAAAAGTATAGAGTTAAAATAAGTTATTAAAAATGAAATCCCTTTGTAATAGATGAGTTTTCGTCCGAAACCCTCATACTTCTTATGAGATTGTCCAATTTTAACACGAAGTGCATCCTGTTTTTGCCGTAACCCTCTCAACTCTCTAGAAGTTGCTATGTGGGTGAAATTATGAAGTCATGCCAAGTTACAACTTTTTCAGAGTTCATTTGTAATGCTTTTCAAATTCAGGATCATTTATCTCAAAATAAATCATTAAATGCATGAAAAATATCAAATGAATTCAGAAAGGGTTGAAAATTGGTGATGTGCCTTCGAATGGTGCATATTGAACACATTAAAATAATGGAGTTAAAATAAGTTATTGAAAACGAAATCCCTTTGTGATAGATGAGTTTTCGTCTGAAACCATCATACTTCTTATGAGATTGTCCAATTTGTACAAGAAGTGCATACAGTTTTTGCCGTAACCCTCTCAACTCTTTACAAGTTGCTATGTGGGTGAAATTATGATGTCATGTCAAGTTATAACCTTTTCAGAGTTCATTGGTAATGCTTTTCAAATTCAGGGTCGTTTATCTCAAAATAAATCATTAAATGCATGAAAAATATCAAATGAAGTGAGAAAGGGTTGAAAATTGGTGATGTGCCTTCGAATGGTGCATATTGAACAAACAAAAAGTATAGAGTTAAAATAAGTTATTAAAAATGAAATCCCTTTGTAATAGATTAGTTTTCGTCTGGAACACTCATACTTCTTATGAGATTGTCCAATTTTAACACGAAGTGCATCCTGTCTTTGCCGTAACCCTCTCAACTCAGTAGAAGTTGCTATGTGGGTGAAATTATGAAGTCATGCCAAGTTACAACTTTTTCAGAGTTCATTTGTAATGCTTTTCAAATTCAGGATCATTTATCTCAAAATAAATCATTAAATGCATGAAAAATATCAAATGAATTCAGAAAGGGTTGAAATTGGTGATGTGCCTTCGAATGGTGCATATTGAACACATTAAAATAATGGAGTTAAAATAAGTTATTGAAAACGAAATCCCTTTGTGATAGATGAGTTTTCGTCTGAAACCATCATACTTCTTATGAGATTGTCCAATTTGTACAAGACGTGCATACAGTTTTTGCCGTAACCCTCTCAACTCTTTACAAGTTGCTATGTGGGTGAAATTATGTTGTCATGTCAAGTTATAACCTTTTCAGAGTTCATTTGTAATGCTTTTCAAATTCAGGGTCATTTATCTCAAAATAAATCATTAAATGCATGAAAAATATCAAATGAAGTGAGAAAGGGTTGAAAATTGGTGATGTGCCTTCGAATGGTGCATTTTGAACAAACAAAAAGTATAGAGTTAAAATAAGTTATTAAAAATGAAATCCCTTTGTAATAGATGAGTTTTCATCCGAAACCCTCATACTTCTTATGAGATTGTCCAATTTTTACACGAAGTGCATCCTGTTTTTGCCGTAACCCTCTCAACTCTGTAGAAGTTGCTATGTGGGTGAGATTATGATATCATGCGAAGTTAGAACCTTTTCAGAGCTCATTTGTAATGCTTTTCAAATTCAGGGTCATTTATCTCAAAATAAATCATTAAATTCACGAAACATATCAAATGAATTCAGAAAGGGTTGAAAATTGGTGATGTGCCTTCGAATGGTGCATATTGAACACAGAAAAAGTATGGAGTTAAAATAAGTTATTAAAAACGAAATCCCTTTGTGATAGATGAGTTTTCGTCTGAAACCCTCATACTTCTTATGAGATTGTCCAATTTGTACACGAAGTGCATCCAGTTTTTGCCGTAACCCTCTCAACTCTTTACAAGTTGCTATGTGGGTGAAATTCTGATGTCATGCCAAGTTACAACCTTTTCAGAGTTCATTTGTGATGCTTTTCAATTTCAGGGTCATTTAGCTCAAAATAAATCATTAAATGCATGAAAAATATCAAATGAAGTGAGAAAGAGTTCAAAATTCGTGAAGTGCCTTCGAATGGTGCATATCGAACACACAAAAAGTATAGAGTTAAAATAAGTTATTAAAAATGAAATCCCTTTGTAATAGATGAGTTTTCGTTCGAAACCCTCATACTTCTTATGAGATTGTCCAATTTGTACACGAAGTGCTTCCTGTTTTTGCCGTAACCCTCTCAACTCTTTAGAAATTGCTATGTGGGTGAAATTATGATGTCATGCCAAGTTACAACCATTTCAGAGTTCATTTGAGATGTTTTTCAAATTCAGGGTCATTTAGCTCAAAATAAATCATTAAATGCATGAAAAATATCAAATGAAGTCAGAAAGGGTTGAAAATTGGTGATGTGCCTTCGAATGGTGCATATTGAACACAAAAAAAGGATGGAGTTCAAATATGTTATTAAAAATGAAATCCCTTTGTGATAGATGAGTTTTCGTCCGAAACCCTCATACTTCTTATGAGATTGTCCAATTTGTACACGAAGTGCATCCAGTTTTTGACGTAACCCTCTCAACTCTTTAGAAGTTGCTATGTGGGTGAAATTATGATATCATGCGAAGTTACAACCTTTTCAGAGGTCATTTGTAATCCTTTTCAAATTCAGGGTCATTTAGCTCAAAATAAATCATTAAATGCATGAAAAATATCAAATGAAGTGAGAAAGGGTTGAAAATTGGTGATGTGCCTCCGAATGGTGCATATTGAACACACAAAAAGTATAGAGTTAAAATAAGTTATTAAAAATGAAATCCCTTTGTAATAGATGAGTATTCGTCCGAAACCCTCATACTTCTTATGAGATTGTCCAATTTTAACACGAAGTGCATCCTGTTTTTGCCGTAACCCTCTCAACTCTGTAGAAGTTGCTATGTGGGTGAAATTATGAAGTCATGCCAAGTTACAACTTTTTCAGAGTTCATTTGTAATGCTTTTCAAATTCAGGATCATTTATCTCAAAATAAATCATTAAATGCACGAAAAATATCAAATGAATTCAGAAAGGGTTGAAAATTGGTGATGTGCCTTCGAATGGTGCATATTGAACACAGAAAAAGTATGGAGTTAAAATAAGTTATTAAAAACGAAATCCCTTTGTGATAGATGAGTTTTCGTCTGAAACCCTCATACTTCTTATGAGATTGTCCAATTTGTACACGAAGTGCATCCAGTTTTTGCCGTAACCCTCTCAACTCTTTACAAGTTGCTATGTGGGTGAAATTATGATGTCATGCCAAGTTACAACCTTTTCAGAGTTCATTTGTGATGCTTTTCAATTTCAGGGTCATTTAGCTAAAAATAAATCATTAAATGCATGAAAAATATCAAATGAAGTGAGAAAGAGTTGAACATTGGTGAAGTGCCTTCGAATGGTGCATATTGAACACACAAAAAGTATAGAGTTAAAATAAGTTATTAAAAATGAAATCCCTTTGTAATAGATGAGTTTTCGTCCGAAACCCTCATACTTCTTATGAGATTGTCCAATTTTAACACGAAGTGCATCCTGTTTTTGCCGTAACCGCCTCAACTCTGTAGAAGTTTCTATGTGGGTGAAATTATGAAGTCATGCCAAGTTACAAATTTTTCAAAGTTCATTTGTAATGCTTTTCAAATTCAGGATCATTTATCTCAAAATAAATCATTAAATGCATGAAAAATATCAAATGAATTCAGAAAGGGTTGAAAATTGGTGATGTGCCTTCGAATGGTGCATATTGAACACATTAAAATAATGGAGTTAAAATAAGTAATTGAAAATGAAATCCCTTTGTGATAGATGAGTTTTCGTCTGAAACCATCATACTTCTTATGAGATTGTCCAATTTGTACAAGAAGTGCATACAGTTTTTGCCGTAACCCTCTCAACTCTTTACAAGTTGCTATGTGGGTGAAATTATGATGTCATGTCAAGTTATAACCTTTTCAGAGTTCATTGGTAATGCTTTTCAAATTCAGGGTCGTTTATCTCAAAATAAATCATTAAATGCATGAAAAATATCAAATGAAGTGAGAAAGGGTTGAAAATTGGTGATGTGCCTTCGAATGGTGCATATTGAACAAACAAAAAGTATAGAGTTAAAATAAGTTATTAAAAATGAAATCCCTTTGTAATAGATTAGTTTTCGTCTGGAACACTCATACTTCTTATGAGATTGTCCAATTTTAACACGAAGTGCATCCTGTCTTTGCCGTAACCCTCTCAACTCAGTAGAAGTTGCTATGTGGGTGAAATTATGAAGTCATGCCAAGTTACAACTTTTTCAGAGTTCATTTGTAATGCTTTTCAAATTCAGGATCATTTATCTCAAAATAAATCATTAAATGCATGAAAAATATCAAATGAATTCAGAAAGGGTTGAAAATTGGTGATGTGCCTTCGAATGGTGCATATTGAACACATTAAAATAATGGAGTTAAAATAAGTTATGAAAAACGAAATCCCTTTGTGATAGATGAGTTTTCGTCTGAAACCCTCATACTTCTTATGAGATTGTCCAATTTGCACAAGACGTGCATACAGTTTTTGCCGTAACCCTCTCAACTCTTTACAAGTTGCTATGTGGGTGAAATTATGATGTCATGTCAAGTTATAACCTTTTCAGAGTTCATTTGTAATGCTTTTCAAATTCAGGGTCATTTATCTCAAAATAAATCATTAAATGCATAAAAAATATCAAATGAAGTGAGAAAGGGTTGAAAATTGGTGATGTGCCTTCGAATAGTGCATATAGAACAAACAAAAAGTATAGAGTTAAAATAAGTTATTAAAAATGAAATCCCTTTGTAATAGATGAGTTTTCATCCGAAACCCTCATACTTCTTATGAGATTGTCCAATTTT
This sequence comes from Hordeum marinum, assembly GCA_022496015.1. Classification (NCBI taxonomy): domain Eukaryota; kingdom Viridiplantae; phylum Streptophyta; class Magnoliopsida; order Poales; family Poaceae; genus Hordeum; species Hordeum marinum. Next base: position 481,250,993 of record CM039674.1, read on the forward strand.
TACACAAAGTGCATCCTGTTTTTGCCGTAACCCTCTCAACACTGTAGAAGTTGCTATGTGGGTGAGATTATGATATCATGAGAAGTTAGAACCTTTTCAGAGCTCATTTGTAATGCTTTTCAAATTCAGGGTCATTTATCTCAAAATAAATCATTAAATTCACGAAACATATCAAATGAATTCAGAAAGGGTTGAAAATTTGTGATGTGCCTTCGAATGGTGCATATTGAACACAGAAAAAGTATGGAGTTAAAATAAGTTATTAAAAACGAAATCCCTTTGTGATAGATGAGTTTTCGTCTGAAACCCTCATACTTCTTATGAGATTGTCCAATTTGTACACGAAGTGCATCAAGTTTTTGCCGTAACCCTCTCAACTCTTTACAAGTTGCTATGTGGGTGAAATTCTAATGTCATGCCAAGTTACAACCTTTTCAGAGTTCATTTGTGATGCTTTTCAATTTTAGGGTCATTTAGCTCAAAATAAATCATTAAATGCATGAAAAATATCAAATGAAGTGAGAAAGAGTTCAAAATTGGTGAAGTCCCTTCGAATGGTGCATATCGAACACACAAAAAGTATAGAGTTAAAATAAGTTATTAAAAATGAAATCCCTTTGTAATAGATGAGTTTTCGTTCGAAACCCTCATACTTCTTATGAGATTGTCCAATTTGTATACGAAGTGCATCCAATTTTTGCCGTAACCCTCTCAACTCTTTAGAAATTGCTATGTGGGTGAAATTATGATGTCATGCCAAGTTACAACCATTTCAGAGTTCATTTGAGATGTTTTTCAAATTCAGGGTCATTTAGCTCAAAATAAATCATTAAATGCATGAAAAATATCAAATGAATTCAGAAAGGGTTGAAAATTGGTGATGTGCCTTCGAATGGTGCATATTGAACACAAAAAAAGGATGGAGTTAAAATATGTTATTAAAAATGAAATCCCTTTGTGATAGATGAGTTTTCGTCCGAAACCCTCATACTTCTTATGAGATTGTCCAATTTGTACACGAAGTGCATCCAGTTTTTGACGTAACCCTCTCAACTCTTTAGAAGTTGCTATGTGGGTGAAATTATGATATCATGCGAAGTTACAACCTTTTCAGAGGTCATTTGTAATCCTTTTCAAATTCAGGGTCATTTAGCTCAAAATAAATCATTAAATGCATGAAAAATATCAAATGAAGTGAGAAAGGGTTGAAAATTGGTGATGTGCCTTCGAATGGTGCATATTGAACACACAAAAAGTATAGAGTTAAAATAAGTTATTAAAAATGAAATCCCTTTGTAATAGATGAGTATTCGTCCGAAACCCTCATACTTCTTATGAGATTGTCCAATTTTAACACGAAGTGCATCCTGTTTTTGCCGTAACCCTCTCAACTCTGTAGAAGTTGCTATGTGGGTGAAATTATGAAGTCATGCCAAGTTACAACTTTTTCAGAGTTCATTTGTAATGCTTTTCAAATTCAGGATCATTTATCTCAAAATAAATCATTAAATGCACGAAAAATATCAAATGAATTCAGAAAGGGTTGAAAATTGGTGATGTGCCTTCGAATGGTGCATATTGAACACAGAAAAAGTATGGAGTTAAAATAAGTTATTAAAAACGAAATCCCTTTGTGATAGATGAGTTTTCGTCTGAAACCCTCATACTTCTTATGAGATTGTCCAATTTGTACACGAAGTGCATCCAGTTTTTGCCGTAACCCTCTCAACTCTTTACAAGTTGCTATGTGGGTGAAATTATGATGTCATGCCAAGTTACAACCTTTTCAGAGTTCATTTGTGATGCTTTTCAATTTCACGGTCATTTAGCTCAAAATAAATCATTAAATGCATGAAAAATATCAAATGAAGTGAGAAAGAGTTGAACATTGGTGAAGTGCCTTCGAATGGTGCATATTGAACACACAAAAAGTATAGAGTTAAAATAAGTTATGAAAAATGAAATCCCTTTGTAATAGATGAGTTTTCGTCCGAAACCCTCATACTTCTTATGAGATTGTCCAATTTTAACACGAAGTGCATCCTGTTTTTGCCGTAACCCTCTCAACTCTGTAGAAGTTGCTATGTGGGTGAAATTATGAAGTCATGCCAAGTTACAACTTTTTCAGAGTTCATTTGTAATGCTTTTCAAATTCAGGATCATTTATCTCAAAATAAATAATTAAATGCATGAAAAATATCAAATGAATTCAGAAAGGGTTGAAAATTGGTGATGTGCCTTCGAATGGTGCATATTGAACACATTAAAATAATGGAGTTAAAATAAGTTATTGAAAACGAAATCCCTTTGTGATAGATGAGTTTTCGTCTGAAACCATCATACTTCTTATGAGATTGTCCAATTTGTACAAGAAGTGCAGACAGTTTTTGCCGTAACCCTCTCAACTCTTTACAAGTTGCTATGTGGGTGAAATTATGATGTCATGTCAAGTTATAACCTTTTCAGAGTTCATTGGTAATGCTTTTCAAATTCAGGGTCATTTATCTCAAAATAAATCATTAAATGCATGAAAAATATCAAATGAAGTGAGAAAGGGTTGAAAATTGGTGATGTGCCTTCGAATGGTGCATATTGAACAAACAAAAAGTATAGAGTTAAAATAAGTTATTAAAAATGAAATCCCTTTGTAATAGATTAGTTTTCATCCGAAACCCTCATACTTCTTATGAGATTGTCCAATTTTTACACGAAGTGCATCCTGTTTTTGCCGTAACCCTCTCAACTCTGTAGAAGTTGCTATGTGGGTGAAATTATGATATCATGCGAAGTTACAACCTTTTCAGAGCTCATTTGTAATGCTTTTCAAATTCAGGATCATTTATCTCAAAATAAATCAGTAAATGCACGAAAAATATCAAATGAATTCAGAAAGGGTTGAAAATTGGTGATGTGCCTTCGAATGGTGCATATTGAACACAGAAAAAGTATGGAGTTAAAATAAGTTATTAAAAACGAAATCCCTTTGTGATAGATGAGTTTTCGTCTGAAACCCTCATACTTCTTATGAGATTGTCCAATTTGTACACGAAGTGCATCCAGTTTTTGCCGTAACCCTCTCAACTCTTTACAAGTTGCTATGTGGGTGAAATTATGATGTCATGCCAAGTTACAACCTTTTCAGAGTTCATTTGTGATGCTTTTCAATTTCAGGGTCATTTAGCTCAAAATAAATCATTAAATGCATGAAAAATATCAAATGAAGTGAGAAAGAGTTGAACATTGGTGAAGTGCCTTCGAATGGTGCATATTGAACACACAAAAAGTATAGAGTTAAAATAAGTTATTAAAAATAAAATCCCTTTGTAATAGATGAGTTTTCGTCCGAAACCCTCATACTTCTTATGAGATTGTCCAATTTTAACACGAAGTGCATCCTGTTTTTGCCGTAACCCTCTCAACTCTGTAGAAGTTGCTATGTGGGTGAAATTATGAAGTCATGCCAAGTTACAACTTTTTCAGAGTTCATTTCTAATGCTTTTCAAATTCAGGATCATTTATCTCAAAATAAATCATTAAATGCATGAAAAATATCAAATGAATTCAGAAAGGGTTGAAAATTGGTGATGTGCCTTCGAATGGTGCATATTGAACACATTAAAATAATGGAGTTAAAATAAGTTATTGAAAACGAAATCCCTTTGTGATAGATGAGTTTTCGTCTGAAACCATCATACTTCTTATGAGATTGTCCAATTTGTACAAGAAGTGCATACAGTTTTTGACGTAACCCTCTCAACTCTTTACAAGTTGCTATGTGGGTGAAATTATGATGTCATGTCAAGTTATAACCTTTTCAGAGTTCATTGGTAATGCTTTTCAAATTCAGGGTCATTTATCTCAACATAAATCATTAAATGCATGAAAAATATCAAATGAAGTGAGAAAGGGTTGAAAATTGGTGATGTGCCTTCGAATGGTGCATACTGAACAGACAAAAAGTATAGAGTTAAAATAAGTTATTAAAAATGAAATCCCTTTGTAATAGATTAGTTTTCATCCGAAACCCTCATACTTCTTATGAGATTGTCCAATTTTTACACGAAGTGCATCCTGTTTTTGCCGTAACCCTCTCAACTCTGTAGAAGTTGCTATGTGGGTGAAATTATGATATCATGCGAAGTTACAACCTTTTCAGAGGTCATTTGTAATCCTTTTCAAATTCAGGGTCATTTAGCTCAAAATAAATCATTAAATGCATGAAAAATATCAAATGAAGTGAGAAAGGGTTGAAAATTGGTGATGTGCCTTCGAATGGTGCATATTGAACACAGAAAAAGTATGGAGTTAAAATAAGTTATTAAAAACGAAATCCCTTTGTGATAGATGAGTTTTCGTCTGAAACCCTCATACTTCTTATGAGATTGTCCAATTTGTACACGAAGTGCATCCAGTTTTTGCCGTAACCCTCTCAACTCTTTACAAGTTGCTATGTGGGTGAAATTCTGTTGTCATGCCAAGTTACAACCTTTTCAGAGTTCATTTGTGATGCTTTTCAATTTCAGGGTCATTTAGCTCAAAATAAATCATTAAATGCATGAAAAATATGAAATGAAGTGAGAATGAGTTGAAAATTGGTGAAGTGCCTTCGAATGGTGCATATTGAACACACAAAAAGTATAGAGTTAAAATAAGTTATTAAAAATGAAATCCCTTTGTAATAGATGAGTTTTCGTCCGAAACCCTCATACTTCTTATGAGATTGTCCAATTTGTACACGAAGTGCATCCAATTTTTGCCGTAACCCTCTCAACTCTTTAGAAATTGCTATGTGGGTGAAATTATGATGTCATGCCAAGTTACAACCATTTCAAAGTTCATTTGCAATGTTTTTCAAATTCAGGGTCATTTAGCTCAAACAAATCATTAAATGCATGAAAAATATCAAATGAAGTCAGAAAGGGTTGAAAATTGGTGATGTGCCTTCGAATGGTGCATATTGAACACAACAGAAGGATGGAGTTAAAATATGTTATTAAAAATGAAATCCCTTTGTGATAGATGAGTTTTCGTCCGAAACCCTCATACTTCTTATGAGATTGTCCAATTTGTACACGAAGTGCATCCAGTTTTTGACGTAACCCTCTCAACTCTTTAGAAGTTGCTATGTGGGTGAAATTATGATATCATGCGAAGTTACAACCTTTTCAGAGGTCATTTGTAATCCTTTTCAAATTCAGGGTCATTTAGCTCAAAATAAATCATTAAATGCATGAAAAATATCAAATGAAGTGAGAAAGGGTTGAAAATTGGTGATGTGCCTTCGAATGGTGCATATTGAACACACAAAAAGTATAGAGTTAAAATAAGTTATTAAAAATGAAATCCCTTTGTAATAGATGAGTTTTCGTCCGAAACCCTCATACCTCTTATGAGATTGTCCAATTTTAACACGAAGTGCATCCTCTTTTTGCCGTAACCCTCTCAACTCTGTAGAAGTTGCTATGTGGGTGAAATTATGAAGTCATGCCAAGTTACAACTTTTTCAGAGTTCATTTGTAATGCTTTTCAAATTCAGGATCATTTATCTCAAAATAAATCATTAAATGCACGAAAAATATCAAATGAATTCAGAAAGGGTTGAAAATTGGTGATGTGCCTTCGAATGGTGAATATTGAACACATTAAAATAATGGAGTTAAAATAAGTTATTAAAAACGAAATCCCTTTGTGATAGATTAGTTTTCGTCTGAAACCCTCATACTTCTTATGAGATTGTCCAATTTGTACAAGAAGTGCATACAGTTTTTGCCGTAACCCTCTCAACTCTTTACAAGTTGTTATGTGGGTGAAATTATGATGTCATGTCAAGTTATAACCTTTTCAGAGTTAATTTCTAATGTTTTTCAAATGCAGGGTCATTTATCTCAAAATAAATCATTAAATGCATGAAAAATATCAAATGAAGTGAGAAAGGGTTGAAAATTGGTGATGTGCCTTCGAATGGTGCACATTGAACACACAAAAAGTATAGAGTTAAAATAAGTTATTAAAAATGAAATCCCTTTGTAATAGATGAGTTTTCGTCCGAAACCATCATACTTCTTATGAGATTGTCCAATTTTAACACGAAGTGCATCCTGTTTTTGCCGTAACCCTCTCAACTCTGTAGAAGTTGCTATGTGAGTGAAATTATGAAGTCATGCCAAGTTACAACTTTTTCAGAGTTCATTTGTAATGCTTTTCAAATTCAGGATCATTTATCTCAAAATAAATCATTAAATGCATGAAAAATATCAAATGAATTCAGAAAGGGTTGAAAATTGGTGATGTGCGTTCGAATGGTGCATATTGAACACATTAAAATAATGGAGTTAAAATAAGTTATTGAAAACGAAATCCCTTTGTGATAGATGAGTTTTCGTCTGAAACCATCATACTTCTTATGAGATTGTCCAATTTGTACAAGAAGTGCATACAGTTTTTGACGTAACCCTCTCAACTCTTTACAAGTTGCTATGTGGGTGAAATTATGATGTCATGTCAAGTTATAACCTTTTCAGAGTTCATTGGTAATGCTTTTCAAATTCAGGGTCATTTATCTCAAAATAAATCATTAAATGCATGAAAAATATCAAATGAAGTGAGAAAGGGTTGAAAATTGGTGATGTGCCTTCGAATGGTGCATACTGAACAGACAAAAAGTATAGAGTTAAAATAAGTTATTAAAAATGAAATCCCTTTGTAATAGATTAGTTTTCATCCGAAACACTCATACTTCTTATGAGATTGTCCAATTTTTACACGAAGTGCATCCTGTTTTTGCCGTAACCATCTCAACTCTGTAGAAGTTGCTATGTGGGTGAAATTATGATATCATGCGAAGTTACAACCTTTTCAGAGGTCATTTGTAATCCTTTTCAAATTCAGGGTCATTTAGCTCAAAATAAATCATTAAATGCATGAAAAATATCAAATGAAGTGAGAAAGGGTTGAAAATTGGTGATGTGCCTTCGAATGGTGCATATTGAACACAGAAAAAGTATGGAGTTAAAATAAGTTATTAAAAACGAAATCCCTTTGTGATAGATGAGTTTTCGTCTGAAACCCTCATACTTCTTATGAGATTGTCCAATTTGTACACGAAGTGCATCCAGTTTTTGCCGTAACCCTCTCAACTCTTTACAAGTTGCTATGTGGGTGAAATTCTGATGTCATGCCAAGTTACAACCTTTTCAGAGTTCATTTGTGATGCTTTTCAATTTCAGGGTCATTTAGCTCAAAATAAATCATTAAATGCATGAAAAATATCAAATGAAGTGAGAAAGAGTTGAAAATTGGTGAAGTGCCTTCGAATGGTGCATATTGAACACACAAAAAGTATAGAGTTAAAATAAGTTATTAAAAATGAAATCCCTTTGTAATAGATGAGTTTTCGTCCGAAACCCTCATACTTCTTATGAGATTGTCCAATTTGTACACGAAGTGCATCCAATTTTTGCCGTAACCCTCTCAACTCTTTAGAAATTGCTATGTGGGTGAAATTATGATGTCATGCCAAGTTACAACCATTTCAAAGTTCATTTGCAATGTTTTTCAAATTCAGGGTCATTTAGCTCAAATAAATCATTAAATGCATGAAAAATATCAAATGAAGTCAGAAAGGGTTGAAAATTGGTGATGTGCCTTCGAATGGTGCATATTGAACACAACAGAAGGATGGAGTTAAAATATGTTATTAAAAATGAAATCCCTTTGTGATAGATGAGTTTTCGTCCGAAACCCTCATACTTCTTATGAGATTGTCCAATTTGTACACGAAGTGCATCCAGTTTTTGACGTAACCCTCTCAACTCTTTAGAAGTTGCTATGTGGGTGAAATTATGATATCATGCGAAGTTACAACCTTTTCAGAGGTCATTTGTAATCCTTTTCAAATTCAGGGTCATTTAGCTCAAAATAAATCATTAAATGCATGAAAAATATCAAATGAAGTGAGAAAGGGTTGAAAATTGGTGATGTGCCTTCGAATGGTGCATATTGAACACACAAAAAGTATAGAGTTAAAATAAGTTATTAAAAATGAAATCCCTTTGTAATAGATGAGTTTTCGTCCGAAACCCTCATACCTCTTATGAGATTGTCCAATTTTAACACGAAGTGCATCCTCTTTTTGCCGTAACCCTCTCAACTCTGTAGAAGTTGCTATGTGGGTGAAATTATGAAGTCAAGCCAAGTTACAACTTTTTCAGAGTTCATTTGTAATGCTTTTCAAATTCAGGATCATTTATCTCAAAATAAATCATTAAATGCACGAAAAATATCAAATGAATTCAGAAAGGGTTGAAAATTGGTGATGTGCCTTCGAATGGTGAATATTGAACACATTAAAATAATGGAGTTAAAATAAGTTATTAAAAACGAAATCCCTTTGTGATAGATTAGTTTTCGTCTGAAACCCTCATACTTCTTATGAGATTGTCCAATTTGTACAAGAAATGCATACAGTTTTTGCCGTAACCCTCTCAACTCTTTACAAGTTGTTATGTGGGTGAAATTATGATGTCATGTCAAGTTATAACCTTTTCAGAGTTAATTTCTAATGTTTTTCAAATGCAGGGTCATTTATCTCAAAATAAATCATTAAATGCATGAAAAATATCAAATGAAGTGAGAAAGGGTTGAAAATTGGTGATGTGCCTTCGAATGGTGCACATTGAACACACAAAAAGTATAGAGTTAAAATAAGTTATTAAAAATGAAATCCCTTTGTAATAGATGAGTTTTCGTCCGAAACCCTCATTCTTCTTATGAGATTGTCCAATTTTAACACGAAGTGCATCCTGTTTTTGCCGTAACCCTCTCAACTCTGTAGAAGTTGCTATGTGAGTGAAATTATGAAGTCATGCCAAGTTACAACTTTTTCAGAGTTCATTTGTAATGCTTTTCAAATTCAGGATCATTTATCTCAAAATAAATCATTAAATGCACGAAAAATATCAAATGAATTCAGAAAGGGTTGAAAATTGGTGATGTGACTTCGAATGGTGAATATTGAACACATTAAAATAATGGAGTTAAAATAAGTTATTAAAAACGAAATCCCTTTGTGATAGATGAGTTTTCGTCTGAAACCCTCATACTTCTTATGAGATTGTCCAATTTGTACAAGAAGTGCATACAGTTTTTGCCGTAACCCTCTCAACTCTTTACAAGTTGCTATGTGGGTGAAATTATGATGTCATGTCAAGTTATAACCTTTTCAGAGTTCATTTGTAATGCTTTTCAAATTCAGGGTCATTTATCTCAAAATAAATCATTAAATGCATGAAAAATATCAAATGAAGTGAGAAAGGGTTGAAAATTGGTGATGTGCCTTCGAATGGTGCATATTGAACAAACAAAAAGTATAGAGTTAAAATTAGTTATTAAAAATGAAATCCCTTTGTAATAGATGAGTTTTCATCCGAAACCCTCATACTTCTTATGAGATTGTCCAATTTCTACACGAAGTGCATCCTGTTTTTGCCGTAACCCTCTCAACTCTGTAGAAGTTGCTATGTGGGTGAAATTATGATGTCATGCGAAGTTAGAACCTTTTCAGAGCTCATTTGTAATGCTTTTCAAATTCAGGGTCATTTATCTCAAAATAAATCATTAAATTCACGAAACATATCAAATGAATTCAGAAAGGGTTCAAAATTGGTGATGTGCCTTCGAATGGTGCATATTGAACACAGAAAAAGTATGGAGTTAAAATAAGTTATTAAAAACGAAATCCCTTTGTGATAGATGATTTTTCGTCTAAAAACCCTCATACTTCTTATGAGATTGTCCAATTTGTACACGAAGTGCATCCAGTTTTTGCCGTAACCCTCTCAACTCTTTACAAGTTGCTATGTGGGTGAAATTCTGATGTCATGCCAAGTTACAACCTTTTCAGAGTTCATTTGTGATGCTTTTCAATTTTAGGGTCATTTAGCTCAAAATAAATCATTAAATGCATGAAAAATATCAAATAAAGTGAGAAAGAGTTGAAAATTTGTGAAGTGCCTTAGAATGGTGCATATTGAACACACAAAAAGTATAGAGTTAAAATAAGTTATTAAAAATGAAATCCCTTTGTAATAGATGAGTTTTCGTCCGAAACCCTCATACTTATGAGATTGTCCAATTTGTACACGAAGTGCATCCAATTTTTGCCGTAACCCTCTTAACTCTTTAGAAATTGCTTTGTGGGTGAAATTATGATGTCATGCCAAGTTACAACCATTTCAGAGTTCATTTGCAATGTTTTTCAAATTCAGGGTCATTTAGCTCAAAATAAATCATTAAATGCATGAAAAATATCAAATGAAGTCAGAAAGGGTTGAAAATTGGTGATGTGCCTTCGAATGGTGCATATTGAACACAAAAAAAGGATGGAGTTAAAATATGTTATTAAAAATGAAATCCCTTTGTGATAGATGAGTTTTCGTCCGAAACCCTCATACTTCTTATGAGATTGTCCAATTTGTACACGAAGTGCATCCAGTTTTTGACGTAACCCTCTGAACTCTTTAGAAGTTGCTATGTGGGTGAAATTATGATATCATGCGAAGTTACAACCTTTTCAGAGGTCATTTGTAATCCTTTTCAAATTCAGGGTCATTTAGCTCAAAATAAATCATTAAATGCATGAAAAATATCAAATGAAGTGAGAAAGGGTTGAAAATTGGTGATGTGCCTTCGAATGGTAAATATTGAACACACAAAAAGTATAGAGTTAAAATAAGTTATTAAAAATGAAATCCCTTTGTAATAGATGAGTTTTCGTCCGAAACCCTCATACTTCTTATGAGATTGTCCAATTTTAACACGAAGTGCATCCTGTTATTACCGTAACCCTCTCAACTCTGTACAAGTTGCTATGTGGGTGAAATTATGAAGTCATGCCAAGTTACAACTTTTTTAGAGTTCATTTGTAATGCTTTTCAAATTCAGGATCATTTATCTCAAAATAAATCATTAAATGCATGAAAAATATCAAATGAATTCAGAAAGGGTTGAAAATTGGTGATGTGCCTTCGAATGGTGAATATTGAACACATTAAAATAATGGAGTTAAAATAAGTTATTAAAAACGAAATCCCTTTGTGATAGATGAGTTTTCGTCTGAAACCCTCATACTTCTTATGAGATTGTCCAATTTGTACAAGAAGTGCATACAGTTTTTGCCGTAACCCTCTCAACTCTTTACAAGTTGCTATGTGGGTGAAATTATGATGTCATGTCAAGTTATAACCTTTTCAGAGTTCATTTGTAATGCTTTTCAAATTCAGGGTCATTTATCTCAAAATAAATCATTAAATGCATGAAAAATATCAAATGAAGTGAGAAAGGGTTGAAAACTGGTGATGTGCCTTCGAATGGTGCATATTGAACAAACAAAAAGTATAGAGTTAAAATAAGTTATTAAAAATGAAATCCCTTTGTAATAGATGAGTTTTCATACGAAACCCTCATACTTCTTATGAGATTGTCCAATGTTTACACGAAGTGCATCCTGTTTTTGTCGTAACCCTCTCAACTCTGTAGAAGTTGCTATGTGGGTGAAATTATGATGTCATGCAAAGTTACAACCTTTTCAGAGCTCATTTGTAATGCTTTTCAAATTCAGGGTCATTTATCTCAAAATAAATCATTAAATTCACGAAAAATATCAAATGAATTCAGAAAGGGTTGAAAATTGGTGATGTGCCTTCGAATGGTGCATATTGAACACAGAAAAAGTATGGAGTTAAAATAAGTTATTAAAAACGAAATCCCTTTGTGATAGATGAGTTTTCGTCTGAAACCCTCATACTTCTTATGAGATTGTCCAATTTGTACACGAAGTGCATCCAGTTTTTGCCGTAACCCTGTCAACTCTTTACAAGTTGCTATGTGGGTGAAATTCTGATGTCATGCCAAGTTACAACCTTTTCAGAGTTCATTTGTAATGCTTTTCAAATTCAGGGTCATTTAGCTCAAAATAAATCATTAAATGCATGAAAAATATCAAATGAAGTGAGAAAGGGTTGAAAATTGGTGACGTGCCTTCGAATGGTGCATATTGAACACACAAAAAGTATAGAGTTAAAATAAGTTATTAAAAATGAAATCCCTTTGCAACAGATGAGTTTTCGTCCGAAACCCTCATACTTCTTATGAGATTGTCCAATTTTTACACGAAGTGCATCCTGTTTTTGCCGTAACCCTATCAACTCTTTAGAAGTTGCTATGTGGGTGAATTGATGATGTCATGCCAAGTTACAACCTTTTCAGAGTTCATTTGTAATGCTTTCCAAATTCAGGGTCATTTAGCTCAAAATAAATCATTAAATGCATGAAAAATATCAAATGAATTCAAAAAGGGTTGAAAATTGGTGATGTGCCTTCGAATGGTGCATATGGAACACAAAAAAAGTATAGAGTTAAAATAAGTTATTAAAAATGAAATCCCTTTGTGATAGATGAGTTTTCGTCCGAAACCCTCATACTTCTTATGAGATTGTCCAATTTGTACACGAAGTGCATACAGTTTTTGTCGTAACCCTCTCAACTCTTTACAAGTTGCTATGTGGGTGAAATTATGATGTCAGGTCAAGTTATAACCTTTTCAGAGTTCATTTGTAATGCTTTTCAAATTCAGGGTCATTTAGCTCAAAATAAATCATTAAATGCATGAAAAATATCAAATGAAGTGAGAAAGGGTTGAAAATTGGTGATGTGCCTTCGAATGGTGCATATTGAACACACAAAAAGTATAGAGTTAAAATAAGTTATAAAAAAAGAAATCCCTTTGTAATACATGAGTGTTCATCCGAAACCCTCATGCTTCTTATGAGATTGTCCAATTTTTACACGAAGTGCATCCTGTTTTTGCCGTAACCCTCTCAACTCTGTAGAAGTTGCTATGTGGGTGAAATTATGATGTCATGCCAAGTTACAACCTTTTCAGAGTTCATTTGTAATGCTTTTCAAATTCAGGGTCATTTATCTAAAATAAATCATTAAATTCACGAAAAATATCAAATGAATTCAGAAAGGGTTGAAAATTGGTGATGTGCCTTCGAATGGTGCATATTGAACACAGAAAAAGTATGGAGTTAAAATAAGTTATTAAAAACGAAATCCCTTTGTGATAGATGAGTTTTCGTCTAAAACCCTCATACTTCTTATGAGATTGTCCAATTTGTACACGAAGTGCATACAGTTTTTGTCGTAACCCTCTCAACTCTTTACAAGTTGCTATGTGGGTGAAATTATGATGTCAGGTCAAGTTATAACCTTTTCAGAGTTCATTTGTAATGCTTTTCAAATTCAGGGTCATTTAGCTCAAAATAAATCATTAAATGCATGAAAAATATCAAATGAAGTGAGAAAGGGTTGAAAATTGGTGATGTGCCTTCGAATGGTGCATATTGAACAAACAAAAAGTATAGAGTTAAAATAAGTTATTAAAAATGAAATCCCTTTGTAATAGATGAGTTTTCATCCGAAACCCTCATACTTCTTATGAGATTGTCCAATGTTTACACGAAGTGCATCCTGTTTTTGCCGTAACCCTCTCAACTCTGTAGAAGTTTCTATGTGGGTGAAATTATGATGTCATGCGAAGTTACAACCTTTTCAGAGCTCATTTGTAATGCTTTTCAAATTCAGGGTCATTTATCTCAAAATAAATCATTAAATTCACGAAAAATATCAAATGAATTCAGAAAGGGTTGAAAATTGGTGATGTGCCTTCGAATGGTGCATATTGAACACAGAAAAAGTATGGAGTTAAAATAAGTTATTAAAAACGAAATCCCTTTGTGATAGATGAGTTTTCGTCTGAAAACCTCATACTTCTTATGAGATTGTCCAATTTGTACACGAAGTGCATCCAGTTTTTGCCGTAACCCTGTCAACTCTTTACAAGTTCCTATGTGGGTGAAATTCTGATGTCATGCCAAGTTACAACCTTTTCAGAGTTCATTTGTAATGCTTTTCAAATTCAGGGTCATTTAGCTCAAAATAAATCATTAAATGCATGAAAAATATCAAATGAAGTGAGAAAGGGTTGAAAATTGGTGACGTGCCTTCGAATGGTGCATATTGAACACACAAAAAGTATAGAGTTAAAATAAGTTATTAAAAATGAAATCCCTTTGCAACAGATGAGTTTTCGTCCGAAACCCTCATACTTCTTATGAGATTGTCCAATTTTTACACGAAGTGCATCCTGTTTTTGCCGTAACCCTATCAACTCTTTAGAAGTTGCTATGTGGGTGAAATGATGATGTCATGCCAAGTTACAACCTTTTCAGAGTTCATTTGTAATGCTTTCCAAATTCAGGGTCATTTAGCTCAAAATAAATCATTAAATGCATGAAAAATATCAAATGAATTCAAAAAGGGTTGAAAATTGGTGATGTGCCTTCGAATGGTGCATATGGAACACAAAAAAAGTATAGAGTTAAAATAAGTTATTAAAAATGAAATCCCTTTGTGATAGATGAGTTTTCGTCCGAAACCCTCATACTTCTTATGAGATTGTCCAATTTGTACACGAAGTGCATACAGTTTTTGTCGTAACCCTCTCAACTCTTTACAAGTTGCTATGTGGGTGAAATTGTGATGTCAGGTCAAGTTATAACCTTTTCAGAGTTCATTTGTAATGCTTTTCAAATTCAGGGTCATTTAGCTCAAAATAAATCATTAAATGCATGAAAACTATCAAATGAAGTGAGAAAGGGTTGAAAATTGGTGATGTGCCTTCGAATGGTGCATATTGAACACACAAAAAGTATAGAGTTAAAATAAGTTATAAAAAATGAAGTCCCTTTGTAATAGATGAGTTTTCATCCGAAACCCTCATGCTTCTTATGAGATTGTCCAATTTTTACACGAAGTGCATCCTGTTTTTGCCGTAACCCTCTCAACTCTGTAGAAGTTGCTATGTGGGTGAAATTATGATGTCATGCCAAGTTACAACCTTTTCAGAGTTCATTTGTAATGCTTTTCAAATTCAGGGTCATTTATCTAAAATAAATCATTAAATTCACGAAAAATATCAAATGAATTCAGAAAGGGTTGAAAATTGGTGATGTGCCTTCGAATGGTGCATATTGAACACAGAAAAAGTATGGAGTTAAAATAAGTTATTAAAAACGAAATCCCTTTGTGATAGATGAGTTTTCGTCTGAAACCCTCATACTTCTTATGAGATTGTCCAATTTGTACACGAAGTGCATCCAGTTTTTGCCGTAACCCTGTCAACTCTTTACAAGTTGCTATGTGGGTGAAATTCTGATGTCATGACAAGTTACAACCTTTTCAGAGTTCATTTGTAATGCTTTTCAAATTCAGGGTCATTTAGCTCAAAATAAATCATTAAATGCATGAAAAATATCAAATGAAGTGAGAAAGGGTTGAAAATTGGTGATGTGCCTTCGAATGGTGCATATTGAACACACAAAAAGTATAGAGTTAAAATAAGTTATAAAAAAAGAAATCCCTTTGTAATACATGAGTGTTCATCCGAAACCCTCATGCTTCTTATGAGATTGTCCAATTTTTACACGAAGTGCATCCTGTTTTTGCCGTAACCCTCTCAACTCTGTAGAAGTTGCTATGTGGGTGAAATTATGATGTCATGCCAAGTTACAACCTTTTCAGAGTTCATTTGTAATGCTTTTCAAATTCAGGGTCATTTATCTAAAATAAATCATTAAATTCACGAAAAATATCAAATGAATTCAGAAAGGGTTGAAAATTGGTGATGTGCCTTCGAATGGTGCATATTGAACACAGAAAAAGTATGGAGTTAAAATAAGTTATTAAAAACGAAATCCCTTTGTGATAGATGAGTTTTCGTCTAAAACCCTCATACTTCTTATGAGATTGTCCAATTTGTACACGAAGTGCATACAGTTTTTGTCGTAACCCTCTCAACTCTTTACAAGTTGCTATGTGGGTGAAATTATGATGTCAGGTCAAGTTATAACCTTTTCAGAGTTCATTTGTAATGCTTTTCAAATTCAGGGTCATTTAGCTCAAAATAAATCATTAAATGCATGAAAAATATCAAATGAAGTGAGAAAGGGTTGAAAATTGGTGATGTGCCTTCGAATGGTGCATATTGAACAAACAAAAAGTATAGAGTTAAAATAAGTTATTAAAAATGAAATCCCTTTGTAATAGATGAGTTTTCATCCGAAACCCTCATACTTCTTATGAGATTGTCCAATGTTTACACGAAGTGCATCCTGTTTTTGCCGTAACCCTCTCAACTCTGTAGAAGTTTCTATGTGGGTGAAATTATGATGTCATGCGAAGTTACAACCTTTTCAGAGCTCATTTGTAATGCTTTTCAAATTCAGGGTCATTTATCTCAAAATAAATCATTAAATTCACGAAAAATATCAAATGAATTCAGAAAGGGTTGAAAATTGGTGATGTGCCTTCGAATGGTGCATATTGAACACAGAAAAAGTATGGAGTTAAAATAAGTTATTAAAAACGAAATCCCTTTGTGATAGATGAGTTTTCGTCTGAAAACCTCATACTTCTTATGAGATTGTCCAATTTGTACACGAAGTGCATCCAGTTTTTGCCGTAACCCTGTCAACTCTTTACAAGTTCCTATGTGGGTGAAATTCTGATGTCATGCCAAGTTACAACCTTTTCAGAGTTCATTTGTAATGCTTTTCAAATTCAGGGTCATTTAGCTCAAAATAAATCATTAAATGCATGAAAAATATCAAATGAAGTGAGAAAGGGTTGAAAATTGGTGACGTGCCTTCGAATGGTGCATATTGAACACACAAAAAGTATAGAGTTAAAATAAGTTATTAAAAATGAAATCCCTTTGCAACAGATGAGTTTTCGTCCGAAACCCTCATACTTCTTATGAGATTGTCCAATTTTTACACGAAGTGCATCCTGTTTTTGCCGTAACCCTATCAACTCTTTAGAAGTTGCTATGTGGGTGAAATGATGATGTCATGCCAAGTTACAACCTTTTCAGAGTTCATTTGTAATGCTTTTCAAATTCAGGATCATTTATCTCAAAATAAATCATTAAATGCACGAAAAATATCAAATGAATTCAAAAAGGGTTGAAAACCGGTGATGTCCCTTCGAATGGTGCATATTGAACACATAAAAATAATGGAGTTAAAATAAGGTATTAAAAATGAAATCCCTTTGTGATAGATGAGTTTTCGTCTGAAACCCTCATACTTCTTATGAGATTGTCCAATTTGTACACGAAGTGCATACAGTTTTTGTCGTAACCCTCTCAACTCTTTAAAAGTTGCTATGTGGGTGAAATTATGATGTCAGGTCAAGTTATAACCTTTTCAGAGTTCATTTGTAATGCTTTTCAAATTCAGGGTCATTTAGCTCAAAATAAATCATTAAATGCATGAAAAATATCAAATGAAGTGAGAAAGGGTTGAAAATTGGTGATGTGCCTTCGAATGGTGCATATTGAACACACAAAAAGTATAGAGTTAAAATAAGTTATAAAAAATGAAATCCCTTTGTAATAGATGAGTTTTCATCCGAAACCCTCATACTTCTTATGAGATTGTCCAATTTTTACACGAAGTGCATCCTGTTTTTGCCATAACCCTCTCAACTCTGTAGAAGTTGCTATGTGGGTGAAATTATGATGTCATGCCAAGTTACAACCTTTTCAGAGTTCATTTGTAATGCTTTTCAAATTCAGGGTCATTTATCTAAAAATAAATCATTAAATTCACGAAAAATATCAAATGAATTCAGAAAGGGTTGAAAATTGGTGATGTGCCTTCGAATGGTGCATATTGAACACAGAAAACGTATGGAGTTAAAATAAGTTATTAAAAACGAAATCCCTTTGTGATAGATGAGTTTTCGTCTGAAACCCTCATACTTCTTATGAGATTGTCCAATTTGTACACGAAGTGCATCCAGTTTTTGCCGTAACCCTGTCAACTCTTTACAAGTTGCTATGTGGGTGAAATTCTGATGTCATGCCAAGTTACAACCTTTTCAGAGTTCATTTGTAATGCTTTTCAAATTCAGGGTCATTTAGCTCAAAATAAATCATTAAATGCATGAAAAATATCAAATGAAGTGAGAAAGGGTTGAAAATTGGTGACGTGCCTTCGAATGGTGCATATTGAACACACAAAAAGTATAGAGTTAAAATAATTTATTAAAAATGAAATCCCTTTGTAATAGATGAGTTTTCGTCCGAAACCCTCATACTTGTTATGAGATTGTCCAATTTTAACACGAAGTGCATCCTGTTTTTGCCGTAACCCTCTCAACTCTATAGAAGTTGCTATGTGGGTGAAATTATGAAGTCATGCCAAGTTACAACTTTTTCAGAGTTCATTTGTAATGCTTTTCAAATTCAGGATCATTTATCTCAAAATAAATCATTAAATGCAGGAAAAATATCAAATGAATTCAAAAAGGGTTGAAAATTGGTGATGTGCCTTCGAATGGTGCATATTGAACACATAAAAATAATGGAGTTAAAATAAGGTATTAAAAATGAAATCCCTTTGTGATAGATGAGTTTTCGTCCGAAACCCTCATACTTCTTATGAGATTGTCCAATTTTTACACGAAGTGCATCCTATTTTTGCCGTAACCCTCTCAACTCTGTAGAAGTTGCTATGTGGGTGAAATTATGATGTCATGCCCAGTTACAACCTTTTCATAGTTCATTTGTAATGCTTTTCAAATTCAGGGTCATTTAGCTCAAAATAAATTATTAAATGCATGAAAAATATCAAATGAATTCAGAAAGGGTTGAAAATTGGTGATGTGCCTTCGAATGGTGCCTATTGAACACAGAAAAAGTATGGAGTTAAAATAAGTTATTAAAAACGAAATTCCTTTGTGATAGATGAGTTTTCGTCTGAAACCCTCATACTTATGAGATTGTCCAATTTGTACACGAAGTGCACCCAATTTTTGCCGTAACCCTCTCAAGTCTTTACAAGTTGCTATGTGGGTGAAATTATGATGTCATGCCAAGTTACAACCTTTTCAGATTTCATTTGTAATGCTTTTCAAATTCAGGGTCATTTAGCTCAAAATAAATCATTAAATGCATGAAAAATATCAAATGAAGTGAGAAAGGGTTAAAAATTGGTGACGTGCCTTCGAATGGTGCATATTGAACACACAAAAAGTATAGAGTTAAAATAAATTATTAAAAATGAAATCCCTTTGTAATAGATGCTTTTCCGTCCGAAACCCTCATACTTCTTATGAGATTGTCCAATTTTTACACGAAGTGCATCCTGTTTTTGCCGTAACCCTATCAACTCTTTAGAAGTTGCTATGTGGGTGAAATTATGATGTCATGCCAAGTTACAACCTTTTCAGAGTTCATTTGCAATGCTTTTCAAATTCAGGATCATTTATCTCAAAATAAATCATTAAATGCAGGAAAAATATCAAATGAATTCAAAAAGGGTTGAAAATTGGTGATGTGCCTTCGAATGGTGCATATTGAACACATAAAAATAATGGAGTTAAAATAAGGTATTAAAAATGAAATCCCTTTGTGATAGATGAGTTTTCGTCTGAAACCCTCATACTTCTGATGAGATTGTCCAATTTGTACACGAAGTGCATACAGTTTTTGTCGTAACCCGCTCAACTCTTTACAAGTTGCTATGTGGGTGAAATTATGATGTCTGGTCAAGTTATAACCTTTTCAGAGTTCATTTGTAATGCTTTTCAAATTCAGGGTCATTTAGCTCAAAATAAATCATTAAATGCATGAAAAATATCAAATGAAGTGAGAAAGGGTTGAAAATTGGTGATGTGCCTTCGAATGGTGCATATTGAACAAACAAAAAGTATAGATTTAAAATAAGTTATTAAAAATGAAATCCCTTTGTAATAGATGAGTTTTCATCCGAAACCCTCATACTTCTTATGAGATTGTCCAATGTTTACACGAAGTGCATCCTGTTTTTGCCGTAACCCTCTCAACTCTGTAGAAGTTTCTATGTGGGTGAAATTATGATGTCATGCGAAGTTACAACCTTTTCAGAGCTCATTTGTAATGCTTTTCAAATTCAGGGTCATTTATCTCAAAATAAATCATTAAATTCACGAAAAATATCAAATGAATTCAGAAAGGGTTGAAAATTGGTGATGTGCCTTCGAATGGTGCATATTGAACACAGAAAAAGTATGGAGTTAAAATAAGTTATTAAAAATGAAATCCCTTTGTGATAGATGAGTTTTCGTCTGAAACCCTCATACTTCTTATGAGATTGTCCAATTTGTACACGAAGTGCATCTAGTTTTTGCCGTAACCCTGTCAACTCTTTACAAGTTGCTATGTGGGTGAAATTGTGATGTCATGCCAAGTTACAACCTTTTCAGAGTTCATTTACAATGCTTTTCAAATTCAGGGTCATTTAGCTCAAAATAAATCATTAAATGCATGAAAAATATCAAATGAAGTCAGAAAGGGTTGAAAAACGGTGATGTCCCTTTGAATTGTGCATCTTGAACACACAAAAAGTATAGAGTTGAAAAAAGTTATTAAAAATGAAATCCCTTTGTAATAGATGAGTTTTCGTCCGAAACCCTCATACTTCTTATGAGATTGTCCAATTTTTACACGAAGTGCATCCTGTTTTTGCCGTAACCCTCTCAACTCTGTAGAAGTTGCTATGTGGGTGAAATTATGATGGCATGCCAAGTTACAACCTTTTCATAGTTCATTTGTAATGCTTTTCAAATTCAGGGTCATTTAGCTCAAAATAAATCATTAAATGCATAAAAAATATCAAATGAATTCAAAAAGGGTTGAAAATGGGTGATGTCCCTTCGAATGGTGCATACTGAACACACAAAAAGTATAGAGTTAAAAAAAGTTATTAAAAATCAAATCACTTTGTAATAGATGAGTTTTCGTCCGAAACCCTCATACTTCTTATGAGATTGTTCAATTTTTACACGAAGTGCATACAGTTTTTGCCGTAACCCTATCAACTCTTTAGAAGTTGCTATGTGGGTGAAATTGTGATGTCATGCCAAGTTACAACCTTTTCAGAGTTCATTTACAATGCTTTTCAAATTCAGGGTCATTTAGCTCAAAATAAATCATTAAATGCAAGAAAAATATCAAATGAAGTCAGAAAGGGTTGAAAAACGGTGATGTCCCTTTGAATTGTGCATCTTGAACACACAAAAAGTATAGAGTTAAAAAAAGTTATTAAAAATGAAATCCCTTTGTAATAGATGAGTTTTCGTCCGAAACCCTCATACTTCTTATGAGATTGTCCAATTTTTACACGAAGTGCATCCTGTTTTTGCCGTAACCCTCGCAACTCTGTAGAAGTTGCTATGTGGGTGAAATTATGATGGCATGCCAAGTTACAACCTTTTCATAGTTCATTTGTAATGCTTTTCAAATTCAGGGTCATTTAGCTGAAAATATATCATTAAATGCATAAAAAATATCAAATGAATTCAGAAAGGGTTGAAAATTAGTGATGTGCCTTCGAATGGTGCATATTGAACAAACAAAAAGTATAGAGTTAAATAAGTTATTAAAAATTAAATCCATTTGTAATAGATGAGTTTTCGTCTGAAACCCTCATACTTCTTGTGAGATTGTCCAATTTTTACACGAAGTGCATCCTGTTTTTGCCGTAACCCTCTCAACTCTTTAGAAGTTGCTATGTGGGTGAAATTATGATGTCATGCCAAGTTACAACCTTTTAAGAGTTCATTTGTAATGCTTTCGAAATTCAGGCTCATTTAGCACAAAATAAATCATTAAATGCATCAAAAATATCAAATGAATTCACAAAGGGTTGAAAATTGGTGATGTGCCTTCGAATGGTGCATATTGAACAAAGAAAAAGTATGGAGTTAAAATAAGTTATTAAAAACGAAATCCCTTTGTGATAGATGAGTTTTCGTCCGAAACCCTCATACTTCTTATGAGATTGTCCAATTTTTACACGAAGTGCATCCTATTTTTGCCGTAACCCTCTCAACTCTGTAGAAGTTGCTATGTGGGTGAAATTATGATGTCATGCCCAGTTACAACCTTTTCATAGTTCATTTGTAATGCTTTTCAAATTCAGGGTCATTTAGCTCAAAATAAATTATTAAATGCATGAAAAATATCAAATGAATTCAGAAAGGGTTGAAAATTGGTGATGTGCCTTCGAATGGTGCCTATTGAACACAGAAAAAGTATGGAGTTAAAATAAGTTATTAAAAACGAAATTCCTTTGTGATAGATGAGTTTTCGTCTGAAACCCTCATACTTATGAGATTGTCCAATTTCTACACGAAGTGCATCCAATTTTTGCCGTAACCCTCTCAAGTCTTTACAAGTTGCTATGTGGGTGAAATTATGATGTCATGCCAAGTTACAACCTTTTCAGATTTCATTTGTAATGCTTTTCAAATTCAGGGTCATTTAGCTCAAAATAAATCATTAAATGCATGAAAAATATCAAATGAAGTGAGAAAGGGTTAAAAATTGGTGACGTGCCTTCGAATGGTGCATATTGAACACACAAAAAGTATAGAGTTAAAATAAATTATTAAAAATGAAATCCCTTTGTAATAGATGCGTTTTCGTCCGAAACCCTCATACTTCTTATGAGATTGTCCAATTTTTACACGAAGTGCATCCTGTTTTTGCCGTAACCCTATCAACTCTTTAGAAGTTGCTATGTGGGTGAAATTATGATGTCATGCCAAGTTACAACCTTTTCAGAGTTCATTTGCAATGCTTTTCAAATTCAGGGTCATTTAGCTCAAAATAAATCATTAAATGCATGAAAAATATGAAATGAAGTCAGAATGGGTTGAAAATTGGTGATGTGCCTTCGAATGGTGCATATTGAACACACAAAAAGTATAGAGTTAAAATAAATTATTAAAAATGAAATCCCTTTGTAATAGATGAGTTTTCGTCCGAAACCCTCATACTTCTTATGAGATTGTCCAATTTTTACACGAAGTGCATCCTGTTTTTGCCGTAACCCTATCAACTCTGTAGAAGTTACTAGGTGCGTGAAATTATGATGTGATGCCAAGTTACAACCTTTTCAGAGTTCATTTGTAATGCTTTTCAAATTCAGGGTCATTTAGCTCAAAATAAATCATTAAATGCATGAAAAATATCAAATGAATTCAGAAAGGGTTGAAAATTGGTGATGTGCCTTCGAATGGTGCATATTGAACACAGAAAAATTATGGAGTTAAAATAAGTTATTAAAAACAAAATTCCTTTCTGATAGATTAGTTTTCGTTTGAAACCCTCATACTTCTTATGAGATTGTCCAATTTGTACACGAAGTGCATCCAGTTTTTGCCGCAACCCTCTCAAGTCTTTACAAGTTGCAATGTGGGTGAAATTATGATGTCATGCCAAGTTACCACCTTTTTAGAGTTCATTTGTAGTGCTTTTCAAATTCAGTCATTTAGCTCAAAATAAATCATTAAATGCATGAAAAATATCAAATGAAGTGAGAAAGGGTTGAAAATTGGTGATGTGCCTTCGAATGGTGCATATTGAACACACAAAATGTATAGAGTTAAAATAAGTTATTAAAAATGAAATCCTTTTGTAATAGATGAGTTTTCGTCCGAAACCCTCATACTTCTTATGAGATTGTCCAATTTTTACACGAAGTGCATCCTGTTTTTGCCGTAACCCTATCAACTCTTTAGAAGTTGCTATGTGGGTGAAATTATGATGTCATGCCTAGTTACAACCTTTTCAGAGTTCATTTGTAATGCTTTTCAAATTCAGGGTCATTTAGCTCAAAATAAATCATTAAATGCATGAAAAATATCAAATGAATTCAGAAAGGGTTGAAAATTGGTGATGTGCCTTCGAATGGTGCATATTGAACACAGAAAAAGTATAGAGTCAAAATAAATTATTAAAAATGAAATCCCTTTGTAATAGATGAGTTTTCGTCCGAAACCCTCATACTTCTTATGAGATTGTCCAATTTTTACACGAAGTGCATCCTGTTTTTGCCGTAACCCTATCAACTCTTTAGAAGTTACTAGGTGCGTGAAATTATGATGTCATGCCAAGTTACAACCTTTTCAGAGTTCATTTGTAATGCTTTTCAAATTCAGGGTCATTTAGCTCAAAATAAATCATTAAATGCATGAAAAATATCAAATGAAGTCAGAAAGGGCTGAAAAACGGTGATGTCCCTTTGAATGGTGCATATTGAACACACAAAAAGTATAGAGTTAAAATAAGTTATTAAAAATGAAATCCCTTTGTAATAGATGAGTTTTCGTCCGAAACCCTCATACTTCTTATGAGATTGTCCAATTTTTACACGAAGTGCATCCTGTTTTTGCCGTAACCCTCTCAACTCTTTAGAAGTTGCTATGTGGGTGAAATTATGATGTCATGCCAAGTTACAACCTTTTCATAGTTCATTTGTAATGCTTTTCAAATTCAGGGTCATTTAGCTCAAAATAAATCATTAAATGCATAAAAAATATCAAATGAATTCAGAAAGGGTTGAAAATTGGTGATGTGCCTTCGAATGCTGCATATTGAACAAACAAAAAGTATAGAGTTAAAATAAGTTATTAAAATCTAAATCCCTTTGTAATAGATGAGTTTTCGTCCGAAACCCTCATACTTCTTATGAGATTGTCCAATTTTTACACGAAGTGCATCCTGTTTTTGCCGTAACCGTCTCAACTCTGTAGAAGTTGCTATGTGGGTGAAATTATGATGTCATGCCTAGCTACAACCTTTTCATAGTTCATCTGTAATGCTTTTCAAATTCAGGGTCATTTAGCTCAAAATAAATCATTAAATGCATGAAAAATATCAAATGAATTCAGAAAGTGTTGAAAATTGGTGATGTGCCTTCGAATGGTGCATATTGAACACACAAAATGTATAGAGTTAAAATAAGTTATTAAAAATGAAATCCTTTTGTAATAGATGAGTTTTCGTCCGAAACCCTCATACTTCTTATGAGATTGTCCAATTTTTACACGAAGTGCATCCTGTTTTTGCCGTAACCCTATCAACTCTTTAGAAGTTGCTATGTGGGTGAAATTATGATGTCATGCCTAGTTACAACCTTTTCATAGTTCATTTGTAATGCTTTTCAAATTCAGGGTCATTTAGCTCAAAATAAATCATTAAATGCATGAAAAATATCAAATGAATTCAGAAAGGGTTGAAAATTGGTGATGTGCCTTCGAATGGTGCATATTGAACACGGAAAAAGTATAGAGTTAAAATAAATTATTAAAAATGAAATCCCTTTGTAATAGATGAGTTTTCGTCCGAAACCCTCATACTTCTTATGAGATTGTCCAATTTTTACACGAAGTGCATCCTGTTTTTGCCGTAACCCTATCAACTCTGTAGAAGTTACTAGGTGCGTGAAATTATGATGTCATGCCAAGTTACAACCTTTTCAGAGTTCATTTGTAATGCTTTTCAAATTCAGGGTCATTTAGCTCAAAATAAATCATTAAATGCATGAAAAATATCAAATGAAGTCAGAAAGGGCTGAAAAACGGTGATGTCCCTTTGAATGGTGCATATTGAACACACAAAAAGTATAGAGTTAAAATAAGTTATTAAAAATGAAATCCCTTTGTAATAGATGAGTTTTCGTCCGAAACCCTCATACTTCTTATGAGATTGTCCAATTTTTACACGAAGTGCATCCTGTTTTTGCCGTAACCCTCTCAACTCTTTAGAAGTTTCTATGTGGGTGAAATTATGATGTCATGCCAAGTTACAACCTTTTCATAGTTCATTTGTAATGCTTTTCAAATTCAGGGTCATTTAGCTCAAAATAAATCATTAAATGCATAAAAAATATCAAATGAATTCAGAAAGGGTTGAAAATTGGTGATGTGCCTTCGAATGGTGCCTATTGAACACAGAAAAAGTATGGAGTTAAAATAAGTTATTAAAAACGAAATTCCTTTGTAATAGATGAGTTTTCGTCCGAAACCCTCATACTTCTTATGAGATTGTCCAATTTTTACACGAAGTGCATCCTGTTTTTGCCGTAACCGTCTCAACTCTGTAGAAGTTGCTATGTGGGTGAAATTATGATGTGATGCCAAGTTACAACCTTTTCAGAGTTCATTTGTAATGCTTTTCAAATTCAGGGTCATTTAGCTCAAAATAAATCATTAAATGCATAAAGAATATCAAATGAATTCAGAAAGGGTGGAAAATTGGTGATGTGCCTTCGAATGGTGCATATTGAACACACAAAAAGTATAGAGTTAAAATAAATTATTAAAAATGAAATCCCTTTGTAATAGATGAGTTTTCGTCCGAAACCCTCATACTTCTTATGAGATTGTCCAATTTTTACACGAAGTGCATCCTGTTTTTGCCTTAACCCTCTCAACTCAGTAGAAGTTGCTATGTGGGTGAAATTATGATGTCATGCCTAGTTACAACCTTTTCATAGTTCATTTGTAATGCTTTTCAAATTCAGGGTCATTTAGCTCAAAATAAATTATTAAATGCAGGAAAAATATCAAATGAGTTCAGAAAGGGTTGAAAATTGGTGATGTGCCTTCGAATGGTGCATATGGAAAACACAAAAAGTATAGAGTTAAAATAAATTATGAAAAATGAAATCCCTTTGTGATAGATGAGTTTTCGTCCGAAACCCTCATACTTCTTATGAGATTGTCCAATTTTTACACGAAGTGCATCCTGTTTTTGCCGTAACCCTCTCAACTCTTTAGAAGTTGCTATGTGGGTGAAATTATGATGTCATGCCAAGTTACAACCTTTTCATAGTTCATTTGTAATGCTTTTCAAATTCAGGGTCATTTAGCTCAAAATAAATCATTAAATGCATAAAAAATATCAAATGAATTCAGAAAGGGTTGAAAATTGGTGATGTGCCTTCGAATGCTGCATATTGAACAAACAAAAAGTATAGAGTTAAAATAAGTTATTAAAATCTAAATCCCTTTGTAATAGATGAGTTTTCGTCCGAAACCCTCATACTTATGAGATTGTCCAATTTTTACACGAAGTGCATCCTGTTTTTGCCGTAACCGTCTCAACTCTGTAGAAGTTGCTATGTGGGTGAAATTATGATGTCATGCCTAGCTACAACCTTTTCATAGTTCATCTGTAATGCTTTTCAAATTCAGGGTCATTTAGCTCAAAATAAATCATTAAATGCATGAAAAATATCAAATGAATTCAGAAAGTGTTGAAAATTGGTGATGTGCCTTCGAATGGTGCATATTGAACACACAAAAAGTATAGAGTTAAAATAAGTTATTAAAAACGAAATCCCTTTGTGATAGATGAGTTTTCGTCCGAAACCCTCATACTTCTTATGAGATTGTCCAATTTTTACACGAAGTGCATCCTGTTTTTGCCGTAACCCTCTCAACTCTTTAGAAGTTGCTATGTGGGTGAAATTATGATGTCATGCCAAGTTACAACCTTTTCATAGTTCATTTGTAATGCTTTTCAAATTCAGGGTCATTTAGCTCAAAATAAATCATTAAATGCATAAAAAATATCAAATGAATTCAGAAAGGGTTGAAAATTGGTGATGTGCCTTCGAATGCTGCATATTGAACAAACAAAAAGTATAGAGTTAAAATAAGTTATTAAAATCTAAATCCCTTTGTAATAGATGAGTTTTCGTCCGAAACCCTCATACTTCTTATGAGATTGTCCAATTTTTACACGAAGTGCATCCTGTTTTTGCCGTAACCGTCTCAACTCTGTAGAAGTTGCTATGTGGGTGAAATTATGATGTCATGCCTAGCTACAACCTTTTCATAGTTCATCTGTAATGCTTTTCAAATTCAGGGTCATTTAGCTCAAAATAAATCATTAAATGCATGAAAAATATCAAATGAATTCAGAAAGTGTTGAAAATTGGTGATGTGCCTTCGAATGGTGCATATTGAACACACAAAATGTATAGAGTTAAAATAAGTTATTAAAAATGAAATCCTTTTGTAATAGATGAGTTTTCGTCCGAAACCCTCATACTTCTTATGAGATTGTCCAATTTTTACACGAAGTGCATCCTGTTTTTGCCGTAACCCTATCAACTCTTTAGAAGTTGCTATGTGGGTGAAATTATGATGTCATGCCTAGTTACAACCTTTTCATAGTTCATTTGTAATGCTTTTCAAATTCAGGGTCATTTAGCTCAAAATAAATCATTAAATGCATGAAAAATATCAAATGAATTCAGAAAGGGTTGAAAATTGGTGATGTGCCTTCGAATGGTGCATATTGAACACACAAAAAGTATAGAGTTAAAATAAATTATTAAAAATGAAATCCCTTTGTAATAGATGAGTTTTCGTCCGAAACCCTCATACTTCTTATGAGATTGTCCAATTTTTACACGAAGTGCATCCTGTTTTTGCCTTAACCCTCTCAACTCTGTAGAAGTTGCTATGTGGGTGAAATTATGATGTCATGCCTAGTTACAACCTTTTCATAGTTCATTTGTAATGCTTTTCAAATTCAGGGTCATTTAGCTCAAAATAAATTATTAAATGCAGGAAAAATATCAAATGAGTTCAGAAAGGGTTGAAAATTGGTGATGTGCCTTCGAATGGTGCATATGGAAAACACAAAAAGTATAGAGTTAAAATAAATTATGAAAAATGAAATCCCTTTGTGATAGATGAGTTTTCGTCCGAAACCCTCATACTTCTTATGAGATTGTCCAATTTTTACACGAAGTGCATCCTGTTTTTGCCGTAACCCTCTCAACTCTTTAGAAGTTGCTATGTGGGTGAAATTATGATGTCATGCCAAGTTACAACCTTTTCATAGTTCATTTGTAATGCTTTTCAAATTCAGGGTCATTTAGCTCAAAATAAATCATTAAATGCATAAAAAATATCAAATGAATTCAGAAAGGGTTGAAAATTGGTGATGTGCCTTCGAATGCTGCATATTGAACAAACAAAAAGTATAGAGTTAAAATAAGTTATTAAAATCTAAATCCCTTTGTAATAGATGAGTTTTCGTCCGAAACCCTCATACTTATGAGATTGTCCAATTTTTACACGAAGTGCATCCTGTTTTTGCCGTAACCGTCTCAACTCTGTAGAAGTTGCTATGTGGGTGAAATTATGATGTCATGCCTAGCTACAACCTTTTCATAGTTCATCTGTAATGCTTTTCAAATTCAGGGTCATTTAGCTCAAAATAAATCATTAAATGCATGAAAAATATCAAATGAATTCAGAAAGTGTTGAAAATTGGTGATGTGCCTTCGAATGGTGCATATTGAACACACAAAAAGTATAGAGTTAAAATAAGTTATTAAAAACGAAATCCCTTTGTGATAGATGAGTTTTCGTCCGAAACCCTCATACTTCTTATGAGATTGTCCAATTTTTACACGAAGTGCATCCTGTTTTTGCCGTAACCCTCTCAACTCTTTAGAAGTTGCTATGTGGGTGAAATTATGATGTCATGCCAAGTTACAACCTTTTCATAGTTCATTTGTAATGCTTTTCAAATTCAGGGTCATTTAGCTCAAAATAAATCATTAAATGCATAAAAAATATCAAATGAATTCAGAAAGGGTTGAAAATTGGTGATGTGCCTTCGAATGCTGCATATTGAACAAACAAAAAGTATAGAGTTAAAATAAGTTATTAAAATCTAAATCCCTTTGTAATAGATGAGTTTTCGTCCGAAACCCTCATACTTCTTATGAGATTGTCCAATTTTTACACGAAGTGCATCCTGTTTTTGCCGTAACCGTCTCAACTCTGTAGAAGTTGCTATGTGGGTGAAATTATGATGTCATGCCTAGCTACAACCTTTTCATAGTTCATCTGTAATGCTTTTCAAATTCAGGGTCATTTAGCTCAAAATAAATCATTAAATGCATGAAAAATATCAAATGAATTCAGAAAGTGTTGAAAATTGGTGATGTGCCTTCGAATGGTGCATATTGAACACACAAAATGTATAGAGTTAAAATAAGTTATTAAAAATGAAATCCTTTTGTAATAGATGAGTTTTCGTCCGAAACCCTCATACTTCTTATGAGATTGTCCAATTTTTACACGAAGTGCATCCTGTTTTTGCCGTAACCCTATCAACTCTTTAGAAGTCGCTATGTGGGTGAAATTATGATGTCATGCCTAGTTACAACCTTTTCATAGTTCATTTGTAATGCTTTTCAAATTCAGGGTCATTTAGCTCAAAATAAATCATTAAATGCATGAAAAATATCAAATGAATTCAGAAAGGGTTGAAAATTGGTGATGTGCCTTCGAATGGTGCATATTGAACACAGAAAAAGTATAGAGTTAAAATAAATTATTAAAAATGAAATCCCTTTGTAATAGATGAGTTTTCGTCCGAAACCCTCATACTTCTTATGAGATTGTCCAATTTTTACACGAAGTGCATCCTGTTTTTGCCGTAACCCTATCAACTCTGTAGAAGTTACTAGGTGCGTGAAATTATGATGTCATGCCAAGTGACAACCTTTTCAGAGTTCATTTGTAATGCTTTTCAAATTCAGGGTCATTTAGCTCAAAATAAATCATTAAATGCATGAAAAATATCAAATGAAGTCAGAAAGGGCTGAAAAACGGTGATGTCCCTTTGAATGGTGCATATTGAACACACAAAAAGTATAGAGTTAAAATAAGTTATTAAAATGAAATCCCTTTGTAATAGATGAGTTTTCGTCCGAAACCCTCATACTTCTTATGAGATTGTCCAATTTTTACACGAAGTGCATCCTGTTTTTGCCGTAACCCTCTCAACTCTTTAGAAGTTGCTATGTGGGTGAAATTATGATGTCATGCCAAGTTACAACCTTTTCATAGTTCATTTGTAATGCTTTTCAAATTCAGGGTCATTTAGCTCAAAATAAATCATTAAATGCATAAAAAATATCAAATGAATTCAGAAAGGGTTGAAAATTGGTGATGTGCCTTCGAATGGTGCCTATTGAACACAGAAAAAGTATGGAGTTAAAATAAGTTATTAAAAACGAAATTCCTTTGTAATAGATGAGTTTTCGTCCGAAACCCTCATACTTCTTATGAGATTGTCCAATTTTTACACGAAGTGCATCCTGTTTTTGCCGTAACCGTCTCAACTCTGTAGAAGTTGCTATGTGGGTGAAATTATGATGTGATGCCAAGTTACAACCTTTTCAGAGTTCATTTGTAATGCTTTTCAAATTCAGGGTCATTTAGCTCAAAATAAATCATTAAATGCATAAAGAATATCAAATGAATTCAGAAAGGGTGGAAAATTGGTGATGTGCCTTCGAATGGTGCATATTGAACACACAAAAAGTATAGAGTTAAAATAAATTATTAAAAATGAAATCCCTTTGTAATAGATGAGTTTTCGTCCGAAACCCTCACACTTCTTATGAGATTGTCCAATTTTTACACGAAGTGCATCCTGTTTTTGCCTTAACCCTCTCAACTCTGTAGAAGTTGCTATGTGGGTGAAATTATGATGTCATGCCTAGTTACAACCTTTTCATAGTTCATTTGTAATGCTTTTCAAATTCAGGGTCATTTAGCTCAAAATAAATTATTAAATGCAGGAAAAATATCAAATGAGTTCAGAAAGGGTTTAAAATTGGTGATGTGCCTTCGAATGGTGCATATGGAAAACACAAAAAGTATAGAGTTAAAATAAATTATGAAAAATGAAATCCCTTTGTGATAGATGAGTTTTCGTCCGAAACCCTCATACTTCTTATGAGATTGTCCAATTTTTACACGAAGTGCATCCTGTTTTTGCCGTAACCCTCTCAACTCTTTAGAAGTTGCTATGTGGGTGAAATTATGATGTCATGCCAAGTTACAACCTTTTCATAGTTCATTTGTAATGCTTTTCAAATTCAGGGTCATTTAGCTCAAAATAAATCATTAAATGCATAAAAAATATCAAATGAATTCAGAAAGGGTTGAAAATTGGTGATGTGCCTTCGAATGCTGCATATTGAACAAACAAAAAGTATAGAGTTAAAATAAGTTATTAAAATCTAAATCCCTTTGTAATAGATGAGTTTTCGTCCGAAACCCTCATACTTATGAGATTGTCCAATTTTTACACGAAGTGCATCCTGTTTTTGCCGTAACCGTCTCAACTCTGTAGAAGTTGCTATGTGGGTGAAATTATGATGTCATGCCTAGCTACAACCTTTTCATAGTTCATCTGTAATGCTTTTCAAATTCAGGGTCATTTAGCTCAAAATAAATCATTAAATGCATGAAAAATATCAAATGAATTCAGAAAGTGTTGAAAATTGGTGATGTGCCTTCGAATGGTGCATATTGAACACACAAAAAGTATAGAGTTAAAATAAGTTATTAAAAACGAAATCCCTTTGTGATAGATGAGTTTTCGTTCGAAACCCTCATACTTCTTATGAGATTGTCCAATTTTTACACGAAGTGCATCCTATTTTTGCCGTAACCCTCTCAACTCTGTAGAAGTTGCTATGTGGGTGAAATTATGATGTCATGCCCAGTTACAACCTTTTCATAGTTCATTTGTAGTGCTTTTCAAATTTAGGGTCATTTAGCTCAAAATAAATTATTAAATGCATGAAAAATATCAAATGAATTCAGAAAGGGTTGAAAATTGGTGATGTGCCTTCGAATGCTGCATATTGAACAAACAAAAAGTATAGAGTTAAAATAAGTTATTAAAATCTAAATCCCTTTGTAATAGATGAGTTTTCGTCCGAAACCCTCATACTTCTTATGAGATTGTCCAATTTTTACACGAAGTGCATCCTGTTTTTGCCGTAACCGTCTCAACTCTGTAGAAGTTGCTATGTGGGTGAAATTATGATGTCATGCCTAGCTACAACCTTTTCATAGTTCATCTGTAATGCTTTTCAAATTCAGGGTCATTTAGCTCAAAATAAATCATTAAATGCATGAAAAATATCAAATGAATTCAGAAAGTGTTGAAAATTGGTGATGTGCCTTCGAATGGTGCATATTGAACACACAAAAAGTATAGAGTTAAAATAAGTTACTAAAAATGAAATCCCTTTGTAATAGATGAATTTTCGTCCGAAACCCTCATACTTCTGATGAGATTATCCAGTTTTTACACGAAGTGCATTCTGTTTTTGCCGTAACCCTCTCAACTCTGTAGAAGTTGCTATGTGGGTGAAATTATGATTGTGATGCCAAGTTACAACCTTTTCAGAGTTCATTTCTAATGCTTTTCAAATTCAGGGTCATTTAGCTCAAAATAAATCATTAAATGCATGAAAAATATCAAATCAATTCACAAAGGGTTGAAAATTGGTGACGTGCCTTCGAATGGTGCATATTGAACACAGAAAAAGTATGGAGTTAAAATAAGTTATTAAAAACGAAATCCCTTTGTGATACATGAGTTTTCGGTTGAAACCCTCATACTTCTTATGAGATTGTCCAATTTGTACACGAAGTGCATCCAGTTTTTGACGTAACCCTCTCAACTCTTTAGAAGTTGCAATGTGGGTGAAATTATGTTGTCATGGCAAGTTACAACCTTTTTAGAGTTCATTTGTAGCGCTTTTCAAATTCATTCATTTAGCTCAAAATAAATCATTAAATGCATGAAAAATATCAAATGAAGTGAGAAAGGGTTGAAAATTGGTGATGTGCCTTCGAATGGTGCATACTGAACACACAAAAAGTATAGAGTTAAAAAAAGTTATTAAAATGAAATCCCTTTGTAATAGATGAGTTTTCGTCCGAAACCCTCATACTTCTTATGAGATTGTTCAATTTTTACACGAAGTGCATCCTGTTTTTGCCGTAACCCTATCAACTCTTTAGAAGTTGCTATGTGGGTGAAATTATGATGTCAAGCCAAGTTACAACCTTTTCAGAGTTCATTTGTAATGCTTTTCAAATTCAGGGTCATTTAGCTCAAAATAAATCATTAAATGCATGAAAAATATCAAATGAATTCAGAAAGGGTTGAAAATTGGTGATGTGCCTTCGAATGGTGCATATGGAACACAAAAAAAGTATAGAGTTAAAATAAGTTATTAAAAATGAAATCCCTTTGTAATAGATGAGTTTTCGTCTGAAACTCTCGTACTTCTTATGAGATTGTCCAATTTTTACACGAAGTGCATCCTGCTTTTGCCGTAACCCTATCAACTCTTTAGAAGTTTCTATCTGGGTGAAATTATGATGTCATGCCAAGTTACAACCTTTTCAGAGTTCATTTGTAAATTTTCAAATTCAGGGTCATTTAGCTAAAAATAAATCATGAAATGCATGAAAAATATCAAATGAAGTAAGAAATGGTTGAAAATCGGTGATGTTCCTTTGAATGGTGCATATTGAACACAATAAAAGTATAGATTTAAAAAAAGTTATTAAAAATGAAATCCCTTTGTAATAGACGAGTTTTCGTCCAAAACCCTCCTACTTCTTATGAGATTGTCCAATTTTTACACGAAGTGCATCCTGTTTTTGCCGTAACCCTCTCAACTCTGTAGAAGTTGCTATGTGGGCGAAATTATGATGTCATGCCAAGTTACAACCTTTTCAGAGTTCATTTGTAATGCTTTTCAAATTCAGGGTCATTTAGCTCAAAATAAATCATTAAATGCATAAAAATATCAAATGAAGTCAGAAAGGGTTGAAAATCGGTGATGTGCCTTCGAATGGTGCATATTGAACACACAAAAAGTATAGAGTTAAAATAAGTTATTAAAAATTAAATCCCTTTGTAATAGATGAGTTTTCGTCCGAAACCCTCATACTTCTTATGAGATTGTCCAATTTTTACACGAAGTGCATCCTATTTTTCCCGTAACCCTCTCAACTCTGTAGAAGTTGCTATGTGGGTGAAATTATGATGTGATGCCAAGTTACAACCTTTTCATAGTTCATTTGTAATGCTTTTAGAATTCAGGGTCATTTAGCTCAAAATAAATCATTAAATGCATAAAAAATATCAAATGAATTCAGAAAGGGTTGAAAATTGGTGATGTGCCTTCGAATGGTGCATATTGAACACACAAAAAGAATAGAGTTAAAATAAGTTATTAAAATTTAAATCCCTTTGTAATAGATGAGTTTTCCTCCGAAACCCTCATACTTCTTATGAGATTGTCCAATTTGTACACGAAGTGCATCCTGTTTTTGCCGTAACCCTCTCAACTCTGTAGAAGTTGCTATGTGGGTGAAATTATGATGTCATGCCAAGTTACAACCTTTTCAGAGTTCATTTGTAATGCTTTTCAAATTCAAGGTCATTTAGCTCAAAATAAATCATTAAATGCATAAAAAATATCAAATGAATTAAGAAAGTGTTGAAAATTGGTGATGTGCCTTCGAATGGTGCATATTGAACACACAAAAAGTATAGAGTTAAAATAAGTTATTAAAAATGAAATCACTTTGTAATAGATGAATTTTTGTCCGAAACCCTCATACTTCTTATGAGATTGTCCAATTTTTACACGAAGTGCATCCTGTTTTTGCCGTAACCCTATCAACTCTTTTGAAGTTGCTATGTGGGTGAAATTATGATGTGATGCCAAGTTACAACCTTTTCAGAGTTCATTTGTAATGCTTTTCAAATTCAGGGTCATTTAGCTCAAAATAAATCATTAAATGCATAAAGAATATCAAATGAATTCAGAAAGGGTGGAAAATTGGTGATGTGCCTTCGAATGGTGCATATTGAACACACAAAAAGTATAGAGTTAAAATAAATTATTAAAAATGAAATCCCTTTGTAATAGATGAGTTTTCGTCCGAAACCCTCATACTTCTTATGAGATTGTCCAATTTTTACACGAAGTGCATCCTGTTTTTGCCTTAACCCTCTCAACTCTGTAGAAGTTGCTATGTGGGTGAAATTATGATGTCATGCCTAGTTACAACCTTTTCATAGTTCATTTGTAATGCTTTTCAAATTCAGGGTCATTTAGCTCAAAATAAATTATTAAATGCAGGAAAAATATCAAATGAGTTCAGAAAGGGTTGAAAATTGGTGATGTGCCTTCGAATGGTGCATATGGAAAACACAAAAAGTATAGAGTTAAAATAAATTATGAAAAATGAAATCTCTTTGTAATAGATGAGTTTTTGTCCGAAACCCTCATACTTCTTATGAGATTGTCTAATTTTTACACGAAGTGCATCCTGTTTTTGCCGTAACCCTATCAACTCTTTAGAAGTTTCTATCTGGGTGAAATTATGATGTCATGCCAAGTTACAACCTTTTCATAGTTCATTTGTAATGCTTTTCAAATTCAGGGTCATTTAGCTGAAAATAAATCATTAAATGCATGAAAAATATCAAATGAATTCAGAAAGGGTTGAAAATCGGTGATGTGCCTTCGAATGGTGCATATTGAACACACAAAAAGTATAGAGTTAAAATAAATTATTAAAAATGAAATCCCTTTGTAATAGATGAGTTTTCGTCCGAAACCCTCATACTTCTTATGAGATTGTCCAATTTTTACACGAAGTGCATCCTGTTTTGGCCGTAACCCTCTCAACTCTGTAGAAGTTGCTATGTAGGTGAAATTATGATGTCATGCCAAGTTACAACCTTTTCAGAGTTCATTTGTAATGCTTTTCAAATTCAAGGTCATTTAGCTCAAAATAAATCATTAAATGCATAAAAAATATCAAATGAATTAAGAAAGTGTTGAAAATTGGTGATGTGCCTTCGAATGGTGCATATTGAACACACAAAAAGTATAGAGTTAAAATAAGTTATTAAAAATGAAATCACTTTGTAATAGATGAATTTTTGTCCGAAACCCTCATACTTCTTATGAGATTGTCCAATTTTTACACGAAGTGCATCCTGTTTTTGCCGTAACCCTATCAACTCTTTTGAAGTTGCTATGTGGGTGAAATTATGATGTGATGCCAAGTTACAACCTTTTCAGAGTTCATTTGTAATGCTTTTCAAATTCAGGGTCATTTAGCTCAAAATAAATCATTAAATGCATAAAGAATATCAAATGAATTCAGAAAGGGTGGAAAATTGGTGATGTGCCTTCGAATGGTGCATATTGAACACACAAAAAGTATAGAGTTAAAATAAATTATTAAAAATGAAATCCCTTTGTAATAGATGAGTTTTCGTCCGAAACCCTCATACTTCTTATGAGATTGTCCAATTTTTACACGAAGTGCATCCTGTTTTTGCCTTAACCCTCTCAACTCTGTAGAAGTTGCTATGTGGGTGAAATTATGATGTCATGCCTAGTTACAACCTTTTCATAGTTCATTTGTAATGCTTTTCAAATTCAGGGTCATTTAGCTCAAAATAAATTATTAAATGCAGGAAAAATATCAAATGAGTTCAGAAAGGGTTGAAAATTGGTGATGTGCCTTCGAATGGTGCATATGGAAAACACAAAAAGTATAGAGTTAAAATAAATTATGAAAAATGAAATCTCTTTGTAATAGATGAGTTTTTGTCCGAAACCCTCATACTTCTTATGAGATTGTCTAATTTTTACACGAAGTGCATCCTGTTTTTGCCGTAACCCTATCAACTCTTTAGAAGTTTCTATCTGGGTGAAATTATGATGTCATGCCAAGTTACAACCTTTTCATAGTTCATTTGTAATGCTTTTCAAATTCAGGGTCATTTAGCTGAAAATAAATCATTAAATGCATGAAAAATATCAAATGAATTCAGAAAGGGTTGAAAATCGGTGATGTGCCTTCGAATGGTGCATATTGAACACACAAAAAGTATAGAGTTAAAATAAATTATTAAAAATGAAATCCCTTTGTAATAGATGAGTTTTCGTCCGAAACCCTCATACTTCTTATGAGATTGTCCAATTTTTACACGAAGTGCATCCTGTTTTGGCCGTAA
Source organism: Hordeum marinum (assembly GCA_022496015.1). NCBI lineage: Eukaryota > Viridiplantae > Streptophyta > Magnoliopsida > Poales > Poaceae > Hordeum > Hordeum marinum. Next base: position 481,288,848 of record CM039674.1, read on the forward strand.
CCCTCTCAACTCTGTAGAAGTTGCTATGTAGGTGAAATTATGATGTCATGCCAAGTTACAACCTTTTCAGAGTTCATTTGTAATGCTTTTCAAATTCAAGGTCATTTAGCTCAAAATAAATCATTAAATGCATAAAAAATATCAAATGAATTAAGAAAGTGTTGAAAATTGGTGATGTGCCTTCGAATGGTGCATATTGAACACACAAAAAGTATAGAGTTAAAATAAGTTATTAAAAATGAAATCACTTTGTAATAGATGAATTTTTGTCCGAAACCCTCATACTTCTTATGAGATTGTCCAATTTTTACACGAAGTGCATCCTGTTTTTGCCGTAACCCTATCAACTCTTTTGAAGTTGCTATGTGGGTGAAATTATGATGTGATGCCAAGTTACAACCTTTTCAGAGTTCATTTGTAATGCTTTTCAAATTCAGGGTCATTTAGCTCAAAATAAATCATTAAATGCATAAAGAATATCAAATGAATTCAGAAAGGGTGGAAAATTGGTGATGTGCCTTCGAATGGTGCATATTGAACACACAAAAAGTATAGAGTTAAAATAAATTATTAAAAATGAAATCCCTTTGTAATAGATGAGTTTTCGTCCGAAACCCTCATACTTCTTATGAGATTGTCCAATTTTTACACGAAGTGCATCCTGTTTTTGCCTTAACCCTCTCAACTCTGTAGAAGTTGCTATGTGGGTGAAATTATGATGTCATGCCTAGTTACAACCTTTTCATAGTTCATTTGTAATGCTTTTCAAATTCAGGGTCATTTAGCTCAAAATAAATTATTAAATGCAGGAAAAATATCAAATGAATTCAGAAAGGGTTGAAAATTGGTGATGTGCCTTCGAATGGTGCATATGGAAAACACAAAAAGTATAGAGTTAAAATAAATTATGAAAAATGAAATCTCTTTGTAATAGATGAGTTTTTGTCCGAAACCCTCATACTTCTTATGAGATTGTCTAATTTTTACACGAAGTGCATCCTGTTTTTGCCGTAACCCTATCAACTCTTTAGAAGTTTCTATCTGGGTGAAATTATGATGTCATGCCAAGTTACAACCTTTTCATAGTTCATTTGTAATGCTTTTCAAATTCAGGGTCATTTAGCTGAAAATAAATCATTAAATGCATGAAAAATATCAAATGAATTCAGAAAGGGTTGAAAATCGGTGATGTGCCTTCGAATGGTGCATATTGAACACACAAAAAGTATAGAGTTAAAAGAAATTATTAACAATGAAATCCCTTTGTAATAGATGAGTTTTCGTCCGAAACCCTCATACTTCTTATGAGATTGTCCAATTTTTACACGAAGTGCATCCTGTTTTGGCCGTAACCCTCTCAACTCTGTAGAAGTTGCTATGTAGGTGAAATTATGATGTCATGCCAAGTTACAACCTTTTCATAGTTCATTTCTAATTCTTTTCAAATTCAGGGTCACTTAGCTAGAAATAAATCATTAAATGCAAAAAAAATGTCAAATGAATTCAGAAAGTGTTGAAAATTGGTGATGTGCCTTCGAATGGTGCATATTGAACACACAAAAAGTATAGAGTTAAAATAAATTATTAAAAATGAAATCCCTTTGTAATAGATGAGTTTTCGTCCGAAACCCTCATACTTCTTATGAGATTGTCCAATTTTTACACGAAGTGCATCCTGTTTTGGCCGTAACCCTCTCAACTCTGTAGAAGTTGCTATGTAGGTGAAATTATGATGTCATGCCAAGTTACAACCTTTTCAGAGTTCATTTGTAATGCTTTTCAAATTCAAGGTCATTTAGCTCAAAATAAATCATTAAATGCATAAAAAATATCAAATGAATTAAGAAAGTGTTGAAAATTGGTGATGTGCCTTCGAATGGTGCATATTGAACACACAAAAAGTATAGAGTTAAAATAAGTTATTAAAAATGAAATCACTTTGTAATAGATGAATTTTTGTCCGAAACCCTCATACTTCTTATGAGATTGTCCAATTTTTACACGAAGTGCATCCTGTTTTTGCCGTAACCCTATCAACTCTTTTGAAGTTGCTATGTGGGTGAAATTATGATGTGATGCCAAGTTACAACCTTTTCAGAGTTCATTTGTAATGCTTTTCAAATTCAGGGTCATTTAGCTCAAAATAAATCATTAAATGCATAAAGAATATCAAATGAATTCAGAAAGGGTGGAAAATTGGTGATGTGCCTTCGAATGGTGCATATTGAACACACAAAAAGTATAGAGTTAAAATAAATTATTAAAAATGAAATCCCTTTGTAATAGATGAGTTTTCGTCCGAAACCCTCATACTTCTTATGAGATTGTCCAATTTTTACACGAAGTGCATCCTGTTTTTGCCTTAACCCTCTCAACTCTGTAGAAGTTGCTATGTGGGTGAAATTATGATGTCATGCCTAGTTACAACCTTTTCATAGTTCATTTGTAATGCTTTTCAAATTCAGGGTCATTTAGCTCAAAATAAATTATTAAATGCAGGAAAAATATCAAATGAATTCAGAAAGGGTTGAAAATTGGTGATGTGCCTTCGAATGGTGCATATGGAAAACACAAAAAGTATAGAGTTAAAATAAATTATGAAAAATGAAATCTCTTTGTAATAGATGAGTTTTTGTCCGAAACCCTCATACTTCTTATGAGATTGTCTAATTTTTACACGAAGTGCATCCTGTTTTTGCCGTAACCCTATCAACTCTTTAGAAGTTTCTATCTGGGTGAAATTATGATGTCATGCCAAGTTACAACCTTTTCATAGTTCATTTGTAATGCTTTTCAAATTCAGGGTCATTTAGCTGAAAATAAATCATTAAATGCATGAAAAATATCAAATGAATTCAGAAAGGGTTGAAAATCGGTGATGTGCCTTCGAATGGTGCATATTGAACACACAAAAAGTATAGAGTTAAAAGAAATTATTAAAAATGAAATCCCTTTGTAATAGATGAGTTTTCGTCCGAAACCCTCATACTTCTTATGAGATTGTCCAATTTTTACACGAAGTGCATCCTGTTTTGGCCGTAACCCTCTCAACTCTGTAGAAGTTGCTATGTAGGTGAAATTATGATGTCATGCCAAGTTACAACCTTTTCATAGTTCATTTCTAATTCTTTTCAAATTCAGGGTCACTTAGCTAGAAATAAATCATTAAATGCAAAAAAAATATCAAATGAATTCAGAAAGGGTTGAAAATTGGTGACGTGCCTTCGAATGGTGCATATTGAACACACAAAATGTATAGAGTTAAAAAAAGTTATTAAAAATTAAATCCCTTTGTAATAGATGAGTTTTCGTCCGAAACCCTCATACTTCTTACGAGATTGTCCAATTTTTACACGAAGTGCATCCTGTTTTTGCCGTAACCTTCTCAACTCTGTAGAAGTTGCTATGTGGGTGAAATTATGATGTCATGCCTAGTTACAACCTTTTCAGAGTTCATTTGTAATACTTTTCAAATTCAGGGTCATTTAGCTCAAAATAAATCATTAAATGCATGAAAAATATCAAATGAAGTAAGAAAGGGTTGAAAATTGGTGACGTCCCTTTGAATGGTGCATATTGAACACACAAAAAGAATAGAGTTTAAAAAAGTTATTAAAAATGAAATCCCTTTGTAATAGATGAGTTTTCGTCCGAAACCCTCATACTTCTTATGAGATTGTCCAATTTTTAAACGAAGTGCATCCTGTTTTTGCCGTAACCCTCTCAACTCTATAGAAGTTGCTATGTGGGTGAAATTATGATGTGATGCCAAGTTACAACCTTTTCCGACTTCATTTGTAATGCGTTTCAAATTCAGGGTCATTTAGCTCAAAATAAATCATTAAATGCATGAAAAATATCAAATGAATTCAGAAAGGGTTGAAAATTGGTGACGTGCCTTCGAATGGTGCATATTGAACACAGAAAAAGTATGGAGTTAAAATAAGTTATTAAAAACGAAATCCCTTTGTGATAGATGAGTTTTCGTCTGAAACCCTCATACTTCTTATGAGATTGTCCAATTTTTACAGAAGTGCATCCTGTTTTTGCCGTAACCCTCTCAACTCTGTAGAAGTTGCTATGTGGGTGAAATTATGATGTGATGCCAAGTTACAACCTTTTCCGACTTCATTTGTAATGCGTTTCAAATTCAGGGTCATTTAGCTCAAAATAAATCATTAAATGCATGAAAAATATCAAATGAATTCAGAAAGGGTTGAAAATTGGTGACGTGCCTTCGAATGGTGCATATTGAACACAGAAAAAGTATGGAGTTAAAATAAGTTATTAAAAACGAAATCCCTTTGTGATAGATGAGTTTTCGTCTGAAACCCTCATACTTCTTATGAGATTGTCCAATTTGTGCACGAAGTGCATCCAGTTTTTGACGTAACCCACTCAACTCTTTAGAAGTTGCAATGTGGGTGAAATTATGATGTCATGCCAAGTTACATCCTTTTTAGAATTCATTTGTAGTGCTTGTCAAATTCAGTCATTTAGCTCAAAATAAATCATTAAATGCATGAAAAATATCAAATGAAGTGAGAAAGGGTTGAAAATTGGGGATGTGCGTTCGAATGGTGCATATTGAACACACAAAAAGTATAGAGTTAAAATAAGTTATTAAAAATGAAATCCCTTTGTAATAGATGAGTTTTCGTTCGAAACCCTCATACTTCTTATGAGATTGTCCAATTTTTACACGAAGTGCATCCTGTTTTTGCCGTAACCCTATCAACTCTTTAGAAGTTGCTATGTGGGTGAAATTATGATGTCATGCCAAGTTACAACCTTTTCAGAGTTCATTTGTAATGCTTTTCAAATTCAGGGTCATTTAGCTCAAAATAAATTATTAAATGCATGAAAAATATCAAATGAATTCAGAAAGGGTTGAAAATTGGTGATGTGCCTTCGAATGGTGCATATGGAAAACACAAAAAGTATAGATTTAAAATAAATTATTAAAAATGAAATCTCTTTGTAATAGATGAGTTTTCGTCCGAAACCCTCATACTTCTTATGAGATTGTCCAATTTTTACACGAAGTGCATCCTGTTTTTGCCGTAACCCTATCAACTCTTTAGAAGTTTTTATCTGGGTGAAATTATGATGTCATGCCAAGTTACAACCTTTTCAGAGTTCATTTGTAATGCTTTTCAAATTCAGGGTCATTTAGCTCAAAATAAATCATTAAATGCATCACAAATATCAAATGAAGTCAGAAAGGGTTGAAAATCGGTGATGTCCCTTTGAATGGTGCATATTGAACATATGAAAAGTATAGAGTTAAAAAAAGTTATTAAAAATGAAATCCCTTTGTAATAAATGAGTTTTCGTCCGAAACCCTCATACTTCTTATGAGATTGTCCAATTTTTACACGAAGTGCATCCTGTTTTTGTCGTAACCCTCTCAACTCTATAGAAGTTGCTATGTGGGTGAAATTATGATGTCATGCCAATTTACAACCTTTTCCGACTTCATTTGTAATGCGTTTCAAATTCAGGGTCATTTAGCTCAAAATAAATCATTAAATGCATGAAAAATATCAAATGAATTCAGAAAGGGTTGAAAATTGGTGACGTGCCTTCGAATGGTGCATATTGAACACAGAAAAAGTATGGAGTTAAAATAAGTTATTAAAAACGAAATCCCTTTGTGATAGATGAGTTTTCGTCTGAAACCCTCATACTTCTTGTGAGATTGTCCAATTTTTACAGAAGTGCATCCTGTTTTTTCCGTAACCCTCTCAACTCTGTAGAAGTTGCTATGTGGGTGAAATTATGATGTGATGCCAAGTTACAACCTTTTCCGACTTCATTTGTAATGCGTTTCACATTCAGGGTCATTTAGCTCAAAATAAATCATTAAATGCATGAAAAATATCAAATGAATTCAGAAAGGGTTGAAAATTGGTGACGTGCCTTCGAATGGTGCATATTGAACACAGAAAAAGTATGGAGTTAAAATAAGTTATTAAAAACGAAATCCCTTTGTGATAGATGAGTTTTCGTCTGAAACCCTCATACTTCTTATGAGATTGTCCAATTTGTGCACGAAGTGCATCCAGTTTTTGACGTAACCCACTCAACTCTTTAGAAGTTGCAATGTGGGTGAAATTATGATGTCATGCCAAGTTACATCCTTTTTAGAATTCATTTGTAGTGCTTGTCAAATTCAGTCATTTAGCTCAAAATAAATCATTAAATGCATGAAAAATATCAAATGAAGTGAGAAAGGGTTGAAAATTGGGGATGTGCGTTCGAATGGTGCATATTGAACACACAAAAAGTATAGAGTTAAAATAAGTTATTAAAAATGAAATCCCTTTGTAATAGATGAGTTTTCGTTCGAAACCCTCATACTTCTTATGAGATTGTCCAATTTTTACACGAAGTGCATCCTGTTTTTGCCGTAACCCTATCAACTCTTTAGAAGTTGCTATGTGGGTGAAATTATGATGTCATGCCAAGTTACAACCTTTTCAGAGTTCATTTGTAATGCTTTTCAAATTCAGGGTCATTTAGCTCAAAATAAATTATTAAATGCATGAAAAATATCAAATGAATTCAGAAAGGGTTGAAAATTGGTGATGTGCCTTCGAATGGTGCATATGGAAAACACAAAAAGTATAGATTTAAAATAAATTATTAAAAATGAAATCTCTTTGTAATAGATGAGTTTTCGTCCGAAACCCTCATACTTCTTATGAGATTGTCCAATTTTTACACGAAGTGCATCCTGTTTTTGCCGTAACCCTATCAACTCTTTAGAAGTTTTTATCTGGGTGAAATTATGATGTCATGCCAAGTTACAACCTTTTCAGAGTTCATTTGTAATGCTTTTCAAATTCAGGGTCATTTAGCTCAAAATAAATCATTAAATGCATCACAAATATCAAATGAAGTCAGAAAGGGTTGAAAATCGGTGATGTCCCTTTGAATGGTGCATATTGAACATATGAAAAGTATAGAGTTAAAAAAAGTTATTAAAAATGAAATCCCTTTGTAATAAATGAGTTTTCGTCCGAAACCCTCATACTTCTTATGAGATTGTCCAATTTTTACACGAAGTGCATCCTGTTTTTGTCGTAACCCTCTCAACTCTATAGAAGTTGCTATGTGGGTGAAATTATGATGTCATGCCAATTTACAACCTTTTCATAGTTCATTTGTAATGCTTTTCAAATTCAGCGTCACTTAGCTCAGAATAAATCATTAAATGCATAAAAAATATCAAATGAATTCAGAAAGGGTTGAAAATTGGTGACGTGCCTTCGAATGGTGCATATTAAACACACAAAAAGTATAGAGTTAAAATAAGTTATTAACAATGAAATCCCTTTGTAATAGATGAGTTTTCGTCCGAAACCCTCATACTTCTTATGAGATTGTCCAATTTTTACACGAAGTGCATCCTGTTTTTGCCGTAACCCTATCAACTATTGAGAAGTTGCTATGTGGGTGAAATTATGATGTCATGCCAAGTTACAACCTTCTCATAGTTCATTTGTAATGCTTTTCAAATTCAGGGTCATTTAGCTGAAAATAAATCATTAAATGCATGAAAAATGTCAAATGAATTCAGAAAGTGTTGAAAATTGGTGATGTGCCTTCGAATGGTGCATATTGAACACACAAAAAGTATAGAGTTAAAATAAATTATTAAAAATGAAATCCTTTTGTAATAGATGAGTTTTCGTCCGAAACCCTCATACTTCTTATGAGATTGTCCAATTTTTACACGAAGTGCATCGTGTATTTGCCGTAACCCTATCAACTCTTTAGAAGTTGCTATGTGGGTGAAATTATGATGTCATGCCAAGTTACAACCTTTTCAGAGTTCATTTGTAATACTTTTCAAATTCAGGGTCATTTAGCTCAAAATAAATCATTAAATGCATGAAAAATATCAAATGAAGTAAGAAAGGGTTGAAAATTGGTGACGTCCCTTTGAATGGTGCATATTGAACACACAAAAAGAATAGAGTTTAAAAAAGTTATTAAAAATGAAATCCCTTTGTAATAGATGAGTTTTCGTCCGAAACCCTCATACTTCTTATGAGATTGTCCAATTTTTAAACGAAGTGCATCCTGTTTTTGCCGTAACCCTCTCAACTCTATAGAAGTTGCTATGTGGGTGAAACTATGATGTCATGCCAAGTTACAACCTTTTCATAGTTCATTTGTAATTCTTTTCAAATTCAGGGTCACTTAGCTCAAAATAAATCATTAAATGCATAAAAAATATCAAATGAATTCAGAAAGGGTTGAAAATTGGTGACGTGCCTTCGAATGGTGCATATTGAACACACGAAATGTATAGTGTTAAAATAAGTTATTAAAAATGAAATCCCTTTGTAATAGATGAATTTTCGTCCGAAACCCTCATACTTCTTATGAGATTGTCCAATTTTTACACGAAGTGCATTCCCTTTTTGCCGTAACCCTATCAACTGTTTAGAAGTTGCTATGTGGGTCAAATTATGATGTCATGCCAAGTTACAACCTTTTCAGAGTTCATTTGTAATGGTTTTCAAATTCAAGGTCATTTAGCTCAAAATAAATCATTAAATGCATAAAAAATATCAAATGAAGTCAGAAAGGGTTGAAAATCGGTGATGTGCCTTCGAACGGTGCATATTGAACACACAAAAAGAATAGAGTTTAAAAAAGTTATTAACAATGAAATCCCTTTGTAATAGATGAGTTTTCGTCCGAAACCCTCATACTTCTTATGAGATTGTCCAATTTTTACACGAAGTGCATCCTGTTTTTGCCGTAACCCTATCAACTATTGAGAAGTTGCTATGTGGGTGAAATTATGATGTCATGCCAAGTTACAACCTTCTCATAGTTCATTTGTAATGCTTTTCAAATTCAGGGTCATTTAGCTGAAAATAAATCATTAAATGCATAAAAAATATCAAATGAATTCAGAAAGGGTTGAAAATTGGTGACGTGCCTTCGAATGGTGCATATTGAACACACGAAATGTATAGTGTTAAAATAAGTTATTAAAAATGAAATCCCTTTGTAATAGATGAATTTTCGTCCGAAACCCTCATACTTCTTATGAGATTGTCCAATTTTTACACGAAGTGCATCCTGTTTTTGCCGTAACCCTCTCAACTCTATAGAAGTTGCTATGTGGGTGAAATTATGATGTCATGCCAAGTTACAACCTTTTCATAGTTCATTTGTAATGCTTTTCAAATTCAGCGTCACTTAGCTCAGAATAAATCATTAAATGCATAAAAAATATCAAATGAATTCAGAAAGGGTTGAAAATTGGTGACGTCCCTTTGAATGGTGCATATTGAACACACAAAAAGAATAGAGTTTAAAAAAGTTATTAAGAATGAAATCCCTTTGTAATAGATGAGTTTTCGTCCGAAACCCTCATACTTCTTATGAGATTGTCCAATTTTTAAACGAAGTGCATCCTGTTTTTGCCGTAACCCTCTCAACTCTATAGAAGTTGCTATGTGGGTGAAACTATGATGTCATGCCAAGTTACAACCTTTTCATAGTTCATTTGTAATTCTTTTCAAATTCAGGGTCACTTAGCTCAAAATAAATCATTAAATGCATAAAAAATATCAAATGAATTCAGAAAGGGTTGAAAATTGGTGACGTGCCTTCGAATGGTGCATATTGAACACACGAAATGTATAGTGTTAAAATAAGTTATTAAAAATGAAATCCCTTTGTAATAGATGAATTTTCGTCCGAAACCCTCATACTTCTTATGAGATTGTCCAATTTTTACACGAAGTGCATCCTGTTTTTGCCGTAACCCTCTCAACTCTATAGAAGTTGCTATGTGGGTGAAATTATGATGTCATGCCAATTTACAACCTTTTCATAGTTCATTTGTAATGCTTTTCAAATTCAGCGTCACTTAGCTCAGAATAAATCATTAAATGCATAAAAAATATCAAATGAATTCAGAAAGGGTTGAAAATTGGTGACGTCCCTTTGAATGGTGCATATTGAACACACAAAAAGAATAGAGTTTAAAAAAGTTATTAAAAATGAAATCCCTTTGTAATAGATGAGTTTTCGTCCGAAACCCTCATACTTCTTATGAGATTGTCCAATTTTTAAACGAAGTGCATCCTGTTTTTGCCGTAACCCTCTCAACTCTATAGAAGTTGCTATGTGGGTGAAACTATGATGTCATGCCAAGTTACAACCTTTTCATAGTTCATTTGTAATTCTTTTCAAATTCAGGGTCACTTAGCTCAAAATAAATCATTAAATGCATAAAAAATATCAAATGAATTCAGAAAGGGTTGAAAATTGGTGACGTGCCTTCGAATGGTGCATATTGAACACACGAAATGTATAGTGTTAAAATAAGTTATTAAAAATGAAATCCCTTTGTAATAGATGAATTTTCGTCCGAAACCCTCATACTTCTTATGAGATTGTCCAATTTTTACACGAAGTGCATTCTCTTTTTGCCGTAACCCTATCAACTGTTTAGAAGTTGCTATGTGGGTCAAATTATGATGTCATGCCAAGTTACAACCTTTTCAGAGTTCATTTGTAATGGTTTTCAAATTCAAGGTCATTTAGCTCAAAATAAATCATTAAATGCATAAAAAATATCAAATGAAGTCAGAAAGGGTTGAAAATCGGTGATGTGCCTTCGAACGGTGCATATTGAACACACAAAAAGAATAGAGTTTAAAAAAGTTATTAAAATGAAATCCCTTTGTAATAGATGAGTTTTCGTCCGAAACCCTCATACTTCTTATGAGATTGTCCAATTTTTAAACGAAGTGCATCCTGTTTTTGCCGTAACCCTCTCAACTCTGTAGAAGTTGCTATGTGGGTGAAATTATGATGTCATGCCAAGTTACTACCTTTTCATAGTTCATTTGTAATTCTTTTCAAATTCAGGGTCACTTAGCTCAAAATAAATCATTAAATGCATAAAAAATATCAAGTGAATTCAGAAAGGGTTGAAAATTGGTGATGTGCCTTCGAATGGTGCATATTGAACACACAAAATGTATAGAGTTAAAATAAGTTATTAAAAATTAAATCCCTTTGTGATAGATGAGTTTTCGTCCGAAACCCTCATGCTTCTTATGAGATTGTCCAATTTTTACACGAAGTGCATCCTGTTTTTGCCGTAACCCTCTCAACTCTGTAGAAGTTGCTATGTGGGTGAAATTATGATGTCACGACAAGTTACAACCTTTTCATAGTTCATTTGTAATGCTTTTCAAATTCAGGGTCATTTAGCTCAAAATAAATCATTAAATGCATGAAAAATGTCAAATGAATTCAGAAAGTGTTGAAAATTGGTGATGTGCCTTCGAATGGTGCATATTGAACACACAAAAAGTATAGAGTTAAAATAAGTTATTAAAAATGAAATCCCTTTGTAATAGATGAATTTTCGTCCGAAACACTCATACTTCTTATGAGATTGTCTAATTTTTACACGAAGTGCATTCTGTTTTCGCCGTAACCCTCTCAACTCTGTAGAAGTTGCTATGTGGGTGAAATTACGATGTGATGCCAAGTTACAACCTTTTCAGAGTTCATTTGTAATGCTTTTCAAATTCAGGGTCATTTAGCTCAAAATAAATCATTAAATGCATGAAAAATATCAAATGAAGTCAGAAAGGGTTGAAAATTGGTGATGTGCCTTCGAATGTGGCATATTGAACACAAAAAAAGTATGGAGTTAAAATAAGTTATTAAAAATGAAATCCCTTTGTGATAGATGAGTTTTCGTCCGAAACCCTCATACTTCTTGTGAGATTGTCCAATTTGTACACCAAGTGCATCCAGTTTTTGCCGTAACCCTCTCAACTCTTTACAAATTGCTATGTGGGTGAAATTATGATGTCATGCCAAGTTACAACCATTTCAGAGTTCATTTGTAATATTTTTCAAATTCAGGGTCATTTAGCTCAAAATAAATCATTAAATGCATCAAAAATATCAAACGAAGTCAGAAAGGGTTGAAAATTGGTGACGTGCCTTCGAATGGTGCATATTGAACACAAAAAAAGTATAGAGTTAAAATAAGTTATTAAAAACGAAATCCCTTTGTGATAGATGAGTTTTCGTCCGAAACCCTCATACTTCTTATGAGATTGTCCAATTTTTACACGAAGTGCATCCTGTTTTTGCCATAACCCTCTCAACTCTGTAGAAGTTGCTATGTGGGTGAAATTATGATGTCATGCCTAGTTACAACCTTTTCATAGTTCATTTGTAATGCTTTTCAAATTCAGGGTCATTTAGCTCAAAATAAATCATTAAATGCATGAAAAATGTCAAATTAATTCAGAAAGTTTTGAAAAATTGTGATGTGCCTTCGAATATTGCATATTGAACACACAAAAAGTATAGAGTTAAAATAAGTTATTAAAAATTAAATCCCCTTGAAATAGATGAGTTTTCGTCCGAAACACTCATACTTCTTATGAGATTGTCCAATTTTTACACGAAGTGCATCCAGTTTTTGCCGTAACCCTCTCAACTCTGTTGAAGTTTCTATGTGGGTGAAATTATGATGTCATGCAAAGTAACAACCTTTTCAGAGTTCATTTGTAATGCTTTTCAAATTCAAGGTCATTTAGCTCAAAATAAATCATTAAATACATGAAAAATATCAAACGAAGTCAGAAAGGGTTGAAAATTGGTGATGTCCCTTCGAATGGTGCATATTGAACACACAAAAAGTATGGATTTAAAATAAGTTATTAAAAATGAAATCCCTTTGTGATAGATGAGTTTTCGTCCGAAACCCTCATACTTCTTATGAGATTGTCCAATTTTTACACGAAGTGCATCCAGTTTTTGCCGTAACCCTCTCAACTCTTTAGAAGTTGCTATGTGGGTGAAATTATTATGTCATGCCAAGTAACAACCTTTTCATAGTTCATTTGTAATGCTTTTCAAATTCAGGGTCATTTAGCTCAAAAAATATCATTAAATGCTTGAAAAATATCAAATGAAGTCAGAACGGGTAGAAAATCGGTGATGTGCCTTCGAACGGTGCATATTGAACACACAAAAAGAATAGAGTTAAAATAAGTTATTAAAAATGAAATCCCTTTGTAATAGATGAGTTTTCGTCCGAAACCCTCATACTTCTTGTGAGATTGTCCAATTTTTAAACGAAGTGTATCCCGTTTTTGCCGTAACCCTCTCAACTCTCTAGAAGTTGCTATGTGGGTGAAATTATGATGTCATGCCAAGTTACAACCTTTTCATAGTTCATTTGTAATATTTTTCAAATTCAGGGTCATTTAGCTCAAAATAAATCATTAAATGCATCAAAAATATCAAACGAAGTCAGAAAGGGTTGAAAATTGGTGACGTGCCTTCGAATGGTGCATATTGAACACACAAAATGTATAGAGTTAAAATAAGTTATTAAAAATTAAATCCCTTTGTAAGAGATGAGTTTTCGTCCGAAACCCTCATACTTCTTATGAGATTGTCCAATTTTTACACGAAGTGCATCCTATTTTTGCTGTAACCCTCTCAACTCTGTAGAAGTTGCTAACTGGGTGAAATTATGATGTCATGCCTAGTTACAACCTTTTCATAGTTCATTTGTAATGCTTTTCAAATTCAGGGTCATTTAGCTCAAAATAAATCATTAAATGCATGAAAAATGTCAAATGAATTCAGAAAGTGTTGAAAACTGGTGATGTGCCTTCGAATGGTGCATATTGAACACACAAAAAGTATAGAGTTAAAATAAGTTATTAAAAATGAAATCCCTTTGTAATAGATGAATTTTCGTCCGAAACCCTCATACTTTTTATGAGATTGTCCAATTTTTACACGAAGTGCATTTTGTTTTTGCCGTAACCCTCTCAACTCTGTAGAAGTTGCTATGTGGGTAAAATTACGATGTGATGCCAAGTTACAACCTTTTCAGAGTTCATTTGTAATGCTTTTCAAATTCAGGGTCATTTAGCTCAAAATAAATCATTAAATGCATGAAAAATATCAAATGAAGTCAGAAAGGGTTGAAAATTGGTGATGTGCCTTCGAATGTTGCATATTGAACAAAAAAAAGTATGGAGTTAAAATAAGTTATTAAAAATGAAATCCCTTTGTGATAGATGAGTTTTCGTCCGAAACCCTCATACTTCTTGTGAGATTGTCCAATTTGTACACGAAGTGCATCCAGTTTTTGCCGTAACCCTCTCAACTCTTTAGAAATTGCTATGTGGGTGAAATTATGATGTCATGCCAAGTTACAACCATTTCAGAGTTCATTTGTAATATTTTTCAAATTCAGGGTCATTTAGCTCAAAATAAATCATTAAATGCATCAAAAATATCAAACGAAGTCAGAAAGGGTTGAAAATTGGTGACGTGCCTTCGAATGGTGCATATTGAACACACAAAAAGTATAGAGTTAAAATAAGTTATTAAAAACGAAATCCCTTTGTGATTGATGAGTTTTCATCCGAAACCCTCATACTTCTTATGAGATTGTCCAATTTTTACACGAAGTGCATCCTGTTTTTGTCGTAACCCTCTCAACTCTGTAGAAGTTGCTATGTGGGTGAAATTATGATGTCATGCCTAGTTACAACCTTTTCATAGTTCATTTGTAATGCTTTTCAAATTCAGGGTCATTTAGCTCAAAATAAATCATTAAATGCATGAAAAATGTCAAATGAATTCCGAAAGTGTTGAAAAATTGTGATGTGCCTTCGAATATTGCATATTGAACACACAAAAAGTATAGAGTTAAAATAAGTTATTAAAAATGAAATCCCCTTGAAATAGATGAGTTTTCATCCGAAACACTCATACTTCTTATGAGATTGTCCAATTTTTACACGAAGTGCATCCAGTTTTTGCCGTAACCCTCTCAACTCTGTAGAAGTTGCTATGTGGGTGAAATTATGATGTCATGCAAAGTAACAACCTTTTCAGAGTTAATTTGTAATGCTTTTCAAATTCAAGGTCATTTAGCTCAAAATAAATCATTAAATGCATGAAAAATATCAAACGAAGTCAGAAAGGGTTGAAAATTGGTGATGTCCCTTCGAATGGTTCATATTGAACACACAAAAAGTATGGATTTAACATAAGTTATTAAAAATGAAATCCCTTTGTGATAGATGAGTTTTCGTCCGAAACCCTCATACTTCTTATGAGATTGTCCAATTTTTACACGAAGTGCATCCAGTTTTTGCCGCAACCCTCTCAACTCTTTAGAAGTTGCTGTGTGGGTGAAATTATGATGTCATGCCAAGTAACAACCTTTTTAGAGTTCATTTGTAATGCTTTTCAAATTCAGGGTCATTTAGCTCAAAAAATATCATTAAATGCATGAAAAATATCAAATGTAGTCAGAAAGGGTTGAAAATTGTTGATGTGCCTTCGAATGGTGCATATTGAACACACAAAAAGTACGGAGTTCAAATAAGTTATTAAAAATGAAATCCCTTTGTGATAGATGAGTTTTCGTCCGAAACCATCATACTTCTTATGAGATTGTCCAATTTGTACACGAAGTGCATCCAGTTTTTGCCGTAACCCTCTCAACTCTTTAGAAATTGCTATGTGGGTGAAATTATGATGTCATGCCAAGTTACAACCATTTCAGAGTTCATTTGTAATATTTTTCAAATTCAGGGACATTTAGCTCAAAATAAATCATTAAATGCATCAAAAATATCAAACGAAGTCAGAAAGGGTTGAAAATTGGTGACGTGCCTTCGAATGGTGCATATTGAACACACAAAAAGTATAGAGTTAAAATAAGTTATTAAAAACGAAATCCCTTTGTGATTGATGAGTTTTCATCCGAATCCCTCATACTTCTTATGAGATTGTCCAATTTTTACACGAAGTGCATCCTGTTTTTGTCGTAACCCTCTCAACTCTGTAGAAGTTGCTATGTGGGTGAAATTATGATGTCATGCCTAGTTACAACCTTTTCATAGTTCATTTGTAATGCTTTTCAAATTCAGGGTCATTTAGCTCAAAATAAATCATTAAATGCATGAAAAATGTAAAATGAATTCCGAAAGTGTTGAAAAATTGTGATGTGCCTTCGAATATTGCATATTGAACACACAAAAAGTATAGAGTTAAAATAAGTTATTAAAAATGAAATCCCCTTGAAATAGATGAGTTTTCATCCGAAACACTCATACTTCTTATGAGATTGTCCAATTTTTACACGAAGTGCATCCAGTTTTTGCCGTAACCCTCTCAACTCTGTAGAAGTTGCTATGTGGGTGAAATTATGATGTCATGCAAAGTAACAACCTTTTCAGAGTTAATTTGTAATGCTTTTCAAATTCAAGGTCATTTAGCTCAAAATAAATCATTAAATGCATGAAAAATATCAAACAAAGTCAGAAAGGGTTGAAAATTGGTGATGTCCCTTCGAATGGTGCATATTGAACACACAAAAAGTATGGATTTAAAATAAGTTATTAAAAATGAAATCCCTTTGTGATAGATGAGTTTTCGTCCGAAACCCTCATACTTCTTATGAGATTGTCCAATTTTTACACGAAGTGCATCCAGTTTTTGCCGCAACCCTCTCAACTCTTTAGAAGTTGCTATGTGGGTGAAATTATGATGTCATGCCAAGTAACAACCTTTTTAGAGTACATTTGTAATGCTTTTCAAATTCAGGGTCATTTAGCTCAAAAAATATCATTAAATGCATGAAAAATATCAAATGTAGTCAGAAAGGGTTGAAAATTGTTGATGTGCCTTCGAATGGTGCATATTGAACACACAAAAAGTACGGAGTTCAAATAAGTTATTAAAAATGAAATCCCTTTGTGATAGATGAGTTTTCGTCCGAAACCATCATACTTCTTATGAGATTGACCAATTTGTACACGTAGTGCATCCAGTTTTCGTCGTAACCCTCTCAACTCTTTAGAAGTTGCTATGTGGGTGAATTTTTTATGTCATGCCAAGTTACAACCTTTTCATAGTTCATTTGTAATGCTTTTCAAATTCAGGGTCATTTAGCTCAAAATAAATCATTAAATGCATGAAAAATATCAAATGAAGTCACAAAGGGTTGGAAATTGGTGATGTGCCTTCGAATGGTGCATATTGAACACACAAAAAGTATAGAGATAAAATAAATTATTAAAAATGAATTCCCTTTGTAATAGATGAGTTTTCGTCCAAAACCCTCATACTTCTTATGAGATTGTCTAATTTGTACACGAAGTGCATCCAGTTTTTGCCACAACCTTATCAACTCTTTAGAAGTTGCTATGTGGGTGAAATTATGATGTCATGCCAAGTTACAACCTTTTCAGAGTTCATTTCTAATGCTTTCCAAATTCAGGGTCATTTAGCTCAAAATGAATCATTAAATGCATGAAAAATATCAAATGAAGTCAGAAAGGGTTGAAAATTGGTGATGTGCCTTCGAATGGTGCATATTGAACACACAAAAAGTATGGAGTTAAAATAAGTTATTAAAAACGAAATCCCTTTGGGATAGATGAGTTTTCGTCTAAAACCCTCATACTTCTGATGAGATTGACCAATTTGTACACGAAGTGCATCCAGTTTTTGTAGTAACCTTCTCAACTCTTTAGAAGTTGCTATGTGGGTGAAATTACGATGTCATGCCAAGTTACACCCTTTTCAGAGTTTATTTGTAATGATTTTCATATACAGGGTCATTTAGGTCAAAATAAATCATTAAATGCAAGAAAAATATCAAATGAAGTCAGCAAGGGTGGAAAATTGGTGATGTGCCTTCGAATGGTGCATATTGAACACACAAAAAGTATGGAGTTTAAGTAAGTTATCAAAATGGAAATTCCTTTGTGATAGATGAGTTTTCGTCCGAAACCATCATACTTATGAAATTGTCCAATTTTAACACGAAGTGCATCCTGTTTTTGCCGTAACCCTCTCAACTCTTTAGAAGTTGCTATGTGGGTGAAATTATGATGTCATGGCAAGTTACAACCTTTTTAGAGTTCATTTGTAATGCTTTTCAAATTCAGAGTCATTTAGCTCAAAATAAACCATTAAATGCATGAAAAATATCAAATGAAGTGAGAAAGGGTTGAAAATTGGTGATGTGCCTTCGAATGGTGCATATTGAACACACAAAAAGTATAGAGTTAAAATAAGTTATTAAAAATGAAATCCCTTTGTAATAGATGAGTTTTCATCCGAAACCCTCATACTTCTTATGAGATTATCCAATTTTTACACGAAGTGCATCCTGTTTTTGCCGTAACCCTCTCAACTCTGTAGAAGTTGCTATGTGGGTGAAATTATGATGTCATGCCAAGTTACAACCTTTTCAGTGTTCATTTGTAATGCTTTCCAAATTCAGGATCATTTAGCTCTAAATAAATCATTAAATGCATGAAAAATATCAAATGAATTCAGAAAGGGTTGAAAATTGGTGATGTGCCTTCGAATGGTGCATATTGAACACAAAAAAAGTATGGAGTTAAAATAAGTTATTAAAAACGAAATTCCTTTGTGATAGATGAGTTTTCGTCTGAAACCCTCATACTTCTTATGAGATTGTCCAATTTGTACACGAAGTCCATCCAGTTTTTGCCGTAACCCTCTCAACTCTTTAGAAGTTGCTATGTGTATGAAATTAGGATGTCATGCCAAGTTACAACCTATTTAGAGTTCATTTATAATGCTTTTCAAATTCAGGGTCATTTAGCTCAAAATAAATCATTAAATGCATGAAAAATATCAAATGAAGTTAGAAAGGGTTGAAAATTTGTGATGTGCCTTCGAATGGTGCATACTGAACACACACAAAGTATGGAGTTGAAATAAGTTATTAAAAATGATATCCCTTGGTGATAGATGAGTTTTCGTCCGAAACCCTCATACTTCTTATGAGATTGTCCAATTTGTACACGAAGTGCATCCAGTTTTTGCCGTAACCCTATCAACTCTTTAGAAGTTGCTATGTGGGTGAAATTATGATGTCATGCCAAGTTACAACCTTTTCACAGTTCATTTGTAATGCTATTCAAATTCAGGGTCATTTAGCTCAAAATAAATCACTAAAGGCATGAAAAATATCAAATGAAGTCAGAAAGGGTTGAAAATTGGTGATGTGCCTTCGAATGGTGCATATTAAACACACAAAAAGTATGGAGATAAAATAAGTTATTAAAAATGGAATCCCTTTGTGATAGATGAGTTTTCGTCCGAAACCCTCATACTTCTTATGAGATTGTCCAATTTTTACACGAAGTGCATCAAGTTTTTGTCGTAACCCTCTCAACTCTTTAGAAGTTGCCATGTGGGTGAAATTACGATGTCATGCCAAGTTACAACCTTTTCAGAGTTCATTTGTAATGTTTTTCAAATTCAGGGTCATTTAGCTCAAAATAAATCATTAAATGCATGAAAAATATCAAATGAAGTCAGAAAGGGTTGAAAATTGGTGATGTGCCTTCGACTGGTGTATACTGAACACACAAAAAGTATGGAGTTAAAATAAGTTATTAAAAACGAAATCCCTTTGTGATAGATGAGTTTTCGTCCAAAACCCGCATACTTCTTATGAGATTGACCAATTTGTACACGAAGTGCATCCAGTTCTTGTTGTAACCCTCTCAACTCTTTATTAGTTGCTATGTGGGTGAAATTATGATGTCATGCCAAGTTACAACCTTTTGAGAGTTCATTTGTAATGCTTTTCAAATTGAGGGTCATTTAGCTCAAAATAAAACATTAAATGCATGAAAAATGTCAAATGAAGTCAGAATGGGTTGAAAATTGGTGATGTGCCTTCGAATGGTGCATATTGAACACACAAAAATTATGGAGTTAAAATAAGTTATTAAAAATGATATCCCTTTGTGATAGATGAGTTTTCGTCCGGAACCCTCATACTTCTTATGAGATTGACCAATTTTTACATGAAGTGCATCCTGTTTTTGCCGTAACCCTCTCAACTCTTTAGAAGTTGCTATGTGGGTGAAATTATGATGTCATGCCAAGTTACAACCTTTTCAGAGTTCATTTGTAATGCTTTTCAAATTCAGGGTCATTTAGCTCAACATAAATCATTAAATGCATGAAAAATATCAAATGAAGTCCGAAAGGGTTGAAAATTGGTGATGTGCCTTCGAGTGGTGCGTATTAAACACACAAAAAGTATGGAGTTAAAACAAGTTATTAAAAATGAAATCCCTTTGTGATAGATGAGTTTTCGTCCGAAACCCTCATACTTCTTATGAGATTGTCCAATTTGTACATGAAGTGCATCCAGTTTTTGCCGTAACTCTCTCAACTCTTTAGAAGTTACTACGTGGGTGAAATTATGATGTCATGCCAAGTTACAACCTTTTCAGAGTTCATTTGTAATGCTTTCCATATTCAGGGTCATTTAGGTCAAAATAAATCATTAAATGCATGAAAATATCAAATGAAGTCATAAAGGGTTGAAAATAGGTGATGTGCCTTCGAATGGTGCATATTGAACACACAAATAGTATGGAGTTAAAATAAGTTATTAAAAATGAAATCCCTTTGTAATAGATGAGTTTTCGTCCGAAACCCTCATACTTCATATCAGATTGTCCAATTTGTACACGAAGTGCATCCAGTTTTTGCCGTAACCCTCTCAACTCTTTAGAAGTTGCTATGTGGGTGAAATTATGATGTCATGCCAAGTTACAACCTTTTCAGAGTTCATTTGTAATGCTTTCCAAATTCAGGGTCATTTAGCTCAAAATAAATCATTAAATGCATGAAAAATATCAAATGAAGTCAGAAACGGTTGAAAATTGGTGATGTGCCTTCAAATGGTGAGTATTAAACATACAAAAAGTATGGAGTTAAAATAAGTTATTAAAAATGAAATCATTTGTGATAGATGAGTTTTCGTCCGAAACCCTCATACTTCTTATGAGATTGTCCAATTTTTACACGAAGTACATCCAGTTTTTTCCGTAACCCTCTCAACTCTTTACAAGTTTCTGTGTGGGTGAAATTATGATGTCATGCCAAGTTACAACCTTTTCAGAGTTCATTTGTAATGCTTTTCAAATTCAGGGTCATTTAGCTCAAAATAAATCATTAAATGCATGAAAAATATCAAATGAAGTCCGAAAGGGTTGAAAATTGGTGATGTGCCTTCGAGTGGTGCGTATTAAACACACAAAAAGTATGGAGTTAAAACAAGTTATTAAAAATGAAATCCCTTTGTGATAGATGAGTTTTCGTCCGAAACCCTCATACTTCTTATGAGATTGTCCAATTTGTACATGAAGTGCATCCAGTTTTTGCCGTAACTCTCTCAACTCTTTAGAAGTTACTACGTGGGTGAAATTATGATGTCATGCCAAGTTACAACCTTTTCAGAGTTCATTTGTAATGCTTTCCATATTCAGGGTCATTTAGGTCAAAATAAATCATTAAATGCATGAAAATATCAAATGAAGTCATAAAGGGTTGAAAATAGGTGATGTGCCTTCGAATGGTGCATATTGAACACACAAATAGTATGGAGTTAAAATAAGTTATTAAAAATGAAATCCCTTTGTAATAGATGAGTTTTCGTCCGAAACCCTCATACTTCATATCAGATTGTCCAATTTGTACACGAAGTGCATCCAGTTTTTGCCGTAACCCTCTCAACTCTTTAGAAGTTGCTATGTGGGTGAAATTATGAAGTCATGCCAAGTTACAACCTTTTCAGAGTTCATTTGTAATGCTTTCCAAATTCAGGGTCATTTAGCTCAAAATAAATCATTAAATGCATGAAAAATATCAAATGAAGTCAGAAACGGTTGAAAATTGGTGATGTGCCTTCAAATGGTGAGTATTAAACATACAAAAAGTATGGAGTTAAAATAAGTTATTAAAAATGAAATCATTTGTGATAGATGAGTTTTCGTCCGAAAGCCTCATACTTCTTATGAGATTGTCCAATTTTTACACGAAGTACATCCAGTTTTTTCCGTAACCCTCTCAACTCTTTACAAGTTTCTGTGTGGGTGAAATTATGATGTCATGCCAAGTTACAACCTTTTCAGAGTTCATTTGTAATGCTTTTCAAATTCAGGGTCATTTAGCTCAAAATAAATCATTAAATGCATCAAAAATATCAAATGAATTCAGAAAGGGTTGAAAATTGGTGATGTGCCTTGGAATGGTGCATATTGAACACACAAAAAGAATGGAGTTAAAATAAGTTATTAAAAACAAAATCCCTTTGTGATAGATGAGTTTCGTCTCAAACCGTCATACTTCTTATGAGATTGACCAATTTGTACACGAAGTGCATCCAGTTTTTCCCGTAACCCTCTCAACTCTTTACAAGTTGCTATGTGGGTGAAATTATGATGTCATGCCAAGTAACAACCTTTTCAGAGTTCATTTGTAATGCTTTCCAAATTCAGCGTCATTTAGCTCAAAATAAATCATTAAATGCATGAAAAATATCAAATGAAGTCAGAAAGGGCTGAAAATTGGTGATGTGCCTTCGAATGGTGCATATTGAACACACAAAAATTATGGGTTTAAAATAAGTTATTAAAAATGATATCCCTTTGTGATAGATGAGTTTTCGTCCGGAACCCTCATACTTCTTATGAGATTGTCCAATTTGTACACGAAGTGCATCCAGTTTTTGCCATAACCCTCTCAACTCTTTAGAAGTTGCTATGTGGGTGAAATTATGATGTCATGCCAAGTAACAACCTTTTTAGAGTTCATTTGTAATGCTTTTCAAATTCAGGGTCATTTAGCTCAAAAAATATCATTAAATGCATGAAAAATATCAAATGAAGTCAGAAAGGGTTGAAAATTGTTGATGTGCCTTCGAATGGTGCATATTGAACACACAAATAGTGTGGACTACAAATAAGTTATTAAAAACGAAATCCGTTTGTGATAGATGAGATTTCATCCGAAACCCTCATACTTCTTATGAGATTGTCCAATTTGTACACGAAGTGCATCCAGTTTTTGCCGTAATCCTCTCAACTCTCTAGAAGTTGCTATGTGGGTGAAATTATGATGTCATGCCAAGTAACAACCTTTTTAGAGTTTATTTGTAATGCTTTTCAAATTCAGGGTCATTTAGCTCAAAAAATTATCATTAAATGCATGAAAAATATCAAATGAAGTCAGAAAGGGTTGAAAATTGTTGATGTGCCTTCGAATGGTGCATATTGAACACACAAATAGTGTGGAGTTCAAATAAGTTATTAAAAATGAAATCCCTTTGTGATAGATGAGTTTTCACCCGAAACCCTCATACTTCTTATGAGATTGTCCAATTTGTACACGAAGTGCATCCAGTTTTTGCCGTAACCCTCTCAACTCTCTAGAAGTTGCTATGTGGGTGAAATTATGATGTCATGCCAAGTTACAACCTTTTCAGAGTTCATTTGTAATGCTTTTCAAATTCAGGATCATTTAGCTCAAAATAAATCATTAAATGCATTGAAAATATCAAATGAATTCAGAAAGGGTTGAAAATTGGTGATCTGCCTTCGAATGGTGCATATTGAACACACAAAAAGTATGGAGTTAAAATAAGTTATTAAAAACGAAATCCCTTTGTGATAGATGAGTTTTCGTCTGAAACCCTCATACTTCTTATGAGATTGTCCAATTTGTACACGAAGTGCATCCAGTTTTTGTCGTAACCCTCTCAACTCTTTAGAAGTTGCTATGTGGGTGAAATTATGATGTCATGCCAAGTTACAACCTTTTCAGAGTTCATTTGTAATGCTTTCCAAATTCAGGGTCATTGAGCTCAAAATAAATCATTAAATGCATGAAAAATATCAAATGAAGTCAGAAAGGGTTGACAATTGGTGATGTCCCTTCAAATGGTGAGTATTAAACATACAAAAAGTATGGAGTTAAAATAAGTTATTAAAAATGAAATCATTTGTGATAGATGAGTTTTCGTCCGAAACCCTCATACATCTTATGAGATTGTCCAATTTTTACACGAAGTACATCCAGTTTTTGCCGTAACCCTCTCAACTCTTTACAAGTTTCTGTGTGGGTGAAATTATGATGTCATGCCAAGTTACAACCTTTTCAGAGTTCATTTGTAAGGCTTTTCAAATTCAGGGTCATTTAGCTCAAAATAAATCATTAAATGCATCAAAAAAATCAAATGAATTCAGAAAGCGTTGAAAATTGGTGATGTGCCTTGGAATGGTGTATATTGAACACACAAAAAGTATGGAGTTAAAATAAGTTATTAAAAACAAAATCCCTTTGTGATAGATGAGTTTCGTCTGAAACCGTCATACTTCTTATGAGATTGACCAATTTGTACACGAAGTGCATCCAGTTTTTCCCGTAACCCTCTCAACTCTTTACAAGTTGCTATGTGGGTGAAATTATGATGTCATGCCAAGTAACAACCTTTTCAGAGTTCATTTGTAATGCTTTCCAAATTCAGGGTCATTTAGCTCAAAATAAATCATTAAATGCATGAAAAATATCAAATGAAGTCAGAAAGGGCTGAAAATTGGTGATGTGCCTTCGAATGGTGCATATTGAACACACAAAAATTATGGATTTAAAATAAGTTATTAAAAATGATATCCCTTTGTGATAGATGAGTTTTCGTCCGGAACCCTCATACTTCTTATGAGATTGTCCAATTTGTACACGAAGTGCATCCAGTTTTTGCCATAACCCTCTCAACTCTTTAGAAGTTGCTATGTGGGTGAAATTATGATGTCATGCCAAGTAACAACCTTTTTAGAGTTCATTTGTAATGCTTTTCAAATTCAGGGTCATTTAGCTCAAAAAATATCATTAAATGCATGAAAAATATCAAATGAAGTCAGAAACGGTTGAAAATTGTTGATGTGCCTTCGAATGGTGCATATTGAACACACAAATAGTGTGGACTACAAATAAGTTATTAAAAACGAAATCCCTTTGTGATAGATGAGATTTCATCCGAAACCCTCATACTTCTTATGAGATTGTCCAATTTGTACACGAAGTGCATCCAGTTTTTGCCGTAATCCTCTCAACTCTCTAGAAGTTGCTATGTGGGTGAAATTATGATGTCATGCCAAGTAACAACCTTTTTAGAGTTTATTTGTAATGCTTTTCAAATTCAGGGTCATTTAGCTCAAAAAATTATCATTAAATGCATGAAAAATATCAAATGAAGTCAGAAAGGGTTGAAAATTGTTGATGTGCCTTCGAATGGTGCATATTGAACACACAAATAGTGTGGAGTTCAAATAAGTTATTAAAAATGAAATCCCTTTGTGATAGATGAGTTTTCACCCGAAACCCTCATACTTCTTATGAGATTGTCCAATTTGTACACGAAGTGCATCCAGTTTTTGCCGTAACCCTCTCAACTCTCTAGAAGTTGCTATGTGGGTGAAATTATGATGTCATGCCAAGTTACAACCTTTTCAGAGTTCATTTGTAATGCTTTTCAAATTCAGGGTCATTTAGCTCAAAATAAATCATTAAATGCATCGAAAATATCAAATGAATTCAGAAAGGGTTGAAAATTGGTGATGTGCCTTCGAATGGTGCATATTGAACACACAAAAAGTATGGAGTTAAAATAAGTTATTAAAAACGAAATCCCTTTGTGATAGATGAGTTTTCGTCTGAAACCCTCATACTTCTTATGAGATTGTCCAATTTGTACACGAAGTGCATCCAGTTTTTGCCGTAACCCTCTCAACTCTTTAGAAGTTGCTATGTGGGTGAAATTATGATGTCATGCCAAGTTACAACCTTTTCAGAGTTCATTTGTAATGCTTTCCAAATTCAGGGTCATTGAGCTCAAAATAAATCATTAAATGCATGAAAAATATCAAATGAAGTCAGAAAGGTTGACAATTGGTGATGTGCCTTCAAATGGTGAGTATTAAACATACAAAAAGTATGGAGTTAAAATAAGTTATTAAAAATGAAATCATTTGTGATAGATGAGTTTTCGTCCGAAACCCTCATACATCTTATGAGATTGTCCAATTTTTACACGAAGTACATCCAGTTTTTGCCGTAACCCTCTCAACTCTTTACAAGTTTCTGTGTGGGTGAAATTATGATGTCATGCCAAGTTACAACCTTTTCAGAGTTCATTTGTAATGCTTTTCAAATTCAGGGTCATTTAGCTCAAAATAAATCATTAAATGCATCAAAAAAATCAAATGAATTCAGAAAGGGTTGAAAATTGGTGATGTGCCTTGGAATGGTGTATATTGAACACACAAAAAGTATGGAGTTAAAATAAGTTATTAAAAACAAAATCCCTTTGTGATAGATGAGTTTCGTCTGAAACCGTCATACTTCTTATGAGATTGACCAATTTGTACACGAAGTGCATCCAGTTTTTCCCGTAACCCTCTCAACTCTTTACAAGTTGCTATGTGGGTGAAATTATGATGTCATGCCAAGTAACAACCTTTTCAGAGTTCATTTGTAATGCTTTCCAAATTCAGGGTCATTTAGCTCAAAATAAATCATTAAATGCATGAAAAATATCAAATGAAGTCAGAAAGGGCTGAAAATTGGTGATGTGCCTTCGAATGGTGCATATTGAACACACAAAAATTATGGATTTAAAATAAGTTATTAAAAATGATATCCCTTTGTGATAGATGAGTTT
The DNA here is from genome assembly GCA_022496015.1 of Hordeum marinum. NCBI lineage: Eukaryota > Viridiplantae > Streptophyta > Magnoliopsida > Poales > Poaceae > Hordeum > Hordeum marinum. The sequence continues at coordinate 481,315,459 of CM039674.1, forward strand.
TCGTCCGGAACCCTCATACTTCTTATGAGATTGTCCAATTTGTACACGAAGTGCATCCAGTTTTTGCCATAACCCTCTCAACTCTTTAGAAGTTGCTATGTGGGTGAAATTATGATGTCATGCCAAGTAACAACCTTTTTAGAGTTCATTTGTAATGCTTTTCAAATTCAGGGTCATTTAGCTCAAAAAATATCATTAAATGCATGAAAAATATCAAATGAAGTCAGAAACGGTTGAAAATTGTTGATGTGCCTTCGAATGGTGCATATTGAACACACAAATAGTGTGGACTACAAATAAGTTATTAAAAACGAAATCCCTTTGTGATAGATGAAATTTCATCCGAAACCCTCATACTTCTTATGAGATTGTCCAATTTGTACACGAAGTGCATCCAGTTTTTGCCGTAATCCTCTCAACTCTCTAGAAGTTGCTATGTGGGTGAAATTATGATGTCATGCCAAGTAACAACCTTTTTAGAGTTTATTTGTAATGCTTTTCAAATTCAGGGTCATTTAGCTCAAAAAATTATCATTAAATGCATGAAAAATATCAAATGAAGTCAGAAAGGGTTGAAAATTGTTGATGTGCCTTCGAATGGTGCATATTGAACACACAAATAGTGTGGAGTTCAAATAATTTATTAAAAATGAAATCCCTTTGTGATAGACGAGTTTTCACCCGAAACCCTCATACTTCTTATGAGATTGTCCAATTTGTACACGAAGTGCATCCAGTTTTTGCCGTAACCCTCTCAACTCTCTAGAAGTTGCTATGTGGGTGAAATTATGATGTCATGCCAAGTTACAACCTTTTCAGAGTTCATTTGTAATGCTTTTCAAATTCAGGGTCATTTAGCTCAAAATAAATCATTAAATGCATCGAAAATATCAAATGAATTCAGAAAGGGTTGAAAATTGGTGATGTGCCTTCGAATGGTGCATATTGAACACACAAAAAGTATGGAGTTAAAATAAGTTATTAAAAATGAAATCCCTTTGTGATAGATGAGTTTTCGTCTGAAACCCTCATACTTCTTATGAGATTGCCCAATTTGTACACGAAGTGCATCCAGTTTTTGCCGTAACCCTCTCAACTCTCTAGAAGTTGCTATGTGGGTGAAATTATGATGTCATGCCAAGTTACAACCTTTTCAGAGTTCATTTGTAATGCTTTTCAAATTCAGGGTCATTTAGCTCAAAAAATATTATTAAATGCATGAAAAATATCAAATGAAGTCAGAAAGGGTTGAAAATTGTTGATGTGCCTTCGAATGGTGCATATTGAACACACAAATAGTGTGGAGTTCAAATAAGTTATTAAAAACGAAATCCCTTTGTGATAGATGAGTTTTCATTCGAAACCCTCATACTTCTTATGAGATTGTCCAATTTGTACACGAAGTGCATCCAGTTTTGCCGTAACCCTCTCAACTCTCTAAAAGTTGCTATGTGGGTGAAATTATGATGCTATGCCAAGTTACCACCTTTTCATAGTTCATTTGTAATGCTTTTCAAATTCAGGGTCATTTAGCTCAAAATAAATCATTAAATGCATGAAAAATATCAAATGAAGTCAGAAAGGGTTGAAAATTGGTGATGTGCCTTCGAATGGTGCATATTGAACACACAAAAAGTATGGAGTTAAAATAAGTTATTAAAAACGAAATCCCTTTGTGATAGATGAGTTTTCGTCCGAAACCCTTATACTTCTTATTAGATTGACCAATTTGTACACGAAGTGCATCCAGTTTTTGCCGTAACCCTCTCAACTCTTTAGAAGTTGCTATGTGGGTGAAATTATGATGTCATGACAAGTTACAACCTTTTGAGAGTTCATTTGTAATGCTTTTCAAATTCAGGGTCATTTAGCTCAAAATAAATTATTAAATGCATGAAAAATATCAAATGAAGTCAGAAAGGGTTGCAAATTGGTGATGTGCCTTCGAATAGTGCGTATTGAACACACAACAAGTATGGAGTTAAAATAAGTTATTAAAAACGAAATCCCTTTGTGATAGATGAGTTTCCGTCTGAAACCCTCATACTTATGAGATTGACCAATTTGTACACGAAGTGCATCCAGTTTTTTCCGTAACCCTCTCAACTCTTTAGAAGTTTCTATGTGGGTGAAATTATGATGTCATGCCAAGTTACAACCTTTTCACAGTTCATTTGTAATGGTTTTCAAATTCAGGGTAATTTAGCTCAAAATAAATCATTAAATGCATGAAAAATATCAAATGAAGTCAGAAAGGGTTGCAAATTGGTGATGTGCCTTCAAATGGTGCATATTGAACACACAAAAAGTATGGAGTTAAAATAAGTTATTAAAAACGAAATCCCTTTGTGATAGATGAGTTTCCGTCTGAAACCCTCATACTTATGAGATTGACCAATTTGTACACGAAGTGCATCCAGTTTTTTCCGTAACCCTCTCAACTCTTTAGAAGTTTCTATGTGGGTGAAATTATGATGTCATGCCAAGTTACAACCTTTTCACAGTTCATTTGTAATGGTTTTCAAATTCAGGGTAATTTAGCTCAAAATAAATCATTAAATGCATGAAAAATATCAAATGAAGTCAGAAAGGGCTGCAAATTGGTGATGTGCCTTCAAATGGTGCATATTGAACACACAAAAAGTATGGAGTTAAAATAAGTTATTAAAAACGAAATCCCTTTGTGATAGATGAGTTTCCGTCCGAAACCCTCATACTTCTTATAAGATTGACCAATTTGTACACGAAGTGCATCCATTTTTTTCCGTAACCCTCTCAACTCTTTAGAAGTTTCTATGTGGGTAAAATTATGATGGCATGCCAAGTTACAACCTTTTCACAGTTCATTTGTAATGCTTTTCAAATTCAGGGTAATTTTGCTAAAAATAAATCATTAAATCCATGAAAAATATCAAATGAAGTCAGAAAGGGTTGAAAATTGGTGATGTACCTTTGCATGGTGCGTATTAAGCACACAAAAAGTATGGAGTTAAAATAAGTTATTAAAAATGAAATCCCTTTGTGCACGAAGTGCATCCAGTTCTTGTTGTAACCCTCTCAACTCTTTATTAGTTGCTATATGGGTGAAATTATGATGTCATGCCAAGTTACAACCTTTTCAGAGTTCATTTGTAATGCTTTTCAAATTGAGGGTCATTTAGCTCAAAATAAAACATTAAATGCATGAAAAATGTCAAATGAAGTCAGAAAGGGTTGAAAATTGGTGATGTGCCTTCGAATGGTGCATATTGAACACACAAAAATTATGGAGTTAAAATAAGTTATTAAAAATGATATCCCTTTGTGATAGATGAGTTTTCGTCCGGAACCCTCATACTTCTTATGAGATTGACCAATTTTTACATGAAGTGCATCCTGTTTTGCCATAACCCTCTCAACTCTTTAGAAGTTGCTATCTGGGTGAAAATATGATGTCATGCCAAGTTACAACCTTTTGAGAGTTCATTTGTAATGCTTTTCAAATTCAGGGTCATTTAGCTCAAAATAAATTATTAAATGCATGAAAAATATCAAATGAAGTCAGAAAGGGTTGCAAATTGGTGATGTGCCTTCGAATAGTGCGTATTGAACACACAACAAGTATGGAGTTAAAATAAGTTATTAAAAACGAAATCCCTTTGTGATAGATGAGTTTCCGTCTGAAACCCTCATACTTATGACATTGACCAATTTGTACACGAAGTGCATCCAGTTTTTTCCATAACCCTCTCAACTCTTTAGAAGTTTCTATGTGGGTGAAATTATGATGTCATGCCAAGTTACAACCTTTTCACAGTTCATTTGTAATGGTTTTCAAATTCAGGGTAATTTAGCTCAAAATAAATCATTAAATGCATGAAAAATATCAAATGAAGTCAGAAAGGGTTGCAAATTCGTGATGTGCCTTCAAATGGTGCATATTGAACACACAAAAAGTATGGAGTTAAAATAAGTTATTAAAAACGAAATCCCTTTGTGATAGATGAGTTTCCGTCTGAAACCCTCATACTTCTTATGAGATTGACCAATTTGTACACGAAGTGCATCCAGTTTTTTCCGTAACCCTCTCAACTCTTTAGAAGTTTCTATGTGGGTGAAATTATGATGTCATGCAAAGTTACAACCTTTTCACAGTTCATTTGTAATGGTTTTCAAATTCAGGGTAATTTAGCTCAAAATAAATCATTAAATGCATGAAAAATATCAAATGAAGTCAGAAAGGGCTGCAAATTGGTGATGTGCCTTCAAATGGTGCATATTGAACACACAAAAAGTATGGAGTTAAAATAAGTTATTAAAAACGAAATCCCTTTGTGATAGATGAGTTTCCGTCCGAAACCCTCATACTTCTTATAAGATTGACCAATTTGTACACGAAGTGCATCCATTTTTTTCCGTAACCCTCTCAACTCTTTAGAAGTTTCTATGTGGGTAAAATTATGATGGCATGCCAAGTTACAACCTTTTCACAGTTCATTTGTAATGCTTTTCAAATTCAGGGTAATTTTGCTAAAAATAAATCATTAAATCCATGAAAAATATCAAATGAAGTCAGAAAGGGTTGAAAATTGGTGATGTACCTTTGCATGGTGCGTATTAAGCACACAAAAAGTATGGAGTTAAAATAAGTTATTAAAAATGAAATCCCTTTCTGCACGAAGTGCATCCAGTTCTTGTTGTAACCCTCTCAACTCTTTATTAGTTGCTATATGGGTGAAATTATGATGTCATGCCAAGTTACAACCTTTTCAGAGTTCATTTGTAATGCTTTTCAAATTGAGGGTCATTTAGCTCAAAATAAAACATTAAATGCATGAAAAATGTCAAATCAAGTCAGAAAGGGTTGAAAATTGGTGATGTGCCTTCGAATGGTGCATATTGAACACACAAAAATTATGGAGTTAAAATAAGTTATTAAAAATGATATCCCTTTGTGATAGATGAGTTTTCGTCCGGAACCCTCATACTTCTTATGAGATTGACCAATTTTTACATGAAGTGCATCCTGTTTTGCCATAACCCTCTCAACTCTTTAGAAGTTGCTATCTGGGTGAAAATATGATGTCATGCCAAGTTACAACCTTTTCAGAGTTCATTTGTAATGCTTTTCAAATTCAGGGTCATTTAGCTCAACATAAATCATTAAATGCATGAAAAATATCAAATGAAGTCCGAAAGGGTTGAAAATTGGTGATGTGCCTTCGAGTGGCGCGTATTAAACACACAAAAAGTATGGAGTTAAAACAAGTTATTAAAATTGAAATCCCTTTGTGATAGATGAGTTTTTGTCCGAAACCCTCATACTTCTTTTGAGATTGTCCAATTTGTACATGAAGTGCATCCAGTTTTTGCCGTAACTCTCTCAACTCTTTAGAAGTTACTACGTGGGTGAAATTATGATGTCATGCCAAGTTACAACCTTTTCAGAGTTCATCTGTAATGCTTTTCATATTCAGGGTCATTTAGCTGAAAATAAATCATTAAATGCATGAAAATATCAAATAAAGTCATAAAGGGTTGAAAATTGGTGATGTGCCTTCGAATGGTGCATATTGAACACACAAAAAGTATGGAGTTAAAATAAGTTATTAAAAATGAAATCCCTTTGTAATAGATGAGTTTTCGTCCGAAACCCTCATACTTCTTATGAGATTGTCCAATTTGTACACGAAGTGCATCCAGTTTTTGCCGTAACCCTCTCAACTCTTTAGAAGTTGCTATGTGGGTGAAATTATGATGTCATGCCAAGTTACAACCTTTTCAGAGTTCATTTGTAATACTTTCCAAATTCAGGGTCATTTAGCTCAAAATAAATCATTAAATGCATGAAAAATATCAAATGAAGTCAGAAACGGTTGAAAATTGGTGATGTGCCTTCAAATGGTGAGTATTAAACATACAAAAAGTATGGAGTTAAAATAAGTTAATAAAAATGAAATCATTTGTGATAGATGAGTTTTCGTCCGAAACACTCATACTTCTTATGAGATTGTCCAATTTTTATACGAAGTACATCCAGTTTTCCGTAACCCTCTCAACTCTTTACAAGTTTCTGTGTGGGTGAAATTATGATGTCATGCCAAGTTACAACCTTTTCAGAGTTCATTTGTAATGCTTTTCAAATTGAGGGTCATTTAGCTCAAAATAAATCATTAAATGCATCAAAAATATCAAATGAATTCAGAAAGGGTTGAAAATTGGTGATGTGCCTTGGAATGGTGCATATTGAACACACAAAAAGTATGGAGTTAAAATAAGTTATTAAAAACAAAATTCCTTTGTGATAGATGAGTTTCGTCTGAAACCGTCATACTTCTTATGAGATTGACCAATTTGTACACGAAGTGCATCCAGTTTTTCCCGTAACCCTCTCAACTCTTTACAAGTTGCTATGTGGGTGAAATTATGATGTCATGACAAGTAACAACCTTTTCAGAGTTCATTTGTAATGCTTTCCAAATTCAGGGTCATTTAGCTCAAAATAAATCATTAAATGCATGAAAAATATCAAATGAAGTCAGAAAGGGCTGAAAATTGGTGATGTGCCTTCGAATGGTGCATATTGAACACACAAAAATTATGGATTTAAAATAAGTTATTAAAAATGATATCCCTTTGTGATAGATGAGTTTTCGTCCGGAACCCTCATACTTCTTATGAGATTGTCCAATTTGTACACGAAGTGCATCCAGTTTTTGCCATAACCCTCTCAACTCTTTTGAAGGTTCTATGTGGGTGAAATTATGATGTCATGCCAAGTAACAGCCTTTTTAGAATTCATTTGTAATGCTTTTCAAATTCAGGGTCATTTAGCTCAAAAAATATCATTAAATGCATGAAAAATATCAAATGAAGTCAGAAAGGGTTGAAAATTGTTGATGTGCCTTCGAATGGTGCATATTGAACACACAAATAGTGTGGACTACAAATAAGTTATTAAAAACGAAATCCCTTTGTGATAGATGAGATTTCATCCGAAACCCTCATACTTCTTATGAGATTGTCCAATTTGTACACGAAGTGCATCCAGTTTTTGCCGTAATCCTCTCAACTCTCTAGAAGTTGCTATGTGGGTGAAATTATGATGTCATGCCAAGTAACAACCTTTTTAGAGTTTATTTGTAATGCTTTTCAAATTCAGGGTCATTTAGCTCAAAAAATTATCATTAAATGCATGAAAAATATCAAATGAAGTCAGAAAGGGTTGAAAATTGTTGATGTGCCTTCGAATGGTGCATATTGAACACACAAATAGTGTGGAGTTCAAATAAGTTATTAAAAATGAAATCCCTTTGTGATAGATGAGTTTTCACCCGAAACCCTCATACTTCTTATGAGATTGTCCAATTTGTACACGAAGTGCATCCAGTTTTTTCCGTAACCCTCTCAACTCTCTAGAAGTTGCTATGTGGGTGAAATTATGATGTCATGCCAAGTTACAACCTTTTCATAGTTCATTTGTAATGCTTTTCAAATTCAGGGTCATTTAGCTCAAAATAAATCATTAAATGCATCGAAAATATCAAATGAATTCAGAAAGGGTTGAAAATTGGTGATGTGCCTTCGAATGGTGCATATTGAACACACAAAAAGTATGGAGTTAAAATAAGTTATTAAAAACGAAATCCCTTTGTGATAGATGAGTTTTCGTCCGAAACCCTCATACTTCTTATGAGATTGTCCAATTTGTACACGAAGTGCATCCAGTTTTGCCGTAACCCTCTCAACTCTCTAGAAGTTGCTATGTGGGTGAAATTATGATGCTATGCCAAGTTACCACCTTTTCATAGTTCATTTGTAATGCTTTTCAAATTCAGGGTCATTTAGCTCAAAATAAATCATTAAATGCATGAAAAATATCAAATGAAGTCAGAAAGGGTTGAAAATTGGTGATGTGCCTTCGAATGGTGCATATTGAACACACAAAAAGTATGGAGTTAAAATAAGTTATTAAAAACGAAATCCCTTTGTGATAGATGAGTTTTCGTCCGAAACCCTTATACTTCTTATTAGATTGACCAATTTGTACACGAAGTGCATCCAGTTTTTGCCGTAACCCTCTCAACTCTTTAGAAGTTGCTATGTGGGTGAAATTATGATGTCATGACAAGTTACAACCTTTTGAGAGTTCATTTGTAATGCTTTTCAAATTCAGGGTCATTTAGCTCAAAATAAATTACTAAATGCATGAAAAATATCAAATGAAGTCAGAAAGGGTTGCAAATTGGTGATGTGCCTTCGAATAGTGCGTATTGAACACACAACAAGTATGGAGTTAAAATAAGTTATTAAAAACGAAATACCTTTGTGATAGATGAGTTTCCGTCTGAAACCCTCATACTTATGAGATTGACCAATTTGTACACGAAGTGCATCCAGTTTTTTCCGTAACCCTCTCAACTCTTTAGAAGTTTCTATGTGGGTGAAATTATGATGTCATGCCAAGTTACAACCTTTTCACAGTTCATTTGTAATGGTTTTCAAATTCAGGGTAATTTAGCTCAAAATAAATCATTAAATGCATGAAAAATATCAAATGAAGTCAGAAAGGGTTGCAAATTGGTGATGTGCCTTCAAATGGTGCATATTGAACACACAAAAAGTATGGAGTTAAAATAAGTTATTAAAAACGAAATCCCTTTGTGATAGATGAGTTTCCGTCTGAAACCGTCATACTTCTTATGAGATTGACCAATTTGTACACGAAGTGCATCCAGTTTTTTCCGTAACCCTCTCAACTCTTTAGAAGTTTCTATGTGGGTGAAATTATGATGTCATGCCAAGTTACAACCTTTTCACAGTTCATTTGTAATGGTTTTCAAATTCAGGGTAATTTAGCTCAAAATAAATCATTAAATGCATGAAAAATATCAAATGAAGTCAGAAAGGGTTGCAAATTGGTGATGTGCCTTCAAATGGTGCATATTGAACACACAAAAAGTATGGAGTTAAAATAAGTTATTAAAAACGAAATCCCTTTGTGATAGATGAGTTTCCGTCCGAAACCCTCATACTTCTTATAAGATTGACCAATTTGTACACGAAGTGCATCCATTTTTTTTCCGTAACCCTCTCAACTCTTTAGAAGTTTCTATGTGGGTAAAATTATGATGGCATGCCAAGTTACAACCTTTTCACAGTTCATTTGTAATGCTTTTCAAATTCAGGGTAATTTTGCTAAAAATAAATCATTAAATCCATGAAAAATATCAAATGAAGTCAGAAAGGGTTGAAAATTGGTGATGTACCTTTGCATGGTGCGTATTAAGCACACAAAAAGTATGGAGTTAAAATAAGTTATTAAAAAGAAATCCCTTTGTGCACGAAGTGCATCCAGTTCTTGTTGTAACCCTCTCAACTCTTTATTAGTTGCTATGTGGGTGAAATTATGATGTCATGCCAAGTTACAACCTTTTCAGAGTTCATTTGTAATGCTTTTCAAATTGAGGGTCATTTAGCTCAAAATAAAACATTAAATGCATGAAAAATGTCAAATGAAGTCAGAAAGGGTTGAAAATTGGTGATGTGCCTTCGAATGGTAGATATTGAACACACAAAAATTATGGAGTTAAAATAAGTTATTAAAAATGATATCCCTTTGTGATAGATGAGTTTTCGTCCGGAACCCTCATACTTCTTATGAGATTGACCAATTTTTACATGAAGTGCATCCTGTTTTGCCGTAACCCTCTCAACTCTTTAGAAGTTGCTATCTGGGTGAAAATATGATGTCATGCCAAGTTACAACCTTTTCAGAGTTCATTTGTAATGCTTTTCAAATCCAGGGTCATTTAGCTCAACATAAATCATTAAATGCATGAAAAATATCAAATGAAGTCCGGAAGGGTTGAAAATTGGTGATGTGCCTTCGAGTGGTGCGTATTAAACACACAAAAAGTATGGAGTTAAAACATGTTATTAAAAATGAAATCCCTTTGTGATAGATGAGTTTTTGTCCGAAACCCTCATACTTCTTATGAGATTGTCCAATTTGTACATGAAGTGCATCCAGTTTTTGCCGTAACTCTCTCAACTCTTTAGAAGTTACTACGTGGGTGAAATTATGATGTCATGCCAAGTTACAACCTTTTCAGAGTTCATTTGTAATGCTTTTCATATAAAGGGTCATTTAGCTGAAAATAAATCATTAAATGCATGAAAATATCAAATGAAGTCATAAAGGGTTGAAAATTGGTGATGTGCCTTCGAATGGTGCATATTGAACACTCAAAAAGTATGGAGTTAAAATAAGTTATTAAAAATGAAATCCCTTTGTAATAGATGAGTTTTCGTCCGAAACCCTCATACTTCTTATGAGATTGTCCAATTTGTACACGAAGTGCATCCAGTTTTTGCCGTAACCCTCTCAACTCTTTAGAAGTTGCTATGTGGGGTGAAATTATGATGTCATGCCGAGTTACAACCTTTTCAGAGTTCATTTGTAATGCTTTCCAAATTCAGGGTCATTTAGCTCAAAATAAATCATTAAATGCATGAAAAATATCAAATGAAGTCAGAAACGGTTGAAAATTGGTGATGTGCCTTCAAATGGTGAGTATTAAACATACAAAAAGTATGGAGTTAAAATAAGTTATTAAAAATGAAATCATTTGTGATAGATGAGTTTTCGTCCGAAACACTCATACTTCTTATGAGATTGTCCAATTTTTATACGAAGTACATCCATTTTTCCGTAACCCTCTCAACTCTTTACAAGTTTCTGTGTGGGTGAAATTATGATGTCATGCCAAGTTACAACCTTTTCAGAGTTCATTGGTAATGCTTTTCAAATTCAGGGTCATTTAGCTCAAAATAAATCATTAAATGCATCAAAAATATCAAATGAATTCAGAAAGGGTTGAAAATTGGTGATGTGCCTTGGAATGGTGCATATTGAACACACAAAAAGTATGGAGTTAAAATAAGTTATTAAAAACAAAATCCCTTTGTGATAGATGAGTTTCGTCTGAAACCGTCATACTTCTTATGAGATTGACCAATTTGTACACGAAGTACATCCAGTTTTTCCCGTAACCCTCTCAACTCTTTACAAGTTGCTATGTGGGTGAAATTATGATGTCATGCCAAGTAACAACCTTTTCAGAGTTCATTTGTAATGCTTTCCAAATTCAGGGTCATTTAGCTCAAAATAAATCATTAAATGCATGAAAATATCAAATGAAGTCAGAAAGGGCTGAAAATTGGTGATGTGCCTTCGAATGGTGCATATTGAACACACAAAAATTATGGATTTAAAATAAGTTATTAAAAACAAAATCCCTTTGTGATAGATGAGTTTCGTCTGAAAGCGTCATACTTCCTATGAGATTGACCAATTTGTACACGAAGTGCATCCAGTTTTTCCCGTAACCCTCTCAACTCTTTACAGGTTGCTATGTGGGTGAAATTATGATGTCATGCCAAGTAACAACCTTTTCAGAGTTCATTTGTAATGCTTTCCAAATTCAGGGTCATTTAGCTCAAAATAAATCATTAAATGCATGAAAAATATCAAATGAAGTCAGAAAGGGCTGAAAATTGGTGATGTGCCTTCGAATGGTGCATATTGAACACACAAAAATTATGGATTTAAAAGAAGTTATTAAAAATGATATCCCTTTGTGATAGATGAGTTTTCGTCCGGAACCCTCATACTTCTTATGAGATTGTCCAATTTGTACACGAAGTGCATCCAGTTTTTGCCATAACCCTCTCAACTCTTTAGAAGTTGCTATGTGGGTGAAATTATGATGCCATGCCAAGTAACAGCCTTTTTAGAATTCATTTGTAATGCTTTTCAAATTCAGGGTCATTTAGCTCAAAAAATATCATTAAATGCATGAAAAATATCAAATGAAGTCAGAAAGGGTTGAAAATTGTTGATGTGCCTTCGAATGGTGCATATTGAACACACAAATAGTGTGGACTACAAATAAGTTATTAAAAACGAAATCCCTTTGTGATAGATGAGATTTCATCCGAAACCCTCATACTTCTTATGAGATTGTCCAATTTGTACACGAAGTGCATCCAGTTTTTGCCGTAATCCTCTCAACTCTCTAGAAGTTGCTATGTGGGTGAAATTATGATGTCATGCCAAGTAACAACCTTTTTAGAGTTTATTTGTAATGCTTTTCAAATTCAGGGTCATTTAGCTCAAAAAATTATTATTAAATGCATGAAAAATATCAAATGAAGTCAGAAAGGGTTGAAAATTGTTGATGTGCCTTCGAATGGTGCATATTGAACACACAAATAGTGTGGCGTTCAAATAAGTTATTAAAAATGAAATCCCTTTGTGATAGATGAGTTTTCACCCGAAACCCTCATACTTCTTATGAGATTGTCCAATTTGTACACGAAGTGCATCCAGTTTTTGCCGTAACCCTCTCAACTCTCTAGAAGTTGCTATGTGGGTGAAATTATGATGTCATGCCAAGTTACAACCTTTTCAGAGTTCATTTGTAATGCTTTTCAAATTCAGGGTCATTTAGCTCAAACTAAATCATTAAATGCATCGAAAATATCAAATGAATTCAGAAAGGGTTGAAAATTGGTGATGTGCCTTCGAATGGTGCATATTGAACACACAAAAAGTATGGAGTTAAAATAAGTTATTAAAAACGAAATCCCTTTGTGATAGATGAGTTTTCGTCCGAAACCCTCATACTTCTTATGAGATTGTCCAATTTGTACACGAAGTGCATCCAGTTTTTGCCATAACCCTCTCAACTCTTTAGAAGTTGCTATGTGGGTGAAATTATGATGTCATGCCAAGTTACAACCTTTTCAGAGTTCATTTGTAATGCTTTCCAAATTCAGGGTCATTGAGCTCAAAATAAATCATTAAATGCATGAAAAATATCAAATGAAGTCAGAAAGGGTTGACAATTGGTGATGTGCCTTCAAATGCTGAGTATTAAACATACAAAAAGTATGGAGTTAAAATAAGTTATTAAAAATGAAATCATTTGTGATAGATGAGTTTTCGTCCGAAACCCTCATATATCTTATGAGATTGTCCAATTTTTACACGAAGTACATCCAGTTTTTGCCGTAACCCTCTCAACTCTTTACAAGTTTCTGTGTGGGTGAAATTATGATGTCATGCCAAGTTACAACCTTTTCAGTGTTCATTTGTAATGCTTTTCAAATTCAGGGTCATTTAGCTCAAAATAAACCATTAAATGCATCAAAAAAATCAAATGAATTCAGAAAGGGTTGAAAATTGGTGATGTGCCTTGGAATGGTGCATATTGAACACACAATAAGTATGGAGTTAAAATAAGTTATTAAAAACAAAATCCCTTTGTGATAGATGAGTTTCGTCTGAAACCGTCATACTTCTTATGAGATTGACCAATTTGTACACGAAGTGCATCCAGTTTTTCCCGTAACCCTCTCAACTCTTTAGAAGTTGCTATGTGGGTGAAATTATGATGTCATGCCAAGTAACAACCTTTTTAGAGTTCATTTGTAATGCTTTCCAAATTCAGGGTCATTTAGCTCAAAATAAATCATTAAATGCATGAAAAATATCAAATGAAGTTAGAAAGGGTTGAAAATTGGTGATGTGCCTTCGAATGGTGCATATTGAACACAAAAAAAGTATGGAGTTAAAATAAGTTATTAAAAATGAAATCCCTTGGTGATAGATGAGTTTTCGTCCGAAACCCTCATACTTCTTATGAGATTGTCCAATTTGTACTCGAAGTGCATCCAGTTTTTGCCATAACCCTCTCAACTCTTTAGAAGTTGCTTTGTGGGTGAAATTATGATGTCATGACAAGTAACAACCTTTTTAGAGTTCATTTGTAATGCTTTTCAAATTCAGGGTCATTTAGCTCAAAAAATATCATTAAATGCATGAAAAATATCAAATGAAGTCAGAAAGGGTTGAAAATTGTTGATGTGCCTTCGAATGGTGCATATTGAACACCAAATAGTGTGGACTACAAATAAGTTATTAAAAACGAAATCCCTTTGTGATAGATGAGATTTCATCCGAAACCCTCATACTTCTTATGAGATTGTCCAATTTGTACACGAAGTGCATCCAGTTTTTGCCGTAATCCTCTCAACTCTCTAGACGTTGCTATGTGGGTGAAATTATGATTTCATGCCAAGTAACAACCTTTTTAGAGTTCATTTGTAATGCTTTTCAAATTCAGGGTCATTTAGCTCAAAAAATATCATTAAATGCATGAAAAATATCAAGTAAAGTCAGAAAGGGTTGAAAATTGTTGATGTGCCTTCGAATGGTGCATATTGAACACACAAATAGTGTGGAGTTCAAATAAGTTATTAAAAACGAAATCCCTTTGTGATAGATGAGTTTTCATCCGAAACCCTCATACTTCTTATGAGATTGTCCAATTTGTACACGAAGTGCATCCAGTTTTTGCCGTAACCCTCTCAACTCTCTAGAAGTTGCTATGTGGGTGAAATTATGATGTCATGCCAAGTTACAACCTTTTCAAAGTTCATTTGTAATGCTTTCCAAATTCAGGGTCATTTAGCTCAAAATAAATCATTAAATGCATGAAAAATATCAAATGAAGTCAGAAAGGGTTGAAAATTGGTGATGTGCCTTCGAATGGTGAGTATTAAACAGACAAAAAGTATGGAGTTAAAATAAGTTATTAAAAAGGAAATCATTTGTGATAGATGAGTTTTCGTCCGAAACCCTCATACTTCTTATGAGATTGTCCAATTTTTAAACGAAGTACATCCAGTTTTTGCCGTAACCCTCTCAACTCTTTACCAGATTCTGTTTGGGTGAAATTATGATGTCATGCCAAGTTACAACCTTTTAAGAGTTCATTTGTAATGCTTTTCAAATTCAGGGTCATTTAGCTCAAAATAAATCATTAAATGCATCAAAAATATCAAATGAATTCAGAAAGGGTTGAAAATTGGTGATGTGCCTTCGAATGGTGCATATTGAACACACAAAAAGTATGGAGTTAAAATAAGTTATTAAAAACGAAATCCCTTTGTGATAGATGAGTTTTCGTCCGAAACCCTCATACTTCTTATGAGATTGACCAATTTGTACACGAAGTGCATCCAGTTTTTCCCGTAACCCTCTCAACTCTTTAGAAGTTGCTATGTGGGTGAAATTATGATGTCATGCCCAGTAACAACCTTTTCAAAGTTCATTTGTAATGATTTCCAAATTCAGGGTCATTTAACTCAAAATAAATCATTAAATGCATGAAAAATATCAAATGAAGTCAGAAAGGGTTGAAAATTGGTGATGTGCCTTCGAATGGTGAGTATTAAACAGACAAAAAGTATGGAGTTAAAATAAGTTATTAAAAAGGAAATCATTTGTGATAGATGAGTTTTCGTCCGAAACCCTCATACTTCTTATGAGATTGTCCAATTTTTAAACGAAGTACATCCAGTTTTTGCCGTAACCCTCTCAACTCTTTACAAGATTCTGTGTGGGTGAAATTATGATGTCATGCCAAGTTACAACCTTTTCAGAGTTCATTTGTAATGCTTTTCAAATTCAGGGTCATTTAGCTCAAAATAAATGATTAAATGCATCAAAAATATCAAATGAATTCAGAAAGGGTTGAAAATTGGTGATGTGCCTTCGAATGGTGAGTATTAAACAGACAAAAAGTATGGAGTTAAAATAAGTTATTAAAAAGGAAATCATTTGTGATAGATGAGTTTTCGTTCGAAACCCTCATACTTCTTATGAGATTGTCCAATTTTTAAACGAAGTACATCCAGTTTTTGCCGTAACCCTCTCAACTCTTTACAAGATTCTGTGTGGGTGAAATTATGATGTCATGCCAAGTTACAACCTTTTCAGAGTTCATTTGTAATGCTTTTCAAATTCAGGGTCATTTAGCTCAAAATAAATCATTAAATGCATCAAAAATATCAAATGAATTCAGAAAGGGTTGAAAATTGGTGATGTGCCTTCGAATGGTGCATATTGAACACACAAAAAGTATGGAGTTAAAATAAGTTATTAATTACGAAATCCCTTTGTGATAGATGAGTTTTCGTCCGAAACCCTCATACTTCTTATGAGATTGTCCAATTTTTAAACGAAGTACATCCAGTTTTTGCCGTAACCCTCTCAACTCTTTACAAGATTCTGTGTGGGTGAAATTATGATGTCATGCCAAGTTACAACCTTTTCAGAGTTCATTTGTAATGCTTTCCAAATTCAGGGTCATTTAGCTCAAAATAAATCATTAAATGCATGAAAAATATCAAATGAAGTCAGAAAGGGTTGAAAATTGGTGATGTGCCTTCGAATGGTGAGTATTAAACAGACAAAAAGTATGGAGTTAAAATAAGTTATTAAAAATGAAATCATTTGTGATAGATGAGTTTTCGTCCGAAACCCTCAGACTTCTTATGAGATTGTCCAATTTTTAAACTAAGTACATCCAGTTTTTGCCGTAACCCTCTCAACTCTTTACAAGATTCTGTGTGGGTGAAATTGTGATGTCATGCCAAGTTACAACCTGTTCAGAGTTCATTTGTAATGCTTTTCAAATTCAGGGTCATTTAGCTCAAAATAAATCATTAAATGCATCAAAAATATCAAATGAATTCAGAAAGGGTTGAAAATTGGTGATGTGCCTTCGAATGGTGCATATTGAACACACAAAAAGTATGGAGTTAAATAAGTTATTAAAAACGAAATCCCTTTGTGATAGATGAGTTTTCGTCCGAAACCCTCATACTTCTTATGAGATTGACCAATTTGTACACGAAGTGCATCCAGTTTTTCCCGTAACCCTCTCAACTCTTTAGAAGTTGCTATTTGGGTGAAATTATGATGTCGTGCCCAGTAACAACCTTTTCAAAGTTCATTTGTAATGATTTCCAAATTCAGGGTCATTTAACTCAAAATAAATCATTAAATGCATGAAAAGTATCAAATGAAGTCAGAAAGGGTTGAAAATTGGTGATGTGCCTTCGAATAGTGCATATTGAACACACAAAAAGTATGGAGTTAAAACAAGTTATTAAAAATGAAATCCCTTTGTGATAGACGAGTTTTCGTCCGAAACCCTCATACTTCTTATGAGATTGTCCAATTTGTACACGAAGTGCATCCAGTTTTTGCCATAACCCTCTCAACTCTTTAGAAGTTGCTATGTGGGTGAAATTATGATGTCATGCCAAGTAACAACCTTTTTAGAGTTCATTTGTAATGCTTTTCAAATTCAGGGTCATTTAGCTCAAAAAATATCATTACATGCATGAAAAATATCAAATGAAGTCAGAAAGGGTTTAAAATTGTTGATGTGCCTTCGAATGGTGCATATTGAACACACAAATAGTGTGGAGTACAAATAAGTTATTAAAAACGAAATCCCTTTGTGATAGATGAGTTTTCATCCGAAACCCTCATACTTCTTATGAGATTGTCCAATTTGTACATGAAGTGCATCCAGTTTTTGCCGTAACCCTCTCAACTCTCTAGAAGTTGCTATGTGGGTGAAATTATGATGTCATGCCAAGTAACAACATTTTTAGAGTTCATTTGTAATGCTTTTCAAATTCAGGGTCATTTAGCTCAAAAAATATTATTAAATGCATGAAAAATATCAAATGAAGTCAGAAAGGGTTGAAAATTGTTGATGTGCCTTCGAATGGTGCATATTGAACACACAAATAGTGTGGAGTTCAAATAAGTTATTAAAAACGAAATCCCTTTGTGATAGATGAGTTTTCATCCGAAACCCTCATACTTCTTATGAGATTGTCCAATTTGTACACGAAGTGCATCCAGTTTTTGCCGTAACCCTCTCAACTCTCTAGAAGTTGCTATGTGGGTGAAATTATGATGCTATGCCAAGTTACCACCTTTTCATAGTTCATTTGTAATGCTTTTCAAATTCAGGGTCATTTAGCTCAAAATAAATCATTAAATGCATGAAAAATATCAAATGAAGTCAGAAAGGGTTGAAAATTGGTGATGTGCCTTCGAATGGTGCATATTGAACACACAAAAAGTATGGAGTTAAAATAAGTTGTTAAAAACGAAATCCCTTTGTGATAGATGAGTTTTCGTCCGAAACCCTTATACTTCTTATTAGATTGACCAATTTGTACACGAAGTGCATCCAGTTTTTGCCGTAACCCTCTCAACTCTTTAGAAGTTGCTATGTGGGTGAAATTATGATGTCATGACAAGTTACAACCTTTTGAGAGTTCATTTGTAATGCTTTTCAAATTCAGGGTCATTTAGCTCAAAATAAATTATTAAATGCATGAAAAATATCAAATGAAGTCAGAAAGGGTTGCAAATTGGTGATGTGCCTTCGAATAGTGCGTATTGAACACACAACAAGTATGGAGTTAAAATAAGTTATTAAAAACGAAATCCCTTTGTGATAGATGAGTTTCCGTCCGAAACCCTCATACTTCTTATGAGATTGACCAATTTGTACACGAAGTGCATCCAGTTTTTTCCGTAACCCTCTCAACTCTTTAGAAGTTTCTATGTGGGTGAAATTATGATGTCATGCCAAGTTACAACCTTTTCACAGTTCATTTGTAATGGTTTTCAAATTCAGGGTAATTTAGCTCAAAATAAATCATTAAATGCATGAAAAATATCAAATGAAGACAGAAAGGGTTGCAAATTGGTGATGTGCCTTCAAATGGTGCATATTGAACACACAAAAAGTATGGAGTTAAAATAAGTTATTAAAAATGAAATCCCTTTGTAATAGATGAGTTTTTTGTCCGAAATCCTCATACTTCTTATGACATTGTCCAATTTGTACACGAAGTGCATCCAGTTCTTGCTGTAACCCTCTCAACTCGTTAGAAGTTGCTATGTTGGTGAAATTATGATGTCATGCCAAGTTACAACTTTTTTAGAATTCATTTGCAATGCTTTTCAAATTTAGGGTCATTTAGCTCAAAATAAATCATTAAATGCATGAAAAATATCAAATGAAGTCAGAAAGGGTTGAAAATTGGTGATGTGCCTTCGAATGGTGCATATTGAACACACAAAAAGTATGGAGTCAAAATAAGTTATTAAAAATTAAATCCCTTGGTGATAGATGAGTTTTCGTCCGAAACCCTCATACTTCTTATGAGATTGTCCAATTTGTACACGAAGTGCATCCAGTTTTTGCCATAACCCTCTCAACTCTTTAGAAGTTGCTATGTGGGTGAAATTATGATGTCATGCCAAGTAACAACCTTTTTAGAGTTCATTTGTAATGCTTTTCAAATTCAGGGTCATTTAGCTCAAAAACTATCATTAAATGCTTGAAAAAATATCAAATGAAGTCAGAAAGGGTTGAAAATTGTTGATGTGCCTTCGAATGGTGCATATTGAACACACAAATAGTGTGGACTACAAATAAGTTATTAAAAACGAAATCCCTTTGTGATAGATGAGATTTCATCCGAAACCCTGATACTTCTTATGAGATTGTCCAATTTGTACATGAAGTGCATCCAGTTTTTGCCGTAATCCTCTCAACTCTCTAGAAGTTGCTATGTGGGTGAAATTATGATGTCATGCCAAGTAACAACCTTTTTAGAGTTCATTTATAATGCTTTTCAAATTCAGGGTCATTTAGCTCAAAAAATATCATTAAATGCATGAAAAATATCAAATGAAGTCAAAAAGGGTTGAAAATTGTTGATGTGCCTTCGAATGGTGCATATTGAACACACAAATAGTGTAGAGTTCAAATAAGTTATTAAAAACGAAATCCCTTTGTGATAGATGAGTTTTCGTCCGAAACCCTCATACTTCTTATGAGATTGACCAATTTGTACACGAAGTGCATCTAGTTTTTTCCGTAACCCTCTCCACTCTTTAGAAGTTTCTATGTGGGTGAAATTATGATGTCATGCCAAGTTACAACCTTTTCACAGTTCATTTGTAATGGTTTTCAAAATCAGGGTAATTTAGCTCAAAATAAATCGTTAAATGCATGAAAAATATCAAATGAAGTCAGAAAGGGTTGCAAATTGGTGATGTGCCTTCGAATGGTGCATATTGAACACACATAAAGTATGGAGTTATAATAAGTTATTAAAAACGAAATCCCTTTGTGATAGATGAGTTTCCGTCCGAAACCCTCATACTTCTTATAAGATTGACCAATTTATACACGAAGTGCATCCATTTTTTTCCGTAACCCTCTCAACTCTTTAGAAGTTTATATGTGGGTAAAATTATGATGTCATGCCAAATTACAACCTTTTCACAGTTCATTCGTAATGCTTTTCAAATTCAGGGTAATTTTGCTCAAAATAAATCATTAAATCCATGAAAAATATCAAATGAAATCAGAAAGGGTTGAAAATTGGTGATGTACCTTTGGATGGTGCGTATTAAGCACACAAAAAGTATGGAGTTAAAATAAGTTATTAAAAATGAAATCCCTTTGTGATAGATGAGTTTTCATCCGAAACCCTCATACTTCTTATGAGATTGTCCAATTTGTACACGAAGTGCATCCAGTTTTTGCCGTACCTCTCTCAACTCTTTAGAAGTTGCTATGTGGATGAAATTATGATGTTATGCCAAGTTACAACCTTTTCAAAGTTCATTTGTAATGCTTTTCATATTCAGGGTCATTTAGCTCAAAATAAATCATTAAATGCATGAAAAATATCAAATGAAGTCATAAAGGGTTGAAAATTGGTGATGTGCCTTCGAATGGTGCTTATTGAACACACAAAAAGTATGGAGTTGAAATAAGTTATTAAAAATGAAATTCCTTTGTAATAGATGAGTTTTTTGTCCGAAACCCTCATACTTCTTATGAGATTGACCAATTTGTACACGAAGTGCATCCAGTTTTTTCCGTAACCCTCTCCACTCTTTAGAAGTTTCTATGTGGGTGAAATTATGATGTCATGCCAAGTTACAACCTTTTCACAGTTCATTTGTAATGGTTTTCAAAATCAGGGTAATTTAGCTCAAAATAAATCATTAAATGCATGAAAAATATCAAATGAAGTCAGAAAGGGTTGCAAATTGGTGATGTGCCTTCGAATGGTGCATGTTGAACGCACATAAAGTATGGAGTTAAAATAAGTTATTAAAAACGAAATACCTTTGTGATAGATGAGTTTCCGTCCGAAACCCTCATACTTCTTATAAGATTGACCAATTTGTACACGAAGTGCATCCATTTTTTTCCGTAACCCTCTCAACTCTTTAGAAGTTTATATGTGGGTAAAATTATGATGTCATGCCAAATTACAACCTTTTCACAGTTCATTCGTAATGCTTTTCAAATTCAGGGTAATTTTGCTCAAAATAAATCATTAAATCCATGAAAAATATCAAATGAAATCAGAAAGGGTTGAAAATTGGTGATGTACCTTTGCATGGTGCGTATTAAGCACACAAAAAGTATGGAGTTAAAATAAGTTATTAAAAATGAAATCCCTTTGTGATAGATGAGTGTTCGTCCGAAACCCTCATACTTATTATGAGATTGTCCAATTTGTACACGAAGTGCATCCAATTTTTGCCGTACCTCTCTCAACTCTTTAGAAGTTGCTATGTGGATGAAATTATGATGTTATGCCAAGTTACAACCTTTTCAAAGTTCATTTGTAATGCTTTTCATATTCAGGGTCATTTAGCTCAAAATAAATCATTAAATGCATGAAAAATATCAAATGAAGTCATAAAGGGTTGAAAATTGGTGATGTGCCTTCGAATGGTGCATATTGAACACACAAAAAGTATGGAGTTGAAATAAGTTATTAAAAATGAAATCCCTTTGTAATAGATGAGTTTTTTGTCCGAAACCCTCATACTTCTTATGACATTGTCCAATTTGTACACGAAGTGCATCCAGTTTTTGCCGTAACCCTCTCAACTCTTTAGAAGTTGCTATGTGGGTGAAATTATGACATCATGCCAAGTTACAACCTTTTCAGAGTTCATTTGTAATGCTTTTCAAATTGAAGGTCATTTAGCTCAAAATAAATCATTAAATGCAGGAAAAATATCAAAAGAATTCAGAAAGGGTTGAAAATTGGTGATGTGCCTTTGAATGGTGCATATTAAACACACAAAAAGTATGGAGTTAAAAAAAGTCATTAAAAATGAAATCCCTTTGTGATAGATGCGTTTTCGTCCGGAACCCTCATACTTCTTATGAGATTGTCCAATTTGTACACGAAGTGCATCCAGTTTTTGCCGTACCTCTCTCAACTCTTTAGAAGTTGCTATGTGGGTGAAATTATGATGTCGTGCCCAGTAACAACCTTTTCAAAGTTCATTTGTAATGCTTTTCATATTCAGGGTCATTTAACTCAAAATAAATCATTAAATGCATGAAAAATATCAAATGAAGTCATAAAGAGTTGAAAATTGGTGATGTGCCTTCGAATGGTGCATATTGAACACACAAAAAGTATGGAGTTAAAATAAGTTATTAAAAATGAAATCCCTTGGTAATAGATGAGTTTTTTGTCCGAAACCCTCATACTTCTTATGACATTGTCCAATTTGTACACGAAGTGCATCCAGTTTTTGCCATAACCCTCTCAACTCTTTAGAAGTTGCTATGTGGGTGAAATTATGATGTCATGCCAAGTAACAACCTTTTTAGAGTTCATTTGTAATGCTTTTCAAATTCAGGGTCATTTAGCTCAAAAAATATCATTACATGCATGAAAAATATCAAATGAAGTCAGAAAGGGTTGAAAATTGTTGATGTGCCTTCGAATGGTGCATATTGAACACACAAATAGTGTGTAGTACAAATAAGTTATTAAAAACGAAATCCCTTTGTGATAGATGAGATTTCATCCGAAACCCTCATACTTCTTATGAGATTGTCCAATTTGTACACGAAGTGCATCCAGTTTTTGCCGTAATTCTCTCAACTCTCTAGAAGTTGCTATGTGGGTGAAATTATGATGTCATGCCAAGTAACAACCTTTTTAGAGTTCATTTGTAATGCTTTTCAAATTCAGGGTCATTTAGCTCAAAAACTATCATTAAATGCATGAAAAATATCAAATGAAGTGAGAAAGGGTTGAAAATTGTTGATGTGCCTTCGAATGGTGCATATTGAACACACAAATAGTGTGGACTACAAATAAGTTATTAAAAACGAAATCCCTTTGTGATATATGAGATTTCATCCGAAACCCTCAGACTTCTTATGAGATTGTCCAATTTGTACACGAAGTGCATCCAATTTTTGCCGTACCTCTCTCAACTCTTTAGAAGTTGCTATGTGGATGAAATTATGATGTTATGCCAAGTTACAACCTTTTCAAAGTTCATTTGTAATGCTTTTCATATTCAGGGTCATTTAGCTCAAAATAAATCATTAAATGCATGAAAAATATCAAATGAAGTCATAAAGGGTTGAAAATTGGTGATGTGCCTTCGAATGGTGCATATTGAACACACAAAAAGTATGGAGTTGAAATAAGTTATTAAAAATGAAATCCCTTTGTAATAGATGAGTTTTTTGTCCGAAACCCTCATACTTCTTATGACATTGTCCAATTTGTACACGAAGTGCATCCAGTTTTTGCCGTAACCCTCTCAACTCTTTAGAAGTTGCTATGTGGGTGAAATTATGACGTCATGCCAAGTTACAACCTTTTCAGAGTTCATTTGTAATGCTTTTCAAATTGAAGGTCATTTAGCTCAAAATAAATCATTAAATGCAGGAAAAATATCAAATGAATTCAGAAAGGGTTGAAAATTGGTGATGTGCCTTTGAATGGTGCATATTAAACACACAAAAAGTATGGAGTTAAAAAAGTCATTAAAAATGAAATCCCTTTGTGATAGATGCGTTTTCGTCCGGAACCCTCATACTTATTATGAGATTGTCCAATTTGTACACGAAGTGCATCCAATTTTTGCCGTACCTCTCTCAACTTTTTAGAAGTTGCTATGTGGATGAAATTATGATGTTATGCCAAGTTACAACCTTTTCAAAGTTCATTTGTAATGCTTTTCATATTCAGGGTCATTTAGCTCAAAATAAATCATTAAATGCATGAAAAATATCAAATGAAGTCATAAAGGGTTGAAAATTGGTGATGTGCCTTCGAATGGTGCATATTGAACACACAAAAAGTATGGAGTTGAAATAAGTTATTAAAAATGAAATCCCTTTGTAATAGATGAGTTTTTTGTCCGAAACCCTCATACTTCTTATGACATTGTCCAATTTGTACACGAAGTGCATCCAGTTTTTGCCGTAACCCTCTCAACTCTTTAGAAGTTGCTATGTGGGTGAAATTATGACGTCATGCCAAGTTACAACCTTTTCAGAGTTCATTTGTAATGCTTTTCAAATTGAAGGTCATTTAGCTCAAAATAAATCATTAAATGCAGGAAAAATATCAAATGAATTCAGAAAGGGTTGAAAATTGGTGATGTGCCTTTGAATGGTGCATATTAAACACACAAAAAGTATGGAGTTAAAAAAAGTCATTAAAAATGAAATCCCTTTGTGATAGATGCGTTTTCGTCCGGAACCCTCATACTTCTTATGAGATTGTCCAATTTGTACACGAAGTGCATCCAGTTTTTGCCGTACCTCTCTCAACTCTTTAGAAGTTGCTATGTGGGTGAAATTATGATGTCGTGCCCAGTAACAACCTTTTCAAAGTTCATTTGTAATGCTTTTCATATTCAGGGTCATTTAACTCAAAATAAATCATTAAATGCATGAAAAATATCAAATGAAGTCATAAAGAGTTGAAAATTGGTGATGTGCCTTCGAATGGTGCATATTGAACACACAAAAAGTATGGAGTTAAAATAAGTTATTAAAAATGAAATCCCTTGGTAATAGATGAGTTTTTTGTCCGAAACCCTCATACTTCTTATGACATTGTCCAATTTGTACACGAAGTGCATCCAGTTTTTGCCATAACCCTCTCAACTCTTTAGAAGTTGCTATGTGGGTGAAATTATGATGTCATGCCAAGTAACAACCTTTTTAGAGTTCATTTGTAATGCTTTTCAAATTCAGGGTCATTTAGCTCAAAAAATATCATTACATGCATGAAAAATATCAAATGAAGTCAGAAAGGGTTGAAAATTGTTGATGTGCCTTCGAATGGTGCATATTGAACACACAAATAGTGTGTAGTACAAATAAGTTATTAAAAACGAAATCCCTTTGTGATAGATGAGATTTCATCCGAAACCCTCATACTTCTTATGAGATTGTCCAATTTGTACACGAAGTGCATCCAGTTTTTGCCGTAATTCTCTCAACTCTCTAGAAGTTGCTATGTGGGTGAAATTATGATGTCATGCCAAGTAACAACCTTTTTAGAGTCCATTTGTAATGCTTTTCAAATTCAGGGTCATTTAGCTCAAAAACTATCATTAAATGCATGAAAAATATCAAATGAAGTGAGAAAGGGTTGAAAATTGTTGATGTGCCTTCGAATGGTGCATATTGAACACACAAATAGTGTGGACTACAAATAAGTTATTAAAAACGAAATCCCTTTGTGATATATGAGATTTCATCCGAAACCCTCAGACTTCTTATGAGATTGTCCAATTTGTACACGAAGTGCATCCAATTTTTGCCGTACCTCTCTCAACTCTTTAGAAGTTGCTATGTGGATGAAATTATGATGTTATGCCAAGTTACAACCTTTTCAAAGTTCATTTGTAATGCTTTTCATATTCAGGGTCATTTAGCTCAAAATAAATCATTAAATGCATGAAAAATATCAAATGAAGTCATAAAGGGTTGAAAATTGGTGATGTGCCTTCGAATGGTGCATATTGAACACACAAAAAGTATGGAGTTGAAATAAGTTATTAAAAATGAAATCCCTTTGTAATAGATGAGTTTTTTGTCCGAAACCCTCATACTTCTTATGACATTGTCCAATTTGTACACGAAGTGCATCCAGTTTTTGCCGTAACCCTCTCAACTCTTTAGAAGTTGCTATGTGGGTGAAATTATGACGTCATGCCAAGTTACAACCTTTTCAGAGTTCATTTGTAATGCTTTTCAAATTGAAGGTCATTTAGCTCAAAATAAATCATTAAATGCAGGAAAAATATCAAATGAATTCAGAAAGGGTTGAAAATTGGTGATGTGCCTTTGAATGGTGCATATTAAACACACAAAAAGTATGGAGTTAAAAAAGTCATTAAAAATGAAATCCCTTTGTGATAGATGCGTTTTCGTCCGGAACCCTCATACTTATTATGAGATTGTCCAATTTGTACACGAAGTGCATCCAATTTTTGCCGTACCTCTCTCAACTTTTTAGAAGTTGCTATGTGGATGAAATTATGATGTTATGCCAAGTTACAACCTTTTCAAAGTTCATTTGTAATGCTTTTCATATTCAGGGTCATTTAGCTCAAAATAAATCATTAAATGCATGAAAAATATCAAATGAAGTCATAAAGGGTTGAAAATTGGTGATGTGCCTTCGAATGGTGCATATTGAACACACAAAAAGTATGGAGTTGAAATAAGTTATTAAAAATGAAATCCCTTTGTAATAGATGAGTTTTTTGTCCGAAACCCTCATACTTCTTATGACATTGTCCAATTTGTACACGAAGTGCATCCAGTTTTTGCCGTAACCCTCTCAACTCTTTAGAAGTTGCTATGTGGGTGAAATTATGACGTCATGCCAAGTTACAACCTTTTCAGAGTTCATTTGTAATGCTTTTCAAATTGAAGGTCATTTAGCTCAAAATAAATCATTAAATGCAGGAAAAATATCAAATGAATTCAGAAAGGGTTGAAAATTGGTGATGTGCCTTTGAATGGTGCATATTAAACACACAAAAAGTATGGAGTTAAAAAAAGTCATTAAAAATGAAATCCCTTTGTGATAGATGCGTTTTCGTCCGGAACCCTCATACTTCTTATGAGATTGTCCAATTTGTACACGAAGTGCATCCAGTTTTTGCCGTACCTCTCTCAACTCTTTAGAAGTTGCTATGTGGGTGAAATTATGATGTCGTGCCCAGTAACAACCTTTTCAAAGTTCATTTGTAATGCTTTTCATATTCAGGGTCATTTAACTCAAAATAAATCATTAAATGCATGAAAAATATCAAATGAAGTCATAAAGGGTTGAAAATTGGTGATGTGCCTTCGAATGGTGAATATTGAACACACAAAAAGTATGGAGTTAAAATAAGTTATTAAAAATGAAATCCCTTGGTAATAGATGAGTTTTTTGTCCGAAACCCTCATACTTCTTATGACATTGTCCAATTTGTACACGAAGTGCATCCAGTTTTTGCCATAACCCTCTCAACTCTTTAGAAGTTGCTATGTGGGTGAAATTATGATGTCATGCCAAGTAACAACCTTTTTAGAGTTCATTTGTAATGCATTTCAAATTCAGGGTCATTTAGCTCAAAAAATATCATTACATGCATGAAAAATATCAAATGAAGTCAGAAAGGGTTGAAAATTGTTGATGTGCCTTCGAATGGTGCATATTGAACACACAAATAGTGTGTAGTACAAATAAGTTATTAAAAACGAAATCCCTTTGTGATATATGAGATTTCATCCGAAACCCTCAGACTTCTTATGAGATTGTCCAATTTGTACACGAAGTGCATCCAGTTTTTGCCGTAATCCTCTCAACTCTCTAGAAGTTGCTATGTGGGTGAAATAATGATGTCATGCCAAGTAACAACCTTTTTAGAGTTCATTTGTAATGCTTTTCAAATTCAGGGTCATTTAGCTCAAAAAATATCATTAAATGCATGAAAAATATCAAATGAAGTCAAAAAGGGTTGAAAATTGTTGATGTGCCTTCGAATGGTGCATATTGAACACACAAATAGTGTGGATTTCAAATAAGTTATTAAAAACGAAATCCCTTTGTGATAGATGAGTTTTCATCCGAAACCCTCATACTTCTGATGAGATTGTCCAATTTGTACACGAAGTGCATCCAGTTTTTGCCGTAACCCTCTCAACTCTCTAGAAGTTGCTATGTGGGTGAAATTATGATGTCATGCCAAGTTACAACCTTTTCATAGTTCATTTGTAATGCGTTTCAAATTCAGGGTCATTTAGCTCAAAATAAATCATTAAATGCATGAAAAATATCAAATGAATTCAGAAAGGGTTGAAAATTGGTGATGTGCCTTTGAATGGTGCATATTGAACACACAAATAGTGTGGACTACAAATAAGTTATTAAAAAGAAATCCCTTTGTGATAGATGAGATTTCATCCGAAACACTCATACTTCTTATGAGATTGTCCAATTTGTACACGAAGTGCATCCAGTTTTTCCCGTAACCCTCTCAACTCTCTAGAAGTTGCTATGTGGGTGAAATTATGATGTCATGCCAAGTTACAACCTTTTCATAGTTCATTTGTAATGCTTTTCAAATTCAGGGTCATTTAGCACAAAATAAATCATTAAATGCATGAAAAATATCAAATGAAGTGAGAAAGGGTTGAAAATTGTTGATGTGCCTTCGAATGGTGCATATTGAACACACAAATAATGTGGAGTTAAAATAAGTTATTAAAAATGAAATCCCTTTGTGATAGATGAGTTTTCATCCGAAACCCTCATACTTCTTATGAGATTGTCCAATTTGTACACGAAGTGCATCCAGTTTTTGCCGTAACCCTCTCAACTCTCTAGAAGTTGCTATGTGGGTGAAATTATGATGTCATGCCAAGTTACAACCTTTTCATAGTTCATTTGTAATGCTTTTCAAATTCAGGGTCATTTAGCTCAAAATAAATCATTAAATGCATGAAAAATATCAAATGAAGTCAGAAAGGGTTGAAAATTGGTGATGTGCCTTGGAATGGTACATATTGAACACACAAAAAGTATGGAGCTAAAATATGTTATTAAAAATGAAATCCCTTTGTAATAGATGAGTTTTCGTCCGAAACCCTCATACTTCTTATGAGATTGTCCAATTTGTACACGAACTGCATCCAGTTTTTGCCGTAGCCCTCTCAACTCTTCAGAAGTTGCTATGTGGGTGAAATTATGATGTCATGCCAAGTTACAACCTTTTCAGAGTTCATTTGTAATGCTTTCCAAATTCAGGGTCATTTAGCTCAAAATAAATCATTAAATGCATGAAAAATATCAAATGAAGTCAGAAAGGGTTGAAAATTGGTGATGTGCCTTCGAATGATGAGTATTAAACATACAAAAAGTATGGAGTTAAAATAAGTTATTAAAAATGAAATCATTTGTGATAGATGAGTTTTCGTCCGAAACCCTCATACTTCTTATGAGATTGTCCAATTTTTAAACGAAGTACATCCAGTTTTTGCCGTAACCCTCTCAACTCTTTACAAGTTGCTGTGTGGGTGAAATTATGATGTCATGCCAAGTTACAACCTTTTCAGAGTTCATTTGTAATGCTTTTCAAATTCAGGGTCATTTAGCTCAAAATAAATCATTAAATGCATGAAAAATATCAAATGAATTCAGAAAGGGTAGAAAATTGGTGATGTTCCTTCGAATGGTGCATATTGAACACACAAAAAGTATGGAGTTAAAATATGTTATTAAAAATGAAATCCCTTTGTAATAGATGAGTTTTCGTCCGGAACCCTCATACTTCTTATGAGATTGTCCAATTTGTACACGAAGTGCATCCTGTTTTTGCCGTAACCCTCTCAACTCTTTAGAAGTTGCTATGTGGGTGAAATTATGATGTCATGCCAAGTTACAACGTTTTCAGAGTTCATTTGTAATGCTTTCCAAATTCAGGGTCATTTAGCTCAAAATAAATCATTAAATGCATGAAAAATATCAAATGAAGTCAGAAAGTGTTGAAAATTGGTGATGTGCCTTCGAATGGTGAGTATTAAACATACAAAAAAGTATGGAGTTAAAATAAGTTATTAAAAATGAAATCATTTGTGATAGATGAGTTTTCGTCCGAAACCCTCATACTTCTTATGAGATTGTCCAATTTTTAAACGAAGTACATCCAGTTTTTGCCGTAACCCTCTCAACTCTTTACAAGTTTCTGTGTGGGTGAAATTATGATGCCATGCCAAGTTACAACCTTTTCAGACTTCATTTGTAATGCTTTTCAAATTCAGGGTCATTTAGCTCAAGATAAATCATTAAATGCATCAAAAATATCAAATGAATTCAGAAAGGGTTGAAAATTGGTGATGTGCCTTCGAATGGTGTATATTGAAAACACAAAAAGTATGGAGTTAAAATAAGTTATTAAAAATGAAATCCCTTGGTGATAGATGAGTTTTCATCCGAAACCCTCATACTTCTTATGAGATTGTCCAATTTGTACACGAAGTGCATCCAGTTTTTGCCATAACACTCTCAACTCTTTAGAAGTTGCTATGTGGGTGAAATTATGATGTCATGCCAAGTAACAACCTTTTTAGAGTTCATTTGTAATGCTTTTCAAATTCAGGGTCATTTAGCTCAAAAAATATCATTAAATGCATGAAAAATATCAAATGAAGTCAGAAAGGGTTGAAAATTGTTGATGTGCCTTCGAATGGTGCATATTGAACACACAAATAGTGTGGACTACAAATAAGTTATTAAAAAGAAATCCCTTTGTGATAGATGAGATTTCAACCGAAACCCTCATACTTCTTATGAGATTGTCCAATTTGTACACGAAGTGCATCCAGTTTTTCCCGTAACCCTCTCAACTCTCTAG
The DNA here is from genome assembly GCA_022496015.1 of Hordeum marinum. Taxonomy (NCBI): domain Eukaryota; kingdom Viridiplantae; phylum Streptophyta; class Magnoliopsida; order Poales; family Poaceae; genus Hordeum; species Hordeum marinum. The sequence goes on from CM039674.1 coordinate 481,346,111, forward strand.
AAGTTGCTATGTGGGTGAAATTATGATGTCATGCCAAGTTACAACCTTTTCATAGTTCATTTGTAATGCTTTTCAAATTCAGGGTCATTTAGCACAAAATAAATCATTAAATGCATGAAAAATATCAAATGAAGTGAGAAAGGGTTGAAAATTGTTGATGTGCCTTCGAATGGTGCATATTGAACACACAAATAATGTGGAGTTAAAATAAGTTATTAAAAATGAAATCCCTTTGTGATAGATGAGTTTTCATCCGAAACCCTCATACTTCTTATGAGATTGTCCAATTTGTACACGAAGTGCATCCAGTTTTTGCCGTAACCCTCTCAACTCTCTAGAAGTTGCTATGTGGGTGAAATTATGATGTCATGCCAAGTTACAACCTTTTCATAGTTCATTTGTAATGCTTTTCAAATTCAGGGTCATTTAGCTCAAAATAAATCATTAAATGCATGAAAAATATCAAATGAAGTCAGAAAGGGTTGAAAATTGGTGATGTGCCTTCGAATGGTACATATTGAACACACAAAAAGTATGGAGCTAAAATATGTTATTAAAAATGAAGTCCCTTTGTAATAGATGAGTTTTCGTCCGAAACCCTCGTACTTCTTATGAGATTGTCCAATTTGTACACGAACTGCATCCAGTTTTTGCCGTAGCCCTCTCAACTCTTCAGAAGTTGCTATGTGGGTGAAATTATGATGTCATGCCAAGTTACAACCTTTTCAGAGTTCATTTGTAATGCTTTCCAAATTCAGGGTCATTTAGCTCAAAATAAATCATTAAATGCATGAAAAATATCAAATGAAGTCAGAAAGGGTTGACAATTGGTGATGTGCCTTCGAATGATGAGTATTAAACATACAAAAAGTATGGAGTTAAAATAAGTTATTAAAAATGAAATCATTTGTGATAGATGAGTTTTCGTCCGAAACCCTCATACTTCTTATGAGATTGTCCAATTTTTAAACGAAGTACATCCAGTTTTTGCCGTAACCCTCTCAACTCTTTACAAGTTGCTGTGTGGGTGAAATTATGATGTCATGCCAAGTTACAACCTTTTCAGAGTTCATTTGTAATGCTTTTCAAATTCAGGGTCATTTAGCTCAAAATAAATCATTAAATGCATCAAAAATATCAAATGAATTCAGAAAGGGTTGAAAATTGGTGATGTGCCTTCGAATGGTGCATATTGAACACACAAAAAGTATGGAGTTAAAATAAGTTATTAAAAACGAAATCCCTTTGTGATAGATGAGTTTTCGTCCGAAACCCTCATACTTCTTATGAGATTGACCAATTTGTACACGAAGTGCATCCAGTTTTTCCCGTAACCCTCTCAACTCTTTAGAAGTTGCTATGTATGTGAAATTATGATGTCATGCCAAGTAACAACCTTTTCAAAGTTGATTTGTAATGTTTTCCAAATTCAGGGTCATTTAACTCAAAATAAATCATTAAATGCATGAAAAATATCAAATGAAGTCAGAAAGGGTTGAAAATTGGTGATGTGCCTTCGAATGGTGCATATTGAACACACAAAAAGTATGGAGTTAAAATAAGTTATTAAAAATGAAATCCCTGTGTGATAGACGAGTTTTCGTCCGAAACCCTCATACTTCTTATGAGATTGTCCAATTTGTACACGAAGTGCATCCAGTTTTTGCCATAACCCTCTCAACTCTTTAGAAGTTGCTATGTGGGTGAAATTATGATGTCATGCCAAGTAGCAACCTTTTTAGAGTTGATTTGTAATGTTTTTCAAATTCAGGGTCATTTAGCTCAAAAAATATCATTACATCCATGAAAAATATCAAATGAAGTCAGAAAGGGTTGAAAATTGTTGATGTGCCTTTGAATGGTGCATATTGAACACACAAATAGTGTGGAGTACAAATAAGTTATTCAAAACGAAATCCTTTTGTGATAGATGAGTTTTCATCCGAAACCCTCATACTTCTTATGAGATTGTCCAATTTGTACACGAAGTGCATCCAGTTTTTGCCGTAACCCTCTCAACTCTCTAGAAGTTGCTATGTGGGTGAAATTATGATGTCATGCCAAGTTACCACCTTTTCATAGTTCATTTGTAATGCTTTTAAAATTCAGGGTCATTTAGCTCAAAATAATCTATTAAATGCATGAAAAATATCAAATGATGTCAGAAAGGGTTGAAAATTGGTGATGTGCCTTCGAATGGTGCATATTGAACACACAAAAAGTATGGAGTTAAAATAAGTTATTAAAAACGAAATCCCTTTGTGATAGATGAGTTTTCGTCCGAAACCCTTATACTTCTTATGAGATTGACCAATTTGTACACGAAGTGCATCCAGTTTTTGCCGTAACCCTCTCAACTCTTTAGAAGTTGCTATGTGGGTGAAATTATGATGTCATGACAAGTTACAACCTTTTCACAGTTCATTTGTAATGCTTTTCAAATTCAGGGTAATTTTGCTCAAAATAAATCATTAAATCCATGAAAAATATCAAATGAAGTCAGAACGGGTTGCAAATTGGTGATGTGCCTACGAATAGTGCGTATTGAACACACAACAAGTATGAAGTTAAAATAAGTTATTAAAAACGAAATCCCTTTGTGATAGATGAGTTTCCGTCCGAAACCCACATACTTCTTATGAGATTGTCCAATTTATACACGAAGTGTATACAGTTTTTGCCGTAACCCTCTCAACTCTTTACAAGTTGCTATGTGGGTGAAATTATGATGTTATGTCAAGTTATAACCTTTTCATAGTTCATTGCTAATGCTTTTCATATTCAGGGTCATTTAGCTCAAAATAAATCATTAAATGCATGAAAAATATCAAATGAAGTCATAAAGGGTTGAAAATTGGTGATGTGCCTTCGAATGGTGCATATTGAACACACAAAAAGTATGGAGTTGAAATAAGTTATTAAAAATGAAATCCCTTTGTAATAGATGAGTTTTTTGTCCGAAACCCTCATACTTCTTATGACATTGTCCAATTTGTACACGAAGTGCATCCAGTTTTTGCCGTAACCCTCTCAACTCTCTAGAAGTTGCTATGTGGGTGAAATTATGATGTCATGCCAAGTTACCACCTTTTCATAGTTCATTTGTAATGCTTTTAAAATTCAGGGTCATTTAGCTCAAAATAAATCATTAAATGCATGAAAAATATCAAATGAACTCAGAAAGGGTTGAAAATTGGTGATGTGCCTTTCAATGGTGCATATTAAACACACAAAAAGTATGGAGTTAAAATAAGTCATTAAAAATGAAATCCCTTTGTGATAGATGCGTTTTCGTTCGAAACCCTCATACTTCTTATGAGATTGACCAATTTGTACACGAAGTGCATCCAGTTTTTGCCGTAACCCTCTCAACTCTTTAGAAGTTGCTATGTGGGTGAAATTATGATGTCATGACAAGTTACAACCTTTTGAGAGTTCATTTGTAATGCTTTTCAAATTCAGGGTAATTTTGCTCAAAATAAATCATTAAATCCATGAAAAATATCAAATGAAGTCAGAAAGGGTTGCAAATTGGTGATGTGCCTTCGAATAGTGCGTATTGAACACACAACAAGTATGGAGTTAAAATAAGTTATTAAAAACGAAATCCCTTTGTGATAGATGAGTTTCCGTCCGAAACCCACATACTTCTTATGAGATTGTCCAATTTATACACGAAGTGCATACAGTTTTTGCCGTAACCCTCTCAACTCTTTACAAGTTGCTATGTGGGTGAAATTATGATGTCATGTCAAGTTATAACCTTTTTAGAGTTCATTTGTAATGCTTTTCATATTCAGGGTCATTTAGCTCAAAATAAATCATTAAATGCATGAAAAATATCAAATGAAGTCATAAAGGGTTGAAAATTGGTGATGTGCCTTCGAATGGTGCATATTGAACACACAAAAATCATGGAGTTGAAATAAGTTATTAAAAATGAAATCCCTTTGTAATAGATGAGTTTTTTGTCCGAAACCCTCATACTTCTTATGACATTGTCCAATTTGTACACGAAGTGCATCCAGTTTTTGCCGTAACCCTCTCAACTCTTTAGAAGTTGCTATGTGGGTGAAATTATGACGTCATGCCAAGTTACAACCTTTTCAGAGTTCATTTGTAATGCTTTTCAAATTGAAGGTCATTTAGCTCAAAATAAATCATTAAATGCATGAAAAATATCAAATGAAGTCAGAAAGGGTTGAAAATTGGTGATGTGCCTTTGAATGGTGCATATTAAACACACAAAAAGTATGGAGTTAAAATAAGTCATTAAAAATGAAATCCCTTTGTGATAGATGCGTTTTCGTCCGAAACCCTCATACTTCTTATGAGATTGTCCAATTTGTACACGAAGTGCATCCAGTTTTTGCCGTACCTCTCTCAACTCTTTAGAAGTTGCTATGTGGTTGAAATTATGATGTTATGCCAAGTTACAACCTTTTCAAAGTTCATTTGTAATGCTTTTCATATTCAGGGTCATTTAGCTCAAAATAAATCATTAAATGCATGAAAAATATCAAATGAAGTCATAAAGGGTTGAAAATTGGTGATGTGCCTTCGAATGGTGCATATTGAACACACAAAAAGTATGGAGTTGAAATAAGTTATTAAAAATGAAATCCCTTTGTAATAGATGAGTTTTTTGTCCGAAACCCTCATACTTCTTATGACATTGTCCAATTTGTACACGAAGGGCATCCAGTTCTTGCTGTAACCCTCTCAACTCTTTAGAAGTTGCTATGTTGGTGGAATTATGATGTCATGCCAAGTTACAACTTTTTTAGAGTTCATTTGCAATGCTTTTCAAATTTAGGGTCATTTAGCTCAAAATAAATCATTAAATGCATGAAAAATATCAAATGAAGTTAGAAAGGGTTGAAAATTGGTGATGTGCCTTCGAATGGTGCATATTGAACACACAAAAAGTATGGAGTTAAAATAAGTTATTAAAAATGAAATCCCTTGGTGATAGATGAGTTTTCGTCCGAAACCCTCATACTTCTTATGAGATTGTCCAATTTGTACACGAAGTGCATCCAGTTTTTGTCATAACCCTCTCAACTCTTTAGAAGTTGCTATGTGGGTGAAATTATGAGGTCATGCCAAGTAACAACCTTTTTAGAGTTCATTTGTAATGCTTTTCAAATTCAGGGTCATTTAGCTCAAAAACTATCATTAAATGCATGAAAAATATCAAATGAAGTCAGAAAGGGTTGAAAATTGTTGATGTGCCTTCGAATGGTGTATATTGAACACACAAATAGTGTGGCCTACAAATAAGTTATTAAAAACGAAATCCCTTTGTGATAGATGAGATTTCATCCGAAATCCTCATACTTCATATGAGATTGTCCAATTTGTACACGAAGTGCATCCAGTTTTTGCCGTAATCCTCTCAACTCTCTAGAAGTTGCTATGTGGGTGAAATTATGATGTCATGCCAAGTAACAACCTTTTTAGAGTTCATTTGTAATGCTTTTCAAATTCAAGGTCATTTAGCTCAAAAAATATCATTAAATGCATGAAAAATATCAAATGAAGTCAAAAAGGGTTGAAAATTGTTGATGTGCCTTCGAATGGTGCATATTGAACACACAAATAGTGTGGAGTTCAAATAAGTTATTAAAAACGAAATCCCTTTGTGATAGATGAGTTTTCATCCGAAACCCTCATACTTCTTATGAGATTGTCCAATTTGTCCACGAAGTGCATCCAGTTTTTGCCGTAACCGTCTCAACTCTCTAGAAGTTGCTATGTGGGTGAAATTATGATGTCATGCCAAGTTACAACCTTTTCATAGTTCATTTGTAATGCTTTTCAAATTCAGGATCATTTAGCTCAAAATAAATCATTAAATGCATGAAAAATATCAAATGAAGTCAGAAAGGGTAGAAAATTGGTGATGTGCCTTCGAATGGTGCATATTGAACACACAAAAAGTATGGAGTTAAAATATGTTATTAAAAATGAAATCCCTTTGTAATAGATGAGTTTTCGTCCGAAACCCTCATACTTCTTATGAGATTGTCCAATTTGTACACGAAGTGCATCCAGTTTTTGCCGTAACCCTCTCAAATCTTTAGAAGTTGCTAGGTGGGTGAAATTATGATGTCATGCCAAGTTACAACCTTTTCAGAGTTCATTTGTAATGCTTTCCAAATTCAGGGTCATTTAGCTCAAAATAAATCATTAAATGCATGAAAAATATCAAATGAAGTCAGAAAGGGTTGAAAATTGGTGATATGCCTTCGAATGGTGAGTATTAAACATACAAAAAAGTATGGAGTTAAAATAAGTTATTAAAAATGAAATCATTTGTGATAGATGAGTTTTCGTCCGAAACCCTCATACTTCTTATGAGATTGTCCAATTTTTAAACGAAGTACATCCAGTTTTTGCCGTTACCCTCTCAACTCTTTACAAGTTTCTGTGTGGGTGAAATTATGATGCCATGCCAAGTTACAACCTTTTCAGAGTTCATTTGTAATGCTTTTCAAATTTAGGGTCATTTAGCTCAAAATAAATCATTAAATGCATCAAAAATATCAAATGAATTCAGAAAGGGTTGAAAATTGGTGATGCGCCTTCGAATGGTGCATATTGAACACACAAAAAGTATGGAGTAAAAATAAGTTATTAAAAATGAAATCCCTTGGTGATAGATGAGTTTTTTGTCCGAAACCCTCATACTTCTTATGACATTGTCCAATTTGTACACGAAGTGCATCCAGTTTTTGCCGTAACCCTCTCAACTCTTTAGAAGTTGCTATGTGGGTGAAATTATGACGTCATGCCAAGTTACAACCTTTTCAGAGTTCATTTGTAATGCTTTTCAAATTGAAGGTCATTTAGCTCAAAATAAATCATTAAATGCATGAAAACTATCAAATGAAGTCACAAAGGGTTGAAAATTGGTGATGTGCCTTTGAATGGTTCATATTAAACACACAAAAAGTATGGAGTTAAAATAAGTCATTAAAAATGAAATCCCTTTGTGATAGATGCGTTTTCGTCCGAAACCCTCATACTTCTTATGAGATTGTCCAATTTGTACACGAAGTGCATCCAGTTTTTGCCGTACCTCTCTCAACTCTTTAGAAGTTGCTATGTGGTTGAAATTATGATGTTATGCCAAGTTACAACCTTTTCAAAGTTCATTTGTAATGCTTTTCATATTCAGGGTCATTTAGCTCAAAATAAATCATTAAATGCATGAAAAATATCAAATGAAGTCATAAAGGGTTGAAAATTGGTGATGTGCCTTCGAATGGTGCATATTGAACACACAAAAAGTATGGAGTTGAAATAAGTTATTAAAAATGAAATCCCATTGTAATAGATGAGTTTTTTGTCCGAAACTCTCATACTTCTTATGACATTGTCCAATTTGTACACGAAGTGCATCCAGTTCTTGCTGTAACCCTCTCAACTCTTTAGAAGTTGCTATGTTGGTGGAATTATGATGTCATGCCAGGTTACAACTTTTTTAGAGTTCATTTGCAATGCTTTTCAAATTTAGGGTCATTTAGCTCAAAATAAATCATTAAATGCATGAAAAATATCAAATGAAGTCAGAAAGGGTTGAAAATTGGTGATGTGCCTTAGAATGGTGCATATTGAACACACAAAAAGTATGGAGTTAAAATAAGTTATTAAAAATGAAATCCCTTGGTGATAGATGAGTTTTCGTCCGAAACCCTCATACTTCTTATGAGATTGTCCAATTTGTACACGAAGTGCATCCAGTTTTTGTCATAACCCTCTCAACTCTTTAGAAGTTGCTATGTGAGTGAAATTATGATGTCATGCCAAGTAACAACCTTTTTAGAGTTCATTTGTAATGCTTTTCAAATTCAGGGTCATTTAGCTCAAAAACTATCATTAAATGCATGAAAAATATCAAATGAAGTCAGAAAGGGTTGAAAATTGTTGATGTGCCTTCGAATGGTGCATATTGAACACACAAAAAGTATGGAGTTAAAATATGTTATTAAAAATGAAATCCCTTTGTAATAGATGAGTTTTCGTCCGAAACCCTCATACTTCTTATGAGATTGTCCAATTTGTACACGAAGTGCATCCAGTTTTTGCCGTAACCCTCTCAACTCTTTAGAAGTTGCTATGTGGGTGAAATTATGATGTCATGCCAAGTTACAACCTTTTCAGAGTTCATTTGTAATGCTTTCCAAATTCAGGGTCATTTAGCTCAAAATAAATCATTAAATGCATGAAAAATATCAAATGAAGTCAGAAAGGGTTGAAAATTGGTGATATGCCTTCGAATGGTGAGTATTAAACATACAAAAAAGTATGGAGTTAAAATAAGTCATTAAAAATGAAATCCCTTTGTGATAGATGCGTTTTCGTCCGAAACCCTCATACTTCTTATGAGATTGTCCAATTTGTACACGAAGTGCATCCAGTTTTTGCCGTACCTCTCTCAACTCTTTAGAAGTTGCTATGTGGTTGAAATTATGATGTTATGCCAAGTTACAACCTTTTCAAAGTTCATTTGTAATGCTTTTCATATTCAGGGTCATTTAGCTCAAAATAAATCATTAAATGCATGAAAAATATCAAATGAAGTCATAAAGGGTTGAAAATTGGTGATGTGCCTTCGAATGGTGCATATTGAACACACAAAAAGTATGGAGTTGAAATCAGTTATTAAAAATGAAATCCCTTTGTAATAGATGAGTTTTTTGTCCGAAACCCTCATACTTCTTATGACATTGTCCAATTTGTACACGAAGTGCATCCAGTTCTCGCTGTAACCCTCTCAACTCTTTAGAAGTTGCTATGTTGGTGGAATTATGATGTCATGCCACGTTACAACTTTTTTAGGGTTCATTTGCAATGCTTTTCAAATTTAGGGTCATTTAGCTCAAAATAAATCATTAAATGCATGAAAAATATCAAATGAAGTCAGAAAGGGTTGAAAATTGGTGATGTGCCTTCGAATGGTGCATATTGAACACACAAAAAGTATGGAGTTAAAATAAGTTATTAAAAATGAAATCCCTTGGTGATAGATGAGTTTTCGTCCGAAACCCTCATACTTCTTATGAGATTGTCCAATTTGTACACAAAGTGCATCCAGTGTTTGTCATAACCCTCTCAACTCTTTAGAAGTTGCTATGTGGATGAAATTATGATGTCATGCCAAGTAACAACCTTTTTAGAGTTCATTTGTAATGCTTTTCAAATTCAGGGTCATTTAGCTCAAAAACTATCATTAAATGCATGAAAAATATCAAATGAAGTCAGAAAGGGTTGAAAATTGTTGATGTGCCTTCGAATGGTGCATATTGAACACACAAATAGTGTGGACTACAAAAAAGTTATTAAAAACGAAATCCCTTTGTGATAGATGAGATTTCATCCGAAACCCTCATACTTCTTATGAGATTGTCCAATTTGTACACGAAGTGCATCCAGTTTTTGCCGTAATCCTCTCAACTCTCTAGAAGTTGCTATGTGGGTGAAATTATGATGTCATGCCAAGTAACAACCTTTTTAGAGTTCATTTGTAATGCTTTTCAAATTCAGGGTCATTTAGCTCAAAAAATATCATTAAATGCATGAAAAATATCAAATGAAGTCAAAAAGGGTTGAAAATTGTTGATGTGCCTTCGAATGGTGCATATTGAACACACAAATAGTGTGGAGTTCAAATAAGTTATTAAAAACGAAATCCCTTTGTGATAGATGAGTTTTCATCCGAAACCCTCATACTTCTTATGAGATTGTCCAATTTGTACACGAAGTGCATCCAGTTTTTGCCGTAACCCTCTCAACTCTCTAGAAGTTGCTATGTGGGTGAAATTATGATGTCATGCCAAGTTACAACCTTTTCATAGTTCATTTGTAATGCTTTTCAAATTCAGGGTCATTTAGCTCAAAATAAATCATTAAATGCATGAAAAATATCAAATGAAGTCAGAAAGGGTAGAAAATTGGTGATGTGCCTTCGAATGGTGCATATTGAACACACAAAAAGTATGGAGTTAAAATATGTTATTAAAAATGAAATCCCTTTGTAATAGATGAGTTTTCGTCCGAAACCCTCATACTTCTTATGAGATTGTCCAATTTGTACACGAAGTGCATCCAGTTTTTGCCGTAACCCTCTCAACTCTTTAGAAGTTGCTATGTGGGTGAAATTATGATGTCATGCCAAGTTACAACCTTTTCAGAGTTCATTTGTAATGCTTTCCAAATTCAGGGTCATTTAGCTCAAAATAAATCATTAAATGCATGAAAAATATCAAATGAAGTCAGAAAGGGTTGAAAATTGGTGATATGCCTTCGAATGGTGAGTATTAAACATACAAAAAAGTATGGAGTTAAAATAAGTTATTAAAAATGAAATCATTTGTGATAGATGAGTTTTCGTCCGAAACCCTCATACTTCTTATGAGATTGTCCAATTATTAAACGAAGTACATCCAGTTTTTGCCGTTACCCTCTCAACTCTTTACAAGTTTCTGTGTGGGTGAAATTATGATGCCATGCCAAGTTACAACCTTTTCAGAGTTCATTTGTAATGCTTTTCAAATTCAGGGTCATTTAGCTCAAAATAAATCATTAAATGCATCAAAAATATCAAATGAATTCAGAAAGGGTTGAAAATTGGTGATGTGCCTTCGAATGGTGCATATTGAACACATAAAAAGTATGGAGTTAAAATAAGTTATTAAAAATGAAATCCCTTGGTGATAGATGAGTTTTTTGTCCGAAACCCTCATACTTCTTATGAGATTGTCCAATTTGTACACGAAGTGCATCCAGCTTTTGCCGTACCTCTCTCAACTCTTTAGAAGTTGCTATGTGGTTGAAATTATGATGTTATGCCAAGTTACAACCTTTTCAAAGTTCATTTGTAATGCTTTTCATATTCAGGGTCATTTAGCTCAAAATAAATCATTACATGCATGAAAAATATCAAATGAAGTCATAAAGGGTTGAAAATTGGTGATGTGCCTTCGAATGGTGCATATTGAACACACAAAAAGTATGGAGTTGAAATAAGTTATTAAAAATGAAATCCCTTTGTAATAGATGAGTTTTTTGTCCCAAACCCTCATACTTCTTATGACATTGTCCAATTTGTACACGAAGTGCATCCAGTTCTTGCTGTAACCCTCTCAACTCTTGAGAAGTTGCTATGTTGGTGGAATTATGATGTCATGCCAAGTTACAACTTTTTTAGAGTTCATTTGCAATGCTTTTCAAATTTAGGGTCATTTAGCTCAAAATAAATCATTAAATGCATGAAAAATATCAAATGAAGTTAGAAAGGGTTGAAAATTGGTGATGTGCCTTCGAATGGTGCATATTGAACACACAAAAAGTATGGAGTTAAAATAAGTTATTAAAAATGAAATCCCTTGGTGATAGATGAGTTTTCGTCCGAAACCCTCATACTTCTTATGAGATTGTCCAATTTGTACACGAAGTGCATCCAGTTTTTGTCATAACCCTCTCAACTCTTTAGAAGTTGCTATGTGGGTGAAATTATGATGTCATGCCAAGTAACAACCTTTTTAGAGTTCATTTGTAATGCTTTTCAAATTCAGGGTCATTTAGCTCAAAAACTATCATTAAATGCATGAAAAATATCAAATGAAGTCAGAAAGGGTTGAAAATTGTTGATGTGCCTTCGAATGGTGCATATTGAACACACAAATAGTGTGGACTACAAATAAGTTATTAAAAACGAAATCCCTGTCTGATAGATGAGATTTCATCCGAAACCCTCATACTTCTTATGAGATTGTCCAATTTGTACACGAAGTGCATCCAGTTTTTGCCGTAATCCTCACAACTCTCTAGAAGTTGCTATGTGGGTGAAATTATGATGTCATGGCAAGTAACAACCTTTTTAGAGTTCATTTGTAATGCTTTTCAAATTCAGGGTCATTTAGCTCAAAAAATATCATTAAATGCATGAAAAATATCAAATGAAGTCAAAAAGGGTTGAAAATTGTTGATGTGCCTTCGAATGGTGCATATTGAACACACAAATAGTGTGGAGTTCAAATAAGTTATTAAAAACGAAATCCCTTTGTGATAGATGAGTTTTCATCCGAAACCCTCATACTTCTTATGAGATTGTCCAATTTGTACACGAAGTGCATCCAGTTTTTGCCGTAACCCTCTCAACTCTCTAGAAGTTGCTATGTGGGTGAAATTATGATGTCATGCCAAGTTACAACCTTTTCATAGTTCATTTGTAATGCTTTTCAAATTCAGGGTCATTTAGCTCAAAATAAATCATTAAATGCATGAAAAATATCAAATGAAGTCAGAAAGGGTAGAAAATTGGTGATGTGCCTTCGAATGGTGCATATTGAACACACAAAAAGTGTGGAGTTAAAATATGTTATTAAAAATGAAATCCCTTTGTAATAGATGAGTTTTCGTCCGAAACCCTCATACTTCTTATGAGATTGTCCAATTTGTACACGAAGTGCATCTAGTTTTTGCCGTAACCCTCTCAACTCTTTAGAAGTTGCTATGTGGGTGAAATTATGATGTCATGCCAAGTTACAACCTTTTCAGAGTTCATTTGTAATGCTTTCCAAATTCAGGGTCATTTAGCTCAAAATAAATCATTAAATGCATGAAAAATATCAAATGAAGTCAGAAAGGGTTGAAAATTGGTGATATGCCTTCGAATGGTGAGTATTAAACATACAAAAAAGTATGGAGTTAAAATAAGTTATTAAAAATGAAATCATTTGTGATAGATGAGTTTTCGTCCGAAACCCTCATACTTCTTATGAGATTGTCCAATTTTTAAACGAAGTACATCCAGTTTTTGCCATTACCCTCTCAACTCTTTACAAGTTTCTGTGTGGGTGAAAGTATGATGCCATGCCAAGTTACAACCTTTTCAGAGTTCATTTGTAATGCTTTTCAAATTCAGGGTCATTTAGCTCAAAATAAATCATTAAATGCATCAAAAATATCAAATGAATTCAGAAAGGGTTGAAAATTGGTGATGTGCCTTCGAATGGTGCATATTGAACACACAAAAAGTATGGAGTTAAAATAAGTTATTAAAAATGAAATCCCTTGGTGATAGATGAGTTTTCGTCCGAAACCCTCATACTTCTTATGAGATTGTCCAATTTGTACACGAAGTGCATCCAGTTTTTGCCATAACCCTCTCAACTCTTTAGAAGTTGCTATGTGGGTGAAATTATGATGTCATGCCAAGTAACAACCTTTTTAGAGTTCATTTGTAATGCTTTTCAAATTCAGGGTCATTTAGCTCAAAAAATATCATTAAATGCATGAACAATATCAAATGAAGTCAGAAAGGGTTGAAAATTGGTGATGTGCCTTCGAATGATGCATATTGAACACACAAATATTGTGGACTACAAATAAGTTATTAAAAACGAAATCCCTTTGTGATAGATGAGATTTCATCCGAAACCCTCATACTTCTTATGAGATTGTCCAATTTGTACACGAAGTGCATCCAGTTTTTGCCGTAATCCTCTCAACTCTCTAGAAGTTGCTATGTGGGTGAAATTATGATGTCAGGGCAAGTAAAAACCTTTTTAGAGTTCATTTGTAATGCTTTCAAATTCAGGGTCATTTAGCTCAAAAAATATCATTAAATGCATGAAAAATATCAAATGAAGTCAGAAAGGGTTGAAAATTGTTGATGTGCCTTCGAATGGTGCATATTGAACACACAAATAATGTGGAGTTCAAATAAGTTATTAAAAACGAAATCCCTTTGTGATAGATGAGTTTTCATCCGAAACCCTCATAATTCTTATGAGATTGTCCAATTTGTACACGAAGTGCATCCAGTTTTTGCCGTAACCCTCTCAACTCTCTAGAAGTTGCTATGTGGGTGAAATTATGATGTCATGCCAAGTTACAACCTTTTCATAGTTCATTTGTAATGCTTTTCAAATTCAGGGTCATTTAGCACAAAATAAATCATTAAATGCATGAAAAATATCAAATGAAGTCAGAAAGGGTTGAAAATTGGTGATGTGCCTTCGAATGGTGCATATTGAACACACAAAAAGTATGGAGCTAAAATATGTTATTAAAAATGAAATCCCTTTGTAATAGATGAGTTTTCGTCCGAAACCCTCATACTTCTTATGAGATTGTCCACTTTGTACACGAAGTGCATCCAGTTTTTGCCGTAACCCTCTCAACTCTTTAGAAGTTGCTATGTGGGTGAAATTATGATGTCATGCCAAGTTACAACCTTTTCAGAGTTCATTTGTAATGCTTTCCAAATTCAGGGTCATTTAGCTCAAAATAAATCATTAAATGCATGAAAAATATCAAATGAAGTCAGAAAGGGTTGAAAATTGGTGATATGCCTTCGAATGGTGAGTATTAAACATACAAAAAAGTATGGAGTTAAAATAAGTTATTAAAAATGAAATCATTTGTGATAGATGAGTTTTCGTCCGAAACCCTCATACTTCTTATGAGATTGTCCAATTTTTAAACGAAGTACATCCAGTTTTTGCCATTACCCTCTCAACTCTTTACAAGTTTCTGTGTGGGTGAAATTATGATGCCATGCCAAGTTACAACCTTTTCAGAGTTCATTTGTAATGCTTTTCAAATTTAGGGTCATTTAGCTCAAAATAAATCATTAAATGCATCAAAAATATCAAATGAATTCAGAAAGGGTTGAAAATTGGTGATGCGCCTTCGAATGGTGCATATTGAACACACAAAAAGTATGGAGTTAAAATAAATCATTAAAAATGAAATCCCTTTGTGATAGATGCGTTTTCGTCCGAAACCCTCATACTTCTTATGAGATTGTCCAATTTGTACACGAAGTGCATCCAGCTTTTGCCGTACCTCTCTCAACTCTTTTGAAGTTGCTATGTGGTTGAAATTATGATGTTATGCCAAGTTACAACCTTTTCAAAGTTCATTTGTAATGCTTTTCAAATTCAGGGTCATTTAGCTCAAAATAAAACATTAAATGCATCAAAAATATCAAATGAATTCAGAAAGGGTTGAAAATTGGTGATGTGCCTTCGAATGGTGCATATTGAACACACGAAAAGTACGGAGTTAAAATAAGTTATTCAAAATGAAATCCCTTGGTGATAGATGAGTTTTCGTCCGAAACCCTCATACTTCTTATGAGATTGTCGAATTTGTACACGAAGTGCATCCAGTTTTTGCCATAACCCTCTCAACTCTTTAGAAGTTGCTATGTGGGTGAAATTATGATGTCATGCCAGGTAACAACCTTTTTAGAGTTCATTTGTAATGCTTTTCAAATTCAGGGTCATTTAGCTCAAAAAATATCATTAAATGCATGAACAATATCAAATGAAGTCAGAAAGGGTTGAAAATTGGTGATGTGCCTTCGAATGATGCATATTGAACACACAAATATTGTGGACTACAAATAAGTTATTAAAAACGAAATCCCTTTGTGATAGATGAGATTTCATCCGAAACCCTCATACTTCTTATGAGATTGTCCAATTTGTACACGAAGTGCATCCAGTTTTTGCCGTAATCCTCTCAACTCTCTAGAAGTTCGTTTGTGGGTGAAATTATAATGTCATGGCAAGTAACAACCTTTTTAGAGTTCATTTGTAATGCTTTTCAAATTCAGGGTCATTTAGCTCAAAAAATATCATTAAATGCATGAAAAATATCAAATGAAGTCAGAAAGGGTTGAAAATTGTTGATGTGCCTTCGAATGGTGCATATTGAACACACAAATAATGTGGAGTTCAAATAAGTTATTAAAAACGAAACCCCTTTGTGATAGATGAGTTTTCATCCGAAACCCTCATAATTCTTATGAGATTGTCCAATTTGTACACGAAGTGCATCCAGTTTTTGTCGTAACCCTCTCAACTCTCTAGAAGTTGCTATGTGGGTGAAATTATGATGTCATGCCAAGTTACAACCTTTTCATAGTTCATTTGTAATGCTTTTCAAATTCAGGGTCATTTAGCACAAAATAAATTATTAAATGCTTGAAAAATATCAAATTAAGTCAGAAAGGGTTGCAAATTGGTGATGTGCCTTCGAATAGTGCGTATTGAACACACAACAAGTATGGAGTTAAAATAAGTTATTAGAAACGAAATCCCTTTGTGATAGATGAGTTTCCGTCCGAAACCCTCATACTTCTTATGAGATTGACCAATTTGTACACGAAGTGCATCCAGTTTTTTCCGTAAACCTCTTAACTCTTTAGAAGTTTCTATGTGGGTGAAATTATGATTTCATCCCAAGTTAAGACCTTTTCACAATTCATTTGTAATGGTTTTCAAATTCAGGGTAATTTAGCTCAAAATAAATCATTAAATGCATGAAAAATATCAAATGAAGTCAGAAAGGGTTGTAAATTGGTGATGTGCCTTCGAATGGTGTATATTGAACACACAAAAAGTATGGAGTTAAAATAAGTTATTAAAAACGAAATCCCTTTGTGATAGATGAGTTTTCGTCCGAAACCCTCATACTTCTTATGAGATTGTCCAATTTGTACACGAAGTGCATCCAGTTTTTGCCGTAACCCTCTCAACTCTTTAGAAGTTGCTATGTGGGTGAAATTATGATGTCATGCCAAGTTACAACCTTTTCAGAGTTCATTAGTAATGCTTTCCAAATTCAGGGTCATTTAGCTCAAAATAAATCATTAAATGCATGAAAAATATCAAATGAAGTCAGAAAGTGTTGAAAATTGGTGATGTGCCTTCGAATGGTGAGTATTAATAATACAAAAAGTATGGAGTTAAAATAAGTTATTAAAAACGAAATCCCTTTGTGATAGATGAGTTTTCGTCCGAAACCCTCATACTTCTTATGAGATTGTCCAATTTGTACACGAAGTGCATCCAGTTTTTGCCGTAACCCTCTCAACTCTTTAGAAGTTGCTATGTGGGTGAAATTATGATGTCATGCCAAGTTACAACCTTTTCAGAGTTCATTAGTAATGCTTTCCAAATTCAGGGTCATTTAGCTCAAAATAAATCATTAAATGCATGAAAAATATCAAATGAAGTCAGAAAGTGTTGAAAATTGGTGATGTGCCTTCGAATGGTGAGTATTAATAATACAAAAAGTATGGAGTTAAAATAAGTTATTAAAAATGAAATCATTTGTGATAGATGAGTTTTCGTCCGAAACCCTCATACTTCTTATGAGATTGTCCAATTTTTAAACGAAGTACATCCAGTTTTTGCCGTAACCCTCTCAACTCTTTACAAGTTTCTGTGTGGGTGAAATTATGATGTCATGCCAAGTTACAACCTTTTCAGAGTTCATTTGTAATGCTTTTCAAATTCAGGGTCATTTAGCTCAAAATAAATCATTAAATGCATCAAAAATATCAAATGAATTCGGAAAGGGTTGAAAATGGGTGATGTGCCTTCGAATGGTGCATATTGAACAAACAAATAGTATGGAGTTAAAATAAGTTATTAAAAACGAAATCCCTTTGTGATAGATGAGTTTTCGTCCGAAACCCTCATACTTCTTATGAGATTGACCAATTTGTACACGAAGTGCATCCAGTTTTTCCCGTAACCCTCTCAACTCTTTAGAAGTTGCTATGTGGGTGAAATTATGATGTCATGCCAAGTAACAACCTTTTCAAAGTTCATTTGTAATGATTTCCAAATTCAGGGTCATTTAACTCAAAATAAATCATTAAATGCATGAAAAATATCAAATGAAGTCAGAAAGGGTTGAGAATTGGTGATGTGCCTTCGAATGGTGCATATTGAACACACAAAAAGTATGGAGTTAAAATAAGTTATTAAAAATGAAATCCCTTTGTGATAGACGAGTTTTCGTCCGGAACCCTCATACTTCTTATGAGATTGTCCAATTTGTACACGAAGTGCATCCAGTTTTTGCCATAACCCTCTCAACTCTTTAGAAGTTGCTATGTGGGTGAAATTATGATGTCATGCCAAGTAACAACCTTTTTAGAGTTCATTTGTAATGTTTTTCAAATTCAGGGTCATTTAGCTCAAAAAATATCATTACATGCATGAAAAATATCAAATGAAGTCAGAAAGGGTTGAAAATTGTTGATGTGCCTTCGAATGGTGCATATTGAACACACAAACAGTGTGGAGTACAAATAAGTTATTGAAAACGAAATCCTTTTGTGATAGATGAGTTTTCATCCGAAACCCTCATACTTCTTATGAGATTGTCCAATTTGTACACGAAGTGCATCCAGTTTTTGCCGTAACCCTCTCAACTCTCTAGAAGTTGCTATGTGGGTGAAATTATGATGTCATGCCAAGTAACAACCTTTTTAGAGTTCATTTGTAATGCTTTTCAAATTCAGGGTCATTTAGCTCAAAAAATATCTGTAAATGCATGAAAAATATCAAATGAAGTCAGAAAGGGTTGAAAATTGTTGATGTGCCTTCGAATGGTGCATATTGCACACACAAATAGTGTGGAGTTCAAATATGTTATTAAAAACGAAATCCCTTTCTGATAGATGAGTTTTCATCCGAAACCCTAATACATCTTATGAGATTGTCCAATTTGTACACGAAGTGCATCCAGTTTTTGCCGTAACCCTCTCAACTCTCTAGAAGTTGCTATGTGGGTGAAATTATGATGTCATGCCAAGTTACCACCTTTTCATAGTTCATTTGTAATGCTTTTCAAATTCAGGGTCATTTAGCTCAAAATAAATCATTAAATGCATGAAAAATATCAAATGAAGTCAGAAAGGGTTGAAAATTGGTGATGTGCCTTCGATTGGTGCATATTGAACACACAAAAAGTATGGAGTTAAAATAAGTTATTAAAAACGAAATCCCTTTGTGATAGATGAGTTTTCGTCCGAAACTCTTATACTTCTTATGAGATTGACCGATTTGTACACGAAGTGCATCCAGTTTTTGCCGTAACCCTCTCAACTCTTTAAAAGTTGCTATGTGGGTGAAATTATGATGTCATGACAAGTTACAACCTTTTGAGAGTTCATTTGTAATGCTTTTCAAATTCAGGGTCATTTAGCTCAAAATAAATTATTAAATGCATGAAAAATATCAATTTAAGTCAGAAAGGGTTGCAAATTGGTGATGTGCCTTCGAATAGTGCGTATTGAACACACAACAAGTATGGAGTTAAAATAAGTTATTAAAAACGAAATCCCTTTGTGATAGATGAGTTTCCGTCCGAAACCCTCATACTTCTTATGAGATTGACCAATTTGTACACGAAGTGCATCCAGTTTTTTCCGTAAACCTCTCAACTCTTTAGAAGTTTCTATGTGGGTGAAATTATGATTTCATGCCAAGTTAAGACCTTTTCACAATTCATTTGTAATGGTTTTCAAATTCAGGGTAATTTAGCTCAAAATAAATCATTAAATGCATGAAAAATATCAAATGAAGTCAGAAAGGGTTGTAAATTGGTGATGTGCCTTCGAATGGTGTATATTGAACACACAAAAAGTATGGAGTTAAAATAAGTTATTAAAAACGAAATCCCTTTGTGATAGATGAGTTTCCGTCCAAAACCCTCATACTTCTTATAGGATTGAGCAATTTGTGCACGAAGTGCAACCTTTTTTTCCGTAACCCTCTCAACTCTTTAGAAGTTTCTATGTGGGTAAAATTATGATGTAATGCCAAGTTACAACCTTTTCAAAGTTCATTTGTAATGCTTTTCATATTCAGGGTCATTTAGCTCAAAATAAATCATTAAATGCATGAAAAATATCAAATGAAGTCATAAAGGGTTGAAAATTGGTGATGTGCCTTCGAATGGTGCATATTGAACACACAAAAAGTATGGAGTTGAAATAAGTTATTAAAAATGAAATCCCTTTGTAATAGATGAGTTTTTTTGTCCGAAACCCTCATACTTCTTATGACATTGTCCAATTTGTACGCGAAGTGCATCCAGTTCTTGCTGTAACCCTCTCAACTCTTTAGAAGTTGCTATGTGGGTGAACTTATGATGTCATGCCAAGTTCCAACTTTTTTAGAGTTCATTTGCAATGCTTTTCAAATTTAGGGTCATTTAGCTCACAGTAAATCATTAAATGCATGAAAAATATCAAATGAAGTCTGAAAGGGTTGAAAATTGGTGATGTTCGTTCGAGTGGTGCATACTGAACACACAAATATTGTGGACTACAAATAAGTTATTAAAAACGAAATCCCTTTGTGATAGATGAGATTTCATCCGAAACCCTCATACTTCTTATGAGATTGTCCAATTTGTACACGAAGTGCATCCAGTTTTTGCCGTAATCCTCTCAACTCTCTAGAAGTTCGTTTGTGGGTGAAATTATAATGTCATGGCAAGTAACAACCTTTTTAGAGTTCATTTGTAATGCTTTTCAAATTCAGGGTCATTTAGCTCAAAAAATATCATTAAATGCATGAAAAATATCAAATGAAGTCAGAAAGGGTTGAAAATTGTTGATGTGCCTTCGAATGGTGCATATTGAACACACAAATAATGTGGAGTTCAAATAAGTTATTAAAAACGAAACCCCTTTGTGATAGATGAGTTTTCATCCGAAACCCTCATAATTCTTATGAGATTGTCCAATTTGTACACGAAGTGCATCCAGTTTTTGTCGTAACCCTCTCAACTCTCTAGAAGTTGCTATGTGGGTGAAATTATGATGTCATGCCAAGTTACAACCTTTTCATAGTTCATTTGTAATGCTTTTCAAATTCAGGGTCATTTAGCACAAAATAAATTATTAAATGCTTGAAAAATATCAAATTAAGTCAGAAAGGGTTGCAAATTGGTGATGTGCCTTCGAATAGTGTGTATTGAACACACAACAAGTATGGAGTTAAAATAAGTTATTAAAAACGAAATCCCTTTGTGATAGATGAGTTTCCGTCCGAAACCCTCATACTTCTTATGAGATTGACCAATTTGTACACGAAGTGCATCCAGTTTTTTCCGTAAACCTCTTAACTCTTTAGAAGTTTCTATGTGGGTGAAATTATGATTTCATCCCAAGTTAAGACCTTTTCACAATTCATTTGTAATGGTTTTCAAATTCAGGGTAATTTAGCTCAAAATAAATCATTAAATGCATGAAAAATATCAAATGAAGTCAGAAAGGGTTGTAAATTGGTGATGTGCCTTCGAATGGTGTATATTGAACACACAAAAAGTATGGAGTTAAAATAAGTTATTAAAAACGAAATCCCTTTGTGATAGATGAGTTTTCGTCCGAAACCCTCATACTTCTTATGAGATTGTCCAATTTGTACACGAAGTGCATCCAGTTTTTGCCGTAACCCTCTCAACTCTTTAGAAGTTGCTATGTGGGTGAAATTATGATGTCATGCCAAGTTACAACCTTTTCAGAGTTCATTAGTAATGCTTTCCAAATTCAGGGTCATTTAGCTCAAAATAAATCATTAAATGCATGAAAAATATCAAATGAAGTCAGAAAGTGTTGAAAATTGGTGATGTGCCTTCGAATGGTGAGTATTAATAATACAAAAAGTATGGAGTTAAAATAAGTTATTAAAAACGAAATCCCTTTGTGATAGATGAGTTTTCGTCCGAAACCCTCATACTTCTTATGAGATTGTCCAATTTGTACACGAAGTGCATCCAGTTTTTGCCGTAACCCTCTCAACTCTTTAGAAGTTGCTATGTGGGTGAAATTATGATGTCATGCCAAGTTACAACCTTTTCAGAGTTCATTAGTAATGCTTTCCAAATTCAGGGTCATTTAGCTCAAAATAAATCATTAAATGCATGAAAAATATCAAATGAAGTCAGAAAGTGTTGAAAATTGGTGATGTGCCTTCGAATGGTGAGTATTAATAATACAAAAAGTATGGAGTTAAAATAAGTTATTAAAAATGAAATCATTTGTGATAGATGAGTTTTCGTCCGAAACCCTCATACTTCTTATGAGATTGTCCAATTTTTAAACGAAGTACATCCAGTTTTTGCCGTAACCCTCTCAACTCTTTACAAGTTTCTGTGTGGGTGAAATTATGATGTCATGCCAAGTTACAACCTTTTCAGAGTTCATTTGTAATGCTTTTCAAATTCAGGGTCATTTAGCTCAAAATAAATCATTAAATGCATCAAAAATATCAAATGAATTCGGAAAGGGTTGAAAATGGGTGATGTGCCTTCGAATGGTGCATATTGAACAAACAAATAGTATGGAGTTAAAATAAGTTATTAAAAACGAAATCCCTTTGTGATAGATGAGTTTTCGTCCGAAACCCTCATACTTCTTATGAGATTGACCAATTTGTACACGAAGTGCATCCAGTTTTTCCCGTAACCCTCTCAACTCTTTAGAAGTTGCTATGTGGGTGAAATTATGATGTCATGCCAAGTAACAACCTTTTCAAAGTTCATTTGTAATGATTTCCAAATTCAGGGTCATTTAACTCAAAATAAATCATTAAATGCATGAAAAATATCAAATGAAGTCAGAAAGGGTTGAGAATTGGTGATGTGCCTTCGAATGGTGCATATTGAACACACAAAAAGTATGGAGTTAAAATAAGTTATTAAAAATGAAATCCCTTTGTGATAGACGAGTTTTCGTCCGGAACCCTCATACTTCTTATGAGATTGTCCAATTTGTACACGAAGTGCATCCAGTTTTTGCCATAACCCTCTCAACTCTTTAGAAGTTGCTATGTGGGTGAAATTATGATGTCATGCCAAGTAACAACCTTTTTAGAGTTCATTTGTAATGTTTTTCAAATTCAGGGTCATTTAGCTCAAAAAATATCATTACATGCATGAAAAATATCAAATGAAGTCAGAAAGGGTTGAAAATTGTTGATGTGCCTTCGAATGGTGCATATTGAACACACAAACAGTGTGGAGTACAAATAAGTTATTGAAAACGAAATCCTTTTGTGATAGATGAGTTTTCATCCGAAACCCTCATACTTCTTTTGAGATTGTCCAATTTGTACACGAAGTGCATCCAGTTTTTGCCGTAACCCTCTCAACTCTCTAGAAGTTGCTATGTGGGTGAAATTATGATGTCATGCCAAGTAACAACCTTTTTAGAGTTCATTTGTAATGCTTTTCAAATTCAGGGTCATTTAGCTCAAAAAATATCTGTAAATGCATGAAAAATATCAAATGAAGTCAGAAAGGGTTGAAAATTGTTGATGTGCCTTCGAATGGTGCATATTGCACACACAAATAGTGTGGAGTTCAAATAAGTTATTAAAAACGAAATCCCTTTCTGATAGATGAGTTTTCATCCGAAACCCTAATACATCTTATGAGATTGTCCAATTTGTACACGAAGTGCATCCAGTTTTTGCCGTAACCCTCTCAACTCTCTAGAAGTTGCTATGTGGGTGAAATTATGATGTCATGCCAAGTTACCACCTTTTCATAGTTCATTTGTAATGCTTTTCAAATTCAGGGTCATTTAGCTCAAAATAAATCATTAAATGCATGAAAAATATCAAATGAAGTCAGAAAGGGTTGAAAATTGGTGATGTGCCTTCGATTGGTGCATATTGAACACACAAAAAGTATGGAGTTAAAATAAGTTATTAAAAACGAAATCCCTTTGTGATAGATGAGTTTTCGTCCGAAACTCTTATACTTCTTATGAGATTGACCGATTTGTACACGAAGTGCATCCAGTTTTTGCCGTAACCCTCTCAACTCTTTAAAAGTTGCTATGTGGGTGAAATTATGATGTCATGACAAGTTACAACCTTTTGAGAGTTCATTTGTAATGCTTTTCAAATTCAGGGTCATTTAGCTCAAAATAAATTATTAAATGCATGAAAAATATCAATTTAAGTCAGAAAGGGTTGCAAATTGGTGATGTGCCTTCGAATAGTGCGTATTGAACACACAACAAGTATGGAGTTAAAATAAGTTATTAAAAACGAAATCCCTTTGTGATAGATGAGTTTCCGTCCGAAACCCTCATACTTCTTATGAGATTGACCAATTTGTACACGAAGTGCATCCAGTTTTTTCCGTAAACCTCTCAACTCTTTAGAAGTTTCTATGTGGGTGAAATTATGATTTCATGCCAAGTTAAGACCTTTTCACAATTCATTTGTAATGGTTTTCAAATTCAGGGTAATTTAGCTCAAAATAAATCATTAAATGCATGAAAAATATCAAATGAAGTCAGAAAGGGTTGTAAATTGGTGATGTGCCTTCGAATGGTGTATATTGAACACACAAAAAGTATGGAGTTAAAATAAGTTATTAAAAACGAAATCCCTTTGTGATAGATGAGTTTCCGTCCGAAACCCTCATACTTCTTATAGGATTGACCAATTTGTGCACGAAGTGCAACCTTTTTTTCCGTAACCCTCTCAACTCTTTAGAAGTTTCTATGTGGGTAAAATTATGATGTAATGCCAAGTTACAACCTTTTCAAAGTTCATTTGTAATGCTTTTCATATTCAGGGTCATTTAGCTCAAAATAAATCATTAAATGCATGAAAAATATCAAATGAAGTCATAAAGGGTTGAAAATTGGTGATGTGCCTTCGAATGGTGCATATTGAACACACAAAAAGTATGGAGTTGAAATAAGTTATTAAAAATGAAATCCCTTTGTAATAGATGAGTTTTTTTGTCCGAAACCCTCATACTTCTTATGACATTGTCCAATTTGTACGCGAAGTGCATCCAGTTCTTGCTGTAACCCTCTCAACTCTTTAGAAGTTGCTATGTGGGTGAACTTATGATGTCATGCCAAGTTACAACTTTTTTAGAGTTCATTTGCAATGCTTTTCAAATTTAGGGTCATTTAGCTCACAGTAAATCATTAAATGCATGAAAAATATCAAATGAAGTCTGAAAGGGTTGAAAATTGGTGATGTTCGTTCGAGTGGTGCACACTGAACACACAAAAAGTATGGAGTTAAAATAAGTTATTAAAAACGAAATCCCTGTGTGATAGATGAGTTTTCGTCCGAAACCCTCATACTTCTTATGAGATTGACCAATTTGTACACGAAGTGCATCCAGTTTTTTCCGTAACCCTCTCAACTCTTTAGAAGTTGCTACGTGGGTGAAATTATGATGTCATGCCAAGTTACAACCCTTTCACAGTTCATTTGTAATGCTTTTCAAATTCAGGCTAATTTGGCTCAAAATAAATCATTACATGCATGAAAAATATCAAATGAAGTCGGAAAGGGTTGCAAATTGGTGATGTGCCTTCGAATGGTGCATATTGAACACACAAAAAGTATGGAGTTAAAATAAGTTATTAAAGACGAAATCCCTTTGTGATAGATGAGTTTCCGTCTGAAACCCTCATACTTCTTATGAGATTGACCAATTTGTACACGAAGTGCATCCAGTTTTTTCCGTAATCCTCTCAACTCTTTAGAAGTTTCTATGTGGGTGAAATTATGATGTCATGCCAAGTTACAACCTTTTCACAGTTCATTTCTAATGCTTTTCAAATTCAGGGTAATTTTGCTCAAAATAAATCATTAAATCCATGAAAAATATCAAATGAAGTCAGAAAGGGTTGAAAATTGGTGATGTACCTTTGCATGGTGCATATTAAGCACACAAAAAGTATGGAGTTAAAATAAGTTATTAAAAATGAAATCCCTTTGTGATAGATGAGTTTTCGTCCGAAACCCTCATACTTCTTGTGAGATTGTCCAATTTGTACACGAAGTGCATCCAGTTTTTGCCGTACCTCTCTCAACTCTTTAGAAGTTGCTATGTGGTTGAAATTATGATGTAATGCCAAGTTACAACCTTTTCAAAGTTCATTTGTAATGCTTTTCATATTCAGGGTCATTTAGCTCAAAATAAATCATTAAATGCATGAAAAATATCAAATGAAGTCATAAAGGGTTGAAAATTGGTGATGTGCCTTCGAATGGTGCATATTGAACACACAAAAAGTATGGAGTTAAAATAAGTTATTAAAGACGAAATCCCTTTGTGATAGATGAGTTTCCGTCTGAAACCCTCATACTTCTTATGAGATTGACCAATTTGTACACGAAGTGCATCCAGTTTTTTCCGTAACCCTCTCAACTCTTTAGAAGTTTCTATGTGGGTGAAATTATGATGTCATGCCAAGTTACAACCTTTTCACAGTTCATTTCTAATGCTTTTCAAATTCAGGGTAATTTTGCTCAAAATAAATCATTAAATCCATGAAAAATATCAAATGAAGTCAGAAAGGGTTGAAAATTGGTGATGTACCTTTGCATGGTGCATATTAAGCACACAAAAAGTATGGAGTTAAAATAAGTTATTAAAAATGAAATCCCTTTGTGATAGATGAGTTTTCGTCCGAAACCCTCATACTTCTTGTGAGATTGTCCAATTTGTACACGAAGTGCATCCAGTTTTTGCCGTACCTCTCTCAACTCTTTAGAAGTTGCTATGTGGTTGAAATTATGATGTAATGCCAAGTTACAACCTTTTCAAAGTTCATTTGTAATGCTTTTCATATTCAGGGTCATTTAGCTCAAAATAAATCATTAAATGCATGAAAAATATCAAATGAAGTCATAAAGGGTTGAAAATTGGTGATGTGCCTTCGAATGGTGCATATTGAACACACAAAAAGTATGGAGTTGAAATAAGTTATTAAAAATGAAATCCCTTTGTAATAGATGAGTTTTTTTGTCCGAAACCCTCATACTTCTTATGACATTGTCCAATTTGTACACGAAGTGCATCCAGTTCTTGCTGTAACCCTCTCAACACTTTAGAAGTTGCTATGTGGGTGAAATTATGATGTCATGCCAAGTTACAATTTTTTAGAGTTCCTTTGCAATGCTTTTCAAATTTAGGGTCATTTAGCTCACAGTAAATCATGAAATGCATGAAAAATATCAAATGAAGTCAGAAAGGGTTGAAAATTGGTGATGTTCGTTCGAGTGGTGCATACTGAACACACAAAAAGTATGGAGTTAAAATAAGTTATTAAAAACGAAATCCCTGTGTGATAGATGAGTTTTCGTCCGAAACCCTCATACTTCTTATGAGATTGACCAATTTGTACACGAAGTGCATCCAGTTTTTTCCGTAACCCTCTCAACTCTTTAGAAGTTGCTACGTGGGTGAAATTATGATGTCATCCCAAGTTACAACCCTTTCACAGTTCATTTGTAATGCTTTTCAAATTCAGGCTAATTTAGCTCAAAATAAATCATTACATGCATGAAAAATATCAAATGAAGTCGGAAAGGGTTGCAAATTGGTGATGTGCCTTCGAATGGTGCATATTGAACACACAAAAAGTATGGAGTTAAAATAAGTTATTAAAGACGAAATCCCTTTGTGATAGATGAGTTTCTGTGTGAAACCCTCATACTTCTTATGAGATTGACCAATTTGTACACGAAGTGCATCCAGTTTTTTCCGTAACCCTCTCAACTCTTTAGAAGTTGCTACGTGGGTGAAATTATGATGTCATGCCAAGTTACAACCCTTTCACAGTTCATTTGTAATGCTTTTCAAATTCAGGCTAATTTAGCTCAAAATAAATCATTACATGCATGAAAAATATCAAATGAAGTCGGAAAGGGTTGCAAATTGGTGATGTGCCTTCGAATGGTGCATATTGAACACACAAAAAGTATGGAGTTAAAATAAGTTATTAAAGACGAAATCCCTTTGTGATAGATGAGTTTCTGTGTGAAACCCTCATACTTCTTATGAGATTGACCAATTTGTACACGAAGTGCATCCAGTTTTTTCCGTAACCCTCTCAACTCTTTAGAAGTTGCTACGTGGGTGAAATTATGATGTCATGCCAAGTTACAACCCTTTCACAGTTCATTTGTAATGCTTTTCAAATTCAGGCTAATTTAGCTCAAAATAAGTCATTACATGCATGAAAAATATCAAATGAAGTCGGAAAGGGTTGCAAATTGGTGATGTGCCTTCGAATGGTGCATATTGAACACACAAAAAGTATGGAGTTAAAATAAGTTATTAAAGACGAAATCCCTTTGTGATAGATGAGTTTCTGTGTGAAACCCTCATACTTCTTATGAGATTGACCTATTTGTACACGAAGTGCATCCAGTTTTTTCCGTAAACCTCTCAACTCTTTAGAAGTTTCTATGTGGGTGAAATTATGATTTCATGCCAAGTTAAGACCTTTTCACAATTCATTTGTAATGGTTTTCAAATTCAGGGTAATTTAGCTCAAAATAAATCATTAAATGCATGAAAAATATCAAATGAAGTCAGAAAGGGTTGTAAATTGGTGATGTGCCTTCGAATGGTGTATATTGAACACACAAAAAGTATGTAGTTAAAATAAGTTATTAAAAACGAAATCCCTTTGTGATAGATGAGTTTCCGTCCGAAACCCTCATACTTCTTATAGGATTGACCAATTTGTGCACGAAGTGCATCCTTTTTTTCCGTAACCCTCTCAACTCTTTAGAAGTTTCTATGTGGGTAAAATTATGATGTAATGCCAAGTTACAACCTTTTCAAAGTTCATTTGTAATGCTTTTCATATTCAGGGTCATTTATCTCAAAATAAATCATTAAATGCATGAATAATATCAAATGAAGTCATAAAGGGTTGAAAATTGGTGATGTGCCTTCGAATGGTGCATATTGAACACACAAAAAGTATGGAGTTGAAATAAGTTATTAAAAATGAAATCCCTTTGTAATAGATGAGTTTTTTTTGTCCGAAACCCTCATACTTCTTATGACATTGTCCAATTTGTACACGAAGTGCATCCAGTTCTTGTTGTAACCCTCTCAACTCTTTAGAAGTTGCTATGTGGGTGAACTTATGATGTCATGCCAAGTTACAACTTTTTTAGAGTTCATTTGCAATGCTTTTCAAATTTAGGGTCATTTAGCTCACAGTAAATCATTAAATGCATGAAAAATATCAAATGAAGTCTGAAAGGGTTGAAAATTGGTGATGTTCGTTCGAGTGGTGCATACTGAACACACAAAAAGTATGGAGTTAAAATAAGTTATTAAAAACGAAATCCCTGTGTGATAGATGAGTTTTCGTCCGAAACCCTCATACTTCTTATGAGATTGACCAATTTGTACACGAAGTGCATCCAGTTTTTTCCGTAACCCTCTCAACTCTTTAGAAGTTGCTACGTGGGTGAAATTATGATGTCATGCCCAGTTACAGCCCTTTCACAGTTCATTTGTAATGCTTTTCAAATTCAGGCTAATTTGGCTCAAAATAAATCATTACATGCATGAAAAATATCAAATGAAGTCGGAAAGGGTTGCAAATTGGTGATGTGCCTTCGAATGGTGCATATTGAACACACAAAAAGTATGGAGTTAAAATAAGTTATTAAAGACGAAATCCCTTTGTGATAGATGAGTTTCCGTCTGAAACCCTCATACTTCTTATGAGATTGACCAATTTGTACACGAAGTGCATCCAGTTTTTTCCGTAACCCTCTCAACTCTTTAGAAGTTTCTATGTGGGTGAAATTATGATGTCATGCCAAGTTACAACCTTTTCACAGTTCATTTGTAATGCTTTTCAAATTCAGGGTAATTTTGCTCAAAATAAATCATTAAATCCATGAAAAATATCAAATGAAGTCAGAAAGGGTTGAAAATTGGTGATGTACCTTTGCATGGTGCATATTAAGCACACAAAAAGTATGGAGTTAAAATAAGTTATTAAAAATGAAATCCCTTTGTGATAGATGAGTTTTCGTCCGAAACCCTCATACTTCTTATGAGATTGTCCAATTTGTACACGAAGTGCATCCAGTTTTTGTCGTACCTCTCTCAACTCTTTAGAAGTTGCTATGTGGTTGAAATTATGATGTCATGCCAAGTTACAATTTTTTAGAGTTCATTTGCAATGCTTTTCAAATTTAGGGTCATTTAGCTCACAGTAAATCATTAAATGCATGAAAAATATCAAATGAAGTCAGAAAGGGTTGAAAATTGGTGATGTTCGTTCGAGTGGTGCATACTGAACACACAAAAAGTATGGAGTTAAAATAAGTTATTAAAAACGAAATCCCTGTGTGATAGATGAGTTTTCGTCCGAAACCCTCATAGTTCTTATGAGATTGACCAATTTGTACACGAAGTGCATCCTGTTTTTTCCGTAACCCTCTCAACTCTTTAGAAGTTGCTACGTGGGTGAAATTATGATGTCATGCCAAGTTACAACCCTTTCACAGTTCATTTGTAATGCTTTTCAAATTCAGGCTAATTTAGCTCAAAATAAATCATTACATGCATGAAAAATATCAAATGAAGTCGGAAAGGGTTGCAAATTGGTGATGTGCCTTCGAATGGTGCATATTGAACACACAAAAAGTATGGAGTTAAAATAAGTTATTAAACACGAAATCCCTTTGTGATAGATGAGTTTCTGTGTGAAACCCTCATACTTCTTATGAGATTGACCAATTTGTACACGAAGTGCATCCAGTTTTTTCCGTAACCCTCTCAACTCTTTAGAAGTTGCTACGTGGGTGAAATTATGATGTCATGCCAAGTTACAACCCTTTCACAGTTCATTTGTAATGCTTTTCAAATTCAGGCTAATTTAGCTCAAAATAAATCATTACATGCATGAAAAATATCAAATGAAGTCGGAAAGGGTTGCAAATTGGTGATGTGCCTTCGAATGGTGCATATTGAACACACAAAAAGTATGGAGTTAAAATAAGTTATTAAACACGAAATCCCTTTGTGATAGATGAGTTTCTGTGTGAAACCCTCATACTTCTTATGAGATTGACCAATTTGTACACGAAGTGCATCCAGTTTTTTCCGTAACCCTCTCAACTCTTTAGAAGTTGCTACGTGGGTGAAATTATGATGTCATGCCAAGTTACAACCCTTTCACAGTTCATTTGTAATGCTTTTCAAATTCAGGCTAATTTAGCTCAAAATAAATCATTACATGCATGAAAAATATCAAATGAAGTCGGAAAGGGTTGCAAATTGGTGATGTGCCTTCGAATGGTGCATATTGAACACACAAAAAGTATGGAGTTAAAATAAGTTATTAAAGACGAAATCCCTTTGTGATAGATGAGTTTCTGTGTGAAACCCTCATACTTCTTATGAGATTGACCAATTTGTACACGAAGTGCATCCAGTTTTTTCCGTAACCCTCTCAACTCTTTAGAAGTTGCTACGTGGGTGAAATTATGATGTCATGCCAAGTTACAACCTTTTCACAGTTCATTTGTAATGCTTTTCAAATTCAGGCTAATTTAGCTCAAAATAAATCATTAAATGCATGAAAAATATCAAATGAAGTCAGAAAGGGTTGTAAATTGGTGATGTGCCTTCGAATGGTGTATATTGAACACACAAAAAGTATGGAGTTAAAATAAGTTATTAAAAACGAAATCCCTTTGTGATAGATGAGTTTCCGTCCGAAACCCTCATACTTCTTATAGGATTGACCAATTTGTGCACGAAGTGCATCCTTTTTTTCCGTAACCCTCTCAACTCTTTAGAAGTTTCTATGTGGGTAAAATTATGATGTAATGCCAAGTTACAACCTTTTCAAAGTTCATTTGTAATGCTTTTCATATTCAGGGTCATTTATCTCAAAATAAATCATTAAATGCATGAATAATATCAAATGAAGTCATAAAGGGTTGAAAATTGGTGATGTTCCTTCGAATGGTGCATATTGAACACACAAAAAGTATGGAGTTGAAATAAGTTATTAAAAATGAAATCCCTTTGTAATAGATGAGTTTTTTTTGTCCGAAACCCTCATACTTCTTATGACATTGTCCAATTTGTACACGAAGTGCATCCAGTTCTTGCTGTAACCCTCTCAACTCTTTAGAAGTTGCTATGTGGGTGAACTTATGATGTCATGCCAAGTTACAACTTTTTTAGAGTTCATTTGCAATGCTTTTCAAATTTAGGGTCATTTAGCTCACAGTAAATCATTAAATGCATGAAAAATATCAAATGAAGTCTGAAAGGGTTGAAAATTGGTGATGTTCGTTCGAGTGGTGC
This sequence comes from Hordeum marinum, assembly GCA_022496015.1. Classification (NCBI taxonomy): domain Eukaryota; kingdom Viridiplantae; phylum Streptophyta; class Magnoliopsida; order Poales; family Poaceae; genus Hordeum; species Hordeum marinum. The sequence continues at coordinate 481,378,070 of CM039674.1, forward strand.
ATACTGAACACACAAAAAGTATGGAGTTAAAATAAGTTATTAAAAACGAAATCCCTGTGTGATAGATGAGTTTTCGTCCGAAACCCTCATACTTCTTATGAGATTGACCAATTTGTACACGAAGTGCATCCAGTTTTTTCCGTAACCCTCTCAACTCTTTAGAAGTTGCTACGTGGGTGAAATTATGATGTCATGCCAAGTTACAACCCTTTCACAGTTCATTTGTAATGCTTTTCAAATTCAGGCTAATTTGGCTCAAAATAAATCATTACATGCATGAAAAATATCAAATGAAGTCGGAAAGGGTTGCAAATTGGTGATGTGCCTTCGAATGGTGCATATTGAACACACAAAAAGTATGGAGTTAAAATAAGTTATTAAAGACGAAATCCCTTTGTGATAGATGAGTTTCCGTCTGAAACCCTCATACTTCTTATGAGATTGACCAATTTGTACACGAAGTGCATCCAGTTTTTTCCGTAACCCTCTCAACTCTTTAGAAGTTTCTATGTGGGTGAAATTATAATGTCATGCCAAGTTACAACCTTTTCACAGTTCATTTGTAATGCTTTTCAAATTCAGGGTAATTTTGCTCAAAATAAATCATTAAATCCATGAAAAATATCAAATGAAGTCAGAAAGGGTTGAAAATTGGTGATGTACCTTTGCATGGTGCATATTAAGCACACAAAAAGTATGGAGTTAAAATAAGTTATTAAAAATGAAATCCCTTTGTGATAGATGAGTTTTCGTCCGAAACCCTCATACTTCTTATGAGATTGTCCAATTTGTACACGAAGTGCATCCAGTTTTTGTCGTACCTCTCTCAACTCTTTAGAAGTTGCTATGTGGTTGAAATTATGATGTAATGCCAAGTTACAACCTTTTCAAAGTTCATTTGTAATGCTTTTCATATTCAGGGTCATTTAGCTCAAAATAAATCATTAAATGCATGAAAAATATCAAATGAAGTCATAAAGGGTTGAAAATTGGTGATGTGCCTTCGAATGGTGCATATTGAACAGACAAAAAGTATGGAGTTGAAATAAGTTATTAAAAATGAAATCCCTTTGTAATAGATGAGTTTTTTTTGTCCGAAACCCTCATACTTCTTATGACATTGTCCAATTTGTACACGAAGTGCATCCAGTTCTTGTTGTAACCCTCTCAACTCTTTAGAAGTTGCTATGTGCGTGAAATTATGATGTCATGCCAAGTTACAACTTTTTTAGAGTTCATTTGCAATGCTTTTCAAATTTAGGGTCATTTAGCTCACAGTAAATCATTAAATGCATGAAAAATATCAAATGAAGTCAGAAAGGGTTGAAAATTGGTGATGTTCGTTCGAGTGGTGCATACTGAACACACAAAAAGTATGGAGTTAAAATAAGTTATTAAAAACGAAATCCCTGTGTGATAGATGAGTTTTCGTCCGAAACCCTCATACTTCTTATGAGATTGACCAATTTGTACACGAAGTGCATCCAGTTTTTTCCGTAACCCTCTCAACTCTTTAGAAGTTTCTATGTGGGTGAAATTATGATGTCATGCCAAGTTACAACCTTTTCACAGTTCATTTGTAATGCTTTTCAAATTCAGGGTAATCTTGCTCAAAATAAATCATTAAATCCATGAAAAATATCAAATGAAGTCAGAAAGGGTTGAAAATTGGTGATGTACCTTTGCATGGTGCGTATTAATCACACAAAAAGTATGGAGTTAACATAAGTTATTAAAATGAAATCCCTTTGTGATAGATGAGTTTTCGTCCGAAACCCTCATACTTCTTATGAGATTGTCCAATTTGTACACGAAGTGCATCCAGTTTTTGCCGTACCTCTCTCAACTCTTTAGAAGTTGCTATGTGGGTGAAATTATGATGTTATGCCAAGTTACAACCTTTTCAAAGTTCATTTGTAATGCTTTTCATATTCAGGGTCATTTAGCTCAATATAAATCATTAAATGCATGAAAAATATCAAATGAAGTCATAAAGGGTTGAAAATTGGTGATGTGCCTTCGAATGGTGCATATTGAACACACAAAAAGTATGGAGTTGAAATAAGTTATTAAAAATGAAATCCCTTTGTAATAGATGAGTTTTTTGTCCGAAACCCTCATACTTCTTATGACATTGTCCAATTTGTACACAAAGTGCATCCAGTTTTTGCCGTAACCCTCTCAACTCTTTAGAAGTTGCTATGTGGGTGAAATTATGACGTCATGCCAAGTTACAACCTTTTCAGAGTTCATTTGTAATGCTTTTCAAATTGAAGGTCATTTAGCTCAAAATAAATCAGTAAATGCATAAAAATATCAAATGAAGTCAGAAAGGGTTGAAAATTGGTGATGTGCCTTTGAATGGTGCATATTAAACACACAAAAAGTATGGAGTTAAAATAAGTTATTAAAAATGAAATCCCTTTGTGATAGATGCGTTTTCGTCCGAAACCCTCATACTTCTTATGAGATTGTCCAATTTGTACACGAAGTGCATCCAGTTTTTGCCGTACCTCTCTCAACTCTTTAGAAGTTGCTATGTGGGTGAAATTATGATGTAATGCCAAGTTACAACCTTTTCAAAGTTCATTTGTAATGCTTTTCATATTCAGGGTCATTTAGCTCAAAATAAATCATTAAATGCATGAAAAATATCAAATGAAGTCATAAAGGGTTGAAAATTGGTGATGTGCCTTCGAATGGTGCATATTGAACACACAAAAAGTATGGAGTTGAAATAAGTTATTAAAAATGAAATCCCTTTGTAATAGATGAGTTTTTTTTGTCCGAAACCCTCATACTTCTTATGACATTGTCCAATTTGTACACGAAGTGCATCCAGTTCTTGCTGTAACCCTCTCAACTCTTTAGAAGTTGCTATGTGCGTGAAATTATGATGTCATGCCAAGTTACAACTTTTTTAGAGTTCATTTGCAATGCTTTTCAAATTTAGGGTCATTTAGCTCACAGTAAATCATTAAATGCATGAAAAATATCAAATGAAGTCAGAAAGGGTTGAAAATTGGTGATGTTCGTTCGAGTGGTGCATACTGAACACACAAAAAGTATGGAGTTAAAATAAGTTATTAAAAACGAAATCCCTGTGTGATAGATGAGTTTTCGTCCGAAACCCTCATACTTCTTATGAGATTGACCAATTTGTACACGAAGTGCATCCAGTTTTGTCCGTAACCCTCTCAACTCTTTAGAAGTTGCTACGTGGGTGAAATTATGATGTCATGCCAAGTTACAACCCTTTCACAGTTCATTTGTAATGCTTTTCAAATTCAGGCTCATTTAGCTCAAAATAAATCATTACATGCATGAAAAATATCAAATGAAGTCGGAAAGGGTTGCCAATTGGTGATGTGCCTTAGAATGGTGCATATTGAACACACAAAAAGTATGGAGTTAAAATAAGTTATTAAAGACGAAATCCCTTTGTGATAGATGAGTTTCCGTCTGAAACCCTCATACTTCTTATGAGATTGACCAATTTGTACACGAAGTGCATCCAGTTTTTTCCGTAACCCTCTCAACTCTTTAGAAGTTTCTATGTGGGTGAAATTATGATGTCATGCCAAGTTACAACCTTTTCACAGTTCATTTGTAATGCTTTTCAAATTCAGGGTAATTTTGCTCAAAATAAATCATTAAATCCATGAAAAATTTCAAATGAAGTCAGAAAGGGTTGAAAATTGGTGATGTACCTTTGCATGGTGCGTATTAAGCACACAAAAAGTATGGAGTTAAAATAAGTTATTAAAATGAAATCCCTTTGTGATAGATGAGTTTTCGTCCGAAACCCTCATACTTCTTATGATATTGTCCAATTTGTACACGAAGTGCATCCAGTTTTTGCCGTACCTCTCTCAACTCTTTAGAAGTTGCTATGTGGGTGAAATTATGATGTTATGCCAAGTTACAACCTTTTCAAAGTTCATTTGTAATGCTTTTCATATTCAGGGTCATTTAGCTCAAAATAAATCATTAAATGCATGAAAAATATCAAATGAAGTCATAAAGGGTTGAAAATTGGTGATGTGCCTTCAAATGGTGCATATTGAACACACAAAAAGTATGGTGTTGAAATAAGTTATTAAAAATGAAATCCCTTTGTAATAGATGAGTTTTTTGTCCGAAACCCTCATACTTCTTATGACATTGTCCAATTTGTACACGAAGTGCATCCAGTTTTTGCCGTAACCCTCTCAACTCTTTAGAAGTTGCTATGTCGGTGAAATTATGACGTCATGCCAAGTTACAACCTTTTCAGAGTTCATTTGTAATGCTTTTCAAATTGAAGGTCATTTAGCTCAAAATAAATCATTAAATGCATAAAACATATCAAATGAAGTCAGAAAGGGTTGAAAATTGGTGATGTGCCTTTGAATGGTGCATATTAAACACACAAAAAGTATGGAGTTAAAATAAGTTATTAAAAATGAAATCCCTTTGTGATAGATGCGTTTTCGTCCGAAACCCTCATACTTCTTATGAGATTGTCCAATTTGTACACGAAGTGCATCCAGTTTTTGCCGTACCTCTCTCAACTCTTTAGAAGTTGCTATGTGGTTGAAATTATGATGTTATGCCAAGTTACAACCTTTTCAAAGTTCATTTGTAATGCTTTTCATATTCAGGGTCATTTAGCTCAAAATAAATCATTAAATGCATGAAAAATATCAAATGAAGTCATAAAGGGTTGAAAATTGGTGATGTGCCTTCGAATGGTGCATACTGAACACACAAAAAGTATGGAGTTGAAATAAGTTATTAAAAATGAAATCCCTTTGTAATAGATGAGTTTTTTGTCCGAAACCCTCATACTTCTTATGACATTGTCCAATTTGTACACGAAGTGCATCCAGTTCTTGCTGTAACCCTCTCAACTCTTTAGAAGTTGCTATGTGGGTGAAATTATGATGTCATGCCAAGTTACAACTTTTTTAGAGTTCATTTGCAATGCTTTTCAAATTTAGGGTCATTTAGCTCACAGTAAATCATTAAATGCATGAAAAATATCAAATGAAGTCAGAAAGGGTTGAAAATTGGTGAAGTTCGTTCGAGTGGTGCATAATGAACACACAAAAAGTATGGAGTTAAAATAAGTTATTAAAAACGAAATCCCTGTGTGATAAATGAGTTTTCGTCCGAAACCCTCATACTTCTTATGAGATTGACCAATTTGTACACGAAGTGCATCCAGTTTTTTCCGTAACCCTCTCAACTCTTTAGAAGTTGCTACGTGGGTGAAATTATGATGTCATGCCAAGTTACAACCCTTTCACGGTTCATTTGTAATGCTTTTCAAATTCAGGCTAATTTAGCTCAAAATAAATCATTACATGCATGAAAACTATCAAATGAAGTCGGAAAGGGTTGCAAATTGGTGATGTGCCTTCGAATGGTGCATATTTAACACACAAAAAGTATGGAGTTAAAATAAGTTATTAAAGACGAAATCCCTTTGTGATAGATGAGTTTCCGTCTGAAACCCTCATACTTCTTATGAGATTGACCAATTTGTACACGAAGTGCATCCAGTTTTTTCCGTAACCCTCTCAACTCTTTAGAAGTTTCTATGTGGGTGAAATTATGATGTCATGCCAAGTTACAACCTTTTCACAGTTCATTTGTAATGCTTTTCAAATTCAGGGTAATCTTGCTCAAAATAAATCATTAAATCCATGAAAAATATCAAATGAAGTCAGAAAGGGTTGAAAATTGGTGATGTACCTTTGCATGGTGCGTATTAAGCACACAAAAAGTATGGAGTTAAAATAAGTTATTAAAATGAAATCCCTTTGTGATAGATGAGTTTTCGTCCGAAACCCTCATACTTCTTATGATATTGTCCAATTTGTACACGAAGTGCATCCAGTTTTTGCCGTACCTCTCTCAACTCTTTAGAAGTTGCTATGTGGGTGAAATTATGATGTTATGCCAAGTTACAACCTTTTCAAAGTTCATTTGTAATGCTTTTCATATTCAGGGTCATTTAGCTCAAAATAAATCATTAAATGCATGAAAAATATCAAATGAAGTCATAAAGGGTTGAAAATTGGTGATGTGCCTTCAAATGGTGCATATTGAACACACAAAAAGTATGGTGTTGAAATAAGTTATTAAAAATGAAATCCCTTTGTAATAGATGAGTTTTTTGTCCGAAACCCTCATACTTCTTATGACATTGTCCAATTTGTACACGAAGTGCATCCAGTTTTTGCCGTAACCCTCTCAACTCTTTAGAAGTTGCTATGTCGGTGAAATTATGACGTCATGCCAAGTTACAACCTTTTCAGAGTTCATTTGTAATGCTTTTCAAATTGAAGGTCATTTAGCTCAAAATAAATCATTAAATGCATAAAACATATCAAATGAAGTCAGAAAGGGTTGAAAATTGGTGATGTGCCTTTGAATGGTGCATATTAAACACACAAAAAGTATGGAGTTAAAATAAGTTATTAAAAATGAAATCCCTTTGTGATAGATGCGTTTTCGTCCGAAACCCTCATACTTCTTATGAGATTGTCCAATTTGTACACGAAGTGCATCCAGTTTTTGCCGTACCTCTCTCAACTCTTTAGAAGTTGCTATGTGGTTGAAATTATGATGTTATGCCAAGTTACAACCTTTTCAAAGTTCATTTGTAATGCTTTTCATATTCAGGGTCATTTAGCTCAAAATAAATCATTAAATGCATGAAAAATATCAAATGAAGTCATAAAGGGTTGAAAATTGGTGATGTGCCTTCGAATGGTGCATACTGAACACACAAAAAGTATGGAGTTGAAATAAGTTATTAAAAATGAAATCCCTTTGTAATAGATGAGTTTTTTGTCTGAAACCCTCATACTTCTTATGACATTGTCCAATTTGTACACGAAGTGCATCCAGTTCTTGCTGTAACCCTCTCAACTCTTTAGAAGTTGCTATGTGGGTGAAATTATGATGTCATGCCAAGTTACAACTTTTTTAGAGTTCATTTGCAATGCTTTTCAAATTTAGGGTCATTTAGCTCACAGTAAATCATTAAATGCATGAAAAATATCAAATGAAGTCAGAAAGGGTTGAAAATTGGTGAAGTTCGTTCGAGTGGTGCATAATGAACACACAAAAAGTATGGAGTTAAAATAAGTTATTAAAAACGAAATCCCTGTGTGATAAATGAGTTTTCGTCCGAAACCCTCATACTTCTTATGAGATTGACCAATTTGTACACGAAGTGCATCCAGTTTTTTCCGTAACCCTCTCAACTCTTTAGAAGTTGCTACGTGGGTGAAATTATGATGTCATGCCAAGTTACAACCCTTTCACGGTTCATTTGTAATGCTTTTCAAATTCAGGCTAATTTAGCTCAAAATAAATCATTACATGCATGAAAACTATCAAATGAAGTCGGAAAGGGTTGCAAATTGGTGATGTGCCTTCGAATGGTGCATATTTAACACACAAAAAGTATGGAGTTAAAATAAGTTATTAAAGACGAAATCCCTTTGTGATAGATGAGTTTCCGTCTGAAACCCTCATACTTCTTATGAGATTGACCAATTTGTACACGAAGTGCATCCAGTTTTTTCCGTAACCCTCTCAACTCTTTAGAAGTTTCTATGTGGGTGAAATTATGATGTCATGCCAAGTTACAACCTTTTCACAGTTCATTTGTAATGCTTTTCAAATTCAGGGTAATCTTGCTCAAAATAAATCATTAAATCCATGAAAAATATCAAATGAAGTCAGAAAGGGTTGAAAATTGGTGATGTACCTTTGCATGGTGCGTATTAAGCACACAAAAAGTATGGAGTTAAAATAAGTTATTAAAATGAAATCCCTTTGTGATAGATGAGTTTTCGTCCGAAACCCTCATACTTCTTATGAGATTGTCCAACTTGTACACGAAGTGCATCCAGTTTTTGCCGAACCTCTCTCAACTCTTTAGAAGTTGCTATGTGGGTGAAATTATGATGTTATGCCAAGTTACAACCTTTTCAAAGTTCATTTGTAATTCTTTTCATATTCAGGGTCATTTAGCTCAAAATAAATCATTAAATGCATGAAAAATATCAAATGAAGTCATAAAGAGTTGAAAATTGGTGATGTGCCTTCGAATGGTGCATATTGAACACACAAAAAGTATGGAGTTGAAATAATTTATTAAAAATGAAATCCCTTTGTAATAGTTGAGTTTTTTGTCCAGAACCCTCATACTTCTTATGACATTGTCCAATTTGTACACGAAGTGCATCCAGTTTTTGCCGTAACCCTCTCAACTCTTTAGAAGTTGCTATGTGGGTGAAATTATGACGTCATGCCAAGTTACAACCTTTTCAGAGTTCATTTGTAATGCTTTTCAAATTGAAGGTCATTTAGCTCAAAATAAATCATTAAATGCATGAAAAATATCAAATGAAGTCAGAAAGGGTTGAAAATTGGTGATGTGCCTTTGAATGGTGCATATTAAACACACAAAAAGTATGGAGTTAAAATAAGTTATTAAAAATGAAATCCCTTTGTGATAGATGCGTTTTCGTCCGAAACCCTCATACTTCTTATGAGATTGTCCAATTTGTACACGAAGTGCATCCAGTTTTTGCCGTACCTCTCTCAACTCTTAAGAAGTTGCTATGTGGTTGAAATTATGATGTTATGCCAAGTTACAACCTTTTCAAAGTTCATTTGTAATTCTTTTCATATTCAGGGTCATTTAGCTCAAAATTAATCATTAAATGCATGAAAAATATGAAATGAAGTCATAAAGGGTTGAAAATTGGTGATCTGCCTTCGAATGGTGCATATTGAACACACAAAAAGTATGGAGTTGAAATAAGTTATTAAAAATGAAATCCATTTGTAATAGATGAGTTTTTTGTCCGAAACCCTCATACTTCTTATGACATTGTCCAATTTGTACACGAAGTGCATCCAGTTCTTGCTGTAACCCTCTCAACTCTTTAGAAGTTGCTATGTGGGTGAAATTATGATGTCATGCCAAGTTACAACTTTTTTAGAGTTCATTTGCAATGCTTTTCAAATTTAGGGTCATTTAGCTCACAATAAATCATTAAATGCATGAAAAATATCAAATGAAGTCAGAAAGGGTTGCAAATTGGTGATGTTCGTACGAGTGGTGCATACTGAACACACAAAAAGTATGGAGTTAAAATAAGTTATTAAAAACGAAATCCCTGTGTGATAGATGAGTTTTCGTCCGAAACCCTCATACTTCTTATGAGATTGACCAATTTGTACACGAAGTGCATCCAGTTTTTTCCGTAACCCTCTCAACTCTTTAGAAGTTGCTACGTGGGTGAAATTATGATGTCATGCCAAGTTACAACCCTATCACAGTTCATTTGTAATGCTTTTCAAATTCAGGCTAATTTAGCTCAAAATAAATCATTACATGCATGAAAACTATCAAATGAAGTCGGAAAGGGTTGCAAATTGGTGATGTGCCTTCGAATGGTGCATATTGAACACACAAAAAGTATGGAGTTAAAATAAGTTATTAAAGACGAAATCCCTTTGTGATAGATGAGTTTCCGTCTGAAACCCTCATACTTCTTATGAGATTGACCAATTTGTACACGAAGTGCATCCAGTTTTTTCCGTAACCCTCTCAACTCTTTAGAAGTTTCTATGTGGGTGAAATTATGATGTCATGCCAAGTTACAACCTTTTCACAGTTCATTTGTAATGCTTTTCAAATTCAGGGTAATCTTGCTCAAAATAAATCATTAAATCCATGAAAAATATCAAATGAAGTCAGAAAGGGTTGAAAATTTGTGATGTACCTTTGCATGGTGCGTATTAAGCACACAAAAAGTATGTAGTTAAAATAACTTATTAAAATGAAATCCCTTTGTGATAGATGAGTTTTCGTCCGAAACCCTCATACTTCTTATGAGATTGTCCAATTTGTACGCGAAGTGCATCCAGTTTTTGTCGTACCTATCTCAACTCTTTAGAAGTTGCTATGTGGGTGAAATTATGATGTTATGCCAAGTTACAACCTTTTCAAAGTTCATTTGTAATGCTTTTCATATTCAGGGTCATTTAGCTCAAAATAAATCATTAAATGCATGAAAAATATCAAATGAAGTCATAAAGGGTTGAAAATTGGTGATGTGCCTTCGAATGGTGTATATTGAACGCACAAAAAGTATGGAGTTGAAATAAGTTATTAAAAATGAAATCCCTTTGTAATAGATGAGTTTTTTGTCCGAAACCCTCATACTTCTTATGACATTGTCCAATTTGTACACGAAGTGCATCCAGTTTTTGCCGTAACCCTCTCAACTCTTTAGAAGTTGCTATGTGGGTGAAATTATGACGTCATGCCAAGTTACAACCTTTTCAGAGTTCATTTGTAATGCTTTTCAAATTGAAGGTCATTTAGCTCAAAATAAATCATTAAATGCATGAAAAATATCAAATGATGTCATAAAGGGTTGAAAATTGGTGATGTGCCTTTGAATGGTGCATATTAAACACACAAAAAGTATGGAGTTAAAATAAGTTATTAAAAATGAAATCCCTTTGTGATAGATGCGTTTTCGTCCGAAACCCTCATACTTCTTATGAGATTGTCCAATTTGTACACGAAGTGCATCCAGTTTTTGCCGTACCTCTCTCAACTCTTTAGAAGTTGCTATGTGGTTAAAATTATGATGTTATGCCAAGTTACAACCTTTTCAGAGTTCATTTGTAATACTTTTCAAATTGAAGGTCATTTAGCTCAAAATAAATCATTAAATGCATGAAAAATATCAAATGAAGTCAGAAAGGGTTGAAAATTGGTGATGTGCCTTTGAATGGTGCATATTAAACACACAAAAAGTATGGAGTTAAAATAAGTTATTAAAAATGAAATCCCTTTGTGATAGATGAGTTTGCGTTCGAAACCCTAATACTTCTTATGAGATTGTCCAATTTGTACACGAAGTGCATCCAGTTTTTGCCGTACCTCTCTCAACTCTTTAGAAGTTGCTATGTGGTTGAAATTATGATGTAATGCCAAGTTACAACCTTTTCAAAGTTCATTTGTAATGCTTTTCATATTCAGGGTCATTTAGCTCAAAATAAATCATTAAATGCATGAAAAATATCAAATGAAGTCATAAAGGGTTGAAAATTGGTGATGTGCCTTCAAATGGTGCATATTGAACACACAAAAAGTATGGAGTTGAAATAAGTTATTAAAAATGAAATCCCTTTGTAATAGATGAGTTTTTTGTCCGAAACCCTCATACTTCTTATGACAATGTCCAATTTGTACACGAAGTGCATCCAGTTCTTGCTGTAACCCTCTCAACTCTTTAAAAGTTGCAATGTGGGTGAAATTATGATGTCATGCCAAGTTACAACTTTTTTAGAGTTCATTTGCAATGCTTTTCAAATTTAGGGTCATTTAGCTCACAGTAAATCATTAAATGCATGAAAAATATCAAATGAAGTCAGAAAGGGTTGAAAATTGGTGATGTTCGTTCGAGTGGTGCATACTGAACACACAAAAAGTATGGAGTTAAAATAAGTTATTAAAAACGAAATCCCTGTGTGATAGATGAGTTTTCGTCCGAAACCCTCATACTTCTTATGAGATTGACCAATTTGTACACGAAGTGCATCCAGTTTTTTCCGTAACCCTCTCAACTCTTTAGAAGTTGCTACGTGGGTGAAATTATGACGTCATGCCAAGTTACAACCCTTTCACAGTTCATTTGTAATGCTTTTCAAATTCAGGCTAATTTAGCTCAAAATAAATCATTACATGCATGAAAACTATCAAATGAAGTCGGAAAGGGTTGCAAATTGGTGATGTGCCTTCGAATGGTGCATATTGAACACACAAAAAGTATGGAGTTAAAATAAGTTATTAAAGACGAAATCCCTTTGTGATAGATGAGTTTCCATCTGAAACCCTCATACTTCTTATGAGATTAACCAATTTGTACACGAAGTGCATCCAGTTTTTTCCGTAACCCTCTCAACTCTTTAGAAGTTTCTATGTGGGTGAAATTATGATGTCATGCCAAGTTACAACCTTTTCACAGTTCATTTGTAATACTTTTCAAATTCAGGGTAAGCTTGCTCAAAATAAATCATTAAATCCATGAAAAATATCAAATGAAGTAAGAAAGGGTTGAAAATTGGTGATGTACCTTTGCATGGTGCATATTAAGCACACAAAAAGTATGGAGTTAAAATAAGTTATTAAAATGAAATCCCTTTGTGATAGATGAGTTTTCGTCCGAAACCCTCATACTTCTTATGAGATTGTCCAATTTGTACACGAAGTGCATCCAGTTTTTGCCGTACCTCTCTCAACTCTTTAGAAGTTGCTATGTGGGTGAAATTATGATGTCATGCCAAGTTACAACCTTTTCAAAGTTCATTTGTAATGCTTTTCATATTCAGGGTCATTTAGCTCAAAATAAATCATTACATGCATGAAACTATCAAATGAAGTCATAAAGGGTTGAAAATTGGTGATGTGCCTTCGAATGGTGCATATTGAACACACAAAAAGTATGGAGTTGAAATAAGTTATTAAAAATGAAATCCCATTGTGATAGATGAGTTTCCGTCCGAAACCCTCATACTTCTTATGAGATTGACCAATTTGTACACGAAGTGCATCCATTTTTTTCCGTAACCCTCTCAACTCTTTAGAAGTTTCTATGTGGGTGAAATTATGATGTCATGCCTAGTTACAACCTTTTTCACAGTTCATTTGTAATGCTTTTCAAATTCAGGGTAATTTTGCTCACAATAAATCATTAAATCCATGAAAAATATCAAATGAAGTCAGAAAGGGTTGAAAATTGGTGATGTACCTTTGCATGGTGCGTATTAAGCACACAAAAAGTATGGAGTTAAAATAAGTTATTAAAAATGAAATCCCTTTGTGATAGATGAGTTTTCGTCCGAAACCCTCATACTTCTTATGAGATTGTCCAATTTGTACACGAAGTGCATCCAGTTTTTCCCGTACCTCTCTCAACTCTTTAGAAGTTGCTATGTGGGTGAAATTATGATGTTATGCCAAGTTACAACCTTTTCAAAGTTCATTTGTAATGCTTTTCATATTCAGGGTCATTTAGCTCAAAATAAATCATTAAATGCATGAAAAATATCAAATGAAGTCATAAAGGGTTGAAAATTGGTGACGTGCCTTCGAATGGTGCATATTGAACACACAAAAAGTATGGAATTGAAATAAGTTATTAAAAATGAAATCCCTTTGTAATAGATGAGTTTTTTGTTCGAAACCCTCATACTTCTTATGACATTGTCCAATTTGTACACGAAGTGCATCCAGTTTTTGCCGTAACCCTGTCAACTCTTTAGAAGTTGCTATGTGGGTGAAATTATGACTTCATGCCAAGTGACAACCTTTTAAAAGTTCATTTGTAATGCTTTTCAAATTCAAGGTCATTTAGCTCAAAATAAATCATTAAATGCATGAAAAATATCAAATGAAGTCAGAAAGGGTTGAAAATTGGTGATGCACCTTTGAATCATGCATATTAAACACACAAAAAGTATGGAGTTAAAATAAGTTATTAAAAATGAAATCCCTTTGTGATAGATGAGGTTTTGTCCGAAACCCTTATACTTCTTATGAGATTGTCCAATTTGTACACGAAGTGCATCCAGTTCTTGCCGTAACCCTCTCAACTCTTTGGAAGTTGCTATGTGGGTGAAATTGTGATGTCATGCCAAGTTACAACTTTTTCAGAGTTCATTTGCAATGCTTTTCAAATTTAGGGTCATTTAGCTCATAGTAAATCATTAAATGCATGAAAAATATCAAATGAAGTCAGAAAGGGTTGAAAATTGGTGATGTTCGTTCGAGTGGTGCATACTGAACACACAAAAAGTATGGAGTTAAAATAAGTTATTAAAAACGAAATCCCTTTGTGATAGATGAGTTTTCGTCCGAAACCCTCATACTTCTTATGAGATTGACCAATATGTACACGAAGTGCATCCAGTTTTTTCCGTAACCCTCTCAACTCTTTAGAAGTTGCTATGGGGTGAAATTATGATCTCATGCCAAGTTACAACGCTTTCACAGTTCATTTGTAATGCTTTTCAAATTCAGGTAAGTTAGCTCAAAATAAATCATTAAATGCATGAAAAAAATCAAATGAAGTCGGAAAGGGTTGCAAATTGGTGATGTGCCTTCGAATGGTGCATATTGAACACACAAAAAGTATGGAGTTAAAATAATTTATGAAAAACGAAATCCCTTTGTGATAGATGAGTTTCCGTCCGAAACCCTCATACTTCTTATGAGATTGACCAATTTGTACACGAAGTGCATCCAGTTTTTTCCGTAACCCTCTCAAATCTTTAGAAGTTTCTATGTGGGTGAAATTATAATGTCATGCCAAGTTACAACCTTTTCACAGTTCATTTGTAATGCTTTTCAAATTCAGGGTAATTTTGCTCAAAATAAATCATTAAATCCATGAAAAATATGAAATGAAGTCAGAAAGGGTTGAAAATAGGTGATGTACCTTTGCATGGTGCGTATTAAGCACACAAAAAGTATGGAGTTAAAATAAGTTATTAAAAACGAAATCCCTTTGTGATAGATGAGTTTTCGTCCGAAACCCTCATACTTCTTATGAGATTGTCCAATTTGTACACGAAGTGCATCAAGTTTTTGCCGTACCTCTCTCAACTCTTTAGAAGTTGCTATGTGGGTGAAATTATGATGTTATGCCAAGTTACAGCCTTTTCAAAGTTCATTTGTAATGCTTTTCATATTCAGGGTCATTTAGCTCAAAATAAATCATTAAATGCATGAAAAATATCAAATGAAGCGAGGAAGGGTTGAAAATTGGTGATGTGCCTTCGAATGGTGCATATTGAACACACAAAAAGTATGGAGTTAAAATAAGTTATTAAAAACGAAATCCCTTTGTGATAGATGAGTTTCCGTCCGAAACCCTCATACTTCTGATGAGATTGACCAATTTGTACACGAAGTGCATCCATTTTTTTCCGTAACCCTCTCAACTCTTTAGAAGTTTCTATGTGGGTGAAATTATAATGTCATGGCTAGTTACAACCTTTTCACAGTTCATTTGTAATGCTTTTCAAATTCAGGGTAATTTTGCTCACAATAAATCATTAAATCCATGAAAAATATCAAATGAAGTCAGAAAGGGTTGAAAATTGGTGATGTACCTTTGCATGGTGCGTATTAAGCACACAAAAAGTATGGAGTTAAAATAAGTTATTAAAAATGAAATCCCTTTGTGATAGATGAGTTTTCGTCCGAAACCCTCATACTTCTTTTGAGATTGTCCAATTTGTACACGAAGTGCATCCAGTTTTTGCCGTACCTCTCTCAACTCTTTAGAAGTTGCTATGTGGGTGAAATTATGATGTTATGCCAAGTTACAACCTTTTCAAAGTTCGTTTGTAATGCTTTTCATATTCAGGGTCATTTAGCTCAAAATAAATCATTAAATGCATGAAAAATATCAAATGAAGTCATAAAGGGTTGAAAATTGGT
Organism: Hordeum marinum; assembly: GCA_022496015.1. NCBI lineage: Eukaryota > Viridiplantae > Streptophyta > Magnoliopsida > Poales > Poaceae > Hordeum > Hordeum marinum. The sequence goes on from CM039674.1 coordinate 481,393,605, forward strand.
GATGTGCCTTCGAATGGTGCATATTGAACACACAAAAAGTATGGAGTTGAAATAAGTTATTAAAAATGAAATCCCTTTGTAATAGATGAGTTTTTTGTTCGAAACCCTCATACTTCTTATGACGTTGTCCAATTTGTACACGAAGTGCATCCAGTTTTTGCCGTAACCCTGTCAACTCTTTAGAAGTTGCTATGTGGGTGAAATTATGACTTCATGCCAAGTGACAACCTTTTAAAAGTTCATTTGTAATGCTTTTCAAATTCAAGGTCATTTAGCTCAAAATAAATCATTAAATGCATGAAAAATATCAAATGAAGTCAGAAAGGGTTGAAAATTGGTGATGTACCTTTGAATCGTGCATATTAAACACACAAAAAGTATGGAGTTAAAATAAGTTATTAAAAATGAAATCCCTTTGTGATAGATGAGGTTTTGTCCGAAACCCTTATACTTCTTATGAGATTGTCCAATTTGTACACGAAGTGCATCCAGTTCTTGCCGTAACCATCTCAACTCTTTGGAAGTTGCTATGTGGGTGAAATTGTGATGTCATGCCAAGTTACAACTTTTTCAGAGTTCATTTGCAATGCTTTTCAAATTTAGGGTCATTTAGCTCATAGTAAATCATTAAATGCATGAAAAATATCAAATGAAGTCAGAAAGGGTTGAAAATTGGTGATGTTCGTTCGAGTGGTGCATACTGAACACACAAAAAGTATGGAGTTAAAATAAGTTATTAAAAACGAAATCCCTTTGTGATAGATGAGTTTTCGTCCGAAACCCTCATACTTCTTATGAGATTGACCAATTTGTACACGAAGTGCATCCAGTTTTTTCCGTAACCCTATCAACTCTTTAGAAGTTGCTATGGGGTGAAATTATGATGTCATTCCAAGTTACAACGCTTTCACAGTTCATTTGTAATGCTTATCAAATTCAGGTAAGTTAGCTCAAAATAAATCATTAAATGCATGAAAAAAATCAAATGAAGTCGGAAAGGGTTGCAAATTGGTGATGTGCCTTCGAATGGTGCATATTGAACACCCAAAAAGTATGGAGTTAAAATAATTTATTAAAAACGAAATCCCTTTGTGATAGATGAGTTTCCGTCCGAAACCCTCATACTTCTTATGAGATTGACCAATTTGTACACGAAGTGCATCCAGTTTTTTCCGTAACCCTCTCAACTCTTTAGAAGTTTCTATGTGGGTGAAATTATGATGTCATGCCAAGTTACAACCTTTTCACAATTCATTTGTAATGCTTTTCAAATTCAGGGTAATTTTGCTCAAAATAAATCATTAAATCCATGAAAAATATCAAATGAAGTCAGAAAGGGTTGAAAATTGGTGATGTACCTTTGCATGGTGCGTATTAAGCACACAAAAAGTATGGAGTTAAAATAAGTTATTAAAAAAGAAATCCCTTTGTGATAGATGAGTTTTCGTCCGAAACCCTCATACTTCTTATGAGATTGACCAATTTGTACACGAAGTGCATCAAGTTTCTGCCATACCTCTCTCAACTCTTTAGAAGTTGCTGTGTGGGTGAAATTATGAAGTTATGCCAAGTTACAACCTTTTCAAAGTTCATTTGTAATGCTTTTCATATTCAGGGTCATTTAGCTCAAAATAAATCATTAAATGCATGAAAAATATCAAATGAAGCGAGAAAGGGTTGAAAATTGGTGATGTGCCTTCGAATGGTGCATATTGAACACACAAAAAGTATGGAGTTAAAATAAGTTATTAAAAATGAAATCCCTTTGTGATAGATGAGTTTCCGTCCGAAACCCTCATACTTCTGATGAGATTGACCAATTTGGACACGAAGTGCATCCATTTTTTTCCGTAACCCTCTCAACTCTTTAGAAGTTTCTATGTGGGTGAAATTATGATGCCATGCCTAGTTAAAACCTTTTCACAGTTCATTTGTAATGCTTTTCAAATTCAAGGTAATTTTGCTCACAATAAATCATTAAATCCATGAAAAATATCAAATGAAGTCAGAAAGGGTTGAAAATTGGTGATGTACCTTTGCATGGTGCGTATTAAGCACACAAAAAGTATGGAGTTAAAATAAGTTATTAAAAATGAAATCCCTTTGTGATAGATGAGTTTTCGTCCGAAACCGTCATACTTCTTCTGAGATTGTCCAATTTGTACACGAAGTGCATCCAGTTTTTGCCGTACCTCTCTCAACTCTTTAGAAGTTGCTATGTGGGTGAAATTATGATGTTATGCCAAGTTACAACCTTTTCAAAGTTCGTTTGTAATGCTTTTCATATTCAGGGTTATTTAGCTCAAAATAAATCATTAAATGCATGAAAAATATCAAATGAAGTCATAAAGGGTTGAAAATTGGTGATGTGCCTTCGAATGGTGCATATTGAACACACAAAAAGTATGGAGTTGAAATAAGTTATTAAAAATGAAATCCCTTTGTAATAGATGAGTTTTTTGTTCGAAACCCTCATACTTCTTATGACATTGTCCAATTTGTACACGAAGTGCATCCAGTTTTTGCCGTAACCCTGTCAACTCTTTAGAAGTTGCTATGTGGGTGAAATTATGACGTCATGCCAAGTTACAACCTTTTAAAAGTTCATTTGTAATGCTTTTCAAATTCCAGGTCATTTAGCTCAAAATAAATCATTAAATGCATGAAAAATATCAAATGAAATCAGAAAGGGTTGAAAATTGGTGATGTGCCTTTGATTGGTGCATATTAAACACACAAAAAGTATGGAGTTAAAATAAGTTATTAAAAATGAAATCCCTTTGTGATAGATGAGTTTTTGTCCGAAACCCTTATACTTCTTATGAGATTATCCAATTTGTACACGAAGTGCATCCAGTTCTTGCCGTAACCCTCTCAACTCTTTAGAAGTTGCTATGTGGGTGAAATTATGATGTCATGCCAAGTTACAACTTTTTCAGAGTTCATTTGCAATGCTTTTCAAATTTAGGGTCATTTAGCTCACAATAAATCATTAAATGCATGAAAAATATCAAATGAAGTCAGAAAGGGTTGAAAATTGGTGATGTTCGTTCGAGTGGTGCATACTGAACACACAAAAAGTATGGAGTTAAAATAAGTTATGAAAAACGAAATCCCTTTGTGATAGATGAGTTTTAGTCCGAAACCCTCATACTTCTTATGGGATTGACCAATTTGTACACGAAGTGCATCCAGTTTTTTCCGTAACCCTCTCAACTCTTTAGAAGTTGCTATGGGGTGAAATTATGATGTCATGCCAAGTTACAACGCTTTCACAGTTCATTTGTAATGCTTTTCAAATTCAGTTAAGTTAGCTCAAAATAAATCATTAAATGCATGAAAAAAATCAAATGAAGTCGGAAAGGGTTGCAAATTGGTGATGTGCCTTCGAATGGTGCATATTGAACACACAAAAAGTATGGAGTTAAAATAATTTCTTAAAAACGAAATCCCTTTGTGATAGATGAGTTTCCGTCCGAAACCCTCATACTTCTTATGAGATTGACCAATTTGTACACGAAGTGCATCCAGTTTTTTCCGTAACCCTCTCAACTCTTTAGAAGTTTCTATGTGGGTGAAATTATGATGTCATGCCAAGTTACAACTTTTTCACAGTTCATTTGTAATGCTTTTCAAATTCAGGGTAATTTTGCTCAAAATAAATCATTAAATCCATGAAAAATATGAAATGAAGTCAGAAAGGGTTGAAAATTGGTGATGTACCTTTGCATGGTGCGTATTAAGCACACAAAAAGTATGGAGTTAAAATAAGTTATTAAAAATGAAATCCCTTTGTGATAGATGAGTTTTCGTCCAAAACCCTCATACTTCTTATGAGATTGACCAATTTGTACACGAAGTGCATCCAGTTTTTTCTGTAACCCTCTCAACTCTTTAGAAGTTGCTATGTGGGTGAAATTATATTGGCATGCCAAGTTACAAACCTTTTACAGTTCATTTGTAATGCTTTTCAAATTCAGGGTAATTTAGCTCAAAATAAATCATTAAATGCATGAAAAATATCAAATGAAGTTGGAAAGGGTTGCAAATTGGTGATGTGCCTTCGAATGGTGCATATTGAACACACAAAAAGTATGGAGTTAAAATAAGTTATTAAAAACGAAATCCCTTTGTGATAGATGAGTTTCCGTCTGAAACCCTCATACTTCTTATGAGATTGACCAATTTGTACACGAAGTGCATCCAGTTTTTTTCGTAACCCTCTCAACTCTTTAGAAGTTTCTATGTGGGTGAAATTATGATGTCATGCCAAGTTACAACCTTTTCACAGTTCATTTGTAATGCTTTTCAAATTCAGGGTAATTTTGCTCAAAATAAATCATTAAATCCATGAAAAATATCAAATGAAGTCAGAAAGGGTTGAAAATTGGTGATGTACCTTTGCATGGTGCGTATTAAGCACACTAAAATTATGGAGTTAAAATCAGTTATTAAAAATGAAATCGCTTTGTGATAGATGAGTTTCCGTCCGAAACCCTCATACTTCTTATGAGATTGTCCAATTGGTACACGAAGTGCATCCAGGTTTTGCCGTAACCCTCTCAACTCTTTAGAAGTTGTTATGTGGGTGAAATTATGATGTCATGCCAAGTTACAACCTTTTCAGAGTTCATTTGTAATGCTTTTCAAATTGAGGGTCATTTAGCTCAAAATAAATCATTATGTGCATGAAAAATATCAAATGAAGTCCGAAAGGGTTGAAAATTGGTGATGTGCCTTCGAATGGTGCGTATTGAACACATAAAAAGTATGGAGTTAAAATAAGTTATTAATAATGAAATCCCTTTGTGATAGATGAGTTTTCGTCCGAAACCCTTATACTTCTTATGAGATTGTCCAATTTGTACACGAAGTGCATCCAGGTTTTGCCGTAACCCTCTCAACTCTTTAGAAGTTGTTATGTGGGTGAAATTATGATGTCATGCCAAGTTACAACCTTTTCAGAGTTCATTTGTAATGCTTTTCAAATTCAGGGTCATTTAGCTCAAAATAAATCATTAAATGCATGAAAAATATCAAATGAATTCAGAAAGGGTTGAAAACTGGTGATGTGCCTTCGAATAGTACATATTGAACACACAAAATGTATAGAGTTAAAATAAGTTATAAAAAATGAAATCCCTTTGTAATAGATGAGTTTTCGTCCGAAACACTCATACATCTTATAAGATTGTCCAATTTTTACACGAAGTGCATCCAGTTTTACCCGTAACCCTCTCAACCCTTTAGAAGTTGCTATGTGGGTGAAATTATGATGTCATGCCAAGGTACAACCTTTTCAGAGTTCAAAATAAATCATTAAATGCATGAAAAATATCGAATGAAGTCATAAAGGGTTGAAAATTGCTGATGTGCCTTCGAATGGTGCGTTAAACACACAAAAAGTATGGACTTAAAATAAGTTATTAAAAATGAAATCCCTTTGTGATAGACGAGTTTTCGTCCGAAACCTTCATACTTCTTATGAGATTGTCCAATTTGTACACGAAGTGCATCTAGTTTTTGCCGTAACCCTCTCAACTCTTTAGAAGTTGCTATGTGGGTGAAATAATGATGTCATGCCAAGTTACAACCTTTTCAGAGTTCATTTGTAATGCTTTTCATATTCAGGGTCATTTATCTCAAAATAAATCATTAAATGCATGAAAAATATCAAATGAGGTCATAAAGGGTTGAAAATTGTTGATGTGCCTTCGAATGGTGCATATTGAACACACAAAAAATATGGAGTTAAAATAAGTTATTAAAAACGAAATCCCTTTGTGATAGATGAGTTTTCGTCCGAAACCCTCATACTTCTTATGAGATTGACCAATTTGTACACGAAGTGCATCCAGTTTTTTCCGTAACCCTATCAACTCTTTAGAAGTTGCTATGGGGTGAAATTATGATGTCATTCCAAGTTACAACGCTTTCACAGTTCATTTGTAATGCTTATCAAATTCAGGTAAGTTAGCTCAAAATAAATCATTAAATGCATGAAAAAAATCAAATGAAGTCGGAAAGGGTTGCAAATTGGTGATGTGCCTTCGAATGGTGCATATTGAACACCCAAAAAGTATGGAGTTAAAATAATTTATTAAAAACGAAATCCCTTTGTGATAGATGAGTTTCCGTCCGAAACCCTCATACTTCTTATGAGATTGACCAATTTGTACACGAAGTGCATCCAGTTTTTTCCGTAACCCTCTCAACTCTTTAGAAGTTTCTATGTGGGTGAAATTATGATGTCATGCCAAGTTACAACCTTTTCACAATTCATTTGTAATGCTTTTCAAATTCAGGGTAATTTTGCTCAAAATAAATCATTAAATCCATGAAAAATATCAAATGAAGTCAGAAAGGGTTGAAAATTGGTGATGTACCTTTGCATGGTGCGTATTAAGCACACAAAAAGTATGGAGTTAAAATAAGTTATTAAAAAAGAAATCCCTTTGTGATAGATGAGTTTTCGTCCGAAACCCTCATACTTCTTATGAGATTGACCAATTTGTACACGAAGTGCATCAAGTTTCTGCCATACCTCTCTCAACTCTTTAGAAGTTGCTGTGTGGGTGAAATTATGAAGTTATGCCAAGTTACAACCTTTTCAAAGTTCATTTGTAATGCTTTTCATATTCAGGGTCATTTAGCTCAAAATAAATCATTAAATGCATGAAAAATATCAAATGAAGCGAGAAAGGGTTGAAAATTGGTGATGTGCCTTCGAATGGTGCATATTGAACACACAAAAAGTATGGAGTTAAAATAAGTTATTAAAAATGAAATCCCTTTGTGATAGATGAGTTTCCGTCCGAAACCCTCATACTTCTGATGAGATTGACCAATTTGGACACGAAGTGCATCCATTTTTTTCCGTAACCCTCTCAACTCTTTAGAAGTTTCTATGTGGGTGAAATTATGATGCCATGCCTAGTTAAAACCTTTTCACAGTTCATTTGTAATGCTTTTCAAATTCAAGGTAATTTTGCTCACAATAAATCATTAAATCCATGAAAAATATCAAATGAAGTCAGAAAGGGTTGAAAATTGGTGATGTACCTTTGCATGGTGCGTATTAAGCACACAAAAAGTATGGAGTTAAAATAAGTTATTAAAAATGAAATCCCTTTGTGATAGATGAGTTTTCGTCCGAAACCGTCATACTTCTTCTGAGATTGTCCAATTTGTACACGAAGTGCATCCAGTTTTTGCCGTACCTCTCTCAACTCTTTAGAAGTTGCTATGTGGGTGAAATTATGATGTTATGCCAAGTTACAACCTTTTCAAAGTTCGTTTGTAATGCTTTTCATATTCAGGGTTATTTAGCTCAAAATAAATCATTAAATGCATGAAAAATATCAAATGAAGTCATAAAGGGTTGAAAATTGGTGATGTGCCTTCGAATGGTGCATATTGAACACACAAAAAGTATGGAGTTGAAATAAGTTATTAAAAATGAAATCCCTTTGTAATAGATGAGTTTTTTGTTCGAAACCCTCATACTTCTTATGACATTGTCCAATTTGTACACGAAGTGCATCCAGTTTTTGCCGTAACCCTGTCAACTCTTTAGAAGTTGCTATGTGGGTGAAATTATGACGTCATGCCAAGTTACAACCTTTTAAAAGTTCATTTGTAATGCTTTTCAAATTCCAGGTCATTTAGCTCAAAATAAATCATTAAATGCATGAAAAATATCAAATGAAATCAGAAAGGGTTGAAAATTGGTGATGTGCCTTTGATTGGTGCATATTAAACACACAAAAAGTATGGAGTTAAAATAAGTTCTTAAAAATGAAATCCCTTTGTGATAGATGAGTTTTTGTCCGAAACCCTTATACTTCTTATGAGATTATCCAATTTGTACACGAAGTGCATCCAGTTCTTGCCGTAACCCTCTCAACTCTTTAGAAGTTGCTATGTGGGTGAAATTATGATGTCATGCCAAGTTACAACTTTTTCAGAGTTCATTTGCAATGCTTTTCAAATTTAGGGTCATTTAGCTCACAATAAATCATTAAATGCATGAAAAATATCAAATGAAGTCAGAAAGGGTTGAAAATTGGTGATGTACGTTCGAGTGGTGCATACTGAACACACAAAAAGTATGGAGTTAAAATAAGTTATGAAAAACGAAATCCCTTTGTGATAGATGAGTTTTAGTCCGAAACCCTCATACTTCTTATGGGATTGACCAATTTGTACACGAAGTGCATCCAGTTTTTTCCGTAACCCTCTCAACTCTTTAGAAGTTGCTATGGGGTGAAATTATGATGTCATGCCAAGTTACAACGCTTTCACAGTTCATTTGTAATGCTTTTCAAATTCAGTTAAGTTAGCTCAAAATAAATCATTAAATGCATGAAAAAAATCAAATGAAGTCGGAAAGGGTTGCAAATTGGTGATGTGCCTTCGAATGGTGCATATTGAACACACAAAAAGTATGGAGTTAAAATAATTTATTAAAAACGAAATCCCTTTGTGATAGATGAGTTTCCGTCCGAAACCCTCATACTTCTTATGAGATTGACCAATTTGTACACGAAGTGCATCCAGTTTTTTCCGTAACCCTCTCAACTCTTTAGAAGTTTCTATGTGGGTGAAATTATGATGTCATGCCAAGTTACAACTTTTTCACAGTTCATTTGTAATGCTTTTCAAATTCAGGGTAATTTTGCTCAAAATAAATCATTAAATCCATGAAAAATATGAAATGAAGTCAGAAAGGGTTGAAAATTGGTGATGTACCTTTGGATGGTGCGTATTAAGCACACAAAAAGTATGGAGTTAAAATAAGTTATTAAAAATGAAATCCCTTTGTGATAGATGAGTTTTCGTCCAAAACCCTCATACTTCTTATGAGATTGACCAATTTGTACACGAAGTGCATCCAGTTTTTTCTGTAACCCTCTCAACTCTTTAGAAGTTGCTATGTGGGTGAAATTATATTGGCATGCCAAGTTACAAACCTTTTACAGTTCATTTGTAATGCTTTTCAAATTCAGGGTAATTTAGCTCAAAATAAATCATTAAATGCATGAAAAATATCAAATGAAGTTGGAAAGGGTTGCAAATTGGTGATGTGCCTTCGAATGGTGCATATTGAACACACAAAAAGTATGGAGTTAAAATAAGTTATTAAAAACGAAATCCCTTTGTGATAGATGAGTTTCCGTCTGAAACCCTCATACTTCTTATGAGATTGACCAATTTGTACACGAAGTGCATCCAGTTTTTTTCGTAACCCTCTCAACTCTTTAGAAGTTTCTATGTGGGTGAAATTATGATGTCATGCCAAGTTACAACCTTTTCACAGTTCATTTGTAATGCTTTTCAAATTCAGGGTAATTTTGCTCAAAATAAATCATTAAATCCATGAAAAATATCAAATGAAGTCAGAAAGGGTTGAAAATTGGTGATGTACCTTTGCATGGTGCGTATTAAGCACACTAAAATTATGGAGTTAAAATCAGTTATTAAAAATGAAATCGCTTTGTGATAGATGACTTTCCGTCCGAAACCCTCATACTTCTTATGAGATTGTCCAATTGGTACACGAAGTGCATCCAGGTTTTGCCGTAACCCTCTCAACTCTTTAGAAGTTGTTATGTGGGTGAAATTATGATGTCATGCCAAGTTACAACCTTTTCAGAGTTCATTTGTAATGCTTTTCAAATTGAGGGTCATTTAGCTCAAAATAAATCATTATGTGCATGAAAAATATCAAATGAAGTCCGAAAGGGTTGAAAATTGGTGATGTGCCTTCGAATGGTGCGTATTGAACACATAAAAAGTATGGAGTTAAAATAAGTTATTAATAATGAAATCCCTTTGTGATAGATGAGTTTTCGTCCGAAACCCTTATACTTCTTATGAGATTGTCCAATTTGTACACGAAGTGCATCCAGGTTTTGCCGTAACCCTCTCAACTCTTTAGAAGTTGTTATGTGGGTGAAATTATGATGTCATGCCAAGTTACAACCTTTTCAGAGTTCATTTGTAATGCTTTTCAAATTCAGGGTCATTTAGCTCAAAATAAATCATTAAATGCATGAAAAATATCAAATGAATTCAGAAAGGGTTGAAAACTGGTGATGTGCCTTCGAATAGTACATATTGAACACACAAAATGTATAGAGTTAAAATAAGTTATAAAAAATGAAATCCCTTTGTAATAGATGAGTTTTCGTCCGAAACACTCATACATCTTATAAGATTGTCCAATTTTTACACGAAGTGCATCCAGTTTTACCCGTAACCCTCTCAACCCTTTAGTAGTTGCTATGTGGGTGAAATTATGATGTCATGCCAAGGTACAACCTTTTCAGAGTTCAAAATAAATCATTAAATGCATGAAAAATATCGAATGAAGTCATAAAGGGTTGAAAATTGCTGATGTGCCTTCGAATGGTGCGTTAAACACACAAAAAGTATGGACTTAAAATAAGTTATTAAAAATGAAATCCCTTTGTGATAGACGAGTTTTCGTCCGAAACCTTCATACTTCTTATGAGATTGTCCAATTTGTACACGAAGTGCATCTAGTTTTTGCCGTAACCCTCTCAACTCTTTAGAAGTTGCTATGTGGGTGAAATAATGATGTCATGCCAAGTTACAACCTTTTCAGAGTTCATTTGTAATGCTTTTCATATTCAGGGTCATTTATCTCAAAATAAATCATTAAATGCATGAAAAATATCAAATGAGGTCATAAAGGGTTGAAAATTGTTGATGTGCCTTCGAATGGTGCATATTGAACACACAAAAAATATGGAGTTAAAATAAGTTATTAAAAATGAAATCCCTTTGTAATAGATGAGTTTTCGTCCGAAACCCTCATACTTCTTATGAGATTGTCCAATTGGTACACGAAGTGCATCCAGGTTTTGTCGTAACCCTCTCAACTCTTTAGAAGTTGTTATGTGGGTGAAATTCTGATGTTATACCAAGTTACAACCTTTTCAAAGTTCATTTGTAATGCTTTTCATATTCAGGGTCATTTAGCTCAAAATAATTCACTAAATGCATGAAAAATATCAAATGAAGTCATAAAGGGTTGAAAATTGGTGATGTGCCTTCGAATGGTGCATATTGAACGCACAAAAAGTATGGAGTTAAAATAAGTTATTAAAAATGAAATCCCTTTGTAATAGATGAGTTTTTGTCCGAAACCCTCATACTTCTTATGACATTGTCCAATTTGTACACGAAGTGCATCCAGTTTTTGACGTAACCCTCTCAACTCTTTAGAAGTTGCTCTGTGGGTGAAATTATGACGTCATGCCAAGTTACAACCTTTTTAGAGTCCATTTGTAATGCTTTTCAAATTAAAGGTCATTTAGCTCAAAATAAATCATTAAATGCATGAAAAATATCAAATGAAGTCAGAAAGGGTTGAAAATTGGTGATGTGCCTTTGAATGTTGCATATTAAACACACAAAAAGTATGGAGTTAAAATAAGTTATTAAAAATGAAATCCCTTTGTGATAGATGAGTTTTCGTCCGAAACCCTCGTACTTCTTATGAAATTGTCCAATTTGTACATGAAGTGCATCCAGTTCTTGCCGTAACCCTCTCAACTCTTTAGAAGTTGCTATGTGGGTGAAATTATGATGTCATGCCAAGTTACAACTTTTTCAGAGTTCATTTGCAATGATTTTCAAATTTAGGGTCATTTAGCTCACAGTAAATCATTAAATGCATGAAAAATATCAAATGACGTCAGAAAGGGTTGAAAATAGGTGATGTTCGTTCGAGTGGTGCATACTGAACACACACAAAAGATGGAGTTAAAATAAGTTATTAAAAACGAAATTCCTTTGTGATAGATGAGTTTTCGTCAGAAACCCTCATACTTCTTATGAGATTGTCCAATTTGTACACGAAGTGCATCCAGTTTTTCCCGTAACCCTCTCAACTCTTTAGAAGTTGTTATGTTGGTGAAATTATGATGTAATTCCAAGTTAGAACCTTTTCAGAGTTCATTTGTAATGATTTTCTTATTCAGGGTCATTTAGCTCAAAATAAATCATTAAGTGCATGAAAAATATCTAATGAAGTCAGAAAGGGTTGAAAATTGGTGATGTGCCTTCGAATGGTGTGTATTAAACACACAAAACGTATGCAGTTAAAATAAGTTATTAAAAATGAAATCCCTTTGTGATAGATGAGTTTTCGTCTGAAACCTTCATACTTCTTATGAGATTGTCCAATTTGTACACGAAGTGCATCCAGTTTTTGCCGTAACCCTCTCAACTCTTTAGAGGTTGCTATGTGGGTGAAATTATGATGTCATGCCAAGTTACAACCTTTTCAGAGTTCATTTGTAATGCTTTTCATATTCAGGGTCATTTATCTCAAAATAAATCATTAAATGCATGAAAAATATCAAATGAGGTCATAAAGGGTTGAAAATTGTTGATGTGCCTTCGAATGGTGCATATTGAACACACAAAAAGTATGGAGTTAAAATAAGTTATTAAAAATGAAATCCCTTTGTCATAGATGAGTTTTCGTCCGAAACCCTCATACTTCTTATGAGATTGTCCAATTGGTACACGAAGTGCATCCAGGTTTTGCTGTAACCCTCTCAACTCTTTAGAAGTTGTTATGTGGGTGAAATTATGATGTCATGCCAAGTTACAACCTTTTCAGAGTTCATTTGTAATGCTTTTCAAATTGAGGGTCATTTAGCTCAAAATAAATCATTATGTGCATGAAAAATATCAAATGAAGTCCGAAAGGGTTGAAAATTGGTGATGTGCCTTCGAATGGTGCGTATTGAACACATAAAAAGTATGGAGTTAAAATAAGTTATTAAAAATGAAATCCCTTTGTGATAGATGAGTTTTCGTCCGAAACCCTTATACTTCTTATGAGATTGTCCAATTTGTACACGAAGTGCATCCAGGTTTTGCCGTAACCCTCTCAACTCTTTAGAAGTTGTTATGTGGCTGAAATTATGATGTAATGCCAAGTTACAACCTTTTTAGAGTTCATTTGTAATGCTTTTCAAATTCAGGGTCATTTAGCTCAAAATAAATCATTAAATGCATGAAAAATATCAAATGAATTCAGAAAGGGTTGAAAACTGGTGATGTGCCTTCGAATAGTACATATTGAACACACAAAATGTATGGAGTTAAAATAAGTTATAAAAAATGAAATCCCTTTGTAATAGATGAGTTTTCGTCCGAAACACTCATACATCTTATAAGATTGTCCAATTTTTACACGAAGTGCATCCAGTTTTTCCCGTAACCCTCTCAACCCTTTAGAAGTTGCTATGTGGGTGAAATTATGATGTCATGCCAAGGTACAACCTTTTCAGAGTTCAAAATAAATCATTAAATGCATGAAAAATATCGAATGAAGTCATAAAGGGTTGAAAATTGCTGATGTGCCTTCGAATGGTGCGTTAAACACACAAAAAGTATGGAGTTAAAATAAGTTATTAAAAATGAAATCCCTTTGTGATAGAATAGGTTTCGTCCGAAACCCTCATACTTCTTATGAGATTGTCCAATTTGTACACGAAGTGCATCTAGTTTTTGCCATAACCCTCTCAACTATTTACAAGTTGCTATGTGGGTGAAATTATGATGTCATGCCAAGTTACAACCTTTTCAGAGTTCATTTGTAATGCTTTTCCAATTCAGGGTCATTTACCTCAAAATACATCATTAAATGCATGGAAAATATCAAATGAAGTCATAAAGGGTTGAAAATTGCTGATGTGCCTTCGAATGGTGCGTTAAACACACAAAAAGTATGGACTTAAAATAAGTTATTAAAAATAAAATCCCTTTGTTATAGATGTGTTTTTGTCTGAAACCCTCATACTTCTTATGAGATTGTCCAATTTGTACATGAAGTGCATCCAGTTTTTGTCGTAACCCTCTCAACTCTTTAGAAGTTGCTATGTGGGTGAAATTATGATGTCATGCCAACTTACAAACCTTTTCAGAGTTCATCTGTAATGCGTTTCAAATTCAGGGTCATTTAGCTCAAAATAAATCATTAAATGCATGAAAAATATCAAATAAAGTCAGAAAGGGTTGAAAATTGGTGATGTTCGTTTGAGTGGTGCAGATTGAACACACAAAAAATATGGAGTTAAAATAAGTTATTAAAAACGAAACCCCTTTGTGATAGATGAGTTTTCGTCCGAAACCCTCATACTTCTTATGAGATTGTCCAATTTGTACACGAAGTGCATCCAGTTTTTGCCGTAACCCTCTCAACTCTTTAGAAGTTGTTATGTTGGTGAAATTATGATGTCATTCCAAGTTATAACCTTTTCAGAGTTCATTTGTAATGATTTTCTTATTCAGGGTCATTTAGCTCAAAATAAATCATTAAATGCATGAAAAATATCAAATGAAGTCAGAAAGGGTTGAAAATTGGTGATGTGCCTTCGAATGGTCCGTATTAAACACACAAAAAGTATGGAGTTAAAATAAGTTATTAAAAATGAAATCCCTTTGTAATAGATGAGTTTTCGTCCGAAACACTCATACATCTTATAAGATTGTCCAATTTTTACACGAAGTGCATCCAGTTTTTGCCGTAACCCTCTCAACCCTTTAGAAGTTGCTATGTGGGTGAAATTATGATGTCATGCCAAGGTACAACGTTTTCAGAGTTCATTTTTTAATGCTTTTCAAATTCAGGGTCATTTAGCTCAAAATAAATCATTAAATGCATGAAAAATATCAAATGAAGTCATAAAGGGTTGAAAATTGCTGATGTCCCTTCGAATGGTGCGTTAAACACACAAAAAGTATGGAGTTAAAATAAGTTATTAAAAATGAAATCCCTTTGTTATAGATGAGTTTTTGTCCGAAACCCTCATACTTCTTATGACATTGTCCAATTTGTACACGAAATGCATCCAGTTTTTGCCGTAACCCTCTCAACTCCTTAGAAGTTGCTATGTGGGTGAAATTATAACGTCATGCCAAGTTACAACCTTTTCAGAGTCCATTTGCAATGCTTTTCAAATTAAAGGTCATTTAGCTCAAAATAAATCATTAAATGCATGAAAAATATCAAATGAAGTCAGAAAGGGTTGCAAATTGGTGATGTGCCTTTGAATGGTGCATATTAAACACACAAAAAGTATGGAGTTAAAATAAGTTATTAAAAATGAAATCCCTTTGTGATAGATGAGTTTTCGTCCGAAACCCTCATACTTCTTATGAGATTGTCCAATTTGTACACGAAGTGCATCCAGTTCTTGCCGTAACCCTCTCAACTCTTTAGAAGTTGCTATGTGGGTGAAATTATGATGTCATGCCAACTTACAACTTTTTCAGACTTCATTTGCAATGCTTTTCAAATTTAGGGTCATTTAGCTCACAGTAAATCATTAAATGCATGAAAAATATCAAATGAAGTCAGAAAGGGTTGAAAATTGCTGATGTTCGTTCGAGTGGTGCATACTGAACACAGAAAAAATATGGAGTTAAAATAAGTTATTAAAAACGAAATCCCTTTGTGATAGATGAGTTTTCGTCCGAAACCCTCATACTTCTTATGAGATTGTCCAATTTGTACACGAAGTGCATCCAGTTTTTGCCGTAACCCTCTCAACTCTTTAGAAGTTGCAATGTGGGTGAAATTATGATGTCATGCCAAGGTACAACGTTTTCAAAGTTCATTTGTAATGCTTTTCAAATTCAGGGTCATTTAGCTCAAAATAAATCATTAAATGCATGAAAAATATCAAATGAAGTCAGAAAGGGTTGAAAATTGGTGATGTTCGTTCGAGTGGTGCATACTGAACAAACAAAAAATATGGAGTTAAAATAAGTTATTAAAAACGAAATCCCTTTGTGATAGATGAGTTTTCGTTTGAAACCCTCATACTTCTTATGAGATTGTCCAATTTGTACACGAAGTGCATCCAGTTTTTGCCGTAACCCTCTCAACTCTTTAGAAGTTGTTATGTTGGTGAAATTATGATGTCATTCCAATTTATAACCTTTTCAGAGTTCATTTGTAATGATTTTCTTATTCAGGGTCATTTAGCTCAAAATAAATCATTAAATGCATGAAAAATATCAAATGAAGTCAGAAAGGGTTGAAAATTGGTGATGTGCCTTCGAATGGTGCGTATTTAACACACAAAAAGTATGGAGTTAAAATAAGTTATTAAAATTGAAATCCCGTTGTGATAGATGAGTTTTCGTCCGAAACCTTCATACTTCTTATGAGATTGTCCAATTTGTACACGAAGTGCATCCAGTTTTTGCCGTAACCCTCTAGACTCTTTAGAAGTTGCTATGTGGGTGAAATTATGATGTCATGCCAAGTTACAACCTTTTCAGAGTTCATTTGTAATGCTTTTCATATTCAGGGTCATTTATCTCAAAATAAATCATTAAATGCATGAAAAAAATCAAATGAGGTCATAAAGGGTTGAAATTTTTTGATGTGCCTTCGAATGGTGCATATTGAACACACAAAAAGTATGGAGTTAAAATAAGTTATTAAAATGGAAATCCCTTTGTAATAGATGAGTTTTCGTCCGAAACCCTCATACTTCTTATGAGATTGTCCAATTGGTACACGAAATGCATCCAGTTTTTGTCGTAACTCCCTCAACGATTTAGAAGTTGCTATCTAGGTGAAATTACAATGTCATGCCAAGTTACAACCTTTTCAGAGTTCATTTGTAATGCTTTTCAAATTCAGGGTCATTTAGCTCAAAATAAATCATTAAATGCTTGAAAAATATCAAATGAAGTCCGAAAGGGTTGAAAATTGGTGATGTGCCTTCGAATGGTGCGTATTGAACACATAAAAAGTATGGAGTTAAAATAAGTTATTAAAAATGAAATCCCTTTGTGATAGATGAGTTTTCGTCGGAAACCCTTATACTTCTTATGAGATTGTCCAATTTGTACACGAAGTGCATCCAGGTTTTGCCGTAACCCTCTCAACTCTCTAGAAGTTGCTATGTGGGTGAAATTATGACGTCATGCCAAGTTACAACCTTTTCAGAGTCCATTTGTAATGCTTTTCAAATTAAAGGTCATTTAGCTCAAAATAAATCATTAAATGCATGAAAAATATCAAATGAAGTCAGAAAGGGTTGAAAATTGGTGATGTGCCTGTGAATGGTGCATATTAACCACACAAAAAGTATGGAGTTAAAATAAGTTATTAAAAATGAAATCCCTTTGTGATAGATGAGTTTTCGTCCGAAACCCTCATACTTCTTATGAGATTGTCCAATTTGTACACGAAGTGCATCCAGTTCTTGCCGTAACCCTCTCAACTCTTCAGAAGTTGCTATGTGGGTGAAATTATGATGTCATGCCAAGTTACAACTTTTTCAGAGTTCATTTGCAATGCTTTTCAAATTTAGGGTCATTTAGCTCACAGTAAATCATTAAATGCATGAAAAATATCAAATGAAGTCAGAAAGGGTTGAAAATTGGTGATGTTCGTTCGAGTGGTGCATACTGAACAAACAAAAAATATGGAGTTAAAATAAGTTATTAAAAACGAAATCCCTTTGTGATAGATGAGTTTTCGTTTGAAACCCTCATACTTCTTATGAGATTGTCCAATTTGTACACGAAGTGCATCCAGTTTTTGCCGTAACCCTCTCAACTCTTTAGAAGTTGTTATGTTGGTGAAATTATGATGTCATTCCAAGTTATAACCTTTTCAGAGTTCATTTGCAATGATTTTCTTATTCAGGGTCATTTAGCTCAAAATAAATCATTAAATGCATGAAAAATATCAAATGAAGTCAGAAAGGGTTGAAAATTGGTGATGTGCCTTCGAATGGTGCGTATTAAACACACAAAAAGTATGGAGTTAAAATAAGTTATTAAAATTGAAATCCCGTTGTGATAGATGAGTTTTCGTCCGAAACCTTCATACTTCTTATGAGATTGTCCAATTTGTACACGAAGTGCATCCAGTTTTTGCCGTAACCCTCTAGACTCTTTAGAAGTTGCTATGTGGGTGAAATTATGATGTCATGCCAAGTTACAACCTTTTCAGACTTCATTTGTAATGCTTTTCATATTCAGGGTCATTTATCTCAAAATAAATCATTAAATGCATGAAAAATATCAAATGAGGTCATAAAGGGTTGAA
Source organism: Hordeum marinum (assembly GCA_022496015.1). NCBI lineage: Eukaryota > Viridiplantae > Streptophyta > Magnoliopsida > Poales > Poaceae > Hordeum > Hordeum marinum. Next base: position 481,411,726 of record CM039674.1, read on the forward strand.
ATTTTTTGATGTGCCTTCGAATGGTGCATATTGAACACACAAAAAGTATGGAGTTAAAATAAGTTATTAAAAATGAAATCCCTTTGTAATAGATGAGTTTTCTTCCGAAACCCTCATACTTCTTATGAGATTGTCCTATTGGTACACGAAGTGCATCCAGTTTTTGTCGTAACTCCCTCAATGATTTAGAAGTTGCTATCTGGGTGAAATTACAATGTCATGCCAAGTTACAACCTTTTCAGAGTTCAATTGTAATGCTTTTCAAATTCAGGGCCATTTAGCTCAAAATAAATCATTAAATGCTTGAAAATATCAAATGAAGTCCGAAAGGGTTGAAAATTGGTGATGTGCCTTCGAATGGTGCGTATTGAACACATAAAAAGTATGGAGTTAAAATAAGTTATTAAAAATGAAATCCCTTTGTGATAGATGAGTTTTCGTCGGAAACCCTTATACTTCTTATGAGATTGTCCAATTTGTACACGAAGCGCATCCAGGTTTTGCCGTAACCCTCTCAACTCTCTAGAAGTTGCTATGTGGGTGAAATTATGACGTCATGCCAAGTTACAACCTTTTCAGAGTCCATTTGTAATGCTTTTCAAATTAAAGGTCATTTAGCTCAAAATAAATCATTAAATGCATGAAAAATATCAAATGAAGTCAGAAAGGGTTGAAAATTGGTGATGTGCCTGTGAATGGTGCATATTAACCACACAAAAAGTATGGAGTTAAAATAAGTTATTAAAAATGAAATCCCTTTGTGATAGATGAGTTTTCGTCCGAAACCCTCATACTTCTTATGAGATTGTCCAATTTGTACACGAAGTGCATCCAGTTCTTGCCGTAACCCTCTCAACTCTTCAGAAGTTGCTATGTGGATGAAATTATGATGTCATGCCAAGTTACAACTTTTTCAGAGTTCATTTGCAATGCTTTTCAAATTTAGGGTCATTTAGCTCACAGTAAATCATTAAATGCATGAAAAATATCAAATGAAGTCAGAAAGGGTTGAAAATTGGTGATGTTCGTTCGAGTGGTGCATACTGAACAAACAAAAAATATGGAGTTAAAATAAGTTATTAAAAACGAAATCCCTTTGTGATAGATGAGTTTTCGTTTGAAACCCTCATACTTCTTATGAGATTGTCCAATTTGTACACGAAGTGCATCCAGTTTTTGCCGTAACCCTCTCAACTCTTTAGAAGTTGTTATGTTGGTGAAATTATGATGTCATTCCAAGTTATAACCTTTTCAGAGTTCATTTGCAATGATTTTCTTATTCAGGGTCATTTAGCTCAAAATAAATCATTAAATGCATGAAAAATATCAAATGAAGTCAGAAAGGGTTGAAAATTGGTGATGTGCCTTCGAATGGTGCGTATTAAACACACAAAAAGTATGGAGTTAAAATAAGTTATTAAAATTGAAATCCCGTTGTGATAGATGAGTTTTCGTCCGAAACCTTCATACTTCTTATGAGATTGTCCAATTTGTACACGAAGTGCATCCAGTTTTTGCCGTAACCCTCTAGACTCTTTAGAAGTTGCTATGTGGGTGAAATTATGATGTCATGCCAAGTTACAACCTTTTCAGACTTCATTTGTAATGATTTTCATATTCAGGGTCATTTATCTCAAAATAAATCATTAAATGCATGAAAAATATCAAATGAGGTCATAAAGGGTTGAAATTTTTTGATGTGCCTTCGAATGGTGCATATTGAACACACAAAAAGTATGGAGTTAAAATAAGTTATTAAAAATGAAATCCCTTTGTAATAGATGAGTTTTCGTCCGAAACCCTCATACTTCTTATGAGATTGTCCTATTGGTACACGAAGTGCATCCAGTTTTTGTCGTAACTCCCTCAATGATTTAGAAGTTGCTATCTGGGTGAAATTACAATGTCATGCCAAGTTACAACCTTTTCAGAGTTCATTTGTAATGCTTTTCAAATTCAGGGTCATTTATCTCAAAATAAATCATTAAATGCTTGAAAAATATCAAATGAAGTCCGAAAGGGTTGAAAATTAGTGATGTGCCTTCGAATGGTGCGTATTGAACACATAAAAAGTATGGAGTTAAAATAAGTTATTAAAAATGAAATCCCTTTGTGATAGATGAGTTTTTGTCCGAAACCCTCATACTTCTTATGACATTGTCCAATTTGTACACGAAGTGCATCCAGTTTTTGCCGTAACCCTCTCAACTCCTTAGAAGTTGCTATGTGGGTGAAATTATAACGCCATGCCAAGTTACAACCTTTTCAGAGTCCATTTGTAATGCTTTTCAAATTAAAGGTCATTTAGCTCAAAATAAATCATTAAATGCATGAAAAATATCAAATGAAGTCAGAAAGGGTTGCAAATTGGTGATGTGCCTTTGAATGGTGCATATTAAACACACAAAAAGTATGGAGTTAAAATAAGTTATTAAAAATGAAATCCCTTTGTGATAGATGAGTTTTCGTCCGAAACCCTCATACTTCTTATGAGATTGTCCAATTTGTACACGAAGTGCATCCAGTTCTTGCCGTAACCCTCTCAACTCTTTAGAAGTTGCTATGTGGGTGAAATTATGATGTCATGCCAAGTTACAACTTTTTCAGACTTCATTTGCAATGCTTTTCAAATTTAGGGTCATTTAGCTCACAGTAAATCATTAAATGCATGAAAAATATCAAATGAAGTCAGAAAGGATTGAAAATTGGTGATGTTCGTTCGAGTGGTGCATACTGAACACAGAAAAAATATGGAGTTAAAATAAGTTATTAAAAACGAAATCCCTTTGTGATAGATGAGTTTTCGTCCGAAACCCTCATACTTCTTATGAGATTGTCCAATTTGTACACGAAGTGCATCCAGTTTTTGCCGTAACCCTCTCAACTCTTTAGAAGTTGCTATGTGGGTGAAATTATGATGTCATGCCAAGGTACAACCTTTTCAGAGTTCATTTGTAATGCTTTTCAAATTCAGGGTCATTTAGCTCAAAATAAATCATTAAATGCATGAAAAATATCAAATGAAGTCAGAAAGGGTTGAAAATTGGTGATGTTCGTTCGAGTGGTGCATACTGAACAAACAAAAAATATGGAGTTAAAATAAGTTATTAAAAACGAAATCCCTTTGTGATAGATGAGTTTTCGTTTGAAACCCTCATACTTCTTATGAGATTGTCCAATTTGTACACGAAGTGCATCCAGTTTTTGCCGTAACCCTCTCAACTCTTTAGAAGTTGTTATGTTGGTGAAATTATGATGTCATTCCAAGTTATAACCTTTTCAGAGTTCATTTGTAATGATTTTCTTATTCAGGGTCATTTAGCTCAAAATAAATCATTAAATGCATGAAAAATATCAAATGAAGTCAGAAAGGGCTGAAAATTGGTGATGTGCCTTCGAATGGTGCGTATTAAACACACAAAAAGTATGGAGTTAAAATAAGTTATTAAAATTGAAATCCCGTTGTGATAGATGAGTTTTCGTCCGAAACCTTCATACTTCTTATGAGATTGTCCAATTTGTACACGAAGTGCATCCAGTTTTTGCCGTAACCCTCTAGACTCTTTAGAAGTTGCTATGTGGGTGAAATTATGATGTCATGCCAAGTTACAACCTTTTCAGAGTTCATTTGTAATGCTTTTCATATTCAGGGTCATTTATCTCAAAATAAATCATCAAATGCATGAAAAATATCAAATGAGGTCATAAAGGGTTGAAATTTTTTGATGTGCCTTCGAATGGTGCATATTGAACACACAAAAAGTATGGAGTTAAAATAAGTTATTAAAATGGAAATCCCTTTGTAATAGATGAGTTTTCGTCCGAAACCCTCATACTTCTTATGAGATTGTCCAATTGGTACACGAAGTGCATCCAGTTTTTGTCGTAACTCCCTCAACGATTTAGAAGTTGCTATCTAGGTGAAATTACAATGTCATGCCAAGTTACAACCTTTTCAGAGTTCATTTGTAATGCTTTTCAAATTCAGGGTCATTTAGCTCAAAATAAATCATTAAATGCTTGAAAAATATCAAATGAAGTCCGAAAGGGTTGAAAATTGGTGATGTGCCTTCGAATGGTGCGTATTGAACACATAAAAAGTATGGAGTTAAAATAAGTTATTAAAAATGAAATCCCTTTGTGATAGATGAGTTTTCGTCGGAAACCCTTATACTTCTTATGAGATTGTCCAATTTGTACACGAAGTGCATCCAGGTTTTGCCGTAACCCTCTCAACTCTCTAGAAGTTGCTATGTGGGTGAAATTATGACGTCATGCCAAGTTACAACCTTTTCAGAGTCCATTTGTAATGCTTTTCAAATTAAAGGTCATTTAGCTCAAAATAAATCATTAAATGCATGAAAAATATCAAATGAAGTCAGAAAGGGTTGAAAATTGGTGATGTGCCTGTGAATGGTGCATATTAACCACACAAAAAGTATGGAGTTAAAATAAGTTATTAAAAATGAAATCCCTTTGTGATAGATGAGTTTTCGTCCGAAACCCTCATACTTCTTATGAGATTGTCCAATTTGTACACGAAGTGCATCCAGTTCTTGCCGTAACCCTCTCAACTCTTCAGAAGTTGCTATGTGGGTGAAATTATGATGTCATGCCAAGTTACAACTTTTTCAGAGTTCATTTGCAATGCTTTTCAAATTTAGGGTCATTTAGCTCACAGTAAATCATTAAATGCATGAAAAATATCAAATGAAGTCAGAAAGGGTTGAAAATTGGTGATGTTCGTTCGAGTGGTGCATACTGAACAAACAAAAAATATGGAGTTAAAATAAGTTATTAAAAATGAAATCCCTTTGTGATAGATGAGTTTTCGTCGGAAACCCTTATACTTCTTATGAGATTGTCCAATTTGTACACGAAGTGCATCCAGGTTTTGCCGTAACCCTCTCAACTCTTTAGAAGTTGTTATGTGGGTGAAATTATGATGTCATGCCAAGTTACAACCTTTTCAGAGTTCATTTGTAATGCTTTTCGAATTCAGGGTCATTTAGCTCAAAATAAATCATTAAATGCATGAAAAATATCAAATGAATTCAGAAAGGGTTGAAAACTGGTGATGTGCCTTCGAATAGTACATATTGAACACACAAAATGTATGGAGTTAAAATAAATTATTAAAAATGAAATCCCTTTGTAATAGATGAGTTTTCGTCCGAAACAATCATACATCTTATAAGATTGTACAATTTTTACACGAAGTGCATCCAGTTTTTGCCGTAACCCTCTATACCTTTAGAAGTTGCTATGTGGGTGAAATACTATGTCATGCCAAGGTACAACCTTTTCAGAGTTCATTTGTAATGCTTTTCAAATTCAGGGTCATTTAGCTCAAAATAAATCATTAAATGCATGAAAAATAACAAATGAAGTCATAATGGGTTGAAAATTGCTGATGTGCCTTCGAATGGTGCGTTAAACACACAAAAAGTATGGAGTTCAAATAAGTTATTAAAAATGAAATCCCTTTGTTATAGATGAGTTGTTGTCCGAAACCCTCAGACTTCTTATGAGATTGTCCAATTTTTACACGAAGTGCATCCAATTTTTGCCGTAACCCTCTCAACTCTTTAGAAGTTGCTATGTGGGTGAAATTATGACGTCGTGCCAAGTTACAACCTTTTCAGAGTCCATTTGTAATGCTTTTCAAATTAAAGGTCATTTAGCTCAAAATAAATCATTAAATGCATGAAAAATATCAAATGAAGTCAGAAAGGGTTGAAAATTGGTGATGTTCGTTCGAGTGGTGCATACTGAACACACAAAAAATATGGAGTTAAAATAAGTTATTAAAAACGAAATCACTTTGTGATAGATGAGTTTTCGTCCGATACCCTCATACTTCTTATGAGATTGTCCAATTTGTACACGAAGTGCATCCAGTTTTTGCCGTAACCCTCTCAACTCTTTAGAAGTTGTTATGTTGGTGAAATTATGATGTCATTCCAAGTTATAATTTTTTCGGAGTTCATTTGTAATGATTTTCTTATTCAGGGTCATTTAGCTCAAAATAAATCATTAAATGCATGAAAAATATCAAATGAAGTCAGAAAGGGTTGAAAATTGGTGATGTGCCTTCGAATGGTGCGTATTAAACACACAAAAATAATGGAGTTAAAATAAGTTATTAAAAATGAAATCCCTTTGTGATAGATGAGTTTTCGTCCGAAACCTTCATACTTCTTATGAGATTGTCCAATTTGTACACGAAGTGCATCCAGTTTTTACCGTAACCCTCTCAACTCTTTAGAAGTTGCTATGTGGGTGAAATTATGATGTCATGCCAAGTTACAACCTTTTCAGAGTTCATCTGTAAGGCTTTTCATATTCAGGGTCATTTATCTCAAAATAAATCATTAAATGCATGAAAAATATCAAATGAGGTCATAAAGGGTTGAAAATTGTTGATGTGCCTTCGAATGGTGCATCTTGAACACACAAAAAGTATGGAGTTAAAATAAGTTATTAAAAATGAAATCCCTTTGTAATAGATGAGTTTTCGTCCGAAACCCTCATACTTCTTATGAGATTGTCCAATTGGTACACGAAGTGCATCCAGTTTTTGTCGTAACTCCCTCAACGATTTAGAAGTTGCTATGTGGGTGAAATTACAATGTCATGCCAAGTTATAACCTTTTCAGAGTTCATTTGTAATGCCTTTCAAATTCAGGGTCATTTAGCTCAAAATAAATCATTAAATGCTTGAAAAATATCAAATGAAGTCCGAAAGGGTTGAAAATTGGTGATGTGCCTTCGAATGGTGCGTATTGAACACATAAAAAGGATGGAGTTAAAATATGTTATTAAAAATGAAATCCCTTTGTGATAGATGAGTTTTCGTCCGAAACCTTCATAATTCTTATGAGATTGTCCAATTTGTACACGAAGTGCATCCAGTTTTCTCCGTAACCCTCTCAACTCTTTAGAAGTTGCTATGTGGGTGAAATTATGATGTCATGCCAAGTTACAACCTTTTCAGAGTTCATTTGTAATGCTTTTCATCTTCAGGGTCATTTATCTCAAAATAAATCATTAAATACATGAAAAATATCAAATGAGGTCATAAAGGGTTGAAAATTGTTGGTGTGCCTTCGAATGGTGTATATTGAACACACAAAAAGTATGGAGTTAAAATAAGTTATTAAAAATGAAATCCCTTTGTAATAGATGAGTTTTCGTCCGAAACCCTCATACTTCTTATGAGATTGTCCAATTGGTACACGAAGTGCATCCAGTTTTTGTCGTAACTCCCTCAACTCTTTAGAAGTTGCTATGTGGGTGAAATTACAATGTCATGCCAAGTTACAACCTTTTCAGAGTTCATTTGTAATGCTTTTGAAATTCAGGGTCATTTAGCTCAAAATAAATCATTAAATGCTTGAAAAATATCAAATGAAGTCCGAAAGGGTTGAAAATTGGTGATGTGCCTTCGAATGGTGCGTATTGAACACATAAAAAGTATGGAGTTAAAATAAGTTATTAAAAATGAAATCCCTTTGTGATAGATGAGTTTTCGTCCGAAACCCTTATACTTCTTATGAGATTGTCCAATTTGTACACGAAGTGCATCCAGGTTTTGCCGTAACCCTCTCAACTCTTTAGAAGTTGTTATGTGGGTGAAATTATGATGTCATGCCAAGTTACAACCTTTTCAGAGTTCATTTGTAATGATTTTCAAATTCAGGGTCATTTAGCTCAAAATAAATCATTAAATGCATGAAAAATATCAAATTAATTCAGAAAGGGTTGAAAACTGGTGATGTGCCTTCGAATAGTACATATTGAACACACAAAATGTATGGAGTTAAAATAAGTTATTAAAAATGAAATCCCTTTGTGATAGATGAGTTTTCGTCCGAAACCCTCATACTTCTCATGAGATTGTCATATTTGTACACGAAGTGCATCGAGTTTTTGCCGTAACCCTCTCAACTCTTTAGAAGTTGCTATGTGGGTGAAATTATGATGTCATGCCAAGTTACAAACCTTTTCAGAGTTCATCTGTAATGCTTTTCAAATTCAGGGTCATTTAGCTCAAAATAAATCATTAAATGCATGAAAAATATCAAATGAGGTCATAAAGGGTTGAAATTTTTTGATGTGCCTTCGAATGGTGCATATTGAACACACAAAAAGTATGGAGTTAAAATAAGTTATTAAAAATGAAATCCCTTTGTAATAGATGAGTTTTCGTCCGAAACCCTCATACTTCTTATGAGATTGTCCTATTGGTACACGAAGTGCATCCAGTTTTTGTCGTAACTCCCTCAATGATTTAGAAGTTGCTATCTGGGTGAAATTACAATGTCATGCCTAGTTACAACCTTTTCAGAGTTCATTTCTAATGCTTTTCAAATTCAGGGTCATTTAGCTAAAATAAATCATTAAATGCATGAAAAATATCAAATGAAGTCCGGAAGGGTTGAAAATTGCTGATGTGCCTTCGAATGGTGCGTATTGAACACACAAAAAGTATGGAGTTAAAATAAGTTATTAAAAATGAAATCCCTTTGTGATAGATGCGTTTTCGTCCAAAACCCTCATACTTCTTATGAGATTGTCCAATTTGTACACGAAGTGCATCTAGTTTTTGTCGTAACCCTCTCAACTCTTTAGAAGTTGCTATGTGGGTGAAATGATGATGTCATTCCAAGTTATAACCTTTTCAGAGTTCATTTGTAATGATTTTCTTATTCAGGGTCATTTAGCTCAAAATAAATCATTAAATGCATGAAAAATATCAAATGAGGTCATAAAGGGTTGAAAATTGTTGATGTGCCTTCGAATGGTGCATATTGAACACACAAAAAGTATGGAGTTAAAATAAGTTATTAAAAATGAAATCCCTTTGTAATAGATGAGTTTTCGTCCGAAACCCTCATACTTCTTATGAGATTGTCCAATTTGTACACGAAGTGCCTCTAGTTTTTGTCGTAACTCCCTCAACTCTTTAGAAGTTGCTATGTGGGTGAAATTACAATGTCATGCCAAGTTACAACCTTTTCAGAGTTCATTTCTAATGCTTTTCAAATTCAGGGTCATTTAGCTAAAAATAAATCATTAAATGCATGAAAAATATCAAATGAAGTCCGAAAGGGTTGAAAATTGCTGATGTGCCTTCGAATGGTGCGTATTGAACAAACAAAAAGTATGGAGTTAAAATAAGTTATTAAAAATGAAATCCCTTTGTGATAGATGAGTTTTCGTCCAAAACCCTCATACTTCTTATGAGATTGTCCAATTTGTACACGAAGTGCATCTAGTTTTTGTCGTAACCCTCTCAACTCTTTAGAAGTTGCTATGTGGGTGAAATGATGATGTCATTCCAAGGTATAACCTCTTCAGAGTTCATTTGTAATGCTTTTCATATTCAGGGTCATTTATCTCAAAATAAATCATTAAATGCATGAAAAATATCAAATGAGGTCATAAAGGGTTGAAAATTGTTGATGTGCCTTCGAATGGTGCATATTGAACACACAAAAAGTATGGAGTTAAAATAAGTTATTAAAAATGAAATCCCTTTGTAATAGATGAGTTTTCGTCCGAAACCCTCATACTTCTTATGAGATTGTCCAATTGGTACACGAAGTGCCTCTAGTTTTTGTCGTAACTCCCTCAACTCTTTAGAAGTTGCTATGTGGGTGAAATTACAATGTCATGCCAAGTTACAACCTTTTCAGAGTTCATTTCTAATGCTTTTCAAATTCAGGGTCATTTAGCTAATAATAAATCATTAAATGCATGAAAAATATCAAATGAAATCCGAAAGGGTTGAAAATTGCTGATGTGCCTCCGAATGGTGTGTATTGAACACACACAAATTATTGAGTTAAAATAAGTTATTAAAAATGAAATCCCTTTGTGATAGATGAGTTTTCGTCCGAAACCCTCATACTTCTTATGAGATTGTCCAATTTGCACACGAAGTGCATCCAGTTTTTGCCGTAACCCTCTCAACTCTTTACAAGTTGCTATGTGGTTGAAATTATGATGTCATGCCAAGTTACAACCTTTTCAGAGTTCATTTGTAATTCTTTTCATATTCAGGGTCATTTAGCTCAAAATAAATCATTAAATGGATGGAAAATACCAAATGAAGTCAGAAAGGGTTTAAAATTGGTGATGTGCCTTCAAATGGTGCATGTTGAACACACAAAAAGTATGGAGTTAAAGTAAGTTTTTAAAAATGAAATCCCTTTGTACTAGATGAGTTTTCGTCCGAAACCCTCATACTTCTTATGAGATTGTCCAATTTGTACACGAAGTGCATCCAGTCTTTGCCGTAACCCTCTCAACTCTTTAGAAGTTGCTATGTGGGTGAAATTATGATGTCATGCCAAGTTACAACCTTTTTAGAGTTCATTTGTAATGCTTTTCAAATTCAGGGTCATTTGGCTCAAAATAAATCATTAAATGCATGAAAAATATCAAATGAAGTCAGAAAGGGTTGAAAATTGGTGATGTGCCTTTGAATGGTGCATATTGAAGACACAAAAAGTATGGAGTTAAAATAAGTTATTAAAAATGAAATCCTTTGTGATAGATGAGTTTTCGTCCAAAACCCTCATATTTCTTATGAGATTGTGCAGTTTGTACACGAAGTGCATCCAGTTTTTGCCGTAACCCTCTCAACTCTTTAGAAGTGGCTATGTGGGTGAAATTATGATGTCATGCCAAGTTACAACCTTTTTCGAGTTCATTTGTAATGCTTTTCAAACTCGAGATTGTACACATTTCCAATGCCATTTAATCAAATTGCCTTATACAGCAGTTGAAGTTGTTCAAACATGCATGGAAATGCCATAAACATATTCTTCATATTTTTCCGATATTTTTTCATATATTACTTATTTCCATTGGAGTCATACATTTTTTCTATGATTTTCTAAAGTTTAGGGATTTTTTTGAAAATAATAACTAATAATAAAACATAGATACATGTGTGGATACATAGACAAACACTATCTCCCTAGTATGCCTCTAGTGAACTAGCTCGTTGATCAAAGGATGGTTAAGGTTTCCTAGCCATGGACATGAGATGTCATTTGATAATGGGATCACATCATTAGTAGAATGATGTGATGGACTAGACCCAAACTACAAACGTAGCATATGATCGTGTCAGTTTATTGCTACTGTTTTCCGCATGTCAAGTATATGTTCCTATGACCATTAGATCATGCAACTCACTGACACCGGAGGAATGCATTGTGTGTATCAAACGTCGCAACGTAACTGGGTGACTATAAAGGTACTCTACAGGTATCTCCTGTTGGGGAATGTTGCATGGGAAACGAAAAATTTCCTACGCACACGCAAACCTATCCATGGTTATGATCATCTACTAGAGGGGGAGTTGATCTACATACCCTTTTAGATCGCTAAGCGGGAAGCGTTAAGAAACACGGTTGGTGTAGTCATACTCCTTCACAATCCAAATCGCTGAGAGTCCCGCGATCCAATCACGAACCGTCCCGCGATCTCGTCAAGATCCATCCCGCGATCCAATCACAATCGTCTCGTGGCCTTGATCACGATCCTTCCAATCTAGTACCGAACGGACGACACCTCTGTGTTCAGCACACGTGCAGCTTGATGACGATCTCCACCGTCTTGATCTAGCAAGAAGAAGTGGAGAGGTAGAAGAGTTCTCCGGCAGCATGACGGCGCCCCGGCGATGGTGGTGGAGCAATTCCGGCAGGGCTTCGCCTAAGCACTGCGGAACTATGATCTAGAGGAGAAACTACGCACCGGTGGAACGGGTAGCACGTGGCCGGAAATTCTGTCCAAAAAACACCCAATCCACTAGTATATAAAGGAGGGAGGGAGAGGCAGACTTGGAGCAAGGCCATGGACCCCAAGGAGTCGGCCAGCTAGGGAGGGAGGAGTCCCACTCCTCCTCCAATCCTAGTTGGACTAGGATTGCTCCCTATTGGCTGATTTTCCACTTTTTCCGTTAGGACTTTCTCCCCCTATGCCATGGTCCTTTGTGGCTGTTTACCCAGCCAACTAAGGGCTGGTTATTTTTATCCCACAGCCTATGGACCTCTTGGGGTCGAAATACCCCTCTCGGAGGTCTCCCGGTACACTACCAGCACTCCTTGTACACTACCGATGAGCCCGAAACTTTTCCGGCGACCAAACTGGGACTTCCTATATATGAATCTTTACCTCCGGACCATTCCGGAGCTCCTCATGAAGTCCGGGATCTCATCCGGGACTCCGAACAACCTTCGGTCACCACCATACGTAACTCTATACTACCGAAATGTCACCAAACCTTAAGTGTGCAGACCCTGTGGGTTCGAGAACTATGTAGACATGACCGAGACACCTCTACGATCAATAACCAATGGCGGGACTTGGACGTACACATTGGTTCCTACATATTCTATGAAGATCTTTATCGGTCGAACCTCTATGTCAAGGATTCAGTTAATCCCGTATAACGTTCCCTTTGTTCTTCGGTATGTTACTTGCTCAAGATTCGATCGTCGGTATCCCAATACCTAGTTCAATCTCATTGTCGGCAAGTCTCTTTACTCGTTCCGTAATACAAGATCCTGTGAATAACACTTAGTCACATTGCTTGCAAGGCTTGTTTGTGATCTTGCATTACCGAGTGGGCCCTAAGATACCTCTCCGTCACACGGAGTAACAAATCCCAGTCTTGATCCATGCCAACCCAACAGACACCCTCGGAGATACCTGTAGTGCACCTTTATAGTCGCCCAGTTACGTTGCGACGTTTGATACACACAAAGTATTCCTTCGGAGTCAGTGAGTTGCATGATCTCATGGTCATAGGAACATATACTTGACATGCGGAAAACAGCAGCAATAAACTGACACGATCATATGCTACGTTTGTAATTTGGGTATTTGTCCATCGCATCATCCTCCTAATGATGTGATCCCGTTATCAAATGACATCTCATGTCCATGGCTAGGAAACCTGAACCATCCTTTGATCAACGAGCTAGTTCACTAGAGGTATACTAGGGACATAGTGTTTTGTCTATGTATCCACACATGTATCCATTTTTCCAATAAATACAATTCTAGCATGGATAATAAACGATTATCATGAACAAGGAAATGCAATAATAAACACTTTATTTATTGCCTCTAGGGCATATTTCCAACAGTCTCCGACTTGCACTAGAGTCAATAATCTAGCTCGCATCACTATGTGATTTACATTGTAATGAATCGAACACCCATGCAGTTCTGGTGTTGATCATGTTTAGCTCTTGGAAGAGGTTTAGTCAACGGGTCTGCAACATTCAGATTTGTGTGCACTTTGCAAATATTTATGTCCTTCTCCTCGATGTAATACCGGATGGAGTTGAAGCGTCACTTTATATGCCTGGTCCTCTTGTGAAACCTTGGTTCCTTGGCTAGAGCAATGGCACCAGTGTTGTCACAGAACAGGCTCGTCGGATTCAGTGCACTGGCACTACTCCGAGATCTGTCATGAACTGCTTCATCCAGACACCTTCCTTCGCCGCCTCCGAGGCTGCGATGTACTCCGCTTCGCACGTAGAATCAGCTACCACGGTTTGCTTGGAACTGCACCAGCTTACCGATCCCCCGTTAAGAATAAATACGTATTTGGTTTGCGACTTAGAGTCGTTCGGATCAGTGTCAAAGCTTGCATCGACGTAACCCTTTACGACGAGCTCTTCATCACCTCCATAAACGAGAAACATGTCCTTAGTCCTGTTAAGGTACTTAAGGATATTCTTGACCGCTTGCCAGTGCTCCATTCTAGGATCACTTTGAAACCTTCCAGCCATACTTATGGCAAGGCTGACATCGGGTATTGTGCACAGCATTGCATACATGATAGAGCCTATGGCTGAAGCATAGGGGATGAGACTCATCTTTTCTTTATCTTCTGCAGTCACTGGGCATTGAGTCTTACTCAACTTCACACCTTGTAACATAGGAAAGAACCCCTTCTTGGACTGTTCCATTTTGAACTTCTTCAAAACTTTATCAAGGTATGTGCTCTGTGAAAGTGCTATTAAGCGTTTTGATCTATCTCTATAGATCTTAATGCCTAATATGTAAGCAGCTTCTCCCACGTCCTTCATTGAAAAACTCTTGTTCAAATATTCCTTCACGCTTTCCAGCAATTCTATACTGTTTCCAATCAGTAATATGTCATCCACATACAATATTAGAAATGCTATAGAGCTCCCACTCACTTTCTTGTAAATACAAGCTTCTCCATAAACTTGTATAAACCCAAACACTTTGATCACCTCATCGAAGCGCTTATTCCAACTCCGAGATGCTTGCACCAGTCTATAAATGGATCGCTGGAGTTTGGAAACTTTGTTAGCATTCTCTGGATCGACAAAACCTTCTGGTTGCATCATATACAACTCTTCCTCAAGGAAACCGTTGAGGAACACCGTTTTGACATCCATCTGCCAAATTTCATAGTCGAAATAGGCAGCTATTGCTAACATGATTCTGACAGACTTAAGCATCGCTACGGGTGAGAAGGTCTCATCGTAGTCAACTCCTTGAACTTGTGAAAAACCCTTTGCCACAAGTCGAGCTTTATAGACGGTGACATTACCGTCCGCGTCCGTCTTCTTCTTAAAGATCCATTTATTCTGAATGGACTTTCGCCCTTCAGGTAATACTTCCAAAGTCCATACTTTGTTTTCATACATGGATACCATCTCGGATTTCATGGACTCTAACCATTTCTCGGAATCCGGGACCATCACCGCTCCTTCATAGTTCGTAGGTTCATTGTTGTCTAACAACTTGACCTCCAAGACAGGATTGCCGTACCACTCAGGAGTAGTAAGCGTCCTTGTCGACCAACGAGGTTCATTAGCAACTTGATCCAAGCTTCATGATCATCATCATTAACTTCTTCTTCAACCGTCGTAGGCTCCACAGAAACATCTTTCTGTGCTACCCTACTTTCTGGTAGAAGCAAAGGTTCAACAACCTCATAAAGTTCTATTTTCCTCCCACTCAATTCTTTCGAGAGAAACTCTTTCTCAAGAAATGTTCCGTTCTTAGCGACAAACACTTTTCCTTCGTATCTGAGATAGAAGGTATACCCAACTGTCTCTTTCAGGTATCCTATGAAGACGCATTTCTCCGCTTTGGGTTCCAGCTTTTCAGGCTGATGCTTTTTGACATAAGCATCACATCCCCAAACTTTAAGAAACGACAACTTAAGCCTCTTGCCAAACCACAATTCATATGGCGTCGTCTCAACGGATTTCGATGGTGCCCTATTTAAAGTGAATGCAGATGTCTCTAATGCAAAACCCCAAAAGGATAGTGGCAAATCAGCAAGAGACATCACAGATCGCACCATATCTAATAAGGTCCGATTACGACGTTCAGACACACCATTATGCTGTGGTGTTCCGGGCAGTGTTAACTGTGAAACAATTCCACACTGTCTTAAGTGATTACCAAACTTGTAACTCAGATATTCACCTCCTCGATCGGATCGGACGAACTTAATCTTCTTGTTACGATGATTTTCAACTTCACTCTGAAATTGCTTGAACTTTTCAAACGTTTCAGACTTGTGTTTCATTAAGTAAATATACCCATATCTACTTAAGTCATCAGTGAAGGTGAGAAAATAACGATATCCACCACGCGCTACAACATTCATTAGACCGCACACATTGGTATGTATGATTTCCAATAAGTCGCTTGCCCATTCCATTGTTCCAGAGAACGGCGTTTTAGTCATCTTGCACATGAGGCATGGTTCACATGTGTCAAGTAATTCAAAATCAAGTGACTCCAAAAGTCCATCAGCATGGAGCTTCCTCATGCGGTTTACAACAATATGACCTAAATGGCAGTGCCACAAGAAAGTGGTACTATCATTATCAACTCTACATCTTTTGGCATCAATGTTATGAACATGTGTATCATCACTATCAAGATTTAAGATGAATAAACCCCTCACATTGGGTGAATGAACATAAAAGATATTACTCATATAAATAGAACAACCTTTATTCTCTGATTTAAATGAGTAACCGTCTTGCAATAAACAAGATCCAGATATAATGTTCATTCTTAACGTAGGCACTAAATAACAATTATTCAGGTTCATCACTAATCCCGATGGTAATCGAAGAGAGAGCGTGCTGACGGCGATCACATCAACCTTGGAACCATTTCCCACGCGCATCGTCACTTCGTCCTTCGCCAGCCTCCGTTTATTCCGCAGTTCCTGTTTTGAGTTGCAAATGTGAGCAACCGAACCGGTATCAAATACCCAGGTACTACTACGAGAGCTAGTAAGGTACACATCAATAACATGTATATCATATATACCTTGTTTGTCTTTGGCCGCCTTCTTGTCAGCCAGGTACTTGGGGCAGTTCCGCTTCCAGTGACCAGTTCCCTTGCAATGAAAGCACTCAGTCTCCGGCTTAGGTCCATTCTTAGGCTTCTTTACAGGAGTAGCAACTGCTTTGCCATCCTTCTTGGTTTTACCCTTCTTGCCTTTGCCTTTGCTGTTTTTCTTGAAACTAGTGGTTTTATTGACCATCAACACTTGATGTTCTTTCTGGATTTCAGACTCAGCGACTTTCAGCATCGCAAATAGCTCGGGGACTGACTTGTTCATCCCGTGCATGTTATAGTTCATCACAAAACTTTTGTAACTAGGTGGAAGTGATCGAAGAACTCTGTCAGTGATCGCCTCTGGCGGAAGGATAATTCCTAACTCCGCCAAACGAGTTGAGTACCCAGACATTCTGAGTACATGTTCACTGATAGATCCGTTCTCCTCCATCTTGCAAGCATAGAACTTATCGGAGGTTTCATACCTATCGATCCGGGCATTCTTCTCAAAGATAATCCTCAACTCCTGGAACATCTCATATGCTCCATGACATTCAAAACGTCTTTCAAGTCCCGGTTCTAAGCCATACAATATTGCACACTGAACTATTGAGTAATCTCCAGCACGTGTCTCCCAAACGTTCTTAACGTCTTCGGATGACACGGGAGCGGGTGGGTCACCAAGCGGTGCATCAAGGACATATAATTTCTGGGAAGCCGTGAGGATAATCCTCAGATTACGGGCCCAGTCAACAAAGTTACTTCCATCATCTTTCAGCTTAGCTTTCTCTAGGAACGCATTAAAATTCAGGGGTGCTACTGCGCGAGCCATTGATCTACAACATAAATATGCAAAGGTTACTTAGACTATTGTTCAAGATAATGAGTTTAGTTAATCAAATTACTAAAGCTCCCACTCAAATTGACATCCCTCAGGTCATCTGAGTGTCACATGATCCAAATTCACCTACTCAAGTCCGATCATCACGTGAGTTAAGGTGGCTTCATTGGTGAACATCATTATGTTTATCATATCTACTATATGACTCATGCTCGACCTTTCGGTCTCTTGTGTTCCGAGGCCATGTTTGTACATGCTAGGCTCGTCAAGTTTAACCCGAGTGTTTCGCGTGTGCAAAACTGTCTTGCACCCGTTGTATGTGAACATAGAGTCTATCACACCCGATCATCACGTGGTGTCTCAACACGACGAATTTTCACAACGGTGCACACTCGGGGAGAACACAATTTTATCTTGAAATTTAAGTGAGAGATCACCTTATAATGCTACCGTCGTACTAAGAAAAACAAGGTGCATAAAAGGATTAACATCACATGCAATTCATAAGTGACATGATATGGCCATGAACTTGTGCTTAAGATCTCCATCTTCACAGCACCGGCATGATCTCCATCGTCACTGGCACGACACCATGATCTCCATCATCTTGATCTCCATCAATGTGCTGCCATAGGGGTTGTGGCGCCAGCTGCCTCTACTTCTGTTGCTATCGTTTAGCGATAAAGTAAAGCATTACATAGCGCTTAATGATTGACACGCAGGTCATACAATAATTAAAGACAACCCAATGGCTCATGTCGGTTGCCGTACTCATCGACATGCAAGTCGTGAAATTCTATACATCACATGATCATCTCATACATCACATATATCTCATCATGTAATTGGCCATATCACATCACAACATACCCTGCAAAAACAAGTTAGACGTCCTCTAATTGTTGTTGCAAGTTTTACGTGGCTGCTACGGGTATCTAGCAAGAATGATTCTCACCTACGCAAAGCCACAACGATTCTCAAGGACCGCCTTTGTCGGATCCGATCCAACTAAAGTGAGAGAAACTATCACCCGCAAGCCATCTAAGCAACAAGTTGCGTCGAGGGAACCGGTCTCTCGTAAGCGTACGAGTAATGTTGGTCCGGGCCGCTTCGTCTCGCAATACCGCTGAACCAAAATACGACCAAGGGAGGAAGCAATCTAAGCATCAACGCCCACAAACCTTTTGTGTTCTACTCGAGATCTCATCGAACCATTAACCTAGCTCTGATACCACTGTTGGGGAACGTTGCATGGGAAACAAAAAAATTCCTACACACAAGCAAACATATCCATGGTGATGGTCATCTACGAGAGGGGGAGTTGATCTACATACCCTTGTAGATCGCTAAGCGGGAAGCGTTAAGAAACGTGGTTGGTGTAGTCGTACTCCTTCGCGATTCAAATCGCTGAGCATCCTGCGATCAAATCATGAACCGTCCCACGATCCAATCATGAGCCGTCCCGCGATCTCATCACGATCCGTCTCGCGATCCAATCACGATCGTCTCGTGGCCGTGATCACGATCCTTCCAATCTAGTACCGAACGGACGGCACCTCCGCGTTCAGCACACGTGCAGCTTGATGACGATCTCCACCGTCTTGATCCAGCAACAAGAAGTGAAGAGGTAGAAGAGTTCGCATGCAGCGTGACGGCGCTCCGGTGATGGTGGTGGAGCAATTCCGGCAGGGCTTCGCCTAAGCACTGCGGAACTACGATCTAGAGGAGAAACTATGCACCAATGGAACGGGTAACACGTGGCCAGAAATTATGTCCAAAAAAACACCCAATCCACCAATATATAAAGGAGGGAGGGAGAGGCAGCCTTGGCGCAAGGCCAAGGCCCCCAAGGAGTCGGCCGGCTAGGGAGGGAGGAGTCCCACTCCTCCTCCAATCCTAGTTGGACTAGGATTGCTCCCTATTGGCTGATTTTCCACTTTTTCTTTAGGACTTTCTCCCCCTGCGCCATGGGCCTTTGTTGTTGTTTCCCCAGCCCACTAAGGGCTGGTTATTATTCTCCCACAGCCCATGGACCTCTTGGGGTCACCCCCGGTACACTACCGATTAGCCCGAAACTTTTCCGGCGACCAAACTGGGACTTCCTATATATGAATCTTTACCTCCGGACCATTCCGGAGCTCCTCGTGACATCCGGGAACTCATCCGGGACTTCGAACAACCTTCAGTCACCACCATACATAAATCTATACTACCGAAACGTCACCAAACCTTAAGTGTGCAGACCCCGCAGGTTCGAAAACAATGTAGACATGACCGAGACACCTCTACGGTCAATAACCAATGGCGGGACCTGGACGTCCACATTGGTTCCTACATATTCTACAAAGATCTTTATCGGTCGAACCTCTATGTCAAGGATTTAGTTAATCCCGTATAATGTTCCCTTTGTTCTTCGGTATGTTACTTGCCCAAGATTCGATCGTCGGTATCCCAATACCTAGTTCAACCTCGTTGCTGGGAAGTCTCTTTACTCGTTCTGTAATACAAGATCCCGTGACTAACACTTAGTCACATTGCTTGCAAGGCTTGTTTGTGATATTGCATTACCGAGTGGGCCCTGAGATACCTCTCCGTCACACGGAGCAACAAATCCCAGTCTTGATCCATGCCAACCCAACGGATGCCCTCGAAGATACCTGTAGTGCACCTTTATAGTCACCCAGTTACGTTGCGACGTTTGATACACACAAAGTATTCCTACGGTCTCAGTGAGTTGCATGATCTCATGGTCATAGGAACATATACTTGACATGCGGAAAACAACAGCAATAAACTGACATGATCATATGCTACGTTTGTAATTTGGGTATTTGTCCATCACATCATTCTCCTAATGATGTGATCCCGTTATCAAATGACATCTCATGTCCATGGCTAAGAAACCTTATCCATCCTTTGATCAACGAGCTAGTTCACTAGAGGTATACTAGGGACATAGTGTTTTGTCTATGTATCCACACATGTATCCATTTTTCCAATAAATACAATTCTAGCATGGATAATAAACGATTATCATGAACAAGGAAATGCAATAATAAACACTTTATTTATTGCCTCTAGGGCATATTTCCAACATCTCCGAGGGTGTCTGTTGAGTTAGCATGGATCAAGAATGGGATTTGTTACTCCGTGTGACGGAGAGGTATCTCAGGGCCCACTCAGTAAGGCAACATCACAACAAGCCTTGCAAGCAATGTGACTAAAGTGTTAGCCACGGGATCTTGCATTACGGAATGAGTAAAAGAGACTTGCCGGTAACAAGGTTGAACTAGGTATGGAGATACCGACGATCGAATCTCGGTAAAGTAACATACCAAAGAACAAAGGGAATGTCATACAGGATCAACTGAATCCTTGACATAGAGGTTTGACCGAGAAAGATCTTCATAGAATATGTAGGAACCAATATGGTCATCCAGGTCCCGCTATTGGTTATTGACCGTAGAGGTGTCTTGGTCATGTCTACATAGTTCTCGAACCAGCAGGGTCTGCACACTTAAGGTTCGGTGACGTTTCAATAGTATAGAGTTATGCATGGTGGTGACCGAAGGTTGTTCAGAGTCCCGGATGAGATCCTGGACGTCACGAGGAGCTTTGGAATGGTCCGGAGGTAAAAATTGATATATAGGATGTCCTATTTTGGTCGTCGGAAAAGTTTCGGGCTCATCGGTAGTGTATCGGGAGTGCCGGTAGTGTACCGGGGGACAATCGGGAGAGGTATTTCGACCCAAGAGTCTTCATGGGCTGTGGGAGGATAAATACCAGCCCTTAGTGGGCTGGTGGAAGTCCCACAAGAGTCCCATGTGGCTGGAGTTGAAGGAGAAGGAAAAAATCCAAAGGTGGAGAGGTGGAAAGAGTTTCCAAGTGGAAAGGAGGAATCCTAGTCCTAATAGGATTGGAGTAGGACTCCTCTACCTCCAATTTCGACCAATCCTGGTGGGTTTGAGGCTGGCTCCTCCCCTCCTTCCCTCCTATATATACTAGAGGATTTAGAGGAAAAAGCTAACCCTAATAGCCACGTGCTGCCCGTTCCTCTAGTGCACAGTTTCTCCTCTAGATCGGATTTCTGTAGTGCTTAGGCGAATCCCTGCCGGAATTGCTCCACCACCATCGCCGGAGCGCCGTCACACTGCCGGTGAAATTTTCTACCTCTCTGCTCCCTCTTTCTAGATCAAGACGGTGGAGATCGTCATCAAGCTGCACGTGTGCTGAACGCGGAGGTGCCGTCCGTTCGGTACTAGATCGGACGAACCATGATCAAGGCCACGAGACGACCATGATGAGATCGCGGGACGGACCGTGATGAGATCCCGGGAGGGACCGTGATGAGATCGCGGGACGGACTGTGATGAGATCACGGGACAGATCGTGATGATATCGCGGGACAGATCGTGATGAGATCGCGGGACGGATCGTGAAGACATCGCGGGACGCTCGGCGATTTGGATCGCGAAGATGTTTGACGACACCAACAGCGTTTCTTAACGCTTCCCGCTTAGCGATCTACAAGGGTACGTAGATCCACTCACCCTCTCGTAGATGCTCATCACCATGGATAGATCTTGCGTGTGCGTAGGAAATTTTTTGTTTCCCATACAACGTTCCCCAATACTGGCATCATGAGCTAGGTCTATGTGTCGATGAGACCTCGAGTAGAACACAAAAGGTTTGTGGGTGTTGATGCTTAGATTGCTTCCTCCCTTGGTCGTATTTTGGTTCAGCGGTATTGTGAGATGAAGCGGCCCGGACCAGCATTACTCGTACGCTTACGAGAGACCGGTTCCCTCGACGCAACTTGTTGCCTAGATGGCTTGCGGGTGGCAGTTTCTCTCACTTTAGTTGGATCGGATCCGGAAAAGGCGGTCCTTGAGAAGGTTGAAAAGAAAATTATGTATCACCATTGTGGTTTATGCGTAGGTGAGAATCGTTCTTGCTAGATACCTGTAGCAGCCATGTAAAACATGCAACAACAATTAGAGGACGTCTAACTTGTTTTTGCAGGGTATGTTGTGATGTGATATGGCCAATTACATGATGTGATATATGTAATGTATGAGATGATCATGTAATGTATAGAATATCACGGCTTGCATGTCGGTGAGTACGGCAACCGGTAGGAGCAATAGGGTTGTCTTTAATTATTGTATGACTTGCGTGTCAATCATTAAGCGCTATGTAATGCTTTACTTTATCGCTAAACGGTAGCAATAGTAGTAGAAGCAAGCAGGGCATGACAACCCCGATGGCGACACGTTGATGGAGATCATGGTGTCATGCTGGTGATGATGGAGATCATGCCGGTGCTATTAAGATGGAGATCTAAAGCACGAGTTCATGGCCATATCATGTCACTTATGATTTGCATGTGATGTTAATCCTTTTATGCACCTTGTTTTGCTTAGGACGACGGTAGCATTATAAGGTAATCCCTCACTTAATTTCAAGATGAATTGTGTTCTCCCCGAGTGTGCACCGTTGCGAAAGTTCGTCGTGTTGAGACACCACATGATGATTGGGTGTGATAGACTCTACGTTCACATACAACGGGTGCAAGCCAGTGTTGCACATGCAGAACACTCGGGTTAAACTTGACGAGCCTAGCATGTACAGACATGGCATCGGAACACAAGAGACCGAAAGGTCAAACATGAGTCATATAGTAGATATGATCAACATAATGATGTTCACCATTGAAGCCACCTCAACTCACGTGATGATCGGACTTGAGTTGGTGAATTTGGATCATGTGTCACTTAGATGACCTGAGGGATGTCAATTTGAGTGGGAGTTCTTAAGTAATATGATTAATTGAACTCATTATCATGAACATAGTCAATAGTGTCTTTGCAAATTATGTCGTTGATTACTAGCTCACGATGTAGCTCCCTTGTATTTTTATGTTCCTAGAGAAATAGAGTTGAAAGATGATGGTAGCAATATTGCGGACTAGGTCCGTGTCTGAGGATTGTCCTCATTGCTACATAGAAGGCTTATTTCCTTAATGCACCACTCGGTGCGCCAACCCCTCTAGCGTCGTCTGTAGATGTTGTGAACATCTGACAGGCATGTTCCTATGACTACATGATAGTTTAGTGCGTCAGGCATAACGGCTTAGAATTGAGGCTCCAAAGCATTTTGAACGTCACGGAACATATAAGATGTTCTAAGGCTGAGATTGTGATCTCAGGCTCGTGCCTATGTTGTGAGATATGAGATCTCCAACAAGATTCTTTGCTTGCAAGATGAAGGAGAATAGCTCAATCGTTGAGCATGTACTCAGATTGTCTGGGTACTACAATCGCTTGAATCGAGTGGGAATTGATCTTCCAGATAAGATAGTGATTGATATAGTTCTCCAAGTCACTGTCACGAAGCTACTAGAACTTGGTGATGAACTATAAAATGCCAAGTATAGAAATAATGATCCCTGAGCTGTTCGCGATGTTTGACACCGTGAAGGTAGAAATCAAGAAGGAGCATCAAGTGTTGATGGTTAGAAAAACCACTAGTTACGAGATGGGCAAGGGCGGGAAGGGAAACTTCATGGATGGCAAGTCAGTTGCTGCTCTAGTGAAGCAACCCAAAGTTGAACCCAAACCCGAGACTTAGTGCTTCGATTATGAGGAGAACGGTCACTGAAGCGGAGCAACCCCAAATACTTGGTAGATAAGAAGGCTAGCAATGTCGACAAAAGTATATTTGATATACGTGTTATTGATGTGTACCTTGCTAGTACTCCTAGTAGCACCTGGGTATTGGATACCGTTTTGGTTGCCAAATGTTAGTAACTCGAAAAAAAAGCTACGGAATAAACGGAAAACTAACTAAGGGTGAGGTGACGATGTGTGTTGGAAATGTTTCCAAGGTTGATGTGATCAACATCGCACGCTCTCTCTACCTTCGGGATTAGTGACGAACCTAAATAAATGTTATTTGATGTTTGCGTTAAGCATGAACATGATTGGATCGTGTTTATTGCAACACTATTATTCATTTAAGTTAGAGAATAATGGTTATTCTGTTCACATGAATAATACCTTCAATGGTCATGCACCCAGTGAGAATGGTTTGTTGAATCTTGAGTGTAGTAGTACACATGTTCATAACATAGATGCCAAAAGATACAAAGTTAATAATGATAGTACCACATATTTGTGGCACTGCAGCTACAATGTCATATTGGTGTAAAGCGCATGAAGAAACTCCATGCTGATGGATCTTTGGACTCATTCGATTTCGAATCGGTTGAGACATGTGAACCATGCCTTTTGTGCAAGATGACTAAACCCCGTTTTTCGGCTTGATAGAATGGGCTAGTGACTTACTAGAAACAATACATGTTGATGTATACGGTCCAATGAGTGTTTGTAGCTTGCGGTGGATATCGTTATTTTCTTACCTTCACTGAAGATTTGAGTGGATATAGTGTATATTTACTTAATGAAACACACATCTGAATCATTTGAAAGGTTCAAGCAAATTCAGAGTGAAGTTTAAGATCGTCGTGACAAGAAGATAAAAATGTCTGCGATATGATCGTGGAGTTGAATATCTGAGTTACGAGTTTGGCATACAACTTTAGACAATGTGAAAGTTGTTTCACAACTCACGCCACCTGGAACACCATAGTGTGATGGTGTGTCCGAACGTCGTAGTCATGCCTTATGTGATATAGCACATACTATGATGTCTCTTATCGTTTTGCCACTATCATTTTGGGGTTATGCATTAGAGACAACCACATTCACTTTAAATAGGGCAACATCTAAATCCGTTGAGATGACACCGTGTGAATTATGGTTTGATAGAAACCTAAGCTGTCGTTTCTTTATGTTTAGGGGCTGCGATGCTTGTGTGGAAAATGTTTTCACCGAATGAGCTCGAACCCAAAGCAGACGAATGCATCTTCATAGAATACCCCAAGAATAGTTGGGTATACCTTCTATCTCAGATCCGAGTGCAAAGTGTTTGTTGCTAAAATGGGTCCTTTCCCGAGAAAAGGTTTCTCTCGAAAGAATTGAGTGGGAGAAAAATAGAGCTTGATGAGGTTGTTGAACCTTTACTTCTACCAGAGAGTAGCGCAGCGCAGAAAGATGTTTCTGTAAAGCCTACGACGGTTGAAGAGGAAGTTAATGATGATGATCCTGAAGCTTCGGATCAAGTTACTATCGAACCTCATAGGTCAACAAGGACGTGTACTACTCCCGAGTGGTACGACAACCCTGTCTTAGAGGTCATGTTGTTGGATAACGATGAACCTACGAGCTATGGAGAAACGATGATGGGCCCGGATTCCGAAAAAGGGTTAGAGGCCATGAAATCCAAGAAAGGATCCATGTATGAAAACCAAGTATAGACTTTGGTAGACTTGCTCATTGGACGAGAGGTCGTCAAGTACAAATGGATTTTTCAAATGAAGACAGACGCTGATGGTGAATGTCACCATGTATAAAGCTCGACTTGTCGCAAAGAAATTTCTGCCAAGTTCAAGGAGTTGACTGCGATGAGACTTTCTCACTCGTAGCGATGCTAAAGTCTGTTGGAATTATGATTAGCAGTTGCTGCATTTTTCAATTATGAAATCTGGCAGATGGATGTCAAAACATCATTTCCTTCCTGGAGGAAAGGTTGTATGAGATACAATCAGAAGGTTTTGTCAGTCCTAAGGATGCTAAAAGGTGTGTGCAAGCTTCGGTGATCCTTCTATGGACTGAAGCAAGCAACTCGGAGTTGGAATATGCGCTTTGATGAGGTGATCAAAGTTTTTGTAGTTTATACAAAGTTTATGAGAAACTTGTATTTACAATAAAGTGAGTGGGAGCACTATAGAGTTTCTGATAAGCATATGTGGTTGACATATTGTTGATTGGAAATAATGTAGAATTTCTAGAAAGCATAAACAGGTGTTTGAGAAGTGATTTTCAAAATAAAGACCTGGATAAAACTACCTAATTGTTGAGCATCAAGATCTATAGAGATAGATCAAAATGCTTGATGAGACTTTCAATGAGTACACACCTTGACAAGATTTTGAAGGAGTTCAAAATGGACCAGTCAAAGAGAAGTGTTCTCACCTGATTTGTAAGGTGTGAAGTTGAGTGAGACTCAAAGCTCGACAACGGCAGAAGAAAGAGAAAGGACGAACGTCGTCCCCTATGCCTTAGCCATAGGCTCTGTATAGTATGCCATGCTGTGTACTGCACCTGTGTGTGTCTTGCCATGAGTCCGTCAAGGGGTACAAGAGTGATCCAGGAGTGGATCACTGGACAGTGGTCAAGATTATACTTAGTGACTAAAAGACTAAGGAGGTGTTTCTCGATTATGGAGGCGATAAAGAGTTCGTCGTAAAGAGTTACGTCGATGCAAGTTTTAACACCAATCTGGATGACTCGTAGTAGCAATCTGGATACGTATAGTGGAGCAGCCATTTGGAATAGTACCAAGTGGAGTGTGGTAGCAGTGTTTACAGTTTGACATAGAGATTTGCAAAGTACACATGGATCTGAATGTCGCAGACCCATTGACTATAAGACCTCTCTCACATGCAAAGCATGATCGAGCCCCAGAACTCATTGGGTGTTAGATTCATAACAATGCGAATCACATGGTGATGTGAAATAGATTATTGACTCTAGTGCAAGTGGGAGACTGTTGGAAATATGCTCTAGAGGCAATAATAAATTAGTTATTATCATATTTCCTTGTTCATGATAATCGTTTATTATCCGTGCTATAATTGTATTGAATGGAAACATAGATACATGTGTGGATACATAGACAAACACTATCTCCCTAGTATGCCTCTAGTGAACTAGCTCGTTGATCAAAGGATGGTTAAGGTTTCCTAGCCATGGACATGAGATGTCATTTGATAATGGGATCACATCATTAGGAGAATGATGTGATGGACAAGACCCAAACTACAAATGTAGCATATGATCGTGTCAGTTTATTGCTACTGTTTTCCACATCTCAAGTATATGTTCCCATGACCATGAGATCATACAACTCACTGACACCGGAGGAATGATTTGTGTGCATCAAACGTCGGAACGTAACTCGGTGACTATAAAGGTACTCTACACGTATCTCCGAGGGTGTCTGTTGAGTTAGCATGGATCAAGACTGGGATTTGTTACTCTGTGTGACGGAGAGGTATCTCAGGGCCCACTCGGTAATGCAACATCACAACAAGCCTTGCAATCAATGTGACTAAAGTGTTAGCAACGGGATCTTGCATTACGGAATGAGTAAAAGAGACTTGCTGGTAACGAGGTTGAACTAGGTATGGAGATACCGACGATCGAATCTCGGGCAAGTAACATACCGAAGAACAAAGGGAACGTCATACGGGATTAACTGAATCCTTGACATAGAGGTTCGACCGATAAAGATCTTCGTAGAATATGTAGGAACCAATATGGTCATCCAGGTCCTGCTATTGGTTATTGACCGTAGAGGTGTCTCGGTCATGTCTACATAGTCCTCGAACCCGCAGGGTCTGCACACTTAAGGTTCAGTGACGTTTTGGTAGTATAGAGTTATGCATGGTGGTGACCGAAGGTTGTTCGGAGTCCCGTATGAGATCCCGGACATCACAAGGAGCTTCGGAATGGTCCGGAGGTAAATACTGATATATAGGAAGTCCAATTTTGGTCGCCGGAAAAGTTTCGGGCTCATCGGTAGTGTACCGGGAGTGCCAGTAGTGTACCGGGGGACCATCGGGAGAGGTATTTCGACCCAAGAGTCTTCATGGGCTGTGGGAGGATAAATACCAGCCCTTAGTGGGCTGGTGGAAGTCCCACAAGAGGCCCATGCGGCTGGAGTTGAAGGAGAAGTAAAAAATCCAAAGGTGGAGAGGTGGAAAGAGTTTCCAAGTGGAGAGGAGGAATCCTAGTCCTAATAGGATTGGAGTAGGACTCCTCCACCTCCAATTTCGACCAAACCTTGTGGGTTTGAGGCTGCCTCCTACCCTCCCTCCCTCCTATATATACTAGAGGATTTAGAGGAAAAAGCTAACCCTAATAGCCACGTGCTGCCCGTTCCACTAGTCCACAGTTTCTCCTCTAGATCGGATTTCTGCAGTGCTTAGGCGAAGCCCTGCCGGAATTGCTCCGCCACCATCGCCGGAGCACCGTCACACTTCCTGTGAACTCTTCTACCTATCCGCTGCCTCTTGCTGGATCAAGATGTTGGAGATCGTCATCAAGCTGCACGTGTGCTGAACGCGGAGGTGTCGTCCGTTCGGTACTAGATCGGAAGAACCATGAGCAAGGCCACGAGACGACCGCGATGAGATCGCGGGCCGGGCCGTGATGAGATTGCGGGACGGACCGTGATGAGATCGTGGGACAGATCGTGATGAGATCACGGGACGGATCGTGATGAGATCGCGGGACACTCGGCGATTTGGATCGCGAAGATGTTCGAATACACCAACCGAATTTCTTAACGCTTCCCGCTTAGCAATCTATAAGGGTACGTAGATCCACTCACCCTCTCGTAGATGCTCATCACCATGGATAGATCTTGCGTGTGTGTAGGAAATTTTTTGTTTCCCATGCAACGTTCCACAACAGAAAGGACATTCAGACTAAATGGATCTTTAAGAAGAAGACGGACGCAGACGGTAATGTCACCGTCTATAAAGCTCGACTTGTGGCAAAGGGTTTTTCACAAGTTCAAGGAGTTGACTATGATGAGACCTTCTCACCCGTAGCGATGCTTAAGTCTGTGGGAATCATGTTAGCAATAGCTCCTTATTTCGACTATGAAATTTGGCACATGGATGACAAAACAACGTTCCTCAACGGTTTCCTTGAGGAAGAGTTCTATATGATGCAACCCGAAGGTTTTGTCGATCTAGAGAATGCTGACAAAGTTTGCAAACTCCAGCGATCCATTTATGGGCAAGTGCAAGCATCTTGGAGTTGTAATAAGCGCTTTGATGAGTGATCAAAGCGTTTGGGTTTATACAAGTTTATGGAGAAGCTTGTATTTACAAGAAAGTGAGTGGGAGCTCTATAGCGTTTCTAATATTATATGTGGATGACATATTGCTGATTGCAAACAATATAGAAATGCTGGAATGCGTGAAGGAGTATGTGAACAAGAGTTTTCAATGAAGGACCTAGGAGAAGCTGCTTTCATATTAGGCATTAAGATCTATAGAGATAGATCGAGATGCTTAATAGCACTTTCACAAAGCACATACCTTGATAAAGTTTTGAAGAAGTTCAAAATGGAACAGTCAAAGAAGGGGTTCTTGCCTATGTTACAAGGTGTGAAGTTGAGTAAGAGATATAAAGCGATGCTTCAACTCCATCCGATATTACATCGAGGAGAAGGACATAAATATTTGCAAAGTGCACACGGATCTGAATGTTGCAGACCCGCTGACTAAACCTCTTCCAAGGGCTAAACATGATCAACGCCAGAACTGCATGGGTGTTCGATTCATTACAATGTAAAAAACATAGTGATATGAGCTAGATTATTGACTTTAGTGCAAGTGGGTGACTGTTGGAAATATGCCCTAGAGGCAATAAATAAAGTGTTTATTATTATATTTCCTTGTTCATGATAATTGTTTATTATGCATGCTAGAATTGTATTGATTGGAAACATGGATACATGTGTGGATACATAGACAACCTAGTGTCCCTAGTATGCCTCTAGTGAACTAGCTTGTTTATCAAAGATGGTTCTCGTTTCTTGACCATGGACATAAGATGTCATTTGTAAATAGGATCACATCATTGGGAGAATGATGTGATGGACAAGACCCAAACTACAAATGTAGCATATGATTGTGTCAGTTTATAGCTACTGTTTTCTGCATGTCAAGTATATGTTCCTATGACCATGAGATCATGCAACTCACTGACACTAGAGGAATACCTTGTGTGTATCAAACGTCGCAATGTAACTGGGTGACTATAAAGGTGCTCTACAGGTGTCTCCAAGGGTGTCTGTTGGGTTGGCATGGATCAAGACTGGGATTTGTTACTCCGTGTGACGGAGAGGTATCTCAGGGCCCACACGGCAATACAAGATCACAACAAGCCTTGCAAGAAATGTTACTAAGTGTTAGCCATGGGATCTTGTATTACGGAATGAGTAAAGAGACTTGACGGTAACGAGATTGGACTAGGTATGCAGATACCGACGATCAAATCTCGGGCAAGTAACATACCGAAGAACAAAGGGAACGTTATACGGGATTAACTGAATCCTTGACATAAGAGGTTCGATCGATAAAGATCTTTGTAGAATATGTAGGAACCAATGTGGAAATCCAGGTCCCGCCATTGGTTATTGACCGTAGAGGTGTCTCGGTCATGTCTACATAGTTCTCAAACCCGCAGGGTCTACACACTTAAGGTTTGGTGACATTTCGGTAGTATAGAGTTATGTCTTGTGGTGACTGAAGTTTGTTCGGAGTCCCGGATGAGATCCCGAACATCACCAGGAGCTCCGGAATGGTACGGAGGTAAAGATTCATATATAGGAAGTCCTGTTTTGGTCACCGGAAAAGTTTCGGGCTCATCGGTAGTGTACCTAGAGTGCCGGTAGTGTACCGAGAGACCTCCGGGAGGGGTATTTAGACCCAAGAGGCTTCATTGGCTGTGGGAGAGTGAAAACCAGCCCTTAGTGGGCTGGTGGAACAACCACGATAGGCCCATGCGGCTGGAAGAATGAAACCCAAAGGAAAAAGGTGGAAAAAAGGCCAAAAAGGAGGAATCTTGGTCCTACTAGGATTGGAGGAGGAGAGTCCTTCTCTCCCTCCCACTTCGGCCGATTCCTAGGAGCCTTGGACCTTGCGCCAAGGCTCTCCTCCTCTCCTTCTATATATATATTGGTGGACTTGAGGGTTTTTGCACTAGTTTTTACGGCCACGTGCTACCCGTTCCACCGGTGTTCCTCTAGATCGGATTTCCGCAGTACTTAGGCGAAGCCCTGCCGGAATTGCTACACCACCATCGCCGGAGCGCCGTCACGCTGCCGATGAACTCTTCTAACTCTCCGCTCCCTCTTGCTAGATCAAGACGGCGGAGATCGTCATCAAGCTGCACGTGTGCTGAACGCGGAGGTGCCGTCCGTTCGGTACTAGATCGGAAGGATCGTGATCAAGGCCACCAGACGATCATGATTGGATCGCAGTACGGATCGTGACAAGATCATGGGATGGTTCGTGATTGGATCGCGGGACGGTTCATGATTGGATCGCGGGACGCTCGGCGATTTGGATCGCGAAGACGTTCGACTACACCAACCGCGTTTCTTAACGCTTCCCTCTTTGCGATCTACAAGGGTACGTAGATCCACTCTCCCTCTCGTAGATGCTCATCACCATGGATAGGTCTACGTGTGCGTAGGAATTTTTTTGTTTCCCATGCAATGTTCCCCAACACATGGAGCATATGAGATGTTCCAAGAGCTGAAGTTGGTTTTCCAAGCTCATGCCAGGGTCGAGAGATATGATGTCTCCGACAAGTTCTTCAGTTGTAAGATGGAGGAAAATAGTTCTGTCAGTGAGCACATACTCAAAATGTCTTGGTTGCACAACCACTTGTTTGAGCTGGGAGTTAATCTTCCAGATGACTCGGTTATTGACAGAATCCTCCAGTCGCTACCACCTAGCTACAAGAGCTTTGTGATGAACTACAACATGCAGGGTACGGAGAAGTCCATTCTTGAGTTGTACTCGATGCTGAAATCAGAGGAGGTCGAGATCAAAAAGGAGCATCAAGTGTTGATGGTGAATAAGACCACTAGTTTGAAGAAAGGCAAGGGTAAGAAGAACTTCAAGAAGGACGCCAAGGTAGTTTTTGCACCCGGTAAGCAAGTTGCCAGGAAGAAGAACAAGAATGGACCAAAGCCTAAGACTAAGTGCTTTTATTGCAAGGGTACCGGTCACTAGAAGCGGAACTGCCCCAAGTACTTAGTGGATAAGAAGGCCGGCAATGTTAAAGGTATATGTGATATACTTGTTATTGATGTGTACCTTACCAGCGCTCGTAGTAGCTCCTGGGTATTTTATACCGGTGCAGTTGCTCACATTTGTAACTCCAAGCAGGAGCTGCGGAATAAGCGGAGACTAGCAAAGGACGAGGTGATGATTCGCGTCGGGAATGGTTCCAAGGTCTATGTGATCGCCATCGGCACGCTACTTCTACATCTACCTTCGGGATTAGTTTTAATCCTCAATAATTGTTATTTAGTACCAGCTCTGAGAAGGAACATTGTATTTGGATCTCGTTCGATGCGAGATGGCTACTCATTTAAATCTGAGAATAATGGTTGTTCTATTTATATGAGAGAAATGTTTTATGGTCATGCCCCGTTGGTCAATGGTTTATTTTTGATGAATCTCGAACGTGATGTTACACATGTTCATAGTGTGAGTACCAATAAGTGTAAGGTTGATAATGATAGTCCCACTTACATGTGGCATTGTCGCCTTGGTCATATGGGTGTCAAACGCATGAAGAAACTCCATACTGATGGACTTTTGGAATCTCTTGAATTTGAATCATTTGACACGTGTGAACCATGCCTCATGGGCAAGATGACCAAGATTGTTCTCTTGAACAATGAAGTGAGCAACTGACTTGTTGGAGATAATACATACCGATGTATGTAGTCCAATGAGCATTGAGGCTCGCGGTGGCTACCGTTATGTTCTCACCCTCACTGATGACTTCAGTAGATATGGGTATGTCTATTTAATGAAACACAAGTCTGAAACCTTTGAAAAATTAATGGAATTTTAGAGTGAGGTAGAGAACAACGAGACAAGAAAATAAAGTGCCTACGATCTGATCATGGCGGAGAATATTTAAATCGCGAGTTTGGCATGCACCTAAGGAAAAAGGGAATGGTTTTACAACTCATGCCGCCTAGCACACCTCAGCGAAACAGTGTGTCTAAACGTCGTAATCGCACTCTATCGGATATGGTGCGATCTATGATGTCTTTTACCGACTTACCGCTATCATTTTGAGGATATGCATTAGAGACTTCCGCATTCACTTTAAATAGGGCACCGTGTAAGTCCGTTGAGACGACACCATATGAATTATGGTTTGGAAAGAAACCTAAGCTGTCGTTTCTGAAAGTTTGGGGATGCGATGTTTATGTGAAGAAACTTCAACCTGAGAAGCTCGAACCCAAAGTGGAAAGGTGCGTCTTCATAGGATACCCCAAAGAAACTGTTGGGTATACCTTCTACCTCAAATCTTAAGGCAAAGTCTTTGTTGCCAAGAATGGATCCTTTCTAGAGAAAGAGTTTCTCTCGAGAGAAGTAAGTGGGAGGAAAATAGAACTTGATGAGGTAATTGTACCTCCACTCGAACCGGAGAGTAGCGCAGGACAGGAAGTTGTTTCTATGGAGCCTGCACTGGCTGGAGAGGAAGTTAATGATGATGATCATGAAACTTCAGATCATGTTGCTATTCGAAGGTCCACTAGGACACGTTCCGCACCAGAGTGGTATGGCAACTCAGTCCTGGAGATCATGTTGTTGGACAATGATGAACCTTCAAACTATGAAGAAGCGATGGCGGGCCCGGATTCCAACAAATGGCTTGAAGCCATGAAATCCGAGATAGGATCCATGCATGAGAACAAAGTATGGACTTTGGTGGACTTACCCAATGATAAGCGAGCCATAGAAAATAAATGGATCTTTAAGAAGAAGACTGACGCGGATGGTAATGTGACTGTCTATAAGGCTCGGCTTGTCGCTAAGGGTTATCGACATGTTCAAGGAGTTGACTACGATGAGACTTTCTCACCCGTAGCGATGCTGAAGTCCGTCCAAATCATGTTAGCAATTGCCGCATTTTATGATTATGAAATCTGGAAATTGGATGTCAAAACGGCATTCATTAATGGTTTCCTTAAGGAAGAACTATATATGATGCAACCGGAAGGTTTTGTCGATCCTAAAGATGCTAACAAGGTATGCAAGCTCCAGCAGTCAATCTATGGGCTGGTGCAAGCATCTCGGAGTTGGAACATTCGCTTTAATGAGGTGATTAAAGCGTTTGCGTTTGTACAGGTTTATGGAGAACCCTGTATTTACAAGAAAGTGAGTGGGAGCTTTGTAGCATTTCTCATATTATATGTGGATGACATATTGTTGATAGGAAATGATATAGAACTTTTGGAAAGCATAAAGGCCTACTTGAATAAGTGTTTTTCAATGAAGGACCTTGGAGAAGCTGCTTACATATTAGGCATCAATATCTATAGAGATGGATCGAAACGCCTCATAGGTCTTTGACAAAGCACATACCTTGACAAGATATTGAAAAAGTTCAATATGGATCAGTCCAAGAAGGGGTTCTTTCCTATGTTACAGGGTGTGAGATTGAGTATGACTCAATGCCCGACCACGGCAAAGTATAGAGAAGAGAAGAGTGTCATCCCCTATGCTTCAGCCATAGGCTCTATTATGTATGCCATGCTGTGTACTAGACCTAATGTGAACCTTGCCATAAGTTTGGTAGGGAGGTACCAAAGTGATCCCAGAGCGGAACACTGGACAACAGTCAAGAATATCCTGAAATACTTGAAAAGGACCAAGGACATGTTTCTCGTATATGGAGGTACCGAAGAGCTCGTCGTAAAGGGTTACGTCAATGCTAGATTCACCACAGATCTAGAGAGTCCAAGTCACAAACCGGATACGTGTATATTTTGAACGGAGGGGCAGTCAGTTGGTGCAGCAGCAAGCAAAGCGTCATGGCAGCATCTACATGTGAAGTGGAGTACATAGCTTCTTCGGAAGCAGCAAAGGAAGGAGTCTGGACGAAGAAGTTCATCAACGACCTAGGAGTGATTCCCAGCGCATCGGGCCGATGACTCTATTCTGTGACAACACTGGAGCTATTGCCCTTGCTAAGGAGCCCAAGTTTCACAAGAAGACAAGACACATCAAATGCCGCTTCAACTCCATTCGTGATTACATTCAGGAAGGAGATATAGATATTTGTAAAGTACATATGGATCTGAATGTCGTAGATCCGTTGAGTAAACCACTCTCACGAGCGAAACATGATCAACACCAGAACTCTATGGGTGTTCGATACATCATAATGTAACTAGATTACTGACTCTAGTGCAAGTGGGAGACTGTTGGAAATATGCCCTAGAGGCAATAATAAAATGGTTATTATTGTATTTCCTTGTTCATGATAATTGTCTATTGTTCATGCTATAATTGTATTAACCGGAAACCGTCATGCATGTGTGAATACATAGACCACAACAAGCCCCTAGTGAGCCTCTAGTTGGCTAGCTCGTTGATCAATAGATGGTCACGGTTTCATGACCATGGACATTGGATGTCGTTGATAATGGGATAACATCATTAGGAGAATGATGTGATGGACAAGACCCAATCCTAAGCATAGCACAAGATTGTGTAGTTCGTCTGCTAAAGCTTTTCTCATGTCAAGTATCATTTCCTTAGACCATGAGATTGTGCAACTCCCTGATACCATAGGAATACTTTGGGTGAGCCAAACGTCATAACGTAACTGGGTGGCTATAAAGGTACACTGCGGTATCTCCAAAAGTGTCTGTTGGGTTGGCACGAATCGAGACTGGGATTTATCACTCCGTGTGAGGGAGAGGTATCTCTGGGCCCACTCGGTAAGACATCATCATAATGATCTCAATGTGACTAAGGAGTTAGCCACGAGATGATGTGTTACGGAATGACTAAAGAGACTTGCCGGTAATGAGATTGAACAGGGTATAGGGATACCGACGATCGAATCTCGGGCAAGTGTCATACTGATAGACAAAGGGAATTGTATACGGGATTGATTGAATCCCTGACATCGTGGTTCATCCGATGAGATCATCGTGGAGCACATGGGAGCCAACATGGGTATCCAGATCCCGCTGTTGGTTATTGACCGGAGAGGTGTCTCGGTCATGTCTACATGCCTCTCGAACCCGTAGGGTCTACACACTTAAGGTTCGATGACACTAGGGTTATAGGGAAATTGTGTACGTGGTTACCGAAGGTTTTTCGGAGTCCCGGATGAGACCTCGGACATCACGAGGAGTTTCGGAATGGTTCAAGGGTAAAGATTCATATATAGGAAGTGAGGTTTTGGTCATCGGATGTGTTTCGGGCATCACCGGTAACGTACCGGGACCACGGGAGGGGTTCCGGGGGTCCACCGTGTGGGGCCACCTGCACCAGAGGGCTGCGTGGGCCGAAGGTGGGAGGGAACCAGCCCCTAGGTTGGCTGGTGCGCCTCCACCTGGCCCAAGAAGCAGCAAAGGAGAGAGGGGGCAAACCCTAGGCTCAGATGGGCTCTAGGCCCACCCTGGGGAGGCTAGGGCTGCCGCACCCCTCTCCCCTCCCTTGGTCGCCGCGCCCAAAGGCCATCTAGGACTGGCCTCTGCCCTAGGGTGGGAACTCTATGGGGTGCGCCCCTCCTCCTCTTCCTCCTCCTATATATAGTGAGGGCTTTTGGGGGCTGCAACACACAAGTTTCTCTCCCTCTCGACACCGCCCTACCCCTTCTCCTCCTCGTCCTCTATAGTGCTTGGTGAAGCCCTGTCAGAGTACCACGCAGCTCCACCGTCATCACGCCGTCGTGCTGCCGGAGCTCTCCCTCAACCTCTCCTTCCTCCTTGCTGGATCAAGGAGTAGGAGACGTCACAGGGCTGCACGTGTGTTGAATGTGGAGGCGCCGTTGTTTGGCGCTTAGATCGGAATCCACCACGATCTGAATCGCTATGAGTATGACTCCACCAACCGCGTTCTAGTAACACTTCCGCTTTGTGATCTTAAAAGGTATGAAGATGCACCCCCCCCTTGCTCGATGCTAGTTTCTCCATAGATAGATCTTGGTTACACATAGGAAATTTTTTGATTTACTACTACGTCTCCCAACATATTTCTCATCTCCGGCCTTACTACACTTGAGTCATTGATTATCATCATGTACATACATCTGTCATTGTATATACCCTTTTAATATAATAAAGTTGGCATCCCCACAAGTTGGGGCCTCTATCGTTTTTTCATGCAACAAGATTGTGCGAAAGATTTGATAATTCAACGGGTCACTTGGGGGCTTCCAACCCACCGGGTTTAGCTTTCATACCCTCTTGATCGGCTTCTAAGCCAAATTCGGGTTAAACCTGCTTGTTTGCAACTTGCTACTCCATCAGGTGACCCGCCGAACTCTTACCAGTTAATCTCGAAAATAAAGACCCTGAACTGGTCAATGTTCTTGACAGTCAATCTTGCAATAAGATCATGTACTGGTTAAGGTTAAAACGGCGGCTTATGTCACAAGAGGGTCGGCTTACAAAAATCTAGGATAAAGTCGCATGTCTGTTGTGGTCTCTCTGCCATGTGGTTCGTTCGTACTCTTCTATGGTCAATCTTTTTAAAGACCCTAAACTGTTTAAGGTTAAAATGATGGATTTATGTCATGTGATAGCCGGCTTATGGGTTTCGGGGGTACTCATGCCCTGATGTAGTCTCTCTGTTATATGGCTCGTCGTACTCTTAACAGTCAATCTTCTTAAAGACCCAGAACTAGTTAAGGTTAAAACGATGAATCTGTGCCATGTGAGAGCCGACATATGAGGTTTAGGAAGTTATGCCTAAGTTTTGAGAAAATGAACCTTAAGTTTTACGCAAGAATATAAGTAAGAGTTAACCTCTTTAGGTTGTGCCTTCAAAGCCACCTTAACAATGATAAAGAATATATTTTTTGTCTTGTTGTTTTTGCAGGTCTTGTCTTTTATGATAATCCACTACCAAGTATCAGGAAAAGATGATCATGGCCAGGAAAAAGGATGGATGGATAGGTTTATAAAACTATTCAAACTCCAAACATGCACGAAGGCACGACAAAGGCAATCAGTCTTACTATTGCTATTATAAGGCTATCGAAGACCCGAAATATGCGAACTTAAAGTTTTTTCCAGCAAATTATAACCTGACACATCCAACAGGGCCGGGTTACATTCATATGGAGCCAGCTCTTTGATTAACTCAATGCCGGGTCATCCTGCGTCGGGTCTTCGGAGTCCTGGATCTGAAGGTTGTCCACATTCTAGTTGCAGTTTGTTAAAGCTTCAAATTCAGCTTTGTCATGCAAGATTGGAGACGGGTCAACGTCAGGAGCAAAGAGATGCTTACGGCGTTGAGGTATCAAGCCTCTAGCTTCAAAAGTGGGTCCTCAAACTCGTTTGCTCTCTTCAGAGTAAGTTGCCTGATAGGATGATAGACTAGCCTTTGCGGCCAGCCGGCTTGCTAATACTCCTGGCGCCTTCATTTAAAGGACGTAATCTTCTTGAGTGAATTGAGAGCCATCGATTTTAACTTGAGGAAAGTTGTCCATCATCTCTGTCGGGTTAAGCTTCGGGGCATAAGTCAGCGACCGTCTCAAACAACCATTGCACCCTTACGGGCGGCTGATCTCTTCAGCTCCTCTATCTGCATTGGGATGGTGGAGAAGGTTTCTATCACACCTTTCATGAATTTTGAACACCCTTCTCGGTCATAACAGCCTTAATGGTGCAAAGGGATCTGACTTATAGTTTCTTTGTAACAGTGTATAAAGCCTTTAGCTTTAGCAGATTGTTGTGTGAAAGTTGGCGGCTTTGTTTACCTACAAGTAAGACAAATTTTGTAAGCTGGCAAGGTCAAAGCTTATAAACCGCCTACAAGTTACTCAAGGCCGGAGAGGATTATTTTTGCAAGGATCACTAATAGTTATCAAATACTTAACAAAGATGGCTCGAATCATCAGTGATATCTAGCGTTTCAGAGTGCTAAGTTCTTCTGTTACGGGTTGCAATTGACCCTCTACGTCTTCCGCCCGTTTGAGTAAAGCGGCTTATTCCATTTCATCAGATTGTTTGAAAGCCTCGAAGTCTGCCTTGAATTTCTCGAGCTCTATGGAAGTGAGATGCCATTTTTCCTCGGCTTCAGCTCGGGCATCTTGTTGTGAAGACAAATCTTTTTTTAGATCAGCCAAGCTAGACCCGGCTGCGTTTAAAGATTCCTGCAAAGTAATCAAGAACATGTTTATTTTTATTTTAAGCTGCCAGAACAATATATGACAAGCATATAGGGGCAATGAGGAAAGACAATACAAGTCTCAAGCAGATTGTAGCCAATATACTTGACACTCGGGGGCTAATGTGTATCAG
Source organism: Hordeum marinum (assembly GCA_022496015.1). NCBI lineage: Eukaryota > Viridiplantae > Streptophyta > Magnoliopsida > Poales > Poaceae > Hordeum > Hordeum marinum. Next base: position 481,451,165 of record CM039674.1, read on the forward strand.
TTTTTTCAAGGGTTATATTTCAAGCAAGACCCGGATCATCTTTAGGAAGATGCATGACCCTTGAGGGCTAAACTTGGCTCTTACTCTATGTTTGAGTGCCAGCTCATTATTTACATAATGACTCGACCCTTGAGGGCTACACTTGGTGCTTCTTCAGATAGTAAGTTCCGGCTCATCATTTGCATAATAACCCGGTCCTTGGGGGCTACTTGTCAAGCTACTGACAACATACAGAGAGTTGAAGACCCGTTCTACTTCTTTTTCAAACTAAACCGGCTCTTGGGGGCTACCTAAGGCTATATGGAAGACAAGGTAAGGGGGAGTACCTCATATTTGTCTTCATCATGCCAACAGGTTTGGTCTCCATGTCCCGGCTTGCAGAGAGACGTCTTAGATAGCCAGAGTGCAACTCGTCAGCAATAAGTTTTTCTAATTTAGGAAGATCAAACTGAATCCTCTCTTCCTTAAGAGGAGCCACCTCATCTTCTTTGATATGTTTGGATAGCGCATTGGAGGGAGCTAGAGATGTATAAGCCGCCCCGGTAATAGTAACTTCTTCATGAGAAGCCATGCCTTCAGTCGTTGGCTGGGGGTTGGGCAGCTTAGGATCAGCTTCTGGAGGAGTCTCGGGAGCTTCAGTATCCATATCAGCCGGCTCATTATGCTAAGGAGCCTCTTCATGGGCATCTTTGTCAGCTTTAGAAGGTTTGATATGGTCTTAAGGAGTGTTGGGCCTTGGGTTCTCCGACTCTAGAACATCAGGAGTGGCGGTTGACTCGCTCACCTTCCTTCGTTTGGCTTGAGCCCTATAAGCAAAGGGGATGTTACAAAAATTTAAGTAAGAACAGAATATTAACACACAGAGTGAGGATAAAAATACTTACCCCGGTTTGGTAACAAAAGGAGGCAGCTTTGAGGCAGCTGAGTCACCGAAGAGGGAGGCGAGTCCTGAAAAGTTAGCATTATGAAATATAGGTAAGCTGCAAAACCAGATTGACATACAGAAGGAATGAATCTAAGGCAAGGAATTACATTAGTGCACCATTTCTGAGGAGACGGCTCAATTTGTAAGCCGGCCAAAAGGTCTTCAGAGACGGTGCTCCGGGTCTGGCGTCTATTGTCAGCTGGCTGATTCTTCAAAAGAAAGTTTGGATCCAAGTGAGCAAAAGGGCGTGAGATTTTTACCTTCCGTACAACCCGTCGAGTTCTTTTTATTGGTAAAAGTTCCAAGTCAGAGGAGATAATGATTAACTCTGCAACATCAGCATGGCTTGTTTCTACTTCCTTCTGTGAGTAATCATTGTCAATGAGTTGCATAAACATAAGACCAAGGGAGTCAACTTCTACCTTCGAGTTGTCAAGCTCGAGCAGTTCGGCAGCAGTTGGCTTTTTCTTACGACCCGGAACACGGTCCTTGGTCGCCTTCATCTTCTTCATTGGAGTGGGGGTGTATTTCTTTTTCCAAAAAGAGGATTTGGCCTGTATATGAGTCATGAAAGGGTTAGAGATAATATGAGACATAAAATTGAAAGGTAACAAGCAATTTGTTCAAGGGGAGTCTTACCTCTAGAGTTGGGTTGACAACACATAATGGCTGCAACCCAGTCTGATTGCATGCTTGTTGAGGTTCTCCTAGCAGCGATTTGATGATGGTGTTAAGATCCTTCTCAGTCAAAGGTGTCCGGTTGAAGCACATCGGGTCGTCCACCTCATCGGAATACTCACACATCAATTTGTCTCGCCGGCTCAATGGCATAATCCTCCAGTTGATTCAACAACGAGTCAAGTCCACACTGGTAAATCCATTAGCCAGAAGGGCATGGATCTTTAGAAAAGCCAGAGTATATCTTACACGCTCTGCGGCGCTCATCCGTTCAGGGAGCTCGGTGTTGGTACAGATCCGGGTAGGACGGTAACCCTGAAGTGGATTCTCTCTAGCCGGGGAGGTGTCTTTACAATAGAACTAGGTCTGGTTCCAATCTTTGGGATGGCTGGGCAGGATGGCAACAGGAAAAGCCATGTCCCTTCGCCTCTGGATTGAGACCCCTCCAAGCTCGAGACTCGGCCCAGCTGCTAACTCAGTCTGGCGGTTGATGTAGAAAAAGTCTCTAAAGAGGTCAACAGTGGGTTCTTCTTGCACATAAACTTCGCGAAGGACTTGAAATTGGCATAGATTTGTGACAAAGTAGGGGCCAATGTCTTGAGTGTGGAGCTTGTAGAAGTGCAAGGCGTCCCGGACGAATTTTGACCCGGGTGGTGAAAAGCCATGGAGAAGGTGATCTGTGAACACAACTATGTCCCCGTCTTGAGGTATAAGTTTGGTCTCTTTACCAGGAACCCGCCATTGAATTGTATCCTGAGCCGGCAAGGCTCCCATAGTCACAAATTCCTTCAATGATGCCTCGGTGGCCCAAGAATTGACCCAGTCGCAACAGACGTTTTTTTCCATGATGGCGGTTAGACTCTGTGAGAAAGCATAAAGACTCGGCAGGTTAAGAAAACCCTGGTGATGAAGGGAGCTGAGGCTAAGCGGGCAATAAAATGGCGGGTCAAAAAGGTTGCTCATGTTGGGATTTTTACTAAGTGTGGACAAACAGATCTCGTCAACTATGGCAACCACTACAAGATCTACAGATGAAAATAAAAAGAAATGAATGCTAAACCTAAAAACATCAGTGGAAGAACAGAAACCTCATATGCGGATTCTACTCAAAAACGATATACGATCAGCGAAGGATGTGTATTAGGCGGGGCACCGCACGAGAAAGCTAGCGTTTCAGGGATTCAAAGATGTTTTCTTCACCAATCTGCGATGAACACTCCAATGAGTGGCGGCAGATGTGGAGAACTCCGGCAAGCTAATGTAGATCTACAAGGAGGAGAACACAAGAACGTGAAGGATGTCGGAGAGACGATTGAACGCTGGTGAACTCTGGTCTGATCAGGTTGATGCAGTGGCCCTTGTTGGCGAAGACGAGGATGGACCGGCAATGCCGGCGGAGCTTCAGTTGCGCAGGCGCTGGAGGAGGAAGAAGAAGAAGGGAAGTGGTGGTGAGGCGCTAAAAAGAAATGGGACCCCGCCCCTGCCTATTTATGAGATGGAAAACCAATAGTCCATGCGAGAATTGAGGAGATGCAATGATGATTGACCAAGGGAGACGCCTCAATTTTTGGGTTGACCGTTTAATGAGATGATCCATTCTGACGTCATGGAATCTTTTCTGAACATATCCAAGATGACATCATCCATTTTATATGGCGAGTTACAAAGTTTTACTTTCAGGTAAACAAAGGTGTGAGAGTCGCTGCCACATGAATTTGAAGATTGACATGAACGGGTTCAAATCAATCTTGGGCCTAATGTTGGAGATATAACCCCGTGGTGAGACCCGCCCAGGAGGGATCAGGTCATACCAGGCAGCTCATAATCAAGGCCTTGAGTGGGCCTGAAGGTGGAAGACAAGTCTAAGAGGCAACTCCCTAAATGGGCCTGGATGAAGGCCTAGAGCCAGAAGGTAGCGCGTGACCTGGGCGCATGAGCCGCCCGGAAGGTGACTTGTCTAGGAAAGCCATACGACTTAGAGATAGGATCGCATACTTTGTATAAGCCGGTCTGGACTCTTGTAAGCCCAGGGCCTTGACCTACCTATATAAAGGCGAGCCCCTGCGGCGTCTTAGGGTACGAAACAACTCATCGATATCTAGGTCAAGCGAATCCGCTCCCTTGTAATCGATACTCAATCAATACACACAAAGTAGGACATAGACTTTTACCTCTTTCTGAGGGGACGAACCTGGGTAAACTCGTGTTTCTTGTCCCGATCAACCCCTTCGGGTCCACCGCCTTAGCGATGGCCTCGAACCTAAGTCCTTCCTCTAGGACATCTGCCGTGAAAAATCCACGACAGTATTAGAACCACCTCAAAGTTATGCTTTCCAATCAATCTTTTGGGCTATTCCTATAAGTGTCACAAACAGCCCTAGACTTCGTAGTAAAATAACACCAATGATACACATCAATCAACCCTAATGTCACCTAGATACTCTAATGTCACCTCAAGTATCCGTGGGTAAATTATGCGACATGCATCAAACAATTTCAGATCTATCATATTCAATCCAACACAAGGAACTTCAAGGAGCACCCCAAGATTTGTATCGGAGAACCTGGTGTGAAAATGTGAAATCAACCCCTATGGATAGATCCGCAAGTTCACCGGAATCCGCAAGTTGATGCCTCAACATAAATCAAGTGAATCGATAGAATAACCCAATGTCACTACGGGTATCCCACACAATACGTACATCAAGTGTTCTCACACCAAAATATTCAATCTAGCATAATGAGATCTCAAAGGGAAATATTCAATTCATTTCAACATGATAGCAAGGGACAAACATCATATGATCCAACTATATTAACAAGGCCCATGATACATAAAGATCTTCCCATCTCAAGAACACGATAGAGAGAGATTGAACACATAGCTTCTGGTACAAACCGCGAGCCCCGCGGGTGGACTACTCCCTCATCATCATGGCCTCCGCCAGGATGACGAAGATAGCCACCGAAGATGAATTACCCCCTCCGGCAGGGTACTGGAACGCCTCTAGATTGGCTTTTCATCAATATAGAGAGTTGTGGCAGAGGAACAAGGAGTCTCTCTTTATTTCTAGGGTTTTAGGGATTTATAGGATTTTCAGCGTTGGAATCACATCAAACGGAGCCATGAGGGGCCCACCACATATCTGGCCGCACCACTAGGGGGCAGATAACTTGTGTCCCAAGGGAGTCCCCCCTCCGCCAGTTATTCGCTCCATTGTGGCTTATTTCCTCCAGAAAAAATCACAAAAAAGTTTTGGGCGATTCTGAGAACTTTCATTTTCTGCACAAAAAACAACACCATGGTAATTCTAGTGAAAACAACATTTGTCCGGATTAGTTCTAAATAAATCATATAAAGTGCATCAAAACAAAATAAAAGTATTGTAAACATAGACAAATATGGCATGAATACATCACAAATTATCGATACGTTGGAGACGTATCAACTACTACTGCTATTGCCACTGTTAACGTCACTACTACTGTTACCATTGCTATCAAACTCTCATATTACCATGCTACTGATCACTTTGCTGTAGATATTTAATCTCCAGCGTGGTTGAATTGAAAACTCACCTGCTAATACTTACAAATATTCTTAGGCTCCCCTTGTGTCGAATCTATAAATTTGTATTGAATACTCTACCCTCAAAAGCTGTTGTGATCACATATACTTGTGGGTTATCACATACCACCCCTCTCCTTGCTGCCGACGAGGCCACAGAGCTGTTGTCCCGAAGGACCCCTCCCGTGTGGAATACGGGTGATGGTGGTGGCGACATCAAGGCCGAGGTTAGTACTTTGGTCATCAAAGACCAAGAGGGAAGTTCCCTCCTAGCGAGTAAAAGTGGGGAGCCCGGACGATCTGAGCTCATCCCGAAGACCGCTCCGTAGATTGCCCAAGAGCCCGTCTTGAAGAACGCTCTGGAGACTCCTCAAGATCAGGCTCCAAAGACCAGTCCGGTGACTGCCCAGAGCAGGCCTCGACTGCTTCCCCGAAGTCAACCATTACCGACTCCACCGAAGGGGGAGCCAAGGTGCGGTTACAAGCATCGTCTACAGCGAAGCAGGCCCAGGCCGGGTGGCCGGTTGTCGTGGTTTTGTCAGGACAGATGTCCTCATAGGAGAACTTAAGTGTGAGTCCATCGCCGCTAGTGGCGACTCAAAAGGGTTGCTCGGGACCGGGGGACGAGTTTACCCAGGTTCGGCCCCTCTCGATGGAGAAAATAGCCTACGTCCTGCTTTGTGTATATTGATGATGATCTCGATTACAAGAGTGCCAAATCGCTAACCTAGCTCTCGAGGGTTTGCTTCCTTATTACTTGATCCCTTTAACTCAAGGGCTCCCATTTATATATATATATATATATATATATATATAGGACAGCACTATTCTAATCCCAGGATTAGAATAGTTATTTGGATCACAGCAGCCGTATATAGGGCCGACGCAGATCCTCCCGAACCGGCACCCGCGAAGAAGGAAAAAAAAGCCCACATCCCATGTCCCTCACCTCCTCCTGCCCGATCCCCCACCTCCTCCCCGATCCCCACCTCCCTCAATCTAGTGCCGCCCCTATCCACCACCGGCCCTCTGGCTCCGGCAAGCCTCCTGCCGCCGGCCAACCCGCCTCCCATCGCCGGCCCCCGACCCCGATGCACCTACCGCCATCGACGCCCCGACTGCCTTGCGCCTCCCGCCGCTGGCCACCCAACCCCGACGCGCCTACAACCGCCGACCACCTCGGCCCATCACCTCCCATAGTGCTCCTCCCATCGCCGGCCACCCCACCTCCCGTCGCGGCCCTCGACCTAGACGTGCCTGCAGCCGCTGGACCTCCATCGGCGACCTCAACCGACGACTGCCGCCGCGCCTGCAACAGTCGCCCCTAGCCGCCGGCTTCACCACCCCGCAACCATCTGTTCTTGTTCTTCAAGCAGCAGCAGTCGACCCATGTTCTTGTTCATCTTCAAAGAAGCAACACCGTTTATTCGTACTGGCTGGAAATTTTGATTTGAACTGACGAGTGCTTGATGAATAGGATGTAGTGCGGCTCCTTCGATATTCCCTCTGTAATATGTTCGCCATCCTCGCGCGTGACCTGCTTGGGCGTCTTTCACCGACATTCCGTGGCGCATGTCATTGAAATCATATTGAATCAGAGAGTAAAGGGTGTTCTATTTACATGAGTAATATCTTTTATGGTCATGCACCCAATGTGAGGGGTTTATTCATATTGAATCTTGATAGTGATGACACACATGTTCATAACATTGATGCCAAAAGATGTAGAGTTGATAATGATAGTACCACTTTCTTGTGGCACTACCGATTAGGTCATATTGGTGTAAAACGCATGAGGAAGCTCCATGCTGATGGACTTTTCGAGTCACTTGATTTTGAATCACTTGAGACATGTGAACCATGCCTCATGGGAAAGATGACTAAAACGCCGTTCTCTGGAACAATGGAACGGGCAAGTTATATATTGGAAATCATACATATTGATGTGTGCGGTCCAATGAATGTTACAGCGCGTGGTGGGTATCGTTATTTTAGCACCTTCACTGATGACTTAAGTACATATGGGTATATTTACTTAATGAAACACAAGTCTGAAACGTTTGAAAAGTTTAAGCAATTTCAGAGTGAAGTTGAGAATCATCGTAACAAGAAGATTAAATTCCTGCAATCTGATCGAGGAGGTGAATATCTGAGTTATGGGTTTGGCAATCACTTAAGACAGTGTGGAATTGTTTCACAGTTGACACCACCCGGAACACCAGAGTGTAATGGTGTTTCCGAACGTCATAATCAAACCTTATTAGATATGGTGCATTCTATGATGTCTCTTGCTGATTTGCCACTATCGTTTCGGGGTTATACATTAGAGACAGCTGCATTCACCTTAAATAGGGCACCATCAAAATCTGTTGAGACGATGCCATATGAACTATGGTTTGGCAAGAGGCCAAAGTTGTCGTTTCTTAAAGTTTGGGGATGTGATCCTTATGTCAAAAAGCTTCAGCCTGAAAAGCTGGAACCCAAAGCGGAGAAATGTGTCTTCATAGGATACCCGAAAGAGACAGTCGGGTACACCTTCTATCTCAGATCCGAAGGCAAAATGTTTGTCGCTAAGAACGGAACATTTCTTGAGAAAGAGTTTCTCTCGAAAGAATTGAGTGGGAGTAAAATAGAACTTGATGAGGTTGTTGAACGTTTACTTCAACCAGAGAGTAGCACAGCATAGAAAGATGTTTCTGTGGAGCCTAATACGATTGAAGAGGAAGTTAATGATGATGATCATGAAGCTTCAGATCAAGTTACTACTAAACCTCATAGGTCGACAAGGACGCGTACTGCTCCTGAGTGGTACGGCAACCCTGCCTTGGAGGTCATGTTGTTGGATAACAATGAACCTACGAGCTATGTAGGAGTGGTGATGGGCCCGAATTCCAAGAAATGGTTAGAGGCCATGAAATCCGAGATGGGATCCATGTATGAAAACAAAGTGTGGACTTTGGAAGTATTACCTGAAGGGCGAAAGGCCATTCAGAATAAATGGATCTTTAACAAGAAGACAGACGCGGACGGTAATGTCACCATCTATAAAGCTCGACTTGTGGCAAAGTGTTTTTCACAAGTTCAAGGAGTTGACTACGATGAGACCTTCTCACCCGTAGCGATGCTTAAGTCTGTCAGAATCATGTTAGCAATAGCTGCTTATTTCGGCTATGAAATTTGGCAGATGGATGTCAAAACAGCGTTCCTCAACGGTTTCCTTGAGGAAGAGTTGTATATGATGCAACCAGAAGGTTTTGTCGATCTAGAGAATGCTGACAAAGTTTGCAAACTCCAGCGATCCATTTATGGGTTGGTGCAAGCATCTCGGAGTTGGAATAAGTGCTTTGATGAGGTGATCAAAGCGTTTGAGTTTATACAAGTTTATGGAGAAGCTTGTATTTACAAGAAAGTGAGTGGGAGCTCTATAGAATTTCTAATATTATATGTGGATCACATATTGCTGATTGGAAACAATATAGAAATGCTAGAAAGCATGAAGTAGTATTTGCACAAGAGTTTTTCAATGAAGGACCTAGGAGAAGCTGCTTTCATATTAGGCATTAAGATCTATAGAGATAGATCGAGACGCTTAATATGACTTTCACAAAGCACATACCTTGATAAAGTTTTGAAGAAGTTCAAAATGGAACAGTCAAAGAAGGGGTTCTTGCCTGTGTTACAAGGTGTGAAGTTGAGTAAGACTCAATGCCCAGTGACTGCAGAAGATAGAGAAAAGATGAGCGTCATCCCCTATGCTTCAGCCATAGGTTCTATCATGTATGCAATGTTGTGCACAAGACCCAATGTCAGCCTTGCCATAAGTATGGCCAGAAGGTTTCAAAGTGATCCTGGATTGGAGCACTAGCAAGCGGTCAAGAATATCCTTAAGTACCTGAAAAGGACTAAGGAAATGTTTCTCGTTTATGGAGGTGATGAAGAGCTCGTCGTAAAGGGTTACGTCGATGCAAGCTTTGACACTGATCCGGATGACTCTAAGTCGCAAACTGGATACGTATTTATTCTCAACGGGGGAGCGGTAAGCTGGTGTAGTTCCAAGCAAAGCGTGGTAGCCGATTCTACGTGCGAAGCGGAGTACATCGTAGCCTCGGAGGCAGTGAAGGAAGGTGTCTAGATGAAGCAGTTCATGACAGATCTTAGAGTAGTGCCCAGTGCACTGAATCCTATGAGCCTGTTCTGTGACAACACTGGTGCCATTGCTCTGGCCAAAGAACCAAGGTTTCACAAGAGAACCAGACACATAAAGCGACGCTTCAATTCCATCCGATATTACATCAAGGAGAAGGACATAAATATTTGCAAAGTGCACACGGATCTGAATGTTGCGTACCCGTTGACTAAACCTCTTCCAAGGGCTAAACATGATCAACACGAGAGCTGCATGGGTCTTCGATTCATTACAATGCATATCACATAGTGATGTGAACTAGATTATTGACTCTAGTGCAAGTGGGAGACTGTTGAAAATATGCCCTAGAGGCAATATATAAAGTGTTTATTATTATATTTCCTTGTTCATGATAATTGTTTATTATCCATGCTAGAATTGTATTGATTGGAAACATGGATACATGTGTGGATACATAGACAACACAGTGTTCCTAGTATAGCTCTAGTGAACTTGCTTGTTTATCAAAGATGGTTATGGTTTCGTGACCATGGACATAAGATGTCATTTGATAACAGGATCACATCATTAGGAGAATTATGTGATGGACAAGACCCAAACTACAAACATAGCATATGATCGTGTCAGTTTATTGCTACTATTTTCTGCATGTCAAGTATATGTTCCTATGACCATGAGATCATGCAACTCACTGACACCGGAGGAATACCTTGTGTGTATCAAACTTCGCAATGTAACTGGGTGACTATAAAGGTGCTCTACAAGTATCTCCGAGGGTGTCTGTTGGGTTGGCATGGATCAAGACTGGGATTTGTTACTCCGTGTGACGGAGAGCTATCTCAGGGCCCACTCGGTAATACAACATCACAACAAGCCTTGCAAGCAATGTGACTAAGTGTTGGTCATGGGATCTTGTATTACGGAATGAGTAAAGAGACTTGCCAGTAACGAGGTTGAACTAGGTATGGAGATACCAACGATCGAATCTCTGGCAAGTAACATACCGAAGAACAAAGGGAACGTTATACGGGATTAACTGAATCCTTCACATGAGAGGTTCGATCGATAAAGATCTTCATAGAATATGCAGGTACCAATGTGGACATCCATGTCCCGCCATTGGTTATTAACCGTAGAGGTGTCTCGGTCATGTCTACATAGTTCTCGAACCCGCAGGGTCTGCACACTTAAGGTTTGGTGACGTTTCGGTAGTATAGAGTTATGTATGGTGGTGACCAAAGTTTGTTCAGAGTGCCGGATGAGATCCCGGTTGCCATGAGGAGCTCCAGAATGGTCCGAAGGTAAAGATTCATATATAGGAAGTCCTGTTTTGGTCGACGCAAAAGTTTCGGGCTCATCAGTAGTGTACCTGGAGTGCCAGTAGTGTACCGGGAGACCTCCAGGAGGGGTATTTCGACCCAAGAGGCTAAATGGGCTGTGGGAGAGTGGTAACCAGCCCTTAGTGGTCTGGTGGAACAACCACAAGAGGCCCATGCGGCTGGGAGAAAAAAGCCCAAAGGAAAACAGTGGAAAAAAAGGCCAAAAAGGAGGAATCCTAGTCCTACTAGGATTGGAGGAGGAGTCCTCCTCTCCTCCCCTATTCGGCCGAAGCAAGGAGGCTTGGCCCTTGTGCCAAGCCTCTCCCTCCTCTCCTCCTATATATACTGGTGGTATTGAGGGTTTTACACTTGATTTTACGGCTACGTGCTACCCGTTCCACCAGTGCATAGTTTCTGCACTTGATCGGTTTTCTGCAGTGCTTAGGCGAAGCCCTGCTGGAATAGCTCCACCACCATCGCTGGAGCACCGTCACGCTGCCAGAGAACTCTTCTTCCTCTCTGCTCTCTCTTGCTGGATCAAGAAGGATCGTCATCAAGATGTACGTGTGCTGAACACAGAGGTACCGTCCGTTCGGTGCTTGATCGGAACGGATCGTGAGGACGGTTCGTGATTGGGTCGCATGATGCTCGGCGATTTGGATCGCGAATATGTTCGACTACACCAACCGCATTTCTTAATGCTTCCCGCTTAGCGATCTACAAGGGTATGTAGATTCACTCCCCCTCTCGTAGATGCTCATCACCATGGATAGATCTGCATGTGCGTAGGAAAAATTTTGTTTCCCATGCAACGTTCCCCAACAGTGGTATCAGAGCTAGGTCTATGAGTAGATGAGATCTCGAGTAGAACACAAAAGGTTTGTGGGCATTGATGCTTAGATTTCTTCCTCCCTTGGTCGTGCTTTGGTTCAGCGGTATTGTGAGATGAAGCGGCCCGGACCAACCTTACTCATACGTTTACGAGAGACCGGTTCCCTCGACCACAACTTGTTGCATAGATGGCTTGCGGGTGACAATTTCTCTCACTTTAGTTGGATCGGATTCGACAAAGGCGGTCTTTGAGAAGGTTGAAAAGCAAACTAGTGTATCACCGTTGTGGTTTATGCGTAGGTGAGAATTGTTCTTGCTAGATACCCGTAGCAGCCACGTAAAACATGCAACAACAATTAGAGGACGTCTAACTAGTTTTTGCATGGTATGTTGTGATGTGATATGGCCAATTACATGATGTGATATATGTGATGTATGAGATGATCATGTGATGTATAGAATATCAGGACTTGCATGTCGATGAGTACAGCAATCGGCAGGAGCCATAGGGTTGTCTTTAATTATTGTATGACCTGTGTGTCAATCATTAAGCGCTATGTAATGCTTTACTTTATTGCTAAACAGTAGCAATAGTAGTAGAAGCAAGCAGAGCGTGACAACCCCGATGGCGACACGTTGATGGAGATCATGGTGTCGTGCCGGTGACGATGGAGATCATGCCCGGTGCTTTCAAGATGGAGATCTAAAGCACAAGTTCATGACCATATCATGTCACTTATGAATTGCATGTGATGCTAATCCTTTTATGCACCTTGTTTTGCTTAGTACGACCATTGCATTATAAGGTGATCCCTCACTTAAATTTCAAGATGAATTGTGTTCTCCTCGAGTGTGCACCGTTGCGAAAGTTCGTCGTGTTGAGACACCACATGATGATCGGGTGTGATAGACTCTACATTCACATACAACGGGTGCAAGCCAGTGTTGCACACGCAAAACACTCTGGTTAAACTTGACGAGCCTAGCATGTACATACATGGCCTCGGAGCACAAGAGACCGAAAGGTTGAACATGAGTCATATAGTAGATATGATCAACATAATGATGTTCACCATTGAAGCCACCTCAACTCACGTGATGATCGGACTTGAGTTGGTGAATTTGGATCATGAGACACCCACATGACCCGAGGGATGTCAACTTGAGTGGGAGCTTTAGTAATTTGATTAACAAAACTCATTATCCTGAACAATAGTCTAAGTAACCTTTGCATATTTATGTTGTAGATCAATGGATCGCGCAGTAGCACCCCTGAATTTTAATGCGTTCCTAGAGAAAGCTAAGCTGAAAGATGATGGAAGTAACTTTGTTGACTGGGCCCGTAATCTGAGGATTATCCTCACGGCTTCCCAGAAACTATATGTCCTTGATGCACCGCTTGGTAACCAACCTGAAGACATGTCATCCGAAGACGTTAAGAACGCTTGGGAGGCATGTTCTCGAGATTACTCAATAGTTCAGTGTGCAATTTTCTATGGCTTAGAACCAGGACTTCAAAGACGTTTTGAACGTCATGAAGCATATGAGATGTTCCAGGAGTTGAATTTCATCTTTGAGAACAATGCCCGGATCGAGAGGTATGAGACCTCCGATAAGTTCTATGCTTGCAAAATGGAGGAGAACGGTTCTATCAGTGAACATATACTCAGAATGTCTGGGTACTCGACTCGTCAGGCAGAGTTGGGAATTGCCCTTCCCTCAGAGGCGGTCACTGACAGAGTTCTTCAATCACTGCCACCTAGCTACAAAAGCTTTGTGATGAACTATAACATGCACGGGATGAACAAGTCAGTCGCCGAGCTGTTTGCGATGCTGAAAGTCGCTGAGTTTGAAATCCAGAAAGAACATCAAGTGTTGATGGTCAATAAAACCACTAGTTTCAAGAAAAATGGCAAGGGCAAAGGAAAGAATGGTAAAACCAAGAAGGATGGCAAAGCATATGCTACTCCTGTAAAGAAGCCTAAGCATGGACCTAAGCCAGAAACTGAGTGCTTTCATTGCAAGGGAACTGGTCACTGGAAGCGAACTGCCCCAAGTACCTGGCTGACAAGAAGGCGGCCAACGACAAACAAGGTATATATGATATATATATGTTATTTTTGTGTACCTTACTAGCTCTCGTAGTAGTGCCTGGGTATTTGATACTGGTTTGGTTGCTCACATTTGCAACTCAAAACAGGAACTACGGAATAAACGGAGGCTGGCAACGGACGAAGTGAAGATGCGTGTGGGAAATGGTTCCAAGGTTGATGTGATCGCCGTCGGCACGCTCTCTCTTCGGGATTGGTGATGAACCTGAATAATTGTTATTTAGTGCCTGCGTTAAGCATGAACATTATATCTGGATCTTGTTTATTGCGAGACGATTACTCATTTAAATCAAAGAATAAAGGTTGTTCTATTTACATGAGTAATATATTTTACGGTCATGCACCCAATGTGAGGGGTTTATTCATATTGAATCTTGATAGTGATGACACACATGTTCATAACATTGATGCCAAAAGATGTAGAGTTGATAATGATAGTACCACTTTCTTGTGGCACTACCGTTTAGGTCATATTGGTGTAAAACGCATGAGGAAGCTCCATGCTAAAGGACTTTTGGAGTCACATGATTTTGAATCACTTGACACATGTGAACCATGCCTCATGGGCAAGATGACTAAAACGTCGTTCTCTGGAACAATGGAACGGGCAAGTGACATATTAGAAATCATACATACTGATGTGTGCGGTCCAATGAATGTTACAGCGCATGGTGGATATCGTTATTTTCTCACCTTCACTGATGACTTAAGTAGATATGGGTATATTTACTTAATGAAACACAAGTCCGAAACGTTTGAAAAGTTCAAGCAATTTTAGAGTGAAGTTGAGAATCATCGTAACAAGACGATTAAATTCCTACGATCTGATCGAGGAGGTGAATATCTGAGTTATGAGTTTGGAAATCACTTAAGACAGTGTGGAATTGTTTCACAGTTGACACCGCTCGGAACACCACAGCGTAATGGTGTGTCCGAACATCGTAATCAAACCTTACTAGATATGGTGCATTCTATGATGTCTCTTGCTTATTTGCCACTATCGTTTTGGGATTATGCATTAGAGACACCTGCATTCACCTTAAATAGGGCACCATTGAAATCCGTTGAGACGACACCATATGAACTATGGTTTGACAAGAGGCCAAAGTTGTCGTTTCTTAAAGTTTGGGGATGTGATGCTTATGTCAAAAAGCTTCAGCCTCAAAAGATGGAACCCAAAGCGGAGAAATGCGTCTTCATAGGATACCCTTAAGAGACAGTCGGGTACACCTTCTATCTCAAATATAAAGGCAAATTGTTTGTCGCTAAGAACGGAACATTTCTTGAGAAAGAGATTCTCTCGAAAGAATTGTGTGGGAGGAAAATAGAGCTTGATGAGGTTGTTGAACCTTTACTTCAACCAGAGAGTAGCGCAGCACAGAAAGATGTTTCTGTGGAGCCTACGACGATTGAAGAGGAAGTTAATGATGATGATCATGAAGCTTCGGATCAAGTTACTACTGAACCTCGTAGGTCGACAAGGACGCGTACTACTCCTGAGTGGTACGGCAACCCTGTCTTGGAGGTCATGTTGTTGGAAAACAATGAACCTAAGAGCTATGAAGGAGCGGTGATCGGCCCGGATTCCGATAAATGGTTAGAGGCCATGAAATCCGAGATGGGATCTATGTATGAAAACAAATTGTGGACTTTGGAAGTATTACCTGAGGGGCGAAAGGCCATTCAGAATAAATGGATCTTTAAGAAGAAGACAGATGCGTACAGTAATGTCACCGTCTATAAAGCTCGACTTGTGGCAAAGGGTTATTCGCAAGTTCAAGGAGTTGACTAAGATGAGACCTTCTCACCCATAGCGATGCTTAAGTCTGTCATAATCATGTTAGTAATAGCTGCTTATTTTGACTATGAAATTTGGCAGATGGATGTCAAAACAGCATTCCTTAACGGTTTCCTTGAGGAAGAATTGTATATGATGCAACCAGAAGGTTTTGTCGATCTAGAGAATGCTGACAAAGTTTGCAAACTCAAGCGGTCCATTTATGGGTTGGTGCAAGCATCTCGGAGTTGGAATAAGCGCTTTGATGAGGTGATCAAAGCGTTTGAGTTTATACAAGTTTATGGAGAAGCTTGTATTTACAAGAAAGTGAGTGGGAGCTCTATAGCATTTCTAATATTATATGTGGATAACATATTGCTGATTGGAAACAATATAGAAATGCTGGAAAGTGTGAAGGAGTATTTGAACAAGAGTTTTTCAATGAAGGACCTAGGACAAGCTGCTTTCATATTAGGCATTAAGATCTGTAGAGATAGATCGAGACGCTTAATAGCACTTTCACAAAGCACATACCATGATAAAGTTTTGAAGAAGTTCAAAATGGAACAGTCAAAGAAGGGGTTCTTGCCTATGTTACAAAGGTGTGAAGTTGAGTAAGACTCAATGCCTAGAGACTGCAGAAGATAGAGAAAAGATGAGCGTCATCCCCTATGCTTCAGCCATAGGTTCTATCATGTATGAAATAATGTGGACAAGACCCGATGTCAGCCTTTCCATAAGTATGGCCGGAAGGTTTCAAAGTGATCCTGGAATGGAGCACTAGCAAACGGTCAAGAATATCCTTAAGTACCTGAAAAGGACTAAGGAAATGTTTCTCGTTTATGGAGGTGATGAAGAGCTCGTCGTAAAGGGTTACGTCGATGCAAGCTATGAGACTAATCCGGATGACTCTAAGTCGCAAACCGGATACGTATTTATTCTCAACGGGGGAGCGGTAAGCTGGTGCAGTTCTAAACAAAGCATGGTAGCCGATTCTATGTGCAAAGCGGAGTACATCGCAGCCTCGGAGGCAGCGAAGGAAGGTTTCTTGATGAAGCAGTCCATGACAGATCTTGGAGTAGTGCCCAGTGCACTGAATCCTATGAGCCTGTTCTGTGACAACACTAGTGCCATTGCTCTGGCCAAGGAACCAAGGTTTCACAAGAGAACCAGACACATAAAGCGATGCTTCAATTCCATCCGATATTACATCGAGGAGAAGGACGTAAATATTTGCCAAGTGCACATGGATCTGAATGTTGCAGACCCGTTGACTAAACCTCTTCCAAGGGCTAAACATGATCAACACCAGAACTGCATGGGTGTTCGATTCATTAAAATGTAAATAACATAGTGATGTGAACTAGATTATTGACTCTAGTGCAAGTGGGAGACTGTTGGAAATATGCGCTAGAGGCAATATATAAAGTGTTTATTATTATATTTCCTTGTTCATGATAATTGTTTATTATCCATGCTAGAATTGTATTGATTGGAAACATGGATACATGTGTGGATACATAGACAACACAGTGTCCATAGTATGCCTCTAGTGAACTAACTTGTTTATCAAAGATGGTTATGGTTTCCTGACCATGGACATAAGATGTCATTTGATAACAGGATCACATCATTAGGAGAATGATGTGATGGACAAGACCCAAACTACAAACATAGCATATGATCGTGTCAGCTTATTGCTACTGTTTTCTGCATGTCAAGTATATGTTCCTATGACCATGAGATCATGCAACTCACTAACACCGGAGGAATACCTTGTGTGTATCAAATGTCGCAATGTAATTGGGTGACTATAAAGGTGATCTACAGGTATCTCCGAGGGTGTCTGTTGGGTTGGCATGGATCAAGACTGGGATTTGTTACTCCGTGTGATGGAGAGGTATCTCAGGGCCCACTCGGTAATACAACATGACAACAAGCCTTGCAAGCAATGTGACTAAGTGTTGGTCACGGGATCTTGTATTACAGAACGAGTAAAGAGACTTGCCGGTAACGAGGTTGAACTAGGTATGGAGATACCGACAATCGAATCTCGGCCAAGTAACATACCGAAGAACAAAGGGAATGTTATATGGGATTAACTGAATCCTTGACATGAGAGGTTCGACCGATAAAGATCTTCGGAGAATATGTAGGAACCAATGTGGACATCTAGGTCCCGCCATTGTTTATTGACCGTAGAGGTGTCTCGGTCATGTCTACATAGTTCTCGAACCCGCAGGGTCTGCACGCTTAAAGTTTGCTGATGTTTCTGTAGTATAGAGTTATGTATGGTGGTGAACGAAATTTTTTCTGAGTCCCGTATGAGATCTTGGACATCATGAGGATCTTCGGAATGGTCCGGAGGTAAAGATTCATATATAGGAAGTCCTGTTTTGGTCGCCGGAAAAGTTTTGGGCTCATCGGTAGTGTACCGGGAGACCTCCGGGAGGGGTATTTCGACCCAAGAGGCTATATGGGCTGTGGGAGAGTGGAACCTAGCCCTTAGTGGGCTGGTGGAACAACCACAAGAGGCCCATGCGGCTGGGAGAAAAAAGCCCAAAGGAAAAAGGTGGAAAAAAGGCCAAAAAAGGAGGAATCCTAGTCCTACTAGGATTGGAGGAGGAGTCCTCCTCTCCTCCCCTATTCGGCCAAAGCAAGGAGGCTTGGCCCTTGTGCCAAGCCTCTCCCTCCTCTCCTCCTATATATACTGGTGGTATTGAGGGTTTTACACTTGATTTTACGGTCACGTGCTACCCGTTCCACCGGTGCATAGTTTCTCCTCTAGATCGGTTTTCTGTAGTGCTTAGGCGAAGCCCTGTCGGAATAGCTCCACCACCATCGCCGGAGAACCATCACGTTGCCGGAGAACTCTTCTTCCTCTCCGCTCTCTCTTGCTGGATCAAGAAGGCGGAGATCGTTATCAAGCTATATGTGTGCTGAACGCGGAGGTGTCGTCCGTTCGGTGCTTGATCAGGACGGATCGTGAGGACGGTTCGTTATTGGATCGCGGGACGCTCAGCAATTTGGATCACGAAGACGTTTGACTACACCAACCGTGTTTCTTAACGCTTCCCGCTTAGCGATCTACAAGGGTATGTAGATTCACTCCCCCTCTCGTAGATGCTCATCATCATGGATAGATCTTCGTGTGCGTAGGAAAATTTTTGTTTCCCATGCAACGTTCCCCAACAGAGATGCTGTTAAATTTGCTTGATGTCAGTTGTGCTGCTGCTAGAGGCGAGCGAATGGCCTACCCCTCTAGCTTGCTGCTCCTTGCTTCATCCACCAAGGATCGAGCAGCAACAAGAAATTACATTGGACTTTTTTCATATCAAACGACTACTGCTTTCTACTGTGGATTTCATAGTGCGCTAGAGAGGAAAACAAAGTCACAGAGAGAGAGAATGGGAGCACGTAGAAACAATGAGAGGATAAGATTGGAGTGTGTGGGGGAAGGCACCACGTTTTCAATTGAGGATTGAGCATTGGTTTTTTTTTGACATCAAGAATTGACCACTAGTTTTTCCCAACTAGGTGTCCCCATTCTATAAAAACTAAAAGTTCAAATTAAAATAACGGTGCAGTTTCATTGTTTATATACAAAAGAATTTTCCTCGTTACTAACCAATAAAACTAAAAAGTTCAAATTTAAAAAATGGTGAAGTTCGATGTCTATAAAAATTCTGATTTTTCACATTATTAAAAAATAAAAGCAAGAAGTTTGATGCCTAAAGAGTAAAACTAAGAAATTCAAATTAAAATAACTCTAGAAATTCAAATTTAAAAAACAAGAAGTTTAAATTTTGAAAATAGTGAAGTTCAAAATCATAAAAAGGGTTGTCATCGTTTCTAAAATTAGAAAAACTCTAGAAGTTCAAATTGAAATAGCAGACGGCCCAACATTTTTTATAAAACTAGGATATTTCGATGCTATTAGAAATAAACCAAGAATTCCAAATTTTAAAAATTGAGAAGTTCGATATTTATAATAAACTCAAATTTTCCTATGAAGTAATTAATGACAATCCCTATGAAGTAATGGTTGCCTTGAGTTATATTCGAAGGATTGTCTCATGGACACTTCTTGAAGTCAATCAGTTGGTTTCAAGGAGTTTATATGGTGACCAAGATTGTATTCAAGGTTTTATCCAAAGATTGGTAATGTGTGAGTTGAGATTATTGCAAGTATGTCTTGAAGAAGAAGACTATATGAGATTTCATGTTTACCTTCAATATATCATCTTTATGAAGATAGAAGATAAGATATAAGGTTGATCAATACTAAGTAAAAGAGTGAATCAAATTAATCAACATACAAAGCATACAAGATGTACCGAGAGGGATCGAGTGATCTCATGGTATGGTAAGCATTGTCCATTATGCTTTGTGTACTAACCCATGGTCTATGTGAGAGTTCTTTGTGGGTTTAGGTATGTTTCCATGGGCTTGCGTCAAGAGGAAGGTCACATACAAACCATGGAGGATGGTATCAAGTGGTGATCGTCATCAAGATTGCGGTGTGCAAGTTCAAGTGGAGCATCACGAAGAGATCATTCTTGAAGCTTATTTTCCATTATGGTGACAATGGACTTGTGAAGATGTGTTGAAGAGTGGCTCACCCATAGTGGAGTATAGGGGAGCAACCAACTAGTCTTCATCGAGCATGCACAATCAAGAAAGGTGGTCCATCTTGAGGAAGTCAAGATCGTCATCATATAGCTCAATTGAACCATGTGCAAGGTATAGGTTTTCCTTTGATAGGTTTTCTATTTTACAGGTCTCATGGTGGTAGTTGGGAGACCGGGTTATAGGATGGATTGTCGTACTATCAATGGGGGCTCTCAAGTGAGTAGCTTGATCGTATCGCTCGTTCAAAGCTCAAACCATTTTTCTTCGTTCTTATTTGGTTTTTCTCTTTGTGAGTTTTAGAGCTTATGGTCATGTTCATGACAAGCTCGACTTCATCGAAAACAGAGTCCATATGCATCTTCTATGATGTTTTCGATGATGGAGAGTTTGTCGGATAATTATTGGGAGGGTAATCTTCCTTATCCTTGTGACATCTATTATCCATTGCTTGTTATTAATATAACTCTTGTCGGATAGATCTTGTTATCCTTTATCCAACAATCTTGAGTTTGCTCAAATCGGAGCTCATATGCGAAAGTTATGGTTGTTTTTGTCTTACAAGTTTTACACTGAGAGGTTGAACCGGTTCATAGAGAGGTTGTACTGGTTGACCGATACAACCGGTGTTTCGAGCTATTGTGTCGGATCCATAATTGGTTCAAAGGTTGTACCGGCCATGTACTGCTCTACCACTGCACCAGTTTTTGTTGTGGAGCGGTTCTTGGGCGGCTTTGGGCCAGTTGATCCGGTTTAAATGGTACTACCGGTGCCCCGGGTGGTTGTACTGCTTATTGCTTTTCCTACAGGTAGGTTTCTCTTCTTTTACCGGTTGTACCGGTGCGCATAGCGGTTGTACCACTCCTTTGTTATTCTGCACATAACAGGCAGATTCGTGGGGGCCTATTTAAGGGGGTCTTCTTCCCCAATGCTCCCTATCCTTTGAGCTCGTGTCCTTGCCCCATTATTAACCTTCTTAGAGCTTGTTAACTCACAATCCCTCCAATGATTCTTGCTACTTTTTGAGGGAAAAGAGATAGGAGATCTAGATCCACATTTCCACCAATCACTTTCTCCACTATGTGAGGGGAAACCCTTGGATCTAGATCTTGGAGTTCTTTGTGAGATCCTTGTTCTTCCTCTCATATTCCTCCATAGATTTTTTTTGTGGTGGTGGAATTTGTGAGTCAGGAACTTGACCACTTCATGTGTTCTTTCCATTGCATTAATTGCATCGGTTTGATTTCTCCATGGTGATACGTGGAAGTCAATAGTTGAGAAGATTATTACTCTTGGGTGCTTGGTACCCTATAGCTTATTCCTCTTGGGTGCTTTGGCGCCCTAGATTGTTGGTGGTGCCTTGGAGCTCAATCATTGTGGTGCAAAGCTCCGGGCAAGCGTCGAGGTCTCCAATTAGGTTGTGGAGATTGCCCCGAGCATTTAAGGTCACCTCGGAGCCACAATCCATTATGGTGAAGCTTCGTGGTGTTGTTGGGAGCCTCCAATTAAGTTGTGGAGTTACCCCAACCTTGTTTGTACGGGTTCAGTGACCCCCTCAAGGGTGCCTTAGTAGAATCACGACATCTTTCATTGTGCAAGGGCGTGAGGAGATTATGGTGGCCCTAGTGGCTTCTTGGGGAGCATTGTGCCTCCAAACAGAGATTAGCATCCGCAAGGGTGTGAACTTCGAGATACATTGTCGTCTTCGCGTGCATCGGTTATCTCTTACCCGAGCCCTTTACTTATGCAATGTACTTTGTGATAGCAAAATTGTTTCATGTTATATATCTTGCTATCACTGAGTTGTTTATCTTGCTTAGCATAAGTTGTTGGTGCACATAGGTGAGCCTATTTGTTTTAGGTTTTGTGCTTGACTAATTAAACGATAGTTTTATTCCGCATTTGTTCAAGCCTAAACCATGATTATTTCAAAGCGCCTATTCAGCCCCCCCCCCCGCTAGGCGGCATCCATGTCCTTTTAGTCGCTCATGCCACTCAAAAGAGAGTCTAAGAAGCTCCCATGCTCCGCTCAGTGAAGAGGGAGCCGGAGTGGCGGGGCGTCATCAGGCCGGAGGATTACCTGCCACCGATGGAGAAGGACGCCATGGAGGTGGCCATCGTCACGCACTCTACACGGGAGGAGGAGGAGGCGGAGTAACGCTGTTGACAAGACACCGATATCGACAAGATCTTCCTCGAGCAGGGAATTGCGGCAGCGCAGGAGTTTGCCGCCAACAAAGAAGAGTGGTGCCTCGTAGCCAAGCAACAGGAAGAGGTCTATATCGACCTCATGTCCGACGAAGAGCACCGAGCTCCCCCGCACCGTAACGTCACCACCGCAATCCCCCCGGCTTCAGTGAGCCCAATTTTATAATTAGGGTTATGGTGGTGAGTGGTCCTCCAAATATTACTTGTAAAATTTCTAGTTTGTATGACTTTTCAAGATGATCAAGTGCTAGTAGTTCTACTGAGGAACTAGTTTAATTTCTCACACGAATGTGTGATTTAAAATTTTGCGGGTCCATATTCGGTTTCTGTTTTGTCGTGGCTGTTTTCGTCCTATATGGTGCGCGATATAAGGGGTCTACTAGATATGCTCTTAACTTGGTAGAAGTGAAGATCTCGCTGCCATGTTATCTTTTCCCGACACAACACACATTTATGCCAATGAATTAGAACATTGAACCTATGTTGTTATCTTTATAAATACTTGAGAAGTGACCAATATCATTTGTTGTTTGTAAGCCATTCATGACTAGTGACTTAAACACATATTTCTACAGCGATCTTGAGTGATTTATTAACCAATCTATTTTCTTGAGCCTCTTCTGAGTTAACCGCTTTCCTTTGTGGCTTATTACAATTTTGGTTGTTGATAGAGCCACATGTTGCCGGACTATAATTTTATTTGAAACGTAAACCATAGAACAATCATAATTTTCATTATAACAACAAAATTACATATGAGTAGTTTGGCCCACACAAGAATTAATTATAACCCAACATATTAGGAGACACTGCTAACCCATCCTGAGACGCAAACTTGAAATACAAAATTACTCCAACAACACTAAAGAAGGTGGTGGTCCAAAAATCATTGCTTGTCCACCCGCTTCCGTCCAACCGGTGAAAAATAGGAATACGCATAAGGATGCGGAAATGAAAATTTAGGGAAAGACTTCTGTCACCACTCGTGCAAATAATAGAGCACAGCTACGGAGTAAGGCACTAAAGAAGTCTTTGGCATACAAACAATGAGCTGACAATCGAACAACACATCTCTATAGCCCGGGTAAGAGAATGGTACGAGACAGTGTGTATGAGAAACTTAGGACTGAGATTAAGATTCCACATGAAAAATCATAGATTCTGAGCTAGCCAATCAGAAGCAAGAAGCCATCATTAACCTAACACATTACACGATGAAGGTGCCAGAGGGTTATAGTTTCTTTGAAAAATTTAGCTGCGATAAAATATACGTAGATATCAAAGAGATCTTCTATATGCTCATTTTCTGGTCTTGATATTTCCTAATGAGGCTATGGGCGTTTTTTCAAGCAACGGAGCTAAGCTGCCAGATTGTTTCCGATGTCACGATAGCCGAACCTTATCTCATGAAGAGGACAACCTAAAAAATGAGGATGGTGGGCGGTGCATGAAGAGTTACCTTATGAATTTCATGCAACTAACAAGCTAAAAAACTTCCTCCTCGTGCCCTATTGACCGATGTACGTTCTTCTCTTGCTTATGCTTTTGCTTTCTTATCTTTTTTCTTCATAGATGTTTTCACGTCTCAAATTTTGTAAAATTTCTCATGTTCACGGTATGTTTCTGCTATTTTGCATAGGAACCCACTAGTGGAAAAAGGCCCATTTGTCCCAGTTCCATAGGTCCATCTGTTCCGGCTCTGGACCCGGGACTAAAGTATCGGAACTAAAGCCCGTGACCTTTAGTCCCGGTTTGCTTACGAACCGGGACAGATGGGGCTACACGTGGCCGCTCCGCCGAGCCCAGGCAGGAGGGCCTTTGGTCCCAGTTGGTAACACCAACCGGGACCAAAGAGCATCCACGCGTCAGCAGCTCAGGAGCTTTTTTTTAAAGAGGGGGTGAGGGTTTTGGAGGGTTAATTTAGGAGTTTCATATCTTTTGTTAGCTAGCTAATAGAGAGAAGTGACCTCTCTTATCTCTGTGCTTGGTTGCGACGCTACGTACTATACAGATAGAGAGAACTCGCGACACGCCAGTTAGTAAGCAAATGAAGGAAACCATTAAGTACACAGGATCATCATGAACATATACAGAGATATATGATCGACCTCCTCCTTCTCCGAGAGATTAGTCAAACAAAAAATTTTCGTATATCTATCATATGTCACAATCCCTAACATATAATTTCAAGTTCCATATGATATTCTCCGGCTTTATTGATGACGTGGTCAATAAAGAATCCCGCCAATTCCTCTTGAATTGCTCGTATGCGGTCTTGTGGTAGGAGTTCATCCTGCATCCGCGACATCTAAATTGAAGAAGAGGGTCAATACATGTATATGAATGAAACTCAACACAAATGATTGTAATAAAATAAAATTGTGAATATTTTTGCTTATGCACTTCATATTCTTTTTCAGTGTAGCCCCGCTTATTAGGATTCGTCGCGTTGTAGATGAACTCGCAAACGTAGTATCCATAAAAACTAGTCCCTTGTTCCTGCAGCAAGCACTATACGAGAAATAGAGGTCAATCAAACTGATAAGCAAGCATGCTAAATGATATATATTGATGAAACTAGCTAGAATCAATGGGAGATGGGCGGAACTAGGTAGTATTTATTACTTGCATTCGGGTGTCTAAATTGCAGCTCAATAGGCAGTCCCAGAGCAATTTTGGTGAAATCTTTCCAAACCCTGCGAGACAAAGAAAATAATTACTTGATATATATCAGGAAATGAACAAAGTTGCCGATATGGTGCGATAATGATCGATTGAACTTACCTCTGGAGCATTTTGGTCAGGTTCGCATAAAACTCGGGGTTATTTCGTCTCGAGTCTAAGACGGTTACTACTCGCCACTCAAGCTTAATCTCTAGTAGAATAAAGTGGTGACTATGCACACATGCATAGCTCATCAATTACATTACTATACTCATGAGTAATAAGGGAGAAACCAAATATTCACAAGACAGGAACACTCACTTGAAGTTGTAAGGAAAGAGTATTTTGTCTTTGTTTTGATTTTTAAGCATCGATTGTAGCAAGTTCACCTTGGTATCTTCGGGATACTTTTGAACCGTCACTTCATCTATGATATTTGGGTTAATGAACCCAATGTCATACATTTCTGCTTTTCTGCATTCAACGATCTTCAATCTGCATAATATAGTGATGAGGATAATTATATATATACATGCAATGAAAGAGGTGAGCTATATATAGAGACTTAATTACAGAAGTACTTACAGACAGTAGCAAGTCATGATTTGTATGTCGATGTCCTTTTGATTGTAGAACTGGAAAAGCTCGTCAAATTCAACATTAATCACCTCCTGGCCAAAGAAGTCGTGCTTCTCTTTAATACTCATCATCAAACAATCAATCCCAGACTTGGTGCAGGTTTTCATGTACCAATCATGCAATTGTCTCATCATCGTTCCTAGAGGAGGACTTCCATCTTTGACGAGAGGCTTCCCGTACCGGTATTTGAAAACGTCCACCTCCAACGGCTCAAACACTACATCATCGCTCATGTAATCAGCAGGATTGGTACCGGGCACCATCCCCGGATGATCGGCGGCGATATCGGTAGACACCTTCAGTGGGGGGCACGATTGGTTAGCCTGTTCGCCGAGGTGGGGAAATTTTTTTCCCACTTCTTCGTTTTGCTAACCTCTCATCACTGGAAGTAGTTCCCATCCGCACCGCATTTTGATATGCCTATTTAGTAGCGCGAACATAATTGGTATCCAACGGAGGTGGTGGCGGTCGCTTCAGGGCCTTGACAGTGCACTTCGGTGCCACCGGATCTATGGTCTGCTTCGGAGGTGGAGCTTTCCTTGCAAAATGGGCCCTCACTTAGTCTTGAGGGATCTTCGCAGTTTCCTCCGTGGTCCTTTCGTATGGCAACTTTTCCAATGGCTTGAGAGACTTAGGACCGTATTCGTATGGCCTCCCACCACTGGTTGTACTGCTAGCAGCCGGAGCGACGACGTCTCTCTTCCATTCTTGCTTACGAGGCGGAGGAGGAGGCGGAGTGCTCCAACGCACCGGAGGAGGAGGCAGAGGAGGAGGAGGAGCGGTGGCGACTATCTTCCGCTGTTGCTGAGGAGGCGGACTACTCGAACGCACCGGAGGAGGCGGAGGAGGAGGCGAAGTGCCTTGATCATCGATGTTGCGCGTCGGATGAGGCGAAGGAGGAGGCGGAGTGCCTTGATCCCTCACCGGAGGAGGAGGAGGAGGATGAGTGCCTTCATCACTTGCCGGAGGAGGAGGAGGAGGCAGAGTGCCTTGATCCCTCATCGGAGAAGGAGGAGGAGGAGGA
This sequence comes from Hordeum marinum, assembly GCA_022496015.1. Lineage (NCBI taxonomy): Eukaryota > Viridiplantae > Streptophyta > Magnoliopsida > Poales > Poaceae > Hordeum > Hordeum marinum. Next base: position 481,477,685 of record CM039674.1, read on the forward strand.
GGAGGATGAGTGCCTTCATCACTCGCTGGACGAGGAGGAGGCGTCTAGTTCGGAAGCTTGATGTGCTCCTTCCGCCATAGACATGTACTCCTTGAAGCAAATCTCAGTTGAGTCTCCCCTTCACCTATGGGGTCGTCAAGCTGGAGCTCATCAAATCCCCCCATTATTTCATCCACATGCACAACAACATAGTCATGTGGAATCTGACCGTGGTGAAAAGTTTCGTCGGTTCAAGGAGGTGCAACAAAGCCGTGAGCCACCTTGAGGGTGAGGTTAACGCATTTTGTTATAAGCTCGCAATGTTGGCCATCCGTGATAGCATCCACGGGGTAGCTAGGAGTCGTGAAGTCAGGCTGTTGAAGGAGCTCCGTGGAAGCTAAGTTGCTTCTTCGCTAAGATGGCGGGGTAGCTTCCGGGGTAGCTCCGTGCCCCTGGTCAAGTTGCTGGTTGGGAGCTCGCCGGCTCATAACTTCTTCCTCTAGCCTTCGTACTCTTGCATTGAGCTGCTGCACAATGCTGAGCTCCTATTTCCTCTTCCTCTCCTGGCTTGTGTAACCGCCTACGCCGGGAAACCAAGGCTTCCACGGAACGGAGCCTGGTGTGCCTCATGTTCGTCCAGGGTGCTCAGGATTCCCGAGGGCCTCAGTCAGCTCGTACTTCTCTCTGTTGGGAATGAACCTCCCTTCCAGCGCTTCCTTGATAACTTGCTGAAGCTTCCTGATGGGTATTGCAAGATGCTCGTCCGTCCAAATGCACTTCCCTGTTTCAAGGTCCAAAGTTCCCCCAACCCCGAAGAACCAAGTCCTTGAACGGTCTGTCCAGTTCGCTGTCTCTAGTTCGACCCCTTTAGCTCGTAGGTCATCCTCACATTTGGCCCACAACGACCGGGCTCTAAGGTAGCCACCTGACCCTATGCGATGGTGATACTCCTTCTTCTCAGCATTTTTCTTGTTTATCACTGACATTTTCTTACTCTTTTCAAAAGTCTTGTAGGCCACAAACGCGTCCTATTGATCTCTTATCCCACATATCGGCCGACGAATACCGGAGTCTTCTCTTGGTCGACAAACTTAGCTTTCAACTCATTCTTCCACCTCCTGAAAAGATTTGCCATCTTCTTAAGAGCACACGACCTGACCAGTGGCTCTATAACTGTATTACTCTCATCCTCCTATGGCGGTAGGGCGAAATTTGCCTTCAGGTCCTTCCAAAGATCTTCTTTCTGTCTAACCGTGACATAAGAAACTTGAGGGTCGTAGTACTTAGCGTTCTTAGCCGTCTCATTCCATTGCTGGATGTTGATCGGGATGTTGTCCCTGACAATAGCTCCACATTGAGTAGAAAATGCATGCTTGGTCTTCTTCGGTTCAATCGGTTGGCCATCGTTCGCGATTAAGGTGATCGTGAACTTTTCATCAGCGCGCAACCTTTCTTTCGAGCCTCGTCTCGTTACCAAAGTTTCGGTCGATCCGGAGGGCTATAAAAGAAGAAACAAGATGTGTTAATATATGTACAATACCAAAACAATTAATGCATCAATTAGTCAGCATAGGCTTAATTAATATATATACCTCGCCGGACGACTTTGCAACAGCTCCATCCGTTCGGTCACCGGAGCCGTCATCATGGCCTCCTTCTTCCTCCAGCATTCGGTGACAGGAGCCGTCATCATCATGTCCTAGCTCTTCTGTGTCAAAATTGATTAACGATAAGATATCACCACCGCCGCGGATCATGTCCCCCAAAAACGATTCTGCTTCAAAGTCTCTGTTCATGGTTGGATCCATGGTTTCTGCAAATATTACAACATGCCAATTAATATACAAACATGAGATATGTATATATTAATTGGTGGCAAACATATACATGGGATCATATTAGTGGCATCGACGCTTCTATGGTTTGGGGTGGCCTCGACAACGCTTCTAGGGATATTGGGTGGCCTCGACGCTTCTAGGGATATCTCGGTTAAGGCGGACTCGAGAGTTGGTCGGGCGAGAGGGTGTTGATCGACTTCCCCCCTCATGTAGAAATTAACGGAGTTTTCTATATGAACAAAACAAATGTCGGCCGTACATATCATCACGCGGCGGCGGTAACCTAGAAAGCATCGATACGGGAACATCGATACGGCGATACGGGATACGGCAATTTCTATAAATAACATGTAATGGGAGCTAATATAATAAAACGCACATACACATACACATATAGGAACACATACATACATGAACACGTATATGAACACATACATACACATATATGAACACATACAAAAAAACATCATACACATATATATGAACAAAAAATATCATACAAACAAAAAAAAATCATCCTCACTATAGGGGAGGGGGATGTGGCCGGAGCGGGGCGGAGCGGGGCGGAGCAGTGGCCGGAGCGGGGCAGGCTGGCCCGCGCGGGGCGGCCGGCACGGTTCGGGGCGGCCAGAGCGGGGTGGTGCGGGTCGGGGCGGCCGGAGCGGGGTGGCGCGGGGCGGGGCGGCTGGAGCGAGGTCGGGGATCCCGGCCGGCGGTGGCGACGGCGACGGAGAGCGCGCGAGATTTGGGCAGCCTAACGGCATGGGTGGGGATCAGGCCTTCGGGGGAGCGAATGGGTCGAAAACTGCGAAGTGTGGGGTTTTATACAGGGAGCATTGGTCCCGGTTGGTGGCACGAACCGGTATCAATGCCCCCTTCTGGTCCCGGTTCATACCACCAACTCGGACCAAAGCCCTGTTTTCAACAGCCCAAAGGGCGGGAAAGCACCCTGTTTTCAACGGCCCAAATATTTGGTTGGGATTCTGGTCGTATTCAGGCCGTGGTGGCCGAGTAGGTGGCATTTTTTTTTAAAACAAATCCTGTTTTTTGTTTTGTTTTTTTTGCCTTATTTATTTTCTTTTGTTTCTACTTATAGTTTTTCAGTGATTCTTTTTGCTTTTAGGTCACAAAAATTAGAAACTTTCTGTTAGTGCCATTAGTTTTCAAATTTGAATAGTTTAAATCTGAATTCTTTGAAATTTATGTGAATCACTAGTTTGTGAATAACTTTACTATAAAAATAGATTTTTGAGTGATTATTTTTTCCTGCTATTTAATATTACTTTGTTTTAACATTATATTCAATTTGGTCATTTTTAGGTTATTTTAAATGGTTGTTTAAATCAAAAACAGATTTTGTTATTTTAGTTTGCTATTAAAGTTTCTAACAAAAAACTTCTTTAAAAAATTTTTTTTCTATTAATGTTTTGAAAATAATATTTTGATAATTTTAGTTGCATAAATTTTATATAATTTTAGTTTCAAAAATACTAGTGGTTTATAAAAGCTTTTAGAGTTTCTGTTTGCTATTAGAGTTTTATAAAAGCTTTTTAGTTGATTCTTTCTGCTATTGAAGAATATTATAGTTCATAAAATAATATTTAAAGTGATTATTTTTAGTTCATTCTTTTTGCTATTAGGGTTTCATAAAAAAATTAGTTGATTCTTTTTGCTATTAGTTCATTCTTTGAACTAAATGACCCTGAAATTGAAAAGCACTACAAATGAACTCTGAAAAGGTTGAAAGTTGGCATGGTATCATCATTTCACCCACATAGCATGTGCTAAAAAGTTGAGAGGGTTACGGAAAAAGCTGGATGCACTTCGTGAACAGAATGGACAATCTCTTTTGAAGTATCGGGGTTTCGGACGAAAACTCATCTGTTACAAACGGATTTCATTTTCTTGAACTTATTTGAACTCCGGACTTTTTGTGTGTTCAAAATGCACCATTCAAAGCCACATCATCAATTTTCAACCCTTTCCGACTTCATTTGTTATTTTTCATGCAGTTATTGATTTTTTGAGCTAAATGACACTGAAATTGAAAAGCACTACAAATGAACTCTGAAAAGGTTGAAAGTTGGCATGGTATCATCATCTCACCCACATAGCATATGCTAAAAATTTGAGAGGGTTACGGCAAAAGCTGCATGCACTTCGTGTACAAAATGGACAGTCTCTTTTGAAGTATCAGGTTTCGGACGGAAACTCGTCTATTACAAAAGGCATTTCATTTCGTCACATATGACTGCAGTGATATTCTAGATCAAAGGCATCATCATAATAGTTGTGGAGATAAAGTCTTCACTTTTTCTCCGCTTGTGCCCTTTGCTTATTGACTCGTAACCATGGATAATCTTCATTGTTTAACAGGTTGCTTGGGTCAGCCTTCACTTTGAAGGGAGGAATTTCCTGAAACTTTTCATAATCTTCGAACATGTCTGTCTTGCCCTCCAATTCCACGATGTCTTTTTGCCTGAAAGAACTATGTGACGCTTTGGCTCATCGTATGATGTATTCGCTTCCTTATCTTTTCTTTTTCTCGGTTTGGTAGACATGTCGTTAACATAGAAAACTTGCGCCACATCATTGGGTAGGACGAATGGTTCGTATGTGTACCCAAGATTGTTGAGATCCACTGTTGTCATTCCGTAATGCGGGTCTACCTGTACCCCGCCTCTTGTAAGATTGACCCATTTGCATCGAAACAAAGGGACCTTCAAATCATGTCCATAGTCAAGTTCCCATATCTCCTCTACGTAACCATAATATGTGTCGACCTTCCCATTGGTCGTTGTTACATCAAAGTGGACACCGTTGTTTTGGTTGGTGCTCCTTTGATCTTGGGCGATCGTGTAAAATGTATTCCCATTTATCTCGTACCCTTTGTAAGTCAATACTGTCAAAGATGGTCTCCTGGCCAATGAGTACAACTCATCGGAAACAGTGTTATCACGCTTGAGACATGTTTGCAACCAACTGCCAAAAGTCTTCATGTGTTCACGTGTAATCCAGTCGTCACACTACTTTGGGTGTTTGGAGCGCAGAATGTTCTTGTGTTCATCGACATACAGGGTCACCGAGGTAGAATTTTGTAGAACTGTGTAGTGTGCTTGAGACCAAGAATGCCCGTCCCCACATATTATTGACTTTGCTCCTAGCGTGCCTTTTCCAGTCAGTCTCCCCTCATACCGCGATTGAGGGAGACCAATCTTCTTAAGGTCAGGAATGAAGTCAACACAAAACCCAATGACATCCTCTGTTTGATGGCCCATGGAGATGCTTCCTTCTGGCCTAGCACAGTTACGGACATATTTCTTTAGGACTCCCATGAACCTCTCAAAGGGGAACATATTGTGTAGAAATACAGGGCCCAGAACAACAATCTCGTCGACTAGATGAACTAGGACGTGCATCATGATATTGAAGAAGGATGGTGGGAACACCAACTCGAAACTAACAAGACATTGCGCCACATCACTCCTTAACCTTGGTAGGATTTTTGGATCGATCAACTTCTGAGAGATTGCATTGAGGAATGCACATAGCTTCACAATGGCTAATGGAACGTTTTCCGGTAGAAGGCCCCTCAATGCAACCGGAAGCAGTTGCGTCATAATCACGTGGCAGTCATGAGACTTTAGGTTCTGGAACTTTTTCTCTTCCATATTTATTATTCCCTTTATATTCGACGAGAAGCCAGACGGGAACTTCATACTGAGCAGGCATTCAAAGAAGATTTCTTTCTCTTCTTTGGTAAGAGTGTAGCTGGCAGGACCTTCATACTGCTTTGGAGGCATGCCGTCTTTTTCGTGAACACGTTGCTGGTCCTCCCGTGCCTCCGGTGTATCTTTTGTCTTCCCATACACGCCCAAGAAGCCTAGCAGGTTCACGCAAAGATTCTTCGTCCCGTGCATCACGTCAATTGCAAAGCGGACCTCTAGGACTTTCCAGTAGGGTAGGTACAAAAATATAGATTTCTTCTTCCACATGGGTGCGCGTCCCTCAGCGTCATTTGGAACAGATAGTCCGTCGGGACCCTTTCCAAAGATTACTTGTAAATCATTGACCATAGCAAGTATGTGATCACCGGTACGGATGGCGGGCTTGTTCCAGTGATCCGCCTCGCCTTTGAAATGCTTGCCTTTCTTTCGACATTGATGGTTGGTCGGAAGAAATCGACGATGCCCCAGGTACACATTCTTCCTGCAATTGTCCAGGTATATACTTTCGGTGTCATCTAAACAGTGCGTGCTTGCGTGGTATCCCTTGTTTGTCTGTCCTGAAAGGTTACTGAGAGCAGGCCAATCATTGATGGTTACAAACAGCAACGCATGCAGGTCAAAATCCTCCTGTTTGTGCTCATCCCACACGCGTACACCGTTTCCATTCCACAGCTATAAAAGTTCTTCAACTAATGGCCTTAGGTACACATCAATGTCGTTGTCGGGTTGCTTAGGGCCTTGGATGAAAACTGGCATCATAATGAACTTTCGCTTCATGCACAGCCAAGGAGGAAGGTTATAGATACATAGAGTCACGGGCCAGGTGCTATGATTGCTGCTCTGCTCCCCAAAAGGATTAATGCCATCCGCACTTAAACCAAACCATACGTTCCTTGCGTCACTTGCAAACTCCTTCCAGTACTTTCTCTCAATTTTTCTCCACTGCGACCCGTCAGCGGGTGCTCTCAACTTCCCGTCTTTCTTACGGTCCTCTCTGTGCCATCGCATATTCTTGGCATGCTCTTTGTTTCTGAACAGGCGTTTCAACCGTGGTATTATAGGAGCATACCACATCACCTTGGTAGCAACCCTCTTCCTGGGGCGCTCGCCCTCAACATCACCAGGGTCATCGCGTCTGATCTTATAGCATAATGCACCGCATACTGGGCATGTGTTTCGTTCCTCGTACTCATCACGGTACAGGATGCAGTCATTAGGGCATGCATGTATCTTCTGCACCTCCAATACTAGAGGGCATACAACCTTCTTTGTTGCGTACGTACTTTCCACTGCAGCAATTCCAGTGTGGTATCGAGCTTTGTGTTGCCATCTTCGCAATTGGGGTACGACCCTTTTTTGTGATCCTCTAACATGCAATCGAACTTCAGCTTCTCCTTTTCACTTTCGCACTGTCTCTTTGCATCAACAATGACCCGACAAAGATCATCATCGGGCACATCGTCTGGTTCCTCTTGATCTTCAGCTTCCCCGGTTGCAGCATCACCGTATTCAGGGGGCACATAGTTGTCATCATCCTCTTCTTCTTCGTTGTCTTCCATCATAACCCCTATTTCTCCGTGCTTGGTCCAAACATTATAGTGTGGCATGAAACCCTTCACAAACAGGTGGCTATGAAGGATTTTTCTGGTCAGAGTAAGACTTCAAATTCCCACATGTAGGGCATGGACAACACATAAAACCATTCTGCTTGTTTGCCTCGGCCACTTCGAGAAAATGATGCACCCCCTTAATGTACTCATTGGTGCGTCTGTTACCGTACATCCATTTCCGGTTCATCTGCGTGCATTATATATAATTAAGTGTGTCAAAAACCATTACAGAACATCAGGAATACAGAAGTGACCAAATTAATAGAAGTTCATCACCACATTAAAACCAAAGTAGATACATAGTTCTCGTTGACCAACATATAGCTCTCTAGAGCATCTAATTAAACCATACATTAAAACTATTTAAAATATTTTAATGCAACAACAAATGCGATCATAATCAGAACTAAGGTAACAATTGATCCAACGACATAATGATACCAAGCCTCTTTATTAATGGCATATTTTCTAATCTTTCTAAGCATCAAGCGCATTGCAGCCATCTTGGTCCTGTGATCATCGATGATATCGGAAACATGCAACTCTAATCCCATCTTATCATCTCTAGTTCTTTTCATTTTTTCTTTCAAATGATCGATTTCTTTTTCAGCTTTAGTTAACTTGTTGAGCAGAATTGCATAGTCGGTATCCATTTCTGGTTCAACTACTTCCTATAGATAAAAACATCTACGTGAAGTTGGTGGCATAATTAATTGTCATAGACATTAGATGTGTGAAATAGTTATAAAAGATAATATACCACATCTGAATCATAGACTGGACAAGGGCCGACGTGGGCGGATACCATAACCATGGCACTATATAATAACAAACAACAATAAAAGTAAGAAAAACATACGAGTAAGTATATTTTATTTTAGAAAGAAGATAATATCAAGAGGCTCACCACGCGCGGGCGATCGACGGCGGTTTCAGGACGGGGACGGGACCAACGGACCGCCAAACCTAGACAAATCTTGACGACAATGGAGTTTGGACAAAGAGCTTCGAGAGGAGAAAGCTTAAGTGTGGCTCGGGCATTTCATCAAACACCTCATGTGCATAGGAGGTGAGCTAGAGCACCACAAAGCTCTAACACTACTGTCCTGGAAAAACAGAGCACTCCACGGCTCTGCTAGCGGCGGGCGAGGGTTTATATAGGAAGACCATTGGTCCCGGTTCGTGGCTGGAACCGGTACAATAGGTCTCCCTTTGGTCCCGGTTCCATCCATGAACCGGGACCAATGGTCGTGGGCCAGGAGCGAGGCGCATTGGTCCTGGTTCGTGCCTAGAACCGGGACCAAAGGGGCCAGGCGAACCGGGACCAATGGCCCACGTGGCCCGGTCGGCCCCCTGGGCTCACGAACCGAGACGGTTGCCACCTTTGGTCCCGGTTCGTGAGCGAACTGGGATTAATGGGATTAGGAGGCCCGAACCAATGCCCTGTTTTTTACTAGTGATCATTGGGTTCTCCTACTGTTAAGACCGCAAAGGTTCAATTTGTTTCTTGATGGATTTCAGTAATAGATCCATAAAAGACCGGTCGCTCCTCGAGGACCTTCTCAACGAATGTCTTTTCGATTGGAGTCTTGCTTGATGCCATACGGTTTAAAAATTCTACAAAGGCAATGAAAGCAGGAGACAGATTGCCTTCAAATGGAACAATAAGGTTGTAGGCAACAACCGGAGATTACTCTTAAGCGTGGTTCTACGTGTGGCATCACACGGAAGAATATATTCCCTCCGTGAAAAGGATACGCCTGCACGGTCAAATCCTCAAATGGGGTAAAGAACTACAAAACAAGTCGTTCGAAGCGGGATTAATGTTCGAACAACTCCAAGCCATATTCGTAGAGATCACAAACAAAGAGGTCCACTCGTTGTTGTCTGGCATGTTCTGTAATAACACCGACGATGAGTTAAATAAAGAAGAGATGTGAACCTAGCTAGCTTATTAAAGCGTACACTACTGCATGCACGCGTGACTAAACATATTTGGTATATTATGTTGTTTAACTTGACCAACACATTCAATGTGATGACTATGTATTTTTTGTTACTCGTTTATGCTTAATGTACTTCTCGTCCTTTGTTCTAAGTTATTATCATTAGTTTTATTTCTGATGTAATCCCATTTAATGATAATTGTTCGCTATTTGCATCATCTAACGCATTCCTGACAGGAATGTACGCTGTCGTGGTAACGTTTCTCATTGCAGCCTGGAGCAGTAACCAGTGGTGGGCGGAACCAACAACCCGCCGCACATACTCTACACAACAATGGTGGGTGCACATTGGCACCCGCAATTGATTGTTGCCCGCTACTACTACACGATCGACGTTAGTGACAAGTGGTTTGCCAGGACCATCAGCTAGAGTACTATCTGTGGCGGGTGGAGCATCTGCCACTAAGGCGATGATACGAATGAAAGAAAACTAGTGGTAGGCTCCCATATCAACCTTGCCCATCACTACTAGGCTTTCAGCGCCCTCCAGTACAGGGTAGTCATGTAGTAGTGCAAGGTAAGAATTACGTTGCCAGGTAGTATTTACGTTAACAGTAAAAATTGTCCGCATATGTTGCACTAGGATCCTACAGATATATGTTCCCTTTGCCCTTTCCAACTTTTAACAGCCTTTGTTCGTCAAAATCAAAACTCGGGTAGATGGTACTAACGCTAATGGAACCAGAGGGTAAAGCCCTTGGAGACACCGAGGAAGAGCAATACATCGCTCGCCTTGTGCTGCCATTGCCTAAGCTGAATTGTGTCTCGCTATCCAAGTTCACTTGATACACATGTTGTATTGATAGCACGATTTATTCTGCAACGCCGGTGGTACTATGCTCCACAAGATCAACTCATCACAATAGTTGATGAGTTACGTGCTTAGCGAAATTGATAAGACAACCATATTCAACTTGGCAGCCACCTCAAGCTGTGGTGGCTGGTTTGTACAAATTTCCAGCACCATGACACCATAGGTGTTAACTTGATAGAAGCGGCGCTCACGCTGGCACGTTATTTTTTCCCGACACCTCACAATTCTAATGCAAATATTTGAGTGTTTGTATCGAGAAAGAGGTTTGTATCATCCTACACAACACATTTATGCCAATGTATTAGAACAACTGAACCTATAATGCTATCTTTATAAATACCGGAGAAGTGACCAACATTATTTGTTGTTCGGTAGGCACTCATGACCAATGACTTAAAACACATATCGTATGGAAGATCTTACCACTTAAATGTATACTCTAGTGAGTTACTTTTCCTGCAGCGGTCTTGAGTAATTTATTGATCAATCTTTTCTTCTTGAGCCTCTTTCGAGTTAAGTGCACCGCGGACCATATTCAATACCGGAGGGGCTGGCCGACGCATGCGCACCCGGTTTTTGTGCCCACATCACGATGTAAGGTGGGCCGGTACTGCTCCTGGTCCCGCTCGTCGGCTGCGCTGGCTGCACTCTCCATGGGATGGGGTGTTCGTGGGCAGTGGTGAACCAGTCCCGCTCATCGTGGCCTCGTGTAGGGTGTGCCGTTCATGTGCACCCGGTTGATGCGTCTGTGCCTGTGTTGCCTTGATGACGGTGGGGCAACAAATAAATTAGGGAGCAATACGCGAAAATCCATTTCTGAGCCCGGCCTCAACTGCACGCCACTGAGTCAAAAAATCAAAATAAATATTAAATATTCAAAAAAATCAAAAACAATTGGTGGTACATAATTTCATGCATGAGGTTCGCTTTAATTTTTGTATCATTTGAACATCTGAGCAGCTCTTGGCAAAAAGACAAATTCAGGGTTTCTAAAAAGTTTACTGTTCACTTACTGTTTTGACCTGATTTGTTTTTTTCTTACTGAGAGCTGCTCAAATGTTCAAATGATACAAAAATTGAAGCGAACCTCACGCATGAAAATATCTTACACCCCGAAATAATTGAATTTTTTTGAATTTGTTTAGTATTTTTTTGACCTTTTTACCGAACGGGTGTAGATGAGCCTGGGAACCAAAACGCCTCACTCAGCAAAACGCCTTTTCTGTTGTTGTTCTTTCATCGTGCCTCTCGAAAAGGGAAAAACGCGTTTTTATGTTTTCATAAGAGGCGCAGTTTTGCTTTCGCGAGAGACATGACCGTGCCTCTAGGAAAAGAAAAACATGTTTTCTGTTTTTTTTCTTTTTCAAGAGGCACGGTTTTGCTTTCGTCTCAGAAAGAAAAAATTGTATTTTATGTTTTTTTCTTTTTGTGAGAGCACGGTTTTATTTCCGTAAGAGACACGGTTTTGCCTTTACGAAAGGCACAGTTGTGCCTCTCAAAAAGGGGAAAACGTGTTTTCTGTTTTTTTTCTATCGCAAGAGGCACGGTTTTTTTATCCGGTTTTTCGTGAAAAATAAAAGTTTGTCAAAACCTATCAACATGGGATCTAGTTTTAAAGATCTTGATGCGAGGAACCAACGATGAAAATGGTTTGAGATTTGGACACGTGGTTTAAGAGCTAAAAATGTTTTAAAAATACACATCTACGAAAAAAACTCCCAGATTGCCCCATGTATTAACAACCAATTTTCAATTTTTGGTCTCTCTTTTACGTCGTTGTTTTCTTCTATTTTAAATAATTTGAGAATTTCAAACAGTTCGATGATTAAAAAATGAGAATTTTGAAATAGATGTTTAATAATTCATAAATGCTTGTGGCTTCAGAAAATGTTTGCGATTTTTAAATAATATTCTGAAATTTTGTAATTAATATTCAGGAAATAAAAATACGTTCATGAGCTTGTCTAAAAAAATTCGTGTATTAGAAATTGTTTCGAAATTTCAAAAAAATTTGGCAGATCAAAAAATACTCACGTATTTAAAAAAATCATAGAAAATAAAGAACTGTTCATAAATTAAAATATATATTTTACTAATTCATAAAATATTCACTGATTAAAAAAGGATCATGCAGTTTAAAAAATACTCATTGATTTCGAAAATTGTTCCATCAAATCCTAAAAAAAAAATTCGGTCAACTCTAGAAATGTACGCCGATTAAAGAAAGAAGTTTTAAAAAATGTTTGCAAATAGTATAATATGTTCATGAATTCAAAAAAAATGATTTAGAAAATATTTGTGAATGTTAAAAACACTAACAATTTCAAATATGATCACGAGTTTAAAACTATGTTCATGGTTTTTAAAAGTTGTTTACGACTAAATATGGGCGAGTTACTTGGCCGCCCCCGTTTCGCCCGCAATTTGACGTAGAAGTAGATAGAAAAGGCTGAGTCGGCTGGCGTGCCAATAATTTGGCGTTCATCCAAACGAGGGCCGAAGGCACAGTCAACGTCCAATATTTTGGTACGGCAGCAATGACATGGCATTAGAAAATGACATGGAATTGAAATGGAAAAGCAAATTGTAGACTGTATGCAGTCTAAGTGAACTCAATATTCACATCTTTGATTAGACAGCAGCCCCGGTGGAAAAACTGAAATTGTAAATAAATAAATAGAAAAGAGTAGCAGCAAAGATTTCTTATTATCTGCATCCAGTGGTCATCCAGCAAAGAGTAGCAGCAAAATCCAGTGGTCATCACCGGGCTTGGCCATGCCAAGGATGCAGAACCTATTGAAGCAGAGCACCACTGTTGAATCATCACTAGCAATGCCAGAGCCTGTCGCTAAGAAGTTGTCTATGCTGAAATAGGAAAGCATGACATGATATTCAGAGGGAAGCAGCGTGGTGAGCGGTGGTAGCTCTGTGAGGTGACGCGTCAGCGGGTTGAGCAGGCGGACGTGGTTGTGGTCGTGGAGCAGGACAAATAGGCCCTCCGGGGTGACAGCAAGAAGCTCATGATCAAGTAGCTCCGGGATGTCCACTTGGATGAACTCGCCGGTGAAGGAGTTCAGGAAGCAACGGCGGTTTGGAGCAGCGAGTGGTTCGCGGAGCAGGACCCACCGCCAGGGATGGAACCGGCGGTCAAGCCCGCCATGAGTGTGCGGTTCTGTGGAACAGTGCCGCCATGGGCGGCACACGGCACGGAAGCGGAGATAGTCGGCGACGTCAAATGCGAGGACGCGCTCGGCTATCAGACCTGCCGGCCCATCGCCTAGGTTCGACCAGTCCCTCCTATGCGCAAAGAAGAATGGGAGTCATAATCATCGTATCCCGGGGGTCGACAAGAAATGATTTTGACGTACCAGTTGTTGTTGTTCGTCCGCGAGCGTTTTGCCCCCCACAACAATAATGAAGCTGGCTGGAGTGAGGTCGCAGAAGATGATGATGACGCCTTCTTCCTCGCTTCTGGATGATGGAGAGACTAGGGCGCAGCAGAAGTTTCTTCCTTGGATTCAATTCATCGTCACATCCCCGGGAGGGGACGATCTGGATCTGAGCGCAGGTTGAGGGGGAAAGTCCCCCCCTTGGATTCGAATCATCATCACATCCCCGAGAGGGGACGATCTGGATCTGAGCGGAGGTTGATGACAGATCTTGGTTGCTGGTATTGAGCGCTGCCGCTGCGGCTGTACGTACGCGCGTCGCCCCCCAATTGGGGGGGCGGCTGGAGCAAGGTCGCAGAAGATGATGAGGCCGCCCTCTTCCTCGCTTCGTGGGACCGCCATGCCGAGACGGTCTTCTCCTTCTATCGGCTCCTCCTCCTCCTCCTCTTTCGCCCTCGCGAGAGGTGGTGCCTGGCTGCTTCGCCCGACGTGAGGGACGAGGGGCAGGGGGGGCATGGGATTGGGCGGCGGCTTCCATTCCGACGACTGCGCGCCGCCGCCGCCGCCGAAAGGAGAAACGAGGGTTTCCACCCCGAAATGGTAGAAATTGTTGGTGGGGCGGGGGGTGTCTTCGGTGGGTTGATGGGCCTCTCTGATGTCCAGCCCTGGTATGTAAGGACTCGCGTGCCGACCTTGGTGGTCGGTTTGGTGTGGGGGTATAATACGTTTGCCTCGATCCGACTCCGAGAAGTGGTCTTCTTTCCGTGGTGACAGAGTCTAAAAATTGAGATTGACGTGCAAACCACGATGACTTTCACATACCAAAGATGGGCTCGTTCTCAAAACAAACCAAGGATTTTATTTTCAGAAAGTAAAGAAAAAACATGTTAGATTTTTTTAGATAGAAAGAACTTTTTTTTTTATCGATTGTAAGTTTTTGTTGGTAGCTTACCAAGCTAGCTGCTTGGTAGATAGAAAGAACTAAATTCAAGGATGGACACGCTTCACGTTATGGGCCGTGAGAGACAGTTACAATCACCATCGGGCCGGCCCGCACTTTTCTTTTTTGAGTTAACTTCGTCAACTTGAAATAACACGTTACTGGTGTTTGTACAGCAAGTTTAGAGGCAAACCCTATTTGACGGTGAAGCCCCCCTACTATTACTGTTTTTGCAAACTAGCGCATACAACCGCGTTAGCTGGACACAGCCTATTTCGTTCGCCTCCCATCCAACCCACCGTATCTTTTGCTCACGTCCTTCCAAAGCGCAACAAATCAGCTAGAGTTGGGAAACGAACCGAGGATTTCCTGGTTTAGTGTGAAATGTGGTAACCATCCCGCCACGGGCACTTGATGAGCTAAGTTCCATCGTTTTTTCTACCTTATCATATTTTCTTTCGTTTCTTTTTCTTTTTTTTCCTGTTTTCAGTTTCATTTTTATTTTTCTTCTACCTCACTCGATGCTTTTTTTTCGAATTCATATTTTTTAAAAATTGATGAACTTTTTCAAATTTGATAAAGTTTGTTTCCAAATTTGATGATTTTTTTCCAAAATCGACGAACTTTTTTCCAAATCAGATATTTTTTTAAATTCGATGAAGCTTTTTCAAGATTGATGAATTTTTCTTTCAAATATGTGAACTTTTTTCAAAATCGATGAACTTTTTTCAAACTAAACGAACTTTTGTGTCATCCATTGAACTTTTTTCAAAAATTGATGAATTGTTTTTCAAAGTCGATAAACTTTTTTGTAAAGACGTTGAACTTTTTGCCAAAATCGATGAACTTTTTTCAAAAGTGTTGAACATTTTTCGAAAACAATGAACTTTTTGAACTTTTTCATAAAGTTTTTTTGAAAAATCCATGAACTTTTTTAAGTGTGTGAACTTGTCTTCAAAAATGATCATCTATCGAAAGCGATGAACTTTTTAAAAAAATCATAAACTTTTTTTCAAAGTCGATGAACTTTTTTAAGTGTGTGAACTTTTCTTCAAAAATGATGAACTGTTTCTCAAAATCAGTGAGGTTTTTTGAAATTTGTGAACTTTTGTCTCAATATCGATGAACGTCTTAAAATTCACGATTTTAAAAATTAATTAAGAAATCTAAGTGATAAATAAATAAGGCGGCCATACTGGTCCATACACAGTTAATGCTAATAAAATCATAAGTGTCCAATGGCAATGGCTGTAGTGGTCACTCTTGGAGGAGTCACATCTTTGCATTTTTCTGGTGATGTATGTTCACTGCGCTATGCCTTCGTCAGCCGACCCAACAAGGCGCTACAGAGGGCGCCAACAACCTCGAACAGGAGCTCCCGAGTTTAGACTAAAATAGTGGTGTTTATACAGCGACTTGTGCGCTGGCAAAGAAAGAAATCCTTATTTGACTCATGTTGCGTCAAAATGTTGTTGTTTCGCACAAGAGATTGAGCGATGTTCAGATTGGACCGATCTAGTTAAGTGTTTTCAGCGTTCTTTGTTTTGGAAACCTTCGAGCTATTCCCAACTGGGTTTTTACGGTTTTGCGTAGGGTCGCGATAATGATCACACGTGTGATCGGAACAACAACTGACCACACGCTCGATGACCACAGTTTGCACCACATCATCACATGCATGTACAAGTGACGAAACTGATGATATCAACATGAATCTTTTGTCTCTTCAGTTTTTAAGATGTTTTATGTTTTAAATAAAAATCCGGTTAAAAAACCGTTTTCGCCATTAAATCCATCACGACGAGATCTTCGAATCCCATATTGATATGTTTCAACGACTTTTTCCCCGTTAAAAGCTGTCATCTCTATTGCACATAAATTGACATCATGATTACACTGAAGTTATCATGATATATTTGAACTACTTTTTTCTTTATGTTTGAAGTAAATTTGACATGTTATAAAAAAATTAAGAAACAAAACTTGCCAAGATGTATTACTAAAATTTGACATGATACATGAAATAATTTTGACATGATTCATAAATAAAAAGAAATATGTCGTCAATTACTTTAAAAATGTATGATCAATGGGTCAAATTTTCCATGAACCATAAATTAAAATTGCCATTGTGAATTACTAAAAAATTCCATGATACATGCACTAAAATTTGCCATGATTCATACAAAAAAAAATCTTGTTCAAAATACTAGAATTGCCATGATCTATGAACTAAATTTGCCATAATATATCAAATAAAATTGCCGTGATGAAATCTAAAAATTGCCATGATCGATGAATTAAATTTGCCGTGGTTAATTATTAAAATTGCCATGGTTAATTAATAGAATTTGCCAAGAAAAATAATTAAAAAATGCAATAGTAGCTTTAAATTTATAAGAAGAAAATTAACAAAACATATCCTGAGAACTTTAGTGTAAACTCGATGGCAACTATAGTGTAAACATCATGGCAACTTTTGAGGCCAAGAAAGTTTATCGAAACATATCACTATAGGGTCTAGTTTTGGAGATCTCGTCGAGATGGATTTATTGGTGAAAACGGATTTTTAATCGGACTCTTTATTTAAGATATAAACCATTTTTACGTTTGAAATACAAAAAAGTTTTTCGGTGATGTCATCTATTTTGATGTGGCAAAATGGTTGGTAATGGAGACGTTTGGACCATATTGCATCGTACCACACGTGTGGGCGTTATCATTTAGGTTTACATAACCTCTAGCACGTTCCTGACCCGGATTATCTCCTGTTTTGTTTTTTCTTGTTTTGTTTTTTGGCACTCCTTCGCGTCTGACGGTAGACGTCTAGTAAACATCCGCCACTTAGATGGTCGATGGATCTCCGCGCTGACAACTGTCCGATCAATCTCCTGCCCACACCCTGCTTGTCCCCCAGCCCCTCATTAATTCCTGCAACATGAGGGATGTTGCAGAAACAACGGCTTTGTCACCGACCCCGATAGACCAGCGCCCAGCGCGGAACCATTCCCTAACCGCCCCAAAACCAGCCGCCACCGGCGTGTGGGGACCTCTTTGCAACACCATGGCACACCATATCACGCTCCAGATGGTGGGATCTGACACAAATCTAGCTCACTAAGGGGCCCTGCTTCGAGAACAAACCCGGGCATCTTTCTCAGCTCCATGCGTCGCCGGGGGCCTTCTGCCACGAGCTGGATATTTGTCTTGGTTCCCAAATCCCTCAATGGCATTTCCTGAAGCTCCATCGAGCAGATCCCATCAACAATCCTCGGCGATATCCTGTTTCTGAAACGTTCGCTCTGTTCCACTCAGAACACATGAAACCCCGTGTGAAAAACCCTCAGAGTAACGAGCCTCCCAATTTTGAGCCTCTAAATTTTCTCAAACGTTAGCTATGTTGCCATGTCCTGTTTGATGCATCTCTAAAACATGAGCCTCAAAATTTGTAGTTGCATTCTCACATGTTCTGAAACTTGTTGTTGATAACAGAACAACACCTCCGTTTTGATTTGATTGTGTATGTTGTTTCAAGAAAAAACACATTGGGTATGTTGCATGTTTATGGTATGATTTGATTGTGTATGATGCATGTTTATGGTATGATTTCATTGTGTATGTTGCATGTTCATGGAACACCGAAAAAATGACAAGATAAAATGTAGAGTTTCTGTTGATTCGAGTATGTTGCGTGTTTCTGTTGTGCTGAAACAAGATAAAAATTTGCTGATTCCATGGAGAGATGAACTAACAACTCTGTTGCAGGAACCTGGAACTGAAGGAGAAGGGAGCTATGTCCAAGGCATTTTTTGTTGTTGGTGGTGAAGATACAGAGGGGTTGTTCCATGCTAATGATGCAATCCAAGACAATTCAGATGATGGAGATGTTTCATCGCAGCCACTGCCGCCCTATGTTGGATGGTGTTTGACACAATCTGGGATGCTAAGAAATTCTACAACGAATATGCCTTCAAGTTGGGTTTTGGGACACAGATATCTACTTCAAAATTCAATTAGAAGAGAGGCCAAAAGAAAGAGGATGCAATACTTATAAAGAGGGTCTTTGAGAATGTGCATGCTAGAAATCCCGATAAAACGGAAACGAGTGGCACATCGGAGAGCTTTGTAACAGAAAATAGCAACTCTAGGTGGCAGCCTGGTGAAGGGATGGATGTAACAAGAAAACATCCAAAAAGGATGCTCTGTCATGTTTGCAAGGCGCATATGATTGTTGGGCTAAGGGAGGAGAGATGGACAGTGACTTGCTTTGTATCGAAGCATATACATCCACCGATGGAACAACCAGACCGTGTTAGGTACTACCGCTCGCCCCGCAACATACCTGCTGATGTTTACCAACTCTTGTTAATGTTGCATGGTGTGAACCTCTCAAATTCAGATTGCACAGGCGTCCTTGGTAGGATCCATGGAGGTGACACTAGGATACTACCGTATGTGAAGAGATAAGTTTCAAATGAACGTGCAAAGCTCCGGAAAGGGTTAACATTCTGAGACATGGATATGACACTGAAGTAAGAGGAGGAAGGCTGAGAATCCAGAGTTTTTCTATGCGAAGCAAAAAGATCCTGCAACAAACTCGGTGACTGCCTTATTTAGGGTTGATGGAAGAACAAGGGCATTGTACCCGAAATAAAAGATTGTGTGTTCTTAGATACAACCTTCTGCACCAAAGGATACAACATGCCATCTATAGTTGGTGTCAACAACCACCTCTAGACCATCGCACTCGGGTGTGCCTTGTTGCCGGATGAAACTATTGAAATATTTAAGTGGGTGTTTGAGCAGTGGATGGTTGTGATGGATAACGAGCATCCTACCAACATCATGACTGACCAGGACCAACCGATGGCAATAGATATTGATCGGGTGTTCCCAAACACATGCCATAGGTGTTGCAAGTTTCATGTGCTTAGCAACGCACGTTCTAAGTTGGCAAGGTTGTTGAGCAGAGATGAGGTATTGCATATGTGTTTTACACTTGTATCAATCAATCTGAAACTATTGACAAATTTGGGGAAACATGGTAGCACATGTTGCATTATTTTGAAGTGGCTGAGAACAAACATGTGAAGAATATGTGGCGAACAAGGCACATTTGGGCTCCAGCATACTTCAAGATCAAATTCTTCCGTTCATGAGCACAACGGATAGGTCTGAGGGGCTCAACTCATATTTCAAGACATTGATTCGACCCTCTGATTCTGTTTGGAGGTTTGTGCAGCAATATGAAATGTGCCAAGAAACTATGCTTGATTGACAAGACAATCTTGGATTCACTGGTGAAACAACACCTCTGCCACTATACTTTACATACGCACACTTTTGAGCTTTACCTAACAAGCAAAAAAATGTTGTTGTTGTGCAGAGTTTCGGTGTAATGTGGTTCATGAACTATTTCGTGTGATGTTGCAGGTACAACATTGAGCGCCAAGCTACTGCTTACTACACACGCACCATCTTTGGGAAGTTCTAGAAATAGTTGACTGCATCTACATGCTTCATAATCAACCAAGACACTTGGTACCAAAGGTAAGGCCTCCTGTTTGAGATAAAATCAAGCTCCTATGAGAACCCAAAGTTCTATTTTGTGCATGTTATGATGGATGAAGGGGTGTGTGAATGTAGCTGCCACTACTTCGAGATGAATAGGCTGATTTGTGCATACATAATAAGGGCAATGGTTCATCTAAATGTCCAAGTAATTCCACGGTAGTACATTTTGGAGAGGTGGTCTGAAGCAGACACAACAAGCATGGGCGGGACTGGATGATTGCTCAACTTCGGGCACCCGTCGACGAACATGCTAAAATACAACTCCTTGTGCCAAAGGTTAACATGCCTTGCCTCTAATACATGTTGTAATGATGATGCCTACAGAATTATAGATGAATCAATAAAAGTTCTTGAGCCTGCCATAGCAGCAGTGAAAAGAGGAGCACTGCTAGATCAACAAGCAACACAACAGAGTGAATCCTCAACACCAACCGTTACAGCAACGATAACATTGAATGATGACCTGCGACAACATGAAAGCTCGGATATGCTACAAAAACCAGCTCATGTTCCTAAGAAAGGTCGGCCAACTAACAAAGAGGAGAGAAAGAAAACGCTGGTAGAGCAGCGCGATGATGAACAAATCAAGAAGGAGAAACAACAAGAGAAGAAACCAACAACATCAAGAAAGCCAAGGGCTGAAAAAAGGTCTCTTCACTACAAGCACTTCAATGAATTAGGACACAACATTCAGACATGTGCCCCCTAAAAGCCGCGAGTGAGGCATCGCCAGGAGCCCCACAATGCCAGTTATGCTCTCAGGTTGAACATGTGATACGTCTCCAATGTATCTATAATTTTTTATTGTTCCATGCTATTATATTATCGTTCTAGGGTAATTTTTGAGTATTTATTTACCAATTTCTATTATTTTTAGCACTAACCTATTAACCTAGTGCCAAGTGCCAGTTGTTGTTTTCTGCATGTGCTATAATATTAACATTCTAGGGTACTTTTTGAGTATTTATTTACCAAATTATATTATTCTTAGTACCAACATATTAACCCAGTGCCCAGTGCCAGTTGCTGTTTTCTGCATGTTTTTGTCTATTCAGGTTATAGTACCAAACGAAGTCCAATTGCCCTAAAACTCTTATATGATTTTTTAGACCAAAAGAAGACTTAGAAGCTTCGGGAGGAGACCAGACGCTACACGAGGGAGGCACCACACAATAGGGCGGGCTAGGGGGGTCGGCGTGCCCTGATATCTGGTGGACCCCTCGTGGCTCTCCCGACCTCGATCTTTGGCCTATAAATTCCTATATATCCCATAAACCATAGGGAGCATCCCAAAACACTTTTTCCGCCGCCGCAAGTCTCTGTTCCGCTGCGCCCAAGCAGAGTCCCTTTCCAGTGCCCTGTCGAGGGGGGGGGGGTCGATCACGGATGGCCTCTACATCATCCTTGCTACTCCCATGGTGATGTGTGGCTAGTTCACCACAGACTTACAGGCCCGTAGTTAATATCTAGATGCCTCTCTCTCTCTTTATCTCTCTCTCTCTTGATCTTCAATACAATGATCATCCCATCTTCGCTTTGATCTATCTGATGTATTTCTTTTGTGTGGTGCATTTATTGGGATCCGATGAATTGTGGGTTTATTTTCATATTATTCATTATAAATATTTGGGTCTTCTCTGAATTCTAATTATGATTCTTATGTGCATGATTATTATAGCTTCATAAATCACTCCGACCTATTGAAATAGTTTGGCCAACTAGATTGATATTTCTTCGGTCAGAGGGGTGCGTTGATGTGGGTGTAGGTGTCAAAACCGGCAGATCTCGGGTAGGAGGTCCCGAGTTGTAGATCTTGGACCGATGCGTAACAGATAACTAGAGATGATATTTTGCCAGGTTCGGGCCCTCTCTAGGAGGTAAAACCCTACGTCCTGCTTTAATTGTATTGATGGGTGTACGATGATTACAGAGTTGATCTATGATGAGATTAGATGAACTAAACCCTAGATGAATCAGAGTAATGGTTATTTCCTATACGAGCTAAACCCTTTGGTTTATATAGACACTAGGGTTACCTAGGGTTGCACATGGTCAGTTATCATCAAGGGGTAAACCTTTTGTTCTTGCCATCTTGACTTGAAGGACACACCGGGACATCTAAACTTTCCTTCCCGAACATGAGATTGGCTTGTAGTTTGGCCTTCATGTTTTGGGCCAAGTGCGGTCCATCTGTCCGGCCTATAGGAAATAGGTCGAAGGCCCGATGACCCCTTAGTCCCCGACTCCCTCGGTATCCCCCAAACTAGCCTCCAGTGTCGAGGTTCTTGATCACCAACTGTCCTTTAAAAAAGTCTTCGGCTTGCGGGGTGAGTTCTCACTCTTCTTTATATTCGGTTGTTGTTAGTCTGGCCACCGATGAATCTCCATTGTATGAATACTATGCACTTCCAGTCATAAGGGCTATCAGCCCGAGCATGAATATTGCCTTCGTCTTGACAACTTTCAGCGAAGGATCACGACCAGTCATGACTCCTGACCAGTCAGAAAAACTTGATCCGCGGCTCGAGGCCGCCTCTTTAGTGGCACACCCCATCAATAAGGAAATCGTGACCTGTTCTTTGCGGGATATGATCAATGTTTTGGGTTATCCCATGCGCCCATAACAGCGCAATTTTATAGGGACGTGGCGAGGTTTGTATCACAACAGAGGGAGTCTTGGTATTACGACCACCTATAAAAGGGGAAAAAACCACCCAAGCCTCCACATGCTTCACAACTCCAGCACTCAGATCAAGTTTCCCCTACCCTCCTCAGCCATACCCTTAGTTTTTCCATGGCCGACTCAGGCTCGAAGGGCAAGCGGGAGGCTTCCCGCGTCACCCACAATGACATCATCGAGCTGAAACATGCGAGGTACCTCTCATCCAACATCATCCATCATGCCCCCGAAGAGGGCCAGGTCATCCCCATGCCACGGTCGGGCGAGAGGGTGGTATTCATCCCCATTTTCTAGAGGGCTCAGCTTCCTGCATCATCCGTCCGAGGGCTTATGTTCTTCTAGGGGTTAGATTTCCATGATCTTCCCCAAATTCTTTCATGCACATCTCGGCATTCATCCTCATATGTGAGGCCTTCCTGCGGGTCTAGCCACACTTCGACTTGTGGCTGAAAATCTTCAATGCCAAGCCGAAGATCATCAACATTCAACACACGGACTATGGAGGGATGGTAATCAGCAAGCTCCCCTACATCGAGTGGCCGAACGGCACCTTCATCGACACCGTGAAGGTCTGCGGTGACCTAGCATACTAGTGCATGATGTACTATGCCCCTCATTCATATAACGCCCACAAGACATCGTCTCGTGAACCTTATATCCCTCAAAGTGTACAACAGAACCATAGCGGGTCCAAACCATCATTATATTAAAAACTTATTCAAACAAAGATCCAACGTTGAAATGATTCAAACTACTAGTACCAAAATGCAGGGTACAACTATCGATCTGTGGTGACAGGTGGGCTAGTGGGGCCACCTTGTCATACTCACAGGGGGGCCTGGCTCATTGCTAGGTGGGTCTCCTCCTTTTTTTATTTTTTATTGTATTTCTGTTTTTATTTTCTGTGTGTTGAAATATTCCATTTCTGGGATATGTTTAGATCTGGACATGGCCACTTTTTGCAGTGGCTATTTAGGGCAACTTTTGACTTATAAGTGTGTGTAAGAATTTTTGAATTGAGTCTTGGGAGTCTTATAGATGCAAATATATGAGTGTGGTATATGATTTTTGGGTAGAACCTCCCAAGGAATCAAATGGTTCAATTGGTTTTGGATTTTGATAAAGTTTGCAAAAGTGCTATTTTGTGATGGGGTGGCATTTGTTGTTTTTTATATGTTTTAATCCTTGCATGATTTGTGGAACTTGCCAACATGTTATATGTTCATTTGGGTGTGCTCTAGTGCCTGGTATTTTTGCTTGCCATGTTAGTTCATGTGATGAGTAGGAAACTTGATGCAAACATGCCACTAAAATTTTGTCTTCAATTGTCCATAAAATTTCTAACTGTTGGATATATGTTAGCATGATAGCATATTGTCTTGATGATCCCCATGAACATAGTTTTCCTTTGGGGTTGGTCCAATGCCATGAATTGTTGTGCTTGTCACCCTTTGTCATTTGGGGTATTTACTTTTCCATATGGTTGCCTCATCTTGTAGTTATATCCTGTCTAAGATGCTATGTGGAAATAAACTGTTGTTGTCCTCTTGGTGAAATTTGTCTAAGTCTGAGAATCTGTAGCTATTTTTATGCCATGTTTAGAGCATGCTACCAAGTGATCTGTGATGTTTTAGCTCAAGCTCAGTGCTAGTGTTTTGTAGTAGATATTGTCCTCTTTCAACCTGTTAAATTTCATGCCATAAGATGGTCTCTAGAATCACTGTTTGCTGCTGTCAAGTTGCTATCAGCTTAACTTAGATTCCAGAAAAACTGGAGTTCTCACTAAGTCCCTGAAATCTATTTCATTATGCCTTCTTGTGAGCTTCATTGCTTAGTGATCCTTGCTTCCTTTCAAGTTTGTGTAGTTTGATGATTTGTTAAGCATGATGTTTAGATTCTGTACCTACTTTCGTTGTGGCTAGAAACCTCCTATAGCTTGGGATCTGTGTTGTGCAAGTTGCTATGTTGTTGTTTTGGACAGGATGTGTGTGGTTTTGTATTGTGACTTGTGTGAGCTATGCTCCATAGTTTTGCTTGGTCTTTAGCTCTATTGTTGCTAGTTTTTCATTTCCTATCGAGTGGCATCCTTGGAATAGCAAGGAATATCCCATGGCCTTCCTTGTCTTGTGTTTTGTCTTTGTTAGAGATCGTACCTTGCCGTGAGCGCCCCGTGAGCTACGGTATTCCGTTTGCGACATTCTACATATGCATTTGCATCGATTTTTCATGAAGCATTCATATTTTCCATGTTCATTCATGTTCCCACAACTAAACATGAGGTTCTGTCCACAATTCTAATAACTTAACAATTGCATGAGAAACATGACTGGCTTAGGGTTGCCATGTTAAAAACTTCAAGTGGATCATGCATCATCTTGTTTGAGCATTGCACCGTGGTTGTTTGTTTATTTGGTGCTATTTCTCTTTGGGTATATGCGAGTGTTGAGCCTGAGTACGAGGATCCAGGAGAGTACAACTACGAGGACCCAACTCTTTGTCCCTCTCAAGAACCAAGAGGCAAGATGATCGTACCCGAATCCCGGCACTATTTTGGCCTTGCTCTTATCATTATGTTTTTGTTACCTACCACTTACTTGTCAAGCCTCCTACAGTGACATGAAAGCCTCTAACCCCTCCACTACCTAGCAAACATTGTTTGGCTAAGATAGCGCTGCTCAACCCCTCTTATAGCGTTCCTAGTTGCAGGTGCAGGTTGTTTCCATGTGATAACATGGATATCTGGAGATATCACAATATTACTGCTATTTAATTTAATGCACCTATATATCTTGGTAAGGTGGAAGGCTTGGCCTTTTGCTCGGTATTTTGTTCCACTTTTGCCGCCATAGTTACTTATTATCGGTGTTATGTTCCATATTTTACGCTCCTAACATGCTCGGGGTTGTTATGGGGATCCCCTTGATTATTCGTATGAGATTAAAGCTTGTCTGGCAAGGCCCAACATTGGTACTACATTTGCTAAACAACCTAATAAAAATGGATAGGGCTTTGCAACCCCGTGGATAATTAATCAACAACCCGGGCCAGTGCTCCTCTTGAGTGTTGGTTCAACCCAGAGCCACTTGTGGGGCCACCTCGGGGAAACTCGAGGGATATATATCAGGCCGATGTACATAGTGTTCATCCGGCCATGTCCTGAGAACGAGATACGCGGCTCTTATCGGGTTCGTCGACACGTCGGGAGGTCTTGCTGGACTTGTTTTACCTTTCTCGAATGTCTTGTGCGAGGACATCTGTTTTTCTTCAAGCTATCTCGAGGTGGCGGTTTCCCAGTGGAATTGCCTAGGAGGATCACGAGATTCCTGGTGAAGGTTATTCCCGCGGCATGTGGTTAGTTTGTGATGGATGAGTTGGAGCACCCCTGCAGGGTTTAATCTTTTCGGAAAGCCGTCCCCACGGTTATGTGGCAACTTGGAGATTTGTTTAACACCCGGTTATAGTTAACTTGAAGTAAACTCAAATAAAATACACCAACTGTGTGCATAACCTTGACTGTCTCTGCTCGTGTACATGAACCGAGAGAGAACACGGTGGGGTTATGATTGACGTAAGTAGGTGTTCAGGATCACTTAGTGATCATGCTAGATCACGACCGTCTTACGTAGGGCACCATATTTACATTCATGTTCCCGTAAGTTAGCCACCGAATACATGCTTAGTGCTTGCTGCAGCCTCACCACTTACCCTTCCTCACCCAAAATCTTACATAATTTCGGTACCTGGGTTATGAGATTGCTCAGTCCCCATGACTCACAGATTACAACAATACAAGTGCAGGTGTTGATGAGTACGTGCTAGAAGATGTGACTCATCTCCAGTGGGAATATGATGAAGAAAGTAGGCGTATGTATGTTACCTATCCCGACGAGTAGGGAGCTTCTTGGTGGTGATCCTGGGATAGCAATGCAGTTTTACATTGCTTCTTTTCTTTGTTTGATTTCATCCGTAGTCAGACCCTGTCTTCTTGATGATGTATGAATAATTTGTGTGACTTGTAAGATAGCTTGTGACGAGTGTAAGCCAACTCATATACTCATCTGTTCCTACTCATCTCTTCCTACATGTATGTGAAGGAGTTCTGTACTTGGTGCCTCCTGTTATCAAGGAGTAGAGCTCCGAGGGATTTCTCCACATTGTTATCATTCAATTTCCTTAGTATCTCAGGACGGAGGGTGTTCGAAATTGCTTCAATACTTATCGTGGCGAGATAAGATCGGAGTCACCCAGTACTAGGGAGGCGTCCGGGGTACTGCCATGTTTAGTATCGTTGTGATTACGAGCGTCTAAGGTAGTCGAATTTGCAGAGTTCCTTGAATTATGGCGTGGAAGGTTGTGGGTGCAATTGCAGCTGATTACCTAGGGTAGGTTCCTTGTTCCGCAACCCGAATCGCATAAACAAGAAAGATTTCGGAAATTCTTAGGTGGGAATTCTAGTAGTTACCTAGAATCATCTTTCTTCACGTGTATGAGGGTCCATACATTTGTTCCGAGCACTTCTTAGCTCAATACCTTGTTGTGTTTATTCAAGTGGCTTCAAAATCTAATGATGTTATCACAATCATGAAGAAGGCGTTCTTACTAATTTTCTGTAGGAATGCATCTGATGAGATTCATTGCAATTTCTTACAAGCCATTTGATTCAGCTTATTTCAATCATGTTTGTCAATGGTGTGCTGATGTTCTTGTCCATCTCCAGGATTGCTCCATTAATTCGTGGGAATCCGGGTCGTGATGGGGAGCAGTCTAACCCTCCACCCCCCCACCGCCTCCTCCTCCAGAAGCTTGGTAAGCTATGATGGCCGAGACCAATGCAAATACTCGGATGCTGCTCAGGTTGTTCCAAGAGAGAGATTAGTGACTGCAAGGTCATCAAGGGAATTCCCAGAATCAACCCCAGTTCGCGACCCTCAACCAGTTCCTCACCAACCAGCCCAAATCTTTCACCTGTTGTGAGCAGCCTTTGGATGCCCATGATTGGTCACGTGACATGAACAAGCATTTCGAGTGAGGCAATGTCAGGCTTGTGGACTATGTTAGGTTCGCGACCTTCCATCTTAAGGGTCAGGCAGCAGATTGGTGGCAGCAGTACAAGGACTCCAGGGGCGATAGTGTTATCAGCTGGGATGATTTCTGTTGTGACTTCAGAGCCCATCACATCCCGACGAGCTTTCCAAAGGAGATGCGTGAGAAGTTCAGTCATCTAAAGCAGGGGAGCAAGTCTGTCTATACATATAACGTCGAGTTCCAGAATTTGGCCCGCTATGCTAAACAAGATGTTCCTGATGAGAAGTCCAAGATATATCAGTTCAGAGGTGGTCTCAAGGATGAAGTTCTTCCGGGTCTAGTCCTGCAAGAGCCTCGTGACTTTGATTAGTTCTACAACATGGCATTGAAGGTCAAGGCAACTCAGCTCAGGTTAGAGAACTCAAGGAAGCATTCCAGGGAATCCTACTCTTCTTCTTCCAGCTCTTACATGGTTCCTAAGCATCAGAAGTTTTGGGTTCATCCTCCACCTCCGTTTCGTTCTCCTCAGTAGCAGAGGCAGCACGATGGTCGTGGTCCTTCCCACCCACCCAACCCAGGATTTCAACAGAGGACCCAGGCACCCAAGTCAGCAAATGCTCCTCCTCCAGGCAACTTTCGTCCGCTCTCAGAGGTTACTTGTCACAAGTGTGGTTAGAAGGGTCACTACTCAAACAAGTGCACCAACCAGCGGCGTCTTCCGCCCCCTCCTCTAGTCAGACCTCCAGGCAATGCTATGGTGAAGCACAATGCCAAGTTTGTAAGGGTGAACCATGTGAATGCAGCTGAAGCAGAGGGTTCTTCTCAAGTGATCATGGGTAATCTCTCAGTTAATTCTTTTCCTACAAAAGTTTTGTTTGATACTGGTGCATGGCATTCATTCATATCAAGACCTTTTGTTGCTAAGCATGATTTGGTGACGGAGAAGACTCCTAGGCCATTAAATGTTATTTCTCTGGGTTTGCAAATGACTTCCAATGTGTGCATTTTGGATGTTTCTATCAAGATGGGCAGCTATCCTTTCCTGGCCTCTCCAATCGTTCTCGGCTAGCCAAATATTGATCTCATTCTTGGCATGGATTTTCTCGCTATGAACAAGGCGTATGTTGATTGTGAAGCCAAAGAAGTCAAATTGACTCATCCTTTAGAAGACGTGGTCATTTTCGAAGCCTGCAATGACACGATTTGTCTCTTTTCTCTCAATGAGAAGGGTGAAATCTCATCCATTTCTCAGATTCCGGTTGTTTGTGAGTATGAAGATGTCTTTCCGGAAGAATTGCCAGGAATGCCTCCACACCGGCCAGTAGAGTTCGTAATTGATCTCGAGCATGGAACTGAGCCGGTTTGCAAGCGTCCTTATAAGCTTGCCCCTGAAGAGCTGAAAGAATTGAAGAAACAACTAGATGAACAAGAACGTCTAGGTCTGATCAGACCAAGTTCTTCACCATGGGGTTGTGGTGTTCTATTTGTCAAGAAGAAGGATGGCATGGACCAACTTTGTGTCGATTACCGTCCATTGAATAAGAAGACAATCAGGAACAAGTACCCACTTCCCAACATCAATGAGTTGCTTGAGCAACTAAAAGGGGCCAAGGTTTTCTCAAAGATAGATCTTTGCATGGGCTATCAATAGATTCACATCTGTGAAGAAGATATTCCAAAGACTGCTTTCAAGACGAGTTTTGGCTCTTATGAGTACACCATCATGTCCTTTGGTCTCGCTAATGCTCCTTTGAGAATGATGAACTTTATATTCTCTCCTTTCAAAAATGAGTTCGTCTTGGTGTATTTGGATGACAATCATTTTTTCTCGGAGACCGAAGAAGAGCATGCAGTTCTATGCTAAGAGAGCATCAGTTCTATGCTAAGTTCTACAAGTGTGTGTTTTGGCTCAATGAAGTGGTTTACCTTGGGCACATCGTCTCTGTCGAGGGCCTCAAGGTGCACCCTAAGAAAGTTGAGGCCATCTTGAAATGGGAGCCTCCTTAGAATGTCAAGCAGCTTTGTAGCTTCCTCGGGCTTGAAGGTACTGTAGAAGATTTGTGGAGAATTTCTCTCAAATTGCTAAGCCTTTGTCCAACCTCCTCCATAAGAATGTCAAGTATGCCTAGTCTCCTGAGTGTGATGTGGTGTTCAATACACTCAAGGAGAAGCTGACTTCAGCTCTAGTTCTTGTTCCTCCCGAGCAATCAAAGCCTTTCCAAGTGTTCTGCGATGCTTCCCTCCAAGGTATTGGTGGCGTTATCATGCAAGATAAGAACATTGTTGCTTATACCTCGCGTCAGTTGAATCCTAGCGAGAGGAACTACTCCACTCACGTTCTTGAGTTGGCGGCAGTTGTTCATGCTCTGTTCACGTGGAGACATTTATTGTTGGGAATACCAGTTGAGGTGTTCACCGACCACAAGAGCTTGAAGTACATTTTCACTCAACCGAATCTCAATCTTCAGCAGACCCGTTGGGTGGAAATGATTGAGGAGTACAATCCAAGCATTGAGTATACTCCTGGAAAAGCAAATGTCATTGCAGACGCACTCAGCCAAAAGGCGTACTCCAACAGTCTTATCCTGAAGCCTCTTCAACCCGAGCTTTGTGAAGCCTTCCGCAAGCTCAATCTCCAAATTGTCCATCAAAGATTTCTTGCCAATCTTCAAGTCTCTCAGACTCTGGAAGATCAGATTCACCAAGCTCAACTTCTTGATGCTATGGTGAAGAAAGTGAAGAAAGGTGTGGCCTAGAGCATTCTGAAGTATAAGTGCTTCCGTGTTGATGAAAAAGATACCTTGTTCTTTGAGGACCGCCTGGTGGTTCCAAAAGGTTATCTCAGAAAGGTTATCATGGATGAAGCACACAATTCTGTCCTCTCCATTCATCGAGGTTGTTCCAAAATGTATCAGGTCTTGGGGAACGTTGCATGGGAAAAAAATTCCTATGCACACGCAAGATCTATCCATGGTGATGAGAATCTACGAGAGGAAGAGTGGATCTACATACCCTTGTAGATCGCTAAGCCGTTAAGAAACGCGGCTGCTGTAGCGAACGTTTTCGCGATCCAAATCGCCGAGCGTCCCGCGATCCCCTCACAATCCATCTCGCGATCCAATCACGACCCGTCCCGCGATCCCATCATGATCCGTCCTGCGATCCAATCATGAATCATCTTGCGATCTTGGTCACGGTCCTTCCAATCTAGCGCCAAACAGATGACACCTTCGGGTTCAGCACACGTACATCTCGATGACGATCTCCGCCTTCTTGATCCAGCAAGAGGGAGCGTAGAGGTAGGTGAGTTCTCCGGCAGCGTGACGGTGTGGCGGCGATGGTGGTGGAACTATTTCGGCAAGGCTTCGCCTAAGCACACTAGTAGAATGTCTGTCTGTAATCCCGGTCGGGATGGCCTTTAGTACCG
Source organism: Hordeum marinum (assembly GCA_022496015.1). Taxonomy (NCBI): domain Eukaryota; kingdom Viridiplantae; phylum Streptophyta; class Magnoliopsida; order Poales; family Poaceae; genus Hordeum; species Hordeum marinum. The sequence continues at coordinate 481,508,695 of CM039674.1, forward strand.
GTTCCCCAACCGGTACTAAAGGGTCGGGACTAAAGGTCTAGACCTTTAGTACCGGTTGGCCCATGGACCGGTACTAAAAGGCCCACCACGTGGCTGCCTGCGTGGGCTAGTGATGGAGGACCTTTAGTACTGGTTGGTGATACCAACTAGTACTAAGTGTTCTGTTTTTTTGTTTGAGCTTTTAGGTTTTAATTTTCCTCTCTATTTTTGTGTTTTCCATTCATTTCAAATTTATTTTACGGTGCTAGATACTGTAAACAGTACACAAGTTGATGCATATATATATGTAATATAATATACAATATCTCATACACAATATATATACAAATGGAATTACACATCCATGCATATATATTTTGGACATATAAATTAAGGCCCAAAACCCGGCCGGGACTAGCTAGCTAGTGCTCCGGATGAAATCTCAGTTTTCTACTACTGATTTGGTGGCATTATTGAGGCGGCGGTAAGGAATAGTGCTCTCCGTTTACATCAATGACATGTCGAAGAAGAAATGCCGCAAATTCCTCTTGAAGTGCTACAAAGCGTTTCTGTGGTGAGAGCTTCGACATCATCTGCCAAACTCGAGTTGTCTTTCACGTGCTCTTCTGCGACGTATACGACATTCGGTTTGGATGCGAATGTTCTTACAAAGGAAGTATCCACATAAATTTGTCCCCTATGGCTGCTTCGCGCACTTTGCAAAAGAATATAATTCAATAAGATAATTAATAATCAAGCATGATAATGGTATTGAAACTAGAATTAAAGAGATGCGCGGACCGAGTAGTACTACTTAATTACCAGCATCTTTTTCCACTTCAGCTTCAGTTTCCGTTGACGACCGTGATGGTTTTTTCTATGATCTTTTTCCAAACACTACGCAGCAAAGAAAAAGAATGAAAGAGTTATTATAGTTACTTTTGTTATCAAGAAATAATGAAAGAAAGTGAGGTCAATAAAGGTTGAAATTACCGTTCTATCATAAAATACAAGTCCACGTATGATTGTTCTAGTGTATCTAGTGAGTCGTACACTTGAACAAGTCCATCCGCGAGGATAATATTTAGAAGGATATAGTGGTCTCTGCGCAGAAGTTTATATAATTAAGCAGGTATGCATATAACTCATCAACTACACTTGACAGCGAGCTAGTAAGCAAAAATAGAATTTGTAGTATACAAGAGAGTAAACACTCACCCCATGTTGTAAGGAAATATTATAGTAGATTTGGTATTCATTGACTCTAGATATTTTTCCAAGAGCTCTTCTGTGTCCTTGGCAAAATGTTTTAGCACATGACCATTAACAGTATTTGGGTCGATGAACCCAATGTCATCGATTCCCTCTTGTTTCAATTCCCACATCTTCAATTTGCATAATAGCGTAGAAAAGAACATATATAGTGAGGATAAGCCAATGAAGGATATCTGAGCTAGAGACTTAAATTATTAAAGATATAAATCACTTACAAACAATAGCAACTGATTTGAGTTTTGTCGATAGAGTCCATGTGGTATAACTGGAAAATTTCTGAGAATTCAAGACATATTTCACATCCATTGATGTAATGCTCTTTCCTTACTTTGACCATGACCGCCGTCTCCCCTCACTTTGCTTCACGCAGGTACCAATCATGCAACTGTCGCATCGCAGTTGGTAGTTCCTTGTACTGCTCGGGTGTGACAAGTGGTTTTCCGACAACATATTTCATTGCGTACTTAGCTTCACCATACCCGCGGATTTCCTCGGTGCCAAGGATTTGGCCAAGAGTGAGAACTTCAGCCGCTACTTCTTTGAGGTCGATTGGGTTGCCAGCAATGTCGATTGCTTTGATCGATTGCTTGCTTGGATTGGTACTCACCTTGAGCGGAGAGATCGATTGCTTGGATTGTTCTACGAGCCGGGGAACTATTTTCCCGCTAGTGGTACCACATGTCGTTGATGTCATACTTCCCGACTTCTTCCTTGGGCTGGGCCGACTTGTCTTCTCACTTGCCTTATGAATCTGTCGCTCATAGTCTGTCGGCATATGCTCGACATATGCCGAGGGTCGATCAATAAAGTGTTCCCTAAAGTGCTCTTTGACTTCCTTGGGTATTACCTCCTTTGGCAACAGGGGTTTCTTCGCAAAAAAGGCTTTCACTTGGCGATCGCTTTCGATTTTGTTTTCCTCTGGTGTCATGTCGTAAGGCAGCTTATTTTTGGCTGGAGGCTTGGGTTTCTTCTTTGCTTTCTTCCGAAGAGGACTGCTGATGGCCTTCCTCTTTTGGGAGCCCTGCTGGCGGGACCGCTGCCGGGGTGGAGTCGGCTTACGCGGTGGAGATCGATATCGACGATATGGACTCATGTCATGCTCCGTCGCGAGGTTGGGCCGACTCGCGCTGGGATCCCTATCAAAGTGGGACGCCTCTCGAGGTATGGAGGACTATTGGCGCTACGATGCCTCTGGTTGGGATCCCTCACGCTGGACATCGATACTCGGAGGAGCCGATGGCCTTAGCGTCGAGTGTGGAAAGACGATGCAGTCCTTACTCCATAGAATGAGACCATGGCTGGCTTCTACCAGTGTGGACTCCCCCTCACCTCTAGAGATGTCAAGCTATAGTTCATCATATCCTGGCTCTATTGCGTCCACTGCGACACCAGCATACCCAGCTGGAACCGGATTGAAATGCCAGAGAACATCAGGTGTATTTGGTAAAGCATAGCCCGTCGCGACCCGCACGGGTATGTTCTTCGTTTTCTGGATTATCTCACAAGATGTCTTCTCGGTGATATCATCCACGAGGGTGTGACCCAGCGGTGCCCCCGTGGAACCCATGCTGCTTTTTGGCAGTGTAGATGGGACGGGTTCCGATGCCTCCTGTTGCGGAGTTGCCCTTTGTTGGGTCAGTAACTGTATCTGCAGCTGCTGCTGCTCGTACTTCTGTTCCAACTTTGAAATTTGGTCTACTTCCACCTTCTTTTTTCTTGAACGGCTTTTATAACTGTCCTTCAAGCCCGCAAACCCCTCATACCACGGAACAACGCCCATGCCTCGTGTTCCTCCTCCGTGTTCGGGATTCTCGAGGGCACGTGTAAGGTCATCGTTCTCTCTATCGGGGTGAAACCGTCCTTCTTGGGCAGCTTTTATTGCTTTAATCAACTCATCTGATGCATGCTTCAGACTGGCCAGTGCAATAAACTTCCCTATTGCCGGGTCCAACTTTCCCCCATGCACAAAAAACCAATTCCTGCACCTCCGGGGCCAGTGGAAGGTTACTGGAGTGATCCCTTCAGTATGCATCTTATTCTCTAATGCATCCCACTTAGGAATGGCTGACTTGTATCCACCTGTCTCTAGTTTATGGTGATACATTTTTTCTCCGCATTTATCTTATTCTTTGCCGAGTTCTCCATAGCAGCTTCTGATGTCTTGTACTTGATAAATGCGTCCCAGTGATTCCTTACCTTCTCGTATATTCCTATGAATTCGGACGCCTTCTTGCCTCTAGCATTGTACTCGGTCCATAATCTTTTCTTCCAAGTCTAGAACACGCTGGACATCTTATGGAGAGCAAACTCCTTGACTTTGTCCCTTTGGCGCTCCGAGAGAGAATCTGGTAGGATGAAATGCTCCATGAGCTCTCGCCAAAGGGCATCTTTAATTCTTTTATCGACATAATTCACTCCTGGTTTTGTTTGGTTTGGCTGAATCCATTCTTGCATTGTGATCGGGACTCCGTCCCTAACAACCACTCCGCATTTACGCACAAATGTCTTGGCATTGGCTTCAGGGTGAGTCGGTTCGCCATCATGTTTGAAAGCATCAAGATTGAGCTTTACGTTGTCGTCCAATATTTTGGCATCACCTCGTACCTTTCTACTAGATTGGCTCGATCCAGAGGGCTGATAATTAAAAGAAGAAAGATTTGTTAATATATATATACATACAAATCAACTAATACACATGTAATGATCACCAGAGGTTAATATGTATATACCTCGACAGACATTGTTAGTTTTTTTGGATTTTGGAACATAAGTTGTTCTTCCTCGGACTCACATCCATTAGTGTAATCGTTCAAATATTGTGAGCCGTCATCATCATGTGATTCATCCAGAAGGTCCGCTTGGTTTTTGGAGGAGCGTATCATGTCGAAGATGTCCTCTTCATGAGCTCTACCGGTATTGTCCATAGCTTAATAACTAATCCATTATAATATAGATAAAACAAATTGGTATTCAAATTAGCATGCATTCAAGAAGCGAAATAACTGATAGTTAATTAATAATGCATCATCTAATACATATATAGTAGTTCTTAGAAAAGATCTCATCATAATCTCGAATAATAGTTAATACATCGGCTAATCCATCGATCTAGCTAATACATCATAATAATACATATATAGTAGCTAATATATCGATCTAGCTAGAACCCTAGCGACCGACGGATATTGGTGCAGGCGATGGACACCCAAAGAGAAGGAACCATCACAGGAGCATAGCTCCAGTGAGATCCCCAAAGAATCTGCCAGGTATTGTCGGACCTGGCCTCCAAAGCTGCCATGTAGCGACGGATGTGCTCGTTCTCCTTGCTGACATGGTATTGTACCACCTCAACAGGGGACTCAAGCCTCCGAATCGTCCGTGGCCCAAGCGGCCGCCACCACAGAACCTCCGGGTCGACGACGGGCTGGCTCCTGACCAAGCTGCGCTGCCCGGAAGGCAACACCTCCCAGTATCAGCCCGGCGGAGCCCAGCCCCCGACAGGCCCCCTCGGCTCAAGCACATACCTCCTCCGCCGACTCGACGACGAGAATGTGGGATCGGCATCGTCGACGTCGAGAAAAAACACTTAATTATGAACAAAAATTAAATAACACTTAGCAAAATTAACACTTAGCAATTAACAAATTAAATAACACTTAACAAAATTAGTGGATTAGAGGGGCGGCCCCACTTGTCAGTGGATTAGGGGGGAACCCCACTTGTCATTGACATCTAACAAAACACTTAGCAAAATAGCACTTAACATCTAACAAAACACTTACTCATTTTAATTAATCAGTGGATTAGGAGGGCGGCCCCACTTGTCATTGATTGGGGCCTGCCCAGTCAGCACAGTTGACTGGGTCAACTGGTCAACTCGGGCCCGCGGGCCCACTGGCCAGCTACCCTGGGGGTGGGGCTGACCGGCCATGTCAGTAGGCCGCGCCAGAGTTGCTCCGGCGAGCCGCAAATCCTGGGGGTGGGGCTGGCCGGACACGTCAGTAGGCCGTGTCGGAGTTGCTCCGGCGAGCCGCAAACCCTGGGGGTGGGGCTGGCTGGCCACGTCAGTAGGTCGCGCTGGAGTTGCTCCGGCGAGCCGCAAACCCCGGGGGTGGGCCGGGTTGGCCGGCCGCGTCAGTAGGCAGCGCCGGAGTTGCTCCAGCGAGCCGCAAACCCTGGGGGTGGGCCTGGCCGGCCACGTCAGTAGGCCGTGCCAGAGTTGCTCCGGCGAGCCGCAAACCATAGGGGTGGGCTAGCCGGCCACGTCAGTTGGCCACACCAGGGCGGCGCGTGGTGGGGGCCGGTGAGCTCCGGCGAGCATGCCGAGGTCGGGGCGGCGGGCAAGGGGGAGGGGAGAGGCCCACCGAGGGTGTAGCCATGCAGATCTGCTCGAGGGAGGAACGACGTCGGGGCGGCGGGCTCGGGGCGGCGCACGGCGTCGGGGTGGCGGGCAGCGGCGACGGCGGATTTTGGCAGCCTGGCGGCGCAAATCGATCTTCTCCCGGTGCGTGGCTCGACCCGGGACGAGGGCGATTCTATTTATACCTAGCAAGCCTTTAGTACTGGTGCGTGGCTCGCACCGGTACTAAAGACCCTTTAGTACCGGTGCAAGCCACGCACCGGTACTAAAGGTCCTCCCCAAAAAAATGCGTGGGGTGGTGGACCTTTAGTACCGGTGCGTGGCTTGCACCGGTACTAAAGTTTTTTTTAATTCATTATTAATTATTATTTTCAAAAAACCCTAAAATTTAGAAAATCATAGAAATAATCTATGACTCCAATGGAAATAAATAATATATGAAAAAATATCAGAAAAATATAAAGAATCTATTTATGGCATTTCCATGCATGTTTGAACAACTTAAACTACTGTATAAGACAATTTGATTAAATGGCATTTGAAATGTAATATCTGGAGTTTTAAAAGCAGTACAAATGAACTCTGAATAGGTTGTAACTTGGCATGACATCATAATTTCACCCACATAGCAACTTCTAAAGAGTTGAGAGGGTTACGGCAAAAACTGGATGCACTTTGTGTAGAAACTAGACAATCTCTTTCGAAGTATGAGGGTTTCGGACGAAAACACATCTATTACAAAGGGATTTCATTTTTAATAGCTTATTTTAACTCCATAGTTTTTGTGTGTTCAATATGCACCATTCAAAGGCACATAATCAATTTTCAACCCTTTCTGACTTCATTTGATATTTTTCATGCATTTAATGATTTATTTTGAGCTAAATGACCCTGAAATTAAAAAGCACTACAAACAAACTGTGAAAATGTTGAAACTTGGCATGACATCATAATTTCACCCACATAGCAACTTCTAAAGAGTTGAGAGGGTTACGACAAAAACTGGATGCACTTCGTGTACAAACTGGACAATCTCTTTCGAAGTATGAGGGTTTCGAACGAAAATGCATCTATTACAAAGGGATTTCATTTTTAATAACTTATTTTAACTCCTGTGGGGACCCTGACTCATAAGTCGTGGTCACCGAATGCACGTGTACAGTGATCCCAGAGATCAATGCTCACTGAACACACAGAAGCTGAATAACAAGAATCTTACATCCATACTTAATGTATTACACAAATAGTGACTTTGGAGGTCTTAGTCTTACATAGATAGGGCCACACTGGCCAAACACTTAAAATAGAACAAACAACGGAAATCTTGGTCGAAAGCGTGAACCCATGCCATTTGCCTTAACCTACAGGCATTCTGACTGGGAAGCATCCTAGTTCGCATGTTCGTCTCCAACGAACTCTTCAACATACTCCTGTTCTTCCATGCTTGGCCAATTAAATAACCAGTGGCAAGCCAATGAGTACTTTGAATGTACTCACAAGCAACCCAAGTGTGGAATGAGGTACAAAGATGCATGATATAGCACTAAGTAGGTAATTGGCGGAAAGCTAATTTTGAATGCAATGTCATGATCAAGTTACTAGCAAGCATGCATCAACAACTAGCATGTATTCATGTGAACAAACTGCAGATATCTTCATAAGTTTCGATTGAACATCTCATGTTCACGCTAAGTCATCGGACTTAGTTCAATTCTCTTGCTCAGTCATCGGACTTAGCTCATGTGACCTCTTGTCACCATCATATCCATACACACACCAAGGTTTACGAAAACATCTAGACATAGTCTAAGAAGGACCTCCAACTGTCCATGACCGCGGACGCGACTATTCAAACCGTTTTACACTCTACAGAGGTTGCACACTTTACCCACAAGACTCGGGGAACTTCTTTGTCATCCATGACTCGCGGTATATAACATACCCGAGGTAAGCACCTGAACAATGCCTTTCCCCTGGCGATACGAAACAAAGAGTCCACTCGATTGGTACCCAACCCTCACGATGTACATCGCACGAGCCTTGCTCTAATCGTACCATCCATGAGGGGACCAACGCTATGCCCGGTTCCTGTAAAGACAACGCATGATCATACATACTGATATGACCCCGTATCGAGAGTGACCACGCCAGTCCCGCCACTAGTAATGCGGGTTCATTGCTAGTACCTACCAAGGTAATCAACAAAGCCTCGTCCCATAAGGGGTATCGTGGTTGCGCATGTAATGTTGGGTCGGTCAGTAGACCTTAGAACTCTCCGTTTTCGAAAACACATACTCTTCTTATTCCGGCACACCACTTCTTTCTCAAGTGGTCACCCATCTCATTATCATCTCCCTCGGGCATTAGTGGCACCCGACGTTTTTTTAAAAGTCTTTGAAATCATCTCTTTCTTATCATCACTATGCATAAGTCCCATCCCATTTTGTGTAGCATCTATTAGCAACCTAACTACTCCCACCGACACAACCCTCATAAGGTGGTAGGGTCATGCATGATGCAGGTGTCAATGGAAAAGTACAAGAGGCATCCCACCGAAAGGGGGACACCACACCACATGATCAAATGAGATGAAATTAAAGTGCTATATGACATGCAATAAAATGGTTTATTATCATGGTCAAAGGGCTGCTTGCCTAGCTCAACAAAGTTTCTGGGGTCTTCGAAGTCTTCGGGTCCAACTTCTTCGTCAACGATGCAATCTATCATCGCGAAATATAACGATAAAAATAAGTAAAAAACACAAAACAGAGCACTCAAACCACTACCAAAAATGTCCACCTACTCTGATAAATACTAAAACTAATACTAAAAATATCTTCTTAGAGTTTTGTTGTGAAAACCATTTTTGAAATAAAATAACAGAGGCAAAAAGGTGCCTATTTATAGGTTTTAAAATAAAGCAGTACTAAAAACATTTTTGAACATTTTTACATATGACACTATTAAATTCTAGGGATTATATCATGAATTTAGGTGGAAGAAATATTGTCATTGGACAAATATTTCATTTTGTGGATTTTTGCGAAGTCCATAGAAAAAGAAAAAGGAAAAGAAAGGCCACTGGGACCTGGCCAGGGGCGGCTAGAGGCTGGGCCGGCCCAGCTGGCCAGCTAGCCGGCCTCGTGCGCAGTCAGGTTCAAACCTGACACGCGGGCCCCGGTCGCCAGCGACACGAGGGGAGGAGAGAGAGCATGGGAGAGGGGAAGAGAGCCCGACACGTGGGCTCCACCTGTCGGGTCCTTCTTCCTCCTTGGGACAGAGAGGAGGGAGGGATCACCGATGGCGAAAGAGAGCACAACGAGGGGATCTGAGAGCGGGGACGGGCTCGGAGATGACCCGCCGGTCCTCTGGAGGTGGAAGGGTGGCCGGAGGAGGTCGGAGCTGCCGGCGGCGAGCACCCGCGGTGGAGGGCGATTCGAGAAGGGGTCGGGGACGGTGTTTCCTGCCTCAAAATGAGCGAGGAAGAGGGGGAAACGATCTAGGAGTGAGCTGTGGGCTCAAAGGAGGAGAGGGGAGCACCGGAGCGGGCATGTGTCCCGAGATCGACGGAGCCCCGCCGTAGCGGCGCCTCGGTCGATCTCGAGCACTGGTGCTCGGGGAGCTCGAATGGGGGCTTGGGGTGGTCGATAGAGGAGGAGAGGGATCCAGAAAAGGGGAGAGAGAGTCTCGGGAGGCCCTTTTATAGGAGGGGGCGAGTCCACCGAGCCGCGGTGTGCTGGTGAGTGCGTGGCACATGCTGGAGGGCTCGGGGAAGGGAGAGAATGGGTCAGAGGCATTCCTGGGTGTTGCCCATGACCAGAGGGAGAGGAGAGACGGGGTGGGGGAGCAGGCGCGTGCGAGCCCCGCGGTTGGCCGGCTATGCCTAGAGGGGTCTAGGGGGTTTACAAATAGGGAATAGGACATTGGATGCTACGGGATGCCTTAGTAGAGAAGGAAAATGAGAGAAAGAGAAGAAATGGGGCTGTCCAGAGGTAAAAATGGGTGTTTTACCCCACTTACCCATGGAGCTTTGGCTGGGGAGAGTTACTGGAGGTAGCCAGTAACTCAGAGAGGCTGTGGCCAACGGTAAAAGGTTAAGAGGTGAAAATGTTGGTTTTACAGAATCACCAGAAGGTGTTTGATAAGGTTTTGGGCAAGAAGATGCTTCTACCTTACAGAGATATTTACCAGGATCAAAGGCTAGGGGAAAATGAGATGCTCCACCAAATTTGAGCTCAAGGGGAAAAAGTTGATAATGGAAATTTGGTGAACTCTAGAAATTGGTAGAAACTGATTTTTGCAGATCCAATGATGCTAGGCTTTAACCCTTGATGCACCACTTAGTTTATCATCACTATTTGGCCATTAGAGCATGCCCACAAAGTTTGAGGCCAAGGGGAGACACTTCACAATGTAAAGTTTCTCAAATTTGATTCTGGACAAAGATGGTTTTGGGATGGTTTGATGAACCAAACCAAATTGTATTGGGATGAAACTTTGCAATATCATCACCCATGATAGTGTTGACTTGCTAAAATTTTCCTGGAATTTATTGAGAATATTTCTTATAGAAATATTACAAAAGTTTGATCTGAACAGAAAGGGTTTTGAGGGGGTTTGCCTATGATCTGATAATGCCCTTGTGTTGAAACTCATATATATGGAAACATATATGTCCACTGAGTTTCTCTAAATTTTCTCAAATATTTTTAAATCATTTAAATAGTTTTTCTAAGGAAAAACCATTTATGGCCTTAAGAAAAAGCCTTTAAATAAAATAAGAAAATAACCTTTAAAAATAAAATTTGGTGGTTTTGAGAAGTCATATGTATAGTAGGTTTGAAATAAAGCCTTTGGAATAGAAGGGTCCACCTGATTTGAGGACTTGTAGTGCAAACCTCATTTCAGGGGGTTTTGGAAACTTAATTTAAATAAATCATTTTTGGTTCAAACAAAATTTGATAAAAATAGTTTTGGACACTATTCACATGGCATGATCATTGAGAAAGGGTTTTGGATCAAGTAATATGATTATGAAGGGGAATAGAGCCTAGTAGTGCCATCAAACACAATCAACAAGCAAGCAAACAACATAGCAAGCAAGCACAAACACATAGAAAAAGTTTTAGTTGGCTCCAATTTTTATAAAACCAAACATAACAATGTGCTACAAACACAGGGTGTGACAACTCCATACTTTTTGTGTGTTCAATATGCACCATTCAAAGGCACATCATCAATTTTCAACCCTTTTTTGACTTCATTTGATATTTTTCACGCATTTAATGATTTATTTTGAGCTAAATGACCCTGAAATTGAAAAGCAGTACAAATGAACTCTAAAAAGGTTGAAACTTGGCCTGACATCAAAATTTCACCCACATACAAACTTCTAAAGAGTTGAGAGAGTTACGGCAAAAACTGGATGCACTTCTTGTACAAACTGTTACAAAGATACCATGCTATAAAATGCATGCCTGTCCTTCACATAGAAAGTGATGACGGTGAAGCCGGTCACATCCTAGAGTGGGATCTCGCGGTGTAAGACTTTTTCTGTGTGTTTGTCCCTTGCTTATGATTGCACTGTAACCATGGAGAATCTTCATCATTTACCAGGATGCTTGGGTGAGTATTCACTCTGAAGGGAGGGATTTCATGAAAATTTTCATAATCTTCTGACATGTCTGTCTTGTCCTCCACTCCCACAATGTTTCTTTTCCCTGAAAGAACTATGTGGCACTTTGTCTCATCGTATGATGTATTCACTTCCTTATCTTTTTTTCTCCTCGGTTTGCTAGACATGTCCTTCACATAGAAAACCTAAGCCACATCATTGGCTAGGACGAATGAGTCGTCTGTGTACCCAAGATTGTTGAGATCCACTGTTGACATTCCGTACTGCGGGTCTACCTGTACCCCGCCTCTAGTATATTTGATCCATTTGCACCGAAACAAAGGGACCTTAAGATCAAGTCCATAGTCAAGTTCCCACATCTCCTCTATGTAACCATAATATGTGTCTTGAAAGTTGGTTGCATCATAGCGGACACCACTGTTTTGGTTGGTGCTCTTTTTATCTTGGACGATCGTGTAAAATGTATTCCCATTTATCTCGTAACCTTTGAAAGTCGTTACAGTCGAATTTGGTGTCTTGGCCAACTAGTAAAGTTCATCTAGAACATCGTTGTCATTGATGAGCTTTGTTTTCAACCAACAGGCGAAAGTCTCCATGTGTTTATGTTCAGTCCAGGGGTAAAACTTCTCTGGGTTCTTGGACCATACAATATCCTTGTAGAACCTTGTAGTGTGCTTGAGTGAAAGAATGCCCGTCCATATTTATTGCTTCTTTCTTTCCTAGTGTGCCTTTTCCACCCAGTCTCCCCTCATGTCGCGATTCAGGAAGACCAATCGGCTTAATGTCAGGAACAAAGTCAACACAAAACTCAATAACCTCCTCCGTTCCATATCCCTTGGCAATGCTTCCTTCTGGTCTAGCATGGTTATGAACATATTTCTTTAAGACTCCCATGAACCTCTCGAAGGGGAACATTTGTGTAGAAATACATGACCCAGAATATTAATCTCTTCGACTAGGTGAACTAGGACGTGCGTCATAATATTGAAGAAGGATGGAGGGAACACCAACTCGAAACTGACAAGACATTGGACCAGGTCATTCTGTAACCTTGGTAGGATTTCTGGATCAATTACCTTCTGAGAAATTGCATTGAGGAATGCGCATAGATTCACAATGGCTAATCAAAGATTTTTCGGTAGACGCACCCTAAGTGCAACCGGAAGTAATTGCGTCATAATCATGTGGCAGTCATGAGACTTTAGATTTTGAATTTTTTTCTTTGCCATATTTATTATTCCCTTCATATTAAGTGAGAAGCCAGACGGGACCTTGATACCGAGCAGGCTATCAAAAAAGATTTCCTTCTCTTCTTTCGTAAGAGCGTAGCTGGCAAGACCTTGATACTGCTTTGGAGGCATGCCGTCTTTTTTGTTAATTCTTTTCCTGTCCTCCCATGCCTCCGGTGTATCTTTTGTCGTTCCATACACGTCCAAGAAGCCTAGCAGGTTCACACAAAGATTCTTCATCACGTGCATCACGCCGATTGCATTGTGGACCTCTAGGGCTTTCCAATATTCAAGTTCCCAAAATATAGATTTCTTCTTCCACATGGGTGTGTGTCTGTTGGCGTCATTCGGAACAGATTGTCTCCCAGGACCCATTCCAAAGATTACTTGTAAATCCTTGACCATATAAAATATATATTCACCAGTACGGAAGCCAGGCTTCTTTCGATTATCTAGCTCACCTTTGAAATGGTTGTCTGCCTTTCTTAAGATATGCTTGATAGGTAGAAATCAACGATGTCCAAGGTACACATTCTTCTTACATTTATCCAAATATATACTTTCAGTATCATCTAAACAGTGCGTGCATGCATTGTATCCCTTGTTTGTATGTCCTGAAAGGTTACTAAGAGAAGGCCAATCATTGATGGTTACAAACAGCAACGCTCGTAGGTCAATTTCCTTTTGTGTGTGTGCATCCCACACACGTACACCTGGTTTTTTCCACAACTGTAGAAGTTCATCAAGTAGTGGCCTTAGGTATACATCAATGTTGTTGCCGGGTTGCTTAGGGCCATGGATGAGCACTGGCATTATAATGAACTTCCGCTTCATGCACAACCAAGGAGGAAGGTTGTAGATACATAGAGTCACGGGCCAGGTGCTATGACTGGAGCCCTGCTCCCCAAAAGGATTCATGCCGTCTATACTAAGACCAAACCATAAGTTCTTTGCGTCAGCTGCAAAGTCCTCGAACTCCATCTCAATTTTTCTTCACTACGACCCATCAGCGGGTGCTCTCAACATCCCGTCTTTCTTACGTTCTTCTTTGTGCCATCGCAACAACTTGGCATGCTCTTTGTTTTGGAACAAACGTTTCAACCGTGGTATTATAGGTGCATACCACATCACCTTGGTAGGAACCCTCTTCCTGTGGCGTTTTCCCTCCACATCACCAGGGTCATCGCGGGGCATCTTATAGCGCAGTGCACCACATATCGGGCATGCATCCAAATTCTCGTACTCCTCACCGCGGTAGAGGATGCAGTCATTAGGGCATGCATGTATCTTCTGCACCTCTAATCCTAGAGGGTAGACAACCTTCTTTGCTTCGTACGTACTTTCAGGCAATTCGTTATCCTTTGGAAGCATCTTCTTTATCATTATCAGCAATTCTTGAAATCCCTTGTCAGTTACACCATTCTTCGCCTTCCATTGCAGCAATTCGAGCGTGGTACCCAACTTTTTCTGGTCATCTAGAAAATTTGGATACAAGAATTTCTTGTGATCCTCTAACATGTGCTTCAACTTCAACCTCTCCTTGTCACTTTCGCAGTTTCTCTTTGCATCAGCAATGACCCAACCCAAATCATCAGCGGGCTCAGGTGATGCCTCGTCTTCAGCTTCCCCCATTGATGCCTCTTCTTCAGCTTCCCCCATTGTTGTATATGTGAAAGGATAGTTGTCATCATACTCTTCTTCTTCATTGTCTTCCATTATAACCCCTATTTCTCCGTGCTTGGTCCAACAACTATAGCCGGACATGAAATCGGACTTTAGCAGGTGGTAGTGTATGGTTTTTGAGGTAGAGTAATTCCTATCATTCTTACATCATGAAACCATTCTGCTTGTTTGCCTCAGCCACACGAATAAAATCATGCAGGCATTAAGGAACCCTAGACTTAGTCGGTCATCGTACATCCATTGCCGGCTCATGTTCACTACACAACATCAAAGTGACCAAATTAATACAACTTCATCATCACATTACAACCAAAGTGTAGCTAGCAGTGACCAAATGTTATTACTGCAAATAATAGATACTTATAGTTCATACATACATCTCATAAAACAACATAGAACTATCTAAAACATTTTAATGCAACAACAAATGCGATCATAATCACAACTAAGGTAACAATTGAGCCAACAGCATAATGATACCAAGCCTCTTTATCGATGGCATATTTTCTAATCTTTCTAAGCTTCAAGCACATTCCAGCCATCTTGTTGTGATCATCGACGATATCGGCAACATGCAACTCCAATCCCATCTTCTCATCTCCAGTTCTTTTCAATTTTTCTTTCAAATGATCAATTTGTTTTTTAGCTTGTGTTAACTTCTCGAGCAGAATTGCATAGTCGGTTGGAATTTTTGGTTCAACTACTTCCTATAGATAAAAGCATCTACGTCAATTTGGTGGCATAATTAATTGTCATAGACATTAGATGATGTGTGAAATAGTTATAAAAGATAACGACATACCACATCTGAATCATAGACTGGATGAGGGCCGACGTGGGCGGATACCATAACCATGACACTATAGAATAACTAATAATAATACAAGTAAGTAAATCGTTCACCCAGCTATCTAAATCATACAAGTAATTTTTTTAACAAAAAAGTTTTAAGAAGAACAAGAGTCTCACCAAGGTGACCGGTGCCGCGACGAGACGGTGCGGACGATCGACGGTGGTTAGGATGGGAATGGGAAGGCACCAAATAAACCACACCTACACATATGCAACCTAACAAGTTAATTTGAGCTCAAATTGCATATAAATCAAATAAACTCCCACATAATGATCACTCCCCCAAAACCTAGCTAAAACCCACAAATCACATATCTTTGAGCATACCACAAGCTAATATAGCAATGAGAGATGAAGGGGAAAAGTTGCTAACCTTTGTGAACACTTGGATATATGGGGTGCCTTCAAATCTTGACAAATCCTTGGCAAAATGGAGGATGAGCTTCGAGCAAGAAGAAGAACAGGGGACAACACAGAGAAATGAGAGCCCCTTCGATCGGCTGTGGACGAAGCATATATATAGGAAGTCTTTAGTATCGGTTGGTGTCACCAACCGGTACTAAAGGGAAACCTTTAGTACCGGCTCATGCCACCAACCGGTACTAAAGAGGCATGCATGGCCCAGGTCTGACCAAAAGCCTGCCATGCCCCCTTTATTACCGGTTCATGACACGAACCGGTACTAAAGATCCCTTAGGAGCCGGTACTAAAGGTCGCCCTGCTCCTAGCCGTTGGAGCCGGCACGAACCGGTACTAATAGCCTCTTTAGAACCGGCTCGTAACCAGATCGGGACTAATTCTTTTGATGAAAGGTCTTTTTTCTACTAGTGGCACCACCGAACTAGACTAGAGGAGAAAACCGATCTAGATGAATTACGGGGAGCACGTGGAAATTAGGGTTAGCTTTCCCCTCTAAATCCTCTAGTATATATAGGAGGGAGGGAGGGAGGAAGCAGCCTCAAGCCCTCAAGAGTTGGCCGAAATTGGAGGTGGAGGAGTCCTACATGAATCCAATTAGGAGTAGGATTCCTCCTTTCCACTTGGAAACTCTTCCCACCTCTCCACCTTTGGATATTCCCACCCCTAGACGCATGGGCCTTAGTGAGGGGCTCGGCCAGCCCACTAAGGGCTGGATTGACTCCTCCCACAGCCCATGAGGCCCTTTGGGTCAAGACACCCCTCCCGATGGTCCCTCGGTACCCTCCCGGCACTCCTGGTACACTACCGATGAGCCCAAAACTTTTCCGGTGACCAAAACAGGACTTCATACATATAAATCTTTACCTACGGACCATTTCAGAGCTCCTCGTGACGTCCTTGATCTCATCCGGGACTCCGAACAACCTTCAGTCACCACCATACATAACTCTATACTACCAAAGCTATCACCAAAGCTTAAGTGTGCAGCCCCTACGGGTTCGAGAACTATGTAGACATGACCGAGACACCTCTACGGTCAATAACCAATAACGGGACCTGGATGCCCATATTGGTTCCTACATATTCTACGAAGATCTTTATCGGTTGAACCTCTATGTCAAGGATCCAGTTAATCCCGTATGTTGTTCCCTTTGTTCTTCGGTATGTTACTTGCCCGAGATTCGATTGTCGGCATCTCCATACCTAGTTCAATCTCGTTTCCGGCAAGTCTCTTTACTCATTATGTAATACAAGATCCAGTGGCTAAAACTTTAGTCACATTGCTTGCAAGGCTTGTTGTGATGTTGTATTACCGAGTGGGCCCTGAGATACATCTCCGTCACATGGAGTAACAAATCCCAGTCTTGATCCATTCCAACCCAACAGACACCCTTGGAGATACCTGTAGAGCACCTTTATAGTCACCCATTTACGTTGCGACGTTTGATACACACAAGGTACTCCTCCGGTGTCGGTGAGTTGCATGATCTCATGGTCATAGGAAAAGATACTTGACATGCAGAAGACTATAGCAATAAACTGACACGATCATATGCTATGTTTATAGTTTGGGTCTTGTCCATCACATCATTCTCCTAATTATGTGATCTTGTTATCAAATGACATCTCATGTCCATGGCTCGGAAACCTTAACCATCTTTGATCAACGAGCTAGTCTATTAGAGGCATACTAGGGACATGGTGTTGTCTATGTATCCACAGATGTATCTGAGTTTCCCATCAATACAATTCAAGCATGGATAATAAATGATTATCATGAACAAGGAATATGAAAATAACTAATTTATTATTGCCTCTAGGGCATATTTACAACATCAAGACCTCAAGCAAACCTTCTGGTGGACTCGCATGAAGCGTGAAATTGCTCAGTTCGTAAATGAGTGTGATGTTTCTCGCAGAGTGAAGGCAGAACATCAACGTCCAACAGGTCTCCTTCAACCTTTGCCTATTCCAGAGTGGAAATTCAATCATGTGGAGATGGATTTCATCACTGGATTCCCTAAGTCCAAGAGGGGTAATGATTCCATCTTTGTGGTTATCAACAAGCTAACCAAAGTTTCCCATTTCCTTCCGGTCAAAGAGTCTATCTCGGCAGCTCAGCTGGCAGAGCTGTACACTTCAAGGGTAGTCTCTTTGCACGGTGTTCCTCAGCTCATTTCCCCAGATCATGGAAGCCTCTTCACTTCCAAGTTCTGGGACTCCTTCCAGACTGCTATGGTTACCAAGATCCGTTTTAGCACGACCTTCCATCCTTAGACAAGTGGCCAAGTTGAGATAGTCAATCAAATCCTCGAAGACATGCTTAGGGCCTGTGTGATCTCTTTTGTCATGAAGTGGGAAGACTACCTCCCATTCGCCAAATTTTCATACAACAACAGCTTCCAAGCTAGTTCTGGAAATGCTCCATTCGAGATTCTCTACGGCAGGAAGTGCCGCACCCTGGTCAATTGGTCTGGTGAGCATCAAATTCTTGGAAATGACATGATCATTCAAGCAGAAGAGATGTGCCATGTCTTTCATGAGAATCTCAAAGCAGCTCAATCCCGCCAGAAGAGCTATTATGATAACAAACATCGGGATGTCTCCTTTAAAATCAATTATTTTGTCTATGTGAGAGTTTCTCCCATGAAGGGCACTCAACGTTTTGGCATCAAAGGTAAGCTTGCCCCTCACTTTGTGGGTCCTTTCAAAATTGTGGGCAAGAGAGGTGACCTTGCCTACCAACTCGAGCTTCCTTGAAATTTCTCATATGTTCATGACGTGTTTCATGTCTCTTAGATCAGGAAGTGCTTCAAGACTCCCTGGCGTACCATTGACCTCCAAAACATTGATCTCTAGGAAGACCTATCCTATCATGAGCAGCCAATTGCTATTCTTGAAGAAACTGAGCATAAGACTCACAACAAGTCAACCAAGTTTCTCAAGGTGAAATGGTCTCATCAGTCTGACAAAGAAGCCACTTGCGAACATGAGGATCTTCTCTGTTCCGAATTTCCAGAGTTCTTTCATTCTTAGATGTTGGGACGAGATCCATGTGTAGTGGAAGAGAGTTGTCAAAGTGCGTTATATCGACTAGAGGGGGGTGAATAGGTGATTTTTACAAATTCATCACTTGAGGAATTTCAACTTGAGGAATTTGAAATGTGAATAATAACTAGCAGCGGATTAAGTACTCAAGCGCATGAGAAACATAGCGACAACATAATCATCATGATGAAATGAGACATGCACAAATTACAAGTAGCGTGATACAGGATAAGCAGGTGAGGAACAAGGTAACTTGAAGAATTTGAGGTGAGGAAATTGTGAAAGTCTTCAGTCAAATTCTTCAAACAATAACAATCAATTTCATTAACAAGTATACAAGGAATAGAGGGGTTGAGAAATAGAACCAGGTAGCTCGATGAAGACAATGGTTTGATGACCCAGTTCCAACTGTTGTGACAATCGTACGTCTGGTTTGGAGCGGCCTGGTATTTAAACAAGAGGACACACAGTCCCAGGACACACAACCCTTACCCTATTCTCCTTGAGCGAAGGTCACAAAGTCCTCACCCAACACTCGTGGTAAGTCTTCAGGGTAGACTTCCAAAACCGTCACAAACTAGTCACCCGGCGATCCACAATTGACTGCTGGATGCTCTAGACCAAGATCACTCCATGATCCCCAATTGACTGCTGGATGCACTAGACCATGACGCCTAACCGTCTAGAGGATACATAGTCCTCAAAGGTAACTAGCATCGGTTCCACACAGGAACAATCTCTTCAGTGATGCTCAATCACTTTGGGTTTGGTGGTTTGGATTTGGATTTTTCCTCACTGATGATTTTCTCTCAAAGTCCTCGGAGGATGTGTTGCTCTCAAATGACAAGTGTCAGTTCTCTCTCGGAGCAGCTAGCCAACTAGTGGTTGTGGGGGGTGGCTATTTATAGCCAGGGTGCAACCTGACATGATAAGACATAAATGCCCCCAATGATATGACTGTTATGTGGATGTGATGATTGGGGACAGCTGGCACTGAGCACAACAACGGTCAGAATTTTGAACTATGAAAGTCCTTAGGCTTATCATGTTCCTCACTTGTATGCAATTCGCACTGGCGAAATCCTATCTCCTCAGTCAGATCAATTTCATCAGAGACCAGAAGAACATTGTTTTTTCACTAAAGAACTTGACTAAACTACAAGAGATTTCCAAAGGCTTCACTCGAAGGATTGGATAGGTTGAGGCTTTTGGAGTTGAGCATCATATGGAAATTTTCCTTAGTATTACCTTGGCCCCCTTTAACAGTACGGTGTTTCCTATGACTCAAAGAAAGGAAATGAAACTACGAAAACAAAAGTCTTCACGCTTCATAGTCCTCGTTCGTATCTTTAAGGTCACACCAACTTATTCATTTTCAAAGTATTTAGGGAATACCAAAGTTGTCAGCAAAGTCTTCACTAAAGTCTTCAGTTGAAGACATACATTTTTAGGGGTTGATAATCTCCAAATATATCAAACTCCTCATCGACTTATAGAGCCTGTGTACACTCACAAACACATTAGTTCCTTAACCTATAAGTCTCCAATACACCAAAATCACTAAGGGGCACTAGATGCACTTACAATCTCCCACTTTTTGGTGATTGATGACAAATAGGTTAAGTTTTCAACGGGGATATACTATGAAGTGTAAATACCGAGTTTGAGGAATTTGATTGCAAGATACAGAAGAACTCCCTCTGAAGATGTGCATATTTGAGGAATTTGCTTTGGAGTGCAAATGCACATGGCAGGTTAAAAACATGAAGAACTCCCCCTATATCTTGTAATTCAAACATGCATTTAACACATGATATGAAGAATTTGAAATGCATGATGAAAATGGTGTCTGGCGAAATTCAGCATGCATGCATTAAGGTGCTTGAGGAAATAAGCATGCGGAAAGTAGTTCAAAAGAGTCAGACCACCATCGGACTTAAGTTTACAACTCATCCAACAAAAGCTTCAGAAGAGCGAGAGTTGTAACTTAAACAAAAAACACAACCCATATATAGAGACCCGCTTGAAGACTAACTCCAATTTTCTCCCCCTTTGTCATCGAATACCAAAAGGTATGAAAAAGTGAGGACTAATGCCTCGTGAAGAATTTCATCTTGTTGGTGAGGAAGGAGTGCCAGCGTTGTCGGGGTCGTTTGTCGATGCAGGGCCTGCCGCAGTGTCGTCAATGTCCTCAGCTTCATCCGTCTCACGCGATGAAGAATATGAACTTGTAACCATGAGAGGAACTTGAACCTTCTTGAATTTCTTCTGAGGAGGATGAGACCAGTCAAAGTTTTGCTGAAAGTCCATTTCCTTGAGTTCCTCAGGAGTTTTGAGGTGTGCTACAATGTCCCATGTGCGATCGAAGATTTCATGAACATAGTAGTGATTTTTCCTCACAGAGTTCTGCATCACAGTCATGTTTTGAACAATGGAAGCCAACTTACGCTTTACCCACTTGTGATTGTGATCGACCTTCTGATGAAGACTTATGAGAAGCTCACGATCAGTCATCACACGAGGGGCAGGCTCTTGAGGCTTTTGCGGTGAGGCCTTTGCAGCAGAATCCCGGGTTGCAGTGTCATCATTGGTGGAGAAAGATGCAACTTTGGGAAACTAACCATCCAATGGACGAGTGCCTTCATCAATGACAGCTTTACATTTTGCTTCAATTGAGGCAATTGTGCTCTTGAGGACTTCAATCGGGGGCAAGAAGCCAAAGTGATTCTGGAAGTCTGCCTTGAAGGGAACTGAAGACCTTGATCTGATGAACTTCATGATCCAGGGAGCATAAGGCTTCAGTTCAAATGGGGCTAGAGCTGCATTCGCCAATGTCCTCATGAAGAAATCATGAAAGTTGATGGGAATCCCATGAATGAAGTTGAATAGCATGTTCTTCATGACTCCCTCCACTTGTTCTTATTCAGAGTTGTGGCCCTTTTGAGGACATAGTGTGTTGGTGAGAATGCGATAGACCGTCCTGGGCACATAGAGCAAATCCTTCGCAAGGAAGGTGGTCCGTTGAGGATTTCCAGGAGCCATGGCTTCATCAGCAGTTGCATCAGTTGGTGGGGTAGAATAGGTTCATCAAACATGCAACATGCTTCTTCTGAAGGGATTGGGACTGGTACTAACCGAAGCAATTCAGATGCTGGAGCAGTGAGGTGACTAGACCCGGTCATCCAGTCCAAGACCCAGGAGTTGATGTCAAAGGCATCACATGTGCTGTGTAGTGTGGCATAGAATTGAAGAACTAGCTCTTCATTCCAATCGTAGATGTCCACACAGAAGGGAAGAAGTCCTGCATCATGAAGAACTGCGAGCACCGGTGTGAAGGATGGAATTGTTTCCATATCAGCATGAGAAATTTGATGGTGCTCGAAGACTTTCTTCTTGTCAAACAGAACTGATGCATAATAATTCATCTGAGTTGGAGTCATGGTCTTAGAAATCCGGTATGGACAGGAGTGATGCGTAGGCTGACCTGGCCATAAGCTCATAACATCAACGCGTCCTCTCGGAAACATCAGAGAAGGCACACAATCCTTTGGTATTTTCTGTTGAAAAACATAGTAATAACTTTGTAGTTAGCAATGTAGTTTAGTTTTAGAAGAATTTATGCAAAAGATGTACGGATGTCGTAATAGTAGAAAATTTTACCATGCAATCTCCATGGATGTTACCGTAGTTCACCACGTGCACTTGTGGCACGTATTTACCATAATGTGGAGGAGTTTGATAATAGGTATTGTAATTCTCAAGATCATTAAGAAATGCGATAAGATGATTTTTCTACTTATAAGTTAATTCTGCTTCATCATTGTAGTAGTAGGTTCTGTCTACCATCTTCCGTACATTTTTTGAAGAATGAAAATAAGTTGTCAATGGAAATAAGTTGTCAACTATTTTTAAATAAACAAGACTCCCTCTGTAAACTAATATAAGAGCGTTTAAATTACTAGAATAGTATTCTAAACACTCTTATATTAGTTTACGGAGGGAGTATAAATTACTTAATAAATATGGTTGAGAAACTCACATAATGGTAGAACTGGAAGCGTCTGCACATTGACCCAGATGTCGATATTACCTTCAATTTCATCTTCCGGACGAATATCAAAGGTGATAAGCATACTAGGCTCAAATGCATAAGCCTTGCATAGTGCTCTCCAACTTTTGCATTCAAAATAGGAGTAGGTGTCTTAATTGTACAATTTTACAGCAAAACTATAACCAAGCTCGGTCCTCAAGTGAACTCTCTTTACCTTCATACTTTTTAAGTATTGAAACCAATCTTATCCAAGACATAAATTCTTGCATGGCAGGGGATACGCTAGTAGAATAGTAAAAAATTAAAATTATAAGTTGAAGAAAAAGAAGGAGAAGTCATGCTTAATAACGAAAAAGACTTGTCATTGTGACTTACTGTATCCACTTCGAAGGTCTCATCCAGCATGATGCTGAAGCGCCTACCATCAACTAGGTAAGGCTTGTCACACAGGCCACACTCGTCTTCACAGTATTCGCACATAGTGAATTCCCTTTCGTCGTCAGACATTTCCTATGTTCATAGTTGAAACATTTAAAATCGATCGAATGAAACTACGAGAAAACTGATCAACATAGAGATCACTATTGCTCAATATGCAACAGGTTGACTTTAGGTTTGTCGAGTCTTTCCTTCCTAAACTCTCATCTCATGTATATGGTGGGCACTCCTTCTGATATTGTGACCACCGGAGATGGTGGCTCCTCCATTCGTCCCTGAGTGCATTACACCAAAATGTCTAACACACGGGAACGAAGGAGAAGTGACCCCCAAGACAGCAGTCGGGATTCTTCCTCTCTCTCTCTCTCACACACACACACACACACACACACATATATATATATATATGGTGGACACTCTCCCTCATTGAAAGACACACAAGGAGCCGAAACAAACGTAAAGTCAACCCATTCCATATATCGAGCAATGACATAGAAAAAATGCCCTACGTTTTGCCGGAATGACTGGCAAATCACAAGCACTCGATATGTCCTACATTGTAGCAAAAGACATTTCCTTTGTTCATAGTTGAAACATATGTGCATTCAATAAGTAAAAATAAATCATAAAACAAATTAGTATTCAAATTAACATGCATTCAATAAGCAAAACTAAATCATCTCTTGCGTCCATACATCGTCGAATAGTATCACTAATACATCTCGAATAGTATCGTACATATAACCAAAAAAACATTAAAATATGGAAAACAAAAAATAGAAAACATTAAAATATGCAACTTTTGCAAATACTAATTGCTATACATTGGATCAAATGTCAAAATTCATCAACTTTTTTCTATACATACATTGGATCAAAATGTAAAAATTCCTCAAATGTCAAAATTCCTTCACTTTTTTGTACACATCTAACTAATCATCTAGTGAAAAAATGTCAAAATTCATGCATCTATGTCAAAATTCGTCAAATGTCAAAATTAATTAACTTTTTTCTATACATCAAAATTGTTGCATCTAATCATCTAATCATCTATACATCTACTTAATCATCTAATTATCAAAATTGTGTGTGTGTGTGTGTGTTCATCAAAAAATGGGGGGGGGGGTTCGGGCTGGGGAGGGGTCGGCGGCCGCCATGGTGGCACAGGGGGCGAGGGAGAGGGGGGAGAGGGGGGGAGCTCACAGCGGGGCGATGGGGTGACGTCGAGGCGAGGCGAGTCGGGGGCGGCAACGGTGAGGAGCTTGGGGCCGGAGGATCGGGCGCGGGCGGCGTCCGGCCAGGCCCAGGGAGGAACGGGCGCGGGCGACATCGGAGATCGGCGCGAGGAGGCGAGACGGCGACGGAGCGACAAGACGGTTATGACGCGGGCGGCGTCGGGGAGGCGAGACGGCGACGGCGGCGATGTCGCGAAGACGAGAAGAATGCAGAGTAACTAATTTTTTTTGAAGTGTAGTATATATAAGGAGACCTTTAGTCATGATTGGTGGCTCCAACCGCGACTAAAGATCCCCTTTAGTCATGGTTGGAGCCACCAACCGCGACTAAAGGTGAATTTCAGTGGGCGTGGGCGGCGGGAAGCGAAAACCTTTAGTCGCGGTTGGTGGCTCCAACCGCGACTAAAGGAGGGTCTTTAGTCGCGGTTAGAGTCACCAACCGTGAGTGAAGGTCTGTTCCTGGCACGGCGCACTGCGGTGGAAGTTTAGTCCCACCTTGCTAGTCGAGGGGCGCCTCGACAAGTTTATAAGCGTCGTCGCGGGCACTACCTTGAGCTCCACTATAATGCAGGCCTTCTGGGCCTACCTCTGCTGCGATTCTTTGTGAGCCTACTGGGCCTTGTGGGCCTGCATCTTGGCCCAGGTTGGGTTTCTAGTCGTATGCAGGCCATGGCGGCCCAGTTGGCGGGATTTTTTTAATTTATTTTTCATTTTTTAATTTTTTGGTTTATTTATTTCATTTTGTTTCTGAGTTTTTTGTGCTTTATTGATTAATGAGTTAATCTTTTTGCGTTAGGTCAAAAAAATTATAAACTTTCTATTAGTGGCAGTAGTTCTCAAATTTGAATAGTTTAAATTTGAATTATTTGAATTTTTTGTGAATCACTAGTTTGTGAATAACTTTACTTTAAAAATAAATTTTCTAATGATTCTATTTTCTACTGTTTAATATTATCATGTTTTATCATTATATCCAATTTGGTAATTCTTAGGTTATTTAAAAAACGAAATGCCTTTGTAACATGCGAGTTTTCGTCTGAAACCCTAATACTTCGAAAGAGATTGTCCATTTTGTACACGAAGTGCATCCAGTTTTTGTCATAACCCTCTCAAATTTTTAGCAAATTCTATGTGGGTAAAATGTTGAAACCATAGCAACTTTCAACCTTTTCAGAGTTCATTTGTAGTGCTTATCAATTTCAGGGTCATTTAGCTCAAAAAAATCAGCAAATGCATCAAAAATAGCAAATGAAGTCAGAAAGGGTTGAAAACTGATGGCCCCTCTTCGAATGGTGCATACTGAACGCACAAAAAGTCTGGAGTTGAAATAAGTTAAAAAAATGAAATGTCTTTGTAACATGCGAGTTTTCATATGCAACCCTAATACTTCGAAAGAGATTGTCCATTTTGTACACGAAGTGCATCCAGTTTTTGCCGTAACCCTCTCAACTTTTTAGCACATGCTATCTGGGTGAAATGATGATACCATGCCAACTTTCAACCTTTACAGAATTCATTTGTAGTGCTTATCAATTTCAGGGTTATTTAGCTCAAAAAATCAGTAAATACATGAAAAATAGCTAATGAAGTCGGAAAGGATTGAAATTGATGGCCTCCCTTCGAATGGTGCATACTGAACACACAAAAAGTCTGGAGTTGAAATAAGTTAAAGAAATGAAATGTCTTTGTAACAGGCGAGTTTTCGTGTGAAACCCTAATACTTCGAAAGAGATTGTCCATTTTGTACACGAAGTGCATCCAGTTTTTGCCGTAATCCTCTCGACATTTTAGCACATGCTATGTGGGTGAAATGATGATATCATGCGAACTTTTAACCTTTTCAGAGTTCATTTGTAGTGCTTATCAATTTCAGGGTCATTTAGCTAAAAAAATATCAGTAAATGCATGAAAAATAGCAAATGAAGTCGAAAAGGGTTGAAAATTCATGGCCTCCCTTCGAATGGTGCATACTAAACGCAATAAACACATAAGTACACTACTATTAAAAAGATTCCCTTCGGTTTGTCTGAAGTGGGACTTTCTAGATATATATGTCCGGAAACTAACTAGAGAAGCCGGTCACATCCCAAAGTGGGATCTTTGGATGTAAAACTTTTTCTTTGTGTGTGTCCCTTTGCGTCGTAACCATGGACAATATTCATCGTTTAACTTGATGCTCGGGTCAACATTCACTATGAAGGGAGAAATTTCATGAAACTTTTCATAATCTTCTGACATGTCTGTCTTGTCCTCCACTGCCATGATGTTTCTTTTCCCTGAAAGAACTATGTGGCGCTTTGGCTCATCACATGATGTATTTTCTTCCTTATATTTTCTTTTTCTCGGCTTGGTAGACATGTCCTTCACATAGAAAACCTGCGCCACATCATTGGCTAGGACGAATGGTTCGTCTGCGTACCCAAGATTGTTGAGATCCACTGTTGTCATTCCATACTGCGGGTCTTCCTTTACCCCGCCTCCTATCAGATTGACCCATTTGCACCTAAACAAAGGGACCTTCAAATCAAGTCCATAGTCAAGTTCCCATATCTCCTCTATATAACCACAGTATGTGTCCTTTGGCCCATTGTTGTTTGCTGCATCAAAGCGGACACCACTATTTTGGTTGGCGCTCTTTTTATCTTGGGCGATTGGGTAAAATGTATTCCCATTTATCTCGTACCCTTTGAAAGTCAATATAGTCGAAGATGGTAATTTGAACAGCAAGTACAGGTCATCTTCAACAGAGTTGTCATGCATGAGATGTGTCTGCAACCAACCGGCGAAAGTCACTATTTGTTCATGTGTAATCCAGTCGTCAGACTTCTCAGGGTGTTTGGAAAGTAGAATATTCTTCTGTTGCTCGATATATGGAGCCACCAAGGTGGAACTTTGTAGAACTATGTAGTGTGCTTGCACCAAAGAATGCCCGTCTCGGCATATTTGTGAATTCTTTCCTAGCGTGCCTTTTCCACCGAGTCTGCCCTCATGCTGCGATTCAGGAACACCTATCGGCTTAATGTTAGGAATAAAGTCAACACAAAATTCAATGAACTCCTCTGTTTCATGGACCTTGGAGATGCTTCCTTCTGGCGTAGGACGATTATGAACATATTTCTTTAAGACTCCCATGAACCTCTCATAGGGGAACATATTGTGTAGAAATACAGGACCCAGAATGGCAATCTCCTCGACTAGGTGAACTAGGACAGGCGTCATGATATTGAAGAAGGATGGTAGGAACACCAACTCGAAACTGACAAGACATTGCACCAAATCATTCTCTAACCTTGGTAGGATTTCTGGATCGATCACCTTCTGAGAGATTGCATTCAGGAATGCACATAGCTTCACAATGGCTAATCGAACCTTTTCCGATAGAAGCCCCCTCAATGCAACCGGAAGCAGTTGCATCATAATCACGTGGCAGTCATGAGACTTTAGGTTCTGGAACTTTTTCTCTTCCATATTTATTATTCCCTTTATCTTCAACGAGAAGCCAGACGGGACCTTCATACTGAGCAGGCATTCGAAGAAGATTTCCTTCTCTTCTTTGGTTAGAGCATAGCTGGCATGACCCTAAAACTGCTTTGGATCCATGCCGTCTTTTCCGTGCATACGTTGCTGGTCCTCCCGTGCCTCCGGTGTATCTTTTGTCTTCCCATACACTCCCAAGAAGCCTAGCAGGTTCACGCAAAGATTCTTCGTCACGTGCATCACATCGATTGCAGAGTGGACCTCGAGGACTTTCCAATACAGTAGGTCCCAAAATATAGATTCCTTCTTCCACATGGGTGCGTGTTTTTCAGCGTCATTTGGAACAGACTGTGCACTAGGACCCTTGCCAAAGATTACTTTTAACTCCCTGACCATATCAAGTATTTCATCACCCGTACAGTGGTGAGGCTTCTTCCGGTGATCTGCCTCACCTTTGAAATGCTTGCCTTTCTTTCTTACGAGATGCCTACTCTGAAGAAATCGACGATGCCCTAGATACACATTCTTCTTACATTTATCCAAATATATACTATCGGTACCATCTAAACAGTGCGTGCATGCGTGGTATCCCTTGTTTGTCTGTCCTGAAAGGTTACTGAGAGCAGGCCAATCATTGATGGTTACAAACAGCAACGCATGTAGGTCAAATTCCTCCTGATCTTTCGCATCCCACGCACGTACACCTTTTCCATTCCAAAGTTGTAAAATTTCTTCAACCAATGGCCTTAGGTACACATCAATGTCGTTGCCGGGTTGCTTGGGGCCTTGTATGAGCACTGGCATCATAATGAACTTCCGCTTCATGCACAACCAAGGAGGAAGGTTATAGATACATAGTCACAGGCCATGTGCTATGATTGCTGTTTTGCTCCCCAAAAGGATTAATGTCATCTGCACTTAAAACAAACCATACGTTCCTTGCATCTTTGCAAAGTCCTGCCACTTTCTCTCGATTTTTGTCCACTGCGACCCATCAGCGGGCACTCTCAACTTCTCGTCTTTCTTACGGTCTTTGTTGTGCCATCGCATAAACTTGGCATGCTATTTGTTTTGGAACAAATGTTTCAACCGTGGTATTATAGGAGCATACCACATCACCTTGGCAGGAATCTTCTTCCTGGGGGGCTCGCCCTCCACATCACCAGGGTCATCGTGGACAATCTTATAGCGCAATGCACAACATACTGGGCATGCATTCAAATCCTCGTAATCACCGCGGTAGAGGATGTAGTCATTAGGGCATGCATGTATCTTCTGAACCTCTAATCCTAGAGGGTAGACAACCTTCTTTGCTTCGTACGTACTCTCTGGCAATTTGTTGTCCTTTGGTAGCATCTTCTTTAACATTATCAGCAACTTTTGAAATGCCTTGTCAGATACACCATTCTGTGCCTTCCATTGCAGCAATTCCAGTGTGGTACCAAGCTTTTTATTGTCATCTTTGCAATTTGGGTAGAACCTTTTTTTTGTGATCCTCTAACATGCGCTGCAACTTCAGCTTCTCCTTTTCACTTGCACGGTTTCTCTTTGCATCGGCAATGGCCCGACCAAGATCATCAGTGGGCTCATCTGATAACTCTTGTTCAGCTCCTTCCCACATTGTCGGCTCAGCTTCTTTCCCCGTAGGTGTACCATCGTATTCATGGAACCCATGGCCAGGATAGCTGTCGTCATCCTCTTCTTCATTCTCTTCCATTAGGACCCCTCTTTCTCTGTGCTTGGTCCAACAGTTATAGCCGGACATGAAACCGGACTCAAATAGGTGGACATGAATGGTTCTTGAGTTAGAGTAATTTTGATCATTCTTATAGCCAGCAGATGGACAATACATAAAACCATTCGGCCACTTGTTTGCCTCAGCCGCAAGCAGAAAAGTATGCACGCCATTAATGAACTGGGGAGAGCATCAGTCCTCGTACATCCATTGATGACTCATCTTCATTACACAACACCAAAAAGACCAAGTTAATACAAGTTCGTACATAAAGTTCATACACATTTGTTCTCATAAAAGAACATACAAACTATCTAGCTAAAGCATTTAAATGCAACAACAAATGCGATCAACATCGCAACTAAGGTAATAATTGATCCAACAACATAGTGATACCAAGCCTCACTATCAATGGCATATCTTTTAAATTTTCTAATCTTCAAGCGCATTGCACCCATCTTGATCTTGTGATCATCGACGGCATCGGCAACATACAACTCTAGTTTCATCTTCTCTTCTTCAACTCTTTTCAATTTTTCTTTCAAATACTCGTTTTCTTTTTCAACTAAATTTAACTTCTTGACAAGAATATCTATGTCGGTTGGAATCTCTGGTTCACATACCTCCTAGATAAAAATATCTATGTCAACTTGATTGGCATAATTGTCATAAACACGAAATGCAACAAAGAGTTATAAAAGAGAGTATATACCACATCCGCATCATAAACCGAACGAGGGCCGATGGGGACAGATTTCAAAACCATGACACTATGTATAACAAACAACCATATAGGTAAGAAAACTATACAAGTAACTAACTAAATCTTACAAACATGTTTTTTTTATAAAAATGATAAGAACAAGAGGCTCACCAAGGAGGTGCCGAAGACGGGACAGTGCGGGCGACCGATGGTGGTTAGGACGGGGACGGGAAGGCACTAAGTAAACCACACCTACAAATGCAAGGTAAGAATTTAATTTGAGCTCAAATTGCATAAATCAAATAAACTACCACATACAAACTAAAACCCATAAATTACTATACTTATAGAGCATTGCAAGAGCTAATCTAGCAATGAGAGATGAAAGGACAAAGTTGCTAACCTTTGTGAACACTTGGATGGATGGGATGCCTCCAAATGTTGACAAATTTTGGCAAAAATGGAGGATGAGATCGAGGAAGAGAGGAAGAACAAAGAGGAGAGGAAAGGGGAAGAACAGAGGACTCTGCTCGGGCTGACGCCAAGGGTTTCAATATAGGGGGACCTTTAGTCCCTGTTGGTGGCTCCAACCGCGACTAAAGGTTAGCCTATTGTCGTGGTTGGAGCCACCAACCGGGACTAAAGGTTCCCTTGGGGCCCCAGGCTGACGCCAACCTACCACCACACCTTTAGTGCCGGTTCATGGTATGAACCGGGACTAAGTTCCATAACAAACCGGCACTAATGATCCCCATCACGAACAAGCACTAATGAGCACATTAGTGCCGGTTCAAAAGCCAACCGCGACTAATGAGGCGGATGAAAGGTTTGCTTTCTATTAGTGCAGCTGAGGAATCTGAAGTTGTTGCTTTCCGTTTTAGTGCCTTATTCTCAGCATCCTTGGTCTTCTTCGCTTCTGATGCAGAAGGAAGGTTGATTGTCTTCACCCTTGAAGATTTTGGAATTTCAGAGGAGGGTGAAGGGGCAGCAGTTTCTTCAGGCACGACTGATGCATTCTTCCTTGTGAGTTCAGTTTCATTAGGTGCGGCAATGGAGGTTGTCCTGGCAGGTTTTTCAGTAGTCTGACTTTCTTTAGCTGCACTGGCAGTTTCCTCAGTAGGCTGAGCAGTTTCTTTAGCCCGAGGAATTTGTGGTTGCGATCGAGCTGCAACCCTGGTGTTATGGTCCTTAACAACAACTTGGGCTGCCCTGACGAATCTCACGTTGGTGCCCTTCCATTCAGCATCATATTTTTATTGTTCCTCAAAGAGGGAGCGAATTTCAGACTGAACAGTGATGAGTTGATTTGGAGTCAAATTTATCATGTTATTCCTCAGAAATTTTTCTTTTTGAGCCCTGTTCCTCTTAGCTCTCTGAGCTTGATCTCTTTTCCATTTTTCCTCAGCAATAAAGTGGGTGAGGACATGGTCCACACCAAGAGGCAGGTTGAGTGAGGAAAGTGGGGTGCTTGGATCCTCATGCCATATGTCAATAAAGTTGAGGATCATCTTGGGATCCAGCATGAGAGGAATAGAGATGCCTTTGGCTATAGCAGACTTTTTCTGACTTTCTCTGATGATTTCTTCCAATTCTTCATCATCAGCTTCATCATCATCATCAGATCCTGAGGGTACAGTCACCACAGCTTTGCTTGTGTGAGGACTTGGTCTTTGACCTCATCCAATAGTTTTCTTCAGTTTCAACACAATAGGACATGTTGAAGACTTTGCTTGAGTAGAGGGGCTTGCAGAGATCTTTGAAACAATTGAGAATACCTCTGCGCCCTGAGATGATGCAAGGTCCACAGGAGTTGAGGACTTTGTAGCAGCAGCGGAGGACTGAGCAGCTACTAAACCAGCGGCTGAGGCCTTTGAGGACTGAGCTTGAGGAATCTGCCGTGATGATTTTGAAGTTGAAGAATTTGACTTCACAGCAGATTTCTTCACCATTGATTTCTTTGGAGCACTTGCAGAGGCTCCGGCAGTGGCAGCAGTGGCAGAGTCTTCATTGAATTTCTTCACAGCCTCTTTTGCTTTCTTCGCCAGCTTGGCTTGCTGTTCCTCCCATACATTAGGAAATTCATTACCAATCTTGAGACTAGTGGGATCAGCTCTTTGGTTGGGAGCCAAGGGAGGCCTGCTGCAAGGGGGTTTCACAGCGAATTTCATCATATACTTAGGAGTGACATAACGATATTCTTTCCACTCCTTTGCCCATCTTCTCTCAATTTTCTCCAGACGAATCTTTCTCTGCTTAGTTGTCTCTTTGCCATGAGTTTTTTCATCAGGCGTGCAATAGTCCTCATACAAGTCATCGGGTATCTCAAAAGCAGTCTGCACATCTGGTTTATTTCCACCTTTCCGTGGCTTCTTTCCATCCGCCATTTTCTTCGGTTGAGGATTCTGAACTCTTGAAGATTCTGAAGAGGTGCACTATTTCTCCTCAAGAAATGCTGCAAATGAGTTAAGTTGATGAGAACCTAGTGATTCATCAGCGGACATGTTTGTACCTGTGAACAGAGTATAGGTGCAAGGAATTTGAAGAGGTCATATGCGTTCTCAGAAGTTTTTCAATAAAATCAAGTGTGAGGAATTTGACCATGGGTGTCTTGAGGAATTTCACAAAGTGTTCTTTGTCTTAGGTTCCAGAGTTGTGCAAATTTTGAGGATTCACACAATTGAGGAATCTTGAAGAAAATCATAACTTAGGGAAAAACATCAAGTGTATGAACATGTAAGGTGCTCTAGAATGAGATTCTTGAAGAATAAACACCTTTGAGAAAATTGAGGAATAACTGAAGATCACACAAGGGTAGTAAAAATAGATTTTATTTACCCTGATGAAGAACACGACGAACTGTGAGAAGAAATCTAGGAACTTTGTTAGTCCAGATCTCCCAACCCTAGCTTGGTAGAGGGAGAATGCTACAATGATGGAGGGGTGAGGACTTTCGCGACCAATGCGAGTACGACGACGGCGAGGTTGAGGCAGTGAAGCTCTTCTACACCTGCGACGATGACTTTAGCGGTGGTGCTAGGTTTGAGCTCGGGAGAGAGTAGGAGTGAGGAGTAATCGAGCACAGTGAAAGGGAAGGGGTATTTATAGCGGAGGTGAAAACCAATCTGTCCGAAGATTTTGGACAAGATTGCCCCTGACCCTTGCTCTCCACGTGACATGTGTCACCCACGTATTGAGAAGTGGCGATAGTGGGGGATTGTCGATTATCCAGACATGGGAATCGGAACAGTTTGAGCAGGAAACGTCGAAAATTTTGATAGTGAAAATTTTAAAGTTTCTGTTCGCAAATTCTTCATCTGTCAAGGGCATAGTGAAGACTTTGAACGAGTTTTAAAGTAGAACGCATATGAAGAATTTGTGAACATACTGGGTTGATTTTAGCATAGAGGAGGAAAGGGTCCGATCACATTCACTTAGATGAAAATCAACTTGAAGAATTAGCAATAAGTGAATTCTGTTGAGGACATTGAAAACTCACACACACACATATATATATATATATAGTCAATGAAGAACATGAGTTTCATAGTTTGAAGAATTTGAAAAGTTGATGAATTTGAAAAGTTGAGGAATTTGCAAACTTGAGGAATTTGAAAATTTGAGGAATTTGCAAAATGACGAAAAACTCAACTTTGAAAAATTTCAACTAAGGTTGGTGGCGTGACCCACCGTATAAGAATGATGACTTCAGACACCGCATACAATTGTCATAGGTTTCTTAGAATCAAATTCTTCATTAATTTCTTCACACTTAGAGGGTTATTCTTCATTAATTGAAGAAAAACATTACTTCGTGTGTTGCACATCTAAGTCATCAATTTTGCATAAGTGTTAGGATGTGTGTCCTTTTTCAAAGATCATTCGAAGATTCTGAGATATTTAGCTCACACCGCAACTTGCAAAATCTCTTTTCATCCAGGGGCTTTGTGTAGATGTCGGCCAGTTGTTCTTCAGTAGGGATGTGGTCGATGGAGATGTCGCCCTTGAGTACATGATCTCGAAGAAAGTGATGACTAATCTGGATGTGCTTGGTCTTGGAATGTTGAACTGGGTTGTCACAGTAGAGAGGCACATTCTTCAACATGCCATAGTCCTTGAGGGTTTCCTTCATCCACAGCAACTGAGCACAACATGAACCAGCAGCAATGTACTCAGCTTCAGTAGTAGATAGTGACACTTAGTTTTGCTTCTTTGAGGACCAACAAACTAAGGATCGTCCGAGGAAATGACATGTGCCTGAGGTTGACTTGCGATCCACACTATCTCCAGCATAGTCAGCATTAGAGTATCCGACGAGGTGAAGATTTGAGCCCTTGGGATATCATAATCCAAGCGTTGGTGTGTGAGCTAAGTATCAAAGAATATGTTTCACAACCTTATGGTGTGATTGCTTCGGTGTTTCTTGGAATCAGGCAAACATGCAAACACTCAGCATAATATCAGGCCTAGATGCACACAGATACAATATTGAGCCAATCATGGAGCGATATACCTTCTGATCAAAATCTTTACCATTTTCGTCAGTGGAGAGGTGGCCTTTTGAAGGCATTGGAGTTTTGATGCCTTTGCAATCTTGCATTTCGAATTTCCTCAGAACATCCTTGAGGTATTTCTCTTGCGATATGAAGATGTCGTTGTCTTGCTAACGAATTTGAAGACCTAAGAAAAATTTCAACTCTCCCATCATAGACATTTGATATTCTTCACTCATCATATAGGCAAATTCATCACTATAATGTTTGTCCTTACAGCCAAAGATAATATCGTCTACATATATTTGGCATATGAACAGTTCATTGTCATAGGACTTTGTGAAAAGAGTTGGGTCGAGTGAACCGGGTTTGAAGCCTTTCTTCATGAGGAATTCCTTCAGAGCGTCGTACCATGCCCGAGGGGCCTGCTTGAGGCCATAAAAGGCCTTGTTGAGTCTGAAGACTTTGTCAGGATGCTTAGGGTCTTCAAAACCTGGGGGTTGAGCAACATATACTTCTTCCTCAAGCTTACCATTGAGGAATGCACTTTTCACATCCATTTGATATAAGATGATATCATGATGGTTAGCATAAGCAAGCAATATGCGAATAGCTTCAAGTCTAGCAACAGGTGCAAAAGTGTCATCAAAGTCAATCCCCTCAACCTGTGTGTAGCCTTGAGCTACAAGACGAGCCTTATTCCTTACCACAAGGCCATTTTAATCTTGCTTGTTGCGGTAGATCCACTTGGTACCTATGATGTTATGCTTGCGAGGATCTGGGCGCTTGACAAGTTCCCACACGTTGTTGAGCTTGAATTGATGCAGTTCCTCTTGCATAGCTTGAATCCACTCAGGCTCCTTGGAAGCTTCATCAACTTTGGCGGGCTCTATGATTGAGACAAAGGCAAAGTGCCCACAAAAGTTAGTCAAATGTGAAGCTCTTGAGCAAGTGAGGGGACCTAGTGCATTGATGTCATCGATGACTTTGTCAATCTGCACTTCATTTGCAACTCTTGGGTGAGCAGGTTGACGTGGCTGAGGATTTTCTTCAGCTCCATTTTCTTTAGGTGTATCAGCATGAACGTCTTCATTCGTTGGAATGATTTCCTCGGTGGGTATGATGTCTTCAGTATCCTTCAGCTTAATGGATTCCTTAGTAGACTGTTCATCTAGCACATCTATAGTTTCAACAACCTTGTGGTGGTAGGTGTTGAAGACTCTGTAGGTGTGAGAGTCCTTTCCGTAACCAAGCATAAAACCTTCATGTGCTTTCAGTGCAAATTTAGAACTATGGGGAGGATCTCTAATCCAGCATTTTGCACCGAAGATTTTGAGATAACTTACATTAGGTTTCTTTCCATCCATAAGTTCATATGAAGTCTTCTTGAAGAATTTGTGAAGATATACCCTATTGATGATGTGGCATGCAGTAACAATTGCCTCAGGCCAGAAGCGACGAGGAGTCTTGTATTCATCAAGCATGGTTCGAGCCATCTCAACAAGAGTCCTATTCTTGCGCTCCACGACACCATTCTACTGAGGATTATAAGGGGCAGATAACTCATGAGTATTACCAAGTTCATCAAGATATTCATCAAGATTGGTTTTCTTGAAATCAGTCCCATTATCACTCCTGATATGCTTGATCTTGACGCCGAAGTTCATGGAGGCCCGTGAAGCAAATGTCTGAAGACATCCTGCACTTCAGACTTATACAGAATAATATGCACCCAAGTGTAACGAGAGTAATCATCAACAATGACAAAGCCATACAAGCTTGACAAATTTGTTAGTGTGGAGTAATGAGTGGGGCCAAAGAGATCCATGTGAAGCAATTCAAAGGGTCGAGTCGTGGTCATGATTGTCTTTGAGGGATGCTTGGATCTGGTCATCTTCCCAGACTCACATGCACCATAGAGGTGGTCCTTGAGGAATTTGACACCTTCAATGCCAATAACGTGCTTTTTGTTCATGAGCGTGTGCAAGTTCCTCATACCAGCATATCCAAGTCGTCGATGCCATAGCCAAACTTCTGAGGACTTTGCAAGTAGGCATCTGGCAGGCTAAGGACCTGTAGAGAAATCAACAATATACAAGTCTCCTCTCCTAAAGCCTTCGAAGACTTTGGAGTTGTCAGATTCCATGATGACAACACATCGATATTTTCCAAATACGACAATCATATCAAGATCGCAAATCATTGAGACAGACATAAGGTTGAACCCAAGGGATTCGACAAGCATCACCTTATCCATGGTTCGGCCCTTTGAGATTGCAACCTTACCTAGACCCAATACCTTGCTTTTTTCCTTTGTCAGCGTAGGTGATATGCTTCAGATGAGATTGAGGAAGTGGCAAATTCATCAAAAGATTCTTGTCACCAGTCATGTGGTTTGTGCATTCACTATCGAGGACCCACTCAGTAGCTTTTGGAGGTTCATCCTACAGATGAATTAGTACAACTTACGAACTCATATGCTTTAGAGTAAAGTATATGACATCAATTTCATCAGAAAGAATTGCTTCACACAAGATAGTAAGCAAGTAGTGTCAGGACGTGAGAAATGAGGAATTCATTTCTACATGGTTAGCTTGCGTCCTTTCAAGCATTTCCTCACGTCTCCACTAAATTCATCAGATATTCAAGTTCATTTGGAGACCTGACCCTGTAGAAGAAATTAGTTCAATTTCTTCACCACCCACATCTAGAGGGGTGGCAAAGAGTTCATCATTCTGCAAGCACCATATGAGAAGGGAGGCATTGAAGCAAGTGCACTTTGTTTCATAGGGCGAGGGTTAGAGTACTCATATGAATCAGCAGAAAAATTCTTCGAGGACTTATGAACATAATGGTTTGAAGAATAATGCAAGTATTCATAACTCTTAGATTTTCCCTGCGAAATAGAAGCATTAGCACAAGAATGATATTTTTGACCATTTGAGGAATTTGGTCCAAGTGAATACTTTGGTCCATATGAGGAATTTGATCTGGGGTTCCTGTTCATCATGAGTGGTGTCGTGAGGACATTCACTTGAAGATTTTGTAGGTAGCTCTTGGGAACCCAGATTTTCTTCATAGGTGAACTGTTCCTGCAGTTAGTTCCAACAAATCTAGCATATACTTCAGCTTTTTGATTTTTCAAGAACTTGTAGTTTGAGTCAAGCGACTCATCAGATGAATATGAAGTTTCACAAGTAAAGACAGATAAAGTGGATGGATCTATAGGAGGTCCTTTTGTAGCAGCTCATGAGGTTTTGGGGTACTGCTCAAGTGTCCAGTAGGATCCATCAACATTGAGTTTAGGCAACACCCTCTTTCCTAGGGTTCCTGTTCAGAATCTTCTTTTTGAGGAAGTCGGAAAGGGTTTGATGCCCTTTGAGACTTTTGTACATGCCTGTCACATACAATTCCTTCAGCCCTGCATTTTCGTCAGTGATACTTGTGGTATCCTCAGATGAGGAATTTGAGACCACTGGAATAGTTGAAGAATTTGCAGCAATAGAAGCATTTGAACATTCAGGTGAAGAATTATCATTTTCACGTTTGATGCATTTCAAACAAGGTGGAACAAATTCTTCCTGAGTGGTACTGATCTGGTGAGCCAATAAGGAATCGTTTTCCCTTTGGAGATCCTCATGTGACACCCTTAGTTTCTCAAGATCTTGCTTTATTTGAAGAAATTCATAAGACAACTTCTCATGATCGGCTAAGAGAGCATTATGATGACTCTGAAGGTTATCATACTTTGTCTGAAGACTTTTGATATCGTCAGCCAGAGTTTGAGTCCGATCCAGTTCATCGTTAAATAGATCATCGCTTTTCTCTAGCTTTTTCTAAAGCTTTTCAAGAGCACTTTGTTTCTTAGTGGCAAGTTTAACAAGTTTAGCATAGCTAGGTTTCACATATTCACCTTCACTTGATTCAGATGAGGAATGATGTTTGTGTACCTTTGAGCCTTTTGCCATGAAGCAATAGGTGGGAGCATAATCATCATTGCTGACATCAGAGTCATTGAAGTAGTCATTTTCTTCATCGTTGAAGATGGACTTGCTGACAAAAGTAGTAGCAAGAGCAAGGCTAGCGATACCAGATTTAGATTCTACCTTAGATTCTTCCTCTTCTTCCTCTTCTTCAGATTCTTCCTCAGAATCCATTCCCTTGCCAATTAATGCCCGAGCCTTTCTGGAACCATTCTTCTTGTGCGTTGAGGACTTTGAAGATGAGGACTTTGCAGATGAGGACTTTGAAGATTTCTTCTTTTTCTTCGAGTCATCAGAACTATCATCCTTGTATTTCTTCTTATTCTTTGAACCTTTTTCCCAGAGAGGACAGTTAGAGATAAAGTGACCAGGCTTCTTGCAACGATGACATGTTCTTATTGTTAGTGCATCTAGTGCCCCTTAGTTATTTTGGTGTATTGAAGACTTATAGGTTACGGAACTAATGTGTTTGTGAGTGTACACAAGCTCTACAAGTCGATGAGGAGTTTGATAAATCCGGAGATTACCGACCCCTAAAAATGTATGTCTTCAACTAAAGACTTTGGTGAAGACTTTGATGAAGACTTTGCTGAAGACTATGTGAAGACTTTGAAATTGAAGAAGTCGATGTGACCTTGAAGATATAAACAAGGACTATGAAGCGTGAAGGTGTTTGTTTTCTTAGTTTCATTTCCTTTCTTTGAGTCATAGGAATCACCGTACTGTTAAAGGTGGCCGAGGTAATACTAACAAAAATTTCCAACTGATGCTCAACTCTAAAATCCTCAACCTATCCAATCCTTCGAGTGAAGCCTTTGGAAATCTCTTGTGGTTTAGTCAAGTTCTTTAGTGACAGAGATAAAGTTATTCTGGTCTCTGATGAAATTGATCTGACTAAGGAGTTAGGATTTCTCCACTGCGAATTGCCTACAAGTGAGGAACATAATAAGCCCAAGGACTTTCATAGTTCGAAATTCCGACCGTTGTTGTGCTTAGTGCCAATTGTCCGCAATCATAACATCCACATAACGGTCATATCATTGGGGGCATTTATGTCTTATCATGTCAGGTTGCACCCTGGTTATAAATAGCCGCCCCCACAACCACTAGTTGGTTGGTTGCTCCGAGAGAGAACTGACACTTGTCATCTGAGAGCAACCCATCCTCCGAGGACTTTGAGAGAAAATCATTAGTGAGGAAAAACCCACAACCAAACCACCAAACCCATAGTGATTGAGCATCACTGAAGAAATTCCTGTGTGGAACCGACGCTTGTTACCTTTGAGGATTGTGCATCCTCCAGACGGTTAGGCGTCATGGTCTAGTGCATCCTGCAGTCAATTGGGGATCACGAAGTGACCTTGGTCTAGAGCATCCAACAAAAAATTGTGGATTGCCGGGTGACCAGTTTGTGAGGGTTTTGGAAGTCTACCCTGAAGACTTACCACGAGTGTTGGGCGAGGACTGTGTGACCTTTGCTCAAGGAGAATACGATAAGGACTATGTGTCCTCTGGTTTAAATACCAAGCCATTCCAAACCAGACGTACGACTGTCACAGTAGTTGGAACTACGTCATCAAATCATTGTCTTCATCGTTCCACCTGGTTCTATTTCCTCAACCCCCTATTCCTTATATACCTGTTGATGAAATTGATCTCTACTATTTGAAGAATTTGACTGAAGACTTTCACAATTTCCTCACCTCAAATTCTTCAAGTTACCTTGTTCATCACTGCTTATCCCGTATCACGCTACTTGTAATCTGTGCATGTTTCATTTCATCATGATGCTATGCTGTCGCTATGTTTTTCATGCACTGAGTACTTATTCCGCTGCTAGTTATTCATCACATTTCAAATTCCTCAAAGTTGAAATTCCTCAAGTGATGAATTTGTAAAAATCGCCTATTCACCCCCCTCTAGTCGATATAACGCACTTTCACTTTTCTTGTAGTCATCTAAGGAATCTAATTTCATCAAACCATTCTTTGATGACTTTCCAAATCCACCTCTCCTTGAGAACTTCTGGAATTTCCTCACGAGCATTGCTAGCTCCTGACTTAGTTCTTCAGGATCACAAAGGCTACTGTCAGAATCTTCTTCTTTGGATGAGGAAATTTCTTTTGCCTTCAGAGCATGAGATCTTCCATAGCTTGACCCATAGAGGTCTCTCTTCTCAGCTTGTTGGAATTCATGAGTATTGGGTGTCTCAAGAATATCATCAGGATCAAGTGACTTGTAGTCTCCACTTTCTTGAATCTTCAAAGCCAGAGTATCAAATGAGGAGTCAAGAGATCTTAGTAGTTTCTTAACCACTTCATGATCAGTGATATCGGTGGCACCCAGTGCTCGAAGCTCATTGGAGATATCAGTGAGACGATCAAAAGTTTGCTGAACATTTTCATTGTCAGGTCTCTTGAAGTGGTTGAAGAGATTGCGAAGAACATCAACACGAGAGTCACGTTGAGTGGAAACACCTTTGTTGACTTTGGACAACCTATCCCAGATAAGCTTAACAGACTCCAAAGCACTCACTCTGCCATACTGACCTTCGCTCAGATGGCCACAGATGATATTCTTCGCTTGAGAATGGAGTTGCTTGAATCCCTTCACATCAGCAGCGTTGATGGTGGGAGTAACAGAGGGAACACCATTTTCCACAACGTATCCGAGATCGTTGTCAATAGCTTCAAGATGCATGCACATCTTGTTCTTCCAGTAGGGGTAGTCCGTCCATCAAAGGTAGGACACCTGCGGAAACCTTGATCATACCTGCAGTCGACATAACTAGAACTTCAGGTGGTTAAACCAAAATCACACAGAGCAAGGGAGTACCTGCTCTGATACCAATTGAAAGTGCGTTATATTGACTAGAGGGAGGGTGAATAGGTGATTTTTACAAATTCATCACTTGAGGAATTTCAAGTTGAGGAATTTGAAATGTGATGAATAACTAGCAGTGTAATAAGTACTCAAGTGGTTGAGGAACATAGCAACAACATACTCATGATGATGAAATGAACATGCACAAGTTACAGGTAGCATGATGCAGGATAGGCAGCGATGAACAAGGTAACTTGAAGAATTTGAGGTGAGGAAATTGTGAATGTCTTCAATCAAATTCTTCAAACAGTAACGATCAATTTCATCAACAAATATACGAGGAATAAGGGGGTTGAGGAAATAGAACCAGGTAGCTCGATGAAGATGATGGTTTGATGACCTAGTTCCAACTGCTGTGACAGTCGTACGTCTGGTTTCGAGTAGCCTGGTATTTAAACCAGAGGACACATAGTCCTTACCGTATTCTCCTTGAGCTAAGGTCACACAGTCCTCGCCCAACACTCGTGGTAAGTCTTCAGGGTAGACTTCCAAAACCCTCACAAACTGGTCACCCGGCGATCCACAAGTTACTCTTGGATGCTCTAGACCAAGGTCACTTTGTGATCCCCAATTGACTGCAGGATGCACTAGACTATGCCGCTTAACCGTTTGGAGGATGCACAGTCCTCAAAGGTAACAAGCATCGGTTCCACACAGGAATTTCTCCAGTGATGTTCAATCACTATGGGTTTGGTTGTGGGTTTTTCCTCACTCACGATTTTATCTCAAAGTCCTTGGAGGATGGGTTGCTCTCAAATGACAAGTGTCAGTTCTCTCTCAGAGCAGCCAGCCAACTAGTCGTTGTGGGGGGTGGCTATTTATAGCCGGGGTGCAACCTGACATGATAAGACATAAATGCCCCCAATGATATGAGTGTTATGTGGATGTTATGATTGGGCACAGATGGCGCTAAGCACAACAACGGTCGGAATTTTGAACTATGAAAGTCCTCAGGCTTATAATGTTCCTCACTTGTAGGCGATTCTCACTAGCGAAATCCTAACTCCTCAGTCAGATCAATTTCCTTAGAGACCAGAAGAACTTCGTCTCAGTCACTGATGAACTTGACTGAACCGTAAGATATTTCCAAAGGCTTCACTCAAAGGATTGGACAGGTTGAGGATTTTGGAGTTGAGCATCAGTTGGAAATTTTACCTAGTATTACCTCGGCCCCCTTTAATAGTACAGTGTTTCCTATGACTCAAAGAAAGGTAATGAAACTACAAAAACAAAAGTCTTCACGCTTCATAGTCCTTGTTCGTATCTTCAAGGTCACACCGACTTCTTCATAGTACG
Source organism: Hordeum marinum (assembly GCA_022496015.1). Lineage (NCBI taxonomy): Eukaryota > Viridiplantae > Streptophyta > Magnoliopsida > Poales > Poaceae > Hordeum > Hordeum marinum. Next base: position 481,551,467 of record CM039674.1, read on the forward strand.
GTGTTGTGGTTGTGAGTGTGTGTGTTGTGTTGTGGTGTGCATCTAGTCTTGAAAACCCTCTCCTCAATTTCCTCAGAAACCACTACCACCTCTCCTATTCGCTAATAATGCTATATGTGTTGTATAAACTTGCTGGTCCACCTCCTTAAAAATGTTGCACTTATCTAAGATATTCTGGCTATAATTGTAAGTTACCTCTCAAACCTGTTTTGATATGGTTGCATGTTAATAAGTTTACAAAACAGATTAAAATGTTAATAATATGTGATTGTTTCACTTTCTAGAAAAATCCTCAAACCAATTTTATAAAATCAGGTCTATTTTTAGCATCTCAAAACTATTTTTATTTCCTCTTTAATTCTTCTCCAAAATTGCTGGGATTTTAGTTTTGTTTGCTGTGTTTTAATTAGGAAAACCCCTTCGTTTCCTGAGAGAGAAAGAGCTTGTCATTGGGCCTTATCCTTCCCCACGGCCCAACTAAAGCTCCCGCAGTCCAGCAAAGCCCCTCTAGCGATCTATTCTTCCTCCTCCTATACGGCACCCCATCCAGCTGTTTGGGAACGTTGCATGGGAAACAAAAAAATTCCTATGCACACGCAAGATCTATCCATGGTGATGAGCATCTACTATAGGGAGAGTGGATCTACATACCCTTGTAGATTGCTAAGCAGAAGCGTTAAGAAATGCGGTTGATGTAGTCGAACGTCTCCGCGATCCAAATCGCCGAGCATCCCGCGATCCCATCATGATCCATCTCACGATCCAATCATGATCCATCCCACGATCCCAGCACGATCCCTCTCGCGATCTTGATCACGATTCTTCCGATCTAGCGCCGAATGGACGGCACCTCCGCGTTCAACACACGTATAGGTTGATGACGTCCTCGCCTTCTTGATCCAGCAAGAGGGGCGAAGTAGTAGATGAGTTCCGACAGCACGACGACCTGGTGACGATGTTGGTGAAGAACAATCTCTGCAGGGCTTCACCAAGCACTACAGAAACTATGACGGAGGATTAACTAGAGGGACGGGGTTGCCGACACATGGCTTAGGGTTTCTTGATGTGTTCTAGGTGCTAGCCCCTCCCCTTTATTTATATGCTGAGCCCTGGGGTTGAAACTTGGAGAAACAATCCTCCTCAAGGTCAGTTTGCCTGCAAGGCAAGAGTCCTCCTCGGACTCCAGGACCAGACGCCAAGGTCCTCGGCGTCTAGCCCCAGATGCCAGGGTCCCTGGCATTTGGCCCCTGGCCTTCACAAAACACCTTTTGCACCATCCTAAAGCCTCATGGGCTTTACCCCTTGGCCCAAACAAAGTGTTCTTGTACCCCGAACATTTTGGGAAACATCTAAAACTATTCCGGTGAATTTCGAAACTCTTTCGGAGACAAAACACTGTTATCCCATATATCAGTCTTTATATCTGTACTATTCTGGATCTCCTAGTCATGTTCGGGATCTCATCCGGGACCCCAAACAACTTTTGGTCACCAACATAATAACTCAACTATACTTATATCATCACCAAACGTTAAGTGTGTAGACCCTGCGGGTTCAAGAACTATGCAGACATGACCGAGACACCTCTACGGTCAATAACCAATAGCAGGACCTGGATGCCCATATTGGTTCCTACATATTATATGAAGATCTTTATCGGTTGAACCTTTATGTCAAGGATTCAGTTAATCCCTTATGTTGTTCCCTTTGTTCTTCGGTATGTTACTTGTCCGAGATTCGATCATCGGTATCTTTATACCTAGTTCAATATCATTACCGGCAAGTCTCTTTACTCGTTCTGTAATACAAGATCCCATGGATAACACTTAGTCACATTGCTTGCATGGCTTTGTTGTGATGTTGTATTACCGAGTGGGCCCCAAGATACCTCTCCGTCACACGGAGTAACAAATCACAGTCTTGATCCATGCCAACCCAACAGGCACGCTCGGAGATACCTATAGAGCACCTTTATAGTCACCCAGTTATGTTGCGACGTTGATACACACAAGGCACTCCTCCGGTGTCAGTGAGTTGCATGATCTCATGGTCATAGGAACATATACTTGACATGCAGAAAACTGTAGCAATAAACTGACAAGATCATATGCTACATTTATAGATTGGGTCTTATCCATCACATCATTCTCCTAATGATGTGAACCCATTATCAAATGACATCTCATGTCCATGGCTAGGAAACCTTGACCATCTTTGATCAACGAGCTAGTCTACTAGAGGCATACTAGGGACATAATGTTGTCTATATACCCGCACATGTATTTAGTTTCCAATTAATAAAATTATAGCATGGATAATAAACGATTACCACGAACAAGGAAATATAATAATAACCAAATTATTATTGCCTCTAGGGCATATTTCCAACAGTCTCTCTGTCGTCGTTTTCTCACGATAGATGCCATAGGGTGGCTTCTCGTAGGTGGTTGGGTCCGGAGGACGCTGATGGGCTCCGGGTGCGAGATTGGGCACGAGCGGTGGTGACACACGACATACCCAGGTTTAGGGCCCTCCGTGGGAGGTAACACCCCTAGTCCTACTTGGCTTATTTGGATGGATGAGTATGTGTACAAGGGTGCTCATAGAGCTGTGTCTAGAGGAGGAAGAAGGAGCAGCCGGATCGTCTTCCTCTGCTACTAGGGGGGTTTTGGGAGTTCTGCAGGTGTGTCAGAGTGATCCTCTGTCCCCGTTGCATGGGGGGATCAGGGGTTTTTATAGGCCAACCCCCGGCTCTGCAATATATCTAAACTACTTGGGTGGGGGCACCCGCCTGGCAGCCTCTCTGACTGGCCAGGGGGTCCCACCCTTTGCGCCGTCTCATCGTCTATGGGGTCCATCGGCTGAGAGGTCCTTTCCCCTGCTGGGGCTCGCCAGCTGGCCCTGCAATTGGCTCTCGCTAACCTGCCATGGCACGGGTCGCCCGAGAGGCGTCGTCTAGCTAGCGCCAGCTGACCGAGGTCTCCGGTATGGCCGGTAGTATTGTAGCCACACCGAGGCAGGTAATCGATTGGGCGAGGGCATGCTGTCATTGTTCCCTCGCCCGGTCGTGCTTGCCAAAGTCAGCGGTCGGGACGGTCGGACTGTAGGCATGCGCTGCAGTGCGTCAACGGCCACTGTAGCCACAGGGCCGCCCGTCATGCCGGTCGCGTCATGTCGTCATACCCGCACGCAGAGGGATGGGACGTCACATGTCCCTCCCAAGGTCAATGGAGGAGGCGGCCCAGAGGCAGCTGACCGTGCCCAATCGGCCGCGGGTCAAGGTGGCTCCTTGACCAGCCGTCCGGAGTGCTAGCCGGCGTCGGCTCGAGCCAGACGTCCTCCAGCCGGCCAAGACCAGCCGGTCCGTGTTGTTCTTCTTTGAAGCGGGAGGGGAATGACCCTGTTGCTTTGGCATACCTAGGGGTAATATCGCCGTCAGTAGTCCTTGAAGCCGGCGGGGGCCTGCGTCCGACGGACGGAGGGGAGCCAGCAGTTTCCCCCCAGCAATACCCGCCTCTGGCGCGAAGCCGAAAGGGCAGCTGGATCGGCCTTTGGATCTAACGCCTCGGGTACAAGTGCATTGCCTCGGGACCCGCGTTGGCTCACCACGCGCCATGCGGTAAGTAATGATGCGACAGACCCGTGCACGCAGGGGAGATGGGACGTCGGCCTGGGCCTAGCTCGCTAGGTCCTGGTCATAGCCCGGTAGGCCTTGGGGCACAGGTCGGGATCCTCTACGCCCCGAAGCGGCTGTTACTACGCGGGGCCACCCACGTGCGTGGAATTTCCGGGGAAGTAGGCACAGTTAATCCCACGTCCCCCGGTCGTGGCCTCCCCTATAAAAGGGGAGGGAGGGCGGCGGGCAGAGACACCCGCATCCCGCTTTCTCTCTTGCTGTTCATCTTCTTGCTTTTCTTCGTCCTCCTCGCCCCCTCGCTTGTCACCGTGCCTGAGCCTGCATTCGTGCCCGCGCGTCGCCCCACCGTCGAGACTGCTGACGGTCGCAGAGGGAGCTGGGCCGGCTCCGTCATTGGAGAGGCTGATATTGCGAAGCTCCACCGCGCGCGCAAGCTACCGCCGGCAGAGCGGGTGGTGGCGCGCACACCAGGCGATGAGATGGCGCCGACGCCATAGCCAGGGGAACAAGTCGTGTTTCTTTGGCACTTCTCCCGGGGCTTCGGGCTCTTGGTGAGTCTCTTCTTCTTCCTTTTTCTTGATACCTTGGACCTCCAGCCGCATCATCTTGGTCCCAACGTGATTTTGTATCTCTCTCCCTTCATGATGTTGTGCGTGGGGTACCTTAGCGTTCTTCCCTTCATCGATTTCTTCAACGTGCTCTTCTATCTAAAGCCGTTGAAAGTTAGTGCCTGTGGGGGCACGGTGGTGTGCTGCCGCAGTGTTGCGTGCTTCCCCCCTCTTTCCCTCATCGACTCTGTCAAGGTGTGGCACCGAACATTCTTCTATGTGAAGAACTCCAACCCAAACACGATCTACATCCGGCTGCCGCCGTTCATCGATGTGCAGTCTAGCCAGATGAACTGGCTGGGGTCTGCCCTGTGCGACGTGGCCCTGGAGGAGCTCGGGTGGCTCGCGTTGCTGAAGAGATTCGAGGGGCTGGTCGCCGCCGATTTGGTAGCGACGTTCATCTCGTGCAGGGTGTTGCCCCTCCGCCTGAGGCCGCACCGGATCCGCAACATGTCCGACCGGCGTGACCCCTCCGTCTGTCCACTGTCAATCTGATGCCGGCTCAGGTGGCGAAGCGGCTGAACGTCCTTATGATGTTCAAGATGAAGCCCGCGTCATGGTCCTTCGGCATGGAGCCATACGAACGCATCAACCGCCCCACGGTAAGTATTTCGCCGAGGCGGTCCTTCCTTCATTTGATACTTCCCAGCCGGTAGCCGACTGGAGAACTTACTTAGTCGTGCTAACCGCAGTTGCTGGTACGATAGAACACGCCGGACGGCCTGCACCCTCAGATCTTCGAGGCGGAGCATGAAAAGTCCAACTCTGAAGACGATGAGATGGGAGGCCCTCTGGAGGCGGAGGTGGACTCCTCAGGAGGGGCCGACGAGCCAGCGGACACGCGAGCCGGCGCCCCCAGCGGAGCCGGAGGATCCGACAAGGCCGGGGAGCCCAGCGGAGCGGGTGAGTTCCCTCTTGTCCCTTGATCGGGGACAGGACGGACGACGACGATGACGATAACATAATGATTCTGAACAAGCCTCATCCCTCAGCACGCCAGGGTCAGAGGAGCGAGGAGCAGCCGACTCAAGACCCGGCGGCCGGAGCAGCCGGCCGAACGAAGAGGCCGGCCCAGGAGGGGTCGACAGCCCCACCGCCAGTCCCCAAGCGGGTGAAGGTGGTGGCACAGAAGCTGCCGCCACGCGACAAGCGGGCCTTGCCCCTTGTCACCGGGTAAGTCTTCTGTCCGTTTGTTTGTTCTTTTTCAGGGTTGCGAGCCAGTAGGTAACCGGTCCTTGGGCGTTGCAGGGACCTGATCGAGCTCCATGAGGGGGAGCCCGCAGGGGATGCAAAAGACGCCGCCAGCCAGCTGGCCCGCGAGCACATGACCACCCAGCGGGAGGAGAAGTGGAGGCTCGCGAAGCTGCGAGCCTCTAAGCCCGGCACACGAGGAGGAACCTCGCACTCTGGAACCTCAAGTAGCCGGAGGCGGAGGGGGTCCGTGGATCCCCCGCGGGCGTCTGACTAGGCGGCGGAGTCGACCCAGATGTCGCGGCCTACCTCAATCGAGCAACAAGGGGTGGCCATGGAACCGCCGGTGCCTCCGTCCGCAGAGGAGGCGGCCCAAGAGAGGGCGATGACGGTGGAGCCCGATCCCGAGGCGGCCCGAACCGAGGTGCCTGTCGTGACCCCGCCAGCAACCGAGCCGACTCGGGCTGACATGCTGGAGGCCCCGCCGGCCCTAGAGGCGACGTTGGAGGTGGCACCCAGAGGTGGTGGCCACGGAGGCGGAGGCGCCCTTCATTGCGATCGTCGTGCCGAAGCAGCAGGAGGCGGAGGGGGTGACAGCATCGGGCGGAGGGCCAGCAGCAGGCGACTCTCGGACCCCTGCCGTCATCAACCCGCCCCCAGCAGCTAGTGCTGCAGCAAGCCCAAGTGGCAACGGCGGCCGAGCCCGGAGGACCCCACAAACAATACAGGAGGTGCTCCAAGATTGGAAAGCGATGGCGCACGTGCCGGCCCTGCCGGCTCCCCAGGCAGGCGGATAGGTCCCCTCCTTCGGGGATTTGGGGAGCGTCCTGGACCGGTGCCGGCAGGAGCTGGCCCGATTCGCGGAGGCAGCAGACGCCACCCTGCAGCATGCTGAGGTAAGAACGGTCGTTTTGCATTGTCTTAGGATTCAAAGTGGGGGCACGGAAGCGCACCCACCGGGTGTAGCGCCCGAGATGCGGGCTGGCTAACCAGCTGATGGGTAGCCGGGCCGGATCTCTTTTGAGCATGCCCTGATCTTTTCCTCCTCGTGACAAGAGGGAACCTCCCTGCGGCAGAAGCTGTTCGAGGAGGCGGTCGCCATTCACGACCATCGCGAACACGGCCGCCACTGCTTGGAGGAGGAGCTTACGCGCGTGCGAGGTCAGTTGAACTTCGTGGGAGGGGAGCGTAGCCCCCGGGAGCCAGCAGGCGCTTGCGACTTTGCCTCGCAGGTGACCTCACCGCCCTTCAGGACGAGAAGACCCGACTCGTCTACGAGCGGGACCAGCTCGTGCAAGACATCCAGGCGGCCACAAAGGAGAAGGACCGGCTGACCGTGCTGCTGGCGGATGGGGAGGCGGCCCGAGACCGGCTCAAGGCCGAGGCGGAGAAGGAGGTGTCAGCCCGGGAGACGGCCGTCAAGGAGGCGACTGTTGCTATCCGGAGGACCGCCGCCCTCCAAGATGAAGTGACCCGCCTTGAGAGGACGCTCGAGGAGGTCCGGGGCTCCCTTGCCGTGTCGGAGGCGGTTGTGGGGACGGAGCAGACCGCGGCGCTCAACTTCGCCCTTGTGGTGGACAACGCCATTGAGGGTAAGTGCCTTTCTTTCTCTTCTCCAGCCAGTCGCTTTTTCCTTTGCTAGTTCTTGTGTTTTGATTTCCTTTCTTTCTTCTTCTTCTTTCCCTTCGGGTGCTTTCAAGAGACTCGGCATCGTGTTGCGTCGTCGAGGAGAACTGGGAGTACCTTCGGGAGCAGGGTGGCTCCATTGAGCAGGAGGCCCCATGGGACGTGGACGATATTGGGGTCGCCATCGACTACCGGCTGACCTATCTCGAACGAAGCGTGGAATGGCTGAAGACAGCCGGAAAGGAGATCATCGCCGCTCTGTGCCTGGGCCGCGGGGGGGGGGGGGCTCTGGAAAACCGCGTGGCCTTGTGGCAAGAGCAGGCCATGGCCCGGCTCGAGGCCTGAAGCGTCGGCGGCCCAGGCTGGTGCGCAGATGGCACTCCCGTTTGTCACCTCGTGGTATCGAGGTGTCGATCTGGACCGGCTGGCCATCATGCGCGACGAGCCGGCCCTCGTCCTCCGAGCCAACGAGCTCACGTCGTACGTCGACGCGGACGAGTTCCTGCCGGCACTGGGCGAGGATGGCGAGCCGCTGCCCGAAGACTCCTTCGACATCTCCCAAGGCCCAGCGGATGAGGAGGTCGCTGACGAGAGCACCGACTCGAGCGGCGAGACAGCCGGGACCGCGAAGGTCTCTGCGAAGGCCGCGACCACCTCCGAGGCGAGAATGAGGCCGCCTAGCGATGCGCCGGTTGGGGGCACGCTGGTTGGCGACGCGCTGGTGGCCTAAGCCCCCAGGCGTTTTTGTCTATCTTTTTTGTTTCCTACAAGTTATGCTCAAGTCGACCCACTGGGGGTGTTTATGTAACGAACCATGCTGGCCGTGGGCCACTTTTGTCTTAACGTTTGTGTTGTGAAATCTAGTGTGTTTGCGTTATTGCTCCCGCCGACTCGTCCTTATTCCTTTTCATCCTGTTGGTTTTTTGGGTCCTTCTCCTTTTCCCCTTAGGTTTCGGCCCCGCCAGCCTGATAGCCGAGGGCCGGTCTGTAGCTGGGTCGGGGAGTCCGCCTCGAGGGAGCCGGTTCAGGACTTAGGAACCGCGAGGATTCTTTGGGATAAGTAGAGTGGTAGAGGCGAGGCGGTGGTCCGGCTGGGCCTAGCCAGGATCCCCTTTCGTTTGACTCTTCGTGTGAGCAAAACCTTGCGGCCCCGAGGCCCCGTCAGCCGGACAGCCAGGAGCCGGTTCTGTAGCTGGTAGGGGTGGGGTTGTTTGGCCGGCTCACACTACTTAGGCAATTTCTGGGAGAAACGACCTAAGACCAGTCGGCGAGCCCGGTCGGGGAGCCGGTGAGCGAGGAATCTTTTGGAGGGAACGAAACAGGGCATGCCCCAAGAGCCGGCCTGGGGCACCCATTGCATTCATAAGCCCAGAAGCGTAGGGATACATACATACATCAGCTTTTTCAGCAGTAGAACGGGAGGAGGAGCAGGGCGTTCCATGGGCGCTCCGTCTCCTCGCCGGAGGCATCTCTCTTGCGTTTCTTTGGCTTCTGGGCATCTATCAGATAGTACGCGTTGTTGTGTAATGCCTTGCTGATGATGAACGGGCCCTACCATGGGGAGGACAACTTGTGTTGTCCGGCTGTTCGTTGGATCCGCCTGAGCACCAGGTCCTCTTCATGAAAGGAGAGTGGCCGGATCCGCTTGCTATGGTAATGCCGGAGCTTCTGCTGGTAGATTGCCGTCCGACTTAAGGCCAGCTCGCAAGCCTCCTCGAGTAGGTTGACGCTGTCTTCTCTTGCCTCCTTTGCATCCTTCTCCGTGTATAGGGCAACCCGAGGCGAATCGAACTCGATGTCGGTGGGGATGATTGCCTCGGACCCGTACACAAGGAAGAAGGGAGTGTAGCCGATTGAACGGTTCGGGGTGGTCCTGAGAATCCAAAGGATGGCCGGCAGCTCATTGATCTAGCAGCCGACCGACCTTACCAGCGGCGTCACGAGCCGGGGCTTGATCCTGGACAGAATGAGGCTGTTCGCCCTCTCGACCTTGCCGTTTGACTGTGGATGAGCGACGGAGGCCAGGTCGAGCTAGATTCCTTGCTTGGAGCAAAAATGCGCGGGTGCTCCCTTGGCAAATTTCGTGCCGTTGTCGGAGATGATGCTGTGTGGAACGCCGTAGCGCACCGTGATGTCGTCGATGAACCGGATGGTCGTGGGGCCGTCCAGCTTCTTGATTGGCCGCGCCTCGATCCACTTGGCGAATTTGTCGATAGCCACCAGCAAGTGCATCATGCCGCCTCGAGCGGTCTTGAATGGGCCCACCATGTCCAGCCCCCAAACGGCGAAGGGCCACGAGAGGGGGATGGTTTTGAGGGCTCTTGTCGGCAAGTGGCTCTACGTGCTGAAGCGTTAGTAGCCCTCGCACTCGTCGACCAATTTCTTGGCCGCCTCGAGAGCAGTCGGCCAGAAGAAACTATGGCGGAAAGCCTTTGCTACCAGGGTCCTGGAGGCGGCGTGGTGCCCCACTCACCCTAGTGGATGTCGAGGAGGATCTCTAGACCCTTTTTTGGCTTGACGCATCGCTGGAAGACGCTGGTGGTGCTACGGTGGACGGGTTCGTTGTTGATGATGCCGTACGCCATGGCCCGACGTTGGATTTGCCTTGCCAAAGCCTCATCCAGGGGCAGCTCGCCCCGTAGAAGAAACGCCAGGATGGGTTGGGCCCATGAGGGGGCCATGACGGGGGCCGACTCGGGAGCCCCCGGGGCCGGATGACCAGCCCCCGGGATTGGATCGCCACTCCCCGGGACCGGCTCGGGAGCCCCCGGGACTGGATGATCAGTCCCTGGGACCAACTCGCCAGCCCCTGGGGCCGGCTGGTCGATGATCATCATGATGGCCGCGTCGTTGGAGCCGGCCGCCTCGAACGCCGCCTGATCGATTGGTGCCAACCGGGCGGCCGATGGTTTGGGAGCCGGTGGCGAAGGAGCCGGAGAGGTGGTCGGGACCATTGATGGGCCGGCGAGGCCCGCTGGCATGAAGATTGACTTTGATTCTGAGGAAGGCTTGATGGACGGCTTGAGAAGCCGCTCAATGGAGATGCCGGCTGGATGGCCTACCGGGTGGAGCCGATCTTTGCCAGTGTGTCCGCCGCCTCGTTGTCCGCCCGTGGGGCGTGATGAAACTCATAGCGCTCAAAGGAGCCGGTGAGCTGTTTTATGAGGAACTGGTAGATGGCCATGTTGGCGTCTTTGGCATCCGATTCGCCAGAGACTTGCTGCACCACGAGGTTAGAGTCGCCGAAGCAGAGGATGCGCCTAATGCCGATCTCCTTGGCGAGCCGGAGGCCATGGACGATGGCCTCGTACTCGGACACATTGTTGGAGGCGGCAAAGTGGATCTGGAGGGCGTATTTGAGCTAGTCAAACTTTGGGGAGGAGAGGTCTATGCCGGCACCCAGGCCGGTCTTCATTTTCGAGCCGTCGAAATCCATGCGCCAATGCGTGGAGTCTAGGGAGGCGGCACGAACTCCGTCTCTGCCCAGTCGACGAGGAAGTCAGCCAACGCATGTGACTTGATGGCGGTTCTTGTCTCGTACCAGATCTCATGATCGGCAAGAGAAATGACCCATTTGGTGATCCGACTGGTGGAGTCCCAGCCGCTCATGATCTCGCCGAGCGGGGCCGTGCTCACCATGGTAATGGTATGCTCTTGGAAGTACTGCTTGACATTCTTGGCGGCGAAGTATATGCCGTAGCACATCTTCTGGTAGTGAGGATAGTTCTGCTTGGACGCGGAGAGGACCTCGCGGAAGTAGTAGACGATTCGCTGGACCGGTAGGAACTTGCCCTCCTCCAGCTTTCGACCACCAGGACGACGTTGATGATGCGGGTGGTCGCCGGGATGTAGACGAGCAGGGGTTCCTTGTCATCCGGTGCGTCCAGGATGGGCGCATGGGTGAGAGCCTTCTTGAGGCCGCGTAAAGCCTCGTCCGCCTCGTCGGGCTAGTCGAACATGCCCGACTTCTTGGTTTGACCCGGCTTGATTAGAGCCGTCTTGCGAAGGAGCCCGTAGAGGGGCAAGGCCTTCTCCCCCAGCGGGCTAATGAACCGGCTGAGTGAGGCAAGGAAGCCGGTGAACTTCTGGACATTGTGGAGCCGGGTCGGCTTGGGCATGCGCTCGATACCGCGAGCGGACACGAAGAAACCCAAGAGTTGACCGGCTGGGACGCCGAAGACACACTTCTCCGGGTTAAGCTTGATCTTGTACTCGCGCAAGTTTACGAAGGTCTCCCGGAGGTCGTCAAGGAGGCTGAAATGCTTCTTGGTTTTGACAATGATGTCATCGATGTAGACCTGGACATTCCTGCCTATCTGAGACAGGAGGTACTTCTGCATGCATCGTTGCAAGGTGGTGCCTGCGTTGTTCATGCCAAAGGACATGGTGATGTAGCAGTAGGCCCCAAAGGGCGTGATGAAGGAGGTCTTGAGCCGGTCTTCTGGTGGTATCTGGAGTAGGCGTCCAGGAAGTACAACAAGTCATAGCCGGCCGTGGAGTCGATGACTTGATCGATACGCGGCAGAGCGAATGGGTCCTTGGGACATGCCTTGTTCAGGCTAGTGTAGTCGATGCACATGCGCTAGGACTTGTTCTTCTTCAGCACCAGGACTGTGTTGGCCAGCCAGTCCAGGTCGAACGTTTCCATGATGAACCCGGCTGTGAGCAGCCGGGCGATCTCTTTGTCTATGGTATGTCGTTTCTTCTCGGAGAAGCGGTGCAGGGGTTGCTTGACCGGCTTGACGTCCGACCGGACGTGGAGTTTGTGCTCGGCAAACTTCCTCGGAACACCCGACATGTCCTTGGGGGACCATGTGAAGATGTCCCGATTCTCATGGAGGAAGTCGATGAGCTCGCCTTCCTATTTGCTGTTGAGGCGGGAGCAGATGGTGACGCACTGAGCCGGGTTGGCCGGGTCGAGCGGGATTTGCTTGGTGTCTTTGGACGGCTAGAAGGAGGCCTCGCCGATAGACTGCGAGGGAGGAGCCGGCACGGCCAGCTTGCTGGTAGCAAGGGCCACGAGCTGGTCGAGCTGCCGTTCCTCCTCGACGATCTCTAGGGCCTCAGCCAATCGGCTGCCATCTCGAGTGCACTCGAGCGACATCTTGTAGTCACCCGTGATGGTTATGATTCCCTTGCGGCCCGGCATATTGAGCTTGAGGTAGGCGTAATGGGGGACCGCCATGAAGCTGACAAGGGCCGGCCGACCCAACAGCGCGTGGTAGGGGCTTGCGAGGTCCACGACCTCGAACAACACTGGCTCGCGACAGAAGTGGTTGGGTCCACCAAAGAGGACATCAAGCGTGATCTTGCCGACAGGGGAGCAGGACTTCCTAGGCACGATGCCGTGGAAGACCGTCCGGCTCGCCTGCGGGTCTTCTATCTTTAGCCCCAACTTGTGCATAGTGTCGAGGTAGAGGATGTTGCTGCTGCTGCCACCATCTATCAACACCCGTGAGAAGCGGCAAGTTCGTTCCTTGGTGGCGATGGTGGGGTCGAGGACCAAGGCGTAGTTGCTAGGATTCGTCATCACAACGGGGTGATCGGCCTGGCTCCAAGTGACCGGCTTCTCCGACCAGTGCATGAACTGGGGATGTGCCGGCATGGTGGCGTTCACCGTGCGACGGAGCTGGCGTTGAGCATGTTTGCCCGTCTCTTCACCAGTGAAGACGATGTAATAGTCTTGGTTGGGGAACTGGCGATCAAATGACCATCATTCTGGGCAGGAGCCGGAGTCAGCGGCGGGGCAATAGCTTGGGCCGGGGCCGGCACACGGGCCGGCGGCACAGGAGGAGCCGGAAGGCCCTCCCCCAGGGCCAATCGCTGTGAGAAGCTGCACTGCCGGAGCGTGTGCATAGAGGATTTGGCCTCTGAGTGGTTCTTGCAGGAGAGGTTGAGCATTTGCTCGAAGGTGAGCTTCGGCTGCCAGGCAACCTTGCCAGTGTGCTGGTGCTGGCTGGAAGGCTGGGCAGCCGGCTCTTGCTCCTCGATGGTATTGACCTGCCGACTCCCGTAGCGGGTATCCGGCTGGTCATTCTTGCGCTTGTTGTTTTGCGGCTGCTGGTTGTCGGCAGCCGTCCGGGTCGTGGCCGGTGTCGTCGTCGCCTTGGCGGGCGAGATTGTCTTGACCCAGATGGCTGAATTGGTCGTGGCCGGTGTCGTTGTCGCCTTGGCAGGCGAGGTCATCTTGACCCGGATGGCCGAATCGGCCGTGGCGTACTTATCTGCCTTGGTCATGATCTTGGCAAACGTGGCTGGCTCGGAGCACAGAATCTTGTGCTTGAGAGGGGGTGCCATCGTGGCAGCCTTCAATGAAGTACTGCACGACTTGTACCTCGTGCACCACCTCGCAGGAGTTCCAAAGCTCGGTCCACCGAGTAAGGTAATCGCGAAGGGATTCATCCGGCTCCTGAACACACATGGCGAGTTCGCGGGGGCGGCAAGGCCGCTTGTAGGTGCCGGTAAAGTTGTAGACGAAGGCCTCCTCGAAGTCTGTCCAAGTGTTGATGCTGCCGGCCGCCAGGCTCTTGAGCCAGGTGCAAGCCGAGCCGATCAACATGAGGGGGGCATAGCGAATGGCTACGCGCTTGTTCCCCTTGGTGATGCCGACCGCAGTGGTGTTGTCGATCAGCCAGTCCTCGGGCTTGGCGGCCCCTTGGTGAAGCCGGTCGAGAATGGCTCGTTGCAGATCCGAGGGCCGAAACAGGCCGGACCAATCGAGTCCTCCTCCTCGAGGGGGGCGGACTGTGTGAGGTGGTCGATGCAGTTGTGGGCGTCGTTCTCGCTGCAGGGGACACGTGGCCCGATCCGGGCTGACGGGGTTATTACCCCTAGGTAGGCCAAAGAAACGGGGTCTTCCCCCTTTCGCTTCAAAGAATAACTACGCGGCCGGCTGGCCGTGGCCGGTTGGAGGACGTCCGACACAAGTCGGTGTCGGCTGGAACCCCGGACAGTTGGTCGAGGAGACGGCTGGACCATCGGTAGGCTGGGCATGGCCGGCTGCCTCCAGGCCGGCTCTTCCGTTAACCTTGGGATGGACATGTGACGTCCCGTCCCTCTGCATGCGGATACGACGACACGACGCGATCAGCACGATGGGCGGCCCTGTGGCTACAACGGCCGCTGACGCACTACAGCGCGTGGCTATAGTCCAACCGTCCTAGCCGCTGACCTCGGCAAGTGTGACCGGGCGTGGGAACAGTGCTGGCACACCCTCGCTACTCGATTACTTACCCCGGCGTGGCTACAGCATGGCCGGCCATACTGTAGACTTCGGACGGCTGGAGCTAGACGCCCCCCCCCCCCGGGCGACCCGTGTCGCGACAGGTGGGCGAGGGCCAATCGTAGAGCCGACTGGCGGGCCCCAATGGTGGATGGGACCGCTCGGCCGGGGCACCCCACCAATGACAAGACGACACGAATGGCGGGACCCTCTGGCCAGCCGGAGTGACTGCCAGATGGGTCCCCCACCTTTGTACTTAGAACATATTATAAGAGCCGAGGGCTTGACCTATAAAACCCCCTGAGCCCCCCATGCAACGGGGACGGAGGATCATCTTCACACACACACACACAATCCCTTCTAGTAATGGAGGAAGAGGAGTCGGCTACCCCTTCTTCCTCCTCTAGACACAGCTCGAGGAGCACCATTTTATCTATACCCACCCATCCAACTAAACCAAGCAGGACTAGGGGTATTACCTCCTCCGGAGGGCCCTGAACCTGGGTACATTGTGTGTCAACACCACTTTTGCCCAATCTCGCACCCGGAGCCCGTCGGTGTCCTTAGGACCCAAACACCTACGATAAGCCACCCTATGGCATCTATCGTGAGAAAACAAAGACAGTTGGCACCCACCGTGGGGCCGTACGTGGCGCCGGCCGGATTCATGCTCCGGGCGGGACCCCTCGCCATTCCCCGCCGTTGCCGCACGTCCAGGCAAACCCGCGGGCCTGTGGGGCTTGCTCCAGCACGCCCTTCGGGCAACTCCGTCGGCCTCACGGCCGACATCGACGCGCTCACCGAGCGCTTCGGCAGGCTCAGCCTCGCCGGGACTTCGGCAGCTGACGAATACCCCGCACAGGTGTTCGTCTGCGCCGGTCCACCCACGACCGTTGGCGCACTCGCTATGACTCAATCCAGCGGCTCTCACGGTCACGTGGTAGTAATGGCCATCACTTCCTCCACCATTTCCGGATGGGCATGGGTCACGGCTAGCGCTGCCGCTACCCGCGTTGGCACGTCCAACCCACTCGGCGTGGCCCTCCGGGGCTTGAGCACTCCGATCGCCTCGACGGCGAACCCCGACACTGCCGCGGCCAATCTCGAGGTGGCTTGTCGCATCCTGTTCGAGGATGCCACCGCCCTTGTGCCCACGTGACGCCGCATGGAGGCGGCACACCGGGAGTGTGCTTCCGCCTATGGACTCACCCCGGTTGGGGCCGAGTCCAGCCGGAGTAGGGATGTGCGCGACTACGATCGCATGGTCGTCGAAATCCTCGGCGGCAAGATGCCCGTCTACGACACTCCCGTAGCCAACCTACGGCCTCTCAAGGTGGCCTACAAAGAATTGGCCACCTTGGAGGGCGAAGAGCGTGCCGCACAAGAGCACAACATAAAGGAGCTCATCGATGCTGCTGATGTATAGCAGCATCTCCTCGCGACGGTCGGTGCTGCCACTGAAGGCCCTGGCACGAGTGCGAGGACACGGGAACTGCCGGCCGCCAGGTGGACCAGTACTCTTGCTCTGCTCACGTCTCCGGCCGCCGAACCGGAGCTAAAAACCCTCGGCCCTCTCAAACGCCGGGGAGCGAGCAGTCTGCTCTCAATAGCCGGCGCACCAATGATCCGCCTCAATCCGGCCGCCACAACGAAGTGCCGGCATCCGGCAGCCGGTGCTGCCACGAGCACACGCCGCCCCCACGGCGCGAGTCGGGGCAGTCGGTGCCACCCACCGTCTGTCCCGAGTTCTCGGCTCGGCTCGGACCGTGCGTCCCCCGCAACGAGAACAATGCCCGCAACCGCCTAGACAGGCTCACGCAATCCGCCCTCCTTGAGGAGGAGGGCTCGATTGGTCCGGCTTGCTTTGGCCCCTGGATCCGCACGGGAGCCGTTCCCAACTAGCTTCATGCTCCCTAGGGACACCCCGATCTACAGCGGGGCCGCCAAGCCCGAAGACTGGCTAATCGACTACACCACCGCGGTTGGCATCGCTAGGGGGAATAAGCGCGTAAACATTCGCTATGCCCCCTCATGTTGATCGGCTTGGCCCGCACCTGGCTCAACAGCCTAGCGGCCGGCAGCATCAACACCTGGACGGACTTCGAGGAGGCCTTCGTCCACAACTTCACCGACACTTACAAGCGGCCTGGTCGTCCTCTTGAACTCACCATGTGCGGTCAGGGCCGGATGAATCCCTCCACGACTACCTCACTCGGTGGACCATGCACGAGGTGCAAGCCGTGCAGTACTTCATCGATGGCTGCCGGGACGGCACCCCACTCAAAAGTAAGCTTCTGTGCTCCGAGCCGGCCATGCTTGCCGAGCTCATGACCAAGGCGGACAAATACGCCATGGGTGACTTGGCCATCCGGGTCAAGACGACCCCGCCTGCCAAGGCGATGACGACACCGGCGACGACCTGGGTGGCTGTCGACAACCGGCAGCCGCACAACAACAAAGGCAAGAACGTCCAGCCGGATCCTCGCTACGGGAGCCGGCAGGTCAATACCATCGAGGATCAGGAGCCGGCTGCCTAGCCTTCCGGCTAGCGCCAGCGCACCGGCAAGGCTGCCTGGCAGCCGAAGCTCATCTTCGACCAAATGCTCGACCTCCCCTACAAGAACCCTTCAGGGGGAAAACCCTCTATGCACACGCTCCGGTAGTGCAGCTTCTCACAGCGATTGGCCCGGGGAGACGGCCTTCGGGCTCCTCCCGTGCCGCCAGCCCATGCACCGGCCCCAACCCAAGCTGCCGCCCCGGCGTCGGCTTCGGCTCCGGCCCAGAACGAAGGTCGTCTAATCGACCAGTTTCCCAACCAGGACGGTTGCTACGTCGTCTTCAACAGTGAAGAGACGGGCAAACACGCTCAGCGCCAGCTCTGCTGTAACATCCCAAAGTTTCACTTTGGAATGTTATGAAAAGTAGAAATGCATCATCATCATGTTTGTTAAGTGTAATGGATTGTTGAAAGCTCACCTTTTGAAATTTATGAAATGGAATTTCCATTTTCCCTTTCACTAGTTTCCTATTTGTAAAACATTTCAAATATTTCAAAATATTAGAGGAGAAGCATGCCACTCCACACCAGGGACATATTTGTGAAGTTTTGAGCCATAGAAAACCAGGGGGTTATTTAAAAATAATTTTTTAAAAAGAATTAAATGCAATTAGGGATTTTCTGAAAAAAATATTTTTTTATATTCCATTCTGTCCGAGAGAAAATGTTCATTAAATGGCATTAACTCTCCTGGTAATTTTGGTATAAAAATCTTTATTTTAGGAAATGTCTATATTACCATTTAGTGGTTTTTGATTTGCTGGAAATAGAAAAAAGGAAAGTTTTTAAAACGTTTAAAGAACCGGTCGGCCCACCTGCCATTTAAGCCCTCCCGAGATCTCTCTCGATCGGCCACCGACGCCTCCCACGTCTCTCTCTCTCGCTGACAGCAGACCCCACCAACCGCTCCCACTAACCCCACGCTCACCTTCTTCCTCCCCGCGCACACAGCTCGCCGGAGATCCCTCCCGAGCCGGATCTCGCTCCCCTGCCTTTCTCTCGCACACCCACGGCCCTATAAATACCCCGGCCCTCTCCGCGCTCCATTTCACCCGAAACCCCCCTCTACCCTCACCAGAACCACCCCGCACGAGCTCACCGGAGTTCTGCAACCACCCGAACCCTGCCAGAGTTCCTGCTCGTCGCTCCACTCACCCCCACTCCCCTCCGACGCCACCAAAGCACGTCGGAGACACACCGCTGCCGTTTGAAGTTTTCGAACGCCGCCCTCGACCAACACAGTGCCGTCCCTGAACGTCTCTGACTTCCGGCCACCGTCGACCTCGCCGGAACCCCAACTCCCCCCTCTGTAAGCCGCCACCCCCTCCCGTAGCCGTCGGATCTGCAGTCAAGGCACCACATTAGATCTTTTATTTAAACAAAACGGTACACGCTTCGCTTCGGCCACTCGCCTGCAAACGCCCGCACGTACACGGCCTCGGCCAACCACAGCTTGCCACATAGCCCCTGTCCGATGGGATCCATTTTTTTTCTGATTCTGTTTTAGAAAACGTAATGATTTAAGATTTTGTTTTTATTATATCTTTTAAACTATATAGTGTTTTTAATTGATTCATTTTGCAATAGGTCCCAAATTTCATGTAGTTTCTGTCTGTAGTCTTAGATTTCAAATTTGACCTCTAAAATTTGAATTTAGTTAAATTTACTTAAATTACTAAAATCTGAATAACTTGAGTTTAAAAATTTATTTTTGAATGGATCTTTTGGCCACTGGTTTGTATAAGTTAGACCTATCATCTCACTTAGTTTGAGACTTTTTAGGGTCAATTTGATTAGAGTTTTTAACTAAAACAAAATGTGTTTATTTCCTATTAGTTTTAGTTAGTTTAATTTTTCCTTTAGTTTTATTTAAATCTGAGTTAGTTTTACTTTTGTTTTAGTTTTCATTAGGTTCTGTTGTTTCGACATTAGGGATTTACTTGCTATTAATAAAAATATTTTTTCTAGTTTTATAATTTATTGTTATAGGAATCTTTATTCTTTTTCATTAGGTAGAGTTTTATAAAACAAATTAGTTTTAGTAATATTCCTTTTCACAAAAGTTTTAGGTAATTCAATTCTGTTTTCTAATAAATATTTCAGTAATTTTTTCTGTTAAGAAATGTTTTGTTAATAAAAAATTGTTTAGTTTTTACTCTATTGTTATAGGAAACTCTAGTTACTTTCATTTAGTAGTCTTTTATATAAAAATTATAATTTTAATAGTATTTCTTTTCATCAAAGTTTTAATGGATTTAATTCTGTTTACTAATAATTTTCTTATTATTTCTTTTCTGTTAACTATTGGTTTGGTTACTAAAAATTGTTTTTGTCTTGTTTTATATTAGTAGTAGTTTTTGCCACCAAACCTTGTGAGTCAATTATGTTGTTTTGATTTCTTTCTCTTGATTGTTACTATTGAATTGTTTTAGTATTGTTAGTTTAACCTTGCTGATTGTGTGAGTTGTATGCTTATGGTGTGCTCTTGTTTGATTCGTTAGATCATCCGGAGTGCGAGGCTTGTTATCTAGAGTCACTCACGTACAAAGATCGTCAGCAAGGCAAGTCACTTTGATCATGTTTTTACCCAATGTTTTATTTGCATTAGTTCTACCATCACCCCAATTGCATGCAAAGTAGGTAAATTGGAAACTTGGTTACATTGTTGTAGTATCATGTGATAGGTACCCCTTCAACCCCTTTGACACTACGGCCCCGGGAAACATTGTTTTAAATTTTGCTATAGTATTAGTAGACGGGGTTGGTTGTGTGATACATGAGAGTTGTGAGTGATAATAATTTCAAGACCTACCTGATGATTCAAGATTTCAAGTTTTCAACATTACCTCTGGGTGGATGATGGTTGGAACGGCGCCCTGGAGAAGCCAGTGGTTAGCCTAGGTATTGCTGGAGAAGTGCCAGTATTCACGCGGAAAGGTCCACCCAGGAACAAAGGGATTGAAGGATGCTTCAAGACCCAAGGCCTACCTGCACAGCCACAAGCCATTATGGGCTCTGGCATGGTTTCATATTGTGGTGACCCTGGACAGGCAGTGCTACGAGACGTAGAAGAACGATAGGAAAGGATGGGCACCGACAGAGTCCCATAGGAGCCCCTTAGAAGACCGTGTTTTGGTCATCCGTTTATCAAACATCATGACGTGCGAGAAATTCAATGGAGGCGATCAAATCTTGTGGGGAACGTGTGCAAAACTCTGTAGATGACCCAAACCTAATCGATTAGTCGTATCCACGGTCATGGACGACTTGAGCCAAAGGAACTGAAACTATCTGGAATTCTCAACACAATTATTATGATGATGTGGGTATTAATAACTTGGGTATGAGAATTGGTTGGTGGAACCATCTCATTAATCAACCAACTTAGTAATAATTTCTGCTTAGCCCCCTCTTGTTGTAGGTAAGAATTGGCTTTATGCAAAACTTACTACCCCACCTGCCATATTTGCATGTAGAATCGATGATTACCTTTTCACCCCTCTCTTTGTGACTTTGCTAGCATATTCAATATGCTGACCTAAATGGCTGCAACGTATCATGTTGCAGAGTACTTTTCTGACTAGGAGTGAGGATACGCTCTACACTTTGTGAGATGCCCTTGGAGTTAGATGGACTCGTCTACCTGAAGCTTCCGCAAGATTTTCGATTTAGAGTTGGCCTTCTGCCACTTTATTGTAATACATTATTGTAATAAAGGACTCGATGTGAGATTTTGATTTATTAATGTTGTGTGATTTCCCTTTGATATATACATTGATGTACCGTGTGTGTACCATCATGATCTTGGGATGGTACGGAAACACCGGAGATTCGACCTTTCAGGTCGGGTCGCTACGGATATGGTATCAGAGCACACGCTGACCGTAGGACGTAACCTCTAGGATTGGAAAAGCCTTAGGAATAAAATTATTTTTTTCTATTGTCTTTCAAATTCTTATATTCTCATCTGCTCTTTTTCTGACTTCTCTCCGATTTTCCAACTTTTATAGATGGCCACCTTCATCCCAGTTTTATCACGGAGTTTTGCCAGCCTGACGATACTATGCCCTTTGGCAAAGAGCTGGTGAAGATTGTCAGGGACGTAAGGATCGCTCTGCCCAGCATCACCGAGACTCGTCTCATGTCTTATCCCCAAGACGAACGCTACATGATCGAAGTGCACATTCCTGGAAAGACCTTCGGAAGTCGTAAGGAGCCCATCGACTTCAAGTTTGTGGCACCCAGCTGGATCCTCGGAAGAGATGTGGCAATTCATGGTGCTCTCAGATGTATTCAGGAGGAATATAGGGGTGGTACCATTTCGCCAAGCCTTAGCATGGTTTGTCCCAGAGATGCCAATGGAAACATCATAACCACTCCCACTGAAGACTCCACCATTTCCTACATCTAGACTCTGGAGAATCACATCAGGACGCTTGAGATCCGTGTACGCACCAACATGAAGACGATCAAGCGACTGATGAATCGCAAGATTGACCTTGAGGCTGACGTACGTGAAGCCAAGTATGAGCATGACCTGGAGTCAAAGGACTTCTTGGAGAGGATCGAGAATCTGAAGACTCGCATTGCAATTCTGGAGGAGCAGATGGACATGGGGGAAAATCTTCACCCCGAGGGAGACATGGCTCCTTTGATTAGCAACGACAACGACTGTGAGGAGAGCGCCATCGGAGGAGGACACATCACCATGGAGTTTTGAGGAGAACTTTAGTTATGCCCCCATGTATCTTTACATTTCCCGTTAAATCGTAGGTCGATGCTTAGCTTTGATTTGAAACCAAACTTGTATCCCAATGTTTGAACTTGAGTTGAATGAGTGTTTTGGTGTGATATGTTTGTGCATTGCATATTGGGTAGTGAATTCTTATTTAGGCACTTATTCTATTCTAATTTCTCATCACTCCAAAAACACCAGATGCCTCCACGACATGAGCTTGACTGCACCTTCCCACCGGAGCTCACCCAACTCCTTCCGCAGCAGAATGCCCTGATGCAGCTATTGATCTAGAACTAGAACAACAACAACAACAACAACAACCATAACCACCCTCCACCTCAGGCAGACAATCTCACTCGTTTTCTGAGGTTGAACCCTCCAACTTTCTCCAGCAGCACTGAGCCCATTGTGGCAGACGACTGGCTCCGCAAGATGGAGAGGGAACTCATCACCGCTAGATGCACTGAGGCTGAAAAGGTGCGCTTTACCGCACATCAACTTGAAGGACCAGCAGCTTCATGGTGGGAGAACTACACAACCACATATCCTATTGCTGGTTTGACTTAGGAGCAGTTCAAGCTTGCTTTCCGCACCGCTCATGTTTTAGCTGGAGCCATGAGCCTGAAGAAGCGTGAGTTCCGCAACTTGCGCCAGGGAAACCGCTTAGTGGCCCAGTATGTGGATGAATTCAGCATGTTGGCCCGTTATGCACCAGGAGATGTGGACCATGATGCGGCCAAGCAGGAGAAATTTCTGGAAGGACTTAACGATGAGTTGAGCATGCAGCTAGTGGTGGCTACTTTCAAAAACTACCAAGAGCTGGTAGACAAGGCCCTCATCTTGGAGGGAAAGCAACAGCAAATTGAGAACCGCAAGAGGAAGTATGGACAGGGGAAGTCCAACTTTGGAAATCAACAGAAGCCCTTCTACTCACCATACTCACGGAATAGCGGATGAGGAACCAGTAAGTATGGAGGACACACTCATGCCGTGCACAACCATGGAGGTCACAATCATGGAGGAAATGACAACAATCGTCCCAACAATGGCAATTTCAAGAATGGCAATGGAAGTGGGAATGGCAACCAGCACCATCACGCTCTAGGTCAGAAAGATCTGAGCCATATCACCTGCTTCAAGTGCCAGAAGACCGGGCACTATGCCACTGAATGTCCCCAGAACAAGCAAGAGAATGGAAATGGCAACAACAACGGCAACTCAGCAGCTAAGAAGCCCAATCCTTTTCCCCGTGCCCAGGTGAACCACATTGATGTGGAGGAAGTCTATGATCATCCCGAGACGGTGGTTGGTAAGTTTTTATTGCATTCTCATCCAGTAATGGTACTTTTTGATTCTGGTGCAACTCATTCATTCATATCAAGGGTAGTTGTGCAAAAGTATGGTTTGCCCACCAGAACCCTTAATCAGCCCATTAAGGTCAGTTCCCAGGAGGCATGATGGTGGCAGGGATAGGATGCCACGCATTGAACCTTAATATAGGAAACCATGTTTTTCCCACCGACCTCATCGTCTTAGAGTCACAAGGATTGGATGTGATCCTAGGCATGGATTGGATGACCAAGTATGAAGGAAACCTTGATTGTTCCAGCAAGTCCATTTTGCTCACCACCCCTGAACACAAGAGGATTAAGTATGTATCCCGACACACATCAAAGAGCACTCGAGTAAATTTCCTCACAGGTGTTGTTCAGGCGGAAGTACTGGCGCTACAAGATTTTCCACATGTATTTCCGGAGGAATTACCCGGCATGCCATCGGATAGAGAGATCGAGTTTCTGATAGAGTTATTGGCAGGAACAGCCCCAATTTCCAAGAGACCCTATCGGATGCCCGCAAATGATTTATCACCCTGGGAAGCCCCGGTTCTTTTGGTGGAGAAGAAGGACAAAACCTTGAGGATGGTAGTAGATTATCGTGCCTTGAACAAGGTGACGATCAAGAACAAGTATCCTCTGCCAATGATCAATGACTTGTTTGATCAGTTAGTGGGAGCCAAAGTGTTCTCCAAGATCGATCTTCGATCAGGGTATCACCAGTTGAAAATTCATGAACAGGATATACCCAAAACAGCTTTCACCACGAGGTATGGCTTATATGAGTATACAGTCATGTCTTTTGGTTTGACTAATGCTCCTGCCTATTTCATGAGTATGATGAACAAGGTGTTTATGGAATATCTGGACAAGTTTGTCGTAGTGTTCATCGATGATATATTGATATTCTCCAAGAACGATGAAGAACATAAGGAACACTTACGTTTAGTTCTAGAGAAGCTCAGAGAGCATCAGTTATACGCCAAGTTCAACAAATGTGAATTTTGGCTAACGGAAGTTGGATTCCTTGGACATCTTATCTCTGGAGATGGAGTAGCAGTGGACCCCGCTAAGGTTGAAGCAGTTACCGAGTGGCAGTCACCCACCTCAGTTAAGGAGATCCGCAGTTTTCTCGGACTTGCCGGATACTACAGGAGGTTTATTGAGAATTTCTCAAAGATTGCCGAGCCCATGAGAATTGTTAAAGAAAGATACTAAATATATTTGGACTGAGGAATGTGAAGCCAGTTTCCAGGAGTTGAAGAAACGTTTGGTCACAGCCCCTGTGCTGATTTTGCCAAATATTCGGATGGATTTCCAAGTTTACTGTGACGCCTCAAGTCAGGGACTCGGAGGAGTACTCATGCATGAGGGAAAGGTTGTAGCCTATGCATCCAAATAGTTACGACCTCATGAGTTAAACTATGCCACCCATGATTTGGAGTTAGCAGCCGTAGTGCACGCACTCAAGACCTGGAGATACTTCCTTATCGGAAATAGTTGTGATGTTTACACCGATCACAAGAGCCTGAAGTACATCTTCACGCAGAAGGAGATAAACCTCAGACATAGGAGGTGCCTAGAATTGATCAAGGACTATGACATGAAATTGCATTACCATCCTGGGAAGGCAAATGTCATAGCAGATGCTTTGAGTCGGAAGAGTTATGTGAACACACTCATAGCAGGAGGATTACCCCAGGAGATATCCGATGATCTAAGAGATCTCAAACTAGAAATAGTCCCAAGAGGATATATTGCAACACTAGAGATACAGTCCACTTTGACCGAAAGAATTCGTGAAACTCAGAAGTCGGACAAGGAGATAGCTAAGATAAAGCAGAGAATGAAGGATGGGAAAGCTAAAGGTTTTCGTGAGGATGAACAAGGAACACTATGGTTTGAGAACCATATCTATGTGCCCAATGACACTGAGCTCAATAAGTTGATACTTCAAGAAGCCCACGATTCACCATACTCGATACACCCAGGCAACACTAAGATTTACCTGGATTTAAAGGAAAGTTTTTGGTAGACAGGCATGAAGAAGGACATCGCCGAACCTGTTACGATATGTGATGTTTGTCAGCGAGTAAAGGCGGAACATCAGAAACCAGCAAGGTTACTCCAACCTTTGCCGATACCCGAGTGGAAATAGGATAAGCTTGGTATGGACTTCATCACAGGATTACCCAGGACCCATTCAGTTTATGATTCCATCTGCGTAGTGGTCGATCGTTTGACCAAGGTGGCTCATTTCATTCCCGTGAAGACCACCTATACCAGTGCTAAGTTAGCCAAGATATATATGACCAGGGTCGTGTGTCTGCATGGAGTTCCGAGGAGTATCGTGTTAGATAGAGGAACCCAATTTACCTCAAATTTTTTGGCATCAGTTACATGAAACTTTGGGTACGAGGCTGGAGTTCAGTACAACTTTTCATCCACAGACCGATGGACAGACTGAGAGAGTCAACCAGATTCTGGAGGACATGTTGAGAGCTTGTGCGTTAGACTATGGGTCTAGTTGGGATGACAACTTACCTTACGCAGAGTTCTCATACAACAACAGTCATCAGACCAGCCTGAAGATGGCCCCTTTCAAAGCTTTATACGGAAGGAGGCGCAGAACACCATTGATGTGGGATGGTGTAAGCGACCGAAAACTTTTTGGCCCCAATCTTATCCGAGATTCCGAAGAGAAGGTCAAGCTGATTCGTGACCGAATCAAGATAGCTCAATCCCGGCAGAAGAGCTATGCTGACAGCAAACGCAAGGAAGTGACATATGAAGTGGGAGACCAAGCATACCTCCGTGTATCTCCACTTCAAGTAATCAAGAGGTTTGGTGTTAAAGGAAAATTAGCACCCAGATTTATAGGCCCCTACAAGATTCTTGAACGTAGAGGAGAAGTTGCATACTGTTGGGGAACGTTGCATGGGAAACAAAAAATTCCTACGCACACGCAAGATCTATCCATGGTGATGAGCATCTACGAGAGGGAGAGTGAATCTACGTACCCTTGTAGATTGCTAAGCGGGAAGCGTTAAGAAATGCGGTTGGTGTAGTCGAACATCTTCGCGATCCAAATCGCCGAGCATCTCGCGATCTCATCACGATCCATTCTGTGATCTCATCACGATCCGTCCCGTGAACTCATCACGATTTGTCCCGCGATCTCATCATGAACCGTCCCACGATCTCATCACGAACCGTCCCGCGATCACGTCACAATCCGTCCCGCGATCCAATCACGAATCGTCTCGTGGTCTTGATCACGATCCTTTCGATCTAGTACCGAATGGACAGCACCTCCACGTTCAGCACACGTGCAACTTGATGACGATCTCCACCGTCTTGATCCAGCAAGAAGAAGTGGAGAGGAGGAAGAGTTCACCGGCAACATGACGGCACTCCGGCGATGGTGGTGGAGCAATTCCCACAGGGCTTCGCCTAAGCAATGGTGAAATCCGATCTAGAGAAGCACCGGTGGAACGGGTAGCACGTGGCCGTAAAATCTAGTGCAAAACCCTCAAGTCCACCAATATAAATAGGAGGGAGGGAGGAGGTGGTCTTGTGCAGCAAGGCTGCCTCCTTTCTCTCTTGCGCAAGGAGGAGAGGAGGAATCCTCCTCCAATCCTAGTAGGACTAGGATTCCTCCTTTCCCACTTGGAAACTATTTCCACCTTGGCCTTTTTTCTTTCTTTCTCAACTCCAGCCGCATGGGCCTCTTAGGGGACTTCCACCAGCCCACTAAGGGCTGGTTTCCACCATCCCAAAGCCCATGTAGCCTCTTGGGTCGAAATACCTCTCCCGATGGTCCCCCGGTACACTACCGACACTCCCGGTACACTACCGATGAGCCCGAAACTTTTCCGGCGACCAAAATCGGACTTCCTATATATGAATCTTTACCTCCAGACCATTCCGAAGCTCCTCGTGACGACTGGGATCTCATCAGGGATTCCGAACAACCTTCGGTCACCACCATGCATAAATCTATACTACCAAAACGTCACCAAACCTTAAGTGTGCAGACCCTGCGGGTTCAAGAACTATGTAGACACGACCGAGACACCTCTACGGTCAATAACCAATAGTGGGACCTGGATGCCAATATTGGTTCCTACATATTCCATGAAGATCTTTATCGGTCGAACCAATATGTCAAGGATTCAGTTAATCCCGTATGATGTTCCTTTTGTTCTTCGGTATGTTACTTGCCCGAGATTCGATCGTCGGTATCTCAATACCTAGTTCGACCTCGTTACCGGCAAGTCTCTTTACTCGTTTCGTAACACAAGATCCCGTGGCTAACACTTAGTCACATTGCTTGCAAGGCTTGTTGTGATGTTGTATTACCGAGTGGGCCATGAGATACTTATCCGTCACACGGAGTAACAAATCCCAGTCTTGATCCATGCCAACTCAATAGTCACCCTCGGAGATACCTGTAGAGCACCTTTATAGTCACCCAGTTACGTTGTGATGTTTGATAGACACAAGGTATTTCTTCGGTGTTAGTGAGTTGTATGATTTCATGGTCATAGGAACATATACTTGACATGCAGAAAATAGTAGCAATAAACTGACACGATCATATGCTACGTTTGTAGTTTGGGTCTTGTCCATCACATCATTCTCCCAATGATGTGATCCTGTTATCAAATGACATCTTATGTCCATGCTCAGGAAACCATAACCATCGTTGATAAACAAGCTAGTTCACTAGAGGCATACTAGGGACACTGGGTTGTCTATGTATCCACACATGTATCCATGTTTCCAATCAATACAATTTTAGCATGGATAATAAAAGATTATCATGAACAAGGAAATATAATAATAACTAATTTATTATTGCCTCTAGGGCATATTTCCAACACATACAAGCTGGAATTATCGGAAGGATTGTCCGGAGTTCATGATGTGTTCCATGTTTCTCAGCTGAAGAAATGCCAATGTGAGATTGCTGAAATTCCTTTGAGACACAATGCCCCTAGAGGCCATACAACTTGATAGTGATCTGACTTACGAGGAGAAGCCCGTCAGAATCCTCAAGACTGCCAACAGAGTTACCCGCAGCAAGATCATCAAGTTTTGCAAAGTTCTATGGAGTCATCACACCGAGGAACAAGCCACCTGGGAACGCGAAGAAGATCTTCGTCGAGACCATCCACACCTATTCTCTAGCCAACCCAAATCTCAAGGGCAAGATTCATCTTAAGGGGCATAGGTTTTTAAATCCCAAAGTTTCAGTTTGGAATGTTATGAAAAGTAGAAATGCATCATCATCATGTTTGCAGAGTGTAATGGATTGTTGAAAGCTCACCTTTTGAAATTTATGAAATGGAATTTCCATTTTCCCTTTCACTAGTTTCCAATTCGAAAAACATTTCAAATATTTCAAAATATTAGAGGAGAAGCATGCCACTGCACACCAGGGACATATTTGTGAAGTTTTAAGCCATAGAAAACCAGGGGGTTATTTAAAAAAATATTTTTTAAAAGAATTAAATGCAATTAGGGATTTTTTGAAAAAAATATTTTTTATGTATTCCATTCTCTCCGAGAGAAAATGTTCATTAAATGGCATTAATTCTCCTGGTAATTTTGGTATAAAAATATTTATTTTAGAAAATGTCTTTATTATCATTTATTGGTTTTTGATTCACTGGAAATAGAAAAAGGAAAGCTTTTAAAACGTTTAAAGAACCGGTCGGCCCACCTGCCATTTAAGCCCTCCTGAGATCTCTCCCAATCGGCCACCGACGCCTCCCGTGTCTCTCTCTCCCTCGCTAACAGCGGACCCCACCGACCGCTCCCACTAACCCCGCGCTCACCTTCCTCCTCCCCGCACATTGAGCTCGCTGGAGATCCCTCCCAACCTGGATCTCGCTCCCCTGCCTTTCTATCGTACACCCACGACCCTATAAATACCCCGGACCCCTCCGCGCTGCATTTCACCAAAAATCCCCCTCTGCCCACACCAGAACCACCCCGCATGAGCTCGCCGGAGTTCTGCAACCACCCGAACCTTGCCAGAGCTCTTGCTCGTCGCTCCACTCACCCCCACTCCCCTCCGACGCCACCAAAGCACACATGAGACCCACCGCCACCGTTTGAAGCTTTCGAACGCCGTCCTCGACCACCGCAACACCGTCCCCGAACGTCTCCAACTTCCGGCCGCCGTCGACCTTGCCAGAACCCCGACTCCCCCCACTGTAAGCCACCACCCCCTCCCGTAGCCGTTGGATCTGCAGTCAACACACACATCAGATATTTTATTTTAACGAAATGGTACGCGCTTCGCTTCGGTCACTCGCCCACAAAAGCCCGCACGTACACGGCCTCGTCCAACCAAAACATGCCACATAGCCCCTGTCCGATGGGATCCATTTCTTTTTTTTTCTGATTTTGTTTTAGAAAACAGAATGATTTCAGATTTTCTTCTTATTATATCTTTTAAACTATTTACTGTATTTAATTGATTCTTTTTGCAATAGGTCACCAATTTATTGTAGTTTCTGCCTGTAGTCTTAGATTTCAAATTTGACATTTAAATTTGAATTTAGTTAAATTTGCTTAAATTACTAAAATCTGAATAACTTGAGTTTAAAAATTTATTTTTGAATGAATCTTTTTGCCACTGGTTTGTATAGGTTAGACCTATCATCTCACTTAGTTTGAGAATTTTTTGGATAAATTTGATTAGAGTTTTTAACTAAAACAAAATGTGTTTATTTCCTATTAGTTTTAGTTAGTTTAATTTTTCCTTTAGTTTAATTTAAATCTGAGTTAGTTTTACTTTTGTTTTAGTTTTCATTAGGTTATGTTGTTTCAACATTAGGGATTTACTTGCTGTTAATAAAAATAATTTTTTTAGTTTTATGCTTTATTGTTATAGGAATCTTTATTCTTTTTCATTGCGTAGAGTTTTATTAAACAAATTAGTTTTAGTAATATTCCTTTTCACAAACGTTGTAGGTAATTAAATTCTATTTTCTAATAAAGATTTTAGTAATTTTTTCTGTTAAGAAATGTTTTGTTAATAAAAAAATAGTTTAGTTTTTACTCTATTGTTATAGGAAACTCTAGTTACTTTCATTTAGTTGTGTTTTATATAAAAATTATATTTTTAATAGTATTTATTTTCATCAAAGTTTTAATGGATTTAATTATGTTTACTAATAATTTTTTTTATTATTTCTTTCATGTTAACTATTGGTTTGGTTACTAAAAATTATTTTTGTCTTGTTTTATATTAGTAGTAGTTTTTGCCACCAAACCTTGTCAGTCAATTATGTTGTTTTGATTTCTTTCTCTTGATTGTTACTATTGAATTGTTTTAGTATTGTTAGTTTAACCTTGCTGATTGTGTGAGTTGTATGCTTATGGTGTGCTCTTGTTTGATTCGTTAGATCATCCGGAGTGCGAGGCTTGTTATCTAGAGTCACTCACGTACGAAGATCGTCAGCAAGGCAAGTCACTTTGATCATGTTTTTACCCAATGTTTTATTTGTATTAGTTCTACCATCACCCCCATTGCATGCAAAGTACGTAAATTGGAAACTTGGTTACATTGTTGTAGTATCATGTGGTAGGTACCCCTTCAACCCCTTTGACACTATGGCCCCGGGAAACGTTGTTTGAAATTTTGCTATGCTATTAGTAGACGGGGTTGGTTGTGTGATACATGAGAGTTGTGAGTGATAATAATTTCAAGACCTACCTGATGATTCAAGATTTCAAGTTTTCAACATTACCTCTGGGTGGATGATGGTTGGAACGGCGCCCTAGAGAAGCCAGTGGTTAGCCTAGGTGTTGCTGGAGAAGTGCCAGTATTCACGCGGAAAGGTCCACCCAGGAACGATGGGATTGAAGGATGCTTCAAGACCCAAGGCTTACCTGCACAGCCACAAGCCATTATGGGCTCTGGCATGGTTGGATATTGTGGTGACCCTGGACAGGCGGTGCTACGAGACGTAGAGGAACGGTAGGAAAGGATGGGCACCAACAGAGTCCCAGAGGAACCCCTTAGAAGACCGTGTTTTGGTCATCCGTTTCTCAAACATCATGAAGTGTGAGAAATTCAACGGAGGCGATCAAATCTTGTGGGGAAAGTGTGCAAAACTCTGCAGAGTACCCAAACCTAATCGATTAGCCGTGTCCACGGTCATGGATGACTTGAGCCAAAGGAACTTAAACTATCTGGAATTCTCAACACAATTATTATGATGATGTGGGTATTAATAACTTGGGTAGGAGAATTGGTTGGTGGAACCATCTCATTAATCAACCAACTTAGTAATAATTTCTGCTTAGCCCCCTCTTGTTGTAGGTAAAAATTGGCTTTATGCAAAACTTACTACCCCACCTGCCATATTTGCATGTAGAATAGATGATTACCTTTTCACCCCTCTCTTTGTGACTTTGCCGACATATTCAATATGCTGACCTACACGGCTGCAACGTATCATGTTGCTGAGTACTTGTCCGACCAGGAGTGAGGATACGCTCTACGCTCGGTGAGATGCCCTTGGAGTCAGATGGACTCGTCTACTTGAAGCTTTCGCAAGATTTTCGATTTAGTTATTCTCATGAGTTGGCCTTCTACCACTTTATTGTAATAAAGGACTCGATGTGTGATTTCGATTTATTAATGATGTGTGATTTCCCTTTGATATATACATTGATGTACCGTGTGTGTACCAGCATGGTCTTGGGATGGTACGGAAACACCAGAGATTCGACCTTTCAGGTCGGGTCGCTGCATCCACCGTGAGGTGAACGCCACCATGCCGGCAACTCCCCAGTTCATGCACTGGTCGGAGAAGCCGGTCACTTAGAGCTAGGCTGATCACCCTGCCGTCTTGCTGAATCCCGACAACTGTGCTTTGGTCCTCGACCCCACCATCACCACCAAGGAGCGAACTTGCCGCTTCTCTTGGGTGCTGATAGATGGTGGCAGCAGCATCAACATTCTCTACCTCGACATGATGCACAATCTGGGGCTGAGAGAAGAAGACCTGCAAGCAAGCTGGACGGTCTTCCACGACATCGTGCCTGGGAAGTCCTGCTCCCTTGTCGGCAAGATCACGCTCGACGTCCTCTTAGGTGGACCCGGCAACTTCTGTCGCAAGCCGGTGTTGTTCGAGGCGTGGACCTTGCGATCCCCTATCACGCGCTGTTAGGCCGGCCGACCCTCGTCGGCTTCATGGCGGTCCCCCATTATGCCTACGTCAAGCTCAAGATGCCGAGCCGCAAGGGAATCATCACCATCATGGGTAACTACAAAATGTCGCTCGAGTGCGCTCGAGGCGGCAGCCGGCTGGCCGAGGCCCTGGAAATCGCCGAGGAAAAACGGCAGCTCGACCGGCTCGTGGCCATTGCTGCCAGCTAGCCGGCCGTGCCGGCTACTCCCTTGCAATCCGTTGACGAGGCCTCCTTCCAGCCATCCAAGGACACTAAGCAAATTCCGCTCGACCCGGCCAACCCACCTCAATGCATCACCATCGGCTCTCGCCTCAACAGCAAATAGGAAGGCGAGCTCGCCAACTTCCTCCGTTAGAATTGGTACATCTTTGCATGGTCCCTCAAGGACATGTCGGGTGTTCCGAGGAAGTTCGCCGAGCACAAACTACACGTTCGGCTGGACGTCAAGCCGGTCAAGCAACCCCTGCGCCGCTTCTCCGAGGATAAGCGGCATACTATAGGCGAAGAGATCGCCCATCTGCTCGTAGCCAGGTTCATCATGGAAGTGTTCCACATGAACTGGCTGGCCAACCCAGTCCTGGTGCTGAATAAAAACAAGACCTGGCGCATGTGCATCAACTATACAAGCCTGAACAAGGCATGTCCCAAGGACCCCTTCGCCCTATTGCAGATCGATCAGGTCATTGACTCCATGGCTGGCTGTTACTTGCTATCCTTCCTAGATGCCTACTCAGGCTACCACCAGATCAAGCTGGACCCAGAAGACCGGCTCACGACCTCCTTCATCATGCCCTTCGGGGCCTACTACTACATCACCATGTCCTTCGGCCTGAAGAATGCAGGCACCACCTTTCAACGGTGTATGCAAAAGTGCCTCCTGCCTCAGATAGGCAAGAATGTCCACGTCTACGTCAATAAGACCAAGAAGCATTTCAGCCTCCTCGACGATCTCTGGGAGACCATCACAAACTTGCGCGAGTACAAGATCAAGCTCAACCTGGAGAAGTGCGTCTTCGGCGTCCCCGCCGGGCAACACTTGGGCATCGAAGCTAACCCCGAGAAGATCAGCGCGATCGAGCGCATGCTGAAGCCGACCCAGCTCCGCGACGTCCAGAAGTTCACTGGCTGCCTCGCCTCGCTCAGCCGGTTTGTCAGCCGGCTGGGGAGAAGGCCTTGCCCTTCTACGGCTCCTCCGCAAGACTGCTCTGATCGATCCGGGCTACACCAAGAAACCAGGCATCTTCGATTGGCCTGACGAGGCGGACGAGGCCTTCCGTGGCCTCAAGAAGGCGCGCTCCCGCGCTGTAACAGCCCGAGACCAACGCTCCAGAAGATTCCCATTTTGTTTCCATTCTCGTCATGTGTTTCGTCTGGTTGTCCCATTCATCATCGCATCATTCGCATCATCTGCATAGCATTGTCACTGGTTTTCGAATACTTGCATCTGTTCGTAGTTCCCGGTTCTCACCTTTCTCGTCGCTGACCATTTTGACACCAACCACACATGCACATGCCCGCGGCATCGTTTAAAAAAATGTTGCCAGATGGGGTCGAAACCGTGTGTGCGGTCTTATTACAGTGTAGGTAGGCCGCTTGCCCAATTTCGTCACGTTCTGAATTTGTTTGGTACCCCATTGGTTAGTCGTAGCAGCGCGTCATTGGTTTATTCGTCGACGTTTACAGTGTTTTAAAAACTTTGTTATCGGGCCACAATTCTCTCTCTCATCTCATCCCAACTCCTCTAACACAACCACCTAGCCCACCTACTGCCCCCCTCTGCTTCCGGACGTCCGATCGAGATCGAACGGTCCAAAAACGAAGCAAAACCCCCTAACCTTGCCCCTAATGGAAACCCTAGCCCTTCCCTCGATTTCCGTGTCGGATCAACCCCTAGCCGCCACCTAGCCGCGCTTGTCTCCCTCCTCCAGCCGCCGCGGCCCGCCCAGGCCCATCCGAGGCCCTTCTAGGCCCGAATCATCGTCGTCGCTCGCACCGGCTCCAGGAGAGGAGCTCCTTGCGCCCGCAACAGCTCGAGGCAAGAGGCCTCGATCCTAGCCGTGACCTCGTCGCTGGAGGCCATGCTGGAGCCGCCCCCTGGCCAGAGCCTCGCTGGCGACTCACGCTAGTGGCGCCCCTCGCGCATCTCCTCTCGTTGGCCCCGCGTGTCATCTACCTCCATCTCTCTCCCTTTGCCACTCTCCTCGCAGGATTCGCCATGGAGCGCAAGCCGCCGTCGGATCCGTGAAGCCCGCATCCATTTTGCCTTTTCGCCATCGGGAATGGGCCTATTGATGCTGGATCCGGTGACCCCTGCCTCAGATCCGGCCATTCCCACCGCCGTCTCGCTGCTCGCTGGCCCCTACAGCCCCGCCATGGCCGCCTCCTGCCTTCTGCTCGTACGGGAGGAATGGGACGAGCCCCCGTTGACCCCACGCTTGGGATGCCTCCTCGCCACGCTCGTGTGGGCCGCGATCTTCAAGGCCCAGCTCGCCCCTGTCCAGCACTCCAGTTTAGGCTCAGGCCCATGTCGAGCAACCGTCCCCTTTTTTTCTTGTGCTGGGCTTGGCCTAGTGTGCCTATGCTGTTATTCATCGCCCAGGCATAGCATAGTATGTTGTGTCCAGCAGACTTGAACCGATCCATTTTTTTCTGTCTGTGAATTTGCCTAATTATCCACCCAATAACAGTTTTGTAGGAAAACCCCTTTTCTTCATGCATTTAATGTCTCACAAACCGTGCATCGTACGTAAAAACTTTATATATGAAACTTGACTAGAATTTCGTGTAGATTCACAATATCCAACTTTCACATGTGATAAAAATGTTTAACTTGCTGTTTTCATGCAATTTGCATAATTGCCATGCCGATGTGAATTATTTACTAACTTTTGAACCGTAGCTCCGTTAAAAATGTTTTATATATGTAACTTGACTAGAAAAATGTGTAGAATCTCATGGTGACATTTATTTTGCTGTTTAACAACTCTAAAATATGGTTAGTACAGATCTGTAACAAATTCATAATATGCATATGGGGTTGTTTCGGAAATGATATATATTGCTTCCGACCTCATTTAAAAGGCCTAGATGATATAGTTGTTATTGCTTAACCTCGTGCCATGCCTAAAAACATTTAATATTGATGAGTACCTAAACGGGAGTGAACTACATAATTCGAACGTGGAGTTTCGTCAATATCCAACTTGTTGCATATTGAACTTCACTTAATATGTTGTAGTTGTTTCTCGTGCTTGCCATGCCATGCCCTGCGTTGCATATTAAACCGGACATGCATCATATTGGTTTGTGCATCATGTCATGCATATGTTGTGGTGTTATCTTGTGTTGATTGTTGTTTCTAGATTGCTTCTTATCGGTAGAGTTCCGAAAGCATTCAGAGTGTGAGGATTCATTCAACTACGTTGGCTCATCTTCTTCATGGACTCGTTCTTCTTCCGAGCGGGATCTCAGGCAAGATGACACATTTCCCTGGATACCACTACTTTCATTGCCATGCTAGTTGTCCCGCTTTTATCGTTATGTCATGCTACCTACCACTTGTTTGACAAGCCTCCTAACATTGCCATGAAAGCCTCTAACACTCCACCATCCCAGCAAACCATTGTTTGGCTATGCTACCGCTTGCTCAGCCCTTCTTATAGTGTTTCTAGCTGCAGGTGCAATTTCTTCCATGTGCCAACATGGACATTCTTTTGTTATCACAATATTATTGCTAATTAATTTAATGCACTTATACATTTGGTAAAGGGTGGAAGGCTTGGCCTTTTGCTCGCTGTTTTGTTGCACTCTTGCTGCCCTAGTTACTTGTGAACCGGTGTTATGTTCCATAATTCAGCTCTCCTAACATGCTCGGGGTTGTTATGGGGACCCCCTTGATTT
Organism: Hordeum marinum; assembly: GCA_022496015.1. Taxonomy (NCBI): domain Eukaryota; kingdom Viridiplantae; phylum Streptophyta; class Magnoliopsida; order Poales; family Poaceae; genus Hordeum; species Hordeum marinum. The sequence continues at coordinate 481,587,496 of CM039674.1, forward strand.
TAGTTTTAGGATAAAGCTTGTCTAGCAAGGCCCATCATTGATACTAAATTTTCCTAATAATTAATAAACCTGCATAGGGAGTAATTAACCCGAGGATATTAATCAACAAACCGGGCCAGTGCTCCTCATGAGTGTTGGTCCAAACTAGAGCACTGTGCGGGGCCAACCTGGGGTAACTCGGGAGATTTCTATCAGGCCACTGTACGCGTAGTTCATCTGTCGTGCCCTGAGATATGCGGCTCCTATCGGGATTGTCGGCATGTCGGGCGGCCTTGCTGGATTTGTTTTACCTTTCTCGAACGTCTTGAGTGAGGAATTCCAAAATACTTCAGGCTATCTCGAGGTTGCGGATTTCCTATGGAATTGCCTAGGAAGATCACGAGATCCGTGGTCGAGGTTATTCCCGCTGTGTGTGGTTAATTGGTGATGGATGAGTTGGAGCACCCCTGCAGGGTTAAATCTTTCGGAAAGTCGTGCTCGCGGTTATGTGGCAAACTTGGATGCTTTGTTTAACACCCGGTCATAGCAAACTTGAAGTAAACTCTAATAAAATACACCAACTGTGTGCGTAACCATGGCTGTCTCTTCTCGTGAGTCCTTATCCAAGAGAGAACACGGCGGGGTTATGTTTGACGTAGGTAGGTGTTCAGGATCAGTTAGTGATCATCACTAGTTCACGTCCGTTATGCGAACACCACCATCCTTTACTTTCTGTATTCGTAAGTTAGCCACTCAAACAAATGCTTAGTCGCTTGCCGCAGCCTCACCACTTAACCATACCTCGCCTATTAAGCTTCAATAGTCTTGATACCCTTGGAAATGAGATTGCTGAGTCCCTGTGGCTCACGGATTACTACAACAACAGTTGCAGGTATAGGTAATGTGATGCTAAACACGAGAGCGTTGCTTGTTGGTTTGGAGTTCTTCTTCTTCATCGATATTGGATGGGTTCCAGGTGGCAACCCGGGATAGCAAGGATGGATGTCATTTTGTCGTTTGTTTTCATCCGTAGTCGGACCCTGCTCTTCTGTATGATGTTTGAGTATGTTGTTGTATCGATGTGATCTTGATGTAGCTTGTGGCAAGTGTAAGCCAATTCCATATACTCATATCTTCTATACATGTATAGGTAATGATATCCATTCTTGCAACACGACGAGATGTGCTTCTATCCCTGTCGAGGCCCTCATGCTGAAATAAGGATAGGATCGCATCTTGGGCGTGACACGCGCGCCCATCCTGGCCGTGCTGGCTGAGAAGGAACCGCTGCTCGCCTACATCGCGGCGACCACCCGCGTCATCAGCGTCGTCCTGGTGGTCGAGCAGCCGGAGGAGGGCAAGTACCTGCTGGTCCAACGGCCCGTCTACTACCTCAGCGAGGTCCTCTCCACGTCCAAGCAAAACTACCCCCACTATCAAATAGTACTTCCAGGAGCATACCATTACCGTGGTGAGCATGACCCCGCTCGGCGAGATCATGAGCAGCCGGGACTCCACCGGCCAGATCGCCAAATGGGTCATCACCCTCGCCGATCATGAGATCCGGTACGAGCCAAGAACCGTCATCAAGTCACAGGCGTTGGCTGACTTCCTCATCGACTGGGCGGAGACGGAGTTCGTTCCGCCGCCCCCAGACTCCACGCATAGGCGCATGCACTTCGACGGCTCGAAAATGAGGACCGGCATGGGTGCCGGCATAATCCTCTCCTCCCTGAAAAGTGATCAGCTCAAGTACGCCCTCCAAATCCACTTTGCCGCCTCCAACAACGTGGCCGAGTAAGAGGCCATAGTCCACGACCTCTGGCTCGCCAAGGAAATCGGCATCAGGCGCATTCTATGCTTCGGGGACTCTGACCTCGTGGTACAGCAATTCTCTGGTGAATGGGATGCCAGGGACGCCAACATGGCCAGCTACCGCTTCCTCGTACAACATCTCACTGCCTCCTTCGAGGGTTGTGAGTTTCATCACGTCCCAGAGCGGACAACGAGGCGGCCGACGCGCTGGCAAAGATCGGCTCCACCCGACAAGCCATCCCAGCCGACGTCTCCCTCGAATGACTACTCAAGCCGTCTATCAAGCCCTCCCCGGAATCAGAGTCAATCTTCGTGTCGGCGGGCGTCGCAGGCCCATCGAAGGCCCCGGTCGCCTCTTCGGCCCCTTCACCACCGGCTTTCACGTCACCGGCCGCCATGTCAGCACCGATCGAGCCGTCCGGCCCTGGCAGCTCGGCCGTCATGATGATCATCGAATGGGCGGCCCTGGGGATGAGCGAGCTGGCCCTGGGGGCTGATCAACCAGTCCCGAGGGCTCCCAAGCCGGTCCTGGGGGTTGATCTGCCAGCACCGGGGACTCCTGAGACGGCCCCCGTCTCGGCCCCCTCATGGTCCCAACCTATCCTGGCGTTCCTCCTACGAGGCGAGCTCCCCCCGGACGAGGCCTTGGCTAGGCAAGTCCAATGCCGGTCCTCGGCATACAGCATCATCAACAACAAGCTCGTTCGTCGCAGCACTACCAGCGTCTTTCAGCAATGCGTAGAACTAGAAAAGGGACTGGAAATCCTCCTCGACATCCACCAGGGTGAGTGCGGGCATCATGCCGCCTCTAGGACCCTGGTGGCCAAGTCCTTCCGACATGGTTTTTTCTAGCCCACGGCCATCGAGGCGGCCAAGAAATTGGTCGACAAGTGCGAGGGCTGCCAACGTTTCAGCACGCAGAGCCACCTACCGGCGTCGGCCCTCCAGACCATCCCCCTCTCATGGCCATTTGCTGTTTGGGGGCTGGATATGGTGGGCCCCTTCAAAACTGCTCGAGGCAGCATGACACACTTACTAGTGGTTGTCGACAAATTCACCAAGTGGATCGAGGCGCGACCAATCAAGAAGCTGGACAGCCCTATGGCCGTCCGGTTCATCGACAACATCACAGTCCGCTACGGCGTCCCCCACAGCATCATCACCTACAATGGCATGAACTTCGCCAAGGGTGCACTCGCACGCTTCTGCTCCACACAGGGAATCCGGCTCGATCTGGCCTCTGTCGCTCATCCGCAATCGAACGACCAGGTCGAGAGGGCAAACGGCCTTATCCTGTCTGGGATCAAGCCCCGGCTCGTGACACCGCTGGTGAGATCAGTCGGCTGCTGGATCGACGAGCTACCGGCCATCCTTTGTAGTCTTTGGACCACCCCGAACCGTTCCACCGGCTACACTCCCTTCTTCCTTGTGTATGGGTCTGAGGTGATCATCCCCACCGACATCGAGTTCGATACGCCTCGGGTCGCCCTATACACGGAGAAGGACGCGAAGGAGGCAAGAGAAGATGGTGTCGACCTACTCGAGGAAGCTCGCGAACTGGCCTTAAGCTGGACAGCAATCTACCAGCAGAAGCTCCGACATTACCACAGCAAGCGAATCTGGCCACTCTCGTTCCGCGAGGGGGACCTGGTGCTCAGGCCGATCCAGCGAACAGCCGGACAACACAAGCTTTCCTCCCCATGGTAGGGCCCATTCATCATCAGCAAGGCACAACAACGCATACTATCCAATCGATGCCCAGAAGCCGCAGAAGTGCAAAAGAGATGCCTACGGAGAGGAGACGGAGTGCCTATGGAATGCGGCCCTCATGCGCCGGTTTTACTGCTGAAGAAACCAGTGTATGTATGTATCCCCACCCTTTTGGGCTTATGAATGCAATGGGCGCCCCAAGCTAGCTCTTGGGGCGCGCCACGTTTCGTTTCCCTCAAAAGTGTTCCTCACTCACCGGTTCCCCGACCCGAGGGCTAGCCGCCTAGACCTAGATCGCTTCTCCCAGAAGTTAGCTAAGAAATGTGAGCCGGCCAAACCTCCCCACCCCTACCAGCTACAGAACCGGCTCCCGGCTGTCCAGCTGACAGGGCGTCGGGGCAGCAAAGTTTGGCCCACACGAAAGGTCAAAACAAAGGGAGATCCCGGCTAGGCCCAGTCGGACCATCGCCGCGTCTCTACCACTCTACTTATCCTGAAAAGCCCTCGCGATACCTAAGTTTTGAAGCGACTCCCTTGAGGCGGACGCCCCGACCCAGCTACAGACCGGTTCCCGGCTGTCGGGCTGGCGGGGCCGAAACCAAAGGGGAAAAGGAGAAGAACTGAAAAAAGTTGAGCGGGCAAAAAAGGATAAGGATGAGGCGGCATGAGTAACAAGGCAAACTATTCATGGCATAAATGTTAAGGCAAAAGTAGCCCACGGCCAGCATTAGCTCATTACATAAGCACCCCGAGTGGGTGGGTTCGAGCCTAACTTTGCAGGAAGAAGAAAAAAGAGAAAGATAAAAAACGACTGGGGCTCCTCGGTCAGTCGCCGGCGCGTCGCCAGTCGGCGTGACCCCAGCCGGCGCATCGTTGGGCGGCTTGGCTCGGAGGTGGTCGCGGCCTTCGGGTCGGCCTCCTTGGCCTTCGAGGTGGGCTCCTCGGTCTCAGCCGTCTCGCCGCTCGAGTCGGTGCTCTCGTCGGCAACTTCATCATCCGCTGGGCCTTGGGGGATGCCGAAGGAATCCTCGGGCAGCGGCACGCCATCCTCGCCAAGGGCCGACAGGAACTTGTCCGCGTCAACATACGACGCGAGCCTGTTGGCCCGGTGAACAAGGGTCGTCTCGTGGGCCTCCCGCTTTGCGGTCGACACGTCCCGCATGATCACCAGCCGGCCCAGATCCATGCCGCAGTACCACGACGTGATGAACCGGAGCGCCATCTGCGCCCCGGCTCGGGCAGCCGACGCCTTCCATGCTTCAAGGCGGGGGGTGGCATGCTCCAACCACTGAGCCACGCGATGCGTCGGGGCTCCCCTGCGACCCGGCCACAGCATGGCGATGACCTCTTTGTCGGCGGTCTTGAGCCGCTCCATGCTCCACTCAAGATGGGTCATCCGCATCTCGATGGCGAGCCCGGTCTCGTCCATGACCCACACGACCTCCTCTTTGATGGTGCAACCGCACTCCCGAAGATATTCCCGGTGCTCCTCAACGGTGCGCGCAACACAGTGTTGAGTTTTCGAGAAGCGCCCTGGACGAAAGACGAAGAGAAGGAAAGAAAGGCAAGTTGAAACACGAGAAACGGCAAACGGAAAAGCAACCGGCTGGGGAATAAAAAAACCGGCACCTACCTTCAATCGCGTCATCCACGCCAAGGGCGAAGTTGAGCGCCGCCTTGTGCTCCGACTCTCGAGCCGTCTCTGACACTGCGAGGGAACCCCTCACCTCCTCGAGCATCCTATCGAGCTGGGTCACCTCGCCTTGGAGGGCGGCAGTCCTCAGGGCGGCATCAGCCGCCTCCTTGATGACCGTCTCTCGGGCCGCCATCTCCTTTGCCGCCTCGACCTTGAGCCGGTCCCGTACCGCCTCCCTGTTGGCCAGCAGCGTGGCCTGCAGGTCATTCTCCTAAGTGGCCGCCTAGACACCATGTGCCAGCCGGTCCCACTCAGAGACAAGCCTGATTCTCTCCTCCCGAAGGGCGGCCAGCTCACCTGCAAGACACATCGGGCGTCATACGCCTCTCGGGGGCTATGTGCCCCTCCTGCGAAGTGCAACCAACCTTGCACACACGCCAGCTCCACCTCTAGGCGGTAGAATCCATATTTGCCGCGGTCATGGATGGCAACCGCCTCCGCGAATAGCTTCTGTCGTAGGGAGGTTCCCTCCTGTCACAAGGAGGCAAAAGTCAAGACACGCTCAAAAGATATCCGGCCCGACTCCCCATCAGCTGGTCAGCCGGCCCGCATCTCGAGGGCTACACCCAGTGGGTGTGCTTACGCGCCCCCACTAAAAGTTCTAAAGTCAAAAAAGCCGGCTTACCTCTGCACGATGTAGGGTAGCATCGCCCGCCTCTAGGAACCGGGACTGGTCCAGGACGCTCCCCAAATCCGCAAAGGAGGGGACTAGGCCGCTCGCTTGGGGGGCGGTAGAGCTGGCGCGCTCGCTAGCGCTTCCCAGTCTCGGAGCACCTCCTGCATCGATCGCAGGGGCCTCCTGGCCCGGCCGCCCCTGCCGCCCGGGCTCGCCACGACGCCAGCTGTCGGGGGCGGGTTGACAATGGCAAGGGTGCGACAGTCGCTTCCCGCCGGCCCTCCACCCAACGCCGTCGCCGCCTCCGCTTCCTGCCACTCCGGCGTATCGATCGCGACGGAGGGCATCTCCACCTCCATGGCCGCCGCCTCCGGCGCCGCCTCCAATGCCGCCGGGACCTCCGGCACCTCGGCCCAGGCCGGCTCGGCCGCAGGCGGGGTCACCTCCGGCACCTCAGGCCGGGCCGCCTCGGGAGCCGGCTCCGTCGTCGCTGCCCTCGCCTGGGCCGTCTCCTGCGCAGGCGGATGCGCTGGCGGGTCCATGACCGCCCCTCATTGCTCGCTCGACGGAGGCCTCGACATGTGGGTTGACTCCGCTGCCGAGTCCGACGCCCGTGGAGGATCCACCGACCTCCTCCGCCTCCGGCTGCTTGAGGTTCTAGAGTGCAAGGCCTCTCCTCGCGTCTTGGAATTGGAGGCTCGCAGCTCCGCGAGCCTCATCTTCTCCTCCTGCTGGGTGGCCACGTGCTCGCGGGCCAGCCGGCTGGCGGCATTCGCCGGCTTCCGCGCCGGCTCCTCCTCGTGGATCTCGATAGGGTCACTGCAGCGCCCAAGGATTGATCATTTACCGGCTGGCGACCCGGAAGAAAACTCACATAAGGAAAAAACTTACCTGATGAGAAGGGGCAAGGCCCGCTTGGCGCGTGGTGGAGGCCTCCGTGCGGCCACCTTCACCCACTTCGGGCCGGGCGATAGGACCGCGGGCCCCCCTTGAGCCGGCCTCGTCCCCCGGCCAGCTGCTCTGGCCGCCGGGGCCTGAGCCGGTGGCTCCTCGCTCCTCCGGCCCTGGCGCGCTGCGGGAGGAGGCTCGTTCAGGATCATCAAGTCGTCATCATCGTTGTCATTATCCGGCCAGTCCTTGATCGGGGGGGCAAGAGGGAACTCACCCGCTCCGCTGGGCTCCCCGGCTGCGCCGGACCCTCTGGCTCCACCGGGAGCGCCGCCTCACGGGTCCGCCGGCTCGTCGGCTCCTCCCGAGGAGTCCACTCCCTCCTCCGCAGGGCCCCCCGTCTCATAGTCTTCGAAGTCGGAGGTATCATGCTCTGCATAGAAGATCTGCGGGTGCGGGCCGTCTGGCATGTTCTGTCACACCAGTAGCTGCGGTCAGCACATCAAAGTAAGTTCTCCAGCCGGCTGCCGGCTGGGGAATATCAAACGAAAGGAAACCGCCTCGATGAAAAACATACCAGGGGAGGCCGGTTGATGCAGTCATATGGCTCCATGCCGAAGGACCACGAGGCGGGCTTCAGCTTGAACGTCGTAAGGGCATTCACCCGCTTTGCCACCAAAGCCGGCTTTAGCTCGACGGTGGACAGTCGGCAGGGGTCGCGCCAGCCGGACATGTCGCAGATATGGTGCGGCCTCAGATGGAGGGGCGATACCCGGCGCGAGATAAAGGCCGTCACCAAGTCTGCGGTGACCAGCCCCTCCAAGCTCTTCAGCTGCGTGAGCCGGGCAAGATCCTCCAGGGCCACGTCGCGCGGGGCAGCCCCCAGCCAGTTTAATAGGGTGGACTGCCTGTCGTCAAACGGCGGCAGCCAGATATAGTCCATCTTCGGGTCGGCGTTCTTCACATAGAAGAACGTCCGGTGCCACCCCTTGACGGAGTCGATAAGGGAAAGAACAGGAAAGTGAGCGACGCCACGGCAGCACACCACCATGCCCCCGTAGGCGTCGCTTTTCAACAGCTTGAGATAGAAAAGCACATTTAAGAACTCGATGAAGGGAAGAATGCCGAGGTACCCGTCACACAACTTCACGAAGGCAGAGCGGTATAAAATCGAGTTCGGGCCGAGGTTGTGCGGCTGGAGGTCGAAGGTATCAAGGAGGAGGCAAAAGAAGATACTAACCGGGAGCCCGAAGCCCCAGCAGAAGTGCCAGAGGAACACGACGTGTTCCCCAGGCTGTGGCGCCGGTGCTATCTCATCGCCCGGCGCGCGTGCGACCACCCGCTCCTCCGGCGGCAGCATGCGCGTGCAGCGAAGCTCGGCGATATTCGCCTCGACCACAATGGAGCCAGCCCAGCTTCCATCGCGCCCATCGTCCATCGTGGCGGCAGTACAGTGTGCGGGTATGGTTGCGTGCTCGGGTGCGGTGGCGCACGAGGAAGGCAGGGAGGCAACGAAGACGGGCAGCAAGGGGGGCAAGTGAGGAGCTGGTACCTCTGCCTCCTACCCATCCTCTCCTTTTATAGGGGAGGCCACGATCGGGGGACGTGGGATTGATTGCACCCACTCCCCCGGGAAACTCCATGCGCGCGTGCGTGGCCCCGGGCCATAACGGCCGCTTCGGGGCGTAGAGGATTCTAGCTTGCGCCCCGAGGCCTACTGGGCTACGCGTGGGGCATAGCGGGCTAGGCCCAAGCGACGTCCTATGTCCCCGCGTCCGCAGGACCCACTGCATCATTATTCGCCGCGTGGCATGCCGCGTGCCGGCGGGGGTCCCGGGGCGGCGCGCCAGTATCCAAGGCGTAGGGTCCGACGGCCGACCCGGGTGCCCTTTCGCCTTCGAGTCGGAGGCGCGTATCGCTGAGGGGAAGCCGTCGACTCCCCACCGTCTGCCAGATGCGGGCCACCGCCAGCTTCGGGGGCTACTAACGGGGTTATTACTTCTAGGTAGGCCAAAGCAACGGGGTTTTCCCCCTTTCGCTTCGAAGAATAACTACGCGACCGGCTGGCCTTGGTCAGTTGGAGGACGTCCGGCACAAGCCGATGCCGGTTGCCGCCACGGATGGTTGGTCGAGGAGCCGGCTGGACCCTCGGCCGGCTGGGCGTGGCCGGCTCCCTCCAGGCCGGCTCTTCCGTTGACCTTGGGACGTACATGTGACGTCCCGTCCCTCTGCTCGCGGGTACGATGACACGACGCGACCGGCATGACGGGCGGCCCTGTGCCTATAGCGGCCGCTGACGCACTGCAGCGCGTGTCTATAGTCCAACTGTCCCAGCCGCTGACCTTGGCGAGCACGACCGGGTCTGGGAACAGTGCCGGCACGCCCTCGCCACTCGATTACTTACCCCACGTGGCTACAGTGCGGCCGGCCGTACTGGAGACTTCGGCCGGCTGGCGCTAGACGACGCCCCCCCGAGCGACCCGTTCCGCGGCAGGTGGGCGAGGGCCAATCGCAGAGCCGGCTGGCAGGCCCCAACGAGGGATGGGACCGCTCGGCCGGCGGACCCCACCAACGACGAGAAGGCATGAATGGCGGGACCCTCTGGCCAGTCGGAGTGACTGCCATCCGGGTCCCTCCACCTTTGTACTTAGAACATATTATAAGAGCCTGGGGGTTGACCTATAAAACCCCCTGAGCCCCCCATGGAACGGGGATGGAGGATCATATTCACACACACACACAATCCCTTCTAGCAGTGGAGGAAGAGGAGCCGGCTGCCCCTTCTTCCTCCTCTAGACACAGGTCCAGGAACACCATTGTACCTATACCCATCCATCCAACTAAACCAAGCAGGACTAGGGGTATTACCTCCTCTGGAGGGCCCTGAACCTAGGTACATCGTGTGTCAACACCGCTTGTGCCCAATCTTGCACCCGGAGCCCGTCGGCGTCCTTCGGCCCCAACCACCTAAGATAAGTCACCCTATGGCATCTGTCGTGAGAAAACGACGACACGGGCCGAGAGCTCGGGGTGGATGACGGGCCGAGCCGTCCGTTCCCGCTCGCTCCGTGGGGGTGGAGTGTGCTCGTGGCTGCGCCGGCTGCTGAATGTCGGCGCTTCTTGGTGATGACCGCTGCGAGGCGGGTTGTTGGTGCGCCGGTTGCTAACAGCCGGCTGCTCGCTCCCCGGCATCTAAGAGTGCCGGGGGTTGTTTGTTCCGGTCCTATGGCTGGAGACGCAAGGGGAGCTAGAATGCTGAGCCAACTGACGGTCAGCAGTCCCCGTGCCCTCGCGCTCGAGCCGGGGGCCTTCGGTGGTGGCGCCGCCCAACACGAGCAGGCGCTGCTGCGCGTCGGCGGCGTTGATGAGCTCCTCAATGTGGCGCTTGTGAGCAACACGCTCTTCACCCTCCAAGGTGGCCAAATCCGCGTAGGCCACCTTGAGGGCCCGCAAGTTGGCTGCGGGGGTGTCGTAGACGGGCATCTTGCCGCTAGGGATTTCGGAGACCACGCGGCCGAGGTCACGCATTGCCCCTCGCTGGCTGGGCTCGGTGCCAGCTGGGGTGAGACCGTAGGCAGAAGCATATTCCCACTGGGCGGCCTCCACGCGGCGCCGCGTGGCCGCGGGGTAGTGGCGTCCTTGAACAGGGCGTGACGAATCGCCTCGAGGTCCGCCGCAGCGGCGTCAGGATTTGCCGTCGGGGCAATAGGGGTGCTCAGGCCACGGAGGGCCGCACCAAGCGGGTCGGAGGTGCCGACGCGGGTCGTGACGGCGACGGTCGCGGTCCGTGCGTGTCCGGAGGAGGTGGAGGAGCCGACGACCAACACCCCCACGCGACAGTGGGAGCCACTGGGTTGGGTTGCAGCGATTGCTCCCACGGTCGTGGGAGGATCGGCGTAGACGAGCACCTGCCTGGGGTACTCGTCCGCGGCCAGAGAGTTGGCAAGGATGAGCCTGCCGAAGTGCTCGGTGAGTGCGTCGATATCGGTCGTGAGGTCGACGGAGTCGCCCGCAGGTCGTGTCAGAGTAAGCCCCACGAGCCCGCGGTTTCGCCTAGACGTGTCGCGACGGTAGGGAATGGCGAGGGGTCTCGCCCAGAGCATGAATCTGGCCGGCGCCGCGTACGGCCCCACGGTTGGCGCCAACTATCGCCATTTTCTCACGACAGATGCCATAGGGTGGCTTATCGTAGGTGGTTGGGTCCGGAGGACGCCGACGAGCTCCGGGTGCGAGATTGGGCACAAGCCGTGGTGACACACGATGTACCCAGGTTCAGGGCCCTTCGTGGGAGGTAACACCCCTAGTCCTGCTTGGCATAGTTGGATGGATGGGTATGTGTACAAGGGTGTTACTGGAGCTGTGTCTAGAGGGGGTAGAAGGAGCAGCCGACTCGTCTTCCTCTGCTACTAGGGGGTTTTGGGAGTTCTGTGGGGGTGCGAGAGTGATCGTCCGTCCCCGTTGCATGGGGGGCTCGTGGGGTTTTATAGGCCAACCCCCCGGCTCTATAATATATCTAAAGTCTTGGGTGGGGGGACCTAGCTGGCAGTCTCTCCGGCTGGCCAGGGGGTCCCACCCTTTGCGCCGTCTCATCGTCTATGGGGTCCATCGGCTGAGCGGTCCTGTCCCCCACTGGGGCCCGCCAGCCGGCCCTGCGATTGGCTCTCGCTCACCTGCCACGGCAAGGGTCGCTTGGGAGGCGTCGTCTAGCGCCAGTCGGCCGAGGTCTCCGATACGGCCGGCGGTACTGTAGCCACGTCGAGGCAAGTTATAGAGTGGGCGAGGGCGTTCCGGCACTATTCCCTCGCCCAGTCACGCTCGCCGAAGTCAGCGGCCGGGACGGCCGGACTGTAGCCATGCGTTGTAGTGCGTCAGCGGCCACTGTAGCCAGAGGCCGCTTGTCGTGCCAGTCGCGTCATGTCGTTCTACCTACGTGCAAAGGGACAGGACGTTACTTGTTCGTCCCAGGGTCAATGAAGGAGGCAGCCTAGAGGCAGCCGGTCGCAGGTCGAGCCGGCTCCTTGACCAGCCGTCTAGAGCGCCACCTAGCATCGGCTCGAGCCGGACGTCCTCCAGACGGCCATGACCAGCCGGTCCATGTTGTTCTTCTTTGAAGCGGGAGGGGAATGACCCTGTTGCTTTGGCATACCTAGGGGGAAATAACCCCGTCACTCCCACTTGCAGTAGAGTTAATAATCTAGTTCACATCACCATGTGATTTACATTGTTATGAATCTAACACCCAATAGGGGTCCGATCAAGCTTTGCATGTGAGAGAGATCTTTAGTCAACGGGTCTGCGACATTCAGACCGTGTGTACTTTGCAAATCTCTATGTCATACTGTAGACACTTCTACCACACTCCACTTGGAACTATTCCAACTGGCTGCTCCACTATACTTATCCGGATTGCTACTAAGAGTCATCCGGATTGGTGTTAAAGCTTGCATCAACGTAACCCTTTACGATGAACTATTTATCACGTCCATAATCCAGAAATATTTCCTTAGTCCACTAATTACTAAGGATAATTTTGACCCCTGTCCAGTGATCAACTCCTGGATCACTCTTGTACCCCTTGACAGACTCATGGCAAGGCACACACACGTGCGGTACACAACATGGCATTCTATATAGAGTCTATGCATAAAGCATAGGGGACGACCTTCGTCCTTTCTGTTTCTTCTGCCGTGGTCGAGCTTTGAGTCTTACTCAACTTCACACCTTACAAATCAGGCAAGAACTCTTTCTTTGACTGATCCATTTTGAACTCTTTCAAAATCATGTCAAGGTATTTACTCATTGAAAAATCTTATCAGGCGTCTTGATCTATCTCTTATAGATCTGGATGCTCAACAATTAAGTAGCTTCATTCCAGGATTTCCTGTGAAAAAATCCTTTTCAAACAACCCTTTATGCTTTCCAGAAATTCTACATCATTTCCGATCAACAATATGTCATCCACATTTGCTTATCAGAAACTCTATAGTGCTCCCACTCACTTTATTGCAAATACAAGTTTCTAATAAACTTTGTATTGACTCAAAAACTTTGATCACCTGATGAAAGTTTATGTTCCGACTCCGAGATGCTTTCTCTAGCCAATAGAAGGATTGCTGGAGTTCGCACACCTTTTAGCATCCTTAGGACTGACAAAACCTTCTGGTTGTAGCTCATACAACTTTTCCTCTAGGAAGGAAACAATGTTTTGACATCCATTTGCCAGATTTCATAATTGAAAAAACGCGGCAACTGCTAAAATAATTCCAACAGACTTTAGCAACGCTACGAGTGAGAAAGTCTCATCGCAGTCAACTCCTTGAACTTGTCGGAAACTTCTTTTTGACAAGTCGAGTTTTATAAATGGTGGCATTCACCATTAGCATATGTCTTCATCTTAAAGGTCCATTGGTACTCAACGATCTTCCATTCAACGGGCAAGTCTACCAAATTCCATACTTGGTTTTCATCCATGGATTCTTTCTTGGATTTCATGGCCTCTAACAATTTATCGGAATCCGGGCCCATCATCGCTTCTCCATATCTCGTAGGTTCATCGTTGTGTAACAAGATGACCTCTAAGACAGGGTTGTCGTACCACTTAGGAGCAGTATGCATCCTTGTCGACCTACGAGATTCGATAGTAACTTGATCTGAAGCTTCATGATCATCATCGTTAACTTCCTCTTCAACTAAGGTAGGCTCCACAGAAACATCTTTCTATGCTGCGCTACTCTCTGGTTGAAACAAAGGTTCAACAACCTCATCAAGTTCTATCTTCCTCCCACTAAATTCTTTAGAGAGAAACTCTTTCTTGAGAAAGGACCCATTTTAGAAACAAACACTTTGTTCTTGGATCTAAGATAGAAGGTTTACCCAACTGTTAAGTTAGGGTATTCTATGAAGATGCATTTGTCCACTTTGGGTTCGAGCTCATTAGGTGAAAACCCTTTTTCCCATAAGTGTCGCAGCCCCAAACATTAAGAAATGACAGCTTAGGTTTCCGCCAAACCAAATATACGGTGTCATATCAATGGACTTAGATGGTGCCCCTTTTAAAGTGAATGTACTTGTCTCTAATGCATAACCCCAAAATGATAGTGGCAAATCGATAAGAGAAATCATAGTTTGGACCATATCCAATAGAGCACGTCTACGACATTCGGACACACCATCACACTATGGTGTTCCGGGTGGTGTGAGTTGTGAAACAACTTCCACTTTGTCTTAAGTTGTATACCAAACTCATAACTCAGATATTCACCTCCACGATCATATCGTAGACATTTTATTTTCTTATCACGATGATCTCGAACTTGACTCTCATTTTGCTTGAACTTTTCAAACGATTCAAACTTGTGTTTCATTAAGTAAATATACACTATATCTACTCAAATCATTAGTGAAGGTAAGAAAATAATGATATGCACCGCATGCTACAACACTCATTGGATTGCATACATCAACATGTATCATTTCCAATAAGTCACTTGCCCGCTCCATCAAACCAGAAAACAGGGTTGTTAGTCATCTTGCCCAAGAGGCATGGTTCGCATGTCTCAACCGATTCAAAATTGAATGAGTCCAAAGATCCATCAACATGGAGTTTCTTCATGCGCTTTCGACCAATATGATATTTAGCGGCAGTACCACAAGTATGTGGTACTATCATTATTAACTTTGTATCTTTTGGCATCAATGTTATGAACATATGTATTACTACGATCAAGATTCAACAAACCATTCTCATTGGGTGCATGACCATTGAAGGTATTATTCATGTAAACAGAATAACTATTATTCTCTAACTTAAATGAATAACCATATTGCAATAAACACGATCTAATCATGTTCATGCCTAAAGCAAACACCAAATAACATTTATTTAGGTTCATCACTAATCCCTAAGGTAGAGAGAGCGTGCGATGTTGATCACATCAACCTTGGAAACATTTCCAACACACCTCGTCACCTCACCCTTAGCTAGTCTCCGTTTATTCCATAGCTTTTATTTCGAGTTACTAACATTTAGCAACCGAACCGGTATCCAATACCCAGGTTCTACTAGGAGTACTTGCAAGGTACACATCAATAACACGTATATAAAATATACTTCTTTCGACGTTGCTAGCCTTCTTATCTACCATGTATCTACGGTTGTTCCACTACAGTGACCGCTCTCCTCATAATAGAAGCACTTAGTCTAGGGTTTGGGTTCAACTTTGGGTTTCTTCACTGGAGCAACAACTGACTTGCCATCCATGAAGTTTCCCTCCTTACCCTTTCCCTTTTCGAAACTAGTGGTTTTACTAACCATCAACACTTGATGCTCCTTCTTGATATCTACCTTCGTGGTGTCGAACATCGTGAACAGCTCAGGGATCATTATTTCCATCCCGGGCACTTTATAGTTCATCACGAACCTCTAGTAGCTTAGTGACAGTGACTTGGAGAACTATATCAATCACTATCTTATCTAGAAGATTAACTCCCACTCAATTCAAGCTATTGTAGTACCCAGACAATCTGAGCACATGCTCAACGATTGAGCTATTCTCCTTCATCTTGCAAGCAAAGAATCTTGTTGGAGATCTCATATCTCACAACACGGGCACGAGCCTGAGATCCCAATTTCAGCTCTTAGAACATCTAACATGTTTCATGACGTTTAAAACATTTTGGAGCCTCTATTCTCAGCCATAATACATGGCACACTGAACTATCAATTATTCATCGGAACGTGTGTTTCAAATGTTCACAACATCTACAGACGATGCTAGACGGGGTGGTGCACCGAGAGGTGCCTTAAGGACATAAGCCTTCTACGCAGCAATGAGGACAATCCTCAGATCATGGACCCAGTCCGCAATATTTCTACCAACATCTTTCAACTCTATTTCTCCAGGAACATATAAAAATTCAAGGGAGCTATAGCGTGAGCTAGTAATCTACAACATAATTTGCAAAGTCACTACTGACTATGCTCATGATAATGAGTTCAATTAATCATATTACTTAAGAAATCCTACTCAAATTGACATCCCTCCGGTCATTCAAGGGATACATGATCCAAATTCACCAACCCAAGTACAATCATCACATGAGTTGAGGTGGTTTCAATGGTGAACATCATCATGTTTGATCATATCTACTATATGACTCATGTTCGACCTTTCGGTCTCTTGTGTTCTTAGGCCATGTCTGTACATGCTAGGCTCGTCAAGTTTAACCCAAGTGTTCTGCACGTGCAACACTGGCTTGCACCCATTGTATATGAACATAGAGTCTATCACACCTGATAATCACATGGTGTATATGAACTTTCGCAACGAAGAACACTTAGGTTGAACACAGTTTATCTTGAAATTTAAGTGAGGGATCACCTTCTAATGCTACCGTCGTTCTATGCAAAACAAGGTCCATAAAAGGATTAACATCACATGAAAATAATAAGTGACATGATATGGCCATGAACTTGTGCTTTTGATCTCCATCTTGAAAGCACCGACATGATCTTCATCGTCACCGGCATGACACCATGATCTCCATCAACGTGTCGCCATCGGGGTTGTCGCCCCCACCATGCTTCTACTACTATTGCTACGTCTTGGCGATAAAGTAAAGCATTACATAGCGCTTAATGATTGACACGCAGGTCATACAATAATTAAAGACAACCCTATGGCTCCTGCCGGTTGCCGTACTCATCGGCATGCAAGTCATGATATTCTATACAATACATGATCATCTCATACATCACATATATCTGATCATGTAATTAACCATATCACATCACAACATACCCTCCAGAAACAAGTTAGACATCCTCTAATTGTTGTTGCAGGTTTTACATGGCTGCTACAGGTATGTAGCAAGAACAATTCTTACCTATGCCAAAACAACAACAATGATACATGAATTTCTGTTCAACCTTCTCAAGGACCGCCTTTGTTGAGTCCGATCCAACTAAAGTATGAGCAACAGACACCCGCTATCCATCTTTGTGCGTGGGAAACAAAAAAATTCCTACACACAGGCAAGATCTATCCATGGTGATGAACATCTACGAGAGGGAGAGTGGATTTACATACCCTTGTAGATCGCTAAGCGGAAGCGTTAAGAAAGGCGGTTGATGTAGTCGAACGTCTTCGCGATCCAAATTGCCAAGCGTCCCACGATTCCATCATGATCCATCTCGCGAGCCAATCACGATCTGTCTCGCGATCCCATCACGATCGGTCTCACGATCTTGATGATGGTCCTTCCGATCTAGCGTCGAACGGACGACACCTCCGCGTTCAACACATGTACAGCTTGATGATGTCCTCGCCTTCTTGATCCAGCAAGAGATGCAAAGTAGTAGATGATTTCCGGCAGCATGACGACGTGGTGACGGTGTTGGTGAAGAACAATCTCCGCAGGGCTTCACCAAGCACTATGGAAACTATGACGGAGGATAAAATAGAGGGACGGGGTTGCCGGCACACGGCTTTGGGTTTCTTGATGTGTTCTAGGTGCTAGCCCTGCCCCTTTATTTATATGCTGAGACCTGGGGTCGAAACTTGGAGAAAAAATCCTCCTCAAGGTCGGTTTGCCCACAAGGCAAGAGTCCTCCTCGGACTCCAGGAACAGATGCTAAGGTCCTCGGTGTCTTGCCCCAGACGCCAGGGTCCCTGGCATCTGGCCCCTGGCCTTCGCAAAACACCTTTTGCACCTTCCGAAAGCCTCATGGGCTTTGCCCCTTGGCCCAAATAAAGTGTTCTTGTACCCCCAACATTCCGGGAAACATACAAAACTATTCCGGTGAATTCCATAACTCTTCCAGAGACAAAACACTATTATCCCATATATCAGTCATTACCTACAGACTATTCCGGAGCTCCTCGTCATGTCCGGGATCTCATCCGGGACTCCGAACGACTTTTGGTCACCAACATAATAACTCAACTATACTGATATCGTCACCAAACGTTAAGTGTGTAGACCTTGTGGGTTCGAGAACTATGCAGACATGACCGAGACACCTCTATGGTCAATAACCAATAGCGGGACCTGGATGCCCATATTGGTTCCTACATATTCTACGAAGATATTTATCGGTTGAACCTCTATGTCAAGGATTCAGTTAATCCCGTATGATGTTCCCTTTGTTCTTCGGTATGTTACTTGCCCAAGATTCGATCATCGGTATCTCTATACCTAGTTCAATCTCGTTACCGTCAAGTCTCTTTACTCGTTCTGTAATACAAGATCCCGTGGCAAACACTTAGTCACATTTCTTGCAAGGCTTTGTTGTGATGTTGTATTACTAAGTGGGCCCCGAGATACCTCTCCATCACACGGAGTAACAAATCCTAGTCTTGATCCATGCCAACCCAACAGACACCCTCCAAGATACCTGTAGAGCACCTTTATAGTCACCCAGTTACGTTGTGACGTTTGATACACACAAGGAACTCCTCCGGTGTGAGTGAGTTGCATTATCTCATGGTCGTAGGAACATATACTTGACATGCAGAAAACTGTAGCAATAAACTGACACGATCATATGCTACGTTTATAGATTGGGTCTTGTCCTTCACATCATTCTCCTAATGATGTGACCCCGTTATCAAATGACATCCATGTCCATGGCTAGGAAACCTTGACCATCTTTGATCAACGAGCTCGTCTACTAGAGGCATACTAGGGACATAATGTTGTCTATATACCCACACATGCATTAGTTTCCAATCAATACAATTATAGCATGGATACTAAATGATTTCCATTAACAAGGAAATATAATAATAACCAAATTATTATTGCCTCTAGGGCATATTTCCAACACCAGCACAACCACTTCGTATCGCTAGATGACTTGACGGCCTGAACTCCTCGCTACACCCTATAAGTTGCCCCCGGTGCCCTAGGGAGAAAGCACATTTGCTCCGTTGGTGGATTTGGTAATTAATAACAACATATAAGTCACTGAACTAATGTTTCCACCAAGTATATTTCAGGAAATGTTCAATGATAGGATTGACAAAAGGAGATTGTGGAGAAACCCCAAGATGGAAGGAAATAGGTTGGCCAAGCTTCATGCAAGAGGACTCTACATTTTATATTTGTGAGAAATCACTTTGAGTCCATAGGAAAGCCAATACCATTAAAAGGGGGTAAGGTTTTGTTGGTGAACAATATGCTCAAACGTGCACAAGTGATAGTTGCCAAAAACATCCACAAACTCTCCCACCAAAGTCTGTTCTATACCTAACACTCAAAATCGGTGCAACCAACTTTCCCATACCGATGCCACCAATTACAGAACCTAGACAGACTCAGCCAAACCCTAGCCACTTTGGTGCAACCGATTCCATACCGGTGCCACCAAGTTTAGGTTGCCAACTTTCTATTATGCAAATTCACATTTTTGGACCCACTGAGAATGTTGGATCGGCGTCACCGAGATTGGAAATCTGATCGTTGGTCACCTTATTGGTGCAACTGAGTTTCCTATATTGGTCTCACCGAGATTCAAAAGTTGCCACCTTTTGGTCACTTCGGTACCACCGAGATTAACACATCGGTGTCACAGAGTTGGTCATTTTGTGTGTAATGGTTGGATTTTTGGGGATGCCTATATATACCCCTTCACCACCACCTACTCGAGAGAGAAGCACTCAGAACTATTCCATACCCATCCTATCACATTTTCTGAGAGAGAACCACCTATCCTTGTGTTGAGATCAAGATCTTCCACTCCAATCATATGGATCTTGATGTCTAGCCTCCCCAAGTAGCTTTCCACCAATACCATCTCTTCCACCATGCCAAATCTGTGAGAGAGTGATTGGGTGCTGTGGAGTCTATCATCTTGAAGCACAAAAGCAAGGAGTTCATCGTCATTACCGAGCCTATTACCTTTTGGAGGATGGTGCCTCCTAGATTGGTTAGGTGTCGCTTGGGATCCTCCTACTTCATGTTGTGGAGCGAACCAAGAAGTTTGTAAGGGCAAGAAGATCGCCTACTTCATGAAGCTCTAACCATAGTGAGGCTACTCCTTCATGGACGGAAGCCGTTATGGAATAGTCAAGGTTGCTACTTTGTGGACCCTTTTGGGTGGAGCCCTCCATGGACTCTCGCAACTGTTACCCTCCGTGGGTTAAAGACTCCATAAACGTGGATGTACGATAGCGCCACCTATCGGAACCACGAGAGAAATCATTGTGTCTACAACTGCGTTTGATCTTCCTACCCTATCCCTTCTATACATGCTTGTTGTTATTTTCCACTACTATATACTCTTAGACTTGCATGTGTAGGGTGTACTTGACATGCCATGAAATGCTAAAAACTATCAACCCTAAGAATTGGTATAGGCAAAACTTTTATTTGGTCAACTAGTCTAATCACCCCCCCTCCAGACATACTTTCGGTCCTACAAGTGGTATCAGAGCTTTGGTCTCCATTGCTTAGGTCTCACAACCTAGGAGAGTATGGCGTCTAGTGAGGGAAGTTATCACCGTAGAGGTGCATACTTTGATGGCACTAATTTTGCTAGTTGGAAGCACAAAATGAAAATGCATATTCTTGGTCATAACCCCGGCGTTTGGGTTGTTGTTCATGTTGGCTTGCAAGGTGAGTTCTTTGCGGATGGACGGGAACCGGATCGTGAAGCGACCATGGGTGAGTTGAAGATGTTGCAACTCAATGCTCAAGCATGCGACATTCTCTTCAATTGCTTATGCCCCGAAGAATTCAACAAAATCAGCTGTCTTGAGAATGCAAAAGAGATTTGGGATACTTTGGTTGATATGCACGAAGGAACCGAGTCCGTGAGAGAATCCAAGTTAGATGTTCTTCAAGGTCAGCTTGACAAGTTCAAGATGAAGGATGGTGAAGGAGTCGTAAAGATGTACTCTAGGCTAGCTCTCATCACAAATGATATTGCCAGCTTAGGAAGCGAAGAAATAACCGACAAATTCATCATCAAGAAGATACTTAGAGCTTTGGATGAGAAATACGACACCATGTGCACATTGATCCAAATGATGCCAAACTACAAAGATATCAAGCCTACGGAAGTCATTGGCAGGATTGTTGTTCTTGAGATGACACTCAAAGATAAGGAAGGACTTCATCACAAGTCTAGTAGTGCTTACAAAGACACAAGTGATGCTCCCGCAACTTCAAGCAACAACCTTGTCACCAATGAAGAGATAAGCCTCATGGTCAAGAAATTCAACAAGTTCTACAAGAATAGAGGCAAAGAAAGAAACTCCAACTCAAGATATGATGAGAAGCGTTTGTCAAGTCGTGACCACAATTGCTACAACTATGGAAAGCCCAGACACTACTCAAATGATTGCACGGCTCCCTACAAAAGAAGAGAAGAGTGACCTCGAAGACGAAGCTCAAGAAATGAATCACCAGAAAGAGAGAGAAGGAGTAGAGATGATCGTTATGAACGAAGACACTCAAGGAGAAGTAGAGATTCGGAGAAGAAGGACAAGTACTTCAAGAGATACACAAGAAGAAAACATCAAGCTCATGTTGGTGAATGGGTTTCCGGCTCTGACTCCGACAACAACTCTGAGAGAAGCTATCACTCCGACTCCGACTATAGTCAATATGATGGTGTTGCCGGAATTGCTCTAGTGACTACCAACTCCTACGATCTATTTGATTCACCAAATGACGGGAGTGGAAGTTGCTTCATGGCTAAAGGCCCCAAGGTATCGCACCCCGAGTATCTTGATTTTGATAGTGATGAAGATGATTTGCTTTTTGATGATGACTTGCTTTGTGATAAAACTAGTGATGTTAATCAAAATGAACTTGATAATTCTCATGCTAGTCAAGATGAGTCATTGGATGATGATAAGATGAAAATAGAACAAGTAACTAAAAAAACTAAACACTCTTAAGTTAGCTCATGAATCTACTCTCGAAGGTCATAGAGAGCTTGTGAGAACTCATGAGAAGCTACGCTTTGAGAAGCTCAACTTGGAGCAAGAGCATGAGTTTCTCAAAGCTATCAATGATGATCTCTGAAAGAAGACTTCATCTTATCTAACCAAACGACTACTCTTGTATACTTTCATTCCTCAAGATAAAACTAAGCAATCTAGTAACAAAGGCAAGAAAGGTTCTTCATCTAGTAGCAACAATAAAAATGCTAAACCCAATGATGTTGCTTCTAGTAGTTGTATTGACTCCACTAATGATAATTATCTTAGCCAAGTTACACTTGAGCAATAAAATGATTTATTGATAGGAATTATAGAAAAAGGTATCTACAAGAGTCTTGTCATATGTAAGCAATTTGAGGAAATTGTACGCAAGCACAGAGGATACCGGAAGTATCGTGGTGCTGGATACTTCAACGCTAATGGAGTTGAGTGGGAAGAAGGTCAATATCACAAGCCCAAGTTTGTTCCTCAAAAGGATAAGTATGAAAATACTCTTCCCAAGGGGACAAACACTCAATATGACCTTCCACCACAAGACCACAAGCTCAAGGGCAAGAACAAGCTTCAAGAGGACATTGACTCATATGAAGATGAACCCCTAGCTTTGGTGGAGTGGGATCCCAAGGCTACTTCAAGCTCAACTACTACAAAGGCTACTTCAACACCAAGGATCCCCATCAACTTGATGTGGGTCCCCAAGAAGAAGAACTAGTAAGTTATTGAGGGGTGACTCCGCCAATGAAATTCACTCACATTCATTATTGGCAAGAACTTTTTGCACTCAACATCAACTCAATGCAATAGTTCAAGGAGTCACACATTCCCTCAAAGGTAAGCAAGGGACAAGGTAATCAACTAATCAATGGACATTATAACATATGCTTTGCACTCCATGTCCATAGATATCCTTGTATTTGTTTCTTGTGTGTTGGGACTAACCCATGTAGGTGAGAGGAGTAAGGAAACAACAAGGATGATCCCAACTCTTGGTGATCTTCATCAACATTGAGAATTCACAACTACCTCACCAACATGAAGTCTTCATCGACAAAACCCAAGGTTAGTTTATTCCTCTTATGGGGGGATGTCACATTAAGGGGGAGCTTTACTCTAAAACTTGAGTCAAAGCATCTCTTAGTATGTGACAACATTAAATGCTTTATGTAAAAGTGGTAACCCCACTTGTGCTTAAACGATAAGTATGACCTATGATCAAGTACTCTTACTTGGCTCCTAAGTCAAATACTCATATATAGATGACTTCATCATCGCCCAAGTGCTTGTTAGATGCTAGTGTGTTTGTGCATGTTTGTCATGATTTCTTTTGACATCTTATTGTGTGAGCATGTTGGTCTACATTTATTTTCTCATTCGAGGATATCCAATTGTGTCTATTTGGCTTTTTATTTATCTTTTCCCAATTGGATGGACAAGAATTCCTAGGACCACTCTTTAGCTATCTATGCTTTCTCACCTCATATTCCATTCATGCTGCATCACAAAATTTGAACAAGTACTTTTCGATCCCTCTATGTGTGGAGCACTTGGAGTTCCGTATCGACAAGAACTAATCATTAAAACCTCCCAAGTGCATCTTGTGGAACCAACCCCACAATCTCGGTCTCACCGAATGCCTACGGTTGATCTGCTTTTGAATCTCGGTACTGCCGATTTCATATTCTCGGTTACACCGAGTTTCCCTGTCAGCTGACAGTTGTGGAACTCGGTGACACCGAAAACATAAAATTGGTATCACCGACAGTGGAGGGTATATAAGTTGTGGACCCCGACGCTTTGAAAATTTATCTTCAAACGTCATGCCTCAGAACCCTAAGCTGCCGCCTCGGGACCCCTGGTCGTCACCCTTGTCTTCCTGCGCTCCTCCGCTGCTAGGAATCGCCGCCATCGACGAAATCTGCTCCATCGTCGCCGCCGTAGCAGATCCGCACCAAGTTAGGGTACGACTTCAACCTCCCTTGCGCTCCCTTCTGATTCTTGCGCATTGGACTTGATTTTCTCTATAAGCCACTCATTGCACTTATTTCTATCCACAAGAAATAGCCATAGGCTAGCGAACCATTGATTACTAGGGTTTTGCCTTTCGCCCAAGCAACTCGGTAGAACCGAATCAAGAAAATCGGTACCACCGATTTTTGTTTCTGTGTTGCTGAGAACTATCTTGGTGGAACCGAGCAATCCTTTTCGGTCTCACCAAAAAGGGTGCCAAGTTTCTGTTAAAGGGGACAGTCAGTCTCGGTGTCACCGGAAATTCTGCTTCGGCCTTACCGATTTGTTTCTGACAGAATGCAAAACTTTGAAAATCTTTGTTCAAAATTTAAAAAACCTGCTGATAATTTTGTGATGAGTCATCTACTTCTGCTCATCTATATTCCATTCATAGGGTCAGTATGTCAGATGCAGAGGACAGTCAGAACATGCCAGAGCAGGGTGCAGACACGAGTTCAGGCACAAGCCCATAGCCCAGTTCATTTTCAGATCCAGGCACCCCCAGCTCCCATGGTTTGCCCAAGGCTACTACCAGGACCAGAAAGAAGATGAATTCTGATGAAGAAGATTCAGACTTTGTTCCAGAAGAGATTCTTGCTAAGAAGTAAGAGAAGGCTGCCAACAAGTCAGCAACTGAAGCTACTTCCTCTCGAAGAGTTGTCAGCAAAATTTATGCACCTGCTTCAACCTTCAAGGCTCATGAGACTACCAGAGCAACTATTTCAGTTGAGATCCCCAAGAGAGCTATGCCTAAGAAGGCAGGGAGAAAAGGTCCAGAAAGAGGATTATTCATGTGACTGGTAGGCCTACTTCAATGTATGAAGATCTAGAGGAAGCAACTGGTGCTGCTGCTGAGGAAGAGGAGGATGAGCCAGATACAAAGGCTCCTCCTAAGAAGAAGGCAAAGAAGCTTATGGATGATGCTATGCCAAAGACAAACACATCCAAGAAGGCTGCTGCTGAGAAGCCTAAGAGGACAACTAGGCAGATTCCAGCTTCTGAGAAGAACAAACGGACTGCTTCCAGAGTTGAAGATGAAGATGACTTGACAACTTTGATGAAGCTTAGACCACATCTTCCAGTACACAATGCCAACTACCCACTAGATGAAGATATGAAGAAGAGGAAGGATTCAGGATTGAGAGCTTGGAGAGCTATAGATCCTTATGCCTAGAGGAAGAAGACAGCTGTGGACTACAGATTCTATACCAAAGAGCAACAGGATTTCTATGAGACTGTGCTTTTTGACAAAAGTCCGGCTGTGAGTGATATGCGATATGTTGATTAGAAATTCATGAAGGAGAATGAGGACTACTTTCCTAGTGTCCAGTACAATTTCCATTGCATAGGTTTGGATGAGTTTGTTGGCAGAGAATTCACAGCTTGGAATGATGAGATGATCATGCAATTCTACTCCACTGCACATTTCTATGGAGATGGTAGAATTGTATGGATGACTGAAGGTGCAAGGTATGAATCAACTGTTAAAGAATGGGCAGATATCTTAGGAGTTCCTGAAGCACAGGATGGTGACTTGGATGTATACTCAGAATCCAAGGCAAGCCACAATGCTATGGCAAATATGTACAAGGAGATCCCTGTTGCCAATGTGAAGTCTCACGGGCTAGGATCAATCTACTTTCTCCAGGCTGGCCTTCGCACAATGAACACCATTCTAAGGCATACTTTGATGCCCAAGTCAGGAGATGACAAGATGATCTGGGGCCACTCCATCAATATGTTGATCCACCTTGACAGACACACCAGGATCGGAGTCATGGATTTGATTGTTGAGACAATCAAGAGGGTTGTTGCTGACCAGAAGCGCTCTTGCTGTTATGCACCCTACATCCAGATGCTTATAAATTCAAAGTTGGAGAAGCACATCTTTCTTCTAGATCATCTACATTTGCCCCTACAGCCAAATCTCGAGGATAATGTTGTGGTGATGGATGCTGATCATCCCACTTCAGCTGCAGCTCAGGAAGAAGCAGAGGCAGTTAGAGCCACTAGTGCTCAAGTCCCTAGATCCAGAAATGAGCAAATGGATCTTTTGATATCATCAGTTTAGGGCATGCAGAAGGACATTAAGGGGATTCTGGACAACCAGAATAGTCTTGGTAGGATCTTTGAAACTAGGATCAAGAACCTTACTGATAGGGTGGACATGCTGACTAAGACAGTCGCAGAGCTCTAAAAGGAAGTTGACTTAGTGCCACTTCCTCACACCAGTTCTTCTAATGATGATGAGGAGGAGGAGGATGAATCACCTCTCAGGACAGGCAGACAGTTTCCTACCCAGGCCAGATCAGCCACTGTGCCAGCTCCATCAGCTCCTGCTCCATCTACTCCAGTTCCTCCAGCTATCACTCCAACTCCATCAACGACATCTGATGAGATCTTTGCCGACGCTGTTGTCTCGACTCCTTTATCAACAACCGGAGGAGATCAGCCCAAGAACGTTTGGATGTATGCCTTTGAACTTTTTGGTAACTTGTTGCCAAAGGGGGCGGAGTGTATATAGATCTTTAGGCTTGGAGTGAGAGAGTGTTTTGGTGTTTGTTGCATTTCAAAACATTTGGTTCTTTTGGTTTGACGTGAGATGCTTATACTTTTGTGTTTATGTGTGATCATACGTTGTTATGTGTGATGCAACTATTTCCTATCATCTTAATGCTTATGAGATGATCATTCACCTTTGCTTGATTGTGTTGTGCGTTGTTATTCATTCTAATTATTCTCGCACACCACCAAGTTGTATGTGACATGAAAAAAGCACCCCATATGCCTAATCGATTGTGCATTTGCATTCAAACGCAAATTCAAAATAATGCATAAAATTAGGGGGAGATCTTGCCTATCACATACTGTTGAAAATATGCCCTAGAGGTAATAATAAATTAGTTATTATCATATTTCCTTGTTCATGATAATTGTTTATTATCCATGCTATAATTGTATTGATCGGAGACTTAGATGCATGTGTGGATGCATAGATAAAGCCATGTCCCTAGTATGCCTCTAATAGACTAGCTCGTTGATAAAAGATGGTTAAGGTTTCCTAGCCATGGACATGAGATGTCATTTGATAACGGGATCACATCATTAGGAGAAAGATGTGATGGACAAGACCCAAACTACAAATGTAGCATATGATCGTGTCAGTTTGTTGCTACTGTTTTCTGCATGTCAAGTATATGTTCCTATGACCATGAGATCATGCAACTCACGGACACCGGAGGAGTGCCTTGTGTGTATCAAACATCGCAACGTAACTGGGTGACTATAAAGGTACTCTACAGGTATCTCCGAGGGTGTCTGTTGGGTTGGCATGGATCAAGAATGGGATTTATTACTCTGTGTGACAGAGAGGTATCTCTGGGCCCACTCGGTAATACAACATCACAACAAGCCTTGCAAGCAATGTGACTAAGTGTTAGCCATGGGATCTTGTATTACGGAATGAGTAAAGAGACTTGCTGGTAACGAGTTTGAACTAGGTATGGAGATACCGACGATCGAAACTCGGGCAAGTAACATACCGAAGAACAAAGGGAACATCATACAGGATTTACTGAATCCTTGAGATAGAGGTTCGACTGATAAAGATCTTCGTAGAATATGTAGGAACCAATATGGTAATCTAGGTCCCGCTATTGGTTATTGACCGTAGAGGTGTCTCGGTCATCTCTACATAGCTCTCGAACCCGCAGGTTCTGCACACTTAAGGTTTGGTGACGTTTTGATAGTATAGAGTTATGCATGGTGGTGACCGAAGGTTGTTTGGAGTCTCGTATGAGATCCCAGATGTCACGAGGAGCTCGGTAATGGTCTGGAGGTAAAGATTGATATATAGGAAGTCCTATTTTGGTTGCCGGAAAAGTTTCGGGCTCATCGGTAGTGTACCGGGAGTGCCCGTAGTGTATCGGGAGACCATCGGGAGGGGTATTTCGACCCAAGAGGCTACATGGGATGTGGGAGAGTGAATACCAGGCCTTAGTGGGCTGGTGGAAGTCCCACACAAGGCCCATGCGGCTCGGAGAGAAAACCCAAAGAGAAAAGGTGGAGAAAAGGGCAAAATAGGGAGGAATCCTAGTCCTACTAGGATTGGAGGAGGAGTCCTCCTCTCCTCCTTGATTCGGCCGACCCAAGGGCTGGCTCCTTGAGGGCTAAGCCTCCTCCTATCTTGCTCTTATATATACTAGAGGTTTTAGGGTTTTTGGCACCTGATTTTTAGCCACGTGTTGCCCGTTCCTCTAGTGCATAGTTTCTCCTCTAGATCGGATTTCTGCAGTGCTTAGGCGAAGCCCTGCCGGAATAACTCCACCACCATCGCCTGGAGCGCCGTCATGTCGCCGGAGAACTCTTCCACCTCTCCGCTCCCTCTTGCTAGATCAAGAAGGCGGAGATCGTCATCGAGTTGTATGTGTGTTGAACGCGGAGGTGCCGTCCGTTCGGCGCTAGATCGGATGGACCGTGATCAAGATCGCGAGACGGATCGTGATGAGTTCGCGGAACGGATCGTGATGAGTTTGTGGGACGGTTCGTGATGAGTTCGCGGGATGGATCGTGATTGGATCGCGGGACTGATCATGATGAGATCGCGGGACGCTCGGCGATTCGGATCGCGAAGAGGTTTGACTACACCAACCGCGTTTGTTAATGCTTCCTGCTTAGCGATCTACAAGGGTACATAGATCCACTCTCCCTCTCGTAGATGCTCATCTCCATGGATAGATCTTGCGTGTGCGTAGGAATTTTTTTGTTTCCCATGCAATGTTCCCCAACACATACCTCTCAAGGCGACGATTATATTCATTGATTTTATCATATGTCGAAGCTTTGATCTATATGTTGTCATCAATTACCAAAAGAGGGGAGATTGAAAGCACATTTGCTCCCTTGGTGGTTTTGGTAATTAATAACAACATATAAGTCGTTGAATTAATGTTTCCATCAAGTATATTTCAGGAAATGTTCAATGATAGGATTGGCAAAAGGAGATTGTGGAGAAACCCAAAGATGCAAGGAAATCGGTTGGCCAAGCTTCAAGCAAGAGGACTCTACATTTTATATTTGTGAGAAATCACTTTGAGTCCATAGGAAAGCTAATAGTATTAGAAGGGGGTAAGCTTTTGTTGGTGAAAAATATGCTCAAACGTGCACAAGTGATATTCGCCAAAAACATCCACAAACTCTCCCACCAAAGTCTGTTCTATACCTAACACTCAAAATCGGTGCAACCAACTTTCCCATACCGGTGCCACCGATTCTAGAATCTTGACAGACTCAGCCAAACCCTAGCCACTTCGGTGCAACCGATTCCATACCGGTGCAACCGAGCTTAGGTTGCCAACTTTCTGTTACACAAATTCACATTTTCGGTCCCACCGAGAATGTTGGATCGGCGTTACCGAGATTGGAAATCTGACCGTTGGTCACCTTATTGGTGCAACCGAGTTTCCTATATCGGTCTCACCGAGATTCAAAAGTTGCCACCTTTTGGTCACTTTGGTACCACCGAGATTAACACATCGGTGTCACAGAGTTGGTCATTTTGTGTGTAACGGTTGGATTTTTGGGGATGCATATATATACCCCTTCACCACCACCTACTCGAGAGAGAAGCACTCAGAACTATTCCATACCTATCCTATCGGATTTTCTGAGAGAGAACCACCTACCCTTGTGTTGAGATCAACATCTTCCACTCCAATCATATGGATCTTGATTTTGAGCCTCCCCAAGTAGCTTTCCACCAATCCCATCTCTTCCACCATGCCAAATCTATGAGAGAGTGATTGGGTGATGAGTAGTCCATCATCTTGAAGCACAACAACAAGGAGTTCATCGTCGTTATCGAGCCTATTACCTTTTGGAGGGTGGTGCCTGCTAGATTGGTTAGGTGTCGCTTGGGAGCCTCCTACTTCGTGTTGTGGAGTGAACCAACAAGTTTGTAAGGGCAAGGAGATCACCTACTTTGTGAAGATCTACCCATAGTGAGGCTAGTCCTTCGTGGAAAGAAGTCGTTATGGAATAGTCAAGGTTGCTACTCCGTGGACCCTTTTGGGTGGAGCCCTCCGTGGAATCTCGCGACCATTACCCTCTGTGGGTTGAAGACTCCATAAACGTGGATGTACGATAGCGCCACCTATCGGAACCACTGGAAAAATCATCGTGTCTACAACTACATTTGATCTTCCTACCCTATCCCTTCTATACATGCTTGTTGTTATTTTCCGCTGCTATATACTCTTAGACTTGCATGTGTAGGGTCTACTTGACTTTCCATGAAATGCTAAAAGCTGTCAACCCTAAGAACTGGTATAGGCAAAACTTTTATTTGGTCAAGTAGTCTAATCAGCCCCCCCTCTAGACATAATTTCGGTCCTACATAGGGCCATCCCTCTCCCCATTCCTCCCGCTAACTCGCCTCGCCGCCTCTAGGTAAGGTAGCTATGCGCCATGCCTCCGCCGCGGCCGCCGTGCTCCGGCTGAGCAACAGCTCGTGCCCGAAGATAGCCTCCTTGTCGTGTCTCCATCGATCTGGTGTGTGGGAAGGGTGCCCCCGTTGCTCCATCTGCTTCCCCATAAAACAAGGGAGCGCCAAGGCCCAGAGATTCAACGTCCTCAACCTCTTCTTCCCCTTCGTTCGGGACAGGAGATCGCCAAAGCTCGTCGCCTAGTCGCTGTCGTTCCGCTGCGTCCTCGACCGTCTCACCATGTCAAGGTAGTTAGGTACCTTCCACCCTACCTCCCTGCCATGTCTCGCCATTGCTAGCACCCGGTAGCGCTTGTTTTCGCCATGCCATCGATGCACTCTCCGCGCTCTAGGGAGAAGCCTGTAGCTTTCTTCAGAGAGGAGGCTCAGGTTTTTCCTGCTTCGTCTCTGTGGTTTTCCGAACCAGCGCGCGCCCGCATCCCCGCTCGTGCACTAGCCCGCGCCATGCCCAGCTCGATAGCGCAGATCGCCGCTTCCAGCAATGCTTGCCGCCTCTGCGCCCGAGCTCGAGTTCGAGATCGAGGTCCTCATAGTTATGCGTCGCAGGCCCCGCAAGCCCCGGAAATGGAACCCCAGGGACCCCGCAGCACCCGCCGGTAGACCTTGGCTGCCTCCATCGCCTCCTCGCTCGCTGGAGACGTTGTTTCCTTCCTTGTTGTGGGGAATAGGGAGGTAGGCGTAGTTGGGCTATTCAAAAGAACAGATGCTTGTAGATGTTCAGATGCGCTTCGCTAGCGCAGTGGTAGCGCACCCGGGGAAACGACCGCGAGGTCGTGGGTTCGAATCCCCCCGGCCCTTTTTATTTTTTGATTTTGTTGTGTGTTTTGGGATCCCGTGTGGCCGTGTGTGTGATCCCGTGTGCATGTGTGTGTGTCTGTGTGTATGTGCATGTGTGTGTGTCTGTGTGCGTGTGCGTGGTGATAGGTAGGCCAGTGAGGCCACCTTGTCATACTCACATGGGGCCTGGCTCATTGCCAACCGGGTCCCCTCCTTTTTTAATTTTTTTCATTGTGTTTCTTTTTTTCTTTTCTATGTTTTGAAATATTCCATTTCTAGGATATGTCTAGATCTGGACATGGCCACTTTTGGCAGTGGCTATTTAGGGCAACTTTTGACTTATAAGTGTGTGTAGGTTCAAATTGAGTTTTGGGAGTCTTATAGATGCAAATATATGAGTGTGATATATGATTTTGGGGTAGAATCTCCCAAGGTATCCAATGGTGCAATTGGTTTGGGATTTTGAGCAAGTTTGCAAAAGTGATATTTTGTGATGGGATGACATTTGTTATTTTTTGTATGTTTCAATCCTTGCATGATTTGTGGAACTTGCCAACAGGTTATATGTTCATTTGGGTGTGCTCTAGTGCCTGGTATTTTTGCTTGCCATGTTAGTTAATGTGATGAGTAGGAAACTTGATGCAAACATGCCACTAAAATTTTGTCTTCAATTGTCCATAAAATTGCTAAGTGTTGGATATATGTTACCACGATAGCATATTGTCTTGATGATCCCTGTGAACATAGTATTCCTTTGGGGTTCGTCCAATGCCATGAATTGTTGTGCTTGTCACCCTCTGTCATTTGGGGTATTTACTTTTCCATATGGTTGCTTCATTTTGTAGTTATATCCTGTCTAAGGTGCTATGTGGAAATAAACTGTTGTTGTCCTCTTGGTGAAATTTGTCTAAGTCTGAGAATCTATAGCTATTTTTATGCCATGTTTAGAGCATGCTACCAAGTGATCTGTGATGTCTTAGCTCAAGCTCAGTGCTAGTGTTTTGTAATAGATGTTGTACTATTTCAACCTATTAAATTTCATGCCATAAGATGGTCTCTAGAATCATTGTTTGCTCCTGTCAAGTTGCTATCAGCTTAACTCAGATTCCAGAAAAACTGGAGTTTTCACTAATTCTCAGAAATTTGTTTCATTATGCCTTCTTGTGAGATTCATTGCTTAGTGATCCTTGCTTCCTTTAAAGTTTGTGTAGTTGGATGATTTCTTAAGAATGTTGTTTAGATTATGTACCTACTTTGGTTGTGGCTGGAAGCCTCCTGTAGCTTGGGATCTATGTTCTGCAATTTGCTATGTTGTTGTTTTGGATAGGATGTGTGTGGTTTTGTTTTGTGACTTGTGTGAGCTATACTCCATAGTTTTGCTTGGTCTTTAGCTCTATTGTTGCTAGTTTTTCATTTCCTATCGAGTGGCATCCTTGGAATACCAAGGAATAGCCCATGGCCTTCCTTGTCTTGTTTTGTTCTTTGTTAGAGATCGTACCTTGTCGTGAGCGCCCCGTTACTCCGTTTGCAACATTCTACATATGCATTTGCATCGATTTTTCATGAAGCATTCATATTTGCCATGTTCATGCATGTCCCCACAACTTAACATGAGGTTCTGTCCAGAATTCTAATAACTTAACAATTGCATGAGAAACATGACTAGCTTAGGGTTGCCATGTTAAAAACTTCAAGTGGATCATGCATCATCTTGTTTGAGCATTGCATCGTGGTTGTTTGTTTATTTGGTGTTGTTTCTATTTGGGTAGACGCGAGTGTTGAGCCTGAGTACGAGGATCCAGGAGAGTACAACTATGACGATCCAGCTCTTTGTCCCTTTGAGAAAACAACAAGCAAGATGACTGTACCCGGATCCCGATACTATTTTTGCCTTGATACATCTCTCGCTCTTATCGTTATGTTTTTGTTACCTACCACTTACTTGTCAATCCTCCTACATACCCATCAAAGCCTCTAACCCCTCCACTACCTAGCAAACCTTGTTTGGCTAGGATAGCGCTGCTCAGCCCCTCTTATAGCATTCCTAGTTGCAGGTGCAGGTTGTTTCCATGTGATAACATGGATATCTGGAGATATGACAATATTACTGCTATTTAATTTAATGCACCTATATATCTTGGTAAGGTGGAAGGCTTGGCCTTTTTCTCGGTGTTTTGTTCCACTTTTGCTGCCATAGTTACTTGCTACCGGTGTTATGTTCCATATTTTACGCTCCTAACATGCTCGGGGTTGTTATTGGGACCCCTTGATTATTCGTTTGAGATTAAAGCTTGTCTGGCAAGGCCCAACATTGGTACTACATTTGCTAAACAACCTAACAAAAATGCATAGGGCTTTGCAACCCCGTGGATAATTAATCAACAACCTGGGCCAGTGCTCGTCATGAGTGTTGGTCCAATCCAGAGCCACTTGCGGGGCCACCTCGGGGCAACTCGGGGATCTCTATCAAGCCGCCGTACATAGTGTTCATCCAATCGTGTCCTGAGAACGAGATACGCGGCTCTTATCGGGTTCGTCGACACGTCGGGAGGTCTTGCTAGACTTGTTTTACCTTTCTCGAATGTCTTCACAAGGAATTCCGGTTTTTCTTTGGGCTATATCGAGGTGGTGGTTTTCTAGTGGAATTGCCTAGGAAGATCATGAGATTCATAGTCAAGGTTATTCCTGCGACATGTGCTTAGTGTTGGGGAATGTTTCATGGGAAACAAAAAAATTCCTACGCACACGCAAACCTATCATGGTGATGATCATCTACGAGAGGGGGAGTTGATCTACATACCCTTGTAGATCTCTAAGCGGGAAGCGTTAAGAAACGCGGTTGGTGTAGTCGAACATCTTCGCGATCCAAATCACCGAGCGTCCCGCGATCTCATCACGATCCGTTCCGCGATCTCATCACGATCCTTTCCGTGAAATCATCACAATCCGTCCCACGATCTCATCATGATCCATCCCGCGATCTCATCACGGTCCATCCCACAATCACGTCACGATCCGTCCCGTGATCCAATCATGGATCGTCTCGTGGTCTTGATCACGGTCCTTCCGATCTAGTACCGAACGGACGGCACCTCGGCGTTCAGCACACGTGTAGCTTGATGACGATCTCCACCGTCTTGGTCCAGCAAGAGGAAGTGGAGAGGAGGAAGAGTTCACCGGCAGCATGACGGTGCTCCGGCGATGGTGGTGGAACTATTCCGGCAGGGCTTCGCCTAAGCACTACGGAAAACCGATCTAGAGGAACACTGGTGGAACGGGTAGCACGTGGCAGTAAAAACTGTTGGGGAACGTTGCATGGGAAACAAAAAATTTCCTACACGCACGCAAACCTATCCATGGTGATGAGCATCTACGAGAGGGGGAGTTGATCTATGTACCCTTGTAGATCGCTAAGCGGGAAGCGTTAAGAAATGCGGTTGGTGTAGTCGTACGTCTTCACGATTCAAATCGCCGAGCGTCCCGCGATCCAATCACCATTCGTCCCGCGATCTCGTCATGATCCGTCCCGCGATCTCGTCATGATCCGTCCCGCGATCTAATCACGATCCGTCCCGTGGCCTTGATCACGGTCCTTCCGATCTAGTACCAAACGGACGGCACCTCCACGTTCAGCACACGTGTAGCTTGATGACGATCTCCTCCGTCTTGATCCAGCAAGAAGAGGTGGAGAGGAGGAAGAGTTCACTGGCAGCACAATGGCGCTCCGGCGATGGTGGTGGAGCAATTCCGGCAGGGCTTCGCCTAAGCACTGCGGAACTACGATCTAGAGGAGAAACTATTCACCGGTGGAACGGGTAGCGCGTGGCCGGAATTTTCTGTGCAAAACCCTAGCAATCCACTAGTAGGAGTATGACTCTCCCTTTTTGCCTTTTTTCACGTTTTTCCTTAGGCCTTTTTCTCTCCTGTGCCATGGAACTTTTGTGACTGATTCACCAGCCCACTAAGGTCTGGTTATTACTCTCCCACAGCCCATGGTCCCTCTAGGGTAGAAATACCCCTCCCGGAGGTCTCTCAGTACACTACCGGCACTCCCGGTACATTACCGATGAGCCCGAAACTTTTCTGGTAACCAAAACGGGACTTCCTATATCTGAACCTTTACCTCCGGACCATTCTGGAGCTCCTCGTGACGTCCAGGATCTCATCCGGGACTCCGAACAACCTTCTGTCACCACCATACATAACTCTACACTACCGAAACGTCACCAAACCTTAAGTGTGCAGACCCTGCGGGTTCGAGAACTATGTAGACATGATCGAGACACCTCTACGGTCAATAACCAATGGCGGGACCTGGACGTCCCCATTGGGTCCTACATATTCTACGAAGATCTTTATCGGTCGAACCTCTATGTCAAGGATTCAGTTAATCCCGTATAATGTTCCCTTTGTTCTTCGGTATGTTACTTGCCCGAGATGCGATCGTCGGTATCCCAATACCTAGTTCAACCTCGTTACCGGCAAGTCTCTTTACTTTTGCTGTAATACAAGATCCCGCAACTAACATTTAGTCACATTGCTTGCAAGGCTTGTTGTGATGTTGTATTACCGAGTGGGCCCTGAGATACCTCTCCGTCACACGGAGTAATAAATCCCAGTCTTGATCCATGCCAACCCAACAGACACCTTCGGAGATACCTGTAGAGTACCTTTATAGTCACCCAGTTACGTTGCGACGTTTGATACACACAAAGCATTCCTCCGGTGTCAGTGAGTTGCATGATCTCATGGTCATAGGAACAGATACTTGACATGCGAAAAACAGTAGCAATAAACTGACACGGTCATACGCTACGTTTGTAGTTTGGGTCTTGTCCATCACATCATTCTTCTAATTATGTGATCCCGTTATCAATTGACATCTAATGTCAATGGCTAGGAAACCTTAACCATCTTTGATCAACGAGCTAGTTCACTAGAGGCATACTAGGGACACGGTGTTGTCTATGTATCCACACATGTATCTATGTTTCCATTCAATACAATTATAGCATGGGTAATAAAGGATTATCATGAACAAGGAAATATAATAATAAACACTTTATTTATTGCCTCTAGGGCATATTTCCAACAGTCTCCCACTTGCACTAGTCAATAATCTAGTTCACATCTCTATGTGATTTACATTGTAATGAATCGAACACCCATGCAGTTCTGGTGTTGTTAATGTTTAGCCCTTGTAAGAGGTTTAGTCAACGGGTCTGCAACATTCAGATCCATGTGCACTTTGCAAATATTTATGTCCTTCTCCTCGATGTAATATCGGATGGAGTTGAAGCGTCACTTTATATGTCTAGTCCTCTTGTGAAACCTTAGTTCCTTGGCTAGAGCAATGGCACCAGTGTTGTCACAGAATAGGCTCATTGGATTCAGTGCACCTGGCACTACTCCGAGATCTATCATGAATTGCTTCATCCAAACACCTTCCTTCGCCGCCTCCGAGGCTGCGATGTACTCCGCTTCGCACGTAGAATCAGCTACCACGCTATGCTTGGAACTGCACCAGCTTACCGCTCCCCCGTTAAGAATAAATACGTATCCGGTCTGC
This sequence comes from Hordeum marinum, assembly GCA_022496015.1. NCBI lineage: Eukaryota > Viridiplantae > Streptophyta > Magnoliopsida > Poales > Poaceae > Hordeum > Hordeum marinum. The sequence continues at coordinate 481,624,006 of CM039674.1, forward strand.
AACTTAGAGTCGTCCGGATCAGTGTCAAAGCTTGCATCGACGTAACCTTTTACGATGAGCTCTTCATCACCTCCATAAACGAGAAACATGTCCTTAGTCCTGTTAAGGTACTTAAGGATATTCTTGACCGCTTGCCAGTTCTCCATTCCAGGATCACTTTGAAACCTTCCAACCATACTTATGGCAAGGCTGACATCGGGTCTTGTGCACAGCATTGCATACATGATAGAGCCTATGGCTGAAGCATAGGGGATGGTACTCATCTTTTCTTTATCTTCTGCAGTTACTGGGCATTGAGTCTTACTCAACTTCACACCTTGTAACACAGGCAAGAACCCCTTCTTGGACTGTTCCCTTTTGAACTTCTTCAAAACTTTATCAAGGTATGTGCTCTGTGAAAGTGCTATTAAGCGTCTCGATCTATCTCTATAGATCTTAATGCCTAATATGAAAGCAGCTTCTCCTAGGTCCTTCATTGAAAAACTCTTGTTCAAATATTCCTTCACGCTTTCCAGCATTTCTATACTGTTTCCAATCAATAATATGTCATCCACATATAATATTAGAAACGCTATAGAGCTCCCACTCACTTTCTTGTAAATACAAGCTTCTCCATAAACTTGTATAAACCCAAACGCTTTGATCACCTCATCGAAGCGTTTATTCCAACTCCGAGATGCTTGCACCAGCCCATAAATGGATCGCTGGAGTTTGCAAACTTTGTCAGCATTTTCTAGATCGACAAAACCTTCTGGTTGTATCATATACAACTCTTCCTCAAGGAAACCGTTGAGGAACGCCGTTTTGACATCCATCTTCCAAATTTCATAGTTGAAATAAGCAGCTATTGCCAACATGATTCTGATAGACTTAAGCATCACTACGGGTTAGAAGGTCTCATCGTAGTCAATTCCTTGAACTTGTGAAAAACCCTTTGCCACAAGTCGAGCTTTATATATGGTGACATTCACCATCAACGTCTGTCTTCATCTCAAAAATCCATTCATACTCGACGACCTGCTATCTAACAAGCAAGTCTACCAAAGTCTATACTCGGTTTTCATATATGGATCCTTTCTCGGACTTCATGGCCTCTAACCATTTATCGGAATCCGGGCCCATCATCGCTTCGTCATAGCTCGTAGGCTCATCGTTGTCCAACAACATGACCTCTAAGATAGGTTTGTCGTACCACTCAGGAGCAGTACACGTCCTTGTCTACCTACGAGGTTCGATAGTAACTTGATCCGAAGCTTCATGATCATTATCATTAACTTCCTCTTCAACTAACGTAGGCTTCACAGAAACAACTTTCTGCGCTGCGCTACTCTCTCGTTGAAACAAAGGTCCAATAACCTCATCAAGTTCTATCTTCCTCCCACTCAATTCTTTCGAGAGAAACTTTTCCTCTAGAAAGGACCCAGTATTAGCAGCAAAATATTTTATGCTTGGATCTGAGATAGAAGGTTCACCCAACAGTTTAGGGTATTCTACGAAGATGCATTTGTCCGCTTTGGGTTCGAGCTCATTCGATGAAAACATTTTCCACACAAGCGTCGCAGCCCCAAACACTAAGAAATGACAGTTTTAGGTTTCCAGCAAACCATAATTCACATGGTGTCATCTCAACGGATTTAGATGCTGCCCTATTTTAAAGTGAATGTAGTTGTCTCTAATGCATAACTCCAAAACGATAGTGGCAAAACGGCAAGAGACATCACAGTACGTGCTATATCAAATAAGGCACGACTACGACGTTCGGACACACCATCACACTATGATGTTCCAGGTGGCGTGAGTTGTGAAACAACTTTCACATTGTCTAAAGTTGTATGCCAAACTTGTAATTCAGATATTCTCCTCCATGATCATATCACAGACATTTTTATCTTCTTGTCACGATGATCTTAAACTTCACTCTGAATTTGCTTGAACCTTTCAAACGATTCAGACTTGTGTTTCATTAAGTAAATATACTCTATATCTACTCAAATCATCAGTGAAGGTAAGAAAATAATGGTATCCACCGCACGCTACAAGACTCATTGGATTGCATACATCAACATGTATCATTTCCAATAAACCACTTGCCCGTTCCATCAAGCCGGAAAACAGGGTTTCAGTCATCTTGCCCAAGAGGCATGGTTCGCATGTCTCAACCGATTCGAAATCGAATGAGTCCAAAGATCCACCAGCATGGAGTTTCTTCATGCGCTTTATACCAATATGACATTTAGCGGCAGTGCCACAAGTCTGTGGTACTATCATTATTAACTTTGAATATTTTGGCATCAATGTTATGAACATGTGTATTACTACGATCAAGTCTGAACAAACCATTCTCACTGAGTGCATGACCATTGAAGGTATTATTCATGTAAACAGAATAACCATTATTCTCTAACTTAAATGAATAACTGTGTTGCAATAAACATGATCTAATAATGTTCATGCTTAACGCAAAACACCAAATAATATTTTCAGGTTCGTCACTAATCCCGAAGGTAGAGAGAGCGTGCGATGTTGATCACATCCATCTTGGAAACATTTCCAACACACATCATCATCTCACCCTTAGCTAGTTCTCCGTTTATTCCGTAGCTTTTATTTCGAGTTACTAACATTTAGCAATCGAACCGGTATCCAATACCCAGATGCTACTAGGGGTACTAGCAAGGTACACATTAATAACACGTATATCAAATATACTTCTGTCGACGTTGCCAGCCTTCTTATCTACCAAGTATCTAGGGTTGTTCCACTTCAGCGACCGCTCTCCTCATAATCGAAGCACTTAGTCTCGGGTTTGGGTTCAACTTTGGGTTGCTTCACTGGAGCAGCAACTGACTTGCCATCCATGAAGTTTCCCTCCTTCGCCCTTGCCCTTCTCGAAACTAGTGGTTTTACTAACCATCAACACTTGATGCTCCTTCTAGATTTCTACCTTCGTGGTGTCAAACATCGTGAACAGCTTAGAGATCATTATTTCTATCCCTAACATTTAATAGTTCATCACCAAGTTCTAGTAGCTTAGTGACAGTGACTTGGAGAACTATATCAATCACTATCTTATCTGGAAGATCAACTCCCACTTGATTCAAGCGATTGTAGCACCCAGACAATAATTAAAGACAACCCTATGGCTCCTTCCGGTTGCTGTACTCATTGACATGCAAGTCGTGAAATTCTATACATCACATGATCATCTCATACATCACATATATCACATCATGTAATTGGCCATATCACATCACAACATACACTGCAAAAACAAGTTAGACGTCCTCTAATTGTTGTTGCATGTTTTACGTGGCTGCTACAGGTATCTAGAAAAATCGAATCTCACCTACGCAAAACCACAACGGTGATACATAAGTTGCTTTTCAACCTTCTCAAGGACCGCCTTTGTCGGATCCGATCGAACTAAAGTGAGAGAAACTGTCACCCGCAAGCCATCTAATCAACAAGTTGCGTCGAGGGAACCGGTCTCTCGTAAGCGTACGAGTAATGTTGGTCCGGGCCACTTCATCTCACAATACCTCTGAACCAAAATACGACCAAGGGAGGAAGCAATCTAATCATCAACGCCCACAAACCTTTTGTGTTCTACTCGAGATCTCATCAAACCATAGACCTAGCTCATGATGCCACTGTTGGCGAACGTTGCATGGGAAACAAAAAATTTCCTACGCACACGCAAACCTATCCATGGTGATGAGCATCTACGAGAGAGGGAGTTGATCTACGTACCCTTGTAGATCGCTAAACGGGAAGCATTAAGAAACGCGGTTTGTGTAGTCGTACGTCTTCGCGATTCAAATTGTCGAGCATCCCGCGATCCAATCACCATCCGTCCCGCGATCTCGTCACGATCCATCCCGCGATCTCGTCATGATTCGTCCCGCGATCCAATCACGATCCGTCTCGTGGCCTTGATCACGGTCCTTCCGATCTAGTACCAAACGGACGGCACCTCCGCGTTCAGCACACGTGCAGCTTCATGACGATCTCCTCCGTCTTGATCCAGCAAGAAGAGGTGGAGAGGAGGAAGAGTTCACCGGCAGCGTAACGGCGCTTCGGCGATGGTGGTGGAGCAATTCCGGCAGGGCTTCGCCTAAGCACTGCAGAACTATGATCTAGAGGAGAAACTATTCGCCGGTGGAATGGGTAGCACGTGGCCGGAATTTTCTATGCAAAACCCTAGCAATCCACTAGTATATATAGGAGGGAGGGAGGAGGAGAGGCAGCCTAGATTCCAAGCCAAGGAGGCTTCAGCCGAAGGACAAGGGGAGGAGTCCTACTCCTCCTCCAATCCTGGTAGGAGTAGGACTCTCCCTTTTTGCCTTTTTCCACCTTTTTCCTTAGGCCTTTTTCTCTCCTGCACCATGGGCCTTTTGTGGCTGATTCACCAGCCCAATAAGGGCTGTTTATTACTCTCCCACAGCCCATGGTCCCTCTAGGGTCGAAATACCCCTCCCGGAGGTCTCCCGGTACACTACCGGCACTCCTGGTACATTACCGATGAGCCCGAAACTTTTCCCGTAACCAAAACGGGACTTCCTATATATGAATATTTACCTCCGGAACATTCCGGAGCTCCTCATGACAACCAGGATCTCATCCGGGACTCCGAACAAACTTCGGTCACCACCATACATAACTCTACACTACCAAACGTCAACAAACCTTAAGTGTGCAGACCCTGCGGGTTCGAGAACTATGTAGAAATGACCGAGACACCTCTATGGTCAATAACCGATGGCGGGACCTGGACGTCCACATTGGCTCCTACATATTCTACGAATATCTTTATCGGTCGAACCTCTATGTCAAGGATTCAGTTAATCCCGTATAATGTTCCCTTTGTTCTTCAGTATGTTACTTGGTCGAGGTTCGATCGTCGGTATCCCAATATCTATTTCAACCTCGTTACCGGCAAGTCTCTTTACTCGTTCTGTAATACACGATACCGCAACTAACATTTAGTCACATTCCTTGCTGTGATGTTGTATTACCGAGTGGGCCCTGAGACACCTCTCTGTCACACGGAGTAACAAATCCCAGTCTTGATCCATGCCAACCCAACAGACACCTTCGGAGATACCTGTAGAGTACCTTTATAGTCACCCAGTTACGTTGCGACGTTTGATACACACAAAGCATTCCTCCCGTGTCAGTGAGTTGCATGATCTCATGGTCATAGGAACATATACTTGACATGCGAAAAACAATAGCAATAAACTGACACGATCATACGCTACGTTTGTAGTTTGGGTCTTGTCCATCACATCATTCTTCTAATGATGTGATCCTGTTATCAAATGACATCTAATGTCAATGGCTAGGAACCTTAACCATCTTTGATCAACGAGCTAGTTCACTAGAGGCATACTAGGGACACGGTGTTGTCTATGTATCCACAAATGTATCTATGTTTCCATTCAATACAATTATAGCATGGATAATAAACGATTATCATGAACAAGGAAATATAATAATAAACACTTTATTTATTACCTCTAGGGCATATTTCCAAAAAAACTAGTGCAAAAACCCTCTATTCCACCAATATATATAGGAGGAGAGGAGAGGCTGGCCGCAAGGGCTGGCCCTCTTTGGATTCGGCCAAGGCAAGGAGGGAGAGGAGGACTCTCCTCCTCCAATCCTAGTAGGACTAGGATTGCTCCTTTTTGGCCTTTTTCCACCTTTTTCCTTTGGGTCTCTTTCTTCCAACCGTATGGGCCTTATGTGGAGGTTCCACCAGCCCACTAAGGGCTGGTTAATACTTTCCCACAGCCCATGAAGCCTCTTGGGTCGAAATACCCCTCCCAGAGGTCTCCCGATACACTACCGGCACTTCCAGTACACTCCCGATGAGCCCGAAACTTTTCCGGCGACCAAACTGGGACATCCTATATATGAATCTTTACCTCCGGACCATTCCGGAGCTCCTCGTGACGTCCGGTATCTCATCCGGGACTCCGAACAACCTTCGGTCACCACCATATATCACTCTATCCTACCGAAATGTCATCAAACCTTACGTGTGCAGACCCTGCGAGTTCGAGAACTATGTAGACATGACCGAGACACCTCTATGGTCAATAACCAATGGCGGGACCTGGACGTCCACATTGGTTCCTACATATTCTACGAAGATCTTTATCTGTCGAACCTCTATGTCAAGGATTCATTTAATCCCGTATAACGTTCCCTTTGTTCTTCGGTATGTTACTTGCCCAAGATTTGATCGTCGGTATCTCCATACCTAGTTCAACCTCGTTACCGGAAAGTCTCTTTACTAGTTCCGTAATGCAAGATCCCGTGGCTAACACTTTAGTCACATTTCTTCCAAGGCTTGTTGGGATGTTGCATTACCGAGTGGGCCCTGAGATACCTCTCCGTCACACGGAGTAACAAATTCCAGTCTTGATCCATGCCAACCCAACAGACACCCTCGGAGATACCTATAGGGCACCTTTATAGTCACCCAGTTACGTTGCGACATTTGATACACACAAAGCATTCCTCCGGTGTCAGTGAGTTGCATGATCTCATGGTCATAGGAACATATACTTGACACGCGGAAAACAATAGCAATAAAATGACACAATCATATGCTACGTTTGTAGTTTGGGTCTTGTGCATCACATCATTCTCCTAATGATGTGATCCCGTTATCAAATGACATCTCATGTACATGGCTAGGAAACCTTAACCATCTTTGATCAATGAGCTAGTTCACTAGAGGCATACTAGGGACACGGTGTTGTCTATGTATCCACACATGTATCTATGTTCCCGTTCAATACAATTATAGCATGGATAATAAACGATTATCATGAACTAGGAAATATGATAATTACTAATTTATTATTGTCTCTAGGGCATATTTCCAACAATCTCCCACTTGCACTAGAGTCAATAATCTAGTTCACATCACCATGTGATTCGCATTGTTATGAATCTAACACCCAATGAGTTCTGGGGCTCAATCATGCTTTGCATGTGAGAGAGGTCTTATAGTCAATGGGTCTGTGACATTCAGATCCGCGAGTTCTTTGCAAATCTCTACGTCAAACTGTAAACATTGCTACCACACTCGACTTGGCACTATTCCAAATGGCTGCTCCACTATATGTATCCAGATTGCTACTACGAGTCATCCGGATCGATGTTAAAGCTTGCATCGACGTAACTCTTTACGACAAACTCTTTACCAGCTCCATGATCGAGAAACATCTCCTTAGTCTTTCAGTTACTAAGGATAATCTTGACCGCTGTCCAGTGATCTATTTCTGGATCACTCTTGTACCCCTTGAAGGACTCATGGCAAGGCACACACAGGTGCGATACACAGCATGGCATACTATACAGAGCCTATGGCTAAGGCATAGGGGATGACGTTCGTCCTCTCTCTTTCTTCTGCCGTTGTTGAGCTTTGAGTCTCACTCAACTTCACACCTTACAAATTAGGTGAGAACTCTTTCTCTGACTGATCCATTTTGAACTCTTTCAAAATCTTATCAAGGTATGTACTCGTTGAAAGTCTCATCAAGCATCTTGATTTATCTCTATAGATCTTGATGCTCAACAATTTAGGTAGTTTTATCCAGGTTTTACTTTGAAAATCACTTTCTCAAACAACCGTTTATGCTTTCCATAAATTCTACATTATTTCCAAAAAACAATATGTCAACCACATATGCTTATCAGAAACTCTATAGTGCTCCGACTCTATTGTAAATACAAGTTTCTCTTAAACTTTGTATAAACTACAAAACTTTGATCACTTCATCAAAGCGTATATTCCAACTTCCGAGATGCTTGCTCCAGACCATAGAAGGATTGCTGGAGCTCATGCACCTTTTAGCATCCTTAGGACTAACAAAACTTTCTGGTTGTATCACATACAACCTTTCCTCAAGTAAACTGTCAAGGAAACGATGTTTTGTCATCCATCTTCTAGATTTCATAATTGAAAAATGCAGCAACTGCTAACATAATTCAAATAGACTTTAGCATCGCTACGAGTAAGAAAGTCTCATCGCAGTCAACTCCTTGAACTTGGCGGAAATTTCTTTGCGACAAGTCAAGCTTTATACAAGGTGACATTCACCATCAGCGTCTGTCTTCATTTGAAAAATCCATTTGTACTTGACGACCTTTCGTCCAACGAGCAAGTCTACCAAAGTCTATACTTGGTTTTCATACATGGATCCTTGCTCGGATTTCATGGCCTCTAAGCATTTGTTGGAATCCGGGCCCATCATTGCTTCCCCATAGCTCGTAGGTTCATCGTTGTTCAACAACATGACCTCTAAGACAGGGTTGTCGTACCACTCAGGAGTAGTACACGTCCTTTGTCAACCCACGAGGTTCGATAGTAACTTGATCCGAAGATTCATGATCATCATCATCAACTTCCTCTTCAACTAACATAGGCTTCACAGAAACAACTTCCTGTGCTGCGCTACTCTCTCATTGAAACAAAGGTTGAATAATGTGACATCCCAAGTGATGTCCTAACTTTTATGGCATCTAATCCCATTGTATGACCCTTGTGTTATGAGCTATGTTGATTTGAACCTTGTCATTCATGTGTTGGTGGCATTCTTGCATCATGTCTTGCATCATGTCATTCATCATCATCATCATCATGCATTCATCTTCTTTGTGGTTGTGATGTGTATAGTGTGGTGTTGTGCTTTGTGTGGTTGGCCTTGAGAGTGGGTGACTTGGGTGTTTTCCCTCTTCTACCTCTTCTCTTCTTCTCTCAAACCTTCTCCTTCCTAATGCTTTATTTCCCATGTTCTTATTCACAGATTTTATTTGCTTTTAAAAATCATTAAAAAATGTTCATGTGGTGGCCCCATTTTTGCTATAAATTATGGACTTGTGGTTTTGGATGTTTGAAGTATTTTGGTTTTCATTCCTTTTAAAAAATAGAAGCTGATTTATTAATTATTAAAATATTTAACTTGCTCTTTAATCAACTTCTTATTTTATTTAATATTGGCATTTAATTTCCTTCACAAAATTGTTTTAATTTTCTCCAAAAGCTTTTTCTTTTCCCTAGTTTTGTTTTTCTTCTTCTTTGTTTTATTTTAAAAGAAAAGGCAAGGCCTTTTCTGTTGCAGAGAAAGAGAGAGAGGTGCAGAGAGCCGGACCACTAGGCCTAGCCCATGTGAGCAGTGATGGCTACCTGCTCCCCGTTCCTTCTCCGTCAGCGTGCGAGTGTGTGTGTGCGAGCAGAGTACAGAGGGCGCCTTCGCTGTTGCCGTTAACCATCACGGACGTCGAGGCCGACTCCCCCCCTTTTAAGCGCGTGCCCCTAGGGTTCCTCCCTATTCCTTCTTCCTCCGTCGCCGCCGCTTTTCCTCTTCTCCCTCCTCCTCCTTCTTCCCCTGTTCTTCTTCCTCTTCGCCGGGTTCAGAGAAGAGGTAGGTTCAGAGAGAGAGTTCGCCGTCGCGTCGTCGCCTCCGGTGGGGCTCGTCGCCGTCGGAGATGACCAACGCATACCTGGTGGACCCGCCGTCTCGTTCCCGGAACTAGGAGAGCCTGGGAGGCCCTCGTCTTCCTCCACGTCGCCGGAGCGGAACCGGTCTTCTTCCCCTCCGTCGCCGCCACGTCCCCGAGCGGCTCTGTCCCCTTCTTCCCCTCCGTCGAGCTTGTCTTGCGTCGTTCGAGCCCAAGGTGAGCCGCCGGCCCCCCGTAGGTCTTATCCTCCGCGTGTAGCTCGTTTCGGTTGCCGCCGTCGCCTGTCGCCGCCGGTAGCTAGTCACACTCCTGCCGCTCGCCTCCTTCCTCCTCACCGCGAGGTGAGCAGGGGAATGGATTCGCTCGTCGCCCCCACAGTTGTGTGTGTAGTGGTGGTCGCCAGATCGCCCTGTGGATGACGGGATCGTCGCCGTCGTTGCTGTGTTGACGGTGCTCTGCTTTGTTCTTTTTTTCAGTTTCGTCAGGAAGATTGGCGTGTGCGTGTATCAGAGGGCAGCTTCCCCTCTTCTGTTAAGAATTGGCGCCGTAGCGCAGTGGTGGCCGGCTCATTCTGTGGCCAGGGGGTCTAGGGTTCGAATCCTCCCCCCTTTTGTTTTTTTGGTTTTCTTTCTTTTTCTTTTGTTTCTTTTGCAAACCAGAGTGTGTGTGTCATTTATGCATGCATGTATGTATGTATTGGTGTGTGTGTGCTGGTGTCTCACCCACACATGAGTGTGTGTGTTGTGTGTGTGTATGCACTATGTTCATATACACACATATAGTATGTGTGTGTGTTAGTGTGTGTGGGTGTACGAGAGTGTGTGTGCTTGGGGCATGCACTTGAGTGTGTGTGTGGTGTGTGTGTGTATGCACTATGTGCATAGGCACCCATGCAAGTGTGTGTGTGCTATGTATGTATGAGGGTGTATGTATGTTTGCATGTATGTGTGTTTGTATGGTGCTTGTGAGTGCATATGTGTGTATGTGCCTTGCACATAACCACATGTGAGCACTAGTGAGTGTGTGAAGCATAGTGTGGTGCTATGTGTGTGTATGTGTGTGTGTCTCACACACATACATATGTAAGTGTGATAGGAAGTGTGTGTGTGTAGGGTGTGATGTGCACATGTAGTGTGTGCTTGGCCATAGGGTGTCCATGTGAGGTATGTGAGTGTGAGTGGTGAGTGTATGATCTACTTGCTCTCTTCCATGTGCATTGTCGTTCCATGTGTAGGTTTTACCTATTTGATCATATGAGCATGAAATCCTCTCTAGCTAGTTTCATCCTTGTTTTATATTGCTATGCCATGTTAACATGTCCCTAGGGTGCTATATATTCATTTCCAACTTGTATGCATAGGTCCCATGTCATTTTTGTGCATTTTCTTCATGTCACTTAAGAGCCATAAGTCATCCATGGGGAAAAGGGTCAAATTTCGACCTAGGTTTACTCCCTCATGTTCCATGCAAGCATATATGTATGAGTAATGATTTTGGGGTGTTTTCAACCCATATATGCATCTGTGAAGTCAGATTTGGCTTTGGGGCAACTTGACAAAACTGCATTTTTATGCTGTGATGTCCTTTTGTCTTTTTCATATGATTTAATCTATGCGTGCTTTGGAGTTCTTGTCAACATGATTTTGTTGGTCAAAGTTTCTGTGAACATCCATGTATTTTTTTTATATGTTCTGGGTCACCATATCAATAGGTGCCATGTTGTTTAGCATGCTACTTTCTGTTTCTGTCCAGCTAGCTTCAAAATGGCTAAGTCTGGAGAATCTGTTGTTATTGTTTTTCTTTGAAGTGAGGAATTTATCTAGTAACGTGTTGTGAATTTGATCATGCTAAGTGTTAGTTATTTGGTGTAGATATTTCCATCTACCATCCAGTTAATTTTCATATCATTTGGAGCTCTGTAGCATATTTAACCAGTGCTGTCAATCTTCTACTTTATAAACCCAGATTCCAGAAAACTGGAATTTTCACTAAGTCCCTAAAAACCTGATTCATCATGCCAACTTGATTGCTTCATGCATAGTGATGTGTGCCTCTTTTGCTGTGGGTATAGTTGGAGTTATTGGAGTGTATGTTGAGTAGATCTTTTCTGTGTCTTGTTTGTGGCTGTAGGGTTCCTGTAGCTCAAGTTGTGAGCTGTAGAAGTTGCTATGTTGCTGTTTTGTGGCAGATCTAGTGTTTATTTGTTTTGTGTGTTGTGGGAGCTATAATCCATGGAATCAATTGATTATTGAGCCTAATATGATTGATTTTTAATCACCTATCCATTGGATGACTTGGAATGCCAAGTGTGAGCCAAGGTTTTGGCTGATCTTGTGTTTTGCCTCCATACCTTGTCGTGAGCGTATCTCAAGAACCGTAACTCCGTTTCTTATGATCTTTATATGCATTTTCATCGATTTTTCATGGTGCATTAATTTTTTACATGTTCATGCATGTATAAATAACTTAACAAGAGTTTCTGTCCAGATTCATTAATATACCAACTTTGCACGTGAAACATGACTAGTTTTGGATTGCCATGTTTAATTCTTCTTAACTGGATCATGCATCATCTTGATTGTGCATTGCACCTTGGTTGGTTGTTTATTGTTGATGTTTCTCTTGGGTAGACGTGAGCATTGAATCTGAGTACGAGGATCCAGGAGAGTTCCACTACGAGGACCCAGCTACTTGTTACACTGAGGAACCAACAGGCAAGATGATCATGCCCAGATTCTGTTACTATTCTTGCTTGCTAGATTTCCGCTCTTATCATTACAATTGTGTTATCTACCACTTGTTATCAGCCTCCTAATTGCCATGAAAGCCTTTAACCTCCACTACCCAGCAAACCTTGTTTGGCTAAGTTACCGGTGCAGGTTGTAGTTGCAGGTGCAGGTTGTACCATGTGATAACATGGAGTTGGATATCATCTTAAATTATGTTATTTAAATTAATGCACCTATATATCTTGGTATTGGTGGGAGGCTTGGCCTTTTGCTAAGTGATTTGTTCCACCGTTACCGCCATAGTTTCTTGTTACCGGTGTTATGTTTTCCATACTTTGCGCTCCTAACATGCTCGGGGTCGTTATGGGGACCCCCTTGTTTTATTCGGTTGAGATTAAAACTTGTCTAGCAAGACCCAACATTGGTACTACATTTGCTAATAATTTAATAAAACTTGCATAGGGATTTGCAACCCCGTGGATAATTAATCAACAACCCGGGCTAGTGCTCCTCATGAGTGTTGGTCCAAACTGGGCTGCCTGCGGGGCCACCTCGGGGTAACTTGAGGATTGGTTTTCCCTGTAGCTAGTCCCATCTGTCGTGTCCTGAGAATGAGATACGCGGCTCTTATAGGGTTTGTCGACACGTCGGGCGGTCTTGCTGGATTTGTTTTACCTTTATCGAATGTCTTGCGTATGGACTCTAACTTTCTTTGGGTTTACTCGAGGTGTTGGAATTCCTTTGGAATTACCAATGATGATCGCGAGATCCGTGATCGAGGCTATTACCGCGGAGTGTGGTTAATTTGGTAATGGATTAGTTGGAGCACCCCTTCAGGGATTAAATCTTTTCGGGAAGCCGTGCCCGTGGTTATGTGGCAACTTGGATTATTGTTTAACACTCGGTTATAGTTAACTTGAAGTAAGCTCTAATAAAATGAACCAACTGTGTGAGTAGCCGTGATCGTCTCTGGTCGTGAACATGATCGGGGAGAGAACACGGTGGGGTTATGTTTGACGTAAGTAAGTGTTTAGGATCTCTTAGAGATTATGTAGTATTCGAACGTCCATCGTAGGCCACTCATATTTTATTGAATGGTTCATAAGTTAGCCACCATATATGCTTAGTGCTGCTGCAAACTAAACACTTAACCTTTCCTTACCCATTATCTTGCATAGTCTCAGAACCCGGTGGCTTGATTTGCTGAGTCCTCTGTGGCTCACAGTTTACTACAACACTCCAGGTACAGGTACATATATGTGTGAGCAGGATGATCTTACACAGCTGCAGTGGGAGTATGATGAGGAGCGTGGCAGGATGTATGTGACATATCCGGACGAGTAGAGGACCTGGTCGTGATCTTTGGGATAGCTTGGTAGTTTCATTTGCAACTGTTTCTCTTGCCGTTTGTTTTCGTCCGTAGTCGGACCCTCACTTCAACATGATGCTATGATTTGAGTGGATTGTAATTTAGCATGTGGCGAGTGTAGGCCAATCTTGTATACACATCTCTTTCTGTATTTTATGTTGCAATGTTACTATTCTTGCTAACGACAAGATGCGCCTCTATCCTTTGCGGGGCCCTCGTGTCTCAAAATGGATAGGCGCACATCTTGGGCGTGACAAATAACCTCATCAAGTTCTATCTTCCTCCCACTCAATTCTTTCGAGAGAAATCTTTTCTCTGGAAAGGACCCATTTTAGCAACAAACACTTTGCACTCGGATTTGAGATAGAAGGTATACCCAACTGTTCTTGGGGTATTCTATGAAGATGCATTTGTTCGCTTTGGGTTCGAGCTCATTAGGTGAAAACATTTTTCCACACAAGCTTCGTAGCCCCAAACATCAAGAAATGACAGCTTAGGTTTCTATCAAACCATAATTCACATGGTGTCATCTCAACGGATTTAGATGGTGCGCTATTTAAAGTGAATGTGGTTGTCCCTAATGGATAACCCCAAAACGATAGTGGCAAAATGATAAGAGACATCATAGTATGTGCTATATCAAATAAGGCATGACTACGATGTTCGGACACACCATCACACTATGGTGTTCTAGGTGGCGTGAGTTGTGAAACAACTTTCACATTGTCTAAAGTTGTATGCCAAACTCGTAACCCAGATATTCACCTCCACGATCATATCGCAGAAATTTTTATCTTCTTGTCACGATGATTTTAAACTTCACTCTGAACTTGCTTGAACCTTTAAAACGATTCAGACTTGTGTTTCATTAAGTAAATATACACGATATCTACTCAAATCATCAGTGAAGGTAAGAAAATAACGATATCCACCGCAAGCTACAAACACTCATTGGACCGCATACATCAACATGTATTGTTTCCAATAAGTCACTTCCCGTTCCATCAAGCCGGAAAATGGGGTTTAGTCATCTTACCCAAAAGGCATGGTCCGCATGTCTCAACCGATTCGAAATCAAATGAGTCCAAAGATCCATCAGCATGGAGTTTCTTCATGCGCTTTACACCAATATGACATTTAGCCGCAGTGCCACAAGTATGTGGTACTATCATTATTAACTTTGTATCTTTTGGCATCTATGTTACGAACATATGTATTACTACACTCAAGATTCAACAAACCATTCTTACTGGGTGCATGACCATTGAAGGTATTATTCATTTAAACAGAATAACCATTATTCTCTAACTCAAATGAATAATTGTGTTGCAATGAACATGATCTAATCACATTCATGCTCAACGCAAAACACCAAATAACATTTAGGTTCGTCACTAATCCCGAGGGTAGAGAGAGCATGCGATGTTGATCACATCAACCTTGGAAACATTTACAACACACACCGTCACCTCACACATAGCTAGTTCTCCGTTTACTCCGTAGCTTTTATTTCGTGTTACTAACATTTAGCAATCGAAACGGTATCCAATACCCATGTGCTATTAGGAGCACTAGCAAGGTATACATCAATAACACGTATATCAAATATACTTCTGTCGACGTTGCCAACCTTCTTATCTACCAAGTATCTCGGGTTGTTCCGCTTCGGCGACCTCTCTCCTCATAATCAAAGCACTTAGTCTCGGGTTTGGGTTCAACTTTGGGTTGCTTCACTGGAGCAGCAACTGGCTTGCCATCCATGAAGTTTCCTTCCGTGCCCTTGCCCTTCTCGAAACTAGTGGTTTTACTAACCATCAACACTTGATGCTCCTTCTTGATTTCTACCTTTGTGGTGTCAAACATCACGAACAGCTCAGGAATCATTATTTCTATCCCTGGCAATTTATAGTTCATCACCAAGTTCTAGTAGCTTAGTGACAGTGACTTGGAGAACTATGTCAATCACTATCTTATCTGGAAGATCAACTTCCACTCGATTCAAGCAATTGTAGCACCCAGACAATCTGAGCACATGCTCAACGATTGAGCTATTCTCTTTCATCTTGCAAGCAAAGAATCTTGTTGGAGATCTCACATCTCGCAACGCGGGCACGAGCCTGAGATAACAATCTCAGCTCATAGAACATCTCATATGTATCCGTGACGTTCAAAACGTTTCGGAGCCTTAATTCTAAGCCGTAATGCATGACGCACTAAACCATCAAGTAGTCATCGGAACGTGCCTGACAGATGTTCACAACATCTACAGACGACGCTAGAGGGGGTGGCGCACCGAGCGGTGCATTAAGGACATAAGCCTTTCTGTGCAGCAACGAGGACAATCCTCAGATCACGGACCCAGCCCACAATATTGCTACCATCATCTTTCAACTCTATTTCTCTAGGAACATAAAAATACAAGGGAGCTACGGCGTGAGCTAGTAATCTACGACATAATTTGCAAAGACACTATTGACTATGTTCATGATAATGAGTTTAGTTAATCAAATTACTAAAGCTCCCACTCAAATTGACATCCATCAGGTCATCTGAGTGTCACATGATCCAAATTCACCAACTCAAGTCCGATCATCACGTGAGTTAAGGTGGCTTCAATGGTGAACATCATTATGTTGATCATATCTACTATATGACGCATGCTCGACCTTTCGGTCTCTGGTGTTCCGAGGCATGTCTGTACATGCTAGGCTCGTCAAGTTTAACCCGAGTGTTCTGCATGTGCAACACTGGCTTGCACCCGTTGTATGTGAACGTAGAATCTATCACACCCAATCATCACGTGGTGTCTCGAGACGACGAACTTTCGCAACGGTGCACTCGGGTTGAACACACTTTATCTTAAAATTAAAGTGAGGGATCATATTATAATGCTACCATCGTACTAAGCAAAACAAGGTGCATAAAAGGATTAACATCACATGCAATTCATAAGTGACATGATATGGCCATGAACTTGTGCTTAAGATCTCCATCTTCAAAGCACTGGCATGATCTCCATCGTCACCGGCACAACACCATGATCTCCATCATCTTGATCTCCATCAATGTGCTGCCATATGGGTTGTGGCACCAGCCTTGCTTCTACTTCTATTGCAACCGTTTAGCGATAAAGTAAAGCATTACATAGCACTTAATGATTGACACGCAGGTCATACAATAATTAAAGACAACCCTATGGCTCCTGTCGGTTGCCGTACTCATTGACGCGCAAGTCGTTAAATTCTATACATCACATGATCATCTCATACATCACATATATCACATCATGCAATTGACCATATCACATCACAACATACCCTGCAAAAACAAGTTAAACGACCTCTAATTGTTGTTGCATGTTTTACGTGGCTGCTACGGGTATCTAGCAAGAACAATTCTCACCTACTCATAAACCACAATGGTGATACACTAGTTTGCTTTTGAACCTTCTCAAGGACCGCCTTTGTCGGATCCGATCCAACTAAAGTGAGAGAAACTGCCACCCGCAAGCCATCTAGGCAACAAGTTGCGTCGAGGGAACCGGTCTCTCGTAAGCGTACGAGTAATGTTGGTCCAGGACACTTCATCTCACAATACCGCTGAACCAAAATACGACCAAGGGAGGAAGCAATCTAAGCATCAACGCCCACAAACCTTTTGTGTTCTACTCGAGATCTCATTGAACCAACAACCTAGCTCATGATGCCACTGTTGGGGAACGTTGCATGGGAAACAAAAAATTTCCTACGCACACGCAAACCTATCATGGTGATGATCATCTACAAGAGGGGAAGTTGATCTACATACCCTTGTAGATCACTAAGCGGGAAGTGTTAAGAAACGCGGTTGGTGTAGTTGAACATCTTTGCGATCCAAATCGCCGCGCGTCCCGCGATCTCATCACGATCTATCCCGCGATCTCATCACGATCCTCTCCGTGAAATCATCACGATCCGTCCCGCGATCTCATCACGATCCATCTCATGATCTCATCACGGTCCGTCCCACGATCACGTCACAATCCGTCCCGCGATCCAATCACGAAACGTCTCGTGGTCTTGATCACGGTCCTTCCGATCTAGTACCGAACGGACGACACCTTCGCATTCAGCACACGTGCAGCTTGATGACGATCTCCACCGTCTTGGTCCAGCAAGAGGAAGTGGAGAGGAGGAAGAGTTCACCTGCAGCGTGATGGCGCTCGGCGATGGTGGTGGAGCTATTCCGGCAGGGCTTCGCCTAAGCACTACGGAAAACCGATCTAGAGGAGCACTGGTGGAACGGGTAGCACGTGGCCGTAAAAACTAGTGCAAAAACCCTCTATTCCACCAATATATATAGGAGGAGAGGAGAGGCTGGCCTCAAGGGCTGGCCCTCTTTGGATTTGGTCAAGGCAAGGAGGGAGAGGAGGACTCTCCTCCTCCAATCCTAGTAGGACTAGGATTGCTCCATTTTGGCCTTTTTCCACCTTTTTCCTTTGGGTCTCTTTCTTCCAGCCGCATGGGCCTTATTGTTGGGGAACGTCGCATGGGAAACAAAAATTTTCCTACGCACACGCAAACCTATCCATGGTGATGAGCATCTACGAGAGGGAGAGTGGAACTACATACCCTTGTAGCTCGCTAAGCGGGAAGCGTTAAGAAACGCGGTTGGTGTAGTCGAACATCTTCGCGATCCAAATCGCCGAGCGTCCCGCGATCTCATCACGATCCGTCCCGCGATCCCATCACGATCCGTCCCGCGATCTCATCACGATCCGTCTCACGATCTTGATCACGATCTGTCCCGCGAACTCATCACGATCCGTTCCGCGATCTCATCACGAACCGTCTCGCGATCTCGATCACGGTCCTTCCGATCTAGCGCCGAACGGACGACACCTCCGCGTTCAGCACACGTGCAGCTTGATGACGATCTCCACTGTCTTGATCCAGCAAGAGGAGGTGGAGAGGAGAGAGAGTTCACCGGCAGCGTGACGGCGCTCCGGTGATGGTGGTGGAGTGATTCCGGCAGGGCTTCGCCTAAGCGCTGCGGAAAACCGATCTAGAGGAGAAACTGTGCACCGGTGAAACGGGTAGCACGTGGCCGGAAATTCTGTCCAAAAACCACCCAATCCACTAGTATATATAGGAGGAGAGGAGAGGAGAGGCAGCCAAGGCCTTTGGGTCGGCCGAAATAGGAGGTGGGAAGAAATCCTACTTCACCTCCAATCCTAGTTGGAGTAGGATTGCCTCCTATTGGCTGATTTTCCACTTTTTGCTTTAGGACTTTCTCTCCTGCGACATGGGCCTTTGTGGCTGTTTTCCCAGCCCACTAAGGGCTGGTTATTATTCTCCCACAGCCCATGGACCTCTTGGGGTCGAAATACCCCTCCCGGAGGCCTCCCGGTACACTACCGGCACTCCCGGTACACTACCGGCACTCCCGGTACACTACCGATGAGCCCGAAACTTTTCCGGAAACCAAACTGGGACTTCCTATATATGAATCTTTACCTCCGGACCATTCCGGAGCTCCTCGTGATGTCCGGGATCTCATCCGGGACTCCGAACAAACTTCGGTCACCACCATACATAACTCTACACTACCGAAACGTCACCGAACCTTAAGTGTGCAGACCCTGCGGGTTCGAGAACTATGTAGACATGACCGAGACACCTCTACGGTCAATAACCAATGGCGGGACCTGGACATCCACATTGGTTCCTACATATTCTACGAAGATCTTTATCGGTCGAACCTCTATGTCAAGGATTTAGTTAATCCCGTATAACGTCCCCTTTGTTCTTCGGTATGTTACTTGCCCGAGATTCGATCGTCGGTATCTCCATACCTAGTTCAACCTCGTTACTGGCAAGTCTCTTTACTCGTTCCGTAATACAAGATCCCATGACTAACACTTAGCCACATTGCTTGCAAGTCTTGTTGTGATGTTGTATTACCGAGTGGGCCCTGAGATACCTCTCCGTCACACGGAGTAACAAATCCCAGTCTCGATCCATGCCAACTCAACAAACACCATCGGAGATACCTGTAGAGCACCTTTATAGTCACCCAGTTACGTTGCGACGTTTGATACACACAAGGCACTCCTTCGATATCCGTGAGTTGCATGATCTCATGGTCATAGGAACATATACTTGACATGCAGAAAACAGTAGCAATAAACTGACACGATCATATGCTATGTTTGTAGTTTGGGTCTTATCCATCACATCATTCTCCTAATGATGTGATTCGCATTGTTATGAATCTAACACCCAATGAGTTTTGGGGCTCGATCATGCTTTGCATGTGGGAGAGGTCTTATAGTCAACGGGTCTGCGATATTCAGATCCGTGTGTACTTTGCAAATCTCTATGTCAAACCGTAAACACTGCTACCACACTCCACTTGGTACTATTTCCAAATGGCTGCTCCACTATACGTATCTAGATTGCTACTACTAGTCATCTGGATAGGTGTTAAAGCTTGCATCGACGTAACTCTTTACGACGAACTCTTTATCACCTCCATAATCAAGAAACATTTCCTTAGTCCTCTGGTTACTAAGGATAATTCCGACCGCTGTCCAGTGATCCACTCCTGGACCACTCTTGTACCCCCTGACAGACTCGTGGCAAGGCACACATAGGTGCGGTACACAGCATGGCATAATATAGAGCCTATGGCTAAGGCATAGGGGACGACATTCATCCTTTCTCTTTCTTCTGCCGTTGTCGAGCTTTGAGTCTCACTCAACTTCACACCTTACAAATCAGACGAGAACTATTTCTCTGGCTGATCCATTTTGAACTCTTTCAAAATCTTGTCAAGGTATGCACTCATTGAAAGTCTCATCAAGCATCTTGATCTATCTCTATAGATTTTGATGCTCAACAATTAGGTAGCTTTATCCAGGTCTTCATTTGAAAAACACTTTTCAAACAACCTTTTATGCCTTCCAGAAATTCTACATTATTTCCGATCAACAATATGTCAACCACATATACTTATCAGAAACTCTATAGTGCTCCCACTCACTTTATTGCAAATACAAGTTTCTCGTAAACTTTGTATAAACTACAAAAACTTTGATCACCTCATCAAAGTGTATATTCCAACTCCGAGATGCTTGCTTCAGTCCATAGAAGGATCACTGAAGCTCTCTCATCTTTTAGCATCCTTAGGACTGACAAAACCTTCTGGTTGTATCACATACAACCTTTCCTTAAGTAAACCGTTAAGGAAACGACGTTTTGACATCCATCTGCCAGATTTCGTAATTGAAAATGCAGCAACTGCTAACATAATTCCAACAGACTTTTAGCATCGCTACGAGTGAGAAAGCCTCCTCGCAGTCAACTCCTTGAACTTGTCACAAACAACTTTGCAACAAGTCGAGCTTTACAAATGGTGACATTCACCATCAGTGTCTGTCTTCATTCTAAAGGTCCATTTGTACTCAACGACCTACCGTCTAACGAGCAAGTCTACCAAAGTCTATACTTGGTTTTCATAAATGGATCCTATCTCAGATTTCATGGTCTCTAACCATTTGTCGGAATCCGGGCCCATCATCGCTTCTCCATAGCTCGTAGGTTCATCGCTGTCCAACAACATGACCTCGAAGACAGGGTTGTCGTACCGCTTAGGAGCAGTACACATCCTTGTCGACCCACGAAGTTCGATAGTAACTTGATCCTGAAGCTTCATGATCATCATCATTAACTTCCTCTTCAACTAACGTAGGCTTCACAGAAACATCTTTCTGCGCTGCGCTACTCTCTGGTTGAACAAAGGTTTAACAACCTCATCAAGTTCTATCTTCCTCCCACTCAATTCTTTCGAGAGAAACCTTTCCTCGAGAAAGGATCCGTTTTAGTAACAACCACTTTGCACTCGGATCTGAGATAGAAGGTTCACCCAACTGATCTTAGGGTATTCTATGAAGATGCATTTGTCCGCCTTGGGTTCGACCTCATTAGGTGAAAACATTTTTCACACAAGTGCCGCAGCCCCAAGTATTAAGAAACGACAGCTTAGGTTTCTATCAAACCATAATTCATATGGTGTCATCTCAACGGATTTAGATGGTGCCCTATTTAAAGTGAATGTAGTTGTCTCTAATGCATAACCCCAAAATTATAGTAGTAAAACGACAAGAGACATCATAGCACGCACCATGTCCAATAGAGCATAACTATGATGTTCGGACACACCATCACACTATGGTGTTCCAGGTGGCGTTTAGTTGTGAAACAACTTTCACATTGTCTTAAGTTGTATGCCAAACTCGTGACTCAGATATTCACCTCCACGATCATATCGCAGTCATTTTTATCTTCTTGTCACGATGATCTTTAAACTTCACTCTGAATTTGCTTGAACCTTTCAAACGATTCAGACTTGTGTTTCATCAAGTAAATATACACTATATCTACTCAAATCATCAGTGAAGGTAAGAAAATAACGATATCCACTGCACACTACAAGACTCACTAGATTGCATACATCAACATGTATCATTTCCAATGAATCACTTGCCCGCTCCATCCAACGGGGTCCTTTAGTCATCTTGCCCAAGAGGCATGGTTCGCATGTCTCAACCGATTCGAAATCGAATGAGTCCAAATATCCATCAGCATGGAGTTTCTACATGCGCTTTATACCAATATGACATTTAGCGGCAGTGCCACAAGTATGTGGTACTATCATTATTAACTTTGTATCTTTTGACATCAATGTTATGAACATGTGTAATACTACGATCAAGATTTCAACAAACCATTCTCACTGGGTGCATGACCATTGAAGGTATTATTCATGTAAACAGAATAACCATTATTCTCTAACTTAAATGAATAACCGTATTGCAATAAACATGATCTAATCATGTTCATGCTCAACGCAAAGCACCAAATAACATTTATTTAGGTTCGTCACTAATCCTGAAGGTAGAGAGAGCGTGCGATGTTGATCACATCAACCTTGGAAACACTTCCAACACATATCGTCACCTCACCCTTAGCTAGTTCTCCGTTTATTCCGTAGCTTTTATTTCGAGTTACTAACATTTAGCAACCGAACCGGTATCCAATACCCAGGTGCTACTAAGAGTACTAGCAAGGTACACATTAGTAACTCGTATATCAAATATACTTCTATCAATGTTGCCAGCCTTCTTATCTACCAAGTATCTAGGGTTGTTCCGCTTCAGCGACCTCTCACCTCATAATAGAAGCACTTAGTCTCGGGTTTGAGTTCAACTTTGGGTTGCTTCACTGGAGCAGCAACTGACTTGCTATCCATAAAGTTTCCCTCCTTGATCTTGCCCTTTTCGAAACTAGTGGTTTGATTAACCATCAACACTTGACGCTCCTTCTTGATTTCTACCTTCGCGGTGTCAAACATCGCGAACAGCTCAGGGATCAATACTTCTATCCCTGGTGTATTATAGTTCATCACTTAAGTTCTAGTAGCTTTAGTGACAGTGACTTGGAGAACTATATCAATCACTATCTTATCTGGAAGATCAACTCCCACTTGATTCAAGCGATTGTAGTACCCAGACAATCTGAGTACATGCTCAACGATTGAGCTATTCTCCTTCATCTTACAGGCAAAGAATCTTGTTGGAGATCTCATATCTCGCAACACAGGCACGAGCCTGAGATCACAATCTCTGCCCCTAGAACATCTCATATGTTCCCTGACGTTCAAAACGTTTCGGAGCCTCAATTCTAAGCCGTAATGCATGACGCACAAAACTATCAAGTAGTCATCGAAACGTGCCTGTCAGATGTTCACAACATCTATAGACGACGCTAGAGGGGGTGGCGCACCGAGCGGTGCATTAAGGACATAAGCCTTCTGTGCAGCAATGAGGACAATCCTCAGATCACGGACCCAGTCCGCAATATTGCTACCAACATCTTTCAATTCTATTTCTCTAGGAACATATAAAAATACAAGGGAGCCACAACGCGAGCTAGTAATCTACAACATAATTTGCAAAGACACTTTGACTATGTTCATGATAATGAGTTCAATTAATCATATTATTTAAGAACTCCCACTCAAATTGACATCCCTCCGATCATTCGAGTGATACATGATCCAAATTCACCAACTCAAGTCCGATCATCACGTGAGTTGAGGTGGCTGCAATGGTGAACATCATTATGTTGATCATATCTACTATATGACTCATGTTCGACCTTTCGGTCTCTCGTGTTCCGAGGCCATGTCTGTACATGCTAGGCTCGTCAAGTTTAACCCGAGTGTTCTGCATGTGCAACACTGGCTTGCACCCGTTGTATGTGAACGTACAGTCTATCACACCCGATCATCACGTGGTGTCTCAACACGACGAACTTTCGCAATGGTGCACACTCGGGGAGAACACAATTTAGCTTGAAATTAAGTGAGGGATCACCTTATAATGCTACCGTCGTCCTAAGCAAAATAAGGTGCATAAAAAGGATTAACATCTCATGCAATTCATAAGTGACATGATATGGCCATGAACTTGTGTTTAAGATCTCCATCTTCGAAACACCGGCATGATCTCCATCATCACCGGCACAACACCATGATCTCCATCATCTTGATCTCCATCAATGTGTTGCCATTGGGGTTGTGGCGCCAGCCCTGCTTCTACTTCTATTGCTACTGCTTAGCGATAAAGTAAAGCATTACATAGCGCTTAATGATTGACACGCAGGTCATACAATAATTAAAGACAACCCTATGGCTCCTGCCGGTTGCCGTACTCAACGACATGCAAGTCGTGAAATTCTATACATCACATGATTATCTCATACATCACATATATCTCATCATGTAATTGGCCATATCACATCACAACATACCCTGCAAAAACAAGTTAGACGTCCTCTAATTGTTGTTGCATGTTTTACGTGGCTGCTACGGGTATCTAGCAAGAACGATTCTCACCTACGCATAAACCACAACGGTGATACATAGATTGCTTTTCATCCTTCTCAAGGACCGCCTTTGTCGGATCCGATCCAACTAAAGTGAGAGAAACTGTCACCCGCAAGCCATCTAAGCAACAAGTTGCGTCGAGGGAACCGGTCTCTCGTAAGCGTACGAGTAATGTTGGTCCGGGCCGCTTCATCTCACAATCCCGCTGAACCAAAATACGACCAAGGGAGGAAGCAATCTAAGCATCAACGCCCACAAACCTTTTGTGTTCTACTCGAGATCTCATCGAACCATAAACCTAGCTCATGATGCCACTGTTGGGGAACGTCGCATGGGAAACAAAAATTTTCCTACGCACACGCAAACCTATCCATGGTGATGAGCATCTACGAGAGGGAGAGTGGAACTACATACCCTTGTAGATCGCTAAGCGGGAAGCGTTAAGAAACGCGGTTGGTGTAGTCGAACATCTTCGCGATCCAAATCGCCGAGCGTCCCGCGATCTCATCACGATCCGTCCCGCGATCCCATCACGATCCGTCCCGCGATCTCATCACGATCCGTCTCACGATCTTGATCACGATCTGTCCCGCGAACTCATCACGATCCGTTCCGCGATCTCATCACGAACCGTCTCGCGATCTCGATCACGGTCCTTCCGATCTAGCGCCGAACGGACGACACCTCCGCGTTCAGCACACGTGCAGCTTGATGACGATCTCCACCGTCTTGATCCAGCAAGAGGAGGTGGAGAGGAGAGAGAGTTCACCGGCAGCGTGACGGCGCTCCGGTGATGGTGGTGGAGTGATTCCGGCAGGGCTTCGCCTAAGCGCTGCGGAAAACCGATCTAGAGGAGAAACTGTGCACCGGTGAAACGGGTAGCACGTGGCCGGAAATTCTGTCCAAAAACCACCCAATCCACTAGTATATATAGGAGGAGAGGAGAGGAGAGGCAGCCAAGGCCTTTGGGTCGGCCGAAATAGGAGGTGGGAAGAAATCCTACTTCACCTCCAATCCTAGTTGGAGTAGGATTGCCTCCTATTGGCTGATTTTCCACTTTTTGCTTTAGGACTTTCTCTCCTGCGCCATGGGCCTTTGTGGCTGTTTTCCCAGCCCACTAAGGGCTGGTTATTATTCTCCCACAGCCCATGGACCTCTTGGGGTCGAAATACCCCTCCCGGAGGCCTCCCGGTACACTACCGGCACTCCCGGTACACTACCGGCACTCCCGGTACACTACCGATGAGCCCGAAACTTTTCCGGAAACCAAACTGGGACTTCCTATATATGAATCTTTACCTCCGGACCATTCCGGAGCTCCTCGTGATGTCCGGGATCTCATCCGGGACTCCGAACAAACTTCGGTCACCACCATACATAACTCTACACTACCGAAACGTCACCGAACCTTAAGTGTGCAGACCCTGCGGGTTCGAGAACTATGTAGACATGACCGAGACACCTCTACGGTCAATAACCAATGGCGGGACCTGGACATCCACATTGGTTCCTACATATTCTACGAAGATCTTTATCGGTCGAACCTCTATGTCAAGGATTTAGTTAATCCCGTATAACGTCCCCTTTGTTCTTCGGTATGTTACTTGCCCGAGATTCGATCGTGGGTATCTCCATACCTAGTTCAACCTCGTTACTGGCAAGTCTCTTTACTCGTTCCGTAATACAAGATCCCGTGACTAACACTTAGCCACATTGCTTGCAAGGCTTGTTGTGATGTTGTATTACCGAGTGGGCCCTGAGATACCTCTCCGTCACACGGAGTAACAAATCCCAGTCTCGATCCATGCCAACTCAACAAACACCATCGGAGATACCTGTAGAGCACCTTTATAGTCACCCAGTTACGTTGCGACGTTTGCTACACACAAGGCACTCCTTCGATATCCGTGAGTTGCATGATCTCATGGTCATAGGAACATATACTTGACATGCAGAAAACAGTAGCAATAAACTGACACGATCATATGCTATGTTTGTAGTTTGGGTCTTATCCATCACATCATTCTCCTAATGATGTGATCCCGTTATCAAATGACATCTCATGTCCATGGCTAGGAAACCTTAACCATCCTTTGATCAACGAGCTAGTCCATTAGAGGCATACTAGGGACATGGTTTTGTCTATGTATCCACACATGCATTTAAGTCTCCGATCAATACAATTATAGCATGGATAATAAACGATTATCATGAACAAGGAAATATGATAATAACTAATTTATTATTGCCTCTAGGGCATATTTCCAACACTTATGTGGAGGTTCCACCAGCCCAATAAGGACTTGTTAATACTTTCCAACAGCCCATGAAGCCTCTTGAGTCGAAATACCCCTCCCGGAGGTCTCCCGGTACACTACCGGCACTCCCGGTACACTACCGATGAGCCTGAAACTTTTCCGGCGACCAAACTGGGACATCCTATATATGAATCTTTACCTCCGGACCATTCCAGAGCTCCTCGTGACGTCCGGGAGCTCATCCGGGACTCCTAACAACCTTCGGTAAACACCATACATCACTCTATCCTACCGAAACGTCATCAAACCTTAAGTGTGCAGACCCTGCGGGTTCGAGAACTATGTAGGCATGACCGAGACACCTCTATGGTAAGTAACCAATGGCGGGACCTGGACGTCCACATTGGTTCCTACATATTCTACGGAGACCTTTATCGGTCGAACCTCTATGTCAAGGATTCAGTTAATCCCGTATAACGTTCCCTTTGTTCTTCGGTATGTTACTTGCCCGAGATTCGATCGTCGGTATCTCCATACCTAGTTCAACCTTGCTACCGGCAAGTCTCTTTACTTGTTCCGTAATGCAAGATCCCATGGCTAACACTTTAGTCACATTGCTTGCAAGGCTTGTTGTGATGTTGCATTACCGAGTGGGCCCTGAGATACCTCTCTGTCACACGGAGTAACAAATTCCAGTCTTGATCCATGCCAACCCAACAGACACCCTCGGAGATACCTGTAGTGCACCTTTATAGTCACTCAGTTACGTTGCGACGTTTGATACACAAAAATCATTCCTCCGGTGTCAGTGAGTTGCATGATCTCATGGTCATAGGAACATATACTTGACATGTGGAAAACGGTAGCAATAAACTGACATGATCATATGCTACGTTTGTAGTTTGGGTCTTGTCCATCACATCATTCTCCTAATGATGTGATCCCGTTATCAAATGACATCTCATGTCCATGGCTAGGAAACCTTAACCATCTTTGATCAACGAGCTAGTTCACTAGAGGCATACTAGGGACAATGTGTTGTCTATGTATCCACACATGTATCTATGTTTGTGTTGAATATAATTATAGCATGGTTAATAAACGATTATCATGAACAAGGAAATATGATAATAACTAATTTATTATTGTCTCTAGGGCATATTTCCAACACTTAGTTTGTGATGGATGAGTTGGAGTACCCCTACAGGTTTTAATCTTTTCGGAAAGCCATGCCCGCAGTTATGTGACAACTTTGGAGATTTGTTTAATACCCGGTTATAGTTAACTTGAAGTAAACTCAAATAAAATACACCAACTGTGTACGTAACCGAGACTGTCTCTGCTCGTGTACATGAACCGAGAGCTAACACGGTGGGGTTATGATTGACGTAAGTAGGTGTTCAGATCACTTAGTGATCATGCTAGATCACGACCGTAAGACTTACGTAAGGCACAATATTTACATTCATGTTCCCGTAAGTTAGCCACCAAATACATGCTTAGTGCTTGTTGCAGCCTCACCACCTACCCTTCCTCACCCAAAAGCTTACATAGTTTCGGTACCCGGGTTATGAGATTGCTCAGTCCCTGTGGCTCACGGATTACAACAATACATGTGCAGGTGTTGATGAGTACGTGCCAGAAGATGTGACTCAGCTCGTGTGGGAATACGATGAAGAAAGTAGGCGTATGTACGTTACCTATCCAATGAGTAGGGAGCTTCTTGGTGGTGATCCTGGGATAGCAAGGAAGTTTTACATTGCTTCTTTTCTTCGTTTGATTTAGTCCG
The DNA here is from genome assembly GCA_022496015.1 of Hordeum marinum. NCBI lineage: Eukaryota > Viridiplantae > Streptophyta > Magnoliopsida > Poales > Poaceae > Hordeum > Hordeum marinum. The sequence goes on from CM039674.1 coordinate 481,652,560, forward strand.
TAGTCTGACCCTGTCTTCTGGATGATGTATGAATAATGTGTGTGACTTGTAAGATAGCTTGTGGCGAGTGTAAGCCAACTCATATACCCATCTCTTCCTACATGTATGCAATGTTTACTGCACTTGTGAAACGATGAGATGCGCTTCTATCCCTGTCGAGGCCCTCGTGCCAAAATAAGGATTGGACCGCATCTTGGGCGTTACACGATCCCGCGGTCACTTATTGAGTTCCGATCATGTCTCCCATGATCGGTGTAGATCTTACAACTACCCCTACACTACTCTTGCCGCTCTGGGTCCGCTCCATTGTCGTCGGCTCCGTAGGCGATGATGTAGTCAACTCCTTTCACTCCTCTAGAAAGGTCTGGCTCTTCGTAGAAGTATTCTCCGACAACATTGGGATCCTCCGGCAGATCCTCCAAATCCTCATAGTCTGGAGGGGAAATAGTACAAGGGATGAGTACAAGAGGTACTCAACAAGTTCATAGATAATTTGGGTGGAGATGCACTATAGCTACTACTGATTCCAAATAGGTTTCAGCAATGTTTTTAGGAAAATATCTGGAGCACAAGTTTTACTTAAAACATTTAGTCATCGGACTTCACGGGTCGTTAGAATCTCCAATAGTCTCCTTTCCCGCCGCGTTCCCAGATCTTTCCTAGATCAGGGAGTGACAAGACACAATTCATTACACTCTAGAGAGGTGCGTTACTTTATCCACGAGCGATTAACTTAGCCCTTTTGCCTGGTCCGTAACCTTGCACATCCATGATGTGTGGCTGGGTCTAAGATCCGAGTCTTTCACTCTCCCACTTTTACCAATGCCCCTGCGCATGGCTCGAGAGGTATTCCCTCTTTTGCTCCAAATCAACAACAGGTAGGGATTATATGGCCCCGTGACCGATGAGCTTACATCACTGTGGCGATTGAGGATTGACAGCCCCCTGCCGAAAGGGTCTTAACGGCACCCATGGCCGATGGGATGCACATCTCCCTGGACTGGCTCACGGATTGACGCCCCGCGGCGATAACCTATGCGAGGGCACATTGGCGTGCGATTAAGTTATTTACTTGCCCGTCCCATTCCAGGATCCATGGTTAACGCTGTCGCTACGACGCTGGAATGTCTGCTGACTTTTGTTATTAAGCCCGGTACAATGAAACTCTACCACCGTGTTACCATCCTGAGTTCCACTGCCCGCCAATGAATTGATAGTACTGAATACAACTTTATTTAATGCAATGAATAGATTATGCAAGTAGAGAATTTTGTAAAATAATGCTTTACGAAAGCATAAGCAAAAGGCATGCAAGGTATGAACTTGCCTGGTAATTGACAGTTAATGTTACTCGAGGCTTCGAGATTCATGGTTGCCTCGGGTTGTGAAAACGACATCTAGTCCGATAAGGACTAATGTTGCAAGAAAATTTGCAAGATGCTATTATGTATAGGATGACATGGTTTTCTACCCCACTAAGGCTCGAAAGCTTTATTAGTGCATGTATTTTAATTTCTTTTATTAGATTATTATTGCCAACTCTTGCTTCCATATTTTATATTTTATAATTAAGTGTTTCTTTATTCCATATTCTACTTCTGATATTATAAGAACATAATATTTGATTATAATTTGTAGAAACTTGAATAAAAGTATATAGTTTGGCTTAGCCCAGCACAGAGTCACGCACGCGCTGTGCTAAAAAAAAAGAGTCACGCGGCACTGTGCTAAAGAAAAAGAGTCACGCGCGCACTTTGCTAAAAAAACAAAGAGTCACGCACGCTGGGTTAGACCAGAGCGTACGCACGCACACATCTCTCTCACGCGCTCCTTCAGCTCTCTCTCCCACGCGATCCCCAAATCGCTGTCACGGCCGCCGACCGATTCCGGTTGCTCCGGCGATCTCCGGCGCAACCCGACACACCCACGGCTCCCCTCTCGCGGCGCTGATTCTTTCCTCCGCGGCGATTCATCGTTTGTTTCCTCTGCCGGCTCCTCTGGCTAACCCTAGCCCACGGCCTCGCCGTCGCCACCGTCGCCACGGGCGCTCGCGCGGCTCCAGCGCCTTCGCGCGGTCTCCTCCACCGTGCCTCCGTTGTGTTTCCACGATGCGGCTCGCCTGTTGGCGTTGTCCACGGTGATGTGTGGTCGTTGACCGTGCTCACCTCTGCTTCGTCCGCCTCCTCCTCGATCACTCCACTGGCCTCCCGTGCGTGCACGGTCGAAGGCTCGTGGTCCAGCTCGCCGGCGGGACGGCGGCACGCCGCAACCCCGGCGCCTGCCTGTGTTCGGCATCGGCTACAATCTCGTCATGGTGAGCTCTTGTTTGTTCCTTCTCCTCTGATCTAACTTCTGCGTGGCCTTGGCCATGATTTGGTTGGATGTGGGGCTCTACTAGTTGTTGCTAGACGCTGTAACCAAGCATCAACTCCTACTGGAGCTCTCTGTGATAAATTCATGCCGTTCTAGGGTTTATCAGTAACTGCCCATGTGTACTTGCTTCATATATATGTGCTCCTGTGATGCTCTAGTAATATGGGTTGCTCTGGATTTGCTAAGTTGGTCCAGTGTAGTGCTTAATCTACTGCCATGTGGCCTCTGTTGCCCTGTTAACTGAAGAATTACAGTTACTGCTGGTGCATCTCGTGTCCCCCTTGAACTAGTTGTTCTAGTGTAGATACTAGTTCAACCGTTACACTATCGGCCTGTGGATTCGATTAACCGCTTCTGCTGTTATCTTCATTATAGTTGTTGTTAATTGTTTTCTTGCCATTGGTCTGTTTAACCTCTCTTGCTGTAACTACTGTTACTGAAGTTTAGTTGTAGTACACTTGCTGAAGCTACCAACCTATGTGCTTGTGGGTGTGGTGTTCTAATTGCAGAAAAATACCAGGTGTAAGTGGTTCGCAGTGTTCTGCAGATGCAGATGTTCAGTTGGGTGCTACCCTCACTATTTCTTCTATGTTATCTATATTGTACTTAAGAATAGATACTACTTCTCTTGGCCCTATCCTACTTTATTGTCTATTTCTATCCCTCTCTCTCCTATTAACTGATGAGAACAATGATCTTAGTGCATATGATGCTGGTCTGAGGCCTTCCTGGTTGCTTTAAGGTTATGGTTGTGGCTACTAGAATTTCCCTAACCCAATGATGCATAACACAGCACTTCTGTGCACTCCTGAGGGTTCTATACCACCAAATCCTACCTGTGGTGCTGAGTAGCTTGGTCTCGAGGCTCTGGTTATCCTTCTTATGGTTAGCCTGCACCTCCTCGCTGCTTCACACTAATTCTCAGTTTTGGGTTTGGTCCAACTCCTGTTTGGTACAGTTGTACCAGTGGCTATCCAACTCTTTCCACGGCTGGGTGGCTCTATTTATAGAGCTCTGGATGGGTGACTCAGCTGTGTGCCTGTTGTGTGTGCTGCTTGTGCTGTCCTCGCGTGAGTCTTTGGTGCTGGTGGTGTTGACAACAGCTGCTGGCTGGTGTCAAGCTCTCCTTTGATGTCTATCTTGTAAGCTGCAGGGTGGCTAAATGCTTGGGTACTTGGTCCTGGCCGGCTGGGTTTGATCTATAAATACTTATCGCTTTATTCTGAGGCTGAACAATGGCTTATATCTATTGTTACTTGACAGGTGATATGCTACATCCTGATCCTAACCCAACACTCTCTCTAGTGTTTGTGCGTGCAGGTTTTGAAGAAAAGAAGATCAAGATCTTATAGAAGATAGTATAGGAAGAATAGATAATTTAGTTTATGTTGTCTTTCCTGAATTCTTGTATAATTCAGGAATGTATCCTTCATTAATTTTATGTGTTTCATATGTAATATTACTTGGTAATATTTATCCAATTTATCTATAAACCTTTAATTTCCTTTATTGTTCAAAGTTTATATTAAGTGAAATTCCAATTCATAATTGTTGGAACTTGTGCACTTAATTCCTTTTATATTATTTGTATTATGATCCAAACCGAAACTCTAGTAAAGGTTATGTCCAAATTATTTGAAATGCAAATTTAACTTAGTAATTTGAATGCAAGTTTGATTTGGTTTTGAGATGCAAGTTAATAATAACCCCAACCTACATGCATGAATGCGAATAACATCCTAAAAAAAACCTTGCTCTCTCAAACTACGAGTGAGGCTACCTTCCTTAAAGTAATTCCGTCCTCGGAATAGATGAGATCATACCTGAAGAGAAATGGGTAATCTCTCGGAAGGACATCTTCCATTTCCCATGTCGCTTCTCGGGCTAAGTGATTCTTCCATTGCACCTTGCAGTACTTGATAGCTCTATTGCTCAACCTCTTCTAGTTGTCTTCGAGGAACTTCGATGGTTGCTCCACATAGGTCAAGTCGGGCTGCAATCCAATCTCTTGGTGTGGCAGTGGTTCTTCTGGTGCTCTTAAGCACTTTCTGAGTTGCGAGACGTGGAATACATTGTGTACTTGTGACAACTCCACTGGTAATTCCAACTCATATGCTACTGCTCCTTTACGGCTCAAGATGCAGAACGGTCCAATGTATCAGGGACTTAACTTTCCCTTGATCCCAAACCTTTTTACTCCTTTCATCGGACAAACCCTCAGATAGACTAAGTCTTCTACTTCATGTTCCCATGTCCTTCGTTTCAAATCCGCATAACTCTTTTGTCGACTCTGAGCTATTTTCATTCGTTCACGGATGGTACTTATAATGTCTTGCCTTTCACGGATGTAATCGGGGTCAAACTCCTTGTTCTCTCCCGTTACAAACCAACATATCGGTGATCGGCATTTCCTTTCGTATAATGCCGCAAATGGTGCCATCTTGATGTTGCTTTGATAGTTGTTGTGGTACGAAAACTGTTCTAATGGCAAATGTTCATCCCGCGATCCTCCAAACTCAAGAGCACAAGCTCTTAACATATCTTCGAGGATCTGGTTGGTCCTTTCAGTTTGCCCTCAAGTTTGTGGATGGTATGCAATACTATATTCCATTCTGATACTAGGGTTGCTTGCAACTTCTTCCAAAATGTTGATGTAAAGATCGATCCTCGATTCGACCATATCTTTTTCGGAACTCCATGTTTACTAACAACTTCATCAACATACCATTGGATTAGCTTCTCCCCGGTATCCGCCTGTTTGATGGCCAAGAAGTGTGCACTCTTGGTTAATCGGTCCACGATAACCCAAATTGCATCCTTGTGTTTCCTGGCCATTGGCAATCCTGTAACAAAATCTATTCCTATCTCATCCCACTTCCATTCTAGTATCGGCAATGGTTGTAGTAATCCTACTGGGTTCTGATATTCCGCCTTGACTTGTTGACAAGTGTGACATTCAGCTACATACTTGGCTATTTCTCTCTTCATGTTGTTCCACCAGAATGTGTTTTTCAGATCCATATACATCTTAGTACTCCCAGGATGTATTGAATACGGTGTCTAGTGAGCTTCCTTTAGTATAAAACTTTTGACGCCTGAGACATTGGGCGCACAAATCCTTCCCTGAAACCATAGTGATTCGTCTTCCTTTAATGTGAACACCGATGGTTCCCCATCCATAATCCTTTGGGTTTTCCTCTATGATGAATGCATCCTCCTTCTACCTTGACTTGATGATCTCTGGTAGTTTCGATTATATTTTCATAAGCAACAAACTTTCCCTCCTCTCAATGGTTATAAACTCGAAACCAAGTTGTTCTATTTCCTATGGCATCCTTCTGGATATCATCACGGTACTAGCATGTTGCTCTGTCGACTTTTGAATCAATGCATCGACTACTACATTGGCCTTTCCTGGGGTATGTTCGATAGTTAGGTCATAATCTTTGATCCATTATACCCATCTTATCTACCTCATATTGAGTTCCTTCTGAGTGAAGAAATACTTCAGACTCTTGTGATCCGTGTATAAGATACACCTTGCCCGATAAAGATGATGCCTCCATGATTTCAGTGCAAAAACAACCGCTGCTAGTTCCAGATCGTGGGTTGGATAGTTGATCTCATGTTTCAACTGCCTTGATCCGTATGCAATGACTTTTTGATCTTGCATCAACACACATCCAAGTCCTTGCTTGGAAGCATCACAGTAAACTGTGTAATCCTTATCACTATCTAACATCGTTAGGATGGGTGCAGACGTAAGTCGGTGCTTTAACTCTTGAAAACTCTTCTCTCACTCCTCTGTCCATATGGATTTCACTCCTTTCCTGGTCAATCGGGTCATCGGTGCGGCAATTTTTGAGAAATTCTCGACAAATTTCTGATAATACCCTTCCATTCCTAAGAAGCTTCTGATTTCTCCCACAGTCTTGGGTGATTTCCAGTCAGTTACCACCTCAATTTTACTAGGATCCATGGCAATTCCATCCTTGCTAATGACATGACCAAGGTATTTCACTTCATCAAGCCAAAATTCACACTTGCTATAACGAGCATAGAGCTGATGTTCTCTCAAAGTCTGCAAAACACCTTAGATGCTCTGCATGTTCCTCCTTATTCCGAGAATATATTAGAATGTCGTCAATGAAGATGATCACAAACTTTTCCAGATACGGCATGAAATCTTGTTCATCAAATTCATGAAGATAGTTAGTGCATTTGTTAATCCGAACGGTACCACAAGGTATTCGTGATGCCCGTATCGAGAAACAAATCCAGTCTTGGGTATATCCTCTAGCTTCATTTTGATTTGATGGTATCCTGACCTCAGATCCAACTTGAAAAATACTCCAGCTCCCCATACTTGATCAAAGAAATCCTGAATTCTAGGTAGTGGATACTTGTTCTTAATTGTCATGTTGTTGAGATTCCAAAAATCAACACACATTGTTTTTCCTTCTTCCTTCTTATCCACGAAGATGATGGGTGCTCCCCATGGGGACACACTCCCTCTGATGAATCCCTATGCTAACTAATCATCTATCTGCTCCTTTAACTCTGCCATTTCCTGTGGTCCTATCTTGTATGGTCTTTGCACTATTGGAGCTGTTGCGGTTTTCAAGTCAGTTGTGAACTCTATTTCCCAGTCATTTGGCAGACCAGGTAATTCATCTTGGAAAACATCTGGAAATTCCCTTACTATCGGTATATTCTTGAGTTTCACTTCTCGTAGTGCATTCGACCGATAACCCTTTCCGGTTTCCACATAATGATCTCCAAAGTACTTGATACGACCTCCATAAGGAGAATAGACACACTCTTATCTTCACAGTTGATCACAACTCCATGGTTTGTCAGCCAGTCCATTTCTAATATAACACCTAATTCGGTTAACGATAGGATAAGGAGATCGGTGTAGTACACGCGGTCACAGATGGTAATCATCTGCTCCATAATGATGCGTGTGCCTACGACCGTTCCTCCAGCTGACATAATGTTAATAGGATGTTGCAGGGCATGGTATTGGTTCCCTAATCTCTCTGCAAAACTTGCTGAAATAAAAGATGTAGTTGCTCCCAAATCAAATAAGACTTTGCCATGTAAAGTTAGGATGCTGAGTCTACCCATTACGATGTTGTTGGCAGCGCTAGCTTGCTCCATGTTGGTGTAGTTTGGTTGTCCATAAGGCTTCCCTTGAGTTTTTCCTTGGTTGACATTAGGTCTATGATTCCTCGTCCTGGGTGGGTATGGCATTGGTGGCCTACTTCCTCCAACAGCTCCTCCTTTGGATGCATTTGGACACATTGTTTTAATGTGCCCGGGTTCCCCACATCCATAACAGATGATCTCGGGTCTAGTACCGTCCTTTGCCACATGACCACTCATACCACAGGTAGCACATCTATTCTGATTGTAGTTGGGACCTGGGGCTCAGTATTGTGGTGGTTCTGGAGCTGGCCTAAATTTGTCTTAAAAGTAAGGCTCTGAGGTGGACGCTGAATTGCAAATCTATGAGGCTCAAGCCTTGCCCTCTTGCGCTATAGTCATGAGAGAAGCCACTAGTGAACCCAACGGCCCATGGGTCTACTTTTCCCTCATATTGCTTTCTAATCTATGTTTCTGCACTCTTTGTTTTCAGATCTACAAAACCACAAAACCCAAAAATATATTGCTGCATATTTACTCTATTTATTTTGTTTTCTTGAGAGATCTATCTCTCCTATCTATGACTACCTAATCTATCTTATTACCGTAGAGAGATTGACAACCTCTCTTTCGTGTCGGGTTGCAAGTATTCGTTGTTTATGTGCAGGTGCTGCTTATTGGGTGTTGGTGATCCTCCTACTGGTTAGATAACCTTGGTTTCATAACTCAGGGAAATAATTACCGCCGCCATGCTGCATCATCCCTTCCTCTTTGGCAAAATACTGATGTAGTCTCAAGCCACGTCAAAGGAATTTTCGGCGTCGTTGCCGGGGAGGAAGCAATCTCATCTACCAGGTTCCTAATTGCAAATATCATCTCCTTGCAATTACATTATTTCCCATTTTCCTCTCATTTTCTTGTCCCCCACTTCACCAATTTGCCATTTTATTCGACCTCTTTTTCGTTTGCCTTTTTCTTGTCACATCTCTTGCTTGCTTGCTATGTTTGCTTGTGTCGCCATGCTCCTTATATTTTCTTGCATATTCGCTTGCTAAAAATCTATTGATATGGATCCTCATCCACCTGCTAATCTCTTCAAAAGACCAAATTATGATTAACTAATTGCTGGTGACTTGAGTGCACTTGATTATCAATATGAAGTTTTGTTTGAAAATCATGAATCTGAAATTTTTGATGAAGTATTGAAAGAAGAAATTCATGATAGCTCCTTGATTGAAAAGCATGATTGCAATGTAGTTACTATAAATTCTATTAATATCAATTATGTTAATGATATGCAAAACTACAAGCTAGGGGATGATAATTTTGTCATGAAAATGATCATGATTGGGGTGATAATGCTTCTTATGATCTTGAAAATTTATTTAAGCATTATGTTGAATATGTTATTAATAATAATGTCTGCAATACTATCGAATGTGGGTTTGAGAGAGCATCAACTTTAGGTAAAAAGAATCCCACAGATTTGGAGATTGTTCAATATTATGAATTTTTCGATAAATGTGGGTTTGGAGAGGTCATGACTTTAGCTAATGTTAATCCCACTACCTAGGAAGATTGTAAGACTTTTATGCATGTGGCTCATGAAAATAATGCTTTTATGTGCTAGTTATATTGTTCAATTTATTCATGATGCTAATGAAAATTACTATGAGAGAGCAACATATACTTTTACACATTGCAATAATATCAAGTTTCTTCTCTATGTGTCGGAAAGTTTGAAGTTATACTTGCTTTGCCTTCCTATGCTAATTGATTCTTGTTCCCATAATTTGTCTGCTCACAAAATCCCTATGCATAGGAAGTGGGTTAGACTTAAATATACTTGCCATGTGATTCATTATGCTCTCTTTATGTCTCAATCCTTTACCTTTATGCAAGCATCATTGAAATCATCATGCCTTGCTAGGGGCATAAAATGATAGCGCTTGTTGGGAGTAGAAACAATGCTGAATATGAAACAGAAACTTTGTTCCAAGTGCACACATTTTCATTTTTTTCTGGAACGTTAGAGGACCTAAAGCCGGACATTGCAAATATGACCCCCTAAACGCCCGCGGACGCGCCCAGTCAGATACCGGGCGTGTTCCCCTTTTGTCCGTCCGCACATCCAGAATCCTCATTTTCTTCCTCATATGTTTGGTCACTTGCACACGATTGGTGGAGAGGAAGAGAGAAAGAAAAGAATGAATAAAGAAAGGAAAAAGTTGGTCTGAGGTTGGGTCGCATCCTACGTGGCGGACTGACCGGGCGTGTCCGCGAGCCTTCATATCGTCCCCATATTTGAGATGGATATGAGGGTTCACGGATAGCCCGGGCGTATAGGGATGATATGAGGGGTCTAGTTGGGTCACTTTTTTCCTCCTCTCTCCTGTCCGGCGACTGACCAGGCGCGTCCACGGGCGTATGAGGGGTCATTTGAGGCGTCCAGCTATAGATGCTCTTATATTAGGCTGATTTTTTAACACGTTATTTCTATACAAATTCTTGACGTTTTCCTATTTTTTCAGGATTTTTAGAGTTTCAGAAGTATAGTTAGAGTACAAATTACTACAGATTGTTCTGTCCGAAACAGATTATGTTGCACTGGGTGCTTGCTTTGATGAATCTATGGGTTATATTGAAGGGTATGAGCCAAGGTATAGTTAAAATACATTAGGTATGATGCAATAATAAAATATGAATGGGTTTGCAATAGCACCTAAAGTAGTGATTTGCTTTATTATACTAACCGATCTCACGAAGATTTTGTTGAGTTTTGTGTGATGGAAGTTTTCATGTTTTGGGTGATATCACGATGGATGAAGGAATAAGGAGTGATAAAAGCCTAAGGTTAGGGATGCTACTAATACTTCTCCAACGTATCTATGATTTTTGCTTGTTCCATGCGGTTATATTACCATTCTTGGATGGTTTACCATCACTTTATTACCACTTTATATCATTTTTTGGACTAACCTATTGTCATAGTGCCAAAGCGACGGTTGTTGTTTTTGCCTGTTTTTTACTTCACAAAAAATCAATACCAAACGGAGTCCATTCATGACAAAACTCTTTGGTGACTTTTTCTAGACCAACAGACACCCAATGGACCAATGAAGTGTCGGGGGAGTGGGTCGAGGAGACCTGTAACGACCCGACCTGGAAGGTCAAGTCTCCGGTGTTTCCGTACCATCCCAAGATCATGCTGGTACACACACGGTACATCAATGTATATATCAAAGGTAAATCACACAGCATTATATTAATCGAAATCTCATATCGAGTTCTTTATTACGATAAAAATTACAATAAAGTGGCCAAAGGCCAACTCATGAGAATATCTAAATCTTGCGGAAGCGTCGAAGGTAGATGAGTCCATCCGACTCCAAGGGCATCTCACTGAGCATAGAACGTGTCCTCACTCCTGGTCGGAAAAATACTCTGCAACATGATACGTTGCAGCCGTGTAGGTCAGCATATGGAGTATGCCGGCAAAGTCACAAGAGAGGGGTGAAAATAATCAGCTAGTCTATATGCTTATATGGCAGGTGGGGTGGTAAGTTTTGCGTAAAGCCAATTTTTCCTACATCTAGAAAAAGGGCTAAGCAAAGCATTACTAAGTTGGTTGATTAATGAGATGGTTCCATCAACCAATTCTCATACCCAAAATTATTAAATTCCCACATCATCATATTATTTGTGTTGAGAGTTCCGGAAGTTCCAATCCCTTTGGCTCAAGTCGTCCATAACCGTGGACACGGCTAATCGATTAGGTTTAAGTACTCTGCAGAGTTTTTGCACACGTTCCCCACAAGATTTGGTCGCCTCCGTTTGATTTCTCGCACTTCAGGGTGTTTGAGAAACGGATGACCAAAACATGGTCTTCCAAAGGGTTTCCCTGCGACTCTGACGATGCCCATCCTTTCCTACCGTTCTTCTACCTCTCGTAGCACCGCCTGTCCAGGGTCACCACGATATCCAACCAAGCCAGAGCCCATAATGACTTGTGGCTGTGCAGGTAAGCCTTGGGTCTTGAAGCACCCATCCATCCCTTTGTGCCTGGGTGGACCTTTCCGCGTGAATACTGGCCACCTCCAGCATCACCTAGGCTAACCACTGGTTTCTCCAGGGCGCCGTTCAACCATCATCCACCCAGAGGTATGTTGAAAACTTGGAGTATTGAAATCTTGATCATTATGTAGGTCTTGAAATTATTAACTCTCTCAACTCTCATGAATCACACAACCAACCCCGTCTACTAATAGCATAGCAAAAGGTAAAACAACGTTTCCCGGGGCCAATGTTGTCAAAGGGGTTGAGAGGGGTATCTACCACATGATACTACTACTATGTAACCAAGTTTCCAACTAACCTATCTTGCATGCAACTGGGGAGATGGTAGAACTAATGCATATAAAACATGGGTAAAACATGATCAAAGTGACTTGCCTGATTGATGATCTTCGTACTTGAGTAACTCTAGGTAACAAGTTTCGCACTCCGGATAATCTAACGAAACAAACAATGCACTTAAATAAGCATACAACCAAAATAAGTACTCATAACATTCAGCAAAGAAGTACTAAACAAACAAGGCAAACAATGCACAAAAGTCTCTAGCAAGTAAAACACACAAAGTTTTGTTTTTTCCAAAGGGGATGATGAAAACACTACTACATAATAAAACTATTTTGAAATAGCAAAACAATTGTTGACAACAAGGAAAACAATAGAATATTTTATTAATAAACAGAATAATCAATTTAAGCTTGTTGGGAAAAGTTTAGTGAAGTTTATACAAGTTTTGATAAACACTATATGAATCAACTATAGTTATATTAACAAAAGAATGTAAAACTAAACTTATAATTTGTTAACAAAACATGTTCTTGACAGAAAAAAAATAATTTACTATTAAATCTGTCTTAGAAAACAGAAACAAAATATAGAAAACTTTGTTTGAAAACAAACTATTACTAGTTAGTTGTTTTAGTCAAATTAAGCCTAATTGAAAAGAAATTTTGATTCCTATGTTAAATAAAATTAAACTAGGCAAATTTATATTTTTATTAACAGTAAGTGAAAACACTAAATGTTTACTAACAGAACCTAATAAACAAATAAAACCAAATTCTAAATCAAACTAATCAAAATTAAGTTTATAAAACTATATTATAATAATAAGCAGATTCTGTTTTTTGGGTAAAACAGTAATCAAATATATCATGAAAATCCTCAAACTATACCTGAAGATAGTCCTAACTAATACCAAACAGTAGCAAAAAGATTCATATCAAAATCTATTTTCAAACTCTAGTTATTCAGATTTGAAGATTTTAAGCAAATTTGATTCAATTCAAATTTCATAGTTCAAATTTGAAATTTAAAAGTACAGGGTGAAACTACATGAAAATTGTGAGCTATTGCAAAAAGAATCAACTCAAAACTCTAAACAGATTAAAAGATATAAGCAAAACAAAATTGGAAAACATTCTGTTAATTAAAACAAAACAGAAAATGAAAAAAAGTTTGCGTCGGTCAGGGGGCTACGTGGCGCGATCCGATTGGCTAAGGGGGGCGTTCGGTAGGTGAATTAGAGCGGGCGACCGTTCGGTAGAAGAAAACGGTTCGGACTTAAGTTCGTTCTAATCTGGACCGTGGGATTTGGATCGGACGGTCGAGGGGGCTTACGGAGGGAGGTTGCCGGCGTCGGGGTACTCCGGCGAGTCCGGTAGCGGCGATTGCGACGGCGAGGTGTTCCGGTGGTCGGGGAGGACGGGGAAGTGGTCCTGGCGACGGGGACGGTCCTCCGGAGGCGATTGGTGGCGACGGCGTGGCGAATGATGGTCGGAGGTGGTGGCTACGATCGACGGCGACTTCCGGTGGTGGTGGAACTCCGACGAGCAATCGACGGCGTCTCGGCGAGAGAGAGAAGGGGGCTCGGGGGGGGAATGGATGCGGGGCCGTGGGGCTCTTATATAGGCGCTCGGGGGGGTGCGGGGAGGAGAGAGGGGAGAGATCCGGTGAGGGGGAGTAACGGCCGGCGTCGGATCCGGCGAGCGCGGGGAGTGAAGACGATGACCGTTCCGGGGCAACGGTCGGACGGGGTGGGACCCGGTGTCAGTGAGAGAGCGGGAGCATTACTGCGCTCGGTCGGCCGACCGGTAACGGTTTCGGCTTTTAAAGCCGGTGGGCCGGCCCGTTTAATACCGGAAACGGTTACCGTTTCTTTTTAATAATTTCCGGAGACATTCAAAAGCTTTTAAAGCATTCAAATCGTTTGTAAATATAGGGGTATTATATATCAAAATTAACAGAATAATAAATGCTATTTAATGAACATTTCTATTCTGTCATTTGAACACTTTGAAAAAAATATTATTTCAGAAATGTCCTAATTGTTTTTAAACCCTTTTTGCAAATATTTTCAAAATAACTCCTGGTTATTTTTGTTCAAATAATTCACCAATTAGACCCTGGTGTGGAGTGTCATGTTCCTCCTCTCTTATTTGAACTTTTAACCAAAAATTTTAAATAGAGGAAGCAACATAGGGAAAAGTAGAAGGGGACTTTCTGAAAACCAGAAGAGGCATTTCAACTAGTTCATACAATCAAGCAATGATGATAATAGATGCATAGCTATATTCATAACATTCCAAAATGGAATTTTGGGATGTTACAAACCTACCCACCTTAAGATGAATCTCGCCCTCGAGATTCGGGTTGGCTAGAAAATAGGTGCGGATGGTCTCTACGAAGATCTTCTTCGCGTTCCCAGGTGGCTTCTTCCTCAGTATGGTGACTCCACAAAACTTTGCAGAACTTGATAATCTTGCTGCGGGTAACTCTGTTGGATGTCTCGAGGATCTTGACAGGCTTCTCCTCATAAGTCAGATCACTTTCAAGCTGTATGGCCTCTAGGGGCACGGTGTCTCGCAAAGGGATGTCAACCATCTCAGCATGACATTTCTTCAGCTGGGAAACATGGAACACATCATGAACTTCGGATAATCCTTCCGGCAATTCCAGTTTGTATGCAACTTCACCTCTACGTTCAAGAATTTTGTAGGGGCCTATGAATCTGGGTGCTAATTTTCCTTTAACACCAAATCTCTTGGTTCCTCGAAGCGGGGACACACGAAGATATGCTCGGTCTCCCACTTCATACGTCACTTCCTTGCGCTTGTTGTCAGCATAGCTCTTCTGTCGAGATTGAGCTATTTTGAGTCTGTCACGTATCAACTTGACTTTCTCTTCAGAATCTCGGATAAGGTCGGGACCAAAAAGTTGTCGGTCTCCAACACCATCCCACGTCAGTGGTGTTCTACATCTTCTTCCGTATAAAGCTTCGAAAGGGGCCATCTTTAGACTGGTCTGATAACTGTTGTTGTATGAGAATTCTGCGTAAGGCAAGTTTTCGTCCCAACTAGATCCATAATCTAGCGCACAAGCTCTCAACATGTCTTCCAGAATCTGATTGACTCTCTCAGTCTGGCCATCTGTCTGCGGATGAAAAGCTGTACTAAACTCCAGTCTCGTACCCAAAGTCTCATGTAACTGATGCCAAAACTTTGAAGTGAATTGTGTTCCTCTATCTGACACTATACTCCTCGGAACTCCATGCAGACATACGATCCTGGTCATGTATATCTTGGCTAGCTTAGCACTGGTATAGGTGGTCTTTACTGGAATGAAGTGTGCTACCTTGGTCAAGCGATCTACCACTACCCAGATGGAATCATAACCTGAACGGGTCCTGGGCAATCCTGTGATGAAATCCATACCAAGTTTTTCCCATTTCCACTCGGGTATCGGCAAAGGTTGGAGTAACCCTGCTGGTTTCTGATGTTCTGCCTTTACTCGCTGACAAACATCACATATCGCAACATGCTCTGCAATATCTTTCTTCATACCTGTCCACCAATAACTTTCCTTTAAATCCAGATACATCTTGGTATTGCCTGGGTGTATCGAGTAAGGTGAATCGTGGGCTTCCTGAAGTATCAACTTCCTGAGCTCTGGTTCATTGGGCACATAGATTCGGTTCTCAAACCACAAAGTTCCGTGTTCATCCTCACGAAAACCTTTAGCTTTACCATCTTTCATTCTCTGTTTAATCTCAGCTATCTCCTTGTCCGATTTCTGGGCTTCTCGAATTCTTTCGGTCAAGGTGGACTGAATTTCCAGTGTAGCAACATATCCTCTTGGAACTATCTCTAGCTTGAGCTCTCTGAGATCATCGACTAACTCTTGAGGTAATCCTCCAGCTGTGAGTGTGTTCACATAAGTTTTCCGACTCAAGGCATCGGCTACAACATTAGCCTTACCTGGATGGTAGTGTAATCTCATGTCATAGTCCTTGATTAACTCTAACCATCTCCTCTGTCTGAGGTTCAACTCTTTCTGCGTGAAGATATACTTCAGGCTCTTATGGTCGGTGTAAACATCACAACTATTTCCGATAAGGAAATGTCTCCAAGTCTTGAGTGCGTGCACTACGGCTGCTAGCTCCAAGTCATGCGTGGCATAATTCAACTCATGAGGTCGTAGCTGTCTGGAAGCATAGGCTACAACTTTTCCATCCTGCATAAGTACTCCTCCAAGTCCTTGACGTGAAGCATCACAATAAACCTGGAAATCCTTCCGAATATCGGGCAAGATCAACACTGGGGCTGTGACCAAACGTTCCTTCAACTCCCGGAAACTGGCTTCACATTCCACAGTCCAAACATACTTGGATTCTTTCTTCAACAACTCTGTCATGGGCTTGGCAACCTTGGAGAAATTTTCAATGAACCTCCGGTAATATCCAGCAAGTCCAAGGAAACTGCGGATCTCCTTAACTGAGGTGGGTGACTTCCACTCGGTGACGGCTTCAACCTTAGCGGGGTCTACGGCTATTCCTTCTCCGGAAATAACATGTCCCAGGAATCCGACTTCCGTCAACCAAAATTCACATTTGCTGAACTTGGCATATAACTGATGCTCTCTTAGCTTTTCCAGAACTAAACGCAAATGTTGCTTATGCTCTTCCTCGTTCTTGGAGAATATCAGAATGTCATCGATGAACACCACAACAAACTTGTCTAGGTATTCCATGAATACTTTGTTCATCAAATTCATGAAGTAGGCAGGAGCATTAGTCAATCCAAAAGACATGACCGTATACTCATACAAGCCATACCTCGTGGTGAAAGCTGTTTTGGGTATATCCTGTTCACGAATTTTCAACTGGTGATACCCTGATCGAAGATCGATCTTGGAGAATACTTTGGCTCCTACGAGCTGATCAAACAAATCATTAATCATCGGTAGAGGGTACTTGTTCTTGATAGTCACCTCGTTCAAGGCACGATAGTCCACTACCATTCTCAAAGATTTATCCTTCTTCTCCACCAAAAGAACTGGGGCTCCCCAAGGTGAAGAACTTGGGCGAATATAACCTTTGTCCAATAACTCCTTAATTTGCTTCTTGATTTCCAACAGATCATTTGCGGGCATCCGATAGGGTCTCTTGGAAATTGGGGCTGTCCCTGGCTGTAGCTCTATTAAGAACTCAATCTCCCTATCTGGTGGCATTCCTGGTAATTCTTCCGGAAATACATCTGGAAATTCTTTTACCACAGGTACTTCCTCCTGAACAACTCCTGTGAGAGAATTTAACCGAGCACTCATACGTGTGCGTCGGGATACATACTTAATCCTCTTGTTCTCCGGGGTGGTGAGTGAAACAGACTTGCTAGGGCAATCAAGATTTCCTTCATACTTGGTCATCCAATCCATGCCTAGGATTACATCCAATCCGTGTGACTCTAAGACGATGAGGTCGGTGGAAAAAACATGGTTCCCTATATTGAGTTTCAAGGCATGGCATCCTATCCCTGCCATCATCATACCTCCTGGAGAACTAACCTGAATTGGCTGACTAAGGGTTTTGGTGGGCAAACCATACTTATCCACAACTACCCTTGATATGAATGAATGAGTTGCACCCGAATCAAAAAGTACTGTAACAGGACGTGAATGCAATAAAAACTTACCAACCACAGTCTCGGGCTGATCATAGACTTCTTCCACGTTGATGTGATTCACGTGAGCACGGGGAAACGGATTGGGCTTCTTGGCTGTGGAGTTGCCGTTGTTAGTGCCGTTTCCAGTGCCTTGCTTACTCTGGGGACACTCAGTAGCATAGTGCCCTGTCTTCTGGCACTTGAAACAGGTAATGTGACTCAGATCCTTCTGAGCAGGAACTTGACGGTGCTGGTTGTTGTTCCCATTCCCATTGTCACTCTTGAAGTTACCATGGTTGAGACGGTTATTCCCATTTCCTCCATGATGGTGACCTCCATGGTTGTGCACAGTATGAGTGTGCTTTCCAAACTTACCATTTCCTGATCCGGTATTCCCGGAGTACGGGGAGTAACGAGGCTTCTGATGAGCTCCAGAGTTGAACTTCCCCTGAGTGTACTTCCGCTTGCGGTTCTCAATCTGCTGCTGTTTACCTTCCAGAATAAGTGCCTTATCCACCAGCTCTTGGTAGTTGTTGAAATTAGCCACTACCAGCTGTATGCTCAACTCATCATTGAGTCCTTCCAGAAACTTTTCTTGCTTGGCCGCATCATCGGCCACATCTCCTGGGGCATAACGTGACAATGTGTTGAAGTCGTCCACATATTGGGCCACGGAACGATTACCCTGGCGCAAGTTGCGAAACTCGCGCTTCTTTAAACTCATGGCTCCAGCTGAAACATGAGCGGTGCGGAAAGCAAGCTTGAACTGCTCCCAAGTCACATCTGCAATAGGATAAGTGGTGGTATAATTCTCCCACCATGATGCTGCTGGTCCTTCCAGTTGATGTGCGGCAAATCGCACTTTCTCAGCGTCAGTGCATCCAGCGGTGACAAGTTCTCTCTCCATCTTGCGGAGCCAGTCATCTGCCACAATGGGCTCAGTGCTGCTGGAGAAAGTTGGAGGGTTCAACCTCAGAAAACGGGTGAGATTGTCAGTCTGGGGTGGATGGTGGTTGTTGTTGTTGTTCTGGTTGTTGGTCTGATTCTGAATCAATAGTTGCATCAGTGCATTCTGTTGCTGAAGGAGTTGGGTGAGTTCCGGTGGAAAAGTGAAATCGGTCTCACGTCGTGGAGGCATCTTGCTGTTTTCAGAGGGATGAGAATTAGAATAGAACAAGGGTCTGGAAGAAATTCACTACCCATATGCAATGCAACAAACATATCACACGAAACACTCATTCATTTATTCAATCAATGTCAAACATCGGAAAATACAAATCTCAGACAACTAAACATCGACCTACGCTTTAACGACTAAAATAAAGATACATTGGAGGGCATAACTAATGTTCTCCTCAAAAGTGCATAGTCGTAGGTCCTCCGGTGGTGCTTTCCTCATAGTCTTCATCGTCGCTGATGAAGGGTGCCATGTCTCCTTCGGGGTGAAGGTTTTCTCCCATGTCTAGATGCTCCTCCAGAGTGGCGATGCGTGCATTCTGCTCATCAATCCTCTCTAAGAAGTCCTTCACTTCATGCTCGTGTTCATAGTTGGCCTCTCGCAGATCAGCTTCAAGGTCCAGCTCACGATTCATCAGATTCTTGATAGTCTTCGTGTCAGCACGAACTCGAAGCTCCAGAGTCCTGATGTGAGTCTCCAAGGTCTGGATATAGGAGATATTGGTGTCTGCAGTGGGATTGGTGATGATGTTGCCATGGGCATCTCTGCGGCAAACCATGCTGAGTCCTGGTGAAATGGTTCCACCTCTGTATTCCTCCTGGATACGTCCAAGGGCACGATGAATGGCCATGTCTCTTCCAAGTATCCAACTGGGTGCCACGAACTTGAGATCTATGGGTTCCTTCCGATTCCCAAAGGTCTTCCCTGGAATATGCACCTCGATCCTGTAGCGTCCATCTTGGGGAAATGACATGATAGGAATCCCGGTGATGCTCGGCAAAGCAATCCTTATGTCCTTGACGATCCTCATCAGCTCCTTACCAAAGGGCATCGTTGCGTCAGGCTGGCAAAACTCTGTGATCAACACTGGGATGAAGGTGGCCATCTATAAATTTTGAAATAATCGGAGAGGAGTCAGAAACGAATAGATGAGAGTATAAGATATTTAAAGACAAAGAGAAACAATCCTAAGGCTTTCCAATCCTAGAGGTTACGTCCTACGGTCAGCGTGTGCTCTGATACCATTTCTGTAACGACCCGACCTGGAAGGTCAAGTCTCCGGTGTTTCCGTACCATCCCAAGATCATGCTGGTACACACACGGTACATCAATGTATATATCAAAGGTAAATCACACAGCATTATATTAATCGAAATCTCATATCGAGTTCTTTATTACGATAAAAATTACAATAAAGTGGCCAAAGGCCAACTCATGAGAATATCTAAATCTTGCGGAAGCGTCGAAGGTAGATGAGTCCATCCGACTCCAAGGGCATCTCACTGAGCATAGAACGTGTCCTCACTCCTGGTCGGAAAAATACTCTGCAACATGATACGTTGCAGCCGTGTAGGTCAGCATATGGAGTATGCCGGCAAAGTCACAAGAGAGGGGTGAAAATAATCAGCTAGTCTATATGCTTATATGGCAGGTGGGGTGGTAAGTTTTGCGTAAAGCCAATTTTTCCTACATCTAGAAAAAGGGCTAAGCAAAGCATTACTAAGTTGGTTGATTAATGAGATGGTTCCATCAACCAATTCTCATACCCAAAATTATTAAATTCCCACATCATCATATTATTTGTGTTGAGAGTTCCGGAAGTTCCAATCCCTTTGGCTCAAGTCGTCCATAACCGTGGACACGGCTAATCGATTAGGTTTAAGTACTCTGCAGAGTTTTTGCACACGTTCCCCACAAGATTTGGTCGCCTCCGTTTGATTTCTCGCACTTCAGGGTGTTTGAGAAACGGATGACCAAAACATGGTCTTCCAAAGGGTTTCCCTGCGACTCTGACGATGCCCATCCTTTCCTACCGTTCTTCTACCTCTCGTAGCACCGCCTGTCCAGGGTCACCACGATATCCAACCAAGCCAGAGCCCATAATGACTTGTGGCTGTGCAGGTAAGCCTTGGGTCTTGAAGCACCCATCCATCCCTTTGTGCCTGGGTGGACCTTTCCGCGTGAATACTGGCCACCTCCAGCATCACCTAGGCTAACCACTGGTTTCTCCAGGGCGCCGTTCAACCATCATCCACCCAGAGGTATGTTGAAAACTTGGAGTATTGAAATCTTGATCATTATGTAGGTCTTGAAATTATTAACTCTCTCAACTCTCATGAATCACACAACCAACCCCGTCTACTAATAGCATAGCAAAAGGTAAAACAACGTTTCCCGGGGCCAATGTTGTCAAAGGGGTTGAGAGGGGTATCTACCACATGATACTACTACTATGTAACCAAGTTTCCAACTAACCTATCTTGCATGCAACTGGGGAGATGGTAGAACTAATGCATATAAAACATGGGTAAAACATGATCAAAGTGACTTGCCTGATTGATGATCTTCGTACTTGAGTAACTCTAGGTAACAAGTTTCGCACTCCGGATAATCTAACGAAACAAACAATGCACTTAAATAAGCATACAACCAAAATAAGTACTCATAACATTCAGCAAAGAAGTACTAAACAAACAAGGCAAACAATGCACAAAAGTCTCTAGCAAGTAAAACACACAAAGTTTTGTTTTTTCCAAAGGGGATGATGAAAACACTACTACATAATAAAACTATTTTGAAATAGCAAAACAATTGTTGACAACAAGGAAAACAATAGAATATTTTATTAATAAACAGAATAATCAATTTAAGCTTGTTGGGAAAAGTTTAGTGAAGTTTATACAAGTTTTGATAAACACTATATGAATCAACTATAGTTATATTAACAAAAGAATGTAAAACTAAACTTATAATTTGTTAACAAAACATGTTCTTGACAGAAAAAAAATAATTTACTATTAAATCTGTCTTAGAAAACAGAAACAAAATATAGAAAACTTTGTTTGAAAACAAACTATTACTAGTTAGTTGTTTTAGTCAAATTAAGCCTAATTGAAAAGAAATTTTGATTCCTATGTTAAATAAAATTAAACTAGGCAAATTTATATTTTTATTAACAGTAAGTGAAAACACTAAATGTTTACTAACAGAACCTAATAAACAAATAAAACCAAATTCTAAATCAAACTAATCAAAATTAAGTTTATAAAACTATATTATAATAATAAGCAGATTCTGTTTTTTGGGTAAAACAGTAATCAAATATATCATGAAAATCCTCAAACTATACCTGAAGATAGTCCTAACTAATACCAAACAGTAGCAAAAAGATTCATATCAAAATCTATTTTCAAACTCTAGTTATTCAGATTTGAAGATTTTAAGCAAATTTGATTCAATTCAAATTTCATAGTTCAAATTTGAAATTTAAAAGTACAGGGTGAAACTACATGAAAATTGTGAGCTATTGCAAAAAGAATCAACTCAAAACTCTAAACAGATTAAAAGATATAAGCAAAACAAAATTGGAAAACATTCTGTTAATTAAAACAAAACAGAAAATGAAAAAAAGTTTGCGTCGGTCAGGGGGCTACGTGGCGCGATCCGATTGGCTAAGGGGGGCGTTCGGTAGGTGAATTAGAGCGGGCGACCGTTCGGTAGAAGAAAACGGTTCGGACTTAAGTTCGTTCTAATCTGGACCGTGGGATTTGGATCGGACGGTCGAGGGGGCTTACGGAGGGAGGTTGCCGGCGTCGGGGTACTCCGGCGAGTCCGGTAGCGGCGATTGCGACGGCGAGGTGTTCCGGTGGTCGGGGAGGACGGGGAAGTGGTCCTGGCGACGGGGACGGTCCTCCGGAGGCGATTGGTGGCGACGGCGTGGCGAATGATGGTCGGAGGTGGTGGCTACGATCGACGGCGACTTCCGGTGGTGGTGGAACTCCGACGAGCAATCGACGGCGTCTCGGCGAGAGAGAGAAGGGGGCTCGGGGGGGGAATGGATGCGGGGCCGTGGGGCTCTTATATAGGCGCTCGGGGGGGTGCGGGGAGGAGAGAGGGGAGAGATCCGGTGAGGGGGGAGTAACGGCCGGCGTCGGATCCGGCGAGCGCGGGGAGTGAAGACGATGACCGTTCCGGGGCAACGGTCGGACGGGGTGGGACCCGGTGTCAGTGAGAGAGCGGGAGCATTACTGCGCTCGGTCGGCCGACCGGTAACGGTTTCGGCTTTTAAAGCCGGTGGGGCCGGCCCGTTTAATACCGGAAACGGTTACCGTTTCTTTTTAATAATTTCCGGAGACATTCAAAAGCTTTTAAAGCATTCAAATCGTTTGTAAATATAGGGGTATTATATATCAAAATTAACAGAATAATAAATGCTATTTAATGAACATTTCTATTCTGTCATTTGAACACTTTGAAAAAAATATTATTTCAGAAATGTCCTAATTGTTTTTAAACCCTTTTTGCAAATATTTTCAAAATAACTCCTGGTTATTTTTGTTCAAATAATTCACCAATTAGACCCTGGTGTGGAGTGTCATGTTCCTCCTCTCTTATTTGAACTTTTAACCAAAAAT